>OX459115.1:102131364-105026145 GCA_949775065.1 Brachyopa scutellaris | reverse complement strand
AAGTCAGAGTCAATGACTTATTATATCTTTGTACCGATGTAATATAACAGGTTATACGAGGGTGCACCATGGTCTGCAGAGGCATGGAGTCGACCCTTGGAAAGCTGCCCTCTTGCATCAACTCGACTTGCTGGGGCTGGAAACAATTCATCACTTAATGTAAACAACTAATTTAAGATAAATTTATATTTACTATTTAAACTTTTTTTTTTCCATTATAACGTGTGCATATTCTTTTAGGGCCACCAAACTACAGTATTTTGTGTACGTTGTGGTACTACACGTGGAGTTCTTGTATACTGGCTGAGATCAGAAACACACCGTGATATGGCCGCCTGGGCTCGTGATTTGGTTCAGGGAAGTCACAATGCAGTCAACTATCAAAAGGAATTTTCTTTCCGCTGTTTGTATCAAGGAAGGCAGTGTCAATTAATTGTTCATTTAAACCGAGGATTTTCGCTTTATGAATGTGGCTTTAATTCGCCAGCTGCGACGAAGTCTCAAATGTGGCAATTTCCGTTTGATAAATTAAAAGGATCTGCAGATGATGGTAATCGATTATTGTATTTGGATTTCGGGGATGATGGTGAAATTGTAAGTTTAGTGAATACTATTATTTCACAAGTACATATGTCTTAAAAACATGAAACCTTCTTGTTTTCATTATTAATTCTAGGAACTAGATATGGAGTGCTGTCCTAAACCCGTTGTATTCGTTTTGCACAATTGCCTGTCTGCCAAAGTTCACTCTATCACCTGAATTTATATGTCAAAAAATGATATGATAATAAAATACAAATCTTTCAAAATATTATATTTCCGTAGTTCCATATTTTACAAATAGGAATTTCATAAAAAAATACATTTAAATCTTAGTTTTGTAAATTAATTTTAATTTCATCAATAATCAAAATATTTTTTAGTTTTGAAAGCATATCTTAAATTATGTAAGTTTAGCACTAATAATCATTCAATATTTCTAAGTATGTATAAGTGTAAAGGGTACATTATAAGAAAATTCAGTACCAATTTAAAAAAAACTTGTAAAATTTTTAACTTTTGTAAACATTGGTACAGAACATTCATAACTCATATAAAGAACCGATATAATACCAAAATAAAATTATAACTCACTAAACTCGTAATAAAGCATTTTCTCTTACAAAAGTATACACATACACTTTCCAAAGGAATACATTTTAAGCTAATTCAATTCAACCATGTATAAGAAAATTCAGTGCGAGGTTAATACCAGTGCTGTCGTTTTCCAATTTTCAAGAGTATCAGAATTTGAAATTTTTGGGTATCATTTTCAAACGAAGGGTATCATAAAATAATACACACATTTTCGTCTTTTTAAAAATATATACATATGTACATGGTGTTTCCAAGTTAAATGTCAAGACTTTTAACAATTATTTTAGGGTATAATCTAAGCAAACAATCGTTCAACAGCAAGGGTGTTTCTATCTCCAATGCAGACATCATTTATTTTGGCATTGAATTTAAGAAAATACCTACTTTGACCCTTGTAACAGAAATAACTTCGCTACTAACTACAGAAACTTTATCTAGTGCTTCAATTTAAGGAAAAATAATACTCTTTTTAAATGCGTTTAAATCAAATTGATACCTTTTTTGGCTTTGCAGATATTTTATTTTTAAATCGGTTTTATTTATCTTGCCAATGCAAATTATTGACCTTCAGGTCGCTTTTCTACAAAAAATGCGTAATAAACATGCCGTTTTATTATTTTTTTCTTATGAATGTAACAATTGTAAAAAAAAATCTATGACAAAAATTCACAAATTTTTTGATGCTTGGGAAAATCTGCAGCGGGTAAAAAGGAAAATATGATTTTTACCTACTTTTCTAGCCACCTCCTAATTGGGACACTCCGTAATCGGGACGACCTCCCAATCGGGACAACCCATTTGCCAACCCTAAAAGTTTTCATACAATATACCCTCTGTAATCGGGACACCTCTTAATTGGGACACTCAATTTAACTTTCCTAGAACCTCCATAATTGAGCTAAACCTCCGAATTGGGATATATTATTAAAAAAGTCAGGAAATATGATTTCTCTAATCGGGACAATTTGAATTGAACCTCTCAATTGGGACACTAGACCCGAAAAAGAAGCAATTGTGACTTCTCTAATCGGGACAGTAAAATTCCATTAACTAAATGTTCGCAGCTCATTCCACAAATTTTCAAACCGTTATATTTTTACAGAAGAGTGACTATATCGGAGACAAAAAACAACAGAGCAACGTTTTATTTATTTTCATTGAATATTAGATATTGGTGCCGTGCAGTTGCAGTTGTTTTTGTGTGGATATAGTAAATTTTTTTAACTTTTTCGTATACATACGCGTTGAATTTCGCGTAATGAGATACTACTACATAAATTTTTATAACTTTTCATAAAATAAATGTGGTTTTATTTCAATAAGGTATGAAATAAAATTTATTTTATGAAAAATGCAGCCCCAATCTCTGTGTTTACAATTTAAATCACCTCCAATTAGAAATGCGCAATTTATACTAAATAATTTTCGAATGTCATTTTTTAACCTCTGCCTTTTTTGATCCTGTGTTAAGCCTTCTGTAATTCTTCCTGGGAAATAGACACAGTAAATCTTGACTTTTCTACGGTTACTTAGCGTTATTTGAATTCCTACATTTTGTACATAGTTAGTTTTTATGCAAGGTAAAAGCTCATGTTTTATTGACCTCCTAATCAGAATTCAATGTTATTCTTAATAGTTGGTGTATGAATATGAGATTGATACACTGTGGGTATAGGTAATCATGTTTTTTCGTAATAACTTTATAACTTTACTCATATGCACTTTTTCAAGATTGTTTATACTGATGAACAAAGTGAACTTGATAAGCTTTCGATCAGTGTAAGAGTCATTGAAATCGGTGCAGAAATAAACTCTCAGGAGGAATCACAAGCTCTTGCGCTAGCGATTTAATTATATAGATTTAAAAATTGAAAATCGTAGACCCATTATTTTTAGGTCATAAGAAGGATAGTAGAATCAGTTTTCATTTGATGCTAAACACATGTATGTGCAACCTACGGTTCTTATGATATAATATTTTTATATGCATATAAGCAGACAAAAATCATCAGAAGATCTATCCGCAATACGAATTTCACACACAAAAGTCTCAAAATCTCCACATACGGTTACGCATTTGAATTACGATTGTAGCTGGTGGAATAGCTCCACATGTTGAGCTGGAATGTTCTTCGCAAGATAAATGCGGGGTTCCCAGGCGCCTGCGAGCTACGTGTCAGCCACTACTGGTCTACAGTATAATATGAGCATAGCTACTTATTAAAATAATAATATAGGTAAAGGGAAAAAAGGGAGTGGATAGCGCTACAGCCTAAAGCAGCCTATACACGCAACACTTGTGTGCACACCGGTGTCATGACAGCTTTCCTCCACTAACGCAACACCGATTCGTCCACACTTCAGTTGTGCACAAGAGTTCTATGCGGAAAGACCATGGACGAAGAGATTTGTGCGTTAGTTGTAGTCGCATGCTGTATGACTAAAAATGAAAATGTATGACTGAAAATGAGAATAATATTTAGTTAATAGCTTTTCCCACGCTTCTTTCTTTTTGTCCCTATTCTTAAAGTTATTGCATTTTATTTTCCAGAGCTCCGGAAGCTCTTTATACATAGAAGTCAATAAAGTTGCGCCAAAATTCGCAATTACGGATTGACATTCTAAAAACAGAAAATGAGAGACTTTCCTTCTCAAACAACGATTCGGCTGCAACTGAAAAGTAAATGTGCACGCACATCCCCATACACATCACACCGATTGAAACACCGACACCAAAAATCAAAAATTTTTCATTTTAGTAACACCGTGTCTGACACCAAAAAATCGGTGCGCACACCAGCCCATACACGGGAAAAATTTCCGTACACCGACACCGGTGTGCACACAAGTGTTGCGTGTATAGGCCGCTTAAACGACCCAACCGATTTCAGCAAATAGAGTGTCGTTGGATTCGCCTTGACCCGGAGAGCATCTGAGGTTATATGACGTCATAGAAATATTCAATATGGCGGATGCCCCAAGATGGCGGATTACGACCTACTTAATATGGCCATTAAATGAAAGGGATAGACCGGTAGAATCCAGTAAGCTAAGTGACGTTATTCTAAATTCAATATGGCGGACGTTCCACGATGTCGGACTACCTTTATTTTCACAACTTCTTTAATATGAGTATCAAATGAAAGGGATTGACAAGGAAAATATAGTAAGCTAAGTGACATTATTGGAAAGTCAATATATCGGACGCCACAAGAGGGCGGATCACCGTTATCTTAACGACCTCCTTAATAGGGTATCAAATGAAAGGGTTTGACAAGACAAACAATAAGCTAATTGACGGAGGCCCCAAGATGGCGGGTTACCGTTATCTTCACGACCTCTTTAATATGGGTATCAAATGAAAGAGTTTGACAAGACAAACAAAAATGGCGGATTTATTCTCTAAATATGAATCCACTGGAGATTAGATTAGTCTGTTAGTGCCAATGTGTCACCTTTACCAATTTTGAGCAGAGGTACCGTTGGGTAAATTTAAAAACTCATTTTGGTTGAAAGCAATTTAGCTGTCGAGTTCTAATGAAAACAATTATGTGAGTATTTATGAATTTAATTTTAGGCGTGTTTATTTTCTAATCTAGATACATATATAGCAGAAGAAAATTTTTAACATGTTCCATTGGGATCAAGAAGGATTGAATTCTATAGTGAAACCAATAAAAAACAACATTTGTTTCCCGCAATGTTCGGACACTGTACGTTTTAACTATAAAATATAAAGTTCAAACGGTTTATTTAATAGTTGAAAGAAATTAAGTTGTAGTTACCTATTTATAAGTGAACATATTTAATTTAAAGTCAGAGTCAATGACTTATTATATCTTTGTACCGATGTAATATAACAGGTTATACGAGGGTGCACCATGGTCTGCAGAGGCATGGAGTCGACCCTTGGAAAGCTGCCCTCTTGCATCAACTCGACTTGCTGGGGCTGGAAACAATTCATCACTTAATGTAAACAACTAATTTAAGATAAATTTATATTTACTATTTAAACTTTTTTTTTTCCATTATAACGTGTGCATATTCTTTTAGGGCCACCAAACTACAGTATTTTGTGTACGTTGTGGTACTACACGTGGAGTTCTTGTATACTGGCTGAGATCAGAAACACACCGTGATATGGCCGCCTGGGCTCGTGATTTGGTTCAGGGAAGTCACAATGCAGTCAACTATCAAAAGGAATTTTCTTTCCGCTGTTTGTATCAAGGAAGGCAGTGTCAATTAATTGTTCATTTAAACCGAGGATTTTCGCTTTATGAATGTGGCTTTAATTCGCCAGCTGCGACGAAGTCTCAAATGTGGCAATTTCCGTTTGATAAATTAAAAGGATCTGCAGATGATGGTAATCGATTATTGTATTTGGATTTCGGGGATGATGGTGAAATTGTAAGTTTAGTGAATACTATTATTTCACAAGTACATATGTCTTAAAAACATGAAACCTTCTTGTTTTCATTATTAATTCTAGGAACTAGATATGGAGTGCTGTCCTAAACCCGTTGTATTCGTTTTGCACAATTGCCTGTCTGCCAAAGTTCACTCTATCACCTGAATTTATATGTCAAAAAATGATATGATAATAAAATACAAATCTTTCAAAATATTATATTTCCGTAGTTCCATATTTTACAAATAGGAATTTCATAAAAAAATACATTTAAATCTTAGTTTTGTAAATTAATTTTAATTTCATCAATAATCAAAATATTTTTTAGTTTTGAAAGCATATCTTAAATTATGTAAGTTTAGCACTAATAATCATTCAATATTTCTAAGTATGTATAAGTGTAAAGGGTACATTATAAGAAAATTCAGTACCAATTTAAAAAAAACTTGTAAAATTTTTAACTTTTGTAAACATTGGTACAGAACATTCATAACTCATATAAAGAACCGATATAATACCAAAATAAAATTATAACTCACTAAACTCGTAATAAAGCATTTTCTCTTACAAAAGTATACACATACACTTTCCAAAGGAATACATTTTAAGCTAATTCAATTCAACCATGTATAAGAAAATTCAGTGCGAGGTTAATACCAGTGCTGTCGTTTTCCAATTTTCAAGAGTATCAGAATTTGAAATTTTTGGGTATCATTTTCAAACGAAGGGTATCATAAAATAATACACACATTTTCGTCTTTTTAAAAATATATACATATGTACATGGTGTTTCCAAGTTAAATGTCAAGACTTTTAACAATTATTTTAGGGTATAATCTAAGCAAACAATCGTTCAACAGCAAGGGTGTTTCTATCTCCAATGCAGACATCATTTATTTTGGCATTGAATTTAAGAAAATACCTACTTTGACCCTTGTAACAGAAATAACTTCGCTACTAACTACAGAAACTTTATCTAGTGCTTCAATTTAAGGAAAAATAATACTCTTTTTAAATGCGTTTAAATCAAATTGATACCTTTTTTGGCTTTGCAGATATTTTATTTTTAAATCGGTTTTATTTATCTTGCCAATGCAAATTATTGACCTTCAGGTCGCTTTTCTACAAAAAATGCGTAATAAACATGCCGTTTTATTATTTTTTTCTTATGAATGTAACAATTGTAAAAAAAAATCTATGACAAAAATTCACAAATTTTTTGATGCTTGGGAAAATCTGCAGCGGGTAAAAAGGAAAATATGATTTTTACCTACTTTTCTAGCCACCTCCTAATTGGGACACTCCGTAATCGGGACGACCTCCCAATCGGGACAACCCATTTGCCAACCCTAAAAGTTTTCATACAATATACCCTCTGTAATCGGGACACCTCTTAATTGGGACACTCAATTTAACTTTCCTAGAACCTCCATAATTGAGCTAAACCTCCGAATTGGGATATATTATTAAAAAAGTCAGGAAATATGATTTCTCTAATCGGGACAATTTGAATTGAACCTCTCAATTGGGACACTAGACCCGAAAAAGAAGCAATTGTGACTTCTCTAATCGGGACAGTAAAATTCCATTAACTAAATGTTCGCAGCTCATTCCACAAATTTTCAAACCGTTATATTTTTACAGAAGAGTGACTATATCGGAGACAAAAAACAACAGAGCAACGTTTTATTTATTTTCATTGAATATTAGATATTGGTGCCGTGCAGTTGCAGTTGTTTTTGTGTGGATATAGTAAATTTTTTTAACTTTTTCGTATACATACGCGTTGAATTTCGCGTAATGAGATACTACTACATAAATTTTTATAACTTTTCATAAAATAAATGTGGTTTTATTTCAATAAGGTATGAAATAAAATTTATTTTATGAAAAATGCAGCCCCAATCTCTGTGTTTACAATTTAAATCACCTCCAATTAGAAATGCGCAATTTATACTAAATAATTTTCGAATGTCATTTTTTAACCTCTGCCTTTTTTGATCCTGTGTTAAGCCTTCTGTAATTCTTCCTGGGAAATAGACACAGTAAATCTTGACTTTTCTACGGTTACTTAGCGTTATTTGAATTCCTACATTTTGTACATAGTTAGTTTTTATGCAAGGTAAAAGCTCATGTTTTATTGACCTCCTAATCAGAATTCAATGTTATTCTTAATAGTTGGTGTATGAATATGAGATTGATACACTGTGGGTATAGGTAATCATGTTTTTTCGTAATAACTTTATAACTTTACTCATATGCACTTTTTCAAGATTGTTTATACTGATGAACAAAGTGAACTTGATAAGCTTTCGATCAGTGTAAGAGTCATTGAAATCGGTGCAGAAATAAACTCTCAGGAGGAATCACAAGCTCTTGCGCTAGCGATTTAATTATATAGATTTAAAAATTGAAAATCGTAGACCCATTATTTTTAGGTCATAAGAAGGATAGTAGAATCAGTTTTCATTTGATGCTAAACACATGTATGTGCAACCTACGGTTCTTATGATATAATATTTTTATATGCATATAAGCAGACAAAAATCATCAGAAGATCTATCCGCAATACGAATTTCACACACAAAAGTCTCAAAATCTCCACATACGGTTACGCATTTGAATTACGATTGTAGCTGGTGGAATAGCTCCACATGTTGAGCTGGAATGTTCTTCGCAAGATAAATGCGGGGTTCCCAGGCGCCTGCGAGCTACGTGTCAGCCACTACTGGTCTACAGTATAATATGAGCATAGCTACTTATTAAAATAATAATATAGGTAAAGGGAAAAAAGGGAGTGGATAGCGCTACAGCCTAAAGCAGCCTATACACGCAACACTTGTGTGCACACCGGTGTCATGACAGCTTTCCTCCACTAACGCAACACCGATTCGTCCACACTTCAGTTGTGCACAAGAGTTCTATGCGGAAAGACCATGGACGAAGAGATTTGTGCGTTAGTTGTAGTCGCATGCTGTATGACTAAAAATGAAAATGTATGACTGAAAATGAGAATAATATTTAGTTAATAGCTTTTCCCACGCTTCTTTCTTTTTGTCCCTATTCTTAAAGTTATTGCATTTTATTTTCCAGAGCTCCGGAAGCTCTTTATACATAGAAGTCAATAAAGTTGCGCCAAAATTCGCAATTACGGATTGACATTCTAAAAACAGAAAATGAGAGACTTTCCTTCTCAAACAACGATTCGGCTGCAACTGAAAAGTAAATGTGCACGCACATCCCCATACACATCACACCGATTGAAACACCGACACCAAAAATCAAAAATTTTTCATTTTAGTAACACCGTGTCTGACACCAAAAAATCGGTGCGCACACCAGCCCATACACGGGAAAAATTTCCGTACACCGACACCGGTGTGCACACAAGTGTTGCGTGTATAGGCCGCTTAAACGACCCAACCGATTTCAGCAAATAGAGTGTCGTTGGATTCGCCTTGACCCGGAGAGCATCTGAGGTTATATGACGTCATAGAAATATTCAATATGGCGGATGCCCCAAGATGGCGGATTACGACCTACTTAATATGGCCATTAAATGAAAGGGATAGACCGGTAGAATCCAGTAAGCTAAGTGACGTTATTCTAAATTCAATATGGCGGACGTTCCACGATGTCGGACTACCTTTATTTTCACAACTTCTTTAATATGAGTATCAAATGAAAGGGATTGACAAGGAAAATATAGTAAGCTAAGTGACATTATTGGAAAGTCAATATATCGGACGCCACAAGAGGGCGGATCACCGTTATCTTAACGACCTCCTTAATAGGGTATCAAATGAAAGGGTTTGACAAGACAAACAATAAGCTAATTGACGGAGGCCCCAAGATGGCGGGTTACCGTTATCTTCACGACCTCTTTAATATGGGTATCAAATGAAAGAGTTTGACAAGACAAACAAAAATGGCGGATTTATTCTCTAAATATGAATCCACTGGAGATTAGATTAGTCTGTTAGTGCCAATGTGTCACCTTTACCAATTTTGAGCAGAGGTACCGTTGGGTAAATTTAAAAACTCATTTTGGTTGAAAGCAATTTAGCTGTCGAGTTCTAATGAAAACAATTATGTGAGTATTTATGAATTTAATTTTAGGCGTGTTTATTTTCTAATCTAGATACATATATAGCAGAAGAAAATTTTTAACATGTTCCATTGGGATCAAGAAGGATTGAATTCTATAGTGAAACCAATAAAAAACAACATTTGTTTCCCGCAATGTTCGGACACTGTACGTTTTAACTATAAAATATAAAGTTCAAACGGTTTATTTAATAGTTGAAAGAAATTAAGTTGTAGTTACCTATTTATAAGTGAACATATTTAATTTAAAGTCAGAGTCAATGACTTATTATATCTTTGTACCGATGTAATATAACAGGTTATACGAGGGTGCACCATGGTCTGCAGAGGCATGGAGTCGACCCTTGGAAAGCTGCCCTCTTGCATCAACTCGACTTGCTGGGGCTGGAAACAATTCATCACTTAATGTAAACAACTAATTTAAGATAAATTTATATTTACTATTTAAACTTTTTTTTTTCCATTATAACGTGTGCATATTCTTTTAGGGCCACCAAACTACAGTATTTTGTGTACGTTGTGGTACTACACGTGGAGTTCTTGTATACTGGCTGAGATCAGAAACACACCGTGATATGGCCGCCTGGGCTCGTGATTTGGTTCAGGGAAGTCACAATGCAGTCAACTATCAAAAGGAATTTTCTTTCCGCTGTTTGTATCAAGGAAGGCAGTGTCAATTAATTGTTCATTTAAACCGAGGATTTTCGCTTTATGAATGTGGCTTTAATTCGCCAGCTGCGACGAAGTCTCAAATGTGGCAATTTCCGTTTGATAAATTAAAAGGATCTGCAGATGATGGTAATCGATTATTGTATTTGGATTTCGGGGATGATGGTGAAATTGTAAGTTTAGTGAATACTATTATTTCACAAGTACATATGTCTTAAAAACATGAAACCTTCTTGTTTTCATTATTAATTCTAGGAACTAGATATGGAGTGCTGTCCTAAACCCGTTGTATTCGTTTTGCACAATTGCCTGTCTGCCAAAGTTCACTCTATCACCTGAATTTATATGTCAAAAAATGATATGATAATAAAATACAAATCTTTCAAAATATTATATTTCCGTAGTTCCATATTTTACAAATAGGAATTTCATAAAAAAATACATTTAAATCTTAGTTTTGTAAATTAATTTTAATTTCATCAATAATCAAAATATTTTTTAGTTTTGAAAGCATATCTTAAATTATGTAAGTTTAGCACTAATAATCATTCAATATTTCTAAGTATGTATAAGTGTAAAGGGTACATTATAAGAAAATTCAGTACCAATTTAAAAAAAACTTGTAAAATTTTTAACTTTTGTAAACATTGGTACAGAACATTCATAACTCATATAAAGAACCGATATAATACCAAAATAAAATTATAACTCACTAAACTCGTAATAAAGCATTTTCTCTTACAAAAGTATACACATACACTTTCCAAAGGAATACATTTTAAGCTAATTCAATTCAACCATGTATAAGAAAATTCAGTGCGAGGTTAATACCAGTGCTGTCGTTTTCCAATTTTCAAGAGTATCAGAATTTGAAATTTTTGGGTATCATTTTCAAACGAAGGGTATCATAAAATAATACACACATTTTCGTCTTTTTAAAAATATATACATATGTACATGGTGTTTCCAAGTTAAATGTCAAGACTTTTAACAATTATTTTAGGGTATAATCTAAGCAAACAATCGTTCAACAGCAAGGGTGTTTCTATCTCCAATGCAGACATCATTTATTTTGGCATTGAATTTAAGAAAATACCTACTTTGACCCTTGTAACAGAAATAACTTCGCTACTAACTACAGAAACTTTATCTAGTGCTTCAATTTAAGGAAAAATAATACTCTTTTTAAATGCGTTTAAATCAAATTGATACCTTTTTTGGCTTTGCAGATATTTTATTTTTAAATCGGTTTTATTTATCTTGCCAATGCAAATTATTGACCTTCAGGTCGCTTTTCTACAAAAAATGCGTAATAAACATGCCGTTTTATTGGCATTGAATTTAAGAAAATACCTACTTTGACCCTTGTAACAGAAATAACTTCGCTACTAACTACAGAAACTTTATCTAGTGCTTCAATTTAAGGAAAAATAATACTCTTTTTAAATGCGTTTAAATCAAATTGATACCTTTTTTGGCTTTGCAGATATTTTATTTTTAAATCGGTTTTATTTATCTTGCCAATGCAAATTATTGACCTTCAGGTCGCTTTTCTACAAAAAATGCGTAATAAACATGCCGTTTTATTATTTTTTTCTTATGAATGTAACAATTGTAAAAAAAAATCTATGACAAAAATTCACAAATTTTTTGATGCTTGGGAAAATCTGCAGCGGGTAAAAAGGAAAATATGATTTTTACCTACTTTTCTAGCCACCTCCTAATTGGGACACTCCGTAATCGGGACGACCTCCCAATCGGGACAACCCATTTGCCAACCCTAAAAGTTTTCATACAATATACCCTCTGTAATCGGGACACCTCTTAATTGGGACACTCAATTTAACTTTCCTAGAACCTCCATAATTGAGCTAAACCTCCGAATTGGGATATATTATTAAAAAAGTCAGGAAATATGATTTCTCTAATCGGGACAATTTGAATTGAACCTCTCAATTGGGACACTAGACCCGAAAAAGAAGCAATTGTGACTTCTCTAATCGGGACAGTAAAATTCCATTAACTAAATGTTCGCAGCTCATTCCACAAATTTTCAAACCGTTATATTTTTACAGAAGAGTGACTATATCGGAGACAAAAAACAACAGAGCAACGTTTTATTTATTTTCATTGAATATTAGATATTGGTGCCGTGCAGTTGCAGTTGTTTTTGTGTGGATATAGTAAATTTTTTTAACTTTTTCGTATACATACGCGTTGAATTTCGCGTAATGAGATACTACTACATAAATTTTTATAACTTTTCATAAAATAAATGTGGTTTTATTTCAATAAGGTATGAAATAAAATTTATTTTATGAAAAATGCAGCCCCAATCTCTGTGTTTACAATTTAAATCACCTCCAATTAAAAAATATATACATATGTACATGGTGTTTCCAAGTTAAATGTCAAGACTTTTAACAATTATTTTAGGGTATAATCTAAGCAAACAATCGTTCAACAGCAAGGGTGTTTCTATCTCCAATGCAGACATCATTTATTTTGGCATTGAATTTAAGAAAATACCTACTTTGACCCTTGTAACAGAAATAACTTCGCTACTAACTACAGAAACTTTATCTAGTGCTTCAATTTAAGGAAAAATAATACTCTTTTTAAATGCGTTTAAATCAAATTGATACCTTTTTTGGCTTTGCAGATATTTTATTTTTAAATCGGTTTTATTTATCTTGCCAATGCAAATTATTGACCTTCAGGTCGCTTTTCTACAAAAAATGCGTAATAAACATGCCGTTTTATTATTTTTTTCTTATGAATGTAACAATTGTAAAAAAAAATCTATGACAAAAATTCACAAATTTTTTGATGCTTGGGAAAATCTGCAGCGGGTAAAAAGGAAAATATGATTTTTACCTACTTTTCTAGCCACCTCCTAATTGGGACACTCCGTAATCGGGACGACCTCCCAATCGGGACAACCCATTTGCCAACCCTAAAAGTTTTCATACAATATACCCTCTGTAATCGGGACACCTCTTAATTGGGACACTCAATTTAACTTTCCTAGAACCTCCATAATTGAGCTAAACCTCCGAATTGGGATATATTATTAAAAAAGTCAGGAAATATGATTTCTCTAATCGGGACAATTTGAATTGAACCTCTCAATTGGGACACTAGACCCGAAAAAGAAGCAATTGTGACTTCTCTAATCGGGACAGTAAAATTCCATTAACTAAATGTTCGCAGCTCATTCCACAAATTTTCAAACCGTTATATTTTTACAGAAGAGTGACTATATCGGAGACAAAAAACAACAGAGCAACGTTTTATTTATTTTCATTGAATATTAGATATTGGTGCCGTGCAGTTGCAGTTGTTTTTGTGTGGATATAGTAAATTTTTTTAACTTTTTCGTATACATACGCGTTGAATTTCGCGTAATGAGATACTACTACATAAATTTTTATAACTTTTCATAAAATAAATGTGGTTTTATTTCAATAAGGTATGAAATAAAATTTATTTTATGAAAAATGCAGCCCCAATCTCTGTGTTTACAATTTAAATCACCTCCAATTAGAAATGCGCAATTTATACTAAATAATTTTCGAATGTCATTTTTTAACCTCTGCCTTTTTTGATCCTGTGTTAAGCCTTCTGTAATTCTTCCTGGGAAATAGACACAGTAAATCTTGACTTTTCTACGGTTACTTAGCGTTATTTGAATTCCTACATTTTGTACATAGTTAGTTTTTATGCAAGGTAAAAGCTCATGTTTTATTGACCTCCTAATCAGAATTCAATGTTATTCTTAATAGTTGGTGTATGAATATGAGATTGATACACTGTGGGTATAGGTAATCATGTTTTTTCGTAATAACTTTATAACTTTACTCATATGCACTTTTTCAAGATTGTTTATACTGATGAACAAAGTGAACTTGATAAGCTTTCGATCAGTGTAAGAGTCATTGAAATCGGTGCAGAAATAAACTCTCAGGAGGAATCACAAGCTCTTGCGCTAGCGATTTAATTATATAGATTTAAAAATTGAAAATCGTAGACCCATTATTTTTAGGTCATAAGAAGGATAGTAGAATCAGTTTTCATTTGATGCTAAACACATGTATGTGCAACCTACGGTTCTTATGATATAATATTTTTATATGCATATAAGCAGACAAAAATCATCAGAAGATCTATCCGCAATACGAATTTCACACACAAAAGTCTCAAAATCTCCACATACGGTTACGCATTTGAATTACGATTGTAGCTGGTGGAATAGCTCCACATGTTGAGCTGGAATGTTCTTCGCAAGATAAATGCGGGGTTCCCAGGCGCCTGCGAGCTACGTGTCAGCCACTACTGGTCTACAGTATAATATGAGCATAGCTACTTATTAAAATAATAATATAGGTAAAGGGAAAAAAGGGAGTGGATAGCGCTACAGCCTAAAGCAGCCTATACACGCAACACTTGTGTGCACACCGGTGTCATGACAGCTTTCCTCCACTAACGCAACACCGATTCGTCCACACTTCAGTTGTGCACAAGAGTTCTATGCGGAAAGACCATGGACGAAGAGATTTGTGCGTTAGTTGTAGTCGCATGCTGTATGACTAAAAATGAAAATGTATGACTGAAAATGAGAATAATATTTAGTTAATAGCTTTTCCCACGCTTCTTTCTTTTTGTCCCTATTCTTAAAGTTATTGCATTTTATTTTCCAGAGCTCCGGAAGCTCTTTATACATAGAAGTCAATAAAGTTGCGCCAAAATTCGCAATTACGGATTGACATTCTAAAAACAGAAAATGAGAGACTTTCCTTCTCAAACAACGATTCGGCTGCAACTGAAAAGTAAATGTGCACGCACATCCCCATACACATCACACCGATTGAAACACCGACACCAAAAATCAAAAATTTTTCATTTTAGTAACACCGTGTCTGACACCAAAAAATCGGTGCGCACACCAGCCCATACACGGGAAAAATTTCCGTACACCGACACCGGTGTGCACACAAGTGTTGCGTGTATAGGCCGCTTAAACGACCCAACCGATTTCAGCAAATAGAGTGTCGTTGGATTCGCCTTGACCCGGAGAGCATCTGAGGTTATATGACGTCATAGAAATATTCAATATGGCGGATGCCCCAAGATGGCGGATTACGACCTACTTAATATGGCCATTAAATGAAAGGGATAGACCGGTAGAATCCAGTAAGCTAAGTGACGTTATTCTAAATTCAATATGGCGGACGTTCCACGATGTCGGACTACCTTTATTTTCACAACTTCTTTAATATGAGTATCAAATGAAAGGGATTGACAAGGAAAATATAGTAAGCTAAGTGACATTATTGGAAAGTCAATATATCGGACGCCACAAGAGGGCGGATCACCGTTATCTTAACGACCTCCTTAATAGGGTATCAAATGAAAGGGTTTGACAAGACAAACAATAAGCTAATTGACGGAGGCCCCAAGATGGCGGGTTACCGTTATCTTCACGACCTCTTTAATATGGGTATCAAATGAAAGAGTTTGACAAGACAAACAAAAATGGCGGATTTATTCTCTAAATATGAATCCACTGGAGATTAGATTAGTCTGTTAGTGCCAATGTGTCACCTTTACCAATTTTGAGCAGAGGTACCGTTGGGTAAATTTAAAAACTCATTTTGGTTGAAAGCAATTTAGCTGTCGAGTTCTAATGAAAACAATTATGTGAGTATTTATGAATTTAATTTTAGGCGTGTTTATTTTCTAATCTAGATACATATATAGCAGAAGAAAATTTTTAACATGTTCCATTGGGATCAAGAAGGATTGAATTCTATAGTGAAACCAATAAAAAACAACATTTGTTTCCCGCAATGTTCGGACACTGTACGTTTTAACTATAAAATATAAAGTTCAAACGGTTTATTTAATAGTTGAAAGAAATTAAGTTGTAGTTACCTATTTATAAGTGAACATATTTAATTTAAAGTCAGAGTCAATGACTTATTATATCTTTGTACCGATGTAATATAACAGGTTATACGAGGGTGCACCATGGTCTGCAGAGGCATGGAGTCGACCCTTGGAAAGCTGCCCTCTTGCATCAACTCGACTTGCTGGGGCTGGAAACAATTCATCACTTAATGTAAACAACTAATTTAAGATAAATTTATATTTACTATTTAAACTTTTTTTTTTCCATTATAACGTGTGCATATTCTTTTAGGGCCACCAAACTACAGTATTTTGTGTACGTTGTGGTACTACACGTGGAGTTCTTGTATACTGGCTGAGATCAGAAACACACCGTGATATGGCCGCCTGGGCTCGTGATTTGGTTCAGGGAAGTCACAATGCAGTCAACTATCAAAAGGAATTTTCTTTCCGCTGTTTGTATCAAGGAAGGCAGTGTCAATTAATTGTTCATTTAAACCGAGGATTTTCGCTTTATGAATGTGGCTTTAATTCGCCAGCTGCGACGAAGTCTCAAATGTGGCAATTTCCGTTTGATAAATTAAAAGGATCTGCAGATGATGGTAATCGATTATTGTATTTGGATTTCGGGGATGATGGTGAAATTGTAAGTTTAGTGAATACTATTATTTCACAAGTACATATGTCTTAAAAACATGAAACCTTCTTGTTTTCATTATTAATTCTAGGAACTAGATATGGAGTGCTGTCCTAAACCCGTTGTATTCGTTTTGCACAATTGCCTGTCTGCCAAAGTTCACTCTATCACCTGAATTTATATGTCAAAAAATGATATGATAATAAAATACAAATCTTTCAAAATATTATATTTCCGTAGTTCCATATTTTACAAATAGGAATTTCATAAAAAAATACATTTAAATCTTAGTTTTGTAAATTAATTTTAATTTCATCAATAATCAAAATATTTTTTAGTTTTGAAAGCATATCTTAAATTATGTAAGTTTAGCACTAATAATCATTCAATATTTCTAAGTATGTATAAGTGTAAAGGGTACATTATAAGAAAATTCAGTACCAATTTAAAAAAAACTTGTAAAATTTTTAACTTTTGTAAACATTGGTACAGAACATTCATAACTCATATAAAGAACCGATATAATACCAAAATAAAATTATAACTCACTAAACTCGTAATAAAGCATTTTCTCTTACAAAAGTATACACATACACTTTCCAAAGGAATACATTTTAAGCTAATTCAATTCAACCATGTATAAGAAAATTCAGTGCGAGGTTAATACCAGTGCTGTCGTTTTCCAATTTTCAAGAGTATCAGAATTTGAAATTTTTGGGTATCATTTTCAAACGAAGGGTATCATAAAATAATACACACATTTTCGTCTTTTTAAAAATATATACATATGTACATGGTGTTTCCAAGTTAAATGTCAAGACTTTTAACAATTATTTTAGGGTATAATCTAAGCAAACAATCGTTCAACAGCAAGGGTGTTTCTATCTCCAATGCAGACATCATTTATTTTGGCATTGAATTTAAGAAAATACCTACTTTGACCCTTGTAACAGAAATAACTTCGCTACTAACTACAGAAACTTTATCTAGTGCTTCAATTTAAGGAAAAATAATACTCTTTTTAAATGCGTTTAAATCAAATTGATACCTTTTTTGGCTTTGCAGATATTTTATTTTTAAATCGGTTTTATTTATCTTGCCAATGCAAATTATTGACCTTCAGGTCGCTTTTCTACAAAAAATGCGTAATAAACATGCCGTTTTATTATTTTTTTCTTATGAATGTAACAATTGTAAAAAAAAATCTATGACAAAAATTCACAAATTTTTTGATGCTTGGGAAAATCTGCAGCGGGTAAAAAGGAAAATATGATTTTTACCTACTTTTCTAGCCACCTCCTAATTGGGACACTCCGTAATCGGGACGACCTCCCAATCGGGACAACCCATTTGCCAACCCTAAAAGTTTTCATACAATATACCCTCTGTAATCGGGACACCTCTTAATTGGGACACTCAATTTAACTTTCCTAGAACCTCCATAATTGAGCTAAACCTCCGAATTGGGATATATTATTAAAAAAGTCAGGAAATATGATTTCTCTAATCGGGACAATTTGAATTGAACCTCTCAATTGGGACACTAGACCCGAAAAAGAAGCAATTGTGACTTCTCTAATCGGGACAGTAAAATTCCATTAACTAAATGTTCGCAGCTCATTCCACAAATTTTCAAACCGTTATATTTTTACAGAAGAGTGACTATATCGGAGACAAAAAACAACAGAGCAACGTTTTATTTATTTTCATTGAATATTAGATATTGGTGCCGTGCAGTTGCAGTTGTTTTTGTGTGGATATAGTAAATTTTTTTAACTTTTTCGTATACATACGCGTTGAATTTCGCGTAATGAGATACTACTACATAAATTTTTATAACTTTTCATAAAATAAATGTGGTTTTATTTCAATAAGGTATGAAATAAAATTTATTTTATGAAAAATGCAGCCCCAATCTCTGTGTTTACAATTTAAATCACCTCCAATTAGAAATGCGCAATTTATACTAAATAATTTTCGAATGTCATTTTTTAACCTCTGCCTTTTTTGATCCTGTGTTAAGCCTTCTGTAATTCTTCCTGGGAAATAGACACAGTAAATCTTGACTTTTCTACGGTTACTTAGCGTTATTTGAATTCCTACATTTTGTACATAGTTAGTTTTTATGCAAGGTAAAAGCTCATGTTTTATTGACCTCCTAATCAGAATTCAATGTTATTCTTAATAGTTGGTGTATGAATATGAGATTGATACACTGTGGGTATAGGTAATCATGTTTTTTCGTAATAACTTTATAACTTTACTCATATGCACTTTTTCAAGATTGTTTATACTGATGAACAAAGTGAACTTGATAAGCTTTCGATCAGTGTAAGAGTCATTGAAATCGGTGCAGAAATAAACTCTCAGGAGGAATCACAAGCTCTTGCGCTAGCGATTTAATTATATAGATTTAAAAATTGAAAATCGTAGACCCATTATTTTTAGGTCATAAGAAGGATAGTAGAATCAGTTTTCATTTGATGCTAAACACATGTATGTGCAACCTACGGTTCTTATGATATAATATTTTTATATGCATATAAGCAGACAAAAATCATCAGAAGATCTATCCGCAATACGAATTTCACACACAAAAGTCTCAAAATCTCCACATACGGTTACGCATTTGAATTACGATTGTAGCTGGTGGAATAGCTCCACATGTTGAGCTGGAATGTTCTTCGCAAGATAAATGCGGGGTTCCCAGGCGCCTGCGAGCTACGTGTCAGCCACTACTGGTCTACAGTATAATATGAGCATAGCTACTTATTAAAATAATAATATAGGTAAAGGGAAAAAAGGGAGTGGATAGCGCTACAGCCTAAAGCAGCCTATACACGCAACACTTGTGTGCACACCGGTGTCATGACAGCTTTCCTCCACTAACGCAACACCGATTCGTCCACACTTCAGTTGTGCACAAGAGTTCTATGCGGAAAGACCATGGACGAAGAGATTTGTGCGTTAGTTGTAGTCGCATGCTGTATGACTAAAAATGAAAATGTATGACTGAAAATGAGAATAATATTTAGTTAATAGCTTTTCCCACGCTTCTTTCTTTTTGTCCCTATTCTTAAAGTTATTGCATTTTATTTTCCAGAGCTCCGGAAGCTCTTTACACATAGAAGTCAATAAAGTTGCGCCAAAATTCGCAATTACGGATTGACATTCTAAAAACAGAAAATGAGAGACTTTCCTTCTCAAACAACGATTCGGCTGCAACTGAAAAGTAAATGTGCACGCACATCCCCATACACATCACACCGATTGAAACACCGACACCAAAAATCAAAAATTTTTCATTTTAGTAACACCGTGTCTGACACCAAAAAATCGGTGCGCACACCAGCCCATACACGGGAAAAATTTCCGTACACCGACACCGGTGTGCACACAAGTGTTGCGTGTATAGGCCGCTTAAACGACCCAACCGATTTCAGCAAATAGAGTGTCGTTGGATTCGCCTTGACCCGGAGAGCATCTGAGGTTATATGACGTCATAGAAATATTCAATATGGCGGATGCCCCAAGATGGCGGATTACGACCTACTTAATATGGCCATTAAATGAAAGGGATAGACCGGTAGAATCCAGTAAGCTAAGTGACGTTATTCTAAATTCAATATGGCGGACGTTCCACGATGTCGGACTACCTTTATTTTCACAACTTCTTTAATATGAGTATCAAATGAAAGGGATTGACAAGGAAAATATAGTAAGCTAAGTGACATTATTGGAAAGTCAATATATCGGACGCCACAAGAGGGCGGATCACCGTTATCTTAACGACCTCCTTAATAGGGTATCAAATGAAAGGGTTTGACAAGACAAACAATAAGCTAATTGACGGAGGCCCCAAGATGGCGGGTTACCGTTATCTTCACGACCTCTTTAATATGGGTATCAAATGAAAGAGTTTGACAAGACAAACAAAAATGGCGGATTTATTCTCTAAATATGAATCCACTGGAGATTAGATTAGTCTGTTAGTGCCAATGTGTCACCTTTACCAATTTTGAGCAGAGGTACCGTTGGGTAAATTTAAAAACTCATTTTGGTTGAAAGCAATTTAGCTGTCGAGTTCTAATGAAAACAATTATGTGAGTATTTATGAATTTAATTTTAGGCGTGTTTATTTTCTAATCTAGATACATATATAGCAGAAGAAAATTTTTAACATGTTCCATTGGGATCAAGAAGGATTGAATTCTATAGTGAAACCAATAAAAAACAACATTTGTTTCCCGCAATGTTCGGACACTGTACGTTTTAACTATAAAATATAAAGTTCAAACGGTTTATTTAATAGTTGAAAGAAATTAAGTTGTAGTTACCTATTTATAAGTGAACATATTTAATTTAAAGTCAGAGTCAATGACTTATTATATCTTTGTACCGATGTAATATAACAGGTTATACGAGGGTGCACCATGGTCTGCAGAGGCATGGAGTCGACCCTTGGAAAGCTGCCCTCTTGCATCAACTCGACTTGCTGGGGCTGGAAACAATTCATCACTTAATGTAAACAACTAATTTAAGATAAATTTATATTTACTATTTAAACTTTTTTTTTTCCATTATAACGTGTGCATATTCTTTTAGGGCCACCAAACTACAGTATTTTGTGTACGTTGTGGTACTACACGTGGAGTTCTTGTATACTGGCTGAGATCAGAAACACACCGTGATATGGCCGCCTGGGCTCGTGATTTGGTTCAGGGAAGTCACAATGCAGTCAACTATCAAAAGGAATTTTCTTTCCGCTGTTTGTATCAAGGAAGGCAGTGTCAATTAATTGTTCATTTAAACCGAGGATTTTCGCTTTATGAATGTGGCTTTAATTCGCCAGCTGCGACGAAGTCTCAAATGTGGCAATTTCCGTTTGATAAATTAAAAGGATCTGCAGATGATGGTAATCGATTATTGTATTTGGATTTCGGGGATGATGGTGAAATTGTAAGTTTAGTGAATACTATTATTTCACAAGTACATATGTCTTAAAAACATGAAACCTTCTTGTTTTCATTATTAATTCTAGGAACTAGATATGGAGTGCTGTCCTAAACCCGTTGTATTCGTTTTGCACAATTGCCTGTCTGCCAAAGTTCACTCTATCACCTGAATTTATATGTCAAAAAATGATATGATAATAAAATACAAATCTTTCAAAATATTATATTTCCGTAGTTCCATATTTTACAAATAGGAATTTCATAAAAAAATACATTTAAATCTTAGTTTTGTAAATTAATTTTAATTTCATCAATAATCAAAATATTTTTTAGTTTTGAAAGCATATCTTAAATTATGTAAGTTTAGCACTAATAATCATTCAATATTTCTAAGTATGTATAAGTGTAAAGGGTACATTATAAGAAAATTCAGTACCAATTTAAAAAAAACTTGTAAAATTTTTAACTTTTGTAAACATTGGTACAGAACATTCATAACTCATATAAAGAACCGATATAATACCAAAATAAAATTATAACTCACTAAACTCGTAATAAAGCATTTTCTCTTACAAAAGTATACACATACACTTTCCAAAGGAATACATTTTAAGCTAATTCAATTCAACCATGTATAAGAAAATTCAGTGCGAGGTTAATACCAGTGCTGTCGTTTTCCAATTTTCAAGAGTATCAGAATTTGAAATTTTTGGGTATCATTTTCAAACGAAGGGTATCATAAAATAATACACACATTTTCGTCTTTTTAAAAATATATACATATGTACATGGTGTTTCCAAGTTAAATGTCAAGACTTTTAACAATTATTTTAGGGTATAATCTAAGCAAACAATCGTTCAACAGCAAGGGTGTTTCTATCTCCAATGCAGACATCATTTATTTTGGCATTGAATTTAAGAAAATACCTACTTTGACCCTTGTAACAGAAATAACTTCGCTACTAACTACAGAAACTTTATCTAGTGCTTCAATTTAAGGAAAAATAATACTCTTTTTAAATGCGTTTAAATCAAATTGATACCTTTTTTGGCTTTGCAGATATTTTATTTTTAAATCGGTTTTATTTATCTTGCCAATGCAAATTATTGACCTTCAGGTCGCTTTTCTACAAAAAATGCGTAATAAACATGCCGTTTTATTATTTTTTTCTTATGAATGTAACAATTGTAAAAAAAAATCTATGACAAAAATTCACAAATTTTTTGATGCTTGGGAAAATCTGCAGCGGGTAAAAAGGAAAATATGATTTTTACCTACTTTTCTAGCCACCTCCTAATTGGGACACTCCGTAATCGGGACGACCTCCCAATCGGGACAACCCATTTGCCAACCCTAAAAGTTTTCATACAATATACCCTCTGTAATCGGGACACCTCTTAATTGGGACACTCAATTTAACTTTCCTAGAACCTCCATAATTGAGCTAAACCTCCGAATTGGGATATATTATTAAAAAAGTCAGGAAATATGATTTCTCTAATCGGGACAATTTGAATTGAACCTCTCAATTGGGACACTAGACCCGAAAAAGAAGCAATTGTGACTTCTCTAATCGGGACAGTAAAATTCCATTAACTAAATGTTCGCAGCTCATTCCACAAATTTTCAAACCGTTATATTTTTACAGAAGAGTGACTATATCGGAGACAAAAAACAACAGAGCAACGTTTTATTTATTTTCATTGAATATTAGATATTGGTGCCGTGCAGTTGCAGTTGTTTTTGTGTGGATATAGTAAATTTTTTTAACTTTTTCGTATACATACGCGTTGAATTTCGCGTAATGAGATACTACTACATAAATTTTTATAACTTTTCATAAAATAAATGTGGTTTTATTTCAATAAGGTATGAAATAAAATTTATTTTATGAAAAATGCAGCCCCAATCTCTGTGTTTACAATTTAAATCACCTCCAATTAGAAATGCGCAATTTATACTAAATAATTTTCGAATGTCATTTTTTAACCTCTGCCTTTTTTGATCCTGTGTTAAGCCTTCTGTAATTCTTCCTGGGAAATAGACACAGTAAATCTTGACTTTTCTACGGTTACTTAGCGTTATTTGAATTCCTACATTTTGTACATAGTTAGTTTTTATGCAAGGTAAAAGCTCATGTTTTATTGACCTCCTAATCAGAATTCAATGTTATTCTTAATAGTTGGTGTATGAATATGAGATTGATACACTGTGGGTATAGGTAATCATGTTTTTTCGTAATAACTTTATAACTTTACTCATATGCACTTTTTCAAGATTGTTTATACTGATGAACAAAGTGAACTTGATAAGCTTTCGATCAGTGTAAGAGTCATTGAAATCGGTGCAGAAATAAACTCTCAGGAGGAATCACAAGCTCTTGCGCTAGCGATTTAATTATATAGATTTAAAAATTGAAAATCGTAGACCCATTATTTTTAGGTCATAAGAAGGATAGTAGAATCAGTTTTCATTTGATGCTAAACACATGTATGTGCAACCTACGGTTCTTATGATATAATATTTTTATATGCATATAAGCAGACAAAAATCATCAGAAGATCTATCCGCAATACGAATTTCACACACAAAAGTCTCAAAATCTCCACATACGGTTACGCATTTGAATTACGATTGTAGCTGGTGGAATAGCTCCACATGTTGAGCTGGAATGTTCTTCGCAAGATAAATGCGGGGTTCCCAGGCGCCTGCGAGCTACGTGTCAGCCACTACTGGTCTACAGTATAATATGAGCATAGCTACTTATTAAAATAATAATATAGGTAAAGGGAAAAAAGGGAGTGGATAGCGCTACAGCCTAAAGCAGCCTATACACGCAACACTTGTGTGCACACCGGTGTCATGACAGCTTTCCTCCACTAACGCAACACCGATTCGTCCACACTTCAGTTGTGCACAAGAGTTCTATGCGGAAAGACCATGGACGAAGAGATTTGTGCGTTAGTTGTAGTCGCATGCTGTATGACTAAAAATGAAAATGTATGACTGAAAATGAGAATAATATTTAGTTAATAGCTTTTCCCACGCTTCTTTCTTTTTGTCCCTATTCTTAAAGTTATTGCATTTTATTTTCCAGAGCTCCGGAAGCTCTTTATACATAGAAGTCAATAAAGTTGCGCCAAAATTCGCAATTACGGATTGACATTCTAAAAACAGAAAATGAGAGACTTTCCTTCTCAAACAACGATTCGGCTGCAACTGAAAAGTAAATGTGCACGCACATCCCCATACACATCACACCGATTGAAACACCGACACCAAAAATCAAAAATTTTTCATTTTAGTAACACCGTGTCTGACACCAAAAAATCGGTGCGCACACCAGCCCATACACGGGAAAAATTTCCGTACACCGACACCGGTGTGCACACAAGTGTTGCGTGTATAGGCCGCTTAAACGACCCAACCGATTTCAGCAAATAGAGTGTCGTTGGATTCGCCTTGACCCGGAGAGCATCTGAGGTTATATGACGTCATAGAAATATTCAATATGGCGGATGCCCCAAGATGGCGGATTACGACCTACTTAATATGGCCATTAAATGAAAGGGATAGACCGGTAGAATCCAGTAAGCTAAGTGACGTTATTCTAAATTCAATATGGCGGACGTTCCACGATGTCGGACTACCTTTATTTTCACAACTTCTTTAATATGAGTATCAAATGAAAGGGATTGACAAGGAAAATATAGTAAGCTAAGTGACATTATTGGAAAGTCAATATATCGGACGCCACAAGAGGGCGGATCACCGTTATCTTAACGACCTCCTTAATAGGGTATCAAATGAAAGGGTTTGACAAGACAAACAATAAGCTAATTGACGGAGGCCCCAAGATGGCGGGTTACCGTTATCTTCACGACCTCTTTAATATGGGTATCAAATGAAAGAGTTTGACAAGACAAACAAAAATGGCGGATTTATTCTCTAAATATGAATCCACTGGAGATTAGATTAGTCTGTTAGTGCCAATGTGTCACCTTTACCAATTTTGAGCAGAGGTACCGTTGGGTAAATTTAAAAACTCATTTTGGTTGAAAGCAATTTAGCTGTCGAGTTCTAATGAAAACAATTATGTGAGTATTTATGAATTTAATTTTAGGCGTGTTTATTTTCTAATCTAGATACATATATAGCAGAAGAAAATTTTTAACATGTTCCATTGGGATCAAGAAGGATTGAATTCTATAGTGAAACCAATAAAAAACAACATTTGTTTCCCGCAATGTTCGGACACTGTACGTTTTAACTATAAAATATAAAGTTCAAACGGTTTATTTAATAGTTGAAAGAAATTAAGTTGTAGTTACCTATTTATAAGTGAACATATTTAATTTAAAGTCAGAGTCAATGACTTATTATATCTTTGTACCGATGTAATATAACAGGTTATACGAGGGTGCACCATGGTCTGCAGAGGCATGGAGTCGACCCTTGGAAAGCTGCCCTCTTGCATCAACTCGACTTGCTGGGGCTGGAAACAATTCATCACTTAATGTAAACAACTAATTTAAGATAAATTTATATTTACTATTTAAACTTTTTTTTTTCCATTATAACGTGTGCATATTCTTTTAGGGCCACCAAACTACAGTATTTTGTGTACGTTGTGGTACTACACGTGGAGTTCTTGTATACTGGCTGAGATCAGAAACACACCGTGATATGGCCGCCTGGGCTCGTGATTTGGTTCAGGGAAGTCACAATGCAGTCAACTATCAAAAGGAATTTTCTTTCCGCTGTTTGTATCAAGGAAGGCAGTGTCAATTAATTGTTCATTTAAACCGAGGATTTTCGCTTTATGAATGTGGCTTTAATTCGCCAGCTGCGACGAAGTCTCAAATGTGGCAATTTCCGTTTGATAAATTAAAAGGATCTGCAGATGATGGTAATCGATTATTGTATTTGGATTTCGGGGATGATGGTGAAATTGTAAGTTTAGTGAATACTATTATTTCACAAGTACATATGTCTTAAAAACATGAAACCTTCTTGTTTTCATTATTAATTCTAGGAACTAGATATGGAGTGCTGTCCTAAACCCGTTGTATTCGTTTTGCACAATTGCCTGTCTGCCAAAGTTCACTCTATCACCTGAATTTATATGTCAAAAAATGATATGATAATAAAATACAAATCTTTCAAAATATTATATTTCCGTAGTTCCATATTTTACAAATAGGAATTTCATAAAAAAATACATTTAAATCTTAGTTTTGTAAATTAATTTTAATTTCATCAATAATCAAAATATTTTTTAGTTTTGAAAGCATATCTTAAATTATGTAAGTTTAGCACTAATAATCATTCAATATTTCTAAGTATGTATAAGTGTAAAGGGTACATTATAAGAAAATTCAGTACCAATTTAAAAAAAACTTGTAAAATTTTTAACTTTTGTAAACATTGGTACAGAACATTCATAACTCATATAAAGAACTGATATAATACCAAAATAAAATTATAACTCACTAAACTCGTAATAAAGCATTTTCTCTTACAAAAGTATACACATACACTTTCCAAAGGAATACATTTTAAGCTAATTCAATTCAACCATGTATAAGAAAATTCAGTGCGAGGTTAATACCAGTGCTGTCGTTTTCCAATTTTCAAGAGTATCAGAATTTGAAATTTTTGGGTATCATTTTCAAACGAAGGGTATCATAAAATAATACACACATTTTCGTCTTTTTAAAAATATATACATATGTACATGGTGTTTCCAAGTTAAATGTCAAGACTTTTAACAATTATTTTAGGGTATAATCTAAGCAAACAATCGTTCAACAGCAAGGGTGTTTCTATCTCCAATGCAGACATCATTTATTTTGGCATTGAATTTAAGAAAATACCTACTTTGACCCTTGTAACAGAAATAACTTCGCTACTAACTACAGAAACTTTATCTAGTGCTTCAATTTAAGGAAAAATAATACTCTTTTTAAATGCGTTTAAATCAAATTGATACCTTTTTTGGCTTTGCAGATATTTTATTTTTAAATCGGTTTTATTTATCTTGCCAATGCAAATTATTGACCTTCAGGTCGCTTTTCTACAAAAAATGCGTAATAAACATGCCGTTTTATTATTTTTTTCTTATGAATGTAACAATTGTAAAAAAAAATCTATGACAAAAATTCACAAATTTTTTGATGCTTGGGAAAATCTGCAGCGGGTAAAAAGGAAAATATGATTTTTACCTACTTTTCTAGCCACCTCCTAATTGGGACACTCCGTAATCGGGACGACCTCCCTGATGTACCCGCTTCGCTGCGCATACAAAAATATTCTCTTTGTATGTAGATATGTGTATTTGTAATCATTTGTCTACTGGAAGGAGACTTCCAGCTAAATGCTACACTTGTCCCTGTACCTTAAAAGTTGGCATAAATCCTCGCTTCACAATTTGCCTAGCACCAAATGAAGTCATTTGAAAAGAATTATTATAGAATCGTATAGGCTGAATTAATTGCTTGGAAAAAGGATTTTCCATAGACTATTAAAGAAAAAAGTGACTCAGTGGGTTAGCAATTTCTTCCAATCTAACTTTTCCGCTTTCTTAAATATTACAGCACGTTCTTACCGTATCTGTATCTGTTCCAAGCCCTGCATCTACTTATCATAAAACAAATTGCAACCAAATTTATCCAGTTATTGGATTAGAGTTGATCGAACAATAACAATACATATACGTTAGCACGAAGCAATCCCAATCACTTATACTACACGCATGTATCGCATACACGCACACCCGCTGCCGCTGGTGCATTGATGATGGCAATTACCTCCACTGATCGTTGTCGCGAAAGCAGACAAGTAATATTTCTTTATGTTATTATTTTTCTCACAGAAAATGTACAAAGAAGATATAAACTATATCAAAATCTTTGTTGTGAAATAATCTAAACAAATATGTAAATTTTATTTTAATACGTTATTTAAGAACTAAGATAGAGCGAGATAAATGCCCGAAAGTAAAATATAAACTTTTCTTTTCCTCATTGAGAAGTTTTTTTATTGAAATATATTGATTTTTGTTATCCATTTTATAGATTTAATCCAACCGGAATCGATTGCAAAAACCGCATTCAAATCCGTTCAGTATTTTTTTTTTGTTTTTGCGGCACATACATACATACTTTTTTTTAGACCTCATTTTATAAAAATAGTGACTAGTTGGCCCAGGCTTAAGATTGAGAAAATATGAATTTGATCTTGCTTTGATGGATGAATTGGTGGAGTAGAAGAATGTCTATCATAGTTCATTTGAGTCTTTACAATTTGTTAAAGTACAACGTACAGCTGTGCGCATATGTACATATTTATGTATGAAGTTACATATTTATTTGAACATCAACATACAAACATTTTAGTCGTACATATGTCTGTACGAATTAAACTGTTTGTTTTTCTTATGACTAACGATTATAAATTCTAGGAATTAATTTGCTTACAAATCTTTAAACGCTTAAAAAACTCTAAAATCGTATGAATATTATCGTAATAGTTACACTTCACGATATCAATGCTTGGATTTTTTTTCATACAAGCATACACATAAGTTATTGAAATCCATTTATAAAAAAACAACATAATAATTAGATGACATAATTGACTATGGATGGCTTATAATGGCCACAGTATTATAGCCTTTAATCACCTAAAAGTTCAAGTACATGATGACTATTTAAAATTATACGGAGATTATATATTTTGTGAGATAAATATATACATATTTTACAATCCAATACTTACATTTGCTATTAAAATGTATCTTCACAAATAAGGCACAAATTTGTACTCCAGGAAAAATTAATTTCCGTTTTTTTTTTTTAGTTTTCGAAAAATAATTTTTCCATTCGCATCTATTTACTTTGTTTGTAATGCATCACCATTATTCTAATGCAATTTTTGACAAGATAAATTATTTCAATTTGTTGAGGATTGCAATAGACCTTAAGTCATATTACGCATATGTATAACCAATTGATTGTCGTAAGATAAATACTCTGTTGAATAAAATAGCAAATCGTAGTTCTAGAGCAAATTGAGTACATTTAGTTTACCTTCACAATTATCAACTTTAAATTTAAATCAATTTACGATTAACAAGTTGGAGATATCTGATTTAGTGAATTATATATTCCATATTTACTCTCATGGATTGAATAATGTAATAGAAAGTGATTTTTATATATAATATGTACAATGTATGTATATGCCACCTTTGTTTAAATACAACATTAAAGACATTCAAATATTTGATGATAAAATAGAAAATGTCACACAATCAGGGCTTATTATCCATTAAAATAAGCTTTACATATTTGTATAACTTTTTATATGAATACATAAATACATATACATGTGATCCAAATAAGGTGCTCAAATCAATTTGTTCTTATTTTATTTAATAATATAATGGTATTGGCTAAAGTAATTTATCTTAACACTTATGTTACTATATAATCATATACATTTCACGTTCATTTTTCACCTTTTTTGATAAGTTAATATCAAAGAATATTATAGTTCATAAATTTGGTAGCAAAAAACTTTAATTTGTTTATGTAATCCTTTGAAGTTACTCAACCAGGCTTTTATAAGACAAGCGTTTAAGGACCGGATTCATTATCACGCGCAGCTTAATATTTTGAGTACAAGCAAACTACCTACGCAATGCCCATGAATTTATAAAAAACAATTATAACATACAATTAAACGTGTGGTTGCTGAAACAAAATCACAAGCAATTTTTTATTTTCATAATTTTTTTAAATATAGTTTTTGATTTATTATAATTAAACGTGTGGTTGCTGAAACAAAATAATTTTTTTAAAATATAGTTTTTGATATTTGTCAGACTCTGACTTGATTCCTGTTCATTTTTAAGGAATTGAAATGGCTATTATTTATAAATGCTCGTTTTTACAAACAATTGTCCAACTGTTTAAGCTTTAATAGTTTTTCTTACATAAAGAAAATAATAGTAGTGTGTTCGATTGATATTGCAATCTGCGTTGGGTTTTCCTTTTTTACAAAACCGAATTTTGTTAGATATACATACATATATACACACATTTGCCTCAAATATACATATATAAAGTTTATAATAAAAAAATGATACGATGTATGTAGTTTAATTTGACATTTATGTTTGTTAAAAAAAACTATACAAAGTAATTTTCCTATTTATATCTTTAAGGCCAGCCTTGAATCTTGCTATTGTAAAAAATGTGAGATGTTCAATAACTCCAAAGTACTAACAGAATGAAAAACAATTAATAAATAAATTTATTATTGGACTAGATGATTTTATTAATTAGGTTAAAAGATAACTTTTAATTCTACGAATATTAACTCTATAAATGAAATGTATTGCATTGCAAAGCATTTAATAGAGAATTCATTTAGTCCATTAACTATACAGCAAATGACTATTCTACTTTGTTTTTATTAGTTATAATTTTCTTTTTAGTTATTAAGCACTTGGGGTTTTCTTAATGTATAGGTACAACCAGAAAGTATGTTTTATATATAGTTTTTTTTTATTTTGTTTAACATATATGTATATGTATGTACATTATGCATGTTTGCAAGAATTCACAAGTTATTACATAACAAGTAATAAATACCTAAATTGTATTCAACAAAAAAAGAAGACATTTAACACTGATATCTTAGTTTAGTGCTTATTGTTAAGAAATGATATTTCAAATTATAGTGGTCAGTTGCGAATTTTATTTAATGTACTACATAATATATTTTTATTTTAATAATAATATTGCAGGAATAAAGAATTATATACAGTAGAGCCAAATATCGCGTTTGAAGCACTTTTTGTAAACGGCCAACATCCGGAAAAAAAAATTGGATTAAAAAACACGTAACATTATTAGAAAACTAAAAGCGGCGATAGTTTAATATTTTTACTACAGAATACGAATGAACCCAGTAATCTGTTCGAATTGTTCCGGGGACGCTTGAAACAGTTATTTATTTTTTTGTTATTTGTTAAGACATTTTTCAAAGCAGGGGTACATAAAGCTATTTATTGGATATGGTACTTGAGAAACATGTTTGTAAATGTTATGCATGCATATAATTTAATATTGCAACCCTCAACAGTATATCTTATTTCAATATACAATTTTATTCTTATTTATGCTTATACTCTCAGTGTACTTAATTGAATGGGTGTGGATAAACGTTTTTTATTTATTTTTTCTTACTGCTTCTTTTTAGTTTCTGTTTATAAATGTACCCCCACAAAAAAAAATCTCAATTACCAAGTTGACGGCGAAGCTAGGTATAATATAATTTACTATTTAACACTTAATGACCACATGTTTGAAAGTGGTTTGTCATAGCATTTTATTCGTTGACATAACATGTATTTTTGGTATACTATGATAAGGAATAAATAAACAAAAAGTAATTTGGAAGAGTGCAGTATCCTGCTACTCCTAGTCAACATTGTGTAAGTATTTAATTTTTTTTTTTTTTTCTAAATCTCTCAAATGCAAATAGCACAAAATAAAAAACAGTCACATTTTAATAAAACTTATTGAAAGGCACATTTAAATTACAATTTAATATTTATTTCTGGAATACGTTGACCTCTGCAGACCAAAACTTCGAATATAATTCGGTAAAGTTTAGGGTTGTTTCTGTAGGAAGGTTACTTTTATTTTAATTGTTATTTTAATCAGTCTGCTTTCTGCAAGTATTATAAATAACGAGTATTATAATAAAGATGTACATGCAGGAAATAAAAATAAATAAATTTGAGCGAATTGAGTGAAATGATTTTACTTTCCTGGAACATAAGTTCCCTTCAAAAATTGTTGCATGGAATGTCGCTGTATAAAAAATATACATATGTTTGTGTATGGCTGATATTATTATTCATTAGAATTCCTGTGCATACACAGATGTATTCAATGTTAATACAAAAATTCCTTTTACTATTTGTTGAATATAATTTTTACTTTGTCAATGGTATGTTTACATATACATATACATATATACATAGGTATATATATTTACAAACGTTTAATTTTGACACTATATAATATAATACTATCAATTAATTATTTTACATCAAACTTATAAACTATAATGTATAGACAAGAAAACGATCACAAAAACGATTATGTATCTCAAACAACTTGAAAAAAAAATTTGATACTTTACTTATTTCTTTTTTATTTGAGTTCAAAACTAAATATTTTTAGGAAACCAAATATCTACTTGTATGTTATCGGTTTTAAAAACAATATCGATCACATGGTGGGACTTTATAATAAAGAACTAGTAATAATTATTCAGGACGGTAACTGGAAATTGAGTTCTGTTTTATCTTCATAATTTTAAATAAATAGTTTAAGTTTTGATTGCAATCTAGAATTTACAAAAATATATTGTTTCGTCGTTCGAAGTTATTCAATTTATTTTTGGCATTAAAAACTATCACATCTATTTACATCCAACAATTTTAAGGTTCGTCGTGATTCCGACAAAAGCTATCATTATCAATACACGCATATGACCGTACTCAAAACGATATCAACAAATGTAGTATTGAACTTGAAATAGTTTAATACAAAATGTTTACCTACAAACTACAAATAAAAATTGTTTTATAGATCAAATTGGTATGAGACCTTATCTTTATTTGGTGCTCGTAAGAAAATTCGCAAAATATGTTGGCTTCGTTATCAAGTTGTGACATAAGAAAAGTAACAAATTTAGTTTATATCAAACAGAAAACCATAATAAAGAATATGAAGTATACCATAGGAAGTTATAGACAAATGCGTGTTGTACTAATTTTGTTTTTTTTTTTTTAGAAATATTTGTACATTCTTCCATAGGGCTGCGAAGTTACTGTGAGAGAGTTACTGTTAATATTATTACTGATATTAGACATCGAATTAAAAGAATTCATGAAGGTATTAGTGTTATTATTGCTATTGGCATTTAACGTATATATGGCAGAATTGTTCGTATTACTTGAGTTAAAAAGAGAGTAAAAATTGTTTGAAGATATTTGGGTTTTGTTACTATTTTCATTTGTCGTATTTAGATGGCTGTTGTGAATATTATGATTTGTTCCCACAGGAGTTGTTGGGTTCGATGTCAATGGGGAATTAAAAAAGTTCTGTGATACATTACATTTAGCATTGTTCGTGATTGTGTCATTGCAAACATTGTGATGGATTGCGCTGCCATTGTAACCTATTATCATATTAGAAGTCGGTGTATTGGAGGGTGAATGAGAAATATTTACAGCAACAAGAGCTGGCGTTATTTGTGTAATTTCAGTGGCAGTTTTAGTAGGACAAATAAGATTTTGATATTTATTTATTTTGCTAAAATTAGTATTATTATTCGTTAAGTTGTTTGTCTTTTCGAGAAACATATTGTTAAACTTAGTTTTGTTCACATTTATTTGATTACAGAATTGCTTATTAGGTAGTTCGAAATGGTTTTTATAACTTAGAAGAGACTGTTGATCACTAACTGGTGTTGCATTTGATGTCGACTCTGCAGAAGCCGTTGTTATTTTTGTGTTGTGATATTCCTGTTTGGTGGTGGAAGCGGTGGTAAAAATCATTGGCGATGTAGTAGTTGAAGACAAATTTAGAGACGTTTCACTTAAGTAGCTATTGGGACAATCACTTGTATATTGAAAATCACAGCATTCACATTTGTTTATCGTGTAAACAGGAGTTAGACCGTTTGGTCCTAGTCGATTATAAAGAGATCTGTTCGCCCAAAACATGGAGATGTTATTTCTCTCTGGCAAGTGAGAGTATCGAAACTTCCACATCGTTGAGTTTGTTTCTACATTGGTGTACAGATCGAGAAGATTTCGACCATTGTAATAGATGCGTACGTCCTGCATTACAGCCTCCGGTTTGTTTTGTGGTGTTGATTTTACCTGTTGCTGGGTATTGATTATTAAAATTAAAATATGTACATATATATTTGGATTAAACAATAATAATAGAAACAGCACAATTTTGAATTTCTTTTATATTTCCACTTTTTCCTTTGATTCTGCCCCAAACTATTGTTTTGTATTCTATCTACCTATACTACCGTATTTATAATGGAACGGGATTGTATGTAGCATGGGGTTTCAGTCATATCTCAACACTTATGTAAGTATCTTCATCCGACTATTCTAAAGTAAAGGACCTTTATAAAGTAATATATTATGTACTTTTCAATATTAAAAACAATAAACTTGTTCATGTTCGTATTCTCTGCGTCAGTTACTTTGTTATTGATTCTTTTTTCCTGCTCAATTCTCTTTCTGCGTCAGTTGCTAGATTGCTCATTACGACGATCATTTATAAAACATATCGGACGAAAGCGAAATAAATATAGTACAATTGCTATCGACGAGAAGACAGTAGTTGACAAAATTTGTTGTTACTTGAAGTAAACACTAAATCGATTTCGTTCGGACGATAGATGGTTTTTATGATTACGGGAAGCATAGCTATCCATATCGATCGTTAAATTTAGGTGATGAGGGTCCAGGGAGCCCGTTCGTATTCTCTATAGATTTTTATGTTACAATTCGTCTTGCACTTTTATTTTACTCTTACGGATAAAGATAGGACAAAACCGATCCATCTGTTTTCTTTTCTTTTAAATGAAACGAATTGTCAGTGCCATTACCTAGACCGATCTTACTATATTCGTAAAACCCATTAAATATATTTTCCGAAATATTATAAGCACTAGTTTATGTTTTAGTGGCCAAAACTGTTCAGTCATACATAGTAAAAGTATCATTATTCAATTATTGTATTATTTGTATAAGTACATACATATGTACATACCTTTGCGTCCTCAGAATCCAAAGAACTAACACCACTAGACTCACTACCTATTGGTGACACCAACATTTTAATGTTTTCCCAGCAGTCAATTCCAAGTGGAGAAATTGGCGACAATCCTCCAAGGCCAGACAAGGGTACAGCTATATTTAAGGCCATACTGTCTCCAAAGGTGATACCTATAATTATTATGGAAGTGTGTAATGAAAAAAAAAACTTTATAAACGATTAATAATATTAGTAAATAGACAAGAAAATATTATACTTGTATATGTATGTATTTACCTAATGTACCTATATATTTATTTATTTTCGTTATAAAAAATTGCAAACAAATTAAACTATGAACATAATATAAATGACCTTATAATTTTACCTATATAGATAAAATTATCAGCTCCATAATTTACGCACCTTTTGTTTCAATGGATCGACCCTCACAGATTGTATTTCGATTTCCTCCTCGTTAAAATTGTAATTATTACCACTTTAAAATAAATTGAAAACTTCTTACTATTATGGAAATTCTTACGAATTGGTTTTTTCCTTTTTAATTGAAATGGAAGTCTGAAATGTCGAGGATAACTTTATACCTAAAAATATATGTATATATGTTATGCAGCACTTTCAAATATAATGACTGATTTCCTTTTTTTGAGGAAAATTTTATTAGCTCTTTTGCTGTTTGCAAAATATACATATTCCCATTTAAAAAGAATTGTACGTACTATTCTATATGGCATTTACTATAGGCACTAGGCAGCAGTAAACTGACATAATTTTTTATCAATTTGCACTTACGTTTGGCAAACGTTAAAACATTGTAATTAAATAAATTTACAATACTTTTTTCGAAATGACAGAGATCCACCGTGTTATTATATTATCCCCGATTTTTTAATAATTTATTTTTTTCTGGATTACTGAATCTCCGCCAGTACTTCTTGCGAGAAAAAGAACGCACCACAACACAATCACATATAAAAAGGCAATAGCTTGCTTCGTGTGAAATGCAAAAGTAGCAACAACTACAATATACATTCTTGCATATATTTGTTGTCTCTTTCGTATTAATACATAGAATACTAAGGTAAATCTAGTACGAATGGTTCTTGTCTCGAACAGAGATATTCTATAATTTTTATGGGATCTATTATGTATGCTTTTGTAAGTAGATATATAACAATGTTAATACCTAGCTATAATATTTATGTTTTTTATGTAAATTAAGTTATAGCTAAAGTAGTTTGAATTGTTTGTTTTCGTCTACCACGTAAGAAATAATTGAAATTTATGCATGTTCATACTCCTATACCGTTTATCCGATTCGGATGAAACATCGTACTGGCGCGCGTTGGGATATATGAAGTTAATAGTTCCTAAGGGGAAAGACTATTAAATTCGGGTTTTATAGAAAAAGAGTACCTACATAAAAATTAAATTGAAGTTGAAAAATATAAAAACAGTGATTGCTTCCTACCACTTTCGTACCTAATACGACTGTTTTAACCTAACCCAACCTTACCGCTATATAGCCTACATAAGTAACACGACTGTTTAAGTGCACGGGTACCAGCTAGTAATTAATGAAAAAATTAATATTCGGAGGTGTTATTTCGTCAGATTTATTTCACTTAAATGCAAATGTAAATCTGCATTCAGCTAAAAGCAGCACAGCAACACAGCCCGATAATAAAGGAAAAAAGAAAAAACTGCCTAATACGACTGTTTTAACCTAACCTAACCTAGCCGCTAACCTACATAAGTAACACGACTGTTTTAGTGCACGGGTACCAGCTAGTAATTAATAAAAAATTGAATATTCGGAGGTGTTATTTGGTCAGATTGATTTGACTTAAATGCAAATGTAAATCTGCATTCAGCTAAAAGCAGTAACACGGCCCAATAATAAAGGAAAAAAAATAAATAAAATAACTGCCAAGCGCAGTTACCTAAGCCACTTTCAGACTTTTTAAAAACAATGTTGGTACCGTTAATGAAAGGAGGAGCTATAGTTGGGATTTGAGATGTTTTAGAGAAGAGGAACAGTTCCATTTGACTTGTGAAGTTCACTGTTGCGCTTACCAATATTCTAAAAAAAAAGCGGTGTTAGTTTCATCAAAAACTGAAGCTACGAGGTGTTCTTTTAAGGCCGACGATATGCGATTATTTATTTTATTTATTTATTTATGTATTTTATGTCACCAAAGAACATACCTTTGGCATAGACAAATCCGTAGCTTCAATATCACCTATTAGAAGCCTCTGAAGAAAGAAAAATCTTGCCACCGTTCTCCTAACTCCTAAGCTTATCAATATTAACCGTGAAACTGAAGGTGGCAGGTATGCCCAAAGTAGTTTGTCCGTGGTGTTCTGACTGAATGTTACATAATTGAAGTATCACAGTTCTCTGTACCATGCATGATTCAACTTAAAAGAATCAGGAGTCATGTATGAGACTAACCTACCACGCACAGGTTGTGGGTTATTTGCCCAACTTAACTTGATTACTTAGTGGATCCTGTTTGGCAGTATACAATGGACCACCATTGAGTCTGAGGCTCCCGACAGACTAGATACATTAGTACCCGATATACCAAAAAAAAAAACTTAATTAGAGAAAGGAATCGCTGGATACTTTCCAGTGGCAGTATTTTTTTTTTTTTTGTTATTTAAAAAGAAGAAGATCTATTGTTTTACACAAAAGTTAATTTAAGAGCCCAGAAGAGGTACAATTTTCTTAATAAAAATGAAAAACTCTGATGGGATATTTTGTATAATTTCTCTGGGGCAGATTGGCAGACGCTCGTCTATAATATGGTTATGGCGTCATTCAGTTTCCTGAATAATTTTGATTTTATGTACATAACAAAGGTGATATCGGAACTGGCAGTGTCCCATTAGAAAGGTTACAAATTAACAATATTCTGATATGATCCCTTTTAACGTTCAGGGAAAGTTTTGAATTATTTTGGAAGGGTTTTATCACTTTTTCAGTTTGTCTAAAACCCCGAACCTTTTCTTGCCAGTACATCGGTTTATTTAATAAACATATGGGGGATATTATCTGATACGATAGTAATATCGAGAGTTTCCTGCCTATTACTGGTTATAATGGTAGGTTTGCAATTAATGTTGCAATAAGAGAGGTTAATGTATAAGAAGTAATCAAAAAGTAACTCATTTCTATTGCTTCTCTCGGAGCGCATTAGCATCAATTTCCAGAATAAGCCCCGCTTTATGCCTCTCTGCTACATCGATCGCAGTCCTCAGTTTGTCCGGAGTGTACCAACGTAGTCATCGCTGTAATTAGAGAGGGCATCTTGGAGTGGTGAAAGTTAATCCGCACTAACCGCAAGCATCGGCACTACAATCTTCCAGGAAAACTCCCACCACGGTAGTGCTAGCATCCTCCGAATTTTAAGTGGCCAGAAAATCTCCTTCACTCAAAGGAATGCTGTAGGTTTTCCATCTCTATGCAAGATAACCCAGGCCTGGAGGTGAAAGAGATAGTTGGAGGGGTACCATCTCTGTGCCCGACATCATAGCAGCTTTGCTCTAGGTTATTTTGTTCTGCCTACTAGGGATAGGGACCACAAGACAGAAGATTTGAAGGTGAGAGGTTAATGGAACCTCGGACAAATATTCAAGAGCGTCATTTGTCGTAAGGAGGTTTTCAATCCGGCGTTGGTGGACGGCAAAAAACTGTAGATCCATTCTGTTCGTGCAAAAAAATATATGTCACACGCTCATACAAATGGTTGAGAGAATTTAGCTCGGTTCTTCAAAGGATTGTTGACATCGAATATTATTTTATTTTTTTAAAACCACAGAACGTTAAGTTAATTTTTTTAGAATGCTATGTAGTAATTTAATTGAACTGAGGTGCGACGATTCTTAATAAATGGCAAAAGATTTCCTTTATACAACTACATGCATGCTTGTAAATACACATACATATCTATACATGCATTCAACTGTGTGCACATTTATCGTGTTTGTACTTCTATAACAAAGGACATTCGGTTGAAAAAAGTGTGTATCCACAGGTACTCGTACTACAACTGGTACTATGTTAACTACAAGAGTTGACCAGTCTCCATCATATACTCCTTTCGGTTACAGGAAATTTATGATCTGTGTGAACGTTTGGGTTCATAAATCTTTTTTTTTTTTAATTTTTCACTTTTGTACCTGTGCTTTATAAGTAAATAACATGTGCCATGGTTTGCTGTCATACACAGCAGCAAATAATCGGAATATTTAATATTATCATTTTCGACATTATCCTAGAGAACGAATAGCTCCGGTCTAGGTGTATGAGTATTTACTTATATAATGTGTCTTTGATACTATGGATATTTATATAATATAAAATATATGTAAACATACATATCCAAGTTCATACAAGTTCATATCCAATCAAAAACACAAACAAGTCTGATAAACTTTTCATAAATTTAGCCGTGAAAAATACAAAACCCGCAAAGCGAATATTTAGTATAAGGAGCTCTGAATTCTGGATTTTATTCAGATGGTTGTGCCAGTTCCTTGAAATGAGCCAAACTCGTAACAGAGTGTGAAAAGCAATGCCTTTTGATATTTTTAATCTGATTATTGGACAGATAGTCACACAAGTCTGTTCGGCTGATGGGTTACGCGGATATGACATTAATATCATCGCATGTACCCAGCGAATCTTTTTATACATGACAATTAAGGACAATCCTTATAAATGCGATCTTAATATAATAAAGACGAAGACTAACCCTAGGAAACCGCACTACTTCGGTTTGACAAAACAGATTCAAAAATTTGGAAGACAAAATTCATTCTCTACAAAACATTGAGGCTGTCAGATCAGCTCTATGGTGCCGAGTGCTGGACAATTTCGAAAAAAAAACTCTTTGTCGATTATTTAGTTGCGAGGAAGGCGAATAGAGGAGAAGATACAACCACCGCGAACACTATGAAGTGTATCAAAATGGAGATGTAGTCTAAAAAGTAAAAACACGTTGACCACACTGGCTCAGTCTAATCGTGCGAAGGGATAAAACTGCTAAGAGGAGTTCGAATTTCAGCCCCAGGACCAAGCTATTGCGGATACCAGAGTGCTTGGTCTGGAGAACTGGAAGTAGCGTGCCCAGAACCGAAAATGATGAAAGGCTGCCGTGTCCCAGGCAGGAACTCCACGGGTTGGGAGCCCTTTAATAAGTAAGTAACCTAATAAATAAAAAATACTTTGCTATTAACTGAGCATACTTGTGGTTAACGAGTTATTTCAAGGTAAACAACATAAAATATATTAATTGCAGGATGAAGGCAAAACTTTATCATATAGACCAAACCATCGCACTGACAAACGGATAATGTGAGCAATATGAAGATGAAACGCTGCGGTGTCTTAGACAGTGTCTCTCAAAGGGTAGAGGCTCGAGAAATCCTGAAGTATGTTAGTTGTTATATTATATTAAATTGAATTCCATAAAAAGATTTTCCCTTTTCATGCTTCATGATTTCCGGTAAGGATTCCTATTAGAAAACAGACTTGCCCTCCATTTTGAATTAAGATGCTCGGTATTATCTTTTTGTACGGTTGGAACATTATGCCAAATTATATATACGTGTTTGCTAAAGTACATTGCCCAACCGTGGCCCTCTTCAAGTTTTCCAGAGGTTTTGCTATTTTGATTGCTTATTGATATAGCAATCAAATAAAAATGGTAAATAAAATTGAATCATTTTCCTTAGTTTTCTGAGCTTACAAAATATTTTATGAAATCTTTTAATTTGAGGTTTTCGAATGCATTACCACTACAGATTCTTCTGAATAGTGTTAATAACTTTACTGGCACCCTTTTCAATCCTAAGTACTTGCACACATACTAAAGTTCGACCCCTTTATGGTGTAACTACACTCGGGAATTATCGGAACGATTCTGCAACCAACCAACCAACTCAACCATTGCTCTTGCATTGAAAAATAAACCGCAGGATTAGAACTTAAGCCTCTTTGATTGCTGGCAATACACAAGTGTTCTGTACGGAGCTCTGCAACATCTGTTCAGTTTTACAAGTTCAATGATGTACGTTTTGTAAAAAATCGTATTGGATGCACTTATACATACATTTTTACTGTGTACGTAACGCACATGAAAGACGTTATAGTTATAGGTCATTCTTATTCTTAAATTTATACACAATACATAACCATTCATAATATATACATATTTTATATATGTATGTATCCTACACATGTGTGTATGAAGATGAGCGTATATCCTTATAATTTTTATACACGGAAACTCGTATACATTATTGTATGCAACAAAATTAAGTTTTATTTTGAACATCATGTTCATTGGCGATATTATCGCAGCACGTGTCGAATATTCCTTTTTCTGTAATATTTTATACATATCTATATAATGCGATACTGTTAACTTCTTACAGTCGACATTATAAATAAGAAGGTATCATATACATACAATGTACATACATATATAAAATATCATAATATGACGAGGCGATAAGATTATGTGGTTAGATTGACAGCCAAGCATCATCAGCTGTCATGACCTGGTCAAAAAGTAAGAAACGAAAAAATGTCTTAAACCGTTTGCTGTCAACTTCGATAAACTATCGCTTATTTACAGCTGATTAACTTTGACCGACGAATGGAATCTACATATTATGGGGATATATGTAAGTACATAAAACATTTTGCATAATATTTATTTACTTAGTTCATAGTAAATGCTGGAATATCCATGTACCATTCGATACAAGATCTTAAGGCCCTCGTGCAACACTACAAGAAAAGGTCTGTTGGACTGGCCATTATAACACTAAGCATAAAATGTCCACCGCAACACTAATGAGAGCTACAAGAGTGTAACTTTGATAAAATATTTATTTATATGTATATTTATTTTCTTTATTATAAAGTAAGGTAATAACAATTAATAATATATCTCTACAGCACTAGCAACCAGGGCCTTCGGCTAAATCTAACTAAATACTATACTTATAAAAACTATGGGCTATAATTAATTAATATGAATATAATGTTTCAAGTTATTATTACAATGAACTATCAAGTTTTAAATATTTTAATATTCTAAGAACGGTTCTTATATTAATTTTAGTAATCGTTGTTAAGGGTCTTTCAAAGTAGTCTTTCATTGAGCATTGATTTTCTGACATTCCAGTAGATGTTTCGTGGATAAAACTCATTTTTCGTGGCAAAGGTGGCAGATTGGTTTTTTTTATCGTGCTTTAGTAGAGTATCGCTGATGGCTAAGCCACTAAATTGTTCGAAAAACAACAAATACTGATCTGATCTGACAGACGTTCTTCAATTTTCTTCAACTACTGCGAAGGATGTGCAGATTTCCGTCTTAGATCCGTCGGTAAATATTAGATGCCAGTTTGCTGATATTTATGTTTAATGTCTTTAAACATAGCATAGTTAACTTGAGCGTTAGTGTTTGTCTTGAGTAGATAATTTAAGTCGGTTATGAGTGAGTTTTCGGATAGTAGCCATGGTACGAATTTTGCGGTATTGTCTTGTATATTGTCGAATTAAACACTGTTCATAGCGGATTTAAAACATGTATATGTATATTAAATAGTTTTTGTAAAATAGATAACTAAATACATTATTTATTTAGTTATTCCAAAATAAGGCACACTTAGTGTATAGTCTACGTGAATAACTTCATATCTTCGTTAACCTTAAGCTTAAGCTTTTTACCCGCTACTATGTATATAATTGTATGTCATTGCATATATTTTAAAATTATAGTATTTCAGCTTAAGTATTAAAATGAAATCAAATAAAAATAATATAAGAGGGAAACGAAAACCACAATTTGATCGCTAATGAGGCAAAAAAGTTCTTCTCTTTTTATTCATGGATTCCCATTTCCCACTGCTTTGGGCAGATTATTATTTTTTTCTTACCTTGTCTGGATTTTGCATTGAAACGACCAAAAGTATTTTTTTTTGTATGCATATGTATGGATAGGTATGTACGCCTAAAATTATCTCAATGCTTTAAGCTTCATGCTTCGCAATCTGTTGGAAAAGGAAACTGTCTAGGTATAATATTCATTTGTATTATGTACATATGTATGTAAGTATGTGTACTCTTTCAAGAGTAGAGTACATAGAGTTATTTTTTCTTAGGAAGTACTATGAGATGAAGTGAAGGTATTTATACGTTCAAGGATAATAATTTGCTCTGTATATGTACTGTACAAAACACATACATAACATATATCTCATTTTCGCTGTAACTCTTTATAAAAATAAGGTACCCTAACGTACATTCTCCTGATGAGCTTTACTTTCATTAACTTTGCTGTATTAAAGCCAGTTTAATTAAATGTATGCAAGCATTACATACAAACGAGCTATGCTATGCATCATAATATTAATCTACACCTAATACATACATATTTTATTTATTTTAGAAGATGTAAAAGTAAGACATCATTTATTCCATAATGATTTTATTCATTTGTTTGATAATATAAATAGTTTTATTACGGAGATTTCAAGAATACGTATGTATCTATGTATGTACATGTATCTCATATATTGACACACATATTTATATTTATACCTACAAATGTAGTCAATACACGTAACGTATCGCAATAAATTCAGACGTATTTTGCAAGGGAGCTGAGCATTCACTTCGGTGTTTAAATGATACAAAGAGGATGACTTGGATGGGATGTATCCGCTCCGGGTGTATCAACCGGAAAAGGATCAACCAACGATTTCGTAAATTTAAAATACTTGAAGAAAGCGGATGGAAAAAGGAAAGCAAACATAATTCTCCGATCTCTGTGTTTGTTAAGATAACTCTTATTCGGTATCGACTTCCGAGCAATATTATTCCTATCGTTAAAATGTCAACTCAAAAAGAATAAAAACAAATTAATGAATATGTGGGCAAATTATATTAATATAAAATGCAACAGCGTACTTACATATAATAGAATAAATTATACCTATTGCTGGATTTTACGAGACAAGCTCTTGTACTAAAGCAAACTTCAATGGAATTCTGAAATGTCACTTGAGTTCTGCCATACCAAAGCTGACTGTTATGGCTAAATTAACCAAGTTTGAGGATAAGTTAAATCTTCTAAGTAACGACGAAGTAGTTTGTATGAAAAATAGGTTTGATTTATTTCTTTTTGGTCAAAAAATATGTCCGATAAATTAAATTTGAGCGTAATATGTCCACTTGATAAAAAAAACACAATCCCAAGAGTAAGTCCAAATCAATGTTCACAATCTATATATTCATAATAATATGGCCAATGTAATTGTTCCAAATTGTATCGGCTATAACTTCGTCAACCTTCAATGATAAGAAGTTTCGCCAATAAAAAAAGGGTTGGTAATTTCAAAAAGTATGTACATATACGTAGATATGTACATTCATATATACAGTCCTTGGTTCACGAACAACAACTATGTATTAACGATATTCATAACGAAGACCTTTACATGCAATACATACATACACACATATACCTACATACAATGCCGATCTAGTCAAAAAAGTTTGATTTATTCAAATGACTTGGTCAAAATTTGGCTTTCAGCCCTAGTAGATCTAGAATCTGACCCATATAAACAATAAGGTAAAAGAGGATCAAAGTATCTGACAGTGCTTGTTTGAACATTTTCGTATATCTAGTAAATCCATTTAACCAGCCTAGAAATCCCGTGGATTGTATATGTACATATATAAAAATGTATATATACCATATACAAACATATAATGTATATCAACATGTTCAGATTTCTTTCGTTTTGGCAGAGTCGAGTGCTACATAGAATAGGTTTTTTTAAATACATATAAAAGAAATAATGTAGGATATACCTACATATCTATATACATGTACATATTATGTATATACATATATTTTATCAAACTTCAATGGTTTCATGCCGTTGTCACTCAATCCAGCTCATATTTAAAAGGTGGTTTGTAATTAGCTAGATGGGTCGCATATCTGGTCTCCAAGGAAACGTTTTGTAGAACAGTTGAATAAAAGGTGAATCTCATACCGCAAATTCTTCATATTGATTATGTAAGTAAGGGAATAAGGGACAAAAACATAAATAAACCATTGCTGGTATCCTTCTCATACTCTTTAAGGCTCTCAGCAAAGCTTTCGTCAGCAGGATATTCCCATTGGAAATTATACCTACTCATTCGGTGCTTCATCGTTTGTTAAATTCGAGCCTACTACTGAGAGACTTATAACCGCACCGCTGTCCCGATATTCCATAGGCTTTTTCTATAATGAATATTTAAACAATTTTTTTTTATATACTATTCATTATATACATACATATACATGTATAACATTAAATATATGAATTAGAGCCTAACAAATATATTATTTATGAATTGTAATTGTTGCTGTGTTAATTGTGACTTCTCCGTAATGTTTTCTTCTATAATTACTTGCCATCGCACAGAAAGCGAGATCTTCAAAGCACTGAAAATGTTCAAGACCTTAATGAAGTCGCTCCAGACAAAAAGATTCATTTTACTTTTTCATTCTTTTGCATGAAGTAAGTCGCTGGCATAAGAGTATGAATACACACATCCTGAAATTATGCTCAAGAATAATTGTCTTAACTAAGTATAAAATATGTTTTGAGAAGAAATATGATGCAGTCCTTGTGGTACTTATACACGACCAGGATTTTCGCTTAATAACAAATTATTCAGTCTTGCTAAGTGGGACGCCTTGTAAAATGATAAGAATAGCGTTTTAATTATAACGTAAGCACCTCTACATGGCGCATTAACTAAACACACCAAAAATGGGTTCATAAAACAAGGAGGCCAACCTCCGGGTAACCCTTTCTATGAAGTAGTTGCCTGTACTGCAGATGGTATTCAAAGAAAGATGGGTGCTAACCATCACTACCAGCTTGAGATTCCAATTATGATGATGATGGTGACGATGAGTGATGAAAGGATTGCGAAATATGTTGGGGTGCCCCTTCTTTACAAGGTACATCGTGAGTATTCATATATGCCCAGGATCTGATTTTAAGGACCCAATTAGCGACATTTGTACCTTCATACATATGTAGTATGTGAAATGAAAAAAAATCTTGGAGTGCATTTGTCACCAATGTGGGTTTTACTACTTCAGAAATTGAAAAACACAGGTGGACTATTCGAAGAATACAATTAAGCTTCTTAGCCTGCTCATATATGTGTGAACATCTTAAGATCAATTTAAAGTTAAGTATGCGCAAATGCGAAGAGTTTTACGGCTTGAGACTTTGAAAATTTTCATGAACACGTCTTTGCAAAGATCTCATGCTGATTAAAAATGTACCTTACTTTTACAATATATAGCTATACTCGTAAATATACATATGTACATATATAGAGACATACTTATATATATGAATGATTATATATAAATGTATGTACAAGTTGTGTGGGTGACTGTGGCGTATTGGTAGTCGTCATCGTTTGTGATACATATTACATACTAGCTGTCCCGCCGGCTTCGCCCGTGTCTAAAAAAAATATAGTGTTACTTACAATACATACATTGTCATTTAGTTCGAAGAATCAAAGACAGTGCGAACGCACCCCAAGGTTTGCAATCTACCAATATATACAATCTGCAAGTGTGGATTGTAAGTATTTTTAGTTTGAATAAGTGACATTTTGCAAGAAAGTGGCATTTGTTAGAGTGTTTTTATTTTTGCATTAATTTAAATAATATTGCGAATAAATTAATTTAAAAATCAGCCAATAATTGACACAGGATGTTAATGAACTGGAATACGAAGGTTTACTTCATTGTGTGCATTAGTTTTTGTGTTTATCTAATCGTAAGATGGACAGGTAAGAGCGTCACATTGAGATTTATATATTAGTATGATGTATGTATTCGTAAATGGTTCCAGGAGTTTCGATAAGAGTCGGCTCACGTGGCAACACAATGGACCTAATTTGGTCTAAGTTCTAAGTGAATCCTTCCGATTACGGTGGATAGCCACTCAACCTAACCTAACCTATGTATTTGTAATTGTCTTAACCTTTTTAATATACATACATACATTTGTACATAATGTACATATGTACTTCATATCCCAGATCTACTCATTGCGCCTCCAAGACATCTTGAGTCACTGCGCAGATCTTTCATAGTTTGATTGCCTGCTTCCAATGCGCGTTTGTGCGCGATTGTGTATTCAACCCAGATGATGAATTTACTTGTTACCAAAACTTTGGCCATTGCTGACTATTTCGCAATGTAGCATGTCGGGTTTTCAGTCGTTTGAAGGTTTAAAGACAATTTCAACGCTGAATGAGCTATTCGACATTATTCTAAGTGCCGGCTATTCCAGAAGAAGCAACTTTTACTTTCTTTAGGTGCGCTACAGCTCGGGGTGAACCTGGGCCTGCTTCTCGCAACCATTGTGGTGTGGTTGTTATGTATATTTTTGCACGAATGGAAGGGACCTACAGTTTGTTGGCGACTCCAAACGGCGAATTGAGAAGCTCATTGACAAATGATAGTCTTTGATTGCTTGTCAGATATTCGAAAAAGGTGGCAACCGTGAAAAACTTTTTTAGGCGTTGGACCCGGGCTGGGATTGAACCCGAGAAGCATGCGTGGTAGTCCAACACAGTAACCACCACGGCCAAGGCGACCACAGAAGAAGCAACTGCTACAGCAATTTCGGATCTGGTACGATCAGTGGTCAAAATCAATAATGCTGCCCGGGTTCAATCCCAGCAAAACACCTTCTTAACTGCTTAGCTTCTTAACTCACCGTCCGGAGTTGACAAAAAACTGTAAGTCCCTTCCATTCGTGCAAAAACATAACACACACACACAAATGGTTGCGAAAAGTAGGCACTGGTTCACCTCGAACTGTAGCGCCACCTAAAGAAAGAAAGACGGTTAATAATTAAGAGCTATTATTAAATGAGATTGAAGAATATATGTATTACTAGTGGTTACCCGGTGCGCTTCACTACACCCATTGAGAGAAGTGTTTATGTAATGAAATTTTTTCGAGTGACTTTTGGTACACCGAACGATGTCATTTGGAAACTTACACAATATCTATATATATAAAAATGGTGTTAGAAAATGTATAGTAATTCATCAATTGAGAACGGCTGTGCCGATTTGGCTCAAATTTTTTTCAGTTGTTCGTAATCGCCAGAAGAAGGTTTATACGAAGGAAAAGTCGGACAATTGGAAGAATCGAAATGTATGGAATTTTATATGCAATTATTCCGGTATGGCTTTTCGAATGGAAAAATATAAAATTCTTAGTGGATTTTTCGACAAAATTTTGAATTTTATCGCATGATTTGATGTAAAGGTGGAAAATTCGTTTCGAAGCTTGAAAAATTTCGAATAATTGTTAAATTCATTGTGATAAAAGACGTTTTGCGTGCATTTGCATGGAGAAGTTAACGAGATAAATAATAGATGGCGCTGTGCTGCGATCAATGCCTCAACCCGATAAATGGCGTTATACGTTGATTTAGGCTGTGCGCAATTTGACAGATATTCTTTTCGCATTGTCATTTTCTATTGAGCATATGTGCTATTTTTATTGCTGCAATTGATTCGAGTTTTGCGTATCATTACACTGATTCTGGATAGTCGTATATCGCGCATCACATCCGCAAACGGTACAAACCATACGATCAATTGAAATTCAATGCGATATTGAGTTCTTTTGAATAGGATCAGTCAAAAACGACTGTTGTTTTTTAGGGAGAGTTATTTGTTTGACTAATGCCCCCTATTAGACAATGAAACCTTGGACGATGTTCACGAGACGATTTGGTGGGGCTATGATATTGCTCATCCCGAAATCTACTGCTGCCGATAAACTTAATGCACGCCTGAAATCATCGTCTTTGTGGCGGCATGTCAAGAAGTTGAAATTGACCAAGAACATGAGATTGGCATTGCAGAACGACCCATCGGCTGCTGAATTCTCGAGACAACTGCTGGCGCTTGGCATTGGCCAAATCTCTATTGATGTTTCGACTGGATTGATATCGTTCCCAGCAAATTTTTGCGAGTTTACATCGTCGAAGGAGGAACTCATCACCAAAGTGTTCCCCGGCATTGCACAAAATTATAAAAATCTCGATTGGATTAGTGAATGGACAGATAGACAGACAGACAGATAGACAGGCAGACAGACATACAAACAGACAGATAGACAGACAGATAGATAGATAGACAGACAAACAGAAAGATAGATAGATAGACAGATAGAACGACAAACAGACAGACAGGCATACAGACAGACATTTCATTTTGATTTTTGTACATTTATGAAATTAATTCATTTTGAGTATTTATTTTACCTTAATAAAACACTGAATTTAACTCAGCTTATAAGTTGACACAATATTTATTAATTTTGAGGCGGTACGAAGTTCGCCGGGTCAGCTAGTATTTGTTATAAAGCGAGAAGTGCACGTACATCAAAAGTTAGCTGTTAGCTGTCACCGTGCATTGCTGTAGTAATAATTTTGAGATTTTGGTTTTCATCTATCGGAAAACTTGAAATCTTTTGGTGTACAAACATTTCTCACTTCATTACATACATATATGTATATTGTGTAAGTTTCAGCTCAATCGGATGGTTAGTTTATGAGTTTTGAGGTATCAAATGAACAGCTCATTTTTATATATAAAGATGTCAGTCAAACTTTTTTTTATCTATTGGTGTAGTTGCAAGTTTTAGTAAATTGCATAGTATATTTACAAGATAGTTTAATTATATCTTAAATTTAAGATGAATGAACAAAACCCAAAATAATTTGATAAAATTAAAAATTTCAGGGTTAGTGTATCTGTAAGATATGAGTACATTACCTTTTTGTGTCTGGTGGTTTTCCTTTCCATACATTTTCACTTAATGCAACTGCTTGTATTATACATACATACATATGTATAAGCATACATAAAATAGGTTTTATTTTGTCTGGCCCTTTGGCTATGTCTGAAAAATGTTTTCAAATCTAATTTCTTGTTTCGCCAACCTATGCATTCTATTAGCCTTTAGTATTGTGTTTCTTAGGCTTAATATTTAATACAATTATATACATACAATTGTACATATGAATGTGTATGGCACCGTTTTTACAATTAATATCCATACCTACATATGTACATACATATGTACATACATATGTATATTCATATAAATTATATATGTATATATTTGTAATGTACAGCTAACTCTTTCGAAGAAACTGAAAAAGAAAATGAGCTTATGTTATGAATTACAGATACATACAGTTTATACAATTTTTATATGATTTGCCTTTTTGTATTATGAATTAAATAAATTGAAAATAAAACTATGTACATACCTGTTTTGCATACTACTGAATTATGTTATAATTTGTATAATTTTTTTTTTCATTACTCTAGCTCCAGTAGAATGGTTAAATGTCACGTGTATGCAATCGACTGCCGATAATTGAGTGTAAAATGTAAGGTCTGATTTGGCATAAATTAATAATGATTCTGCAACGACGGCAGCAATCGGACACCCTCTGAGTAAATTAGAAGTCTATCTAACGCTTCATCAGAATCAATTCCCGGAATATTCCCAAGGGTTGATCTTCTGCAAAGAAGATAGGCTTGTAAATATGTACACATGTACACACATATATATATGTATATGTATATGTATACACACACACACACATATATATATATATGTATGTGTACTTGTGTATGTAAATATAATAAACTTTATTTTGGTATATTCTCCAAATCCTATAATCAAATACGTTGTTCGGTACAACGAAAAGCGTATGAACTCCTCAGCTAACGTAGGTATTGGCAGACTTTTCAAACAAAAATATTTCAGAAGCAGACTGCCAAGCGGTTCAATTATAATTATCGCTAAGGGTTGGGCGGATCTTGCCAGAATTTTTGTTCGCCCGAAGTCTGCCAAAACCACAAGTTGGATTAATATATTCGATGGGAAGAGCTAGCCTTTATTAACAATTCGCACTGTAGCGCTTTCACAAGAAGAGCACACGACCGGCACGTGGCATATATGGTAATCTTACTTCATCGTCATGATAACCTCCCAACGAATGAAGCCGTATTGAAATTTTCATGTAAAGTTAGGCTCTTAATTTTGGTATGCCAAACCACCCGCCCTCTGTGCACATTTGACATGTGTTGTGACAACTTGTCGAACTCTGGCCGAATGAATTCAAAATGCACCCTCTTTTATTCCCAATGGGCGTCCATAAAAAAGAATTACAACTTTGATTGATACATTGAATGTACTGGGATTTACGACAGTTACTGCACGTTGGGCAGGAAAATACAATTTTATGTGTGTACTCAACCCATCAGAGGACTCGTTCAAATGACTAGTGATGGCAGAGTAAAAAACTGTATTCAAGTTGTGCACGTTTCTCACTAATGGATTTCCTTAAGTGCGAATTTAAATAAAGTAACGTAAACAATTTAATTTGCATCTCGCTGTTATTTATTAGACACACTTCAGCTACTTTGAGTTAAAGAAATTTGCCGTGTCGTGATAAATGTGAACTCTCAATATAATCCTTTATCGAGTAATATAATTACATACCTTACCCTCATTTTCTACTAATGTACACATGTAGGTGGTATTACCCTGTTATTTAAAAAAAATTGGAGATATGTCAATTTGAACTTTCATTTAACCCTTAGATACATATTGTTCCAAATGTGGCACAAATGGATAACCGGTCAATAATTTAGCTTGGAGACCTTATTATATAAGCAATTGAAATTCATACAGTATGTTCATCGTAGTTGTATGAGTAATTTAAAAAAAAATGTAATATTTTAAAAACAAAATTTCAATTACGCTTGTAATGTTCTTCGGCCTAAGGTCACCAAAAACTGTTTCAAGCTTTATATAAAACTAGCTGATGTACCCGCTTCGCTGCGCATACAAAAATATTCTCTTTGTATGTAGATATGTGTATTTGTAATCATTTGTCTACTGGAAGGAGACTTCCAGCTAAATGCTACACTTGTCCCTGTACCTTAAAAGTTGGCATAAATCCTCGCTTCACAATTTGCCTAGCACCAAATGAAGTCATTTGAAAAGAATTATTATAGAATCGTATAGGCTGAATTAATTGCTTGGAAAAAGGATTTTCCATAGACTATTAAAGAAAAAAGTGACTCAGTGGGTTAGCAATTTCTTCCAATCTAACTTTTCCGCTTTCTTAAATATTACAGCACGTTCTTACCGTATCTGTATCTGTTCCAAGCCCTGCATCTACTTATCATAAAACAAATTGCAACCAAATTTATCCAGTTATTGGATTAGAGTTGATCGAACAATAACAATACATATACGTTAGCACGAAGCAATCCCAATCACTTATACTACACGCATGTATCGCATACACGCACACCCGCTGCCGCTGGTGCATTGATGATGGCAATTACCTCCACTGATCGTTGTCGCGAAAGCAGACAAGTAATATTTCTTTATGTTATTATTTTTCTCACAGAAAATGTACAAAGAAGATATAAACTATATCAAAATCTTTGTTGTGAAATAATCTAAACAAATATGTAAATTTTATTTTAATACGTTATTTAAGAACTAAGATAGAGCGAGATAAATGCCCGAAAGTAAAATATAAACTTTTCTTTTCCTCATTGAGAAGTTTTTTTATTGAAATATATTGATTTTTGTTATCCATTTTATAGATTTAATCCAACCGGAATCGATTGCAAAAACCGCATTCAAATCCGTTCAGTATTTTTTTTTTGTTTTTGCGGCACATACATACATACTTTTTTTTAGACCTCATTTTATAAAAATAGTGACTAGTTGGCCCAGGCTTAAGATTGAGAAAATATGAATTTGATCTTGCTTTGATGGATGAATTGGTGGAGTAGAAGAATGTACAAAAACATACTTCTGATTTCACTATATAATTTAGTGCAAACTATTTTAACAAACAAATTAAGTTTTTTTTCTCTTAATACATAATTTATGTATAAGTTTGAACTCAATCGGCCGTAGTTTGGAAATTTATCGAGAATACACAAACAAACAGTGTAGGTATGTATGAAATATCGAATAATCAAATTATGAATGAGTGTCATTTTGGTCAATTATAGAAGTTAAGAAGTTAAGTTAAGAACTTGACTACAGCGCCACCTATCGGGTTCAGATTTTGTTATTTTCTTCTTGGCACTAAATCAGCAAATATTCTGAATGAGTCATTTTGGTAAATAAATATAGAACTCATTAATAACTTGACTCCAGCGCCATCTATCGGGTCCAGACCTATCCTATACTTCAAGCTGGAGCCAACCGTACATATTCACCAAATTTCAAACAAATCGGTTAGGCGGTTCATCGAAATTAGAGTGTACGTGCACAGTGACACCTGAATTTTATATACATATTAAGAAGATTGGCATAAGAGGAACTATTGGAAAATGCGTGGAATTTAACTTGTCAGAGAGAGAGCAGAAGTCAAAATACTGAAGCAATGCAATCAAATTGGTCGAATGAATAAAGTATCTAGGGGGATAAAAGATTAATAAAGCAAATCAACAAACTAAGGTCAAATTGTTTGCTATGATGTAGGTACCTAAGCGATACATAGCCAAATATGCTTAAAGGCAGGTTTATACTGCACTCGTTAAATTTCGTTTCAGATACGGGAAACTGGTATGAGAAAATGATTCCTAGGTATTCCAGAAACCAACAACAAGTACGGCAGGCAGCTCACCTATGTACGCATTATGAACTCCTTACCAGCTAATTTAAAAAAAATCTTTAATATCAAAAAACGTAAATAAGATATCAAAAACATTTTCTTAAATATGAAATTTATACACTAACATTTTAAACAAATTAACCATACTAAACTAGGTTAGACTGTGCTGTGTACCCGCGGGCATAGCAATATTGAACGAGATAGCAAACGAACTAGCTAGAATTGGATCGGCTATGAGCATCAATAATGCTGACACCTCCATACTACCAACGATTAAGACACTGTTTAACGTAATCGACCAAATAACCGAAAAAAGAAACCAATGTTCTGTGGCTCACATCAGCGATATACCATATCTCATTCTTTGTGGCCGAAACTTGAACTAAATATGACAAAGACCGTGTAACATCTGGATAAATCCTCCATATGCTTAATCACCAGAATAATCACAGGTCACCATATAGGACGCCATAGGTCATGTGCAAAGCAAATAGTCCAATGATATCTGTACATAGAAGCTGCGAAGATGTGGACGCAAGTCAATTAATCCAACATCTTTTTTGCTATTGCCCCGCCATCCAAGAACGCAGCTAACAACAATAATTGTAACGCTTATTACTGAACCACCATTTTTTTAAGTTTACATTACTATTTAAAAAAAACTGGACTTTATATGTAGTATGTATGCAACTGTACATATATGTATGTGTGCAGTCGGTAGGTACATACATACATACATATGTGTTCAAATGTGGCTATACGAAATATCAGACAACCCTTTTTACCCGTATTTAAGATACTCGCTGACACGTAGCGTATTAGCAGAGTTGTTTACATGTTTTCACTTTTAGTAAATTAGATTGTTTTAAGGATAACTAGGCGACATATGTATATGTTGTGTACATGAATATGAATGAATATCTAATTATTAATACACATAAGTAAAACATACCTATTACACACATTCATATCTACTATGTAATTGCAACAAAAATTAATAAATAAAAAACGCATCTTTCTTCTTTGATGGTCTATACATGTCGAAGCCGAATAGGGAATTAAGAAGCCTCCTATGATAACCTAAACTCTCGGAAATTTGTAAGAAATAAAAAATAGTAATGTTTTTTTAATACTGACTATAACTTCATATTTACGTATACATGTACATATGTGTTATATATGTACAGATTTTTTGAATGCGGAAACTCTTATGAAGATGGTGTATGTCATGTCAGTGTGTACATATCACGTTGATTACACAACCAAACACTGATTTTATATATGTATGTACAGTACATACATACCTGACGTTTATTTTATTATTCCTTTTTTATATGGTATTGCAAAGAAGTGTCAAGAACTTGTTATTCTTCGTTGTTGAAGTGATACCTAGCCATGTTGTTAACTTGGCATACTCAACCTCAATTAAAAAAATGTTCGCTTTGCGGTTCTGAAACGTTCAAGAGACCGTAAAACTTTTCGTTTTATTCTCGAAGCGTTGCAATGTGGTGAACAATTTAAAAGAACTCTTGATTTTGTCGTGCATCGCTGCCCAAATGTGTTCCTTGAGTCTATGTGCTCACAATATATAATACACAGTTGTAAAAAAATAATTCGTATTCTTATTTTGTAGTAAGTTAGATTTATAAAATGTTGTTAAGTTAATGTCAAATTATCAATCAACCAGTGAACACCTGTGTGTATGTAATGTATGTTTATAAGTATGTACATATGTATTTACGTATGTACGTATTATATTTAGGTATGTATCATGTAGCCCAATGTATGCATTAGCTAAGAATTATGAACAGATTATTTAACTATAAATAAATAAATTATTAAATATAAAATGTTAGAAGAGAGATAATAATCAAATTTCTAATTTTTAAAATGTGGGATAGTAATACTTATGTAAATGCTATTATACAAATCAATCTATCTATATATAGGTATGTTAGTAATTTTATACAATTCACTTTGAATACATGCGTAAAAGGTACAGCATACATACATACATACATAGATATGTACATACGTTTGTTCTAGTAAGTGTTTTTTTTTTCTTTTTTTCTTTTTATCAATTGAATGCTGGTAGCTTAGTATCTGAGCCGAGTTTCAACCAATTTGTTAATAAAATAAAACAAAAAATAGTAAATTTAGTTAACAGTTAAGTGAAGTAAAACTACTTCTGCAGACTGTATAAGGGCGATGAAGGCGAACGCTCCGCTGACAGGCAGAATAAACCATTCAATTAAGATGATGATAGCCAAAGCCCCCATCCACCTGATCAAAACGAAGTTAGGATAGCAATATCCAAGCTCAAGTTTAACAAGGCTGCTGGATCTGACGGCCTACCCGCAGGGCTATTTTAAGCAGCTGGAGATGACTTGGTAGTTGGTAGTGAGCATACACCAACTCATCTCTAAGATTTGGTCAGATGAAAGTATGCCATATGAATGAAATCTCAGCATCGTTTGCCCGATATACAAGAAATGAGACCCCCTCAACTGCTGCAATTACAGAGGCATCAATCTCGTCTAGATCGCCTAAAAGATCTTATTTGCTAAATTGTGTGAACGGCTGAAAACTTTCGTCAACAACCTGATTGGCCCCTATCACTGCGGTTTTAGGCTAGGAAGGTTCACCATAGATCAAATTTAAAAAAAAAAATTAGATCCTGAAAAAAATCCAAGAAGTCCAAATCAATACCCACACCCTGTTCATCGATTTCAAAGCCGCCTATGACAGCATCTGGAATGCGACTTTTTCAACCTCGTACTTGAAAGAGTTGTTCGAAACTCACAAGCCAATACACGAGGAACGATCTTTCAAAAGTCCGTTCAACTACTTGCATACGACGCCCGACATTGACATCATTGGTAGAACACAGTGAGCTGTCACCGGTATGTTTGCGAGTATAGAAATGGAAACGGTTAAAATTGATTTAACGGTAAACAAGGGCAAAACAAAGTATATGCTATCAACAAAAAAGTACACTCAACTTCGACGAATTAGACAGAACACAAAAGACAGTTACAACTTTGAGGTAGTAAAGGACTTTGTCTACTTCGGCTCTGCTATAACATCACAAAATAACATTTCGTCGGAAATCAAATGAAGGATTACTCTTGCTAATCGCTGTTTCTTTGGGCTAAGAAGGCAATGTAGTATAGTAAAGCCATTTCCCGATCGACTCTATATAAGACCCAGTCTTTCTATATGGAACTGAAGCATGGACTTTATCGAAAGCCGTTGAAGATATCCTTGGTCGCTTCGAGAGAAAAATCCTTCGTAAGGAGGGTTTTGGAGGAGAAGATTCAACTACGAACTATACGAGCTATACATCGGCATTCGACCTGCGCATTAGGCATTTAAGATGGTTAGGACATGTAGAGCGAATGGACATCAACGCTTTGGCCCGCAAAGTATTCGATTCCAACCCGGATGGTCAGCGCTGGAGAAGACGACCTCGCCTAAGGTAGCGCGCACAAGTAGAAAAGGACCTCAACAAACCTGAAGTGCGCAACTGGAGCCAGTTAGCTAAGGACCGGGCTAACTGGAAGATGTTGTTGGTTGAGGCCTTGGTCCACCCCTGACATTCTGAGCTTTTTTTTTTTGTTTTTTATTAAACTTGAGTAATAAACGCTTAAAGAATGAAAAAAGGATCTACTATGAATTCTTAGTGTATATTTTTTTTTTAACAGTCGATTAAAGTTTTCAAGTACATGTGTGTGTGTGTGTGTACATACACATACATATGCATAGTGAAAAAAATATACAGTGCACGCCGCTTAATGTGATAACTTTGGCACCTGGTTAAACTGATAACAATAACCGATGATAACAATAACCGATGTAGAAGGGAATGGGTAACTAAAAAATAAATTCATAAAAACTGTATTATGTAGGTAGGTAATGTATTCATACTTATGTATGTATGTATTTAACAAAAAATAAGATCTTAATACATGCATACAGAAACAATACCGCCGCCCGTGCAAATTCCCATTTGCAGTGTTTGAAATAAACTGAACAAATAACAGAAATGCAAGGAAACCCTTTTGTCACCGCTTTTTCTTAAAACTTGCGCACATTCATAAATACGTTGCATTGTTTCCCAATACACTGGTCCCTCGCTTTGCGCGGCTTCACTTTTGCGCAAAATGGATTTGTCTACCAAAATTCGATTTGCGCGGCTTAATAAACACTTAAATTTCATTTTTCAGGAACTTACTTACTAAGTTGGTGCTACAGGTCGAGGTGAACCTGGGCCTGCTTCTCGCAACCATTTGTGTGTGCGTGTTATATTTTTGCACGAATGGAAGGGACCTACAGTTTTTTGCCGACTCCGAACGGCGAGTTGATAAGCTCAATCGTGACAAATGATACTCTTTGATGCTTGTCAAACATTCGAAAGAGGTGGGCACTGTGAAAAACTTTTTGGTGTTTGCGGCGGGATTCGAACTCGAGACCGCTGGCTCAGTAGTCCGACGCACTAACCACTTGCGCTACGGTGCCCAGGAACGCAACACCCTAAATTACATGAAATTCATACTTCGCTTTGCGCGATTTTGCACTGCGCGAAAATTTTCATTCCCCTAATCCCGCACGCAAAGTCGGTGACCAGTGTGTGTTGTATTGGGACACACAAATATTGTTGACATACAAATATTCCGGGTGTGGATCTCCAAGGGGAATATGTGGCAAAAATTAATAAAAAATGATAACAATAACCAATGTGCTGATTACAAAAAACGAAATTTATCCTGTGTAATTGTATATAATTGTTTGGGACTGTGTCAAAGTGATAATATTACGCGAATGATAACATTAGCCGTGATTATATTAAGCGGCGTGCACTATATATAATTTAGTGATTTTGTTTTATTTTAGCGCGCTGAGAGTAAGTGGTCGCCGTGGCCGTGGTGGTTAGTGCGTTGGACTACCACGCAATGCTGCCCGGGTTCAACTCCTGGCCGGGTCTAACATCTAAAAGAGTTTTTTCACGGTGCCACCTCTTTCGAATGTCTGACAAGCATCAAAGAGTATCATTTGCACAATTGAGCTTCTCAACTCGCCGTTCGGAATCGGCAAAAAACTGTAGGTCCTTTCCATTCGTGCAAAAATTTAACACGCACACACAAATGGTTGCGAGAAGCAGGCCCCGGTTCACCTCGAGCTGTAGCGCCAACTAAGCTAATCCCTCCTTTATTCTTAGGGCTAGTCCCATTGCCACACAAACGAATATGTACATATATGTGCTTAATCGACTCGAAATATGCTGCATTTCATTTGATTGGGAAGCATACATACCTATATCTCTTCTCTACATATATGTATGTATAACACAAAATAAATACGTATCCTATATGATGGGACATTAAAAGGAATTTAGATCGTTTGTTTATTCCTTAAAACATCAAATAATATACTCTCAGACGTTTGGATTTTATGGCGCCATTGAAATTCTTTGTCACTTAAGTTGTGTTGACTTTACAATAACTTGTAAATTCGAGTCATCCCCTTATTCCTTCCATCGCCGATGCTGAAACTTATTTTCTATTTTGTGGGCACTACAACTTTCTTTTATACAAGTAATTTTTAAACTGATAACTAAAGGAATGAAGGATGCAACCTACGTAGATAAGTTCATGTAATTTCCCCAAAACGACGAGCTCTTAAAGGATTTACTCGATAAAGCCATGGTGGGAACACACATTTACGTGAAGCGTATGTCCGGAAGTATCACGTGTATCCTCTTATACCAAAATCATTTCGGGGATGTGTTGTTATGTGGCCTTTATCTTGAAGTTAACCTTGCTCTGCTGCCCCGAGGTGAACAAATTCACTCAACAACCCCATGTTTCTGGTTTTTGAAGGTAACTGATGGGAACTGGCGCCTGTAAAGTTTCTTAAGAATATAAGGCAGTGTTATGGATGATACAATAAAAATAGAATAATAATGTGTTGTGTGACTCGCGATTTATGAGGAGGCCTTCGGGCAATAAGTGTCGTAATGTGTTACCAAAGCATTTGAAAAACATATGTCAGAATCACAGAGAAAACGCTTGTATCCGGTTACTGTTTATTACCACCCCAGCGGGATGCTTTCCAATGTGAAAGCAAGCATATCGACTTCTCACAGTTCTATAAACAGTTTATTTGCTTTATAGAAAGGGGCGAAGAAAAACGTTGATTTAAAATCTGTGCTGAAGAGGGAAAATTTGAAATTGAACTTTTAAAGTTGATTTTTGGTAATAAAGATAATTCATCTTTTCATTTTCTAGCCCCTGTTGGTAATTAAGTCAAATGAGTTGCATAAAAAAAAATACAGTAGCCCAGCAAAGCGCAATATTAAAAAAAATATCTATAGTTCCCTCCTCATTCTGCAAATATAATGCGAGATAACGTCATTAACGACAAAGTGCTTGTGCAATGAATGTCTTGTCTCCACAGGGGTATCGACGAGGGACCGTAAGCGAACTTTACTTGTAGCCCACTACCAAAGTCTGGAAAAATGGACTTCTTACACATTTATTGCCCCCGTCTTGATTATTTGATGCTTTCAAAATATGACCAACAAAAACTTAAAATGATGATAATATCAAAACAGAAATATGTAAGTAGATCTTTCGTATTTTGTTTTTGAAATCGTGATCTAAGTTTCATGATCATGAGTTTGTTTATTTCGTAATAGATACACACAAATGTACATTGTACATGTGTACATATGTATGTATACATATATTTATTTTATTAAACGTATTCATTGATTTTTTAATGAAACATTGCAAAAATGGTTGTTCTTAAGTACCTACACACATATGTACAATGTACATACATAGGTCTACATAAAAATACGTTTCTTTTTTTAAATAAATATTTGTAATTGTTGTCTATAATTTTCTTAAAACTTAGGCTTTTTATAACAGCAGTCTCCGAAGCTCCTTCAGATTTATAGAATATATTTTACTGGAATAGCGATACACCACATTATAGTTGATGTAAAATTTCACTTTTTTGTGAAAGGAACAAAAACATCGTTATGTACTATCCTTTGTTCATTATGTACTTACTTACTAACATCATAAAGAGCTGCAGTTATTGAGGTACATTTTTTTTGACGAGATGCACTTATATAAATGTTATAATGCTACATTTTATAGTGTCGCAAAAATCGAGGAGTTGCGTGTATCAAGGGTTGCGATTACCGAGTTCGTACTGTATATGTATGTATGTATTTATTTTTGCCTTCTGAACAGCGAAATTTTTATTTTATGGGAAGTACCTTATTTGCCATAAGCACGTCTCCAAAGGTTTAAGAACTGTTTTTATATCCACCTCCAACTCCCCTTAAGAATGGTTTTCAATCGTAGTATTGAGGGTTCACTAATCTGGTGTAAACAAGCTCAGTCATAAGTGAACCTGTCAACATATATGTTGATCTAATGTTCAGAGGTGTATGAATGGATCTGTCACATCAGTTCTCAATGCTACTGAGAAACAGTCATAGGACACAAAATTCCCCTAGGGAGAAATATTTATTATGCCGTAATATTTTTGCTTTCCCATTCCAAAACGTTGATTCAACCCCTTCTTCAAATATCTTGATTTTTTTGTCAGCCACCACAAACACACCCTCAAGAGAAGGGCGAAAATTATACGAAATTCCCCCATCATCATCATCATCATCCTTCTCGTCATCACCACCATCATCGTGGGGATGTAATAGCATTTTCTGCTGATTTCATTTTGACTTCTTCCGGTTGTGTTGTTCCCGTTTGTTTTTCACTAACGCAGAAGTTTCAGATCCTTTGGGAGTTTTCTTTACTTCCATGAGTTGAAGGTACGTCTGTGGCTTCTGCCAGTGTAAAAGGATGACGGTTTCAGTATTCATTTATTGTATTGGGGTATGTACATACAGATGTACATACATACATATTGATGTGTATGTACATATGAATTACAGACAATTGCTTCAAAATTATTAAATGGGTTGTCATCAAAATAGCAACACTTATTCTTGTGTTGAGATAATCCAGTATATTTTCCCTTTGCTTTAAGAGTATTTACCTGTTTTTTCCTTAAACTGGTAGCACGGAAGTTCAAGAGCTTTTTAAAGAGGAAAAACAGTTCGTAAAATGTGTCTTTATTTATATACGTACGTACATACATATATATGTACATATATACCTCAATTTTACAAAACAAAGCGACCGCGGATACCAAATAGCTTGATCAGGAGGCCTAGAAACAACGTGCGATGTATCTAAAAGTATAGAAAGATACTGTGTATTGCGGAAAAACTCATAACGGGTTAAAAGGTTATTAACTAAAATTGAACACCACAAACAATTGTTTTTATAAGTAGGTACATTCTATTCTTATCAAATATTATAATCTCTTTACGTCAGGTTATCCCTATCTACGTACATATATCTTTATGCCATAAGTTAATATATTTAATATATTTTCAGGTTATTTTAATGACCGAAAAGTACCAACATTTGTAATTTTGTTAATATAAATTTGGCTTATATATGTATATGTAATTATTTTACAGGAAGAAGAAATGTACGAGTATAAATACATTTTTTTTTTTACTAGCAATTGGGCCATTTGAGCTAGTGTATTGACTTTTGAACTGCAAGTGACAAATTTTACAGACGCCTATTGCCACGAGCAAATATAATAACCTCCAATTGAAACCATCAAAATGCTCATGATGAGAACAAACGTTAAAAAATATATGTACCTCCTGAACTCACCTACATAAGAGGATAAAAATATTAAAATTCCAACAAGTTGAAAACCCACAAAAAGGATCTGAATGTTTTATTTGAATTTGTAAATGGATCCTACTTATTGTTGTTGTTTGCCCATTATATCACTTTCGTTCGTGAATTTGAATAGGTCTGGAACGATGGACTATCCTTATGGTGTAGGAAAAAGTTGTCCTTTTGAAACCAAACACAGCAAAGGAAAAATATGAAAATGGCAACAAAACCATACATACAAGTTGAGTGTGTGGTGCTTTGTTTATTTCAGTTTAAGTTGTTATGCCATATATCTTACAGGCATATGTGAAAGTTAGAGTGCGGATCGAAAAGACTTCCCCTAAAATTATTTGCGCGGATTTGTTTCCGTAGCGTGTATCCATATTGCAGACAAAAAGGTCAAATATCCACTTAGAAGATTTTAATAGGCTTAAATTCATGGTCGTAGATATACAATATTTATACTTATGTATGTACATAGAATATAAAAATTAATGGTTATTAATACATGAATACATTTTTAATTGATCCGATTGCATTACAGGTTACCTACTAGCTACAGCTACGAGCAACTTATTGGATACAAATTTCATATTCAATGCCAATAGGTATCTAACTAAATACTAAATAAAGGAAATTGCTAAATTGTGTGAATGTATTGCTTCTAATAAATATATTTATTTATGATTTGGTAATAAATTTATACACCTCCATGGATTACAAAATGTTCTTTAGGTGAAAACTAAATCGATGGTCCTTTCATAATCGTTTCTAATTTAAACCTCGTATATTAACTTTCGTAGACATCGAAGATAACAAATATTGAAAAACATATCCAATATCAACAACAATTATTCTTAAATTCGTTCACTTATAAGTGAATAGTTTTGTTTCTCAATTATGTATTGTATATAAATATTAAAGCTGATTTATCTAAAACATATTAAATAACTAATCAGTTCCATTAAAATTTAAAATTGTTATAGACCAATAGATTTTTGGATAAGGGACGCCCAAAATTAATCATGAAGAAAATGGCCACTAAAGTTAAACAATGGAAGAAAAATGCTATCGCAAGCAACAACAACAAAAATCTATTTACTTTATAATACAACATTGGGGCAATCTTATTCACCTTCGTTACTCACACCGACAAGATTACATGTTTACCGACACATTGAAGATCAACCCCAATCAGGCACACTCAACCCCCATATTTACCTATTATGTTCATAGAACTGTTGACTGAAACAGTCGAATAGTAAACTTGCAAAATAGAATACTACGTCCCTTTTTTGGTGTGAGACAGCATTTTTCCTTCATGTCACCTGCGCAAAATCTCTCGCCCTTCTTATTGAGTTGTATTAGTAAACTCCATTCCAACACATAGCCATGTTAACCTGTGGATTATGGGGGATCTGTGACTGAGGTTTTTTTTTTAAGTTCGTTAACTATATGTATTTTGAATGTGAGTTCCAGTATAGTCGAGGCAATTAAAAAGAAGAAGAGAGAAAAACATTTCCACAAGGCGACAACCCTTAACAATTGCTAAAATTACAACGCGCTCGCAATATGAGGTCTGTAGAGCATGCGTTGTAGTGATTCAATAATATTTCGTAGTAGATTTTTTTCTTATGGATTTTGTTGTTGACTGTAGAGCAAGACCTTTTTTCCTTATTCATTTTTTTAAGAATACCGGGAAAATTCTAAGAGGGTTGCAGCTTGCACGTAGCCCTACGTGTTGTTGCTTTTCCGTCTTAAGTATTTTTATTTTTTTTTTTTTTTTCATTTAACTCGACAAGAAATTCTTTAAGAGACTTGATGGAAAAAATCAGTGCTTCAGTGGTAGTGGATACAATGTTTTTCATTGTGTGAGTGATCGCTGGCTTTATATGATGTTAAAGGAGAAGCCGGCTCGACGACATTGAATGGTGCAAAATCCGTTCATGAATGTGTACGTCGTAAACGAAATTGCTACCCTCTCCAGGGGGTCGGCCAGGTGTTCAAGTGCGTCGGCCTCTGGAGATGTTTTGTGATACTTTTTTATTTTTATTTTTATTTTTTGTAAATGTGGATGTGCTAGATTCCGCTGCTAGCTTCTTGGGTAAAGATTTCGGCTGTGATTCTATAAGTAGTTTTTGAATTCATAAAACACCGTTCGTATAAGCTTGAATTAGGCATTGAATAGGTACACAGACACACATACGCTCGATAGACGTATGATTATTTAATTTAAAATCTACAAATATGCGCACTACCCTATATTTATCTTCTTTTTTTTTAAATAGACAAAAAAAAGACCTATTCAATTTGCATGCGTTATATGGTTCTTCTTCAGTATACAGACACAAGAAGCAAGACATCTACTTAATGTACATAATGTAGGTACAAAGTTTTAATTTAAACTAAAATCAATTTGATTCAATTTCTTAATTATTAAATTGTATTAAAAATCATTTCCAAAACCTATGAGAATCGTGGAAAATAAACAGATGTTGAATTATGAATGAAATCCATAACAGAAAAAGCGGATGCAAAATCTGTCAATCATCGTTGAAGTGTTCGGAACTTTCAATAATGGTGATTGTGCGTAAATACAAGCAAATAAGTACATACACATATACATAAATATATGCATATGTACGTACAAAAATAAGTTTGATTGATGTGACCCCCTATAAAGCATCATTATACGATACGGATCTGGGATACGCAGTTCATGAAATACATGCAGATGTATTTATGTATGAGTATGTAGGTACATACTATATATATACATATTATGTACATATAGGTACATATTACGAAACATTAATATTGCTCAAGTTGCAATTTTTACACAGCTATAGCAAATACATTATTTGCAGATTTTAGTACATTTGTAATTGGGCACCTATAAAGGTGAAATTTATTCTATTTTTACCCCCTCCAAGTTATAGCCCCTCAAAGTGGGGCACCTTCGATTTGGAGGTATAACCACTTTAAATGATATAACTTTTAAACTATTATAGCCACAAGAACAATTTTGTATTTCTTCAAGAGGTAATTTAGTAGCGCATAAAAAGTGTCGAAGATTTGTTTAATTTTATGCAGCCACAAAAAAGCTATAGCTCCTTAAACTCAAAATTATGAAAATTTGTTGCTCTACTTTTTTACTTAAAATGCATTTTTCTCAAAACTTTTGCTTAATAATATTTATATAATAATATTTGCAAAACGAAGAATTATTGAACGAACGGTGGGTTGGTCGATATGGCCTCAACCCTTGGCTGTGATAATTCTGTGTTTTGCATGGTTTTTTATCATTTTTGTCTGACAAATATCGCTTTTACTATAACTTCTGTTGATTGTACGTGAAAAAGTTATTTAACATAATTTTTAGAGAATTAGTTAATGATAAAAGTTTTGAAAAAAAAAAAAATATTATTAAGCAAAAGTTTTGAGAAAAATGCATTTTAAGTAAAAAAGTTGAGTTTAAGGAGCTATAGCTTTTTTGTGGCTGCATAAAATTAAACACATCTTAAAAACTTTTTATGCGCTACTAAATTACCTCTTGAAGAAATACAAAATTGTTCTTGTGGCTGTAATAGTTTAAAAGTTGTATCATTTAAAGTGGTTATACCTCCAAATCGAAGGTGCCCCACTTTGAGGGGCTATAACTTGGAGGGGGTGAAAATAGACCCTCCCTGCCGTACGATTTTTTGTTCGCTAGAACTTTAGGAATCTCCAGTTAACGGATTATACCTCTTAATTGAGACACCCTGTATATGAGTTTGAGTTGTTCTTGTGGCTATAATAGGTAGTTCAAAAGTTATATCATTTAAAGTGGTTATACCTCCAAATCGAAGGTGCCCCACTTTGAGGGGCTCTAACTTGGAGGGGGGTGAAATAGACCCCCCCCCCTGCCGTACGCTAGAACTTCAGGAATCTCCAGTTAACGGATTATACCTCTTAACTGAGACACCCTGTATATGTACAAACATAATATATGCATTATTTTGTACATTATTGACAGAAAGATTCATATTACATAACATACTTTTAATCAAACCCTAATTTATTTGAATTTTTTGCTTCGCCCATCTCGATTATTTGAACTCCTATTATTTTGAACTCTCGGTAATTTGAAGCTTTTCTCTGGTCCCTTGAGTTTCAAACTATCGAGGGTCGACTGTATATTTTTAAAAAACCCTGACAAGTGCTTATAGCACTTGCATTATTTTGTACATTATTGACAGAAAGATTCATATTGTACAAACATACTTTTAATCAAACTCTAATTTATTTGAATTTTTTGCTTCGCCCATCTCGATTATTTGAACTCCTATTATTTTGAACTCTCGGTAATTTGAAGCTTTTCTCTGGTCCCTTGAGTTTCAAACTATCGAGGGTCGACTGTATATTTTAAAAACACTGACAAGTGCTTATAGCACTCGCGCCATGAGGGTTGCGCACGGTTATAATTTACGTTATTATTCTACATACAATTACAAGTTACTGATTTTTAGATTTCACTTTTTATTGCATAAAGTTAGAAGCTTAAATTAATACAGGCATATGTGGCTGTTGCCTTTAGTGAATAATATTAATTTAATCTTAATACCACCAGTCGTTCCGGAGAATAAGGGTCTTGACAGACAGACAGACAGACGAAAAAAAAGTGATTATATAACGGTTCCGTTTTATTGCAGGTGGGCGGAGTCTACAAAAATTACATCCTGTAAATACAAACATATTTGCAATAAAGGGAATTTAGTAATGGTTGCAAGTAACTTAGTATAAAATAACTAAATATGTACACATAATATATGTACTTGTACATATGTAATATGTATTCAGTTTGATTTCATCGTGAAAAATCATTTCTTAAGAAACTTTGTATGCCTTACTTTGATCAATTTTGATACAAACTTTTGTAATTTGAAAAAAGATAACTCAAAGGTTTCTATATTCCTGCATCTTTAAATACTTGTTTTGAAAACCCAAAGTATATTTTTCAAAAAGCTAGGTATTTGTAAATATTTTTAACAATCAAGTAACAAGTAACATTACTCAACTGTTTTAAACCATGTCAGATTTATGCACGAAATATAAAATTGTAGTAATCTTAATTTGTACAACAGAATGATAGGCTACATTCTCATTCGATAGAGAACAGAAGGAACATTTTCAAAACGTATCTATCCACAAATGTATTCGTACCAGTCAATATAAGTACCTTACCTATCTAAACTTCATATTGCAAAATGTAGGTATATACTTAAGCATATGCATATGCATACACGTATATGTATATATATTTACGTTCAGGCAGTAGACATACATATGTGTATATGTCAAAGTTTACTTATACACGTGGTAGGTATGTTTTCGTTTTTCCTTAGCTACATATTTGACCCTCTTGGTATCCAGATTTTGTGTGCGTTGATTCATATAAAGCGATATAAAAAAATATTGAAAAAATAAGCGAGGGTGAGAGCTAAAGAAAAATTATTTCCACTTCATAAAAATGACAGCGTGCAAAAATCACTTTTTACATTTCCAAATAATATAATAAATATGTACATGGTAGGTATGCCCTTAACTAATGCGTAACCCCCTTTTCTTGGCTAATGTTAAATATTGTTATTGCTACCGATCATGAAGGGTGTTCATCCGTCTATCAATTGGTTATTAATTTTATGGTGTGTGATTTAAAAAAATAAATAATAATAACATAGATACACACATATACATTAATACGACATATGTTCATATACACAAATACAACAAAAAAAACCGCCAAAACATTTACAACGAAAAAGCAGGCTATTCTAATGCAGGAAATTATAAACGTCATTTAAAGTATAAAAGAAAAAAAAAACTGCTATTTAGCGTAAATGATGCGACCATTAATTCCAAAACCTGCATATTATACATTATGTATGTACAGACGAGTAGATCCAAGCTCCTAGCTGTAGTCCATAGTTTTATCAAATCTATTGTTTGCTTCAATCGGACATGTGTATATGTATATATGTATATTTAGAGATGTATGTAAATGCGGGATAAAGTAGTAAGAAATGCTCTATATGACAGTAATTTACTATATATGTATGTTCATAAACATCCTATTATATTTTAATATACATATAATACCGGAAATTTAATTTAGAATGGTGTTCAAATTGATTGACCTAAATAGCACCTAAAGAAACTGATCAGATGCACATATGAAACCTTAGAAATAATTTTAATTCCTTTTATTTGCCAACACTCTTCAATTGACTATATTCAGTTACATTGAATTAGATTTAAACACCAAGGCAGAATAATGTAATTTAAAAAAAAAAATGGAGAAACTTGAACATCAAAGCAGATCCATGAATATACCTATACTATGTATTATATTTAGGAGAATCTCCACATCGAAAACAACAGTTGTGAGCTTCTGTATGTTTCAGGTTTAAATTCGTGTTACTAAGCAAAATAATAAAAAAAAAAAAAAAACATAAATACATAGTTCGTTACTTTCTAAAAAAAAGATTAAAACTATTAATTGATAGTTATTCAATTTAATTGCATTCACTAAATTTAAGTTGGTTTGAATATTGTTCACAATCAGTAACTTATTGTATTTGAGGTTAACCAAATCGATCCTCAAAATCACTGATGTCTACCTAATTCTTATTTTGCATATTTTCCAATTAATAGCACCACCCGCATTTTTTGTGTTCAATTCAATATGTTACAATAATATATGTATATACACAAAAACTCTTTAAGTTTCGGAATTTATAATTGAAATAGCATCCTGAATAATACGCAAGTGCGCAATTATAAGCGATTGTCCAATCTATATTGGTTACACGAACACAACAACGACAACAACAACAACAACCCATTCCCATCATGAAGCAATAGGCCAAATATGTTTCTATATGCGAGTTGGTACACGTACGAAATAGAAGATGAACCTCACCACAAATTATACTAATTTCATATAGTTTGAGTGAAAATTAATGCTCATGAATGTGGCACATATGATTGTCTGACTATTAATTATAAATTACATCCCTTATGGACTTGACCCCTGCCACAATCTTATATTGCACCAGCACGCACTACACATGATTTATCGCAAAATTGGTATGAACGGAAGTCATAAATAATACCGATTAAAATTGTTAATAGGGTAATATAATATAGATCAGTTTAGTACAGTAAATTGTACAACGTACAGTTGTTATTACAGTGCGTAGTTAAAAAAATCCATAAGCTATCGCTCAGAAATTTATTTAATTTTGAATTTTTAGAAATACATACATACATCTACTAATTTTGGTTATTTAAAGCTCCGATATAAATTAATAGTACAAATAATTTATTAAAAGGACTATTCCAATTACATATTTTAGATTTATTAACTATATAATGCAATTATAGATTAATAAATAATATAACAGCACTAGCTGTCAGATCTTTCAGCTATTTATTAAGTTCTAAGAACCCACATGACAGATTATTTAAATTCGAAAACAAGCATTTAATAAAACAAAAAATGTTAATGTAAGGCAATTTAGTTTAGATAGACATTTTGACCTTTATTCGATTTTTTTTAATAAATCTCTTTTTCGTTAGTCCTTCTCATTTCAAATGGTAGACTAGTAAAAATATACATAAATCGACTATGTCGGCGGAAGCAGCACACTCCTTTACCATTTCATTTTCTAAAAGGGGAAAATCTAACGGATATATGGTCAGTCTTGGTATGAAAGCGGACGTTTCAAATTACGCTACCGGACAATATAAAAAGGCCATTTTATATTGCTTTATAGGATGTACGAGTTTTATTGCAAACTTTTATTTTATTGGGTCCCATAAATTTAATAAGTCTGACATATTTTTTTCCTTTATTTAGGAAGTGTAATATATCTTGAATAGGAAATATTGCGTACCAAGTAGGTACTCATTTTAGGAGTACCCTTATAAATTGTATTAATGAAATAACTTTTCAAATAATTAGAATCTATTACGATTTTATTTGCATTATCTCCTCGAATAGGATTATTTCCTTTACCCAAATTAAAGTACTTTAGGTTGGTACATATATACGCATACTGAAATTTTCTAAAATAAAAAGAAAATTCGCGGGAACTTTGTTCATGTACGCGTATATACACACAAATGTCATAATATATTCGTTCATATACATACCTACATACATATGTATGTATGTGTGTTATAAATAGGCATGCCTTTATTAACGATGGTAAAAACGCAATATTTTTTGTATAAATAGCAGAAATGCTGTTGCCATACATCTTGTATTCGGTCGAAAATGAAACAAAGTCAGTTAGAATTCCATTTGGGCGGAAAATATGAACATCCCACTTATAATTACCTATAGAAAACAAGGTACGAAATATTTTAGAATATTTTCATAAATATTTCTTTATATGAACGTTTCTGCTTTGAAAGAATATAAATAAATGCTAAGGAATCTTTTGGGGTGATACACATAAAGCTCTGATTTCTTTTCTGATCCCCTTTCTTTATTTGGTATTAGATTCATAAGTGTACCTTTAAAAACAGTCAGTATGTTTTATGTATATGCTTCGATGATGGCAACAAATCCACCTAATAGAATGCACTGAACGTATGTGTCCAAAATGTGAAGCTGTACAAACTAGGGACTAAACCTAAATGTTATTCCTTTTTTTATATTGTATGACCAATGGTCCACGTGCCATTCCATTGCAATGAACAAATCAGTGTCATCCCCAGGTAATCTGTTAAAATCTTATCTTGGTCTTGTGGAATAAATAATCCAACGAATTGGAGTGGTTCCAACAGTTTATGTTATCGCACCGAAAACAATTTCCTTCCTTTATCACGTGGGTCGTTGGGAAACATGCTTCATGAAAGAGGCGGACGTATTTTGTTTTATTTTTGGCGAAAAACAAATAACAAGGGGAAAAATTTAAATTTGTGACGTCCGGATCGTATTTTTTTTTTCTTTAGCAAAGTGGTATAGATAAGACGTCATCTTATTTCATTGTTTAATTTAATTTTGACTTAACAAATACATATTTCTGCAAAAGAGGGTGTTACAGGTTTTACTTTTAATAAGAAGTAGTTTAGAGTTTTTATATATTTATGTATAATATAGCAATCAAATTTAATATTGCGCTTGACATTCAATCTTGCAACGTTTTTCAACCAACTGTATTTTGGAGCTCGAGATTCCCGTGCATCATGAATTTGCATATGTAAACATTTAACATCAATAGCGCAGGCATCTATATCGAATTACAAAGTTCCGGAAACCGCGATATCCATACAACTTACTAACTTACCATACCAGTGAGAATCAGAAAATGTGACCATAATTCTGTGCAAAGATAAGAAACCATTTTTATTCATATTTAGATGTTGTCGAAATGGGCAACTGACCATACCCCCAACTATCATTACAACAACAGTCTCCGGTATACTAAGCTGTCTAAAACGTTTTAATTTAGTACATTGAACACAATTACAAATATGCATTTGATTCAATCATACTGAATAAAACACTTATAAGAATATTGAATCACTTCGAAAACTTCACAGCTACAAGTGGACTTTTAAACTACCCATTCAACAATAACAGTCACCAAGAAATGTCTGTGTTAAGATATATAAGTACATATGTACGTATGTACTTATATTTTTCTCAAAGAGCACTTATGTGCACTTTATTGACAACTCCAGAACAGTCTCAATTTAGTCACTGACGGTGTCATTTCAGTGTAACCCACTTTATTCAATAATAGTTATTCCTGCTCTTGCTGATAACCACAATTATAGAACCAATGCATAGGTGATCAAGTGCTGTGTGTACTTGAGAAGGACTAGTGTGTATACCATACGTCCTTAAAAGAAATACATTTTAATGACGACTTTCGTAACAAAAAATCAAATGTATAAGTGGATTTGATATCTAACATTGTTTACAAAGCAGATTTGAAAAGTGGAAAATAATAGTTGGGCTGCACGATAAATATAAAAAACTTTAGATACATACTTCAAACAATCGACAACTGTTGGCAGATTTAAGTCTAGAGATAATTAAGAGGAATGCCGGTTTAGAAAATAATGCGGTATAGAGCTAGAACCAGAACAGCTGTAAGAGCTATCAGCAATTTATAATCGGATTAAGTTAGCTTTCATCAATGTGAAATTAATACATTCCTTTAATCAGTATATTTATATTATTTTAGCTATTAGGATTTAATAAATACATCCTATGTTGGTATTTATTGTAATTATGAAATATATACTAAGATTCAAATGTATTTGAAATATCTTTTGAATGGATACTTTCAGATAACATTTTTTCAAAGTTCATCTATTAAAATAAATCTTAATTTTAATGCTTGGATACAAACTCTAGTACCGACTTGAACTTAGGCCGCAAAGAACTTAGATAAGAAATAACTACTTTGAAGTTGTTCAGGCTGAAGGCCGAGTTAAGGAAACACCAGAAAAATAAGCAAAAAGAATCTCTAAGCCCTTAAAATAATACATATGCATATACATTATAGAAATGGCATAAAAAAATAAAATGTGTACATCAAACAGTTTCCTTCTCGGGGAGAAGTTGAGAATGTAAAAAACCAACCCTTAACCTTAAGAAAAAATCAATAAGTTATGTTATTCTTATACACTGCTAAGCAACAGAAAGAGACCTGGATTTTCGAGCGAGGCATTGTATTAATAATAATAATAATAATAACAACTAATGTACCAGTGCGAGGAATCCCGCATTTAGAAACCATATACCCGTAGGTATAGGTAATAATGTTTTTTGTTTATACAAAGTTCAGTTGATAAGCTTTCGATCAGTGTTAGAATCATTGAAATCGGTGAAATAAACTTTGAGGAGGAATCACAAGCTCTTGCGCTAACGATTTAATTATATAGATAGATAGGTAATTGTTTATACCAAACTGTAATTCTTTGCCTATGAAGTTCCTTAGCAGAGTAGGGAATACAATGGTCAAACTAGGAAGCCCTTCTAATTTTGATTGGATTTTTTTGTATGCTACGATCATTTTCCCTATTGATTTTTATCCCATTTCACAATTTTGCCTATTGCATCCATTCTCCAAAAATTGTCATTATTTTATATCCTTGGAGATTGAAGAACTTCAAAAGACATCGCAAAGGGCCAATTTTCGCAGCAAACTACATAAGGCTTCTTATTTCTACTATGAGGCCTACATGTAAAGGAAAGTTAAAAAGCAATGTCTACGCGTATACCTCCATCAAGTCATTTTGTATATTATACTATAGGTAGTGAGTGAATAAATGTCACGATGAATATGATTATATAAAGGGGATTTTTTTTATTTAGTTGTAATCCTCTTACGGCACATTGGAAAATAAATTGGAAATGCGTCTTATGGGAGCATCCTACTTTTTTGCCCACTAAGAATAATATATAAAAATATGTATTAAGACTTGAATTACTACAAGTATAATTAGGATTATATTGGTGCTAATAATTTACCACAAAAGATGTGTTGAACTGCTTAAAATTGTATACATATGTATGTATGTACAGGTACACACAGTTAAGTATACATATATATTAAGTTAAACATATAAGATATAGATTAACCGACTATGTACCTACTTATATTCGTGTTATTTCTGTTTACTCCTAACCTACTACTTCTGAGAGCTCAATACTTTTTTTAAACAATTTATCACTCATTGAAAAATATTTCTCTTGGATTTTTTTTCCTGCCAGTAGCTATAATCTTTATTACAAAATGTATCTACTATATAACAGCAGACTATATCATTTCAAGAGTCGTTTATTTCATCGATTTCGAGGGTTGAATTCAATGATTTTTTTAATGAGTCAGTTCCTTTCCGGAAACTCTCTTCCGAATTGGGAAGACCTATTAATTTGCCAATTGGAATGTGAATGTTATGCAAACAAAAAAAAGGGCAATCAAAATGATATAATTTATTGGAAATTATTTATAAGGAAACTATTATGAGCTTCATTAAGTGCGATACATGTATGTAAGTAAAAATGCATTAACTGACTATGATTTAGGGAGAACAGCGATTTTATTACGCTTTCCTAGTTAATTATGCATTCATTTAATTGGTGTAAGCAGAATTTTTATTTTCAGATACAAATACTTGAATATGTTTATTTAAATAAAATCACGAGAAAGTATGTTTGCCTTACCAAAATACCATTTATTTTTAAGCAAGAAAAACAAAATAATAACAATTAAGGCTGACGGCCGACACAAATTCTTAGTTGGCATGAACACTTCGCTTAACGAACACGACGTGATTGACATTAATTTATGACAGTACAGCTTGATGCATCATATTCCTTATGAAAAGAAGTCTCACCTTCTGGATGAATTGATGCCGAAAAATCACAAAAAAGTAACGACATTTGTAAATCACATGGCATAGAGACACGTACAAACGTTGGTTAATTTTTTTTTTTTTTTTTGTAAACTAAAAAAGCCGCTCGACCGCAGCCTTTTTTTCCTTTTTTTGTTTGTGAAAAGTGGAGTTGCTTATGGTTTGTCAAGTTTTACCCATAATAATGAATTTGTATGTGCAAATGAAATTTAAAAAGAATTAACGTTAATCTTGAAGTTCTTAAGTAACTGAATAACTAACATACTAGTACAAAATATTCATATTATATTTTTTAATCGCAATGTGACAACCATACACTTATATTTATTTGAAGCTCAGATACATTTAGAATGTATATACATATTTATCTACGTACATATTTACCTATAAATTATCCTACCTCTTTAAACGTAAGATAAAATTTATACATTTTATTACTAAAAATGTACATAAAAAAAACTTGCAGTAGTGTTGGCTAATGGCGTCGTTTATTCAAAATATAGGTACATATTCATATTTTCATAATTAGATGACACCATTCGTGCGTGAATAATTTTTAGCTCTTTCGGATTCTTTGCTTTTCTATGTTTCCTTTATCGCGTATACACCGAGTGGGAAAGTTTTCTCGTTATAACTTTCGCCTTTATGCTCGTTCGAAAACTTTCAATATTTCCTTTTTTTTGCATTTGCCGTAGTGGTTTTTGTCGTCCTTTTGCTTTCTTACTAACTTTGTTTTCCCGTCGTTCCTTATAAAAGGGAAATATGTACATACATATACCTATGTATGTTATGTACTTATGCATTTTATTTTTCAACTGATAATTTTTCTCAAGTTTTACGCGGACCTCTCTCTAAGAATATATGCACTGTCAAGATTTTACATTATACAAAAACCGGCGATTTTTTTCAATTTATGCAACGACGCCCGCACTTTTATGGAGTTAAAAAATCGTATTGTCGCTTCGTGATTCGAAATTCGATTTTTTGGACGTTTAAGTTAAAGACAATTAAGTGTGTTTAGTTAAATTCACAATTAAGTTACATTTGTATATACATACATACATATATGTATGTATATATGTATGTTCGGAATGTACTTATCATGTAATAAGCTGATCTGCATGAAATATTTTAAATATTGATTTAAATGCCCTTTCTATTCTTATAGATATGTACATATGTACATATATATGTATGTACATATATGTATGTGTATTCGTATGCATATGTTAATTTTTTCGGCATGTACATATGTATGTAGCAATTCATTGTAGAAAGGATCACAAAAAACCGACAACTTGTCGACAAATACGTATGTACCTGTACATAGTACAAACACTTGGCGAGTCATAATTTTTATTAAATACGACTTAATTGTATTTTAATGTAAATTAATGACGAATGAGATGCGAAAGACAGCTTACCTTATTTAGTCCACTCGGTTATGTACATATGTACATACATATATATTAGGTATAAAGAAGACGTAAATCGAAAACTAAAAACTGAAAAGTAATACGATCAGGAACGTTACTGAACGTTGCGACGAAACGTAACTAAGTATGTATTGAAGAATGAATTCACACCTATTATACGCATACATAAATGAACTTTGAGAAATAATAATAATTAATGATATCTACTTGCTCGTATATGTGCATTCTGTTTGTCAATGGAACTGTCTGACAGGTAATATAGTTCATTAATTTTAATAGAAATAGGTTTCAATTATTCAATTTTAATGGCTTTCCTTTCATTTTATTTTATTTTACAGCGGACTAAGCGTTCACCATTTCTAATTTTATATTATGTATGTATTACTATTGAGATTGTTTCAAAAAACTAAAAGCATACCTATTCTTTAAGAATTGCAGCTGTATAAATTATCTAGTCAAAGGTTTTAATACACTTTTTCTTTGCTAGCCGATTTCAGTAATATTAGTAAATATTTTTCCAATTAATAATAATTAAACACATACAGCGTTTTTCTTAAATGCAAAACAATAATATACCTACTGTATTACGGCATGTAACATAGCTAAATGCAAACCCTCTCATTTGCAGCTCCATTACGGTAAATTATCTTTATCAGCGAGCACCAACAATACATTTTTTTTGTTTTTCCAAGAGGAACGACTCAGAATTTCTGAATCAGTGAGATATTCATATGCATGCTTCTACGTTATCCAGCCTAGCAGACGGAAATCAATCAGAGCAAAACTAGCAGGCTGTGCTCAAGTGCAAATGGACTAACGATACTCTTTCACGCCAGGGTTTTATCCATTAAGGATCTCATGTCTTTCGAAACTGGCCAATTTTCTTCTCGTATACCATTCGAGATTTTAATGGCTGTTGCCTTTAAGTGCACACTGGGAATTGTGTTTTTGCAGGCGCAAAAAATGGCCAATTAGCGAAATTGTGTGCTATTCAGATTCAGATCCTTCTGATTTCCATGTAAAAGGTATATGTACATACATATGTATGTATATGCGATGTTGAGGAAATCTAGCGCATCATTGCGCTAATGGATAGCTTTAATTTGGAAGAATGTGCATGGAACGGTACTCATACCAATACTCATTATTGCTTTGAAAGCATTTTCTCAAGAATTTTAGCAAATACGGATGTAAGTAAGTATGTAAACAATCCAATCGCGTATTCATAAAAAAAAATGTCGGTTTAAAATCCAAAAGTAAAGTATGTTTGTGAGGTAGGTATTTAAAAAAAAACTGGCTATAACAGTTCATTATACATACATATACATATTATGTTTGTTGTAAGTACATGCGCATATTTATGTACAGTGTACTCTCTCCTTACGGACACCTCTCATAACCGGACACCTCTTATAACCGGACAGATTTCAAAGAACGGAAATGAAAACTCGATTTTTCATATAAAAAACTCTCCCATAACCGGACACGGACACCAATTTTCGTAACCGCCATAGAATGTCGCTCTCTCTTAACTGGACAAAAGACATCTACGCATGGCAAATTGGTTACATACTTTTGTTTGTTTTTGTTTTGTTTTCCTCTTCTTAGAACTTTGCAAAGAAACGAAACAAAAATGTAAACTGTGGAGTGTGCCTTTGCGTTATTATCACGTTCGCAGTCTCGCGTACACTACACATAATTTTCGGTGGAGAACGCTAGAATGACACACGCATATCTCCAACATTTTGAGAGATATTTTATATTAGTTTATGCGAATTTTGTATTAAGATGAAAATGATTCCGCTGGTCACAGTGAAGTGAAAATTTGTCTCTGGTAGGATAAAATAATGCCGGAATATGGAAGTATAGAAACTGTATTTCTCTTCGGGGTATCCCGCCTTGTCCCAACATACCTTAAATTCTTTGACGGCATATGCCATCATGACCCGCTAATTTCCTTAACCAATGAGGGCATATGCCGTCTTGTCCGCGAACATCCAAGAGCTGTGTGCATTTATAAATCCCGTTGTCATTTTTAAATAGGTTTGTATGTTAAGTGTATGCATGTATGTGTAATTTCAAGCTTGATTTCCATAGACAGAAATATGAATTCATTTATAAAATAGAACTAATACCATACGTATGTCTATTAATTGTGTTTCGTTGATGTCAATTTACTTTTCCCCCTATAACCGAACACCTCTCATAACTGGACACCTCTCATAACCGGACAAATTTCTCGGTGCTCGATAAGAAAAAAAATATTTTTATACAATTACTTATGGTTGCGTTAGTTTCGTTAGCTGTTCGAGCATAAGAATATATGTCAAAAGCTTCCGGAAAATCTTTACTTATGCTGTTTTCCCAATAAAAACATTTGCGGGAAAATTACTCATGTTGTTTTTTGGTGGTCTATAACTCAGCAACCGCTAGAGATAAAAATATGACAAATAGAATCGAATATTGCGCATCCGTTGGTGTAAAAAAAACTCAATTTCGACATAAGTCGACTTATGTCGTTTTCCTTGTGGCCACATATTTAGTTTCGACGTATACATATGTATGTCAAGTTAAATACAACCATATATATCTACTTATTTATATACTTTTCAAGAAAGTCACAGTGCCTTCTAGGAAATTCTTTTACAACAGATAAGTACACTAAAAAAATTGAACGTGGGGTCGGGTCGTTCTCAATTAAATGAATTAATAGTTGTACACATTATATACATACGTCATATGTTACATTATGTGCATACATACATTTGTATGGAACAATTTTACTAATTTAGTTATATTACAGCGATAGCTAGTAAACAATGAGCAGGAAAGGAGAACAAACACTAAACGTTCTTAAATGCAGTGGCGATTTCTCTCAGTTGGCTAGGTTGGCGGCGCCAAACCAAGATATTAGATGAATAAATGCCATGAAATATATTTTAACGAAACGAATAACGAACTTGAGAAATTATGAAGAGTAAATAGTGCATGAAAATAGAATTACCTATCAAATCAATTTTTCTTGCACGCAATACAAAACTCCCATGCAAAAAATATCCCTTGAAACATGGTTTGGCTTTAAAATTTGCGCCAACCAATTCCATACAATCTATATCTATACCATAGTGTTGGTGTTTGATTTTACAACACGTCGCGTCGTATGCAAAGCCCAGTAAAATAAACGAATGGGTTGGCGCGAAAATTAGGGCCAACTACGAGACACGACACATCAGGCTGGGAGTGGTGTGTAGGTAAGGTATCCATACATACATTTTTGTGTTCGTTTTGATTATTTCGTCTCAAAACTGTTACCAGAGAAACATGTATAAGAATTGGAGCTATCTATAGCGCTTTGGATCAGTATAAAGCGCGTCGGCTTTTCATTCACGGGTCCCAGGTTCGTTTTTCGACGAGGGTAGTTTCATTTTTTTTTAGTTTTCAATCGTGCTGATAGAACAGAAAGTTTTTTTCCTTTGGTTTTTTTTGTTGTTTTTTGTTTCTTTTCTGTTTCTCACGGACTACTGCATGGAACCAGAGCTAAAAGTTTCCGACTCCCGGGTGCCTGCAGCGTCTTTGAGGCACACGTTCTAGCCGTACTTCCTGATAATGAAATTAACATTCATAGTCAGGCTGCAATTAAGGCGCCAGAATAGTTCACTTCCAAATGGTACTAGTCATCAGGAGCTGCCGAATAATGCTAAGGGCATTATGCATTATACAAAACCTTGTAAGACTATGTTGGGTGGCTAGCCACTGTCAGTCTGTTGGTTGTACTTAGAAGGCAACGAGTGTGCCTATGAGTTGTCAAGGAAAGCTGCCGACTACGAGAAAAACTGAGAAGTACGGCACATGATGAAATGAAACGATGATGTTGAGAGCTTAGTACTGGTCTGAGCTTCTCTCAAAATCTTTTACGATTATTTTAATAAATGATTTAAAAAAAAAATAACTACAAGGAAATTTTAATCTTCCTTATGCACTTTCGTGCAGCGGAAAACTTTGTCTTTTTTGTTTTAGTTTCGTATGTAGTTGTTACAAAAATGCAGTGCGTGCGTGCTTACTTGTGACGTGAGACAGTAAGTTGAGTAGAGATTTCTTGAGCCGATTTTATGTTTCGATAAATTGGCAATTTTTATACACTATTCCATAAAAGCATTTTTTAATACATACATACATATGTTATATTGTACCTAATTAATAAATTTTAAAAATTAGCCTACCCAAGGCTACAGACCAGGAATCGCCACTGCTTAGATGTTAACCTAGAACCTACTGACTTATGTATGTATGTATGTATGTATGTCCTCTATGAGAAGAAGGTGACATAGGTTAGAGGATTAATCCGCGATGTGAAAATCTTGGTAGTTATAGAGCCCATATGGATCGCGACCAAAAAAACTGTTTAAATATCAACCTAGAACCTACTGACTTATGTATGTATGTATGTAAATGCATGTATTTTTTTTTTTTTTTTTTTTTTATTCATTATTCTCAAATAATTCAGTATAAATGATAATTACAATTCAAATACGAGTAAAATAAATAATAATAAAGAGAATAGTTAGTGACATTTGATATTTAGTTAAAAATAGTAGTAATGTCACATTGTTTTAATTAGTTCTGAGTGGGGTGTACATTTTGTAAGTATGAAATATAAAAAGATAGAATAATCGAAGAAAAATGACAATAATAAAGTACATGGATACAAATTTCTGATCATATATTTTAAAGTTGAAACTAAGTGATGAAGTGCAACAAAGATTCGATTTCTTTATGGTTAATATTCAAAAGCCACAATTTTACTTCACATATAAAGTTTTTCAGTCTTCTAATGATTCGAATATTTTCTGGGAGTGTATTGAATAATTTGCAAGATACAATGGAGAAAAAGCTTCTGAGGCTAGAAGTGCGAAAAATTGGAATGCTAACCAAGGAACTAAAATTGCTACGAAGGTTATGGGTATCATTGATGGGGCTTTGTAAGTACCCACCTCTAATAAAGAAAATTTTAAGGACTTTGAAGTAATACAAGTGTCTTACTGGCAGAATTCTCAGTTTATTAAAGAGGACTAAGGTGTTGGCTAATCGAGATGAATGGCATATTTTTCTGATTACATATTTTTGTATTACAGATAGTTGTTGGATTTTGATATTGTGTGTACCACCCCAGCAGCTAATACCATATTGTAATCTAGAGTGGAAGATCCCAAAATAAATATTTTTTAATAAGCTTGTTGAGCAGTACTTACTAAGCCGATAGAAATTTCGCATAGTGGATAGCAAATATCGTTTCAGAGCAGAGATGTGATCACACCAAGTTAGGTTTTGATCAATTTCGACTCCTAGGTACTTATAGCTCTTAACTATTTCAATGGAAAAGCAATTTGCATCACATACAAAATTTTCATTGTACAGGATACTGCATCCACAGTTTAGCAAGCTAAATCTGTGGCAACTGGCAGCATGAAACACAATATCAACTTCAGGAGATACGTTAGCGTTAAGGCTGAAGTACATGAGCTTCGTCTTACTGCTAACTCTTAACTTGTGTTGCGCAAACCATAGTCTTAACAGATGCACATCATGGTTGATTTCAGCAAGTAGGTTAAAGAAATTATTTGAACCGTATGCAAATGCGAAGTCATCAGCAAAAGCCTTTAGCTTACCTACGAAAGGAAGACTGAAGACTGAGTTAACATAGATTAAAAACAGTAAAGGGCCAAGCACAGAACCTTGTGGGACGCCAAGATTGATAATCTTAGAGTCACCAACAATGTCCCCAATTTTAACTTTTTGCATCCTGTTCCTAAGGTAAGATGTAAACCAATCCAAGATAAAGCCCCGAAAACCTACGCGATAAAGTTTTCCCAACAGGATTTTGTGATCCACCATGTCAAAAGCTTTGGTTATATCTACATATAGTCCGGCGCAAGTTTTCTTATCATCAAGTCCCTTATAAATATACTGACAAAAGTCAAGTAGGGCATCTTCGGTGGACAGGTTTACTCTAAAACCAAATTGGTTTTCACTAAAAAATTTGATTTTCGTGAGAAAATTCAGAACACGACATTTTACGGCTTTCTCAAAGATTTTGGAAATTGTAGAAAGCAGGGAAATTGGTCTGTAATTAATTTTGTCTTTCTTATTACCTTTTTTGAAAATAGGAATCACATTGGCTCGTTTTAACAATTCAGGAAAGGTTCCCGAGAAGATGCTTAAATTGAAAAGGTGCGCCAAAATATCAACCGTGTTTAAGGCGATACTTTTTAGGATGGAATTTGAAATTTCGTCGTCACCACAAGAACTTGAGTTTTTTAAAGCGTTGATTATTTTCAGTAATTCAAAACCCGAAATGGGATTGAAAACGAAGCTGTTATTGGAAACTGTGCAATCTAAGAAATGTGATGCAGAGCAACTCCTACAAGACAGCTCACAAGGTGAAGATTTCTGTGCAACTGAGACGAAGTATTCGTTAAACTCATTCGCAACAAATACAGGATCTGTCACGTTGACGTTACCTTTTTCAAGTGTAATGGATACGTTATGGTTTTTGGTTTTACGATTTATTATGCAGTTCACTACTTCCCATTCTTTTTTCATGTTCCCTTGTGCACTTCTCAATCTGTTTTCGAAGTATCTGTTACGACAAATATAAACTTCTTTATTAATTTTTTTAGATAAGTGGGAATACCGACGTTTTAAAACAAGATTTTCTGGGTGTTTGCAGGTTTTACTACGTAGCTTATGTTTCAGTTTAATTTTTTTGAGAAGTGAATCAGTCATCCAGGGTTTTAGTTTAACACTTGATTTATTTTGTACTACTGAGACGATCGAGCTATCAATGTGGTTTTTTAAAGTTTTCAAGAACAATTCATATGCCATAGAAGCATTAACTTCGGCATATGTACCAGCCCAGTTTTCTCTCAACAGTTTACTATTTAGTATGTATGTATGTATGTATGTCCTCTATGAGAAGACGGTGAAATAGGTTAGAGGATTAATCCGCGATGTGGAAATCTTGGTAGTTATAGAGCCCATATGGATCGCGACCAAAAAAAATTACATAGATACATTTAATAAAGACATACACCTTACATACATATTATGATGGATAAAAAGGTTTTTTCAAGGCTGAGCTTTTAGACTCAAGTAAACAAGATGTAATCAAACACAAGAGTTACAGGCAATCTCGATGAAATTGCAATACATATGTATTAATATTTTTGTTTTTTGCCATGAATGAACTTAAGTTAATTTGTTTATTTTTTTTTTCTATTCCTTTGCGAAATTTGGATCATTTGTTTTTTATACATATGTATTACCTTTAAATAAATACCTATCGGTTCATACTTTATGTTAAAGTTATTTTCATTTTCTGCAACATGATTGGATTGCTAAGGCCCCAAATCAAATTAATGTTTATTTTGTTCGATTCAATTGCCAGCACGTGTCTGATGACCTCAAAGGCACAAATGATGACCTTTTTACACACAACAGCCGTTGAACAAGGATAATCATAACCAGTTAACACCTTACGTTATAGTGTACCTTTGGCTCATGGGGACGTTTTTTATGAAGTAAGGGTATGAGGTTTGACCAGGCTTATAAAAATACACAACAGTTTCATTCTTTTACCAACCCTTTCTGTGTGCTTTGGTATTATAAATTGAGTCGCTCATATTAATCAATCAAGTAGAAATATAATTTCCTGGGCTCATTACACTTTGAATTGAAATTAAACGTTTAGTTAATACTACATTATGTATGCGTATAACTTTGCAGTCGAACCTTAAGCATTTGATGATTCTAAAACTCAACCAACCTCGCTGCGAAGTAACATCCTGTATTTATACCTTTCTGTCTTCTGATTGGAATTTATTCTGGTTGCCTTTTCAAACAACGATGTGGAACTGGGGAATGTTTAATATTTTTAACATGAATAGCGAATATTTTTCGGATAAAATAATCCCAAGGGATTTTTGTGATAAGCCAGCGGTGCAAAACAGAAACGCGTTTATGTGAATATGGTGATGGATATTTGACAGGATGGGATCAGTGCAGATAATCCATGGAATTCGTTATATTAAATGATGATGACAATGATAATTCTTAAATGACGATGACAGCGACCGAAATGAACGTCACAAGGGTGATAGTTTAGTTGTGTACTAGATATACCATATCAGTTTGTATGGTTTCTCTTAATGTTCTGCGCCGTTTAAAACTACATACATATGTACATATGTATGTATGTACTCTAGGGTTTACTTAAGCCAAGCGACGAAGTAAAGATAAACAATTAAGGATTGTAAGTTTATGGGGATATAGAGAGAGAGACTTCAACTAAGTTATGCATCGCTATATATCCAAAAACAAGCATCCAGAAGCACGCTAAAAATATAAATTTGGTAGTAGATTCCGTGGATGCACTACGATTGAACGATTTACAATACATAAAAAAATCCAAGTAATTATGTATACATAATGACATATATGTACTATGTATGTATGAACTTGTACATACATATGTTAAGTCCATAAAATCACTGAAAGCCCTGGCAGCTAGTACTGTTTAGTTATAAAGTTATAATGGAATTATAATTTTATGAAGTTAGAATAATAATAATAATCCCTATTAGTTACATAGTAATAATAGTATATTGTCTTAGAGTTTTTAACGTAAATACAGTTACTTTAATGCATACATATGTATATTTCATATACAAATATGTACATATATGAATGTACATTTCTTATATATATGTATGTATGTACATAGATACTTTGCGTAAAGACGTAGAATTTTGAAAGAGTAATCGGTTCTTATTTCAGGAAATGTCATTATGACAACGAACTGATTGATTGATTCAGTGTCAAAAATCGTATCCTCAGTTTTATTGGCAAAAAAGGTAATAATAACACTTTGTATCTGCAAGTGTTTTTTATCATACCTATACTTAATACAAAAATAAGAAACATGAAATAATTTATTACTTTCTGGATTTCAGTATTCCCAAAAACAAAGATTGATTTTTACACGAACTATTGTGCATGCACTTTTATGTTCAATAATGTGATGGCATGAAACGATGACGCTTGCAACAAAGCTACTGTACTGTACATACACACGATCATGTTTTTATGTATATGTTTAGATGAGTGTACTTAAATATTATGTGTTAACTTTTTATCAGTCATTAAGTAGGTTCCGAAATCAACGATGTAAGCGGGTTTATTTAAGAATTTGATAAGTTTTTTTTTTACCTTGGGTATCGTTGGTCAGAGATTAGTGTTAGCAAAATATTCACATATCAACACACAGCGTAAGCTTTGAATGTATATATGTATGTATGCACATACATATGTATGTTTAATGTTATTAAAATGCAGCTATACTGTATTTTTTTAAGTTCTAAACTCATTTCGCATTGCTTTTGAATTTAAAGTGTCCAATTCGTTTAGTTTTGGTACATATGTTTTTGGATATGTATATTTTTGTAGATGCATATTTTAATTTCGAATCACATCATTTTCAGACTACGTAATCATTGACCGCTATATCCAGATATGAAACATACATATACATACATACATTCTCTTGTATCTAAATAAAGAAAGACTTATTTTATAAACCCTATTTGGGGCTAAGTGAAGCGGCCGAAATATATCCGTTTTATTAAGTTCACCACAGGAGGTTATAATCCCCCTAACATCGACCAGAAACTCATTCAGATGTGCCAGCAACGGCAACCGAGTGTCGTAATAATGCAGCTACCGTATCAGGATTTACCAATGCAAGGTACAATTATTTAATATTATGGCTTAAGATAAAAGAGGATTTTATTCTTTGCAACTCGTTGAGCCAAATTATTTCTGTATTGCACTGCTATTTTGTAAGGGGAGAACAACCGAAGTTCTAACATATGTGCACAAAAGGATAGTAATAATCAAATAGTAGGTATGTATGTGCTACTCAGAGCAATACTCTATATAAAAGCAATTTTAATAAAGTGCAATCTATGTTTTGTCTTTTGAACGAGAATGGCATGTGTTTAAAACGAGGATAATCTTACTTTAATTAAAGAGTGGAAGTGTTTTGATCCTACTTTTTTGAGGTAGAATATGACTTGTTTGATAAATTAACTTGATGAGAACAATTAATATTACAACACATAAGAAAATATGAATACCCTTATAATGTTTACACACAGTGCGAGCATAAACATCTGTATTCATAAATTATGCATACTATTTTTATTTATTGTTGAATTGAAATGCTTAGCTATAGGTACCATATTTTCTGCAGCGACTATGTATGTGTATATATATATATATATGTATATGTATATCTATATTTTCAAATTATCAATTTATTATTACCAAGATGTTATTATTGTATTGTCTATTAACAAGTTGGATGCGTATTTCTATGGATTTAACTTATCATAAACAACATATTGTAGTTTCTACTCTAATTGTATGCAAATTAAAATAATTGCTGTGAGCAATGCTGTAGAATATGTATGTAGATAGAAGAAACCTAGCATAACTTTATTATTGTCTATTGTTATTTAGAGTATGTTTTCAGAATGAAAATATGCAATCTTCAAGCATAACTACATATACATATGTACAAGGCCTAGTCCTCATTAACGCGTCACTCATATTAGGACAATAAATGCCAAGAGGAATTCTAACAAAAACATAATTCTCCTAAAAGATATGAACATTTTCTGCATTTCAAAGGATCTCTACGAGTCATCTCGAGGTGTAGAGTTTTGTTGCACACGTTGGTTGGTTTCAAAATAATACCTTCTCCTTTTTTTCCTGCGAATCATTATGCAGTGTTGTTTGCAGCATTATTGTCTTCAAAATGATTAAGACGAGTAATTAAAACGTGTTCACGTTATTTTGCTTTTTTCTCGGATATCAAAAGATCCTTGCTTATTTGTTTATTTTAACTAAATGAAAGCGTGTAATACACTTGAATATTTCTCTCTCGATGATGTATGGGATAGGTACCTGATTGCCTCGCCCTAGGAACCACTTTTCAAACAAAAATTTCCCCAGAGAACAAGCGTTTTGAAGCAAAATATTGTTGTTTGAAAACACAAAGACTTACCTGACATTTTTCCATGCAGAAGAGAATATTTGTCAAGAGGATCAAGTGCTTGTTTTTCACACAAGTTGCCCAGTTCTCGCTGCCTGAAAAAGTAAAAATAAACTTCATGTACATACATAGCTTCGCAATGTTATTCTTATATTTTCCCAGTAAAAGCTGAAAGGTTCATGTGTAGCTTTTGTTTGTAATAAATGTAAACTTTTCTACTTATCGCCTTTAGACAATAAACCGGAGTCAACCGATTAAAATCACAAAAAAAGAAAGAAAAACAAATTTTTATTTTGTTCGTTTACAATTTTTACATCAAGACACGCGCCTATTATAAAGTCCAATTAGTCGAGTGGCTCCTTTCTTATTCTAGTGTGTTTTATTTTCGAGTGATTCAATTAATCCTTTGGCGAATGTGCAGAAACGCGAATTAAGTTCAAAACGGATTTTCACGCAGTGCGACAAGTGTAAACACAGAGATTATCTCAACTTGTCTATAACGCTTTGCTACTTTCATTGTCTTCCTCTTCCTACAAACAAAGCAAACTGCAAAGTAGTAATTAATGTCGATTTTTTGTTGCCCATTTCATGTAAATGTTATGGGGCTTTTGAGACTCTTCCATGGATGGTGGTGAATTAAACAGACATTGGAAATATGTAGGGTGCAAATGCAGAAACATCAAAGTGCAAAATAGCAGGATTACGAGCCGACGTTGTGACGATGTAAAATAGCAAAAGAATTATCAGATGATTGTGGGTGTTTGCAATTGTATGTACTTCTTTTGGGTTTTGCACTGTACAAATAAAAGTATATACAATATACACATGTATGTATATAGGTAGTAGGTACATGCAATATGCAGTGTAAAGCACAGTTAAGCGCGGAAGTTATGTAAAAAAAGGAATCATAAGGCTGTGTTTTTTTACTAATATAGGTATAACGTCGAAGATCTAGTTCGTTCTTCTTCAATACAGTCTTTTGTAAACGAAAACTTTAATTTTAAAACAGCAATCTTAATTTGAAATAGAAAGACTACAAGACTCTTAATATTAATAAGTCTCTGTTTATGTAATCAAGTTTCTTTGAGCTTCAGCTCGCCTTCTTCCTTTTACATAGAAAATTAAAAAAGTCCTTCTAAATGGCAGCAAACAGATTCAAATGAATGCTAAAGGGCCTTACTGAGCATACAGCAGCAAGAACCATAAAAATTGCACCTGGTGTAATCTGACTGGTAATATATGTATGTACGTATACATATATATTGCTCTTTGCACACTGTGTAAATTTACATTTTGGTCAACACTGAAAGAAATCCAGCTAAGCCGACGAGTGTTTTTCACGTAACATGTAAACAATGTAAACATTGTGGTGGCTTTGATTTTTCTCCAAATTGTTTTTTTTTTATAATTCTTGTTTGCTGTTTACTTTTTATACTTTTCGTACAAAGAAAATCTCTTCCAGGCAATTTCTTGCCAGGACTTCATGTCTTTTACTATAGGGTGAAACCTCAATTAATTACAAGTACCTAGGTACAAATATAATGTCGAGTACTTAAAGTGAATACTTGAATGAGTATCTGCTTTTAGAATTTTAGTCTGAAAGGAGAAAAATGACTACTAAAAGAGACTGACACATGAGATAGTGTTTACATTTAATGACTTACAAACTAAGTGCAATCTTGTAATGATGATGCTAATTACATATTCATATGTAATTATCTACATATATACATACAGATGCAGGCATATGTATATGTATGTACAATTTTAAATTTCGGAAATACATATGGTTAATTGCAATTTGGAAATAAATTTAATACAAACTCTAAATAAGAAAAGGAATACATAAGGAAATCTATTGACGGCACCTTGATCAATCGGCCCCAATCGGTGCGCCCATAAGTAGAATGAACTAATATACACATATTTATGTACATACATTTCTAAATATATTATAAGTTTATTTAAATAAAGAAAGCATAATAATTGTGAGAAATATATGTGTACCATTAATTTTCCACATTTCTTAATATGCAATTAATTAAGTGATTAGTTAAATATGGGAATGGGAAAACATGTAGGTACACCGTACCAAAATTAAGAATTCAGACTACATTTTTATATGTATACAAATTTCCATTTTTATGTTAATATTTTATTTTAGATACTCCTTCCTATTTTAATATAAACATAAATATACATTTATAATATAAATATATATATCTATATATCTACATAGTAAATTATATTTAATTTTAATACAAATCTTGCATCTAAAAGGATAAAGGACAGGTAACTTTTCAAGACTTTTAATTTGGATTTTTGTATAACGAGGTAGCACAACATAGGCAAAAGCACACGTATAGCACGATTAAGGATGTATGTATGTATATTTGGCAAGAGAAACTTTGCTTTTCAGTACTCAATTTTATCTCTGATTTAAAAGTTTGCACCCAAGCACACGAAAATACGATACCAGCAATGGTGTTGTATACTTTGCCAGACGCTAGGCATCTTTTAATTTAAGTCTTTATTGTTGCCACCCTTTTAAGATAATTTTCTGCGAAATATGATCTCAATAAAAATACAGACACTTTTGAAATTTTCTTTTTCACATTCTATGGAAATAATTAATCAATGTGAAAGGACGAAAGTAATTTTGGTAAATATTATTAAATAAAGTTTGAGAAAAAAACTATTGAAAATAAATAGAAGTAGTTGTACCTATGTACATATGAACGTACATATGTACATACATATGTATATGTATATCTTTAGAAACATACATACATATTCTATTAGCTAAACATGGTTGAGCGTGTTCTATATTTGCTATTAGGTCTAAATACAGTTTTGCTTGGACGGATCTTAAGTACGTAATCACTGAAATGCACGCCTTACGCTTGAATAATCAAAATACCTACTTTAAGGGCAGAAGTTGCTATCTACAAATAACTCATCGTTTTCGATTTGAAGTCGATGAAAGTGATTTACTTGATGTGGAACAAAAGGGTACTTTTAGATGCTTCATGTACGGAGACCACTAGCCATGCAATCGACAACTGTTAAGGATATGTTCCTAGAATACATATCTACTGAAGCAGATTCTATCAATCAGAACTTGTCTGCTATAGACTATGGCACTGAGCAAATGAAATCATAATCATTGGCATCATCCCTTTCCTAAAACTAAACACCCTCCACTTTTTCTCTAGGTCTCTTTATATGTAAGGAAGCGCGAAGATTAGATGATTGCGTCAATATGCTACTCGTATATCCAAATTAAATTATCTTCCAGCAGGATAAATTTCCTCCCTTTGTTTGGTGGGTACACACGGATTGCAGGGATTGTTGAACAGATTTAAACCACCTCCTTTGGCAACATCATTGCAGTACCATCCATGGCGTAATCTAATTCAGTGCATTTTTTTTTTGTTATATTATTCTTTACTTCCAACATGGTTTGAATTTAACATTATTTGACCCCCGGCAGGCATTGAAATTCAGAACGTACGCCTCATTAACATATGGTTTAGGAAATAAATAAATAGGAAATTGTACTAGGATATAAAATACAAGTAGCTTGAATTAATTCGATAACGAATATCTATTCAATTTAAAACAAGCGCGATTGAGAAATGAGTTTAGTTGGACGTGAATTTGAAGAATTTCCACTTTGCAAAAGATGAGACTATATAGAGTGTCATCATCGAAGATACTCTACCGTGTACGTTTCGATGTGAGAAGTGACGGTTCTTTGACGGTCCTCTAAACCTACACAAAAAAAATTTTATAAATTTAATTCACAGAGTAAGCATAAGTATGCGACAAAGTGCTTGTAGACTCTCTCGAAGCTCTTTTGATACCTTTTGTCTGAAAGTGGGTGAGAAGTTTCGATTTATGTATGTATATGTACATATATAGGTAGCATACACTTATATATATGATATAATGTATAAATCAGATTTACATACAAACACGTAAACATGCATGTGTATATGTATGTCCTTATATAGTTTTCAAGTACTCTAGAGCTGCCTATTTTTACACTCGTGGCAGAAACTTAAAGTGACGAGCGCGAAGTAAAAACGATATGGATGTGTAGGCACATATAGCTTATTTAAATTTCACCATGTAAGTACCACCATTCGTATATGAACAAATTATGAACCCTTTTTATTATCTCCTTTTGATGCCCCCTAAATTTTGGCAGATCTGCATGGTCATATTCACTGTTCATTTATGAAAGCACCACTGACACCACCTTAAATCTTTGGATACAGTAAGTGACACTCGAAAGTTATTGGGTGGTCGATTTTAATCCCTTTATCAAACTTCGTACACCGCTTGGCATGAAACGGTTATATGCATATACAAACCGACATTCATATATGTATGTATATATTTTTTTACTCCGCTTATTGTACTGGTAGCTGTACCAATTTCGTAGATAGCAAATAAAAGGAAATGGGGAATTCAGCGACGGGTATTTCAATCAATCTACGAGTAGAACAAAATGGTGGCTACAATATTCATACAAATTTATTCGCAAAAGGAAGGAAGATTGCAAAATGTATGCAAATTCTCCAAATTGATAGAAAAACCCTGTGTCAACAGGGACGGTACTAAGGAGATTATTTTGATTGAATTTTTTAATTTCATCTTTATCTTTGTTTCCTGCTCTAAGCTCAAACATATAAGAAACCAGTTTTCCTTAATAACAAATTAATAAACGTAAAATGTTACCATAACACTTTATGGTATACATTTGAAAGAATATATAGGTATATTAGGTTTGGAAAATGTTTCCGTACTCGTATTTGTGAAAATAATATCAGTGTATTAGTATCTATTAACGTGGTGTAGATAGCGGTTCTCTGTGAAGTGAAGCTCAGTGAACTGGTAAACTTTTCATGATTATTAATAGCAGAAAATCTGTCACCGTAAAGATATGGCATCAATTAATTGAAATTTTCATCCCTTACGTTCTTAGATATGAAATGTGGCATTGGGTGGGTCATTAATTCATTTATTGTGTTACACCCCATCCTATGAAATTTTATTTCTTAAAAACAACTCCCACTAATCTACCCTATGGCGTACGTTGGCTTTGCTATTCAAAGTCACAGTCGTTGACGATTGCATCGGAAATGAAGTGTTCGACAACGTCGACGTCTGCTGTAAAAGTGGGTATTTTGGAACACCTATTGAACGGCCACAATTATCCTTGACATGCGGTGATGTCGATGACGTTGATTTGGATGCGTGGCCTTAGCAACAACAAGAGCAATCTGAATGGGAGCTGAGTCCTCATTTTATTATACTGAACAAGCAGCACGTGTCACGAGCAAGTTCTTACTTTTAATTCTTTCTGGTCAGATTTAGTATACTTACATATATTTGAGGATGCCTAAAACAGAAACTGAACCCATTATAAAAATATTTAATATTATGCTTGGCATCTTTTGTTTATCTAACGTTTGACTACCTAGTTAACAAAGTTACGAGTTACGATTACACTACATACGTATCTCCTTTTAAGAGGTGATTGATTGGTGACCTGATAAACTGTACTAAAATTAAATTCAAAACCATTGTCACCGTTCGTGGATTTTTTGTTGTAATTATTTGGGTTAGTATAAAATAAAGTAGGTACAAGCCTCAATTTCACAACCGCTAAACATTTCTAAAATTAATATTTTTGATATAAATAACATGAATTTGATGAATAACTTACGTTAAGTTTTGAAACTATACGAATGCATGAATGTTTTTCTTGTTTTTTTTAAAGTACAAAAGGTTTATGTACATTGTACATATCCATATCCAAAATCATTTATTTATCTATGTATGTACATACTTTCCAATCTTTAACTTACACAGCTACTAAAAATAAACTTAGACATTCATTCAAATTATACTTCCATTTGGGTCATAAATTAAAACTTTTGCTTAATTACTTAATTCTTTAAGAGTATAGTCAGCACAGAAGATATTGCATGTATGTATAAATACGTAAATAAGTATGTCCATATCTACATTTAACTCTTGATATGGAACTGCAAAATAATTCAAAACTAAAGTTTGGCAAACACAAAAGCCTCCGATTGTGTATTTCAGTTCTATACTACACGGCCAGGCAGTCAAATAATGTCGTTCATATATATATATATCATAACCATAAAACAATCATAACAGGGGAACTCCCACAAAGAACAAATAAGTAGCTACTTAAGAAAATGATTGTACTCGTGCCGGTTGCCGTATCCCATAGACTTCTCCCACTAACTTCTTATATACCTTCTTAAGCTCACAGAGTGTGTTCCTTTTTGCTGTTTCTACAAGTTTGCCGGAAGACATTTGTAAAGCTGTGGTGGCGGAGCCCTGTGGTGATTTAGAAATAAGGATGATAATGTGTGTGCAACTAATTGTTTGAGAACGGAAATCAAACGGAAGTTATTCGTTGGGTTACCAACGACTGGTCTTCTTTAAATATCTATTTCATAATTAGCTTGGTAAGACTTTATTAACTTAAGAAAATAAAAAATAGCTTTAAAGAAAGAATCAAAATAATTATCAAGACTTAAAATAGCGCTTATTTAGGTAAATGCAAATAATGTGAATTCAACTATAGGTATATTATACATATGTGTACGCATAAATACGTGTAAACATACATACATATGTATATTCTATCGTAATATTAATATACATATTTTTAAAAAGATATTCTTCATAGTACGGTTATATTAAATTATCTTGTACAGTCAAAAAACACAAGCTGCTGTTTCCATCGAACGGTTCTATGACTCAAAATATACACCATGTCAAAAAGTTAAAAGCCATTTAGAAACATGATAGCAGAATGATTCTGCATTACGCTTGCTTACCATTTTTGATTACAAATAAAGCCGGAAGGCAATAGCTTGTGATAATAGATTAAGTCCAGTAAACTAGATTATAGATTATGTAATTTTGTCAGCTTCAATTAGATCTAAGCATTTTGCCTTGAACGTAAACTATATAAAAAAAAAAGTGCGTGAGAATCTCGCGCGTTAAAAGTGAAACTTCTTAGGTTCTATACTCTGGTCCACAAAAGTTGTCAGTACAGCGAAGATAGGACATTCGGCTCTTAGTATTGTTACAATAGCTGACATAAATCTGTCCCTCTTATAAACACTCACTGGATTATCGTAGTAGCATGACAAATCGCCGCAAATCGAAGAGCAATCCCCGTAGGCCCGTAGGGTTACCATCTCCTGTATTGATAATACAAACATTTCATCAAAATCGAGGTGTTATCCATTTTGTTCGAAATATTCAAAAGGGTATTGCAAGCTGAATTTTAAGGTCTGAATTAAAAAGGACGTTATTTATTCTTTATATTATCTTTAGGAATAAAACCAAAGAATATACAACCCCAAAAGAAGTCGCATCTCATACAAAATCGCAAATCGAAGAGCAATCCCCGTAGGGTTACCATCTCCTGATTTGAGAACAACACAATTCGTCGAACGAAATATTGATAATTATGTACAAAGTGGACACCACTTTGGCATCGATGCATAAAGATACTCGAAAAAATGCCCTCTACGTCTACATCATACAAACATTTCATCAAAATCGAGGTGTTATCCATTTTGTTCGAAATATTCAAAAGGGTATTGCAAGCTGAATTTTAAGGTCTGAATTAAAAAGAACGTTATTTATTCTTCATATTAACTTTAGGAATAAAACCAAAAAATATACAAACCCAAAAGAAGTCGCATCTCATACAAAATTTATGTATGAAAACATTTTTACCGGCAGAAGAAATTGTATACATAAACCCCTCTTCACTGTGGTAGTATTTTTTCAGAGCTAAATATTTTGAAAGTTGTGTAGATATGCATTAGTTTCTTACATCATTCAACCATCATAAGAATTTTATTTTCTTGGCTTGTTTTGTTGTTGTTTGAAAATAAGAATTTTTTTTCTTCGCTTGTTTTGTTGTTGTTTTCTTCGCTTGCTTGTACTTTTGATATTTTGTGGCTCGATATGTATCCGCAAGAATCATCTTATGTGCGGTGGCCCAATGTTTGCATGGTGGGGTTGAAAATAAGAATTTTATTTTCTTGGCTTGTTTTGTTGTTGTTTTTTTCGCTTGCTTGTACTTTTGATATTTTGTGGCTTGATATGTATGCGTATATTTTTTTTTAGAATTTATTTTACCGCCTGTTGAAGTTGGAAAAGGGGAAGCGTTTCACATTTTCGTCTGATTCAGGCAAATTTGCTCTACCGCGGCTAAAAAAGTTTCACATAAAAAAAAAATGTTTTTGAAAATAAAAAGAGCAAACTTTTGGTTATATAAGGCGAAAAATATGCTTACTCTCCTAATTTTGTGCTGTTTTTGCCTTCGTAGATATCTTATATTTATACATTTTACCCCGTTCAAGCAATGACTTTGTCAAGTACAATGGTGGATGGTAAAGGAAAATCTACGTTAACAGTACCTACCTACAATGTTTGACCACCCATATATGAGGGTATAAGTAACCTGCATACATGCATTATATGTATTACTAGCCGTATCCTGGTGCGCTTCGCTCCACCTATCTTTTCAAAATTTGCCCGCGCACATATGTACATACATAGTTATTCGGGTATGATAGAAAGGAAGTACGTAGCAGGAAGCAATCACTGCTGTTCTATTTTTGAACTTCAATTTCCTGTCTGTCTGTCTGTCTGCCTGTCTGTCTGTATATCTTTCTATGTATCTGTCTGTCTGTCTGTCTATATGAATTGACCACAATGATTCACATTCACATTTCACGAAATTTTGTATGACAGATATTAAAATTACCCATTGTTGGGTAACCGCACAGATGCTATGTTGTGTTTTATATTAAGAAAAACGTATATATTCTGAAAATTTTACCAAAATCGGTTGGTTAGTTTCCGATTTTATAAAAGACAAACATAGGTGCATACATTCATTAATTTTTATATATGTATATAGATCTAATAACTTGACTTCAGCGCCACCTATCGGGTCCAGATTTTATAATTTTCTCGTTTGGCACTAACTAACATATATTGTGAATATGAGCATTTTAGGTTCATAAATATAGAAGTTGTTAGTAACTTGACTCCAGCGCCACCTAGCGGGATAAAATGTACATACATATGTATATTAGATATCTTTTTCAATTATAAACCACATCTCCGTAAGAAAAAATTCCTACATTCAGAAAAATACTTAGATAATTACTGTCCGGTTAAAGTAGAGAAATACAATTAACATCTTGAGAGAAAATTAAACAGATCAGGCGAAAAGAACACGTGTAAAACTTGATTGTAAATTCCTATTCCTGAAGAGAATTATTTTTTTTAACTTATAATAAAAGTAACAATTTACGCGTTTTAAAAATGTATTAGGCACTGAGTTTTATAATGTACATACATTTTTATATATATTTGTACATACGTACATGTTAACTACTTACATATACATATGATATGCGCCTGGATATTATGTATGTATGTACATATGTACATATTTTAAAGAAATCAATTGAAATGCATCTCACTCATACCGTCCCGGAAAATGGGTACTCGCAAAGAAATATACATATGTATGAACATATGTATATACATATATGTACGTATATGATCACATAAATGTACACACGGATATGTACATTTAACTTGTAGGTACGACGTATAGAAAAATTATAAGACGACGGGCTTATTGCAGCATCAGCCAGCCTGAAGCTATTTTAGCGTAGCTTTTGAAATTTGAAAGTAGCTGAGCGCTGGTAGGTACTACTGCTAATGCATTTTTTATTAATTTCACCCTGTGTTGAAATTTGAAAGTTTGCCAATAACCGTGCACAATGAAACATGTTGTGAATTTTTTATTGCAACCATGTGCAAATATAATTTACCACCAACACCAAAAATCTTGCGGGGAGAGCTTCTGTATCCCTTCATTTGCTTTCGCCTGGGGATCGAAGAATCGACAAATTACAAAACCTTTTCCTGACATCTCACGCTCCGATTTCATTATTCATTAAATATTATCAAGGAAAATATTATGACGCAAGCGGCAGCACAGGAATCAGAATTTGTGTTTGCAAAGAGGGTTTCCAATGTGTGTATACTTGTAGGCATAAACGTGTTTCGCCGCACGATTTAAACCATTTTTCCTCAGAATATAATTTCGCATACGTAAGTAAATATTTACTCGGTGTCCAGTCAATTAACTTTTCTAGCGATTCTGCGTAAGGCATTTGGGATATATGAATGTATCAAATATAGGTACCTCGCATTCTTTAGGGTTGATCTTATAATATGTAATCGTTTATGAATGTATGTACATTGTACATTGTACATACATATATCCTATTTAACCAAAAAGTAATTGACCAAGACTGTACATACATAGTATATATGTATGTTAGTGTGTATGAATTTATAAATGTATATATGTATCTAATATCTATAGATACATATATTTAGGTATAAAAACATACATAAATATATGTACATACATAGATTTGTATTTAAATTTGTCTGTAGGTAGTTTAGTTAAATACTAAGTGCTAACCAATCTAAAAATAGTTTTTAACTGAGCCTCTCTATGTGAATTCACATTTTACGAATGCAAGAAAGAAACTTTTATTTCACACAAATTATAATAATACAGACATATACAATTATACATACATACATATGTATGTCTGGATGGATTTTGGAATACGTTTATTCTCACAAACAGGCATATAAACTATATACCAGTTGTTTTCGTTTCATGGGGCTTTAGTGATAGCCATCATCTGTCAACATTCAATGCTGCACACCTGGCATAAGAAGCACCAGTTTCAAATTCGTAGGAGGTAGGATCAATTGAAAAAAAACCTTTACATTCATTTTTCAAATTGCCTACCTGTGAAAAATATATTATTGCTGAGATTCCTTTGGGTACTTGTTTTTTTTCCAAAGGAAGCCAAACATATCTTGAAGTTTCATAATATTTATAGTATGTGTGCCTTATTTATATCAGAACTCACTACGCACATTTATACCTACATAATACACATACATATGTATATTTTTCTGGAGCTATAGCCAATAATGCGTTACAAATTATAGAATCATCTACGTCTACGGCCAACTTTTTTTTAATCGCAATCCTTCTTTCGCACTACATGTAAATATACATGTACAATCCTTTATTGAATATAAATACCACTTATTTGGAAAAAGGGGGCATTTCTTGATAATCTGGTTAAACTCGACTGACCTGCATATCGGATTTTTTATAATATCGAAATATTAAATTAACTTACGGCCGCAGATATTCAGAGCTAAGGCCGCGCCATGAAGTCTGGCAAGTTCTACCAGTGTTATCTTCCCTTTTTTTTGTCAAATAGTAATGACTATAAATTAAAATTCTGTTTACATTCTGTACCATTCTGTGAAATATTTCAAATAAATAAAAAAGATACCTGGTTCCAACTAAAAATGCCTCTTTTTCGCAAATCCTTCAACAACAAATTATTTGTCAGACCCACCAGCATGAGTTCATTTATAATTATGTGTAGGTTCAGAAGTATTATGAACAAAATAATTATCTGCAACTGGATCGAATAGTCAAGGTAGGTACTATGTACATATTTATAAATTGTCTACCTGTTCTATGACATCTGTCACTGATACTTAATGTATTCTAAAAAATAGAATAAGTATGCATTATTTCTCTTTTGCTTTATCTTTTTTTTTATTAACTTAATGTATTCTAAAAAATAGAATAAGTATGCATTATTTCTCTTTTGCTTTATCTTTTTTTTAATTAACTTTTTAAATTAAAAATATTGCCGAAATCACAATCTGGCGTACTTAATTGAAATGTTAACAAAATCTTACAATCTATCAAAGGTAAATGATTAATTTTAGTAAGTTGTACGTAACAATTGCACAATAGTAAGTATTTACTTAAAAGTTATAAAATGCATATTTGAGTACATTGTAAAAGAACGTCGTAAATTTATAAGGAGACATAAATTATCACACCTCCCCTGAATGTCTGAAGGTAGGTACTGTTCGTGCCCATAAATCTTAGATTTTATGCTACTAGTAATGCAAATTGATGTGTAATAGATACAGGCATAGAAGGGATCATAGTTCACAACTTCTTAAAAGTACTCACATATGAAAACAAAATAGTTCCCCTTGTTAGCATTTTTTAATACTTTTTATACATACATACATAAGTGCATGTACTTTCATCTAGCGTATTTATTTTATGTTAAGTACCATAAACATAAGATCGCGTGTGAAATCAAAATTCGATAAACGGCGTTGAAGCACACATGGGCGGTCCTGCGTGAACTATTCTAATATTTAACCATAAGTTAGAAAAAACCAGTACTTAAATATGTGAAACACCAAGCCGATATGTGTTTAGTGAAGTATTTATTTTCTGACTGTCCGAATAACTACGAGTTTTAGGGGGAAAATTGTTTATGACTTATATTAATGGAAGTGAGAATACTCTGAAAACTGCGAATGTGGCACTCTTAAATTTCAGAAAGAGTCGAAATACGTAGCTGCATTAGCAATTCACGACTTTTAATCTCTATGTAAGTATATCTTATCATTGTTTAATAAATATATTTATTCTTAATTAAGATGTTTGTTTGTATGCACATTCGTATATTCCAAAAGTTAAATAAAAAATCGTCGGCTAAATGTGTAAAGCTGCTAAATCCACTTGACAAATTTTGAACTTGGACTTATAAATGTACATCCCAGAGCACTCTCGATTTTTGCAAACCTCGATATTTGTAAATTATGTACGTAAATGGATTTTATTTTTTCGATTTTTGCAACTAATCCAAAAAATGGTCGATTTTCGCCACTTTGGGATTTGATTTTCGCAGTGTTGAGTACTATCACCACTGCTCAGGAGTCTCGTTGTCGACGATCTACTGGAAATACTGACCAACCTCGGCATAGACTGTCAAGCTTATGCTGATGACATTGTCCTCATTACCCGAGGGAAGTAAGAGGAAACCTTATGTGATATAATACAAAAAGGGCTTAGAGTGACAAAAGAATGGTGCAATAAAGCGGGACTAAACATCAACCCGGCCAAGGCAACGCTAGTACCATTCACAAGAAAGAGGAAGCTTCCACACCTGAAGTCTATTACCCTCTCAGGAACAATCATCACTCCTGTGCTAGATGTCAAATACCTAGGAGTGTACCTTGACAGTAAACTAAACTGGAAGAAGCACACAGAACAGGTTACCAAGAAAGCGACTCGTGCAGTCATGATTTGTAAAAGCATAGCCGGTAAGTCATGGGACTGTCGACCTTATATTCTCAGATGGATGTATATTGGCATAGTGAGACCTGTGATCACCTATGGGGCAATAGCATGGGCAAAAAGAACCAGTCTGACTGCCATGAGAAACACACTAAACAAAGTACAGAGACTAGCATGTGTATGCATTACGGGTGCAATGAGAACGTGTCCAACTAGCACTGGTGGTGCTACTGGAGCTTACTCCAATGCATCTTGTCGTAAATGAAACCGCAAATAGGACGTTTCTAAAAAATGGCCAAAGAAGGAATAGGAAAAGGAAAATGCATCAGCCATAAAGACCATAATGCAATGGCCAATAAGCTTCCCCTTCTAGCCCTTCCTTGAGACGATAGGATTAGAAAATTCAGCTGGGAGAAAAACTTTCATATCAAACTCAGCAACAAAAAAGACTGGAGCAGCGAGTCCGCACACAATTAAATGGTACACGGATGGTTCAAGAACTGAGGAAGGAACGAGGGCAGGAGTGTTTGGGCCCGGAACTAAACTTTTCGAACTCAAGGGCAGTTACACCAGCATCTTTCAAGCTGAAATCTGTGCTATTGACAGATGTGCCCAACTTAATCTTGATAAGCGCTACAACAGACGCTACATATTAATATTGTCAGATAGCCAAGCAGCTATCAAAGCAATAGGTGCTCAGATTATCAAATCTAGAATTGTATGGGAATGCCTAGATAAACTTAATAGACTGTGTGAAAGAAACGTCACCATCTACTGGGTACCAGGGCACCTGGGGATAGTAGGAAATGAAGAGGCGGACAAACTTGCCATGAAAGGAGCCGCCACACCCTCCGTGGGTCCTGAATCCTTCTGCAGCATAAGGGAACACACCATAAAGGATGAGCTCCGATCACTGGAGAAAGCAAACAGGACTAAGTCCTGGGCAGAAACTCAGGGCTTCCACGTCCCAACAGAGCCTAATCCCTTGGTAACCACCCGGGCAGCGAGCACATCTCTGAATTGATCTCCGAGAATCTGCGAAGCGCAGAAGTCCGAGAAGAAGAAGAGGTTTCTGTTGAAATTGCGGAAAGGGATATTATTGATACATAACCCAAAGTAAAATTAGAAGACGCAATAAAATGCATCACCACATGCTTATAATGGGCAGAACAAAATTAAATCAACATAGAAAAATTGCTGCAACTCCAGAAAATGCGCGATAAGGCTGTTGCGCAGCTATTTTCTGCAAAATAACTGCAAACAAAATTTCTAATTTTTTTTTTAAGCAACAAGGTCTGTTTTCATTAGTTGCAAAAGTCGTATCTACATAAACGGGATTTTTGAATTCTTTAAATTGATCTTAATTGGGCACCGTAGCGCAAGTGGTTAGTGCGTCGGACTACTGTGCCAGCGGTCTTGGGTTCGAATCCCGCCGTAAACACCTAAAAGTTTTTCACAGTGCCCACCTCTTTCGTATGTCTGACAAGCATCAAAGAGTATCATTTGTCACGATTGAGCTTCTCAACTCGCCGTTCGGAGTCGGCAAAAAACTGTAATCCCTTCCATTCGTGCAAAAAATATAACACGCACACACAAATGGTTGCGAGAAGCAGGCCCAGGTTCACCTCGAGCTGTAGCGCCAACTAAGTAAGTAAATTGATCTTAACCCATTAATGCCCGCTGTACTCAATTGGGTACACCCACTTGGAACCTTTTACTTTGATATTTAGTTAAACTATTTATCATCACAAAGTTAAAATGGAAAAATTAAAATTTATTTAGTTTTTTCGTCATTAATGTGAATTTTTTTTTACTGTACTCATTTGAGTACATTGAGACAAATGGACGATATGTAAATTTCTTTAAGCGTCTACTTTATAAATCTAAATCAAAATAATCTCCATTTTTAAAATACTCCTACATATACAGTACCTAAGTACATATATAAAAATATTGATTTATTTTTCTTTATTTTCCAGATTTAAGGAACCAGTACAGGCTCTTAAATACATATAAACAACATAAAAAGATTCCATTTATTTAATGCTAGATTGCTAATTTCTTTTTACCACGCAAACGGTTTACCAAAATATTCTTCAATACTCTACCTAGAAGATATAATGATAAATCATCAATCAAACTGGAGATATAATTTACAGGCCACGTTACGGTATACAGCTAGTTTACTTGAAGGTTTTTTTTTTTGTTAGTTTATATACATACATATGTACATGCATATATATAAATGGGAACATATATATATACATATATACATACATCTGTAACCGTATACAATACAATTAATTTAAATGAATACATACAAATGTATGTAAAGTATTGTACATACAATTTAAATATTATGTATTTAAAGCTTTTGATAAATTCAGGATCTTACTAATAGTGTGCCATTTTTCCATTAGTATTTAAACTCAAATGTGACTATTATAGATATCCAAAAAAAACAGGCTTGTTGGACTCTACTAAAATGTATTAAAATAAAAGCAACATTGCTGGCATTGCCTCATACCGATGTTATAGTTAAATGTAACGTATTCAAAAATTAATACAAAAAAAAAATATAAAGAACATTATGCTACCTCCTACCACCACCCACTTAATTTCCACTTCTCCGTTTTTTCACATTGACCACGAGCAGCAGCCATACTGTTTCCCATTACTGCTGTTGACTAGCTACCTACACGCGCAAGTATATATATCAGTATCATGGAGACTGCCCGAAATAAACATCCTTTCAGCATGGAGTAAGTAGACAAAAACAACCAATGCAAAGGGATAAAATAATAAATGAGTACATGCCTGTGGATATAGTTCTATCCCAACCTCCATATGCACGTCCATGTACGTAAATGTGACTCTGTTTCAAGGATCCACACACAGGGACAGGGCAATATTTCGTCGGTATGCTCCGCAAAAGTTCTAACTTATGAGAGGGTGTATATATGTATGTATTCTGCCGGGATTTCTCTTTCTCATTTCCTCTTTAGGGCCATAGCAGCAGCAACAGTATCCTGCAAAATGCGAATGGAGTGGACAAAATCAATTCATACTTTGCTTGATGAAGCAAGTGGAGAAGAAGAGCAGTGTCTTGGATACGACTCCGGTCTTAAAATTATTTATATAAGATATATGCGTACGGAGTTTTCGTATATACTAACATTTATTTTCGCTCAATGTATATTGAAATGGTATACTTATAGCAACATATGAAGCAGTCGACTTCTTTTCATGTTTTTCTCGCGTTGGCAAGGATAAGAAACAAACACAATGTTCCATATATACTAGTAAAATCTTTACTCGACAAGTGCTTATTTTAACAATTTTTGATTACAAATGCGCTATATGATATCCTACGAGTGAATACCTTCATTTTCTTCAGAGTTGTATGTATAAGGCAAAAGGTTTCTATCTATTTAAATAATCGGTATAAGGTATTTGTATTATACACACATATGTGTACATATTACTACGTCCTGAAACATAAGTGAAAATTGAAGTTTTCGCTTTTAAGATTGCTTTCAAATTACTTTCCCTTATCTGTATCTATGAAGATTGCTTCTGGCTAGAAGGAACGCGCACATGAGACGTTGACTTCTCTAATAGGATTATTGTTGCAAATTTCCCACACAGATATAAAGTTTCCATAATTTATTAAAAACTCTGGAAATGTGTCAATTGTGTTAGGTTCAAATACAAAACAATGTTTTACATATTGTATTAACGAAGAGTACTAACCTTGTATATTATATACATTTTACTTCGTGAATTGTATTTATCATCATTATTGCAATCAGCTTAAAATCCAACTTATTAACAGCTTACACATTAACGCATCCCCAAAACTTTTACTATGAATTAGATTAATATCGAATGTATGTTGAAGATTGATATGTAGTACATATGTACATATGAATGTATATGTTTAATGCATTTACCAACGTTTAACGTATTTTACATATATGTAAACCTTTTGAAAAACTTTCTTCTTTCTTTTTGGGCATCAAAGTTGTACGGTCAATTCCTTATCTTTACACTCATAAGTTGCTTTGCAGAGTTTATCTTGAAGTTTTACCTTGTCCAAAACTTTTTTGAAGTTATTCATATTGTTGCGTTAATATCATAACACAATCTACTCTGTTAGCACTTAAAGGTGGCCACCAAAATTTTAAATAAACCGTCCAATTCGTTACCTCTGAAAAAAACTTTTCAAACAATAACTAAAGAAAAAATAGATAAATAAAGTTAAGTGTATGGACGTATTCTTCTGCTTGTCCATAATGTTTTCCCATTCTGTCAATTAACAGGATATTTTAAGAACGACATATCCAACTTAGCTACTGTGTATCCACAGAAAATAATCTACTTCTTATAACCTCGTCTAGAACCTGCCTAGGAAAGGTAGGTATACAAATATAGGATGGCACAATAGGGACGGCGAAAGGGCCGAAGTGCATTAACTGATATAAAACTCCCCCCTTTGCATCTATATTATCTGTTCTTATTAAACCATCATACTTATACTCCTTATTGTTGGAATATTTGATTTCGAAAGCCTTAAAATTGTACATTCGTACATGGGTATGCAATCAAAATGCATTATAATAATAATATAGTTGAACAGCAAAGATCACTTTTTAATCCTTTTAAATAATTATAGATGTTTTTGAATGCAGAATTTTGAGCCATTTGCTTTCTAGTCGGCAAACGGAGATATTATTTTAGTTTTTACATGATTTGAAAACGCAACGTAAATAAAATATCAACGCAAACCTTAATTCTATTTCAATATTCATGCATAGCTTCTCTTATACGAGTTATGTACATGTATACAATGTGGACGTGGTTCAGCATGGTTACAACGAGAATTCCATTCCATTCTTCGACTGCTTACTTCGGTCAATGTCACGTGTCTGTCGAAATGTCTACATGTCAGGAGTAGCTTCCGGAATGGAAGTTTAGTATATATGTAAATACATATGTAATGTATATATAATAATACGTTAATTTGAACAACGAAAACTTTAATACGTCTTGTATTTTTGCTGTTATAACTACCATTATATGAAACATTTCATATGTACCTAGGTACGATTCATATTAGTTTTTAACAAAATGCTAATACTGTATCCGGCGGACAAATTGACAAGGTTTCATTTAAAGTATATACATATATGTATATTGTGCACCTCTCAGCTAAAAAAAAATGCTGTCCAGTCCTTGATAGGTGCATCTATGCAGAAACAAATGCTTCCAAGTTGTAATATAATATTTGTGTTTGCTCACACTGCCTGAAGTGCATCTTCAATGATGTTTCTGCAATTCTCATAATTATTCCCATATTCAGGTACTGCCCAGATTTCCTCAATCTAAAATTACATACGATCACCTGAGATTGAAACTACGCACATCACGGTTCGTTGAAATATATTTTTTTTTTCATCCCAAACAAAGATTTTTCAACGGCTGTTGGTATATTTATATCAGAACGCCATCGTACAGCTTTGAGTTCTTTGTTATCTGATGATGAGTGGCATGCAGTCCCTCATTTACTGGTTGATTATTATATTTTATAAAAAAAAAATACCACTGCTACGTAACTTGAGATGAATTTTCCTGTTCTCCGTGGTCGTCAATTTCTTTACCGCTTGTACCTACAGCGATTTTTTTAAGAGGGTTGAATACTAAGCGAATTAGATGCGAATCTTTTTTTTTAAATCTCAAGGCTCTGAATTCCAACTGAAGTATATATTGGAAATTCATATGTAGACATGTATTGCTTGTGTAAGTGATCGTGAGAAATTTTTTTTACAAATTAAAAAATCTTAGCGAATCATACCTTCTCATATAATAATCAAAATGGCTAGCAAGCTGTTACTAAACTTTATTTCTATCATATTAGATAATGTTAAAGCAAAAACTGTTGTTATTGATGTTACTTTGTTTTTATGGCAAAGCAAAACGATCTTTAGGGTTCCGTACCAAAATCGGAAAAGCGGAACCACTATAAGATCATGATGTTGGTTTTCCACATGGGTTTATTTTAGAAACCGCTTGACATTGAAATTTGGTATAGAATGCATTGAATGTATAGGAATGCATTGTATTGATTAACATATTTTTCATGCATAGAAACGGTTAGAAGTAAGACTTTCAATTTATTTTTGTAAGAAACTTAAAACATGTGAAAATAAAATATCATTCCATGTTATGGGTTTAGTTCAATCCTCGTAACTTTGTATGCATCTACAGATCATATCCGCTTAAGGTGTAGCAACTTATTTTGCGAAGTTATTTATGTGGTCTTCATTTTATGTATTCAGCTGTAGACTGTCGCAAATTACCATCAATTAAGGTCGAATCAATGAAGCAATTATCTCGTAACATTCGTTTATACGACTTTCTGAGCTTTTCATTTGATAACTTCCTTAGGTGCACATATAGAAAAAAAATAAAGCTGACAGTGCAGTTCTTTTTATATCTATATATGTAATAAAATGAGTCCTGGTTCGAGTTTAAGGGTAAATATATAGCTTCCAGCATGGACCTAATGCACTCATCCTGTAACCGTGCTCTTTTGTATTGCAGACTCATAGAACTTTCAATTCCTGGGATTACAACCATTCCAACGCCACCTCCACGAATTAATTTCGGGATCCATCAGGCCAACACACCCCAAAGAAAATAGGGATGAAAACAGATGCGAATTGGGTTTAGGTATCAATAAAAAATGTATATTATCACTTAGTCAGCATTCCTTTCCTTAAAAAAATTATATTGTACAATAGAACGATGGTGATGACAGGACAAGAAAGTATTGAAGAAAGGGAGTGAGGCACATTTAAAGAATAAGAAAAAGTAGAACATATATTTTTATTTTTTTTTTTCTTCAAATAGGTATTCTCATGTACTAGGGTATTGCAACCACCCTTGCCTGTCCACTTCGTTTCATTCTCGTTCTTATTGTCTGTGCCTCTTTAGACAGGATTTCGCAAATTGACACTAAACGGCATCCATAATCTCAAAATCTGAATCAGTGTTCCCCCAGATACATATTTATAAATGAATGAGATGATGATCGTCGTGATTTGTCGTAATTGGAACCAATGTTGGACAAAAGATGTTCGGTGGCTGAAGGAACAATTTTCTGATTAAATTGTCTCTTAAGCCGGAACTCGTTCATATTGAATAAAATTCTTGACTTTTTTTTTCTTCGTCCACTGTCTCATTCTTACTTGTGTCTTATAGTCATTTCTTTATCTCATCTGTATACTTGGAGTGAGTGATACATTTGGGGCCGAACCAAACAGTTCTTTTTATATATCATAGGGGATGCATCATTGGGATGGAGCAATTTCAATTTGTCGTGAGTGTCAATTAAAGAATAAAGTATTATGGAATGGATCAGTTTGCTGCATGTATATATGTATGTATGTGTATCCACTTAGTTTTGTAAGATTTTATGTATGTATATGTAACCATAAACTGATGTTTTAAAGCATCAGTAGTATGTATTATATCTTTAAAATGGAGTTTCTTTTTAATGTCTGAAAATTGGAAATTTGCTTACAAAATCCCGAAAGTACTTACAACATAATTATTTATATGTATATGTTTGTATGTACATATGTAAAAGTGCATAATACACCCCTATAAAGTGTAGTACTACATAAATACAAAATTACCTTTTGCAAATCCTGTATGTAACATACATACATAATAGATATCAAAAGAGACATACATTATGTACAAGTACATATATACCTATATGATTTAAATTAAGTGCATCACCTTTTACTGTTTTTGCTATTATTTTTCAAATCAATTGCTCAGGTTTTGCGAAGATTCGACAAAGGACTTTCTGTAAAGACAACCTTATTTTAACATACTTAAATATTTAGGAATATGTATTAAAATACATATGTACATATAAATATGTAGGTACTAGATAGGTTGATAACGTTGAATAAAACCCTATTAAGTGACTCTTTATCTAACGGGTCAAACAAAAATTGGGCATTTAAAGCTGCAGTTAAAATAAATATTGATATTATACATACATAAATACATATGTTGGTATGTATAACAAAAAGAACATTTATTTGCAATAAACAAAAGCTCACTAAACATGAAAGATACACATGTATGTATACGCTCCTTTCATATACTACACAAAAGACTTATTACCCATTTTCCTACCTATTATAGCATAGATACACACATGTCAACTACAACATTAATAGTAGAATCAGTTATCAGTTAAAATTTCCATACATACTTGATAAATGAAGGTGAAGGTTTTGAATTCCATTGGCACACATCACATCCCAGTGTGTGCATGTGACTACAATTCAAGTGAGGTAGGTTAGGCGAACGCTTTTATCTGTCTAACCCCACAACAATAGGCGAAGTTACTGATCCCTAATGTTAACTGCAAGCGAATTGTTAGCACATATACAACCAATGCGCCCGTTACAATACTTCAATTGTTTAACATAAACCGCCACAATAGAAAATACGTAAACACAGACGCAGAAGTCCCGAATGAAAAGAAACAAAGTCAAGGTCATTGCGAAGAGTTTAATTGTTTGAATGAAAAAATGTTATAAAAAAGGAAGACTGAATGAATGGAATTGAATTGAATTAAAAAGGAGAAGAGGGCGCTACAATGTAATAATTATTTTTACTTTTTTTATATTTTTGTTTGTTTTTTCTCTATATAACTTTTCATTCTATTCAGAAATTCAGCCACAGGAGACTGGCGGCGGCGGCAAAGTAGTACGTTCATTGATGTTGGCCAACAGCAGCCAGTAAATCTGAATGTACGAAAAGTCTGTTATTGTTATTATAATAGTAGCTAGCAGTGGTTGTGGGCGAAGGCAAAGTGACAGCAGTATGTAGGTAAAATACACATCGACCATAGATAGGAACGAGTCTAAGTGAAATTCAAGCGCAATAATACAAATAACATGAAGGGGACAGAAAATGTGTCATCGAACTTTACATTTTTTTATATCAAAAGGCGAGTACCTATTCTTTTTGTTTTGCACACAATGGCGATTGTAGGTCCTTTGTTATTCAGAGAGAGTGTCCTGGTAGTAGTTCATACTTACAGCGATCTGAATCACTGTCGCCCCTCATTCTGAATTTGAATGAATATTCGAAATCTAAGCAAACTATAGAAACCCCTTCGACGGCCAGAAACTAGGTATCTACCTATCTACCTATACCTACTATTGTACTGAAAATCAGTGTCAGTGTCAGTTTGTGTATCGATAGGTAGTTTTGTATGTAGGTATGTACGTATATCTAGCTGTTATGGATATTAAATCCATTCCCAGTCAGTGGTTTTTGTTGAAACAAATTTACTGCGTTAGCAAGTGTTTAGAAACAGAAACTACCTACGCAATTGTTATTATAGGTGAATACATATGTACCTTCTATGTATGTACATATTAATAAATATGCTAAATACCTAAAAATCTATTAATCTTCGATTCATTTTTTCCACAATAAGAGAAATACGCATCAGAAAATCTCAGACTGCGCATTCCGAAACACGAATCAAAAATGTCACCCCTAATGTATAAACACCATACAAGAAGTTTAACCTCGCTGCAATATGGCAACAGGGTTTCCTATAAACATTTCTCGCAACTGAATGAAATTACAAATTATGGGCCTACATCTACACCAATGTACATATACGTATGTACCTGCATACATACGTATGTATATTCTCCTATTTCATTTCACAGCACATTGGTAACGAGATTCACGTGCAAAAATTATCCCAGAGAAAAATGTCTGCCCAATTCTACTATACTTTTGCTTTGGGTCGCAGACGTCGATCATCCCCTCTTTTAAATCCACTATTAACTTTTTTTTGTATATAAGGTCTGATAAGAACCTCCCCCTTTATTGCTGACTCGCTGGTGATTGTCGCATTCTAATTGGTCACTCTTATTTTAGTAATATGAAGTGGCGCGCATAATCCAGCCCACTTCAATACACGCTGTTTGAGACGTGTTCTCAGTTTGATTTATTTCCATAGTTGTGGCACAAGCTACAGGCCGCATTCACACACTGCCAATAACACCCCTAGATGTGGCAGTCGGATCCACTCACACAGTGGCGCCCTTGCGAAACCTGTCCAACCAGTGGTGAAATATGACTGTAGTAGTGCACTGACGATACTGGTTTCCATAGAGGGGGTAAGCATAATATACTCTTCTCTTTCCTTTGTTTCAAATGGAAGGCATAGTAAGAAGGACGGCAAGTACTTAAACAGCAAGCATATCACTAACACAACCTGAATACAAAATACAGAGATTTACCACGACCAGAATTGTTTTTGGGCACTTCGAACAGGTTTACAAAACGTTTACTGACAACAGAAAGGTGCTTAATTCAGTACGGTGTGGAGGTATTTTCGTGACGCTTCTCGATTCAATAGTTGTGTTTTAGCACAACCAGAAGTTATTTTGTTTTCATATAGTTTTGTAAGTTATTTTCTAAAGCTCCGCGTCACCGACGAATGTTCGTGCAGTATCGCGTAATTGTTTTTTGTGCAGTTAGTTGCATTATCGCATTTCGGAAATTTGCGTTGTTTTTTTAATGTTTAGAGAAAGATAATACACAATAAATAAACCTGAATTCTTGTCGATCGTAAACAATTAAAAAAAAAGAATACATCTTATGTTCGTTCGTATGTAAATGCTCGTTATAGCAAATATTATGTGTCGAAAATAGCAAATATTACGGGTTTTTAAATAAAAAAAAAATAAAAATAAAAAAAAATAGTGCAAAACAATATCGCCCTGTCTTAAGGCAAATGTTTATATATTTGAAGATTTGCAGAAGTACAAGCGTGAAATGGCCTATTAAATCTCCGCTTAAAAGTGCCATATCCCAGAATATTAAGTGCTTTAAACAAAACTAATAGAAATATGAGCAACGCTATTATTGTATACGTATGAAAAAAAAAACACATAAAATGGTTTCAGATAGAGTTCAAAACCTAAAAAAAATAATTAAAATCGTTTAGTGTCTTTTAATAGTCAAGAGTGTTGTGTGACAATCAAGTACAAGAGCAACACTTGTATAAATAAACCAAGGATAGATATAGTTTTTATCCAAAATTGGAAAAATTAACGGTAGTATCGTGAGAAATTGAATTTGGATTAAATTGCAAGGTTTAAAGCAACATGCTTACCATGGAATCGGATATGAAAGGTGGCATTCTGCACGCCACAATGCCTCCACATCATACATCTGCATCACTACATGGACATGCGACTTCACCTTACAGTGCATTGGGGCCTCTTGGAATGATGAACTTAGGGCAATCACAATTGACACAATCGCATTTGTCAAACCATCATCACCATATGACCTCGCACCATATTTCATCAAGTAGTAATACTGCTGGAAGTGGTGGTAGCGCTGGCAGTAGCACTGGGAGTAGCGGTGGCAGTTCAGTTAATACTCTCCAATCTAATTTAGGCAATTCAATTAACAATAATTCAAATAATGGCGTCCAGCAACACGTTAATTCGCATGGATCTCCGCTTCATAGTTCTAGTGGCCTTAGTCCAACACAATCTTCGCATAACAATGTTAGCGGAGGTCATCATATGACTTCACCAACGGGTCAGTCTCATCACCATCCACATCATCTATCGATGGGTCAAGGGGGCATGGGTAACAATGGAAGCAATAATGGTTCCGTCAATATTAACAATAATAACAATTCGGCGACTGCTAACAAAAATCAACAAAATGCCGATCGTGTAAAACGGCCCATGAATGCGTTTATGGTATGGTCACGAGGTCAGCGCAGAAAAATGGCTTCAGATAATCCAAAAATGCACAACTCTGAGATCTCAAAACGGTTAGGTGCTCAATGGAAAGATCTTTCTGAGGCAGAAAAGCGACCGTTTATCGACGAAGCGAAGAGATTACGTGCAGTTCATATGAAGGAACATCCAGACTACAAGTACCGACCAAGACGCAAGACAAAAACATTAACAAAAAACAAGGAAAAATACCCGCTTGGAGTAGGTTCGCTACTACAACCGTCCGAGTCGAATTCAATGCGCAATACATCTTCCATATCGGCGGTGCAACAGGCTGCAGCAGTTAACAGGGATATGTACCAAATGACAGCGCCAAACGGATACATGCCCAATGGATATATGATGCACGATCCATCGGCAGCAGCTTATCAAACCCAGCATAGCGCATATATGGGTAACTATCACCGCTATGATATGGGGCAAATGCATCAAGCAGCAGCGGCTGCTGGATCTCTTAATTCATACATGAACGCGGCGGCAACTACCGGCTATAGCATGTACGGTACTGTATCGGGTGGACAAACATCACCTTATGGTAATTTACAACAACCAAGCTCCCCTTATAGTAATGTCCAGCAACAACCGGGCTCACCATATGGCCTTGCAGGGCAACCTAGTTCACAATTATCCTGCCAAAGTCACAGTCCCAGCGATTCCAGTATTAAATCAGAGCCAGTATCGCCTAGTCCCATGCACAACTCATCACAAGGTTCATCAGCTGTAGGTACCAATAATAACCTTATAATGAAAAGAGAATATGGTTCAACTCAACAATCATCAGATCTCAATCACCTCATAAATATGTATCATATACCGGACGGAATGCAGGCTACGGCAGCGGCAGCAGCAGCAGCAGCGGAGCACCAACGAAATCTCATGCACTATCAAAGCAGTGTGTCCCCCGATTTACAACAACAACATCAACACCAGCAATCTATGAGAACTATGGCGCCACTTGCTCATATGTGAGAAATAGCCACATGCTTTGATCAGGCATCTTTGGATTCGAATTCAACTCCCTCAGCCAATTCTGCCACAAATCTTCACCATCACCTGCATCAACACCATCAGCTCCATCACCACAATAGCCAAAGCAATCAACAACACCAACATCTTCACCAACATGCTCATAGCCAACATCAACATCATCTCTTAAATCAGACGTCGGTGTCAACCTCATCTTCAGCGTCTTCTGTATCTTCACTGAGCAGTGGCATCCATAGTGAAATCAGCGGTTCTGGGAGCCACAATTCCCTTCTTATTAATTATGTGAACGGTGGGTCCAATAGTTTGGCAGCAGCTGGAAACGGTCGTTCATCACACTCGGCTGCCAGCTCGCCCGTTTCTATTTCTCATCATCATGGATACATGGCATCTCCTGGCACGCTTTCTACTACTTCCACTGCCGGCATCGTATCGTCACCTGATGGCGGCGGCAGCTCTGTCGTTGTTATTTCCAATGGCCTTCCCGCTCTGCATGAAGCACCAGGACTTTTGGATATATCCACTTTGTAAATTATTTCCAATTTTATATACATATAAGAAATAAGATTTTATTAAAATTATATATACAAATAGAAAGATATATACGAGTATAGTACATCAAAGCACAACTTATAGAATCTTAAACCTACATATGTTATTTCTTTCATTCTTTTAAATTCTTTAATTTAATTATTTATCCACATAAGTAGATATTATGTTCATGCAAAAAGATACAGAAAAATATATTAGTCTTCGAATTCGCGCTCCGATTTAACACTATTACTGATTTGCCTTCCGTGCTTTGCTATGAATACGTGTAAATAAATGTTACCATTTTAAATTATATATATATATATCTTAAATTTTTTTCTTTTGACCGCATTACTATTGCTATTGAAATTGAAAACAAAAATAATAAAAATAGCAGAGCAACGGAAAGCTAAATCAAATAAGGAAAGCGAACTGTGAAGAAACGTGTGATAAAAAATGTTTATATAATTTTAAATATTTCTTTTTTTTTACTAAAAAATTAACATGAATATGCACAAATAAAAAACAACATACAAAATTTCTCGCCCTATTATTGCAGTTAGATTTAAGTTTATTAATTTTTATAAGTTATATTTTATATATGGATTATATTTTACTTATGCTTTTAGAGATATCGTTAAAGAGAGATGATTGAATGAAAACAAAAAATAAACAAAAACGAACAAATGGATAAAACAATATTAAAGATATATTTTGAAAAAAAGTTTAATTTCTTTTTATTTTTCTTTATACATTTCTCTTCTTAGGAGTTTTCTTTAACAATAATAGTGATATTTACCATTACCAAGTTTTTCACAACTTGGATCTAAAATTGAAATGTATCGATGAAGTAAAAAGCCGCCGGTAAAGACTATTAATTTATTCTGCAAAAACGTACAGCTTCTCGCTTTTCTTTGTGAAGATAAAAACGAAAAAATTCCATTTGTCTCTTACATAAAATACTATGCTAATTTGTTTCGCTTAAATTACATTTCCGATCATAATCCCTTCTGCATTTATCAATACACGTTAAAAGATCTAAATCATCATGTGCTACAAATGATGTCTGTCATGCATACCATTAGTCGGCAAATTAATTGGTGATAGAAAAAAAAATAATATAAACATATTTGGGAGCCATAAAATCCCATAAGAGGCAGTACTAATTAGCAACTCGTTTTGTTTATCTCACTGATTATTAAGTAATGGGATGTGGAGCGATCTAAAGCAGCACCACGAAAGCCCTAAACAATTTCGCAGCTCAAATAAAATTACTAAAACAAATGGAATAATGATGAGATATTTTATACTGAAGATAAACGTTCACATTTTTATTAAAACGTTTATGGTAATTATTAGTTATGCTGTTTTCGATATGAATATGACACAACGTTGATTAATCTGCTTCATATTGCAGCTGAGTCATAGTGAATTTTTTAAGGGCCTAGAGAACTGCCATAATCGCGTCATATTTAACAGTGTGTATAATCTATCTGATTACTATCTAAACATTTTGTCATTTTCTTTTCATAACAGGAAAGTCTTTTTGGAATAAGGTCAAGCCTTAAAAATCTCATATACAATATACACACATACATATATGTATAGCTACAAAAATATGTCTAAATTAGCATAACTAAAAATGTGCTGGCATTCCAAATATTTATCACCTCATATCAGTAAATCTTTAAATGCAGATGTGTATTTAGATTCTCATAAATTTTAACTATGTATTCGTAAAAAACCCAAAACGTGTCCACACTCATTAATAAAGTAACGTATTTGATACCATTTCAATCAATCCATAAATGAACTTTTAGTTTGTCAACAAAATAGCTTATTTGAGCAGATACATATGTCAATTTATTTTAACAAACAAAAGTATTAATAGATTATACACAACCTGCGATAAGATACAAAATAAAACTGAGAAAAACGAGTTAGAAAATAACTATCTTTCATAGGAATTCATTTAATGCCAATCTTCTTGTTATCTCTGCATGTAAGAAGAACGATTTACTTCTTAAGCGGTCTTGCCAAATTTGGCTAAGTATTAACGGTCTTAGCTCGGTTTAGGTACATTTTAAAAATTTACTCATCTCTCTTCATAACTTTGTTTGATAGCATATCTGTTCCAGAACTAGAGGGACATTTTATTATAGGAGCTTTTCGACAACAGAATACCTTTTAATTCAAGTTTTAAAACATTTATATTAACAAAATTAATTGGAACATTTAAATTCTTTGCATTTTAAATTAGTAAAAGTGGAAATCCGTCTTCCACTCTGAAAAAAAATACCCACGTACATATGTATGTATATTGTTTTTGTGTACTATTACTTTGTACATATAGTTTTATACTTATTTCGATATTATTGAAGTTATACGAATTACACTGTAGAAAATGTATCATAAAATATATTTAGTATTGTTAGAAACCTCATGGGCTCTATATTGTAGAGTAAGTAATATAATATTATTTCTTGATCTAAGTAACAAATTAAAAATATAAAACTGCAACAAGTTAATAATTTTAAGACAAAAACAAAATAAAATAAATAAATGAACTTATATGATCATAGATTTTATGAATAAAATCAAACATTTTGAAAAAATCATATTTTAAAAATCTCAGCTTATTTCGTCAACACTACCTATTAGTACGAATTTCAGTGCTTAAAGCCATATCACACAGATACAGAAGCTGTGAATTAATGAAATAGGTCAGCAAGTTAACTGAAATCGGATTAGAACTTCTAATTAAAAACTACGTTAATGATCGGAACGAAAATCGAGTATTGAATGGAACACTCTTTACAAATTCAAACATAATGTGTCGCACCCAACAACGAGTATAAGTTAATTCGAATTCAAAATTGAGTAGAAAAGATTTTTACAACTCTAACTTGTTATAAATCTAATTAACTTGAGACCTTGGATAAAACACAGTCAAGTATGAACAGGTGAATGATGTAGATCCTACACAGGCAATTAATATAACCTCTCCCTCCAATCTGCCATATTGATTGAAGGGGTATTTCTGTTTCGCATCATTCATCTGGAAAATTTGTATTGTGTATTTATTTTCGCGTTTATTTAAATGTTGTGATGCAAATTCCATATATACATACATATGAACATATGTACATATGTATGTAGTAGCGGCTATTGATTTATTTGTATTCTAGCCAATGGACACACAGATAAAATAACTTAACTTAAAGTTAAAGAGAGTTACAGTAAAATGAAAATGCTTCTCAAATCGATTTATAATGAAAATGTACATACATAAATGTAGTACGTACATTACTATTTTCTCTATAAATAGTTCAAACACACAAACAAAATAATATGTCCTATAACAATTGATTAAAGGTATAATACATAGTTATGGACGCATTGTATGTATGTAGTTTCTGGGAGTTGATTTTATCATCTAAATATTTTGAATCCAAGAGCGATTACATCATAACCATTTCAAATAAGAAGCGGGCACACAGCGTTATTTTCTATTCTTTCACTCATATACACAAAACACTAAAACATTAAGTACCCAATTTATTTATTTTGCTTGAGTTTATTTCATCCATGAATACTGTTTGTTTTTTGTTTTGTGTTGAGTTCGTGCGATCATCCTAAATGTACGACTAATACACATTTTATAATTAGCCTAAACTCTCTACTAATGCATTATCCTATTTAAGGTGTTAATGAGGAACTGCTTCAGAGTAATTATGCATATCATAGAGGATAATTATTCGTCGCTCTAAAAAGAACAAGTTCTTCTTGCTATTTATATAAATGGGATTTCATGCATCTAATTAAATAAATTGCTTCTGCATGTCGCAGTGCAAGTTATGCTTAATCATATATACAAATGTATAACACTTCACGGTATATGTCTCAAGCAATATCTTATGTATGTAAGTACATATATACTCGTATGCAACTTCCTGGAACAAATGTATGTTAATGTTTGAATTTTTAGCGGCGGTATAGCATATCCTCAGACAATAAATCATTTCACCGATATCTGCCCCAAACACAAAAGCTCAAATTGGAAACAGAATTCGATCCGTATACAAGTTCATTTGTATATGTACAAAGAAACATATATATTATGCATTTAGTTATTTGAGTTCGTCTGACACTCATCCTTATCCGAAATACAGCATTCTCTCTAGCCTAGCAGTAGCAGCCGTGCTGGATTGCCGTCCCCACTTTTAAATTCATTACAAGTTGTTGGCTGCATAATACCAAATTTCTGCGAAGGACAGCAGCACCACCAATCTCAAGTAAAGATGATGTAAAATGCGGGAGACTTTGACTGTATTTGACTTTCAGCGTACATTTTTTTTTTGTTTGCCTTCTACTGACTTTTCAATTAACGTCGCTGCAGCAGATAACAATGGAATACTCCATCCTTCTCCGAGCAGTAATCTACTTCCACTTCAACACCCACCATAGTACCTACTTCCATTTTAAAAGCATATTTTTTTACTTGCCTAATGTGCTGTTTGTGTAGTGATCTTTAAGCACCATTTGGCTTTAAGCATTAATAATTTGCAGCAGAGTTCAACATTGTACATCCAGGCAACCATGCGTATCATTATTTGTTAATTAATTCGTGATTAGCTTGACTACTGATCAACACGAATTTAAAGTTAATTGGTTAGGGGAAAAAAATGAAAGCCTCCATCTAAATCAAGCCTTGTTACTACATGACCATAAAGGCATTTTTTTTGCCGATATTGGTGTTGTATGAATTTTGTCAAATTAACAACCGTCGGCGAAGAACCGTCTGCTGCAATATTCATATATATGTACATACATAACATACGTACATATTGATATGTACATATCTGTATATGTATGCATTCTGCATTTAAGATGTGTATCGAATATTTTTTTTTGGAAAGTCTCGGTCTATTGTGTTTTCTTGCTCTGCCACCGTTCTTAACCATGACAGGATGCTTTGCACAGCTGTGAGGCCCTAGTGTCGGAACACGTATCGTCTTTCTTCGTGTTTTCATATTTCGTCCTCCCACCGGTTTTAATGATAATCTCGTAAAATATGGCTTTTTAAATATTGTTGGCATGCAAATTCGTGTAGACTTTCTTACCACTACGAAGAGGCGAGTGCCAAGAGAATTTTGGTGTGCATATCTACATTCGAAGGGCTTAAGACTCAATGACGAATGATGCTGTCCGCCTGCAGCCTGTTCAAAATAAATTTTACTACGCACCATTATCCCAACTACCCTTTCGGTCTGTGGTCGTCGCGCGATGCAATATAACAGCCGGTAACTTTTGTTCCTTTTCGTCGTTTGGTAGCGCAGGAAAAATAATAATAAAATACGTAGCGCCAAGTCACGACTAGTGTTGTAAAGTGTTTGGAATTTTGCTTTCAGGAAATTTGTCAGTCTGACAGAAAGTGAACTGCAGACTAGGAATTAATATAAAACTCACGTATAAAAAGTTATAAGCCTTGTTTGGGCTATGAAGTGATAACTACACTGACTTAACATTGGAAAGAGTCCAATTACCACCATCGTCGTTCGGCGCAAATGTTCTCAAACTCTTAAATGCAACTTAAAACTCCCACGATGGAGATAAAGATACATTTAATTATAAGCGACAGAACATATACGGATGTTTGACAGCTCCTGACATTAAATTTCTGCTTACACCCTTTAAAAATTGCCGCTGGCCGTAACAGTTGCGTGTTGTGGTTTTGCCTTTTACTACGTGAAAGCAATTATCACTCTAAAGCGCAAAAATTGACACTTCAAAGTACCCATCTTCTTATATGCCCCACAGCGACCAGTCAATTGAGTTAAAATGTTGCAACTTATAGTTAATACGAATACAGTATAATTTCGACATACTAACATACAAGTATATTACTGAACTCTTAATGTATGATATATTTTCAAAAAGCATATTGTTCAATGAGCCAGAGTTTAATTTATTCAAAGGTCACTTTATCCACCCCTTACTCAAGGTCTTAACATTCCTGTTGTAATAATGGTAAATCAAATCCACTTCAAAAGATTTATCCAAATAACCACACTCTGGGTAGCTCAAATTCACTACCAGTAAAGTCAACGACTTGTCAATCAATTGCGGCAAAGCCAACTAAACATTCCCCTGTTTTTTCACACAATCAGAAATGCATTAGTACACGTAGTTGCTAACAACTATTATTGTTACCGCCTTCATTTGCGAATCTATCTCGAATGTTGTCGGTCGATTTTACTGTTCTAAGGGTTGATTGCAAACATCTACTTTTATTATTTGTACGCCAGGGGAAGGAATGAATTGTTTTTATTGGACTCCCATAGGAAAACAGCATTTGAAGTAGAAGACGCCAGTGTGCCGGTGTTGCAGATGGTAAATTTACGCTTATGTATGCGGTTAATTGATTCCTGGGCAATTGGCCAAAACCTTCGTTAAGCAACTTATAAACGCATTTTATTTGAATTCCCCTTCACACGATATCCATGCTGAATGATTGTAATGACAATAGGAAAAGCAAATTCATTTGCTTCAATTAAGGGGTTACAATTTTATAGCTGACTGGTTGGTTCGTATAGATGCATACGTATGTATGTAGGTATGTATGATCATGTTTACTTCTTGTGACAGTCGCTGGCAGTACTGCGTTTAACATTCTTAAAAACGATCGCTTAAGGACAAAATGTCAAAATGTTATTTACTAAAATTTGTCAATTTCAGCTTAGATCTGTGAGATAATAGACCAAAAATGCCTCTTATATTTATTTGTTAATTCTAGTATCAATAAAAAAAATAACATGCTCAAACAGTTTACACGTAAGCTATTTATGAACAAATATTATTTAATTTCGACTGTGTTTACAACATACGTAGCACCTTAACTATGACACTAACTTAATATTCTTGAACAAACTGCAAGTAGATTATTCCAAGACGCTAATCGTATCGGAGTTAAATTGAAGTTTCAAAAAATGTGTTACTTAGGTTACCTAATACCTGTTTACTTTTATTCCGAAATGATAAAAAAATATAGACCGTATGTAGATACGTAATGTCCAAAAGTTTTATACAGGATATACATAGTTGAATATCTACATAAATACATATATAATGCATAAGTGCATTTAATTTGATTGAATTGAATACTAAATTCAATAAAACATTTAACACTACTTCTGCTATTGTATTGGTGGTATGCTATGATATTTAGTTATAGTTATAAATCGAACTTTTATAACTTAAATCATTTTTGATGTACTTAGGCCATTTCTATGCCGAAATTATCAGATAATAAATAAAATACTAATGAGAATACATTAGATATATATTTATATGTATCTTTCTCCTTTGTATTAAAGACCCCATCCCTCATTCCAACCAAAGTTTCCTTAATTTTAATATTGACAAATGGCAATAGTTTCGGCATATTGTAAAAACACTTCACAAATACATATGTATGTACCTCATAAATTACGAAGTTTATAAAGTGACATTTATGGTTGTCAAAATTATTTGGTATATATGTATATGTACCTCCACCACCTTCCGAAAACGTATACATTTTTGTCCAATGCTTTAATTGGTAAGCGCTGGCTTGATGTGGGGTGCAATGTTCTGAATGTTTGTTTCTTTTTGCTTAGTGGTTTTTAGGGATAACTAATTGATTGAAATCCATGACGCCATCGTGTCGAATTGTGATTTTCTATTTTGTCATGATTGAAATTATGTATATTTATTTAGAGAGGAAATGGCAAAAACATTCAGCCCATCATTTCCATCCATCATTTCCCTTAGCATATTAAGAACGCTCACGTTAATCGTCCCCTTACCTATCGCTACCCGTAAAGTACTTTTAGTTCTGTGAGTTATTGTGCAGGGTTGCAGCTGCAAAAATAAAGCGAACCCTCCCAAAACCACGAGCACTAGTTTTTTTTATTTTTATTTTTGTATTGTAGATCCATCCCTTGGTGTGGAAGCTGAAATCTGCTGTGGTAAAAGATATAATGCATGCTCTACAATCAGACAGCTCATAAAGAGGGTTGAGGTTCAACGTACATTTTACCTTTGCTACAATGATGGCTAATCACGCGAATGGTAAAAAAGTGAGAAACATTTAAAGACATGAAATATGTACATATATGTAAAAGTGACGCAGATAGAAGAAACTGAACTTTTAAGAAATTCAATTTTAAGGATGTGTGGATTATTGAAAATAACTTCCTTAAACTGCATTTCATTTATATGTATATACACATATGTTTGCATATTTTTACATATGTATGTAAGTATATATAGATGTATGGGCGTAAGTACATATGTATGTACAAAACGAATGTATTGTTTCAGTTGTTTGCAGTTTCTACAGTTTACGCTTTACCACGCAAAGCTTAACAGAAAACACACATCATTAGAATCTGAAGTGCCAGCTCATTTCTCTAATTTGACTGGCTACATACATATGTATGTACATATGTATGCATATAATTTATTATTTTATTAAATACACATATATTCTGGAATCCGTAAACGAAAACATTACTTCCACTATGTTCAAAATGTTAAAAATGAATTTCCTGTTGAATTGTTCCCAAAGGAAAATTGAAATTAGAAAACTGCCCACCTGCAGGATTATAAAAGGAGTAGGTACTTCTTTATCGTATACAATAATGTATGTATGTCACATGAATGCAGAAAAGGTAAAGCATGTGTATATCAATTTTGCTGGGTAATCTTCACACAGCCATACCTACACGTAAATACATATTTTCTGGCTGAACTCAACGTGCAATTCTATAGAAGGATAATAAATCTTTCGGTGTGTGTGATCTTTCGCTTAGAGAAACTATGTTTCTGTAAATTCAGGTATATTTTCGGTACGTTTCCTAGAATTATTTATTATATTTTGGACTATTTCAGCGTTCTTTAGATAGAGTATTTGCTTATAATGAGTATTAGCTACAATATTTTTATTAACATCTAAAACTAACTTAACTTTAATACCTTTATAAAACTTACAAATAGGTAAGTAGAATCTACAAATACATACATCCGAATGTATGTATGTATATGTGTTTATGTATAGATGCTTGGACACAACTATGATCATTTTGAAACCTGCGATCATACTCTAAGGTATGCGCACACATAGTTTCAAAAAAAATTATGTGTGCATTGTTACTCATTTTAGAGTGCAACGATACATATCTAAAGCAGACATTCAGTCGCCCACTTCGCTCTGAGCAGAACCTATTAACCTGCAGGCGAGCACAGTTAAACCTGAAATTTTCATTTGAAACAACTGATTCCATTGACAATGGAGCAGCAGCTGGAAATGAAGCAAGAGCGCCGATTTGTCTACAACGAATATTAGATACCTACATACCTTCTCTAACCCAAACGTAGGTAGGTATTGAGGGACACAGTACCTTTCAAATATTTTTTTCGATTTTCACCTTCCATTGTTCCAAACGATTTCTGCTTACATCACGCTGCGGTGGATAAACCAAAGATGATCATTCAAACTGTGCACCTTCGCCCCTTGGCTGGTAGTGTTCGGTTCCCTTAGGAGCGCTCGGTTCCCTAAGGAGTGTTTATGAAGGAAAAGACAGTAAACTACAAAAACTATGTATATATTGATATTTGTCGATATGCATATACATACCTCTGTATTTATGCATATATGTATGTACATATATGTAGGTACATATATGGATATCTTTTGAAACATTTTAGTAACCGTAACCGCGGGGCACCTTTCCTTTTTATTCACGTAAGCACCATGTACCATTAGACATGCCCTCCAATGACTGGTATAGATTTTACTTTCATTGACTTTTTCACTTAAACGTCATATGTTTTATGGGACAACTTAAGACAAGATTATTTATGAGACTATAAGGAGTTTACGATTAAATTTCGTTCATCCATCCAAGGATACACAATTAAAAGGTTGAAAAGTGAGGGCTATCGTAAAATCATAAATATTTTTTTTAAAGAAACCAACAAACACACCGATAGAATTTTACAACTTTTCTTTGCAGACATGTTGTCCACGTTAGAGAATCCATGTTATAAGAAAATAATGTTTGCCGTAGACACACTGTCTGGAAAAATCTGGGTTTAAGTAATTCATATGAAAAAAAAAAGTTTTCCTGTTATTTTGCTTTAACGTTAAAGTGTGTATTTTATAAAATATCGTTTCTATTATAGATGTTGTAGGTACTTAAACTACGCTATAAATAGCTTTTAGATGAATGGATTCTTAGCTTTCAACATGTTTGTTCATACATATATAGAAATTGTATTTATAAATGTCGATACCAATTTAGCTATTAAAAAGTTGCTAGGTAACAAGTTTCAAACCCTATTCTCCTTTTAAAAGTTGTTGTTTTATTTGCACAATATTGGCTTTGCCTAACCCTTGTGGATAACACCATTCCATAGTGATAGATTGTATGAATAAACGAATATAAAAACATAATGGATCGAAAAAGTGAAATAAATACCATTATCCTTGCAAGACTTCTTTTGGAATCTGCTACAAATAAACATACGTAAACAGATTATATTTTCATATCAATTTACATTAAGAGTAACACGCAGTCATAATTAGTCGGCATTAGACGTCAATTAAGCCGATTTGCATCGAAATTGACGGACGACAGCCACAACATATTATATGTTTGTGTTTGGTATATGGAAAATAAAATTGGGTAGGAACAATACACGCATAAACATGTGTGTACCTATAATTAGGCAACAGCAAAATGTACATGTACGGCTTTTAGATATACGCACTTACGTTTCTAAGCACACGTGTTGTGGTTAGATGCGATGTTTGATTTAATGGTTTTTATGTTTCTCCAAATCATAGTTTTGGCTGTAGTAAGTACTATCTGCATACATACATATGTATAATTGCAACCTTTTGTTTATTTAGTATTCAATTCAATTCAAAGATTCATTTATTGCAATTTATCAAAACATTTACAATAGTTTGTATGAATTATAAAGCATTGGCTTAGCCGTCAGCTCGACTGGTAACTTCAAAGTATTTAATATATTGAACTAGTAAATAGTATAAATAGTAAAATAAATGATTTTGTGAATATTTGTTTTATGTAAGTTAAGAGTTATGAAAATTCCAACGTTAGAAGCATTCTGTAGCGTTGGCTAACTAACTGACAAAAATGACAAGTTTCGCCCAATCAGATCTTTTTATAATTGCAATCGTTTCCCGTATTGAAAGGGTTGGTTTACCAAGGTATGCTCTTCTTTGCTGCTTAAAAATTGAACATACGCTTGTGGCAACACTGCTGTGAAATATAAAAGTTTTATAATTTTATTTAAAAAAATATAGTATATTTAGTATTCCTTTCTTATTTAATTTGCATTTAACATGTTATTGTATACTGTTGAAAATAGTTAAAATAATTAATTCCACAAAAAAGCATGCTTTCTATACAGTTCGATCTTAAAGAAATTAGAGTATTATAGAAATATTTATACGGAAAAGTATTATTATTATTATTATTATTATTATTATTGAAGGGTGAGAGAATTCCATAGGTCACAGCACCTCATCCAGATCAATTTCCCTGAGAAATCGCAGCAGGAGATTGGGTGCTTATGAGTGGTAGATCCTCTGCTGTAACTTGATATTTACCCAAGCACTTGAATCTTTTCTGGGTTAATGCCCCACATTCCACCAGTATGTGTTCTGAAGTTTCGCTGGACTCATCTCAAAATCTGCATTACTCTTCATCTGATAGACCTAGCTTCCTGAGATGTCCCCTGAGTTTACAATGCCCAGTAAGAAACGCAGTCAGGATGCGGAGTTTGTTTTTGTCAAGGCTGATGCAATCTTCGGTTGTAATTACCGAGCAGTTTCCTTGCCTATCTTAGACCCTGAGTTTTTGTCCAGGACTTAGCCCTGTTTGTCGTCTCCAGTGATCGGAGCTTCTCTTTTATTGTGTGTTCCCCTATGCCGCAGAAGGGTTCAGGGCCCACAAATGGTGTGGCAGCCCGTTTCACAAAAATACTGTAAGTACGGAAAAACGACATTTTGATAAAGCAATATAAATACAATTTTTTTCTATTGTCTAATTTTGGATTTAATCGAAGAAATAATAGCAAATCTTTTTGCAGCGACTAAAAAAATATGCAGATATTGTAAACCAGGCATTTTATTATTTTAATCAAAAATTATTGGCCTCAATTGATAAATTGAACCATTTTACAAGAAATGTGTTTTTTTTTTGTAGATAGATATATATATTTTATTTATTTCTTATACATTAATAAAATACACTTGGAGTTCTTATAGAACAGAAAAACAAATAGAAAAAATATATAAGAAAGGTTGGTGACATTCAGTATTTAAATGAAAAATAGAGTTGAAAGCCTTTTCAAATCGGCTAAACAATATATATAAATTTATGGGTGGGGTGACCCTTAAGAATTCAAAAAGTGCAAATTAAGAAAAAATTAAGACTAAACTTGTAATATTGCAAGAAAAATAATTCATAATAAATTAATTCGAAATATAATTAACAAAATAAAAGCCAATCGAGAAACTGCATAATAAGAACAAAATATATGTTATGTAATGTTATGTAATAGAAGATTGTGACGTAGATACTTTTACAATATATTTGGAATTTTCTCTTCGAAACATAAGCTCCTGTTCCACGGAAGTGAAAAATGTTTCCGAAAACACAGTTAATACTTAATTTTATTTGGATTGAACCGGCCCTTAGCGTTAAGCCTTTATTTCGACTATTGTCTTACAGTACCTATCAATACATCGAAATGCAGCATTTAATATTAAGACGTTTTTATAGTTTCTTTCAACAAGACCTTCTCAATGTATAACATTACGGTTGTTGTAATAAATTGAATCGAATCCAGTAATAAGCTTAAAACTGTACGACTATTTAAAGTGGATCTGCTTCAAAACACTTAATGGTGGGTGGTCCTATTGACGACCTAATAATTGCTGTTTTATTATCAATAGGCATTTATTTTATTGTCGTTTTAGAATATATTAAACTATATCTCACAAAAGCTTTGGACATTAATAACTTTCGGAATGCTTTATATGTAAATACAGAGACCTATCAAATATCTTTTAATTAATATGCAAATACATACATTTCTTGGCTAAGCGTTTTATGAAACAATATGCAACATTTATAGTCTATTTCATGGGCACAATCACTTTGGGTTATGATTTGTAGCACAAATCTGATTAAATGAATATGCAGAGCCCCCTGTTTTACGACAAATTACAGCATAAAAAAAACAGCAGATAACTGCCATTTATCACTCAAAAACGTGTTAAGTACAAGTCAGAGCTTACTTGCCCCAAAGGCTAATACTTACATATACATAAGAGAGCATATATAAGAGAATATTTCATTTATCATGAAATATACCGTTTTGTTTAGAAAGTAAGTAGAAAGGTATTAACTGTCAACAGGTTTATGTAAATAATTATGTAAATATATAATAAGTAAGAGTATGTTCGTATGTGCGTACATACTATGAATATCTCACAATTATTAAATATTTTATTTTATGAGATAGGTAAATATCTCATGCTCTCATAACTAACTAATGCGTACGTAATGCACTGTACATGCGATGGCAGTAATCTGATAAAATTCAACATTTCTTATTTACAAATATCTCAACAAAACACATCAATAATAATTCCTGTTTTTACTTGAAAAGATGTATGCATATGTACATATATGAGCTATTATTAATGGATTTTACGATAAATATACGAGTATGTACTCGAACGTTCATAAACGAGTATGAAGATCCTAAAAATGTGTAATTTCCAAATAATAAGTAAAGCATACATATGTAAATATACCTACATATGAAAAGATATGTACATATATGCATTTATGTATGTATGTACCTTTGCTTGCGTGTATTTTAATTTAGATTAAGATTTAAATAATTCATATTCCATTTTTTACGAGTTCTTTTATTGTAGTTAATCCCATCTTTTTAAATTCGCCTTGCTACTAGTTATCTCTTGTTGGGAGATTTAAACAACACATATGAATATTAATAAGTAAGATGACTCGATACCTAAAAAAAATATTCAATTTTTTGGGTTGACATGTAAAACCTTTTTCGAATACGAATGACAAAAATGATTTATGCGGCATTATGGGACCATTAAAAACAAATAAACATAAAACACTTTTTTTATTATTATTCCAACTGTGTCATTGCGCGGAATATTGCTTCAATAAGAATTGCTATAGTCGTAGAAGTTGGAAGCACATGGACCTTTCAGATCGAATCATGCGTCTTTTGGAATTCAAACAATTTGCATATGACACCTGCATACTAATTAATTTCTTACTTTACTAATTTTGTGAGCAATACACGTAACTTTCATGGTGTCGCGCTGCGCTTAAAGTGGGATGGCCAGTGCCTTTGTTTGGAAGCTTTTAATCATATACAATATGTATTTTGCAAAAAGGCTATGCCTTAATATATTCATAGTATATGTACATAGAAATTGAATCACTGTATATACTTTCAGTTAATTTCCGAAGGATAACACAAAACATTCCCCATGATAAATACTAGTGCTAAGTCCGTAATGGATTTCTTTAGGTCTTAAGTGTACTGTAGTTCCATAGGCTAGACTAACCTATAGTTCAATAATATGTAAATGTTAAAGTTATTATTAAAGTTTTGGTTTTTTTTTTTAAGTTACGGTTAGTATACTAACCGTGTAATAGAATACAAAAATTAAAATCCTTTGCGTACATATTGTTGATACATACATTGTTATGTACATATGTATATAGTGAAGGATCATAATGCGAAACCTTTTGAATAAAAGTAATCGCAGAGTGAATAATAAAATGTTGACGGAAACCGGAAACGGGAAGTCCATCTTCCTATCGAAGGAAGACATGTGCACACTAGACACACACATCCCCTTCATATCTTTATCGATGCCTCATAGCATACCACGAGGAAAAGAGCGAGTAAATTACGTGGGGGTGTCTAATGTACCATTAACTTGAGTCCAACGGCCATCATCCATCCAAAGGTCCATGGAGTACTAATGTGTTTTCAATCTGTGAAAAAATTGCAAAAAGGGTGGGTGAGCATTAGGGGTGATGATGCAGAATATCATAACACATTTTAACGTATGTGTATCTGCCGCATGTGTCATACTCGTATGTATGTATGTTTACACACTTACATACATATATTGTTCACTGTGTTGTGTGGAGGCGCCCTCAGATGTTCACCAATTCACTTCGTCCATCGCTATACATTTTTTTTATATTTTCCCCAGCCTCTCATAAAAATGATTACACTCATGTACATATGTACATATTTATACATGCATAAGGACGGTTATTCACCACTATTAAATCGAATATGCACTAATATTTAAATCTGATATTGGTTTGTTATTTATTATTTAAACAAAATGAACAAAAATATATTGGGCATAAACATATGTATGTATGGATGTTGGTATGGTCATGTATTTACGTCTTAATTTATTCTGTTGAAAAAACAATGTTTTAAGATAAACTACAATGATTATAATTCGATGGATTATCTACTAAGACTTAACGAGTATTGCCCTATTTTAACTGGTTATCACATAAGCTATATACGAATTGGTTGCAGTCTGGTATGCAGAGCTTCAAGTACATAAAGGTACATGTTGAACACCTGAAAATGTAAACACCTGTATTTTGCAGGTATACCTTTTGCCAATTCTATCCTTCTAAGTACTGCATTGTCAAAACCATTTTCATAAAACATGATGAAAATCCTTTTGCAAATGAACAAATGCATGAAGGAATTTACGAGATGCATACAAGGGTTCCTTTCGGTGACCAGGTAGTAAATATAACAAGGATCCTTACGTCCAAGAGTACATTTAATAATGCCATATATGTTAACCTTTCTATTCACAGGAAGAAGAGGTAATTATTTCATAGCTTAAGGCCTAAAGAGTCTTAAAATACACACTTCATTCGAAGAAAATTATAATAATCTCACTAGGCATGAACACATGTGCATACATAATCGCACATAAGTTTATGCTCATGGCTCCTTACACGGCGATATACGTTTACATATACATACATATTTTAAACAGTTCCAGCAATGTATAATTAGATAATAAACAACAACCATTTTTTACAGAATGAATTAAAATTACTTTAAAGCCAAATATTTTTCGCTGGCTTACAAATTAGAACATTAGGTACCTATATAGGTTTAAAACCACATCGGGTATGTACGTATACCCCATAAATTTCGTTTACTTTTAAACTGTAAACTGAAAATCAAACGTATACGTACATTAGCAATAAATCATTGCGATCAATTTGATTTACACTCTATCATACATATGTATGTATATACTATGTGTAAGCTTAATAATAATAATAATTAATAAGGTTAAAAATGACTTCATATCTACATGTGCATAAAATGATTTCAGGTTTGATTGATGCACCTGACTTACTATCCTTTATAGAATTTAACTTTCGTTGGGGATAACATAACGCACAATGATTAGAGTTAGTGTATGCTTCTCACCACAGAACAAATTACAGGATGCATGAGTCAACTTCCTTGACTTTAATTTTTACAAGATTTTACCAAAAAATGTACTAGCTAGCGTCGTCCCTGGTATATAATATAGTAAATAATAATAATGTACATTTTTGTTTAATATATTTTTTAATACATATGTCAGTGTTGTAATTGTAGCCTAACCACCATATCAACACCAGCAGTAAATAATGAGCCTGTGGAAACATACTACGACCTGGCAAATCCCTGCCTGCTTGTTTGTTGCTTGTACTCAGCACACCACGGCACAGATCTGATAGTGCTCGAAAGCTTCTGAACAATTATGAGAAAATGAAATATAATACAGTAGACGCTCGATATAGTGAACATCGATATAGTGAGCAATCCAATATAGTGAACACACAATATTTTATACAGGCTATTCTAAATAGTGAAGAAGTTTCTTCACTATTTAGAATATTTGTTTGTTTCACAGCTTGTGATTGTTTTTAGTGCAAAAACAAAGTGCGTGTTGCTTATTTTGTTATTTTTTGAACGATATTCTTTGTGACCATGTAACTTAAGCACAGCTTAAGTTTGTTGTACTTTTGTTTTTTTAAGTACATGGAATGTATTATGTTTTTTACGGAAGAGTTGTTTTTGTTAAAAATAAGATATTCTTTCTTATAAATATTGGCTTGTTTTTTAGTAATCGTAAAGAAAAATTGTAATTATATTCTATTTTCGATGAATTGTACGTAATAACATACACATTTTGATAAAATTAGATTTAAGGAGTCCACGCTCGTTACAATGAACAATCTCGCTTCAGTGAACAGGCCTGGTTTTTATTAGTTCACTATATTGAGCGTCTACTGTAATACAATAAAAGGTACCCAAAAATAATACTGAAATGGATCATACAAGTTTTTGACTTTTGAAAAAAAGCGGAAACATATTTACATTTGAGCGCATTACTTTGAACTCTGCGGATCCAACTTTTCATATATGTATAAATGTAAATACATGTGTACATATGTATGTATGTAAATTCAACTCCAAGCTGACAGGGTAGTTTTAGACTATGAAGTGAACATTCTCACTTGGTTATGTACCAAAACGTAAACGTAAAGTAATTTATATATTTACAAAAGTATCTTCTGCTATTTATGTATAAGGTGTTAAAACGATTCAGGTAGGAATGTAACATAAGAACTGAACTAAAAACCATGTCTTCATTGATATACGCAACATCCTTTCAAAAACCGCAGTTTCCGAAACCAAAAGACAAATGACAAACTAATCGAAGTGAAACTGAAAGAAACGAATATCGTCCCACCCTTTGCAAGTATTACTTTACGCCACACACAGAATTCAGTTTTGCAGGACCAGTGTTGAATAGGCATTTTGATGTTTTTTGTTTTTTGTTTCACTCTCCTGAGCACAGTGCTTCCCAGTTATATCATATTACAAATGTGGTGCAACTGCATTTATGTTGGACAAATGATATAGCGAATTAATTCCTTTTTACGTATTTCAGAAAACATAAATCACTTTTCAGGTCGAATCACTTGGAAACGATTTCTTTTTCTACTTTAATTAAAAATACAAATCTTAATCAACATTTTATATTTTTGATCTCGGTTTTTATCTAAAAGTACATCACATAGAAGTACATATGTATGTATATGCATAATTGATAAACATTTGATTGTACACACATATAAATGTACATACAATCATACACCCACGAAATTTTAAAAGAAACATAAACTTAAACAATACCCAATGAGGAATTTGAAAACATTTGTCAATTTAACTCATATACTGACTTCGAAACAATCAATTAGAAGAACAGAGAACCCCGCAACCACATACTACATACTCATATATGAAGTCAAGCTTCTGATGAGTCCATTATAACATGTTCGCGCGCACATTCCTTACACCTCAATCTAGCCATAATTACGTAGTCGGCATCAACCGCGAGGTGTCTATAGATAAGTGTGAAGCCTAAAAGCCATTCGTCAAGCCGTCGTTCCTCTACCAGAAAATGATATATGAGTTGAGGCAAGCGTTCCGGCGGCATGTCTACAAGAGCAAGAAATGTGAAGACGAAGCCTTTGGCAGTTTGGACATCAATCGGGTTTAACTACATATACATTCATACATCAGCACGCATATAAAGGTATTATCGATATCTGCCCGTGTCTGTTATTACACCAGGTGTAAATAATAAAGTTGCGGTATGGATACAAATTAATCTCGAAACTCAAGAAGCGGTGTGCCGAGATGATGATTTGTTGGTGCTTTCTATTGTGGGGTTACAGAGCATTTTCTCTCCATATCTGAAATATATTATAGACTAAGTCTTCTTGCGGGCTCCATTGATGCGGTATGTTGCAGCGAATGCCTATACGCTCCATAAGAGGTAAGTGTTAAAGATGAATTGCGATGGTCATTAAACCACCATGAATGTGATTGGATAGCGATTTGAAATATTGATTGCCTGCGCGTAAGACAAGTAACCACTCATCCTTGGAATTTTTATTTCTATATTTTTTTTTAAAGGTGACTAATAAATACATTGCAATGAGTTACATCTAGTGTTTTATTTAGAAAGCTAAAACTAGGATCTATCAACTTAAAATTATATATTTAGTTTGGCCGATGTAGTGCCCAACAAATGCATAATTTGTTGTTGTAGAACTTAAGGTTAAATTTTATCTCAAATATTGTTTAATACATAAACCGTGAATAAATGTATATCGTGAGAACATTTCCAATCAAAAAACTCTGTGAAAAAATGTTTACCTACAAAACTATGTATCAGAATAACTGCCATATGCTTTGTCAATCTATTTGACTACAATTAGTGCAGAATTAGGGGAAATAGTGATCCCTTAGATAAACACAGCCGATAAAAATAATTGAATGGAGGTGCAAGAAGCCATTGAAAACCCCATCGTGTATGCTTTATCAAAAAGGCTAAATGTCAGTAACTCCTCCAATTACGTGCATACAATTATGTACATAAGTATGTAAGTGTGTGCATGTATAACGCAGGCGACCCAAATTTTTAACACACGCACCCCTTATAAAATTGTACCCAGTGGGGTGAGACTTTGTTTCTAACGATCTGGTCTACACATTAACTGACAGTCGATTTAAGTATTGCTGACGTTAATCATAAATACATTATATTCAGTACTGCATTGATTTTTTATATTTAATAAATGGTAAACTTTAAATATACTAGTAATACAAACGGATACAACTTAGAGGACATTCAAAAGTAAGTCTAAACAAAATATAGTACACATAAATGTAATAATTGTTTTTCTGGAATTCCTTCCTAATATTGTACATATGTACAAGTACATATATATGTATGTATGTTTGTATATATAAACATTAAATTTATAAAGCTAATCATTTATATTTAGCTATTAAACGATTTAACTCAATATGCATGTGTATTGTGTGTGCATATGTAGGTATAGTATACATACATACATATGTATGTATGGATGTATGTAATTAAATCTCACCACGATTACTAATGAATGCTAACCCAACACATTTTCGTGACAATTGCTGTCAAGTTTAATTAATAACGTTTCAATTCCGCTTTTGAGATGCACTCGAACATAAAAATTCCCTTATGAGCATGAGTTAGTCATCTCAGTTCAACATAAATACCTGCAAGTGCGATAGCCTACGGTGGTTTTGAGATAAGTAAACCCACTGCTTACCTTTTCATTTGCTTACCATTGAATGCGTAATACAAAAAACAATTTCACAGTGCAGAATTTTGATTTGTACTTAATTCAAAAATGTCGCTTTTTTTCTTGAAACACCGCTATTGGTTAGTGGATCGTGTTAGAAATGTTTATCATATGCCGCTTTATTAGCCGATGTCTAAAATATCGTCACTCGTTAGCATTGACTACCTATTTTATATACATATTTTGCGTTGATAGTACGTACATACCACACACATACATACATATGTCTGTATGAAATTAGACGCATGCATTTTAAAACGCAAAAGGTGGCTTTTAGCAAAGACATATGTATGGACACGTGCAGTGAAGTCTCATTTATATGAACTAATGATTGCTGCGCCAGTTCATATAACCGAAAAGATTATAAGTATATTGGAATCATGTATAGTATGAAATGCATTTTTTGGTTTGAAACGGTTAAAAAATGAAATTAAAGTATATATTTATTTACTCCAGGTAATGTAGAAAACTTAAAAATTAATTATGTACAAACGTATATTACAATTTTTGAGTTAAACTCGATTGAAAAAGTTGGATATTGTTATTTGTTAAGTGTTCTTAAATCCAAGTTCGATAGATCTTTCATGCATTCCTTTTCTGAAGCCCAATCCATTAGAAACACGAACTTAGGTACGAATCTCGCGCGTTAGAAGTGAAACTTATTAGGTTCTATACCCTGGTCCACAAAAGTTGTCAGTACAGCGAAGATAAGATAGGACATTTGCCTCTCAGTATTGTTACAATAGCTTGCATAAATCTTTCCCTCTTATAAACACTCACTGGATTACCGTAGTAGCACAGACAATAAATATATTTATTTCTGTGGTAGTAGCATGACAAATCGCCGCAAATCGGAGAGCAATCACCGTAGGGTTAACATCTCCTGATTTGAGAATAACACAATTCGTCGAACGAAATAAAGATAATTATGTACAAAGTGGACACCACTTTTGGCATCGATGCATAAAGATACTCGAAAAAATACCCTCTACGTCTACATCATACAAACATTTCATCAAAATCGAGGTGTTATCCATTTTGTACACAATTACCGAGATAGATCTTGTATTGCAATGTACATTGCACAAGAATCTGCCACCAAAAAACTATCGAAATATTCAAAAGTGTATTGCAAGCTGAATTTTAAGGTTTGAATTAAAAACGACGTTATTTATTCTTCATATCTTTAGGAATATACAAACCCAAGAAGTCGCATCTCATATAAAATTTTTGTATGAAAACATTTTTACCCGCAGAAAAAATTGTATACATAAATCCCTTTTTACTGTGGTAGTATTTTTGCGGAGCAAAATATTTTGAAAGTTGTGTAGGTATGCATTAAGCGGCCCTTACACGGTCAATCAAAATGACATCAATCACCGTGTACGTGTAAAAATCAAACACGTTTTGATTTTCGTCAATCAAGCGATGTGACACATACAATCATATTTTCACTAACACATATAAGTGATAGTTAGTTTCCATCATTCAACCGCTCCAACTCCGTAGAAGATTTTCAGTCTTCTCTTACCGCAGATCAACTTGAAACCATATGTACACGATCACACACATACACAAGTGCATACACTTATTGCATTTAAAAACAAATGCCTACACGCAACTCAATAAGCGAATGAATCAATGCTCTACCTTAAAATTGTGTCAATGTACTTTTTATTTTTTGCATGCCATTTGGATAAACAATGCAAAACAAGATAATTAAATTCTATATCATATACATACATACATATATAAGAATTTACACGTGAGCGACCGGTTGCAAAGTAATTCATACGAGTATACCTATTGAAGAAAATATAATACAATCATTTTTTTGTAAGCAATGTGGATACTGTACATTTACAGGTACCTATTGTAATCAATATGAACCAGGACTTGCAACACGTTCAACAATTGTACAAATAAGATGTCAATAACCAATATTTAGGTGGAAACTGTGGGGTCCATGCAATCTACATACATATGTATATGCCTACACATACTAAACTAAAAAAAACACCCCATTGCCATAGTTCAAAGATCAACTAGATAAAAAAAACCCATCTGCATACACAATAATCGTGATCAAGTAGCGACTGGTTGTTATCTCACTGCATCACTCTACCAGAATATTCTCAAAATTCGCATGTTGAATTAGAGGACGACCATGGTCACACTCTTGCTCTCTTTTCCCCAATCATCAAGGCCTGCTACCGGTATCACGGTTATGTGAAGCCAAAACCATTACTGAAATATTGATTTATGTAGCTCTGTTCTCTTCCTTTAATGGCTTCTTTCCTACATAGTGCCTGTGGAAACAACGAGCTTGATAATAATAACAGCGGCGGCGACACGTCCGACCGGTAGACCATTATCATCATCAACTTCACAGTAATTATAGAAAGCTACTTCTAACGAATCTCATCTTCAATGTATTGCTCAATCTAATTGTCATTAGGTTGGCTTTTGCTAGCTGAAGTCGTATGTATGTTTGTATGCACGAGTATATATATATGTAGCTTTATCTTCCAGCCCTTTGTAAATAGTAATTATTAATTGCATGACAATCATATATACTTTGACTTGTTGTAAGTACGTCTCTGAGATACATATTGCAAATTTGCTAAAATAGAGGGTGGATAAGTGAACGAGTCTGATAATCGACAACCGGTTGAATGCAGAACGTTCGGGTAATGGCATTAAATGATATAAAAAAAAGTGGGCTTAACCGGAACCGGATATATTATCTGCGCTAACTGCGCTCCGCTCTGCGGAACTTAGAACATGTATAACATTCGTTACGCTTGGAACGCGTATACATGACCCCATCAGAAACCACTGACAGTCACAGAATTATTGACTTCAGTATTCTGTCTTTCCCCGTGCCACTGGAAGTTGACTAGATGGACATAGGAATAAAACTTTTTTTTTTCAGAATCTAATTACGCAACATTTCTGGACAAGTCAACGGCCCGCAGCTATAGTTCCGTACCCACTAGCTTGTATTTTAATTAAATCTGTGACCGACGGTTAAATTAGCAAACCAGGAAACAATTCCAAATGCCTCAGTGGTCACTTGAAAGACACTATTGCGGTGTGTTTATTTTTAGTTTTGAATTGAGCAGCGTATAAGGGTACGCTATGAATGTACCAAGTTTCGCTTATCAAGTGAAACAAACTGTTGAACAGAATCGAATCTACCCCTGTTTTCGTATACGTTACTATAAACCAAACAAAACAAGAAAACACTGGTAACAATCGGCATGCGTAGGCATTAATAAATTTCCTGTTTATGACGCAGTCTGGGAATTTATCTAAATAAAACTATCTTCACACCTGTAATTATGCATTACGGGAACCAATGCATGGATCCTGTTGAGTTTGGTGTAGATTTTGTTGAATCATCAAAAATAATAATTACCGAACACCGGTATTCACCATTTGGTTGAGGGGTGAAAGTAGGTTTGATTATATCGGCCTGCGGTGACGGGCAACTACCAACGGCTTCCAACATGCAAACTGCTTACTCATTGTGCACATCGTGAAAGTCATTTTAATTGATACTTCGTAAAGAAGTAAGTACTTACATATGTATATACATAATATATGTATGTATATAACCCAAACGATAATAAAAATATCTTGGTCACACGTTTCATTTTATCCTTAACTCATTTTTTATTAAATACTCGTATATCTGAAAATATCCGCCATAAGTTGATTAGAATGATAATTCGGCAAGAAAAAACACATGAAATAAATATGTATGCACATATGTACATCGTTTTTAATTTGAAAATCTTAAATTTTATTTCTTACTTACGCCAACGCAATTTAATACTCTCCGTTATAAAAAAAAAACAAAACATAAATATGTTACGTATGTGCATATATATGTATGTAATGTATGTATGTATAGATATTAAAAAATGTATATTCAGTGTACTCTCTCTTTACGGACACCTCTCATAACTGGACACCTCTCATAACCGGACACCTCATATAACCGGACAGATTTCAAAGAACGGAAATAAATACACGATTTTTCATATGATAAATTCTCCCATAACCGGACTCTCTCATAACCGGACACGGGCATTAATTTTCGTAAACGCAATAGAATGTTGGATGTCGCTCGCTCTTAAATGGGCAAAACACATCTACGTACGGCAAACTTTTTAAATACTTTATTTTGTTTTTGTTTTGTTTTCCTCTTCTTTACACTTTGCAAAGAAACAAAACAAAAATATAAACTGTGGAGTGTGCCTTTGCGTTATTAGGCGTTTTTCTTTTTAGTTCAGGGCAGAGCCTGAGTTGTGAAAAAAAATATTCGTATTTCTTTTTTAGCTCAGATTATTTAAGGTTATAATATAAACGATTGAAAAATCATATGACAGCTTAGTGCTCAAGTGTGTTTCAAAATTAAATCAGAGCGCTCAGTGCTCAAAAGCGCTCTGAACAGAGTGCGCTCGATTTGCTCAGGCTCTGTTCAGAGCTCAGCTCTTTAATCAGTGTCCGGTTATGAGAGAGTTCACTGTACATAAGTCTATGTGCATACATTTGTAACCAACGATAAAAAGAAATAAACCAACCATGTAGATGTTTATGAGCACCGTATTGTATTGGCAAGTAGGTTGGACTACTACGCAATGCTACCCGGGTTCAATCCCAGCAAAACTCCTAAAAAGTTTTTTTCACGGTGCCACCTCTTTCGAATGTCTGAAAAGCTTCTTAACTGCAGCACCATCTAAAGCAAAACAAATCATATCATATTAAAAGCTTTAAGAACCTCCTATAATTTATTAACATAAAACAATAATAAGAAAAGTTAATTTAACACGTTCGCGGACATATGGGGAACGCTGGAATGACACACGCATGTCTCCGTTGTTTTGAGAGATATTTTATATTATTCAGTGCAAATTTTGTACTGATTGCAAATCGTGGCCACCATTCGCTATATAGAGATCACTAATGGAAGTCTGAAAAGCGTTCGTTATATCGCAAATTCGCTGTATCGGATATTCGTTATAATGGACGACCACTGTATGCTGTATTTCTCGTCGAGGTATCCCGTCTTGTACTAACCATTGACGGCATATCCGATCTTATCCGTGAACGTTTTAAATTATACATGCGAAAGAAATCAAAAAGTAACATTTCTTGCTGTGCAAAACATTTGCAACTGATGTAACATATACACAAAACTTTAATAAATCTTAAGATCTTGTGGCATACGCATAACCCTTATTTTTTATAACAGCAGCATTTCTTGTGGACGTTGTACCCAATTATATTAACAATAAAAGTTTTGAGAATATCTTTCCGTACAATTTTTTTTTGATTTTTCGGTCATCTCAATCTTTTGTTATGCGCGGTTTATAGAACTCTGCAAGTTATTAATAGGAAAAACTTTTATTTGTTCTAGTGCATATCACAGCCTTGAGAAATAAATAAATGCAATACATTAGTTTTAAAATGTTGTCACGTTTTGAGCTAAGTATCGCAAGACATATTATCTATTCCATACAGGTTTTTTTTAACGCGACCAAAGCGGAAACTACCTATGTGACAATAAATCATTTAATAAAATCTATTTACCATTGGTTTTCATGCACGTGATCACTCACTAAACGTTAAGATAACATCGCATTCCCTCATGCCGGTGAAAAGAACCTAGTCAGAAACAAAATTTATTTGAAAACTATAATTTTCTTGCACCATATGCACACATGCATGATCATTCATCGATGTAGGTAAGATCAGCTGTTTTTGGTCTTTTATCACCCTAAGCAGGAAGATCATCGGTGAGCATGGCAGAATGGTCACGTCGTTAGGGTCCGTGTTTACGAGTTGACAAATTCGCCATTTAACTGCGTGAACACGCGTCCTTTATGTCTACCAAGAGATCATTATTCAGTTTTAACAATTTTCGTATTCGTTGGCGATCGACTTGTATCCCATTGATGATCGTTGCGTATTTCTGTGGGTGAACACGAACTATGCATAGCGACTAGCATTTTTTACCACCACATTAAGACGTAAATTATATGCACTGAAGTCTTCTTCTCTGAACGAAACTAATTTAGTATCATCGGAACGATTTATTAGCCTACAGTTTAAAAAAAATATTCTCTTCACCAAAATAAGGTTAAAATGATTACTTGGTAAAAGATAAAGAAGTGCATACGCAAATACATATACGCACCGAAAGTTAATTTCATGCCATGTTCACAAAAAATTAAGCAAGGAAAATAATAATTTCAGTGCAGTATTAGTCACAGTCACGGACAAGCTTTAAAAATATCTCACATATGTACATACTACATAGTTGGACACATAACATTTGAGTCGTAGGTATATTTTACTTTGCGCTTATAAACAAAAAAAAAAAAGAAATAAAAACGTTATATCAAAGTCATATACATTTGGTTGATTATACATGTTGTTTGTTGTCTTTTTCATGTACCTCTCCCACACCCATAAGAATACAAATCGTTCACATTAAATGCAACATATACCCATTTTCTACCTAACCTGAGGTTACGATTACGTTTCGAGATATAATTTCCCAAATTAATTGATTAGCTTGCTGCGACTTCAATGTCAGAGGAAAATGATCTTAAATGGGACTGCAAATAAGGGAAGTGAAATGCAAAATAATTGTTTTTTGCACCCATACCTCAGTGCAATAAAAATATATGCCGATATGTAAGTTGGTGGCACAATTTGGGAAAACCTAAATTATCGCTACAAATCAAAATGAAACGAGAGATCGCCAACGTCATTTCCATACATAAGTATTTCTATGTATGCATGTAATGTATATGCACTTTTTCCATCTAGAAACGAAACGCAAGGCCTACCACACTAAGATATTCAATATCGTACTCTCGTAATGCAGTTATTGGATGGCTACCGTAAAAATGTTCAATATAAACGTCTGCGGAGTAAAACTTCACCAATAAATTCTTATGTTGGTCCTCTCTGTTAAACGCGTGGTTCTTTCGCCGAACGGCTTGCTCATTCTGCGTTGTAGATTTTTCATTCGGTGGTTTTATGACTACTTTGTTGTTGTCGTGTAGTTAGCACTTGAAGATTTATCCATGAGAATGAATTGCCATCAGGTTGATTCATATTTGCGTATTGCGTAGTACACTTGCTGCCCACATGTAGGCAGATAATCATAAAATGTAAATGCATGCGGTGCGTCGTCCTGGTCCGAGTTTGAATATTAAATTTCCAAGAAGCGAGTCATTTATCGTTACATTAAATTGTTATCATGGTCACATATGGTGAACAGATATAAATTAGTCCTATTATTTTGATTATTTAATTATATGAAGATCTCAACAATCACTCATATTTAGACTAATACATACTTTAAAATATTAGTGAGCTAAGGAAAAATTAAAGAAGGATTTTGTTATATTATAAAATATCCTTATCTATGCATTTAATGTACATACATATGTATACATATGTATATGTACAATTGTGCAAATATTTACACATACATATGTATGTAAATACATTTATAAATACATACAAATAATGTACATCTATGTATATGTAAATTGTTATTTTATCATACTCAAGAATTGAGTTATGCTCCCATCAGCTTCAAAATTATCCAAACTACAATGTTAAACAAATGACTTTTTTATGTTAAAGCATATTCCACCCAGAGTGTCTGCAATAAATTACATCAAAAGCAAAACAACCGAAAAGAGTTTATACATACGTATAGGTATATGCATACATACATATATCGCACAACAAACCCGAAATTAACTCTTAACGGGTAAATCTACACCTGGGTGATAGGTGACAACTTAATTTCTCAAAAAAAAAAAAAAAAAACTTAAATAAATTAAAGGAAATGAAGATAAACCCCATATCACAGCATACCGTTCGTTCACATAGCAATGGTCCACCGCCAACTAGCTGAAGAGGAGATCCATGTTTATAAGTGCGTATATCATCGGACTCATTTGAAAGTCCAAACATGGACCCATAACTCTTGTTCCCTTTCACTCGCCGCATATTTCTAGTTGTATCTTAATCTGAACTGATGTAGATATGCCCAGTAGAACTACCCGCTTACTTGAAGCAGTATCGTTAAATAGTTAAATTCCTATATAGCGCATACTCGGTCTGTTAATGATACTCCAATAAATCACTTTGGAAGTGACATATTGACCCGAGCGCACGGTCAATAAATATATGTTTACCCGGAGGTACAAACACCAATGGAACCAGCTAACCCATCCAACAAAAGCGCAAAGAAGCGATCTCCAAAAAAGAGAGAGGGAAAAGAACACAAAAAGGCCCACTTGTGATAATGGAATAGAGCGTCGGAAAGATAGAATAATATGCAAATCACCTGGATAAAAGTGTAAAGATCTCAGAGAAATCGAATTATTGAAGGATCATTGAGAATTGATAGTGGCATTTGGTATCCATAATGACCGCGTGCCTTTACGTTTTCAGACATTCCATATTGGAGTTGGCACACTTTTTGCTATGTGCGTACAGGTATGATGATTATAGCGCATTTTTTTTTTTAATATCTATTATTATAGATTTGTTTTGGTTTTCTGTTTTTTAATCAATAATTTATTAAGACTTGTGAAAACGATCTTTAAGTGATGTCACGGTAATACTTTGTTCACTTTATAATCGTGATATGCCGTCACCTGTGATGGTTAAGTGAAGGTAGCAGTTATTTGCTTCGGATTCAAATAGGCGATTATCAAACGTGAAATGCACGCAACATAAAACTCATTTCACCTGTATTTTTCCTTTTTTCCTTTGTATGTCACGTTAATGCAGACAAAATTAAGTGTAATCAGAACATCACTTGGTCGTTTGATGCACCTAATTTCACGCACGCTTTCAGACAAGAAGTTTAGCTGTAAATCAGTAAGGTTCAAGAAAATAAAGTAATATTGGTGTGTTTACTAAACAATATTTGATTTTTACCATTCAATACAGTTTCATTTACAAATGAATCGATCGATTAAGAATCAGTAATCACTACGAATCTAAATTTAGATATTGGTGTGTATTTAAATGTTGGTGGTTGATATGTTTGTATGTATGTAGGTACATACGAACACACATTCAAATACATACGTATGTATCTGCAAAAATATTTTTTAACTTGCTTTTTCTCTTCGTCTCGCAAAACCTGAATCTATTGTTGTTAAACAACTTTAAATGTGTTGCCTTTTCAGATGGTCGTAATAATTACTTTATATTTGCAATATTTTATTTAATTTAATTTTATTTTGTAAACGCAATAAGATGCATGTAGTGCAATTAAATAGAGACAATTAAGAATTGTATTAAATTTAAGAGTGACTATATCGGTTGAATCCAATTACACGATCAGTTTTCTCATAATATGCCAATCGGTACTAATATCAACTGCTTACAATGTGGTGCCTAGGTTACCAAAGACGCAGAAGTGGAATGCATTGCCATTCATTTTTTGTACTTGTAGTCATGGTATAATGATAATTGAGATAAAAGCCCATAATATGCTTAAAAATTATGTACCGGGTATGTACATATAACAGGTATATTACCATTCTCGAAAGTGGATGCGTAAATTATTTTGTAAAAGATCAACGAGATGTTATATCAAATTTTAGACAGATTGCGCAGTGATGAAAGGGATATTTAAGATAATTTGTAAAATACTTCCCCTTCTATACGTACATATGTATGTACATATGTACAATGTACATATGTATGTATGTATGATATATGTATATGAACATGAAATAAAATTATTTAAAAAAAAAAATGCAGAATTTTCAACGCCACTAGGTTTTCCAAACTTATTTGAACATGCTTAGCATGCGCTTGGACCACAAATATAAAATAACACACGTAAGAAAAGAAAATATACATATGTACATTCACGTCGACCAAGCATAAATGTTTTCTTGGCATTGAGTTGCAATCAAAACGATGGGCGTATCTAATTGTACTCTTAAATCGATAGTTATGATATCTGATGACTCATTTCGAATACGAGCGGACAGACTTTACGTCGACTTTGAAAAGGACCGCTGTACTTCAATCAATGCCGATGATGATTTGATGTGAATCGTGAATGAGTGTGCATTATTCGATGGAGTGATTTCTCGGGATGGTAGATAAATAAACTTGTTGAATCTTTTACTTGTGTACCTATGTATGTATTCCGAAAGAACGCTTTGTAATTATTATTCGTTTTTATCAATAATTAATTATTTTATATTTTATTTTTAAATTATTTTTAAAAAGCAAGACAAATGCAAATACGCTGTAAAATATAGTAGGTACATAATTTACGTATATTATTTCTATTCTATTTACTCTTATATGTACATATGTGTGTACATACATACTTCCTCATAAATCTTATAAACATTTTTTTTATAAATACATGGTTTTTGGTTTTTTTTAGGTGTCCACACCAAAACTTATTATATCAGCGTAATATTCATAAGACCATCATTGTCCGTCGGTCTGCCATACGCGCATTTATCATAAGTTCGCAAATGCTGTGATTTAGATACAAGCCACGAGCAACTCATTGAATTCATTCAAATATAGGTACATATCACATAAATGTATGTACATATGTATTTATGTACGCACGTAAAATAGTTGGTAGTTTAAAAAAACGAGTATTTCTATCAACTTAGAAAACAAAGAAAATTACATAACAATGACATACATATAGGCATGAGTATATTATAATGATCCAACACCTAACTTTACCGTCGGAACAAATAGTTAGAGGATTTATCCCTGAAAGTTCAGTGTTAACGTGTTGATCCAGGACGTGAAGAGGTATTAAGTATTCATGTATTCATCCTTTAAGGAAATACTTATGTATATTATACCATAATTGATCTGATAATTTCTAATTGACACGTGTGTGCAAATACATGGGTTGTATCCAGAAATGATGGTGATTCTTTATGTTACTGCAATTTACTCATATCTTTTGAAATAATGTGTTTTTAGAGCAATAGTTGTATATGTACTTACCTAAAATGTATATTTAGATAGTACTATGTATGTTATTCTTGAACCATAAGCTTTTCACAAGAACTTGATATGTTTTCAACATTCAACATCAATCATTATTTTCTTTAGATAAAATGTATCTACTGTTAAAATAAATGTGAGTATGTATGTACATATGTATATATGTTTACACTCTTATTCTAAGAAGAGATGAAGTGTGTTGCAATATAACGTGCATAAAACAACCACAAGAAAGCATTATACTTATACCCAATAATTTGCGGCATAGAAAATACACTCAAATCCTCTGCCATCTGACGTTTTCTTAAATCAGTGGTATTCCGAAAACTAACATGCAATCTTGAAAAAATAAATCCTACCATTAAATTAAGGTGGTTAATAAATAATGCTTTATTTTCGATCAATTTAACTTAATTGCTATTAACAAAAAAAACGGGTGCAAAAAATCTGAGTTATATCACTCGAACATTACAGCTTAGTAGTCTTCATCCACCGTTAACCGCAAAATCTCTTGAAAGTCAGTAAATTAGACGAGGATTTCTGACCGCAAAGTAGCAATTACCTTTGCGTTCGAATTACTTGTATTTCATTTTTATATTCCCCTTTTAACTGGTATTTTATGTCATTTCATACAGAAGTTAAAATATATGTAGAACTATAAACTATGTACATACATACATATGTATGTAGGTGCATATGTATGCATGAGGATTTTTTTCCCAACCCCTTTGATTTACCCTTTAATCGAATTGCAAAAATCAAATGTGAGGAACGACCTAAGATAATAGCTTAATCCCAGCCTCTGACGTATGATTAAATCACATATTAAATCAAATCCGCCCTCTCTATTACACTTTTCAATAGCATCTCATTTGAAGCGTAAATTTATGCACCCTTCCTATGTAGAATAAGGGGATTTTCTAAATTCAGCGCACAACCACTAGGACCAAAGTTTATTTTAATCAATTGTTGAAATCGGAAGACCGGGAGGCAATGTCGGATATTGGGTTTAAGTAATGTTAAATTCCAACGGGTTTGATAGTGCAACCATACTACTGTAGATAATTCTTGGACACAAAAACAATGAAATAATATAAAGAAAATTTATATTCACGTGTTATATAAAATCAAAAACAAACCGAATCAATTGTTTATAGCAAACCAATTCTATGAAGTAACATACATACATATAACAGATCAACTTTTTGGGTTGTACATACATGTATGAAGTAGCCTATTCAGCTACTTACAAAGTTGCTTCGCCCGTGTACTAAAGCAATCGCGTTACGTATTAGACAAAACGCTGCTCTAATAATGTGGTTCTGGGTAGAAATAAAAGCCGCCAAATTCGACAGACCTTGTTAAATCACACCAAATATTCAAAGTGTGAATAAATTAAGATTTGGTAGCAAACATTTAAAAGCCAACAATACTTTTTTATACATTTCTCTTTAGTCAAAATATAAGGCGTTGGCATCTACAACTACAATGCTCTTCCGATGTCAAACGTCAAGTATTAATTTTTTTAAGAACTTCTGAATTTTTAGCGCAATGATATCTTCAAAGGATTTTATGGCCTTTTGCTTGGTATCGAAAGACTTTCTGGTAGCTTAATGTCTTTAGACTGACTGAAACATTAGGACAGTGCCGTGGATGGGGAAGAATTTAAGAGTTTTTGTACTGTCACATGTGAGGTATGGGTTTTAACTGTTAACATTGCCATGTTATAGTATCCTCAGAAAATTATATGGCGTTTATCGTTTCTCGTGGCTAATGAAATGAAAAGTCCATCAGACTGTCACCATAAACTTTTCTAGGTGAAGGTTGAAATTGAGGATGTGTTTTTAGTTTTGCATATATACATAAATGTACATCCAAACACTGCGTAGGTACATACATACTCAACTTTGCAGTTAAGATTTGGATACAATTCTTTACCATTCAACATGAAACAAAATATGTCCGTTAGATTCGGATTTTTTTTTTTTGTTTGTTTCCCTAAATATAGAATTTGTTAATAACTCGACTCCAGCACCACCTATCGGGTCCAGATTGAGTCATTTTGGTCATATAATATAGAATTTGTTAATAACTTGACTCCAGTGTCACCTATACCAGGCAGTTTTTTCGCCTATGTCCTTCTTCATGTCCGAGACTATCTCTTTGCCAAATTACATTATGATTGATTCAGCGATTTAGTTAGGAAAAGGTAACAGACAGACAGACAGAGTTCGCATTTATAATTTTATTTACAACTATATTAGTGTGATTAAAAATTTGCAGTTTTGATTTACAAGTACAAATTTGTGGTTGTAATTAGAACATCGTCTTTTCAATTCTTTGTTTTATTCAATTATATACATACATATACATATGTTTGTATATGTATGTATGTACATACATGTGTACAATATAAACATTTGAGATATGATCATAGTTACTGATGAACTCACTATTAAGCAAGATTTTTTTTCGATTTCACAACCAGATAAGAAGACCCCCTTATTAAGTTATCCATATGAGAAGAACTAGTCTATGCGCTATTAAGCGTAATGATGGATGATGAACAACCAATGGAATTCACCTCATTTTGTTTGATGTAGAACGCAGTTAGGACAACAGCGCAAAACGAAACAGGCACACTTGGATGGTGTCACCCACGGAGGCACAATAATTTCCTACATTAAACAAAAAATAACAGAAAGCCAAAACATTGTAATGGGCCTCAAACATGACATGAAGTGTGCCCAATAATGAGCAATTACTGAGATTTTCTGGAATTTCATTGTTACCCATTCCGTGTGAGAGCTGTAGGAGAGCAAACGTGCACATATGTACATATGTGTATGTATAGATATTATACTCATATACATACGCATATACGTTACCTTCTAACGGTTAGAAAATCAGATGTTCGCCTTGTGCACTCGATTTCACATACACACATTTTTTTATTGATTAAATGAACAAGACTACAGAGGCAAATGATCTTACGGCGGCAGCAATGATCTTTTGGGTAAGAATAATAAAAATAAAAGAGCATTTCAACAACAACAAACCCACAAGTGGTCCCAATGAGTTAGCCCATCTAACTTTGATGCGGAACGACTTTGATTTGCTTTCATTTCACAAAGTTTCAAGTGGAATCGATCCGATTGGAGAAAGTGTACGATTGAATTAATCAGATCATTGACATTTAATTGCTTTATGGGCTTAGAAACGCCTAGGGGAAATTTTTGACAATAGTCAAGCGGTAGCAATTATAAATTGAGACATTGCGTCGGACTGATCGGCTTATATGTTGTATATACCTACACAAGTATATTCTTCTGTTGGTACAACAGCTTCGAGGTTGCTGAAAGATGTGCTAAGGCACGTCTCAATTTGTGCAAAAACTGCACAACTAAACTTGTTCTACAGACCCAAATATTTGGATTCTTCAGGTTCCTTATGAGCGTTACATTGGTCTCGATTTGATTTTGAAGTTTAAGCTCTTTACCCTAGTTATTTCATTTTTTATTTCGTTTATCGTTTATACACAGTGCGACCTTATTAGCAGGATTAAATATGGTTGACTGGTTCGCTTGGTTGGTTCGCAAGAATATTACAGTTCACGTAATATAACCAAAATAATAAAACAATTTTTTTTTAATAGAACCCATATTTGATAAAAACCACACTTTTTCGAAAATCGCCTTCGCAGATGTTTTGAAATACATAATTTATTATGTTCATATGTTCCGAAATACAGACATGTACATATGTATGTATTTAAAAAAAAACATTTGTATCTATTCAATATGCAGTTATACCAAAAATCGATTCTATATTGTGGTATGCAATGTATTTGAATGATTATGCCAACTGACAAAATTGGCGGAAAGAAATACCAGCATAGCTAGTTCATTTTGTCAGTCCGTATACTTTTCCGATTCTAAGCATAGACAGTGTCTCTACTAAGACGTTTAATTGCTCCTCCTTCCGGACTTGCACTACCAACTTTTAAATAATAATAAGAAAAATATTTAATTACTTCGTTGACTAGACTTACATATACATATGTATGTGCAGAAATAAGAAATCAAAGCCATTACATTCCATAACATTTAACTGCGTCGCAAATACTGAAAAAAATCTTCGTACTTAAAAATAGTATTGGAATATGTACTTGTAAATATACGGCGTCAGCAGTCCTACACAGAACCAAGCCTAGCTTCTAGCAACCATTTTTGTGTGCGTGTTATTTTTACCACGAAATGGAAGGGACCTACAGTTTTTTGCCTACTCCGAACGGCGAGTTGAGAAGTTCCTCACGACAAATGATACTCTTTGATTGCTTGTCAGACATTCGAAAGAGGTGGTACTGTGCTAGGATTGAACCCGGGCAAGCATGCGTAGTAGTCCAACGCACTAACCAGCACGGCCACGGCGACCACCAATATGTACATGTATACATACATAAAATAAATAAATGTTTTTTGGTAACGTGTTATGGTAATAATAGGTCTGTTCCCGTACCTGCCCAAAACAGCCGAAATCAGTCAAATCCTGTTCCCGTACGAAGATTTTTCATATGTTTTGACAGAAGAGAGTGTAGTTTCGGCTGTTTTCGGCTGTTTTCAACAGTACGGGAACAGACCTAATAATGTACTAGTGAATAATCCGTACAATTGGAATATTTATACATTTGCTATATATAATTTGTTCACATTACCTATAGTATGTAAATCAATAAATATTCTAACTCACTTACTTAAGGTGGCGCTACAGCTCCGGGTGAACCTGGGCCTGCTTCTCGCAACCATTTGTGTATGCGTGTTATATTTTTGCACGAATGGAAGGGACCTACAGTTTTTTTGCCGACTCCGAACGGCAAACTGAGAAGCCATTGACAAGTGATACTCTTTGATTACTTGTCAGACACTCGAAAGAGGTGGGCACCGTAAAAAAACCTTTTTTTAGGTATTGAGGCTGGGATTGAACCCGAGCGATATGCGTAGTAGTCCAATGCACAATGCACTAACCACCACGGCCACGGCGGCCACTAAATATTATGAATACTTTTTATTTCGGCAACTCTCTGATTAATTCATGAAGAACGACAGATTTGATATATTACTAAACTATTTATATATATCTTAGAATTAAGAGGGCAGGATTTCATTGCACAACCCTGCTTTTCGAATATTCGAAATTCGTTTTGACAGAAGACAAACATCCCCGTGTTATTTTTCGCTAAAATATAACTTTTTTAAGCTTAAACAAAAGTAATTATTGGTTATTATATTAGCACTTGTAAAAGGTAACAATGCACATTTTTCAATTATTTAAATATATTGTAAGAAGAATATATAATAATTAAAAAGATTGCAACGTTATTTATTAAGTCTGCTATTATACAATGAATCTAGGTGCATGCAGCATGCACCTTCTTCGAATTCTTTGTTATTTCATCCGCTGTTTCAAGCGCTATTACACTTTGAAACCAGTTTCATGAAACTAGTTTGACAGTTCACTTTATTTTTCAGTGCTGTCGTTTTCAAACAATCAGAATTATTACTAATGAACTCTTAAGAGTAGTATTTTAAGTAAAAGAGTAGTACCTTTGTATATACAAAGGTAGTACGCATAATGTGTTTTCAGTATGAATAATTTTGGTAAGTCAGTTTACCCATCTATTTTGAAATAGTGCCCTTTTATCCTCTAAAGACAAATATTCCGATTGAATCAATCATCAATTTCTCGATAGATTTCGGTTATCGACTACTTTTAATTCAACTTTTTTGTTTAAAGAAGCTCAAATAGATAAAATATATAAATGAAATACGTTGAGTTATGAGAAACAAAAATACTAGCGCATTTTTAAAATTAAAAAAGATCATTTCGTTCTCAAAATTTTGGTATGTATGTATTATAAATGCAATGTGATGATTGTTTATTACAAGCGTTCTATAAGAAAGTCTCCCAGCGTATCTCTATCACTGTATTTTGACTTTACACCATTGAAATCGAGGATTTTCTATAATAAATTGCAAAATAAGATAGCAAATGCTTCAAACTTTGAAATGGAAAAATAAAGAATTCATTGCGTAAATATGTTCACTTGATTATTCTGTTCACCGAAAACGTTATTTTTCATGTACTTAATAAAGTTATCAAACTTGGAAAATGAAATAGTAGTACCTAATTAAGTGTGGGTAGTACCAGGAAAAAGAAAATTGTACAATACTACTATAGTAGTACAAACGACAGCGCTGGTCCTCAGTCTGTCCTCTTTAAAATATGTATGTTCCGGTGCGATAAATCGAAGTCTACTCCACGCACAACGAAACCATATGAAGCAGGATAGTCAAAAAACGGACAAAAGCGAAGAGAAACGTCAAATTGTTTCACCGAAAATTTTACCAACGCGACACAGGGCAGCTTTTATCCGTCTCATCTTTTCGAATCTTTTTTCTCTTTCGCACTTACGTTCTTCGAAAAGTCGCATGCACCTAGATTCATCGTGTAATAGCAGACTAAGTGTTTGTAACTGCAAGTGAACAAAGTGTTTTATTTTTATTTTATTTTTTTCATTTAAATTTACCATGAACTGAAGTTAATTTTATTTGCAACAACTGTATCAAAATGCTAAATGTGTATATCCGTCTTCAAAATACAGGGTGAAGCTTATAAATATCCCTACCCGCATGAGCACTGACTATATTCAGCGGGAATTTTTCTTTGTGGTGAAACGTACTGCGCAGGCTACCAACATATTCCCATGAAAAACTGATGCTTTTGACAACACCTTAAATGACAGTTCAACATCAATTTGATTAGTAGCCATTTTTATTTGTTTAATATTTGCTTTTTATAGTACCAATTGGTTTTTAAGCTTGATAAAAGTGTATAATACGTATAATTACTAAAAAAAATCAAACAGCAACAAAATGGGAAAATCGAGGTCTCGGTCACGAAGTCCTGCAAAGCGAAGACATCATAAAAGTAAACATAAACGCAAGAGCAAATCACGAGATAGATCTGAACGGAGTTCGCATTCCCACAGCCGTCACCGGGATAGAAGCCGTGAAAGAAGTTCAAATAAATTAAAGTAAAGTGTACATTTAAATAAACAATGGTTTATCTCATCTTGCTAACTTTGTATACTCTACAGAAAGCGATCTTTATCTGTTTCTTCTTCAGAAAGTTATGGATCGAGTGGAGATGAAAAACGTCATCAGAGAAAAAAGGGAAGAACTAAAAAGCTGGATGAAGTGGAAAGATTAGCTGAAATGGAGCGGCAACGGAGGCAAAAGGAAGCCGAACAAAAGGTTTAAACAAAAACCCGGTTTAATGTTACAAACTAAAAATAAAATTAATACTGAGATTGACGACGTCGAAAGAATTTCTTGTGTAGTATACTGCGATAGAACTAAAAGCATTTTCTGCCAGAAACTTGGATCGCTACACGCGTCGCGTCTAGTATGTGCTTTCAAAGAAGTGTTTTTTCGTTAATTCTTTTCATTACACAGATGTACTATTTGGTAAGAGTTTTTTTTCTATTGATCTTCGCGGTGGCGGTGCATATTAGAAAAGTTTAAAACAATGTGCGAAGTCGTTTCACATCCTCTAAAATATTGTAAGCATTGATGCTCTCTTATATCCAGTTACTTATGAACTATAAGTCGGTTCTGTCCTCGTCATTATTTTTATGTTCTTGGAATGACTAATAATATATTTCTTTTGTATTTTACAACTGATGGTCACTTTTGTAAATAGTAAAACCTATTACTTGGTTCAGTTTCAGCATTCCAATATAAGACTTACAAATATTCCCAGAAACCTCAATACTCGTACATTATGTATCATATATACGTCTTACTTATTTGATTAGTACTTTCAACCGTTGATGTCTCGCACAACTTCGAAATTAAAAAATTTAAACTGAATTATATATACGGATAAGCAGATAAAGTCATAAAGCACCCACCTTCATACGAGTACGTATGTACTTACTTTTATAACGCATTAATTTCCTAAAAAAGGTTTATTTTATATAATATAAAAGAAAATGTATTACAAAACACTTTTAATACAAGTTTTACTTTGTAACCATAAAATTATTTAGATTATCGAAGAAGAAGCAGCTAAGCGAATAGAACTTTTAGTAAAAAAACGAGTGGAAGAAGAATTGGAAAAGCGAAAAGAAGAGATTGAACGAGAAGTGAACAGACGTGTTGAAGCGGCCAAAAAAGATATGGAACGTGATATGATGCTTGAGCTGGAAAAGCGAAGAGAACAAATCCGCGAAGAAGAAAGACGTCGGGAGGCAAGTGATTTTCCAAAAGTCTTAAATTGTTTTTCTTAATGAATTCCCACTAGCACTTTTTACTCAATATGTATATTTTATTTATTTTGAAAATCAAATGCTCACACAGTACAAAATTCATACTTTACATGGTTTCAAATTTATCCCACAAAGCCGCAACGGCTACAAATATGTGGTTTAAATTTTGAAATAGTGAGCCGGAAAGAATTAACGCAATATAAATATAATCATAGCCATAAAATGAAATGTACTGAAATGCATTGAGTCCTTTTTAATCGATTAGATAATAATTAGCTTCAAATATTTATTATAAATATAAATTACAAAGAAAAATCTATAATTTCCTTTATTTACAATATATGTACTCAATCTTTCATTGTTATGCCATAATTTAAGTTTTCTAATATGTTATAGGAAGAGGAAAAAAAGAAACGTGACGAACTAGAGCAAATACTAGCTGAAAATAATCGTAAAATTGAAGAGGCTCAGCGAAAATTAGTGAGTAACAACTCAAAATTGGATGGCTTTTTAATAACCTGTTAATTATAGGCTGAGGAACGATTGGCAATAATTGAGGAGCAGCGACTTATGGACGAAGAAAGACAAAAAATGCGTAAAGAACAGGAGAAACGCGTCAAAGAAGAACAGAAAGTCATACTAGGAAAAAACAACTCCAGACCTAAACTATCATTTTCATTAAAACCTGGTGCTTCATGAGTTTGAATAATAGAAAACTTAGCCTTTTTTTATTTATTCCTTTCACTGAACTGAGTCATAGGTTTGCGTTCTTAAAAAACACTCGCGCCAAACAATATAAATGCATGTTTGATGCATTCAATGAGTTTAGACTCGTCAAATATAACCTGTTGATAAACGGGTTTTTTTTGTTTATATATGTATGTATTAACAATAAAGATTATCAATGGATATTTTTTTTATAATTTCGACTAGTTCAAATCAAACGCATTTCTTTTGCAACAACATAGTAGGTAGGTATGTAAGTTAGAAAATATCGAAAGCTTGGAGCAAGTAAATTACCTTACTTTGAAAATGGAAACCTGAATAAGCATCTAGTGTTCGTCTTCTGCGGTAAAGCTCAGAATAACAAAAAGAAAATCGTACATCGGTAAATATAATTAACAATTAGTTTTTTTTTTTTTTGAAGAAAACAGTGGCGGCGAGCCTCACTTTCTCACTTTAATTTTTTTTTTAACTAATCCGCACCGAAGTGTAACTTAGCAGAGATATGCACCTTTCCTGGGTTGCTATTTACAGTACACTTGCGATAACGTGACCGTTTTTTAAAGTAAAATAACGATTAGTTGTGAGAGCTGATATGTACTGAACATATTTGAATTAAAAATGAATTACAAAAAGTGTTACTATTTTTTTTTTATAAAAATAGCAAGGGAAAACTGAAAGGTAATCGAAAATATAAAAATTTATAAAAAAGGGAATTGATTTCATTTCAACTGCAAGACCGACTGCCCGCACGAAAAATCATTTAAAAAATTAATATTCCTAGGGAGACTAACGCACTTACACACAATACACAGTCAATCATTGGCTAAACAGTTAACAGTCAACAAGAACTGTTCACTGTTCACGATATCGAAAGGTGCCTATTCTCGTTACTGGGGTAATATAAAAATTTTCCTTTGTTTTAAAATTAATGAAACATGAAACGTCACACGATCGAAAAAGCTAAACACTAATAAATGTATTTATTTGACAGTTCTCAAATAATATGTTATATGATTCTGTTCCTTGATAAAAATCCAACTAATGGACGATAAACAAAGTTCATATGATATGTAACAAAAACTTATGATTAAAAAGATGTACCTGCTGTATTTTCAAGCTAGCGGTATGGTATGATGGAAAGGCGGGCAACATGTAATGGAGCTGTAATAAAGAGCAGATCTATTAAGGATTTGCCGAAAATCTACCATCGAAGTTAAGCTGGAAATACACGATACAATCGTTGTACAACCGCGAGTTGTACCGATATCGGTACAATCGTTGTATGTAACACACACACTATACAATTTGGGTACGATTTTCATAAAACCAGAATTTTGTTTCATTCATTCTTCAGCTGTCGTTGTGATTATGTCAAAAAAAATTATTTACTATGTAAAAATATTATATTTTAATTTATCAACAGCCGAGATCACCTCCGAACACTTTTCCTTTAATTTTTCCAAGTCATCTTCTCGTAAACATTTATTACTGTACTCCTTGCTATGTACATCCCATACACATTCACCGACAAAATCACACCGTTGTACAACGATTGTATCGTGTATTTCCAGCTTTTATATTTATTCTCTCTGGACACATTGTCATTTTGCGTTTAAAATCGGCATGGTACAACTAAAATGTTGTTAATAGTAAAAGGTAGTTAATGTTTTCGTAAACTGTAGTATCAATACCTAAGTATTGTTGTTATATAACTATTTAAAAATTTCTTTCAACAAACATTTTTGGCAAATTAAAACGAAAAATATACAAACCTGAACGCAACCATTTGAACATGGTTTGAATTCCTTCATTGGAATTTCAATGGGAAATGGTTTCGTTTTCGTTGCGATATTGAGTTAGTGAAAAGATATTCCGAAATAAGAATGAAATGAATGCTATAATGAATGTAAATCAAAAATATATATATTTATAGACATTTTTGTAAGTTTGGATTAATTAGGTCTCTCGTTGAAATCAGAAATATTCCAAAAGTTGATATGTAGGTATGACGATATATATTTTTATGAATCAGCATTAAAGAAAATGACATTTATTGCACAATTTCCGATTTCACAACATTATTTAAAGTTTTACATTTCATAAGTTTGAAAGAAAGGATTGCTGAATGCTTTCATCTTCGCTTGCACTCTTTCATTCCATTTTCCAATAAATAGTTGTTCCAAAAACAGGCCATCATGATCTCACATCTTTCTTTTTTCAAAGAACGCCATTGCAGGCGTGTGGTGTTTTACAACTTCGGTCAAGAAATCACTAAACATCCAAGATGGTAGGTAAAATATATTTAAAAAATTTAATTCTTAAGATAGTGCGTGTTATATTCTATTGAAGAAAGATGTTATTTTGTTGAAGTTGCGTTTGTATAGTTACAAAAAAACCTTATTATTTGAAGAGGTTTTTTAAATGTAAAGTATCTGCCATTGTGCTATTATGACGTGTGCTATTTTGTCATGTAAATTGTTAAATATCTAATGCTCGAATGATAAATAGCTATTAACTATGTTTAAAATTTTTATTTTTAAAGGTTAACTTCACCGTAGATGAAATCCGTGCCTTGATGGACAAAAAACGGAATATCCGTAATATGTCTGTCATTGCTCACGTCGACCATGGAAAATCCACCCTGACCGATTCCTTGGTAAGTATTTAAAAAGTGTATTTTGTTAATTAAATCAATGCAAAATTGTTGTTTGTATATACATAGGTCTCTATGGCTGGTATTATCGCTGGAGCTAAAGCCGGAGAAACTCGTTTTACCGATACCCGTAAAGATGAGCAGGAGCGTTGCATCACCATTAAATCGACGTAAGTCTATATTTCTTACTTCTTATTAGATATGTACTGCTTCTAAAACCTACTTAAATGATGATACTGATGACGAGACTGATCGGAACTTTTAAAAACTAATATGTATATTTCATATAAGTTTACATAAGGTTCTGGACAAGATTATCTTACATCCTGATTAAGTTACTCTATGCAGTGTTTTAGGCTTAACGTATGGAAACATACTAAACAAAAATGTATTCCATTTGCAGTGCCATCTCTATGTACTTTGAAGTTGAGGATAAGGATTTGGTATTCATCACCCACCCTGATCAACGCGAAAAGGAAGAGAAGGGTTTCTTGATCAATTTGATTGACTCACCTGGGCACGTTGATTTTTCATCTGAAGTAACTGCTGCACTTCGTGTTACTGATGGCGCTTTGGTGGTCGTGGATTGCGTTTCAGGTGTTTGTGTGCAAACAGAAACTGTATTACGTCAGGCTATTGCTGAACGTATAAAGCCAATCTTATTTATGAACAAGATGGACCGTGCGCTTTTGGAATTGCAGTTGCAAGCTGAAGAGTTGTATCAAACTTTCCAGAGGATTGTCGAGAACGTTAACGTTATTATTGCTACGTATAACGACGACGGCGGACCAATGGGTGAGGTTCGTGTTGACCCCTCAAAGGGTTCAGTTGGTTTCGGTTCCGGTCTTCACGGATGGGCTTTCACCTTAAAACAATTTTCTGAAATGTACTCAGAAAAGTTTAAAATTGATGTGGTCAAACTAATGAACCGGTAAGTACACAAGCTAATATTGTAGACATATTTAATTGTTGAAAGCTTCTAGCACAAAAAGTGTTTCACTTAGGACTTGCTTATTTCGGGCTTACCTGAATTGGCTTGTCCTGAGACTGTGTGACTAGTGCAGTTTGAAATAGAAGTAGAGTAAACTTTATTTGGCTGTAGGACTTCCTTAAGCTCAAATAGCTCCCAATTGTTTGGTAACGCTACTTTGCGACCTCTATCCTTATGTCTGGTCTAAGTAAGCTAAACAAATGTTGGAACAATTATCATGAATGTGCACTTGAACTACATAAGCATTACATTTTTATACTTAACTAATGAAAATAAGAATGTAAAGATATATAAGATTAATATCATTTTATTCTCCAATGTAGTCTTTGGGGGGAGAACTTCTTCAACGGCAAGACCAAGAAATGGGCCAAGCAAAAGGAAGCTGATAACAAGCGCTCATTTTGTATGTACATCTTGGATCCCATCTACAAGGTATTCGATGCCGTCATGAACTACAAGAAAGAAGAAATTCCAACCCTTTTGGAAAAGATTGGAGTCACTTTAAAACATGAGGATAAAGATAAGGACGGAAAACAACTGCTTAAACTTGTTATGCGTAGCTGGTTGCCAGCTGGATCAGCTTTACTGCAAATGATAGCCATTCATTTACCGTCACCGGTCGTTGCTCAAAAGTATCGTATGGAAATGTTGTACGAGGGCCCACTAGATGATGAGGCTGCTATCGCTGTGAAAACTTGTGATCCAAACGGACCGCTTATGATGTACATATCGAAAATGGTGCCCACCACTGATAAGGGTCGTTTCTATGCTTTCGGTCGTGTTTTCTCCGGCAAAGTTGCAACTGGTATGAAGGCTCGTATCATGGGTCCCAACTATGTTCCCGGTAAGAAGGAAGATCTGTACGAAAAGGCCATTCAACGTACTATCTTGATGATGGGCCGTTATGTTGAAGCTATCGAAGATGTTCCATCTGGTAACATTTGTGGTCTGGTTGGTGTGGATCAGTTCCTCGTTAAAACTGGAACCATCAGCACATTCAAGGATGCGCACAATATGAAGGTACATACTTTTCAACATGATTCTACTTCTATAAACTTGGTTTAATATGATGATATAAAGTTTCACAGACCTGTACTGAGTGCTTTGAAAGAAAAATTGTCACTGATAAACATTTCTAAAAAGTTCATTATTCCTATTACTTTTCTTTGAAGACTTATTAATGTAATTAATCTTTTTATTTCGCAATTTTTTAACAGGTCATGAAGTTCTCTGTATCACCCGTTGTTCGAGTTGCCGTTGAGCCCAAAAATCCAGCTGATTTGCCAAAACTTGTTGAAGGTCTGAAACGTTTGGCCAAATCTGATCCTATGGTACAGTGTATCATTGAAGAATCTGGAGAGCACATTATTGCTGGCGCTGGTGAATTGCACTTGGAAATCTGTTTGAAGGATTTAGAAGAAGACCATGCTTGTATTCCTCTAAAGAAGTCTGACCCTGTTGTATCCTACCGTGAAACCGTCTTCGAAGAATCGAATCAAATGTGTCTGTCAAAGTCTCCAAATAAGCATAACCGTCTTTTAATGAGGGCTGTCCCAATGCCTGATGGACTCCCAGAAGATATTGATAAGGGAGATGTGAGCTCAAAGGACGATTTCAAGGTCCGTGCACGTTATTTGGCCGAGAAATACGACTACGATGTAACGGAAGCCCGTAAGATCTGGTGCTTCGGTCCTGACGGTACAGGTCCAAACTTCATCATGGATTGTACAAAATCTGTACAGTATCTTAATGAAATTAAGGATTCCGTTGTAGCTGGTTTCCAATGGGCGACCAAGGAAGGTGTTTTGGCTGATGAAAATTTGCGTGGTATGTATTTTACTACATTATTTTATGTCACATACTTTTTGCATTTTAATTATGTTATTTGCATTCATGATGAAAAAAAAGAGTCGGAAATGTCTTGGCGAATATTTAATATTCAAGCTCAACAGGCCTGATGCCAAATAATATGAATTTTTGTTTTTTTACTGATCAATTATTAAATTTAATTACAATATTATGTCTCAATTTAAATAGGTGTCCGTTTCAATATTTATGATGTTACCTTGCACGCTGATGCAATCCATCGTGGTGGTGGCCAGATCATTCCAACTGCTCGTCGTGTCTTGTACGCAGCAGCTATAACAGCGTCGCCACGTCTTATGGAACCAGTATATTTGTGTGAAATTCAGTGTCCAGAAGTCGCAGTCGGTGGAATTTACGGTGTATTGAATCGTCGTCGTGGTCATGTTTTCGAAGAAAGTCAAGTGGTCGGTACCCCTATGTTTGTTGTTAAAGCTTATTTGCCTGTCAATGAATCATTTGGTTTTACTGCTGACTTGCGCTCAAATACTGGTGGACAGGCCTTCCCGCAATGCGTGTTCGACCACTGGCAAGTACTTCCAGGAGATCCAATGGACACAGGCACTAAGCCATACCAAATTGTGCAGGATACACGTAAACGTAAAGGTCTAAAGGAGGGTCTTCCAGATCTTACCCAATATCTAGACAAATTGTAAAATGGCGAAGAGAGCACTCACCCGGTTTAAGTTTTGAGGTTATTTCAAAATAAAATATTTTAAAGCGGTACCATCAAAAATAAATTAATTTTGTATTAAATGTTTTTATTTTTTTATTATTTAAAGTAACTAGAATATACTTTTGATTTGGATTTTCTCCATCTCAACACCCTGTTTTTTTTCCCAAAAATAATGACTTGTTTGCATAATTTACTTTTCTATTGGCAGCAGAAATTGGCACAATTTGATCTTTTAGTAAAATGTAATCCTTTTTTCTTTTGAAGAAGCTGTATTTTACATTTAATAAACTTGGGGCTGAGGCAAAGCTATTGATTTAACTGATTTGAAGTTGTTTAAAAGTTTTCGTCTGTTTTTTTTTTGTAAATAGGTACTCAAATAATACCCATTTTTTCAGGTAAGTAAATAAATGCTAGATCGCAACTGGATGACAAAATTGAATAGGATGTACCTACAAGTAATACTGAAATTAAGGTCTATTCCCTTAGCCTCCCAAAGCGGCGATTTTTTTTGTAGAACTGCGTACGGAGAAATTCATGTAAGGTCTGTTCATTGAGGATGTTCTGGGCAGAAAAGTACAAGGTTTTCTGTTCAGTGAGAAAAATGTCTGTCCGAAACCGATCTCGTTTGTGTTCAGTGAGGTTGTCAGAACAGAAAAGTACAGGAAATCTTGCACCTCCTTTGGAGGTAGAACAGACTAGTGTACAGGTGTCAAAATCAGCTGTGGCCATAATTTTAATTTGTTTTCAGCAATTAATTTCTTTTATGAAAGTTAAACATGGAACAAATTTAAATAAAAGACAAATATGGGCAAACTGTACCATTTGTAATTTGTTTAAATATCTTAGATTTCACTTTTCAACATCTTATATTTCATTTTAAATAGAAATGACAATTTACAAATGTCAACATGCTTTTAAACTAAACATATGGGCTATAAGAGGTCTGTTTGGTGTGTCGATAGTTTCTGCAATACTATGTTAACTTTCATAGAATCATGACAGTTGCATGGCTCTCAATTTTTTTTACTCTCATTTGGCTCGCTCTTTGCGATGAATTATCTGCAAGTATCTGCAAGACCTTTTCCTCGGAGTGGACTGTTGAACTCTGTCAAACCAAGCCATCTGACAGTTTGAGAAATGTCATAATCTTCATTGTAGTGGAAAACAAAAACAAATCGACAGGTTTCGTTTCAAAAGCGTTTGGTGTCTTTTGTTCAAGTTTTTCTCTGGGAGAGGATATCTCTCTCATTGAGAGGATTCTACTATTTGACAGATATCAATCAGACCATACTTTTCTGTTCTAACTTTGATTTGACATTTTGCTCGAATCTGTGCTGTTCTGATCTGGTTTTTCCTCAATGAATAGACCTGTAGTTTGTATCTAAAAAGACAAGGCAAAAAAACGTAGTTATTTGTTTCAGTTGAAGCTACGTAGATATGTAGGTCAATACTTGATACATAAAGCCGAGATTTTCTATGGTACCTAAGTCTTTTTTTTTTTTGTCGGTGATTATAAAACGAGTTGTTTGTAAAGCTGGCACGCAGGCAGTGGAAATAAATACAATATCGTTAAAGTACTGATATGTGCACATCAGAAGTCAATATTTAGTTTAACTATACTCTTGTGTAAACACTCAATTCAAAAATATGTAAGTTATTTCACAGCTTCTTATAAGGGTGCATATTTAAATTCAAAATGCTCTTTCAATGGCAATATCTTTTGTTGTGTACATATGTAAAGGTATTACATAAAATGAATTTTGTAATTTGTTTTTTAGTGCCCGTGCCAGACCTAACAAAATGGGACGTCAACCTAACTTTTAAAGTGGTGAGTTTTAGTTGATTTGAGTATACTCACCACTTATTTTTTTTCTCAACACAGTTTCCTTCACTTTTTCTGATTGTTCTGATTCCAACAAAAAAAAATTCGATTCAACTTATACTGCTGTGGTAGTGCTAGTGCTATAATTTTTTTGCAAGGCAGAAAGCTAATTTTCTAGTTTTTGTTTCGATACGATAATTTATAAACTTAATATTTGGTGCATAAATTTGATAAATTTCTATTCCAAAATCGCGGAAAAATGGGGTAAATAATCAAAATTGTATATTGGTGGAAAAAATGTCTGCTGTGAGAAAATCAATTTATTAAAGACGTGGGGAAATTGACAAAAGTTTCCGCCCGTCTGTTCACTGTTTTATTGAACTTAATTTAGTGCAAAAATGTTTCTCTGGGAATGTACCTACTGTAATTTTTGTTAATTTCGTTTGGTCAGGATAAACAATAATCTTATTGAATGTAAAATAGGGTTACAAACATTTTCTGAAATTAATCGATTGTTTGCTTCATATTTATGTATTTCTGTAAACCCACTGCCTTATTTTTCTTAAAAAGTGATGGGGCGTAAAGATTCCAAGTATTGCATATGAATATCTTAATAATTACCTATGTACATACATGAGTGGTGGAAGAGTTAGTTAATTAAACTTTTTTCTACAGGGAACAACCAATATTCACATGTCAGGCTCACGTCTTCCACATTGACCCAAAAACGAAAAGAACATGGATCACTGCCAGCATGAAAGCTGTTGCAGTGAGTTTTTTTTACGATTCATCTCGAAATTTATATCGCATAATTAGTGTCGAAGGTAGCAAGGCAGTCATCAATTCCACAATAACTCCAAATATGACATTCACGCAGACTTCGCAAAAATTTGGACAATGGAGTGATGTTCGAGCTAATACGGTATATGGTTTGGGATTTGCATCGGAAGCTGAATTAACAAAGGTAATAATTATTGAGTTGCAAATTTCATTCATGCATGTATGCTCAAAATGTTTATTTATTTTTAGTTTGTGGAAAAATTCCAAGAAGTCAAAGAAGCTACTAAGAATGCAATGGCTAAGTCCTCGGCTAATGGTGAACAACAACTATATTCTTTCATTATAAGGCAATATAATTTATTTAAATAGGAAGTGCAGCAGCAACACCCACAACATCTGCAAACACGTCGCCGGTTACTTCTCGAACTGGCGGTATGCAGAATGACAATTCTTCTTTGGAGCATACAGTAGATCCGCCGAATTTATCGAATACAAATACTCAAAATGCCAACCCCGATAGTCCATCACATAAGATAATTCAAAGTAGCAATAACACTATTTCTGATGTCAAACAACTAACCACACAAATTGTGGGCGATGTTGGAGCCGGTCATACGGGTGGTGGCGAGCAACAGCTAAAATACGAAAATGAGAGACTTAAAATGGCTTTGGCACAAAGGTAGGGATAATTTATAAAAGTACTATATATAGCAATTCGTAAGCTTTGGTGTCCAATGTATTTAGCTGCGCTAATGCGAAAAAATGGGAGATCGAACTATCTACGTTAAAAAACAATAACATACGTCTCACAAGTGCACTACAAGTAAGTTTTTTTTCCCCAATAATTATCAATAAATCGTTAAAGTAATTGTGCATATAGGAATCAACAGCAAACGTTGATGAGTGGAAGCGTCAACTCCATACATATAAGGAAGAAAACATTCGACTTAAACGTGAAATGGAATGCACCAGACAAGGGTCAGCACCTGGTTCCGGTGGAAACGAAATAGCTGAAGATCTTCGTAGAGAAATTGGTCTACTGAAGGGACGAATAGAAGCTCTAGAAAAAGAACTATTGAATCAAGAAATTGAACTTAAAGCAGCCAATCTAAGCTTGCTTGATAAGAGTTCAGATAAAAATGTAATGTGCTTTATATCAATTAATTGTATAATTAATCAAGTGTATTAATTACAGTTGGCCAAACTCGGGGAGCTCAATAGTTTATTTGCCAAACATTTATCTGATCTTCTTGGTGTACAAAAGGATATGGATCATTTAATTCATCCTACAAAGAGTACTTGAGACATGCATGTCGATTTGATTGATAAGGTAAAAAGAATTGTTTATGTCAGACACTGACACTACATATGTATTTGCTTATGTTTTGTGACTTTCTACAAAGTCCACAATACTTGCTGTAGTAGGTACATATTTTAAATGGATATTTAAAGCGCCTTCATATGTCTTTACCGCATTTCTAGCAATCTAACAACCTTTTTTATTTTGTAATTGATATTTTCCAATTTAAACATTTTATCATTGTCAGTTTTCTGAATCCGAACAAATTGCTTCGATGGAATTTCATGTTCAAAAAGGAAGTGGCAATCTTACTTCTATAGAAACTGAAAACACACTCTCGAATGTAACTTCAATACAATCTCAATTGCAGTCGTTGTATGATTGCGATGATTCATTAAAAATCTGCGATAAATACAATAATTACAAAAATTTTAATCTCAACAACTCAACAGACAAACTAGTATATATGCATGCAAGTAATATAATCGAGAATACAAATACTCACCTCCTTTGTAACAAATCTTTGGGTGGCAGCGGTAGTGTTGTCGACAGCTCTACTAATCTTAGAAGGATTTTGGAGAAGCAGGATCAGAAGCAACAAAATCCTGAAAAAACAAATAATACAACGCTGTCCGAATCAAAAAAGAATGTCTCTCCTGAGATGACGACGAAGCAGTATTTGAAGGATTCAACTAAGGAACAAAGTGACACTAACAAATCGTCTGCTGTGACCGCAGGTATAGCAGCTTTCACAGGTCTTAACAATACTAAAACAGCTACTATACTTGTATCGAAGACAAAAACCAAAACAGGACTTCCGTTATTGTTAAAAAACTCGATAAATTAGATAAATAGTATGTCCAATCTGCTCGTTTGAATTGTTTTACAAAAAAAGCTTTGTTTGCAATAAATGCAGGTCTAAGTTAGGACATCATATTTTATATAAATTATTTTTACATCAGCACCATCGATTTTTGTTGCAAAATGTTGTGCTTTATACCATACAATTTCAATGTTATTTACTTTACAATGTCGGTATATACACATAATAACGCAACTTAACAATCTTTTTCCTTTATTATTCTTCAGTATTAATTTTTAACTAAAACAATATTGCAACGATGAAGTTGTATCTTCAGTATGTACACTATCAAACCACAATGCCCAAAAAAATGTAAATAATGAGAGAATATTGCAATTCTTATAGGAGAAACCCTTAGAAGTTATTCCAACGGATAACAAGAAATGCAGTTCGCGTTTAAAATAAATATGGAACGAATTAAAGTGTAAAACATAGCTATAAGTTGATAAATTATTTATTCTAGGCTTAGTTTTTAATTAACAACAATATATGACAACCACAAAATATTACCTACGAATGTTAAGTTTTAATTAATGGCATTTTATTTGCAGAAGAATAATACCAGTAACCATGAATAACCGTCATGTATTATCAACAACTTAAAACATATTACAAAATTAACATTGAAAAATTTTATGGTTAAATATGAATACATACTATATGTACTATGTAAAAATTTCTTTTCTACTTTTAATAATGTGAACAATTTTTAATTAGACATGTGTGAAATCTAAAACAGAAATTATAAAACCGTTTTGCATCCTAACCTTAAAAAAGCCCGGCCAATAACTTCCAGTTTCTAAAAAAAAGAAATTACTTCTAGCCCGTTCAAATGATACATGAGTACATGACCTATTTTTTATCAATTTATATTTTGATTTCACATCTTTGGTCCGGTACCCTATTAAAAATAATATAGGAAATCAGACAAATTATGAAATGGTTAATTGAAGTGCTACTCCTACGTGTTTTAGTTTTGTTCTTTTCTTGACCTATTTGAAATTTGCGAACATGTAATAAAAAATATTAAGGAGTGAAATAAAACTACATAAATATATTAAATAATTTTTATTGAAAATCATGTTAAATGCAAAAAAGCAAATGAATTATAAACAATAAAAAAAACCACTCGAATAAACAAATATATAAAAAACGCGTTGGCGCACGTTTTGTTTCAGTATTCCAATATTAACGATGACTTTCAGAGACTTCCTTACTTAACCGATTTAGATATGTACAATATAATGTTTGCATGTACTATGTACTATGTACTCATGTACAATACATAATGTGTAATCAGAAGCAAAAGAGTAAATTGAAAAATACTTCCAAGTTGATATACCAGGTTTATTGTAAAGGATAATATTAATTGTGGTAAAGTATATTAACACTTAATAAATTGAAACTGTAATTAGTACAACTACGTGATGAACAAAGATCCATACAATTCGTTTTGAGACCCTTCTGTCCACTCGGTGGTGTTATTAGGTGCCATGAAATTTATTAATTTGTGGTGTACAACGTATCTGTAATAAAAAGCATAAGCAGTCGAAGCTAGAAACAAGCCGCTCATTTTTGTTTACCTAATTTTACGGCCTTTACTGGCTCGTGTATCCACTTTCTTTTTCATCTTTTGCCGAAGTTTTTGGAGCTCGGCAAACTGCCTTGTAACGTCATATGCATTTGAAGATACGTCCGACTTAAATTCAATGAGTTCTCTTAACTGCGAGTGATAAAAATCCGTATCATCATAAATATGTTTGCTGAAAATATCTTCTTTTGCTTCAATCTGGTCAACTAATTCACGGTTTTTGTATCCAAATAATTTGTAAGTCCCTTTCAATTTTCTCGATTTCGCAATATGTTCGTCTTTATTTATTAAGTGATTGTCAATTTTCCGAACAATGTCGAACTCTTCGTTCATATTTTTTCCCTTATTCGTACCAGGTGTTAACAGCTTCGTACGATCATCCCATTTAAGTAAAACCGAATTACGATAGGTTCGAAACTTTTCGAAATTTGATTCGATTGTTAGAGCAAATCGTTTTGAAGGACTTGTATTTTCATTTGATTTAGGATAGCTTCTCTTTCCTTGGCACAATCCAATTTTTTTTATTTCGGAGAATTGACTTGCAAGATTCACTTGTGCTTCTATCAATTTTTCGAGTAGCACCTCGGCATTTTTTCGAGCTTCTTCAGCTGACTCTCGGTGTTCCTTTTCAGAAAATATTATGGAAAAATCTTGGGGAAAAGGTAGGCTGTTTGCTTTATTTAGCATTTTCTGTGAATGGATGCGAATTTCTAGAAGTTTTTCCCAAACTGCTAGTTGATTTTGTACGCACATGCCCTTTTTAGTTTCAATTTTTTTCTTTTCGGCAGAAACTAGTTTACCTTCTGGTGCTTCCTCGTCTTCTTGAACACTATCATTTTCATCACTATCTTTGTACGAATAACTACGTTCTAGTCTTTCCGACATTTTACTACCTTGTTCTTCCTCGCTAGAGCTAGTGACTTCGAAATCATCGACGGCTGAACCATCTTCGGAATTATTATCAACACTCTTTCGAGGAACAATTTCTCCACTATACTTATTACTTTGTTCGGACAGTAACTGAACATTTCGCTTACGAATGTGACTGAAGGATTTGTTGACCTCATCTTTGGAGAAATTATAGTCATCTTTGTCAAAGTGTATTAACTTGGGTGCTTTATCACTCTCTGAATCAGATTCAGATGCAGTGAAATTACGACTTAAGTTTTCTTCCACTTTTTCATAAAAAGCTCTGTTTTTAGTTTTTCTTAACATTTTTTTCAGTTTCCAATAAAAAATAAATAGAAAAAATACACAGTACAAACTTTTTACTTGTTTTTCTTTTTGCTTGCAAGTGCTCTGCCAAATGTCAAAGTGACAGTACCTTCTCCATGTGCCTTTTGAGTTGCCAAACTACTTTTTCTCTGTTGTTTAAGGGTATAATGCCATTTTATCGCAGCAATGCAGATGATAAATATTTTTTTTATTACCTGCGAGTTGATTTATGTAATATGTTTTTATAAAATAGGATCAGAATTTTAATTTCGTTTACAAATATTTGCTTTTATTGTTACTTTAAGTTTTCAAGTCACATAATTTGTGATTTGATTTAAAAATTTAATTTTGAATAAATTTAATTAAAATTTAATTTAGACTTACGAATCCCTCAGATTTGATTCCACTACCTCAACAGAGATATTTCTATTAAGTGGAACAACGTTCTCAACAGCGAAGAAAATGTATCTGTCAAAATTAGTATTCTTCTTCAATAACGCTGATTACACGACTCTTTTTTTCGTTTGTTTCGTCTTTCGATTTTTTTGACAGGTACGTACCATAGTGATTACACGGTTCCTAATAATTGGTGGATACGTGCATACGTGATTCTGACGTTTATTGAAATTCACATTATATTTAGGAAGGGAATAGCAAGATTTCAGTTGGAATCGCACTAAATTTACTTATTATGGAGGTTAATAATTGCGTGCTTACTAGCAATTGTAAAATGTCCCTGAATTTAGCTCCAAAATCAACTTTAAAATTCATCATTAAAATTCTCTGCTTTGTTTTGCTTGTCAAACGAGAAATGTCAAAGATCAACCGGAAAAAATCTCAGAATTTTCATTCCTGCTTTCGTTACTTCATTCCCCTCTCGTTTCTGCACCCCTCCCCCTATCTGTCAAAAAGACGAAAGACAAAATGAACTAAAAAAAGAGTCGTGTAATCAGCGTCAATAACTTAGTTTTTCGCATTCCCTTACTTAAAATAAATACGCATGAAATAAAAACACCATGAAAACATGACAATTTTTTTACTTCACAGCATATACAACTATGTAGTCATTTCATAAAATGTCCAAAATAACCACGTGTTCGGTTTCTGCAGAGAGCCTGGGGAGATTAATCAAAAAAGAAAATTCTCAGGAAATCTATAAAAATCTCCGTTTCCTCAGTTCCACTTACGGATCGCTCGGATATATCGGAGGGATTCGTAAGTGAAACTCGACTATTATAACGGTAAAGTTGTAGATACGTAAGTACAATACGGCAGTGTTTTCTTCTTTTTTCAACAAAAAAAAGTGCAATCAGACATGTATTTTTGTGTGTTTAATATTTATTTTAAATAATTAAAATACATATTTTCTTTTTTTTTTAAATCTCTTGGAGCTTCAGATCTAGGCACTATTGAGTAGAAAAATTTCATACCGATTTAGCGAAAGGCTGTGGAATCTACTTGTTTTTGAATTAAACTTATACACGGTGATGTGTATGTAGCACCATAATTAGATACTGAAGAGTATTTAGAATTTAATAACTGAAATATTATAAATTTGTCAAACAAATTATAGCCCAATATTGTTTAAAAGAGAATCAGTTTTTACTATTTAAGTTTCTTTTATTAAAATGTTTACGCCGTACTTGAAATTCTTAAGTACATAACGATTACAATAATTGACAACATTTATTCGCTCATACAACAATTGTAAAGGATCCACAATAAAATCCTAATTGCTTTTAGCTGGACTGATAAATATCACACAATTTCACTTAATGTGGTCAACCATGATAATAAATAATGTTGTGGTTTTTTGGTTGTATAAAAGCACATGATTTGCATGCGGTAATTACATACGTACAGATGTGTGTTCTATCTACGTACATATCCAGGACAACTTGTACATTCCGTGCTTTCACACATTGACATCTTGATAAAACGCTTAATCCCACAACCCCGGAATTTGTACATCTGCTGTATCTTAATGTCCCTATTATAATGTTATTGTTGACAATATTTTTGTATAATAATGTGTTGATTTTAATGCTGCGCACTGTATGTCTGAGAATACAGTAAACTGCTTTTATAAATCACAGCTAAACAAGCAAATGCTCTTTATATCGTTCAAAGTGTCGAATATAGTGGATCTATTTAAAAATAATAAAAATAGTATAATTTTTCATATTACGAAAAACGAATCCTTATACTGAAGCACATTTACATAAATACATGTTACCTATTGGGTTTAATATAGTTAGTTAAAGAAAAAAACACAACAACACCTCAGTTATTTACATGAAAATGTATAACGTTTGTTTGCTTGCAATCCTGAATTCGAACTTTGAGCGATTATTGCTTTTTTAATGGTGCGGGTGGTGAGGTCGTCTGACTATCGGCACTCTTATCTCTAATGTACCTACATCTATAATCTTGTAGACAGTATTGCTGGTACTAGAATAATATGTGTATATTACTACGAGACGAATAAGAATTCGATTATCTCGCACAACACTTAACTCAATTTTAGTCAAAGAATCTGCTGGATCGACTGCTCATCAGCGGCAAAGTGTTTCTTTTAGTGAAAGAAAGGAAACAAAATATTTATAGTGAACTTGATTGGTATTTAAGAAAAGATAACATTTTTAAATAATTGGATTATTTTCGAGAGATCAGTGAAATTATTAGTCAATACTCGTGTATGTAAGCTTCCATATAACTGCATATAAATTGCACCGGAACTTCGATAATCTATAAATATTTGGTGTGTATATTCAAGATTTTCATATGTAACTTAAGTTTAAGGTGAATATTGTGTTCCAATTAAATCGGGTGATATATGTACATACACATCTCCTCATTATATGTATGTATACATACAGTGCGTTGCTAAAAAGCAAGCGTTCTATCTATCGTATTATTTATTATCAGTTCAGTTTTTTTTTCCTATTTTTTTCATTTTGCATTGAAACTAGCGAACATTTTTTCCGAACGAAATGCGTGCAGTAAAACACAATCGATTTTATTAATCTTTACTTAAATATAAAGAAACAAAATGCCAAACTCTGGAGCAACTGAAAATGTTTACGATCACAGAACCTTGACTGATTGGTCAGAGGTTGGTATCAATGAAACTAATGGCACGGGGACAGAGCTCCACTTGCCGATAAATATGATATTCAATGATGGCCATCGTTTGTCAATCACTGTTTATAGGTAAGTCTGAGTGGTGTCTTATTGTTGTTGTTGTTTTGTGCAGGACATTGTATTTTCTTAGAAACTAACATTCAAATGCATTTTTGTTTTTATTTCAGCATTCTAATGGTAATATCGACAGTTGGAAACATGACAATTTTAGTCTTGTTGACAAAGCGTCGATTGCGGGGGCCATCTAGAATCGATATTATGCTGATGCATTTGGCTATCGCCGATCTGTTGGTTACTCTCTTACTAATGCCTTTGGAAATTGCCTGGGCTTACACTGTATCTTGGAATGCGGGTGATTTTATGTGCCGCCTGATGAGTTTCTTCAGAACATTCGGCCTGTATTTATCGAGCTTTGTTTTGGTCTGCATATCTGTTGATAGGTAAAAAAAATGTATTTTAATTTCTTAAACATTTTATTAAATACATTTATGTATGTATATTGATAATTTTTTCTTGATATTATTTGTAGATACTACGCAGTGTTAAAGCCATTGAATCTATCCAATTCTAGAGGAAAAATCATGCTAAGCATTGCGTGGATGGGGTCTTTTATCTGTAGTGCTCCGCAAGTATTTTATAAAGCAACACATCAACCATTTCATTTATTTCGTTATTTTATTTCTTTTGATCGGTTGCTGTACTTTTTGCTACAACAACATGCAAATAGGCTATCATTTTTCATTTGGAAAGGCATCCGAAGATAGTATGGTACGAGCAATGCGTTACATTTCATTTCTTCAACGAAGAATTTCATGAAATACTTTATCAGATTATGGGCATGTTAGCTATGTACGCACTGCCTTTAATTATCATATTATTTTGCTACATATCTATTTATGTTGAGATCTACCGGACAAGTAAGCGTTTTGTAAAGGGCACAGGTAAAATTTTGTTGTTTAAATTGTTTAATATATTTTCTTCATCTACATATTTTGTTTAGAGAGGTTTCGTCGGTCGAATGACGATGTCTTAGGAAGAGCTAAGCGTCGAACTCTTAAAATGACTGTGACGATTGTCATAGTTTTCATTGTTTGCTGGACGCCATATTACATTATGTGTATGTGGTATTGGCTAGATAAGGACTCTGCACTTAAAGTTGACCAACGCATTCAGAAGGGCTTATTTTTATTCGCAGTAACAAACTCTTGTATGAATCCTATAGTATACGGCGTATTTAACATTCGTGGAAGAGAACAGAATAATAAAAGGGTGCGACATTTTTATTTTATAGACAGATATTTGTTTGAAAATAACTCTTGCATGTTTCATATTTAAGTCAGTGAACAACCGTCAAACAACGCTTACCAAGCGATTTCAAGATGGAAATCAGTTTAAAAATGGACGTGGAATTTCATCGAGTAGTATGATCGGAGATGAAGTGCTGACCACAGTTTCAACAACTGTAACAACAGCACCTGAATCAAAACGTACTGTTTGTATGAGGTACTCCAATATTGCGAAAATTATTATTCAATGCCTTTTTTATCAGCTTTCATTTTCAGTTGTGGTGACTCTATTGAACTTCCTAATCTACAAAGCCATAATAACTCATATCATTCAAACACAGCTCTTCACTGAAGCACTGTAGCAGTACTAGGATTAATAATTTAGCATGTATATTTGAGTTTTGTAAATTATTTCGTTTCATTTATATAAGTAAAATGTTTAATGTAATGTTTATCGATACTTGTTTCGTGGTTAAGATAAATCAATGAACTATTGTTTAAGATAACTTTTTCACTGCTTCTCTCAGTTTACTTTTTCTCACAGATTCGACATTTCGTCCAACTTCCTTTACTAGAAGGCAGATTCATATTAATAAAATACAATTCAGATAGACGGTAGACAGAGTGGCATTATGTAACCAAAACAATGCCACAAACTAATGTTGAGGTTTGTTTCTGTATTATTAATATTCGGTTGATTGTTATTAACTAAACACTTTAGACAAAGTATCGTATAACTCATATAATATTTAGACGTTATTTAATATTATAAATTAAATAAAGCAACAAAATAAAAACCTTTGCCTTTTTAAATTGCGATTTAATTTACTGATCTCTATGTTCCGAATATATAAAAATTAATTACCGTGCGTTAGTCTCCTAAAAATCCGAGAACGGCTCGACCGATTTGAATGATTCTTTTTTGGTTTGTTTGTCTTCATACAGGGGTGGTTTATGAAAAAAGAAAATTCGGGAAAATCCAAAAAAAATTGCGTATTGTATGGGAATGCACTTAACACCACTAATGAGAATTGTATTTCGACAATAAGCAATTACTTATGCAGCCACTTCGGATTACTTTCAAACATATTTCTGATCCTGGTTGACATATGGGTCGAGAACAGAGAATGGCGTCGGAGTGGGAATAGTGGGGCCAAGATGTCACACAACACACACATATCCCATCATAAAGATGCCACAATTTTCCAAGCGGACTGGAGAGAAACTTCAATAAAACAAATATAAACATAATGTTTGACAGCCAAGCTGTACTTAAGGCTCTGAAAAGCCGCAACTACAAATCAAAAGATAAATTCGAATGCCACACAAACCCAAACCTGCTGGCAGAGAAAAACATCGCTAAACTGATATGGGTGCTAGGCCATGAAAGACATGAGGGCAACGAAAAGGCTTATATCCTGGAGCCAACCTGCAGATTCTGACAATAAACAAAAGGAACTACGGATCACCATCGTTCTCATTCTCTAGCAAAAATAAGAGCTAACACACTAGGCAAATACATATTCACGGAAGAAGACTATAAAAGTATTTCAGTCAAAGTGATTATCAAATTTCTAAATTTCTGTATGATTCCTAGACATAAAAGGGGGCACAATAGACCAACTCTGGTCGCAGTGCTAGGCGACATCACTACCGTACCCCAGATTCATCATACATCATACAAGTTTTTTGTGGCTGCATAAAATTAGTCTTCAACATTTTGTATGCTCTACTTGAATTGCCTTGAATTACACCGTTTTCTTACTCACTTACTTTAGGTGGCGCTACAGCTCGGGGTGACCTGAGCCTGCTTCTCACAGCCATTTATGTGTGCGTGTTATATTTTTGCACGAATGGAAGGGACTTTCTGTTATGTGTGGACCCCGAATGGCGAGTTGAGAAGCTCATTGACAAATGATACTCTTTGATTGGTTGTCAGACATTCGAAAGAGGTGGCACCGTGAAAAATAACTTTTAGGTTTTGGACCCGGGCAGCATTGCGTAGTAGTCCAACGTACTTACAACTACACCACGGTGCTCACCGTTTTCTAATGCAATTTAATTACAGACTTATAAATAAATTCATCTTTTGTACATCTTCTTAATGAGTATGTAAGCTCAGCAAATGCAGCGAACCATCAATGTTTCCAGTTTAATCAGATCAATTTATTTATGTACATAATGTATATCCATTTGATTAATGAAAACATCACTTGATTGATGTACGTAGTAAGGCGACAAACACTTGTTCAAATGACCTTCACAGAATTGTATTAACTAATATAAGAAATTGGAAAATGTTTGATCACCAAACTTGAGAAAGCAAACATTTCTAGACACATTGGCCAAATGCTTCTTCGTTTTCCTGTTTTGTGAAACTCCAGAACGCCCATGGCCAAACATACAGCTCTCAGCCGAATTGTGTACCTGGACTGTTTGACAGCGCTGCGTGGGAAGTATACAGCAGGATAAGTACTATGCGTGCCGTCGTTTTTATATAGGAATGTATTTTCATCGCTTGCGGTTCAACGATTAAAGTTTGGCAAGATCTTTTGGAAATCATTTTTATTTAGACACTCGGGCGGATTGTATTGTATGTAAAATTGTCGTCGTTTCTTTATTTTTATTTTTGTTTTATGTCATGACTGACTGTGGGTGATGCTTTCCACCGGAAAATCTATATGATATTCCGTTCTAATACGTCAACTTAGTATAATTCAATCAGATGACCTGAATTTTCCTCTTTGATGGGTATAAAGATTACAAAAAAAAAAACATTTATTTAATTTTGTTTTTCCGGTTGAATCTTGGCGCCCTTTGAAAAGTTCTAACAAGTAAACTGTTAGATTTTGTTAGTGTTATTATTACATGTGTATCGTGATCTAAAAACAATACATCTATATATATACTCGTACATACATATGTACATATGTATATATATAAAATTGTAAATTCTGTAACATTAAAATAATATCGGAAATAATCTTAAGTTTGCACCGCTTTTGTCAAGGTAAGGTAAGTTTTAAGAAAAATAACGTCAAAACGGAAATAACAAGCTAAAATCATCCAATACAATAAAACAATAATAAATAATATAATTTGTGTTAACATTAAAAATTAAGCGTTGATATATTCCTATATCTTACCAGCATATATCATTTGTAAACAACATCAGGAAAAGAAAGCATTTATTGTTATAGATATGATTTACTTCAAAGTATGTGATAATACAGAAAAAAAAAACATCGTCGCAACTTACCTGGCGCTTTCAGATACACGAACTTACAAACCAGATATGTATCGGCTTCGTACGTAGGCGTTAAAATGTTGATATATATTTTTCGTTTTTGATCTCTCGAGTCTTTCTGAAAGAAAGAATCACATCACTTTTTTTCCTATGCCAGTGCCATAACAAATAACAAAGTTGTTGGATTATTCCGTGTTGGACTGCGTAGCCTTAACGTTGGTTAGCGCAGCAGCATCAATTCCTCAAACATATTGAGTAAAGATTTACTTCAGTTCAGTGTTCTGTGGTATTTGTTTCGTTTGAGATCGTGCTCTTATCCGTCGTGTGGCGCGGTGTTCTATGTGAGATCGCCAAGATACAAGTATTAAAATCTGTAGTAGCTTGCCAGCGATTATTTGTGCACCTTGTTGCCGTTGTGGTATCAGCGAGTTTGATTTTATCTGAATTAGTTTTCTATTGACTGGTCTTGTATAAAGGTTTGTTAGATGCAGATGGCTGCTGATCAGTATAATATTTGTATTTAGAACGAATTGCATAAAAGGATTAAAGTGCTAGTGACTACAATTTGTAAGTGGTTGGTTCATTTTTTTTATTGTACGTTTGATATTCAAAATGAAACAAAAATAAAATGTTGATGTGTATATTTGCAACACTGTATAATACTTTTCGTTTTTATTTATACGTTATTTGTCAACGAAATAAGAGAATTGATTTATAATAATTTTTAAAAACAAATCGTGTGTGCTTTAATGTGCGTTTTAAAAATAACCATCTATGCATATACTTACATGCATATATGAATATGCTCATCTACGTAATTTAATACTTTAATATGTACATACCTATTTCAAACCAAAATTTCAAATCTTTACTTACAATCAATCTGCGATTAAGATCTAATAATTTTTAAATTGTTAAGCAAACGAAAACCAAACTCTTTTCGAAATATTGTATGTTCTAATGTACATACATACATGTGTGTTTGTGTTCCACTAATTTTATATTTTCCGATCCCAGATCGCCCGGATGTGGTTATTATTGCTATCATTTTGTTTGAATTAATTTGAACCACTAAATTAAATAATACTGTATGTACATACATATATGTGCGTTATTTTTATTTAATCTACGGACTAGAAAAATCTTCGGTCGCGTCTGTTTGTTTGCAATCGATTATTTTAAAAAATAACTAAAGTAGGTGCATATTCTCCTTTAGATAAATTTAGACTCACAGCAGCATTTCAAATAACATTCCACATCTAAACTATCGTAGAAGGCGTAAAAAGTGGTTAAGCCAACAATCTCGTATGTTGTAGTTTGTGGTCGGACGAGGAGAGAAAATTTGCCAAATATGGTTTGTACTACTACCGAGTTTGAGGGGACCTTGGCTGGAGACTATTCCGCTCTCTGTAAATGGCTAAGAATCTGTTCATAAGCTGTTAACGATGTCTTTTTATATAAGATGACGCACAAGAGTAAGATCGAAACCTTTCCAACAATAAGGGTTACCCACGCAAATAACAAATTATATATACATATATTTTGTATGTATATTCATACATTACATTACATACATTATGTATGTATATTCAGATATGTATATGTCAAATTACTTACTTAAAGTTGAAAAAAAAATATTAAGAGATTTTTAAAGTGTTTCGGCTTGATATGTCATCGTAATCCAGATTAGTTCTCATAAATATGTATTCATATAATACTATATATGTATATACATATGTATGTACAAATGTATGTATGCATGATAGGCAGGCTTACATAGGGTCAACTTCTGAGTATAACTGCCGCTCATTGACAGCCTTTTTTTTATTTAATCTTATTAAATCTTATGTTATATTCAAGTGGCATTAATATACATAATGTATGTAGGTATGTATATACATATATGATATCTGAAATAAAATACACATTATCTTGTACAAATATTTACTTATGTGTGTATACTCGTCATTTATTTGTTGCTATAATTTCAAATTGCAGTACTAATTGTAATTGTTCATAATGTATTAAACCGAATATATTCAGAATAAGTCTAAAAAAAAACTGAGCTGGATAATACGTTTATGTACCTTGTCTCTACAAACATATCGTTTCGTAACCTTTCATTTGTATTTGCTTTGAAAAGTGTTTTACTATGTATGTTTGTATGAAGGTAGGTATTGGTATTTATATTTGTTGTTAATAAACATCGGACTTTTTTTCTATTTGTCTATTATCTGTAAACAATTTGGCTTTGTTGGATATACATACATATATGTACGTATGTTTATGTTCGCCTTTCAACGCCATCACCAACCACAACTTACGGATTTTAAAATGTCGGTTTATATTTTCTAGGTCAGGCAGTGTAAAAAGATATTTTGTGGTTTGCATATTGATCCCACCCTATGACGATGAAGCATCTCGGGGTATTATTTTTTGCAGTCGCAGCTTTGACTACCATCTCGGCTTTATCACTAGATCCAGGTAAAACAAAATTGTATTAATTTTCATGCATCTTATATTATTTATGTTCATATGTACATATGAATTGTTTTCCTAGTAGAGGACTAAAATCAATAAAAATGTAATAAACGATAAGTTTCTACTGCTTAAATTTCAGCGGCATCCAGTGAATTGGAGCAGTTTATAAAAGGTGACTGCGTAGTTTCCATGAGACATATAAGGTAAAAATAGAGTAAAGTACATATAACGCGATGGATATAATAACTTGAAATAATATCTCCATAATATAGACCTCGTCGAAAACTGCACATTTCTATCGAAGCTTTATTTATGATTGACTTTCCAAGTCTAAAACACAGAATGTCATTCTTTTTGGATCGCAAACAGCAGCGGGTTACTCTTGACATCAGCTTCAATTCAGTGACAACATCCAAGCATTTTGAAATTCCTCACATTAATGAAACCAGCACTATCCGATCTTTGGCTCTTTACTTTCATAAAGATAAAATATCGCTTATTGTGGATTGCAAGGAGGTTTCAAAACATGAAATTGATCTAAGCCTTTCCAAGCTATACACTCAAATGGATGATCCTATTATAAAGCTCGTAAGTAGTCGGTGTATTTGAAGCAAATCTTATCCATAATTTACATATGTATGTCTTTTACATATCTACTGTTATTACCACATAATATGCATATGTACATAATGTACCTACGAGTATTTTTCTGTTCTTTTTGTTTATTTGGCACTATGCTCCAATTAAAAAGACGAAACGATTTTGTGGTTATTTACATTTGAGCTTATTTACATTCATGATCACTTTTGGTTTTATTGTTTAGTTTCGTGAACGCAAGTATCCGCTACATTTTGATGGCACCGTCGAAGACGCCCTCTCACGCGCTAATTGCCAGAAGGGATTACACCGCCGTGGGAACCGGAGAATGCTGAAAAATAGAACTAGTGAGAAAGGTAAGTTAGCTTGTTACCTGCGATAATTGGTAGATAAACATATGTGTATGTACATACATATGTATGTATGTGCGTATGCATGTAATTCTGTTTAGATGAAATGTGTTTGAGTTCTGGGTGAATTTCGATTGTACATGTAGATAGGGTAAATCGATTTTGTTTTTGTATTAAATAAATTAAATAGAAGAGCATAATATTTAGGCTTTAATTTAAAATAATTACAAAATCTTCATCTGTATATTTTTTATATTTTTTTAATATAACTTCTTTATTGAAGAGAAAAATAAAAAACGTGACGTCCGAGATTGGTTCAGCCAGGAGACAGGGACCAGCAGCGAACCCCACCGACAACAACAAAGCTTATCAGCAAATGATAATGTCAATGACGTGCAAAGGCGTGGAGATATCCCAGTGATTCACGGTGACTGTGAAGGTATGTACATATATACATATTACGTACACGTGTGTCAATAGTATATAACTGAAATTTCAAGTGAATCAATCAGTTCACTCAAATTTTCACTTATTTGAGAGCGATTTTCCGAAGCATTACGCGTACATAAAAACATTGCAGAGGTTCAAACATATACATGTGTACATACATGTGTCAATAATTTGCAATTCACTACCCTATACTATGATCGTATAGAAGCTGGTATTATGTGTGAGTTGATCTCGTCAGGCAACTGCCCACATTCGAAATTTCGCGTTTATTTGTGTACCTCTACACGTAGTACATACGAATGCATATGGATCTCAAATAATAAGGAGTGCTAAAGTTTAAATTATGATGCTTCTTTTTTATGTATCTTTTCTTTTTATCATGCAGACGCCCTCGCGAAATCACTTGCAGATTTAATGGCATTAGTGAAACTTCTACGCGAGGATATCACCCACCAACGCAACGAAATTGCACATTTGAGATCGCTTATTGAGAACTGTGCAGGCTGTAAGCCAGAGGAAATGAAAGCAGCATTAACATGTCGTACAGTGAATCCTTGCTATCCTGGTAAGTCAGAGAGGAAATAAGTTGTACTCTGCTATGCATGATCTTAATGGTGTCACTGCTAATGTGTATAAAAAGATATTGGAGAGGTGTTTTTATATCCACTTAAACATTATTATAGTTATAGCTTTCGCTTTTTATCTCTCTTTATCTTTATTCGATTTTTTTCTTCTTTTTTTCGTTATTCCCGTAAATATATAAATGTATGCATATACATATATATAGGCTCTGAATGCTATGAGACGCCGTCCGGTTTGAGGTGTGGCCGTTGTCCTCATGGTCTTGTCGGCGATGGGAAAATCTGCAAGGCAGGAGTTACCTGCTCGGAAAGGCCTTGTTTCTCGTAAGTATTCATTTATTTAAATCCAAAATCAAAGTACCACCGACGACAGTTTAACTGAAATTAAAAAGAAAAGTAACAAAATGCCATGCCAGTATACAAACGACATGATAACATATGTAAATTAGAAGGTAATAGCTGTTGTAAATTATTTTCCAAGACATCACGTATTATTTGAAGAACAAAATATAAAAGGTAAACACAACACAATACAATAACTGAGAAGACAACCCAAAATCATAAATTATCCAATTTTTCTTAGAGCTTGACAAAGCAAACCATATTTAATTATCTATTAGAATTCAACAATCCATAAACTCCCACCTTAAAGTAATCGATCTGTGGTCGTAAATTTGGATAGCTATCGAGAGTACAATTGACCTGCGTCCGCTTAACCTGATTAAAATAAACAATAATAATAAGAATAATATATCAAAGGCACTGAGTCCGGGATGGGCGAAATATACATTCAATTAGCCGGCAGCCTGTTTATCTAAATTTTTATCCTAATGGTTAGAGTGGATATCATTTTTACCGAGACCGACCACCCTTCTATTTAAAAAAAAAAATGTATTGGAACCTGGTGGTATATTGCTTTTATCTTTCAAATCTGTGGCTGGGTTTGGAATGTTTCATACCGGTGACAAAGTATCATCTAGAATTCATTTTCAGATTTTATCTGTATCTATTCTTATGTATGTGCATACATACATCCATATATGGAGCGCTCGCCGGATATACAAATGTTTGGGCTGGGCAAGTGGTTTTATTTTCTATTTTTTAACACCTACGACCAGCATGCTGTTATTTATTACATCTATAGTTATTGGATAAAAAACAAGTATTTTCCAATAAGTACTCGTATTCATATAATTTACTCAACTTAAGTTATTAAACTTTATAAACATTATGAACAAAAAGGCGATGACTACTGATGTCTACTTCTAGTAATCCATTTTTTTGTTCTGGTCGTAACCAAACAATATTTAATTATTTAACTGATGCAGTTGGAACTTGAAAGATAAATGTGAATGCACATACATACATATGTATGTAAAAATATAAGTGCCGGCTAGAGATCTTCACTGTATTGCTAGTCTTTGTTGGCGTTTTTTTTTTTGTTGTGTTTGTTACTCCTTATGCCTCGTATACTCTGGCGAATTGGTAAAAGTTTGTGTGATGTTGACGACGGAAAGGCGCTGTAGCATTTTGTTGCGTAGGCGAACTCGATTTAAGTTATGCGACCACTCCGGTTGCACAGTTTGCACCCTGCACCGTGTTCACGTTGGCGTCTTCTACGCTCATCACTACTGGAACATATCTGTGGGAAAGTATGTATGACTATTTGAAAAACCTCTCGATAAAGTGATGGCCCCACTTTTTGTGTTGTTTTTGTGTTTAATGTCAGCATGAAGGTTTATCAAACTTGTTTTTATTTCTACTCTCTCCTTGTTTTTGTAAGAATCTTTCACGAATAGGGAAGTGAACCTAAAAGATTATTTTGTTTGGCTTTAGGTTACATGAATTCACAACATTCTATTATCTAATACTCTTTTATGTCTGAAATTAACAAATTGATAATGCAAAACGTTTGCTTCTTTACAGCGGGGTCCAGTGCCATGATACATTAAATGGTGCACAGTGCGACGCATGTCCCATCGGCTATGAAGGCGATGGAAAAACCTGCACGATAAGAAATGCGTGTTTAGATGGACCATGTCCTTCCGGTAAGTAATACCAGTCACGTGCTTTTATGTTATATTGTCACTGTGCGAGTACTAAGAGTGCATTTTCATGAGATACAAGCAAACCAGAAAAGAAACTTAAGGCTTTCATTAACTTTAATTAGTCCAATCAGTCATGTAATCATGACAAATTTACATAAAAACATGCCTAAACAAACATAGGCACAAATATGAATGAGGTCACATAAACAAATAGTACGAGATATTCAGACGTGTATTTTTTTTGGACACAATTAATATTGCTTGATTAATTTTGGCATGCTTTATGATGAACATTTTCTGAATTCAATTATTATTATAATTTATCTATTACCCAAGTATTGCGTCTTTATCAGAACTGGGGAAATCATTAGTTTCAATACAACGGATATTATATATAAATGTATGTACATATGTATGCATGTATGTACATAACTTATTTTATATTTATTAACTATGGATTTGCAATCAATCTCAGCTCTGCACGGAGGGGTATCAGTTACATATGTATGTATGTACATACATATGTACATACTATGTACATACATATGTACATATATACATAAAATTCTTGCCGAAAACTACTTATTTCTTTTTAATACATATAATTTAATATTTAAGTTAAACATTTTTTAATTTATTTATAAAATTAACTAATATAAAATATTTTTTTAAATAGGAACTATTATTGTGCCATCTCATAATGTTCAACATTATCAAAGACAGTACACTTCCAGAAAATATTCTGTACTGACATCGTAATTTCGTTTTCAAAATTTCAATACATAAAAAGATTTAAAAAAAAAATTAAATACCTAGCAAAAGTATTATGAAACCAATTGTACTAATAAATTAAATTTTTTTGTTTAATTATAAAAGTTGTTAACAATATTTAATGCCAGAAAATGTAGCTGTATACTGAAATACAAACTGATGTGCTTAAAACTAAGTCCAAATATACATAAATAAAAACAAATCAAATTGCCTTGTGTTTTCTTTAATTTTTTGAAATGCTCTTTTGGTTACTTTCGTTGATCCTTGCTTGGTGTATTTTTGTTTTCATTTTCTGGTATTAAATCCGTTGAGAGTTTATTATAACCCTTCCCATTCTGTTCGTATTAATGCTTTTATATATATATTTGTATGTATTACTAAAGAAGTCCTCTTGCACGTCAGGTGAATTAGATTTTCATGCACTCACCATTAGGCCTTTTCCAGCTCTACTAATAAGTACTCATGAGTATACTGATACTACGCCCTGGATTGTTTCACATTTTGAACAGTGTTAATGGTATTATGTTGTAAAATTATCCTCTATAGTTTAAGGGCAATGCCACACGAGCTCCTTTTTCCGCGCGCGCATTTGGTCGCGCGCCATGAGTATATAGAAAACCAATAGAACTGTACATACCAGCGTCCGCGACTAAAAAGAGGAAAAGGGATCTCGTGTGGCATTGGCCTAAAAGTCTCTTTAACACAAATTTGATGAAATTTGGCTTTGATGAAATAATAGAGCCCCACTGCTTCATTGATCAGAAGAAGTTTATTTTTATAGGGTGTTTCATATGTGTTTGCTAATACATGATACATTTTCTCAGAAATGTGAACGTACATATGTACATATGTACACATAATTATTTGTATTAATTTGTATTAGTTAAAAACATATTTCATTTAACTTACACGTAGGAGTAGAATGTGTGCAAACAAGTTCAAGGCCCTTTTTCCAATGTGTTTCATGCCCAAGAGGATTTATTGGAAACGGAAGCAATTGCCATGATATTGACGAATGTGATCTCTACGAACCATGCGATCCAAAGGCGATTTGCATTAATTTAAGCCCAGGGTTTAAATGCAAGCCTTGTCCCCCAGGATTCCACGGCAATCATGCTCATGGTAAGAACTAGTTTGAGCATACTGATGGGCATTCATATGTAGATAAATGCTTTTCTTTGTGCATATTTAAGGATACTCAACATCATACTTGTCCCCTAGCTATCAGCCGCAGACTTGTCACGATATTGATGAATGTGAATCGGGCCTTTCGCGTTGTGATAAGAACTCTGAATGTATTAATTCAATCGTAAGAAAGAAATACGAGTGTATCCAAAAAATAAACTAAATCATTTTTTTTTTGACGTCGCGATTTAGGGATCCTATCAATGTAAATGTAAAGAGGGCTTTGTTGCAAATAGTACATATGGCTGTTTCCCAATATCTGATATGTGCCCGGACGGTACCATCTGCCACAAAAATGCGCAATGCAAGTTTATTGGTAACTTTCAATACACATGTAAGTGCAATGTTGGCTGGGCGGGTGATGGCTTCATTTGCGTCAGAGACAGAGATCTAGATGGGTGGCCAGATAACCGATTGAGTTGCTTTGATCTGAAATGTAAGGCTGACAATTGTCCGGATATACCAAATTCAGGACAGGAAGATGCTGATAAAGATGGCATTGGTGACGCCTGTGATGATGATGCGGATGGGGATTTGGAGCAGAATGATAAAGATAACTGCCCATTCACATTTAATCCTGACCAAAGAGATTCGGATCATGACGGTTATGGAGACGCATGTGATAACTGTCCGTTTATTCCTAATCGAAGACAACTGGACTCCGATGGTGACGGCAATGGGGATGATTGTGATGACGACGTTGATAAAGATGGAATAATGAATAAATATGATAATTGTCCAACAATTCGAAATCCAAACCAATCAGATGTTGATAACGATGGTATTGGCGATGCGTGTGATAACTGTGCAACTATTCCCAATCCTTCACAAGAAGACAGAGATAGCGACTTAGTAGGAGATGCATGCGATAGTGATATTGACGGAGACGATGATGGAAGGCAAGACAGCGAAGATAATTGTCCAATGGTTAGCAATCCGGATCAATTAGATACGGACAATGATGGCAAGTATGTTACATATATTCATGTAATCTCACTTGTAGGACTTAAAACAATTCTTTTTTTGCAGAGGTGATGCATGTGATGATGATATAGACAATGATGGTATACCCAACTACAAGGACAACTGTCCACTGGCCTACAACCCAGATCAATTGGATCTAGACAGTAACTTCATTGTTTTATTGCTCGTACATAATTTACGGATTTTATTTGCTATTTACTTTAGAAAATGGGAAAGGTGATATTTGTGAAAAAGACGAAGACCAGGATACAGTTCCAAATTTTCTAGACAACTGTCCAAATAATTCTAAAATATACTCTACCGATTTTCGTTCATTCCAAACTGTAATACTAGATCCAGAAGGAGAATCACAAAAGGATCCTAATTGGGAAGTACATGCGAATGGCTCTGAAATTGTTCAAACGCTAAATAGTGATCCAGGGTTAGCTATTGGCCATCCTGCATTTAGTGGCGTCGATTTCGAGGGCACCTTTTACGTTGACACCGATACTGATGATGATTTTGTTGGATTTGTATTTAGCTATCAAAGCAATAGAAAGTTTTATGTGGTCATGTGGAAAAAACATACACAAACTTATTGGCATTCGACACCATTTAGAGCATCGGCAGAGCCAGGCATTCAAATAAAATTGGTCGATAGTTCAACAGGACCCGGATCAATGCTTAGAAATAGTCTCTGGCACACAGGAGATACTAGAGATCAAGTGAAACTCTTATGGAAAGATCCAGCAAATGTGGGATGGAAAGAAAAAACTGCATATCGTTGGGCCCTTATGCACCGCCCCGAAATTGGTCTTATACGATTAAGGTTGAAAAAATAATATTAAATACATAAGTTTATTTTTGCTATTGGTTTTTTATGTTCCTACAGGATTTTTGAGGGCGATGAATTAGTAACGGACTCCAAAAATATTTACGAATCAACTCTTAAAGGAGGTCGCTTGGGCGTTTTCTGTTTCTCCCAAGAGATGATAATTTGGTCGGATTTGGCATATAAATGCAACTGTAATACTTTCATTATTTTGTTTTAAACAATATTTTACTTTTATTTTGCCTTCTAGCTCGAGTGCCTATCAAAGTCTATAATGAACTGTCGGAAAATTTAAAGCAGAAAGTGGAAGTTGACAGTGGCGCGTAGTATTGAATTGAATGCTAAGTTGCAGTATAATAAAAAGTATACCGCGTAGTATTTTTCATTTTAATTTATAATTTATTTACGGAAATTAACAATAAATAAATAAATTATTCAAAGAATCAGCTTGTTAAATGTTGAAATTATAAACGAATTAATACATACCTACGTACATGCTCGTATGTAGGTATGTAACCAAATATAACTAATACATACATATATGTATTTATTTTTGGTGATTTGACTGGAGGTTTTTCCGATGTATTACAACATTTATACCTATTAAATGTTGCCTAAAATCATTTCATTTCACATTTCTAAGCAGTTTGATCTATTTACCTATATGTATATGTACTTGTACATATGTATTGTATTACATCAAGGTATAATATTTTGTACATAATATGATCATATAGATTTACACGCATGCGACTGGTCAGTCCCGCCATCAGTACAAACATACACATGAGTTTTGTATGCTGATTGCTTCAGTTGTAATAATCTCTAACTTATGCAAATAAATTAATATATTTTCTAAATTTTTAACAAGCTTAACGAGCGAAATAAAATACTATTATTCCTCATAATTTTAAATATGTGCTAATTAGCATGTAAACTACGAACACATTACTTCAAAAATATCGTTTCGTCTCCGTGGCTTTTAAAATGATATTATCAGATAAAAAAGCGTTGTTAATTGAATTATTGTAAGTATTCGTTAATTAAAATGTTTATTTTTGTTAATATGTATATGTTTGCACATGTGTGTTTTAATATGTATGTATATGAGTTCGTTCCATTCATTAACGCAAGAATAGCTTTTTCACTATATGAATTGTAATAAAATTTCGTTTTAACAGCTGTCGTCTTTGATAATGTCAATTTTGTAGAATATTTTTTTATTTAAAATCGTTTTGCCATATATACATATACATATACGGTTTCAAAAAACAAAAAACATTCCTTTATACATATGTTTTCGTTTTAATTGCTCTATAAATATATTTATTGCCATTTTTTTATAACTCTTATACTATTAAGTATATGTACAAGTTCCAAAAGAACTCTTAATATTTTCAAAAAAAATAATTTTGGTTCAGTATATATTCTTTTTGTACAAAAATAATTATAATAATTATAACAATAACATCCGTAATTATTTGTAAAATTAAATAGACGAACACATCCAAGAATATTATTAGTATCTGATAATATTATATAAAAGAAAACAATTACTTAAACATACATAAATACGCGTATATGTTAACGTATGTATCTGAATTTTTCAAATTGCATTTCATTGATATTATTTATGTATGCATACACTTTTCTCTAACTTTTGACTTAAGAGAAGATCTTGCTTTTATGTTGACTTTTAATATTTACATCTCAAATCAAATATATTGGGGAACGTTTATTTATTGTTGACTGCAATTCATATCTCTTTTATAATGTAGACACGAGTATGTACGAAAACCTCTCAGTTCCTATTCTTTAATTTCATGTCCATTTTCTAGTTCTACAAGCTCGTGTGGCTCAGCATGGGCCTATGTAAATATGTAAAGGGTTTTTATTAATATGACAATTTATAGTTAATATTTAAGCATTACTCTGTCAGCAGCTCCAAGATCATTCTTCGACAAATGATCAACTAGTATAGTTCCAAGCGCATCACACATCACATTGATGGTAGTACGGAAACGATCCCTTTAAAATAAATAAACACTAAAACGAAAACAGAAGTGGAATTTTGTTTATCTTACAAAAGCCAATCAACCGCAATAATAAGTGAAACGTCCTTGGCTGGCAGTCCAACGGTATCCAAAACCATAACCATCGTAACAAGACCAGCTTGTGGAATACCAGCAGCTCCTATTGATGCAGCAGTTGCCGTGATACTATTCATTTTTAAATTATTTAGTGTGTGCACTTTTAGAAATAAACTTCATAATGTATCCCTTACCTTACAGCTACAACCGTTCCAAAAGAATAGCTAACTTGTCTGTATTGTGCAATAAAAAGTGCAGCCACAGCCTCATATAAAGCAGTACCATCCATATTGATGGTAGCACCCACTGGAATAACAAATCGAGTAACACGTGGATCTATACCCATTCCATCAAGACATTTTATTGAACAGGGCATCGTAGCTGAACTGGAACCAGTGCCGAAGGCTGTAGCTAGAACTTGACTTAGCTTTGCTATATATTTATATGGGAGGGTCCTAGTTCCCAAGAAAAAGATAATTGCAATAGTACCTATAATGAATAGTTCAAAGATTTATACACTTTTTTTTGAAACAGCATAATGTTTTGAGATTACCGAATCCGTGTAAGATAAGTCCTAACATTACTGTGAGGAAATACCATCCAAGTTGTTGTGCCACTAGCGCTAGCGAATGCATTTCAATAATTTTCGCTGTGATAAGAAAAGCAACGCCAAGAGGTGAAATCCTTTGGAAACAGTAAATTTAGCCTTTAAAAATAAATATATGTATATATGTGCAAGTCAAACCTTACCAAATAACCCAAGAGGTAATAATCATCATAGCTTCACTAAGCGTTGTGAAGAAATCTTGTAAGAGCTTACCCTGCTCGCGCATTCTGCCAATTGTCGTACCAAGTACAATGCTAAACATGACCAAGCCAAGAACATTGGAGCCATCTTTGTATTTGCCGTTAAAATTCCATAACTCCATGGGAACTAGAATTGTTTTCAAATATTTTAGAACATACTCGTGTTTCATGGCGATTAGTCTTACGGTGTTTTTCAGTAATGTTTTTCGGTGGAAATAGTTCTGTGCGATACTGCAATTAAGAATTACAAAACAAAAATATAATTTAATTTAAAATCTCGTACAAATAAACTGCCTAGGTTTTTGTTGCTACGCCTTACAGACTGCAGTCGATACATGTATGAAACTCTTGTACATTTTTTTATAATTTACCCACGCTAAAGAGGATATGAATACCCTTATAATGTTAGCACACACCGCGAGCACATGAAGAACAAGAACGAGAGACAGACAGATCGGCGAAGTGATAGGAAACTTAGATGTTTGTTTTCAACCAACTCTGTGGGTGGTGTCCAGGATAACTGGAGAGTTGTGTATTATTGAAAGTTTTGCCCTTGTTTATGATTCACAGAAGTTTTTTCCAAATGATTTTTGTTTTTGTGCGATAAATTTTTTCAGCCATACCATCCTACTGCCAGCAGTAGGTTTTTACATTACTCGGAACTTCTGAAGCTGATCAACTTATTTTTATTTCGTGAGAAATAAATGTTTCGGGGACATTTGGATTCGAATCGTGAAACTTCAGTTGACAAGCGACGACCACTACGCCACAGCCACCCACAAGCATTAAGAAAAGTAAAAGCTAACGTGAGCATTACTTACTGACATAGGTGGCGCTACAGTTTGAGGTGAACCAGCGCCTGCTTCTTGAAACCATTATTGTGGGTGCATGTTATATTATTTTTGCACGAATGGAAGGACCCTACAATTTTTGCCGTCTCCGAACGGCGTATTGAGAAGCGCCTCATGATAAATGGTACTCTTGAATAAGACATTCGGAAGAAACTTACTTTGCTGGGACTGAACCCGGACAGCACGCGGAGTAGTCCCACACACTAGCCACTAAGCCACGGCGCAGCGCGTAGTAAAATAGAGAAGTAAAATATACAATTAAGTTCCTTCCATAACATCCATTTAGTAAACTGGAGATAACTTGATAGCCTAAAGTTATTATACGCATATCTGTTATATTTCATTCATTAACTATGTAATTTTTTGCTATACTCCTACACTACGCATGTTGCGGGTAATGCAAATTAATTACTCATTTCTGTGAGAATGGCATAGTACTTGCTGGATTATAATGCAATAAGATAGATACTAAACTCCGCTCAGGTTGTGACCATGTAGAGGCAAATTGGTTAATAGTACCAGCACCAGTTGATTCAATGCAATAATTTAAGCAAACGCGTGAAGGGGCTTACGGTTTGAGAGACACGCCTCTCCTCTGTATGAAAGCAAATTGTTTTATTTAAGTGGAAGCAAAAATAGGTAGCCTGCTATACGCTCAGTTTGTGGTGCTGATTTAAATGCTACCAGGAATTGTTCTAGTTGAATTGAAGCCAAATTGAAATTGATGCTGTTGAACTTCGAACCACGAATTATTTTATTGGATAATTGGTTGAATTTATTTGTGTTTACTGAATTGAGATTCACAATTGGGTGACGAATATACAACATGGTGATAGGTATTTCCTATAGGAGGGTAACTTTAATCTTACCTGAAACATTGTTGCTTGAATGATATTATCTGAGAACGTATTCCTGTAATGATATATGAAATTAAATGAAATGATGTGAGTAAATATTTAAAGAGCGTTACCTAACAAGATCCATTAAAGTGTCGGATGTAAGAACCTTTGAGTTTTTTTCCACATCCTCAGTCATAAATTCGTCGACCTGTCCCACGTGTCCAGGGCGAATAGTTGTTACCAAAAGTATGCCTAATATTACTGCACATATTGTCGTTAAGAAATAGTATGTGATCGCTCTATAGAAAATTGAAAATAAAATTAAAAATTTTTGGAAACTAAATATAATTATGTATAATTTTACCTGGTTGCAATACGACCGGACATACTTAAATCTAGAGAGCCAATGGCACTTGTTATCGATGATACCAGTAATGGAACAATTAAGCACTTTAACATTCTGAAATATGTGGAAAATTATCAAGTTGAAACGAATTGATTATTGTATGGATATTTTTTAGTTAATTACCTTAAAAAAAGTTCTCCCGGAAAGGCAATATACATTATTTCACGTTTTGTCCATTCTCCGGTACTGTTCTTTAAAATTAAGCCAACAACGCTCCCACCACAAACTCCTATTATTGTTAAAATGGTCAAAGAGTTCTCTTTCATGAACCCTTTGAATTTTGAACTGTTTTTTGGTCTAGTCATTTTGATTGAGCTTTCTATTGTCCTCCGTATTTATTTTTGAATTGGTGAATTTGGAATGGATATTAGCAAATGTCGTTTGCACTAAATAAATACTATATTTTATCTGAAATTCAAACACAAACTAATTTCCACATTTGTTTAATATTATGACACAATATTTTATAAGAAATAAACAAAAAGGTTTTAAAAGTTAGTCGAACTTGGCACTTATTCGCAAAAAGGGTTAAAATTTTGTTTCGATAAAGGGTGAAGGCACGATCACAAAAAATGTTCTTCCTTTTTGGGAATTGGGATCCACAAATCCAAATCCTTTATTTATTAGTTTTATTTTTGGCTTTCAACCCTACAGACACGACCGATCTGCAGCCTATGATACGTTATAACTGAATGAATCCAAAAGTCAGAGGCAATCATTAGGCTTGCTTATTTGCTATTACGCACACATATTTAGACTGTCAGCACAGATATATTACCAAAACAAAGTTCACTTGGCAGCATCATATCATCACCGTCATTATTATCAAATAAATTGCACGAATAATAATTCACAAGTAGATACACTCTATGGGTGTTTGGGCGCAATTCATCGTCTGTGTAATATACTTCGACGATATCATACAACTCATTATCAATTAAGCCGGATGATAATAACTGTCACATCATCATCATCATCTAGAAGGGGGAGAAGACTGTAAAGTATGCGTCCCATACTGCACTGCAATCCCATATAATGAAATGAGAGACATTTTTTTGTTCAACGTTTCAGTACATACATACATACTCGTAGGTACGTATATATACACTTTATTGGGAGAAACACGACATTATATTAACGAACTCTTAACTAACATGTTCTCCAATGTTATTTGTTTGAATTAGGGTCTCAAACATATCCAATTTATAAATATGCAAATGAACAATTAATTCGTTTGCATCAATGTGTAATGTATATATGTATTTACACTTGAGATTGCATAATAAATAATTCTGTATATGGCCTGTAGACATTCATTGGCACTCCTTGCATAATATTGAAGATCATATTAATTTGGGTCGATGTATACATTTAAATTCGTCCGTTAAATAAAAATGTTATTTAATTGCTTTCATTTGTAAAACAATTACATTGCGTGACATATTTTTTTCGCCGGTTTAATTCACTTCCCTCTGTATTTGTATATTTGACATACATACAACATACACTTTTTTGTACCATTTGCAATTAAAACAGACAAATGTATTCTAAATTATTCTTTATCAGTAAAATTAAAAAAAAATAACATTTTGTTTACAGTACGATTACTGGCATTAAAAGTCCAATGTTTTTTTTTTCTTTTCCAAAAAAAAACAAAAAAAAAGATTAATCAGATATTTCTACAGAAGATAGCACTCTACCAACTTAACATTCATATAACACTCGTACATTATTTATTGTATTGTCTTCTTACAACACATTATGACCAGAAAGAACTAGTACTGATCTGTTTCATCAATTTCAAAGAGGATACAAGCAGTGAAGTTTAAATTGCAGCTTAAAATGATGAGGCATATTGTGTAATTGTTAGATATAAGATTCAAATCCGTTTGTGTCAAAACATCCATATATACATATGTATGTTACCGTTGCAATATACATTATTATTCATCAAATAACATGTCCCTAACACCTAAAGATAAGTCCATCGCCTATCTTACATGATTGGACTTCTTAGGATTGCAGATTGTTTGATTGGTTTATAATTCTGGCCTTAGTTAATGCAAATGATTAATTCTCAATAAAAGTCACGTCCATCCATATATATGTATCTACGTCACTACGCATGAAAAAATAACAGCAAAGAACAAAAATTAATGTACGTACATATGTACATATGTTTATTCTCGTATTGCTGGGTTAACTTATTTTGCTCCCACAAATGTTTGATCAAACTGGTTTCGGCTAGTCCTCAATGTCTTCTTGTATCCGATCACAATACCAAAATTCACAACACCAAGCAAACCAAACCATGTGACCAGTTTTACAAAATATTTATATTGTATCTTATCTGGTGTAAGTATAGTTGAACACCTTCGCATTATATTTTAAAAGAAATAACTTCCTTAAATATAAAACTTGTATATACATATTTCACATGTATGTACATGTATGTAATGCATGTATTTTGCAAATATTTTTCATTAGAAAAATTTACATTAATTATCAATTCTACTCACAGTACACGTTACGTACATAATTACATTGTAAGCAAACAGTTCATTTCAAAACTATTAAGCCTGAATACGAAGTTTAAATCTGATGGCTTCTGAGTGCACAACGAATTTGGTTTCCATACATTTACCATATATGTATGTACATACATATGTATATACATATGTTTGTACATATGAATTTGGAGTCCGTATTATAAAGCAAAAAATATTGGATAATGCTGCTTGATTCTGCTTACATTTTGATAAAACTGGTTTAAGCTAATTCCTTGTGGCCTAGAAACACATGGATTTTTTGTCTGCAAAATGTTATTAAAGATTTAAAGGAAGGGAGAATGGAGATTTAAATGGAGTAAGTATTGATTTGAATTTGTTTAAGTTGAAATTTACTTAACATGAGCTCAAGCTGAATTGTTCTAGGGTTAAGTTCTTTTTAGAATTGATTGTAGTAATAGAAAAATACTCTGTCGAATACTCTGCGATAATGATTTCAGTAGTTAGCAATTCTATATAATATAGTATGTTTATATTTTCATGTACATATACCATGTACCTACATTGTATTATAATAACAATAACAATAATAAATTTAATAGAAATGTTTTATTTTAAATTAATATTATCTTTTATCTCCTATATAATATAAAAATCAATTGCTGTGCGTTAGTCTCGCTAAAACTCGAGAGCGGCTCGACCGATTTGGATGATTCTTTTTTTCTTTTTTTCGTCTTAAAAAAAAGAAAATTAAGAAAAAGCCGGAAATCAAAAAAATTAGATTTGGGTTTTGTATGAATTTTGAATTTCTTTATCTATAGTATCTACGTTGAAATAAAAGTCATTTAAAACTAACAAAAAAATGTAACCACAATTTTGATGTTATTCTATTATCTACTAACAATATATATCTGTCTGTCTATCTATCTGTCTGTCTGTCTGTCTATCTGCCTATCTATCTATCTGTCTATCTATACATATATCTATCTATCTATCTATCTGTCTATCTGTCTATCTGTATGTCTGCCTGTCTGTCTGTCTGTCAATATTAATTTACCAAAATGATTCATATTTACATTTCACCTGAAATTACGAAATTTTGTATGACAGGTACCAAAATTACCAGTTGTTGAGTAATCGCACTGATGCTGTATTGCATTCTATATGTATTAAAAAAAAACGTACTCTGAAAATTTTGCCAAAATCGGTTGGGTAGTTTCCGCGTCTTTAAAAGACAAACAAACAAACATACATACATTCATTTGTATATAATAGATTTAAAGCCATTGAATTAACAAGTTTCATTTAATAACCAAGCGAAACTCAAACCATACACAGTGCCAATATTGCCGATCAAGGAGTTGAAGCGTTGATTGGGATTCATATTTGTTTATGAAGAATTACTACCAAAATAATTTTAAGTGATACGAATTCACGGGATCGTCAATAGCTTAGTACTTAAATAAAAATATATTTTGCATAAAATTATATTGTGAAAGCGGAAGTAAGTTTTCGTACATTCTTTTACTCCAGTAATCCATCAATCAAGTAACATACAGACATACGGGAAAGGGTTAAGCAACGTCTGGGAGTTAAAATTAAAAATTAAAATGTCGGATTTGGCAGGCGTTATTTCTACACAAAACCACATTACAAGAGCTGGGTTTTACCTAATAAGTAACACGACTGTTTTAGTACACGGGCGAAGCCGGGCGGGACAGCTAGTTCATTATAAATATTATTTTTTGTTTGTTTAGAATTTAAATGGAAAAGCCATTAATCCAACAAGAAAAACTTGAGAGAACTGGTTTCAGTTAGTCCTTGATGGCACACAAATTAAAATTAAAAAAGATTAGCTATCATTTCAGAGTATTTTATGCCGAATATTGCGTTTTCGCAGCTTATCATTTAAAGCAACCTCCTTGAATACTGAGAGACAACAATTAATGGGTTACGAAATGATTAATCGTCCAATAAAAAATCTACATACATACGTGTAGTATAGTATAACTCATTGTTTGCGTAGTAATTTGAAAATATGTGGGTTTTATTTTTGAGATATTTTTCATTCAGATTTGTACCCTGTAAACTATGTTTTGCATCCAAAAGTGAAATTCAAACCTATTCAAGAAACTGGTGAAAGCAAAAGCTGCCCTCGGATTGTTAATTTTGGTGTAGATAAGATAGGCAATGTATCATACAGCCTCTGTTGTACTTATACCTGCATTTTAATAAGTTGTTGTACAGTCTATGTCAAATACTTTTCAACTGGCTTAAATTAACATTGATTCATTATATTTCACAATGTATTTATTATATTTCATAATGTACCTAAATTTAAGGAGAAAGCAAAATATATTACACAAAGCAATAAAAATTGTATTTACTTCGTTCGTAGATATGACATACATACCTATTTGCAATAAATATGTACACGTTGGTGTATTTTGCTTTACTGCTGTAAAATAATCTTTAAAGAAAATCAACAATTTTGCAATTAAAAGTAAAGTAAATGGATGCGGGATATGGCGATATAGCCTCTAGAACAGACGTCTTTAATACACTGGAAGAGGCTGGCAACAATAAAATCTTAAAATTTTGCATGGAAATTAAATGTTTGGATGGAAATGTTTCGGTTTAGGTATCATCATATGATGATCGCAGGGGCTCGCGATAGACCCATTATGGTGCCTAGTGTTTTGTGATTGCTCAACCTCATAACCCCTTTCAACCTAACTTATTGTGCTAGTAGCTGGTGGCCCATATTTTTTTAGTACGTACACCGACACCTTAGTGTATAAGGTTTCTGTTAGACTTCTTTCTGTAACCACTTTTTCGGGATTGTCTTGCCTTTGATTGGGTGTAGTGCTCATCTGGTGAAGCTTACCACTTATCACTGAAGCGGCTGCTGGTATTTTTTTTTTTTTTTTTGAAAATCTACATTAAAATAGGGTTCTCGACCAGTCTTATTCTGAACGTTTCCAAAGGTTATCCCACCCGACAAGAAAGGTAATAAACCTTGATGCCTTCTATGAATCAGGATCAATGATGAACATGTAAGTAATTAGCCAATCGGCAATGAACGAAAGAAATAGAGATATAAAGGGGTTTTCCGGGGTAGTTCGTTTAACTTTTCAAATCAATCTGGACAGTGTTATTAAAATTTAAAATTGTAAAGTCGTATCAATGACTTCCTATTAATGATACATACAAATGTGTTGCACGTGTTCGAAACTACATAATCAATTTATATATCCCAAGTCTATCTGTTTACGGATGTGTTGCTGTATGCATAATATATATGTATGTACATATGTATGTTCATATGTATAACATAGATACAAAAGTCTGCAAACGCAACTATTTTTTAAAAGACAAGAATAATTTATACATTACATTACAAATCGAATTCTTGCTAATTAAAAAAATGTTTTAGACAAATTTGCATTAAAAAGTAGGTATCGCACTTGCATGTGTACCCACTTCAGTACGACATACCTATACACATGTACATATGTGTGTAGGAGCTCTTTCATCAATGGTGTTTAACAAATAGAAGTAATTTACACTCTCTTGGCACTTTAATATCTAAATTGGAACATCTGTTGGGTGCTAATATTTGACTTGTATTATGTGTTAGAAGTCTAAAATGAACTTTGTGTATTGACACTGCTTGTATTTATATATTGAAAAGAGGTTTGACGAGGCTTTTGTAATCCTTTTCAAGTAGTTCGTTTTCAAAAGCAAAAAAAGAGAAAAGGATCGTTAAGAAATCAGTTCTGAAAATAGGTCGATATCACAAGCGAACGTAATAACAAATCCCATACTTGTGTGCTTAGCGAATAAGAGCCTATTTCAGGACAGATCTCAAATGACTCTCCTTTTAAAAGTCTTCTTCTAAGTTCCAACTCGATGCTGCTATTAAGATGTATTATTATTTCTTTTCGTAAAGCTATAGGCATATGCACCCATAAAGCATAAGTACATACGTACAAGTGCATATTATACATACAGATGCATTCATGGATATTCAGTGGTAACCATTTTTTTTTGTTTTTTGCACTACCATTTCAATGCATATGCTAAGACGAATAACATTTTATTTCAATTACAGTACGACCTCAATAAAAGCAACCCTCGATAAAAGCAACACTTAAATTCTTACAATTGTTGATGCTGCAACACTTCAAAAAAAGTGACTCGATAAACGCAACTTTTGTTTCATAAATTCTTTCAGTCAGTGCAGTCTAGCGCAATACGAAAGTGCTGGTACCATTTGATGTATCCAAACACCGATTATGACAAAGCCGAAATAATTGCCATCAATATTTTCCTTCAATGGGCTGAATAAAGCTTAGTTTCACTAGATAACATTTCAGTTCGGCAAAATTTAAGAGTCAGCCGTGGCAAAGAATAATGATTCCAAAAAGGCTCAGTTAAAATTTTTTTTTTGCATTTTTAAAATGTATTTTTAGCATTTTGTTCCACTTCTGACACCAGCATTATTTGACTCGGTTATTGCAACAACCTCAATAAAAGCATCTACCCAAATTTGTATTAGTTGCTTTTATTGAGATCGTACTGTAGTTTTTTTTATACCAAAAACAATACCTAAGTATTGATTTCCATAATTGTTTGAGCTAATATGTAATTAATATACATACAACATATAAGTATACATGTACATTAAATATGGATGTAGGTTGCACATAAATACATACTACATACATATATGCACGAATGTATATATTTATATACATTTATTCGCAGAGATACTATATGTACCTCAATGTATGAAAAGCTTAAGCGTTTGATCTTACTTAAGAAGATCTTTTTTTTTGTAATGGGATCGAAAAACGTGTTCCTGACCTTGATCAGGGAAACATGGGTGTGGTATGAATAAGTCGATTGTATTATAATTATATAATACGCATGGAAATGACTACGTCATAAAGAGAACTAGTTTAATATTTTGTTGCATTATTATCAATAATTTGCTTAAAAAATATGAAATATGTTTTTTTTTTTTGTATTTTAAACATTATTGTTCTCTAAAGTTTAGATATATGTATGTACATTATGTACTTATGTATATTTTTATGTGAGTACGCAATGTAATCAATCAAATTAAGGACCTAGAAACAGGTGCCTGTTCAAATTAGAACTTTTTGAGTGGGCCGGCTTGTTGTCTGTATTCTTCAGTTAATATCGCATTTTGTATCCCTACTTCCACGCTAAAGCTTTGGCGATTTTCTTGAAACACATATTTATAAAATTAAATGTAGGTATAATGCGTCGTGTCTGCTGAGAGGAAAGTTTTTGAATTGTTTATTTATAGCTTTAAGATGAAAGCAGTGAAATTGTCGCACAGTTCATTTTCACACGTGCTAGAGGCACAATTATTGAATGGTTGTCCGTATTTTATTGCAAATAATTTAATGTTCATAAACGTTATAGCCCTTTTTGGTAAAGATATAATGCTATCAGTTGTACACGGTCGTTGAATAAGCTTACTTAACTGACTAGCAGAGTTTATTAGGCACCTTGGTTAGAAGGTCTACTTATGGCAATAGTGTGTTATTATATGGATATCTTTGTACATACAATGTAGGTCATTAGATATTGTATTTGTTAGCATTTAAAACACTTCAAAGAAAGTGTATATTTTCCACTTATTGTATATAGGTATGTCTTCTTAACTAAACTGCAAAAGTCCTCCAAAGAACGAATTTGAACTTTGAAACCCGCGATGTAACAACTGCCGTTACGGTCATGTATCATTTAAATGTGAATAACTAAATTATTCTTGACAGAAACTCAAGTGTTTAATTTACAATAAGATATTGGATTAAAAAACAATAAGAACACTCAATTAAAGATAAAATCAATCTATTCAGGCATATGCACAAATTAATTGAATAGGTTTTTTTCTCATATGCAATGCATTTGATATTATTGTTGTAGTTGTAGACACTATTTGCACTTAATTCCACGCAAAGTGTTCGTGCTTTTTTCTGTGCGTCTGTTAATCATTTTATTTTGAACGTCCAGCCATATAACTTAAGAATTTGACGAATTTAAAGAACTTATTTATGTGAAGATAGACAGTATTTTAATGTAATGTCATTGAATCACGGCACTTGCTTACTACAAAAAAATCGAACATTTATATCTTAGAAACAAGAACAGTACGCGAAGTGCAAATTTTAATTTGAAAAAAAAAACTAAAATGGAAATGTCTTATCACTGTAGGCATCAATCTTCTTTTTTTTTTTTAATATTTATAGGTATGTATGCAGATTCACAAGAACACTAACCAGAGAATAGTAGTAGTTGGCTCAACGAGACAACAGTTTGTACTAAACAGAAAAAATCACATTCAGAACGTATCACGGTCGAGTATCGTCCGATTGTTTGTTTGATGGCTCTCGCGCTACTCTTGGTCGACTGTTATTATTTTTTGCGATTTGTTTAAGCTTTTCGAACAAGATACGGCTGAGCGCGCAGGCAGTGATATTGCTAGAAATACACCCCCGAAGCGAACCACTCCAAATCAATGGGATTCCTCCTATTTTAACTGCACTGCCCTGCACTGCACAGTGCACTCACTGCTGCCTTGTTTACTGTCTCTGTGTTGCATTCATTCAGTAAAACTCGGCCACATAAGACCGCACGACGTTGGCGCCCACAAGCTTTACTTGTATGGTGTATGTGGGTGCAGTTTTGCGTACATATTGTGTACCTACATACATCATATACATATGTACACTACAAACTGCGAAAAGGAAAACAGGATGAAAAGAAAGACGTATGAGACGACGATGGCGATATTGAAATTAGGCAATACGTATGTACAGTTTGTATTTATATTTATTTATACTTATATGTATGTACATACATTTAGCCATATTTGTCTCAAGATGCTTTGTTGGTTATATTAAGAATTTTTCGCATCTAATTTTGGCGAACAAAGTGGCTACTTTAATCTTGGATACAAGTAATCATGTGTAGAATATAGTCGATGTCGTTCCTTTGACTGTACTCTGTGTTCTTGCGCGTTTTAAGATTTAAATATTAATTGACATTCCAATTAAAAATCAAAATGTATTATGCATGTGTGTACATACATACATAATGATAATTCATACAAGTGTTTGGAAAGGTTTCTGCTCTTCTGTGCTGATATAACCTGTTGCATGGTGTATGATATGACAGGTACATACCTACTTCTCATGGATGGTTATGCTTTCGAGAATTAAGACAATTGGTGGGTTAATGCCACCATAGACAAGCTTATATTATTTAGTTCGTTTTTGATGCCGCGTATATTATTTGTATTTACGAATTTAAAAAATGTGTATTCTTTGAATATAAAATCACACAGACACAATAGGTATTCAAACATTTGTTGATTTAATAGCGAAGTATATTTTCGAACCAACCGCATTTTAAATGTTAAACAAAAACCTCCCTCCCTAGTATATTTGACTATAATAAATTAGATATGTATGTACATACATATATTATGTGTTAAGGTAAATAAGTACACATGTACATGCCTACATAATGTATGTATACATATACACCAACATTTCGTTACAAATTAATTTTTTAATGATAATAAGAAATGATCTTTACTTTGTACGAAAAATGGGCCCATATGTACTTATATACTTTTGTATGTACAAATATATCAGATTTTTTGGTTCTCAGAAATCTACTTTTATTATGTAGGTAGTAGGTATATACATTATGTATGACATATGAACATATTTATAATTTCACTGAGCTTCCCCTCTTATGAAACAAACAAATTTCATCGTATCGTGCTTCGTGCATAATATGTACATAAATATGTACATATGTATGTACATAAGTACATACTGTGTGTGAAGACTTTCAAAAAATTCTTTTGTACTAGGTATCTGAAAGTAAAGCTGTACTTTGTGTAAACGATGCTTAACGAATATTTGATTCAATTAAGATGGACAGATCCGGCCTCACTCGCATCAGAATGTGTCAGGTGGCGTCCGCTTTTGTGTCGTCTATTGAAACATAGAACTTCATAAATAAAAAACCTAAATGTACTTACATTTGTAGATCAGTATGTTTTTTATCCATGAATATGTAATTTGATGCTAGTTTTGAAAGTCATAATATGTATTTAAGTGAGATAGGAGGAGAAATTTGCTATGGTATCAATTAAATTCTGTGGTTCTGAGTTTCGAGTCTCGTAGCATGCAATAATTTAAAATAATATATATATATATGTACATAATAATACATACGCGGAATGAAGGTAATGCAAAATGAGTTTATTTCCATTAAAGAATATAAAAAGGAAAATAGGTACAGAACTGACAAATATTACAACAGAAAACGTTAATAATGATTAAACAAAACAAAACAATTTTATGAAGCGATGAGTGTTAGTCATCTAGATGCCGAAACAAGCAAAGGTCGGACTCCAATTAGTTTAACGTTTTAAATTAGCCCTTTTTTATCTTCTTTCACGGTCGAAAAGTGACAGATAGTCATGAACAGAATACGACGAACTTATTGCATTCAAATATACATAAATGTGTGGACATATTTAGTTAAATAGACAACTAGCACGTAAAGCCCATACTGCTTTACACGTTGACTGTGTACCGAATTTGTGCTTTACACATTTGAAACAGTACGTGATTCTTTACGCAATTGGAAGCATGTATATAGCTTAAAGAACACGAATGACACGAAATTTTGACATCTCCGATATTACAAGGTTAAGTTGCACAGTCCACAGTTCTGCAATAGGACTACGCGACTTTGTGTACCTTTATATTTCAGAATATCTACCACCGAGTATTTAAACAATCGTTCGTTACTGAAAAACAATAATTAGTATTTTCTTAATGTTATTTTATTCCAATCTTAAAATTACAGTATTTGTTTGAAGGTAACAATAAAATCACAAACGGGAACCGCATCGATCTAAAATAAAACAAAATCGATACGATTCGATTAAGGACGTTGACAAACCATGCTATTATTTTTTCGAAAATGCATACCAATATATTACAATCTAACAATCGCATAGAGCTTATCAGCAATTACATATAACTATTCAAAAAGCATCGTCTTGCAATTGTTGCTTGTTTTGAATATAAATGCTCTTAGATAAAAAAAAAAAAATTAACAAAATAAGATCATAGCCGATGTCTCTTATTTACAGTGATGTGGAAAATTTGTCTTCATAAACAGGCGTTTTGTTGCTTTTTCGATTTTAAGCTCTTTACTTAGAGATTTGCCTGCGGAACAACAAAATGTGTGGCTCCGGTTTGTGGATCATGTAGTGCACCCAACCACGGGATTGTTGAACACCGATCGCTCGCCACTCATTCTCCGACATAAGATGCGTTTTCGGCACAAGCTTCACCAACTCTTTCGGTAGGACAACGTGCCTAAGAAAAAAAAAAATGGATTACTATAAAACATATTACTTGGTTTAGATGTATATTAAGCTGTACCTATATTCAAACTCGTCGTCAAAATATTTATCGGAATAGTAAATTTCCTTAGGATTCATATCGTCTTTTACGGCGTACCCCGAGTATGCAAAGGAAAGGAACAGATGTTTTTTTTACTTTCACTTATAACTTTGTTGCTTTGATATTCACAGCTTGTTAATTAAGAAAAAATGGTCGTGGGTAATTTATTATGTATATTTATTTATGTATAACTGATTGAACAAACAATAATTGCGACTTATAGTAATTAGAAACGAAAACAACGCTTTTCAATATCAACCGTATATTTTCAAGCATTCGTTTTGACAGCTAAACGAAATTGAAATTCAACCGCCGCGCCGAGATAGTTTAAAACTCAGTTCTCATCTAACGTCTGTCAAAGGCATTAGATAGAGGGAGATAAACATAACGCATACCCTTTACAACCGGCTAATGGCTAATAAGCTGCTTGGATGAGCTAGATATGTTCGATTGTATGTTTTACAATATTGTTTATTCGGGAAAATAAAAATCTTGACAAGTGCGAATACAAATTGAAAAAAATTTATGTAGATTTCTGAAACTATTGATAGAAAGTAGGTCTGTTTGGTGTGGTTTTTGTGATCAAAATGGGACATCTGTCAAATAGTAATAGTTTGAAAAGTGGGGAAAATTCTCTCTTCTTCTTTTTTAACTATTAGATATTTTCACGAAAAACTTATTTTCTGTTATTTTTCTAACAAATAGTGGTTAACATTTCACAAATTGTCAGATGGCTGTTTGATAGATGTCCCTCGATGACTCCATGGCTGAAGGTGTAGCACGATTTCATAAAAGGGAACATTTTTTGAGACTCCCATTAAATTTTTTGAAATCTCTCTTCTCTTGATTTTTGACAGATTCAGTAATTTTACGTAAAATTACTGCACGCCAAACAGACCTAGTATTTTTCGGTTGCATTCCTAATTAGGGTAAATCTATTGAATTTTCTATAAATGTAGAGCAACTATCACCTAAATCAGTGTAAATTTTTTATTCGAGAAATTGTATATAGGTACATATATTAGGCATGTTTTTTTTCGTAATCTATATAGCCTTAGAAAATATTTTTCATGTTAAATACACTAACAACTAAGCCTATATAGAATAACGAAATCCGATAGCTTAGCCTGGACAAAAAAAAAGTGCTACTAAACTATTTTCTGTCGATTGTTATCGAAAATGTCAAATATGACATGTAAGTGATACATTTGAAAACAATTGCGGCGATGAAAACTTGATGATATGCAAAAGAGTTTGGGAAAGAAGTGGAAAAGTAAGAAAGAAATAAAAGTAAAAAGAAAAAAATTATATTTTTCTCAGGCAAATCATTAAATAGGGTATCCCGCCTTTTTTTTAAAAAAAAGATTGAATGTCAATTAGCATAATGCTACCAAATCACCGAAGAGCTTTTTTTTACATATACTTTTTTAAGGCTATATAGATTGCATAAAAAAAACACGGCTATTACCATTTCTAAAGAGTGCATGCCCAAGTAAAATAATAATATGATTGTCATTTCATGACAAGACAAGTAATGGCGCTTTTCAATGAATAAGAAATTTGCTAACATAACAGCTTTCGACTGAACGCATAGCAGAGATTCTGAATTGGTTCTCAGCCTCAAAGTATGTTTAGGCAGGAAAGAACAGAAAAGTACAAGGTTCAATGAGAAAAATTTCTGTCCGTGACTGATCTGCTTTGTGTTCAGTGACTCACAGTTTAGGTAGACCTTCCACGTTAACATGTGAGTAGGTATACTTTTCTGTCAATTATAGAAAAACTAGAATGTACCCGAACTACATAAAAACAATGGGTATACTTTTCTGCCACTCATAGGTCTGTCGCGTATTCCACCAAAACAACGAATTTTTGTGAACAGTAACGAATGTTTACGAAGTCCTTTTCATCGAGTACCCAAAAATTTTGTAGTTTTTAGGGTTCCGTACCCATATGACAATACGAAACCATTATAAGTTCGCTCTAACTCAAAAATGTGTGGTGGCCGTGGTGTCGTGATAGTCGTCGTCACTTGTCACGCTGAAGGTTGACGGTTCAAATCCAGATTTCGCCGAAACATTTATTTCTCACGAAATAAAAATAAGTTGATCAGTTTCAGAAGCTAATGTCTAAAAACGTACTGCGAAGGCATAACACTGGCAGTAGGATGGTATAGCTGAAGAATTTGATCGCATAAACTATAGTAGGAAACATCTGAAAAAACTTCTGTGAATCATAAGCAATGGCATAACTTTCAATAATACACAACTCTCCAGTTATTCTGGACACCACCCATAGAGTTAGTTGAAACCTAACATCTGAGTTTCCTATCACTACGTCGATCTGTCTGTCTCGTTCTTGTCCTTCGTGTACTCGCGCTGTGCGGGTATTCTTATCCCATTTAGCGTGTGTAGATTATAAAAAAAAAAAATATCTGTCACGATAAAAACATCAAGAACCGTTCTTCCCAGAAACTTGAAATTGGGCACACTTATCCATTACTGTGGTCCACATACATGGACAACATATTAGGTCTGTTCGCGTACCCTCCCAAAACAACGAAAATCCACGAAAAATAACGAAAAACAACGAAAACCCGTTCGCGTACGCAAAAATTTCGTAGTTTTTCGTAGAAGAGAGTGCTCACGAGAGAGTAAGAAATTTCCCCATGCTAGGAATTTCAACCCAAAAAAATGTCCGCGATCTGACATAAATACATGTATGTATGTGTATGTATCTGTCCTGTCCATACACTTTTCGTTTGCTGTTCAAACCGTTCAGCTATGTTAAATACCAGAAAGGTAATCTGGTTTTATTTGGTCTGGAGGGAAATAATTATTTTAAACATGGCGGATTTGATATTTATCTCTAAATTTGGTTGATTCACAACATGATTTAGTCGCTGATCGCCCATCAATGCCTAGATGCTTTGTTATGCAAATTACACTTTCGAATAGCAAAGACAGAAATAACAATAAAAACAGTTTATATTTCAATAGTATTTACAACAAAACAAAAAATGCTTAAAATCGTCCATTTTTTAATAACAATTATTATTTATCAACAGTACCTACACATTCTACTTATAAAAATTGGTACGTTTTTAATTCATACATGTATATTACCTACCCTAACAAGTACCATGTCTATACTTAAGATTACATTTATTTCCCTATAAAAAATGCACACAAATATGTTTTTTTCATAATTGTTATTGCTGATAGTATTAACTGTGCCGTTTCCCGGTTTAATTAATACAAACTATATACGTTATAAAATAGAAAAATCTCTAAGCTATTGCACGAAGTAGCAAGCCCAGTACCAATATAAATTCATATACCCTCACTTCCTAGTAGCCAGTTTCCGGTTCCTGTTTTAGGGTCATTCTGTAGCTATCGTTATCCTGAACACCGAGTAAATAGCTAGATGAAGTTGGACTCGACATACCGTCGGAGCGACTTATTTTACTTGGTGGTCGTCTCATAATGTCATCTGTTGATGTACGATTGTACTCATTTAACGTCATTTCGGTTGGACTGCGTACTCGATCCATTTGATTTTGAATAGAACTGCTTGGTGACATAATTTCCTGGCGATACGGATTTCTTTGTTGATGTTGTTGCTGAAGATGTTGCTGATCGTGGTGTTGTTGATGGTGAGCATTGGTTTGCTGTTGTTGTCTTCTATGTTGATGATTGCCGTAAACATCGGCAGGATCTAATGGTGTACTTGAAGCGCCCACTAATGGAGGAGAGTTATTACGTAGTGGCGGATGTAGCTGTGGTCTTGATTGCCGATGATCAAAGTTATTCGTTGATGGCATTGACTCTATTAATGGTGTTATCATCGGAACATCCAATCCGGTGTCCATGCAACTAGGAATGGCCTCCTGTGATATTTGATCTGAACTGTTTGGTGAAAGCGGATCCAAGGTAGAAGATACCTGGGCCTGATCCATCGCATGTGTTGGACTGTACGCATTCACTATCGGCGGCGAAAGAGGGGACGAGTTATCAGCTAGTTCACCTAAATTCGTTTATTAATACATATTATAAACTTCTCCGCATAAACATAATGTAGGTACTCACCGCCTAGAAGCATCTCTTGTAGAAGAGAATCGATCCGCGCGACTCCAAAAATTTTGGCAAATTGAATTTGTTCGATCATTTGCCATGTTATTGACTGTAACACTGGCAATATTAAAAGTATCTCGCCAAATCTTCCTCGTGATTCATACTGTCTGTCTGAAACGTAGTCTTCTAGATTGTTCAGCACTTGATGTCGAAGATTTTTAATTCTCTGCGGCTCATTAAGTCCTTTAGCGTCTGCAAAGGTTAATTCAACGAAAATGTATGAAAATAAACATATCAATGATGTCTTTTTCATTAGGATATAATCTTACTGGGATCGAAGAAGACGAGAGCCTTTATACAAGCTAACTCAGTATCATCGATATTAACCTCTTTCATAGCAAACACCAATTCATCAATTATTCTTGCTCCTATACGTGATATATCCAAATTTGGTGAAAGTCTTGCATCTAAAATAATAAACATTACTTTCTCATTACCTTTGCAAAAAAATTAAGCCATACCTGGGCAATGTTTTGTAATTATGCAATTATTTCCCAAGAGTAAAACATCTTTTAAATGCATTGATCGCCAAGATAAACCCAGCAGTAGATGTTCACCAGCATGAGCTCTTAACAAAGCAACTTGATCATCTAGATGAAGATCATTGAATGCAGGAATTTGCTTTGCCCATTCAACCAGTGTTAATAGCTGTTGTTTCATCGATTCGCATACGTCATTTATGCTGGCAAATTGTTTACTGGAAAGATCTTCATTTTGGGTTGTCTCCATGGCAGCGCCAGCTTTCGATTGGCGACTTTCTCTTTCGGCCTTGAGAAGTGATATCACAGAAAGTCCATTCCCAGGATCTGGGTCTTCATTAGAAGTTCGACGACAGCTAATGCGATCGCGCTCGTTTTGAACGGCTTCTTTTTTCATACCAGCTTTAAAGCATTTACGAAGGCGGCAATAACGACATTGATTTCTCTTATCTTTATCGACCACGCAATTTCGAGAGAATCTAGATATGTCAAAAATTCGATTAAGTTTTTACATTGAAAAGTTATGAAATAACTTACCTGCATGTGTATAGATGATTCTTTCGAACACTGCGACGAAAAAATCCCTTGCAACCATCACAACTAGATGCTCCATAATGTTTTCCAGTGGCTCTGTCGCCGCAAATTGCACAAACTGTAGCCGCTTGTGAATTATTTTGGAGAAATGCAGTGTTGCAATTATTACTGGCTGTTACAGTGCTACTACTGCCAGTGCTAAGTGTCGGGCTAAGATTTTGATCAACTGGACTTGGTGCAGATTGGCTACTTCCTCCTCCATTGCTGGAATTTAGTATATGATTCTCTGCATCTGCAAATAAATGAAACAAATCTAATATATTAGAGTCGAGTATGTACATAATGTGCGTAAGTAAGTACATAATATGTGTAATTCATTTGTCTATGTTCTACATTATAGATCAACACGAGATCATAAATAACATTAACTGATTCACTATCAAAGCAACGTAAACTCAAATGGCAGAGGTCAAAAAGCCGGTCAACATTTTGTCAATACAATACCTACATAATGTATGTGTGTATGTACGAGTAAAAGGAAAAAAAAACAGAGGTGCTTTTGTATAATGGTTTCTCTTGTATGTCACAGTCCGCGGTTATCTCATGGGTGACATTCTACCGGCACATCCCCTTAAGTTTATCAGCGTTTTAGTTATTTTCTTCTTAATGTTTTTTCTTTAATACTAAAATATGAAGAGATTAGGCAACAATCAACAATAACAAAGTAAAATAATATAATAGCAAACAACACGAAAAGGCAAATGTACATGTACATGCATATAACTATATTTCACTGTGGCGCGTGCAAGAAGGGGCTTGGTTCTGATATTTGAAAATATGAACACCAATATGTATAAATATTTTTTAAATATGTTACATATCTATGTTTTTAGACAACCGTATTAATTTATTATTTTCTTATTTTCGCAATAATTAAAACATCATCATTTAGTAGAAAATAGCTTTCTAAAGCTTACTGTAATGTGCTTTGTCATTGTGATTCATTTAGTTGGCGATGGATGGGAAGCAAACAAAAACTAATATACATACTCGTATGTACGTATGCATGTAAGTATGTAAGAAAAAATAATTGTTTGATATCCTTGCTCTGATTTGGATCCAGTTCCTGGTAGGAATTCTCAAATCCCATTTTCGTAGTTTCTGATGACCTTTATAGCAAGCTTTTTGAACTCTCAAAGCTTATCAATTGCGATTTGACTCCGAATGAAACGTTAATATATACATATGTACATATGTACGTTCAAATACACGATGGATGTTGCGTACCTTTTGTGAACTTAGTTCGTTATCGGCATTATTTTGTTAAAAAAAAAGTTATAGCCCACTTGCCACTTTTTTATTGGTTGTTTGCCACACCCACTTTATCAATAACAAATTAAATTTACCAAGCAGATAACACGACATAATTTTTAACGTTGGATTTTATTTGACACTTTACTTAAGAGCACACATTCTTTTGTGCAAATGAAACTGAACTATTGTTTTGTGTTTTATTTAAATAGTATGTATATATGTACATTATACATATGTATGTATGTAATAAAGTAGATGACGGATGTAAGAACATCTCATTTGAGAAAAACTCGCTTGTACACATTCGAACAGACATACATTTGTACATATGTACGCAGTTCAATTATTTTTATATAAGAATAACTCTTCAGATTTTTGGACTTTCTTATATCCGGCACTTAGATCAACACCGCTCGCAGCACTAGACACCCTACTCTATCTCCCACCACATTTTCTCGGATAGTCGGGTAGCCTTGAAATCTCTGGGATCAGTCTCATCCACTTCTGAGACCACCTCCAACTGCCGTTCATCTCTTATAGAGATGGCTCAGCAGTTTGATATTCACCTTTGCTGGGTGCCGGGGCACAAAGACATTAAAAAGCTGACGAGCTTGCTAAACTAGGAACAACAATACCTATTCTACCCCATAAGGAAAATATAGGTATGCCCCTCGCTACTTACAAAGTTAGTACTCACACTTGACAGTCAATTAAACCAATGCTAGATGGGAAGGTGGAACTACCTGCCTTGCCATCAGACAGATCTGGCCTAGACTAGATCTTAACCGCTCCAGATACCGTCTGTCCCTAAAAAGACTACATACAAGCACGATTATCGGTGTCATTACAGGACACTGCCTTATAGGCAAGCATGCAACTAGGCTTGGCATCATTTCAAATGAATTCTGCAGAAGTTGCAGAGACTTTCCCGTAGCAGAAAGCTACCCCTAAGGGAATACTTCTTCGATGATCTCAGTGACCTAGCACAAAAAGACGTGGGAAGTCTTTTTCGCTTTATACAAAGCTCCAAATGGTTCTCATGAGTAGCGATGGTAAATATCCCTAAGATCCTTGGTATCACAATGGGCCTCAATTTTGATATCGGTGTTCAGAATGTTGAATGGTTGAATGTAGCCTCTAGAAGGGGTGTCAAACTTAAACTCTTTAAGAGTCAACTTTTTGTCTCGAGTATGAGAGGGGGAAGATACAATAAAATACAAATGTAATACAATACTCATAGTATTGAAATCTATAAAAAAAATGATTTTAAAGTTATGATTTCTTTAGGTAGAGATGTATTGCAGCGAAATATTATTTTTAGGATCCAGAAACTTGAGTTATTTCACGTTTCATTATCTCTTCGATGTTTGGTGTCAACGATGTTGTATTAATTTCCAAAATGGACTGAAGATGTTTATCTATAAGTCTTGAACGATATTCAGATTTATTAATCTTCATTATTGAAAACATTTGTTAGCACACACATGTGAACTTCCAAACATGTATAAAATGCGGGGATCATGGTTCCTTAAGTTGGGATAGCTATTTTGATTTTTGAAGTACTTTGTATGAAATATCTTATGAACTTAAGCAGTAGGTATCATACTGCAAATCTATTAGTTCCATTTACAAGTAAGTCGGCACTTTACCAAAATCGAACGCAAATATATCATTAAATTGAGCTCGCGAAAATCTGCAAGACGTACATATCTCAAATTCAGCAATAAGATCAGGCAAACGATTAAAAAAATCTGCTTATTATGTGCATTGTACATGCATATGTAAATGGTCAAATTTTTGTTACTATAGCTGTGACTCCCACAACCTTAATTTCATTTCAAAAGCTTGAACACTTGAGTATAGTTCCGTAACGATTTAATTTTTTCGTTCAAGTTTACCGTTCCAATTATACAACGTTTCGTCATATCTACTAAGAACATAAAGTCAAGCCACCATTCATCACTTTGTTCCATCGGTTTGCCTTTTTGAGCTTTCGGATTGGGCTTTTCAGATTTTGCTCTCAGATTTCAGATTTTTTGTGCTGGATGGAAAACAAATGAGATTGATCTATTTTCATGCAATTGTATTAGTCTGACATTTGACATCATGTTCGTAACAGGAAATAAATTAAGAAAAGAAAAATAATAAATACAATTTTAAAACACTTTCTTTTTATTTTCTAAATATTATTTTCTGATATTATTTTTGTGGATTGAAATTTTTTTTTTGATGTACTGCGCTGACATTTCATATAAAATGTTGAATCCGAGATTCACGAAAATTGATCTAGAGAAAAAAAAAGTGCTTTTTTGGTCGGTTGGAATTAGAGCACTATAAATTGCTCAAGAGGCTTTTTTTGCCCAATCGAAATCGACATAAGCTGACAAAATGTTAATGAGTTTTCATTTTTCGATTGCGCTATTGAACAGTGAATTTGCATGAAAAAAACAAAATTCATTGGAAAATGTTCCATTATTCAGATTTCGAAGGTTTCCACTAATAAGAGTGAGTTTGTATGAAGAAATTCAAAGTTGGCACCCAAAAATGTCCACTATCCAGGTTTCGCAAAATTCTTTTATTAGCAGATTCCACTATACACAAGTTTTACTGTAGTGGGATATTTTTTTTTATAAATATTCGTACTATATATTTAATCAAAATAAGTGATTATGAGCGCAAAAATAGAAAAAAAAACATCTCCCAGTCTAGATCCGTTGGTTGCTGTTAAATTGAAAATTGTAACTTGTTGCAGACACAACAATTGCTCTTATCAGCCACAGCAAGTCTATTTTTTATTATTTTTTTTTTTTGAAAATGAAAAATGACTCAACATTTCGAGATACAATACAACAAACAGAGAACAAAATGCATGTCAAAGATCAAATTTACAGCAATAAAATTGTTTTCATCGTATAAATATAATCATTGTCTGAGCTACATATGTATGTATAGGTACATATTTTTTATGAATTAAACTGAAACCGATTTGTACAAACCCTAATAACAATAATATAAAAAAAAACCTGTAAAACACATCAACACAGTGATTGCTTTTAATTAAATATAGGTACAAGAAGAACCCATGTACATATTATATGTATTTCTATTTGAATATTACACCTAAAGCTGTATAATTTTTTTAAAAAAAATCCTCTACATAAAGAGATAATTCTTAACAGCATTGAGTGAAAAAAAACGGTCATTTTATACTATGGTAGTTCAAGGCAACAACTCAAAATGACACACACAACGGTGTATGTGTTTATGGTTTTATTTGCAGGTCTTAGTGTCTCTTCATAACTACACTTTTAACAGGCAATAGGTAGGTATATTAAGTCAACAATTATATTTTAATTTCAAATAGCTTCATGGCAAAAAAGTTCAACTGCACTTATTTTGTGTTTTTTGCTCTCGGGGACTACTTTTTTGTCATTTGCATGACGGTTTATTACCATGTACATATGTAACTACCTCTGCGTATACACACGATCATGATCATATAGTGATCAATTACGATAATGGTACAAGCCTCGTTTTTTTTTTTAAATCGCTAAACATACATACTTCAATAAACACATGGAACCGATTGTTATTATTATATCTACGTAACCATTTTTTTTCAGTTTAAAAACTATGGGTGTTTTAAAAACAAATCAATATTATGAAATGCTTCTTACTCAATAGACGGCAGATTAGTTGCAAAGACTAGAGAGAATCAGGTAAAATAGCATAATTAAAGGCATGGCGGTTTTGTAATAAAATCAACGAACGCAGCAACAAATCGTATAATACCCCCACGGAAATTCTGGAAACAAATCTAAAAATAAGTAAATATCTATGATAATTTTGGCTATAATTTTATTGTTGTCACGAAAACTATATCCTATCAAGTGGAAATAAATATATTATCCATTTAGCCATCGCATCACTAGTTCTCTTGATTGTAGATTATTATACAACATGAATTGGCATAAGAAGAACAAATGCGCAAATAAAATTTGGAGAACTTCTTATTTCATGTTTATAAAGTTTCAATTAACAATTTCAGCAAGAATTCACATTCCGAGTGTATAGCCTTATTATTAATAGAAAATTTCATCGAAAATAAAAACCAAAAAAATAAATAAATAATAAATCCTCATGTTCGCTGCGTAACTAGCAGTGAACTCGTCTATTTATTTGAAGGCTTATCAGTGCAGTTTTTAATCATTGTATTAAAAGATATATAGCTATAAAAAAATTTCCACACAGATACACCAATGCTTGCAGATACTCGTATTTATAAAAAGATAAAAATTGTTAATAAATATCCGTTTTTATTTTTATTTGTAGCACAGGCCTCTGATACGAGTTTATCTTATTAAAGCAAATAAACTGAAAATAAAAACGCTATCACTTGTAAGTCTTTTCCGCTGGTGGCTCTTAGGTGAAAAAAAAAAGATTATGACTTACCACCAATCATACTAAAAAAGTTTTCATCTAAATGATTCGATAATATGTACGAATCGTCAAATGCACTGGATGGCATAATTTCACTTTTCATTTTGAGCATTATAAGTAAATTTGGATATTTAATGAATTTCGTAGTTATCTAACTTGACACCTGCATGTTACTTCACGAGTAATATTGACAAAAGCGTAGTTTAAAATATTAACTCAAAAAATGCTTTTCACCGATAATAAATTTTCCGCACTTTATTGTCACTATTTGCAACGATAATAATCAGAATTAACACTATACAGCACTAAAGTACTACTGATATGATAGTGTTATAGCTCTAGAACCTCACTATATCCATTAAGCGGCTAAAATCGATAGACTTAGACTAGTCGTGTTATATCGAACCGACTAAACACATATCACTCGACTAACTAACTGTCTTAGAATTTTCGTAAGCGAAACTGAGAAAGTTAAAAGAGACAGGCGAGCAAAAAAAAAGAATATGCTTAAACCAACAACAGCGGCACATTAGGAAGAGCAAGAGCCAATAAACGTTAAAATCGCTGATATCACAATCTGCGGAGTAATCATTTATTTAGTAAGAACTAAGGTACTCATAGACGCTCAAGACTGCGATCTACTCACAACATAGTCGCGAGATAGAAGTGCCTTGCTTATGCGTTTGTAGTTATGAAACACTGGCTGCCGGAACAGAAAAATGTAGACATAGTAGTATGTATCACCTAATCTATACACAACAAACGAGAATGTGTTTGATTATTTTTTTATTAAATATTTGTTCGCTCTTTCTCTATGTGTCTTTGTTCCTTTTGGCTCTCTCGTCGAAATAGAAGTTTCTTATCAAATAGTCAAGCAGTCAGCAGTCAGCACAGAGAAGTGATTCGACCCAAAAAAAAAAAAGGAAAAAAAAGCGGATTATCACAATTGATTGACGATTGTAGTACATTCAATTTATTTATTCATTTAATTATTAAGAAAAAAAGCTTGTAATAAAATTAGCAATAAACTGAAGGAGATTTTTTTTTTCGTAGAATCTACGGTGCGGGTGAAGATGAGGCTTTGAACAGATTATAAATTTCAGTTTTGAATTGCATTTTTTAACGGTTCGAGTACTCGTATGACGACATTGCATTTTATGAACTTTGTCGCTTTCCACTTGTGGTTTTAGATACTCATTCGAGTAATCCTGAGGATAACTCAGTGCCGTTGTTGTAATTAAACACCGATTTAGGAATGTTATCAACGGAGTTTAAGTGCCTTCGGTTTAACAACGGCTATAAAAACACTTCTGCAGCCACGCTGATCAATGACAAATTCGATATCGATAAAGAAACCTAATCACATTTATATTACATACTATTAAAGCTTGTTACTGCGTATCATGCACGTAGGTTGAAACAAAAAATCGTACTATTAAATTTTGTCGTTACGAGCTCAAACGTTGACTGAAGCTTGAAAAACTCCATTTAGTGACATGTTAATCTGCTATCAATGTAATTTTGAGAAAATTCAGCCTGTTCCATAGAAACAAAATAATGGAACATGCTGTAGATTATTTAATAATATTTGGACTGCCTATAATATTTCTTATTCTTATCTGGCAACATGTAGCCTTTACAATCGTCGATAGTTAGCATCATTCACAAACGAAAGTGTATCCTAATGAGAAATAGCCGAACTAATTTTTGGATCATGAAAACTGATCCTGATAAAAAGCAAAATCTCGTATTGTTGTTGTAATGTACATACATATATAAATCAATGATCTATATAGATCATCATTCTGCTTTCTAGCGATATGAAAGTGAAATTATAGCTACAAAATATTTACATTTACATATTTACATTTAAAAGAAAATATTCGTTCGCATGGCAACTTCGCGCTAATTGTTCAAAGGAACTTAGCTTATACAATCACCTGATCTGGACTGTTTTATTTTCATTGTGTGGTCCATATAGATCATAAATGATATTTAAAACACGGCCATTATTATTATCGCCAATATAGCTGATCTTAGTTTAAGTGCTCTGTATACTTATTTGAGTTAACAAATTGTCAATAAAAAGCTTTGCATTGTACATAGTGATTACAGTAGGATATTCGTTCATTGTTTTTATTTTCTTATGAAGCCATTAGTTCAAGAAAACGTAGGAATTTTTCTGTAAAGGAAAAGGCAGCGATTATCTTCCGCTTGGAGTCAGGTGAACAAAATAATATAATAGCACACGAGTTTGGAGTGGTTTATTTCGTTAAACTTATGTATATGTTGTTGGTAGCTATTGTTTCCACGGAAGTCCAGCTATGACATCCACGTGGTGGCTGCCGGTAATGACCTATCCATTAGGTCATATCTCTGCTGGTGGGTTGGCCAACATAGTGAGCGGGGAGAAGGTTAACTCTTGATAACCTCAAGATCAATAGCAGACTAAGTTTCTGGATCCAACAAATGTTACTAAGCAGGTTGATAAATTCAGAATTGGGAAGCTATAAATCAAAAAGGTCGGTGAAGCGTGGAACACCTCAGGGAGGAGTATTGTCGCCACAATTGTGGCTCTTAACTCAAAATGAAATTTTGCTCACCCTGGAAAAACAAGGGTGTAAAGTTATAGCTGATGCCGATGACATTGCTATCGCTATTAATGGAAGATATCCTCCAACGATTAGCGACTTGATGGAAGCAGCTCTAGCTACACTGGCGAGGTAGGCCAAAAATAGCGGTCTGGGAACTAACCCGACTAAAACGAAGCTAGTGTTATTCCCTAAGAGGCACAGCATTCCCCAAGTCAACACCCCAAAATTAAATAATACCCAGCTCTTTTTCTCAGATCACGCCAAATACCTCGGTCTGATTCTAGATAGAAAACTGAGCTGGAAACTGAACACACTCGAATGAGTGAAAAAATCCGCTGCCGCTTTGTATTCGTGCAAGAAGGCCTTAGGTTGTAAATGGGGAACTCATCCTCAGATCATGCACCGGCTTTATACTGTAGTAGTCAGACCCATACTTACGTACGTATGGAATTGGAGTCTGGTGGACAGCGCTAGACAAAATTAGCTATGTAAATATTCTTAGTAAAATCCAGAGAACGGCCTGCATCTGCGTTACAGGAGCCATGCGAACCACCCGCACCGCTGCTCTTGAAACAATGTTAAACATGCTGCCGCTGGACATCTATGGTAGGGACATAGCAACAAAAACGGCGTTGCGACTCAAAGAAACCTCGCAGTGGGTATCTTCCAACTTAGGGCACGCCAGAATACTATCAATGAAAAATTTAAATGCAGGTATTACGGACTACATGACTCCGCTCCTAGATTTCAACATTAAATATAGGACTAATATTCCCAACCGACAGAAATGGGTAGGAAATATCTGTCTAAACGACGAATCCGCATTGGATATTTACACGGATGGGTCCAAGACAGGTGATGGCATTGGAGCAGGTGTCTTTTCGGGCCAGCTCAACCTGAACTTGTCACACTTTCATTTACACCGATAGTCAAGCAGCTATAAAAGCACTCGAATCACCAATTATAAGATCGAAATTGGTTAGGCACTGCCGCGCATCTCTAAAAGAGATATCGAGCAGATGCTTGCTCACGCTGTGCTGGGTTCCTGGTCATAGCGATATACCAGGTAACTGTGAAGCAGACGAGCTACCCAGAAAAGGTACAAAACTAGGAAGTTTTATCACGGAAAGTGAACCCCATGTACCAATAGAAACAATAAAACACAAAATCTCCATACAAACTCTACAACAGGCAAATGATAAATGGCGCCAGACAGACCTGGCCGCAACTAAACCAACGTAGAACGTGCAACCTGCTAAGAATTAGCAGAGCACATATCGGCATTATAGTGGGCGTATTGACAGGTCATTGCGCAATAGGAAAACATGCCAACAGGTTAGGAATCCTCTCCAATGACTTCTGCCACAGCTGCATGAATGAAGAGGAGGAGGAATCTCCCTATCACCTGCTATGCAGCTGCCCAGCTCTCTCCTCCTTAAGAAAAAAGATTCTGGGAGAATACTTCTTTGTAGATCTTCAAGATATTTCCTCAACGGATATCAATAAAATACGGAAATTCATCCAACTCTCAAATTGGTTCCAGGAGTTTCGATAAGAATCGGCTGATGTGGGAACACAATGGACCTACTTTGGCCTAGGTAGGTGAATCCTACCTAACCTAACCTAACCTAACGTACACTTTTTCACTTCATGGTATGAATTGTACTTTGAAAATTTTAAATTTTGACAGTGTGGTTTGACGTGGTTTCGCAATTGATAATGTAGATTTATAAAGCAGTTGATCCACTGGTTTCCATGATGGCTCTGGGATGAAAAGCGACTCCTGTGCAGATCGGATGTACAATCCGCCGGATTCCATAATCGGCATGTTTGCACTTACCAACATTTGAGCGCCACCGATATGATTTTTGGAAAAATAATAAGAAATACCAAAATATTTACATACCTTTAAATTTTAAATCAGTATCCGGGAGTGTAACTGGCTTTTGATCTACCTCGCATATGTTTGTTGAAACGATTTCCCGTGATTCCTTCATTTTAATTCATTTTTATATTGTTTTGTTTTATTTTAAATGCTGTAAAATAAAATTGGCAACGCTGAATTACTTTGAAATTAGGGATTAGGTACCTTTTGTTTCTCTATCTGAAACTTAAGTTAATTTTATGTTTTTCACTATAATATACTACTTGCTTTTTTATGTACATTCATGTACTTAAACAATTGCGATACCTAAAGTTTTTATTTTTATAACACTTAAGATAACAGAGTAAACATTTATTTATGCAGTGAATAGGTGTCAATAGTATTAAGTATTTTTTTTAATTTTTTTTGTTCGCATATACATACACACATATGTATGCACAGTACATACCTATGCATGTACATAGGTATTTAGCTAGGCGTACTCCATCACTCTGATAAGAATTTAACTTATCTCGTCAATTGTTCGGTTTAAATATTATCGGGCGATAGAAAGTAAAAGCTAATTTGTATGCATGTATATACCTACATATTAATGAATGTTTATATGTAGTACAAATATAAAAACCGTGCGATATATACGATGGCGGTCAACACATTCGACTGTCCTTTTGCTTAAAAAAACGACATTATTTGCAGTCATTACATTAACATATTTGTTGAACATATACATATGTATGTGCATGTATATTTACATATGTAAATACGTTTAATATAGTTCCTCTGATAAATAGATTATTGTAAAAACAAATCATTTGAAAATGTCAATTAACATAAATAATTGTACGAATCATCTGCTATTGCTTGTTTTTTTTTAAATCAAACTTGTTAACATATCCATCTATGTACATATGTATGTGTGTACATTCATGCAATTTAAATTATTAATGAATGATTAAATCAGACAAACAACGAAAAGAAACTGGAAAATTAAATTCTGTCTGGTCTAGAAGTTAACAACGAAACACAAATTCTGAATTTGTGGACATTTAAAAAGAAAAGATTTTCATCAGAAAATAATAATAAATTTTATAAAATAAACATAACATCCAATGTCCCCGTCAGTTGTCTTCCCGTTCGTTAACACTTTCAGTTGGATAGAGATTCCATACTAGTCACATTATCCACTTACACATTTGAAGAGTATAGTCGTCATAAGCAATTGTTTCACTACTATGAAGATCGGCCACTATTGAGTGTAATGTAGGGATTTTTATTTGATTAGTTTGATTCGAATGCCCGACAAGTATTTTTTAGCCAATTTTGATTTATTAATATTTATTTTGTTCGGTCATCGGTTTTTTTCTTGATATGCACTAGCCATTACCACCACATAGTCGCGTAAGTCAGTATTACATTTATGCCAATTGATATCTACGTAAGCACTAATACGTCTAAATGGCAGCAAGTGTATTTTTTATCTTATGAATTAACACGTTCGATGTGATTAAAAATGTCTAATTTGGTATAAAGACGTTCTTAAAATTGCTTTCTATGAATATCACAAATAATTAATATTAAAATGTTTGTTTTCTTCCTTTAAACTTGTATGGCAACATTTTGTATAATAAATAGATTGCTAGCGATCGTTTTTGAGCTCGTTATCACAATTCACAAGTAGTTACTTGTCACACCAATAAGAATATTTTGACAGACAGCACACATGGAAAGAATACGCATTTTTATTCAATTCAATGCAGTAATTTTGTATGAGAGTGTAACACAGGCATGTGATGTGAAATTTATTTTATTTTTTGTATTTTTAAATATTCGATGAAAATTAAATCGAAGCCTAAAATATGGGAAGCTTTTTTTAAGTTGTTCACTATTATGTGAAAACTGAAACAGGTATAAAAATTGTAAAATCGTTAAAATATTTAAAATTAGCAAAAGTATTAGTACATATTGCAAAGATATGCCATTTCATGTTTCCGTGTACCCTTTTAATTACTTTACATAGAGCATCCCTGTTCATGTTGATCAAATTGAAACCAGAAAAACATGGAAAACATCGCACTGATTTCAGAATAGAAATTGACGTTATAAACGTCAGTTTGTTCGCACAGATGTTTGAGGTGGATAGTAACCTTTTGTTTTGTAATTCGTTTTTGTTAAACAAGGAGTTAACTAGTTAATTGTGTTATCTGTTTTCGCTTGTTTGTAGTGCTTAAATAACTTGACATTGTCTGTTTTGAAGATGTATCAAACATGATGCACCTATCATGAAATAGTGTAATTTATTATTCCCAAGGAAATGAGAATGGTTAAACAATTCCTGAGGTAAGAAGCTTTGCATTTCGGTTTTTTTTTGTGTACTCGTAAGGGTATAGGTAAAAGTAGCATAGGTTTATTTTGAGCAAATGACGTAATTTAGACTTCCAAGTTCCAAAGCTAAAAGTAAACGAACTCAAAATAATGTGCTCCTACTAGTATGTCTTTAGGGTTTAAAAATGCCAATACTAACCATGCAAATGACGAACAATGCCATGTTGAATGAGAGTTATCGTTTGGGCATGCATAAGGAAGTAGTTGTTATCGATTAGTCACCCAGGTACGCAGGTATTCTGCCATGTGTTGTACCGCTTGGTAACGTCTATTCTTGGGTTTCTTTCGTCATTGGATGGTGTACATAGTATATGCCACGAGGAATAATTGTTCATCACTGGCGTAATTATTTTTAATAGGCAAAGCTGGTTATGATCGAACCCGAATATTAGTGACAAATAAGATGTTACTCGTTATTGCTTTCCGTATCTTTTGTAATTTACATGTGTTCATTACTTGTGCAATATTTGACTCATGCCATATATGATGGAAATAAGGGTTATACTTTTAGTCCATTCATAAGATGAGAGCCTTATCTCAGAGCCCACATGTGCATTCCGCTGTTTATTGCAAAAAACACATATTAATGCACAAACAAATTGTATGTAGGTACCTACCTACATAATATGTATTATTTATGTAAATTTAAGAAACAGATTTCACAGGAGATCGATTCATTGCCGTAGATTTCCAAAAACTGTTCTTGAATCACAACCGCGAATCTTTTAGATACGAACACCTTAAAAACGATGACATCAATACATATTACTTAATATTAATATATTGTTTTAAGTAAATCCCATAGAGCTAAGAAAACAAACTGTTTTACGCGGGTGTAACAGTCGCGTCTGTTTGTTCAACAAATTAATATAGAGATATGTACATACATACATATGTATTTTGAGTGTATCATATAATGATATCATGAGGTATATGAATCAAATTGTGGATACGATATATGGATGTACATATTTACATACATCTATATACATATGTACATATAAACAATACAAAACACAGGACGTACACATGTTCCTGCAAACAATATTTGCATTATTCATACAAATAAAATATATGTACATATTATGATGTACCTGCATGCTTTGAATTCTGGATCTAATAAATTTGAAGATTTTTATTTTTAATATAGATATGTACACACTTAAATACATAATACAATATGCATATATGTATGTACGTATCTATATACATATGTACATAGATATCATTTAATCCAATTCGCTACAGGTACAAAGTCTAACGAACTCCATCGTCCTTGCAGACACACATACATATGTATGTATCTTCATATGTTTTCTACTGGTCAATTAAGAAGCAAACAAACGACTTTCACCATATGAGAATACGTTTCTAAAACACAGTATGGCCTATATTATTTCCTCAGATAAGCGTTATCTGCCCGCCCAAATCTGAAATCATCAAACATCATCATTTTAGCATCTTTTAAGATTTAAGAAATTGAATTGTCGAAAATAGCTTATCTTAAGGATACATAAATACATGTACATAAGTAGGTACATCCCCACATAATTCGACCATAAAATATGTGAACAAAATTCTAATCGTTTGATACATATGTACTTATATGTATGTACATATTTGTATAGTATAGTACATAGCAATATGTATTTGTGCTTTATTCCTAAATCATAAATAATTTAATTTGAGTAGGTGTTTACAAAAAAAGTTAAACAAAATAATACAACAGGATAATCGAATGCAATGCAATTTATTATGGAACGACTTTCTCGAGCGTGTACACTTAAATAATCCATACAAACATCGCAATATGTGCACAAAGATTATCCACCAACATCACAACTACAAAGTAATATGCGTTAAGGTTTAAGCATTTAAGTTTAGAAATTAATACAACAAAGCACATTTCAAAAGATACCATAAGCTTTTCATTTAATGAGTTGAGTAGTGCTTTTAAGAGAGTCGTGTTCGTGATGGCCATTTTTACGCGAGTTTAAAACTACCTCTTAGAGATTTCCGACCAAGTTAGTCTAACGTGAATCTCCGTCCGCGGATAAACTTAACTCGGTTTGGCTACAAGCAAAAATAAATTTTATAAAATAAAAATAATTGTGTATGTGTAGAACACTCGCTCGCTGTAAACAAACCGCTCGTAGAAAAACGGAAATATTTCTCCGAAGGTTGTTATTCTCGCCAAATAAGACGATTTTCCGTAGTATTATCGACCATATCAAACGGCAAATCTATGTACCTACCTTATAATTTAGTAACATAACACATGCTGACGTATTTGAGTATAATTTGCTTGCAATCTAGTTGATTTTTTTTGTTTTATTTTACAATATGTATACTGTATATGTGCTTTATTGTTTAATGTGCTAAGGATGAATGAAGGTTTCGGATTGTGTTCTAGCGCGAAAATGTTCAATTTTTCTTTCCGCGGTGAGGTTTTACGAAACTAAATTACAATATATTCGTATTTGTCTCAGAAAGACTATTTATTTATTTTCGGTTCAAATGACTTAAGCTCACTGAGCAAACTAAGAAATAAGCAGCTTTCGCGCTTAAGGCACGTACATACAACTTCTCTCCATAAACACTGACGCTAGCTGCGAGACTGTTGTACCTTGGAACAGTGTGTTTCCGAAACGTGTGGATCATTTCTAAATATAAAATTAAATTATCTACCGGGCAAATAAGCAATTTATTTACTGTTCGTATGGATGAAACGAAAACATGTTTTTTTTCCTTTCAATAAATACAAAATAATTTCATCGACAATTATTGTTTTGGTTTTTCTTGTTGTAGTGTTAAAGATGAAGTGTGACTTTGTCATCTGACGTTTATTTTTAAATACTCAAAAGAGGAAACCCGTAAAATATGCAGCGCCTTATAAAAAATGCTCTTGTTCCAGACCTAGCCTTGTAAATGTTCCATTCGGGGTCAACATTGCAACGTTCGTAGTTCATATGGTATAATTTCCTCGGAAATAAGAGGAAATACGAGAAATACAAGAGTTTCATTGTGATAAAATAAAAAAAAAAATCAAGTGTATATAAAATGGGATCCACAAAGAAAACCAAGTCCTCTGATACTCTTGTTCGATCAACTACTGAATGCAGCATTTTAACTACGACCACAACCACGGCGACATACCGCAGCAGTTCAACTTCTGCTATGATGGCATCCATACGGCCTCAAACTTTAAATGTTAACAACCCACGAGAAGCACCAACGATTGAAGCAAAATATTTTATTGGGTAGGTTTTTCTTTTGTTTTGTTATTTACTGTTTATTTGATTTTAAGGTTTTTTTTCATCGGTTTGTATTTTCGTGTGTTACTAACCCTTTTCACATAACCATTATTGTTTTTTTTTAGTATCATATATTATTTACATATATGTATACACGTATGTTTGAATGTATGAATGCATGTGTTTATTTATGCTTAAATTAAATAAAAAAAAAAAAAAAATGTAGGTAAGTATAAGTGGTTTTCCAAGGTATTTATTTACCTTTTTCATTTACAAGATAAAATTAAAACAAAATAGTTTAGTAGGCCCTTATTTGGTATATATATATACATAATGTGTACATACAGTGGAGGTCCAGTATAACGAATGATATATGTAAAGTTTGAGGTAATTCACTATATCGAGCGCGTTCGATTGATTTTGTATACCTTATTTTAAAAGAAGTCATTAAAAAATATGTTTATTTAGACATTTTTATTTAATGTATAGAAATAGATTATGGTCCTGCCATTTAAGTTTACAAATTTTGTAAATTACCTATTCTGTAATTGGTCGGATCTGAGATTCACTTCACTAGTTAAATCCACGTGAACGTGTTCACTGTATAACTGAATCCGTCTGATGAACTGTCTTACCGACACGTCGGTCGGTTTATTCTTTCGAACACAGCTGTCTTGCATTGTGGACAGGATTTTTTTTTGTAAAATAATAGGTTAAATTAACCAAAATTGATACTGTGGCTCTATTTTTTGATCAAAATGAGAAAATTTCTGCAAGCAGAAGAACTCGTGTGAACTTAAGAGCAAACACTGAGGATGAACTGAATTTCGAGCGAAACAAACACATACGAGAATAAATCATGAGAACTTTGCATTCCAACTCATTTATTTTTTATTTTATAAAAAGATCTACACGTAAATAAATGAAAATAACACTTCATTTGTTTTAAAACATTTTGCAATAACAAAAAATTAATCAAAATGAACAGCCTTGTTCAGCACAGTTTCATCATTTATGTATACCACACAACAACAAATCCGCACTGAAGTAGTTGCGGATGTCAAATGTATGGGAAGATTCGATCCGGTCGTTTTGAATAATCAAGTGAATCTCATTCATATTACCGACAAGTGAACGATTCCCTTCGAACGGATTCAATGATAGGAAATTTCGAATTTCGGTGGAAGATTCCCGCCGACGGATTCCAGAATAGGGGTGCACTTTGATAAAAAAAAATCACCGAGTGTGAGCATAAAATTCAAAACTGTTGGAGTAACCAAAAGTAACCGTTCTCAAACAAGTAAAACAAAAAAAACTTGGTATAATTGTTTAGTCTTTGGATGTGTGGACATGCCTACCAATATATTAGGTACAAAATAAATACTTACGGGGTTTTAAAGTCAATTCATTTATCACCCCTATCGTGGAGTCCGACGGATCGGAGATTCTCTTCACTTGTTCGATTCACATACACTTTAGCCTGGTATCGTATAATTCGCCGGGGAATTTTCCTTACCGACACGACGTGAGTGTCGAAAAGGAAGTGTCTCTGTCAAGCAGAATTTATGACAGCAAAGAGAATTTGCTGATAATATTTTAGAATTGTCTTTTGGTTTTTGCAATAAAGAAAAGAATTGTAAATAAAAAGAATAATAAAATGGATAGCATAGCTCTATTTCTGGATTCGTCAGATAAAGAAAAAAAACTATCTTCTTAGGTGGTGCTACAGCTCGGACCTGCTTCGCTCAACTCAACTGAGAAGCTCAACTCTCTTCAGAAAGAAAAACACACGCATGCGTAGGAGGAGCAGTAGGATATAATGGAACTACCAGATAGGACGTGTTTTACTTGTTCTTTTAAATTGTTCTTTTTCATTTTTATTTATTTTATTTAAAAATCGTTTAATCTTACAGGTTTATTAAAAATGTTCAACTAAATAAATCGACTTTTTATTAATAAGGCGAATGGATCTAACTCGGAACTCCCTTTTCAAATTCTCACGATTTTTTCTTTGGAAAATCACCAAAATAGTGTTGGAGAGTAATTATATTTACGGATATTCGTTATAATGGACGTCCACTGTAAATACATACATATGTATCTTAACTTCTCATAAAGTTCAAGTAGCATCCTCAGTTTATTTCAGAAACCATTATTTTAAATAAAACCGTAATTTGATATTAAGTTAATAACACGATAGAATTCAAAATTAGGTTTAAATAGAGTGGAATTTAGCTTTTTTTTTTTTAAATATGTATAGGTGCAGTTTATGCAGAGAAGAATATCCAATATTTATACATACATACGAGTAGATAACTAAGTATGTACATTGTACATATTTATAGTTTATTAAAGACACAAACTGCAACACCTCAATTGACAGTCGCAAACAAATTGAATTGTCGCTTCTACATAATCACCTCGAAGTCGACATTGCGTTTGCAGTGAACCCAATGCTTGGCGGAAGTGAGGAATGCAATTTATTTCTCATGTCATTGTAGAGAAATGTTGTCGCACGCAGTAGATTTTGTTTGTTTACTAAACAAAAGATGTTTTCCTTGTCGATCACAAATAATTGTTACTTTTTTTTTTTTTTTATATATATATATGTATGTATGTACAACAGTCAGTTTGTTAGATACCACACACACTAAATGCGTTTACTAAAACGTTCTAGCCCTCCGCTGTTATACACATATGCAATGTATGTACATACATGTATGCAATTTATATTTATTTATTTTTTATTTATTTTATTTTTAATTGACTTTCCTGTTTTGTTTCTTCTCATCTTTTCGTGGATAAAAATAGCGAAATGGCAAAATCAAAAAAAAAAAAATTATTTTTAAACTCTATGTAATTTTGCATATTCAGATTCGCAATCTCTCTTCTATTGAATATCTTATTGAGCGACAGCACATAATCACCTTTCGTTAAGCTAGTTGGCATATACACATAGGTACATATGTATCTGAATTCTTTTTCATTGAACTCCATCCTGAGATATTATGGAATGCTCAACGAACACCGGATCTTACCAAAGTAAGAAGACCAAGTAGGTTGATTTATAAAAAAGTCTACTTTTATTAATGACATCATGCATGGATGTTTGTTTCCATAAAACTGCGATGGAGGTGCTTTGCTTTGGTTAGATTATTGATTGAAAGAGCGAGCCCCTCTTCATCACCATGCATTTTGCGTTTAATTTATCGCATTTATTTTGTACATATTGTGGCTTTCAATCGATATCTCTGGATAGATAGCAACCAATACATTACAACAGCTTTTTATAATGTATGTATGTAAATACAATAGTCGTCTGAAGCTTATCGCCTTGTCTAAAAGCAATTCGGATGTTGGTTAAACGCTTTACGACATAGGTATGTACCTAGATATAAATTGTGTACACTTTTACATTTCATATTCTGGATAGGATTGTGTAGAGCTTTCGATTCCTTTTTCAGTTACCGCAACAGACATCGTTACTTGTGGCTATTTGTTTTTATTTTCCCGTCGATCGATCTCTTTTCGTGTGTTTTAATACATGTATATATTAATATACATATACATAGGTATACCTTATAGATTTTTTTTTGAATACCGAAAAAAGAGAGCTGACGAACCAACTGAAAGTACTCAATATCGAACCAGCTGTTTTTCTCTTTGCACTACCACCAGTCAGTTTTATTATTAGTTATGACCTCATCTTCGATTATTTCGCGGTTGGCTCTTGTTGGAACGAGCGAGTCTCCGATGGTTTATACTTCTCTACATCTAATAAATGTTTGCTTTTGACAAAAAGCGTTTCTTTTTTTTAACTTTCTTTGTTGTTGATGTGTGCTGGCGCGGTGTTGTCATGAAATTAATTTATACTTACGATATACATACATATTGTACACCGTCATATGTTGTATTCATTCATTTAAATACATATATTATACTTTGTATTTTTTTTTAAATTGTTAGGTACGCATGGTTTCACTTCTCGAACAAACCATTCTATTTAGTCAACGCACTCAATCCGAGTGCAATGTTCTCTGATTTACAAACGATTTCCTGCATTGCACAAAGTTTCGAAGTTCATGTAATTCTTAAACCTATAGGTACTCTGTGTCATTTATGTATGAATATGAAGGTGTGCGTCCTTTTGATGGTCCGCAGATGGATCACCGGTCAAGTAGTCCTCGGAGTAATCATACCTACATATGTACATATGTATGTATGTAGTATTTATATGTATTAAAATGGAAAAGCCATAAAGATTTTGATTTTTCATTGTGTTGCAGAATTTCTACATCAACCACACCTTTGTGCCATCTTTTGGTGTCTCACTCGTTCTACGACTATTGAAAAATGCTCAAATGTATTCAAACTAAATATTTTATATACGCAAACGATATATGTTCATACAATATGTACATGCATATACCCAAGATGTACATAAATTTTAACAATGGCCGAAACAAAGTTACAATAATCAACCTGTATATAGTCTCTGAGAGTAGCTGCTCAACGGGAAATTTGACTACACACTTGAACCCAATTCCCTAACTAAACAACGACACTGCCCACTTCACAAAAGAATTGAATAACAACCTGTTATAGTCGCTCGATTAACACTACTCATCATCACTATTTCTGAATTGGAAATGCTTTTCCAAATTTGGGCTGAACATGACATCACAGTGACAGTCCGCAGTCTTTTGTATCACATTTTGATCTGCTGCCATAGTAGGTATTTTTAGATTATGTACATATATGTTTTCATGAATACATTCGTCGGTTTTTGAGGAATTAGTTGAATTTCTTAAATGAAAATGTTACAGTAATTTAATTGTGCCCACTATCATCGATATTGGAAACTTGTCTAATAGCATCGCCTACTTCTAAACATGTTCAAAGTAGGCGCAAACTATGGTGTAACCAAGAGGTCATACATACATACATATGTACGTGTGTTTTGCAAGATGTTTTGTTTTTGGCGTTGATTTTAGCCATTGTGGTGATATTTATTTTTATAAACTATTTTCGCCAACACAAAATTCATAACAAGGTTTGGGCGAATATAATTCAGAAGTTATTAGTACCTATACCTACCTATAAATAAAAGAGCCTGTGATGCTTTTATCTACCTTTGGTAACAAAAGGTAGGTAGAAAGAGTAGAATTAATAAAAAAAATTGTTTACATATGGAGGACATACAAAGCCGTCCGCAGAGAAGCAGCAGACACATAGTAGTAGTGCGTATTTGTACAAAAGGGTCCGATGATTTCATCGTAAGGTTTTCATTCATTGACCAAATGCGCGGAAATGTCTTTGACAGAAACATTGAACTTTACGAAATGGGAGAGTAACTTCTTTATGTTAAAGAGAATACACTCTTAAAAGCTTCTCTTAGTTTATCTCAATAACCTTTTTGTGGTTAATATAGATGTAAGTACCTACCTACATTAAGTTTATGGAATCTAGGTCGGGGGTGTAATATATTTTAAAGCCCTTAATTTAGTAGAAATATTTTTTTTTTGGGACAGTTTAATAAAAAAAGTGTAATTTCTTATCAAATAAACAGCAAATGCAATTTAAGGTATGCAGGTAGGTTCACTACAATACACATTATTTAATGTCCAATCTATATTAAGAATGGGCCTATTAAGTCGAAAGTATCAAGCATAGTTCTCATATCACGTCACCCTCGGTAAGACTAACTATGATATGGACACCTATGTATATTATATGTATAGTATGACTAGATTATCGTTTATTAAGTTAATGTGCCCATACAGCGTTCATACATATTTGTGATGACAATAATGACTTTGTTAAGTGTTTGAAATGCCCATAATGATGTTTTATGAGACAAAACACTTAATTTATTTAAGTTAACTTAATTTGATTATCAGTAAATTACAATTGAGTCTAATAAATGAAATGGTTTGTTTATTATGTCTACAGTGAGGCTTTGAATGCTTGGCGTACTAAAGCAAGATGCAGTGTAGTACCTGCTGAACGTGTTCAAGAGTTATTCCATGAACTGCAATTTAATCCGAGCGAACGGCAGAGTAAGAACTTTAATAATAATAGCATAATTTAAACAGTATTTAATTTTATTTAAACTATTGTTTTGTGCCTGTAGTAAGTGAAATGCTTCAAACGGCAAAGATGTTCGCCCGAAAAGGCAGCAGGCCGTGGCATGGTTTAACATTTGGCGAATTCTGTGTTCTAGCAGCGGATTTAAAGCGATTCAGGTATGAGAAACCATTAATCAATTAAAAACCTTTGTTGATTAAAAATTTTTATATAGAACATCGAGTTTTACACCGATTAGTGAAAAAATACACAACCTTAGCTCTCGGAACGATGAAATTGATACCGACAGTAATCCAGAGATTTTTTATGGCCCCTCTACGTCATCAAAAAGGACTCAACGGTCTCGTCACAAAAGTACAAAGCCATTAAACTCGTCGGATGATCGAATCAGAAAATCTAATAGTGAAAACATCACATCCAAATTTATGCCATTGAAAGATACTGGAACACCGGTCGAAGTGTTTCTCGGAGGCTCTTGTAATCCCACAACTTGGAGAAAGGACGTTGCCATACCAGCCCTAGATAAACTCGGCATTTCTTTCTATAATCCAGTGAGTATTACGAGTTTATTTTTTTATTTTGCATATATATATTATATAGGGTACATATAAATAACTTTTGACAATTGACCATGAAACAGCAAGTATCCGATTGGACACCCGATTTAATTGAACTGGAACATCGAGCGAAGGAGAAAGCTAGGGTACTTTTTTTCGTAATGGATTCGGAAACAAGAGCGTCTGCAGGTGCTATTGAAGCAGCACATATAGCGGGACAGAACTGCAAACAACTTGTGCTGGTGTTGCATCCCTATAAACCAGAACAGTACATACTAAATGAGCCACTATCGCATCAGTAAGCAAAAATTAATTTTATTGTAAATATCTTAACAAACACGGGCTACATTTAACGTAGGGAATACACTGATTTGACGAGAAACCAGCATATACTGCGGGAATTAGTGACTCGACGGGGCCTGCCTGTGTTAGATAATATACCGTCAGGCTTACAAAGAACTAAGGAAATTTTAGCCGGGATCAGGGATCCTCCATCGAATATTGCCTCAATTTTAATGTGAGCAATAAATGTGTGTTCTGGTATGTTTTTCGTGGATTAACTTTGAATTATCTTTACAGAGTAGTACGTGGAGCTTTTGATCGAGTTAACGCTATGAACGATACAATCTCATTAGAACAATGTCAACGTGCTCTTTCAATTTTGGGTTACGCTCAGAGTCTTTTAACTTTAGAAAATCTTAAGAGTGTTATATTATCTCAGAAAGAATCAATGGAATTGTCTCCAACAACCATGCCTACACCATTACCTAATATGACTAAAAGTACAATACGAAATAACACATCAGTGGCGCAGGGAAAGCCTGTTAATTCGAACAAGAATGAATTCCAGGTGGATTTTGATCAATTTTGCATTTTAGCAGCATACCTGTCAGTATTGCAGCAAGAGATTCAGGAAAGCGGGTGCATATCCCCAATAAAAGGAACTAATGTACCACCTCCACCAGTTTATTTGACAAACTTGCAAGGTAAAATAATAATCATTTGCCTATTGGCAAAACATTTAATTTTAAATTGAGAATTTATTAAACTTGAGCCAAAAATCATTCTTAATAAAGGTTTCCATTCGCGTCCCGGAGATGAAAACATCACAATAAATTACTACACAAAGCACATTTTTAGAACAAGCAGTAGCAATAGCGTGCCTGGTGAAGACCGCCAATGCGACACAGGCAACCGAAATAGAGATAGCGGAACTTCTTCTCCTCAGCCATTGGAATCAGCAGCAGCAACAACTAAATCAAAAGCAACGCATATAGGTCAGTGTTCGAAAATGCTCGTTAATGTGGAGATGCTAATGTCCGTCAGCAGCAGTGAAAATAATACTACGGAAGAAGAAAGTGATTCCAATGATTCGGTCTTCTCCAGCAGCGACAGCTCAATAAACTCATTTAACTGCAGCGGTGATTCGGCATTTTCCAGTTTTGAAATACGAGATGTGTATTTGGGAGGTAGTTGTTATTTGCGGACTAAATGGCGACAGGATTACGCTATGCCATACTTGAAGTCTAAAAATATTACATTTCATTTACCTGCCTTACACGAAAGTATTCAACCATCCCAGCTTGATTTACCAGAAAAGTCATTTGAGGATTCGAATTCCCAGGGAAGGAGACAAGAAGGGAAAAGCAATACTGGACACTTGCAACGGAAAATGGAACGTAAAAAAGCAGAGGTCGCGGTAAATAATGTAAATGACCCCATCACCCAAGAGGAATCATCCAACTGGCCTCTGAATATTCGTCCGAATCTCTATAATCCGTCTTTAATGGATTCAAGCCGAGTGTTACTTTTCGTTATAACAAACGAGACAAGGTCACTTGCACCTATGACACTCGCAGCCCATTGTATTGGCCTTATGTATAACGTTGTATTGTGTGTACAAATGCTCCCCGAAAATTGTGTACTAGGGAATGAGAATGTAAATAGTGTTTAAATAGAAAAGATATTGTTACAAGTAATTATTTTTTTCTTGTTTTTATAGCTGACTCCGGCTGCGATAAAGGACTATAATCGCGGCAGATCCTACCTGATTGATCTTGCGAAAAGACAAGGAGTTCCCGTATTTAACGATCTCAAATCAGCGCTCGAGTGTACTGTAGAGAAAATAAAAGCTTTACAATTCCAGAAAAATTGTCATACACACTATACTAGCGAAGATAAGAAGAGCAATTGTCCTCAAGTAAATTGATGATATAAGATTAGAAATTAACGAATATGATAATTTATTTTGCTAATATTAAACATTTTTATGTAATATGAATTAGAAAAATTTTACTGACTACCCTATTTTATTTTAAGAACAATTTTGACAAAATATTTAATTTAAATGATTTACAATTTGTATGTGTAGTTACTAGAAAAGAAAGAAACTTATGTAAATACTTTTGTACATAGGAATATATGACGGTAGAAATATTAACAATAAATTGACCAAAACAAATGTAAACAGGTGAGCCTTCTTTTCTTGGTACCCTCTAGAGATTCCATCCCATTCTTGTTTTATGACACACGTGCTAATCTGGCCAAAATCGATGGGATATTCAAACAATTATATCCAGCCAAGCAAGTGAAATAATAACAAACATAAATTAATAAAACTCTATTATTATCAAAGACCAACATTAATGAAGAATTTGAAATGGCAATATTGAAGCAGCATTCATAACTATATGTACCTATAAATATTGGAATACATACAGTGTCTGGCAGGGATGAACCTCACTGAGGAGCACGTGGAGCAGTTGCGCCGAGCGACAACATTAGCAAGAATATCAAATTTTTCCATTTGCATCTCTCGATAAGAAGCGAAATACACACAAAACAAAAATGTTATTTATCTTAAATAATAATAATAACAAAAATATTTACTGTCAACAAAAAACCATACAACAAACCGGCTGCAATAAAGGACTATAAGCGCGGCAGATCCTACCTGATTGATCTTGCGAAAAGTATGTACACGTAAAGTATGTACACGTTTTCGAAAATAATTATTGGGCGTCAGCGGTCGCTTTAAGCTTTAAATTTATGATATACTCAATATCATATGAAATTTTAAACCAAAGCCTCAAATACCTCCTAAGTAATCCAAACGAAAAAAATGTAAAAAATGTTTTTCAACTCATGTTAGCAATTAACCTAGCTGATAGAATTTAAGTTAAGTTATTTCTCCCTTACAGCCGAAAGCCATAGCAGCTAGTGCTACAAATCCTGCATTGATATCTAATTTACTTATGTATTAATAAATTTGTAATAATAATAATAATATGATATACTAGTGGTTACCCGGTGCGCTTCGCTACACCCACTGAAAACAGTGTTTATGTCATAAATGCAATGAAACTTTTTAAAGTGACTTTTTGTGAAAAGTAGGTAATGACTCTGGTAGGGAATTAAATGCCGGCAACTCTATTGGGATTTAAGAAAACTGTCCAAACAATAATATTCTAAAAACTCAAAAACTTATTATCCGATTGAGCTGAATCTTAGACAATATATTTGTTATGAAGCGAGAAGTGCACGTAAATCAAAATTTAACTGTTAGCTGTCACCATTCATTGCTGTAGTAATAATTTTGAGTTTTTTTGGTTTTCATGGCCAACTATCGGGAAACTTGATGTACGAACATTTCTCACTTCATTACAAAAATATTGCGTAAATTTCAGCTTAATCGTACGGTGAGTTTAAAATTTTTTGAGTTCCAGCGCAATCTACCGGAAAACTTGAAATTTTTTGATGTACGAACACTTCAAACATCAGAAAAAGTATATAGCGTAAGTTTCAGCTCAATCGGATGGTTAGTTCATGAGTTCTGAGGTATCAAACGAACAGCACATTTTTATATATAAAGATTTACGTATGTATTCAAAAGTTGAATAGAATTACTAAGGGATTAGAATAGAAATTAAAAAAGAAAACAGCATACCATTTTGGAACGATAAACTGAAAATCACATTGATGGTCTCTGAGAAATGCTTTTGGATTGACAATAAAAAAGATTAATTAAAATATTTTTGTAAACTTCGGAGCTTACAGTTCCTTTTACGAAGCATAAATTTCCAACTCCATAGTAGAAAAAACATTCCCATATCATTTGGATGGCTGAATGTTTCACTGTTCGCTGAAGGCAATTTTTCTTTAAGCTCTCTCCAGCTCTTCGCCGTACGTACTGAACTCCATCTGATCCGTAGATGCTGAATCTGCTCTCTTCGGAGTATATGACTTGTCTCCAATCAATTTCTGTTAACTTTCATTTTTTTGTTTTGCCCAAATCAGCCGAGTTTTCATCATTTTATGTCTAAACATCAGTCATAAATCCAAATTGTCTGAGTCTACAACGCACTGTATGCAATTTCAAATGCACTTGACTCCACAAACTCTGCTCTGATTTGTACAGCTGTTTGAAAACGGCATCGTTTATTCGCGATGTCTTACGAAATCCTCCTGTTCCCTTTTGTCGTTCAACTGTGCTCCTTTAGTGTTTTTTTTAAATAATCTCCTAACAGTCACTTGTTGCAACCAACCTCTTTACTTATTTTGGTCATATGTAGTCAACTTTGCCCCTTTAAAACGTACAATTATTTGATTTTTTTGGTCCTCCATCACTTGCTTGTACTTTGCCATTTTTTTACAATTATGTATTAATATTTACACCAACGCTGATAACTGATGGTTGGATGTTGTAGAAATAGGGTAGGCACTGATTGGCTTTAATTTGGCTAAGCCCAGTGTTGTAACTGTTACTACACATCAATTGTGCTTATTTTACCTCCAAGTGGTAACCATCGGGTACTGGTCGCTGCCCATCCGGGCACGACTTGCTAAACTTATAAGCGCGAGTGCTGAGCAAGGGAAAATAGCAGCACTATAATTCACGTCAGCGGATGAATTCCATCAATGGAACCAACGGTGGCGCTAAAATTTCCAGAACGGAAACAAAACCTTATCTGAGCTACTCCGACATATTCGGAGCTCAGGTCGATAAGGATTTCCAAGTACTAGTCAGGGTCTTGGAAAAGAGTTGGTGGCGGATGAGCCCCTAGTGGGTCAACGGCAGCGCTCACACCCCCGTAGTGGGTTACTGACACCGGTGTACCCGGCCCCTTGTCCTAGGGGTATACAAGGATCTGGCCCTCCAGGTTGGGGGTTGTGCGTGAGGTTAACTACCTAACCACGTAAAAAAAAAAAAGAGTTCCGAAACAACCAAAAGCCTCGGAAAAGGACGGATCTACTGTTGACAACCACGCTAAACGAAATAAGGACAACGACGTTCGGATATGTACCTGGAATGTTCGTTCAATGAACGGCGACGGTGCATCCGAACAACTGGCAGAGGCCCTAAACTGCTACAAGGCAGATATAACCGCCATCCAGGAAGTGCGATGGAATGGGCCAGGCAGAAAAAGGATGGAAAACTGTGATATCTACTACGGTGACTGCTATACAGAAAATAAACAGCGCTTATTCGGATGCGGATTTGTCATACGCGGCAGACTTAGGCAAGAAGTCTTGAGCTTTCGGCACGTGAGCGAGCGTCTTATGACAATCCGTGTCAAGGCAAAATTCGCCAACATAAGCCTTATATGTGCCCACGCCCCCACAGAAGAAAAAGACGACGCTACCAAAGATAGTTTCTACGAGCTCCTCGACCAAACATACGAGCAATGCCCTAGACATGACGTTAAAATCGTACTGGGCGACTTTAACGCCAAGATAGGAAGAGAGGACATCTTTGGTAGGACGGTTGGAAGGCACAGCCTACACGACACCACGTCCGAAAACGGACTAAGGCTGATTGACTTTGCTGCGGGGCGAAGTGTCAGTATAGCAAGCACACAGTTTCCACATCTCAATATCCATAAGGGGACCTGGCGGTCTCCGGATCGAATAACCGTCAACCAAATCGACCACATTGCGATCGACACCAGACATGCCTCCAGTATTATGGATGTCCGAACCTTCCGGGCGGCCAACATTGGCTCGGACCACTACCTTGTTGTAGCCAAGGTACGAATGCGGATATCCACAGCGCCACAACAACGAAATACTGTGAGAAAGTACAATGTCGAAAAGCTACAATCGCAAGACACCGCCAGAGCCTACAGAGAACGCATATCCCGATCTCTTGCTACGAGTCCTACCGCAGCAACAGCTAGTACAGAAGACCAGTGGCAACACTGCCAGCAAGCCATCATAAGTGCCGCGAATGATGTGCTGGGTTTCACACGACCACCACCACGAAACCCCTGGTTTGATGAAGAGTGCAGACTAGCTAACGCGGAAAAACAACAAGCGTATAAAGCGGCGCTGCAAAGAAGGACTAGATCTGCTCGCATGCTCTACGAGCAAAAGAGACGGGAAGAACATCGGCTTCTTAGAAGGAAAAAGAAAGAGCACGAGAAGCGTGCGCTCGAGGATATTGAGAGATGCTACTCCAGGAACAATGTACGGAAGTTTTACCAGAGGGTAAAAAGAATGTGCCAGCAAAACAAATCCCGTACAGAAACCTGTAGAGACGCGGATGGAAACATCGTAGTAGAAACACAGTCGGTGCTGAGAATTTGGAAAGACTACTTCTGCAGACTGTACAATGGCGATGACGACCAAAATTCCGCTGTCAGGCAGAATGAACCATTCAACTTAGATGATGATAGCCAAAACTCCCATCCACCTGATCAAAACGAAGTGCGGATAGCAATATCCAAGCTTAAGTCCAACAAGGCTGCTGGACCTGACGGTTTACCCGCAGAGTTATTTAAAGCAGCTGGAGATGACTTGGTAGTGAGCATACACCAACTCATCTCTAAGATTTGGTCAGATGAAAGTATGCCAGATGAATGGAATCTCAGCATCGTTTGCCCGGTTCATAAGAAAGGCGACCCTCTCAACTGCTCCAATTACAGAGGCATCAGTCTCCTGAACATCGCCTACAAGATCATATCTGCCATATTGTGTGAACGCTTGAAGCCTTTCGTCAACAACCTGATTGGCCCCTATCAGTGCGGTTTCAGGCCAGGAAAGTCCACCATAGACCAAATTTTCACACTCAGGCAGATCCTGGAAAAAACCCAAGAAGTCCAAATCGATACCCACCACCTGTTCATCGATTTCAAGGCCGCCTATGACAGCATCTGGAGGGATGAACTGTATAGAGCCATGTCTAGTTTTGACATCCCTGCCAAACTCATCCGTCTGTGCAGGATGACGATGGAGAAAGCTCGCTGCTCCATCAAGGTCGGTAATGACCTCACCGAGACCTTCGATGTCAAAAAAGGATTCAGACAAGGTGATGCGCTGTCATGCGACTTCTTCAACATCATACTTGAAAGAATTGTTCGAAACTCACAAGCCAACACACAAGGAACGATCTTTCAAAAGTCCGTTCAACTACTTGCATACGCCGACGATATTGACATCATTGGTAGAACACAGCGAGCTGTCACCGGCGCGTTTGCGAGTATAGAAATGGAAGCGGCCAAAATGGGTTTAGCGGTAAACGAGGGCAAAACTAAGTATATGCTGTCAACAAAAAGGGACAACCAACATCGACGAATTGGACAGAACGTCACAATAGACAGCTACATCTTTGAGGTAGTAAAGGACTTTGTCTACCTCGGCTCTGCCATAACATCAAAAAATGACATCTCGTCGGAAATCAAACGAAGGATTACTCTTGCCAACCGCTGTTTCTTTGGGCTAAGAAGGCAACTGAGCAGTAAAGTCCTTTCCCGATCGACTAAGGAGACTCTCTATAAGACCCTTATCATCCCAGTCTTGCTATATGGAGCTGAAGCATGGACTTTATCGAATGCGGATGAAGATCTCCTTGGTCGCTTTGAGAGAAAAATCCTTCGTAGGATATTCGGTCCCGTTTGCGTTGACGGGTCTTGGAGGAGAAGATTCAACGACGAACTGTACGAGCTGTACAGCGACATCAGCCTGGTCAAAAAACTGCACATTGGGCGTTTAAGATGGCTAGGACATGTAGAGCGCATGGACATCAGCGCTCCGGCTCGGAGAATATTCAACTCTAACCCGGAGGGTCAGCGCAGCAGAGGACGACCTCGCCTAAGGTGGCGCGACCAAGTAGAACAAGACCTCAACCAACTTGGAGTGCGCAACTGGAAGCGGTTAGCTAAGGACCGGGCTAACTGGAAGAGGTTGTTGGTTGAGGCCTTGGTCCACCCCGGACTGTAGCGCCACCTAAGTAAGTAAGTAACGCTGATAACTTCAAAAACTAAGATGACCCTGAACAACTTGTAGTACACACCCAAAAAGGATGAATGTAATTAAAAAAAAAAACTGCTATCTTAAAGTAATTAAGTACAAACATACTGTAACGAATTTGATTAACTCTTATAAAAATCTTAGTAGGTGGGCTGTATTTTTAAGGACATATATACAAATGACCGATTTTAATTTTTTTGAGTATATAAGATTGACATAAAAAGGAATACATATAGCAAATCGTTGACATATGAATGCAATGGAATGAAATTAATGGTTTTCTTCATTTATTACGGTGTGTTGCCTTTGCCTTCTACGAACTTTTATAATTGTTTCACGATTGGGAAGACGCTGATATCCAATCAATTATGTGTGTAAGATGTCCGCATCTAAGAACTTCGGATAATTTTACTCTTTGGAAATATTATTATTATTGAAATTCCTGGCACATTCATACGTTTGTATAATACTCCATATAGAAAAGGACAAGTTAACTTTTAAATTACACTATATATTTATTTCTTTTTAAATATATTTATTTACATATATTTCATTCAAATCTTCTAGTTTATACATATTATGCTGTTTAATTATAATCGGTAGACAAATAATATAATATAAAATGTAATGAAGAATAACAAGAAATAAAAAAAAAAACAAGAAAACAAATTAATCTTATTTCTTATGATAGTATTAGTTTTAAATTTGTCAAGGTGGTGGTGTTTTTTAAACAAAATGTACACTTCCCATAGTTCATTTTTCGTTTTAGGCAATCTCTCTGTTTAGTTAATTCAATTTTAATACATATTTATTATTATTGTTTTTTAATATTGTATGTAGATTTGTGTTTCCTGTAAAAATGTTCATCGAACACAACAATAATGGGATAAATTGCCAAACAAAACCAACAATATAATTATTATATGTAATAATAGAAATAATTCTAATAAATGTATGAATATTTACGTAAACGCTGCACAATTTTGTTAACTTAACACTAAACGCTTTCCACACTCATTTCTTGGTTCTGGAAACAAAAATATATAAATTAATTTGATGGAACACAAAAACACCAATTAATATTACCTACCGAACTACTTTTTCCATCAGGCTATTTATTCGGGTTTCAGAATAACCAGGAACTAATTTATGTATTACTTCTTTCAAAAATAAATCACTGATGCCCGGGCTAGTTCGTTCTGCCATTTCAAATGCTGATTTAAGCTCCACAATGTCAGATACATTTGAGTTTCTACTTGAATGTGTGTGCTTACGTTGAAGCTAAATTAGTATAGAAGACATGTCAGTATTACAAATTGATAACAGTTAAAGAAAATATATAAGAAACAAAGATGTTAGACTTATTGAAAGTTGAAATTAAATCAAACAGCTTCATAAACTTAGTCTACTTCGACTTTAGAACATGCAAATGGTTATCACACTATAGACTATCTATAGCCTGTTGTAATAGTTATTTTTAATTCAAATTATAACCGAAAATTTAAGCCCATCAATCAGTATGATATATTAATTGCAATAAAATAATCATATCAAGGGATTTAAAAAAAAAAGATATGACTTACCTCTGATAAAAGTGGAAAAAGAAAGTTATTCAAACACGCACTATTTGTTTGAACTACACGGTTAACTATTTTGCTGTTAGTATTTGATGCAGAACTTGTGCCTGTGGTCGATGGTCTATCAGCGCTGATGTTTACTTTAGAATTCCCATTGAAATTGCTGTTGTTATTTCCAGGCAAAGAGCTTGATGTGGATTGACTATTCCCAGTCGAATGATGTTCCTTGTGACTCCTTCGTTGATTCGAAGTAGCTGCTAGTGTTTCATCCGTGTGTTCTAATTGCATTGACTGAAAAAAAACAACAAAAAGCTAAAACTGCTGTATTTTGTATATTTGTTCAACTGTTTTACCTCTTTTGATGTTCGTTTATCTTGATCCTTTTCATCATTTAATCTCTGCATTCGCTCACTGTCCTTGCTGATATCGATCTTACCTAACTTTACGTTACCTTCTAATCCACTGCCAGCAGTTGTAGGCGAGGAATCCTGATGTTTGTTTGTAGAAGAAGTTTGCTGACTATGATGTAATGGGGCAGATATAGAAGTTGTAGCGTTTTTGTTTTGCGGGGACGATGCAATTTTGAAGTGATTTAAATTGGTATCGCGAGCTGATTGTCCGCTACTAGCTATAAAGTGTTGTGATGATGGAATACTTGATCCATTATGGTGTTTGTTGGAGATACCACTCATCACCTTTTCATTTTCGTCGTGTAGAACATTTCCTGAAACTGAAGTTGCCGACGATTTGCTTGATATATTATTGAAATGTAATCCTTTGACTGTCATTATCCAAGGTTCATCCATATCACTGTCTGGTTTGGAATCTTCCCTGGAATATAAAAGAATAACAGAAATTCAATATTTTGATTTTAAGATTTATGCAAGTTTAGCCATATTTACGAATCAGAATTTTCCGACTCTGTCTCGCTCTCCTCGCCTTTCTGAGTTTTCCATTTCTTGTACCGATCTATTAGATCGATAAGATAGGAGTTCTTTTTAGCTTTTTTAATAAATTGATATTTAAGCAACTCTTTTGCAGTCGGTCGCTAGATTTTAATGGGGAAGACAATAGTTAATTTTGTTAATATACATATGCTGCACAGGTGACTTACATTTTCTGGGTCCTTGTTCAGACATGCCTCAACAAAGTCTTTGAAAGATTTGGTGTAGTTACCAGTTAACTGTGGTGGATTATTTTTGGGAATCAAAAATAAAACCCTCATGGGATGCAACTCGGAATTCGGTGGTTCTCCTTTAGCTAACTCAATGGCCGTTATACCCAATGACCAAATATCTGCTTTAGAATCATACATGGATTGTTTTATTACTTCAGGGGCCATCCAGAATGGTGTGCCTACGAAGGTGTTCCGTTTGGATGTCGTATTCGTAAGTTGCCCGGCAACACCAAAATCTGCTAACTTGACATCTCCCATTTCGCTAAGGAGCACATTTGCTGCTTTTATGTCACGATGAAGTTTACGTTCAGAGTGTAAATAATCTAAACCTTTAAGAACTTCTCGTAAAATGATAGCTATATGCATTTCCTCAAAAGATCCAGCTTTCATGAGATCCAAAGCGGATCCACCGCCCAAATATTCCATTATAATCCATAATTTCGTACCCTTAAATATTGAATAAACAAAAATTAAACAAATACAATCGGAATTTTGTTTTCAAACCTTTAAATAGGATCCATAATATTTTGTAACATATGGGGAATCACATTGCGACAAAACCATGATTTCCTGCTGGATATCTTCTATTTCATCTTCAGCTTCTTCTAAATCAATAATTTTTATTGCAACAACCTGTTGAAAAATATAAACAAAATACGTTAAGTAATTATTATTTCACCGTTCTCAAAACAATGCAATAAAATCATTGATAGTCAGTTTATGGCACATTATTTAACTAATTATGATAATATCGAATTATTTTACAGAACTTAGTGTATGGTATACCTGCTGTGATCTATTATCGATTCCCTTAAATACTTCCCCAAACGATCCCTTGCCGATTCTTTCTTGTTTTGTAAAAATAAGCTCCGGATCCACTTTCTAAAAAGTAATGTAAATTTAAATTAATTTTAATATTAATAGGAACCTAATGATAATTCAATGCATATTTTATCCACATTCCAATGGCGACTGACATAATCTTTATGGTCTTGCTTAATTTAAATATTTAAAAGGGAAACACATTGTAATAAAATACGTACCAGTTCACTAGGACTTTGGCGTAAATTCCTGGAAGGTAATGGCTTAGCAGCCATGCCTCTATCATTTTTGTTTCTGTTGCCAGGCAACAGGTAGTCAGGAAAAGGTCCACTATGGGCTGATGGAACATCATACATCGAGAAAGGCCTTTTTCTGTCAACAAAGGAGGGTGGTACTACATTCCCTAATTGGCGTGTCGGTTGAGCCGATTGTCTATAGCTGATCACTATACTATCATTATTCTCTGGTATATTTAGCATAGATGAAGCGTGTGACAAGTAACCTCCTCTAGATGGAGGGCTTTCTGTATTTCGGTAGCGCATATTACTTGCAGCAATCCCTGGATGTGGCAAAGAGTATGCACTTCGCTGCACAGGCGCATTCCGCTTATCACCATTCCAACCACCACCTCCTGTTGGAGATCCTAGAGATGGGATACTGCTTACATTTCTTTCATTACGCCACATTTTCATCACAACATGTCTCACTCAGCATACACATATACACTTTAATGACACTTTTGCTACGTAGCCAGACAGCCTAAGCTCTAAAAGAGCTAAAACTAAAAATTCCGTCTCAAGTTAATACTACGGAGGTTCAGGAGTTGCAACGATCAAACTTTCTATTAGTTATTTATTGAAACAGGAGTATATCACCACAATAAAATATTTGAGGAAAGTTGGAAACTTTTCAGGGTGCGGCAGAAAATTCGGGCGACACAATTTTTTTTATCCACAGGCAGCACAATCGCACATACAAACGAAGTAAACGAAGTTACAGCTCACATACACATACCAAAATTGCTCAGGTGTGTATCATAATTAGATTTCTTGAACACGTACTTAAACAATGCGATGTTTCGTTAAAACAAAACTAAACTCCATCCGACGCGTTGTAAGCATAGATACGAACTAAGTCGCGGATCGAGAGCTAGCAGTAGAAAATGAGTAACAACAAACTAATACCAACGACCACGACAAGAAGCTGAATTTTTTCGCGCTGACATGGGCAGTATTCTATAGTCGTATGCCGTACTGTAAACTGTAGTAGATAAATTCATATCTTATTGACTCATAGCACAGGTGAGCGAACATGATCAGCAGGTCGCTGAAAGAGCGCAACTCTATTGTATGTGTGCAACAACTGAGGCTTGTTTGTGCAACAGAGTTTCAAAATACTAGAAGTAAAGAGTGGGAAAACCACAATAGAGAATAGAGGATAAGGTGAAAGAAAAAGAAAAATTTAATAATCAAGCGATCGAAGTGGAAATGATCCAAGAGAACTGGCCTAGAGACAGTGTAAAAGACAGACGGAAGAGAGAACGAAATGCGAAAATATCAAAGGGCTTAAAATGATGAAGGTAAGGTGAGGTGATGTGATAGGTGGAACAAAAATAGACTTGCCAGGTGCAACAGAAAACATTGTTATAGTTAAAAAGGTCTGTAAATTATGGAGAATGGATAGTTACTTAAGCAGCATAGTATTTTGCAGAAATCTATACTGCAAATTTGTATCTGACCTCTTTCCGTTAGTTAGTTAGTTTTTTTTTTTTAAAGTTTAACTTTTATAAATATTTGTTCTTCTTTAAATTGGAGGTTCACTAATAAATTACAGGCAGTTACAATTTAATTACAAGACTATCCGATTATGTCATTCTACTTTCTTTAAAAAAAAAAAAACACTGTTCACATTTTGTTTACCTCCGTCCATGCCATTTTTGTATAACCAGTGGGCTTCGGAAGTGTTGTTATTTGATGATTTTTGATAATTGCTTAATCCTTTGATTTCGATACTGATGCTCTGGTGCTAGTAGTGCCCAAGACCCAATGTTTACCTCGCTCACTGCTTAACTTTAGGGGTTGTCGAAGATAAAACTAATTGTTTTCCTCGCTTGTCAATAGATGAAAGAAATATACCACAGTACTGTATGAACCGATATAGTTGAACAATGTTTATATTTTCAAAGAAGCAGCACCTATTAAAAAGCAAATTCATAATTGTAAAAACTGTCAACAAACATGTTTAGTTTTAAAGGAATATATATTTTACTACATCTCTGTTTGTTCTAAAGACCATGATTTTTTTCTCTTCGGACCGGTTTTCGAAACAAATGCGAATGCTTTTGCGGAAGCTTAAGTAGTATGCCCGACGACAGTAAAAAATACTTTTTTAATGATCACTGCGTTTAAATCATCGCCACTGAAAGAAACTACGACGGCGGGCCATAAAAGCCTTTCAAAATATAAACCACACGAGTATAAAAAAAAGTTTATTTGGCTTTTTGACATAAGTGGCCCAGTTTATGCAGTCAACTTTAGAACAAGGTAGTAGAATGCCAACGTAGCTCTTTAGTTAGAATTATCTCAGGAGAAGACGGTGACGAAGTGTGACACAAGAAGCAGCGGCCAAAGTGAGAACGAAAAAATGCAATCCACTGAAAGGATTTGCAATCTGTTCTAATGTCTATACAATTGATAAAGTAAATTTTCGTTTTACCACATCTCGAATTAATAAATATATTTTCCCCGATATCCACTGCGTTTATCAATGAATTAAATGATAATTGAATACAGCAGAAAACTGCAGCGGCGGCGTTAATGCGTTATTAAAATTATTGCGAGGCACTTGAGCTTACACAAATAAAATTAAATCCCGTAAATCTATTAATATTCCGAGTATTTAACGAGAATCAAAAATAGCATAAGAATGCTCAGACTAGAGAACAAATTTGATGGATGCGTTTTTATCAGCCGTTTTTAACTTGACTTTAAATAGTTATGTAAATTTGTCAACCTCTTCTAATTTCGTGAATTTTCACCACCACCGTTCACTGTTTTTGTTTTCTATTTGACAGAACAGAATACCTAGTGTACTAACGAAGAGTAACCGAAGTGTCAAAGAGTTTTGACATTAGTTGTTACGTCACAGTGAGCATTTTCATACAGTAGTAAGAGGGAGCCAACTAGCATTAATTCTATTCTCGTTTCTCATTATGTTGATAGAGAAATCCTATTGTTACGTCACAAACTATTTAAATGGTGTATTAGGTATGGTGTTTGTCATGACTTTTAAAATGTGTTCGACATGAAGCGTACCCTCGCTGCGTTCACTGCATACTTACGTTCGACAGCTGAGATAAGAGTTTATATGGGCCATAATCATAAATTGTTGCCAGCTCAGTATTGAAATGAGCAAACATTTCCGTTCTTAGTTGGAATAGGGAGCCCTATTTGGAATCGATACGAGACTTCATCTTTAAAATTATGATACGCGACTGACAATTTAACCCATAAGTTTATATCTTAAAATAAATGAAAAATCAAGTCGCAGTCCACACGTTGACTCAGGAGTCGCGACTCTCTTGTAGTTTCTGTTTACAACTTTCATTCAGCGAGGCGCTTGCATCCACACGTTGACTTTTGAGTCACGACTCTTATAATTTCTCTTTTCGTAATTTGACAGTTCTTTTATTTTTTCGTTCGTTTTTGAAGTGGTTACAGCTCCTACTACCTTACGCGACTCACCGGGCAGCTCGTTTTCTGTCTCACCGTTCTTCTCTTTCGCACTCGTGTGAGTCGCGAAGTCATGAGTCAACGTGTGGATAGCGACTTGGTCGTGTCGTCTAATCCTCATTACGTAGTGTAAACCGTTCGACAAATTTGTACATGACTCAAATGTGATGTCGAGTGGTCTACACTACGTAATGATGATTTAAAGACGATACGACTATGAAAACGAGAGTCGTTTCCGACAAACGACAAACCTAATCGAGGTGAATATTGAATATTATTATTATTATTATTATTGTTATAAGATAACATTATTTATATGTAAGTAAATTACAAAATAAATACATCTAAATCAAAAGAGCTCTAACTGCGAGGGCTTTCGGCTCGATGAACAATTAAATCTTATTCTTTAGCTTAATTGCTAACAATAATTTATGTACAGATTTGATATTTGTTTCAGAAATTTCGTTTAGTAATTCAACATTTTTTTTTTTTTATCAGAAATAAGTTTACATTGTTCATTGACTTCGTTACATTTAAGTAGATGATTTATGGTAAGTCGTGGCCTGACATCTCAAAAGTGGCAAAGTGGTTGACGTTCTTTGGTGATAAGATGAATGTGAGTTATATTGGTGTGACCCATCCTAAGGCGAATGTAGTTCTTTAACATCGTATGAGGAATGTTATTGGGGTATATTCCTTTTGCAGCAGATAGATTAATTTTTTTTATAAAGGTGATTATAAGTGTTCCAGTGGATTTTTCTCTTAAATTTCCAGTTTTCAATGATGTATGTTTTAAGGCCTTTTTTGTTGTAGGTTTGGCATATTGTCAGTGGCTCTTTTAGTGCTGCTTTAGCGGCAACATCAGCAAATTCGTTGCATTTGATTCCAGTGTGCCCAGATTAATTTCGTTTTACCTCTATTGGAAATTAGCTTCTCACGAATCTTGGTTATTATTGCCAAAAGTGTTAAATCTTTACATTTTGAATACACAATTAGATCATCTGCATGGTGTATTTGGTTGTTAATTTGAATAATTTTCTTTATTTCGTTAAATGCTATCTTAAACAAAACTACTGATAAGGGCGAACCTTGTGGAATTCCGTTTCTAAGCTTAAAAATGGCTGAGTAGGTATTATAAGCCTTTATGCGGAAGCATCTGTTGGAAAGAAAGGATGAAATGTATTTTAATATTTTAGGCCCGATATTCCAATGGATGAGTTGGTCTAAAAGGACATGGATGCCGATGCGATCGAATGCTTTTTCAAAATCGATTGTAAGAATCGAAACATGATTTCGCACGGATAAGGTAGCAGAGATAAACTCATTTAAGTGCAGGAGTGCATCGATTGTACTTCGACCTTTTTTAAATGCAACTTGTTTGATATCTATTAGCTGTTCCTTTTCGAGATACCAAGATAGACGTTTAGCAATTATTTTTTCTAAAACTTTTCCAATACAAGGTAAAAGTGAAACGGGTCTGTCTCCAGATGTAAATAAAGGATCTTTTTCCGCTTTTGGTATAGGGAGAACGCTTGCTACTTTCCATGTTTGAGGAATACCAACCTATATTTGAAAAGTAATGGACCATTTCTTAGCATTATGTAGGAAATGCGGTCGAAGCCAGGCGTTTTCGTTCGGATATTTTTATGGGGGATTCGATTATGGCAGCAGAGGGGTTTATTGCGTAAGTTAACGTTTCGGACTCTAAAAAACTGTTTTTGCTGTTGATAAAATCTGGGTGGAAATTTGAGTCATTTGCAGCCTTTTCCCAACTAACTCCGAAATAGTTTGCAATATATAATGGACATGTAAGAGTCTTGTCTTCTATTTTTATTGATTTAATCGAATATGGAATATAATTGCATGTAAGGGATTTTATGTCGGCCGACAATTTTTGTGAAGGAGAGCTTGGATTGATAGAAGCAGTGAATTTTTCGAAACTTGAAATTTTACCACTTTTTAGAACTTTTCGAAATTCGGCATTTGTTTTTCGACTGTAAATGAGATTTTGGACGAAAAATGTGCCAAGCATTTTGTTTTACAAGCCGAAGTGCACTTAACTCCTTATTCCACCAAGGAACCGTTTTTTTTTAAACTTTTGATTGGGCAATTGTTGCGTTGGCTGCCGAACGTATGGATTTTTGAATAATGGCAGCTTCCTTGTTAACGTTAGGGGACATAAGTTCCAATTTGCTTTGTCTAGTAAGCATCTATGAGACAGTTGTTTGTGGTTGCAGCTGGGATTAAGTGAATCGTTGTTATGACGAGGAAGTGATCGCTGCCATGAAGGTCATTGGCAACAGTCCATTTGGAGACGGGAATGAGGGAAGGGGAGACTATTGTAAGATCAATATTAATGAAGGTTTTTTTTGTAGAGAAGTGAGTAGGTACGCCGTCATTTAGGATTGCTAACCCTGAGTTAACAATGAAGCGTTCCACGGATCTACCCCGAGAATTTTTTGACTTTGAACCCCAGGACAGGCTCCATGAATTAAAATCAAGTAAGTATGATAAGGGTACTGATACCGTTTATGATATCTTCGAGGTCATTACATGAAAAGGATTGGTGATTTGGAATATACACCGCGATTATTGAGTTTTATAGTAAGGACTATTTCAACTGCTATTGCTGATAATCTTGAATTAGTATTAAGAAATTTATGTGGAATGGATTTATGTACTAGCAGGCCAGTGCCGTGCTTCGAAGTAGTGTTAGATGTTAGGTTGTGGAATTAAGCACTATATTGGCGGGGTGGAAAATGTTGAAAGTCGAATTTTAAGTGGGTTTCTTGTTATGAAATTTATTTAGTTTATGAGCAATTGCAGCTCATGTAGATTATTAAAGAAACCGTTCTTGAACCGTTGAAGAACATTGATTGAGGGTTTATTTGTAGAAGAGTGTTTATTTATATTGTTATTAGGGTTGTGTTGTGAAGAGTTTGGGGTATTTAAGTTGATAGGTTCAAAAATATGACTCCGCAGCCCAGATGCCGAGCCATTGAATAATATATTTTCAATTCAAGTAAAGTAAAAGACCAACTAATTTATTAACTCGTATTAGTTTTATTATTTCATTTTAATGCCATTGCTTGTGCATTTCACAATGTTTTATGTTTACTATTTTTCGCAGAAATATACATACATATTTATATATATACCAATTGAACAGGATGATGCAGAATAAGCGTATTTGTTCAATATCTAAAGTTTAGGCAGCTGAAAATTAAAATATGTAATTAAATGTTTAAATGTATCGCTAAGTTTAAGACATAAGGCACAATGTGTCTTCTTTTTTGTATGAAGATGCGGTTGATGTTTGTGAATGATGTTTTACACGATTGATTAAAATTCAAAAGCAAGTGCTTACTTCTTTTTAAATACCTTCCACTTAAATGAAAAATAAATCATATTTAGTACAAAATTAAATTTATATGTTTTATTACTTCCCTGCTTCTACAAATTATTGAAAATTATTTGAGTTGATATAATATATAATAAAGAATCATTTTATTGTATGTTTTAGAAGAATAAAGCATTGCTTAGTTATTAAAAAGTATGAAAAATCTTTGGTCTAACAATAGCAATGATTCTTATTTTATAATATCGTTCGATTGAAGGCTTTAATTTTCTTACTCTAATGTACGTAAATGTCTTTCCTTGAGTTCGTTTATTCAGCATTGATGTTAGATATTCTGTAGCGCGTATGTTGTAGATACATAACTACACATATGGCAAATATAAATGAGTAATTGGTTGGGTGTTATGAACAGGTTCCGAGTGTACATTTCATTCTTTCCCTTCACTCATCATATGAACTCTGATTTATTTTTTACAGTTCTGCCAACTCCATTCCCCTGTCTCCTAATGCCTTACCTCTGTTTAAAATAGAAATAATTTGTAATGCCAATTGCTTTCGGTATTAAGTCACGTACCAGGAAAAATCATTCAAAAATTATAAATGCTTTCAAATTTGTACTCTTAATAGAAAGCATTAATTAGTTTTGCAGTACCACATGTTGAATGATTCATCTTGTTACATGACCAAATCCGAGATTAAATTTGTAAGCTTGCAATTAATATGTACATCTAGAAGCGGAAAATGCACTTGCCAATAGTTTGAAGCTAAGTGCATTCTTCTCTTCTGTTAGTACACCACTAAAAACTTATATATACATATTTTTCTTTGTGTCAACAAACCTTTTACGATATTTCATGATAATAGCAAAAATCGCTCCATTGATTATAAATAGACCGGCAATTAAAACGGATGGAATTATAATATCTTTATAGAAATAAATATAAAAAAAAATATGAAAATGATATTTATTTAAAAAATAATAAAAGTAGGTAATAATTAAAATGATACCCCAATATTAGTTATCAAAACAAACAAAAAATATTCGTACCAAATATCATATCAGCGTCGTTTTGGGAGGACATTATGTTCGTAACAATAGGTAAGTCTGGTTTCTTGTTAAGCAGAGTTAATTTTTCTTCGGAAGGAACTGGACTTCTAGAGAGGTTTTCTTGCTCTGGAAAGTTGAAATATAACTTTTTTATAAATGTTTCTTAATACATGCACGTACATATGTATGTATGTATGTACGTACAGAACATTAAATTCATGTCGATATCAGATTAAATAACAATAGGTACTTTTCAGTGTAAGCTGATAACAGTTTAGTATTTGATAATTTAATCGCTTTAAATGTCGCTATGCACAAAATACCCTGAGTAAAATTAGATAGACCACTAAAATATTGATTTTTATATATACATATGTATGTACTTTAAATAATTAGTTTCAGTAGAGCAATAGTATTATTACTAATATGAAACATACCACAATTTTTCCACTATATAGAATAATTCATAATATATGTATGTACATAATATAGTATACCTAAAATAATGAGGAAATGATATGAATATGTAGTGTTGTGTTACTCTACGAATGAAATTAAAATTGTTATGTATGTGTTTATTATCCATGCATATACATAGATATATATCTTACCAGTGCAATCGGGTAAAAGTTTATCCCAAACGTGAATATTATTACAGGTTAACATACGCGTACTTAGTCCGGAATCAGGGAATAAAAATGACGGCTGACACTCATAAAATGCGGTTGTTGTTTTTCTTTCAATTAGTTTGACATTTGTCGGCAGTGGTGGGTTTATGCAACCGTCAGCTGAAAAATTAAATTCAGGGATGGTACTGAGACTATGCTTAGTTTTTAAAATATTTTTGAAATACAAAAATAAAAAAAATTATAAGACAATATATACATATGTACATATTAACATACACATATAAAAAAATACCTGTATAGTGTAGGAGTACTCCTCTTTTTGGATATGCGAATTTAGAAGTTGTTTTAACTGTTATTTTGATCCAATTAGATGTGCTAATAATTCCTATCGGTTGTACAGCGTCAGTGCAACTGTTGAACAATGTTGTATTAATACCAAAGTCTTGAATTTGAAGAAAGTCTTTGCAAACATCGTCAACTAAAATATAAAGTTGAGCAAATTCAGTAAAACAAGAGAAGATACAATTGTTAAGCTTACATCGTAAGGAGTTGTCTATGATTGAAGTCCGTACTCTTATACCTTCCGGTGCTATAATATTCCAGTGACAATCGAAGTCACCTATATAAAACTTTGGGTATCCAGGCGTCATTGCAAATCCGTGTAGTAACGGTGATCTATAAGAGGTCCTTTGAATACTGCTGTATGTTGTCCGAGAATTCGTTTCTACTTGTCTATCATTATCTTCATAACTGTACTCTATTGTTGAGCTATGATCTGTGCTATTTAATGTAGAGCTTTGAGTTGGAGAACTACTGTCAAATTCCAGCGTATCTATAAAAATCCATTCAGTAAACATAGAATTTTAAAATCGATTACATAGGTATTAGGTACTAGGCACCTTTCTTGTGAGGAATGCTAGAAGACTCAAATTCTTCGAACTCATTCTGTAGTGCGGCAGCTTCATTTTTATATTTTTCTTCATTTATTGCGAGACTACTAGGAATACCGCTTAAAGTGCCATTCGAGCTTGGATATACCATAATGTAGTGACCTCCTTCACGTATTGTAAGTGTTACACTCTCTAAAATACCACTGTCGTTCCCAGGATTTGTTTTCACTTCCGTTTCCTTTTTAATTGTGTTTTCTTTCAAACTTTCGATTTCACTTCCAGCGGCAGTTATTGCGTCATAGTTAAGAGAACTAGAATTTTGTTCTTCGTTAAAGTTAGTTTGCTCTGTGGTAATTTCCTCTTTTCTGAAGTAAATTTCGTCTCCTATTGTTTCAATGTCGTTGAAATCATCGAGATTGCTCGGAAGGATTTTTAAAACACGAAAATCCTTAATAAAATGAAAATATATAATATGAATAATGCTATTTGAAATATCTGAAAACTTATATTATACCTGAGAGTAAACTCTACTTTTATAAACTTCTGATGCATTATCTCGCTGTCTGCCAGGTGTTGCAATTTTTAATTTCCTGGGTTCCTGAAGGGTGGTATTTGATTTTCTAGTACTATCTGCGGTGCTTTTATCAGCTTTTATTATTTTAAGTGAGTGCAAGGCCGTTTCACGGGGTTGAATTCTAGACTCTGCCAATGGCTCACCTTTTCCGGAGTCAAGGATTTGGATATTTGGGTCTATTTCATAACCTATGGTTAAATGCTCTCCACAGTAACGATTTATTCGGAAATCTAATTAGACGTACACAGACAGAGTGATAAATGTAAATGTGTGACTATTGTCTGTATTATAATGTTTATTTAAAAATTAATGTGTATATTATGTATGTACATATCTGAAACAGAAACCCACCTTCCATGCAAATATATTTAACCCGAACTACCCCACCTTCCCATACTTTAGCAAATGGATGGTCAATGGCAAAAATAAAGCTGCAGTGGTTTTTACCGGAACACCTGCGGAGGAGGACATTAATATTAAGGTATAACTACATACATATATTATGTATATTAGGAATGCTGCTTTGAAAGTTAAATATAATAACAATTGTAATCTGTTTGAAATCTATTGTTCGTTGAATACAGTCACACGAATTACGAATCGTAAATCCCTTCTCACCTATCCATCACCCACGTAACATACTCAGATTCTCTTACATTCATACATACATATATGTATGTTATGCATAATACTGACGAGTGTATGTTTCTACGTATCGCCATTATTTCAACCCTTCAGTATTGTTTGATAACATTGTTTAGCCAAGTTGAAAGCTGGATTCCCCCATTTTTACTACTTTATGGAAAAAATATCCAAACACATCAAGTGTGGTTGAAGCACTTCTTCTTTACACACGTGATGTAAAACATTGGGGTGAAAATACGTACGTGATGGAATTTCAGAGGACATAAAATTGCATAAAAAATCAATAAGTGCAAGTGATGAGATAATGCTATAGCTTTTCAACTACCTATGTATGTATGTAGGTATTCTTATTTAGATAAATATCTTACCTTTTGTTGAGCACTCTTCGGATGTTGTATTCGTTAGTTGATTGATTCCTATATGATTGGTCCAGGTCCAACCGATTAAGAGAAGATATATGTCTTTTCTGTTCCTCACAATGAGGTCTAGCTGATTGCGTTCGGAAACTGTCTTCTTCACTTGTACTTAAGTCTTCAATAGAACTCTCAGGAATATCTAAAATTATTGTTACAATCATACATATTTTAAGACAACTGCGGTTAATGTTAAATCTACCGGAATGGACATGGATACTATCTGACGGTATATCACGACGAAAACGTGAAAAACGTTCACGTTCCAACTCATCTTCTGGTGATATTCGACGTAAATAACGTATGATAAGCCGCTCCAGGACCAAACGGAGAGATGTGCGTGTTTTCTTTTGTCCTAAGACAGAGGAATACTTTGTTTTTCAAATCTACGTATACCATACCTACATACATATATACAATGTATAATCATTTTAAGGAGGGTTACCATTAGCATCGCGGTTAGTTTTGCCATTTCTGGAATCGCTGTCTTCTAATACGTCTACGTCAATCTCTTCTTCGTTGGAATGACTATGTCGTAGAGTTTCAAGGAATTTTTGGCCAGCTTCTTTTTCGGCATTTTTAGACTCTTCTGTTTCTTCAGATGTAAATGTACGGACAAGTCTATGTTATAAAAATGCGTTTATAATATAATTATATTTATTAAAAATTAGTCGTTGTTTTACCTCTTCATGTCAAAGCGTATACACTCATCATGTGTACAATTAGGTGTAAATGTTGCTTCTAGTATTGCCAATTTGGAATCCAAACTCCCGCATGTTAGACGAAGCTCAGTATCATGACATCCAAATTCTTCTACTACTTCTAAGTGAATTAATAAGGAAATGTTTACTTTTTATTAGTTTTGAGTAAGAAATTAAAATTGAATAACGGTTTTTTGTTTATAAAGATTTGAGTTTTTGGCACCTTTTTCTTCAATTTTACAAAGCTTTGTTGTCTGTTCGATACAAATTTTGCAATTGATTTTACACTTACTTCCCGATGAGCTAGAGACTTGAAACTTTAAACATAGCTCAGAACTGGATGATAATGCAATATTAACTGGCTTTCTTGTCTGTGTGTTCGTTAGGGTTCCGTACGGATCTCCAAACGATAAAAACCCTTTAGATATGCAACGTTTTTCTTGTAATTTTTATTTCTTAACATTTTGCATAGGATTCTTTTAGGCTATTCAATTATTAAGAGTTCACGTATGTTTGTACTTAAAATTGCATTGCATAGGTACTTCTAAGCTATAACACATAGTTACCGTCAAGCTTTTCGATTTATATCCTTCAAGTACCTATTTTCATAGTTATTCAAAATTCACAATCGCAAATTTTCAGGACTATCTGTAGGGGCTAGGAATATATACTTTTTAGTCCATTTAAAAACGTAGTATATTAAAAAGTTATTTTAATTTAAATGATTCCTTGAAAATGTTTCATATCAGCTTACCTATGTACATACATACCTACTCGTTTCGTTTTGTTGTTCGTGATTAAAATTTGAAGGCAAAAATATGACTAGCTATGTATGTATATACTTATCTTTCTTAACTGTAAAAGCTATGTATGTATTGATGCCGAAGCACAGGTTGGACTCATTTGGTGTTGTTGTAAATTCAAGGACAAATTTGCAGCTAATGCAATAGTAATGACACTAATATTTATTTACCTATAATACATGCCATATGATGCATGCATGTACATATGTATGTACTTGTTCCAATAAATAAATTAAAAAAATATATAAGGATAATCAAACACTTTTCAAAAGCTTCTCAATATTATTTATCTAGAAATCAATTTGAAGCCAAAACTGAAACAGGTGCATACAATTTATCTTTTTATATTATTATAATAATATGTACCATCATTTAATAAGAGGCGCACCCCCCCTTTTCTCTCGTTTTCTACGATTAGGATACAAAACAATGTCCACAATCCATATATCAACACGTTGTAGGTACGGGAAGTTGCGTAATTGTGCAACTGGAAAGTAAAAAATTGATTCAAACTTACCTATTGGACTTATTAATCCCAAGTGTATGCATTCAATACTAGAGAGCAATATTGCAAAATGTATGAGACATATACGGAAAATTACTGAAGCACTCATGTTGTTTGTTTGTTCCGATTGGAAGAATAAATAATTATTTCTAACTAGTTTAAGGCTATTAAGCACTCCGATTATGATATATTTATGTACGATTAAGTATATTGCACTACATTAGTTTATCCTTTTGTTTTTGTTTTTATAAAAAAAAAAAACGTTTACATGATATGCATTGATAATTTCGAATTGATATTTTTTTCGTCATCAAAAAGATACTTCCAGGCAAAGATGACACACACCATGATTATCCGTATTCTTCTCCTGTTTTCTTTCGTTTGCGGATTTCAAAAAGAACATCCCATTTCATTTCAAAAACAATTTTCTGTGAGAACAATTTTGCGACTACACTACACTGAATATAGAACTCTCTTTCGTCATTACTGAGTAAAGTAAATAAATCACATATATGAGCAAAACAATATCGCAAAACAAAAAAGATATTAAAAAATGCGGTGTGTCGTAACGAAGAATTCACGGTCACTGTAGTGTTGGAAATTTTCTACAACTTCTCACATCATATCCTTAAAATCGGTCGATAATAGTTTTCCGTTTTCGCTGGAGTAGTCATTGGCTTTTTACTTCTAACTAAGCCTTTTTAGCCTTTTGTTCTTGAAATGTTACTAATAAATTGTTTTAATGCGTCTCTGGGTTTTGTTTTTTTTTTTTGGGTACTATTCCCAAGTTGTAAGAAGCGAAGAGAATATTATAATATTCTTAGCTTGTCTATTTTTAGTATCCACCCGTATTGATGTTTCCTCGCCAACTAAAGCACCACTCACTTTTCACCTAGTGAATTCGGTTACGACGACGGTAGTATACATGTGGTACTGGTCGCCGCTTATGTTCATCCTTCCAGATGTTTAGAAGACATGTTAGAGAAGTTTACGGAAGAGGGAACACATATCCGACAGCCGCGTGCAAACAACCTTCACACATGATTTGTTTGGGGTTGTTGCCGTTGATTTTGTTGTTGGCACGAGACATTGCTCTCTTGCACAACTAAACGTGAGAGCGGTCTTCTATGCGCAGTGTTTTCCAAATTCCAATGTCCTTGTTTCTGAACGAAAAAAAAAAACTTACGCTTTCATTCTCCGACAGTTATCTGCACTAGCTCTTGTGTAGTGGAAACATGACAATGCATTTAAAAAGTAGATAGGGGAAGAAATGCGTGGTGTTTTCAACCCTTGGGTTATTTTTCTTCCTTTTTGCTATACCTACTGTCCATTTGGTATTGGTGTTATAAATGACAGCTGTTTAAGATAAACAAATAACAACGCTGTCATGTTTTAAAAGATTCAAAAGTGACATTGGCACTGGATTTCCTTCATAATTCTTTGAAGTAGTCAATAAAAACTAGAGATGTAACGGATATCCGGTTAGTATCCGTTATCCGGCCCTTATTTGGATATCCGGCACATAACAAATAGTGTCTACATCCGGCTGTAGTATACAATAAAACATTTTTCCGAATATGTAAGCAAGCATTAGTATTTGAATTTTTCTGCATTGAAAGGTAATAAACGATTGCTTCAGAAAAGAGCCTCTCGGAAAAGTGTACTTTCTGTATTTTCGCGAATACATTTTACAAAAAAATTTGTTCACTGTACATTTTATTTCATTCATTTACTGCATATCCTTTTTTCTTTAGGTGACCCTACAAATCGGGATGAATCAGGGCCTGCTTCTCGCAACCATTTGTGTGTGCGTGTTATATTTTTGCACGAATTGAAGGGACCTGCAGTTTTGTGCCGACTCCAAACGGCGAGTTAAGAAGCTCATTGTGACAAATAATACTCTTTTGAATGTTTGTCAGAAATTCGAAATAGATGGCACTGTTTGCTTGATTGAACTCGGGCAACATTGCTTAGTAGTCCAACGCACTTACCACCGCACTACTGTGCTTCAGTTAACGGAATATGGCCTAGTTGCTTTTGATCTTCTTTGCGTGATAAAACATGAATGTATGCGTCGCAGTTATCCATTTCGCTCGGCCTGATATCCGGCTAAATTCCTATCCGTTTCATCATTATCATTACTATTATATAAAGACGAAACCTTAGAAAAAATTGTGCGCTATAATCCCCGCAGATACTGCACCGGTTAACGTGAAATATATTCTATAATAATCGTTATTTTCGTTAAAATTAGTTAGGCTGTTCCCAGGGCCGGACCTTACATAGGAGCGAGTGGCGCAGCTGCGCCAAGCGCTAGAAAGCAAGAGGCGTAAAAACTAAAAAAAATACTATCCAAAAAACAGATCTACTCGTTTGATAATACATATGTATTTATATTCTTCACAAACAAATATTTCTCACCGTACTTCTCAAATAACAATACACACATTTCAATCACTGTACTTTAAAAAATACACACACATTAAAATCACCAAATTTCCATATAAATATGCACATAATGTTTTTTTTTTTTTATCCCTTCCCGTTCCCACAACATTTTATTCTCTTTCTCTCCATAGCTGCTAATTGGTATAACAGACCAGTTAGCAGAATTTTTATTTGTACCCAACTACAACCAGAGACAAACATTTGTCTCTGCTGCAACCATAGTAGACTCTGTTGTTTCATATTAAATATGCAGTCGACCATTTCAGCCCATTGCCAAAAACGAAATTTTCACTGCCAACATGCTGTGGAGCAGTCTTATCATACCGCTCCATTTGCGCCTACCAAAATCCATACAAATCAACAAACATGTCGGAAGTTGTGGAGGGATTCAAATTTTGCGCCAAGGCAATGCGCCTACCTAAAACAATGCGAACTTCAAATTTGGTTTCGCAACCTGGTTCGATATATCAAAACGTTCGATTTGACTAAAGAGAAGGATAGTCAAACTCAGGTCATACGTAGTAAAATTTATTGTTACATTATGTATGTACAGATCGCGACAGAAAGATAGCACAGTTGCTTTTTTTTGGACCCCTTTTGCATTGTCGTGTTTTCAACCAATAAAAAAACATTTCCGTCTTATATGTTGCGCATTTAATATTTAATTGATAACAAAACAATACTACATAAAAAAATGCAACCTGCGGTTACAAAAACAAAAGATATTATTCAATTCAGAACATTAGCACTTCAAGTGGTAGGTAGCACATTTTTAAAAATATTGAAAATTAGTACGTAATTCTAATTATATTCAACTTTCCCTGCGTTTAGTAATGCGTTGATTCTCATTGACTTCGATTATAGTAGATTGTACGCCTATATACATAAGTAGAAGAGCAATCAACTTTAGTAGTTAGAATAGTGCACCAAAATACGAAAAAGTTTAAAATTAGAGAATATTTTTTGGGATTGTTAGTTGCGAAAAAAACAACTGGGTCTGACTTAACTGACCTAGTTTTGAATGAACTTGCTGATTTGTATATTCTATTAGTGAATTGTAGAGGACAAGGGTGTGATAATGGTACTTATATGAGAGGAAAACATTGTGGTATGCAATCGAGAACTAAGGTTTTGGAACCTAGAGCTTTGATGATGTTCAATGCTCTACTGATGCAGTTGCATTATTCGATAAAGTTGAGAGTATATATGTTTTCTATTCAAGTTCTGTAGGCAGATGGTCGGTTTTAAAAAAAAAGCATCTTAGTAGTTTGACTCCTAAGCAGAATAGATACAATAAAACCACTAATACTATACTTGGGAGATGTTTATAAGGCTCTTGTTGAAATTTCAGAAAATGATGATCAAAAAGTCCAAAATATACCTCAATCTCTTGGTAGCTTAGCGAATTTAAATTTATTTGTTGTGTTGTTATTTGGTACACAATATTAGACACAAAGCAGTATTTGCGTTAAGCTTGCAATTGAAATTTTGTGCTCAATGAAAAAGTTTTTAGTCGAACTAAGAACAAATGACTTACTGAATTATGAGTTTTTTTTTTTGAATTTTTGGATAAGGGGAGACTTATAGGAGATGAAATTATAGTTCCTTGCACTTTTCCAGCAATTTCAACTTTACGGTCCTATGAGGATAGGGATGAGGTAATTTTAGACCATCAAGAAAGATTTAGGGTTGAATTGTATGTTAAAATCAACGCGTCAATTACTATATCTCTTCGGGTGTGGGTGATGTGGAAAAGATCAAACATTTTTTTAGTTGCTTTTGGGGCGCTTATTTTTTTTCCTGCGCCAGGCGCCAAAACTGTTAGAACCGGCCCTGGCTGTTCCTAAGAAAATGTATTTAAGCAGTTAAGCGAATTGAAAAAAAAAATGTTTACATTAAGTTAATAATATATACGCATATTTTAAGACCTTAATCTTTTCTTAACTATACCTACATGCTGAGAAATAGATAAATAACTATTTTAAAAACATCCATTACTTCCATTTGTTTACATCGAGGACTTCGATTCAATGGCAATGACGAGGCTGCTGCTTTGTTCCATTTCCCTTATCATTCCGCGGGTTTCGCACGCTCTCTCGCTCCCATTATAATTCCTATTTTGTCGATATTGGATATTGGGATGTGATATGTGAGTGATGTTTAAGTTTTTACTCAAAAATCAAGCTTTGGAAAAGAAATCGCGCGCTCTCTGGCTCCTATTCTAATTCCTATTTGATTGGTTTGTCATTGGTATAACGTATAATGGTATGGTGGGTGAGTGATTTTTAAGTTTTTACTCAAAAATCAAGCTTAAGAAAAGAAAATAAATTGAATTGAAAATACATTATATGTTTTTACCGAGTTTTTTGCTTGGAATCAAACTTAATTTATGAATGAATCGAGTGCGAGCAACTGCGAAGCATCGCGAGCACGGGTCTGCTAGTCTCTAATAAAAACACAATAAATACAGAATTATTAATTTTATTTTGTTTATTAAAAAAATCATTCATTTCACTTAATTGTTCTCAAATTTACAATATACCTAACATTTTTTATTTAATTGTTTACGAATAATTAAAATGTACAACTAGTTTTGTTTTTTTTTTTAATCGGACACAAGTATAGGTACATATATGGCTCCTCTCAATTAGGCCAGTGTAAGATTTAAACTCTACTGACTTCATTTCGAGCACCTACATATTTATTTATATAACTGAAATGTATACGCACATGTGTATGTACATGTACATTCGTAAAAAGAACAAAAAATTATTTTCATTTTCCGTGATTTTCGTTTTTAATTTTTATAAGTTATTCTAGATACGTGTAGTTATTTTGCATCATCGTCAATCGGAAACGATTTCATTCATTGCATAAATCAATATATCACAAGTTATCATGCTTTATTGTATATATGTATGTATGTGTATATAAAATGCCATAGTTAAAATGGTATTTTTTCTGATAATCTAAAAAATATATTCGTAGGTAATGATATCCTTAGATAAGTTTTTTTTTTATTTATTTTATATTTATTATAAAATTCTAAAAAATACTCTATAAAGCAATTAATTACATACTTAGAAAATGCCTATCCATAGCTTATTTTTAGTGCAAGATAACTTTTTTGTTTGTCAAGTATCAACAAAACGGTAAGCTTATTTTCCTTTATTCCTTCTTTTTTCAAACATCGTTTACTACTTTACAAATTGTTTATCACATGTGATTACGCAAAACAGGATTGTATATATCTATTGTTGGTGAAATAGAATTTTTAAACATACAATTTTTATGTTTATTTATTTAATCAATTGCAGCGTCCATAGACATTTGTATAGGAGCTATGAGTGGTTCGATAAGAGTAAATAATCCGATACGACGACCGGTTGAGTTTTCAGCGTTACTCTGAAAGAGAATTTTGAAATGAAATTTCAATTTTTGAAAAAAAAAAGAAAACAAACTAAATAATAATTTTCTAGGCAATGTTATATGAAAACCATGTTAGTAAAATTAATGGAACAAGGAAAATAAATGTGATACGTTCAAGCAACAATCGAAGTAAAATAAAGCAAAAACACTTTCCACTGTTCCACTTTTAAAATCAGAAAATCTGCCATTTATCGCCTACCTTGTAACATTTTTTTTGTGTATGAAAAGGTTAAGTTATAATTGATTGAACTTAAGATAATCCCCTTATGACCACTCAAATTTAGAAAAATAACGTTCACATGTAATGTACTAATACATTTTCTTACAATAGATTCTAAGAAGTGGTAGGTAGATAAGATCAAAAATAAAAATACGCAAAATCATTACATACTAATTAAAACTACGTTAAGCTAAGTTAATTATGTTAATGTTGTAACAATTATTCTTGAGACATGGGGGGAAATTCGTTATCGTCCTTAGCCTCAAGCGATCGATATTCGTCGGAATCATCGGTATCTTTTTCCAATGAGCAACTGCCAATGTTTGTTAAAATTTGAATTGGAATCGGACTGCGACTGGCAGTTATCACGGAAGATGCAGCGGAGGTGATAGTAGTAGCAGAAGTCGTTGGGGAGGAAGCAGATGCATTTTCCTGGATACGAAAATAATAAATGACATATGTGACAAAAGTTCTCACCGCTGTTGCATAGGTAGATGAGATAGAATGTGTGTTTGTGTGATTCTGTTTTTTTTTTTTTTTGGTTTTCTTAGTGTAATTTAGTCAAGGGACAAGTACATGAGTGCCGATTCGTGTACTTCATAATTTAATGAAGAAAATGATGATGATGCTCTTGTGGAGGTGGTATTGCTTACCATCGGGGGGAAATATGATGAGGTTGGTTGCTCTGTTATCACAGATCGGTTTGTTTCTTCTTCTTCGCTGACACTAATATAGCGACAACGTTCGCTAAGAAGTGAAATGGGCTCGTCATCTTCTTCAGTGACGCTGGTTATACTAACGGTACGCTCTTTAAATCCAGCACTGCTACTTAAATCAACGACATCACGTGGTGATTGGCGCAGCGCACTAAAATGTGTGATAAGTGGGTCATATGATTCATTTTGAGAAATCGAACGGTTTATCGATACATTAGATGAGGAAGCTGCAACAAAAGATAACAATGGTTATTGTTTTAAATCAATGAATAAAATGTATAAATGTTTACATTCGAGGCGTTCACGTCTTGTTGACCACTTGGTTTCATTGCGGGATAGCGCTTCTAATTTGATGCGATAAAATTTGGAACCTCTGCTTACTCTATAGCGGTTTTCATCCTTTATAAAATTATAATAAGTAAAGGTTATTGATTATTTTGAACAACGCCACATAAAGGCACAGACATACCTTTCTTGCTTGACAATATTCTTTGTGAATAACTCGCCCTAAGGCGTAAAATTGTGACGGCATCTCCAGTTCACCGGGTCCTGGTATTTTTAAATTAAGTGCATTTAAGCTATCGCCGTGTACAAAATATAAATTGGCTGAATCCTGTACAACCATAAACTGGCAGTGTCGAATACTCCATACGACAAATACAATGTCACCCCTAGAGCAAGATTCAAGAACTACAAGCCGATGATTGGAACCACTTGATCTAGAGCGTGGTAGAGTACTCGACTCCAGAGTTGATCTAAAGATATAAGCTTTTATTAAATTGTTGCTGACTAATCGTGTAAACAACATACCCCCTTAGGTCAGCAAATGACTGTTCCATTTCCGAACGACGGGATTTTTCCATGTTTAACTCTTCTTCGATGCGTGTCTTTTCTCTGTTCAAAAACTCGATCTTCTCTTTTTGCCAACTTTGTAATTCCTCATTACTGAGGGCACTTATTTGTGTTTTAAGTTCCAAATTTTCTTGGGTAAGCATTGCTGATTTTTCTCGCAACATATCGATATACTTTTCTTTGTCTTCAAGTATCATATTTAGAACACTTGCATCAATTTCCATGTCTGCAGTGGAACACTTGGGTAACAGTTTTGCCGCCGAAATACGATTAACAGCTTCTTCAACAGCTTGCTCTTTCTCCACGCGTAAGTCTTCTCGAATTTGAGAAACAATCAAGTTATGACATACAAGCTCGATTGTGTCAATAGGTTTATCGATCTTCTCTAAACTTGTATCGGATGGTGAACGATCCATGCTGGTCATCAATTTATAACGACATCTAAGTGATTCTATTTCGGTTTTGTGCTCATGAGTTAATTTCTCACGGACTTCCGCAATGGAGCGCAATTTCTCAGCGTTAGCTTCTTGTAGGCTACAGTTTAAAGAATCCATTTGCTCTTCGAGCTGTTTCAATTTTTGCTGTAAGTCTGCATATTTCGTCTCGAGTTGTGTTACTTTTTCGGCGTGACTAAATTCTTTTTGTTGCTGGTCAGTTTTTAAATCGAGAATTTCCTTGTCTTTCAAGGTAAGTAACGCTTCAAGATTGCATATATCGGCTCTATGCTTCGTTGTCATTTCCATCATATCTTGTTCGCGAGATTCGTATTGCATCTGAACTAATTGGCACTTTTCTGAGATGTTCTGGAACTCAGAATGTAAATCAAATTGGTAGTTCTCCTGTTCAGACTTAATTTGTTGGAAATTGACACGTGCTAGCTTTATACATTCAGACGATACTTGATACATGGCTTTTAAAATTGATTTCAGGTGTTCGACTTCGAGACGAGTAGAACCAAGGTTTTCCTAAAAGTAAACAAATCTTATTTAAACTTCACTATTCACGAAACGATTGCTGTAAAATATTCGTTAAACTGATTTGGAGAGGTGTGTAGGATATGTACGATAATACTGAAAATGAAATTAGGATAGAATAGTATATTTTTTAAGGACAAGGAGAGTCTGACTGTGGGCCACCAATGCTGGAAATGTGTAAATAAACTACCAATCAGGAACTGATAATAATTATTCAACGAACTAAAATAAAATGAAAATTCAATTGTTTTTGTTTGTTTTAACATAAGAAAAGTAAATATGTATATACATGTTTTTTTTTTTTTTTTTGTATGTATGTATATACACATACAATATTAAAATATATTTGGTTTTTGTCTTGTTCCAATACCTGAAGTAGACCAAACACTGTCTCCATTGATTCCTTAGTTTCGAAATGTGCAAATTTGCTGATTGTCATATCAACGTGACTGGGATATGTAAACGACATGTATTTGTTGAACCGTAAGTCCAAGTCCAAAATGTACTCCTTTTTTATGCTGCAAGGCTGCAGAACTATTTCCTCATCATCGTTATCATTGGTCTCCGCATCGCCGTAGCTTGAGGGCAAAGATTCGTCTATGTAAAACTCTGAGTTAATAAATTCGCTTTCTCCGTCTTCACTGTTATATTCCTTTAGGATAGTTGTCAATAATGGATCGGTGTTTCGGTAATTAGCACTTTGGTGACCCAAATATAAAGGAAAAGGAGCAATAGGATTATAGGTTTCCGAGTCGCACGGTGTGGGGGTGTCTTTTTCCGGTATAACAGAAAGTGTATTTAAATGTTCGGGAACATAATGTTGTCGTGAAATATTGTTTGGAAAAGCAAGGATTGTGGTGGCGGCAGTGGAATGGGATACAGTTTGGCTTTTTATATGCCTTGGAGGTTTTCTTGGCGGACGAGTATCAATCTAAATGTTTTATATAATTTTTAAATCAGATAGATACACACATTTTATTTACCGCGCACGAGAGAAAAAGAGCATAAGAAAAAACACAATGTTGTAGGAATTCAAAGCCATATTTTAGTTTTTTTTTCTATATAATCACCTCTGTTAGTGTTTCCACAGTGTTCATTTGCAAAGGCTCAGTCGATGTTCCTGCATGAGTCACTTGGTACACATTTTCACTAGCAGACTCCGATGTATTAATTGTTGGGCTCATTTCGGGTTGTACAACTTTTTCGAATTCCTCTGTGTCGGTTTCAGACTCTTCACAACCACTAATAACAAATTAAGTGTTAGTATTTTATTTAACCTAGAGACAAAATGTAGCTTACTCCTTGAATTGAGATTGAAGATCAAGGATTCGTTGATGATGTACATTCAAAGGACAACCGGCATTGGTTTGTGATATTTTGTTGGTTGTGGAATTGGACGAATTTTTAACGTTTGAATTTTGATTACCAGACCTACAGAAACCAAAGACAAATTAATTGTTAAACATCATTTAGTTTTCAGTGTTTTGGGGCAAAACCAACCTTGAGATAAAAAAATTTATTACGGGCTCCATGTCCGGTAGTTGAATGTAATTTGTCAAATCAGGTAGATACGATGTTAAGATTTCAATGTCTATAAAATAAAATAAAGACAGAAATAAATAATGTTTTACCTGTCAAAGGAATACTTTTTGTTTATATACTAACCACATTTTGTTATATTTGGGAGTCTAGCATCAAAAATTAAAGGATTTTGATTGGCGAACGCTGGTGGCATGTCATTCATTCCGGGAAAGAGAATGTTTAGAAAATGACCATCAAAACTGGCATTGAAAATGCGTCTCCGATTTATCTCTTCACTGTGTATAGAATCAAAGTCTTCAGCAAGTGTGGAAGCCCATTTACGAAATTCACCAGAGAAGATTTTACGTCGAACTACTTCCGTAACAGCTGCCACATATATACAAGGTGCCTGATGAATTTGATCAATTATATTAATATGTCGTTCTGCCCTCCTCAAACAACGGTGATAGAACAATTGCCGATTATCGAATTCACTCATTTTGTTCTCCAATAGCACAATACGTCTAAAAAATAGATTTTATATACTACATAATGATAGACATGTACTAACATAAGAACAATCGACTGTCTTACTTTAATCTTGTGTGTAAATTTGTCCCAAGTTCGTCTTTGGCCTTTGATATACAACGACGGAGTTCGCGAATCTTTTGATGATTCTGTAGCATTACCAAAAGCTGACTCTGGTGAGAGGCACACAGATCCGGAAGAATTGAAGCGTCCCTTAGATTAATTGCACGATTTTGGTTCTATAAAAAGAATCGTGATTCATAGTTTGTACAATACTAATTTTGTTTTTAGTTTTTCAAACCATACTTGTTGAAACGCTGTAGATAGTTCCTTTTGGTCTTGAACCATTTTTTTTATTTTGTATTTTATTTCATCTAATTTACAAAGACGATCACTTAAGCCCTTGACCTCCTTCATGTCGCTCTGTTATTATTTATAAAAGACATTTCATGGTAAAATAAATTTACAATTTATGAACTCGTTATTTTACCTGGTCTGCACTCTTAATAATGTTATTCACTTCTTCTTTAAGCTTTTCGTATACTACTACATCAAAAGCGTCCAATCCCTGTATGCACTCATCGGACATTTCTGTTAATTGATTGTGGTTTTCTTTAGCGGAAATCCACTGCAAAAGAGTTAGAGTCCTTCTTGTTCCACTCCCCGCACTGCTGATACTCTGAGTATCACCTTTATCGTCGTCGCAGCCCATTTTCGGTTTTTTGTTAGGTGATGTACTTTCTCGCTTGTCATCGTCCTGTAACTCATATGCGTCGAGACGTTGCGCTGAACATTGCGAGTCTTGGGCCATTAAAACCGAAACATTTTGTTGCGATCGTGAAAATACTTCGTCGTTGTCAAGAAGCTCATCGAATCCATGAAAGTCTTCTTGTGCCATTTGCATTAAACCAGGCAGAATTGGGATTCGAGACAACTTGGATAAATCTTCAGAAAAATAATTCAATAGTTCTAGATATTCTTCACGTTTTTCTAAATGTCGATCGAATGATTGGCAAAAGTTTTTAAAACGTTGACGAAATTCATCTGTTAAATCTTCCATATTGGCAACTACCGCCGACCAGCCTTGTTGTTGGAGATGCTGTTCGTGTACCAAACGCTCGCAAATTGTTTCTTCTTCACGTGCCAATTCGTGCATTTGCTGTGCTAATTGAGCACGAGTAACTACTGTTTCATAAACAGCGGGTAAAGCGAGACAATGATCAACCTGCTCATTCAAATCCATATCTAATGAAGAAGACAATTAAGAATGTGAATCTAACATAAGACCTGAAGAAAAATTTAATGTATTGTATGTACTTACCAGCTTCCAGTGTCGGCATGATTGGCGGCAGTTTTACATCGCCCATGAGAAACATGTATATAGGATTTGTGTCTGTGCCCGCAGAATAAAATGAGACTTGTGTAGATTTTGTCAGCATTTCCCCACCACTGACCAGTAATACGATACTTTGCGCTGGTATTCCATGAAGACGTTCTATTGTATCTTTTAAGTTGGACACACTAAAAATTAAATATACATAAATATGTATGTATGTATGTATGTATTTTTTGTAATTTATGAGCTTTAATTAAAATAAAGTCATGTAGTCATAAAAGCAATCTTTTTCAATAATAATAATTATTAGCTGTAAAACAACTATCTTTATGGGCCAGTTAATTTTTGCGATGCTATTTAGTACCATTAAAGAAAATTCACTTTCCAGGCTGTACAAAAAATTTAGTGTCTCATGTGTATGTTATATATATGTACAGTGGCGAGCATATAAATAGGAAAATGCCGTCAACATAGTTCAAATCACCATATACCGGCACTAAGGAAATAGCTTGGCTAAAATGCGAAATTTATCCTCAAAACAGATTTTTTAGAACTGTAACATGCATAACATATTTTGGTCTACGTTTCACGGTACAGGTACAAAATAAGTGTTAAATTGGTACGAGCACATAAATAGGGAAATTATATTGTTTTAAGTTTGTACTCAACTTCTGTGTGAAAATGTTTAATTTTCAGTATGTAATGTTTACATAAATATTGTTTTGTTATTGTCTAGTCATAATAACTCGATTTGTGATGTTATAGGAATGGGACGGGGCAAACACATAACGGCTGAAAAGAGCCGAAAAATTTGTCGTTTAAGAAGTTAAGATATTACGCTTTCTGCAATATCGAAACATTTAAATATATTAATTAATGTTTGTCATCGAGCTTTGGAACAGGTCAAACGCTATGGTAGCAGTTTTACTAAACCTCGCGCTCCCAGATCACGAAAAACTACACCGCGTGTTGATTGGATGATGCAGTGCCTTTCTGAAAAGGATCGTTGCAGGACCGCTGTTAATATTCACGCTAAAATTTCGGCACAAGAAAATTTGAATGTCGACGTCGCTAAGTGGAATTTGGATTAAGAAAAAGCCGATTATAAGTAAAAAAAATTGCAAGGCTACATTTCTGTTTGCGAAATAACGTATAAATGGCGTTTTAAAGTTCTCCAAGAAATAAGGATTTTTCTTCATCTATTAAGTTCAATTTTTCCTGTAATTGATGTTATGAGATACCTTATAATATTACACCTAAAATATATACTGCTAAAAAAATAAAATTGATAGTTTTCAAGTTGTTTAAAGTTTTAGCAAAACACAGAAATTACTGTCTTTGGTTGTTTTTCCCTATTTATATGTTCGCCACTGTATGTTTGTATGAACTATCCACGCGTGATCAAAGGAGCTAACACCATGTTCCCACCAAACGGAACCACGAGTTTTCGTCAAATCTATCCGAACCTTTGAGGTTTCGCCATACATTATCGAGGTTTTGAAAACTCGAGGTTCCGGCGAAACCTTTTTGAGTTAAAAGGTAAACTCAAAGCCAATTCTTCGAACGTACACTAACTAAAACAATTGTTGTTTCTTTTAGCGACAAACATCATTCACTTCACGATTGCTTTTGGCGCATCTAGAAGGTTCTTTGAAAAACACCTCCTCGAACGATTGCATCACTCAGCTATCAAGCGGACAATTTTTGACCAGACATTGATTTTAACCTCTTATCTGGATACGCCTACGATTAGCATAAGCTTCCGTTTACGAGATGCGCCGCATTCTACCAGTTTACGTGGATGATGATTACGCGGAGGCTCTGGAGAGGAGAGTTTGTTTAATGAAATTTGTTGTAAATGGTAACTATGAGGATACTTATGAGTTGCAAAATAGAAGAGATTAATTAAATCTAAAAGAAAAGTAAGTTGTAGTTGGATTTATTTTGATTTTATTTGGTCTAACTTTTTTTGAACTTATGGTAACTTCTTAGAGGTTAGGTTAATTATTGTGCTCCAACACCCAAATGTTTTGCCAGCCACTTCAACATCGACAGGTAATGACATTTAAAATCCTTTCAACTCGATGGGAACGGGTTACTGAGGTTGCGGTAGAAGTTCATCGAAACCTCGAGGTTTCAGTTCGGTGGGAACATGGTATAAGACGGGTTTAATTTTATGCTAACAAAAATAAACTATGTACGCATGTAATATGGTGCGAAGATACTTACAAAAAAAATCTGTCTGTGCTGTTTTCCAAATAAACATGTGTATTGTTAATGGTGTACCACAATGCTATATAGATAATTATTATACACTTCTTATAAAATGTATGTATGTATGTATGTATGTATGTATGTACATATATAGGGCTATTTGCATTGAAACCCGTTAAATTTCACGCTATGCTTTGCAAAATGATGCCCGAGACAATATCTGGCGCGACTAGGTAGAACCTTTAATTTTCTTCATCACCTTACTTAATTCAAATATAGAATATAAACTGCGTCAGATACAGATTTTCTGCTAACAGCATCTGTTTTGTATATGAACCAGCATATATGAGTGTATATTTGTACATTTCTCTAACGTATGTCTACAAGAGGAAATGTCAATGACCACACACTAACTCATATAAATATCTACCTACATATACACACAAAAAATATATGTATATCTCATTCATAAGACCTGTGCTATATTTCCATCTGTTTTGCTAAAATTTTCTACCAAATCAAGTATAAAAATGTGTTCGTATATAGATATGTACATATTCGTTTTGTTTATCGCTTGTAAATTTTGTGAATAGACGAAAATATTCACCACAAAGCATATAAAAATAAACAAACAAGAAATTTCCTCTACACGGGTTGACTTAATGATTTAACCCAAATTGATTAGACACAGTGATAAGATATTTCTTTATTCATTATTTTGACGAGCAAATTGGACTTAAAATGTAGACGATAACCATGATGTCAGAGGTATAACAAATTATAGATTAGGGAAAACACACTTGAAATGTGAACCATGTTTGAATAAAGTGAAATAAGATTCAAAAACATATACCTACGAGTCGACGAGAGATTGTACTTACCTTGACAATGCGACGTTCATGTCGAACTTCAACATCCTTCCCATATCAACATGAAATACGTACAACATGATTGCGCTTTTTTTTTATTTCTGGAAAAGTAAATTTAGGAAAACTTGTTTGCTTTTACGAAAAATATTTGCGAAAGAAAAAAATCATTTGCATTAGTTTTATTTGTAGCACTCCGCACGGGTGGCCCAAATCTGACTGATTTATATTATATGCTAAATTCCGTCGTCTCATATGCACTATCAATGTCTTTTGCTAAAATTAATGACTGAATGAATTTTATTTTTATATCACTTTACTGCGTCTAGAAATACAAAGTTCCACGAGAGTATTTTATATTTGACGATGTTTTCCGTATAGTGATCTGCAAGAAAAGAGAAATGCAAATTATTGAATAACATAAGCACGGAGGCATAGTAGGTATAAGAGGACTGTTTTAAAAATAAAAATATGTACATATGTTTTTGTATAATGAAATATGAATTATATTTAACGTTCATTAAACTCATGATCCTTAGTGTCTAAATGATAAGGTTCTTTGTAGTCATACATATAAAGAAAAAGACAATTGACAGTGTGTCAATATCGGCAAAGCAATTTGAGACTCATTTCTAGCAAATTTAACCTTGATGGGCTGTATATCATTTCTAGTTAACAACACTATGTTTACGTTACGCACAGGTAGAATAAAAACGAACTGTAACAATAATTTTGCAGTCATACTCATAATTAAAGCTATGTACATACATATTGATTTCGGTTTTCTTTAATCAGCGAGACTACAAAATTGTATGTACCATTTCCAGTTAAATGTTTAAGAGGTTGATGAACTACATACATATGTACATGCGTATACATGTATATACATAGATAGCTATGTTTTTGAAAATTAGGATTGTACAAGCGTAGAATCAACACAATATCAACAACTCTATTAATTTTACCTACATATATGTACATATATACTCAGATCATTAAAATAATCGAACATCAGTACATACATACATACATTTGTGCAAATGTATGTACCTACATATATATTTCCAATTAATTGCTAGACTACAAACGAGGAAAATACACATGTCTGTATTAATACGTAATAGATAAAAACGGGAAAGAAACTAAACGAACGCATACTTCGTTGTCACCTTGAATACAAAAAGAAAAAAAGAAAACAAAAAGCGGTCTCATATGAATTAACTTTGGTAAAAGCGTGTGAATGAGGGTGGAAGTGTGTACATACATATGTATATACATGTGTGTACGTATGAGCATAATGTACTTTAGAATTCAACACGATCTAATTTTATTGCGATTTGTCTAGTGTACGCAAACTTTAAGTTTAAGACTTAAATAGAGGTTGTGGCTATACTATTGTGGTTGTTAAAAGAATGCTCTGGTAGGTACTCAATATCTATAATATGTACTTAAATAATCTAACGTAGATAGGTATATAATATATAACTAAAATATGTATATGTATGTACCTATATTGTAATTCTAAAAGCATATGCAAAAGGCTTTTAATTATAGCGAATGAGAGAAGAGCCGGTATTGTATTTCAAGGTTTGATAGAAACTTATATAATGGAAATGTGCGTAGCGTTGCCATACAAAAGGCATGCTTGGAGAATGTTTACGTTTTTTATTCAATTTGTTTAGTCGAGCGCGTGCGAGGTGCTTTAAAAACCAGTTCAGTTAAAACGTTTGGATGGTATGTATGGTTTTACTTTATCTATATTTTTTTCCAATCCTTTACAGGTTTGAACACCTCCAAACATTGACACATATAAGTATATACGTATGTATGTATGTAACATAAACAGGTATGCCTGTTTGAATGCATGAGCACATATGTACATTGTACATAGTTCGAGCTGGGTGAGTATGTATGACATAGCTTAGCAATTGGTAGGACACTTAACAAAGAAGTGTAAAGAAAATGTATGACATACATACATACATATGTACTACATATTGTTGATACTTTCCCAAACTGTAAAAAACCAATAGATACCTACCTACCTTAATATTAACGAATATTTTAAGAAAGAAATATTAAATTCAAAACATACATTTGTAATGTATGTTACGGTACGGTTGTCACACTATTTTCGCATCTGTAGGTAATTACTAACGTACGAAAAAAAATCAATAATGCAAGCAAACAATACTATAAGATAAGTGATATATAAATGCAACGCTTTTTGGATTTTCTTGTGGCTATCTGCTAGACCGCTAAGTGCTTACTTTAGCGTTACCAGACCATTATATAGAAGTCATTTTGGTACAGATTGCGTTTTGAAAACTACATAAGATTTATCTATTGAAAATTAAAAGAAATAGGGCAAAAAAGTATGATGGGAAAATTAGACGCCAATAGCTCATGCATCCGAATTTCCACAAGCAAAATATATCTATTGTACATATTAAATAGAAACAAAACAAAAATTCGAGTCAGCGCAAGTCAAATAGTGTCAAACAAAATCTATGCTCCCAGATTAGTACGTGTACATTGTATAGATATGAGTAGCAGTAGAGTATTAACTGGTGTTTGTCGATATGTCATAGATAAACATTGAAAGGGATATCAACTATCATAATATGCAATTTTTAGTGAAATAAAACCCATCCTATATTCTTAATAATTTGTTCATCGATTTTTTCCGGAAATTACCCAAACCTTCAATTTTGCCATTCGGTTTGTGATGGACGAAAGTACATACAGACATATGTGTTTACTTTTCTAGTGGGGTCCGGTCCGAACCCAAATTAAATTTACAAGATAGAAATCCAAAAGAACCGAATTTGGTGTATCCCTAATTCAGAGATAAAAACAGAGCAAAGGATAAACACACATACATAGGGATATGCATACACCTATCTACAAACAAACCGCATACATTAATACATATATATTGCGAGGTGCAATAAACACGTACACTGGGTTGTGATTTACATAATTTGTTTTTCGCAAAACTAGCAACCTTAAATGACCAATTAACTAGAAATACAGTTCGAAGCAGGTTATTTAATTTGTGTCCATGTCTAATATGTATTATTTATATAATGTGTGTACTGTGTACATGATTTAGGTACCTACCTACCTACAAAGTTAAAAAAAGAAAGAATAGAAATAATTATAGACCACTTCGACGCGCACAGTAAAATAAATACTTCTTTCGATTTAGCGTTTTTAACAATTTAGATGAAAATAACTAAATTTAGAATATAAAGAAAAGTTTGTTGACATTTTCCGTTTTTAAAAATTGTTACAAATTTTATTCTTCCGTATTGCTTATTTCACAAAACCAGACCTATGAAAGAATGAAATGCAAACGATACGAACGAAATAGGAACTGTCCAACTGTCAAACTAAATAAAAAAAAGAGCTGTCTCACTCTATTCGATGTATTTGTTTAAAGTTAAAGGGAGACAACAAGGATTGCATCTGTTGATAAATAATGGACTCATGTGTCATGTCGAAAGCTCAGCTGATCATCATTTCGTTTGTTTTTTTTCTTTTTTGTGTTGTTTGTGATGTCAGTGGACAATGGACATGGATATTTTTGCGTTGATATTTCCGCTCTACTGTGAAAAGCAGACGTTTTTTTCTTTTTTTTTTCGTTCTCTACCTGCGTTTAAATGTTTTCATGGTTTATTATTACAGATAATATTCATCTTGTCAACATTACTAATTCATTTTTAAATTAAAGAGGAAAGAAAGGAATGAACAATGGATCTAACACAAGTAGAAAAAAATCATTTTTATAAATATATGTACATATGTACGTACATACAGGTATTATATACATGTGTCCATTATATAGATATATGCACATGTTTAACTAAATAGGTATAGTATTATGAGAAAACTATTTTTATACTCCTTAATTAATACATTCTTACCTTTTTTAAATGGGGTTCAATGCAAAAAATAAAACAAATTTATTAAGCACCAATATGCGAACGTAATTTTTTTTCCATATGCAACTTTTATTTATTTCACTTTTTTGACACTTCACAATTCACTATTTTTGCTGATTTACTCCTCCCTTTGGATATTGCAAGCAAATTACTATAATGTATTCAATAAGGAACTTTTATACCTTAAATTTGTATTTTCACTTGCATCGCAGTATTTATTTTACGATGAAAAATAATTTCAAAAATCCAAAACCCCACGACGTCGAATATTAACACAGAATGAAGTAAAACTGGCTTTTTCTTAGAGCGTTTTCTGTCATTGTTTGATTTTTTTCAGTTCATCCAAACTTGGCAATGGTTCATCGAACCGTGGTGTAAGTGTTCATAGACGAAATTTGAAATGTATTATAGGTAATTATAGCTCCACGCATAAAAATATAAATAAATCTAAATACATATACCGAAGTGATTAGCAAATGTTTAAGTTGATATTTTAAGATGTAAGAATGTTCCTCATCTTAACGATTTCGATGAAATTTGGTGTACGGGGTTTAATAGCGGTAGAATCGATCTATATAGGTGTCATCTGGGGGAAAATTCGGAAAATAGTATGCCTAGATCTATAACTATATAGATTTCGAAAAAGCTCTCCATACAAAAATAAGACTGGATAATTATCCAGGTTAAGGTTTTGTTGTATTTTACATTGAAAACATGTTGTAAAAACATGTTTAGCCTATATAGGTTTGAAAAAAAAAACACGCCTAACATTACACATAATGTATATAATACTCTAGTATGTACCTATACCTACCAATACACTTTTCATAAATCAAATGAACTAATTCAAAAAAGAAATTGTGTTTTAATTAGGTGTTCGATCAAATAATAGAAGGACGATTTTGACTGTCTATGCAGGACCCTATAAAAGTGAATTTTTGTTTATATAAATCAATTAAGAGGATATTTAAAGAACTTTTAAACGAGCAGCGTTTGTATATAGTGATATGTATGTAGGTATGTACAAGATTTATCATATAGGTACATGAAGATTATAATTATGCTATACGTTATTTGTACGAGTATATCAGAAGGCTTACACATATAATGAGTAGAGGTGGAGAACTATCGATAGTCAGTGCCATCGATAGTTCTCGATAGTTGGCTTTTGACTATCGATAGTTATCGATATATATCGATAGTTTCTCACTTAAGGGTAACAATAAAAAAAAGTTAAATGCACGAAATAAATGATGAAACCCGGTCCAGCTTTTTAGGTTCAGACATCATCAAATGCATACCTACCTACGTATAAACAGAGAGAATTGAGAAACTAACTCCTATTTCTACGTTGCCGACTCATAAAACGGGGAATCCCCTTTTTAAATTAAAGCCATTTTGACAGTTTGTTTATTAGATCGGGTTCTCTGTGAAACTTTAAATATACTCCGTTCGTTAGGTATCGACCATTTAAAGAAATTTTTGAAATTCTATATTTAAATGGCTATCGAAAACAATCGAAAGTGGTCAAAAAGTATCGATTGTTTTCGATAAAAGAAACCATCGATTATAATCGATAGTGCAATCGATAGTTTTCCACCTCTAATAATGAGACGATATTGTCTAACTAAAGATTTAAAAAATTTACCTTCATTTAATGACATTTCGCCTTTCAACGAGCAACGTGAGCCGATTCTTATCGGAACTCTTGGAACCATTTTAAAAATTGGATAAATGTCCATATTCTATTGATATCCGTTGAGGAAATAATATCTTGTACGTCTGTAAAGAAATATTCTCCCAGAGGAGGAGAATGCTGGAGTTGATCGGGAGATTCTTCTTCTTCCTTATCCATGCAGCTGTGACAGAACTCATTGGCAGGTTTTCCCATTCTGCTGGTTTGTCTGTTGTTATACCATCATCTGTCTTGGATCCATCCGTGTAGATCTCCAGTACAGATTTGTCACTTAGACAGATATTACCTTCCCATTCTTGTCAGCTGGGAGTATTTACCTGAAAGTTGTATTTTCGAGTCGCATACGACCATACTCGTATTTTGTAATAGCAAAAGCAAATACATTGCAAAATACGAGTATGGTCATATGCGACTAAAAAAAACCAATTTCAGAATTGGGGTGATTAGTCTTATAATGATATTGATATTGAAATCTAGGAGCGGAGCGGAGTCATATAGTCCGTAATTTCTGTATTAAGGATATACGGGTAACTTGGAGAAAAATTATTTATTTGATTCATTTCTAAAGAATCAGTATTTTTGAGCGAATAATTAATAAAAGGTTATTTGCGTTCGTACAATGCATGACAAATTATTTCCTTTATTTCATTTTTCAATTGCTTTCAAAGAAATTATGATACTGATACTTAACGTGGTTGTTATAAGTAGCTGCATTGATCTCAAAAACTATGTACATATGTATTAGGACCAGGCATGTACATAATAAGATATTATATACTTATTTTAAACAGATGTAAGTATATAAATGTTATTATTTCAACATAGAAAAAAGACAAGTTTATGTATTTTCTTGATTTTGTGTTTGAAGAAAATGGTGTTAGTTTCTAGCTTTCGTTAATTTTATTTTAATATGTCTATTTTCGATTATTAATTTGAAAGCATTGGTAGAACGCAGAGAGCTTCACAGTTGTTAGATTATCGGTATAGAGTCAAAATATATAAAGGACGGAACGTCATGAAGGTAACTTTAGTGTGAAGCTAGTCCATAAAATACGCAATAACCAAAGTGATTATGTTTACCTAAACATTTGTGTATGATAACTATGCTTCCAATAATAAATATTTCATTACCCATATTAACAACAATTTCTCTTCTTTATTTTTCTATCAGAAGTTGCAAAGCTGATGAAATACAAACCAATTTTTTTATTCTCCTTAATATTACATATGTACATACATACAAAGATATGTATATTTAATATATAATATAATATATAAGTATCTGCCTGAGTTATACATACATACATATGTATTACAAGGAAAAATTGGTGATCTGAAAATGAAAACACGGGAACATAAAGATTTTTAACCAAATCAATTGATTCCCAAAAAGCATGCACAAATGTGTAGTTACCCCAAAATACGTTTATTTCGACTAAAGTTAAACAAAAAGGCAACTTTTGTAGATATGTCCCTTAAGAGGGTTTAAAATCAATTTTTAACAATTTGGCTGATACATTATAAAAGAATCGGGTTCTGTAAAAGAGTTAAAACTTCAGAGGCAATAATAATATAAATGAATTATATATACAATTATTGCTTTAAAGCAAGCAATATTGTCAGTAAGGTGATCTTGAATTTTTTTTTTTTCAGTATTGCATTTTTACTTTTAAGAAATGATAGACCTACCTAACTATCTTAACTTAGTTCTACATGTTTAGAGAAAATATAATTTTATAATTTTTCTTCCTTTACGTTTCTTTGTTTATTTTTTTTATTACTTTTTACATACATACATATATAAATATATTGATAAAACTATGTTAAAACAACGAGGAACCAAACATTTTGTTTTTTCTTTGCTTAAATTAAATAAATGTTTAAAAATCTTACTTTTGATGATTTTATTACTTTTGCGTGGATTTTATTTTGTGCACTTTTAAATGCTTTTCGGCTTATTACAAACAATCGATTAGGTTTAAGACAAAAGGTGTGTAGTTTGAAGTTCGTTAATTTAGAAAACAAATCGAATGAAAATAAGTTTATCACACTTCATTTTACTGCTTTTATTAAATTATTTATTTTTCTTTAATTATTCGATTAAAGTAATTTGTTAAGGCTAGAATTAAATCCGAAAATATACTTACCATACTGAGTAATTTAAATGATTTTAGAATTTAAATTAATTGTTTTTATTTGCTTAGTGTTTATGCTACCAATGAAATAATCAGCAAAGAGAGATAATATTAAAAATAAAATCAGAAGGAAATGCATCCCATTCAATTGGGTGTTAAATTAACCACTTCCCACCGATTTCTACTGGCAACAAAGGTCTAAATGAGATAAATGTATTGAATTTTCCAGCCCACAGTATGTACTTCCCTAAAACTATAATGAGGCCCCAAAATTTATTTTTACGAGCACATGAGTGTAGCTTTAATTTATATATTTTTTGTTCTATGTTAAATGTCTATAATTTATCTAAATAGTATAAAATTCGTTAAGATAATAAGTTCTCCATTTATCATTGTGCTATCCTTTACATTTCCAATTCAAAAAGACAAAATATATGTAAATGCTTCAAAAATAGTTTGAAACATGCTTAAGCCGGTATATTTTTGAATTTCAAAGTCTACAAATCCTCTTATTATTTTCTTGTTTTACAAAATACTATTCAATTGTTTTAATTAAGTTTTAAGCTATTATTATTACCTACACAAATATTTATACCCCAAATTAAAAAAAAAATAATAAAATTATTGGGATTTGCAATAAAATTAAATGTTTTATTTCCATTCATTTGATATTATGAAGTAAAAAGTATTCAATCAAATGTTATTTGCTGAGTATGTATTTATTCTGTTAATGTTTGCGTTAGCCAACAAATATGATTTACATAGCCAAGTAGTAGCTTCCATTTTATGCTATGTTAACATTTTAAAAAACATTATCGCCAAAGCTATGTTTGCAAAAAGCACCAAAATTACCAACTGTTGACGCGAGAACCAATCCTGAAAATAATTGAAAATATGTTAACAAAATTATTTTATTAAAAGTAAATAAATGATGGTGTTGAGTAGATAATATATCGAACTGTGTACGTGTAAACGCGCACTTAAAGTCAAATACGCAATACTTTAATAAACAAAAAAAAAGCCACACAAGTCTTCTAGTTTCTATTATTAAGGCATGTTTTTTTGTTTTTAAAAAAATTATCAATGCGAAGATACAATGACATATTCGTAGTTGACAGAGTTTTGAACAACATTTCATTTTGTATTGGTTTGATATGTTTAGTTTAGCTTAATATAATATATTATACAGACGAACCTCTTTTATCCTGAATGTTCGTGACCAATAATAATCGATTTTTCCAGATATTGGAGGAATATCTCAAATTTCTCGAAATTCCTAATATTGTAAATCTTTTCACAAATGCTTAGATTTTTCCTGATCCATTTTCACATGATTAAACTTTTAAACGCACCTAATGCGGGTACGCACCATCTAATACGAGTATCACCCAAAGCTGATGCCATTCTTGCATGATGAAGCAAGTTTCGTGTGACACTCAAATAATCATTCAAGTCGTTATCTTCTTCGTTGTTGTTGTTGTTTTTTGTCCATCTCTACCTGTGTCTGCTTTTTGAATGACGAAATTTGAGTGTCACGCAGTAGCAAACAATTTTGTGAGCATCATTTTTTCCTGACATTCCCATCACGCAGTTGTGCACAGCATCATATCGAAACCAGTCAAAACTGACATTCTTGTTGTACTCACTTTAAGACCAAATAAAAGTACACACCGTTACAGCGCAACTTGCAAAACAACAAGACATATTCTGCAAATAGATGTGTGCACAGACCAGACGTACCGGTTAAATTCACTATGTGCGAAATTTCCGTATATTAGAGGTTTTGCGGATAATAGAGGTCAAAATTAAAAATAAAAATTCTGTGAAAAATTACGGTTAATACATAGAGGTTGCCGGTTATTGGAGTTCTGGATAAAAGAGGTTTATCTGTATATAAAAAAGTGCGCCGGTCTTAAAAGCATTTAAAATGTATTAAAATATTATAGCATGCTAAGCTACGAGTATTTTTGTGCTTTCAGTAAAATTCAGGACTTACCTTAACTTGCGGACTGACTAAGTACAATAAAGGATTCGCTTTAAGCCTTTCATTTAATTCAATTTGCCGTCTAACAGCTTCTCGCCTGGCCGAGCCTAATGCCGAAACTTCTTCTCGGCTCATGGCTTCCGTGGCTCGCGGTAGCTCTTGAAAATCTGGCAATGATTTTTTCCTTTGTAAAGTCACATTTATTGGGACGCTCTATAAAAATTATACAAAATTCTGTATGATAGTTTTGTTTTGTTTTTTTCTGATTATGATTATGATAGATGTGGTGTTTTTCGTCGTTGGTGCCGAATGTTATAAGAAAATAAAAAAATATATATTAACCTCCACTGGTGGATCTACAATCCAACTCTCTGATGCCCTTCTGGCTAAGAGCGCTGGTGAAAACATTAATTCCTCTTCATCCTCCTCTGGATACCACTCCATGTTTTCTTTTAGTGATCAAAGCAAACGAAAGCGAATTTTTCTATTATATATCTCTTTTATTTTTCGTCGCCCTCGTATACGTATTGTTGTCTATTTTTCACGAAATTCACATTTAAGCACCCACGGACACATTTAGTCCAAATTCATTTATTTATTTATATTTCTTCTAACCTATTTGTAAGATTTTTGTGTGCTTTTACAAAGTTTCCGTTTTTTTTTTCGAACAATAGCGGACTGTTTGTATAATTTTATTTGGAATATTGCATAATTTATATAAATTGTCTAACGACAAGTTGTGATTACACTGTTTGCATATGCTCGTACATATGTGTGTTTAAAAATAAATTTGAAATTCGTGTTAGGAACAATCTGAAAAATTTCAGTTAACTTCGACTAAATACATAAAAGTATATATGCACTGGCAAATTGCTTGCAATATTCTCCGGCCGAACGTATCTGGGTGCGCGACGAAAATCTCTGACTGAAGAGCTGAGTTGGCGAAATTATTCATCGAGAAGCTACGCAAGTCCGAGTGGACGGACTATCCAAGAGAACATATTTTGATGACAACGCATAAAGATACATTTATCGACAGTTCGCTTATGGTTAGTGAACACTTTTAAATTGTGACGAGATTTTTTGAGAGCAAAGAAACGAGATGAGATGAGAGATGTCCTTAGAAGAGAGCTATTTACGTGGATTTATAGTCGTATTTTTGTTTTCGTGTGACACACAATCGAAATTTCATTCACTTAGTTGTAATGCTCATCGGATTTTATACAGCCCCCAAAAGTTATTTTTAGGAATGGGAAAAGCTTCATACCCATCACCCATACCTTGCGAGAATAATTTATATTTGAGATTTAAATATTGCAAACGTCTGTTGGGAAAACAGAATTTCAGTGTGTGACAAATACTGCCCGCTCCACGTATATGAACGCGTAATGTAAACGTTAAAAAAAACCTTCAGAATCCAAGATAATAGACTAAGGAAAAGAATTGACATACAGTGAGACAAATAAGTATACATACCCCCTTAAAATTTGCCGTTTTGTTCACACAGGGGAAGCAAATTGTAGGGTATGTTACCACACATAGAACTTGCTTACTTACTTACTTAGTTGGCGCTACAGCTCGAGGTGAACCGGGGCCAGCTTCTCGCAACCATTTGGGTGTGCGTATTATACTTTTGCACGAATGGAAGGGACCTACAGGCTTTTGCCTACTCCGAACGGCGAGTTGAGAAGCCCAATCGTGACAAATGATACTCTTTGATGCTTGTCAGACATTCGAAAGAGGTGGCACCATAAAAAAAACTCTCTCTGGGCAGCATTGCGTGGTAGTCCAACGCACTAACCACCACGGCCGTGGCTCATGGATCATAAATTGCTTAGACTCACTGTTTAATTCTTAGAAAAATACCGTTACATCTTCTTTGCAGCAGCTTATTTGTAAAATGAACACAAAAAAGTATACATACGCTGTCCTTGTTATAAGAATATTTACCGTTATCTTTTTCACTGCGATTAGTCTTTTATTTGTTATGACTCGTAAGTTCGATGATAGTTATTTGAGACGGATTTGAGTCAAAAGAAATCTATTTTGAAGTACCTACACAAACAAATAGTGAGACTTAAAAAGGAGGGAAAATCGTTGCGGGAAATCGTGGCTAAATCAAAGTCGAAAGTCCAAAAAAAATCGAAAAATTCATCACATAAAAATAATTCTTTATGTAGCAAACCTAGAAGTAGACCACGACAGGGCTAAGAGACAGCATTTTAAATTTCGTTAGAAAAAGCCTAAAATACCAGTTGTAGAAATTGCAAATAATATCGAAAATGACATTCATATAGCTAATAGCTATCACAGTCGTGTCCCAAAAAAAACCTCTAATAAGTGAAATGAACAGAAAAAAACACCTTGAGTTTGGAACCGATTTTGTTGACATAGAGTAATTTTTTTGGCAAAATGTTATATTCAGATTCAGGGTGGTATTTCCACCAGCACAGTGACTAAAAGCATAAGGAGAAAGTTGTAAAGCGTTGGCTTCTTTTTAATGTTCCGAAACAACTCCATTCTCCTCCCCAGTCCCCATATTTGAACCCCATAAATCATCTATCTGAAGAACTAGAGCGACAGATAAGAAAAAAAAAGATAGGTACATAACAAAAACAATCTCAAAAAACGCTCTTGTTGAACAATGTACCAATATATCATCCGAAATGACTAGATAACTTATGACATCTATGACAAGTCGTCTTCAAGCAGTGATTCAAAGTAAAGGCTGACCCACATAAAACTAATTTAAAAAAAAAAAAAAACAATCAATAAATTGGGTAAATCTATTGTTTTTTAAGAAATATTCGAGTAGTATGTTATGTATACTTTCTTGTGTTGAAAAAATAAGTTTTTTCGTTTCTTTGTTAACTGTGAACAATTTTCTTAAATTTGAAGAATACATTTTGTATTGGTTGTTTAATGTTTGAAGACTGCATAAGCATTAGGTCTGTTTGGTAACATGCTAGTTTTCGAAAGTTCTACGTAAACTACATAGAATCTGACAGTTTCATGGCTCTCAATTTTTTTTACTCTCATTTGGCTCTCTATTTGCGATGAATTATCTGCAAGACCAATTCCTTGGGGTGGGCCGAGCCAACTCTGTCAAACCAGCCATCTGACAGTTTGTGAAATGTCATAATCTTCATTGTTAGTGGAAAACAAAAACAATTTGATAGGTTTGACCAAGTGTTGTTTGAAAAGCGTTTGTTTACTTTTGTGCAAGTTTTCTGTCTTTGAGAGGAGTTCTCTCTCTTTGAGAGGATTCTACTATTTGACAGACTTCAATTCCGTGTGCCAAAAAAGATACCAAACACACCTATTAGGTCTGTTTGGTAACATGCTAGTTTTCGAAAGTTCTACGTAAACTACATAGAATCTGACAGTTTCATGGCTCTCAATTTTTTTTACTCTCATTTGGCTCTCTATTTGCGATGAATTATCTGCAAGACCAATTCCTTGGGGTGGACCGAGCCAACTCTGCCAAACCAGCCATCTGACAGTTTGTGAAATGTCATAATCTTCATTGTTAGTGGAAAACAAAAACAATTTGATAGGTTTGACCAAGTGTTGTTTGAAAAGCGTTTGTTTACTTTTGTGCAAGTTTTCTGTCTTTGAGAGGATTCTACTATTTGACAGATCTCAATTCCGTGTGCCAAAAAAGATACCAAATACACCTATTTATTCTTTCCAATGTATGGAAAGGTGAATAACTCATATTTTGGAAGGGTATGCATATGTATTTGTGTCACTGTATGTATGATGTAAGTATAGGTAGACTATCTACATACTATGTGGTTTTTTTTTTTTAAATTCAATATTGTATCGCCCAAGGATTTAAATTGACACGTGATGATACTTTGTTGTATTTTTCTGCACTTGATCTTCCTGCTTTATAGCTAAAGAGTAGGTTTAATGTACTATCTTCTTGCTGACCTTGATTCAAAAACTGTCAACACCATACTCGTTCGTAATCGTATGCAAGGATATGTTTTAGAAGCACCTCGTTCAGATGCTCTTCTATGTTCTTCTAGTGTGAATCAATAGTTGTGGACTGTGTCTGGGTTGTATATGTTTATTATACGTACCAGTGTTGTTGGAGCTCTTGGGCTTGTATTATTTTAGTCGCTCATTAAATAATATTAAAATTAAAAAAGAAAACAACTTTTCTATTGAAAAGCAGTACATATTAAGATATAGCTTCTTGTCTTAAGCCAGTCAGTGGGGTGAGTACTTGAAGCAACGAAGCTAAATAACACAACATAAGGACATACCTTTAGTTTCTTATTTCCACCGCTGGCGCCAGAAGATGCCACAGCACCGCTGCGTGGTGTTGTAGGCTTTGGCGGTACATACAAACTTTCAGTTCGTTTTGGTTGCGAGGGTGAGGGAATGATATCTTGTCCTAAGGTACGCTGACGTAATAGGACGTCTTCGAATGGTTGATTCGGCTTCGAAAATAGTGGCTCTGCTATTGGAGTTGAGCGTTTTTGCATGCTTGGTGTACCAGAGCGAGATAGTCGCCCCAATCCAGTTATAACAGCTCCATTTCCAGTGGTGTTAATTGGTGTTGATGAACGCGGGCCGGGTGTCGTAGCACGGAATACTGAACCAGTCCTTGGTCTGGCACTTTCGTTCGTAGACGTTGTTTCATTGGGTGAAGAAGTTCCGGTGGCTATGGTGGCTCCACGATCAACCGATGCTTGGCGGGATCCATAACCGCCACTCAAACGACTCGCTGCCCGGGCGTATCTATCAACTGAGGAATCGCGACTCGGTGGTCGCTTATAGTGGTCGAAGTGGTCAATGGAGGACTGTTGGTTGATTTGGCCGAGCATTGGTGGTTTACTGCTTCCATTCCGCCGCAAAATTGAACCGCTTCCACCAGCTGGCATAGTTGATGTGTCCATGCGCTGTTGCTGCTGCTGTTGCATTTGATGATAAAGCATTTGTTGATTCTGTTGCGCGTTCATATCCTGTTGCGGGTTCATTTGTTGCTGCAATTGCTGTTGTTGCAAATCGATCTGTTGTTGTTGTAATTGATAATGTTGTTGTGGTTGCTGCTGCTGATGTTGTTGTTGCTGCTGCTGCTGATGTTGCTGTTGTAACTGATGTTGTTGCTGCTGCTGTTGTAACTGATGTTGTTGCTGTTGCTGCTGCTGCTGTTGCTGCTGCTGCTGCTGATAATTTAATTGCTGTTGATGTTGTTGCTGTTGCATCGGGTGTTGCTGCTGCACGTTATTCATTTGTTGTGCTTCCGGGTAGCTAGTATTGTTCCGTAGATTCTGTTGGATATTTACATTACTTAACTGACCTAAATTGCTCTGTTGAGCATAATTTCTGTCTATACTGTCGCCTGCCATCGGTAGCACTCCAGGCGGCTGCTGCTGCTGGAATTGATATGCTGGATTCTTTTGTGGATTATTGTGGGGTTGATTAGAAGTACCAACGCCGTATAATTGATTCATTGTATTTTGCCCAACTCCCCGATTATGTTGCTGACTGACTAGGGCTGACAAATCGGTCTGTGGCGATACCGGGACTTGCTGTGAGTACATTGAACTTGGAACAGGACAATCAAGGGATTGTTGTGTAGTTAACTGGGATGGTCGGCGAGCGTTGGCGGTCTTTTGCGATTGCGGTTGTTGCTGAAATGCTGACAATGACTGTTTGGCAGCTTGTTCTGAAGCAGCGAGTGCACCTCGGACTGCATCAACTTGATTACCGGCTTGCGGACTATTCAATGAACGCGAAGGTCGGTTTGTGTCTATATCGTTTGTCATTACTTTATATCGTTCTCGGAATTGTAGTTTCTCGAATCGTTCTAATACCAAAGGTTTAAAATCTGGGGCGAATTCCCTAGCCATTGCCACCGCTTGTTCACAATCAATTCGTGCCTTTTCCGCTGCTATATCGGCATTCTGCGCCTTAGCCGCGGCTGTAGCAGTACGTGAAATTGCAATATCTGATCGCTGTAGAGCCATTTTGAGCGCTCTTTGCGCCGAACTAACTGCCGCAGTTATTCTTTCACGAAATTTTCGTGATCTCGCTACAAACAAATGCTTCTTTTTTTGACTCGTGATCAAAATATTATTCTTGTACTTGCCCTCTTCTACAGTACCGTCGCGGAAGGTTGTAACACCATATCCATTTTTCTTGTTATTGTACCACTCACCCTCGTATCTAAAAGAAGATGTTGCGAGATCAAATAAATATCTAAAACCATTATAAAAAGCTTACTTTAGACCATCAGTTCGTTCGGCAACACCATATCCACTTCGCTTGTCTTTACTCCATTCTCCCATGTATGTTTCCACCACAGTTGGATCCAGCTGCTCCTCATCCACCGTAAAGCTGGCATTCGACTCTGTATGAGCAGATCTATGAATTGATTTGGTATAAGTACTGTAATTATTACCAAACAAAATATATACATATGTAAACCTACTTCGCGGTTAGATTAGATTGTTCGGAGCCAGTGCTTAGCCAGGAAGCTGTTGACATTGTTGATCGAATACTCCCCGAGGCTATAGTTCCACGTTTTTCCAGATCTCCAGTGCTTCTCTGTTTCCGTCTTAAGCCCTATGATGATACAAGTAATTAATATAAAATAACATTTCATATTCCATCTCATTGCGTACCGAGAGAAATCCCTTTTTCGATTTTTCTGTTAAACTATTCCGTCTAGCAGGCAGCTTGTCAGACTTAGAAGTGAGCACAAATCCTCCGCGGACTTCTTCTGCTCGATTACTACGCTTTTCACTGGAATCGGCATTCTCATTGCTACGTAAAGAGCTCATCGAAGCATGAATGTTTTTTGGTCGATAATGGGATGCCATGCCAAAAGGAGCTGATGTACGTATTCCATAACCATGGCGTTTTCCTTCTTGCCATTGTCCCTGATATGTACCTGGATAAGTAGTATAACACATAAAACATATCTACATATTTTTTTTGTAAATACTTAATGAGAATCGGAATCTTTTTAGGGACAAAAGGTATTTGGAGCGGTTTAGATCTAGTCTAGGCCAGATCTGTTCTTGTTGTTTCTAGTTTAGCGAGTTCGCCAGCTGTGCCCCAGCATCCAGCAAAAATGAATATTAAACTGCTTAGCCATCTATCTCTATAACAGATGAACGGCAGTTGGAGGTGGTCTTAGAAGTGGATGAGACTGATTCCAGTGATTTCAAGGCCGCCTGACTATCCGAGAAAATGCTAATAACGTTAGACAGTGTTTCCGAAATCGCCATAGTTTCCGCTTAAAACACGTTGCAGTGATTAGGCAGACGGAAGGAGAGTTTAAGTTTTAATCTGCCTAAGAAAACACTTCTTCCTTCAGCATCATTGGTTGACATTAGAATTAAGAACTCTAAATTCATTTCGATTACATGTAGATTACAATGTGTTTTCGCACAGTGTGTATACCCCCGAAGAAAACACTTTTAACTTAATATGTACTATACATATCGGTATATTCATACTGCATGTACTGCATTTGAGAGTGAGCGGTCTTGCTCATACAGCACAATGATTGCATTGCAGGACGACCAGCCGTATTGCAATAAAATAAAATAAAAAAATGTGACGGGACTATTTTTAGTCACAAAACAATTGCTCGATGGCTTGACGGACTATCGGTTCGACGTGGCATTCCAAATTAAGAATGCACGGGCTCCCCTTTTGCTTTTTACGCGAATTCATCACAAAAGCATCTTATTGTTTCTAAATTCATTGCAGAATGCATACATAACAATGTGTAGTGTTTGTATGTTTGATATTGATACAGCGGCGCGGCAATTCTTTCCGAAAGCATTTAGACTGCTCTAAAATACTCAGATACATACATATATACATATATGCACACCACCACTTGTTAGTAGAAAACAAGAATTAAAATAAAACATTTACACCCGCAAGTACAAATAAGTTTGCTGAAGAAATCTTCCTTGTTTAATTTTTATATGAGTATGGCACTATTCATAAATAAACGGATGACGTCATGTTTTGAAATTTTACCACTGGCTGGTCCCATTCAAATAGGAACGTGGGCCAAAAAAGAAAGTGATTTAGTGAAATAAGAAAGAACTAAAATGGAATTCAAATTACATATGTATGTATGTCTGTATACAAGTACGTAGCAAAGCGTATTTTTAAGAATATATAGGGTACATAGGTATGTACGTGGATACAGTTTTTTGTATAAAGCAAAATTATGTGCATATTTACCACCATCGGCGTAGGTTTCACAGCCATAACCATCCTGAAATCCAACGTTCCAAGTGCCTTCATACTTAGCTGTAGATATTGTGCTTTGTCGAACACCGTAGCGGCCTTTGTGCCCATCTTTCGACCATTCTCCACGGTATATGAGTCGTCCTCTCTGTTCTACTCCTAAACCATGTCGTCTGCCATTTTGCCATTGACCTTCGTAGTGTGAGCCACTATAGTGTGAAAATAAAAAAAATTTCAAAATAAGTGTTAATTTTAATAACACATTCGTACAACTTAGCTTAGGTTTTAAAGCAATTTTAAAAAACGTATATATGTATGTAGGTATGTACATTGTACATATGTGCATTCATATATAAAAATAAAGAACATTTTCAATTTGTAAAGCGACCTAAACACCTTTTATTTCATGCATGCATCGTGAAAGTCCTTGAACTGTCAAAAGCTTCAGCGGTTATTTAAAAAAAAATAAAGAAGACTACATTTATGTATACGATTGCAAAAAATACGTGCGATGACGTACACACATATGCTAGATTACCCTAAATGTTTGCTTTGTACAAAGATACATTTTCTCAGATTGAGTCATTTAAATCGGTAAGAAAAATTGTAACAAATATTGTTAAAAGGATGTTTTCAACGGTTTAAAGATAAAAACAACTGATTGAAAACATACATACATAGGTATGTAGATTAAGAGAATTTCTGGAAAACATTGAAATACCTTATCAAGTATACTTATTGATGTATCTACGGTATTGTTTAATAAATTAATACCAGTATTATGATAATTGTTCACTTGTGTTCTTATTTTTTTCATATGAAGGTTTTGTATTTAAGTTGAAAACAGTGTTAAAATTAATGCAGTTTAAATAAGATGCTGTGCGTTGGTATGCGCAAAACTTGAGAACGGCTTGACCGATTTAACTCATTTTTTTTTCAATGTTCGTAATAGTCCGAATGAGGTTCTTTCGGAAAGAAAAACTCGATATGTGGCGCTGGAGTCAAGTTATTAATAAATTTTATATTTCTTAACAAATGACTCATATTTACAATTAGTGCCGTCATTTATTTATTCCTCAATTTACCAGGAATTCCACCATACATATGTAACTTATGTACGTTTAAAAATTGGTTCACCCATAATTTTGCAAAAGCGCGGAACAACGTCTGCCGGGCCAGCTAGTCTATACATATATATAAAAATGAATTGTTGTCTGTTTGTGCAAGCATAACTCGGCTGAACATCATCCGATTTGCATGGGGATTTTTTTGTTGGATTCGTATTGAACCAAGTAAACACACAAAATTTTAAAAAAAAATTGGGAAATTCAGAAAAATCGATTTTCCATACATTTTGTATGGGGAATTTTCTTTTTTTTTCATTTTGATCGTAATATTATAGTTCAAATGGTTGCAAAAGTTCAAAATTTGGAAAATTTTCCGGAAAATCATTTATTCCATTTTGACAGTGTAAGTAATTGCCAGAGCTCCAAATTTTGGAATTTGAGACTATATTCCTTCGAAATAACTGTTATTTTTTATACGTTTTCGAATTTTAATTTTCGAACTATAAATTAATTCAAATCTCTAAATAAGGGTGATTGCTGTTTGTCAATTTTAAATCGACGTAAGTATTTTGTTCTGTGATCAACGAAGTGAATTAAAGTATTTGCTCACTGACCAAGTGGAATTCAATGAATTGGTGTTGAATTTTTGCTCTTTTCCAGAACATTGTGATTTCCAAAACTAAGGTTATCGGCACATCGATACAAAGAAGTGCATTAAAAATATTGAGTATTTATACGTGTTGATAGAACCAAATGTGTTAAATGGTTAAAAATCAATCAACATTTTTAAATAATTTTCATGAAACACAAATAAACCCATTACTCATCAATTGCCTGCTGTCTGCAGTTAATAATTAATATTTGGTTAACATATAATCAGTAACGTTTGTTCTTTTTTTGTTTGGTTTAATTGAATTTGATATAGCGATATCGTTACGGACGGCCATAATATTGGCCATGTGCGTAGTTGAAAATATTTCGCTCTTTTTGCACCATTTTATTAAATTATGGACGTTTTAAATGGCTGCAGAATGAGAAATAACAAGTGTAACATCGACAACATCATCTTCGTTGTTATCTGAAGCCTCATCATAGCTACTAAGTTTATCTTCAGATCCGTCTTTTCTTTATTCCATTCTTCGTTTTCCTCTATACAGATGGAATTATTTGGATCAATTTCTACAAAAAGATTTTGATTTATTTAAAGACGTGTAACGAATACCGTGTCGATTTTTAAATTTGGTAAACCATCCATCACTGGCACGGAATGCATTTTCATCTTTATCGGGATATACTTCCACAAAAATTGTCTTAGCTTTTGCCTTTAATATTGGTCAAGTCATTGTGTACTTCTTTTCACGTTGATTTGAAAACCACTCAAAAGACGTATTTCCATTTCCGGATATTCAGATTTAGTATTAACGTCTTGGTAGGTGTTGGAAACAGCATCCAATATCGCTTCTCTCTTCGATTTTATATGGCTGATGGCAGATTTTGTCACATTGAAATCTAGAGCTATACGGTTCCCTTGAACGCCTTTATCAAGCTCGTTTAATATCTTAACTTTGGTTTCCAAAGAGAAAGTGTTTTTTCTACGTTTATTTGACATTTTTAAAATTCTTATAAATTCAGGGTTATCGCGAATAAATTCCGATGGAAATATTTCCCTTGTCAGCAATATAAATCAGATTGCTGAATGGGAAATATTTCCCGGGAATCTTTGTTCACGATAGGCCTGATTAATTACTTTCACTTTTTGATCGAGACTGAGCCAAATATGTACATGCAAATCAAATATTCACAGGCGTATAACCAAATATGTACATGAGTGTGACAAAAAAAAAAAACGCGAGGGAATCAACCAATACATAATTTGGGAATTCCCCTTTTTATTTTTACCTTGAAATAAATGCAAAAATGGGGATTCAAGAAAAAAAAGGAAACGCTCAGAAATTAGAGCCTAAAATTCTAATTTTAGAGCATTCAATGCAGAGTTCTAATTTCTGAGCATCCACTGTATGTAGAATTTATTTGTTTTTTTTTAAATAAATGCATTCGTTCACAGGAGTATATTAACTTATTGAAGTTGTGAGTTAAATATAAATACTCGATTGTTCATTATTTTATGGTTTTGATAAGAAGTTTAAAGGTAGACGAAATACGTTTTCTATTTTATTGACTCATTATTTATAAGCAACCAAGGGTGCTATTCTGCTGTATACAAAATGTATCATATCTACTTCATTTTTAGAAAAATCTACAACTTTGGTGGTTTGTAACAACACGTCGTATCTTCAATTACAAATCCAATGGAAGAATTTGTGTCTGAAAACTCCCCGGTAGAAATTGTAGTAGATAAAAAAAAAATTCTTCTACATTGTTAAGATATACTTTCCAATTAAAATGTAACTAGATGCCTTAAGTAATTTAAAAATTTGGAATGAATAAAAATTGGTAGAAAAATACTAATATTCGACATACCTACTGTCTGGAGGATATCAGACTTTACAATTGCAAAATGATGGGCATGGCAATATCCAAATACAAATATAAGAGAGTAAAAAACTAGTGTATACTGACCTTGGCCAAATATAAACGCCGGAAAGCTCAAAACCATAATTCCATGCGCCGGCATAGGCACCTTGATGTTTCGGCCCAGTGCATACACCATGCCCATGTGCCTTACCGTCATCCCAACCACCACAATAAGTGCCGCCATCTTCGAAATCAAAACGGCCTCCACTTATTTGTGCCCGCTTGCTAGCCGTTCCATAAGTTCCAGGTGGAGAAGTTGTGTTCGCGCCACCACCACCGGCCTGACCACCTCCTGTTTGCCCATTCTGCATATCGGTTTGTTGCTGCAGCATGATGTAAAATATATCTTCACAGAATTCGTCTTTCGCAGAATGTAAAAATTTCGACTTGAGTTAATAGTAAATGACCAGGTTTTTTGCGAATTCCACTGTTTGTACTTGTCAACTTTAAATTAAGTTGGCTGTGGTTATAGCTGAATGGTGGTAGTGGTTGATGTTATTATGCACTGTAATGTTTTCCTCTTCCCAAGATTTTGTCGTGGAGCTTTTTGAGCTTTCTTGGCTTTCGTCGAATGACTGTAGTGATTTTAGTTTTATTGTAGTTATGAGTTTTAACTCTCTTTCTTATCATTTGAGTGAATATATTTGTTTTCGTTTTCGATTTGCTTTAAGGGGACTTTTTATGCACTATTTTATTATTATAATTTTTTCTTTTAACACTTTTTGATATATTTACTTTTAAATATTTAGTTAGAGTTACATTTAAGATGTGAAACCTCAAATACATTTTGAGTTATGTTGCGTATATATTATTAAACAATTTAATAGCAATTGATGCTTTTGTGATGAGCCATCCTTAAAGAAGACAAAAAAAATGTAAGTTAAGAAATTGGCCTTCGATTTAGTTTCTAAGCGAGTTTTCCTACTGGGGTCATGCAAGGAATCAAAAGAAAATAAGTACAATTTTATCCCCTGGCACCCATTCTGATAACGATAAGTATCAAGGAAAGTGGTCGATGCCCTTAAATATTTTCTTTTAAAATCAAGCCGGCACATTTTTATTTTTGTTATATTCTTTAACCATTTCTAACGATGACTTTTACTATGTACAAATATGTACATACATATGAACGCCTAATAAAAAAAAAGGTTAAACCAATGAATCAGGTTTTACCAGTTGCTCCTAGTCAAACATCACTGCTTGTAAAATACATACGTGAATTGTGCCATAAATCTGCACTTATATTGCATTGGCATAAACTTAAGTATTCATTTAAATATTCCTCTTTAGTATTATATGTACTTGTACTCGTATTCTTATGCGTGTGTTGAGGTTCACTCAAAAAACAAATATCATTTTTCCTGAGTATTTTTATTTCTTTTTGTAACGTTCCACTAAATAGAAATACAAAACCGACAAACGTCAAACTGGTACAATGAATTCTTCACGATGACGAATGCAAAATACATTACATTTTATAAAACCTACTTGAAATACAAAAAAAATATTTCTTTACAAAAAAAAAAAAAATAAATAAATAAACAGGCTACATCATTTCGTGAGAACAAGAGCAACAATAAGACAACAACAAAAAAACACAAGAAGAAAAAAAATCTTAGGCTTTGTTATAAATAGAATCACATATTGAGGTAAATTTTTTTTTATCAACGAATTTCGTAGAAGATTTTCTATAATAATGAATTTCCTTCTAACTTCCTAACCGTATTTCTCCTCAGTTAAAATATCAAAAAAATACGTTTTTCTACCCAGATGGCTAAATGGAAAATTTACAATTGGCTCGTTGCTTCTAATTTGAAATCAATCGACGACTTTTTTTAACTTTGTGAGTAAGACTATTAGGCGTAACCATTTGCGTAAGTTGCCGTCTCTGCATTTAGGATTTTTTTTTAGGGCTTTTGATTTTAAATTTTATTAGCACTTTTTTTTATTTCACACTGACACCTTTTCATGATTTATATGAGGTCACACTTGTTCAAGTTGTTTGATTAAATAATAGTCACACTTTTTCGTTAGAATTCCAATTGAGTGAAAAACTTGTGTTTCCTAAATTAAAATTTCTCAGCTAAACAATGCATTTTAATCGGTGTCTTGAGTAAAGTATATTTTTAGCACTAAACATAACACACTTTTTCTCTACATAAGAATGTATGTAACATATATTTTATGCTAAGCTACTTGAGTGTGAAATTTGAAAAGAAAATTCGAACTTATTCTTATATATTATAACACATAACTGATAGACAAATTATGTGCACATAAATTTATGCAAAATTTAAATTAAATTCACTAATTTTTACATTTAATTTCTTGTTCGGAATTTTGAGATATCACTTCATGATCACTCGAGAAAGAGAGGACGTAAAGAAAGACTCTTCCAACATTTCGATTTTTCAGCCAGCAGTAACACATGTAGAAGAAAAAAAAACAGAAATTCTATTTCTGCTCCCGAACACGTTTAAATAAAACAAAAAAGAAGTGATAGAGAACAAAAAGAAGAAAAAAATTAGAAGACTAAAATGAAACAGGGAGAGAGTAAAAACGTATATTCAAAATTTAATGAAATATCTGTGCACATTTGTTATTCTCACCAAATACTCGGGCGTATGCGTATTATAAAAACACAAACGAAAAATTCAAAAGTATTGGAATAGCATGCTTACAAGTGGATTTATATATATATATACATATGTATGTATGTATGTATATGCTCAGCTCTTATTCGATGATCCTTCGACTGATCTTTCAAATATGAAAACGAGAGGGAAGCTATTGTACATACGCGCACTTGTCAAAAATGTTCACGGAGTCTGGAAGTAACGTTAATATTAGAACGCATCGTGGCCAATATTTATTTTCTTGAAAATGTAAAGAATAAAAGAAAAATTTATTTTGGCGGACGATGAAGATGAAGGAATTTTTCAAAGAAAATTTCGAAAATTCATGTGAACTATAAAACTTCACCGATTTCTTTGGCGGGGGGGTAGTGTGTGCACGAGAGTATTTACCTATGACTGTACATGAATATAACAGTGCCTGGGGATGTTTTTTTTGTTTTTTTTTTTTTTTTTATTAATAAAAAAAACATTATTATTAGGAGCGAAGTATGTAATTGAAACTAACAATCGATTGACTCATATAAAAACAACAAGTTAGTCCAATTTAGCTTCTATTTGTGTGTTTTGTATCCTTGTCATTCTAGCAAAGAGTACGAGTATATCTTATTATTTAGGAGAATCACCATCAAACACTGTTTGTTTCTTTAAATATATCTAATATACTCGCACACATGTAAATAATTTAAAATCTCAAGCGAAATGTTGTTTTTCTGCATTTTATTAAATGCTTCTATTTTCTACATTGATTATTTTAATGTGTACATTCATAATCCAAAGGTAAATCTTGATATATATATGTACTATGTATGCGCATAGACACTTGAAAACAAATTAGTTTCTTTAAAGTAGGTGTTTCTTGCAGTAATTAAAACATTCCTGGGATATTTTAAACTCCTCAGAGCTTTGTATATCCCCCACGGATATTTTTTATTGTAATAAGAACTTCAACTACTCGGAACAGTTTATTTACATTCCTAAGCTGTCATTGGAATTAATTTACTAATGGAAGAGTTAATACAAATTTGGGAAGAATAAAATAGCGCGCGCGAACGTTCGTTTCGAAAAAATCGTCGTCACAAAACTGAGTCGTAGAGCATTTGTGTGGTGTTGTTGGCGATTTTCACGAAAGAGATTTTGAAAATTCTCCAAATTTTCACCTCCTTCATTCGCTCCTAATATTCCTTTCTTACACACAGCAGACGCAGTGAGCAAAGAGACACTCTTGACTACGTTGAGTAGATGCATACATACGTATGTGTGTATGTATATGAAATTGTTTGACATTTGCATTTTTGTATTGTTATTTATCTAACTAGAACATATGTAAGTGCATCGCAATATCCTTTCATGTGAAAAAAAACAACAACTTCTGTGTATGTTCTGATTTTGTATTTATCAGTATTATTGTTGTAATTGTTTTGCAAAAAAAATTTGGTATAAAATCGATTTAAGTGTTTAATTTGTACCGAAATCACATATGTATGTAATTGCAAAAATCTTTAAAACTGGAACGGTTAAATATGGCCCATATATCCGAAAACAATAAATAGTATGTAAAAAAAAAATCACTGTGTAATTAAAGTAACGTGACTCAATACCACTCGACAACTACCACTTTCGTCATGGGTTTTTTTTTTGAGAAAACTTGTTTAGATTTAGTCCTTAAAAATTCACCTGCTGGGTTGCAGTATATTTTACTAATATGCTTGCATGTTTCTGTTTCTCGCAGAAAGCTCGAAAAATCTATGGAAACTTCTGAATTTGTATTCTCTCAGCTAGTTAAGAAGTAAGCTTTTACAAGTAACAGGGACGTCTGAGTTAAACAGAGATATTTATTGGATTTTTTTTTTAAATACGCTTTTGAATATGATTCAAATTTTAAAACATAAGTTATAAGTATGACAGATCATATATCATAATTACATTGTATGTGTAAAGTGTGAAAGAAGAAAAAAAAAATCCGGTCAAGTGCAAGTCGTGTTCCGTAGTATCAGTTTTTAGTATGTACATATGTAACAGATTTACGAGTATGTTGATAGATTTATGGACTATATTATAACTATAGGAAATCATCAAGATTCCTCTATGTTGAATAAAATCAATGGTTTAAGTATAAGCTCAATGCTGATTTTTATGGCATATTTCTAGGACCAACCATTCATTGTTTCCTCTCACACATACAAATTTCCCTATAAAATCATAAATCTTCGCTCAATGGTTATACGATACCCGAAGTGAATTTTTGGGGCATATTTCTAGGAGCAACGATTATATTTTTTACTCTCCCACATTACGTATTCGTTTTTATATGATTGGGATAGTGTTATGTCACTTCAATTTGGTAAAGTGAAATTACAAAAAAATTAATAAAAAACAACTGCCGAGCGTAATGCAGTCACAATAATGTTGGTTCAATCTACACTTTATTCTCAAGGTTTGCGATTTTATTGAGATTTTTCTGATCGATATTTTTGGAGATAAGGTAGGGGGACAGCAATTTTTCAAGGTTTTTTTTTTTTTTTTGAAAAATTTGTTAAGAAAAAAGAAACACAAGCAAATTTTTCATACATTTATAAATTCGTGCTTTAACGAGCTTTCATTTGACACCACTACGATGAACTAAAATTAATTTTGTTTAACTTTCCATTTGACCCCCGAAAGTCGAGATTCAGCTTCTGGTCTGGTGTGAAAAACGCCTGTGATAGACGGACTACAGACAGACACCGAACTGATTCCAATAGCGTTTCATTTTTAGGTACGGAACACTAAAATCACTTTGATCGTTACCGTTTACCAACTTTATCCTCTTCACTTTAGTTTTTAGTGGCTAGATACTAACCAGTCCTGCTTCCTTCCTTTCCTTGCCATTTATACCTTACGTACGTATGTAATTGTATGTATGTATGTATTTAAACTAGAGTTGGGCAAACTAGTTCACTTCACTGAAGTAGTTCAGTAGCTCTCGTTCACTAAAAAGAACTAGTTCACCAATGTAGTTCAGTAACTCATTTAGCTCAGTAGTTCTTTTGGCTCAGTAGTTCTTTTAGTTCAGACTCAGCTTCACCATTCACCTCTCACTTACACAGTACACAGACACAATATACGTTCATCTCATTTCTCATACTCATCCATAAGGTATAGTTTATATCCAGAAATAGACCAGTCAGTCGTTCGTATATGTTCCTTTACAAGTTCGATTGAGAGGAAATACGAAATTAAGGGTGGAATATAAAAAAATGTGTGTATACCAAAGACACAACACACTGGAGTACGGTTGACTCGCACGACCATGCAACTCAAAATGGTTTGAATTGGATCGATGCAACAATCCTTTGGGTTGCGCTTGCGAGTTTTATCTCTCTCTCATACGGTAGTGAATTGTATTATACCTACTACTGTACTACTATAACTACAAAGGATACGTTCCCAAAGAATTCGTGTAAAAAAATCCGGTTTTGTATGGACATACTTCTTATCTGGTGAGCCGTAGACGTAGTGAACTACTGAGCCGTCACCGTCATCTGTATTGTGTTTGTGTTTCACAACTCACTAGTTCAGATACCCAGCAGGAAAAGGTAATCTATTGGAATCTAACAGGGAATCAATCGCTAGTATAGAATATTGATTCCAGAATTCATTATTCTTAACACAGACTATGTCCTAGGAAAATAATCGATTACCTGAAAGTGTTTTAAGAATGCATTATAGAGTTCATTCTTTGTAATGTATTATATAATTCATTCATTTATAATGAGTTACATAATGCATTTCTCCGACATAAATTAAAGAAATGTATTCAGCTTTATATGAAAAGTACACTGTTTTGTTTTAAAATATTTTATTACAAAGAATTCTAGGATAAAATTAAAAAGGAATTTAAATACAAAAAAAAAAATATTATTAATAAAATAAAGCACAAACAAAGCACAAAGTTTTTTTTTGTTAATTCTCTTCGCCAATCCGTTTAGAATACATTTCTAACTTTTTTCACTCCTCGCTGTCACGCGTTGCAACACAAAATAAGTTTTTCATGCGTTTTTAAATATAAAACGCGAAATTTGTAGGCGACATGAAGGCGCCAACAGACAACACGGTAACCGAAAAATCGTTAAATTCAAAAACACTACATTACATTTTCTGCAGATGTGGGAATCTACGTGGTAAACAATTTGCTTTGTTATTATATGACATTACCACGTCGATTCTTTTGGATACATTTTATTTCTCATCTATAATAACTACCCAGCAGGAAAATACGGAATGTGTTACTTGGAGAATCGAATACATAATTCGTTATTATAGATGAGAAATATAATGCATTCCAAAAGAATCGACGTGGTAATACCATATAATAATAAAGCACATTGTTTACCACCTAGATTCCCATATCTGCAGAAAATGTAATGTAGTGTTTTTTGAATTTAACGATTTTTTGGTTACAGTTGTCTGTCGGCGCCTTCATGTCGCCTCAAATTTTGCGTTTTTATTTAAAAACGCATGAATAACTCATTGTGTGTTGCAACGCGAGACAGTAAAGAGTGTAGTATAAAATAAGGAAAATGTATTCTAAACGGCATTGGCGAAGACTATTAGCCAAAAAAAGACTTTGTGCAAGTGAACTGTTAAAAGAAAATATATGTATTAATAGTAATTGTGCAGAAGAAAGTTCTATTTCCCAAGAAGTAAGTTGTGTAGAAAGTGCTGAAACTGAAGAAAGTTTTGGGAAAATTGTCGTGGAAGAACTAATAATGAATTACAATTTTGAGGGGATAAAAGGAAAATCATCATTTAAAGCTTTCGAAAACTTAAACCAGGCAATGTATGGTACGTACACCTTTTAATTGTTCACATATTTTATTTCTCCATTATATTAACATATGTCTATTTTCAATTGCAGAGGTCCTAAAACGTGAAGGATTCACCCAGAAAGAATATGCCACCGAGATTAAAAAGGCATTTCACCTTATAAAAGTACGGCAGTTAAAAAAAATCCACTTTGATAAGAAAAAAGCAAAATGAGTTGAGCTGTTTTTTTTTTAGTTTTGATTTTGAATTAGTTACGTTGAGTTTGATTTTGATTAATAATATGTTTTTGTGTTTTAAATCCTATTTACTTTTATTCTTGTTTTTTTGTTGTTTGATAATAAAATATTTAAAATAAACTGTCTATTTCTCATTTAAAGCTGGATAAATTCTATAATTTATGTCGGAGAAATGAATTATATAACTAATTATTAATGCATTTATTATATAATACATTACAAAGAATGAATTATATAATGCATTCTTAGAACACTTTCAGGTAATCGATTCTTTTCCTAGGACATAGTCTGTGTTAAGAATAATGCATTCTGGAATCAATATTCTATACTAGCGATTGATTCCCCTTTCGATTCCAATAGATTACCTTTTCCTGCTGGGTAATTATGTATTCGATTCTCCAAGGAATACATACCGTACTTCCCTGCTGGGTACAGATTCAGATGAGAGGTGAGCCGTTGAACTACTGAACTAAACATATCTGAACTAGTTCATTTAGTTCACCAAAGTGAGCCGATCTTTTGAACGGCTCCTTCAGGAGTTACACAACTCTAATTTAAACATATAACAATATCTATCATGATCATTAGGAGGACAATTTTACTTTGGCCAAAATTCATAGCATTTCTTTCGCTATGACAGCTTATTTAGATACTTAGTGTGCAACTAAAAAATAGCCAGCAAAAAGACGGTTGAGATAAACTTGTTACTGGCTGAACAGCTGATTGGTATTTGTGTTAAGTTGAGATTTAAAGAAACCTTCATATACAAGTCTGTGGTAGGATGCATAATCAGCAATTAGAAGTAAAGAAACCAAGTGAACAAGCGTTTTGTTTAATTAATTAAAGCTGTTTACTAGTGGCAGAGCTTTTATAACAACACCGCCTTGCCTTTCGCTATCTGTCAGTGGTTTGCTTGCCCAGTATACCTACGCTTTGTTGTTTATTCAAATTTAGAGGGGTGTTGTTTGTTTGTCTCTCAATCTCAATTCTGCGATTATTGCGTTGCGCGCGCTCTAAATCTGTTGTTGCTGTAGTTCGTTGGCTAACCAAAAGAGAAGAATAGATAGAAATATGCTGTGTGATTGGGGAGGATGGGGTGGTACTGTTGAAATACATCGCTGAAAATGTCTTCATTGACTATCACAAAATCAAGACAATATGTGGTAATGTCTCTTGATAGATAACAGGTGGACTGATACCGAATTTTCTATGATTGTTGTCATTTCCTATACAAGACATCTATGGTAATGATTTTAAGATTATGTACATACTTCTTTCGGTTCGTTCATTGGATTTTATAATTGTTGTTGTCGAGCTAATAGCAATGCGACGACCAAAAAACAACAAACAAGCTTTCACAACGTCTACAGTTTATTCTATCATCGTCGTCGCGTCGTTGCCGTTTGCGTACTCATACAACACTCTCCAGCTCCTCTCGTGGCAGCCAACTCGCTCGCAACAACAAGAGTTGTTTGTCATTTGTGAGTTGGTTGAGCTTTCGAAAACACATAAAATTATATTCTATTTTTGTTAGAGCGCAAAACACAAAAACAGAGTGAAAATACGCAGTCTACAGTGTCCCTCCGGGTGTTATTATTATAACTTACTGTAGTTAAATAAATGCAGAACAAAGTCGAAAGAATAAAACTTGAACAAGTGATAGACAACAGACAAATGACGACAAACACACCGCGTATCATGCAGGCAGATGAGGATTTCAATATTCGTTTCGTGAATATGGTGAAGAAACATCGCTGCCTGTATGATAAAAAAGTCCCAGAGTATAGGAATAGGGATTACCAGGAGAAGGCATGGTCAGTGATATCCCAGGATACCAGAGAAAGTGGTAAGGAAAAGCTTTAGTGACACCCTTTAAGTAAATCTCCCGCCCATTTGGGTAATGCAATGCACTATAGAAGGGCTAGGTATGGAGGTGTTGTGCTGTCAATAAAAGTTTTCAAACCCAAGTGTTAACAGTATGTACTTGAATACAACAAAATGCTGCTCGTAGTGGTAGTATTGTCCAGAATCGCAATCAATAAATATAGTTCTCGCCAACTAAACACATCAATAGATTACACAATAAGCTTCAAACAATTGCCCTAATACTGTAATAAATCGGCAGAAATTCCTCTTGATAACGCAAAAACTATTTCACGAATCACGTTTTGGTATCGAAAGCTTAAAGGTATGTATGCAACAAAGTATCTTCTGTTGAGGTTTTCCTTTTCAAGCGCTCAACAATCAACGTGTTATCATATCACAGAGCTTTGATTTACAAACCTCTGAACATGTGAAAGCGATTTAAAAATAAAAATACCATAAAAATCCTCGCATACATACGTCGGAGAGCTTTCTTATCAGCCACCTTTTCGACAAATGTTTTGTAAACAAACTTCGATTTGAGGGTTGATGCGCATTGTGGAAAAAAGCTCAGAGTCAGCCTGTTGTTTATCAGAATTGCGTAATGTTTGAATATTTTTAGTATATGTATGTACAATGTATATATATAAATGTATAAACATACAGATATACTTACATATCTATATATAATGTATTAATTTAAATTATAAGGAATTATTCACCGCGTATTTACGAAAAAAAGCTTATGTGACTGAGAAATAGTTGGTAATAGATTTATAGTTTAGAATGAGCGGAATTGTTTCGCTTTTCCGCCAAAGAATAGCTCTGTTTTTTTTTTCTTTGCTATGGGTTAGACTTGAGGTGGGCATTTTAATTACACTGAAGCCAATAGTGGCAATTTGCTTCAGTGTAATTTTCAAATATGAACAACTAACTGTACGTGTTTAAAATGCACACCTATAATTTCACAATATATTTTAATTTTTTTTTTCTTCCCAGTGATTCATTGCAAGGAACGTTGGCGAAATCTTCGGGCATGCTTATCTCGGTATATAAAACAGCAAAGCGGCAACGATCCGCAACACAAACCTTACTATCTAACCGAACATATGGCGTTTCTGTTACCATTCCTAAAGTCTATACGTCAATCAGTAGATAGCTCACAAAGTATCTATAACATCCAAGGAGCCTTGGAAGACTACAAATTCGGTCAATCTGGTGATTTAGAGATGAAACAATCACTTTCAGACAATGATGAAGAAACGATTGATGCATTTGATTCCAGCGCTCAAATAAGTCGACTACCAGAGACTTCAACACCAATGAGTGACACTAACAGCGCGCACACAATGAATAATTTTATTCCTGATGTTCAAATAGAAATGAGAACAACACCCGACGCAAACTCAGAAATTAATTTCTCTTCATCAACAACACCGCTTGTCAATGGTCATCATCAGCATCATTCGCAACATCATTTGCCGCTGCCGAAACGGATTAAACTCGAACAGCCCTGTGGTTCTAATGAGAGATCTATAGTGGATGGTTATGGTGGTGAAGATAATTCAGACATGGCATTTTTTCGCAGTATACTTCCGGACATTGTAGGTCTAACGCCACAGCAGAAGCGAAAACTTAAAATTGGAATATTAGAACTGATCGATGAGGTCTTGGTAAAATATCCAGCCGTGGATAGTCAGAGCAACAGTAGTAATGGCAAAAGTCATCAACAGGCCACCAGATATTGGAGGAAGTAAAGGATCAGGGTGAAATTTATAAAAATAAACGTTGCGCACTTTTCAATAACATACGAGTTGTTAATAGTTTTTTTTTAATTAAAAAAAAAACAACAGTTTTGACCGTATTACCCAATGCATCATGATCAAACTCATAAAAACACAATCATAAGGGAAAACAACTTACAACTAAAGTAAAATAGAAAACTTTTATTAGCTATCTGTTAAAATAAACATAAACGATTTCGGTTTAAGATTAAATGCTTTGTAGTAAACACTCTGAAGACAATCGACAATCAGGTTAACCCTTTAAGTGCACTTAATTTTACATGTAGCTATTTTCATTTGCGTTTGTTATAGATTGACGGGTGTTTAAGATTTATAGCTTTGCAGTTGCAGTCTTTGAATGAAATTTCTTTGATGGATCCTTAGCCATATCTAACAATGTTTGGGCTGGTTTGAAGGGTGCTCCATATAAGTCGGCAAAGGATAACATCTTATTGACCAATTTCGATGCTGTGTATTGATCCACCCAGCGGAATGGGCCGCCGGTGAATGGTGGGAAACCTAGTCCAAACACTGCACCAATATCTCCTTCCAAAGGACTGTCAAGAATTTTCTCCTCCAAGCAGAGGACAGCTTCATTAACGAATCGTGAAACCATTCGCAGCTGCATGTCTTCAGTGCTAGTGGCACCTTTCGGCACAAGTGAATATTTTTGGCGTACAATTTCTAAAGCTTGTTGGTTTACTTCACGGCTGCCTTTCGATTGCCCTTCATACAAGAATACACCTTTCCCAGATTTACGCCCCATAAATCCGGCTTTTACCAGGTCTTGCATAACTTGAAGGTTACCTCCGCTGAAGCGATCACCGAATGCCTATAAGAAAATTATTAAATATCTCCAATATTTATGTTTCTTCGAGTTCTAACCTTGGATAAATCTACAGCGATGTGAGCGCCTACATCGATGCCAACTTCGTCAGCTAGGGTTGCAGCTCCCACAGGGAATCCGAAGGATTTTGTCATCTTATCTAAATCTTTGGGGTCAACGCCTTCTTGCAGGAGTCTAGAAAATGTTATTAAAAACAAAAAAATAAAAATAAAAATAAATGAAAGGACTTACCGAATAGCCTCCGAAAGCATAGTAGCCAAAATACGTGTTGTGTAGAAACCAGGCCCGTCACCAACGGTGATGACAACCTTTCCCTGTTTTAAACCAACCGCAACTGCAGCAGCAGCAGTGTCCTTTGAAGTACCTGGATGTGTTATTATTTCCAATAACTGCATCTTATCAACTGGTGAAAAGTAATGCATTCCTATAACTTTGTCAGGTCGCGAACTGCCTGCTGCTATCTTTGTGATCGGAATTGCGCTAGTATTTGTTGCGATAATGCAATTTGGTGAAATCACTGCTTCGAGCTCTTTAATTACTTTATGCTTAACACCAATATCTTCGAAAACAGCTTCAATGACAATGTCGGCGTTTTTAAAGCTCTCATATGAAAGCGTTTCGGTTAGATTCGATAATATCTTGTCCCTGTCCAAACCGGTGATACGCCTTCGCTTCACAGCGGTTTCTAATCCTTTCTGCACTTGTCCAACACCTCTGGATAGACCAGCCTCATTTGTGTCCTTCATAATCACTTGAAAACCTTTGTCGACGGTAACTTGTACAATACCGGCCCCCATGAGGCCGGCTCCAAGTACACCAACAGTTTTTACTGGAAGCTTCGGAGCACCGAATCGATTCTTTTTGCACTCTGTCTGCCCACGGAATAGGCCGATAAGACCCTTCGATTCAGATGTCATTGCCAAATCTCCGAATCCAATTCTTTCGGCCTCATAGCCTGCTACACTTCCTGAATCCACTCCCTTTTTGATGACTTCAATGATCTGTAGGAGATTTATGCGATTATAAAAGACTTAAATCTAATTACACAATTTTAAAGATACCCTAAGTGGAGCTGGATACAATCCACCTGACATCTTCATCACTTGCTGACGTGCTTTATCGAATACCTTATTCTTTACAAATTCGATGTCAAAAGCGAACTTCATTAGTTTGTCTGTTAATCCTTTCTTCTCTCGATCGACCTACACAAATATTAATATTGAAAATATTATTTTTTATGCTAGTATTTTATTAATTACTTACTTTTAGTTTGCCACTAGCAATGTCTTGAGCAATTTGGATGGCAACTTTTTCTAGATACTCGATTGTATTTGCCTCCGCAGACTGAAGACCAGGACCCAATGGATTAACGAGAAGATCAACAATTCCCAGTTTCTTGGCACGATCTGCCTTAACGGACTTGCCCGTCAATTCAAAATCTAATGCAGTTGGTATAGATGTTAGCTTTGGCAACCGCTGAGTTCCACCGCCGCCTGGTAGTAATCCAAGCATAACCTCGGGCAAAGCCAATGAAGTTTTCTTGTCCTTTGTTGCAATGCGATAACGACACGCTAACGCTAATTCCAACCCGCCGCCTAAACAGACACCATTGATAGCTGCAATGATTGGCTTACGGCTGGCCTCCATTCGGTCAAACAATATTTGACCACCATGTGAAATGCGGGTGGCTTCGTCAGCACTTTGGACATTTTCTAACATTCCGATATCGGCACCAGCAACAAAGCAACCAGGTTTTCCAGAGATTAAAACTGCAGAATTCACACTGGAATTTGTTTCCAATTCGCGGAGAATAGATTCAAATTCGTTGCTGATTTCTGCACCTAGTGAGTTCACCTTCGCATTGGGCGAGTTGATGGTGACAACGAGAACTCCATCTACTACTTTAGTTGAGGTGTGCTTATTAGTAGCGGCTGCAGCAACTGACATCAATCTTGTCATTGTCGGAACTGAAAAGGTACATACATTATGTTAAAATTGGAATTTCTTTGGTCAATTAACTTTTTGCCTTCGGCGTCATATTTAATTCTAAACTTTAATTGTTGCCTTGTGTAAGTTTTTGAGTCACAAGGAATCACTTTAGAACAGTTTTAAAGTAGATTACTCAATAGAATCTGCTATGATTGTCGGGTGCAAAGTCCAATGCATGACGGCAATTCTCTTCATAAAAATATATTCGAATGCAAATCACATTTTACCAAGTCATTTTACTTTAACTAGGTATATTCCCTGATTACTCACATTGGTTAATTTGATTGTGAAAAACTTGGCTCTTTCCAACTTTAATGAGGGCACCCACTATTCTCGAAGCCGACATTTTGTTACTTTAGAAGTTTCTATTTCGGATTTCAGCTTTTTAATAACTTAGATCGAGATCAGATACCGTCCTGTGTGTTTGTGTCTATTCTTAGAACTATAAGTTTGAATTTCCAATTCGTAATTGGCAATAGTTTACACTTTCACAGTGAGGGCAGTAGGAAAACTCCAAAGAATGAGGATAGAGAAACTTGTTGCAACCCTTGCACCCAGCGACAACGACAAGTTCGCCTAGATTACTGCTGTCACTTGTCAGCAAACAGCTAGGTTCTGCTAAGCCTGTCAGTGATGCCAAACTTATGAGAAATACATAGCAAGGTAATCTTTTTCAATAAAAACAGTAACCAACAATTTACTAAAGTACAAAAAAAAATCTTATATGATTAAACAATGATTCTCAATTGGATTATGTGGCATGAGAACGATAAGTTTGGCGCAAAGATTTAGCAATGCCATTTTGTAGATCTCGGTGAAATAAACACAAAAAAAATCTTTGCGCCAAACTTATCGTACTCATGCCGATTATGTTCTAAATAAAATCTTTTCTCGTTCGTAGTTTTCTACATTATAGTAGGAAAAAGGACAATGGGAATAATTTTTTCGTAGAAAGAAAAAATATGACGATTAAAAGATGTCATATGAAGTAAACTTTTGGGTAAAATATATTTTGTTGAAAGTATTGATTAAAACCTATAGTAAAAATTAGTCAAAACTACGAATAAAACTAATTTCTTCAATTTTGTATCAATTTATTTGCTTAAAAACGGTAAACTCTATCGTGTCTAAACGACTATTAGAAAAAGAGGTTCAAATACAGCGTTTATAATATGTTAAATAAGATCCGTTATTTAATAAATCAAGTCTTTGAAAACATCATCATCCTTATCAAATAGTTCTTCAAAGTTATCTTGACATTCACTCGTGTTATTTTCGTGTGTAGTCGTAGTACTAGGTGAAATAGAGAAATAATCATGTAGGTTCAACATCAGAACATCACAAATATTCACCTTAGCTTCTCAGTCAACTGAGGAAGAACATCAGCTTTGACACGCCGCAACATAAACTTCAATTTAAGAACGACATTTAGTTCCTGAAGATTTGATTGACCACTGGCATCCCAACCTGTTTTAGTCTGCTTTCCTGCACAGTATCGTGATGCTAAAAATTAATTTAATTACATAAACTCATTGGTATGCGAATTTTTACTTACTATAGTTTGCGAAATTTAAAAATCTTCGATCGATCATTTGCAGCTGACTAAACAGTTCCAGTGGAGACACAGACAGAGCCGGATTATCGGACAATAGAATAACTCGCTTAGCCTGCTGTGACAATCGATCGGCGACAACAGTGTATTTAGCTTCACTATTTAGCGTGTGAGATTCATCCAAAATTAAAACGCCAAAATTCTTATCCATTAGCATCTCCGCACTATTCTCTGTCAGATCGTAACTGGTTATAAGTACCTTTGCAAGGGCAGTATATTGTTGTTTAGCACTTAAGACATTTATGTAATGAGCTGAGACGTTCGGCAAGAGTTCTAGTACATGCGTAGCCCAGATATCTCTAATTAAAATGGATAGTCACATTTATTTTAATCTTTTGTGATGATTCAAACTTGATTCAAACCTTTTTGATGCTATGGTGCAAATGAACAGTGGCCAATTATCTTTATAAAAATCAGCTATCGCCAGAGCTTGATATGTCTTACCCAACCCTTTTTCATCGCAGATCATGACACGACCATGCCTTGATAAAGCAAATCTAGCGATGTGAGCTTATTTTATAAAATGTTAATAAAAATCAGATAGCCCATTAAATTATTTACCTTACTCCCTCCTTTTGAAATGGCAGGAGCCGCTTCACAAGTTTCGGTTCTATTGACGCCAAATACGATGGATCTGGTTCCGGTAAAGGTATCACGCATAGCTTCAACACCGTCCTTGGGATTTCTCCAATTACAACGTTAGGTTTTAGACTAGCAACACGTTCTTGAACCAATTCGTAATCCATTAAAAGAAAGCTCCAAATCTTCGTAGTAGAATCTGGACAAAAAAAAAAAACTTTTTAAACTTAAATGTGGTGAATGCAATTTTCCTCTTTACCATAACCCTTTGATGGGACAGATTTAAAGACTTTAATTAACTGCGCATAATATCTAGACAATTGAACTGCGAATCTCGTGCTGCTGACCAAAAAACACGTACATGTTGTAGTCTTCTTAACTGGAGCAAGTTCGTTCTTGTTTTCTGGACTAAGTACATTATTGAATATGATATTGCTTGATGAAGGCTCTTGACTATCCGATGGTCTCTGGTAAGGATGAGTCCTATTTTCAGAATTCGATTTGTAGAAATTTTTAAATACAGAAAAGGCAGAAGAGCACTCAGCCGCCTCATGAGCTACTGATGTTGAACAGGGACGATTTGTTGAAGTCGAAGCAGCTGTAACAAGTGAAGGTGTCTTAACGGTTGTATTTTTATTGTTTAATTGAACTTGTTTTGCTCGTAATTTTTCTAATGCCATACGCTTCTTTGCAGAAATTTCAGCAGCACTACATCCAGACATTTTAAAAACATTTAAATATATAACGTTTTAATCGAAATTGTTGATGGTCTCAATGAAACTGTCGCAAGCGGCATACGGGTGCCACTAGTTTTGTTTACAGTACAGTACCAATGAAGTTCTCGGGAAATTTTATGGACGGGACTGCCACTGCTACAAGAAACCCATGGGGACAGACAATTTTACATTCCACATTCAAATGTACTTTTATTAAAGATCCGCTTTATTTTTGGAAGTACGTTGAATGCAAATGCTCTATAGGTGCCTGGTTTTTTATTGTGAAAATGGAAATTATTGCTTTTAATTTCCACATATGGCATCTTAAAAATACAAAAAACGAACAAGCGCCATCTTTTGAATGTTAGTTATACTATTGTACAAGTAACTTGAACTCAGAACGTACCCATTGTTTTTGACATTTGTATTCTCGACCATATTCTGGCTATAAGCCCACTTTTACAATTTTTATTTTGTTTTGTTTTTGTCCTGTCAACTGCATTTCACTTGCCTGGTCTGATCTGTGTGTGTGTAGTGTATAGTATATAGGAAAAGGAGAATTTTTTTCCGGCCGGCTTGCAACATTTGCATACTTTACCTAAATATTGTAGTGTTTTTCTTTTTTTTTTCAAATTACATATTGACTTAATTTGTTTTTATATCAGCGAGAAGAATAGTATAAAGTTTGGTTTTAAATCGATTTATAATCAGAACAGTGTTAAAAACAAGAAGGGGTAAGAGAATCTTCCTTGGGCACACCTTATTGATTTTATATTTTCATTTCAATTACCTCAAAATTAGTAGCTAAAGATGGACAAAAGGTATTTAGACAACCCATTTGCCGATTACGAAGAAGGTCAAGCTATTCAAATCGATGAGGAGCATGTCAAGAACCTAATTTGTACTTATATTGATGCGATCTTGGAGTCCACCCGACCTGGCTTTGAGAGCGAAGATAATCGAGGGGACTTGTATGTTGGAAATTCTGGTAAAACGTGTAAACAGACTATTGATTGTAAGAAATTAAAAGTTTGCTCTAACTAGGAATCGCGTACATGTTCTGGCGCTTGTCACGCTCACTGCAAACAAACGATTTGTATCCCGCCCTAGAGCACGCTCAGACATATATTCGCAATGCAAAGTCCAATGCAGATCGATATAAAAAGCGACCAAGCGAACGGTACTCCTTTTTGTGTGGAAATGCTGGAATCTATGCTGTGTCGGCGGTTATATCTAAGGATCTAAACAAGACTGAAGATTTGGAAGATGATTTGACGAACTTTCGTGCAGGTTTAGCACCCGCTAAGGAGTTCGTCTTTACAAAACATGGTTGTGACGAGGTGCTGGTTGGACGTGCCGGCTACTTAAGTGGTTGCTATTGGCTGAATGATGTTTTGGAGCCAAAACCTATCGCCGATAGTGAAATTATTTCCATATGCGAAATAACGATGAGAAGTGGCAGAGAGTATGCAAAGCAAACAAAAGCTCCTTTGCCGCTGATGTACCAGTATCATGGAACTGAATATTTGGGAGCAGCACATGGATTATGTTCCATATTGCATATGTTGCTTGAAAGTCCGTGGTACTCTACGAAGGATAATCGACCTACCAGATCGGATTCAGTGGATATCAAGAAGTCGGTTGATTTCTTCTTCAGCTTGCAAGATGCTGAAGGAAATTTTCCAGTGGCATTAGAGGATTTGAAAACAGGGCGTGATAAACGCTTAGTACATTGGTGCCACGGAGCCCCAGGGGCGGTGTACTTACTCGCTAAGGCTTATCTGGTATATAAAGAAGATAAGTATTTAACTGCGACTAGATTAGCTGCAGAGCTTGTCTGGAATAAGGGATTTTTACGTAAAGGTCCAGGAATTTGCCATGGTGTCGCAGGTAATGGTTATGTATTCATGTTGCTGTATCGTTTAACTAAAGAAAATAAGTATTTGTATCGTGCTACAAAATTCATGGAATTGCTAACTAATTCCGACTTTAAACATCGTGCACGGATTCCTGATCGACCGCATAGTTTGTACGAAGGTGTGGCTGGGACAGTCTGCTTTCTGATTGATCTCTTAGAACCAGAAAAGGCGCATTTCCCGTTCATGGATATATTCCACAACTAACACCATAATCATACACATATCTAAATAGCTTTTTACTTCATAATCATTCAAATTATATACTCGAAGAGTGAAATCATAAATACATATTCATAATACAAAATGATAAGTCAGCTTATTTGACTCCAATTGATGTCTTTTTTTTTGGTTGGAAGCTTCGACCAAATAGATTTAAATTTTAAAGATAGTTTGTACATTATGCTACACTAAAATAAATATTTCTAATACTGCATTTGCATTGCTACACGTGATGACCATAGTATGCAGAGCTCACAACATTTGCCGCTGAATGATGATATGCATCGTATGCATAGCCCTGTTGGCTACCAGACGAATATCCTGAATCTGGATGGACAGGTGTGCTGGAAACGGTGTTATCAAAGTATCCTAGCACTCCATAGTTATCACCACTGCCGTAGAATCCTCCTCCATTCACAAACGGATTTATTTCATATTCATACAAAACTGAATCGGATCGTGTTTTCTCACCTTTCACGTCGGCCGTTCCCGTAGACCCTCGGCAGTAAAGCTGCTCATCTATTGAATTGTTTGTATATGGAGCACCATTTGCTATCTCGGATTTGCTCTCAATCGGCTTGATTTGAGAATAGTTGATGAACTCGGGCTGATTTGGTGGAAGTATAGAACTTGGCTCCTGGAATCCAGTATAGGATTTAATATTACTGCTGATTGCGCTGCAGTTGCTATTTTCGTGATTCGACCGAAACGTTAGTGGGTTTTCACTAAACGGCGTCGTAGATGGTGTTTCCAACACACTGGAACAGATCATAGGCGTTGGCGAAGGCTTCAGGATGGGTTGATGATTATATTCGAATTGGTATTCGCAATTTGAATTGTTTGCAGGAAATGCTCCCGTTACACAACCCCTTCGATCAGTGGGAATTTCATAATGATATACATTCGATGATGAGGATATTGGCTGTGTATATAATGCATGTGAGTAGACGCCAGTCGTGCAGGAACATGCGCCGTAGTTGGGACATTTTCCGCAAGCTATAATTGATTTGAAAAATGTTTTTATTTATAAATTATAAGCTTGCAAATTAATATATGTACATGTATGTATAATTAGGCTTCTACTGTTCATATAAAAATATACAGTATTATTTTTTCTGTCGTGTCATGTCCATGTACGAGTATTAAAATGAAAGTGTGGCAAATAAAAAAATCCAAACGATGGATTGTCTGTTTTTTCCACCTTTGGAAAGATCTCTTTTTATGACGTCAAACTTGTTTTTCTAGACGAAGCGGTTCACTTTATAAAGCCAGTACTATTTCACTGTTTACTTTTCAAGTCAGTTGTCAAATGGCGTCTTGTTCTAGGTCAGCCATCGTTATTGTTCTGTCGTTTAATAAAAGTGCATACAATATTACATTTGCTTAATAACCTAGTGAGTATTACCATTAAATTGATAAATATCCATCGCAGGAGGTTGTATTATTTGGTTGTGACTAAATACCTTCTGAAAAAAAAAAAAAAAAATTAAATAAAACTTAATTTCATATTGTATCACTGTTTCCTGCATACATTTTCTTTGAGTGTTACATCTTTTCCCATAAAATTATTATTATTCATTCTCTTGCTGACCACTGCTCGCGTCATTGTAGACATTCGGCCAAAAGCACGTTTTGATACTGTCGAATTCTTTGGATCGGGGCGCGGATGATCGTGCACCCCCTTTGCTTGAAAGAATATCGCATTTCCGGAGTGACGCCAAAAATGGGTTACGGGATATCCGCAATGGCCTCGGCATGGTTTGATTTCCAGTCTACCGCCATGACAATTTTTATTTGGACACGCTTTGCCTTCTTGTTTACGTCGGGCCTTGTCACATATTGCTGGTCGCAGATTGACTTTTCCACCATTAGATAGATTGCAATCCTTTGAACATACCAGAACTCCCAGACAGCTTTTTTTCAAAATGTTTACATTGTGATTATTTGTATTTCGCATTGCCCAGCCGGATATGTGTTTTTTAGCTTCCTCGTTTGTGACGGAATATATGAAACGGACGTGTCCGTCGGTCCATTCGCAAAATTCGTCAAATTCTCCATCACACACCTGTGGAACGATGGCGTCATTGATGTCCCATTCCCTTTTATTGCTCATGTTGAAATGTGTTCTTAAAATAAATAAATAAAAAAAACTAGTCTAAAAAGAAATAAATGAAAATTTCATGAAAGAAAAAAAAAGAAAATTCGCCTTCGCAGTCGGTAGGATTCGAACCTACGCTCCCAGAGGGAATCTGATTTCTAGTCAGACGCCTTAACCGCTCGGCCACGACTGCTTTTGCAAAATGTGTGCCAACTATTATTTTAACTTTTCTCTTAATATGAATTGGTTTTATTGTTACTTTTTTAACTTGAAACCTTTTAGGGGTTCCGTCTCCGTCTGCATTTCTGCCCGTATGCAACAGCCCTCTCTCATTTGAAATTTGGTATACAGTACCTACAAACGTTGTTGGGTCACTGAACGACAGAAATGCAGAGACTGATGAAAAAATCCACTGAACAACGAGTTTAATTTACACTTACCCATCGATTGGGATAGGTCTTCCTAAATGCAAGAAATAAGAGTTCTGAAATTCGAAACTATTCCAACCTACAGAAGGACGATCTACATACTCCTACACTAGTGTTTTAGTTGTTCTTTTCATCTTTGCCGTTCATTATTTCAATCTTTGATAAAGAAGATCTTTGGACACTGAAAACTAATTCTTTAATTATTCAATTCTAATAATATTCAGGTAAGGGCGTATGACATAGAATTTATAATCAGAGAGACTACATACAATAAACTAAAGCTTATAAATGTACATATACGCAAAACCAGCTCTGCAAATAAATAAGCAATTGTTTATCTTCGATTTGTAAGATATCTGATTGAAACGGTTAATTGTCGGTCAAAAAATTGGTTTCGAAGAATATTTCCACCATTATGCTTGGTTAGATAAAGTGGCTATCCCCGTATTCGGTAGGATTCACTTAGACCAAGAAAGATCCATTGTGTTGCCACATGAGCCGCTTCTTATCGATACTCTTCGAACCACTTTGAGAATTGGATTAATTTCCATATTTTATTGATATCCGTTGAGGAAATATCTTGAAGGTCTGTAAAGAAGTATTCTCCCAGAATCTTTTTTCTTAAGGAGGAGAGTAATATGGGAACTCCCCCTCTTGCTCATCCATGCAGCTGTGACAGAAGTCATTGGCGAGGATTTCGAGCCTGCTGGCATGTTTGCCTAATGCGCAATGACCTGCCAATACGCCAACTAGTATGCCGATATGTGCTCTGCTAATTTTTGGCAAGCTGCAAGTTATACGTCGGCTTAGCTGTGGCCAAGTCTGTCTGGCGCAGCTACACGTGTCAAGATTATACCATCTTTCATAAGCGTGTTGCAGTGCTTGCGTAAAGAGTTAACTTTCTGTGATAAGACTTCCTAGTTTTGCAGTTTGTACCTTCTCTGGCTAGTTTGTCTGCCTCACAGTAACCTGGTATATCACTATGACCAGGAACACAGCACAGCGTGAGCATACATCTATTCGATATTTCGTTTAGAGATGCGCGGCAGTTCTTTTATAGCTGCTTGGCTATCGGTGTAAATGCAAATGTCGCGGTTGTACATCGAATTCATCGAAAGCCACTCAGCGGCTTCACTTTAATAGCCATTACCTCCGCTTGGAAGACACTACAGTGATCTGGAAGTCTCAAGGACAAGTTCAGGCTAAGCCATTACGCTAAGTTGGATCGTTCTAAAAAATTAATACTCAAACTATTGTACATTTTGTAATCCATAGATTACTGGCTTGTCAACTAGATGAAAATTTAGTTACGATAAGAAAACTGAATTTTTTTACGTCTGATGGGTACAAATAGGATTGAGACAAAGTGTCTATTTGCTTCTGCATATGCCTTTTTTTTAAAGGTTCTGGCAGTTGTGGAGGGCACCGCTACCTAAAAGATTTATTGAACCACAAATTCAGTTTAGGGAACCAGAAGATGAAGTTGAGGATCTCACTGGTGGAGACTTTACGAAATTACGCGCGGGAGGATATCTCTGTGGAAATGTTATCTCCTGAGGGCACAGATCTTGATTTAAAGAGCATACTTTAATGGCTCTGTTAGCCTGACGAAGACTCTGGGTATTTTCCCAATAGGAGACACACATGTTGTTTTCGCAACTTTTGATTTTTATGTTTATAGCTGAATTTGGAATGTTACAAACGGCTCAGGGCCGATAAAGGATTCAGCCGAACCTTTCCTAGCCAATTCGTCAGCTCTTTTGTTTCCATCAATAGCCTCATTTCCGGGCAACCACCAAAGTTTGACTTTGTTTCTATGGGAGAGGTCCTAGAGAGTACTGAAGTAGTTCAGGACTGATTTGGAGTCAATCAGGCGTGAGCCTAATGCTTTTATAGCTGCTTGACTATCCATGAGTATATGGATTAGGACACCTTTTATTCTCGATTCGAGGATGACGTTGGCGCACACTTGAATGGCATGAATATGACATTACTTTATTAATTCATCGCTCTGATGTACGTAACTAAAGCATACCCATTCGCAATCTATTTTCTTCTCTTTCACAAATAAATTTCAGAAAAAACTAAGAATGGAATGTGTTTGAACTTTGAAGTTCCAAGATTATTCTAACGCAAATTAAATTATCGTAGATACGTTCATTATCAGAATTGAGGTTCATTGTTTCGTTGTGGGTGGCACTCTTACAGCGAGAGGGTAACAATCCAATTATACAATTTTATTAACCTCTTCTTTCACAAACACTCTATTCACACTATTTGGTGACCAAGCACGATATTAAATTAAAGAGTTCTAGATATAAATTAAATGGCTGTTGATAACAAAAGACCGAGTATCCTCATTTGCATTAACATCGTAAATGTTCCATATCACAGAAAAAAAAGAGAAGAAAAAATAGATCGCGCCATAAAAATCAATGTTATCACCGGATGTAACTATAAATTGTATATTCGTAGCGGCAAGGTGCCGATTGACCTCCTACGATGTCAGATCTGATTTTCACTTAAGAACAAAAAAAAAAACTGTTTTATACACAGTTACAAACATATGCCAGTATCATCTTACATTACTTATTACGAATGTAGCGTATTCATTCTGTGGACAAATGTCTAAATTGCACGGCTTCTGTGGTGTTTTGATTTCAATCATAGATTACTCGTATACAAGCCTGCTTACAAAAGCGAGGCACACGCTCCAAATGAATACATTAGCCTAACAATTGACCATAAATTTCAAAAAGAAGCGTACACAAAAACACACACCTCTCAATCTGCTATGTAATTAGTAATAAATTCTGACGTATTCAAAGTCAGCAGGTTATCCCAAATCGGAAAAGAAGATCTTCAACAGGCCCATTACCATGCAGATAGGCAATTTGTTTATACCTGTGACCCGACGGACGATCAGACCAGATGAAAACGACGAAGGCGACAAACCCAACGATTGACACATATTCTTTGAAATTGACTTTGTCACCTACGACTAACACGTCTATTGTTTTCACGCGCTCGAGAATGGTTCTTTGGGGGGAGATTTAAGGTTGTTAAACAATTTGGTTTAGTCAAACTCACGCGGCTCTTTTATGGCTATCATTTCTTTGGGTGGTCCCGTTCGCCTTAGGGCTAATGTCACAACATCAACAAGTTAAGTTTTCAATCGTATCTGATGATTTTTTTTTTATCACTTTACAACTTTGATGAACCGTAACAATATTTTAGCAACTTTAACTTACAGTATGACCATATTCCACCGATGGCAATGTGATTATCCTTATATGCCGTTGGAATATATTCACTAATTGATTGTTATCCTTTGTACACTGTTCACTGATATTTTATAGGTATCCTCCTAATCCAAATCGTTGAAGAACCGGCCGCTGTGAATTTAGATCGGTACTCAATTATTGCGTTACCATCCTCACATTCACTTCAGTCTTTGTACACTATTTAATCGAAAGGAACAAGGAATGATAAACAAATAACCAACTTTAAGAAACAAAGTATAGTTGAAGTTCTTGTTCAACACTGCTTTAGCACAAACATGACAAGTTGTGAAACATGGGTTAGCTCCACCTACGCTTGCATTCAGTTTGCTCCCATCATCTTCGGAATCCAACACCAAAAAAAAAAAACAAACTCCAACTTCTCCTAACCCAAAATGCCATTCGAACATTAATTGAGTTTCTGATTGGTCGGATAACTGAGGCAATTTATTTGTATGTGTGCAGCAGACCTACACACCGCCGTCAAACTACCACCATTGAATGGTGGCAACTAACACTGATGCGCGTGAGAGTTTTGGATAACAATTTTACCATGAAATAAAATTTGTTGATGTACGAGTGTATGTCCATAACATTTTTTTTTTTTTGCAACATTATGAAGATTTCCAACTGTGATTTCAAACATGTATATATGTACATACATAAGCTCCAATCGTGGCGTTTAATTAATTGAAGCCACACTTCTTCCTCACAGCATTTGATTGTTTTGATGAATTTTCGGAAATTTAATTAGCGACAGATATCGATTAAATTTCCTTTTGAGGTCGTCAATTAATCTTCAGCTAAGCTGTGTATGCCTTGGAAAAGCTTTCGCACGTTGCCTAAAGAGTGTATGTCAATAGTGGCGTTGGTACACCAGACAAACAAAACAAAAATACCTTCATGTGTATTTAAAAAAAAATAAAACAAATGAGATAAATCGATGAGTCTATGATGAATGGTTGTGTGGCTGCGCGGGTGATGCTTCTAAGGTTGTTGGTCTAATCGCAGGCGTACTGTTAAGCCATTACGGATCACAAAGATCATTATAAATATTCCCAGCTTGGGGATTTACATAAACGAAAACCATCAAATGCTCATGTTTGTTTTGTTAATATGAACTAGATAAATTATGGTGTTCAATAATTAATTATTATAAGATGAAGTATTACATGAGAATTGTTTGTTAATGTTTATTTGGCGGTGTGGGTAAGAGCAATGTTTTCTAATTTGTTGTTTAAAAAAATGCTGCCATATTACGCTGTCACACTGACATGCTGAAATTTATTTTTAAACGAAATTCGACGAACTTTTGTCTTTTAGTTTTGGAATTAAGCTCTAGTATTGTTGTAAGTTGAAACCGGCCTGCCTCTCCTATGATTATTCACCTTTAGTATCCATTTCAAGTATGTTTTAAGAATCATCAAGCTTCCTGATCATCGGCTTCCAAAAGTGGCCCTCCGGTACTTTATCTCCAAGACAGCGAACTTCTTCCGGAAGTGGCAGCAAATGAGCGAGGAACTAGAAGTTGAGTTGTGCTTAAGATGGGAAGAAGATGATGACATTTTGCGGAAGCTAAATGAGACGAATCACCAAGAATTTATGGAGAAAGCAGCGTGTTCTGCGAGTCGCTTAATCTATTGTACTAGCAATTAAACCACAGTTTGATGGATTTGAACTACTTTCACTATTATTCTATTAGAATAAATTAAATAAGCCTTAGCTTTAAGACTCGAGGAGAATTGTTACCTCTGCATTTCAGACCGTACAGGGAAGATCTTCCAGCACTTTGCACTTTGTGTAACTAACGTGAAAAAGAAGATATACTTGAGTATTTGAGAGCGTATGGATTATGGATTGTTTTTAAGAGTAAGCTAACATTATGATTAGGGCACTAGGGCTTCTCTTCTTATTTTCTTTTCCTATTTTTGATTCTTGACTTAAAATAAAACTACTTTAAATTATTCCGCTGTATAATCTCTGCACAACAATGGATTTATATATATCTACGTGTATGATAAATGAAATAAATAAATTGAAATTGAATTGAAAATTGAAACTACGTGGGCTGAAAGTCCCGGGACATATGTAGTTGCCTTCGAGAGGAATACACTTGGTTTACCGAGTTCCAACTTTTCGATGGCCTTTCTGTAGTACGAAACGTCCAAGCCTTCAAGACAAAGACCTCCTCATTCGATCTGAATCTCTTTCCCTGGAGCCAACGCTTGAGGTTTGGGAACAGATAATAGTCGCTGGGAGTAAAGTTTCGAGAATATGGAGGTCGAGCAACCAATTCGAATCGTGATTGATCCAATTCGGCCACCGCTTTCAAAGACGTGTTTGCCGGTGCGTTATCATGATTGTACAGAACTTTTTTCTTCGCTATATTAGGCCGTTTTTTCTTTATTTTGTCGTTCAGTTTGTCCAATAACGCTGCATAATACTCTCATATGACTGTTCTTCCCTTCTGCAGATAATCGATGAAGACTATGCCATGTGTATCCCAAAAAAACGGAGGCCAAAACCTTTCCGACCGAGCTTTGGCCTTTTTGGTCGCTTTGGTCGGCTTTCGTGGTTTCCAGCCGCTCTGGCCGACTGCCTATTGGACTCAGGCGTATGGTAATGGACCGACGTTTCATCCATCGCCACAAAATGTCGCAAAATGTCCGCTCGATTACGCTGCAACAACGCTAAATTGGCCGTTGAATCTTCAACGCGCTGCTGTTTTTGGTCGACGATCAGCAAACGCTGCACCCATCGCGCCGATAACATTTTCATCTCCAAAACGGGTTCTGCATTTGTAGCCTTTTTTGGCCTTCCAGAGCGAGGTGCGTTTTCGGTGCTTGTACGACCCATTTTAAATTCTCTAAACCACCGATAGACTGTTGTTCTCGGAGGAGCAGATGTGGGATTAAATTTCTGCAACCATTGCAATGATTATTCGGAAGTTTTCCCCACCAAAAAATAATGTTTGATTATGGTGTGATGCTCCTGTTTTTTCATTATTTTTACTACGGCAAAAGTCATGAAACTTCATACATAAACTAGTGACAGATGAGGCATGATCTGTTTATGGAGGAATAGATTCTCCTATCTCCATGTTGCGCAAATCATTAAAATTGCTAGTTTGTACATCGCTTCAAAAATTGTACATCCTACAAATCGCTGTAAAATCCGTATTTTCATTTTTTGTGTAAGCAAATCATTAAAACTGCCATCCTAAAGTTAAAAATATATTTCAACAGTTGTAATTTAAAATAATGAAATATTAAATTTTGCCATTGCTAAATAAAATAAGTAAAAATTGTAATTGGGAGAAACAATTAATGATCCAATAAATTCAATTCTACTACTACTACTTGATCTTACTTTGTCCACTAATTTTGTATTATATTTGCATCAACAAATTTGATGAAAGCCCGACCAAAAGTAAGCCTCTTTTCTTTTGTCACCCAAACCTTGTTTTCTTTCAACACTAACCTCTTTCTTTTATTTTATTTTTTTTTTTAATTAAAGCGATAATCATTTAATGAAACGCATGCTAATTTTCCACCCGTATAAATGTTGTTTTGTTTATTTATTTAATTACTTGTGACTCCTTTCATTTGTAATGGGGTGGAATTCATTTTCAACCAGCCAGGCAGTGTTAAAGAATGCTCCAAAACCATCAGGTGTTTCTCTCTAGCGCCTATATACATACATATGTATTTACGAGTATGCGGTACATATGTGTCAACCTAATTATGGTGGTAGTTGGATTGCTTCTTCAAAGATGACTTGTTCCGGAAAATGACTGCGTTTCATTTAAATTGTTCTCTTTATTCATTCGTTGCAATTGCGATACAGCGGACGGCGCGGCGGCTTTAAACGGAAAAATTTATTTTCTAAATGTGCATTGCATTCCTAAAATGCGGGTTTAACTTAGATGAGAAACGCAGCGAAGTGTGTTCAGATGTCAATCCAAAACAAAACAAAAAAAAAAAAATCCATTGCACCGGTGAACGTTTGCACTTTTTTTCATTCGAGGAAAACAAACTACACACATTTTCGGGAAACACACTCAACATACCATTAAGTCACCTCAAGTGTTCCAATCTTGTCCAATGTCCATAATAATGAGTCGATATGTTGTCAAATAACATTTTCATCCATCCTTTTTTTGCAGCCTCGAGCTATTGAGATTCGTGTTGAAGCAACTAAGTGTAAGGCGTGCTCCGACCGAAGACAGCAGCCAAGCCTTCAGGGATGAAATTAAAAAAAAGGGTGATTACACCCATTAGCAATTATGTACAGTGCAGCACTTGTGTTTAGCGCCCGTTATTGCTCATCTCACTTGTTTTTATTTTTTCGATAAGGAAACATACATAACTCTCTGGGGCATTGATTTATGCAAATTATTTGAGTTTGGCCCAAAAATGTGATTGTGCTGTTTTGCTCCCGACTCCTCTCGTTCTACCTTAAATTCCCCAACCTCATTCGCATATGAAAAAATAAATATAGATATTCTGTTAAGAATAAAAAAAATATCAGCAACCAGCTGTCCTGTAAATAACTCCTGACTTGACCTTCGAAGTTATGTTTAATCTGAGTGCAAGCCAGGACAGAAGTGGTAATCGTCCAACAATCAGAGAATACTCGTATTTTAACTGCTACGACCTACGAATAAGATGTTGAGACCACATAAACACGCGTGTCCGCCCTAAACGGACGATAATGGATCCCGCATGATCATCTCGTAAATGAATTAATTCACTGATTTTGATACATTATTAAGATCATTCAATTAATTGCGAAATGAGCTACACAACTCCTCTCATCATCAACTGGCACGCGTACTCGTACCAGAATAACGACGCAACGATGCACGGCTGGACACGGGAAGGCTTGTGAAGATTGTTACCGGTAACATGATGGTGGTACGAAGATAACACCTCTCACTCTTAAACCGGAGAAATCGTATTTGCTCCTTGTGCTGTACAGGTGGGAATTAATTTTATCTGTGAATGGAATAGTTGAATAGCTAACGCCATCTGCCTATACTCCTTAACATGTGAACTGTGGCTTCTTGTGCATGTGTGCCTTCAGGTGCTGTTGTGTGTTATTAGCACGTGCTTTGCATTCGATTGTGTACGGCATCTTAACAGAGAGTTTCATTATATGCGATGTGTGGATAAGTTATGTACTTACTAGATACGAGAATACGATAACCACCTCAAAAAGAGACAATTAACCAGATGTCGTAAAGTTATGGAAATCGAAGATGAAAATATAAAGTAAGAACAAGCTAGGATTCTTTGATCTTGTGACTTAATTGGCATAAAGCAATTAAAAGCCGATGGAAGCGCATGGACAAATAATATCAAGGACAGTGTGATTATATTTAAAATTTTCATATGTTGGACGAATCAAAGTTGTTAATCGATTAATCCAGACAGGTGCATGTTCCCACTTACAGTCTCGACCAAAAGTAGCTGCTGATTGTAATTCAAATAACTCGATATATTTTGGTTCAATTATTTATCCTCTCAATGGCACATAAAGCCGATTTTTTGTCACTTTATAAACTGCATGGGAAAAACTAACAAATGAAATAAAAACAATAATCTGCTGTATAGCCAGCAATAAATGGCTTTATATGGCTTTGTTTCATTTATTCTTACATCTTTCCCTATTTGTATCTCATCTTTTTTGTTATGTCTGGGCAGTTATTTTTATTTACAAGCCGCGCTGCAATTCTCAAGCCAATGGATCAAAATGTGATCGACTTGAGTAAACGCCATGACAGAAAAAAATTCTATTGGCACGTTTGGTCGGAACCGAAGTGTCAGATTTGGAAACCAAAATAAAGGCATTTAATTCAAGGTATGCCATAAGCCTCTGCATAGGTCAAGGTTCAGTCTAGGGCAATATGAAAGTGCTGGAACCATTTAATTGAATGTATCGAAACACTGTCTAGGACAAAAACGTAACAATTGCTTCAATGAGCTATCCTCAAACTGACTGTACCTAGGACATAAAAAATAACTGGCCGCAAATGAAACCGATCTCTAACCGATTTGCAGCAACCTGAAAGCCGACGAAATCGAAAGTGATGGCGAAAAGCAGTTGAAGAAACCCCACTGTTAAAAGTTAAAGCAGAGGCAGCAATTCAAGCCTTCAATGGATTGAATTGCAGCCAGTCTTTCAGGTTTCAGTTTCACTGGATAACCTTCAAGCTCTGAAAATTTAAGAGTGTCTGCCGTGGAAAAGAATTTTGCACGCGAATTAAAAATTTTACATTTTAAATTAAAAATTAAACAAATATAAAACAAATTAAAAGGAATCATACACTTTTGCAGTTTTAAAATGAAATAAATAATCAGTTAAGTTTTGTGTAAAATTGTAAGCAAGATTTTAGCACTTCTGACACCACCATTTTTTGACTCGGTCATTGCATCAACCTCAATAAAAGCAACTGCCCAACATTCTATTAGTTGCATTTACTGAAGTCGTATGGCACTTAGATAGCGAAAGAAACAGTGCTGCCAATTTTGTGATTTTTATTTGCTGTGCCAAGTAATAAATTTAGATTAACACACCTAGGAACTTTTAGCTAATAGTGTGACTTTGATTTGGAAACCAAAAAAAAAAAAACAACAACAAAATCATGTACACGCCCTCAGAATTTTAATTAAAGTTAGGTGCAATATTTCTCTAATTGCGCGACACTACAAAGTGATTTGCTGAAAGGCGTCACTTTAACGCTAAAATATTTTAATCCGGCAGCGTGCTCCTATATCAGTGTCTCTGGAATTCAACATTATGTCATGCAAATCCAACTAGGAACACATAAATTTCGCACAAGGTGCGAACATAATATTTAAATCGCGATACATTCTTCGTTTCACATTTTGCAGCATTGCTCAAGAGAGCGCAGCTAGCTACTATCAAATGCCATACAATCTTTCAAATGGGTCGTGACACTAATTTTAGATTTCACAAGTCACATTGGCATTCGTGTGCCTATGTATGTATAAACTGCTTGTATAAACAAAGTTAAAGAAGCACAGTGCAAGAAAATATCGAAAGCAAACCCATCGTCACCTAGCGCTCACATTGATTTGTTCCCAATTTGATTTTTTTTTTTATTGGGTTTAGATTTTTTCATCTTCCAATTCCTTTTCTTTGGTTGCTTCTTTTTTCCTTAACACTCCTGCTGTGAAACCACACGGATAAATTTAATGCAAACTGTGCAAAAGCCCATAGTAATAAAGTGGCTTACGCCACAGCCAAAAAAAAACTTCTTTCTATAGATATCGGAACGAACATGGAAGACATGTGTGCAAACCACACAGAGCCACAAAAAAACAGACAAAGAAAAAAAATTAACCCATCTCGTACTCGATAGGATGCAATTGCTAACTAGATGCTTTGCAAATACGGTACATGTATGAATTTTTCGTTATCGTTACGTGTGCTTCGCTTTAGTTTTGTCATTTGCTGTCGACAGATCCAACGAAATTTGGTATAAAAATCTCCAATAAATAGCTGTCAATTGGGATGTCAGTTCCATATCAAATGTCACCATCTTATACGGGCATTGTGCACCTTTTAATATTTAAGTTGGGTTTGTCCAATTGTATGTTACTGCATTCAACTTTTGCGTACTGTGTGGGTCGAAATAAAAAAACGACAAGTTAATAATCAAAATACCCCACAGAAGGACTCATTTCAAATCAAGCCTTTCCAGCTGTCATTATCGTCATTATTTTTTGTTTACATTTCAATAACCATATATATCGAAGAAGAAGAGTACGTAAAAACAAAGAGATCAATATGTCATCATTACGGACCTCACTCTGTTTCTATGCCACTGATATACATCACTGTTTGTCCTATAGTTTCCAGAACACACAAAAGAGATCTCTGCGAAGATTTGCGGATTTCATTTATGGCCTGAAGTGTCCAAACGGGAATCTTGTGGCATTTGTAGACAAAATATAAGAAACAACAGGAACAGTGCAATACGAATAGAATTATTTAGATACTTAAAATTACAGTCATTACCAGACACATCCTGTGGTGAAGAATGGTGTCAGTACAGTATGACCACTACCACCTGCCCTCATAGTTAGGCGTCAGGAAAGAGGTAAGGGACTGTTGTACTCGTGCCACCACAGGAACAGTCGACCACCATCATAAAATAAAGAAATATAAATTATTCTCTGAGATAGTCGCACATTTGAGAATCTTTGACTGCAGCATTAACTAGAAATAGAGAAATGGTTAAGAATAGGTTCACCCGGCGTAGTGCGTATCTATGTATGATATGCACATGTACATATACAGATATGTATGTACCTAAGTGTAAATACTACGAGATCTTTTCTACCCCAAGGTTGCAACAGAAACAGCAGCATGCTCACAACTCATAATATTTCATGGGCAATGCACAGATGCCTCAAATGACCAAACGGCATAAGCACGCAGTCAAAAGAAATAAGGGACATAAAAAGGAAATTTGCATGGGCACGGGGCACAGCCTAGTGTGTCTCTCGGTTACATTATTCTTTCTTGCCTACCAAGCAACCATCGTTGGATGATGCGTTCTCTATGAATGACAATTGTGAGTGTTGTCAATTTTCGGGGTTTGCGCTAGGCACAAGCTGATAATAATTATGATTGACAGTACTGTTGGATGAGCAGGATTTGAAAGGGATATTCGGTTGTTAACCGATCAATCAACTTTCGGCAGTCAAAAATGTTTCAACAAACCCGTGGGAGAGTAGGCAGGCGATTTTTTGAAAATAAACAAACTTCTAAATATCAATTGTATATTATGACCACCAGCAGGATGCTTAGCTAGTTTTCTTCTATTCAGATACAGTGGACGTCCAGTTTAACGAATTTTCAACAGAACGAATCAGATTTTTTTCCATCGATGGCTCTGTATTACGAATGATGTAAAAAATGTCCGTTCGGTTTAACGAATGCTTTACAATTTCTGATTAAAAACAAAATTCCATAGTTAGTCATTTTTGTGCATTTATCCTACTTCCGTTATTTTGTATATGTGAATTGATTTCTCTTTTCTTATAATAAATACATTGGTGGGGTTATTAGTTAGATAAAACGACGATCGATTTAACGAATTTTTCAATTTAACGAAAGGCTGTACATTATATGATTCGTTCTACTGGACGTCCACTGTACTCGTATCCAGTTAAGTCGAAACGTTTTCCTTGTCGAAAGAATAAAAAATCATACTTCATCTTCAATTTCGGTTTACGATTAAAAGAATAAACAAACTTTTGACGAGTATCACTTTATTTACATTTCTTTCCGCTTCTCATGTTTATTTAAACTATTAAGGATAATTGTCACCCTCTTATCCCCCAAATGCCAAACTGAAAAGTTCACTGTTTGCTGTTCAGCTTTTCCGTACCAGTACGTCGCGTCGGTAGAATTGTCGAGTTAAGTTTTTTCCAACCCATCCATGAGAAAGGAGATCACAGCTAACACGTGTTTTTTAAACGCCACAAAACTGCTTTGTTTCGGTTTTATGGAGAATTTCTTGTTGATTTTTCTTCCGCCCATTCGAATTGTTTTATTGTTATTTAAACTAATTTCGTTTATCAACCCCTCGCAATACGCACGTGAGCCTAAAACACACACACACACAACGTTATATACTCGTATGTATTATGCACACCATGACATAGATCTGATAGTTGTACTCGTACTACAAAGCAGGAGAGAACCCTCTAAGAGAACAAACACATTAATTCATTTAAACTACTTCCGTTTTCAAGTCGCGTCCTTACAGAATAAAAAAAAGAAATGTGTACTTGTATCTATGTACGAGTATCTGCAATTCTTAGAGCAAAGAATGCGTGTGATAATTTGGGTAACGCTCACTGTTGTATAACGTAACTACCCCTATGGGCTTAGCAAAAGTGTTAATTGAAATATATCGGGGCCCATTCTTGCTTAATAAACGGCAGAGAGGAACTCCTCGGCATCTCAAATCTCAATTGCTCAGATAACTCATAAAATAAATTTATATTTAATTTTGAAGGATCTAATTTAACCCATGTTAACAGAATTTCAATGGATGTTTGTATGTATATGTTTTGTTTAGTTTTCCAATTGAAAGCTTCAGAATAAGCAATGTCCCAGAATGATCAAGAATGGAATCCTTCCAAGGAGTCTGGCTATTTCACCGATTTTGAAGACTTTCTGTCGGAAATGGTCACAAATAAAGAAAATATTTTGGATGAAGACGCTTCTGATGTGGATCATAGCTTCGACAGTACTCTTCTGACTGTAAACTTGGACGAAGATGCAAATGATTTCATCGATCAACCAACTTCCAGTAATGTCTTCTATCCCAATCTAGATAGTTTTGAGAAAACATTTTTCAAACACGATTTCAAAACAAACTTGCGAAATTCCCTAGAATGCCAAATGGATCAGGAAAGCAGAATGGAAGTATTTGGTAGTTTGGCATCACAGGTCACCCACAGATCGAAGTCTGTTGATTTATTTGAAACCTCTTCTGAGTGCAGCACTCGATGTGTTTCGCCAGACATTTTCTGTGATTCTTCTGAAGACGAGATTATGGCAGACAATTCTAATGTCGTGAAACCGATTGTGACTAGATCGAAACAGGATCTAATTGCCGCTGTAGATGAATTTATAATAAAACTTCTTCAAGACCTTGTTGAAGATGGTAGTGCTAAGATTATGATGGTTAATTGCGCAAAGTGGGAAAACTGTGAACTCTCCAATGGGATGTAAGTCAAATATACACATGTATGTATGTAGGATACAAAAAAAAAAAAACATTTTCTTGTCTATAGACTTACTGCAAAGGAGCCTTTAAATCTGATTTATCGTAACGTTAATCTGAAACACTTCAGATCCAGATACCATTTTGCTATGATTATGTACGTTCTAGCAGCAGTCTATCATTTGCTTATCACTGACACAACATGCGCAGAAAGGTAATAAATTTAAAAATAATACGCTTATACATGAAAATTATATTAATAACTATGCATATTTTAGAGAACTTTACTACGACGATCCTGATTTGACAGAAAATCAATTAAATGTCAAATCAGCCGTTAAAGACGTTTGCAATGTCCTTAACGCGTCTCCTTGGGAACTGGGAATTCGTTCCTCATCCAAGGGCCTAATTGCTGGCGCTATTAGAATCCATATGTCCAACAGTCTTATCATCGATTGTTACATGTATGAGGGAGCGACACTGATACCTGGCGAAATGCAGGCCATTACCTTGCTAGAAACAACAGCCAAGATGATCTTGATAATCGAAAAGGACACGATTTTTGAGAAGCTTTTAAAACAAAATATCCTCGTCAATCTAAAAAGCGACATCGTCCTCATAACTGGAAAGGGTTTCCCAGATCTCAGTACCCGTCTGATGATTAAGCGCCTGTGGGATGATTTCCGATTGCCAATCTATGCGCTGGTCGATGCTGATCCCTTTGGGATAGAGATTATGTTTGTTTATCGTTTTGGATCGAGGGTAATGCAAAAACTTATCTCAAAACTAGTACATATTACATTCTTAAAGGATTATTCTCTCTTTCAGACAATGGTTCTGAACTCTGATCAATTAGCTTGCCCACAAATTCGCTGGATTGGAATCCAGCCATCGGAAATTGACATGCTAGCCATACCATCAGTGCCACAGAGCAAAGAAGATAAAAAGAAAATAATTGAACTCCTGCAACGAATATACGTGAGTGTTGAAATTCGCAATGAACTCCAAATTCTGCAGAGACTTGAGCGCAAGGCCGAGATCGAAGGTGTAGCTAGCTTTTCAGCGAACTTTCTGGTTTCTGATTATATACCAAATAAGATTAAGAGGAATTTATTTATCTAGATGCGATTGCCGTGCCCGCAAAGTAAACATAAACATGCAGCAAGTATAATTTTGAACCCCTTTACAAACCGTTTCATTATCTTTATTGGCTAAGTAATTATACGATCTCGTAAACACGCAGTGAAACCAGTTGTTGCAGAGCTTGTAAGGGATAATTGTAAAGTGTGTGTACATATTATTAAATATATTCCTTAACAGTAAATGAATCTGAAGTCCAAACTATTAGTCATAGAGTTCAGCTATTCAAAAATATACATACATACATATGTACATATTTATATCTTTTTATTTAAGCCTTTCAGTCTCATACAATGCAAATTCCACGAAAACCCACAAAGTACCAGAGTACTGGTCCAACAGCAGTAGCGACAAAAAGTAAATACTAAAATAATAAAGACACAGCAAGGAGCAAAGGAGCGAGTACAGCTAACTTGATTTGTATTATTACGAGTTTTTTTTTTTATTGCATAACAATAGAACATCAAGTGATCTATTGAAGTATTTATCAAAAGGCGAACGACAGTGCACAAGAGAAGCGCTAAGACCTCCTCGAATCGAAGGATCAAATTTGTTTTCTGTTGTCTCGGAATTTCATTGGAAAAATTTAAAGGAGCAGCATTCGCTTTTGTCTTCGCTCTGATCCTTGTTGTTCAAGATATACTCGTACTTGTTCCTATGTATAACAAACAAGAAATACCTTCCCTACATGACATGCCATTGTGTATGTGGATTTTACTTTTGAGAAACCCGATTAGGGCAACACAAATAATAATGAACATTAGGCTAACCAAAGAGTGACAAATAGTGGTTAGACAATCGAAAGTTATATGCTTGGTGTTACAAAAAACTCATAACTTTGTAAAGTTTTAAAAAGTGGATTGCTCTTCAAGCAGTTAAAGCCCATAGCACATAATACATATGTATGTATGTAACTGCAAAGCCTCTACTATTTAACGAACTTCAGGCAAACAAATGACAGTAAAGTAATTTATTAGATAGGGCATTACGCAGTTATACAACCCAGAATTAGAATCCTATTATCTATTAACAAAAAAATCAACTGTGACAAAGGACATCCATCGCCATGCTTGGATGAATATGCGAATCCAATAAGGGATCGGACATTGAGAGAAGGTCGCTGTGGGTCATCTCTTCCTATAATTTATTAGTATTGCAGCCAAAAAGCATAAAATGCATGAATAAACAAATTATGTATTAGCGTGTGCGTTTACCTTTTATGTCGCGGTTTTCCCCCAAACGTAAATAAACACATTTTCAGCACGAGTCAGTCATGATGGCGTGACCACTCATATGTGGTATACTCCATTATATTCGTATTTGTAAAAGATTTGTATAAATCATGAACCACATCAGCTTGGAAAGGGAACTACAATCTACAAACGAACTGGTTTGACGACTTGGGACAGAAAAAAATGTCTTCACATTTTTGTGTCCTTAGTGGAGGAGTTAAATGAAAATAAGGAAGGTAAAGGATTTAGTCGATAAAAAGAAGAAAAGATGATGACAGAAAGTTAAAAAAAATCGTGTGTATAATCTACACGCGGCAGAAGTAAAATGGTATCCCTTCAAGCATATGAGGGGTTTCTCAATAAGGACATATTTAAATAAAATACAGAATAATTTGGATATCGGGCTAAAAATAATTACAGGTGACTACACCTAATAATATTAAATTTAAGTATGGAATTCGATCTCGTTTAGATGACAACCGCGAGCGCGTTTGCAGCGATATATATCGACCGAAACGTTAATAATTTCCACACCACATCTCCAAATTTAATAGATCGACAGAAATAAGTTGGATTAGAAGTCAAACGGACCTTAGCGACACTCTAATATTAGAATACTGCTAGAAGCAGCCAGCATTTCCAAACATAGAGATGGCTATTGCGTATGCCACTGCCACCGAACAGTCCAATTCCCAACAAGCTAGCACCTTCTATTGCTGCACGAAGCTAGTATACATGCACCTCTACTCCGTTTACGTTTGACGTAATGAGTCAGATTTTCGCGTTTCACTAAAGTGTTACATAAAATGTTGTCTAACGTGCATATAAGTAGAAGTTCTACTTCAATAACTGAGGGTGGAAAATTTACAGCCTGCGCTTAGCCTTTCAAAAGGATCTTCCAAACCGCTAAACTGTTCTTGCAACTTTTCCGAAAGTGAATACGCATACTCCACGGAAACCATTAGTTAATATTCATTAAATGGAGCAACAATATAAAAAATCACTTATGAATTTTTAATGCGTTGATGAATCTGTCTGTGGCAGCAATTCTCCAACTGCGCATCAATTAAAACTAACCGTCCTAGCATAGGTATATCGAAACCATCGTGTGCCAAGCTCTTGTTTTTTTTTATATCTGCAATTTATGTCGCACAGTAAAAAAAAAAAAATCGACAACACAACAACAGTACCAGCTAGCCAGCGAATTGAAAATCGAGTAAAACAGCCTCTCTGTGAAGAGATCAAACAAAAGACAGCAGCGTGCCAAACGATATCGTTTACCTTATGAAAGAACAACGCATCATCATCATCTTCATTATGATTATCATCTGCTTTTGAGTCGTACAAGCAAAAGGATGGTAAGCAAACTCGTACGAAATCAAAAGGAAAACAGAAAGGCGCATACACCGCAAACAGGATTTGGGTACAAGCGTATCATGGATGGACATCTATTGATAGATCGGTAACCAAATAAAAATAACACCTTGATAAAAGTACACACATCAGTGCAGTCTCGTTCTGTTTCTCCTCTGCCGATCTCAAGTTACACAAGTGGGTTTATTATTTCACAAAAAGTTGTACGAGTAGGTATTTACTATAAAAAGGATGCTTGAGTCCTCTCTGATTGCCATGCTATATCCTTATCCTCACTGTGGTCATACTTTTTTTTTTATTAGAGTTAGATAATGGATTGGAGAAATATCCGAAACGTTGTTCCCAGCAGGTATTGGCCAGGTGTCATAATGAAGTGTGCTCATTTCGTGCTGCAAACACAAAATATATGTGAGACCTTTAGACTCAAAGGATGAGTCGCCGTAATCGTCTTTTTATTTTGCACACTGAGGGGAGATAAATAGTATCGACAAAGCGCGATATTTAAGGGTATTTAGTGGATATTATTGAGCTAATACTGGTTCATCACGCGATTAGTTCACGTGGGAAAATTAGATCAAATTAGTTGAAAGAACTCAGTCTCCCTTTTCTGGTTTCCTTCGCTGTGCGCCTAAAGTGCAAGAAAAAGGTGTGTGTGGGAAGATTTTTCTTTTTATTTAATTCCTAATTCAAGGCCCCTCGCGCAATGACATAGATTAACGACATTCTCGGCGTGCAGACGGTTATTATCACTTAATGGGAACTCGCAAAGTCTGGCTTTGATGTTCGCATTTTAAGTCACAATGCAAACTACAGGGTCTACAAAATTGAGTACAAAGGTGTATTTTATTCAAATATTTTGAATATCTTTTATTCCCCACTTCATACAGTGAAATCTTTTATTAGCAAACACTCTGTTTTGCGGACAACTCGCAAAAACGGACACCTTTTTGGGAAATCAATTTCTAATTTCCCAGAAAAATGCATTATTATAAACGGACAACTCTAATAACCGGACATAAAACTCTGGTCACGTGGCTATCCGCTTAGCAGAGATTCCACTGTACTTCTAAAAAGTAATAGAGTCATAGAGAAACCAATTGGAACAAACAAATTGCTAAATTTTTAACAAATTTAAAGGATATTCAAAAGGGACTCATACACTGCACATATTACGAGAAATCCCAGCTTGACTTTACCAGATATTTTAAGGTCTTTCAGCACAGCTAAAAATCGAATAGACCGCATCACCTGTAATTTAGCGGAGGACCGATGGCGCAACACTAGCGATTGTCCCATAACCAGCAACGAGTGATCCGCAGTCGACCAAAAAAGAACAATATCTCTACTTTCTATGCGAAGAAGCCAAATCCATGTACTCGTCGATGTTTTAACCGGAAACATCGCCAGAAGATATGGCATCCTTACTAATGACTTCTGTAGAAGTTGCATGGATGAGGATGAAATAAAATCTATAGCACACATTCTATGCCACTGCCTGCCTCTTCAAAAACGGCGCCTAACTTGTATGGGGCAAAATTTTTCGACTGCCTGGTGCCTGGATAACCTGGCTAAGATACCGCTTACAGACCTAAAGAGATGTATTAATAGATCGAAATGGTTTTGTTAAATGTATGTTTCTACATGCACAACTAGGGTATTCAAATGGACCTTTACGGCCTCTGGGTGAAATTGCACTTACTGTAAACGACCCTCCTAACCTAACCTAAAGGATATTCCATGACTAGTTTTATTAAAAAATAATTGTTGAAGAAAAAAACTAATTGCAAAGGGAAAATTTTATTTCTGCATCACCCTGTGCCTAAATGAACCAAATGTCATCGATTCAGCTTAGAGTCAATGCTAATCCAGGAAATTATGTACTTGTACAAGGACCTGTTATTAGGAATGCCTGATGCAATACATCCCAAACCGACTATAAAAAGCATGGACGCCTTTTTAAATCGAGTTAGTGGCGAAATGCCTGTTCTGTTGTGCATTTTAATTGTGATCGTATCGCTGGTATGTGTTAACGCTACAGGTCTTATTGGCTTTGAAAAAGAATTATCCGATGTAGTTCTAACGACAGCGCTCGGTAAAATTCGTGGAACGTATTTAACGTCTCAGTCTGGAAGGAATTTCTATGCATTTCGAGGAATTCGATATGCCAAACCACCATTGGGTGAGCTACGCTTCAAGGCAACTGTTCCAATCGAACAAATGAATGGAATTTTCGACGCCACTTTAGATGGCCCCATGTGTCCCCAGCCAGCGCTGAATAGATCTGATGTTTCTGAAGATTGCTTGCGCTTAAACATTTATACAAAGGAACTGCCATCCGAGTCTAATTTAAATGTTAAACGTCCGGTAATCGTGTTTATACATCCTGGTGGGTTTTATTCACTCTCCGGACAGAGTAGCAATTTCGCTGGACCACAGTATTTCATGGATAGAAACATCGTCTTGGTGACATTCAACTACAGACTGGGTTCGTTGGGTTTTCTAAGTACGGGTACAGAAGATGCTCCGGGCAATGCTGGATTAAAAGATCAAGTTTTGCTTTTGCGGTGGATAAAATTGCATATATCGAGGTTCGGTGGTGATCCAAGTTCAGTGACACTTTTGGGATACGGAGCTGGTGCAATAAGTGCAACTCTTCACTTGGTATCGCCGATGTCGAAAAATTTATTTCACAAGGTGATTGTTATGAGTGGTGCAGCTACGGCTCAGTGGAGAATTCCAGAAGATCAACTCAGCCTTGCTAGACGACAGGCTCGATTACTGCTTTGCCCTGACAATAATATCGAACATATGGTTGCTTGCCTGAAGCAGGTGAGGTATTTAGTAGGAGCCATGTTGAAAGTGTGCAATAATTATTTTTTTTTGTGTAAATAGAAACACTACTTAGAATTTGCAAACACGCAAGGTTACATGTTTGACTTTGGAAGAGGCAATCCGGTACTTCTTTGGAAACCAGTTATTGAACCGAAACTAGGGCAAGACAGATTTCTTATAGAAGATCCAGTAAAGTCATTTCAGGATGGGAAATACATGAAGGTTCCAATTATAACTGGAATCACGAAAGATGAATTCGTAGGACCAGCACTGAGTATGTGATTCTTTTTCTCTGTTTTTTTTTTGCATTCTTAAAAGCTTATTTTTAATAAGGTATTTTGGAGAATGATGACCTTCGAAATGCATTGGACAATAATTTCGAAGAAGTGGCACCTGTATGCTTTCTTTATAATAAAAACCTACAAAGATCCAAAAATGTAAGTGAAGACTTGAGAAAATATTACTTAGGCTCTGGATCATTGCACCCAAATAGGTCTTTGGATGGATTAGCGCACGTTAGTAACCACATAACACTTAATTCCAACATATTTTAATCAAAATTCCCTCCAACTAGTTATTTGCTGACGCTTTGACTGGCTTCGGAGTGCATAGATTTGTTCATTTAGCTGCACGACAAACAAAGGTCTACTACTACATGTTTTCATATCAGGGTCGATCCAGTCATCTTTATTACCCTGAAAATAAGTCATATGGTAAGTTGTCATAGATGCCATTGTAGATGTACGAGTATCTATTACTTTAATATCTCTATGCAGGTGTTGTTCATCACGACGATCTCCTGTACCTCTTTGTGGAACCCTCAGTCAGCCGTATGTACGCAGACGATGAGGAGGAGTATAAGGTTATAGAAACTCTGACCAGAATGTGGACAGCTTTTGCATACAAGGGGTACGAGCGAAATGTTCATTTGCTGTTTCTGTGAATCAATAACTTTTATTTTTTATCCCGACAGAGATCCAAACAAGGTAAATGATGAATACCTCCAAAAAGTACGTTGGCGTCCGTTTAGTTTCAAAAAGGAAAATTACCTAGACATTGGCGATGAGCTAGTTATGAAAGAAGGTCTTTATTTGGAACGTTATGGGATTTGGAAAAAACTTTTCCCACTCCATTGGATCCGGCGGCATAGCAAAAACGAGCATGGTGATCTGGACTATCCTGAGTCTGATGAATTGAGTTAATTTTTCTATGAGAATGAATTACAGAAATAAAAACTTTTTTTTTTGTGTTTTTGAAAACTTTTATTTTATTCCACTTAAACTGTAACAGATTTTTTTTTGTTTAAATAAACTTAAAATAACTACAATTATATAACGCTTTTTTGTGAATTACCTTAGTGGTTTTCATTACTTATTTTATTCATCTTGAACTAACTTACTCAGTGTATTTCTTTTATGTGTTTTTTTTTTTTTTTTATGATTTTGACAGTTTTCTTAGTTTCTTGTGTTAAAGGAAAAATGTGGCTCTTTTTTTCTGTTTCTAAAAATTACTACAAAAAAAAACAAAAACTTACTATAAACTAAACCTGAGAGAAGGGTAAGCTCCGACATGTTGTCTTTATTCCGCCAACTCCCAGGCCCAGTGTTTGAGAAACACCAACCAAATTATTGGCAGATCAAAAACCACATGCCGGGCCCATTCTGACCTAACCTAAAGGTTTGCAGCAGCCCAGTCTAGTCTCTAATATTTATCTCCCTACTTTTATTTTCTTTTCTGGTATGCTAATGCAGTATCTCAGATTAGCATTTTCGTCCGCTGAGTGTACAGGCACATGCAGAATTCTCTTGTCTGTTGCTCTTTTAGTTAAATAATATACATACTTATGTTAGGTATGTTCGTCGAATCTGATAAATAGCCATGTGCAGCGAGCACCGTGGTGTAGCGGTAAGTGCGTTGGACTACTACGCAATACTGCCCGGGTTCAATCCCAGCCCGAGTCCAAAATCTAAAAGTTTTTTCACGATGCCACCTCTTGCGAATGTCTGGCAAGCAATCAAAGAGTAGGTATCATTTGTCAATGAGCTTCTCAACTCGCCGTTCGGAGTCGGCAAAAAACTGTAGGTGCCCTCCATTCGTGTAAAAATATAACACGCACACATAAGAGGTTGCGAGAAGCAGGCCCAGGTTCACCCCGAGCTGTAGCACCACCTAAAGTAAAACTGCATCCAGATACAAAAATGACTCAAGTGGTATGTATCCACTTACTAATGAGTTTCCGAAATGCCTAGGGTCAGGATAAAATATTCCCGAAATAAGTTCGTTTTCTGTAAGATTTGCCGATCGCCGAAAAATGATTCCTCACAAGATCTAGAATAAAGTTAACAATTCTAGATACCCCGGAAGCATCCAGTAGTCTCTTGTTAAAAACGTAATGCAGAAAGTCGAAACGAGCGTTTCTGTACATCTGGATACAGGCCCGAAGACATTTTATCTCAAATATACGAGTTTTTTTCCATATACCTATGTACATAATACATGAAGAAGGGCTTATTTTCCATCATATTGGACAAACATAGGTAAGTCAATATTGGACGAACAAATGATTGGTAATATATAATTTTTACGTCAGATCTTAGATGGTTAGAGTAGAAAAAGCTTTTAAGAGACATAAATGCCGCCCTTGCCTTCTTTATTAACTGTATATTTATGTGGTCATTATAGTAAAGGAATTTATCGAGATGGGTGTCTGGATACTTCACAATAGGTTTTGCCTCGATTTGATGCCCTGTTACTTGTAAATTCTTCCAGTTACTTCGCAAATCTGAATAACCGCGGCTTAGTGAGGTGCGGAACAATTTGGTATATTTTTAGTTTCCATTCCTGGCAAAAGGTTTGCAGTTTGTCGAATTGGACTTGGAGTTGCCTTTGTATCCCTTCGATCTTTTCACCGTGAGCATACAAGATGAAGAAATAAAAAAATTCAGCAATCTGGTTCAATTTTCATTGTCTAAAGCAAAATACAACAGGATTCCAATAATCTCGTACATGTGTGTTCTACTATATTGAATTAAATTAAGCCACCGCGCGCAGGTTTGATCAAATCATTCCAAAAGGGGTACTGTTCGAAATTTGAACCGTATCTGACAGAGACCGTTGAATGAATTTCAGCAAATTTATTCGTTTTGAACTCAAAGTCCTCTTTTGGTTTTCTAAAAGCAAATTCAATTAGAAAAAAACAATTTATTTACTTAAATTTCATACCCATTTTCAACAAATGTTGTAAGAAAATCGATCATAAGTTCCACTACGCCTGCTTCAGGGTCATTGGGTTTGAATTTCGCGAGAGACATTTGAAAGACATACATTAGGTCATCCATGTGCTCAGCAGATTCATCTAAAAGATTCACAGAAAATTAGCAACACTAAGATGACCGCGCGCTCACTGTTCATTACATCCAGGATAATTTAAGTTGCTGAATCTGCCTTTGTATGAGAATCGATAGGGATACACGTTGACATATTTCGATGCTAGGCTAGCAAGTTTGTGAGCACCAAAACGAATTAAGGAGTCGGAGAAAAGATCACATAGGTGTCCAAAGTTACCCTCCTCAATCGTCGTGCTATTGCCAAAGTAGTGTGATCGGATTGCTGTAGTTATTTCATGCTCTCGACTGTGTTTGGAATACATAAAGCAAGTTGGTGCTACCCTCTCGAAATCATTATTGAATTCAGTCCTTAAAACATCATTGGTGAGAAGTTCTGCCAAATAATGAACATGTTGATTTAAAATACATATTTAAATTGTATGAGAGTACCTTGAGCTGATGTACAAAATTCTCCATTTGTAAATCCAATAAGTATTGGAACTTTTGCAAATCTGCCCGCTTTGAACGAAACATAAGGATCTTCTGTCAAAAACTGTTCTTGGCCGAAACTTTCCTCTATTACTGGTAGCCAAAGAAATATTGGATTATCCTTTCCAAAGGAAAACATTCGTCGCAATGTTTTGGCAATTTCAACTCCACTAAATTTATTTAAGCAGCTTACTATATCAGATGGATTTGATATTGGTTCCCTGCAGCCCATTATGAGTGCTTGCCTCTTCGCTAGTTCAAATTGGTTATAGCGTGGAATCACAGTCTGCGGGGGTAATGATCCACTCATTATTATCGCTTTATGAAATAATCCCTGTGACATTGGAGAAACTAAATGCAGAACGACACTCATTGCTCCAGCGCTATATCCGATCAAGTTTACATTGTTTGCGTCTCCACCGAAATATTTGATATTAGAACGTATCCATCGTAGTACCATAACTTGATCCTTGAGAGCAGCATTACCTGGTACCTCCGCACTACCAAGATTAAGCAATCCCAATGAAGCAAGTCGGTAGTTGAATATAACTAAAATTACGTCTTTCTCTAAAAGGTATTCAGGCCCCAAAAAGTCACTTGCTCCTGATCCACCATAAAAGCCACCGGGATGAATAAACACTATAACCGGTCGGAGTGTGGTGCTATTTTCCTATCAAAGCCTGTAGATGAGCTCTCAAATGTATTCCAATCACTTACCACATTTTTGGAGTACACATTCAGAAAGAGGCAATCTTCTGAGCTGTTGTCTGTAAATATGGAAGGACAATCTCTACCCTCATGTCGAGCATCTATTACATTGGAATCGTATTCAACTGCTATTGGATCCTGTTAAAAAAATTTGATCGAGGTATTCAATTGAATTGATTTAAGATTACCTTAAAACGAAGTTCTGCGATCGGTGGTTTTGCATAGCGAATGCCTCGAAATGCTGCGCATTTTTCACCTTTCCAGTTGTGGAATTCACATCCTACGTAGATGGAGGGTATTGAGTTCGTGTGAACTTTTATTGGACCACTTTCACATTTCAGCGATTGTACCATCCGAAAGAAAAGAAAAGCGATCGTAATTCCTCGTATTTTCTTATTCATCTTTGCGGACAAACTAAGCTAAGTTCAGGCGCTAGACTGTACTCACACTGATTAGAACAATTTAATCGTTTACTTTAATCTGTTTTGTTATCACGTTATTATACTCGTACAAACAAATGTTTTCCGAACTCGGTGATCTTACAGAGATCGACTGATAACAACCTCGTCCCGTATAAAGCATGCCACGGTCAATTCACGCCAAGCAAATTATTCATTAAGGATGACATTTCATTCTACAGACCATCGCTGACATCGACTGCAGTACGCTTACCCTTTTTATTCTGACGTCTGACGAGTGAGACTGTTCTCGTGTTGTTAGTAATTTACATTAAACGTGAGCGAAATTGGAATTGGGTGCATTTAAATGAGTATGCATGCACCATATGGTTCATCGTTTGATCGTCGGTGCAATTATTCTTATCAGAATGTCTGCTTGTTGGCCAGTTGTGACCTATGGGATGGAATACTTATTGCCTTCAACAATATACCACTCAAATTGACCAATTGAGCATGAGTCATTCTATACGTGGGGAGATGGTGATTCCACTTAGGAAAGTAGTAGTTCTTCTATGGACAATCTGTTTTGCTACTGTGGCATGATGCTTTTGTGGTTGCGTGCATCACTTTTTATGCAAATTTATGCGCATGCTGAGTAGTAGGTGGAAAGGGGTGTCGATCGGTGTATCTGCGGCATGAGTTTTTGATCGTTTACAATTCATAGTAATCGTCGGTGCCGTATCACCACTTTAGATGGTCCTTTTGATGTATACCATCTGGCAAATTGTTTTGTAATTTGTTCTTTTTTATCGTTTCAAATTTTTAGGGGGAGGATAACAATTGTGGAATATATAATTTTTGACTTTTGAGTATCAGGGATGCAGGAGTTTTTGGGCCCGGCACCAAACTATTCGAACCCATGGGCAACTACACTAGCAGCTTTCAATCTGTGCTATTCTGTGCTATGTCAGAAAGCCAAGCCGCTATCAAGACAATTGGTGCTCATGTCATCAAATCTGGGATTGTCTGAGAATGCCTAGATAAACTTAATAGACTTGTCGAAGGAAACAATGTCACCATCGACTGGGTACCAGGACACCTGGGGATATAAGGTAACGAAGAGGCGGACAAACTTGCCAGAAAAGGGGCTGCTTCACCCTTCGTGGATCCTGAACCATTCTGCGGCATAAGGGAGCACACCATAAAAGAGAAACCTCGATAACTGGGAGAGAAAACCAGGACCAAGTCGTGGACAAAAATGCAGAAGAAAAAATGCAGAAAAAAGACAGAAGAAACTGGTGGGTAAATTACAACCTGAAGAGATTCAAAGCTTGCATTAGCCTAGATAAAAACAAGCTTCGCATCCTGAATGCGTTCCTTTCTGGGCATTGCAAAGTTAAGGGGCCATCTCAGGAAGTTGGGTCTATCAGATGAAGACTCATGCAATTAGTCCAGTGAAATGGCGGAATGTGGGGTATTAACCCATAAAATGTTCAAGTGTTTAGGTAAACACCATCTCACAGCAGATAATCTATTGCACCCAGTCTTCTGCTGCGATTTCTCAGCGAAATTGACCTGGATGAAGTAACAATGGTTTTCTTGACGCCTTACCATGATTTTGATTATTATTAATGAAAGGCAATGATATATTCACATATGTATATACAACTATCACCGCGACGATTCTGTGTGTAACTGACTTTCGGTTAGGGCAGGGGTCAAATGCATCAAGTGGATAACAATTAATGATGGTCAGATTCTTGCCACCGAATAGGTTAATTCCATTATTGAAGAATTACCTTTTTCCATTTCATTCCCTATCAGATTTCTACCTATATACACATATCCACAGCCATTGAATTAATCATTTGTTTGCAAAACAAAACAAAGCTGTAGAATTGAGGAAATACAGATTTACAAGAAAAATAAAAAATTGTATTTAAACACGTGACCTTTTGAATTAAACCTTTGTCGATAGGATAAGATAAGACGATGTTTGTATAAATGGCTCTTTGTAGTACCTACACCACTGGAAATGTTCCCATGCAATCAGGGATCAAACGAATCATTCAACCTGTCCATATTCGGGTGTTCACATATTCATCTGTACATACACATGTATTTATGTATAAATGAACAATCAGAAATGTATATTGTCGCGCATAGGGTAAAGTATTGTGGGCGTTTTTTCACCCCTGACAAGGACAATTGACATACCCGAAGCCGATTTCAATGGATTGTGATAGAGAGGGTATACGTACACAATCACGACAACTTTGACAATGGGGTTGGATCAATATCTATTTATCTAGGGCTTGGTCTTCTGCAGTTGAAGGGCAATTCCGATGTTGCTGCTCTCATGGAATGTGTCCTCTTCTTAAGCCTTTTGTATCCGTAATGTTATAAAACAAACGTATTGTACAAAGAGAGGATACAAAAAAAAAGCATTAGATTATCTGCAAACATTAACTCAAGTTAATTGATGTTATACATCAGGCGAATTTAATCTTAATCGACTAATTAGTGTCGGTTCAATAATCTGTAAATCGGCAATGGGCCACCAAAGAGTGGTGGCTGGTTCCTTAGGCACAAAGTAGTTTTTGTTAATTGTGCTGACACCTTAAAGGACATTATCTTAAGCCTCTACATCAATACGAGTTGATTAATTGAACATTCAGGAAATAAATTCCAAATCCTATCTTATGTGTTAAGGTCTTGTAAAGATAAATAGAATGTGATTTAATATGCATTTTGTTAAGTCAGCCATTTTGCTTCTATCTTCTATATCTATAAAAATCAAACATTGTTTGTATGTATGCTATGGACACCGAAACCACCGAACCAATTGAACTCAAATATTTGAGAAAATCTTTGGCATTGTCCTGAGAGTGTTTGTGTGGAGTTTGGTCAAGATCGGTCCGCTAGGAGCTGAGCACATGTTGCAAAAAAGGGGGTAAAAAGCACATTACACAGCTCTTAGCTCAACAATGGCTTATCGAATTTAAAAAATTAAAAAATAGGTGGATTTATTGGCACTTTACTAAATCCACCTATTTTTAGTTTTAACAGTCATGCAGCAGTGGGTGACATCATAGTGTGGGTAATGTGTATGCGCGCTCAATTCGGCGCACAGGCAGGTACTCCTTTGGTGGCGGCGATGCTGTTAATATGTATTTTTTACAAAGCGTAACAACACACGCAGGGTATCCGCTTGGATAAATTATTGTATGGATGTACATATCTAAACTTATACTCGTATGATGCGTTAATTATTATTATTTGATTTTGGTGCGGTTGGCGCTTTTAGTTTGATCGGCGCGGCTTTCAATTACCCAAACAAAATATTGTCGCCACTTCTCACTTCACGTGCTCGTATTTGTTTTGTATGCATTTATTATCCATCCATCCCTGTTTTCGAGACAAAGACAATCGACTAATAAATTTCCAAACGATTTCGTTATGCGGGTATAGGAATGACTCTCCATACTCTACACTCAATCATACACAATCCAATGTTGCATGCGGCCATAATCGGAGCGGTTTTTTTTTAATTCCATCAATAGTTGAGGACAATTGAACTTCAAAACCTAACGAATTAATGATGGCATATCTAGTGAATAGATCTGTGTGAGAATAATAAACTATGTACATAGTGCTATTTCCAAAAACAAAAACATTCCATTTCCAATAAAACGATGATAACGATGCACGAGAGGTGAAGAGATTTTGTCTACATACGAGTAACCATTTGGCTTTTGTTTGCTCATTATCGCAATATTTGACATTAAATGTCGAAATACCTTTCAAAGACAAACAAATCTATGAATGGGTTAAATAACCGTTTTGACTTGGAGCCATTCTCAGGACCAATTTCTATCAAATAAACGCAGCGTTTGTACGAGTATGTATGTATAAATCAAAAACCAATCTGTATTATTGAATAGGTACTCACATCCACTTAACACGAAAACAATAAATTCAGAAACAAAAACTGTGCGCCTGTGAACCGCGTGCGATATCATCACAACTATTTGACCAGTCCATCCAATATGGAAGGAAACACTCGTGGTCGTAGCAAAAAAATGAACGTTTCCCTGGAAAGAGAGGCAAAATTTATGCGAATTTCTGTTAGGACTTCATTGACTGATTTCAATCTCTGACATCACATGGGTTGCCTAGCTGACTTGTTCCTGTATAACACCGATGACCGCACTTGGCAATCAAATTCAATATACGTGGTACACGCTAACAAAGTCACTTCGACTGAAATCCATATATGCTTTCTTATGGCTTTCTGGCCCATCCGTGAGGACAATACACTTTACGTTAGAATCGCTGAAATGGTGCCACAAATAGGTAGACACCTATGGAGAGGATCCAGCTACAAGTAAGACGTAAAGGAAGTCGTAGACGACGACCGCGACTATAGGTGTAGAATTTGTAACCGCGAAAATCCATAAGACTTAAATTGAAAGATATGAGTTTTATGGCTTTCCTGGTATGCGCATGCGCACGCGTGCGCTCATTTACTTGGAGTGGTGGCTCAGCTAGTCTTACGGTGGATGCGATTAATAGTTAGGTCACAGTTGAAGTCCAACTGGAAGAATTGGATGAAATCTGTAAACACATAAATAAAAACATTATAATCCGGTGCTCAGTTGTGCTCCAGCTCCACGTTGCTGTCGTAATATCTGACGCAATCAGGAAAAGAGATATGTATAGACATATTGAAAAAGAATTCACTGGAATAGGCGAACACTATCGATGACCTCCAGGAGATGCAAATGAAAAAGGTTGTAGGGATACATGGCCGAAGGAGGTAGAGTTGTATGCGTTGTTTTAACTTGACAGAAAGTTATACTTTAACTGATACAATTTAATTTAATTTAAAAATTATTTATTAAATACACTTATAACTACTAATTGATTCTCCCACGCCTTTTAATTATCACGCTTCTTTCAATTTAACATTTACCCTAAATAGAAGGTGCGTGTGTAAATAGAGAAAATGACAGCCCACAGCACGAAACAGTTTTGATTTTGATAGTTAGTTGTCACCAGCGTATAATATACCAGCAATAACATACGTTTGCTATAAAACAAACCACCCTAGTGTAATACATATTTCGCACGTACATATGTTCTCCCTCTTAAACCGCTGCTCCTGCTCAACATTACTTTAGGGCGAATTCGACACTTTGTTGTCAAATAAGATTATTGATGTCCATGGTCTCACCCTAAATCACAACAGTGGCTCAAATTCTCAGTCTAGTGCTAAGTTGACAAAATCCATCAGCATAGTTCAAGTCCCGCCTAACTACGAGCACCAAATCGACCTATCTGCAAACAGCACAGAAGAGGACAAGGACTTCTAATGAGGCAATGTCTATGGGGTTGTTTTAGTAGCATTTGAGATTTCGGTTGAATGACTATGATGCTTCTGCTTTAGTGGTATGTAATGATTTTCATCCCCGCCAATTGATCACGGTTAAAACTGAAAACCTAATGAAATCAAAATTAGGGAATGCTCTTTCAAGTGAGTGGTGATGTCTGCAGACCTTTTTCTGACAACGCAGCCTTATTTCGCACGACGACTATACACTCTCTGGTGTTTATATCGTTTTGGTTTTACTGGTCACAAATGCAATAAATCACTCTTTTTGGGATTTTAATTTTAGGGTTTGCAGAGCTGGAGAAGGCTTGATGGTTGTACTGGGAGCAGCTGTTTTTTTTTTTTTTTCATTTTGTTCGTGAAGTTATAGGCACATCTTAAAAAGGAAAATAAAAGAAATAAGTTATTAATCAAATAGTTGTTCACCTTCAAAATATCCCTGTTGTATAACATGTGTATCTAGTATCTCGTCAATTGCACTTACCACGCAACATGACTCTACATTCTACAACTATCGCAATTCGCTTGCAAGTCGCGTGCCATATCTAACCCCAGACTAAAAATGGTCTATTCTCTCTCTCTGTCTAGAGAAATTGAAATTTACTTGATATCAAAATTTAGACGTGTGTTACTTCTATGAAAACCATTAATTCCATGACACCATGTCCGTCATCAGCATAATTATCACCTACAGTGGATGAGTTTCAATTTTTATCACACTTTGACGTCGCGCCATTCACCGTGCAGAGGCTGAATTGAGAAAACCCAATTTATTATAGGTCTCGGGTCTCGCGTATGTCTAATTGGAAAACCCAGAGGAAAACGCAATTCGAATTCACGCAACTAGAATGCAAATGGGTTCCTATCTTCTTTGCCCGAATTGGAGAGTCAATTTTTGAGTTGGAAACATATGCATTTTTTTTTTTCTTTTTAGTGGTGTACTCGTATGTGACTTTAATTGATGCGATGGCACGCGGTCTATTTTGTTATCGCCTTACCTTATGTATAACAGTATAGGGGTTCAGCTACTACTAGGCAGGCACACTTTTGATGGATAGTACGAGTATTTTGATAGTAATTCTACCAGCTCTTGGTTGGCTTGTGGTTTTGCAGTTCTATTAACTCCAAGGAAGTGATAAAACGAAATGAGTTCATTCCATACAGACACAGACAAGCTTCACAAAATTATGATTATTTTAATATCTCTGTAAATTTTGGATGCATTATTTCTTTTTCTATGAAGGAATAACGCTTTCGTTTTGCTATGTTATGGTGGTATATAGTGTGCTACGAGGTCTCTGGACAGCGCAATATTACGTACCCGTCAAGACTAAGATGCTCCTTGCCAAAACTCTGCGGCTACCAAACCTACTGTTTTGTTGTGAAATTTTTTCGAATGTGAATCTAGACGAAAGTTGAACCTGGTCTTTAACAGTGTTGCCCGCCTAAAATAGTTTTGGAATAGGCGGATATATGCTCGTGCCTATTGTAACATTCATAGGCTGTTCACTCGACAGCCATTGCCTAGTTTCGCTTCATGAGATTCACCGTAGTCAGCTTCCTAGCTTTTTAAGAAGCTAACTTTCTCTCCTTTTCTACGAACCTGCACACTTAGGAGTACAATGCTTAGATCGCGTGCCCTCCCGAGTATAATGAAAAATGTACACACGACGCCTTTTTGGTCGCGGGCGTTCGTGTGTACAGTTCTATTAGTTTTCTATGTACTCATGGTGCGCGACGAAATGGGAGTGTTCCGCACTCAAGGAGCTCGTGTGGCATTGGCCTAAAACTATTATGGAATATCTGTCCAATGCTCATAATTAGTTCACTCTAAATATCATATTTATAATATTGTTTTTAACTATGTAGTATTTTTTTATCATTATTATTATTATTATTTTTATTATTATTTTTATTACTTTTATTACTATTATTACCCCTAGATTTTTCTTATTGTTGCGCTTTTTAGTGTCCACATTTCTCCTCCATTTAATAGAACCGACCAAATGCAGGATTTGACAAATTTCATTTTCAGATTGAAGTGTATGTATGTATATCTCTACTTAGTAATACTTTCTTTACAGAATGCTGCCCTCGCCTGCTCTATTCTGCATTGGATTTCTTTATTAGGGTTTGCATTGCTATTTATTATGCAAAAAACAATAGGACCCTTCCATTTGTGCAAAATTATAACACGCACACACAAATGTTTGCGAAAACCCCCGAACTGTAGTGCCACCTAATGAAAGAAGAAGTTATACGTACATATAAAAGTACATGTATAAAGTTACAAAAAAAAAAACAACTCGGCTAATGTAAAAAAAAAGAATTGTCATCCGAATGAACTCACTTTACCTAAACATCCCTTGGTTCACATAGTTTCGTCCTATTCTGTAAAATATGACACTTTAAATTCAATTAAGAAAAAACTCATAAAAAACAGAAACACAATAAAATGAGACAACAATTGAAACGTGTCTACATGACTGCAAAATAAATGCGAAAATCGTGTTTACATCAGCGGCAGCATTTCCGGTAGCATCCATTTCATTGTTTTCAGGGCCGTTGTTGAGTAAATGTTTTTTTTCCACTTGAATAAAATTAAAGAAAATCAAAACTTAAATAAACCCTCTTTAGTCTTCGAAGACCTAGATTTACTAAGCTCCGATTCAGGTTTTCAAACCTATTATTCAAAAAACGTGGTCACTCTCATTCCAAAAAAAAATAGCATGTCAAACCATTGTGATCCCCCTGGATACGGCCTTGATCAGGTTAGTTGCCGATTTAGTCTATGGAGACCACAATTTTCCATGCTCGGGTTCAGTTTTCTAAACCTATTTTCACACTCATCGCAAAAAATCATCTCGGCGGGGGAATCAAACAATAGTTATATCACTCTTCCGGCTACGTCCTCGGATGTTTCGCATCAATGATCACGAAAGCAGTTTAAAATCGCAACTTTTTAAAATTTGAAAAGAAAAAATCAACAAATTCGCAACAGTCTATTAGGACTGGTATAGGTTTGATAATCATTTTAATTGCCCGAAAATTGTTCATAGATTTCACAGTGTATGTATACTGAAGGGTTGTTTTTAATTCGTTCCACTAAATGACAAGAGGGGTTGGGTTGTTTTTTTGATAAATCAAAAATTTCAAAGAAAAGAAAAGGGAAAGTATTGATAAGTTTTTTTTTATATTGTTTAATAAATTGCACTTCAAAATCAATTCTGCAAATACAATTCGAACAATTACTACAAGGTGTACATTTTTCCATTTCTATTTTTGAGGGTATAATATAAACAATCAATCAAATTACTGTTCTGACTCCTGCTAAAATTTTTACATAAAAGTAATAATTTTGTCCATAAACTCGAAAGCAGATGCTTTTCTACAAAACATTGGAAATCCTTTGGAGAAGAGGGATGTTTTTCCTCAAAATGTTTTGTTGTGACACAGGAGGAGATATGAGTCCACCACTCCAAAGCGTGAAGAGTATTTTTCAACAACTGAAAATGCGATAAGCAACCACAGACAAAGGAATATTGGCTTTGATGTACGTACATATGTTTATTTACACATCTACATATATGTACATATGTTAACAGGATTATATCTGATGTAAACAATTGTTTTTACTTCTTATAAGTTAAAAAGCCAAACAAAGGAGCAATTACTGGAAGCTTGTCATCGTATGTGTGTCGTGCATAAAGTGAGTTATAAATTCATTATCTTGTGAAGATATCGGGATTCAGTTCAGTTTTCGGTGCTGACCTGGTAACTGCTGTAATCATAAGCTCTTCACTACTGAAGTTCCTACTTGGCTTTTTCCGCAAGATGTATCTGTGTGAACATTGGATCAGTTTTCGATTTGGGGTATGCCCGCCCCAAAAAATTGATTTAGTTAACGATAAATATTCACTTTAATTGTAATCGTGACAAATATCAATCTGTACATAGGTTGGAAAATCCATGGATTTTTTAATAGGTGGCGCCACTAGAAAATGATCATGACTCATTGCGAGAGGACCACCTGTTACTAGCTTATGAGATTTCGTTCAATCGTTTGCCAGCTACAGTCGTTTGATTGACGCTACTTTCGCCATAGTAAAAATAATGGAAACACAGGAGTATCGCATCTTGATCAAACATTGTTTTTTGGTGGGAGAAACTTCCGAACAATCATTGTAATGGTTGCAGAAATATAATCTGCTCCTCCGAGAACAACAGTTTATCGGTGGTTTAGTGAATTTAAAATGTGTCGTAGTTGCACCGAAGACGCACCTCGCTCTGGAAGGCCAGAAAAGGCTACGAATGCGGAAATCGTAAACCAAGTGCATCGAATCGTTTTGAGTGATCGAAAAGTGAAGTTGCGCAAGTTGGCTGAGGCCATGGGTATCTCAAAAGAATGGGCGAGGTACATTTTGCACGATGTTTTGGAGTTGAAAAAGCTATCGGCGCGATGGGTGCCGCGGTTGCTGACCGTCGACCAAAACCAAGGCTGATGATTCAAAAACCGGCCGGTTTAGCGTTGTTGCAGCGTAATCGAGCGGACTTATTTTTGACATTTTGTGACGATGGGTCCATTACAATACGCCTGAGTCCAATAGGCAGCCGGCAGAGTGGCTGGAAACCACGAAAGCCGACCAAAACGACCAAAAGGCCAAAGCTCGGCCGGGAAGGTTTTGGTCCCCGTTGTTTGGGTTGCACATGGCATAATCCTCATCGATTATCTGCAGACGGGAAGAACAGTCACAGGATAGTATTATGCAGGGTTATTGGACAAACTGAACGACGAAATAAAGAAAAAACGGCCTCATACAGCGAAGAAAAAAGTTCTGTAGCATCATGATAACACACCGGCACACACGTCTTTGAAACCGATGGCCAAATTGGACCAATTACAATTCGATTCGATTCGGCTCCCAGCGACTATTATCTGTTCCCAAACCTCAAGCGGTGGTTTCAGGGAAAGAGATTCAAATCATCAAGTCATCGCGGAAACCGAGGCGTATTTCGAATGCTTGGATGTTTCATACTACAGAAAGGGCATCGAAATGTTGGAAACATCGGCATACCAAGTGTATTGCTCTCGAAAGCAACTTTGTTGAAGAGTAAATATAACTTTGCCTAAGAAACACTTTTTTTCATTAAAAATCCCGGGACTTCCCAGCCCACGAGTAGAATGGATGAATAATCTCAGCATTTTCGATTTAAAAATAGTCCAACAATAAGTTAAATACAACTCATGTATCGTGAAGGTAACTACTGCAACTCCATGGGGCTTCAAACAATGTAATAGGTTTTCTATCCTTTCAATTACTTTCAATTACGTTTACTCTCAAAGTCATGGTCTCGCGGTAATCCCACTGTTCAATTGAAAATAATTAACTGAGAACTGAAAATGTTGTCAATTGCATGGCCCTGCGCGGCAAGGCAAGCGCGCCCCAAAAGATTTAATTCTGATTCACAATGATATTATATTTTGTGTACCAATTTTTCTGTAAATCATAAAACATAAAACACATTCGAGGGTGTTGCGCTTCCTTTCAAATCGAACACATGCATACATTTGAGGCATTTTTCATCAATTAATATCAATTAAGGACATCAAAAAAAAGCGATAGATATACCCTACGTTCCTAAACAATTACGAGATCCATAAGCGAGGGGACGTTATTTGGCATATGCGTGATAGTGATAGATCTTTTGGGGTTTTTCGACAAAATAACATAATGACTATCGTTATACTCAATTTAAATTCAATAAACTGCAGCAGTTACAGGAACCTAACATTTTTACTTCATGAATTCTCGTTTAGTTTCTTTGTGAGAAAAAAGAATATAAAATTTTATTCAAATGACCGCCATTTATAACATTTCTTAAAGTACTCTTTAAATACATGTACAAAGATTACAATCGACGAATTTCAATACTTAAAACCATTCTAAAACAACAAATGAAATCGATCTCAATGACCCAATCAATCAAAACGATACTATTGTTACGATTGTTCCGCATCAAAATGGTCTTTATGGTTCGAAATCTGAGATCCTTTTTCTTTGAAATTTGCATATTGCGATCACACCAAAACCCATCCCTTCGCCTACTTCACATTATGTCGCACATGAAAGAAAAAGAAATCACAAACTCGATTTATCAAGGACCTACCCAAAGAATAATGCTATTGTGTCCGATGAAAGGAGGGAAAAGCATCTGTGAAACCCCCGAAGGATCACTTGATACTCTCATTAGATTTGAACCGAACAAAAGGTGAACAATATGAATATCCGACTAGCATTGAACATTCAATCTGTTCAGAGTTACAACACACTTGAAAACCCCAAATTCGCGGTTTACTGAGACTGCTATATGCATTCTAACAGCATATACATATATTCTTGGAACTTAACAAATCAACCATGTGGAACTGTTGACGCATGAAAACCTCAAGCTTAACTGGCCTCTAATTGAATGCAATTGAAAGGAATAGTATCGTTTTGTATACTATCCTGGTGCCAATGCCGACGCCGATCCTCTTCGCAAATAGCGACCATCGTGCAGCCATCCGTGAGAAAACTTTGATGCATGATCCGCAATGTTTCATTCCTCTTGATTGGGGGTTGAATCTCCGGGAATCCCTCTTCAGATTCAAAATTCCCAAAGGAGAGGGCACTCATATTTGTTACACACATATAAGCACAATGGCATTGAGGCTTGAGGGTCTGGTGACAAGGACGACAAGTAGCATATTGTAACAGTTCAGAGCGACAATGAAGCTGGTGGACGTACGTACACTCGTACTTGTCTTTGGCAAATGGAAGAGAAATAGTATAGCAAATAAGATGCGTACACCATCACCCCTTTGCATGAAAAAGAAGAAGTGACACGTTATTCCCTCACAACAAACTATGATATGGTTGTACTAATGAACATTTAAATTATGTCTATAGTGCATCTCTCTGCACCCTTAATTGTCAGTAACGCAGTTACTCGTAAGTATTAAAGTAATTTCAATTTTAAGTGGGTATTCACTGTTTTTTTTTTTTAAGTGGAGAAGGCTGCACGGTTGAGGATGCACCATGGGCAGTACGATATTGAAAAATCAAACTCCTCACAGTGGGTGATTTAATCAAAACACATACTCGTAATAATATTCCATGTAGTTCCTCCAGAGCAATAAACTATTAAGCTAACGTTGAATTTTCTATTGTATCGTTGTATTCTCAGTATCTACATCTACATGTGTAAATAAATATACTCTCGTACTTAAGTTATGTTTATCCATCATCCAGAAGTGGAATATTCGACTTTCTTAGATTTTCTTTGGTCTCAAATTGCTTGCTTTTGGGTTTTACGGGTATTCTCTAACGAACTGTGGGCAACCGCAATTGGCAGCCGACTGTACACAGATATTCGTAAACCACATTACGGGCCCGCACAAATGAATATATTCGGTTGGCAACATCCCACAATCCCAACACAGTCCAAAAACGGATTAAGGCACCCAAAATACTCGTACATATGTATATGTCAATGGTTTTTAAATGAAAATTGACATTCGCACAAAAGGTAAAGACAACAAACACCCTTAAGATTGATGTTTTAACCCCTTTAACACCAAATGCCTATGCCGATGCTATTGAGGTCTCTCTCTCTTGAAAGCCAGACTGCAGCTCACTTTAACGGGGGTATATTGATAGATGTTTTGTTGTCTATTAACAACAATTCAACAATCATTCATGACAAGCAACGTGTGCTGTGCCTTTTTAATTTCGAACCAGATATCCTCTTTTGATTGTTTGGATTTTCAGAAGGAGTGTAATTCGAGCTCTATACTCGTATCTATTGATCCTGAGTTCCAAACAAAACGTTGCACAATTGTTTCTTCAATCAAGGGTTACTGTTATGCTCATCATCATCATCATGATCATCGAAAACTTGGTTCGCATGAATTGAATAGAACTCTTCGTGTCGATATAACCATGAGGTACATGTATGTACATCTGTCTGGTAAAATCTGTTTACGAGTACATTGCAATCTCATTTTGACCTTTTGATTAAATTTTCTCTGTTTGAATATTCGGAAAATGGTTTAATTTTGGTTTGCATTGTATTGAAATCCACTGAAAGTGTATCTTGTGACATTGGTAGTAAAATGTTTAGATACTTAACCTAAATATACGTAAAAGATAAGTAGAGCCTATAGAGAATCAAGCCTAGCCTCTCGCAACCATTTGTGTGTACTTTTGTATAAGCATACTCGAATAGAAGCAACATGGAGATCTAGAAGCTATAAGTATATCGCCATTTCAGATCTTCATTAGGAAGACAGCCACTAGAAGCGCTTTTAAACTACAACTAATTCATAAGTACAAACCAGGTAATCTTACGGGTCATCTAAACATTATGAGCAACATTCCCGATCAGGACATGATCTGCACCGTCGCTGATGTAATGATAAGTGAATACTGCTTTGGCAGAAAATTCGAAGTACATATTGGGGAGCGTACCACGTGGTCAAACGGCGGACCCATCCAAAAGGTCTAGTACGGTACACTGATGGATCAAAAATGGCCTCTGGTGCTGGCGCTGGGGTCTTCGGGCGCATAACACCAGAATCTCCGTCCCTCTTGGATTGGGGGCATAAACTGCGCAACAATCTCAGGCTTAGTTATCAAATGGGAACATAATCTCCGGCTCTCTTATTGGAGAAATGTCCCAGGGTAAGCCAAACTGTTAATTAAGCCTTATACCTATCACAGGAAACATCTAAACCACAGTAAGAAGGTTATTAGGTATCTAAAAAATTTCCTTTCTGTTTATTGCCAACTACGATACCACCTAAACAAGTAAGGCCTGTCTAGCGAGACCGATGTCGACTGTGTTTAGAGGTCGAGACAGCCGAGTAAGTACATCCTTTGTAATTGGCCGGCACTTTTCGGGGTCAGACGGTGTACCCTACACAAAGCCTGCTTCTCGCAACCATTTGTGTGTGCGTGTTATATTTTTGCAGGAATGGAAGAGATCTACAGATTTTTGCCGACTCCGAACGGCGAGTTGAGAAGTTCATTGACAAAATGATACTCTTTGATTGATTGTCAGATAATCGAAAGAGGGGGCACCGTGAAAAAACTTCAAGGTGTTGGACCCCGGCAACATTGCGTAGTTAGTAGTCCAACGCACTTACCACTACACCACGGTGCTCACCAAGGACATATGTACTTGCCTTTATTAGAAAAGTGATTTGCCGCTTGGACTAATTAGTATCCTTTGATACACTAGAGCTTTTAGGTTGTAGTATCAGCCTTGGGACAGGATCCGATATTTAAAAAAAAAAAAAAAAAGATTTTCACCTCTGTCTCTGAATGGCGAGTTGGGAAGCTCCTAAGTGCGGAAGAGAAGAGGAGGTAGGCCAATTCAACCATGCAGGGTAATAAAATGCCTTGGGGAAATTGGGGCGGTTTATGTGCCCTCCTGTGATGGCTTATTCGGGGATCCCGATGGGCCCACTCTGGTGATGGCTCAGCCTTACAACCTCTCTCAACCTAACCTAACCTAACCTAACCTAACCACCGACCAACGGTACCAGAAACAGTTGGTAAGCTAACTTAGCTATCTATCAGCTCTCTTTTATCTTATAGAATACTGTACAATATACAAGCAAGTACATATGTACATATGCATATACACGAAAAAGTATCTACTGACGTTTTTCTTACTCGTAATTGTAACGTGCTCTTAAATCAATCAGCATTATACACATGCATACATTCATACATATGTATACACAAAAATAAGATATATGTATCTTTTGTAGTTTAATTAAATTTAAAAGGGAGGAAAACCAATTTATATAAATTCCCACACTGTAATTCTGCGGGTGGACGTGCAACAGATTTTTTTTTTTATCACCCCGAGTCTCTTACAGCCTATCGAAGGATATTTGCATTATACATATTAAGAACTATGTATGTATAGACAATTCATATACTTTCGGTGATGTCTGAGAACAACGTAACTTGCATTGGCTATGAGGCTATGAATATAAACTGTTTTAAATCTCTATGCTATGCGGGTCAATGAATGACGATGAACTTGAAAACAGATCCATAATATACAATATTATACAATTTTCTATTATATTCTATTACTTTCAATGTCATTTTTTTTTTTTTTTATTAGAATGGTGGGAATAAGTCTCCGCTAATCTTTTTTTAAAAAATAAATTTCAAACCACTAATCCGTTTCAATTTATAATACAATCAAGAATAGCAGTGCGAAAAAGAAACCAAACATACGCACTATTTCTGGACAGGCTTTGGTAGATTTTTTTTTTCTTTATCGGACCTTCAGGATCGACTCTCTCACCACAGGACACAGTCGTGGTCATAGATAAGGTATTTAGGTATTTTAAGCAATTTACCTATTCACATTTTTATTCTATTTTGTCGTCAACAGCATTTTATGGGATAACACGCTGGAGTCCTTGATCCTAAACTATTGTTTGACACGACTCATTGTGAATCATGTGCTTATCTGTTTGTGTCGATCTTCACAATAGCAAACAAAAAAAAAATCATCCCTCTTTGGAACAATAGTTGTGAACTCGTGTTTTTTTTTTTTTGGTAGAACGCTGAGGGTTGTGGTTTTAATTGCATGAAGTAAATCCGTTAAAGTTTATTTTATTCCGTCCTAATTAAGTCGATATCATTGAACATTTTCTGGTTGCTGATAGGCGGATAGATAATGTTTATATCAGTGGGAGCTGGTGAGAAAATATCCTTACTCTCTGCATGAACATGAGGACACGTCATAGCTAGAACAAATCTTTTAAGGGAAACTCATAAAATGCCAGAAGATGTAACTTGAATAAATTTTTTAGTATAACTCCATAAGTACAATTCAAAACTTCGTAAAGGAAAACCGTTATTAACAAACCCTAATTGCACGATCGAACAAGCCATTCTTTCATCAGAAACAAGGCATGTGTCGCCTAAAACGTTATTTCCGAAATAAAATCGAAATCAAAATTCTACGATCTAAGATCAGCCTCACCGATTAAGCTTCGGCTTGTATATGCACCCCAAGATGGTACGTACTCTATAATTTATCTTGTTTACGCAAGGACCTACGTATTACCTTTTTTTATTAAATGCAAAAATCAGATAAGTCTTCATCAGAACGCCTTAATCTTGAACGAGTTCCGAAACGGAAGGGAGTTGGTGTGAATTTCGCAAACAATAGCCACATTGTTATCCTTTTCTTTGAGGTGATTTTGTCGACACCTTAAGGAACGTGATGATAGGTAAAATAACTGAAGAAATAAATGCCCCTGCGTTAACCTTTTCTCACAATAAAAGGTTTTCTTTTTTTCTTCAAGCGAAACAAACAATCATATCGCTGCCGACGTCGTCGTCGTCGTCGTCGTCGGTTGATTTGTTTCAGATACCAAATCTGTCAAATAATTCGTGATCCTTTGAATATTTGGCCGGTTATCTGCGTGGTGGCAACAAACCCTTAATTTGTTCCGGGACCATTGTTTGGTGGTGTAAGGTAAAGTGCTGCCGCAGCACCATATTTAGATATTGTATGGGAAAATTAACATGCAACAAATATTATGAGGACCCTTTTGATCTGACGAATGTAACTTTTGAATGGCAACTGCTCAAAAGTCATTCCAAGGTTGACACAAATGACATCATAAATTCAATGCGCGACGATATGTGGTTATACATATACATATTTGGATATATTGTCTGCCCCCTCCCCTGTCTCTGTGTGAATCGAAATATTTGAATTTCAATTGAAGGTGAGATCGTTAATATTTGCAATTGAGATCGTAAATTTGAATTTGTAATTAAGAAACCAAATTCGATTAGTGCGAAATTCAGGCATAAATTGACAAATTTATTGGCAACAGAACCACCTTCTTTTGGAAGGATAATAGATAGGTAGAGGTAGCAAATTCAAGTCATGAGAACCTCGGGACTCGGTAATAACTTGCAGGAAAAATAAACATTACCACAAAGATTATTCGAAGAGCATCTGTTAAAATAAAATACTTCCTTCTCTAAGGTTAGGTTAGGTTAGGTTGAAAGGGGTTATGAGGCTGAGGCATCATAAAAATACCGGGCACCATTGCGATCCACTGGGACCATCGTATGATGGTACCTGAACCGAAACATTTCCATCCAAACATTTAATTTTCCTGCATAATTTTAAGATTTTATTTTGGCCAGTGTGGCCTGCCTCTTCCAGTGTTTTAAAGAAGTGATTCCCTAGTAATTTCTTTCGAAAACGAGCAATAGCCTGGGATCCTCCGATATTCCTATGTATGTCATTGCAGTATCTGCATTCGTCCGTGTTTGAAAGACCCATTCTTTTGGCATGTTTCCTCAAGAGACAGTGCCCGGAGAGCATTTCTATTAGAGTTCTTAACTTTGCCCTATTCAGACCAAGGATTACCCTGGTTCTTTTATGGTCTATGGTCGGCCAAAGAGCCTTGGATATGATTTTGCCCTGATGCTTTGTTCGTAGCCGTCTCGGTTATAGGCATTGACCCCCTTTCCTTGCTAGCTCATCTGCAAGTTAATGGCCCTCTACGCCAGAGTGTCCAGGCACCCAGCAAGCTTTGACCGTGTTGTGTCTGCTTAGTGATCTGAGTACAAAGCGACATCCTTCTACCATTGCCGATTTAACGATCCACGATTCTAGTGCTCTGAACGCAGCCTGACTGTCGATGAAGATGATGATAGCCTTATCTGTTATTAGCTTTGTCACCAACATTTCCGCCGCTCTGCCTGAAATACACTACAGTCATCTGGAAAACTAAGGCACGTATTTAGCTCCGGTTCTCTTGAATAGATACCAGAGCCCGTGCCATTGTACGTTTTCGACCAATCCGTATAAACCGAAATCTGTGTTTGGTGTGTAGGCGATGTGTTCCCCCAAACTTCTCTCTCCGGGTATAACGCCATTGCTTCTATTTCTGAAATAGCCTAAGTTAGTGAGTCTAATCGCACTCCTACTTGCCAGGCGCATTGTATGCAGATCGAGTGGCATAAGATTGCTTCTATAATGATTGAACTAAATTTTGCAGTCTACTTGTTTCAATATAGGTACCTAAAACGCAAAGAACAAAGAACGTATAAATAAATACCAAGAGGAAGAAGTTTTATCATATAGAAACATACATAGATACTCATTTACCTATGTTTTAAGGTACATAGGCACGGTACTTAAAAAAGAAGTTACAACTTGCTTCAAAGAAAAACAAACAAACTAATTTAAATAAAAGAGATACAATTATTGTGCACCTGGTTGGTTTTCTACAAAACTAGAGACAAAGACAGATGTCATACCAAGCTCTGTGCCACCAATTGTCACGTAGTTAGAGACATAATAGTTACGAATATACGTTAACCCTTTTAACCCTACTGCTACCGCCCCCATACTTTGGTGCATCAGTGTTACTTGTTACACAGAAAAACATGTTTAAAGAAATTAAGTTCTTTGGCCATAGTTGAAAAACGGCATTTTGTCTGTCCCACAAAGTGCCAAAGGAACCAGGTGAAAATTCTTTGAGGTTATCCCCCCGCAAGTCAATTACAAAACCCGAATGGGGTTGAAGGTATCCATCCAATCAGAAAGTAGACGAAGTTAAATAGAATGCAAAGTAGAAAATCGCACAACACAATAGGCAAATTCACATACACATACTCGTACACGTCTTCGTAACAATTTCCACTGCGGATAAAATATTTTTGTATCTGGATAACAACTTCAAGGCGGAGTCAGAACATATCCGTGTAAGTGCGTACACTAACACATGTGCTATTGTGTATCTATATACAGAGTGAAGGAATCGTTCTGCTCGTCTGTTCATAAACTGCATAGCAAACCAACCCTAAAACTTGGAAATGGAACTCCAAAAAGGGACTTAGGAAAGTGACTAGTGATGAGGGATTCAGTTTACATTGCGCAGTCGTTGGGTTCGGACGTTGTACCTTCCTTTCTGTGTGCTGTGCCAAGCAAAAAATTGGATTAAAAAGAAAAGTAAAACAAAATTGTTTAATAAAAGATTTTGGTCAAAAAAAAAAATAACATGGTGATAATAAGTTCATTGACAGTGCTGAACGGTGGCGCTAGTCCGCCGCCAACAAAGTCTCGCATCAACATTGACTGGGATATAAATGATACAATTGTGCCAGCGGTTAGTGAGTTTGATGAATTCAACGAGTGGTCCAATGGACATTGTCGGTTAGTGTACTCATCGACAAGTGAAGATGCGAAAAAGCATGCATCCGGTTGGGCCATGAGAAATACCAATAATCATAATGTAAACATTTTGAAAAAAAGCTGCTTGGGTGTGCTGCTGTGCTCCGCAAAGTGCAAATTATCAAATGGTGACAGCGTACATCTACGTCCCGCAATCTGTGACAAAGCCAGACGCAAACAACAGGGAAAACAGTGCCCAAATAGGTAGGTGTCGATTTTTATAAACCTTGTCAGTCGTAGCTTAAATTAGTATCTAGGCCATGTTACTTACTTCCGTTCATCTCGTTCCATTATAGAAATTGCACTGGTCGACTTGAGATTCAACCGTGCCGAGGTCATTGCGGCTACCCAGTGACACATTTTTGGCGACAAGCCGGAAATGCGATATTCTTCCAGGCAAAGGGAACACATGATCATCCTCGTCCGGAAGCTAAGGGATCCAGTGAAGCCAGGCGCTTGTTGGGAGGTGGCGGGCGTCGTGTTCGAAGCTTGGCAGTGATGCTTGCCAGGGATGCCGCTCTTAGTAATAAGCTTTGCAGCCTTCGCGGAGCAAAAAGATCAGCGAAAATATCGAGTGACAGCTTCTGCCAAAAGAAAAAGTGCCAGTGTCCTACTTCAAGTTGCATCTGCAGTGCGATTCTCACATCTCGTGATAATACCACCTCAATCAATGGCAGTGGTAGTTACTCGGATGGGACAATATATTCCTGGCCAAACTCTAATGAAAATTATAATTCACAAAATCTAGCGAGCGAAGGATATCAAGGTCATATCCATAAGGGAATGGACAGCTACTATCAACACTCAGGATCAAGCCAAAACTATTACTCGCCAACATCAAATGGTATTTTCTATCAAACACCGACGGTGAGCCAAAACCACATTCCATTAAATCAAGCAAATCCGAAATGGCTTTACGAAAGCTGTGACGATGCCTCCAGTCTTACAAGTACCTCATCAGCGAGTAGCTCAGATGATTACTATCTCCCATCCGCATTGAATGACATGAGTAATAATCAGATTTGCCAGGCGAACAACAACCACTTTACACCAACCAACAACGTTTTCGACAATCTCACCTCGTTTTTTGATGAAAATATTTATAATACTGTGTATGACACAACAACAACGACAACAACAGTTTGCGACACACAAAACGGATCATATTCGCAGAGTCTATCGCCAACGTCCGCCTACTCGGAGAACTACCAAGCGAGCTACGAGAACGCTCACAATCAGCACCACCAGTCGCAGTCACAGTATCAAGCAGCGAATGGCCACACAAGTCCTGACTTCTTCTACAGCAACACCGGCCGAGATAATGTTTGGAACATCCAAATGGACACAGCCAATATGTACCAGAGCCATTTCCAGCCAACAGCAGAAATCACCGGGGTGTTTTGAGACTCCCCAGATCGCTAGGTCAAAAAATGTCGTACTTCTAGGACTTTTTTCTTACATAGGATCGTGTTCAAGCGAAAGCAGTGCCTATGATTGATTAACTTAAGCTTCGATGGAATGCCGCATGCCGATTTATTAAGTTTGTTCTTTTTCTAGTCACATTCCAATAAAAATGATTCTTGATTTCTTGTCACAAAATAAAATCCCAGTTAAGTTATGTACTAATATTTAAGTTTAGCGTATTTTGTGGTCCTTTTTGACTTAAGTATTAAGTAATTTTAATTCTCGTCTACTTGTACTTGTAGAGCATGAATGTTTTTGTTAATCATAGAAATGAAAATACAAATTAATTATGAAAAAAAAAAGAAATAATAAAAATATTTGTTTGCACTTCAACAAGAACGTATTTCCCATATAGGCAAGACAGCGTCACAAAAGTCATATTCACAGACAGAAAAAGTGATCGAAACGATATCAAACAGGCGTATCGGCCAAAAGCTTTACAGAGATGCAAAAGAACTGTTTTTTCTATGCACCTCTAGCCACACATCATTGATTTGCGTACGTTTCAGATAAGATTTTAGTTTTTCTCAAGCGGGAGTGGGAAATGGTCGACAAGTCTCTAGAATAGCGGTCGCCAACCGGAGACAATTTTGGTGGACCGCACAAAAATCTACAAATGTATTTATATTTGGAAAAAACAAAATCATATTATTGGTCTATTATAAATTGAAATGAAATCCGAAGGCAAGGTTAGGTTAGGTAGCAGCACACTTATGCATATAGAAGCCTTATAGATAGGCTTCCAACATCTTTTTGTGTTAGTTCACTGAGATCATTGAAGAAGTATTATCCTATGTGTAGTTTTCAGCTACGGGAAAGAGATAATTAGAGCGGTTTATATACAGTCTAGGTTAGATCTGTCTGGTGGCAACGCACCATAGACCAAAACATAGGTTTTATTGACTGTGTCAAGGGGCATACCTATATTCTTCTTTTCTGGAAGAATAAGTACTGTTGTTTCTATGTTAGCGCAGAGTATTCGAATCTAACCCGGGTGGTCAGCGTAGCAGAGGTATGGCGCGTACAAGTGGATAAAGGCCTCAACCATCTTGGAGTGCGCAACTGGAGGCAGTTAGCTAAGGACCGGGCTAACTGGAGGGGGTTGTTGATAGAGACCTTGATCCAGCCCGGAATTTAGTGCTTTAGTAAGTTAGTAAGCCTTGTGCCCCAGCGCCCGGTAAAGGTGAATGTTAAACTCCTTAGCCATCTCTATAAGAGATGAGTGGCAGTTGGAGGTGATATGAGGTCCGACAGGTCGACGAAAAAAGGACAAAATTTGCGTTTCTGACTACGCACGAATCAATGCAGGCTTCTGAAATGAGCCAAATCACTTGCCAATAGCACGCTTCAATTCTGCTGCTCCATAAACCGTGATTTGTCCCAAATAGTAGATAGGTAGTTGAGTTTTCCAATTTAAAAACTAAAACAGAAAGTCCTGGTGAGTGATTTATGTTCCAAAAAAGAACTCTTCCCAACCCATATTGATCAATTTGTAACACGTTACCCGAACACCTCACCCCAACTCCTTGAACACATTGATATCTATTTGCATAGTTTTTGCAAATTGCAATAATTCGCACTTTATTCAAAAGAACTCAATAACGTATAAATCCTCACAATTGAATAATAATTAACATTAATCGTCCCCGTCGCTATCAGTGTTTGACAGGAAGCACACGTTCCTTCGTGATTTATTGACAGAAAATTACCATAAAAACAAAATCAAAACATTTTAAGTAGTTCCTGTGTTCCTGTGAACCTTAAGGGTTCATGTTTGTCACAGTAGTGCTCCAAATAGTACCTATGTACGTATATACAAAAAAAAGAAGATCACAATGTCCTTACACGCTACTTACGACAGAAAATCCCTATAATAAACGTGTGTGCGTCCGTAAATTAAGTATGCAAATATTGTTAATAGGAAGTCAACTTTTTTTTTACATTTGAAAAAAAAAATATGCACTCTAAAAAGATGGTTGGTTGGCTAATGAAATGATCAACGGACCGAAGAGGCAATGCTCATTTTCCATTTTCACGGCCTTTATTGAAGGTCGTCTGCAAAGGATTAAAAAAATGCATACCAACCCTTCAGCTAGAAATGTTGATGTTATTATTTAGATTAATGAAATCTGTGAAGAGGGTTGCTCATACGTAGTATATGTAAATACAAACAAACAAAACGCATATGGTACAAGTAGCATGTCAGTTTTTTTTTTTTTTAAAAATTTTAATCCCTTAATAGTGGATTACAGTTACTAAAAAATTCATATTATTCTTTACCGGCATTTAGCAGTTAATTATATCCGATTTAAATTCATTTTATTCATCTGTATGGTCTGTGATAAATCTGGCACACTTTAGGATTGCGTAAACTGCAACCACAAGGACATTGTGACAATAGGTTGCCACTTTACCGTCACTAGTGCATCTCAACAGTTTTACAACAGAGACGCCCCTATTGAAGTGGATAGAAATATTAGTTCCGTGTGTGATTTGTGCTCTCACAGGACAATGGGCTACCTAGGAAAGTCGGATTTTCAATGATCGTCCTTTGACAAGATCCAATCGAGGTTTGATTGCCTTACCGCGCGCTGTAATGGTAGTTCTGTCATTAGAAAGAAAATCTACCTAAACGTGTGCGAATTGCATTTGGTCGACCCTATGTTTTCTTCACGCTTGCTTCATGGTTTCGAATCCGTTTGCTTTGTTCCAAGTGTTCCAAACAATGCAGCACAATAGAAAAATTGTGCGGTCAGCTCCTGATGCAATGTTGACACACACTTCAAGACCGAGTTCATTTGCCTTGAAAAAACGACACACTTCAGATTTAATAATTGTTCGATGTTCTACGAATGTGAATCGAGCAATAAGCGATGACTAAGGTGTGAACAAGGAGTGGAACAGAGACAATGTACCTATTGTGTTAAAAAGTGAGCTATCTCCCTCTTCCTTTGATGGGTGCCAAATATTTGTTTAATTTAAAATTCTATCCACCAAAGATTAAACACAGAAACTAGATCCTGCAACAGCTTTTCTTCCGTGCTGAGGCAAGGTTTAGCGGGAGGATCACAACGTGAGATCCGTATACAAACAAAGAGGGCGCACAATGGAATGACAGTGAAGATGGTAATGATAATCGAATAGAAGGGGTGGAATTTGATATTTGTGTAACCCGGAATCTATTGTTCTCTACCGCTAATTGAAACAAAACGCGAACATCATATCCTCCGCCCCCTTCGATAATGTTTGTTGGTTGTTTGTTATTAAGCGTTCGAACGTTGGTGGTATTGAGATAATACGAAAGCAGAAGATAGTATAACAATAGCAAACAGCACTCAACGCAGCATTAATTTGGGGGTGACCAGGGATGAATAGCAAACTATTTGTACAAAAAAAAAATTCAAATGTATATCGGTCTTAGAGTTTACATACCTTACAAATTCGTATGTATAAACAATATAGGGTTTCAGCTTATCTAAACATGAGTAGATGATGAAATATTTCATGTAAGGTTTGAACTAATTCGAAACTAATATGTCATGTTGACTTGACATCCATTAACTTTGGACTTACTTATTTACTTGGGTGGCGCTACAGTCCGGGGTGAACCAAGGCCTCAACCTACAACCCTTCCAGCTAGCCCGGTCTTTAGCTAACTGCCTCCAGTTGCGCACTCCAAGTTGGTTGAGGTCTTGTTCACCACATTAGGCGAGGTCGTCCTCTACTGCGCTGATCCTCAGTGTTTGTATCGAATATTCTCCAACCGGAGCGTTGATGTCCATACGCTCTAGATGTCCTAGCCATATTAAGCGCCCAGTTTTGTGACCAGGTCGATGTCGCTGTACAGCTCGTAGAACTCATGATTGAATTTTCCCCTCCAAAACCCGTCAACGCAAATGAGACCGAATATCTTACGAAGGATTTTTCTCTCGAAGCGACCAAGGATATCTTTATACGCTTTCGACAAAGTACATGCTTCAGTTCCATATATGTAGCAAGACTAAGATGATAAGGGTCTTTAATAGAGTCTCCTTAGTCGATCGGGAAAGGGCCTTCTTAGCTCAAAGAAGCGATATGCAAGAGTAATCCATCGCTTGATTTCCGACGAGATGTCAGTTTTTGATGTTATAGCAGAGCCGAGGTAGACAAAGTCCCCTACTACCTCAAAGTTGTAGCTGTCTACTGTGACGTTCTGTCCAATTCGTCGATGTTATGTGTCCCTTTTCGTTGACAGCATATATTTTGTTTTGCCGTCACTTCCCGCTGAACCAATTTTAGCCGCTTCCATTTCTATACTCGCATACGTACCGGTGTTCTACCAATGATGTCAATATCGTCGGCGTATGCAAGTATTGGCTTGGAGACTATAATGCCTCTGTAATTGGAGCAGTTGAGGGGCTCTGCCTTTTTTGTAAATCGGGCAAACGATGCTGAGATTCCATTCATCTGGCATTCATCTGACCAAATCTTATAGATGAGTTGGTGTATGCTCAGTACCAAATCATCTCCAGCTGCTTTAAATAGCTCTGCTTGGACTAAGCTAACATATACCTACATGTAAGTAAGGCTTTAGGAGCTTTTAATATAAAAATACACAAATCACAATGAATGTTGTTTATAATAACCTTTCAAATTAATTTAACGAAATTCAGTTAACTTTTTTTTTTATTTCAAATTTTGATTCGACCGGACTTTTTTTTGAAAAATCTTGTAACACATAATTTTAAAATGCCACGTAGTGTTCAGAGAAAATCAGCCACTATTGATTTGTTAAAATTGGCAAGACGACAAGGTACTTATCCCTACAATTTACGAACCAGAAATCGGTGTACGAATTACAACGAAATTCATCTTTCACATTCTGGATGGAGGAGCTCGCAGCAAGGACAACAGACTTCTTTAAAATTACTAAGCAGTTCAATAAGTCAAAGTGATACAAGTTCCCAAAGCTTGCATTTGAGAGGTGTTGAAACTCCCTGTTCGAGCAATAGTCTGGAAAGTAGTCATACTGTTTTGCCACAACAGAGTCGTCATTCCGAAACGACTACTCTTTATGTGAATGAGGACTTTGGGAAATCCGCAAAGTCCTCGTCAATTGAAATTGTCGAAGATGAAGAGGTTGCAGAGGAGACAGAAGATCCAGGGAGTGAGGACGATGCACATTCGGCCAATACCATCGATTTGGATGGGACTGCAGAAAACCATTCAGATGATGCTGCATTGAGTGATACCAGCTATAGGCGAAATTATTCAGCTAGTGCCTATGGTTACGACGAACTTATTGGCCATTCTAATGTGTTTCATCTTACGAGATCAGCCTCGCAGGCTGGTGTGCGACCAGAAATCGATTTGGGAGAGAACCTAAGGGACTTTGATGCGTTCGCTACTGGGGATGGTGGGCATAATGATCCAAATATATTGGAATTCTCTGTGAGGATATTGGATAATGAAGAAAATTATTTTTAATCTTTTCGCAAATAAAATTTAAATTTAACGTGCCGTGTCGTATATGAGGCTTTATTTAATTATCTTTAATTCCCAAACTCGAAATTGACTGATGAATATCAAAAATTAGACGCTAGTGTCAACGTTAAGTATTATAAGAGCCCCGGACACTAGACTTTATCACATGGTTTGGTCGGGCATTTAATCAGTATGAAAATGTATGAAAGTGCGCACACTACAACGATTCGGAATCGCCTTATAAATAAGTTTGATGTGATACAGAGCTACACGATTGCCTTCAAACTAAAGTTTCGGCAATCTATCGGCCGACTACTTAATCAGTACGGCGCTCTTCCGCGCGTGCACACTACCGATTATAAAATCGACCGATTTTGACAATAGCTCAGTTTGCTCTGAGTTTTAAAGTAGTTCTCCATTTTCCTCCTTCGCTATTGCTGGTCCAATTAATTTCACAAGTTTATTGAAGCTGGTCATGCTCATCCGATAAAAGGCGAACCATTTTTTGGGGTATTCCAGTAATCGCGTAAATTTTTCCATTCAAAAACCTATCTCTGTTGATAGGATGCACCCAATACTCTCGGTTTTACGTCTTGGTCCTTCTCCTCCGCTGTACAAACGCAATGATTACATCTCTGGAAACTTTTTTTAACAGCCATTATGCTTATTGCGACTGTTCTCTTTTTATCGGCCGACTGTTGTCTGGTGTGCGCACTAACCAGCCCAACCCGAGCAAACTAACGGCCGATAGAAAGTCTGTAGTCTGCAGCGGCTCTAATATGCACTATAACATATAACATTCTTAATTGATATTTATCTACATTTATGTCAAAATTATTTTTAAGACTTCCTAGTACCTACCTACAAGACAAAAAATATTCGCCATCTATGTGTCAAATCTCCAAATTAAACATCCCTGTATTTATATCGTCGCATACCACTGCAGTCAGTCGATAAAAAAAACTGAACGAATATTTTTCGTTATGGCCTCCTCTGATGGCATTTCTCTAATCAATTTGCTTGCATTACATTTGTACTAGTCGTGCTGGTCGTACTTGTATTGTTGAATATCTATCTAATTTATTAATTTTAATTATTACCCGCTAATTAAACAAAATGGTGTACCAAGTCAAGAGCAAGGTAGGTTTTTCTTATTCAATAAATGTGTGTTCCTAAGTTAATTTTTAAGATATTTTTTTCATTGTTTTTATGAAAATATCTTTAATTGATATGATATCAGCAATTTACTACTTGTTTTCGGTCTGCGTGTAAAGTTTTTTTATATTAAGAACAACCTGATACCGCTGAAACACAAGCAAATTTATTGATTTACCCACAAAACTCTGTTAGAACTTTATAACTTTCTGTACGGACAGACCGTAGCATGACGTAATTACTCATTCGATTATGTTTACAGCAAGCTTTTACATTCCCATTAGACACACTTAGCTTTATTAGAAATTTCGTTGCAATTTGGTCGGTTCGTTCATAGTTAATTCCGGTTTTTGTGTTTTTCATCTTTTTTTTCAACCTGTTACAATACGAATACATCATCGGCTAATTTTAAGCGGAATCAATCGCATATCTCTCAACTTATTAGTCTTGATAAAATATGCACATGTTTGTTTAGACTAGAGATGAAATATAAGGTCAGTGCTAAATAAAGTCACGAACTGATTGTTTCCAGCCTCCAGTTATTGAAGAATTTGTGACTCACTTGAATTGGTCATGGTAACATATGAATTATTAAAAATTAGAAAAATACTTAGAAGATAGTCATCTCTATTTCTCAGAACTATCCCATGAGTCACCAGTAGTAAATGATAAAATGACCTTAGGCGAGTTGTAAGAGGCTTCTGAACTTTTAGTGATTGGGCACTTTGCCATACACCTTGCTAATGGACAAAAAAGTCAAATTTGCGACATGCAATCTTATCAGTATATCAACAGTCTAATCATTATATCTCATACGCACAAGTATAGACCAATTATTGACTTTCCAACTGTGTACAATTTCGGTCGCCCTTGGCATACTAACTGCTGGAAGGTTTAACAGCAGCCACAGTAATTTAAACAACTACCATGGGAATGTGTAATTCATTGATTGTGGTTGAATACAGGATACAGTGTTTGACTTTAGCCAGATGTGTCCTATCACAAAAAATTACTTGAAAGCGATATAAATATAGGCCACCACATGTAATCTTGAAATATACCAACGCAGAAGTAAAATATTTACAGCTATGTAGATTAAAAAAAACCACAGTCTTATCGGCAAATCAATGAAACATAATGTTGAATTAGCGGTACGCAGAACAAGTTGGTTTCCCTTGTCTACCCTATATGTATATCTCTATATTCCCATCTCTATTTTCAGTCCGACTTTGATGGCCAACTTCAAGCAGCTGGCGGTAAATTGGTTGTGGTTGACTTTTTCGCCCCATGGTGTGGCCCATGTAAGATGATCGCCCCAAGGCTTGAAGAACTGTCAACCCAGTATGCAGACAAGGTGGTCGTACTTAAAGTAAGTTTGTTTAAATCTGAAATCTGTGCAATTCCATTAACCAATTTGGTTTTATCTTATAAACAGGTCGACGTTGATGAATGCGAGGATATCGCTATGGAGTACAACATTTCCAGCATGCCCACTTTTGTTTTCATTAAGAATGCAGCTCAAATCGATAGCTTTTCTGGCGCAAATGGTGATAACCTAGCCAAACGTTTCGCCCAATATGCATGATTTGATAAAGTAACAAAAATAAATCATTGCCGCCATTCTCCTCATACTGTCGTCTCTATATTTTTTATGAACCTGGCCGTTGTGTTGTAGCTCACGTTTTAAATGTTAAATTAGTAGTACGAGGGTAATTGTTTCGTGTGCTATTGGTATAAAGTTGCAACATAAGTCGTAGCACAATGTTTCTGTTAAAGAATAAAATTCCATAGCTTGTAAAATTGAGACATTTTGAAACACAAAAATTGGGTTGCTTTAATAAACTAGTTGAAATTTAACAAAAAGTGCTTTATTACAAAAAATAAATTTGCAGTTTGTTTACTTATTTTTTTATATCCAATGGAACCTGTACAGTGTAGATGATGTGATGCTGCCATACACTGAATATGAAGTAACACATATTCTAAATCATCGATAGAAGAATTATTTGGGTTATTGCAGAATTCACCGTTGCCAAAGTGGTAGATATCAAGTTGAGCTATTAGATGCCGTTTAAAGTCTTCGCCAAACAACGCAATCCAGTGATTCTGATCGCTGCACTGCGCAGAACATAATTTTGTTCAAACAGAATGCATGCCAGCTACGCGATCCAGTCGATATCGCGGCGTGCAGGATGTAAAGATCGTAAATTTTTACAAAGATCGCGGCGTGCAAACAGCAATAGTGACGGATGAGGTAGAGAAATTAAGATATTGTTGTATTTTACATGGAAAACATGCTGCGGAAACATGTTAAGACTATATAGATTTAAAAAAAACACGCTCAAAAATGTTTCAAAAAATTGAAAACTTGGAATGAAATAGGTTGAGATCGTCAGTGCGATGAGTTCGTGTATCGTCTCAAACTGCTCACGGGACATACGGAAATAACTTAAGAAACGGTCTTCAAATAAATTGAGTTCATTACAAAGACGACGGAATTCAGCATAATCCTTCCTGTTTTCATTAATTTCATGGACCCACTTTCTTCTCTTCTTTGATTCAAAAATAAGAAGCATTTCATCTTCCTCAGAACTACTACTGATTTTTACTGCACAGCGGCCGATGTATTCTGGAGAAAATCCCTTTAATAAATGGATCGCTGAAAGCTGCCCGCTTTATGTTTGACATCACATATCGCGACGATATCTTGAATTGCCAGTAGGCGACGCGACTTACGTTAATTTTCCTCCCATAAACTTAAGATTTTTAGGCCACATTGTTTCAGGAAATGACTCAAAAGTGAAATTACACCGAAACACTTCCTTTTTTTTTAAATAAACTGTTGTTTCAATTTTATTTGCAAAGCATGACAAATTACACACACACAAATTATCGAAATTATTAAAATACAAGTTGATCTCTTTCGTTTTTGTTCTTTCTATTTTTAAATTTTCTTATTAGTTTATGATTTTCTTTCTTTTTTTTTCTTAATTAATATTAATGTACTTTTAATTATTAAATTTATCATCATTATCAATCATTCATTTAGAATTTAAAAAAAAGTAAATATATATAAAATCTGAATATATGTATAAACCCTACACATATTTTGTTGAAGAATATGTTCGTTGGAGGCAAAGCGCAACAAGATCGACTTTTTTCCCCAACCCGAAAATTCCATCATTTCAGTGAAATTGACCGCCTTTGCGAGAAATTATATAATTATGTGTACTCTAAATAGACGACAGTGGATTAAATTATGTCTTCTATGATTCTATTTAAATCAAACTGGATGTTAAATGGTTACCAGAAACGGATTGCACTTAATAGTCGGTTGTTGAGATAAATTAGAAATAAACTGTGCGTTTAACTAAATAATTATGTATTATGTTTCGTTTTGTAAACTAAGAATTACTCCATCGCAGAAAGAGAAATGGAAAATCCTTCATTCGTGTTAAATTTTTCTTAAAATATAAGTCTAAGTTTGTGTTTCTGTATTGGTGAGAAGTAGATACTTATGTATATTAAAAATCTATAGAATTGTAGCTACTTGGTGTCATCATCATCATAATAGAAGACTTGCAAGCAAGACTCGCTACACCGAACGAGAAAGCTAAAAGCTGTAAAAATAAACACAGGATTCTGCAGGGACTTCTATTCAAATGGCGTATTAAACATATTTATATTGAGATCCTCAAATGTAGTGGTTCCGCTCTGATCTAACATTTGCAACATATCGGATAGTTCTTGACCTTGCGGCTGTCCTTGAACATGAGGCGGATGATGTGGTTGGCTCCCTACTGACGGTGGATGACCTCCACCTGATCCACTCGAACCGGGTCCTGGATCAGCTGTTTGTCCAGAACTTGGCCAACCCCAAAGTCCTAAAAACAAGAAAAAAAGAACAATACATTTCAAAGGAAAAACTATTGTATTTGTATGCTTCATTTACCAGCATTGGATTGAGGCGTTTGAGCGCTGGCATGGTACGCTGTAGACTGACGAGAGTTACCTGCACTTAGCTGTGTGTATGTTGGTCCGCTTGGCGACCTAGACGGGCTCATCTGATTATACTGATAGCCTTCAGTTACCGGTTGTTGCTGCCTTAGTGACCAAGCTGCTGCTGCTGGTGTCGGAGATGTGTTTGCTTTTGGTATTCTTGCGAGGTGGGCTGCATTTGCTGTGGGAGCACCTGGTGACCCATAACTAGAATACAATTTTTTTGTTTTTGTTATAGAGGTCAGTTGACTGTTTTTTTTTTCAACTCACCCTAAAGGCGAATGTGTCGCTGCTTCATAATTATAAGGTACAGGATTTTGCCCACTCTCAGGACGTTGTACATTATTTTGTCCTTGCTGTATATGACCGCCAATCATACTGTGAGTATTATACACAACCTGAGGAGTACCGCCAGCCGTAGCGTTTGGTGTCTGGTCCCTGCGGCTACCCTGTGGCAGTGTATAATCGACTCCGGGCGTCACATACACATGCTCTGAATGATCTGGTGTGGTATTTTCATGGCCAGTGGAATGAATTGTTCTAAAAATTTCAAAAATTGTTGCATAAATACAAATTACTTATTTTTCTTTAGAAAACTACACTCACTTTCCCGAACTATTTGTGCAAACAATGTACTCAACCTCATCGGTGTAAGGATTGAGAAATGCGTATGCTTGTGTTCGCAGCCAAACGTAGTCTCGATTTTTCGCTCTAAAGCGATACATTAGGGAAAACATTTGACCTTTCTGCTTCAGCACTTGTTCGAAACTTTCCTTCATATGACTGTGGTCCTCCGGGTGAAAGAAGTCGTAACAACTTTTCCCCAACAGATCTGTTGGAGTATAGCCGAGAATATTTAACACACGTTGGTCGACAAAGGTAAATTTTCCATCCATGGCATGACGCGAAATAAACTCAGATTGGTTGTTAGCACTGGTTAAGTCAGAGGACGCTGTCGATGTTACTTGCAGTCGCCCAATCGCAACTAAGCAGCAATGCGAAGAATGCACATCATCGTCTCCTGTTCGATCCATATGGACACCAGGAAACATGTCTGTCGGTGGCCAATTCTTTATATATCCCGTACAATGGACAACAGCAAAATTCTGTCCATCACGTGATGGTCCTAGCGAATTTCGTTGCTTTAATCGATTCAGATGACCAGCAACCATTGATTCTGGGTTAACATTGCCTACACGCATGCGACAAATGAAGCCACGCCGTGCTCCCATGCTCAATCGCATCGATGCTATGAAATAAATTAGTTTTTTTTTTTTAATTTAAATAAATGTATATGTATGTGTATACTTACATTGGTGTCCTTCCTTTTTCACTGTTCCTGTTTTGAGGTCTAGAATTCGTCCAGTATTTTGCGGCTCTTGGGTGGAAAGCTGTTCACGAATTTTCTCACGATCATCCGGGTGGATGTGATCGTAAAGGCTTGTGCCGTACCAATCGGATTGAGTGTAATTCAATACGGGCGTTACTGAATCGGATACGTAAATTACTCGTCCAGAATCGCACGACACCACAAAGAGAAAACCATCAGCCGCTTCCAGTATTAAATGTTTGAGTTCCTGGTCTGTTAGAAATGATGGCTTATAGGTGCCATCACTGCTGGTATTTCCGGTGCCTTTAAGTTAACAAAAAAATGCGATAAAATACTTATGTACTGTATTTTGTAGAGAAATCTAAAAATAGTATTTTCCTTGTCTAGTTTTTCGTAATTAGTATCTAATCGTACGTAAATATGTACGTTTAAGTTCTACAATCAATTGTTTAGCTTTTATTTGCATTCAATCGCTTTTCATGAGATCAATCAAAAATTCGCACAGCGCGCTCATACAATTACTCAATCGATGAATCGATTAATGTGTGTTGATTAATTCATTGCCCATTGAGCAGTGGGAAAGAGGGGACACTCGCTGTGTTTAACTTTCAGCAATGACATCATAATTCTTCGGAAAAGAGTCTCTTAATTATATGCACAGACCGCTATAATGCTTATTATTGACAAAGAGGTCAAAATAAAAGACACCGTAAATGAAAACCGCAAGCTGTTTTGGAAATTGTATATGTACGTACGATTCATCGTCTCTGATAAAAGAGTTAAAACAACAAATCGACAAAAACAAACTAGAAAGAGGGAGAGAGGCAAAGGGATCATGCAAAGACGTCTTCGCCAGTTTAACAATTCAAATCAGGTGCGCCGAGGCATCCGGTAAAAATATATTTATTACAATTTTATTGTATAATTGTATAGTCAGACGGCAGCAGCGGCAACAACAACCAACACCGCACTAAGTAATGTGCGCAAAGTCTATTAGTAATGTGACCAGATTTCTGCTCGCTTCAACTATACTCTATACACAATATTACAGACATTATGCATGCATGAGCCAATAATAAAAAAAATATAGTTTTGTTTAAGCTTTTGGGGTTTTCTCGCCGTTATATGTACATACAGTGGTGGACATATAAATAGCACACTTTTCTCGCATGTATTATAAATTATATTTCCGTTAAATATAATCGAAAAACAAGCAAAAAAAGATATGCATACGTTCAGCTATAAATACCAAAAACAGGTATGATTGAATTTTTCCTGCTATCGAGATAGCAATCATCGATAACAGTGTGAAAAGGCATGTTTTTTCCTGGCCACATAAATACCACACAATCTTCGCGCGCAGTTTTACTAATATTCTGTTGATATTTAATTATTATTTAATAATCCATTCGAAAGCAAGTGTATTGATTATTTAACTTAGGCAGTATTAAGTATCAGGAAATGTCTTTAAATATGGGGAGAGGACCACTTGCTTAGAGGAATCACAACAGCTCGTCTTCAATTTGAAGGCTAACGACTTATCGGTTTCAGATATGTATTTCTGAGCAGCTACAATATTTCAGAAACGTTATCTATAGTGCCTTACGTCGCGTGGAGCAGAAATGTTGTAAGAGGTACAATGCATAGGAAAACCACTTCAAAAGTGGACAACCTGATCTACAGAGTTAGTGCAGCCGACCCATTTTTGAGGTCTTAGGCTATATAGAGAAATCTTATGAGTTAACATTCCATTAGTGTATGTATTCGATAGAACCATTAGAATCAAAATGATTAAAACGGTGGAGAAAATATGTTAAGGCTGGTTTTCCTGGCACGGGGTTGCGCCGATTCTAAAGATTACCACAAAAATGGACAATTACGTCTATAAATCCATTATCACGGACAGCACTTTCTTATTTGCTTAGGACGATATGCCACTGGTATGGCGTTTTATGCATGGCAACGATCCTAAGCGAACTTCCCGCCTTGTATAGTGTTGTCTTAGTGATCAAAATATAAACGTTTCAGGGTAGCCAACACAATTTCCTGGTCCGAATTCGATCGAGAACATACGGAACGACGTCGGGCAACACGAAAAGCTGTCAAACCACGAAATGCCGCAGAATTTTGGGAACAAATAAATGTCGCCGGGAGGCCTATACCAAAACCACATTGTGAGGCTTTAGTGGAGAGTCTTCCGAAAGGATGTGCAGCTGTGCTGAAAAATAAAGGTTTATTATTTTAGTGGTCGCCGTTGTGGTTAGTGCATTGGACTACTACGCATGCTGCCCGGGTTCAATCCCAGAAAAACACCTAAAACTTTTTTCACGGTACCATCTCTTTCAAATGTCTGACAAGCAATCAAAGAGTATCATTTGTCATGAGGAGCTTCTCAACTAGCCGTTCGGAGCCGGCAAAAAACTGTAGGTCCCTTCAATTTCATGAAAAAAATAACGCGCACACATAAATGGTTGCGAGAAGCTGGGCTTGGTTCTATATAGGACTGCAGACGCCGTATATTTACTTATTTTTATTTTTTAAATTGATATTTTAAAGTGTGATAAATACTACTAATAGAAAAGTCATTGCTTTCATTACATGTTTTACAATTATCTTTATATTGACAAAATTGAAAATGTGCCATTTATGTGTCCACCACTGTAGATATATTGTAATTTAAATGAAATAAGCAGAAGTTCGTCAAGTGCGAGCCACGTTTGAGACTTGAAACTTTGAAAGTATGAAGACGAAATCAATGTCATTCACCGACGCCGCGCCGCGCCGCACACACCTAAATTCGAAACGATATGACTGTTCTCGCCTTCTCGGTGAAATATTTGTGTTTTGAAAGAACATTTTTGCATTTTAATTTTAAGGTCAGTATATTCTCGAGACTGTTTCATTTATTTGAATCGAAGGTGCGGGTGTGAGCATAGCAATTGCTATCACAATTTTTTTTAACCCCACTTAGTGGATGTTGCAAAACGCAATCTAACCCACAGAATCTCGTGTTTTCTCGCTTTGCATAGTTAAAGGAATGAATTATTGTCAAAAAGGCTATTAAATATAATGCAAGAGGTACAGCAGCATGAGCGTGCAGCGACAGCGACAGCAACAGAAACATTTTTAATCAGATAATGCGATATTTCTTTCCTCTTCGAGCCAGCCCGTCCCACTCGAAGTGGTTTCGCTGTTGCCGCGCCGCTGGTAATTAACATAGGCGCGCAGTTTGCTATGAACTTAAGACTTTGCAACATCTCTCTCTACCTCTGTAGGACTTAATGCAATCGCCATGGAAGGGGTCAGACCGATATCACATGATTTATGTCTTCGTTTTCGTTCTGTCCCCTTGATTCCACACTCACATACACATGGAGTCAGTTCGCCAAACTTGCGCTTCACCTCCGCTGAGCTAAACTATACTCTTATTTTTAACTAGACGAATGGTACGATTAAATGCGCCGGGAAAATGTTCACAATGCATAAACGTAAAATTCATACAATTAAATGAGAGCTACGAGTGCACAGCCAGTTATTGCTGGACACAGATCCGTAAGGACTTTTCATTTAGTATAGGTATTTAAATTTGGACTAGGTGATTAACATATTCACCTTCAGTAAAATAATAATAATACCATCTTCTAATTGTCACTTCCTGGCATTATATCCCTCATTCTCATGCCAACAAACTACCACTAAATAGCCTCTTGTACACACAGTGCGCAGCAAATAGCACTTCTTGAGGGAGACATTACCGAAAGCTCGCAAAAATTTCCACCCCATTATGTGCTTGAACTGTCCTGGTGGTGGTGCAGCAAGCAGCAACTGCTGTATGTTAGCCTGCATTCTTCTTTCAGTGCCGTCCTTCCATTCGAAGTAACAAACAAGAAGAATTATCCTTCAAAGTTGGGAAATAAAAAAATAATAAATGAAGTAAAACGGATATATACTCCTATAGAGTAAAGGAACAAGGATACAACGCGCAAAGAACAAAGTTTAACACTGCACAAATGTACAAACGAGTCGATTTGTGTAGATTAGCACTGAACTTACAAACATACTCGTACCTGTACGAAGACGCGTGGTTGCTATAGACTATAGAGGTACAGGTATTAAAGCACCCCCAAGACGCAGTGCATGAAGCATGAGTATGGTTCGCGCCAGGCACCATCACCCCTTCTTTTGTATAAGTATGTACATCAAAAACCAAACGAACCTCTTCCGAGCGCCGAGAGACTTTCTTTATTTCCACCTTAATATTTAAGTACAGGTACGAGTATCATCGTGCCCTTAGTCGTCTACTTTTTTTTCATTTTTCTTAGCATCTGCCTGGTTGTCCTTGTTATAAGCTTTAACTCCTTTACTGCAAGTCTCTACAGTGACTTTAAAATTTTATATTATTCCCTAAGGACATTTGCCGTGATAAGGCGGTAAGTTACTTAAAGAATTCTTCTCGGCGATAACGCAATTGAGAGTCCCCTAGATCTCGCATCGCATTAAAATCTTAAATTTTAATTCCAAAATTGTGTTTATTGTGTACAGTCACCGGGTTCGAGTAGAACGGCGCACATAATAAAGTTTTACCATATGTGGAAGAGTTCACGTAACTACTTAGCATTAATTTTAAACAGTAAGTGCTACACAAAGTATAGTTTGAGATTAGTAACTTTCCTCTTTCTTTGGAATCTCGGTGTGTCTGGGAACAGCCAACTTTTTTTGGTTATACATATATAATAATATTATTAGTAACTAGTTGGCCCGATGGCAGACGTTGTTCTGATGACCTTTCTTGTATGTTGCGCGATGAGTTTTGCACGAAACCAACATACATATATTCTGAATATGAGTCCATTTGGTCAATAAATATAGGATTTGTTAATAACTTGACTTCAGCGCCACCTATTGAATTTTTCTTTCCTTAACAACCTCATTCGGACTATAACGAACTTTTAAAAAAACAATTAGCCAAATCGGTCCAGCCGTTCTCAAGTTATGCGGTTACCAACGATCATCATTTCATTTTTATTATATAGATATTATTTTTTAATTAATACTCAAAGATTTAATTTTCTTCAATCACGAACAAGAATTGCATTAACCAAAACTACAAGCAAATATAATAAAATACATTTCGCGGTGAGCCATTATATGAAAAAAAGGTAATAGAACGTAACGAAAAAGAAAATTGCTGTAAAGGTTTTTCTTTACAAACGGAATATAAAATGTCAGTGCACTAATGTGTCTCCTCTTTGAATACGCCATCTTAATTGGCCCTTTTAAATTAACCGACAGAAAGTGATTTTTTTTTTCTGTTTTATTTAAATGACAATATAATTGGAACATTAAACGGTTAGATGGCATAAATACGAATGAATGTTTTATTTTTTTGTCCCTTGAAAAATGTTAACACACACACACACAAGCAAAACACAAATGCCTCTCTGTGCCTGGTTAAATAAAATTCGGCTTTTATGGTTTCTTTATTTTAATTTGATAAGCAGAGGCGACTTTTTCCTCGATATTTTTGAACTTGGACAATCGTCGTCAACTAGCCCAGTTACAATTACAATTGGGAAGGAAATCTCCCTCTAAATATCCCCTTCCTCCTCTTCTTTGGTTGGTCGAGATAAGGTTCATTTATATAGCGTCAAGATTTTTGTGTTAAAAGTTTTCTATATGCATTTACGCGACTTGAATTTTTAATTGAACTCGCAGAGCAGCATATGCCGACACAGGCAGCTATGTATGGAGAAAAGTTTTACTTATTTACTTACTTACAAATGTATGTATGTATGTAAAAACGAAAAAAGCGCGAACACTTTATTTCTGACAGTTTGCTGACAGAGACGACAGTTAAAACTAAATACCCAACATCATTATCTGTATCTATTATCTCTTAGGTGTAACGAAAAATAAAAATAAAAATAGATTGTACGCGTGCGACGCACGATATGCAAATGACAACAAATACGAGTAAACTTACCTCTGAGATTCTTCATATGTGCCACCGCCATCCGAAGAATTGTCAGTTTGTCAGGTTTTCTTGCTAAAGCACTACATGTTGGCACCATATCCGATAGCTCTGTTATGTACGCAGTCATCTTATTTCGACGTCTTCTTTCGATCTCGCAATGGTTCTCTCGACTAGAAGGGGGGAAGGAGAAAAGCGAGGATAAAAACAAAACACAATTAAATTAACTTCTGTTTCTGTACCAACAATCGACGCAAATAATAAACAATGCAGTTGCAAATATGTATGCTACCGCAGACTGCCAATTTTGGCACTTGTCCGAGAGAATGGTGGCTGAATATAAAATTCCATTTTCTCCGGGAAAACTTGTGAAACTTGCAAAATTATGATTCCGTTTATTGATGGAGCATTTAATTGTTCTTATTGCAATTATTGAGGCTATAAATAAAAACCCACCGGGAATGGCATATAAACCGATTTCCGCATAACCGTGAGAATCCGCTTTATACATATACGAGTAGAGTATGTATTTATAAGAATTGAAATATGAAGTTTCTCTTTTACATGGAGTGCATCTAGAATTGTAGGCAACAACAATGCGTAAAGCAAGAAGGTAGAGAGAACGTAAATGCATGAGCAAAAACGCGAGTGTGTACTATTTTATTCACGATTTATGTACCTACACTCGCGGAGATCTGTTCCTTGAATGTGGTTGCCGTACTTTACAACATACATACATATTTCATTTCATTTCACTTATTTTAAAATATTTTCACAGTAAGATTACAATACCTCATAGTTAGTGAGAGGCTTAAGAAAAGATTTAAGTGGTAACAAAAATTAAGAATTTTACAATATTAAGAACGAATTATTTTTAGATATTGATAAATAAATCATTTTACAAACTACCTAAATTCTCATAATATTAATTCAATTTAAAGTTTATTGTGTATCACTGGCCAAGTGTTTAAAAAGATTGGCTTTCAAATTGTTTGCGCTTACGATTGTGACTCTCCTAAGTGTCGTGGGTAATGAGTTCCATAGGCGAGTGGCGTGGACGAAAAATGTATGTTCAGATTGTAGACAATTAAATCTTGGCTGAATCAAAACAGCTGTTCTTTTTGAGGTGACAAAATTACTTCTGCTGTATAGATACTCGGGCTGTCGAGTCTACATAATTCCATGCAGTAGGGTTGATGACCTGAACATAATAGGGTTATCAAAACTGAGATTCATTATCTCAAAAGAGTAGCTAGATATATGGTCATAGTATCTATTGTTGCAGACGTACTTTGCCGAATTGTTGTACATAACATTTAGTTTTCGTCGAGTATTGTACAAAATAGGCAAGAGTATAGCGTCTTAACAATTAGCATCTTGGTTTTAATAGGCACAGAGCTTTTGGTGATCCATAACAGACGGAGACCATTATAAACCTTTCCGATTGTGACAATTGCATGATCGGTCCATGATAGGGTGTCGTTGAATATTATTCCCAAGTTTCTTGCCGTGGCGGCCGTGGCCGTGGTGGTTAGTGCGTTGGACTACTACGCATGGCTGCTCGGGTTCAATCCCAGCCCGGATCTAACACCTAAGAAAGATTTTCACGGTTGCCCCCTCTTTCGAATGTCTGACAAGCAATCAAAGAGTATCATTTGTCATGAGAAGCTTCTCAACTCGCCGTTCGGAGTCGGCAAAAAACTGTAGGTCCCTTCCATTCGTGGAAAAAGTAACACGCACACACAAATGGTTGCGAGAAGCTAGGCTTGGTTCTGTATAGGACTGCTGACGCCGTATATTTATATTCTTACCGTATGAACGTATTCTATAGAAGATTGTCAAAATTTTATGGGCGGGAAGCTGGATGTATCCGATTTCTGTTTATAAATACATAGAACTTTTGACTTCGATGGATTAAGGGACAAGTTGTGCTTTAGTGCCCACCGCTGAATAATTTCCAAGTCTTTGTTTATGTTATCTATAGCATAACTAGTGCTTTCTAACGGACAGGAAACATAGAGTTGGACGTCGTCTGCAAACATGTGGACACGGCAATGTTTTACTAGTTGAGGAAGTTCATCTATATAAAGCGAGAACAATAACGGCCCAAGGATGGAACCCTGTGAACCCATGCAGCTAATTCGTGAAAGATTATCGCAAAGAATGATGTGATCCATCGCGTCGAAAGCTTTTGAGAAGACCAATAATGTTAAAAATGTACGAGTTTGCGTCCATGGCTTTGCGAATATCGTCCACAATTAGTAAAAGCGCGGTTTTGCAACTCCTTTTCGCACAAAAGCCCGACTGGGCGGAACTGAAGAAGTGCTTGCTGGTTGTGCGGTTACATCTGTTTAAGAATAGTCTTCTCAAAAACTTTCGAAAAAAACGGTAGTATAGCAATTGAGGTATATTCTTGGCTGATTCGATTATTATTCGAAGTATTTTTGCATTTTTCCACAAGAGAGGTTATATGCATGTATGTACAAACGAGTATTATCAGAATAAGACAAGAGTTCTAAACTAAGTATTTCACTTTCTATGTTTGCTAAATAATAATAACGACATGACTATTGATACTTCTTTTTTTTTTCTCAATGAAAAAAATATCATGTAACAGAAAGGGATATGGAGGATACCCGTTTCCTATTATTTTGACATGGAATACTGTATAGGAACTTGTCATAACCGAAATGTTATTTATGCATTTATTACTCATTCTATTTCACAAGTAACTATCTTAGAGTTTTCCTTTTAACGCTACCTACTCCTAAAACACATCCGATACATAGTTATGGCTCCTATCATACGTACATGCACACATATGTAGGTACATATGTACATAATGTATATCTGCATCCACTTTAACGATGTATGGTAATGTACTATATTGGTCACGACTAAGAATAAAATGTTGTCAGCTTTAAAAAGAAGGTACAAGAAAAAAACGACGAAGCAAATGAACCAACTCAAAACACCGTCTACACTGGAACATTACAGTTTACTTTTACATTTGACTGTGCGCTGCTCTTTCGTTCAAACTGTTACTTCATAGTGTACATGCGCTTGGATCTACTTGTACCAACTACGTACCATATGATTCATTTTGTAATTTGCAAAAGGTAATGACTGCTTGTTGGTGCACTGTGTAACGCGAAACTGCAGACAATATAAATGAGCAAAATCCTATTTAGAAGCGTCTCCATTCTTAATTGAAAAAAAGTATGTTCTGGCAGTGACATAAAGTATCCCTGCCGTCAATTATGAATCCATGGACCTTAATTTTGTCTTTCCAATTATTATAGAGGAAACTCAGCGATACATTTTTCTCACGTGAATAAAAGCCCGCTCAAATGAACTTTTCTCAATTAATAAAGTATTATGTACAATACATACATAAACACATACTCCTTCCTACTTCGTACATTCAAATCAAAGGAGAAACAAATAATACTCGTGCATGCCCACTTTGAAAAGAGCTAAAACTCATCCCTTTTCCCTATTCAAAGTAAAGGAGGAGGAATTATTTGCCTAAGGACCTAAGCATTTCCCCGAGTTGATTTCTTGCCAAAGTTTCTAAAACTGCACGTCGTTTGTAAGAAAAGTTAAAAAAAAAAAGAAACAACAAAAAGCGAAGAGGTGGAGGTGGACACGGTTGCAAAGAATTGAAGATTATCGAGAAGAGATTAAATGCCTCGATGTTAATGGAACAAGTTTGCCCTTGCTTTTTTTTTTAAGTCAGCAAGGATCTCATGTGGACTACACATAGCAAATATTCAACAATTAAAGTTCCATTAGATCCTATTTGTTCCTTCCTTTCTAATGGTATTAATCATTATTCATTTGGCGAATGGGTGTATTTTCTCTAGGTTTAGATGGATGTTCATGCGAGTGTGTGTTTTCGGAGAAATTCTTCTTTAGTGGTTCGTACCACATGTGAAGTTAAGTATTCTGAATAAATTACGTCTGTGTACGAGTGAAAAGAAAAAAAAATCTTTGACTAAAGTTCTCAAACTGATATGAAAGAGGGTGTACCTGTGGAATAGTTACACGTCTGATGTCGCCGCGCTATTTATTAGTTTTTATTTTATTTTTATTCTAATTACACATTAATGCCTAGTTTCACAGTGAAAGCTTAAACTCTCGTTTTGGTTTAATCTCCCGTTTAAATTTTTTTCGGTTCTCAACTCAAAGCTGAGTTTAACTCATGTTTAAGACTTCACTCTCAGTTTGAACTTTCCTGAAACACAGCTGTTTTGAGGTATATTTCGACAGCTGCCAGAATAGAAAAAAAATAATTTCTATTCCTTTTTAGAAATACATATGTACATAGTTCAATATCCGCCAAGGTCAAACTTTTATTGACTTAACGCCTCTATGCCAGTGTTGTAACTAAAAGTTAAAACTCTCGTTCAGGTTTAGTTGAACTTCAGTTTAAACTCTCACTGTGAAACTGGGCATACAAGTTTTAAGGGTCCCTTCAACAGTGTATGCGATTTGGCAGATTTGACAGTTTTCATAAAAAGTACGAATTCGCACGTATTCTGACAAATTCCTGTTTGGTAACCCAAAGGATTCGTAAAATTGAGAACCAAATGAGAGTATCAAAAAATTTTGTCGTACTGGAACAGGATTTCGTAAAAATTCGCAACTGGGAAGTACGCGAACAGACCTATTATCAACATTAGGCGTGTTCTAGTACTTTCCGCACAGAAATTCACAGATTCTTAAACTTCAACGAGTTGGTGTAGAAATCTCTCAGAGTGAGCTATAAAAGTGTGAAAAATTACAGGAACGCCATTGAACAACATAAAAGGGAAAATGTGTGACAATGATGCCCAAACAAATTTCTTGGGCTGAAACTCGCAGCATGGGGAAATTTCTTACTCTCTTAATAGCGCTCTCTTCTGCGAAAAACTACGAAAAATCTTCGTTCGGTAACAGGATTTGACTGATTTTCGTAGTTTTGGACAGGTACGGGAACAGACCTGGGCACCGTAGCGCAAGTGGTTAGTGCGTCGGACTACTGAGCCAGCGTGTCTTGGGTTCGAATCCCACCGCAAACACCTAAAAGTTTTTCACAGTGCCCACCTCTTCCGAATGCCTGACAAGCATTCAAGAGTATCATTTGTCATGTAAAGCTTCCCAACTCGCCGTTCGGAGACGGCAGAAAACTGTAGGTCCCTTCCATTCGTGCAAAAATATAACACGCACACACAGATGGTTGCGGGAAGCTTGGTTCTACCTAGGACAAAATATTTATTTTATTTATTTTTTTACGGGAACAGACCTACATATAATCTATAAGCAACTGATTACGATTACCAAACAACGAAACAGAAATTAACAAAATAATTGAATTCCTATTAGTTCCCTGATAAAGATGCCTCATTGTGTCTTTTTTGTCTTTAAACCACCTCAACATCAATCCATATTAATTAGGTTAAAAATTTGCATACATATGCACTTAGAGTAAACTTCTTACCTGGCAAAACGATCTTTATCTTGAATATTATCTTCGTCCATTCTGTTGTACTTATTAGCGCTTGGCTCTTCTTCATCTGATCTGGAAATAACAAAAAAAAAAAAAATAATTAACTTATAATCACATACTTTAGGCTTATGTAAATTAGTTCGGGCATTTATAAATTCATTTTTCAATTGGATTTTGATGAAGACATTGCAATATAGCATTCTACCAACCAGTGAGCAGCAGCTATCATGGCTGCCATAACAATAAATTATTATTGCAACTACTATTGTTATTCATTTTCACCGTCTGTTTCTAAATAGCAGCAAATATGCAGTACGTGTTTATGAGGTATAAACATACAGTTGTACATATCTACATACAATGTAGAGCAATATAAGAAGATAAAAATAGCAAACATACATATTTATATTCAAAGCAAGATCTACCCAGCATGAGAAAACTATAGTAAATATTTATCGGCGAGGGAAGTATTTTTTATTCTCATTCAAGTCTCTATTGATACTCGTATCCTCGCAGCAGTTGATGACAGAAATCTGCTGGTACAATATTCGTCGTACGCATGGGAATATTCTACGAGTGGTTTGCGTTTTTTCTAAAGAAATCACGACGAAGGAAACCGGAATACGATGCGGAACAACAACTTCCGATATTTTACACAGTAGTGCGGCGGCTTTTCCGCCACAGGTCGCGATAGGGGATATTGGAATCCTGGTGATGGGAATGGATCATCACGCTTGCATATCCGTGAGTCATTCTAATGCGGGCGAGTTTTTATTTTTTGGAATTTGGAAATATGGGAATAAACTCGTATCTGATGTACACGGAAGGCAAGGGTAAATGGTAATGGTAATGTCATCCCAACCCCACCCAGGAAAAAACCAACACCACTCGCGTATTTGCTCAACATTTTGTAAAGGCAATTAACCATTGAAAAGGGTCATAATAAATTACTTTAATTAAAGAAATTTGTATTATTGCTATCATTGCTTTTTTTTTGTTTTTTGCTTACGCAGCAGTTTAATTGGGGTAAACAACGAGAAGGTGCGAATGGAAGAGTTACCCTTTATCCACCACCGCTTGGAAAGAAATTTTATTGCAGTAAAAACTTCGTACATTCATTTAAATGGAGATATTTGCTTTGAAGACAAAAAAAAAGACAAAATAAAATGCAACAGAAAACACAAAGAATTTTCCTTTTTTAAAAAAGGGCATTATTGTATAAGTAGATAGGTACTGTTGCACAATAGTACACAATGAGTTTAAGTAGCTACATACATACATATATAATGTACTCACAGCCTTGTTCTCTAAGAGATTTTTATTAAACTCTTTTTGGTCTGTGTTCCATAAGGAATTCTTCTGTTTTTTTTTAACAAAAGAAACATAATGGCAAGTTGTACAGCTATTCGGGGTGCAAAATGTTGAGAAGACTCTTTAACTGAGGTTTGGACTTGGCTGCTTGTTCTTTCATGCACATAGAATTGTTCACTCGTACATAATAGGAGCAAACACGTCAATTTATACCCTAAGACTAGGTGTAACAATAACAAATAAAAAGGAAGAGTACCTATATCGCTTTTATTCAAAATGAAATGATGCCCAGGGATATGCAGACGCAATTGTTTATTTGTTAGCGAGTAACAACCTTTCCTCTCCTGTGAGTGGGAATATTCTATTCGATATTTCCATGAATAGGTAAATCATGATACATAATTCGTTTCGAAGTTTGTGGCACTTTTGTGAACCATTTTCTAAGTTAAAACAGAATTGAGTCCCTTCCCTATTGCAATTATCGATCATTGGTCGTCGAAATCTACATTTATCGAGCATCGTTAATCGATTGCAAGTTTGGCTATTGTGAATGTCGATTTTTTTTTTTTCGATAAAAAATAAATATGGAGAATCGAGCCTAGCCTCTCGCAACCATTTGTTTGTACTGTACGTGTCATATTTTGGCACAAATGGAAGAGACATACAATCTCCGAACGAGAAGCTCCTCGCAACAAATTATACTCAATTGAACCCAGACAAGTCGATTGCATTTTACTAGTCGACTAGCTAATATGACTAAGATAGGAAATCGCTGTCGATGCTGTTAGGTGTACTAACTGGTCACAACTTGCGAAGATACCATATGAAGAAGCTACGCCTGAATGATGATGACATCTGTAGAGGTTGTGGTGATGAATATGTTTATGAGGACACAGCCCATTTCCTGTCACTGCCCTAACCTCTAACCAACTTAAAAAAAAAACAAATTTTTCTTCGAGAACATCGACGAGCTATCAGATGGATCACCATCGGTCATACTGGAATTTGTCTGGATGGTTGGAGCATAGAAATTAATACCGCGGGTGGGAAAACAACATGGGTATAACAATGGGTCCACATGGACTTGTTTTTTTTTTTTTGTTTCCTTTATTCATTTACATCTGGCCATATTGGACACCAAGTAATTGTTATTACAGAACAGGATATGATAGCTGATAAGGCTTGATTAACGAATTTCAAAAAGTGAAGATTACAATAGTTCTCATTTTTTTTTGAATGTCTTTGAGTTAGGTCTGATGGTCTAATCTAAGGCGCTTCAGTCTTAAGACTTAGGTGTGATGAGGATATTATCATTCTCATCAGCCCTTTTAACCTAACCTAACCTAGCTATTATGACATATTTTATTATTTTAATATGAAAAATTGTCTAGACTACATGGCAAAAACCGTCACAGTGTGTAGCCCAAACCTTGGCTCACACAACACCGAAACTAACGAGTCGATTGATGATAAATATGAGAATCTAACAAAATGCATTGGTACAACCTTTAAAACTAAGATGCCATTTATTATTCCCACGGAAAATAAATAAATTTGCAAATATGTATGTATGTACATCGGGTGTATCCGCAATTAACTATAATGATAGTGATCGCTTCATAGGAAGACTAAAAAACAGAAAGGTATTCCTTTTTTGTATTAACCATCATCTGCACTACGATGATGGCATTAGAGAAGTTATACATTAGTGCTGGTTAATCATAACAGAGGCCTCCTTAGTCAGTGTTATTATTTCCAATCTATCCATCTTTTTTTCTACACCTACCAGTAATTTAAAAATACATAAGCAATAAAAAAAGGAAAAAAAAACAAAGCTTCTCCAAACAAACATACCAACTACACACATAAATCCGATTCTAAAGAAGACAAATTATGTTGGATTCGATTCGCACAGAAACGGCATGAAAAATGTATTCAGTTTGCATTAGCTGAGAGCAAGAGAGACTGAATGGCTGGCTGGCAATGGCAATCCCTTACTTGTTCCCTTTTTCCTGGTACGGAGGACGAAAATAGAACACATACAGCGCAACTTATGCCATGAGCAACAACTGCCGCATCAGTGTATAAGGTGCATGGAGTTTATTGACATTTAAATTTTATTGTCGCACAAAAATTTAGCATCGAAGTCAACGACGTTTTCTACTTGGATTCATTGTCAACAAATGGTTTTCAAATTACACTTCCTCCTTTGTATTTCACTGACCTTCGCTTCATAATTTTGCTCCTCAGTGGGAAATGAAAGACACAAAACAAATATAGAAATGGGTATTTCCAACAGGTAAGCATTATGAAATTGTCATGTCACCAAGGTGGGTTTTTCCAGTCAAGAGGGAAGAATCGAACTAAAAACTAAACCAAGACGTACGCAAATTGATTACGATTACTGACTGTGGTATGGCTAGTGGTGCACCGGAAAAAAACATTCATTTGTTTGCGGTCCCATTCTAGAGGCCAAGGCGACAATCTCTCGTTCTCCCTTAAGTTTCTGAGCCAGATGCAATTGCTTTTTCGCAGTTTACCTACTTTCTTTTTTTTTTGTCTTTTTGCACCTTTCGCCGATTCCAATCAGGGCGAGTAAGACTTCTTCTGATATATAACGCCTTCATTGCAATTGTTTATTATTTACCATCATGAAGCCGCTTCTCGTCCTCAAATCAACAAGCCAACTCTCAAGGTGGCAAGTTTATAATAGAACCTACGTAAAAGTGGTGCAAGAGGTGTAACTTGTTCTTATATATACTCAATCTTCTTTTAAACATAACTATATTTTTTTTACATTTAACAATTTTTCTCTTAAGTACAGCACTTCACTTTGTTTCATTCAAAATATTCATCGTTTCACATCATTCATCGATGTTTAAATAATTTTAAAGTCAGTTTAAATAAATCGAAATCCGATTGTTGTCCCCAATCCTATTAATCCCTTAATAAAATCATTATAATCCTTGGAAGACAATCAAATACCAATCGTCCACATAACCAAACAAAAAACAAAACTGCTCGACGGTAAATTTATCGTTCGCAAACAATTTTGCATGAATCGACGCTACCAATGCCGCTATAGTTATAAATCATATTTTCTGACTGAATAAATCCCATAAACGTGATTTGTGCAGATTGAAGAGGACTCATTCATTAGTATTTTCGTCCAGCAAATAGTAGGAGAGGCGCAAAGTTTGATTACTGGATGTACGAGTACCTGTGGATGGTATTGCACATACTATTCGTAGCAGGGCGGAACACAATAGCAAAAGAAATACTGTTTCCGGCCGTCAGTAACCCTTCTTTTCAACTCCGTGTAATTACTGATCAAATGAACCAAATAGACTTTTTCGAAGTAGTATACTAGGGGAAACCTTCATACATGTGTATTTCAGAAAATGTCAAACGCTTCACTTGTATCTTCGTCCCCTATCTCTGTCATCTTCAGCTGGTGGTAGATAAAATCCTGAATTACGGATGTTTGAAAGAATTTTCACTTCGAATGACTGTTTGTTCAGTTGATGCCTAGTTTATTACCCTAAATATATCTTGCTACAAAGCAAAATAGATATTCGAGGAGTGAGTGCATAAAGAGAACAAAAATGGAAAAAAAAATCTCAGAAATAATCTTTGATATCTTTACGGTTTTTACACTTTTTTCTTCGTAGTCGTTGTCGTCGTCGTTGTATGCATGTACATATTCACTTCATGTAGACGACTCTTCCTTTGAAAAAGTTTTCATTAATATTCGAAAAGTGTCTACGAACATTATAAGACCGAAGCAAAATACGATAAAGTACTACAACAAGGTGTTTGCGCCCCGTTGATGTTGATGGTGATGATGATGATGGTATGGCGATGTGGCCCAACACAGCAGGGCTAAAGAATTCAGACAACAACAAAAAAAGAAGAGATTTCTTTCAATTCTAAGTATCAAGCAAACGAAACAAAATAATAAGGTGCCCCACAGGGTCGAAAGCAATTGCCCATATCTGTATGTTGGTTTGTTTCTTAATTATATATTCACATTTAAATATGTTGGACATAAATATTTATAAATCGCATAAAAGTCAATTGCCAATAAGAAGCGTCACCCTAAAACAAGTCACTACTTTGTCAAATAGACATAAATACAAACACCAAGTAAAACTAGTGAGATTTTCACGACTCCAGTACCTCACCTTAACAGTGGCAAGTTGCAACCGAAAGAAAAAGAAGCCATCAAGTGGGTACAATCCGTGTTGTTTGTCCTATTTATTTATTTTTTGAAATAACACAAAAAAAAAGTGTTATCAAAGCAACAAATCGAAGGTTCCTAGAATTGAGTGTGTATTATCCAAGTGTCTATTTTCTAAATCGGTTTAATAAAGCACGTGAGTGTACCTGTATACCCACACATAAGGGAAGGTAAACAACAAAGGGAGTTTTGGGCATTAATCACCACAATTTGACTTTAGTTTATAAAAATATGCCCTGCAGTTGGAAATATATACCTAGTACCTATGCTATACAATTGTCCTATGCTATCGTATTTACTTTTGAAGATAGAGAGAAAACAGCTTACGACGAAAGTCGGAGAACTAACCTCCACAATAGACGACGAACTCTATGAATAGTAGATACCTATTCGTATTAGAATGAAGATTAAAGGAAATACATATGTCAGGAGAATGAGATACAGTTGAAAAGAACAATCTCGCTGCAATATTAGAAAATCGAAAAAACACTGACAGACTATTCAAATAAGCTTTACCTTCTTCTTTTTGATTGCGAGGCAGTTAATTCGGTTAGCTGGGACTCAGCATGATGATGTAAATCAACATCAACATGTATATTTTGTCCTAATGTGTTCATATCTGCAGAAGCTCCTGATAGATTCGATGAAGACGGCGGTGGCACAGCATTGATATGTGAGTGATTTGAGGCTACCATTGTTGTTGAGATACCACCAGCAACAGCTGCACCAATTGTGGATATCGATGTAGAGGCCGTAGATAATGGACTGGGGCTACTTAAATTATGATGCGTTGGTTGATGATGTGGAGACGATGAGCCTAAATATGCCGGTGTTATACCATAATGGTGTGCGGCTATTGGATGACCATCTGGAGGGGGCGGTGGCGATGCATACGTGTACATCGTATTTAATTCATATGGTTCCAGCTTGCTAATATATATTTTTAAACGAAATTGCTAGACACAGTATACAAGTTTTTTTTATTTCTTTGCTGTTTTCACTTAAAAAGAGGTCACTGCACACATCACACTATACACTTTCCAAGAAAAAGAAACAACTCTCTTCACCAACAAAACGAATGCATTAAGCAAAAATTATTTTTATTTTGTTTTTATTTTTCACTCCACAGGGGCGCGGGCAGCATGCACAATATTTTCACTGACTTTGTAGATTTTTTTGTTTCATGGAATAGAATATACTCTAATTTAATTGTTTATAGATGCATAAAAACACAATAAAACAAAGTATATGCACATATGTACGAGTATATGAAATTGCTGCACACACATTTGCAGTTTGTCACCTTGAAAATTCTAGCCGATGCCATTCCCATATTACAGCACCAATGCTTTTGCCAGTATTGTTTACTGTGGTACGAGTAGTTGTTGCATTCTAAAAATTACTCAACGTAATATTTCAATGCAATGCTTCTCAAGAAGAACATATAAAGATGAATTTTATTTGATACACAGTAATAGGTTTAGTTTTGTTTAAAATGTGATGATTCTTTTATAGCCGAGTTTACTATTGTTATTCAAATTAACACTGGTATTCCTTGGTCATTAGACTTCTATCACTATTGTTCTGTATCACACGTGTAATCACAAATATCCAGCCAAACAAGTTAACAATTCTCAGCTCAACCGCGACTACAACCAATTCACACCGCAACTCAAAACTCACTGAATGAAGCAAATTGTAAAAGAGTGAAAATGGAATAAATGGAAAACGTAAAGAACTCATTTTGAGTGGGAAAATGACTCGATGTGATTGTTCGCTGTTACTCTTAGTGCTGTGCAATTGCTTTGCTTTTGCTTACACTTTAATTAGCTTATTTATTTTTATTTATTTATCTTTATCAATAACAAATTAAAATTTCTTATTATTAGTGGTAATGAAGAGCACTAGCAGCAAAAGACTATCGGGTCTTTAGTAAAAAAATGTGTTATTATAACTTAATTCTAAGTATTGTTAATATTTTGTTTACGATTTCAATGCTGGCCAGGGTAGGTTCCTTTAATATTTCAATGATGTTGAGGCTTTGGTTGAAATGGTGTAGTAATTGATCTGACGAGAGGAGGTAAGGTCCAAGCAGGTGGCTTAATGTGAGGTTGCAATGAGAAGTTGGGCAATTCGGTGGTGGTTCTTTTTTGAAGAGATATTGGTGTAGGCAGGTATGACCTAGTCGGAAGTGAGTAAAATTTCCTTGGATATGTTTGTTGGATAGGTCGGATGGTATTTATTGGGATGGATTGATGTGTAGTGATGATGGTATTCTGTCCACTGTTAAACTTTTTCTTTATGGATTTTGCTTTGTATCAATCTTTGAAGATCGACTCGGGAATGCACATCAAACATATAAACTGGAGCCATACGAATATCGTTGGTTGCTATGTCGGCCAGTTCGCTGCCTAGTATTTAGTTGTTTCCATAGCAGTTCACTAATTTTACACTTCATATCCAAAAAAGTGCGAAAAACGATGTTCGCACTAAAAATAGTAGTAGCAGGAGCCAGTACCATACCTAGTGATGGGCGGTACCAAACATTTTTGGTAAAATGCGCATCATTTTAGAGTTAAACAATCAATAAATTAATATTTCTATTTATATGACACGAATAGTGAGTAGCAAGTTTTAAAACTATTTTTGCGTACCCCACAAAGGTCGGTACGAATTGTGTACATTAAGTTTTTTTTTTTTTATAAATCTATGTACAAGATTCCATTGTCTCCACTCCCATTCTCAAGTGAGTTGCATTCTAAACTATTATTATTTTAAGAATAATATAATTTTAAACACTATAGACCTGCTGTCGCTGTGCAGAAAATGTTAAGAATATCGTATTGTTACTGTACTACCTTTGGTCTGCCCCTTGCTTATTGTCTGACCAACTGATTGTTAACCATTTCTATGATTTGTGTGTGCTTTTTCCACACGTTATAATAAATAATAAGCAGAACGGTGATGCAACAGTAAGGATACAAATTGTTTTTCCTTTTTGCAAGTGAGATATCACTTTCTTTGTAGAGTATTTTTTTGCCTTAAAGATAAGTGTAAGAAGTGCAAGTTTAGTGAGACTTAATATCGTATATTGGAACATAAAATATCAAGTAAGTAAGAGTAGCTTTTTTCTTATTACCTTTGGAAGTGAGCAATAACTTTGTAATTATGAACATACAAAGATAATGTACATAGTATCCTTCTTATTTATTCCCAAAAAACATTTATGTTAATGTAGGTACATTTTAGTACAGTTAATTCAACCTAGTGATGTCAAGTACCAACTAAAATAAACTAGGTAAAATGATTTCGGTATTTGGGTTTCCTCCAGTTGTCACCCGTCGTCGAGAAAATACGCATTCGTTAACCATTTCTGAAAAAATCACAGGAACACTGTCTCATGCCTCTTTTGTCTACTTTTCCAATTTTTTTTTTTTTTTTTTTTTGATGTAGGTACGGTACATAGCGAGGTACATAGCCACTAATTAGATATTTATAATTTCTTTAAAAAATCTTACTCACCCACGAAAAGACCTGTGTCTTTTTTGTATGACCGTACAGTTTGGGTCGGTTCCTACGAAACAAGAGAAATTATTTGTATTAGTTAAATCCCGTAGGTTAATTAAATATGAGATTTATTTCCAAACTTGTTCACTTTTATTAATAAAATGTTAATTTCTAAAATACATAAAAAAATACCATTTACCAGAAAAAGGGTGCGCTAACGTTGACATGTGTAACTAAACGACATCTGACACAAACATTAAAGTTGCGAAAATGTTGTCCACTATTCACTTATTATATTTGTACTTAACTAATTCACTATTTCAGAAAAAAATAAAATTAAATGTTTTTTTCACGGAATATATAAACTTTTTCTCAATTTTTCATAAAACGATTTCACTGTTTACAACACTATTGTCAACCATTTTGTTTTGTTGGACGAATCATTTTTCGACCAATCTATCAAATTTTATCGACCAGCAAGAGAAGAGAGTTGAATCTTTCAATTTATAGCTGCGCCCTCTACTTATTAAAGTAGATTTAATAATATATTTTTGTAAATACAAATTATTTACAATTATTTAAATATTTAAATTGGTGTTGCTGCATTCTAACCTGTGAAATACCAAACAAAAGCCGGTCACAAAATTAGACCTAAAAATGTATGCGCAATTTCTTATTTTAGTTTCGTATTTCCTGATAGGTATTAAAGACACACTTGATAATTAATCATCGTAGGTAGGTATGTCGAGTTCCATCGGTCAAAAATATCTATTTCTGATCTAGAGTAAAGTGAAGCAATCATTAATTTTTCTCTCGAAAAAAATCTACAATCTGAATTACCCAATGGAAATCTACAGTATTTACTAGTTTTTAAGCCTAGTACGCTGCTGATGCGAAACGAAAAATCCCATACAAAAGTGACATGACGAAATCGAAAACGGAAAATTTCGTCGTGATATTCGTTTTGCAGTACGCTGTTCCGCTGCGAAATTATGCTGATGGTGATTGTATTAGATAAATCTCTCCACTCAGTTTTCGCACAGAATTTATTGTCCGGTACATTAATTCCTTGCGAAATTTTGACTTTTGCATTTTATTCGTATTTTATATTTTCGGTTTCATGTTTGTGTTTCGTGTTACAGTTTTTATACCGTAAAAATGTGAAGTCCTAGTGCAAATTTTAGAGAAAAAGAATATTTTTGAAGCTGACGACTTCCTGAATAATATACCACCTACTTTGGCGCCAGTTCCAGTGCGGCAGAAACCAATGAAAGAACAACAGTTGCAAAAGATGTTATTAAATCCTCTTCAAATTTGTCGTTATTTTGATTTTGTTGAAGAATATATTTAAATCTTTCATTAATTTCTTGCGGAATTTTGACTTTTGTGTTTTTTTCGTATTTTGTATTTTCGGTCTCGTGTTTGTGTTTAGTTTTTTTTCGTTTTTTTTTGTGCTGTCAGTTTTATTTTCCAGCAGCTGATTGAACTCTCCATACATTTTTTTTCGTCGATATTTCGCAAGCTTTTCGCACTCGATTTGGAGACCACAGGAAAATTTCGTTTCGCATCAGCAGCGTACTAGGCTTTAATGTGAAAACATGGATCTTAATAAAATGTGGTACAGCAGTTAAAACTTTCTTCCAGTGGCAGAAACTACAAGAAAAAGTAAAATTAGACGAAAAAATATTTCGATTGGTATAAATCCGACTGCAGAATATCACAACAGAGCCGCTGTGGATTGAATACGACCAGTGTATTCACTAATACAGAAACAACCCAAAAGCCCCCATTCTGTCTGCGAGCAACTTGGAGAGTTTTCTTCAAGTCAGCTCAGCTTAGCTACCTACAAACTTTTTTCGTGTAGTGTAGTTTATTTATCGCAAGGTGATAGGTGAAGTGGCGACTATTTTTATTTTTCGGTTTTTAATGCAAGTTTTTTTTTGTAATTACATAGCTTGAATTTTCCCATAAAGTTTATCGGAATTTATCTTAAGAGAATGTGTGTATGAATATTCAATAAATCACCGGAAAAATTCGTCTTGATGTTAAAAAACAATCGTGCACGGTTTTCGCCGCAAAAGAAAAAATCGATTCCAGACATTTCAAATCATCAGCAGTGGTAGTTCTTCTCGTCCTGAAGGGTTCCTGTCGTCATCGGTGTTTTTTTTTTTTTTCTTATTGTTGAAGGGGGGCCGAAGAAAATGGACTGTGTGTGGGTATTTACTGTGATTTTTCACCCCTGTTTAATAATTTTCGTTCGAAATGTGTGAAATTTAATAATAAATTCGTCTATGCTGTGTGTGTCTTAATATTTCAGGGCTAATGTAATTTATTGCGGAGGATGGATCTAGAGAGGGTATCCCAAAACAATGGCAGACCCTTCCACTAACCCGGACAGCAATGCACACTATAAACTAGAGTAAGTTGATTGGCTATTACCTTCTATTATTTCCTCCCCACAATACAGAGTGAGGCAATTTCATTAATGGTTTATTTTTTTTTTTTTTTTGCTTTTTGTTTTCTCTAAAAAACAAAAGTACACTATGATGATGATGATGGGGGCAAAGTAATAATAAGCATATACACAGCTATAGGCACCTTTTTGTAAGAAATTGCGCAATTGCACAAATCTCTTGATTGTGTGATGTATCTGTATGTAGCTGTTGGATCGTACCAAATGTGAACTAGCAGTAGCTGGTTTGGCTTTTATATGTGTACACTGTTCGGCAGAATCTAGGGGACAACATTGAAAATGTTTGCAAAAAGATGAAATTATCTTCTGCTTAAAAGAATATTTTTTACTTAACGGTGTGAGTACATACCTAAGTACATATGTATCAATTAAGATTTAGTTAGTGCTATCGTAAATAATTGAAACATTAATACAGTTCACTCAGTGGGTAGTGTAATGAGTATGGCAAGGTTTTAGGAAACCTAAAGCTATTATCCTTACAGTTTTAAGCCACACTGTTACAATTTTTTATGAGGACTGTGTTATGCATTCATGTAGGTTCTCATATGTACACACATTGTATATGCACTCCAAACAGCAAAAGAATTGCATATTTCACAGAATGAGGTGGGAAAAGAAAGTACATCCATTCAACGTTGGAAAGAGTTTTCAAGATTCACCAACAACAGAAGCTGATGGCGGCGGTTTGTTTAGATGACTTACAAGAGAACACACAATATGTAGTAGCACCATTCTTGGGTTTCTAAATAATAAATGCAAACTAAAATGTATAATTCTGACAAACTAGACATGTTCTTAAGATATAGATTAAGATGATGAGACTAAATCTCTGTGTACCTCTGCCTACCAATATAAAAGAAAAACTAAATGAAATAGATTTTTATGCCAATCCCTATTTATTTTAAAGATTAAAGTATAGCTCCAAGTTGGAAGCAGAAGCTTCCAAAAACTTAGCCAACAAATGCCGCAAAAAAAACATGAAAAGAGAATAAAGAAATAGAAATATAATAGATACATACGTGCAAGTCCGTGAGTATAAAAAAAACCTATGAGGAAATCACCTACTCTTTTGATATGCTCCAACTGGAAGAAGTGTGCGCTCCAATTTCATACGCCATGATAAACGGACTTAGGTTGAAAGAAAACATTGTTGAAGTGAAGAAAATGAACAATGGAAAGTGGTTGATTTGCAATTGAAATTGTCGGTTAGCTTCCTATTACTTTTTTTTCTGTTTAAGAATGTATAATGTAGGTACATATAGGTAATTGCAGGTTGAAATATTTTTACAGGCTAGCGGCTTATAAGATGATTTGATTGCACAATTCATACTTTAAACCGCTCCTAATAAAGGTGCACATGCCATAAGTTATCAGCGTCATTGTAACTTACAAGCTAAATATGTGAGTACATACATACATATGTGCCCATTTCAAGCACTTAGAACACCATGCGTTTATTGATTGTAACGCCTGTCTGTGGATTACAACAAGTGCTTCGCTCGTTATCAGACATCGAACGTGGACGGATATTGCACAACAAAAATATCGATGAATTGACCTCCAATTAGATGCTATTCTTATTTACATTAGTACATAATATACATATACCTACGATAATTTATTATGGAAGCATATACAATAAAAAAAAGAGAATTGAATGTGAATAAATAACCAGTTTGTTTTCGATCGAATTTGGAATTTTTTTATCACATCTTTCTAAGCCCACATTATACACAAAGGTCTTAACAAAGAATGTTAATCAACACACACTATGTAAGACGATTTCTTGAATAATTTAAAGTTGCTGCTTTTATTTTGCAATACTAATACGTAATAAAGTGTGAATTCAGAACATACATATGTATGTATATGTTTAAACACGCTAACATTGGTTTCATTTTCAAAGCTGTGCATAATTCATATGTTATCTTAATCTATTCCCTCATCGTGATCCCAAGAGGAGTGTACAAACATAAAAGTAACACGCTTAAAACATGTTTTCATCTAAATGCGTCTTGCGATTTCACAGAGTAGACGATGACGAGATTCCGGAACCGATTCAAGTGCTCGATGAAATTTTATCTGAATTTGAAGAACCCGAATCGCTTCCATTGATACAGGATCAAGGAAGTCCATTGCAAGGTAACCAATCTGAAGATGATGGATACATGAGCATGAATGGGAGACGGTAAGTTATAGAAATGGATTTTTTTCTTGTAATCATGTCTTTCTACGGTTAATATGATATGTAGAACAGCGAAGGTGTCGATACCTCAGCAGCAGCAGAAATTCGGACCTGTCGTCGAATCTACCGATTGTGGGCATTGTGAAAGTATTGATAACCCCGAAAATCATGATAATACAGTTGAGAACTATGAGTAAGAAATGTTAAAATGTACTAGGTAGACTTTTTACTTTTTATTAAATCTGTCCTGTTTTTTGTTTAGATGTAAACAGGAGGAGAGGATGGAAAAGGAAACTTCCCCACCAGGGCATTCATGTCTCGTTGAGGTGAATACAAATTGTGAGAGTAGCGTTAAAGCAAGCCCTTCACACATAACTAGTCAAGATAAAGTGCCCAATGAATCGATCATCAGCCAAACAACTCTGGTACCCACACACACAGTGCCTTTAATTGTGAAATGTTAATAAGAGAAATGTATTTATTATTTGTAGCCAAAAGTGCGAACGACTGCATGTATTCCATCCAAATATTCAAGTCTTCCATGCTCAGGAGCTCATAAGCTGGGTGATAGAGGTATATCGAGCGGCAGTTTTGATGGCGAGCGAAATGTTCTTGGCATTGATATTAGTGCTGTTCACAATGCAGTAATACGCGGAGGAGTTGCGAGATTGCCTGGTTAGCTAAAATAGTTGAAATGTTAAACAATACTCTATAACTGTATACCCCACTTAGAAACGATTGTAAATGAACATCCTGTGACCATATACCCGGGCAGGGCATCACCGCCACGAAGTCGTGTACCGCCCCGTACCCTTGCGAGCTCCGTAGAGAAACATCGAGAGGTTTGCCGTAACGCACAGTTGTCAAATCAGAACGAATCCGAAATATGTTCTCCGCTCAAACGCCTTTTTGCCTCCTCACCACTATGCAACATCAGCGGTGTACAGCCTCTCGATCAGCATCGCATTGTGATTAGTGACAGTCTTAAAAATTACGAAAAAGTCGAAAATAATATTGCCTTGAAGTGCAACAATGGTGGGAAACGTCGTAATGAGAGCTCAACTGATGAGGATTTCTCCGACGATTCGCTGGAAGATCAATCACTACCACCTCCACCGGCGCCACCAACGGTTCCGCCAACGCCATCTCTCTCAGCGCCCGCAACACCCCGAAAAAGAGGGAGTATTTCGTGGGAAATTAATTTAGACGATGATGTTGGGAATAACTTTTCTAACAACAAACATAAATCGAACCATAAACTTAAGAAATCAGGCAGCAGAGAGAATCAATTTAACAGTGCAGCAATATTAAAACCAATGGTAGAGATAGTTAAACGTTTATAATTTTGAATTTAGGTCTGATAACCAACATTTTTTATTTTAGCATGGAAGGAGTAACACAAGCATTTCAGAATCTCAGTCCAGTGTAACATCAACAAGTGAAAATGGCCAAGAACAGCTCGCAGCGTCACAGCATCAAGTCCAGGTTTGTAGCACAGAAGATGAAGCTACGTCAATTTACTCAGATGCAGAAGACATCATACCTTCGTTTCCCGCCAATATGGTCGGAAAGGGAACATTCATTATACGAAAAGGCCGAAAGGAGCGTCAGCAATTGCCAGAGTTATTTGCCATAAAGTCTGCATCAGCACACTCTCATCTGAGTTCTGAGAACAACTCCAACCTCATTAGCCAAAGCCTTATGATGCCAAATTCAAGACATAGCATAGACCTGGGCATGTCGCATCATTTTTCCAATTCTAGAGAACAAATTGGTTTGTCACCCAGGTAAGTGGAGGAGTTTTTAAAACAAAGAGAGCGAGTTAAAGCAGTTTTAATTTGAATAGATCAAGATTGTCACTAGATTTGGGATCACCCACTTTGGAGATGCCACCAACTCAACATCAACATTTTTCCGGTTAGCAAACTGAGTTTATATCTAAGGCAACCGAATTGATTAAATCCTTTTTATAGAAAACAGATGTTCATTCAACAAGAACTCGTCTTTTGAACATCCTTCACAGTCGTTACAACGTCCCACAGATTATAAAATAGAAAAGGACATAAAGCCAACGAAAAATGGAAGCGAAGGGTGCCTTAACAACATGATGGATAGTAGTGGAAATAATTGTTCGTCTGGATTTTACTCGCTTAGTAACAGCAATCCCAATGTTTCTTCATCTTCAATAATACGACAGCAGACCAATTCAGGTAAATAGATTTTGTTATACGAGCACAAATAAAACCATAAACAAAACATCATTTAAAAACAGATATTCATGCTTCCAATGCTACAACGCCACGTCGAGAGCTCGCTCCGCCATTAGAAGAAGACGAGGAACAGTATAGTGAATCGCAATCTGGCTGTGCTCCATTACGACAAATAGAAAATAATATTAGTGCGCTTTTACGCGGTGATATGTCTGTTGCCAGGGTAGGTGATATAACACAACAACGCCGTTCTCTGGGCTTCCGACCTGGTGTTCATAAATCTGAAAGTGCCAAGGAGATGCTTTTGTCACAGAATGCATTCGGTCCGCTACCACCAACGCCAACTTCGTCCAGTCCAGAGTTGGTGGTTAGAATTTGAAGTTATTTAAATGAGAATGAGTTGCTTAATGTTTTCCCGTTTTAGGACTCTGATGGCCTCCCTCCATTGCCACCTTCACCCACTGATGTAGAAGATAACATGGATTCTGATCGTATTACATCGGGCATCCATGAAATGAAATTACATTCACAAACAAGTCATTTTGGTAAATATCCTCCGGATGAGTTGCCACTACCACCTGCTATTCCACCACATCGCAGTCCAATGCCATCGAACACGATGAAGGCTCGCTCGATGGATGGCGGGTATTCGAAAAAATGTGGAAAAAGTTATGCACACGGAAGCATTCCAGGAACGTTGCCATGTGAGATGCCAGCCTGCGGTTCAACCAAACGAAATTTACCTGGATCGTACTCAAGAAGAACGCCGCCAACTCAAACTCCTAGAGAAGAGATTCGTCTTCAGACTTCTTGCAGTTTGCCAGAGACGCCTATATTCGCGAGAGGGTAATATTTGTACATTTAAAAAGGCAATATCATTTTTTCTGACATAAATAACTTTGCCTGTAGATGTGACATCGCTCGTACGCCTCATCGGCGTCCTACCGAACCAGCCGTAGGAAGTGTTTCTCGAACGGCCCCAAGGTCCAGTACTAATGCCCAAAATATGAACTTTGGGTCTTCAATCGTGGGAATCGGTAATAGAAATATGAATTCAGAACAAAGAAGCAAACATAACTTTTCTATTAAAGGAGCTGGTAACACTCTAACCGGATGCAGACAGCGCACCCTAAGTCAAGCACTTCAAACTGGTGAAATGTTGCGTTTAACAGGCGGTCCGGCCAGAGGATGGTATCCAAAGCAAAGGTCAATGCGCCCGGCATCCACAGAGAATCTCGATCACTTGCATAGAATGCAGCAATCCACATCAATGCGGGCATGGGACGGCACCACTGGAATGTCTGGAACAGGGGGCAGTCGAAAACCATTAACCTTGCCACCAAATCTTACGCCAACTTTTTTAAATAAATCACCCCGTGAGGCTCTGCGCAGAGTCACTAGCCTTCTCATCAAGAAAGGTATGTGTGGATGTTATGGCAAATATAAGTTAATATACTATCATTTGAACAAATTTAAGGCAACACGAAAGAACGAGATACCAAGAAGAATAAGGACACAGTATCACCTCAATCTGGAGGTCACCCTGGCTTAGACGGATCCAGTGAGTATAAAATGCAAAATGCAGCTGAATCAAATTAACTAAAATCAATTTAACCATTCTTACAGAAGTTCTGTCAAAAGAAAGCACATCGAATTTCAATAACAATTTACACAAGTCACAGAAGAAAAAGGGGTTTTTCAAGAATTTTTGGAAAAAATCCAAGCACTACTCATTGGATCAATAGAAACACAGATGAGGAAAGCATACAATTTTCTACAACTAATTACTACTACATACGAAATATCATTTAGCATTTAAATCGAAACTTTTTGGCAATTAAAACAAAAATATCCACACATTCACAAATAGCAAAATAAATACAATAATAAACAAACAAAAATATCTCGTGTGAAAACAGAAAGTAACGATTTTTTACCGGTAAAGAAACGACTGAAATTTGAAAACAATAAATAAACTCAAATGTTTTCCAAAACAAGAGAATAAGAAACATTTTCCAATTATATACATACATTTATAAAGTATTAAAACAATAGCAATTATTAGATGCACAAATCTATTCAAAAGGGAATGTACGTATACCATTTTTACACAAAAAAAAAAAGAAAAATAACTAAATTTTACTTCACTTCCGTACAAGTATATATAATAACAAATAAATGAACACATTAAATATAAATATATTTATTTATTTTTGCACTAATCATCCCCATACATTCTAAACACATTGTTAATTGACTATATGAAAGGCTATAGGGAGGGCAATTGAATCGAAATTTTACATTCTTAACACATCCTATTTTGTTTAAACATCCACAGTAATTTAAATAAAACACACACAAAATGATTGTCAATTTATGAACACACTATCTTATATAAAATCAATCAATAAGTTCATTTGAATTCCTTATGAAAAAAAAGAGGGTGCTGGCGCCTATACCACAAAGGATTGTAAATCAAATATGCAATAATGATAACAAGTGCAAATTTCTAACTTATTTGTTGCACATTTATTCCTTTTTATTGAAAAAGTAATTGTAATTCATTGAATATTCATTGTTACAAATTTTGTTCATTAGTTTTTACAGTACGTAGTTAAAATTTTACCAATTTATATCTTTGAACGTCCATAACTGGCTGCGTGTTTTTAAACAAACGCCTGTGGTATATGGTGCTGGTTTATTAGACTTACCTGGAAAGTTATTATAAAGTAAACATTTAAGTATTAACTAACATATAAGAAATCTCTGCCTTCTCTATATATTAACATTTCAAAAAGAAAATAATAACAAAAACGAAAAAGAAAACAATCACACCAAAATAAGAGATTTGTAGATAGATTTAGAAGAGTCAGATGGAAGACTCTTATTGCAATAATAATTGAGCTCTATGCTCTATCTTGAGTAGGCATAAAATCTGAAGTCTGGTTTCACAAAAATAATGTGAGATGATCATTTTTTGTGTTAAAGCGTTTAGTGTTGGTATGTGGTATGAAAAGGAACATGCAAATTAATTGGCAGCCAAATATATAGCAAACCTATGGTATTAAATAGAATGTATTATATTGTTGTGAAAACTCACATTATTTACACATTATAGTATTTTAGAAAAAAGATAAATAAATTTTGGTGTGTGTGTGTTGTAGAATTTAGTTGCAACGAGACCTATTCTCAATTTTTTTCACATACATTTATAAGCATCCATATAATTACATATACATACATATATATTTTTCCATTACACAATGCATACATAATGTTTTTTTTATTAACTTATTAGAAGCTTTGTGAATTGTGGTGACGGTGATTGAAAAAAAAGTACAATAACAATAAAACAAAACAAAAAGTCTAGTCAACCAGCTTTAGTTTTTTTTTTAATTTATTTAAAACAGAGAATTAATATTGGCATACAATACGCAACACAAGAAAACGAAAACAAAAAAGACAAAAAAAAAATTCAAATTAACATTTATGGAATTGCAAACGTTTATTTTCGTCAGTGAAACCAGAAAAAACTGATAATTATTAAAATATAAAAAGTAAGAAACATTTTTGTTTTGGGTTTTAACAATAATTGCAATAAGCCGGTTATTTTTGTATGTTTATATATATATACATATATTATCATTATAATTGAATTATTAAAAAAAGGCATAGATATTAACTATTTATTAAATATTGGTAACCCATTAATAATCTTTTTTGTTTTGTTTATCAAACTATATATAACACATTAAAAATGAATTCTAAGGAGTCGCTAACATCAGCAAAGGAAAAATAATATTTAATTTACATTAACCAAAATATGCAATCTCTTAAGTGGAAAAGTGCATTACGACAAGACAACATGTTAAGTTACATTATACATTAATGCTACTTGTAGTTAACAATTTATTATTGGATATAAAACAAAAATAAACACAAAGAAAACGCATTTTATTTTCGTTTCGTCAACCTCTTTATTAACAATTCGATTGGTGTTTTCCGTCGAATAAAAAAATCTTGTATTCCGGATGCCACCACGGAATCACTTTGTACTTTAAAACGGCCGGATAGATTACCTCAACTGACACAGAGGATACCATGTGTGAGGGTAAAAATTTCAGTTCTAGGTTGGTGTTCCGCAAGTCGGAAGCAAGTAACTGCCGCGATGAACGCAGAGTCATGTCAGTACCGTGCATAGCGGGAAAAGGAATGAATCTTTTTGAACATATCACTAGTAAAGAGATTCCCTCGTGCGGATTATCAAATACGTTATTCAATTTGTAAAGCGCCTTCGAGAGACCATCTTCATCTGAGTCGCTTTCGTCAAAATGTTCTCTAGGTCTCCTAGGTACGGCGTGGTTCCACAGTTTGTAGCAGAATACCCAAACATTAGATTCCTTTTTATGCCAACTATTTATATACTTAAAACCGTTAACAGAGGACAGATCATAACCAACTTTTATTCGTTCGATAAACGGAGTGTAAATGTAGAACAAGGCACGAATTACTTTGCTTCTGAGTGATCCTACCTGGCTTAGACAGCGTGAATTCAAATTCTCTGGAAGAGTTTTGTTTTCAGTTTGAAACCGACGATATAGACTAGTCCAAAACCTCGCACTGGTTACTATAAATGCAGTTTGTTGGCATATCAGTGCGAAATTGCAGACGTCTTCTGGATTAATGTACTCGGCGATGTTGAACCAGATATCTGTGTTGATGTGATTATAAACGCAGACATCTTTCGTTTTACATTCTGAGGCGCTATCAGGTGCCGGTTTCAGGGCACCACGCTTGGGTTTGACATCTAATGTTATTGCACTTGCAAGATCTTGTAGCACGATTCCTAAAAAGATACAAAATACGAGATTTGAATGTCAACCGAAATATGAATTTGAAAGACACATCCAAGTTCCAATGTTGACTTTATTGTTTAGGAATGCGAATGCTTGACCTCAAACTCAAACCGAATAAAAGAATACCAAATACTAAGACCATTTTTTAAAATAAACATCGGCCATTGGGCCAAATGACAATCTTATTTTAAATTTGCGTATTTATCGCAAAACGCAGTTTTGTTGACGAAATATTTTTAAAGTGAAAAATGCTACTGACAAATTGGTACATTTTAAAAATACACGAAAAAACCTACCATCTCGTTGTCGGATTTTCTTTCGAAATATCAACTTTGGGGACATCACGGAACAAAATCAAACTGTCAAACTGACATTTACAGCTGTCATTTATTAACAGAAATAGGAAAAAGAAGAAAGTAAATTCAACGAATAGAGGCAGATTAAAGGCGAAACTTTCGTCAAGCGAAAGAGACAAGTAGACAAGTATGTCAGCGCCTAGTATATACTGAAAAGATTCTTGACATATCAGTTCTGTTTGGTAGGTAACTTTTTGTAGTAATGAGTAAAAAATAAGATATATTTGACAGTACTCGGTGACTGAATCATGATGTTTTCCAGAGTAATTGTTTCCAGTGATTGAAGCAAATCTATCTATATACCGTGGTTGTTTATATTTAAATGACGTGGCACGCAATGTGTTAAACTGGTCTAGTTATTAATTCCTGTATGTATCGTTTATTGCAAAATATAGTTTTGTAGATGAAATATTAAGTGAAAACTACTTCTGACAATCTTCCTAGCTTGATACGTTTTACAAATACATAAACATACATGAAGAAAACTTACCATAATCGTTGACAACCCTCTCTCTGATCACGAAACAAAATCCAATTGTCAATGTGACATTTACAGCTGTCATTTCATTAGGCATAACAAAAAAAAAAAAAAAAAAAAATTTATTCAACGAAAGGAGGCAGATTTAAGGCGAAACTTTCGGTAAGCGAAAGAGACAAGTAGACAATTACTGGAAAAAATTCTTGACATATCATAAATCCCTTTTTTTTTGACAAACATGGCGACCGGGTTGTGTAGATTCTCGTGAATCGAACAGAAAAACGCGAAAAACTCCCAAAAATTATTTGCATTTCAAAAAAATGTGTCGATAATTGGAACCCCACATTAATTCTGCAACACGGTGAACAATATTTTTCACAGTGTGCAGCGGATTGTGTGAAAAATCGCAGTGTACATAAAAATTGCAATACACATTTGCGGGCGGGCTGTGGTTTTTTTTATTTCGTTTTTTCGTCTAGAGTGAGAAGTTTTCCTTATTAGAAAAAAGTTTTTCGATTAGATTAAGTGAAAATGTAATAAAATATGTTTTTTTTTCATATCGCGAAAGTGAAAATCATGTACAATATAGAACTGATTTTTCATGTGTGCAACGGGGAGTGAGTGGTGGACAATTTTCTGTGTTCTACACTAGTGTTTCAGCACACTTGCAATCGGGGGAGGGGGGCTGCGAAAGAAAAATGTTGAATGAAAAAAAATTATGTTAACAAATTAAAAGTTGTATGACAACTAACAGCATAATCAAGCAATTTTTTTTACTATTGTTCATACATATCGATTGACCACGTTCCAATATAATTGTAATTAAATAAAAAAAGAAGGAAGGTAATTGGCATAGAAAATCATTTTGGTCGATTAGTTTGTTGGTATTCATGCGAAAAGTAAAAAGAAGGATTTTCCGCAATAATTTTTTTTTTCGTTGGCCTGCTGAATGTTACGGGAGTGGGCTGATGCTATTGTTACATCCTCGCTAGTGTGACGGGCCTAGCGATTTTCTTATTATTATATTTCAATTTCCTTTTTTATTTGCTATAATTTCTGGTTTTTGTGATACTTATACGAATTGAAAGGAGAATACAACAAAAACGATTGTGTTGTGTTATCTCCACTTTCGGGATAGAATCGTATCGCCGCTCCTCAGCGAGTTGAGTATATGATGTGGAGCATGATGTGTGACGTGATGCCGACAATATCCGAGGACAGCATCTCGCAGCGGTCCTCGCAGTTCAGCGGCGAGGATGCTAACTTCGAGCAACTTATGGTATCAATGCTGGACGAACGAGATAAGCTTATGGATAGCCTGCGTGAGGCTCAAGAGCGACTCAGTGAGTCTGAGATGAAACTACACGATGTGGAAAAGGAGCGTGACAGTTTACATCGACAGATAAATGCAAATCTGCCCCAGGTAATTATTGAAAACTGTATTAGAAAAATCCATTTTAGACAATTTATGTTTATGGATAAAATCGATAGTGAAATGGGGTGGGATTGCCAACAGGTTTTTTCATAGGACTTGGGCGTTGTAAGCATGTGTTGTACGTTGACTTTGCACACTGCATTTAATAAATAATTTGATAAAAGTACATGTTATTTACAGCGATAAAAAAATATTGATTCTAAATGACGGTTGTATAGATAGATACCTTGTACAATTCAATTTCTTGTCACGAAATATAGACCAGCTACCAACTTCTGTATAATGCCAAGAAAACATGGCATGAATCAAACATTATGAATTGTATCTGTGCACATATAAAATACAAGTTGTTTCTTTACACTGTTAATTACATAATGTATGCAGCCATTTCTCTGTAGGTCTAAGTATCTACAAATAGGGCTAATACGATAAGGATTAACCTTGATCCAGATTATCATAAGTCATTTGCAAAGGATAAGTTATAAATAGTAAAGTAAAACTGACACATTTTACATTTAAATTCTTTCATGATCAGTATAACCAAATTACGCTCCGTATTTTATGTAACATCATCGTTGTATTGCAAACAAAGATAAAAATAATGCTTAACCTTTTTGCGGCAAGTAATGACGTAATGCCACCAAAATTTATCTTTTTTTTTTTTTGTTGAATAAACGATTTGTGTATGATTCATCAAAAATTCGCTTATTTATTATTTTATTACAAGAAAAGCAAAAAAATAAATGTGTAGTATGTTTTAAATATGAATATATATGGATATACCTATGTACATGTACATATTTATACAGAGAATGGTCACTCTTCGAGTGCTATTGTATACTAAACATACATACATATGTACAACCTAACGCACGCATTTTCTTTTAACAATATTTATTATGTTATACCGATATTTCGTTTGGTTAATTTCGTTTTGACCTTGAATACTCTACCTATAACACATTTGAATTTAAATTGGGCTTATTCAAGTTAAAATTAGTCAGTGACTCGTGCTTTAATAAGTTATTCAGAGCAAATTAATCAAGAATTGCTTTTACTCTATATTCTAGGTCTTCCATCATTTGAAACTTTTGTATTATATTGTAGGCAGGAATCTACTACCTTTTTTGTTTACAGTAACTATCTGATATTCAATTGCATACTATTGTTTTGTATTGTACTGTATTATATTTTATAATTTTTTTTATAAAATTGGTTTAATGGATTGAATGGACGTTTCTACATAATTTTTGGCAAGCGTGCAAACAAATGAAAGTTAATTAAAAACCATTGCCAATCCCATGCCTACCTTTCTACTGTATCTGCCATGAAATTTCTAATCAGTAAAACGAGCATAACGTAGGTAGCTAACGAAAAAAAAAATACAGAAACAACAACCACTAATTTGCAATGCGTTTAAAATAAATAGAATGCTACCCTTTGTGAAAATATAAAATGTTTGATGCAAATATATATCACGAAAACTGCGTTCGATTAAAAATTGTTATATTTGGGTTACAACTTACAAACTACATATTATGTAAAAATGAATAGTATATACCCTATACTATGGGATAACGCATTTAAGGCATAAAATCAACAAAGTTTCAATGACCGCACCTTGGCAATGCTGTGTAACTACCGATTAATGAATAGAAAAAAGAAAACGATTAAAATTAGCAACAAAAACTGTGAAAACAAAACAAACATTAAATTCGATGCATAATCTACTCGAACAACTGTATTTAACTGCAAACAATAAGTACCTACACTCACACAATCGTTTTCGACTACAACCCATCCCTCACTATTCGTAGAATCATTTAGCTACCTTTGCCTTTGATTAGCTCCAAATTCACACACTTTTGTAGATGCTATGGGAAAGCAGCCAGCGCCAACGCTGGGATATGGAACGTGTACTCGTACAGACAACGCAAAGTAAATGATGTAGTGACAGCTAACACACTCTTGGAGTTTTTTTTTTTTTTTATTCGAGTTTTGCGCATGTACACCACACGGTGTGTGCGGCTATGTTTCTCCTAGATGTGACAGCAATAAAATCCACTCAAATGCGATGTTTTGGCACTTTCCTTTCAGATCCCATCAGAATTCTGTCGGCAGGTCAAAAGGCTCTTTAGGTTTTGCCCAAGCATTAGACTACATTGCAAACCTTTTCGAGACGTGCGTCGACTGATACGGATCCGGTGTAGATAATTTGTAGCGTAAAGAACTATTAAAAAATTTAAATACATATGAACATACATATTAATATTTTGTCAATTGAACAAACTTGTGTGAACCTCAAATTCAAACTTACAGACTATACGCGCTGCGCCGCCAACGTATTATTTAAATTTGCAGCTTTTGCTTCACTAACCCACGTGCTGCATTTTCATTCATAAAAAAATATGTTTGACCAATTCGGTATTTTCGTAACGTAAATGTGTTTCTGTAACCATTGACCACCACGCAGAGGAACTTCAAATAAAAAAATACGAATAAATGGAATAAGAAATGTGTTTGAATTCGAGCCGGTTCACCTTCGTTTCGTGTTTGGTCTCAATTTGAATATCAATCCCAAGGGAGCGGGCGTTTGAATTGTAAATTACGTGAAAGATTGTCCGTTGCACTACGTCTCAGTCTAATAAAGATTCACTAATTATGTATCTATTGATTTTTTATTGAACATACAATCAATTGGTTTTATCTTATCGTGAATATATATCGTGAACTTAATATATTACTACTTTGCTGGAATTTCGTGAAAAACTGAAATAAAATACGAAAAAGGCAACAAATTACATTTATTAACAAAAAATGATATTTAGATAGCGTTTTAATCAATTCGTAACTAAATTAACATTTTAAATCGTGTTATGTTCTCAACAACTAAGTCAAAGCCAATTCGGCACCCCCTACCATCAAACAACATGTCGACACAACCACCACAGTCTCCGTCCACTGACAGGCACAAGAACATGTCAACCACAGTCTCCCAGAAATCTGCAAGCAGCAATTGTCAGAGCACAAGGGAATCTACTCTGAACATTCTCAAAGACACATCTGGCGGTGGCAACAGCAAGTCATCCCCATCCAAAGCAATGTCCTACTTTAGTACAGGATCTTTTTCAAAGATGTTCAAAACTTCTGCCACATTTGTACAAAATCCATTCAATAGCAGCAGTAGTAGCAGTGGTGCCAGTGTTATTAATTGCACGGCCAATGACAGTACAGCTTCTGCCTATGAAAAAATCGCAAACAGCCCAACTAAGGCAGTCCAACAGGAATCCATAGAAATCAAAAAGAGTTCCATTGCAATTATCGGTCGTGTTGCTGCTGCAATGGAAACGACCAAGGAGCAAAAACAAAAATTCAAATACAAATCAATTTCAGGCCGAAAGTCACAAACGAACAAACCGACAGACAGTCCATGTCCACGAAGTGTCAAATCGAATTTACCCAATTCCAGTGTCGAAAAAGAAGGCTTCAATTCACTGAATAACAACGTTAACCTTAACAATGACCAAGAGGTGGAAAAGACAATTGACCACTTTGAGCGTGTTCTTAGCCGCATGGAAATATCAGCAAAACACAGCGAAACGAAGGCTTCACCGCATCTACCTGCAAACGAAGAGCTTTTCTCTTATCCACCTGCCAATAATAATAATTTAGAACTGAATATATGTCGCTCTAGCTATCCACTTGTTGGCTATCTATCATCTGCGGAGTTACCAGGCATCCGGGAAGAGTCTCCGTTGCATAAAATAAATAATAACAACAACAATTTACTGGCGTCCTTTCTCGACGACGAATTCTTGTGTGCCGATGATGGTATCATTGTCGACTACACAAACCCAATGTATTCCAATGACCCAAGCATGTTTAGTAAACTCTCAACTAAATGCCGCTATCCATCGAGCTCGAATTTGACAATAGTTTCGAAAACATATCCCGAGCTTCAGCGGCAGCAATTACGGCAAAAGGAAAATAACTTGACGTCACCAGTAGGCCTTACAAATAGCTTTACAAATGAATGTGAACAATTCTGCAATGATGCTGGCATTTTCATCTCGAGGGACCATCCTAATGAGCTTTTCACGGGTAAATCGAAACAAAATGTGAAAGGAACTTTTTTAAAACCTCCTGAGTTGTTTGCTTTGAATGCTAGCCGAGATGACTTGTCCTCGGTAAAAGGTAAACAAATCCCGTTAAATGCAATGAATTCGGTTCAAATGTTCTTGGCGGAAAATGGGAATGAATACATCAAACAATTTCTGCAGGTAAAATGGATTTTTGTTGTTTTTTTTTTTCGTTTTATTCCTTCCCCCAATCAGTCATATACTATTTGTTCTGCATTTTTATGGCGTGAGTAAATGCCATTAAAGGAATTGTAATCCTATTTCAATTTCGAAGGTCCATATTGGATTTCTGTTTACGTTCGGTTTTTTTTTTTCTTCTTTTTCTAAGACCTCTTTGGCCTTATTACTCTAAATCAGTAGCACATAACTATCTAAACATGTACTCATTCATAAGACCACCAATTACACACTTAACACATGCCAGCGAACAAGGATTCTATCAGCATACACTGTACAGCGCAGTCACTCTCATTTAAAGTGCGTAGTGCATTTTTTTTTCTTAAGGCGGAAGTCTCTCTTTTATGTCTATCCTTTAATCCTTTATACAAACGAGTAGTAGTCACGTTTCTAAACAAATTTTGAATGGGCCTCCCTTTTGCATTCTTTCAAGGATACATTGTTTTTGTAAAAATGAAAGATGAACAAACTATTCTTGTCGCCATTGAAATTGAATACAACTAACAATGACACTGGGACATATGTATAGGAAAGAGGACGTTGACGCCATCCTGTACAAAATGTAAAACTATGAGAGGTCAAGAATACATTCATGTGATAACTCCTTTAACTTTTTTTGATGAGATAAGCAACTAAAGACAATCCTAGTTCTCGAACGTTTCAACAGTATGTTATTTTCGCATGTCTGTTTTAAAAAAAAGGGGTGAGAACCTATACACTCGTACAACCGAAAGAAGCCCCACAATATGTTTTGTCCTCCGCAATTGGGGTAATTGTTATTGCAATTAAAGCAGTTTTTTTTTTAATTGATTTCGGATTCACAATCGGAACAAAACGAAGCCTCAGCCCTTTTCCGTTGGTTATTTCGAGGTCTTGGTTATTTAGCGAAGCACCCATTTTTCTCAGTTGGGGAATAATTAAACGCTCCAATGTAATTAAAAAATATGAATTATTGTAGCTGGATATTTCTTGAGGACCTCCGGCTATTTTGATAGATTCCCCCCCTTTTGTGTTTTTCAAGCGGTACCTCTAATTAAACCCAATAACTACATGATCACCCCGAAGCAAAATAACTTGAGTTAATTTAGTTTAACATTAAGAAGATAAACACAGAAACAGGTGCTAAGATTCGCAAGGGGAGCTAACTTTTTTTTTTATTATTTTCAGCGGAGTTCTCTAAAACAAAACAAAACAATTCAGTGAAGTTGCAATTCAACTTAGCTAAAGGGTATTCACTGGCACCGATTTCACTGAATACATACATTATGTGTACCTACATATACTTGCTCCTTGAAAAGATAAAAATTGTTTATTTCTGTAGAGTGCAGCAGCCGGTCTTTCACTTATGCATACTTAAGATGTTATCTAGATGTTATTCCAGAAATAAACATATCCATATGTCATGTGTTTATGATTTTATAAGAATACATACATACAGTGGTGGACATATAAATAGCACACTTAAAATTTGGTCAGTTTAAAGATATTTGTAAAACATGTACTGAAACAAATGACTTTTCTACTAATAGTATTTATCACACTTTAAAATATCAATTTAACTACCCAAAAATGTGATGATTTTCTTGAAATTAAAAAAAAAAACATATACAGTAAAAACTTCCAAATTGGGACACTCCGTAATCGGGACGACCTCCCAATCGGGACAACCCATTTGCCAACCCTAAGAGCTTTCATACAATATACCCTCTGTAATCGGGACACTGAAATCGGGACACCTCTAAATTGGGACACTCAATTTAACTTTCCTAGAACCTCCATAATCGAGCCAAACCTCCGAATTGGGACATTTTATTAAAAAAATCAGGAAATATGACTTCTCTAATCGGGACAATTCGAGTTGAAGCTCTCAATTGGGACACTAGACCCGAAAAAAAAGCAATTGTGACTTCTCTAATCGGGGCAGTAAAATTCCATTAACTAAATGTTCGCAGCTGCATCTCATTCTACAAATTCTCAAACCGTTATATTTTTACAGAAGAGTGACTATATCGGAGACAAAAAACAACAGAGCAACGTTTAATTTGTTTTCATTGAATATTAGATATTGGTACCGTGCAGTTGCAGTTGTTTTTGTGTGGATAAAATACATTTTTTAAACTTTTTCGTATGCATACGCGTTTTTCTATATTTTTTATACAAACTTCTATAATTGGGACACCTCCTAATCGGGACAGGAAAGAGTCGGTCCCAATTAGAGAGGTTTTACTGTATTTATTAGAGCAAACCTGGCCATATAAATAGCACCTTATGTTTCGTTACGCCAAAGATATGACATTTAGGTAAATAGCTTTATGGATTAAACCTCTCGGTGACTTGTATTTGTTCCCACAATTCTGCAGCATTTCATGGTTTGGCGTCGTCGACCCGTAGGTTCTCGATCGAGTTCGGATCAAGAAATTGTGCTGGCCACCCTGAAACGGTTATATTTTGATCACTAAGACAACACTATACAAGGCGGGAAGTGCGCTTAGGATCGTTGCCGTGCATAAAACGCTATACCAGTGGCATATTCTCCTCAGCAAATACGAGGATCGTAGGATCATGCAGTCCGCGATAATGGATTTATAGACGTAATTGTCAATTTTTCCAGTAATCTTTAGAATCCGTCTCATCCTGTGCCAAGAAAACCAGCCTACACTATATAATATATTATTATTACCCTTTTTCATTCGAACCAAACCTACACAACTCGGATTCCTTATACATATATTTTTCCAACAAAAACATTGGTTTCTGGAGCTATTCCCTTGCAAAGGTTTTTATTGCCTGAACGGATTTCTCTGTGCTATGCACATTCTGAAGTTTATTTTCGCTGTTAACGCCTATAATTTATCGAATACACTAATGGAATGTTAACTTATAAGATTTCTCTATATAGCCTAAGACCTCAAAAATTTGTTGGCTGCACTAACTCTGTAGATCACGTTGTCCACTTTTGAAGTGGTTTTCCTGGGCATTGGAGCTCTTACAACATTTTTGACATTCATCTTTTTTTGGTTGCTTTTTCGATTATATTTAACGGAAATGTAATTTGTAAGACATGCGAGAAAAGTGTGCTATTTATATGTCCACCACTGTGCGTATATGTACGATTGGGGATGAAATGTTTAAATTTAGGGGGCTTAGACTGTAGGGTGTAGTTTTGTTTACTATTAATAAAAATACATTGTAAATTTAGAATTTTCTTGCATAGCGAATAAGGTATAGTGAATAGTTATATTCAAATTTAAGCAACTGATTGGTTTCTGGCAAATGTACATACATATTTGCAGTTGTTAATCGTATCCGTTATTCGAAAACCTTGACATTGATTGCGTTTTTTGCACTACACACGCAACACTGTTCTCATTGATGGCTAATTGTGAACACAGATTAAATACGATACGAATAATGGAATAAGTTAAAGGTAGGAAATAACTGCTGGTCGTTAGAAAAATCTTTATTGTGTGATAATAATAAGGTTAATCCACTTGCTGTTTGCATGCAAACGACGATTCCATTTCAATGCTGGTTTTCCACTTTCGCTCTTTCAGGAATTAAAAGAAGATAAAAACATGTAAGGGTAGAAAAAACAGCTCTAAGAAAACGTACATTTCAAGAACATCACCTCACATCATTTCGTGTACGTTTTTTTGACGTTTTTTTGTACAATGTAAGATAGGAAAAAAAGTTCTCAATTCCATGCAAAAACCACAAAAATGGCCGTAAAAAAAAATTATTCATACGCCTAAGTGTACAGATAAAATTGTATCTAGTACACTAGGTAAAACGTCTTTTGTATGCTATTGCACATCCGATTCAATGTAAAATCACAGAAAACGTTCCCGATCGTTTATTCTAAAGAATCGCACATTGCAACCGGTCAACTTTTTTTTTTAAACTCCACAACGAAACGAAATTCCATAAAATTCATTGAGGCGCACATCATCGTCGCGTCGCCTTTACATTCAAACAGACACAGGGGGAATAGTATTCATCGGCTGTCATGCCATTGGGTAGAAGCATCTGTTGCCCATTTGTGACGTTTAGTCATGATCTATAGACGAATGTATCACGACGCGATCGTAGTTCCAGTAGACTTGGTGTGTGCAATACAAACTGCATATGAACTCCACGGCAAACTCGTTATCCATTGAACTTGGTATTTGTACATGTGTTAATCAGGACACGGTTTTCTCTTAATAATCTTGCTGTAATATGTATATCTTCGAGCACTTACTGATATCAAAAGTACTTAATTGAATAGCGTTCCGGTTTGTGATTTTCCAAGTTTCACATTTAACAAAATGCAAAGCTTTTGTAGATGAAATACAATTCTATAGTGATCTCATGGTTTCCCACACTTTGTGTGTGCTATTTCAAGTGAAACGAAAGTGTTCCAGTGTGTGGTAAATTTAAAATTAAAAATATATAGGAAAAGAGTGTGTACTCCTGTTTAATATTTGTACAAGTGAATGTTGCCTGAACCGGGCGACAATGTTGCCAAAGTCTTCATGTCAACCGCTGCTCCATCGTGTCCCGTTCATATTGATTTCATTCAATCGTTAATTTATCTCCAGGAAACATGTTCCCAAAATAGACCATATTACTACTTTACACAGCCGTATTCAGCAGATAACAGGCGACCTATCTTTAGGAATGACAATTGCTCTTGTTCATTGCACCAAATTTTGATTAAGGTAAAGTTTTAAGTATCTTTTTCGTCATATTATTTTTAACTCAGTCCACATTTTAATTTATGCTACTGCCATTCCATTAAATATACATACATACATATGTGCAGATATCTCCGAGTATGTGTAAATTCTCCATTTCCTCTAAAAAGTTAAAGATTCCCAAATCAAGTGATTACGTCTGCAGTCTCATGCAAACTTATTCACAGACCAAAAATGTTGGCGCAATAAATTGTTTTAGTGGGTGTCACTAGAAACCCACGCATAAGCCGATACACTAAGCCAAGAGGAGCAATAGAAAATGTAAATAAGAAAACCACGTGCATTATTTAAATGCATGTAGGGCTCGAGGCGGCTTTTATCAATCGCATACACCTCTAGACTGGGTTGTATAATACATATTCGTTTGCTCTTTTGCATAAAAGGTTGACGTTCAGTTCACCGGCTAACTATTGACGACCGGAAGTCTGTTTGAAATAAAAATTTTAATTTCTAACTCAATTAGGCAATATCCATTTTTAGTTACAGCCAGAGTCGAGTGTCTATCTTTTACCGAACCAGGAAAGGCCAATTTCACGACTTGAATTGGATGTTCTTTTGGGAATTTAGACTGTTCGATTAAAGCTTTCGCTATTGTTCTATATATTTAGAGAAAATGAAACACGCGTTTTTTGTATAAGTCCTTTATTTAAAGCATAGCAAGTGGTGGTTGGTATCCAGTTCCAGTGACGAAGCCGTCGAGAGCTGTCAAATACGAAAGACAAGAGCAATCGATAACTTCGATAACTGGAGTATACAACAGCTATATTTGCCAATCGGTTGGAATGAGTATCTTTGATGCAAGTGCAACAACAATAAACCAATTGAAAAGCCTTTCATTTCTAAGAAAAAAAATATAAAATAAAAATAGGCCAGCAAGTAGTGGCGTCGAGTATATATGAACCGCATTTAAGATGAAATAAAAACAAAAAGGATTTTCAAACAGCTAAAAAATAATAATAATTCGTCGCAGGGAGTAGAGTACTGCAAGCAATTGACACGTAAAATAGGAGTGCAATACGTTAGTGTTTTTAGTTGAGAACCGATACTGCAAAGCATAAATATGTTCCTCTTTAGTTTATCGGATTGGGGTTAATTTTTTATGCTAAATGTATACATATGATTGTATGAGTACATTTGTTTATCCAATTCAAATTTGAAACTTCTTACAGCCTTAGAGCGAACCTTAATATTTAATTTTCTCATACCAGCACAACACTGTGAAAGAAAAACACCATTCCTGGAAAAATAACATGATTTTGAACAAATAGGCAAACATTTCCGATGAACTTTCTTTTTAATCAGCCAATTCTTTCTTTAATGTTAAACAAATGTTGTAAAATTCAAAACAAACGACAGAGGAACGAAGGAGATGCGAATAATCTTAATGACCACACGCCTTAAATTATTATACATCGTCTTATGTGGGTTTAAAATTCTTAAAATATCTGTTTATGTTTTTCTATCTATGGGCGAATTGTTAAGGATCATGGGACGAGATTTGAAAATTCCTCCTACGTGTCTTTTGCACGTTATTTCGACAAAACATATATATAACCACATCATTGTACGAGTATGTATACGTGGGATAAATGTCCTGTAGTAGTTGAAAGTTAAAAAAATGGGGGAGCTATCCAAAAATTTAAGATTCTAAGCACGATGCCATCATTTATCCTGTAGCTGTAGAGTTTCTATTAATTGGCAGCAGGTATAGGAGAGAACTCATTTGTCTTTGATATCGACCAATACTCTCCACTTTGCCGGTTCATTTATTCAATTTTAATAAATGATATTGAATGATTCGCACATCTCGCGAATGTCTACCTAGCAATATATCATCCAATGTTGTTTTTTTTAGGAATTTGCGACCCTTACAAAAGAGCTTACACAAGCGAGGGAAACATTGCTTGAACGAGACGAGGAAATAGCCGAATTAAAAGCGGAGCGCAACAATACTCGGGTAAGTCAATGACACAAATTCAATACGATACCCCAGACAGCCGGCCGGCGCGGCGCAGCGTCCATTTGCAGTATCTTCGGAACAGGCCAAGAGGGTAATGACCAATAATATGCGGTATATCATGATATGATAGGAAGTATATGTGTGGTATGAGTGGATGGTGACTAACAGAATCGACCTTTGACGTCCTTCTTAAAGTAATGTGTACATTTATGGTTGAATACTATAATGACACATAGTCGGTTAGTTTTCTTCTATAAATTTTCACCGGAAGCGAGTACTTTTCATTTGAAATTCTATTGAAAGATATTTTTTATTTTTGTAACTTCTTTTGAAGAGGAAAGTGTTTGTACTTTTAGCTTCTTTTGGAACACCTCGAGTGCCTAGTGTCGAGACATGAACGCTCATTGCGTATGACAGTGGTGAAAAGACAAGCGGCTGCACAGAGTGGAGTCTCCAGTGAGGTGGAAGTGTTAAAAGCTTTAAAGAGTCTCTTTGAACATCACAAGGCTTTGGATGAGAAAGTGGGTTCGGTTTTTATTTATTGCCGCTGACTATCAAAACTGGATCTCTTTTTCTTTTCAGGTAAGGGAGAGATTACGACTTTCGATAGAGAAGAATACTGCCCTTGAAGAGGAACTAAATTCAACCAAAGATGAGGTAGGATAGTAATATATTTGAGAATAGTATCTTACATTATTTGGATTAATTGAAAATAGTTACAACAATATAAATCTGGTGCAATACAACACAATAGTGACACAAGTAAGGAAAATGGTACCGGGGATAAGGTATGAAGATGATGTTAAATCACTTTTGATTAGGTTAAACATTTTTTTCTTTCTAAAGAGCGGTGGAGGTATTAACGGTGATGCATCAGACAGCATTGACTATGCGGCTAAAACCCACGAACTTCAAACTATTATCGAAAAGCAGGTATGTACACATCTGATAGGTGTTTCAAAGCGAAAAAAGTAATGTCCGGTTTTTTGTTTTCTTTTTAAGACTGCCGAACTTTCGCAGTGGCAACGTCGGGTGTCCGACTTAAATAGCCGAATCAACGAGCTTGAAGAAAACCTTGGAAAAGTCCAAAAAGAACTTTCGAAATCTCAGGAACAATGTTCGAAACTGCAGCGCGACTTACGCGAAAATGTGGCACAAAAAGAAGATCAAGAAGAAAGAATAGCCACGCTGGAAAAGCGATACCTCAATGCTCAACGAGAATCTACTTCATTACATGATCTAAATGAGAAGCTCGAGCAAGAACTAAGGCATAAAGGGGCACAACTTAAGGTAAAACAATCTCCGTACCTTCCATTCCTGTTACAATCTATAATCTGCACTCCGAATGTCTTAATCATAATTTGTTAAAAATAAAAATGGTAGCTGGTATTCATTAAGTACTCTGAATTAAAGCAGAGTAAAAAAAATAAGTACATAACCCAGAAGATACGAGTACTCGTACGTCGAAGAAAAGGTAAACTCCAACATTTTTACAAGCTTATGGTGACTAATAAATTAAAACCCCGAGAGCAACCAATGATGATGGTCAAGTGATAATCCATAAGACAGTAACGCATATAGAACAGCTTATTCTAACAAACATAACCCTTTTGCCGATCCACCTATTCCATATTTTTTGTGTTTTTTTTCGCAACACATTTTTTTAGTTACACGAGGAAAAAATCGCTGCAATTCAAGAAAAATTGGAATTATCCGAACAAAAGCTGGCGCAACAAGCTAAACTTCCTGACATGGAAGAACAACTGAAGGCACGCATGGAGGCGTTAACTCAGGTAGGAAATAAGGTAGGCAGGTTCATCATCATGTCAAATAAGATGTTTTTCTTCAATTACTGTATTCGTTTGACTGGACTAGCGAAATGAGTTTTGTGTATTTGAGAAAGATGCAATATTTTAAAATATACAAACTGAATGGGTAACAATTTTCTGAACTATAAAAATACATTTTTTGTTTATTTTCAATGAGAAAAGAATGAATGATATTAACACGTGTATTTTTTGTTTTGTGTTGGTTTTGTTGTGTTAGAAAAAATATTTGGACGGTTGGGAAATGTACCTATCCCGTACAAATATTTCAGTGTGAATCAAATGATTTTGCTATGCAAATTTTAATTACTAAATTATTTTGTTTGAGAATAGAATTATCTTTGATTTCGTATTAGCATAGGTGGAATGCAGCAAACATTTAGCAAACTAGCTAAATGCTTGCAAGAAACTTATTATTATTTAGAAGGATAGTCATTTTATAAACTGCACAATTGCATTACAGAATGTAACACTGAACAACTTTTTTGAATGGACAAGAGAAGAGATCCCTTAACGTAAACAAAAAATGCAAACAAAAAAAAACATCTTTTTTGACACCGCACACACTGGAAATGGTCACTTTATTCCCATTTCTTATATATTCATACCCACTACAATATTGTAAAGAATAAACATATGACAAAATGAAATAATTAATTTAACATATTAAAATCACTTTCCAAAAGTTGCCCCCCGCATGCTATTCATGTTCCCTTCTCATCTCGTCCATATATGGTAAATTCCTTCGATCCTTGTTTTAGTTATTATAGTTCATGTAACGTATTAAATATTTAGGTGCACTTTATATATTTTGCTTACATTATGTACTTTCTGTGTTTTTTTTTTAAAATATAAACGTAAACGTAAGCCTTTTGTTTTGTAAATCATTTTTCATTTTCTGTCTACCTGTTAGCGCGTAGTTGTATATAACATAATAAGTAAGAGGAATTTGTATCTATCTTAGGCACAAGAAAGACATGGTTCGGCGGAGGACCGTATCCAACGGCTGGAGACGAACCTAGACGAAAAGAATGCCGAAGTTATACGCCTTAACCAAAGACTTAAAATGAACGAAGAGCATAATATGCGGCTTTCATCGACAGTAGATAAATTACTATCGGAGTCGAACGAACGACTCCAGGTTCATCTGAAGGAGCGTATGCATGCTCTAGACGAGAAAAATATCCTAACACAGGAGTTAGAAAAGGCCCGGAAGATAGCCGAGGAGCTACATCACGAAAAGAGCGAAATCATGAAGGAGCTTTCTAAGACAAGGCTGGAAATCGAGAATTTCAAAAGGCAACTATTGCAACAAGAGATCGCGTATAATATCCAGCAAACGGAGGCGCTAACTCGTAGCTTATCACCTAGCAGCGTAGTGGATGGGACCGCATTTTCCAGGAGTACATCCCACACCAGCTTTGATACACATTCATTGCGTCGCAACAAACAAAGAATGGAGGAAAACGACCAATACGCCAGAAGTTTGGCAGAGCAGGTAGGGGAACTTTATAAAAATTACAAGATCTCTAGTTGAGGACTTAGAGATTCCCACAAGTAAGCTCTGTAATGTTAATAAAAATAATAATAGATGATCACTTTATTTATTTCTATAATGAATATGTAAATAACTGAGCTATTTGTCATAGGAATGGAGTAAATTACAACAGGCGCACGCGTTAGCAAACGTTCAAGCAGCATTCGATGTATCCGGCGGCCCAGATTGCGATGATACCGATGGTCTTTTTGGTGCTGCAGAAATGATGTCGCCTTCCGGTCACACAGATGCACAAACGCTTGCAATGATGTTGCAAGAACAATTGGATGCCATCAACAATGAGATTAGGTATGTACACAGCATTTAATTGGAATGGTTGTTTACATTAACTTGGTCTTGCTTACACAGGTTAATACAGGAAGAGAAACAGTCGACAGAAGCAAGAGCTGAAGAACTAGAATCAAGAGTTGGCAGTTTAGAACATGTTAATCTGTTAGCACGAGGACGTTCCATGGACAGACAAAGTCCACCACTTAGCGGACGTAGTACACCGAATAGCCCAAATAGAGACTATCTCCATAAATATCATACGGTAAGTAGTTGTAAACTTGTATATAACTACTTTTGGATTTTTTTTTTCTCTTCGAAGGGATATTTTTCTTTCCACGCGATTTAAGACTTTTTTTGTATCACATTTCGGTTTGAATAAAATTCTTTTTTTTTTATCTAGTTTCCTTCACACATGTTTAAGTGTATTTTTTTCGTTTCTATATATGTTTTTAATTAGAAATTAGTATAAGAAAAGAAAAACAAACAAAACAAATAAATTTACAGGCACCAGCCTCCATGTCGCCAGCTCATCTTCATCAATATGCGGCCTCCCTCAGCCCTGGCCAATTGTCTGAGTCTCTTCCTTCGAGCCAGGTATTCGCCATACGAAGTGCTACTTCCATTTAACATCTATCCTTCTTTGACCTTCTTCTGTATCTATATATTCTATGAATTCAGTTTATTCTTATATTTTCTGTGATTACATGTTCTTGCATTATTTCGGTTACACATTACAAGGAAACGCAATCACACACAGTCAACACGATATAACCATACATTCAAACACCTAATTATTGCATTGAATACGCAATGTATGTGCGTACGTGCAGATGTAATATTTGGGGAATTTTATGGGTGTTTTCCTCAAACTAATTTTGAATTACAAGTACACTGCCTGCGAGTTTAAACTGAAGAAACACTTTGACGCACAATTACGCGTGACAAATAAAACACGCTTGGCACCTAAACACCGTGATGAAACAATCTTTTATATTATTTATTTAATTTTTGAAGGCTTATTTTAAGAGCTCCGCCTAATTTTCTTCCTGCGAGTAGCATCCTACTATTGCACGAAAATTCATATATTACATTGCTTACTGCATATTGATTTTATAATTTCATTGTACGTTTGCGCCTATACACTTGCATACATTTATACATATAAGTAAGTACACATGTTAATGTAATCAGCATTTACTATACCCTCTTCTGCTGAACTTGCTTATACGAGTAGTTGGCAATTTTTTTGTTATTTACATATATTTAACCATATTCAAGCAATTTCAGTATATAATAAAATTGATTTCTCAATTTTTCAGCTTAATCTACCAGCCCTATCATCAGATGTGTCCAGAGATGAGTTGCACGCTATGGCCATGGCTGGCGATTCCAGTTCAGGAGGCGCAGCATCACCACTTACAGCTAGATCAATGCGTTTAGAACGCGTAGCGCAGGCTTTGGCTCACAGTCAAGAGGAGCTACGAAGGTAACTTAATATAAACATATGTGCATTGTATATAATATTAACATTCACACTAATATGCACCCGCTAATTTACTAACAATTTGTTGCTTTACTATACGCAGAAGATCGATGGGATTGCCACCGAGTCAAGGACCAAATAATATAAGGTTAATAATTGACTGTTGCTTGTTAGCTCGTACTTAATTTGTTCTAATCATTTTGCTAAGTCTTAAGTTAGGAGATTATTTAAAGTAATGTATTTTGTATTTACAGCAGATCGGGATACCAAAACTATGGACCATCGCCATTAAGTTCACGACACGGAAGCCAAGAGTCTCTGCGTCATTATGGCACAATGGGTTCGATGAACATGCTGCAGACTCCCACATCCAGCGTCAGTCGAGATGTATCCACATCTGTACAAAAGAAAAAAGGCATAAAATCGAGTCTGGGACGATTCTTTAGTAAAAAGGACAAAGTCAAAGGTGTTAAGGACTCGATGCCTGATGGTTCCACTAGCATGATGTCTATAGGAAATCTATCGATAACAATGAGTGACATTGACTCAAATTACGATGCGATGAGCTTATCTGGAGGAAAAATGCCTGGAATGGGTGGATTGTCAGGCAAAATATCTTCTGTGGATTATGGAAGGCAAAAGAAGTAAATGCGAAAAATATTCACTAAAATACTTTTGAACTAATAATATACTTTAAGGGAACACGACTATCGTAATGACCTACTTGGCGAGGCGATGAAGGCTGGCACACCGTTTGCATTATGGAACGGACCAACAATAGTCGCTTGGTTGGAATTGTGGGTCGGTATGCCGGCGTGGTATGTGGCTGCGTGTAGGGCTAATGTTAAATCAGGAGCCATCATGAGCGCATTGAGTGATACAGAAATACAGAGAGAAATTGGTATGGCCAAATCACTTAATTTGATTTTCGTTCGATATCGTTTGTTCGTCTTACAGGAATCAGCAATCCGCTACACCGACTAAAACTACGTCTTGCCATACAGGAGATGGTCTCCTTGACATCACCATCAGCACCTCAAACTTCGCGCACAACACTTGCCTTTGGTATGAGAATATCTTAAATATGTACGATTATGTATGTAACAAAAATCTCTTCGTTTTAAGGTGATATGAACCACGAATGGATTGGCAATTATTGGCTTCCTGGTCTCGGCTTACCACAGTATCGCACCACATTTATGGAATGTCTGGTCGATGCTCGAATGCTCGATCACCTTACAAAGAAGGACTTACGGGGCCAATTGAAAATGGTGGATAGTTTCCATCGGACTAGCTTACAATATGGTATTTCTTGTCTTAAAAGACTGAACTATGATCGCAATGAGCTGGAGCGACGGCGAAAAATTTCAGAGAATGCCATGTGTGATTCTTTAGTGTGGAGTAATGAGCGAGTTATTCGATGGGTATGCAGTATTGGATTGAAGGTAAATAAAATACATTAAATACAAATTCAAAAACATAATAAAATATAAACTTGCAGGAGTACGGAAATAATCTTTTGGAATCGGGTGTGCATGGAGCTTTAATTGCATTAGATGAAAGTTTCGACGCAAACGCAATGGCGTTAGCATTGCAAATTCCTACACAAAACACACAAGTAATATGATTTTCTATTTTTACTCGTACATACCCTTCAAAACTTATCCTTTAGGCACGACAAGCACTGGATATTGAATTCAATAATCTCCTCCAAGTTGCCACTGAACGACGGCCTGAAAACGAGCAACTTCATAAGTCTTGATCCAACGCCAGCCTCTCAATACTGAGTGACGAATAAATAAATTATAGAAACAATGCAGCCTATATTAAATAGTTTATTAACAGCGCCGGGGTTAACAAAGGAATAAAAAATAATTTCCGATACGGAAAAAACTGCTCAACGTTCAAATGAAAATGAAAAAGAAACTCCTGAGGCTAGTGAATCAACTAGAAATTCTTTTTTGTTTTAAAATTATACATATACATTTTTGTATGTATAAATTATAGATTATGTTATTATTTCTTACTTAACGCAGCTGCAGCACAAAAAAATATATATGTATGTAATTTTTATACAAACTTAAGGGAAAAGAAAACTATTAATAATTTTAATACAAAAACCAACACAACAGTTCTCCTGAGAAATATGAAAAATATGTATGTACGTATGACAAGAAACATCGAACAACATGTAGTGGTCTTAATTACAAACAAACAAACAGACAAATCACCTCCATTGGGTTTCCATTTGCTATGTAAAATAATATAATTTATCCCAACTGCCGATAGAAAAGAAATTTGATTTTGTTTTATGCCTATACATATTTGTATATATATATTAACGAGTATTAGTGTTCGCAAAATGTATTTTTATTATTGTTATTGACACCAACACAATTTTTGGTATCATTTCGTGCAATATTGTGTAACACCTACGAAATATTTTAATACCACAAACCGAAGCGTCTACTATAATAAAAAGAAAAAACAATCCAACAAAGTGCTATTAACCAATATTCTTATATTTTTTCCACTTACTAAAAAACATTACTCCAAAAATGTAAGCTTAAATCAAATTTAATATCTAAATCTAAAAAAAACACGTATAATATACCTAAAGACATTTTAAAAATGTTCTGTTTTCGTATTTTCTATCGATTTCTCAGCGCTCATAATTATAACGATGGTATTTAATTAAAAAACAAAAAAGGAAAGTCATAAACAAACATATAAATATATATTTATTAAATAACTAATAGACCAAAAAGAGAAGTAAAAGAAAGAAACTATGTATGTATATTAACCACATTACATATGTATATTTAAATATAATGCAACAGACGCATATATACATAGAACAATAATTTCAATAATAATCATCTATAATAAATAAATTTGTATACAGAACGAAGATAATGAACTTAAGTAAGCTCAAACTGAAAAATGCATGAACAGGCATTATAAGGATAATAAATTATACGAGAAAATAAAACAACAGCAGTCTAGTCATTCCCGGTATTTATTAAATTTAGGTTCCAAATGTACCTTAACCCCATCCAAACACACATATGCATATTAACGTCTCTCTAGAGCAAAGCTATAGAGTAGATTCCTTCGTTTTTGTTTTACATACACACACATTAGTGTTGGTTGCATTTTTATTTTATGTTTATAAAAGGAGAAAGAATTACGTAGGGAAATTAATATTTAAAATTGGCTTTTTTTTGTTTTTCAAAATGTGTTCAAAACTCTTCCCGAAGATTAGATTCCTGGCAAAGACGTTAATCATTACCACAAGAACCAGTAAACAACAACAAAAGACTGTAGGAAAAAAAATTAAAAGCAAATATTAACGCAATACTTGTTCACAGCGCGTTATTTCTTCAAAAATGTTTACTCACACACTTCTATGAAGTTTATTTCATAAATTTGTAGTCCATTTTATGTTCTTAAAAAATTTCAATAGAAACAATGTCTGTAGTTCTGAATTACCAGTATTATATTGTGACAGACTTTTTCAATCCAAGTACATATATCCATAAACGTACAGTTTTAGATTTATGTACATATATGTATTTTAAACTATATCCAAACAACAGTTCTGTTCTGGTGCTTTGAAAAACATACAAAAAAATGTATGCCAATTGTGACGATCAAACCTTTTCTTTCTTCCTTGCGTAACAAGTCATTCATCATATCGTCTAACTACAAGTACACTATAACTGAAGTCTTCACTATAATTATTAACACATCATATACTTATAAAAGAAAATCATATACATATATACTTAATAAATTGTAAATTTAACCATGGATATATTACACAATTTGGCGAGCCTACTAATGAGGAAAAACAAAATTAGTACTGAAGAGATAGATTTATCTATATTTAGCGAATTATAATTTGTTGTTGACTATTACTATTTATTAATATAATTTATATACAGACAATGGTAAAAATAGGTACCAAATTTGATAAAAAAAAAGAGAATAAGTATTGACAACAAATACAAGAACTCATTGCACTGCAAATAAGAATATAAATAAAATTCATAAGATTAATGTAAAACCCAGTGAAATCGATTTGAAAGAAGTATGTATTTGGTATAGATATAATCGTATTGTATTAAAAAAAAAAAAAAAAACTAGTTGACATACTAACCAAAAAGTTGTAATAGCGTTATAATTATTAATATTATATGTTAAACGTGAACGAGAATAGTAATCGGAAGTATATAGTGAAAAACCTTAATATAACCAACTAACTTAATGTAAAATTATAATTAGACGAAAGCAAATGATAAATTTAATTTCATCATATATATTATATAAAAACAAAAACAAAAAACTACTTAAAAAAATATGTTAAGTATTAAAATTACTAATAAAATGAAATGGAAAAAAATAAACTATTAAATTTACATTGCCATTTATATATAAATAATGAAATCTATAAATATATTTATAAAGATAAATTAATAAATTAAATTAATTAGCATATTATATTAATTGTTAGTAATAATTATTAATATATAATAATTATAACTATAAAGAAAAATAGCAAAAACCGCAAAATGAATATGAAATACATTTAGATTTACCTACAACTTACTATTTAAAAAAAGTAAAAAAGGAAATATATACATATTTATGAGTATATTTCGGTTGAAATGAGAGAGCAAATAAGAAAATACATTAATATAATACTAAACAGACACGTTATTTTTTTTTTTTCATCATCATATAGCCTGTCTTGTCCAAAGTTTGACGTAGGCATTTTCTTAAGTTTCCACTCTGTCCGGATTTAGTTTTATGCTACTTACTTACTGCTACTTAATCGTGAATAACATTTCCCTGGAAATATTTCCCATGTTGTGCAAACTGTGAATGAATTTCGAAAACGAAGAAAAAAATTTCCACAATTATTATTCCTCCGTTATTTTGATAGGGAACTTCAAGAGGAGAACAGCAATGTAAGTTAATTTGGAATACAAACTTCTGATGGGTCAGAAAAGGAAAATCCAAGTGCATCACTGTGCCAGCATTGAAAAGTCCCTAACACTTGATGATTCGGAGCGGCTCGTGGATTCAAATATATCAAGAAATTGTTCCACCACTAGAATTTTGACAGAGATACAGAAAAAGAATGTGAGTTCACGGAAGGCGTTAGAAGAGCAAATAAACCTGCAACGTGAATTGTGGGATAAAATTGGAGAAACTGTCTCATATATTAAAAGCCATTACAGCGAAATGGAAGCAAGTGCCAGAAAGTATATCGCTCTGTTGATGGATGGATCAGCACAATTTGGTCTGGAAAGAAACTAAGCGCCACAACTTCAAAATGGAAAAAGGACAAAGAGAAATCAAGCACTTCAATTTAGAAATGGAAAGGCTGAGGGCAGAAGAAATTTAAGCTAAATTCAATTTCAAACAGAGTCTTCTAGAAATAGAAGAAGCCAAGCTCGAAAAGTTTGAATTTATTCAGTATAAAATTTTAAAAAGCATTTCCTAATTCCCTTTTCATGTACTGAGCTTGAGTGATATACTCTGAAACGCTTGTTGCAAGTAACAATGAAAGGAACTGCGAATGATTTCCTCACCATTTGCTGTTGCTCTTCGACAAGTAATATACGAGTAAATGCTATGCTTTGCATTTGTTTTTTTTTTTTTTTAATTTTAGTTAAAAATGCGATTAATTAGTATTTTCGGGATGGTTGAATATTAGTGCTGTCAAAACATTCGAAAACTAATTTCGAATGATGTGTTTCTCACTTTTGTGTTGGTTCAGCTGATTCCAGGAACAAGGGATTGCGATGGAAATTCGCGATAGGAGGGTTTTTGTCCCGGGAATTAAATTGTTCGGGGGGAATTTTTTTCCCTCGTCACTCCAGTGTCTTCCTCTGTGTTTTAAGTTTCTTTTCTGATTACTGCCTTTTCCTTACCATCAACTTAATCTGCACAGGGACTGAATAAAACACTTAATTTCTTCTCTTTTACTTTAAAAAAAATTAATTTTTATTTAAATTACATCTCGTTCTTGATCAGGCTTTTAACCACATAACATCATTATAACAACAGCTGTCATAAATCCTGCTTATGCCACATAACTGTATTCATCACCCGAGTTCGGTGTCCTTTCGATATACTGCTTATCGATTAGTGATTCAATGCATTTTTTAATCATTGAAATGCTAGGCGTAAAACTCACTTTCGACTGTGATAAAATCTGCAGTGAAGCAAAAATCGATTAAAACAGTCAAGTTATAAATTGAAAATACAGATAACAATTACCTCTTGAATTAAAGCATTATGCCGTAGAACTTTTCTAGACTTCATAATTCGCACAATAGCTGCCTGCAGATAAAGCTTTCGGTCTTCATCAACAGCGCTCAATGTATGCTCTACCTAAAGTAGGAAAATGATGAAAATACATCTAGGAAAGCTTTCGTCTTTACCTCTTGTGGAGTTTCCCTTTGCAAGGCAGCGGTTATCTTAAACTTTGTCCTCTTATTCGTGTAATCAAAGTTCAAATCGATTTTAGTGTCACCCTCTAAGCTCTCCGAACTTGCCACCAATAGCTTCGATTCAATCAAAGACTGCATGTGTTTTTGGAAAGTCTCATTGTTTAACTGCAGAGTGGTTTGGATTTCCTTACAGGTCAACGAATCACATGTTTCGAAAAGCAACAGCATCGCCATCTGGTACGTTTGCATTGTAACGATGTAGGTTTTCTTTAGGAAACCGATTTTGAGCTCGCCATGGCAGAGATGATGTAGCCAAGTTAGCTTTCGGCCACTAAACGATGTGTGGTAAAAGGTTTCGAACTGTAACGGTAAGTTATAAGTACATAAATATTTTAGCATTTGCGAAGAAAGTACAAAAGCCAACCATTCTTATGGATTTTTCAAACTCCTGTGGAACAGCAAATGGTATAACAACTTGTGTTGGTCCCAGAGGCCATGCACCAGCTTGCAGTACTTTAATTGATAAATTGATTCCTATTTAGAAGAGCAAAAATCGTCAAATGGGCAATATTGTAAATTTGAAATTCATAATCACCACCTAATTCTATGTTTTCTTTCTTTAAGTGGCTATTAAATTTGTTATTAAGATCAGCAGACAAAGATATATCGGTAAACATTCTGTGTAATTTATTTGTGAATTCGTAGCCACATGCTTGCTGAAAATATCAAATGTAAACTTATTTCCCCTACATTATCAGAATGAAATCACCTTTAGCCTATTAATCATTGCCTCCTCTGCGTCCATGCTCTGTGACTGTTCATGTATTAATCTAGAATGAAATAAATTTAGAAACTGTCATGGATTGTGCCATTGACTGAAACCTAACCTCTTGGCCAACATTCGGCTGTAGAACTTCTGGTACACATCCTTATCTTCGATGTATTTAAAAATTGTTATATTATTGGTTAGTTTAGCATCGATCTCTGTCTCTGATGTTTTCGACTTCTTAAGCAGTGTATCACAGTATTTCGCAACTAGTTCAGCACTTCGACATTGCATTCGATCGCTTGGGCGACGATTAATTACACTAGCACATGCCTTGTCTAGTGCGCTAAGAAACAGCGAGTCATTCTCGAAGACATCTGCTATTAATTCCTGATATTTCTGATGGACTTTCAGCATATTTTCCACGAAAAGAATATGCATGTTTTCGCCCTTAATGGTAGAAACCGTTTCGATTCCCTCATTTTTTATATGATCCAGAAATGTGTGAATCAATAGACCTTTTAATCGATCTGGAATCGGCTTAAGAACAATATACATGTTCCTTAGGTCCTTTCGCTTCTCTTGAGAGACCATTTCCTTGCACTCCGAATAAAGAAAGTCCAAGCGGTCATTGATGAAGCCCTCCTCGCACTGCTTACGTAGTTTCGATACAGATCTAAAGGGCAAATTTTAACGCCACAATAAAAAGAACAAGCAATGCTTCAAACTTACTTAAAGTGCAAGAACTTTTGAGCCCTTTTATCTTCGTCTTCTAGAATTTTTATTACCTCTTCCATGTATTCACTCACAGAACACCTTTGTAATAGTTTCGATGACTCGCTAGTATAATATTCGGCACTAGCTTGTAACATCGGTGTTTCAAACAGGTCCTGGTACAGTTTTAATGAACCGGTTTTCTTATAGTCCTGCACCTGTACGAAACTGAGAATGACGCCATGAATTATATGCACACGTTGAGAATTGATTCCGGAGCCGAAACGATCTGATTTGATTCCTTCAAGGATATGTTTAACAAGGTCCTTTCCCAACGTTTCTACCATATAAATTCTCCATATATCGAGACCTAGATACATTAAAAATTGATTTTCAACTGCCAATTTGTAAGACAATAGATAATAACTGATTACCTAATTCGCCTATTTCCATGAGTTCGGGTGCTTCAGGACAAAGTTTGCCATACGAAATGTCAGCATCCGAAAGTTTTTGTTTTTTAATGTGCTGTTGATTCAGGTATCTAGATAATAGTGATAAAATTGTATTAGAAAATAATTGACATGGATACAATTGAAGCTCACAAATATAAGCGGTCTAAATAGTGAATTCCCTTGCTATACTCCGACCATGTTTCGAAATATCGCTCCAATATATCCGGTTGGTGTATATCACTTGTTTCCAGTGAGTCTGGCGGAGCTACCTTTGTGGCCAGCATATTCTGAACATGGTTTTCTAAAAATTGTTTTGTCTCAAAATATAATTTCTCCGCCAACGGTTCTGGGTGAGCCACACACAAAGAATACACATCGCTTGATATATGGATATAAAGAAAAACGTTAAACATTGCACATATTTCTTTATATTACTTTTTATATCACTCACCTAAATCTATTGTTCCACACATCTCGTTGAACATTGCCAAGGGTAATCACTGCTTCCACTGTCTCCCGTAGATCATGCCAAACAACATTAAAATTCACTACTTTTGGTTTCAAAGACATCCTCTTACCTAGGAAGGGTAATCAAAAATACCAAATGCTGAGTATACGAAAGAAACAGTACACAATAAAAGATAAATAAATGTATAGCAAGGTGTTATGACTTCGTGTGTCTATTTTTAATTCAACGACTCCGCACTTGCAGTGCTTTTGGTATCGAACAGAAACAGCACTTGTAATGGATAAAATTCCGTCCAGCCTTCCACGATCAAATATTTATTTGCTTTCTTTTATTAATGTTCAAATAAATACAAATAGGGATACTTTATAATAATTATTTTACTATTTTTTTGATTAAGCAATTTCAGGGGACAACGCACATATGACACACTAGACGGGGCAAATCGAGGACACGCAATGAATAAGCGATTTTTTTGTTTCAAAATGTTGTGGTACGGGTATAAAACTCAATTTTATTCCAATAAGTTAATGTTGTTTTTATTTTATACACGACAAAGTATACCTTTTCGAAATAAATGTAATTGTAAAATTGATTTTTTTGCATAGAAATTTTATAGATGCTGTCAAATGATTGGCATTTGTTGTTTTTGTCTTTTGACAACCAACATAACCTACTTGACGGCAGTTAGCGATGGTGAATTGGTGTAAAATTTGTATAGGGTCTACGCAAAGATAAATTATTTCGGTGAAAAAAATTCCTACCTATAAGAATTTTAATATAGAATATTTATTTTTACTTAGGGTAATCTAATCATTTTGGAATGAACTTATGTCATTTTGCATTGGGCAAAATACTAACAATACAAATAGTAGGTCCGTTCGCGTACGCTCCCAAAAAGTTACGAAAACCCGTTCGAGTACCCACAAACTTCGTAGTTATTCGTAAAAGAGAGTGCTTACGGGAGAGTAAGAAATGTTTCCATGCTACAAATTTTAGGACAAGAAATTTCTTTGGGCTAATATATGAAAATTGTCAAATCTGTCAAATCATATACATTTTTCATTTTCTCTTGTTTTCGTTCGTTCGTTTACTTTTTCGTAATTTGTCTGTCTTTGAGAGAATTTCACCTCAACACTTCGAAATTTGACAGAAAACACATATTTGGTACAAAAGTACGCGAACAAACCAAGTATTTATAACGAGAAAGTGCTGAGATTCACTTTCTCTTGACACCTCATGTTCTTTTGTTGATAAATATGTACTATTGAGAGCTACCATTCTCATGTTTGTTTACTTATACTGTGACCTGACCACAACTTCTTTCAAAGTGACATTTGTATTGATTGCATTTGGGGTACACAAGTTGACTAGTTTACATGATTATTTACTTGTTTTTATATTAATCTCCTGGATTAAAAGGTTAAATGAATTAACAGTATCGGCAAACATGTCACTAATGTGCGCCTATCAAAACTGCTTATGTGTTAAGTATCCATGTAGCAGGACGGCATTTTTTAGCTTACCAACCGATGGTCGCCGCGAGATTTGGATCAGAAATTCTGGAAATAAATCTTTATCAAATATAAATGCGAAAGCACAGAGATTTTTCTGTGAACAACATTTTCGTCAATGTGACATTCGATCCCAATTTAATAGAAAGATACTAAGGAAAGAAGCTGTTCCCATTGAGTATAACCCGAATGGTTTTTCGATTACATTAGAGTCAGAAAAAAAACCCAAGCCAGCTCGTCGCAATGGGTGAGTTTAAAATTGTATCAGTATTTTGTAACAGTTATATTAAACATTTTGTTATTAGATTACATAAAACCCAGCATAAGACTGTAGAGGTAGACGATGATGATAAAAGAATAGAGGCAAATCTTGTCATAGAGAAAATCGGCGACACCACACAATTCTACGAAGATGCGGAAATGTCTGATTTGGAGAGCCAATGCAATGATAATACAACGGACGATGACATTCATTTAGAGAATACATACACATTGTTAGACTTTTGTCAACCGTCTGGTCAAAGCGAAGATTCAGAAGAATTTGATCAAAATCCATCCCCAGAGGATAATACTGAAGACAACTCCACAGAAAACAATTATGATGAAACGAATGCTCAACCGGCTGATTCCTCTATACTTGAAATTAAATCTTTGGAGCCTGTCACCATAATGCAAAAAAGCAAACCCACTGCAGTCGAATTGCTCGACACCACAACTCACAACGACAACGCTCAAATTACGACGTCAAATAACGACTACGAAGAAGATAAACATTTTGCACTATCACTAGTGGGTTACTTTCAACGTTTGCCCAATGGAAAAAAATCTTTGGCTAAATTGAAAATTTTACAATATCTTACTGAATTGGATATTGGTTTGACTGGCAATTTGTAAAATGAAATCGCTTCAATAAAAATTCTTCAATTATATGTTGTCATTAGTTTTTCTTTTTCTATATTTCATTCTGAATAGCTTTTAGTTTTAATAACAAATTATTTTGGAAACTACATAGATATAAATTAAGCAACAACAGAGACGCGATGGCAATGCATAGCAACCTAAATCACAAGATTTTTTTTCTTTGCACTAAATTGCACTAGACTTTATTTTTCTTAGACTACTATACTTAAATAACATGCAGAGATCTAGAATATCTTAGCTAATGAGTTCCTTTTTTCTACTTTTCTGATTACAGTATTCACAAAATATTTAATTTTTAATGCTATTCGCTAATTATAATATTAATAAATATTGAGAGGACAACGTTTTAATCCATACATGGAGAATTTAGTCGAACTATAATGTACTTGTATATTTTTTTTGGATGTACGAATATACAGTCGGTAACATTAAATCCATTTGTTTTCAAATTATTCCTATTCAGGTAACATAAATCGAATGGATAGACAATAGCTGGCTTCAATTCTTAAACGAAGAAGAATAAAAATTCGTTAAGCAAATCAACTAGAGCGGTGGTACTGTAAGTCTGTAAGTTGTCATCTGTAGAGAATTTACACTGGCGACCACATATTAATGTTACCGAGTGCAACTCAGTTTTTAAATGTTACTCTTATCATAGATTATACAACCTTTTAATGACCAATAATGACTCTTCCAACACTTTGTGTTTCTAAAATAATTTTAAATGTTAATATGTAGTGTCTCAAGTCAAAGGGAATATACATATTTTTTTTAATTTTTTGTCCTTTATGTACATTGCGAGGTGTACAAAGAAGAGATTTAATGTTTTTTTTTTAAGGAAATCGTCCTCTCTTTAAATCTTACTGTTTGTATTAAATGATTTTTTTTCTATTTTCTAATATCTAAGTTCTTTGCATATCGGTGGTGTTTTCTTTTCTATAGTTTTTTTCCTAATTTGTTCTAATTTATTTCAAATTTAAGTAAAAGCATAATTCTATATAAAGGAATTTTAATAAAATATATTTTTTTTGAACTCTTAGAGGAAAAAAAAAACATTCTTCGATTGTCTACTGAGCTCAAGTCGATCCTTAAATAGGAAAACACAGTACAGTAAGTGATAGTGAGAAAGAAAGGCGAAAAGCATAACTAATTCACCACACTGAGTCCATTCATTTGTTGTTTCTAAGTCTACCCAAACCACGAATACGAATATCTCCTCTCTCATCAATGTGAAATGTATAAAATTAGAAAATTCATTCGGTAAACTGTAAGAAATATATAGATACGTGTACTCTTCAACTTCAACACATTCGATAGCTTATATTACACTATCATACTTGACTTAGAATTAATTAACAGAATCACTTGCTATTAATGAATCTTTTTCGCTAAATTCACTAGGTTCTACATTGATGTTATTTAATAGTGGTGTTTTGCTGTCGGCTTCCGCCTCATTTGGTGAACCATTCTCAATTGGTTGTTGTTTGATAGAAGTGATTGTTGTACTGGAGTGCTGTTGTAGCAAATTGCTGGTGCTTTCTATAGTCATTGGCGAGCGAGGACCACTATCAACGAGTTGAGCAACACTTGAAGTACCAACATGGTCAAAATTGTTTATTGTTAAATTACAGAGATTGTTTTTGCGTGCTGTTTCCATATCCGATGAGGAAGACGTCGGTCGAGTGGAATTTTCTCGACCCTGATTTAGATTTAGAATTGATATATACATAAATATAAAATATTCAAAATGAAAGCAACTACCGTTAAATAGTAAGTCATTAACTGCCCTTTTCCCTTGACTGACACTAATCCACGCTGCTCAAAAATGTAGCCGAACTCCTTGAGAATGTTACATGTCTCCTCGGTAACCTATAAAGAGGATAATGTATACTCATACAGTTTTCTGCAAAATTCTTACCTGAATAGCACCCGCTTTGCCAGTGCTTTCCATTCGCGATGCCACATTTACGGTATTGCCCCAAATATCATAATGAGGCTTACGAGCTCCAATCACTCCAGCTGTGATGGGCCCATGATTGATGCCCATTTTAAGTACGAAGTGATTGAATGATTGCTCATTGATTCCCTGCAAGGCCTTTTTCAATTCGAACGCAAACTCAACCAACACCGACAAATGTGTCCATCGTTCCAAAATCGAGTCTCCTGGTTGTATTTTTCGTGCAATATTAATGCCGCTTGCACCCATATATGTAGATCCAATCGTTTTTATCTTAATTATGTCCTGAAACTGCGGCAACTCCAAAAGCTAGGACATTAAAATATTTTCAAATTAGAGTGTAGGTTAAACAAAAATAGTTCACTTACAGCATCAAAATCCGATATGACTTCGTTCAGAAAACGCAAGCACTCAAGTCCTTGATTATTCACCGATTCCTCAGAATAGAAATCTAAATATTTTATTTTATTCTTTAAAGTTATGGATCTGAGTTATGGATTTATTTTAACCTGCAAAATTTGGCATGCTGGCAAAGAGAACACCAACTTCGGAGTAACTTTGGGAGTAGAGCTCATCGTAGGACCTCTTTTTGTTTCTCATAAAATGCTCGGCGACATGAACTGGCAGGACATTATAAACAAGTGCTTCATTTCGTTTACTCATATCAGTGGCCATCTCCTTCTGTTCGGCAACCTCTGTTTTCCATTTAAAGATGACCCTGTCCTCACGATCCATCTGTAGGAAAGATTTGTTAGATGTAAGACTTAGAGGAAAAGGCTTGATACGTACGTGTCTTGCTAGAAGTGACAAAGCGATTGCGGTGACCAGAAGTATAGCCGAAACATAAACATTCGTTGGTATGATCCTGGAAAAGTTTAACCACAGTTGGTCACAGTTTGCAACAGAAACAACAAACAACTTACGGATCAGATGACAGAAAGTCCTCAAACCGATAGAGATCATCAATTACAAAGACGTTAAAAAAACAATGGAGACCTACGATAATAAAACCCCGATTAAAACACCTCAAACCCATCTGATAACATTGAAAATACCAGCGAATGTCATCATAATGGCAATCTTCACCGTATGTGTTAATTGAGCAATCACAGATATGGCAATCAAAATCAGAACAGCAAAGTTGCTCATATACGAGGGATACATATTGGTATCCAGTTTCGTGGTAATCAACACATTTTCGATCGCTGACTGAGTTAGGTTATTCGTTCCATCGATAGTATCGTTGTTTGGTGGCGTAGTCCTCGTTGGCATTCCCAAAGCAAAGCCTTCAGACTTGTACATGGTATTGAAAAAATACTAAAAAATAAAATTAGATAGAAATAGCAATTTAATTCGATGTGAGAATAAGCCAATCTACCATATCTATAAGGTTGCTACAGCCGATGGTTATCCCGATGGCTATAGCTGCAAATGATCTCAGACATCTTGTATCGTTGAATCGCTTGCTGGCATGTACAAGCTTCACAGAAATGTACTGTGGAAAACTCTCACCCACCGAAATGAAGACCAGCAATAAAATCAACAGCAGCGGTGAAAATATGCCTACGAAGTGGACGCAATACCTGACATAAGAGTTAAATATTTTATTTTACAGACAACAGTTCAGTCCGTAGAAAAACTATATCTGTGTATACCTGGGCAATACTAGGTACGAGTACATAATGGCTACGGACTGCACTAGTACAGATGCCACCAGTGGTAATGAAGAGAATGGCTCCCGATGACCTTCGTAGGCAGTCTCAAGATCTCGGCTTTTGAATTTCAAAAACAACGTTGTATCTTTTGAAAGGTTCCTTAAATAAAATTGCATTTTGTTTTTGTTTTAATACATATACATATGTACGTATGTATACAAGTCGTATAAGTCATATAAGTCGTACCCATGTCCGTCACGGGCAACGAGCTCATGTTGCAAACGCTTCTTAAAATCCTCCTGTTTGTCTACCTCATCTTCCTGCTCGAAACTTATTGGCCTATCTTTTTCTTCCAGAATTTCTTCGTTGTCATCGTCAATTGTGTCACCATTCTCCTGGTCAGTTGGTGCGACAAACTAAAAAAGAAGTACGCTTACTTTTCCGTCTTTTATAAAAGCAAAAACTAGGATTAATAACGGCTCCCGCCTCTTTTGTTGGGAACCCTCTGCTGGTCAGCTTTTCACCGCATCTTTGTACCTACAATTAATCAGAAATCTATGCAGGTTTACTTACTGGTTTGAGGACCTTTGTTATAAAATAGGTCTTAAGTCCAGCCATACGTAGCGCCTCTTCCCGGCGTTCACCCATTGCGGGTTCTACTTCGAATTCTCCATTCAGAAAGGCCATTGTCTTGTTGGATATGTGCACTCGCCTGTGCGTCCCCCATCAATGTGTGTGACAAAAGAGAACAAAAAGAAATCGCACGTCAAAGAGGAAAGAATATCGCACGCAACAGGTCTCACAAGACCGAGTTAAAGTGGTTACGCGGATTAGGGATTGTCCCATCATGCAACCATATGATGAACATATTCGTGGTAGGTACTCGGAGTATCGGTAAAACAACAAAAGTGTAATTATCAATTTCACTTACCCGGCCTTTCCACTTGATTCCATCTTGTTGGCCAACTCAACATCCTTGGAATAGACATCGAATTGCCATTGTCGCTGTCCCAGGATGCCGGCAAGGACAGCCCCCGTGTGAATACCAACCCTCATGTCAACTGGAGAATTCGTTTTCTGCTGAACATATCTGACACGAGAATCGCAAAAAAAAATAATACACAAGAACCATCATAGTATAAGGGTTCTAGGAAGAGTTCCACAAAACAAAAAAAAACCTCCAATCATCGGAGGCCACCCATCTTTTGTAAAATAGAATGCAGGCGACGACGACGACACGAGGGTTATGATTTTTACTCACTTGATTGCTTTCACCATAGACAGCCCCATGTGGACACAGAGAACAGCATGGTCCGGCTTTTCTACAGGTGCTCCACTGATGCAGTAATAGCAGTCTCCTAGAATTTTTATCCTCAGCTGTTGGTATTTCTGTAGGGATGGGATTGTTAATTGCGAAAGCACCAAAGAGAAACAAGAAAAGTGTTTACGATATAACTCAACAATTAGGATAATTTTAAATGACCATTACTGTAGTTAATCAATTAACTACGTTACGTAGAGTGAGACAGGGAGAGAGAGACTAGAATGATGGTAGAAAAAAAGGCTCGTGGTCGTCTTGTTGACGACGCATGCAGAGTGGCTTCAAATTAAATCAATTAAAACAACCGAAGAAACCACTCTAACGAAAGGGGTCGGCCGGAGAGGGTGACATTTGCATTAATTTAATTTATTCAAAAACAAAAATTCCATCTATTTTCGCATTTGCAATGAGAAATGAGAATGAGGCTGAAGCGGGGATTGGGGTGAGGAATTAATGAGAGGAAGGATAAGAGTACTTACCTCAGCGAGTCTATCGAATCGTGCGAATAGCTCGTTGAGCATCTTAACGAGATCCTGGGCGCTGTATGTCGATGAAATCGCAGTGAATCCAACAATGTCAGCGTAGAGTATACTACAATTTAATAACAGATATTACATACATATACATTTCAGGGATTCGGGTGGGGGTGTTAAATATCAAATACACACAAACAGACAAGTATAGGTACACTTGTATCTGGGAAATGAATAACTAATAAGGAAATCGAAATACGAGCAGAGCGAGATGTTTAGTTTGCATCTTTAGATGAACATAGGTACCCTGTAGTCTGTGCTTTTGAATGCAAATAACAAGAGATTCCGGTGGGAAAGATCCAGCACCATTCCACTTAGAACTCTTGGGATGAAACGCTTTAAGTAAAATAAAATTGCTTTAGGGTGACCAGATAAGATAAGAAAAAACATTTAAAAAAAAACAACAACGGTGTGAGATATAAAATTGATTCTGGATCTATTTTGCTATTATGTGGGGAATAGCACATCATTTAAATGGCCGCCTCGGCTTCACTGGCAGTGCTTCAAGCGGTCGGTCCAATTTTTGATGACTCGGTCCAATATGTACGGCGTTATTCCGGCAATAGCGTCTCGCCTTGTTAGCGTACACTAAGGACTTGACGTAGCCCCAGAGAAAATAATTGAGTGGTGCCAAGTCCCATGATCGCGGCGGCCAATTTATGAACGCTCGCCGTGAGATGATGACCCAGTCGCCAAAATCCGGATCTTCGGCCAACATTTCCAGAGTCCAATTAGCGAATTTACGGCACGAATATTTGACAGCTGGATGTCATTGATAGCTTTATCAGCTGCTAAAACATTATTATTGGAAAAGTATCATTAGGTCCGTTCGCGTACTTTTTGCACTAACTATGTGTTATCTGTCAATTTTCGAAGAGTGGGGGTGAAATTCTCTCACAGACAGAAAAATTACGAAAAAGTAAACCAACGCATTAAGCACCAAACAATTAAAAATGTATGTGATTTGACAGATTTGACAGTTTTCATATATTACACCAAAGAAATTTCTTGTGGTAAAATTCGTAGCATGGAGAAATTTCTTACTCTATCGTGAGCACTCTCTTCTACGAAAAACTACGCGAACGGGGACCTATTGCTATCTGGTCACCCTATATATTTTTTTTTTGCACTCGCTGATATTGCCCATTCTTGTGGATAAAACCGAGCAACCTTCAAGACAATACACTAAAGCTGGAAATACACGATACAATCGTTGTACAACGGTACCGATATCGATACAACTCGCGGTTGTACAACGATTGTATAGTGTATTTGCCGCTTAACTTGATCGTTGTAATGACCTTATGAAAGGAACGTAATCTAGTCAAGAATGTCAAGTGTACATTTCTTAATTAAGAAAAAATATCATATCAACCGCTGAATGATTTATCTAAAGGAATTCTACTGCAGTATGTTTGCATTCATTTGTTGAATTTATGCTTACCTCACGTTTTCGTGGCGGCTCATGTAAATCTTCTTGAATGGCTCTGAGCTTGTTGATCCCAAATCCTGACGCATCTTGACGGCAACATGTTTTGGCAACACCGATAGCAAAAGACGTTCCTAAGAAATATACATTAAAGAAGGAATTTAATGCCGAAACGCGACCGGTATTCTGTTGTCCCAAACCACATGTTGGGTGTTCTCCAACCGAATCAGTTTTACCGATATTGGTTATCACTCAACGAACGCTTTTTTTGAAAGCTAATACTAAGGAAATATTGGATTTTGTGTATACTTGGCAACTAGAGCGCATACATAGATATCGACAAACATTGGCTGATATTTTAAGGTGCGCTGCACGAGGAGCATACCAAATCACAACCAACAACACTCAACTATTTTAAGAAAACATAATGATTGATCGGTTAAGGTATCTATGATTACCAAAGGCTATTAAGTGACAGTCGATGACATTGATTTATGTCGAATTTGTTCAATTATCAGTTTCCATTTTGTTGGGGGTGTGGGCTAGAACTATAGACTCACCTGTTCGGCTGATTGCTCCTCGATAATCATTTTCACTTCCAGACTTTTCTTTGCCTCTAGAAACGCCCTCTTCTGCTTTGCTTCCCCCATAAAGTAGACCAGCAATCCAATTGCCGCAGCGGCCAGTATAAGAATAACATTCGCTTCGATCTGCGGGTTTTTTGTAAGAGAATTAAAGGATAAAATTTGACATTTGTATCCTTTCATTTACCTGCTCCATAAATGAGGGATCCCTTGTCGCCAATCCTGCCAGAGTACATAGGTATATTGCGAATGTTCCCATTCCAAATGTTACACCAGTATAGAGCAAGGGAATTGGTAGTGTAACGTAAATGAGAAAATTCAAAAGAATACCCCAACCAAGGACATCTCTGTAAGAAATTCATTTATTATTTAAGGGAAAAAAAACATCCCCACTGCATACGTATCGTAGCCTTACCTCGGTGAAACGGACTTCTTGAGGAATAAGTAAAACACCAGTTGGATGATTGTAAGCAGCCAGATAAGGTGCGGGACGATTTTGAGAAAGTTCATCAGCAGTCCTGATTGTGACGAACTTGAAAGACGTAGCACTACGCATAGGATTATGTTAAGCGTAAGTACAACGAAGGTGATGCCTGTTACCAAAGGGGATATACAAATACGAGGAAAACTTAATATTTGTTTCACTAAATTAAAAGTATGTGATTGCCTATTCTGATGTGGTTTAAGGGATTCATTAAAGTTTTATATGCTTCACAAGGACGAATCGAAAATGTGGAGGAGGTTAAATGCACATACAACATAAAAGGATTACCGATATACCTATACTTGTATATGACATTTGTCCAGCGAGGATTTATTTTGAATGAAAGGGCAAAGTTCGAGATGATAATTTACTCGTTACTTGGAAATTAGGGTAATTACATTTGGATCCATTCGCTGTCACCTCTCAAAACATGCGAAATATGGAGGACAGCAGTTCTATTAATATTTATTCCCATACACACAGTCCAACTGCAGAAAAGCCTACCCAACTACATACATAAGTGTTGTACAATCAAAATATCTGTTACTTGGAAAATGGACTGGCGTATAGGGACATGTGTCAATGTCAAATTGAATAAGAATATTTCATAAACTAGGAACTACCAACGATTGGAAGAATTTTAAATAAACTTTTGGTTGGCTGTCCAAAAACTTGGTCATGTCTCCCCAAAGGAGAATGTAATTTCATAATCACGACTTACCCATTGCTTCGATGCATTGTCCTTGCGGAATTATCAGAGCCCATACGTCAAACAATATGGAAGCGACCAGGAACCATACGAGTCCAGCTCGACGTTGTTTGACCGAATAACTTTGGTACAGCTTATTTAATACAGCATCGGGCAGAACCACAGCACCTCCAGTGGTGACACTTGCTATCTTTGTATCCCTATCATCGTCATTCGTAAAGTCGACAATTAAAGTTTCTATCCCATCCGGTTGCGGTCGTTGTGGCTGTGATTTCGTGTGTCCATTTGTGAATTTAGTCCCATTCCCAACGGTGGGCAATGCCTTATCATCTGCCATTGTTTCCTTTCTGTTGATACCAATTTTAAATCGCTGGTGATGGCGGTTGTGGTGGTGGTTTGTAGCTTATTTTAGCATTTTATTCAGTAAATATGACACTCCCTTGCAAGGGAATGTTTAGTATTTCTCTATTTAACTTGTACACACCTTAACGAAATGCACACCTGTAAAGAGTAATTAACAACGTATTGAATCACTGTACACTGGCAGTGGTAGTGGCAATGACAACAAAACTAAGCTAATCTCGGTGAAGAAATAAAAGATTTTTAACAGCTCAACAGTCGTTAATTATTTAATATTCGCCCGGGGAGCAATCCTGTGTGTGTATGTCCTTCTCAACTTAACTCGATTTCATGTACGAGTATTTTAAGCTCAATTAGGTAGTTGTCAAAATTATCTGACACGTTACCACCCTCTTTCGACGTTGCGTCGCGTCGTCGTGGTCGTGTTAATCGTCTTCTTAGACAAGAAGAATGCGAAAAGCTCCTAGCTTTCCTTGCTTTAAGGAGTTTGTCTCCTTTGGCGCCAATATGAAGATTCGAGACAATCAAACTAATAACACTCAACCAACACGCAATGTGCTGATATTGACATTGTAAAAATATTTTTATGAAATTACGGGGTGAGGAGCAAACATATGTACAAACGAGTATGTATCTAATTCTCCGGTTCGATATCTAAGCAGAAGATTTCCAATTGATTTCATTTAAGGGGTTCACCCGCTTAACTTACTCTTACTCGTCCTTATTTGCCTTTATTTAGGCCGAAGGATAAAGCGCAACCCCGTTCGACACTTTGAAAGTTTGTGGTGGAATAAATTCACAAAAAAAAAAAAAAAACATGAAAATGGAAATTTGTATGGGAATGCCCTTAAATAGAAATCAAATGTAAACCACAATGAAAGTCCCGCAAAGACTCCCCCGAATTGTGAGGAAGTTAGTTCCTGCCATTGTCCTCGTTGCTGAATTAATAGCCCTTAAAGCTTTCCGTGAACGGGAATATGTAATTGCCAATAGAGGGCTGCTGCTGCTGCCTCTGCTGGTTTCTGGGATAGAGGATTTTTTTTTTACTCTTTTCGCTTCCCTGTTTTGGATGGTAGGGTAGGGGGTGGTGATAAGGCTTCACGGACAGTTGTATATTTTTTTTCACTTCCTTTTTATACACAATTGATCATATTATTGGCATATATATTATTTATATATTTTTTGCGTTACACTGCACGTAAATTGAAAAGGACAAGGACACAGAGTGGATATTTTTTTCCATTTTTTATTTCAGTTTCACTTCAATTTGTATGGTTTGCATACATAACTGTTAGACAAACGTCTAAGTATCCTTACACAACGCACGGAAAGATGTTTTTTTTTTTCTGTTGGCAGATATTTTCAGTTCCCTGGGATGTGTGGCTTCATCATCACAACTGATTGAGCCCGTTCGTCCTTATGGTTATTCTCTTCCGTTGTGCTTACTTCGGGTTAAAAGTTTCGACGAGAACTAACTTAGGCGATAGCTGACACGATGCGAGGAAGCACAGGACAACGATATCCTCACACTGGCCAGGATATCTCTCTACGATTATAGAGTTCTACTGCTTGTGTAGGTGCTATAAAAAGCTTCTGATTTCAGAACCTATAGCGCAGGGCAAGGGAGAGTAAAAGGAAGAGAAAATGGGGGTAGCAATAGATAAGACATTTGAAGAATGACACAAGGAAGCACAAAACAATGGCAGTATTGTTTTGTTATTATATCATCGCATCAGACCATTAAGAAAGGACATTCACGGATAACTTTTATGGTGTGCAAATTATTTTTTTTTATCACTTCTAATTAATTAGAGTGATTATAGTTTCGAAAATTGTAATTCAACTCTCCATGAAATTGGAGATGAGTGTTGCTCTATGGAAGGAAGCATTGGCGACATTTTTATTTAAACATTTAGAATGGAACTATAGATCTATTTTACTGTTACTTTCGCCCATTCCGAGCCCTGTCTGTTATTTTCTACTCTATCTACACGACAGGTCGTGTGCTTTTATTCTGAAATTAAATAAAAAGTTTGCAAACTTTGAATTTGATTTGTATAGGTGCTTAGGGACAGAACAGGCTTGAGGTCCTCTTTATGCTGCTTACGGCTAATATTTACTTATTTGTAGCTTTTATTTAACTGAAGAACGACTATAATGTGAGGGAAAGGATTATAGCAAATAGACTTAAAATCTTAGAACGATTTGGCACAATGTTAGGAAATGGAAAACGATGATAATTTGCAAATGGAAAAATTACAAAATTGGCATACATACATATGTATGTACATGTACCTATGTAAGCACGGGTTATAACCAACAGCTTAGAATATGCCTTTCAAGCTAAACTTAGATTTCTATTTGGGATAGATTGAAAGCTTAGTTTGATTGCCAAGTATACAATGAAATCTCTCTTAAGCGGACAGCTATGGGACCGGAGTTTTTTGTCCGGTTATGAGAGCTTTCCGTTTATACCTATTTTATAAGAACGCATTTTGTATGGGAAATTATAAATTGGTTCTCCAAAAAGGTGTCCGTTAATGAGAGTGTTCCGCTAAACAGGGTGTCTGCTAATGGGAGATTTTACTGTACAATATCCACAAAAACTTGATTGACAAAATTTGAGGAGAGATTTTGTTAAAATAAAACATCGAAATACATAATATGTATGTAATCCTTAGTATAGGGGCTGCGGTTGGATTACTGAGCGTTGTTGTCACAAGTTTAATTCCAGCAAACATCAAAAAGTTTTCAATAATGTCATTTGTCATAAGAAGATTTTCAAGCAACTGTTCTCCAACCAAAAACCAAATGGTTAGGTACAAGAAGTTAGGCTTGATTCTTTATAGGACTGCTAGCGCTGAATATGTATTTCCTTTTACTTGTTCTGCCCGGACCTTAGCTAGCTTCTTTTTAGACTGACAAAAAAATGTATAATAGTTTTAACCACTTATTAAAAATAAAATATGTTCTTAAATGAAAATGTGTTTCCACCTGTTTAAATGTACCGCCATCTTGTTTCAACAATAGAAAAATGAAAAAATCAATTAATGGAAACGAACCACAGTAGCACACTTTTCTCTCAGCAAATGTTTCAATGACCAATTCATTCCATGATACTTGAGAAAAGAGAGTAGCGTCCATAATTTTAATTTCAAATTATTCCCACACACCCCTTCAGAAATCACGCATAAGTACACATACACACACATCCACAGCCTTGTACCACATACCCACTCTGGTGAAATCATTTTTTTTTTGTCCAACGAACTCTTTTTTTTTTTTTGTATGGAAATACATAGCCATATGTACATACATACATTCACTACGTCTCACTTGTAAAGGAACTTTTTTTTATAATTTCTATGATATTTTGCATAATTGGGTAAATCCCACTTTATGAATGAAGAGGGGATGAGATGGGGATGTGGAAACAAGCAAAAGCTACCTCTTGCCATTATAAACTTTAACATCTAACTGAAACCATTTTAAAACTTATGTAAAATACCTATAAAATGTAGTTTCTAATCAATTTTCAATGTATATATGTTAAAGATTTTGAAATCTAACTTTACGCCGGCGCGCGGGCTGGTGTCTAGTCGAAGCTCAAATAAAATCAACGATTTAACATCCACAAACATAGAAAGACGTCCAGAAGTAAATTTGCCTACGGGAAGAACTGAAAATGACATGTTAGACTTCTAATTCTTACCTCTTGGTCAACAAAAAACCGGGGTCAAGGCTAACAGATCTACAGTGAATCACATTTAACATCAGAAAATGAATAATTAACCGCCAACCCATGAATCACGTACATATACTTCTCGAACAGTATTTGAAGGGGAAGTGGAAGTCCCAAGTTGCCAAAAAAAAGATGATTGGATTAGGTAGGTACCTAGGTGTAGAAAACTTAGTTAATCATCAAACGCATCATTAAATTGCAAAACTTGCTGCAGCTTTCATGTTACAAGACAAGATCGTATTGTTCCATGTGTCTATACATACACACAGTTGTACAACGCAAATACAGTGGTGGACATATAAACACACTTTAAATTTTGTCAGTATCAAGAAAATTGTAAATTATGTAATGAAACAAATGACTTTTCTACTAATAGTATTTATCACACTTTAAAATATTAATATAACTAGCCGAAAAATGTGGTGATTTTCTTAAAAATAAAAAAAAATATACACATATTTGTTAAAGCATACCAGGCCACATAAATAGCACCACTATGTTTCGTTATGCCAAAGATATAAAATTTAGGTATGTAAGTACCTTTATAGCCTAAAAGCTAGTAGGTATTTTGTCGGAAAACTTTTATTTTTAAGCATAGCTGCACGACCTTTCGGAAGACTCTCCACTTAAGGCTAACAATGTGTTTTTGGATAGACCTCCCGGCGACTTGTATTTGTTTCCACAATTCTGCAGCATTTGACTGCTTTTTTGTGTTGCCTGACGTCGTTCCGTAGGTTTCCGATCGAGTTCAGATCAGAAAATTGTGCTGACCACGCTGAAACGTTTATATATGATCACGAAGACAACGCCATGCAAAGCGGAAAGTACGCTTAGGATCGTTGCCATGGATAAAACGCCATACCAGTGGCATATTGTCCTCAGTAAATAGGATCATGCTGTCCGCGATAATGGGTTTGTAGACGTAATTGTCGATGTTTGTGGCAATCTTTACAATCGGTCTCACCTCGTGCCAAGAAAACTACCCTACACTATCACATTTTCTCCACCGTTTCAACCATTTTAATAGTGTATTTTGGATTTCTATTTTTGGTTAAATGGACGCCAAAAATACCTTTTTCCATCCGATCCGAACCTACAGAACTCGGATTCATTACTCCACAGTCCACAGTGCATTTTTTCAACAAAAACATCGGTTTCTGGAGGTTTTCGCTTGCAAACGTTTTTCTTGCCTGGAACTTTTCTTTGTCACGAGCGGACTTCTCTGTGCTATGTGCACTCTCAAGTTTATTTTTCCGGTCAACCCCTTCTAATGATTCTATCGGATACACTAATGGAATGTTAACTCATAAGATTTCCTTATATGGCTTAAGAGCTCAAAAATTGGTTGGTTACATTAACTCTATAGACTGTAGATCAGGTTGTCCGCTTTTGAAGTGCCTTTCCTGGGCATTGGACCTCTTATAACATTTTTGACATTCCCAAACACCTCCACGCAACGTAAGGCATTATAGATAACGTTTTTGGAACGTTGTAGCTGTGCAGAAATATTTGAAACCGATAAGACGTTAGCTTTCAAATTGAAGATGAGCTGTCGTGATTCCCTTAAGTCTAAGCAATGTGGTCATCTCCCCATATTTAAATATATTTCCTGATACACTTACTACTTCATATTACCTAAGCTGAATATTAAATACCTACACTTGTTTTCATATATCAACAAAATATTAGTAAAACTGCACACGAAGATTGTGTGCTATAGTATTTATGTGGTCAGGAAAAAACACGCCTTTTCACACTGCATACTGCGATCGATGGATGATGTGTTTGATTGCTATTTCGATAGCAGGAAAAGTTAATAATAACTGTTTTTGGTATTTATAGTTGAACGTGTGCATATCTTTTTTTGCTTATTTTTTCGATTATACCTATTTAACGGAAATGTAATTTGTAATACATGCGAGAAAACAACGCTATTTATATGTCCACCACTGTATGGTTGTACATATGTACATCACATAATGGATGAAATACCGCCGGCTTTTGTTCGACGCATAGTAAAATGACATGAACTAATAAAATTCAGCTTAACTAGTGCGCTCTTTGTATACATAACTTAAAGTGTATTTACATATATGTATGTATGTAGGTATAGGTATGTATGTTTGTATATTCATGTACATAATTTAGAACGGTTTTGTTACAAAGCACATCCCATTCGTCCTTTCTGTGTTTTCTAAGGGCATTCGATTAAAGTCGGCTCGCGTCCTCCCGAATCCCAATTCTCATTCATAATTAACCTATTTTCTCCTTATTTGAAAGCAATTAACGGTTTTACATTATACACATCTTATCTATGTACATATTTATATACAATCAAACTCTTATACATACGTAAGTTTACTTTATGTGGGTGACTTGTGACTTTAAAAACAACAAAAAAAAAACAGCAAAAACTGTTTTTTTCTCATCGGCCTCATTTCGACGTTGTTGCTTGTTTTTCGCGCCGTTTTTTTTTTCGTCTTTTAAAATTGCATTCGTTTCAGTGGAACAACTGCTTACGAGAGCATTTATAAATGGCATGGTCTCCGTCTTCCGCCGCCGCCACACTTCACACCGCTGGTACCTATTATCCGTTGTACCGATGCCGTGCCGATCCATCCAGCGTTCATTCAATTTAATCCCCTGCAAGCGTTTCCCTTACCTTTGATGCCCACGAGACAGATGTTGATTGTTGATGTGTGTGGCTTGCTTACGCTGCGCTGTCGGTGAATGTGCTGCTGGCTGCGCTGTTTTTTTGCTTCTATTGCGCCAAAATGCGTTTGCGTCGATACTACCTGAGTTCAACAACGATTCTCGTTCACATCGGCTTAGAGATAGAGATACCTTTGATGTACAGTTATTCGTGTCGATAATAAATAAATAAAATGCCTTTGTCGATTTCCCCTCATTTACCACGTGTCAAGCAAGGGAATGATGTTACAAGGATGTGTGCATAAGAAATAAAAAGCGAGCATTTCAGGAACAAGCCAGAGGATAATGAAATGAATTTCCTCCCCTTTTTCTATGACGTTTTCTTCGAATATCCCCTTTTTAGCGGTAAAATAAAGCAGGTGTTGTTTGTTTTTAGGTACATATGTAGGTATAAGCATTATACAAACGCCCCTCCTTTTCTCTTTATGCTACAAACTTACCCAGTGAGAATTAAGGAAACAAAAAAAATAATCAATATCCTTCAAGGTCACACTGATAGATAAAAGGCGCTCTAACAACTTATCTATAATTTTTCTCAATTAATTTCAAGTATTTGCTCTAATTTATTAGTCTGATTTCGAAACTTCTAAATATATACTACAAAGAATATAAAAACATATCTACACATGTACTCGTATGTACCTGCAAAAATAACAACACACATCATATCGCACAAACTAATAATTCGACAAGATTTGTTTGGTATTTATACGAACGAATCGTTTTGCCAAAAATTTCCATTCTTTTATAGGCTAGGGTGAGCGAGTGTAGGTATAGGATGGGGGCAAGGAAACACTGTGCTATGCGCTTCCGGAAGATCAAGCATTTTGAGTTTTTGAGTATAGGTAGGTACGAGAACATGTGTATAGTTCACGTCATTGTTAAATGTTTGTATGTATTCGATTAATCGCATAAGTTGCTTGACCTTGAGATGACGCTTTATATACCCACCCCTTCCTATCCTTATCCTCTAGATACAAATGTTATCATTCTGAGAAACTCTTTGTCAACGTAAGAATCATTTTCCATTTACAGAATATGATTGCCAATCACCTCTTCTTCAGTGCCATTCGCCTGTCATCGCCTTTTTATATTAAAAAAAGAAAAACGATAAAGTGTTTACAATTGAAAAAACAACGAAAATAGTAGGGGGTCAAAAATATCGCTCACTTTGTATTTGTATCCCCTTTGTTTCTTATACATATGTACGTTATATACACATATTCATAACCGGCATTTCAATTCCAGACCAGAATCCACTAGACACCACACCACCCCACTCGTTTCCCCCATGACAATTTGCCATTTAAATTTCAGATCATTTAATTTGCTCTCTTGTCTCACCACCACTCTCCGTTCAAAAGTTTGGAAAAGGGGAAAGCAAACGTTCAATATTATTTCATTTTCATGTCTCATCCTTTACGATAAACGGCAAGGGCTTTATAAAAGTTTAAATAGAGATAAGTTTGTCAAGAGATTGTAAACGGATATTGATTTATGATGACAGAAAAGATTTGCCTTGGAACAGTCGTCGTTTCAATTCCGGCAGTCGTTTTTTTTTGAAAATGCCAACACAGCACTGCCAACTCAATGTCTGCTGCGGAAATTGAAAAGTGTTTGTTCTTCTTTTAGGTACCTACGTCCAATGTTCTTCATTTTTCCCTATTTTCTATTACTTCCAAACAAGTGTTCTGTAAAATACTCAAGTTTATTGAAATAAATTCACATCTGGCAACAATATCCGATTATAAAATACCGGTGCGCGCGGTGCGGTGGATACGAATTTCCATTTTCAAATAATATCCAACGTGAAATGGTGTGGTGTAAGTGTACGATACGAGAATGGCAACGAAGAGAGCAAGATAAAATACATGGCGAAATGAATTGAAATGAAACGCTATTGCTGAGTTCACCTCATGATTCATGTACACGAAAAACCAAACCGACACCGGCTTTTCAATTCCACATATATCATAGGACTATCTATCCTTCTCCAACTAACGAAACGGCTGCCGGCTCACCCTTACTCTTCATCTTTCATATATATCAACGAGACGCTCTTTCGCCAAAAAAAACATGACACATACCTATTTATATAAAACCTATATAAATTTTGTATTCTCAGCCTTAACTTTGTACATACATATACATATGTATTTATAAGTTGTTCAGGTAAATACCTACATACTCGAATTAAAAGGAAAACGCAGAATGTTTTTTTTTGTGTAGCAACACTTTCCTTGGGAGTACTGAGTACAGACTACAGAGTAGGCTCTTGTTTTGATGGACATATGTAGGTATATAAATCTATGTATGTCGGTATTAGTTAAACCTAGGATAACAAAATACATACGTTGTATATAACCAAAAAAACAAAAAAAAAAGAATAAATGCTTAGGCGCGTAATTCGTCACCGGTTTTTGTCTGATATCATTAACTTCAACAATATTTGCTCGTCTTTAATTAGAAGAGGCATTAGGTTCGATTCGAGTAGTTATTGATTATTGATGTGTGTTTGTTAATAATTAAATTGACAGGATATTAGGTATACACACTCGCACATAATTGCCTCTTATCGATCGATAAACTATGTGTATTGTGAGTTGTATTGGTATACGTATACATATTTTCTATGTACCTACTGTGATATGAAAGCTTATGAAACGAATTTTTGATACAAATGAAGAATCTCCTCGGTTACTGTTGAATGATTGCAAGCATCACTGTTTTTGACTACAAATCCCTTTAGAATAGAATGGTAGAGAGAGCATCGAACTAACGTTACATACGTACTCATATGGGCTTTAAAATGTTTAACAGTAAAGTCTACATAGCCTTCTTTAGCGCGTTTTTCGTGAGAAAGAAAAAGAATAGCATAACCGCTAGATCCAAGTTACAAATTGGAAGGTAGGTACCTACCTACTTATACCGACGGCGACGGGCAAGTAATCAGTGTACCTATTCAAGAAACTTTTCTGGACGTATTCATGGTGAATTCGTGTGCATTCACATGTATTCTATGTATTCTTCATATATTCATTCACACATATTCATAGGTATGTATTCCGTAGCCTAGGACCCCGCAAAAATATTGATTACATGCCCCTCGACTTATACCTATAGGGTAGAGTTGCCTTTTTCGGGCCATCTCCAGTTTTCGGCCACCTGTCATGAAAAGTGTCGTAATAAGTGAAATTGTTGTCGTAGATACTTCTCTGGTTCGAATTTTAAAAGGATCTGTCATCTCTCTGTTAACAGTCTCCGTTCCATTATATGAAGTACGACAAAAATTTCACTTATTACGACACTTTTCATGACAGGTGACCGAATACTGGAGACGGCCGGAATAAGGCAACTCTACCCTACTTTCTAATCTAATTCTAAGCTAATTTGTACGAATATTTAAATGAAGAGCTTCAGGATTGCGATCACACTGCTACCCGTGGGAAATAAGGTAGGTATAGGTACCAAAGGATACAAAAATAAGGCGTCAGCAGTCCTATGAAGAGCCCGAGCCTAGCCTCTCACAACGATTTCTGTACGCGTGCTATATTTTTCCAGTTGCAGTTGTTTGCCGCCTCTAACCGAACGGCGAGTTGAGAAGCTCCTCACGAGAAATGATAATCTCAAATGCTTGTCAGCCATTCGGAAGAGGTGGCACCGTGAAAAAACATTGGGTGGAATTAATCCACTACCCCACGGCGACCTAAAAATGACCATACCCACCTGTATACATTTCTTTACTTTTACTTTAGGTGGCGCTACAGCTCGGGGTGAACCTGATGGGCCTGCTTCTCACAGCCATCCGTGTTTTGCACGGGAAGGGACATACAGTTTTTTGCCGACTTCAAACGGCGAGTTGACAAATGATACTTTGTTTAACTATGTACGAGAATGTGTGAAAATGCATGGTGTTTTCGAATGGCGTCTATAGGGGTACATACGATCCAGATCCAACATATCTGACAGACTTAGTCTGTCCGACCAAATCTGACAATGTGAACGCAGGAAACGACGGGTCAAATGGTTTTCAAATTTTTGTTGATATTTTGGTGATATCTGATAATGTGAACGCTTGTCTGTCCGACCTAGAAATGTATTTCAAGCGGTTGTCGAAGAATTAAAAATGGCTGTGTACGGAAATATTGCATTTTGAAAATATAAAAATTCGGCAATCCCCTGGAGAATCCAATTGTAATTCTATTAGCAAATTAACAGAATACAATTTTGAGCGCTATTTTTATCCATTCCAAATTCGCTTCCTTTTGTTCTTTCTTCGATTTCTGTTTCTAACATTTTATCAATCATAAGCGCTGCTACCAGTACGTCCGACATCATTGAAATACACTTGCAAAGTGAAGTCTGACAACATGTTGGACATTGTGAACGTTAACGACATCGGTCTGTCCGATATCCATCCGCGACCAAGTCTGTCAGATCATGTGAACCTCTCTTATGAAATGTTCTCGTTCTCGTCATCTACTGTAGTTCATAATCTTTTATAGTTTTGTGTTTTCAGTTGCCATTTTTTTTTTTTTAAAGCAAGGTAATTCTGTGCTTGCAAATAACATTTACCGTTTGATTTTGCATTAAAGTTGTTTTGTACAATGGATAGATCTACCGATCTTCCGCTAGGGAAAACTACTGAAATAACGAACCTTAATTTGAATAGAAAACACTATCAGAAGAATATAAATAGCCATTGCTATTACGGACAGATGACACAAAAAAACAAGTTACGCACTGAAAACGAAGCTTGAAATATTCGCATTTAGTAGCAGTGTTGCCAGTCGCTTTAAGTGAAATTTCCCTTCACAGACCTTAAAATTCCCCTTTTTCCTCTTTCTTTGTGGTGGCATTCCCCATGGATTCCCCACCAGAAATATTCGCATCCTTTTTGCACCAAATATTAAAAAATTTATGTGATTTGAAAGATTTGACAGTTTGACCCAAAGAAATTCCTTGTACTAAAGTTTGCAGCGCACTGTTTTACAAAAACTACAACATTTTTTCGTACGCAAACGGGTTTTCGTAGTTTTTGGGAGCGTTTATATATAATATAAAACAGACTAGTAGAAATTTAATCAGAGCAGTGCAAAATCTCTTTATTGAAAAATAAATAAAAATTCCCGATTATCAAGAAAAAGAACGATATAATTGTAGTGACCATCACTATGATTACTATATTTATTTTCCCCACATTTTGTTCTAGCTTTTCTAGATCCCCCTTTTCCCCTTTCATCAAATTCTGGACTTAAATCCCCCACGAAAAGGGGAATTCCCCACGAACTGGCAACACTGTTTAGTAGATGTTAGCAGAGTGCCCTAATAATCTGATCGCTGATCGCTGGTAGCTGTTCAACCATCCACGTGGCTCATTTTGAAGGTTCAGCCTTGAAATTTTTACAATTCAAGTCTCCGGGAAACTTAGGTAGGTAGTTGTGAACATTCGTTGATATTTCAGGCTGTTTGATTGGTTTCACGACTGTCTTATTGGATCTCTAACTGCCCGAACACAATGGAGAGTCGCTCACTATAGAAGCAATGCACGCCCACGTGTTTTGATTTAAGAAATTAAATATTTTTCACTTTTGTTTAATATTTCTGTTATTTATATTCATTTATTTATTTTATTTTTTTAATATTTTTGTAAATAAGATTTAGAGTCCCATAATATTACTATTATATTATTTATTTTTATTTTATAATAGCAATACATTTTTCCGTGGACTGCACTTCATTTTTCGTAGTTGTTTCTTTGTTTTGAACTGTCTAAAAGTAGCGCAAGCGCAGCACGTTCGAAAGCAGAATTTGGCTCAACTTGCGCTGCAGCTACTTTTCACACTACAGCTGCAACTTCGCATTATGTGCGCGCTATGGGGTTTATATGCATTTCAACTTTGACAGCGCTGCATACTACAGCTGCAGCTTCACCATTGTGTTCGGGCAATAAGGAAAGTTGGACATTTGAAAAAATACTGAAAAATGCTGCCAAAATAGTGTTGTTTTTGGAGCCAAATCATAGAGAAAAACAGTTATACGAGTAAACAGCTCTGGTAATAGCTCACCTAGGACAACTGCATTTTATTTGCAAAAATTCCGAATTAAAAACCAACAAGTAGGTACATATGCACATATGTACATATGTAGGTAGGTACTATATCTACACTATAAAATTATTATTTTTTAAATTGCATAGCTCTATATATGTACATATGTATGTATGTATGTACAGATGTACATATACATATATGTACATATGATTGAACAAAATTGTAGGTTATCACTTCAAATTTAATGTACCCAAAAACACTCATATAAAAAAATTATTTAATTATCTTTATCAGCTTTACTTGCTAAATCTTTTTTTTTTCAAAATATGTACATATTTTTATACATATGTATGTACATACTTTGTATGTACTATATATGTAAGTAGGTGTCTATTTTAGCACACATCTTACGTGTCTAATTTGGACAAGCTGTCAATCTGTCATTTTGAGATCCAATCAATGGGAAAGAGGAATCAGGAAATTGCAACAAGGGATGATTTGTGCAATTTTGTGACATGATTTTCGCGCGCTTTTTTGGCATCCAGAAGAAATGCCGTTACAACTGTTAGATGTTTAAAAAGGTATCTACAACCTAGTATGATGTACGCGCAATCGGTATTTCGCCGCTTATCTATTTGCGTGCACGAGTACATACCTACACATGTATGTACCTATGTATGACTGCGATAATAAATGCCCCTGTCACTGTCCTCAATTAAGTAAATATAGAACGGACTTCAAAATTTCTCCATTATCGAGTGCATTACTTAATTAGAAGCTTAAGATCTGAACCGGCATACGAAAAGCGACGCTTAAGCTCTAACAAAAGAAAAACAGTTATCACAATCTGACGGTGGTTGTCGCTGAAGTAGGAGAAAAGATTTGGCAAATATTTAACGGTGCGCGCATTTAATTTGTTGGCACAATAAATTACTACATAGTTTCATTTGTAGATACCTACCTATGATCGAGCGTAACAGCTCAACACTCTTATGTACATGTACGCGTGTAAACAAGGTGTTTGATGTGATCCCCACCTGTCCCTAACGAAGTTAGTCTGATCAAATTTGATTCTATGTACATAAGTACATACATATGTAAGTACTTAGATTGTGCAAATTTTGAATCGAACATGTGGCTTATCCTGACATTAGGCATGCATATGTATTTACTTCCTCTTTTCATCTGAGAAATCCAACGATAATGAAAAAAAAACAAATGGCAAGAGGGGTTCATGAGAAAAACATTATAAAAAAAAAACTATATTCTTAAGTATATAGACACAAAAAACACACGGCATGTATACCATTGATCTATTCCCCTAGCAAAGGTGTAGATAGTAAATGCTCCCAACAACTCTACAAACACACACATGCACACTCTTATGCCTATCCAGTCCGAGCGCGGAGAAAAAAAAACGCATTTTCTTCATAGGAACGAAACGGCTTTGGGACAGCGACAGCGGAATGTTCTCGTTCTCCTCAGTAATTTTTACATTTGAAGAGCTCTTTCTCATTCGGCGTTATTCAGTGAAGCAGTTTAGACGTGTCAGTTCTGTTCGTGCAAAGTGCTAACGGTTATACATACAAAAAAAATTCCAGTAAATTGTAAAAGAAAATTAGAGAAAGTCTCTCACAGCTCGAAATAATTATCAAATCTAATAACTAAATAATACTTATCACAATGGCCGATGTTGCAGTTGAAAACAAGTGAGTAAAATAGCAGGAGAAAAAAAAACCGGCGGCTTAAAAGCTTTTTCCACGTTCGGTTTCTTGTACACGTTATTTTGGCGGCAATATGGCGTCGGTTTGGAAAAGGAAAAATACCAACGAAATTATTGCGTTGCGTTGTTTCTCTGGAATTAAGTGAATCATTTCAACAAAATATACAACACGAACATTTTTTGTTCACATAAAAAAAAAAAACGGTGGTGATAAAATAAATTTGTATGTATAATATAAAAAGGTGGTTGTTGGGTAGAAAGAGGAGAGAACGACGAGAACAGCAAAAAGCAGCGAGTAACGAATAAAAAGTGCTTTGCTATGGAATACAAAATTGCGGTTGCAATTTCTTACCGTATTTCGAAAATTGACGCTTGTCAGAAGGAGATGGTCTCATAAAGCGGATTATTTGAACAAAAAGGATGGCAGCAGAAATTAAGTGTGTGTGTTTGTATGCAAGGTGGGAATGAGTGTGAACAGCGAGAGTATATACTTTCGTTTCTTTTGGTTTTTTGACGCCGATTTTGCAAAAAGGAATTATACCAAACTTTTTTTTTCTTCTTTGGGTGATGTACAAATTTAAATTTATTTAATTTCACAATGTTTGTAGAAGAAAAGGAAAAAAAAAAACATTTTTTCTTTTGGTTCGGGGTGGGGAAATGTGTTCGAAGTCGAGTTCGCTTTTTAGTTTGTGTGTGTATGTGTGTGTTGGTTTTCAGCGTGTATTCTATTTTGTTTGTATATGGTAGGTAGGTATATAGAAACGACGCTTTCTGGAGGAATGCTGTTTGCCATTGCTAAATGGTTGTTGGAGTTGTTGGTTCGGCAGATGGTGGGAACGACAACGGTGTGATTGTGCTAGCGAGGATGAGGTATACATTTTCTATGGTGCTTTTTTCTTTTTGCTATTTTAAGAAAGCGATTTAACTTTTCGCTCTGATACTGGCTTGTAATTGCTTACAAGTCAATAGTCTGATGGTTGGGAAAAGGGAGTATGGAAGAGGTCGTTACCGGTCAACGTCAAGGTCTGTTTGTGCCAAAAAATGTATAGAGTAGGAAATGTATAAAATGATATTTACACATGGATTGACGGTGGTGGTTATTGTTCAGAAAAATGGGGGAAGGAAGAAATGCTGAACATAGGTTTCTACATAAAAAATGCGAACATGGTATATTTTCTTGTTTCTCGTTTATTTTCGTTTTAAATTGAGGTAAAGAACCGCCGTAATGTTGGCTGTATGCCTGAGCATATATATGTATGTACATATAAGTTGAATATTATGGATTGGCTGTTTTGAACGATTTTGCGCAGTTGATGGTCGATGGCTAACCGGCGATTTTAAACTGGAAGAATTGTTTAATTTTGTTATTTTCTGATAAAAAAAAAGTAAATCTGTACCCATTCCGACATTTAATTTCAATGTTAATATTTACATCACATGTCACGCGCGCATTTACAAGTATGTATGTACAAAAATCTTGTATACACATCTTCCAATGACCTCATAAGTATGTAGTAGATGCAAGGTTACGATACGTACAAACATATTATAATTAGCATCAATTTACAAATGTTAAGCTTCTATATACATAAGCAAAGACAACTTGCGATAATTTCATATTTTTACTTTACAGAGATACTCCAGTTGTTGAGAAAGAAGTCGAGGAAATCGCTTCTGCCAAGAAAGAATCGGTTGACAAAACTGTAACAGAAAACGGTGCAGCCGAGCAAGAAACAAAAGAAAACGGTGCTGCAGTAAAACAGACTGCTGATGCCATCGACGCTGCTGTCACCGCTGATGACGCAAAAGATGATGATTCGTCGCCTTCCACAGATGAAGAGCAAAACGGTGACAAGAAAGACGCAGCCGAAGCTGAAGATACAAATGGTGACTCCACAGGTTAGTAAAGACACTAGCAGACTTACATTTATATTTTTGTTTCTTTTCATCAGGAAGACCACTTAATGGTCTATGTATATTTTTGCGTTGGCATTACGAAAATCCTTAACTTTTAATTTAACTTAGATGCTCCAGCTGAGGCTGTAAAGAGGAAAGTCGCTGTTGACGCCGATGCTAAATCAGACGAAACAGCTGCCACCCCAGAAAAGAAAGCCAAATTGGAAGAGACAAAAGAAGATGTTACCAATGGTTCAGATGCAACTGAAGTAGCGGCTTAAATCTACACACAAAACAACAAACAAACAAAAAAAAGAAACAAAAACAAAACTTAATAATTTTAATAATACCACAAACCAACAATTTTTTTTTTTTAACAAACGAAAGAAAGTTTTTTTTTCTAATTTCTATGTATATGTATGATTTTTAATATTATATATGTATGTAAAAAACAAGCGTATATTTCCTAAAGCAAACAAAAGGAGAAGATAAACAAGACAAAATCCAACAAATCTCCTGCTCCTCTTAGTAATATAAATATATTCCTCCTTCGATCCATGTTCAATATACCATGAAAAGCGATCACACGCATACATTTATATATTATAAAGTAATGATTGTTTATTTCTGATCTTACCCTATAAGAAATTTGATAAAAGAAAGAAAAAAATAATAAAGTATAAAGAAATGATTATAAAATTACTAAAAAGGAGTTATAAATATGCTGCAAACACACACTCGTCTATTTGGAAATGTACCCTTAAAAAATAATACACCCTTTTTACCACCTCCCTTGTTCCCATCAAGAAGAACAAATTTTTGTTTAAAATAGCGAGAGTCCTGACAAATTCCTTGTAATATTTTAGTATTGTAATAATTTATTTCTAAGGACATACATAACACAAAAAGTATATATGATACATACAACTCATTCTAAAAGGTTATTTTTTTTCTCATTTTCTTAAATTAAAAAAAAACCTTTTTGTTCAACAAAACGTTAAAAAAAAATGTGTCAAAAGTAAAAAAAAAACAAGAAAAAAGTTCAATAGATGAATTATATCAATATACATACAAAACAATTCTGTAAAAAAATATATACAAGCACAGGTGTTGGCTTTTTTGGTGATATTCATCAGCAAGTCTGCATCGGGAAAAATACAAATAAAAAATTAAAAAAAAACCATACAAAAAGGAAAACTATTTATTGAAAAAAAAAAAAAAAAAAAACAAGTAAAGAAGAAAACATTGAACATAAATAAAAAAGAAAACTGCCTACCTACCTATTTTTGATTATTGTATACAATTTCTGATTTTTTTTTTATAAAGAAGGATTTTTTTGTTTTTTGTAAAGGAATTTTTTGGTTGACCGTACTTAAGTTTTAAATTTCTGTTCACCGGAAGAAAATTGTAAGACAAGAGATGTGGAAATACATGTGAAGTGTAATAAAAGGGGATATGACGTTTTATTTTATTTGAATTTTTTTGAAAATTAATGGGTATGCATCCGCATTTGTGCCGGTTACCTACGTAAGAGATTTGATGCGACATAAGAGGTGAAATGGACGTTTCCGGTTTAGTGGGTTGATTTGAATTTAGTTCTACCATTGATACAAAGGTGGAGCAGTTCGGAATTGGTGACAAACTCTGATTGGGAGGTAATCAATCGAAGGTGTGTTCGTAAATATTTGAAAGTTGTGAAGGGATATATGAAATGTAACATGCGGCAGAAACGAAGAATGCTTTCAAAAAAAATGTAACCGCCGCATTTCGACTGAACCTGGATTGACATCGAATTTGGACTTCAATAGAAAGAGAATTCAGTGTTCTGCATTCCGAGTGAATTCGAATTTTCGGAATCCACTTCGAATTCATTTGTTTGAAATGTCAAAATCAGCTGTTAAATAATTTCAAAATTATTTTAGTTTCTTGATTTTGTTGTGTGAAATCTACAAAAAAAAATTTTTATTAAAAATTGATTTTTTTACATGATTGGTGAAAACCGCGAGGCTGAAAGATGTTACCAAAGGCCAGTGGGAGAGGATTTTGATCTTGGACTTGGTAGATCTACAGACAGCAATACAAGTTGTGTTCGAAGTGGACTAAACTGCAAAGTACGCCGATCGAAGAAGAAAAGATGTCCTTTTTGAAAAAATAAGGGATTCCCTTAAAAATATATAATGTTTTCTTTTGTTTATAAAAATTGTTTCTTAACTTTTTCTATCCAGTCGTTGGAAGACATTCACTCTTCAACCGTTGCACTAACTTCCTCCAGAAATCCTTAGTATATCCTTTGTCGTTTTTTACAAAACCAACCCTTTGCAAAAACTTGATTTTCTTACATGTAATTCAAGAGAATACTCTCTTGCCTCTAATTTTTGTGATTTTCCCTATGAAACAAATCAATTATGTATTTTACATACACTAATGAGAAGTCTTATTTTTTTAATCACATTTTTCAAAATGATTCTGATCATCAAATTAATGAATAAATTCACTTTTCAACGGCATGTGAATTCAATTCACATCCAGAAACTCAAGTGAATTCAATTCACCAAAAACAAAAGATTTTTGGAATGCAGAACACGAATTTACAGTTGTCATTTTGAGTGGAATGTAGAACACCAAAATATTCACTTTCGAACATAGCATCCACATCTTCGAATTTCGTTCGGAATACAGAACACCTAATTTCACTTTTGATGGTTCAATTCACTAAGAGTGGAACGCAGAACGGGCGGTAAGTGCTCGATAGTCTGCTTTTACACTTAGACTTGTGAGTCTAGACTCACATGGGTGCAAAAGAGTAAGAAAGTTCGAAAAGATGAGAAGGAAAATATTTTGCCCTGTGAGTCGAGGGTAATGTTTTTGGTGACTCTTTTTGACGTTTTTCTTTTCTCTTCTTCGTTTTATCATTGTGTTGCTTCCCACCTAGTCATCTGCACAATACAAGAACTGCAAAATAAAAGAGGAATGTCAAATTTGAGTCAAGGAAAAAAGTCTGAAGTGTAAAAGCACAAGACTCACGGATGTAAATAACAAAGAGAAATTCGAAAAAAGTCTAGACCCACAAGTCTTAAGTGTAAAAGCAGACATAGCAAGTGGTGTAAAGATAGTGTATTTTTGACAACTGTCATGGTATTTACTGACCGTCGTCGTATTATAGACGTAGGGTGAATTCATAAACGTCATACTTACAAAGAACTGCGTTCAATAATGCATTTTTACTGCAGAATTGCCGCAGGCAAACTACATTACATCGTGTTTATAAACGTCAAGATATCATCATTGTCGTGCAGATTAGTTAGTAAAAAAAAATGTCTGCAGAGGAAGACGTAAAGGTTGAAGTTGACTAATAGTTGAATTTTGTGTTATTTAGCAGGATCAAATTAAATATGAAGGATAATATTTTTTTTTTGCTCCAATATATTGGATAAGCTGACGTTTTTGTACGAGAAATTGTACTAAAGCATGCCTGCAGCGATGACGTTCAGTAAATGCGTTCAGAAACGCATTGATAAAGTTCTGCGATCGTACTGAGGTAGAATAACTGACGTTTTTATTGTCAGTTAAATAAAAAAGGATGTTTATCGCATTTTTTATTCATAAATTGTTTTAATATACAAGTTATAGGATCACTACACTTTGGCGTTAAGTTTTTCATTATCAGAAGATACGAAGACTTGCATGGGGAATTGCATTCGCAATTACGGTTTGCGGTTTGCTACAGTTACGACCACGACTAACTTAAAAAAAATTGCATAAACTGAGAGATATGATATCATTAAAATAAATGCAGCTGACTCATATAAGTTGATGCATGTTACTCACTACGTAGGAAAAACCGGTTGATACGTGCCAATAATACAAATGATTGTTTTCAATAAAATCAAATCTACAATACAAGGCGTGTTTTTTTCTTCAAATATATGTATAAAGACTTCGAAAAGCTTTCCAAGTAAAAATAAAACTGGATAATTATCCAGGCTAAGGTTTTTCTGTATTTTACATTGAAAACATGTTGCGGAAATATGTTTAGTTTATATAGATTTGAAAAAATAAACACGCCTTATACTCTTTTAGGACACCAAATCGGTTTCGTCTTCCGATCATGCATCTGATCCTGCGAACATAGTGAAGGCGTTATCATTGCTGTCCGGTGGCTGCGCTTCTGCGGCACTCTTCAATGTCTGTCTTTCGCTTTCCTCTTTTCAGTTATTCAATTCAATTGCCTCGAGTCAAGAGCTGAGAGACGAGAGATAACACACACACAATCACATTCAAGTAGACCGACTATTTTTATTGACTTGGCTATGGGATGGAAAAGCAGAAAAGAAACCAACAAGTGTGCTACATCGCTCTCACTTCTCAGTTATAGCCCAACAGTGACTGTTAGAAGGTGCTATGGTGGTCCGCAAGTAAATATTTATTTTACCTGTGCATTATAGAGACATATAATAACGACAAATCAATTGGTGATATTTAATTTCGAAGCAACAAACTATTATACCTGTGTGATTTTCTCTTAATTGGTTTTCAAAAAAAGAATATCCTACCTATACCTGCTCAAGGGGAAAGGGGGTTAACCTAATTTTAATATTTGACACAAGTACATCGTTACTGAAAATTGGCGCGTGTTCCATTAGCGGAGAAATCAATCAAAAATCAATCTTCTGAAACTATCGGACAGTGGAATTAAATTTAGTCCTTCAACTGGCGAAATGACGTCGTTAACAACTGTAAGTTTTAAAACGTTGTAACTAGGCACAGTCAATTGCCTTTTCTTAAGAATACAAAGTATATAGTAGTCTGTAAGTACATACCGCCATCATTGAAATAATCTATACTGACTGATAAGCGTCGAATAATCTACTAGCGCCTTATCAGTGAGGGGGCCACGAGCCCTTTGTATTCTGGGATTATTTTGCGCGTCAGTAAATAATAATTGAGAATTTTAAAAATGTTTTTTTTTAATCCTATTTAAAATGTCAACAAGTGTGTATTAATCACACTCGGAAACAATGTGACGTACAAAAAAAATACGGTGATGATCAAAGGTTTGTTTTTAGCCAGCCAATTGAAACCTAGACTAGACTGAGTCAATGAACTGCTCGCTGTTCAGGGTTGCCAATTCAAACCCTAACATATATGTACATACCTATAGATTTTGTTTATGATTGTAGCCAAAAGGTTATCAGAAAAGATTTCAATGATACACGTATGTATTTACGTACATACTTCCATGTGCGTTTTAAATGAATTCCAATGTTATCAGTGCTCAGATAAAATATCAAAAAAAAAAAAACTGCGGAATAAATCCCTTTTCACAGTTAATCGGCTTCGACAATTACAAACTCACGTTTTCAAGTTAAAGAAAATATAAAGTAGACAAACACGATTAGTGGCCGTGGTAGTTTGTTCGGCTACTAAGTGGTTAGTGTTAGCCGAAATAATGACCATGAAACAATTTATATTTATTTAATAGATAAAAAGAAAAAAAAACGGATATCATCAAAAGAAAACCTGTTCGACTCAATATTTTCACATATCAGGACTTCCCAAGAAGGACCTTGGCAACTCTGTACACCGGAAGCAGGTGGTTGTTAATTCATACTTCTCGAAAACTGGTTTTAATTCGAGTTTGAACTTCCAGACTACCCAACCACTGTGCATTTTACCATCTGGTAATTTTCCTCAGTGCGTTTCCATTCATTCGATGGGAAAATTTTCCACTGTCACTTTTACGCCAATGAGAATAAATGTATTACAAAATTTTGATGGAAATAAAACTTGATTCAACGAATCAAAATATTTACCACCGGTGCGCGGTGCGCTTATCTCTCAAAAGTTTGTACGCATTTTATAGTTCCTGTTGAATTGGCCCCAATATACATATGTATATACATATGTACTTTTGAGACTTTTATTAACACAATTAAGTTTTTCGACGTAATACCTACATACGTTAGTGCTTTTGAAACATACTGGCATATATTTGTTCTTGTATTGGTAGTAAGACTTCGCCTTTTGCGTAGCTTTGCTTTGGTCTAAAAACGGATTCAATGTCATCGATTGGGTACATACTTATTTATGTACTGTACTGCATGCTTACTTATTCATACACCAACTGTGTGTATTTTAATTTCTAATTTTAAATCCCCACTCAGTGGAAAAACAACATAGAATGGCCGAAGACGTCACGAGTGTGTTACATGGGTGGGTGTCATGCATTCCCTGAGGCACAAATGTTAGGCAATATAGTTTCCTTTTTTTTTTTAATTTATTTTTATTTGGATTCTTTAGAAAGTCTAATTGGAAAATTCCTCTCATTTATTGATTAAAGACATTTTTTGAAATTGTTGATTAAAATACGTTCTACTTTGCCTCTTAAAGGCGCATTAAATCTGTAAACTCAAAACAATTATTTTTTACAGATAACAGAATTTCTGAGTAATTTTTTCTTTGCAGATATCTTGCTTAAAAAAAAACCTGCCAAATCCAGTTTCAATGTTGTTATTTTTATAAATTCATTACAAAGTGCAAAAAAATTTAATGAGCAAAAAAAAAAGATGACAAATAAAAGCACTTTGGATTTATCGGTTGATCGCTTTTCACCAAGCCAAGACAATAAACACGAGTAAAATCGACAGTTTAATAGTTTTTTTTTTCCTTTCCGTCAATTTGAAGTGTTTTATTGTACATAATTCATAAATACTTTGTAATTGAAGTTTAAAAGACCGATAAACGTTCCAGCCTTCGGCAAAGAGGAAGAAAAAAAAAAGCTGTGATTATTCGTTTACGAGAACTCATAATGGATTTGATAAGAAACGCAAACATTTTTAAGCAATCACTTTTATCATATTTTATTTTCATTTTGCATAGAATATTTAAAAAAAAATAAAAGTTGAACAACTTTTATTGTCTCGTCTGTACAAACAGCCAAATACTTTCTGCTCATGCGTTTTACTAGCAGTTTTGTGGAAAACCCTTTTGCCAGTTGCTTGCTTGTATATAATAACAGTTAGTACATGTGTTTAGTGCCACCCCGCCGCGCACAGTGGTTCAGGTTGTATGGAAGCGCGGAAATAATTCAATATCTCTTGAAGTACTGGATCGATTTTGATGAATTTTTTTATCACAATTAAAAGTAATTAAAAATCTTAAAAAAAATAAATATTTTTTAAAATTTTTTAAAACATACTATATAAATTTAAATACAGTGGATTCCGCTTTATTGGGACGGCGGATAATCGGGACAGTCGCTTAACTGGGACAAATGGTAGGGAACAGTTTGGTTTTTTACTTGATCGTCACATCGCATTATTGGGACAGCTGCTTAATTGGGACAAAATGGGTCTTGACCGAAGTGTCCGAAATAAGCGGAATCCACTGTATATGTTTGTATGTATGTGTATTTGTATTTTTATAGCTAAACAAATGCTATACGCAGTAATAAATAGGAACTAGAGATGCTGAAACTATATTATGTAGGAGTGGTTGCCGGTAACTAGTACCAGCACATTTAGGCCCGTAGAGTGATATGAAACTAAATTAGCCCCTGCGATGTTTTCTTCACCAAAAGCCTGCTTATTTTAACCGTGACCAAAGCAAGTAAGCTCGTTTCCTACACTTGCATGTTCTTTCCTAGATTTTATTTCCAAAAAACCTCATGAGGGTGTGATCTAATATAATGTTGGTAGACTTTCATACTCTAGCAACAACTTTCAGTAACCTCAATATGCGATGGGAAACATTCCTTTTTAGAACCTATCGTTTTACTAATTTGAAAAAAGACGGATAAATATCACGACCTCTTGCCTTAATTGCTTTTCTAAAGACTTCATACTGATATATTGATACTGAAGTATCTAGCATCAACGACAAAGCTTTCTTTGGGCTGAAACCTGCACGTCTCACAGACTGATTTCGAAATTGATTGACTTCAATGGAAATTAGTTCTTCAGTGACGTTGTCACACAAACTGTTTACCTTGTATCTCTTGGTATTTTGGTTCGTCTACTCCGAATTCATATGGTTACTGGTCCATAAAGGTTTCTATGGAGCCTGAAGTGATAGAAAAGACTGCTTTGAGCAATTCAGTTCACTGACGCATCTTACCACCTTATAAGATATTTAAACAAAATTAGTAACACTTTACGTTAAACGCGTGCCGTCACAAGAATCGCAGGTAGTAGCAGCTAATTTCTATTCGCCTGTAAAGCTAAAGACTTAATGCATCAAATGTATTACATCTCAGCTTGACGGAGCTTATTGAACTCTATGTTAAAATACCGCTATGTTAAAAGTCACCTCTCACTGAAATATGTAATATTATCAATATCTTTTGCTTCGTCATTTAATTATTTGTTTTACACCTAACGGGATGCATTTTTTTTGCAAAAAAGATAATTTTTATATACTTTAAATCTTATTTGAATTGTGGCTCGCTTTTAACCTAAAATCGTAGCATATTTCCTAAGTTTGTTACCATATTTCTTTTCAAAAATAACGGAACTTTAAGAATTCTTTTTTATTGATTCTGATGCTCCAACTATTCTTTTATAAAATTCAAATGAAAAACATCTTTTATATTTGACCTTCATAAAAATAGCTTTTTTCCTCTTCTGAACCACTGTGGCCGCCCTTAGACTTACATAAAAACAGACATAAAGTGAAAAACAGCCACGAGATTTGACAACCCTCCTCGTATCTCGTGTAAAAAGTTGGCACGAATTCTGTGTCTATTGATTTTCCTCGTCAGTTTTGTGAATTTCGGCTTCCATATTACACCGCTCGCTGTTATTTGTTTTAAGCAAAATAAAATAAAATAAGTTTTTACCCTAAAAATCGGTTAACTAAATAACACAAATTTTGAGACTAGATAGGAGAGTACCTAACATGAAATTGGTGAAACATTTGACATTTACTGACGACATCAAGCAATATTTTATGCAAAATGTAAACAAGACATGTCCTGGGAGGAGGAGTTTCACTCAAACATATTATGTACTTATTAAATAAACTCTGTGTTACTTTGTTCTTCTTTTTTTGGCACAGGCGACAATTGAAGAAATTCGCGATGCAGCTTCAAGATTGTGTCGGGACTATTTAACTGGACGTTGGAAGTCAATTACAACTGAAAACATTGTGGTCAAGCGAATTAGGTGGGTGTTATGGGCGTATGTGTGTGTGTGTGAATCTACTGATTTCCGTATTTTGTGTATTTTTCAGTGGCGGTTTATCAAATTTCTTATACTACGTCAGTCTGCCAGAGGACTGTGATAAAAATAGCAATAGCAACTTATGTAACATTGACACGGCTGTCAGTACCAGCAAACGCCAACGAAAGGACAGCGCGGCACCTGGTGACAAACCACATGAGGTAAGTGTTAGAGGCGACGACGCACGGTTGTCATAGCAGGGTTTGTGTAAACAAGAGTTTCTAGGAATGTTCTGCGGTTCAGCTTAAAAAGAAAAAAACAATTTCAGTATTTAAATTAGAAATTTTATTTACAACTACCTAAAAAGGCTTGATGATTAAGATGATTTATGCAAACAAAAACACAAACCACAGGGCATATCGACACGTTTTTATATTTATGTACATAATGTATGTATGTCGATTTGATCTTCTATGAAATCAAAACAAACCCCACGGGGAAACAACAACAGATTTACTACGTTTCATACCTTGTTTTTGTGGCTTTCAAAATGAATTGCAATGTTATTTGTTGTTTTCGTTTTTGATTGTTTTTTTTTTTGTTTTGCAAATGATATTTAAACAGTTGAATTACTCATAATGAGCCAATATTAGCATGTGAATTCCCCGCGGGCTGGGGTTTTTTTTCTCTCGTTGTAATAATTTTTTTTCCTATTAGGTAGCTTGTATAATGAGTGATTTCCGTTTTAGTTATCATTTTTAATGCAAAATAACTAACAACGTAAGCGTAACACATTACTGTTAATAGGGCAAAACAAAATTAAAAATTGTTTGTTGAACTTGTAACAGAACCTGTGTCAAATATAGACAGGGTTTGTCATTATTTACTTGCTGTACACGTCTACATAATATGTATGTATGTAGAAATGAATAATAAATTGGTACATATAAATCGCACTTCAAAACTGGTTTGAGAACATTAGCTGGGATTCTTGTAACTACAGTGGACGTTCCAGTTTAACGAATACCCGGTTTGACGAATTTCCAATGTAACGAATCAGATTTTTTTTCCATTGATGGCTCTATATTTCGAATGATGCAAAATATGTTCGCTCGGTTTAACGAATGTTTACATTTGTCATTTTTGTCCATTTAGTATGGAACTTCTGTTGTTTTGCCTATGTGCTTTGATTTCTATTTTCTTATAATAAATACATTGGTCGTATTGTTAGTCAGATAAAAAGACGATCGATTTAATGAATTATTCGATTTAACGAAAGGCTGTACCTACATATATTGGACGTGGACTGTATTTTCTATACAGTCAAACTTCCCTATAGCGAATCCGCACGGTGCCAGAAAATTAATTCGTTAGCTATATAGAAAGTTCGTTACATAGAATTCTTTACATAGTTTAAATTACATAGTTCTGTTCCCGTACCTGTCCAAAACTGCGAAAATCAGTCAAGTTCTGTTCGTAGTTTTGAAATAAAACTTCTATACGTACGTAAGACAAAATTTTATGTAATACAAAAGTGAAACGCCAAAATCCGAATTATTACGTCATACCTTCGGTAGAATGAAACGTGACCGGAGTAGAAGTGCATGTAGACTAGCTTCTCTAGCTTTATAAAAGAGAATAAACGGATACAGGTAGAATTTCGAGAAAGAATACGAGTAATTGTAGTAGATAATCCCCAAACAGGGCTTCGGAAATACTTATGACAGCAGAAGGCCAAGACGATTTTTTGGTCTGCGGTGGACCAGGGCCTCGACCGACAACTCTTTCCAGTTAGCCCGGTCCTTAGCTAACTGCCTCGAGTTGCGCACTCCAAGTTGGTTGAGGTCTTGTTCTTCTTGTGCGCGCCACGATGACCCTTTGGGTCTACATGTCCTAGCCATCTTAAACACCCAATGTGCAGTTTTTTGACCAGGTTAATGTCGCTGTACAGCTTTTACAGTTCGTGGTTGAATCTTCTCCTCCAGAACCCGTCAACGCAAACGGGACCGAATATCTTACGAGGGATTTTTCTCTGGAAGCGACCAAGGATATCTTCATCCGCTTTCGATAAAGTCCATGCTTCAGCTCCATATAGCAAGACTGGGATGATAAGGGTCTTATATAGAGTCTCCTTAGTCGATCGGGAAAAGCTTTACTACTCGTTTGATTTCCGATGAGATGTCATTTTGTGATGTTATAGCAGAGCCGAGGTAAACAAAGTCCTTTACTACCTCAAAGTTGTAGCTGTCTATTGTGATGTTCTGTCCAATTCATCGATGTTGAGTGCCCTCGTTTACTGCTAAACCCATTTTAGCCGCTTCTATTTCTATACTCGCAAACACATCGGTGACAGCTTGCTGTGTTCTACCAATGATGTCAATATCGTCGCCGGCGTATGCAAGTAGTTGGACGAACAATTCTTTCAAGTATGATGTTGAAGAAGTCGCATGACAGTGCGTCTTATATTTGATATTAAAATCTAGGAGCAGAGTTCCTGTATTGAGATTATTTATTGAAAGTATTCTAGCGTGTCCAGAGTAAGAAAAGTCCCATTGTGAGGTTTCTTTCAGCCGCAAGAAAACATGACTGAAAATATGACAAAATTGTTAAGAAAAAAGTCACGACAAAATTTTGGCTAGCGCTAAGAGAAGTCACATTTTAGTCAAAACTAATCCACTAACAAAAATCAAAAAAAAAAATAGAAATTAATTTTAAATAATAAATAATCTTCTGCTGTATATTTTCAGGTCCTTCTGCGAATTTATGGCCAGACTCATGGCGAACATGCGCTCGAATCGATGATAACAGAATCCGTAGTCTTTGCCTTACTAAGCGAACGTAATTTAGGCCCAAAGTTGCATGGTGTCTTCCCTGGTGGAAGAATTGAACAATACATTCCGGTAGGTTATTTATTTATTTATAAATTTTAGAACTTTTCAAATAATATGGTTTTCTTTGTTAAACAAGGCTCGTCCGCTTACTACTGTTGAGCTATCCGATTACAAAACTTCCATGAAAATAGCCGAAAAAATGGGTGAAATTCATAGCCTTAACATTCCAGTATCTAAAGAACCCGAATGGCTATGGAAAACTATGCAGCGATGGCTTAACAGTTTAGATTCCATTCTAAAGAATACCACGTAAGTTACTATTGAACTTAAAGCTACATATTTTATCTTATTCAAATTTACAACTTCCAGTGCGGCAGATGAGGAAAGAAGTGAAGTGCGTGAAATCAAAGGAATTGACTTCCACAAAGAGGTAAAATGGCTACGCAAACTCGTTGCAAATGGCGACTATCCAGTTGTTTTCTGCCATAATGACCTCCAAGAAGGTAACATCCTGTTGAGAGAAGCAACTTTCCGTTCACGGCGTGAATCAATGAAAAGCATGAGGTAACTACAAGGACGAATTTAAAAACACATTCATTGCGACGATCGAACAATTTTGCTTGCATAATTTCTAATTGCAGTCTAATTAAAGGCTAATTCGAATGGAATAAACAAAAAAAAAAAAAACAATATGTATTTCCATGCAATATCTCTGCTTCTCTCTCACACACATTCCATAACTACATTGCGTTTAAAACAAGTGTAGAATTTTAAATTGGGTGGTTTGGTGAAGTATGCTTGTTTAATTTTTATTATGTAAATTTTGAAACATTTTTTTTAGTATACGAAGTTTGAAGAATGAATGTTAAATGTTCTCTTTCTGCAGTAGCTCCTTTGCAGAGACTGATAATGAAGCGTCCACAAGTCTGAGCAGCGACCGCAATGCGAACAATCCCAGTGGATTGATTGGAACTCGAAGGTAAGTTCGAGTAGTTGCCGACAGGGGTGTTGGTGTACACAATGACTCAATTTAATATGAAATCATAACTGTCAAGTTGTTTACGATTTGTCTCTGGATAAATTACTATTTGTGTTATTTTAATCCTTAAGGCTAGTACGGTGCTCGCGGTAAACTAAATTTCCACGGGTCTCCAAAAATTCACATGGAAACCGAAGATAAATGCCAGATAAATTTTGTTTGTAGAGTTGGTTGTAGAAATTGATAAATCTATCCTTGTCATAAACCATTTTTCTATTATTTGACTTTCCCAGCATTGCCAGTAGAATACAAAATGAATGTGTATTTATTAAATTGCAATTCAGTATAATATTACACAATTATGTATGTCCACTCATTTTGCATAGTTAACATGTGAATTTTCCGCTTTGTAAAATAAATCGTAAAACATGGCAGAAATCAATAAAAAAAAATATTTTCATTGGCGTGTTTTAAAATTGCAAAACTGAAAATCGGAAAAGATAAGATGTATAGCAGTTAATAGGCATACCCACCTGACACGTTATCACAAAACAACAAATTATATTATTTTAGTATTAATTTATTTAAAATAATTTCTTTAAACTGGCAACGCTGGTCAAAATTACGTCACTAAATTATTAATGTCCCGGACATTAAATGGCTAAAATTCGGTGGAGACATCTATTTTAGCACGAGCATCTTACCAATCAGATACGATTCCGCAGCAGAATTTTATCTTTGCGTTTAGCAAGGATGAATTTTGTTGTGAGATATTTAGTTTAGCTTTAAAATTTAGTACTAGCCTTTAAAACAAAAAAGATGAAATTGTAAAAAATTGAATAAAAATTTAATTTTTAACAGAAAGCGTTCAATCCCATCGGATGACAGCTACACCGACCTAGACAATACTCGTGATTCCGTACTTAGTAATGACTCAGAAGACTGCGAACCAGACCTTATTATAATCGATTTTGAATATTGTGCCTACAATTATCGAGGATTCGATTTAGCGAATCATTTTATCGAATGGACCCTCGACTACAGTAATCCACAGTTTCCATTCTACTTCCACTACAAACAACAGTACCCGACACAGCAACAACGGCAAGACTTTATCAGTGTCTACTTAAAGAAAGAAAACGAATCTGTTGAGAATTATACTCCGACCATGACTGAAATCGAAGCAGTCGAAAACGAGGTGCGAACATTTACCCTAATCTCGCATTTCTTCTGGAGTATGTGGTCTGTTGTGAATGTTCATCAGAATATCGAATTTGGTTATTGGGTGAGTTGGAATTGCTTTTGAATTATGTACCCGCCCAGTTTTTGCTAAGTTTTTTGTTTTTCTTCAACAGGAGTATGCAGTATCACGAATTCGGGAATATTTCAACCAAAAGGATTCTTTATTAAATCGTAATTCAACAACATAAAGTAATTTCAATAAAAAAAAAAAAACAAAATAGTGACTGTATTCGGTACTTATCAAGAAACTTTTACAGTTCTGTGTAAAAAATTAAGACCAGTGTGATAATATTGAGTTTCAACTTTAACATATTTTTGATTATTTTTCCAACTTAAAAGTGTAATTAGATTGTAGACTATATTCGGCGGCACTAACTTAAAGACGGTTTTTAAGTTATGTATAAAACCTTCATCTGAAAAAATTAAGAACAAAAGTGATCAATTATCCTACTGGTCTTAATTTTTTAAATAGTACTGTAGATGTACTAGTTTAAGTAGAACTAACTGATTATAAATAGGCGAAGTATACTATACGTAACAGGGTTAACTATGAATTTTTATTAATGAATAATAATTAGGAGTTAGATAGATGCGTGATTTTGTTTTTTTGTTTTGTTCTTTAAACTATGTATGTAACGAACGAATAAAATATTACGAGACTATGAAAGTACCAATTTTTACTATATGTATGTGTATTTAAAATAAAAGAAAATAAATAAATAGAATTAAAACAAAAAAGAAAAACCTTTCCAAACATTGCTGTGATCAATTTATTGTTAGTAATAGTGATAATGTTTGTACACGTTTGGAATGCATTTTTTTATTTTTATTTTAAATAAGACCGAATTTTTTATTAGTTAATTTCTTTTAATTGTTTCATGTACCTTTAATGTGTGTTATCTATTTTTCGTCATTTTGTTTTATTGGTTTTAGTAGAATAATTATAATAATAAAACAAATCTATGTAAATAAAAGAGTAGTAAGGTGTTTTTAGGCTGCTTTATTTTTGCAGTTTAATTTTTTTTTTAAAGGTTCTGACAGGCACCTCGACCGCTGTCAGAAGAGTTTCAATTATTTTAAAGAAATAGAGGATCTCACTGGTAGAGAGGACGACTTGAAGAATTACCCCAGGAATTCAGATTTTTCTATGGAAATATTCTCTCCTTAGGGCACAATAGTGCCATGCAGTCACATAGAATATGTTATCCGCTGTTTCGACATCTCCCATGCATGCAAAGATGACATTCAGACCTCTAATCTCTTGATATCATTACTACTGAGGAGTATGTGTTTTATTGGATTTTATGTAGGTTTCATTAGTGCCATTTAATTTAATTCATCACAATGCCACCACAAAACGACAAAGTGCTAATCGTCGCACATAAATTGCTATCACTTGATCATGTTGCATTTCAATATCATTCTGAATTTGAATGCATATGTATATAGCTTATATACAGTTGTTGTTAACGTCCATATTATTTACTGCGGGTGTAAGTCAAATTTAAATAAATTTCAAACCCGATCTTTAACCTGCATTTTTAAACATATGTTCATAATATTCACTCAAAAACGTTTATTAACCCTAGAAAGATAATCATATTTATACTCATATATAAAATTTACTCGCAGGTTTGTAAGTATTTCAAAATTGATGAGACTTAACTCAATGACAGTGAGTTTTCTGCTCTGGATATCTACTGGCTGGAAAGTCACGAACGCCCATCCCTTGATTCATAATAATTAGCAAAAGAGCGGTATATTTCGTTCGCGAGTGAGTCATTTTGACGCAGATTATCTTTCCAGGGTTAAGCCCGATGGGTTAAAAATTCATTCAACCCGGGTTAAAAACAGTTTAACCCACTTTTAAACAGATTTTAAGCCTAGGTATTGTCAAATTTGACATAAAATTACCAATGTCAGTTGAAATTAATTAAAAGTGAGAATTTTCTCTAAATAAATTAAAAAACAGTGTTTGTTTCTGTGTTTTGTGTTTTCTGCATTTTATATTGCAAATGAAAGATGGCGGTAAAGTAAACGATGCTTGCAAATGAAAACAGCAGCAGATTGAATGAGTAATGGTAAGTTTTTAGTTCAATCGCTGTTCTTTCTCTTTCATTCATAAATGGAAAGTAACAGGAAAAGAACTTCCGGATCGGGCGAGTAACATCCGCTAGGATCTCTATAAAATTTCGAGATTCCAAAAAGAATCGAACCTAGCAACTGGCGGCGCTCACCATCCACCACGCAAACAGCCGCCTGATTTGATTCATTTGATCTTTCGGAGGTGGTCGGATTAGGTATGAAAGGGTGTGTGATTGTTCAGCAATCATTTGTAAATCCCCTCTTACTTTGGGAGGAAATTCTCTTTTCTACCAACTCGTAAACCATTCTCTGCTCTTGGTGAATCTTGGAATATTCTTTAAATTTCCGAGCTATGTTCGCCAAGAATCTATGAAGAATCTCGGCAGCTTCTACAAATATATTCGGATTTAAGAGCCATTTGCTTGTCTCGGAGGTCGTCAAGTTTCTCTGCAAGTGAAGCTTGCAGGACACCAGTTCACAGCGATAGGGTGTTACCTCCAGTCGATGGGACGACAACAAGTCGGACATTTTATTTATTTGAGGAGGTGGTGTCTTTTTTATTGCTTGCCGACCCCTTTCCTAACAATCGCTGCAATGCCTCTTCCAAAAATGCATCTTCTGAAGACAAGGACATCAACATTTCATAAGCTTCACGAATGAAATCCATCTTTTTCCCGGTTCATCACCTCGCCTAAGGTGGCGCGCACAAGTAGAACAAGACCTCAACCAACTTGAAGTGCGCAACGGAAGACCGTGCTAACCCCAGACTATAGGGCCACCTAAGTAAGTAAGTACATACTAGAGAAAAATGCTTAAATCTATTTCAAATATTATTATATTACTTAATTTAGCTTACTGGCCCTTAGGGGGCACTCTAGGCTTAAGGCTATTGTTATAAACTATTGCCTTTCTGCCTTAACCTAAATGTACTTCGACTGCGTTAATTTAACACCAATATCACAAGAAATGTTTGGAAACTTGGATTCCATATCCATTTATCACAGCGCTGATTATTCCACAAAATCTAGTCAGATTGAGGTTAAATTTTATTTTTCCACCTAGTCGAGTGGGGTCTCTTTGGATAGGGTAGACATGATAGTTTCCAACCCAATATGTAGTCACATGGTTTTTTTAAAATAGGTACATATTTTTTTAAAAAAAGTTTTTAGTAGTTACTTCGGGGAAATTCGAGCCCAGGCAAACGTAGTGAACCCAAAAGTTGTGCAGATCACTGAAAGCAACCAAATTAAGTAATAAGTCATACGCTTATAGTGCTTAATCGCAAAAATTCATCGTGGGTTGATTTGCATACTTATCTATCTTTTTAATTCAGAATATTAATATGAATAGCGTTCAGCTGATTTGAATTTTCCTTCTAGAATCGTTATTAGTTTTCCGAATCCATTAACAAAATTTACCACCATAGCATATAGCCTAACTAAGCGCCCACCATAACACACCCCCTGCCTATCGCACCGATGTGCCTTAATATAATCACTAGTGCTCATATGTGAATCTCATCACAAGTTACATCATTTCCCAATTTTCACCTTCACTAGGTGCTTTCAGAGAAGAAACTTCCCACCTTTAGCAGAGCAGCGAAAACACAAAAAAAAAATGTAATCACCCTTCCCGCCTGGCGGCAACACTTTCACATTTAGCGTTTTCTCCACCCCACGTTTATTATTAACTCTGCGCCTTAAGCCCATGAATATGATTATTATGTGTTCTATGAGAAATGCTCACTCAGTCATATGTATGAGCATCGCAATGGGCATAGCAGAGAGTCAGCAAAGTGTCTATTTTGCATAATCCTTACGCGCTGGGTGCTTAAGTGTTTGCGAGGCGTCTTTAGTCCTGTCGCTACGCCAATGCCAATGCGATCTGCCCTTGTGAGTGAATTTTCTTCTTCCTTTTTTTTATTTATTATTGCACAATATGTGTGTGCATAAATTACAAAAATACATACCTACCCTTACCCTCATATACGCGTTGTTTTTCCACAGTGACATTGCGAGACAATAGGCGGCAAAAGGCGATGAAAGTTGTTCATTTTTTTTTGGCTTTTCCTTTTCGTACGCGCAGGAAAATTAATAGCATTATTAACTGGTAAATTTAAGAGTGGGGTAAGGTGTGTGGTGCCTGGGCGGAATACTAAGTTGTAACTTGTACAGTATATGACGAAAAAAAGAAGAAGACTTGAAACCGGGAAAGGATATACTATTCAATTGCTGATTTTGAGTGAATAAAAAACCGGATCTCTTCGTCCTTTTTTATAACACTGTGCAAAGTCCATAACCCCATGCCTTTGAATTGGAAATCCCAAATGACTAAGTGATTTTATTTTTTCGCACACACTGTGAGACGCCACTTACCATCATAACGTGTCCTGAATAATTTTCCAAATCAACAAGTCTTCCATCTCACCTGGTGCTTAACGACTAGAAGAGTTGACACCTCAGTAACCGTTTAACTATCTTTCGCAGCAGGGATAACGTTCACTTCATATTTAGCGTCCTTTTTTGACACAATTTCCGGCTGCTAGGTAACATACACTATTTTACTTAATCAAAATAAAACCAGAGATTCTAAACAAACAAAGTTTGCCATAAGTTGTCTTGTTTAAGCCCTCGAGATACTTTCGCTTCTTATTAAGTACACAGTAAAATAAAAAAGGCCTACACTCTTGTTCGATCACACTTGATGGTGCATCCTCGATGGTGCATTATCCACTCTGGCCAAGTTCGCCGTATTGTATAGGTGTTCTATATAGGCGAAGACACGCCCTAAGTCATGCCCTCTCAAAAACTCGAATCTTTTCCATTAAGCTAGCTCCCTCGTTGAACCACACGGGACAGCCAGAAGCGAGAATTGACCAGATGAGGGCCGTATAGTAGATAACCTTCATCACTGCATCGAGTTGGTAGCTATAAAACAGTCTACTTGCAAGGGCAAAAGCAACTTTGGCTCTGGCTAGAGCAGCATCTATATGTTTGTTAAAATATAGATACTGGTCCAGCCAAAGTCCCCGTGACTACACTTTGACGCGCCAATGGTTATCAGTGCTCTTCAACGATCGAGAACTTTCGCCAATTCTTTCTGGTGTCCGATGAGCCCCCAGACAACGAAATCAAAAACAGAATGGTTTCCGACTTCTGAAAGTCGATCTTCAACTTTCAGTCGTAGCAATATCGCTCGATCGAATCGAAGTCACCCTGAAAGAGAATTGCAATGACCTCGATTTTGAGTCCTATCAGTACGCGATCAGGGTCGTCTGCGTATGCAATAGCATGGGGGAGAGATCCTACGAGATCACTAGATTAAGTATGGAATACGATCGGCGAGTTAACTGTGCCCTGTTGTAGACCATTTTTATTTTGCAAAGCATGTACAGAAGTGGTTTGCTTATGCCCAGCTTGCTCAACTTGTAAAAGAGTTACTCTAACCAAACGGTGTCAAAGGCCTTCTCCAAGTCAACCAAGCAGGCACCCGTGCATTGTGTTTTGCTTTTGTTCCATTGGATATCCGATATCAGTTTAGAAGCGGCATTTATGACATCATGCCCCGCCTTCGAACCGAATTGATTATCAGGAACTATATTTTGTCCTCAACCCACTTAGTCAGGGCTCTATTGATCAGTTTTTCGAACACCTTGCTGATGTTCGGAAGGAGACTTGTGGTGAATATACATTTTTAATGGATTAACATATACTAATATTCGTTCATTTTCATTTTAATATTTTTGTTTGGCAATACCATGAAGTATACAATACGTTTAAAATTCATTTTTTGATTCATCTCTCTCAATTGTCATCCTTCTGATGAAATAGCGACGCCTTTTAACTTTTCAACTATTAAAACCTAAAAACAACTGTGTATCTTTATTTAATAAAAACATAATTTAAGTAATACTTTTAGTGTTGTGTTTTATTGGTGTTACGAAACACCAAAGATGCTTCATTTTATTAATTTTCCGTTAACAAGAATTCGATACGTTTAGATGAAATTTTAATGACGAAAATGCACTCCTCGCTCACCCACTCACAAATCACAATCAATCCGTATACGTATCCGAACAGTGCATAAAGTTGGTGGTGAATTTGAATTTCAGAATTTTTAATTCGAGCTTCCGCACAAACAGGAAAGTAATACGTTACAGCTGAGTGTTGCCTTACCATTCGGTTTCCGTTATGGCTGAAACGTAAAGCCCGATAGTGATGGTACGAGTATATAATGGGAGTAACGACCCAACCCCCCGTATCCGGGTCATGCTTAGTTCCTTAGCTCAACAGTTAATATATTTCGCCCGGTGTCGTCGTCTGTTGGGATTGTGATATGGTTTCGCTGTGCCCTTTGTTTAGGTGGCTTTCCTATTAGTGGAGCACTGAATACCATTGATTAGTATGCAAATTGAAATAATGGTCAGTATATATCATATACCCGTGTGGTCCTTGAATTATGTGTGTTTTGAAGGTAGATACGTGTATATCCACTCGCTGCTCAATGGGATCAATGAAAACGGCGAGTTAAAGAAGGAGACTTTCTTTTTTTTTGTAGAAAAATACTTCATTTGAATATTTAAATGCAATTCGATTTTATATACTGAACCGCAGAAAGAAAATATTCAGGGACTATGTACAGTGTAGCCAGTCAGTCACTTTCATCGTCGACTAGTTAAAAAATGAAAACTTGCCTTGCCTATTGTTGCTTTAAGTCTCCCTTTTCTAATGGAAAATAAGATACTTACCACAGATTGAAGGCTTCCGAGTTTTTCCTAGAGAAGATTTAAGTGAACACCGAGCATAGCTAATTTTTTCAACAAGATCAATTAACTGTCGAAGGCTTTTAAAAAATCTGTATAAAGCACATCAACCTGCACATAGTGATACCAGACGTCCCCTTAAGGGGGAACAGTCCCCGTTTTTCATACCAAAATGCTGTTTGTCCCCCCTATTTAAACCTCTGTCCCCCCTATTAAGTAAAATTCAAAAAGAGAAAACATTCAATTTAAAACTATTAAAATTTTAAATATTTTTAAAAAGATTCTCTGTAAGCACATTCATTTGAAGTTCAAAATCCTTTCAAAGCTGAACGCATCCACTCAATGACCTACATATCACTTCACGCGGAAAGGTTTTCCTCCCTGAAATCTTGCGTATGAAAATATGTCTCATCGCCATTGAGGTTTTTTTTTCACAATATCAATCTGCATTTCCAACACCCAATCAGCGAACGCACGACGTTATTCATAGTCCGCCGGCTTTAGTTCTTAAGTAGGTTAGGGACGTCTTACAATGAGTTTTTAGTGTCTCTTTCAGTAAGAGCAACAATGCTTTCGATTGACTTAGCTTAACGAGTACGAGTTGGAGTCTTCACATCAGTTATCTGGTCGGTTGGCTCAATTTTATTGATCAGATTCACAGAAGGTGCTTCATAGCGACCGCAAAATTACGAACTTTACAAAATGTCTCCGTGAAATTTTTGTAGTGAATTTTCACAATTTCTTTGCGCGTTACTTAAGCGTATATCGTTCCATTTTCTTGCTGTAAAGCTAGCCGTTAAGATATACTTGGCAGCACAGCTGTCAAATAATGCCAGCTTTATATTTACTTACTTAGTTGGCGCTACAGCTTGAAGTGAACCTGGGCCTGCTTCTCGCAACCATTTGTGTGTGCGTGTTGTATTTTTGCACGAATGGAAGGGACCTACAGTTTTTTGCCGACTCCGAACGGCGAGTTGAGAAGCTCAATCGAGACAAATGATACTCTTTGATGCTTGTCAGACATTCGAAAGAGGTGGGCACTGTGAAAAATGTTTAGGTGTTTGCGGCGGGATTCGAACCCAAGACCGCTGGCTCAGTAGTCCGACGCACTAACCACTTGCGCTACGGTGCCCACCTTTATATTTGAAAGGTAAAAAAACCACGAACTTTCCAATAATAGATCTTAATGAAAGGTCCTTCAGCTATGTAACTAAATGACCTGCTTTGGAATCTGTAAGTAATGCCCTTTTATATGAAACCCAACTCAAACCAAAAATGTTCGTAATTATGACTTCTTGACTATCGACTATGTGAAACAGACAGACAAACAGACACACAACAGACATTTTGCATTCCATTCCAAACGTCATCTGCTGCGCGATCCATTCAAAGGAATTCTTTTCTCATCAACATGGCCGTTCCCGATAAATTGTAAACTCTTAGCTTTTACGAGTGTATGGCCCATCCGAACACACATTAAGCGGAGTGGGTATGAAAATCGATAGATCACGTCACCAACTCAATGAAACGTACATCACGCAAGCTTTTTGCCCCGTAGCCCAAAATCCAGTTCCATTATTTCCCCATTCATACAATATTCACTTCGCCTAAGTTTCGTTGCAATTTTCCCATCAGTCTTTGAAATATTCATCAAAAATTTACATCCAGGGCTGTTTTCAATGCGCTCGCTCGATACAGTCCTTGTTTCACTCTATGCAACAACACAATGGTGATGTCCTCTTCGAAATCTCCATCGCTGCTGTGTAACGTCATCGTATCCGGTCTTCTGACTGTACAAATTTCAATCTAAAGTCCTGTACGGGTATGCACATATGTTATGTATATATACCTAGAGTCACCATTGCGCTCTCGATCTCTGTGAATTCCTTGCAACACTGATTAGCGCTCACTGAATAATTAATACCATCTACTTTCCAGAATTGCTTCGTTCATTCTATAGCATAGGAAGAAGGGGTTGGGACGTTAGAATGCTTCTTTTATTCCTCGGCCCCACTTCGATAGTTGTGAACATCGATTTATATGTCCACAAGAAAGGCATTCCCCAAATGCACTTTAAAACGGAACGGAGGGGGGAAATGTTTCGGCTGTCCATTGCTTAGTTGCTCGTATTATTACTACAGCATTTGTACGTTTTCAAAATCAATTAAATTATATATAATACATAATCGAAAGCAATTGAACATTTATAGTCAATTTGTGACTTGTGTTTGCAACTGACCTTTTCTAAACAATCGGTATGAGGAAGAAATAGCTTCGCTTCGCTCGTATACTAAAACAGTCGAGTATGTAAGTATAATATACATTATCTGAAGTATATCAGTCAACTCTTATTAAAATTAATAAAATACTGAGACACAATATGAAAGTTAGTTAGTTAGTTAAGACTTTTATTTCATAAAAAATGTAGGTTGATACATAAGCATACTTTCTCAATTCTATTTAGGTTTGGTCATTATTGACCGTTTACCAGATTGACATCTAGGCTATCTACATAAAATATGAGTTTACTTACAGTATATTATTTATACTATATAGCATATTAACTTTAAACATTTGCATAAAGAATTTAACATTCACATAACGAAAGCTGGCTATATTGACATTTCTGTTTTAAAAACTTTCCTCAATGATATATTTTCTATACATTAACGCCTTCGTAGTTATACAGTTATACAACGCTTTCCATCCATAGCTTCCATTTAAAATGTTCAGCAATCTCTCTTCATCCTGCACAGTCGCCCCAAAGTATCTCAGGCGGTATTTTTTCAATATAGGACATATCGTTAAAAAGTGGGAAACGTCCTCTCTCTCTATTATTGTTACACAGATCGCAAAGGAATGGCAGCTCAGGACGATGCGGTACAAAATTAAGTGCGATCAGCTCCCCTCTTACTTTTAATAGTGGGCTTATTTTGTCGGTTGAGTTGCTGTTTAAAAAGTATGTTTTATCCTGTAGATCATATCTCAGTCGCGACTCGCGAGTAGTATATTCTATGTTGGGAACTCTAAGCATCGTTTGCGTATCATTCGTATCTATATCGGCCTATTGATGACACTAACGCGTACAATTTAGATTTTAAGACAGTAGTCCGATCCGCCGTTGTTAGACTAAGATTGAAACCGCATTTAGATGCTAAACTTTCCCAGCTCTGATAAAGATGACCTCTTTATGAAATAATATGATTGAGCACTAGCTTAGGCAGCCTGCCTTGTTCCATCTTAGCTACTTTGACTAAATAAATACTCAAAGTGCAGACGTAGAATATTTAGGAAAAGAGGAGGCAGGTACTCCAGTCTCCAAATACAATATATAATTAGGTGTGTTATTCGTTATTCGTTTTGAGAGGTATCGAAGAAACCTTTCTACTTCCTCAAAAGGGAAGAAACCCCACATTGGTTCCGTACAAAGTGTCGATCTTGCTGTTGCACAAAATATTTTCTGTTTTGAGCTGTGAGTTATGTTTTTATTAGAAATACAACGACTCCAAACTGAGGATATTGCACGTTTTGCTTCCGCTAATTTTGCATTAAGGTGTTTTTTCATGTCGAGATTTGCGGTTATCAGAACTTCTAGAACACTCCTAGAACACAATCTTGGTATTTGCATATTTGCATTTTTTCAGTTGTTTGTAGTATAACTTCAAAGTTTGTAAATAAATCAATGAATATTGTATGAGTGGCATGAATATTGTAGATTTTTATTTCACGAGTCATTATATTTAACGAATTATTTGTGACGTATTAGGTATTAAAAAAATTTAAATGACTTAAACGGTGTCAAATGTATACAATATCAATTCAATATTATTTTATTTGAATTATATAAATTAAATTATTATTATTTACGTAAGATCATTGCAATGCTGTTGGATATACAAATGTATATATGGCCTCAACCATCAATAACCCCTTCCAGTTAGCCCGGTTGCACACTCCAAGTTGGTTGAGGTCTTGTTCTACTTGTGCGGGCCACCTTAGCCGAGGTCGTCCTCTGTTACGCTGATCCTCCGGATTAGAATAAAATATTCCCTGATCTACATACGCTCTGTCCTAGCCATTTTAAACGCCCACTGCGCAGTTTTTTGACCAGGTCGATGTCGCTGTACAGCTCGTACAGTTCGTGAGTGAAATCTTCTCCTCCAAAACCCGTCACCGAAAACGGGACCGAATATCTTATATAGGATTATTCTCTCGAAGCGACCAAGGCTTTCGATAAAGTCCATGCTTCAGCTCCATATAGCAAGACTGGGATGATAAGGGTCTTATATAGAGTCTCCTTAGTCGATCGGGAAAAGCTTTACTACTCAATTATCTTCTTAGCCCAAGATTGGCAAGAGTAATCCTTCGTTTGATTTCCGACGAGATGTCATTTTTTGATGTTATAGCAGAGCCGAGGTAGACAAAGTCCTTTACTACCTCAAAGCTGTAACTGTCTATTGTGACATTCTGTCCAATTCGTCGATGTTAAGTGTCCCTTTTCGTTGACCACATATACTTTGTTTGGGCCTCGTTTACTACTAAGCTCATTTGTAGCCACTTCCCAATATTCGCAAACGCACCGGTTTCAGCTCGCTCGTTCTACCAATGATGTCAATATCGTCGTCGACGTATGCAAGTAGTTGGACGGACTTTTGAAAGATCGTTCCTCATGTGTTCGCTTGTGAGTTTCGAACAATCCTTTTAAGTATGATGTCACCTTTTTGAATCCCTTTTTTGATATCGGAGGTCTCGGTCATTGCCGAGCTTTCTCCATCGTCATCCTGCACAGACGGATGAGTTTGGCAGGGATGTCAAAACTAGACATGTTCATCTCTCCAGATGCTGTGATAGGCAGCCTTGAAGTCGATGAACAGGTGGTGGGTATCGATTTGAACTTCTTTGGTATTTTTCAGGATCTGCCTAAATGTGAAAATTTGGTCTATGGTGGACTTTCCTGGCCTGAAACCGCACTGATAGGCGCCAATCAGGTTGTTGACGAAAGGGTTCAGGGGTTCACACAATATGGCAGATAAGATTTCTAGTATGTAAGTTTATAGTGAAAACGAAATATAAAAATATTTGTAACAGTAAAAAAGAGTTCCGTGTTAATTTTTGAATTAAGGAATCCTTAAACCGGGGAAAATGTGCCTTTTTGTGTCAAAGTCCACTCTAGTTTCTGACTTCAACGTCATATCTGCACCAAAGCTCCCTGTTGAGCAGGAGTATTACTGCGAGTGTAACTCCATCGAAAAGCTTGGATGAAATTCTTACCAACTTTATTGCCAGCTGCGATTTGACCGACTTAAAGTATTTCAAGATTGATTAGGGCCATCCATTTGTTTCGCCACACAATATTTTTTACTATTTTTGCTTCGTTACACAAATAGCATTCGAAAATAAATAAAAAATGTTTGCGGCTTTCAAATGAATGCGTGTCGGTGCAATTTATTAATCTTTTCTCTATATACGTACATGCGGTACCCTATAACCAATTAATTCAACGCCCCTTTGCACGCATTCCATACATGTCTCGGACTCTAAGCACACGATACGTGGGTCGTGTTTGTATACCCGAACTTCAATTATTTAATACGTCGGACATGTAGAACATGAAACATTTCAATATGGACACAAGTACAATTCGAGAAAATGGGGGCACTGGAAGGACTATACGCTATACCGATCTAATGTGTGCTAATTCAGATGGGATCAAAGCGCTTGTTGCCACTATAATACGCCTCTGCATAGTTGCAGGAGCCATTTCGACCGAGAGTCAAGGTTCGAGCCTGTTAATGGCGCCCCAAGGTCTACTTCGGTCCGGACTCCGGACTCCGGATGCGATATTGCACTCATGTACGAATATGAGGTGTATGGAAATGCAAATGAGCGGAAACGTACATGGGACGCATATGCTGCAGTTTGCAGACTTCTTCCTTCTCTATCATCGTAGTCTCGTACTCGTACACCTGCTGCGTAAGTGAGTAGTTTTAGTTTTATACACAAGTTTATGTTGAGACCGTTGGTTGCAAATTGATATCTACATATATATCCATGCACAAGCGTTTCCTGTTATCAGTTGTTGAATGGTAGTATGATGCACTGTTGAGAACAAAGCAATTCTCTTGCCATCTTTCGAATCTTATGGACTAGCTGCTGTCTGGGATTTCCATTTAAAATGGTGCACTACATCGTGAATATTTATTATTATCCTTTTTTTCTGGTTAACATCACACACAACAAGATCCAAAGTACAAACTGGTTAAATCAAAGTCATGGAGTTTAAAACAATTTAAGATTTACCATTTAATTTCGCATTGACTTAAGTTGACTTCATCCTTTCATGAATTTCAATTTAATTTCGTGAAACTGTTGTGTATGAGAGCGTATGCGTGTACGAGTATGTAATATGTCGCCGCTGATGAAAGGACGAAAATAAATTCAAGAATTCCCATTAAAATACATTTTTATACGTATACGAGTGTGTATTTGCATATTCAAAACAAAAACAAAAATTGTGCTCTCCCTGAATTTAGTCATTTATGCATCTTATAGCCAAGCTAATTGGAATTTATTCAACAAAACAAAAACGGGGCACAAAAAAAATGTTTGACATATATTCGGTAAGTAAATTTTGGCAGGAGCACTCTTCTGCACTTGATGGCAACAACAAACTCCACACAGTCATCTACGAGTGTGAGTCTTCGTTGGGCAATTAAAAGGACGCGCGTTGGCTGAAAGTGCCTGCGTGATATTCAAATTTTTGCGGGTTATTATTTTAGAGTTGAAGGAATATTTTTGTTATCATTGAATATACGACGGGTATACGAGTATCGTTCTAGTCTTGTAAACAAACTTCTTCTAATCAGCTGAGATTCAATCGCAGCGGCTCGAGACCCAAGAGTGAAATTCTTTGTTATCACATAACGATTCACTCCTGCTCTCCATGGCAATACCCAAAGGCTAAAAGTCCTTGGCTACTTGGTGTACATGCATTATTCATATACGAGAATGTGTGTATGTAAACCGCCAATGAAAAAAAAAAGAATGAAATAAAATGATCGCCCCGATTTCATCATACACATTGTGTAAGCAATCTTAGCAACAACCGCCAGGAGGCAGGGGTGGTCTGGTGATGTGGTGTGTAGGGTATGTTTGAATGTTTTTTTTTTTGTAGTTAGATTCTAGTTTCCACTCACTTTTGGTGAGATTTCCTTCCAATCTTCCAGAGAATAATAACAATAAAAAGGAAATTTATCGAAAGTGTAATACCACACCTTCTGCTTTGGGTGCTGATGCTGACATTGGGTCTTGCAGGAGAGTGCAAGAATGCCACATACACAGTGGTGGTGATGGATTAGTTGATTTCTTTAAAATTTTATTAAATGAAGATATCCTTATCTGTGTCCACTGACAAGTATTTCTTTTGAAAACTCTACACAGCCTTTAAGATCACGGTTCGCAGTTTGCATTCATAGAATTTTTGGCAAAGAAAAGAAAATCCTTATTTTTAACACTTATTTTCCCCACTCATTTAAAACACCAAGTGTTCCTTTTGTCGGGACACCACTGTACTCTTATAGTTCTAATACTTTTAATGCAAAAACAAAAGTGTATGTTATTGTATTGCAAAACCAGCAAACCCACAAAGTTTTGCGGTCCATGGATGCGAAGAGAAGGGACACATTGCCAGTGGCACTTTTGTTCTTGTTTTACGGTTAGTCAGTGCGGTCCGGTGTGAAGGTATACACTGTGCGTCCTCCTACGAAGAGAGCGAATCTTCTTTTGGCGACATTTGAATGGGAAAATATGAAAATCGCATTACCACACTCTTCATCCTCCGTCTCCTTTGCCCACCTACACACTGTGTGCCCGCCGCATCAAAAGGTCAACAAATTATATACGAAAATCGTTTAAAAGCTAAAAAGTCCTTTTTATTGCATTTACAGCCCCAAAAACAAAGCCAGGAGGGTATTTTATTCCCCCCCCCCCCCCCACCGTAAAAATTTGTGTATATTTGTTATGAATATATGTGCGGTTGTCCTTTCTCTCTATGATGGAATTTTTTTTCTGCCTTTTGTTTTTATTTCGATGATGAAATTGAGTTTTCTTTCCCAATTCATATGTGTGTGTGTGTGTGTGTGAGCATGACCCCATTTTGTTGTGTATGTTGTGTGTTATTTGTTTTTTATTAGTTACGAGCTTTGGCTTTGGTGTTTTCTTTCCTTTAGCTGGCAGCACCATCGGCGCGTTTACAACCGATTGAGCGGTGGGTGTGGGAGTTTTGCGTAGATAGCATCCAATGAATATTTTATTACATCTTTCTAAGGGGTGTCCCTGTCGATGGCAATGGCACCCACCACGAATCCACCACATTGCATTGCATAGGTGGGTACTCGTCTCGTACATCAATCCCAACGCGGAAGCGACTGCCTCAACCTCAACTTCAACCGCTTCAGACGCGATATCATGTGCAAATCGTCTTGGTGGGCATTCGCCGCTGTACGCTATTTGATGCCTTTATGAGAGTTTGTTAAATAAAGTGTCTGAATTAGTAATTTAACGGGACATACGAGTATAACAAAAATCTCTATTTGTATAGAGATATAAACGGGACAACTTCATCCCTTAGGGATATGAACATATTTGTCTCGTTTTTTTATGGTTATATTTTGGAGCATTTTTTGTCACATATATTTGGGAAACTATGTACTTTACATGCATATGTGTTTTTTTTTGTATATGCTTATGTTATCACCTTAAAAGATAAACATAATGGTCATCAAAAATGAGCCCGTCATAATGCCAGGCGTGGCATTATCTTTAGGACGCATCTTTCGTGGTAATTCCTACGTATTGCTATGGTTTAATATTTAATTATTTATCGAGAATGTTTGTTTTGTATGCGGGAGTGCTGACATTTATGAAATATCTATTCGTTGGTGCCTACAGCATAGAATAATAAAGAAGAGTTTATACATAGCTGTTTCTTTTTTCAATGACAAAGTATATGTGTTAAGTTGGGGCAGATCTTGAGTTTTTATTTAATTTTACCCCTTTTCAGAACTGAAGCGTCATCTCATTCTCTCTTTCTTCAGGTGGCACCGACCATCGTTAACTTCCAAATCGGATCCGCAGTCATAACAAGGAAGCGTCAGTTAAGTTTTTATTTGGGAATGACTATCAATCAGAAGCTCAGGACTTTAGTCCGCATTGGAACGAGCGTCGAAGTTAACAATGTCACCAAGAAGACTGATGGCAAACGTAGGGCCAGTAAGTTAAGGTTACTAATGTCGATCACACACACGCCATTCTTCTCTTTGGCTGTGAGATCTGGGCAGATGCACTCCGTGAAGAGAAGTACAGGAATCAGATGGTGGCTGTGCAGAGACGCAGAGCTTACGCATGGCAACCTCATATCGAACCGTATCGGAACCAGCTGTCCTTGTAGTCGCAGGAGTGACCCCTATCTAGGGTTAGGTGAAGTAAGGAAGGGTGTGTAATTGAACGAGCAATCATTTCCACTCGAAGACCCGAAGGCCCATTGTGGTCCTCATAGTTTGGGAGTAAATCCTCTTTTTTTATCGTAAACAAGTTTGTGCTCTTGATGGATCTTAGATGATCTCATATCTTTAAATTTCCTAGCTCTCCTATGACCTAAAGTACGGAGGCGTCGTTCTTGGAGGGCGGGGCAGTAGCAGAGTAGATGTTGGATCGATTCGCTTTCTCCCTTATCTCTGCAGCTTCAACATAGGTATGTTAAATCGTTGGACTCAGGTAGTCATTTGTTTGTCATGTTCCAGTGATTAAGTGTATGGAGGATTTATCCAGATATAGCATCATCTTTGTCCTATTGAGATCAAGTTTTGGCTATAAAGAACGAGATGTGACGCAGTTTGTCTCTTTTTCGGTTATATGGTCGATTACGCTGAAGAGTGTTTTAATCGGTGGCAGTGTAGACGTGTCAGCATTACTGTTGCTCGTGCTGCCTGCTATCTCATTCCCTTCGATATTGCTATGTCCGGGTACCCAGTCTAACCTTATAGACTTTATGGCATTTCTGGACTATTTTTAATTTGATTGTGTTTGCTCCTATTGCTTTTAGAGCTGGCTGATTATCCACCAGAATGGCTATCTCCGACGGAGGGAGGTCGCTTCCTTTTATGAATATTACAACCTTTTCAATCGCCAGTAACTCCACCTGGAAAACATTGCATGTATCCGATAGTCTGAAAGATTCTCGTGTATTTAGTGTATCTGAGTAGAACTCTGCTCCAGTACCTAAGTCCATTTTTGAGCCGTCGGTGAAGAGTGCTATTTCCCGGTCCCTGATCACCTTGTTTCACAGCCAGTATTCACAGTGGTACTTTCAAGTTGAAGTCATAGTGAGTAATGTAGTCTGAAGTCTTGGTTAGAATTTCAGGATTGCATCTCCTTAGTTGCTGTATTTCTCCGAGTATCGCCGCATGGCCATACGTAGTTTGTTTAAGCAAATCGGATTCTCTTAGTCTCAGGGCTCCCTTTGGTGCTGCGCCTTTGATGGACATGTCAAGGGGAAGGTAATGAAGAATCATATCCAATCCTGATTTTTACTTTTGTAACAGTCCACCATACAGTGGATCCATAGATGATGATTGCAGTGCATATCCAGTTAATGATATGTCCCAATCTTTTCTCGAAGGTCCTTTTTCTTATTTTAGGTGGCGCTACAGCTCGAGGTGAACCAGGGCCTGCTTCTCGCAACAATTTGTGTATGCGTGTTATATTTTTGCATGAATGGAAGGGACCTACAGTTTTTTGCCGACTGCAAACGGCGAGTTTAGAAGCTCATCGTGATAAACGATACCCTTGAATGCTTGTTAGACATTCGGAAGAGGTGGCACCGTGAAAAACTTTCGAGTGTTCGCTGGGATTGAACCCGGTTTTTTTTTTTGTTTTACTGTGCCATATAAAAAGTGACCAAAATTAACAGGCCTAATTTGTTATTTGCGATGCAACCCCAACTGAAAGTTAAACTAAACCAAATGCGCTTCTGAATTCAATGGTTTCTTTACGAATTAGGGAATACTTAATTTGCATATCTACTCAATCATTTAAAAGCCGCCTTGAATGTAAATAGTGCATAATTGAAATGTAAGGAATAAAATTAGTTAAATACTCGGTACCACTTCCTCTATCTGGGCTTTTAATTAAACCTTCCACTGCAAGCGGTCCCTGTTCCATGTTCCATGACACTAACTCAACAAAAGAAACTTATTTATCACCCGTATTCGTACAAAAAAAAAAAAAAAAAAAACAATACATGTTTAAAGAGAAAGGACGATGAGCTGCAACTGCAAGATTGAACAGCCACCACAGTTGTGGTCACGTCGTACGTACGTATCTACCAAAAGTGAATCCAGTAACCAGGCAAAAAGAAAGCAAACAATGGGCATATCCCAGGATATGATTAACTTAGGACATTCAGCAAAGAAGGGGTTAAAATACAGAGGCACACAGTCGGCATGTACTGAAAGCGAGGCCGGGCTTATTTTATTCCAAACAGGGGGGAGGTGTGTTAACAATTATTTTTATTATTATGCTGCCTGCTTGAATGTGCTGTGAACCATTTCATCGTCATCCTAGAGTCATCTCATAGTCGTCACCATCATCATCATCAGCATCAGCATCGTCTCATCCTCGCGTCACTCAGCCCAACAAAGAAATGAAAAGGAACTGAAAAACGTTTATGCATTGAGATCCAGCTCGGCGTGAAATTGCTTGTGATGTCATGATACTCGTACCTACCATCACCAGCATCAACAGCAGCAGTAGCTACTCGTAGCAAGAAAGATGAATAAAATTATTATTTAAATGAATGGAATTATTCTTGCTTTGCCAACATGGCACACTCCGACTGGCTTGGTTGGTGGTGGGCTGCTTGGTCAGAATATTAAATTAAAAGCCTTTACGAATAAATTGTCAATAATAGAGTCTGAAAGGATTTTGACGTTATTTCATTAAAATTGCAGACATTTGGCTTACTTGTCGGTTCCTAACTGTTTTGTCTCCTGTAATAACAATATGTTGGTGGAATTTGCATATTTCCTGTTCCTGTGTGCCCCTACCTAATCCGCCCGGCGCGGCCCCTTAAAAACCCATTTTTGGTCTGATGTCATTGCTGATGATTTACCCTACATTTTCCGTCTTTAAAATGCATTCAATTTGTCAACGTAGCTATCAGATTGGTGAAAGATAGATTCCGGGATACGTTCTTGATTGATGTGTCGTGTCTTTTTTCCTCATTTCCTTTTGGGGGGAGTGCAAATATTACACCATCAATCAATCAATTTTTCTATAAGACTGACAAAATCTGTGCGTACGAGTAGCATCGCGTTGTTTCACCTTTGAAATTATAATAAAAAAAATATGAAAAGATCTGAAATCGGAATACGGAAACGTATACCTACGTATACAAAAGAAGGGGAAAAAAGAAGAGGAAGGATAATAATACATACTCGTAACCGTACTTCGTACAATGCACAGAGTCGTTGACTAGACACAATCAATTGAAAAGTAGAAAAAGAGACAGCGACGACTTGCTTCTTCCGTATACTATACCTACATACGAACGAATATTGACATTTTACGGTCTTTTAAGTTCTCTAAGGTTGCTATCGTCCTTGTTGAAGAATAGTGCACAGGATTCCTTCTGGCTGTGGCATTTCGCTCAGCCATTCGTGTCGCGTATATCTGATCTGGTTTACGTGCTGTTTTCATAGTAAAGTCTCTCCTATTATTTCCCCCGTCTACGTGCCCCCGTAGAGGATGCTATTAAATTTCAATAACGTAAATATGAGTGTATGAGATGAAATTTAGCGGTGCAGTATGTGATGTGCGGTTTATCGTATATAGAGAGGTTATCCTTTGTGCTAGTGATTGGCTTCTATAAATTTTATAAATTTCACCATGTACGAGTATGTATTGTACTATATTGAACTTGAATGGTTTGGGTACTACAGCAGTTTGGAGCTTATTTTGCTTTTTTTGTTTGCCATGGCGATGGTAGAAATCCTTTATTGACACCGAAAATGACTCCAAGACTTGACAAGACTTTGTGGATTATTTTCCTTTTTTTTTTTGTACATAATTTGTGTGTTTTAACTAAAAGCCACATAAAATGCAAGTAAGCCATGATCATGGGATTATGTACTTGAAAGTAACTGAAAGTGGGTGACACATGAAGACTTCGGTTTTTTTCTGTTTATACGGGTTGAATGTAGGGAGTTCTAAGCTCGTCAATCATTTCGTAGATATAAGATTCTGGAGATATTTAAAGTCCAAAAGACCGTTCAATTTATTTCACGAATTTCTACTGGAAGATGTTCATATATGATTACAGTAAAAGCTCCCATAAGCGGACACTCCGATAATCGGACAATTCCCTTAAACGGACACATTTTCGAGAACGAATTTCTAATCTCCCATACAAAGTTCGTTCTTATAAACCGACAGCTCTCATAGCCGGACCAAAATTAGGGGACCATGAGTGTCCGCTTATGAGAGCATTATAATTGGAAAAATAATTCCCCTAAACGGACACATTTTCGAGAACTTATTTCTAATCTCCCATACAAAGTTCGTTGTTATAAACTGACAGCTCTCATAACCGGACCAAAATTAGGGGACCATGAGTGTCCGCTTATGAGAGCATTATAATTGGAAAAATAATTCCCTTAAACGGACACATTTTCGAGAACTAATTTCTAATCTCCCGTACAAAGTTCGTTCTTATAAACCGACAGCTCTCATAACCGGACCAAAATTAGGGGACCATGAGTGTCCGCTTATGGGGGCATCATAATTGGAATAAGTGCTAAAGCTGTGTGGTAATTTTTAAAGTAGAAAGAAAACTACGAAAAAGCATGAAAGAAAGGCAAGCAGAAGCCACATCAGAAGCAGACAGAAGAATTATTCTTAGATTAACTTTCAATGCCAGCGACTCTGTAGCAAAAATCAAATCAAAGAGTGGTGTTAGTGCGAGTCTTAATACCGGCATGTAATAAATAGTGCCAACATTTGAATCGCCTGATATTGCTAAAAAACACCGTTAAATCAGTTAAATTATATTTTTGTATGACGCATATAATGTGGAATAAAATGTGGACAAGAGTGGGTTTTTAAGATCAAATACAATTTAATATGGATGGCCCGGATGGATATAACCATTACCTTCATGATTTGAGGAAGGAACTGCGTCACCATGGCCGCGATTGGGGTGTTATGGTCTGGGTGCGATTTCATGATATGGAACTGTTGATCTTCAGCTTCCCATACTAAAAATGATCGCAAATTCCTATAAGAAGATGTTGGCAGTAGCTTTTCCTAAGTTTATCAAAGTCTTTGCTAAAGACATTCCAACAAGATAATGCACTAATTCATACTGCACGAAGCAGTCGTTGGATATCCGAGCAAAATGTGGCCATCATACTCACCGGACCGTAATATTATGGAATCCGTGTGGGGATGGCTCGCAGAGTCTACGATAATGGACAACAATTCGACAATTGGAAATCACTCATTACTGCAATTAAGCCAGCATTAACATTTCGTTAAAATATTTGAAGGAACTTTATGTTTCACTTCCCAACAGGGTTTATGATGTTATCTGTACTATCATTAAAAAGAGGAGAAGTTTATATGTAAGGGGTAATCTCTGGAACTACTGAGCCGATTTCAAAAATTCTTTCACCAATAGATAGCTACACTATCCCGAAGGGCTATAGGCTCTTTTTTTTTTTTTAAATATTTTAGAAAACATAAAAAAAATATCTTTATACCTATTTTATTGAGGTTGACCCATACATTCACTTCTAATACTAAAGCACTTATACGAATTGCAGATGGAGAAATTGCTGCATGAAGTCAATATATGTACATATGTATGTAGACGCAAATTTGAAGCCTTTAATGATAATTGGCCATATGAGCAACCCGACCGTTGGCGCGCACGGGCGAAGCCGGGCGGGTCAGCTAGTTTTAAATAAAGTTGGTATTGGTAGATGGTACAAATTATTAAAAGGAAAAAAAATAACTCTGGTCTGAGCATTTCTCAATTTTTCCTAATTTAAGTTTCAATCAAGTGGAGCAAAAAAAAACAGTATTTTCCTAGCAGGAATGCAAAAATGCATGAAATTATAATCTAACATGATCTTTTGCATTATTCTGTGTATGCAATGTTTTTCGATATGGATTCCTCTTTTAAAAAATTAAACAAAAAAGCTGCTTTTAAAATTTCCCAAAGCGCTAAACGGTTTAATTGTGAGAAAAATCCTGGTTTCTATTCAAGCGGCGCGTAGTGTATGTATTTAGATGCAGCAAAGTACTCGAGATTTTTATCATTTTTGAGGTTGATTTAGAATGATAGCCCGTTTTCATAGTGCCTATCGATGAATAGATACGAGTATTTTGACAATTTCACATGCAATGTTTTGCTTAAAACTATTTCATATAATTTTTGTTCTCCATTTCACGTTGTGAAACGTCCCTTTAAATCCATTTATAGTTCTTTCACTTCATCTACCCACCCATCCAATCCAATCAATCAAAGGTGTGTAAAATGCAAGCGATTTGTTTCTTTGAAAACACAAACACATTCACACCCCGCCCAGTACTTATTTTCAAAACCACGACAATCCACCACCATCCGTTCTCTACTATCTGACTTTCAATATTCTTATCGCAACCACCTCCGCCAAGCCAAGGTAATACCTTGTACCTTTTTATCATTTGTGTTAAATCTACCGACTCCACACCGCAACACATCCACGTTTTCACACTTTCCTTTGTCTTTCGACCGACGCTAAATTGAAGCGTATTAAGTGCTCAATAGCCGTAAAATGGATCCCACATTATTCGCTGACATTAAACATCATCGATTAGACACCCATTCTCAAACCCTCCTCCTTGAACCTATTCGCCACCCTACCCCACAAAAAAAAAAAAACACAGTCGATATGTAACTCCACCCACCCGTTGGGGAATGCCGCCGCCACCGCCACTGGCACCGCCGCCACACCGCAGCTATTGTGTTTTGTGTTATGTACGAGTAGCTTGTAGCATACTGTTCGTACAACCATAGTCAACACGGGGATATGAGTCCTAACAAATAACTGCAAATATTTCAACGATTTCGCACTTTTTTTGTTGGTCCTTTTTTTTGTTATTCTCATTTGCAGCACTGAAAATAGAGAAATATGTCAGAAGGACATGCGGCGGCGACGGCGGCACGGCAACGGCACTCGCATTGAGTGGAAAACTGAAACTGAAAATTCAATTATTCCTTTCACGTCTTAGGAAAGATGGTTTTTGGTTCTGTTCTATGAACGGTCAATGGTCCTTGCAGTAAGAACTCAACTCGCTTTTTGCAGATATGAATTCGCCCATGATGTGGTCCTTTCATTTTTGCTTCGTGGCAAATTTAAACCACAATTTATAGCGACTACTTTGGCAGAAATTACTCTCTAGTACGCTTCGGTTTTGGGTTCGTCCTTCCTTATTTTTTTGTCGTTTACAAGATTTTTTAGTTAGTTTTTCTTTTTTCTGTGCGCAATTGTAAATTACCGTCATTATTCATCAGATTTCCGGAACCGTTTTCAACTTAATTCAACTGTTTTTTTTTTTTTTGCTACCCCCACTCATTCGCTCTTCAACTTTGAGGGGAAGCAGCAATAACTGCGGTGGCGGTGGGACATATTTCGCTGTGGAATCGGATTAAGGATTTAAGTAGCAACAAAAGTGCATATGTTTGCATGCATGGAGCATGAAAATAAAATGAAATGAATTTGGCACTCACCAGCTGCACGCGCGCGTATTTCGAGATCAATTATACCTCAAAAGTAATCAAATTTTCATTTTATTTTCCATTTTGGGATACAATTATTGTTGTGTAGCCTAATTGCCTGATGAACAGAGAACAGAGGGGGGAGGGGGGCTTCCATTAAATGCTCACCACCAGTGGTTGCCTGTTTGCTAAGCATTCCGAGTGCATGCATGGGAATTACGATTTCTAGAAATTGAGAGCAAGCTTTGTATGCTAGCTTCAAGTGTGCGCACATTTAAGTAAAGCATAATTAACTCTGGGAATAAGGCGAAAACAGTTGTTGCAAAAAGCAGCATCCCCTACAACCCCCCCACCTCAACCACATTGGGTGTTTTCCTTTAAATGTTGGAAACGTCTAATGCCATTATGAATGTACTACATACACACCCGTACTCTGGGTCGATATATGTAGTTAGAGTTGCCACAATTCCAAAAGCAACTTTAAACTGGAAATATTTCGCCGAGATGAACTGAGGTAGATGGCCAATAGGGTAACCCTATCAACGGTGGTTTGTGCTTCGCATTCGATTAGATAACACACACAACCCATATTGTTAGGTTAGGGTTGTAATATTAAATTGGCAACCCACAACGGATGTAAAATGAAAACATTTTCAAAACCACAGTACCTACTCGTATAACAAAGGCAAATACAGAAAAGTAAATGAAAATAAAGGACGGCGAGTTAGTGCAAAGAGTACTCGTGCTCTGTGTGTCCTGGTGCTCCGCATGTGTTTGTTGTCGCAGAGGGAATTTCGTTTCCCGTACTATCCACTGTTGATGAGGAATATTGCAGTGTCTTCCATTAGCGGTAAAAATTAAAACAATTGTTAATTTAAGATTGAGCTTGAGTGTATTACATCATGAGGGTTGATGGCCTCTAACCCGTTCTCGTAGCCCCTACTCCTCCGTACATATTTCGGGGCAGACTTCTGGCAGTATCAAAAAAGGCGGCAAGTAGACACATACAGCCAGACAGAGAAGGAGAGGGTCTGATAAAATGTCGAAACCATTCGGCTGTCCAATAAATGTCAATTACTTTCAATTTGCAGCTTTGGAAGGATTAAACTGATACATTAAAATCTCTGAGAGAGAAATATACAAGGATATTGCAATTATGTTCCGCATTGAGGGCGACAGCAAACGAGGAGCACAAACCAGCTCAGCAATGATGATGATGCCAGGAATGTCATGGCACTGGTACTGGCAGACGCCTGCATAATAGAAAGCGGATGGATTTAGGGCTTTCGCTCATCAACGTTATATTGCGGTGAGATTGCTTAATTTTCACTACAAATGCAGGATACCTATACATTCCAGTACTTGCGACGGCGTTAGCCCAGCAATAGATGCGAGAGTATTCGTATACATTAAGCAATCATTATGTCGGTCGGTTAAATTAATGAAATAATAACAAGGCCCGATGATGGATGAGAAGCAGAATTAATTAAATTCAATGCAAGGACAATAGAGAGAGCAGTGATGGTTTTTTGTTTTGTTCACCTGTCAACGTCGAGCTGAATAAATTTTGAAGGAAAAATAAATCGACAAGAAAAACACAAACTATTTCTTACTCTCCTTCGCCATGAAATAAAATCGTAATGTCCTTAATTAAGCCTGGCCAAGATGTCAAATTGCTGCAAAGTAACAATTTAGTTTGTGTACGAAGGACGAGTGTAACTTTTTATTCTTGCTCTTCGCAATCAAACATTCAGAAGGACTTCTCTTGCTGAGTTCATTTCTCGTAAATATTTGGCAAAAAAAAAAGAAAGGATGCGGGCTAAAAACATATTCGTCGTTGTTTCTATCATAAAATACGCCTCCTCCACCTCCTCCTCCTCGCCCAGCTGGGTCACCGTGAACCGAACCAAACTGAACTGAACTGAACTGAACTGAACTGAACTGAACTGAACCGAAGGAAGAAAAGTATCCAAATAATTAAAAATGCAATGTCCTTTCAGCAAATGATCCTTCACAATGTCTCCTCGAGTTGATGATAAACATTATTACTTGTGATTTGACAACAGTAGTGGGCTTTATATTCGGCTATATAGAGTTTTGTGCAAAGAAAAGGACTCCACAGTCCACAGTCCTCAGTGCTCACCCATTACACATAAACAACTGGGCTAAAGGAAGAAAATGAAAGTCAACAAGCCTACACAGGAAACAAAAATATTTACTAAATGATGGAGTATTTGATTTTTTCTTCATTAGACCTGTGTCCGTCGTGTACTTTTTCATGGGCGAGTGCGAGCGAGACAACAACCGAGTAATTTCTATCTTAGTGGAGCCATATATGGAATATAAGTGGATTCAGGTGGGTGGAGTGGGGGGGGGGGGCGTCCTTAGCTAAGCACAGTGTGTGTACACACATCCGAGAAGTATCTGGAGGGTTCCTTGTGGCTACACTTGTTCCCGTTTCCAGTTCTATTCTCTCGCAACCACTCCATTCGCCTTCTGTGCAACCAGCCAACAAAGTTCCAGAAAGGGAGGGTGAAACTTTGCGGAAGGTTTGGTGAAGCGACGACTGCCGCTGTGATGCTTGCTGTAAGCGCGCCTTACATTTTTTTCTCTTCTTTTTTTTTCCTTTTTTTTTGCTCCATTTGTTTGTTTCCATTTTAGTCAATTACTGGCTTGTTAATTGCTTTCAGGATGCAAACATTAGTCCTTGTTGTTTTTCTGTATGTACAAACATATGTATGTATGTGTGTGTGTATATGTTTTTTCTTTCTGGATTTTTTTTGCGGAACGAAGGAATGTTTTGCTTTATGGAGGGTAAGAAATGAAGGATAATAGCGATGTCCTTTTCGGTTTATTCATGTTAGCTCATCCGTGTGGGCTCGGTGAGGATATCTTGTGAAAAAGTTTAATTGATTTCCACCCACAGAGTGGGAAACCAAGTATAATTGTGCGGCGATATAATGTCCTTTGTAGGTTAGAGAGGGAATTTCACTTCACCCCTAAATGATCAAATCGAATCGACTACAAGTCCTTCAAGCTGCTGCAAGCGATCCCAATAATAATGCTATTTACTATGTGGTTTTGCTTTACTTCGGTGGTGCGGCAACTTTTAACTTTTAACAACACGGCTTTATTTTATTATCCTTCTGGGACAAGTTTTGAATAACAAAACGGCGCGCGACGGGGGCTTCCCCTAAACTTTTCAGTATACTCCGGCTGCGGAAGGGCAAATTTCTATACTTTTCTTTCCCGTCGTAAAGATTTCGTCGTATCGGAGGCTTATCGAAAGGAAATTATAATTTTATGCTGGTTTGTATACTCGTAGCTTGGGTGTGACAAAAGGTCGTCATGCGAAAGTGTGTAACTTGACTTGACGCCACCAGCACCGACGAAAGTGAACCTTCGGTAAATCCTTATTAGGAGCAATTTGTAAAGTACTTGCAAATACCTTTTTTCCAACTAGGAACAAACTGTATACATTTATACGTACATATCTATGTGTGTGTGAAGAAGATTGGGACATCATCAGAGCGAGACGTGACTTAAATTAAGCGTAGGGATCAAAAATATGTCACTTGTCATTCGGAAGGTGTAAAAAGAAAAAAAAAAGGATGTCTCCTTGCCGACACGAAAAAGGTTTAAGGGCAATATCAAATTTTTGCATTATTATGTGTAGGTACGAAATTTTGTGATTTATTCAAAAGGTTCGCAACGGTTTGTCAGAAAGTTGTTAATGCTCAAAGAACGAGTTCTGTCTTTGAAAGGATATCCGTATTTGTATGCAGATTATGATACACCTCTACTAACTAATTAAATTCAAGCCTATGTAGATGGCGATGTGAATATATTTACAATAATTATTAAGACTCGGGTCATAAAATTTATATTTAACACCACTCCACTTTTTGAAGAGTGTCACTATGCCTAATGCAAATTCTTCAAATAATTCGCAATTCTCCGAGTGCCGGGACTTGAGAGTCGCCAAGCTAAAACAAAAAAAAAAGGGGAAAACTTCATTAATTTTAATTAGAAAACCATTCTATTTGTTTCAGACCCTAATGAAGAGAAGAGTTTTCTAATGGCATCCCGAACACAAGTATAACTTCCCCTATCTCCGTCTCTTTCTAATAAAATCAATCTTTAATTTATTCCGAGATTCATGGAAGGCATTCAAATTACTTTGGATGGATAGAAAAAAATTCTCCATATCGCTTCGATGAGCATTAGCGCAAGGTGATGCCTGCTGCACAGGTCCTTTCAAAATGGTGGAATATTCATTGAATGAAAAAGAGAGAAAAAATCATTAGGAACTTGGTCCATTGTAAAAGTTTGATTGATCATGAACAGGCCAGGCCACAAGACTGGGGTGCTTTGCCATTCGAAAGCAAAGAGGGTCATGTCATCACTGCCGCACCAATCTATACTGAAAGTGATGCTAATTTAATGACATACGGTTTCCATGAGAAGGACTTGGGGTATCTCTGATTGCGGGACGGGTTATTATTAGAGGGTTGTGCAGTGCCGTGCAGCCATTGCAATGAGTACGTTACTTTGAAGTGATAATTGAATTTTTAGGTAGCAAAGTGAGTTCGCAACAAAAACGAGGCACCACATTCATCAGAAGGGAAACTTCACGTTCCACATGAAGTAGAGAAGTGCAGAAGCTCTTAACTTGCGAGTAAGAAAGAAACTAAAGAAATGCTTCTAGTTTCACGTTGGAACAATTTGTCAGTTTCTCAATTTTTCAATTTCGTACATAAAAGTGTATGGGTTTGGGTGAGAATATGCCCATTGCTCATGGCTGGCACCCCCAACCCCCCCCCCCCCTCACCCCCCTACTCGCTCCCAATTGCATGCCAGATACGTTGACGTATAGAATTCTTTTCAGGGTTTTCGCAGAAAGCATTGTGCATATGTTTTTGACAAGCAATTTCTTCTTTCGCAACACAAAAGCAGCCACTCGTCAATTTTCAGGATTTTTTTTTATTTTTTTTTTTAAGGATCACAGGATCGACGTAGTAGATGTATGAGAAACGGAAATATGATTTCGTGTAAATGAACATCAATTTGTGATTTTAAATCGAAGAATAAAAATGCAAAAGAGCTGGTGAAAGGCGAGGTTCGAAGATTTGAAGTGGCTTCAATTAGACAGAAGTCGCTGAGACTATTTTCGACATCACTAAGCTCCTTTATTCCTTGAGAATTCGATAAAAAGGGATAATCTCGGTATAGCAACAGCGTGCAAACTGTGCATGCGAGCGGTATGAAAGGGAGGAAATCCCATTATTACCGTCCAAGAAAATTCCATTCAAGTAGAAGCATGCATACAACACATACACACATATCTACGATAGATTTATAATATAGGTAAGTAAGGGAAAACCTGGAAGGAAATCACTATCCCAGAGTTGATTCATTTGTTTGCTTCGCTTCACTCTTGGTACATTCTTACCTTCCTTTTCGTTGGTTCAGTTTGGTTTGGTTTGGTTTGGTCCTTTGTGTGCGAGAGGCGCTTGTGCTAAGGGATGGATATATGTGAATAACATTACAGGCATGCCAAATCCCCTAAAACCATTTGCATTAACAAAAATGAAGAAGGGGGAGAGGCTGTGCGCGCGAGACCAAAGATAGGATGTAAAATCAGACTCACTCCACCGCCCCGCACCCCTTAGTGTTTTGAGAATCTATGCTCGGCTTGTTGGATGGAGCTGGCTGTGTGCGAATGTGGAACATCAGATTGAGTCAGTCGACTTTATCAGAATGGATGATTGCATTCATGTCAGGCCGACAGCGTTCCTTGGAGGTGACATGAAAAGGTATGTCAAATTTTATGGGTGATAGCATGGAGTTTTTTTTGCGTTTGCACGTTGTTTTTTTTTTTAGTGAGCTCTAGCACTAGAAATTGTTTGCTTGTTGGACGTTAACATAAAACGAAGGCGGTACGGATGGGTAGGACTCCATATACCTGAAATGCAAATAAGGTTCGCTTTTGTGTCTTCGATTGTCCTTCCGTTTGACTGTCGTGATTGAATTGGGATAAGACGGGGTGCTTTCCAAGTTCGAGCATAAATCAAATGGCTTGTCATTCTTACAACCCACAGTAATCGTATACGTGAATGTTAAATTGAGTGTAGCTTCACATTTGAAGACCATTTTAATGAAATGGTAGTGCGTTTGGAATAGTTTTTTTCGGTGGTTTGTACCAGAAATAATCTGCATAAGGAACTAATGAGCTACGTTCCAAGGGTATCAACGTCACTGCTTGTGCGGATGACGCTGTCATTATAGTTAGAGGCAAATTCCTTAATACACTGAGCGAATTGATGGAAGCGGCATTAGCCACCATCTGTAAATGGTCTGAAAGGTGTGGACTGAACGGAACTGGTTCTCCTCACTAGAAAACACAAGTTACCGCCTTTCATGCTCCCGAAAATCAACGGGACCGAGCTAACCCTAACTCACGTATGGAGCCTAGTCTGGTGGAAGGCTGCTAACAAGAAGAAACTGGAAAGATTAGCGACGGTTTAGAGAGCAACTGGTGTTGCCATCACATGTACCCTTCGCACGACACTGGACATGTTCCTCTCGATCTGCGTTTGGGGCAACTGGCGAGTAATAGTGCGATAAGACTCACCAACATAGATCTTTTCAAGAATAGTGACAAAGGACACTGTACTATTCTTACAGAAATCCAAATGGATAATCCAATAAGAACGGATGATACCCTCTTCACAATTGATTTCAACACACCGTTCAGAACCTTGTACCCTGTGCGTGAAGAGTGGACGAACAACACATTAACTTGGCATGTAGACACTGCAGTCTTCACGGACGGGTCTAAAACTGCAAGCGGCATAGCGTCTCGTATCTACTGTGTGGAACCAGATTTAAGGTGTCCTTAAGACTCACGGATACCTGCAGCGTTTTTCGGAGGAGGACCATAGGCTCGTTTTAAAATTGTGCAGGGTAACAAAATGTTTTGAGGAAATCGTGGCGGTTTAGGTGCCATCCTTGGATTGATTCTTAGGGGATCGCGATGGGCCCACTCTGGTGCCTAGTGTTTTGGCATGTTTCTGCCTCTCAGCCTAATCTAAACTAACTCATATTATAAATCCTTGAATTCAGTCATCAAAAAACTACCTCTTGGCGTTTCGAGGTTGCAACTTTTCGAAAAGTGCAACCAGCGAATGCATCCTTTATACTTGAATTATTTACGGCATTTTAATGAACATCTCCTTCAAACCTGAGACGTCATTGGGGCACCGCACGCCGCTCCCGCTCACTAAAAGGATATTTGAAAATTCAGGATCATTTCTATATAAACAACTACTCGTTCCACCTCATGAGTGTTTAGTGCTACAATCAGTTTTTGGCAATTCTGTTACAAAACAACAAAAAGCGGGGGTGGAATGAAAAAAGAAAAGATAAGTCATGCTCATGGTAACATACATGTGCGACATGTGAATACACCACAAGTCACGAGATGGAACAAGTTTACGTGAGTGTCTGGATTTTAACGAGAGGGTAGAGCTATAAATGTTTTATGTGCCAAATATCGGTTTGGGAATCAATAAATAAGCTTTATAAAGTCTTAATGTGACGGATTTTTGTTTTTGTTTTTGTATTTCTACTGTCATTCGATTGAAATGAAAATATTTATGATTAATGCTTGGAAGAAAGCTGTTAAAAGTCACAACAACGTTCTGCACTGATACTCGTATTCGAAAAAAGTAAGTTTCTGACATTTGATGACTTGATGTACATTTTATGTCGTTTTGCTTATAATATTTCATTTAATGTTTTTTTTTTTGCCTTTTTATTGGCTTAATTCATTAAACGGAAATATGTATGTGTTCGTATTTTGTGAGAGGCAAAAAAAGTGGGAGTTGAGTTATTGCAGCGAGTGGTGAGATAGAGGTAACAAAATCATCAATTTGCAAACAGTTCACTTTTGACAGATCTTATATTTTTTTGACAGATCTTGTATTTTTTTGACAGATAAAATAAAGTTGGAACAAATAATAAATTCACTAGGTCTGTTTGGTAACTTGTGATTTTTCGTAAAATTTCCCAATTTTTCATAAATTCACATTGAAAGATTGTGTAAAATTACTAAAAACGAGAGAGTCAAAAAATGTCCCCTTTTGTGAAATCGTTCTACAGCTTTTTCATGGAGTGAGCGAGAGACATCTGTCAAACAGCCACCTGACAATTTGTAAAATGTCAATCACTATTTGTTAGCGAAATAAAAGAAAACTCGTTTTTATTGAAAATATTTAATAGTTCAAAAATACAATTGCACTCTCTGAGAGGATTTTCCCCCACTTTTCTCATTATTTACTATTTGACAGATGTCACTCTTTGATCATAAAAAAATTAACAAACAGACCTATTAGCTCCATTCGCGTACGCTCCCAAAACTACAAAAATTTACGAAAACCCATTCGTGTACGCAAAGATTTCGTAGTTTTTCGTGAAAGAGAGCACTCACGAGAGAGTAAGAAATTTCCTCATGCTACGCATTTTAGCAAAATAAATTTCTTTGGGCCAATATAAGAAAACTGTCAAATCTGTCAAATCACATACATTTTTTATTTTTTGTTGTTTAACGCGTTCGTTTACTTTTCCGGAATTTTTCTGTTTTTGAGAGTATTTCACCCGCACTCTTCGAAATTTGACAAAAAAAAAAAACACATAATTTGATACAAAAAGTACACAAACGGACCTATTAGGTCTGTTGCTTTACCTGAAAATTGTTACGAATTCGTACGAATTTGTATGAATGCTATACCAACCGCGTTCCAGTACAAGTAGTAAAAGAGAGACTAAAAATTTTCCCCCAGTGAAAAATCTTACGAACTCTTGCCCAGCAAATTTCTGCCGGTGAGAAGTCAGCTGTTTCTTTTGCTTTAGAATTTGCATTTTTTTTTATTTTAATGCAAAAAGTAAAATATAAGGGAAAGAAACAGAACCCAGATAAAAGTTGAATGTTCGCAATGTTGAAAATTGCATTTCGCAATATATTGCAAAGTGCATTGGTTCTGGGATATCATCAAGACTTTGCTGCAAAATCCAAAATCGTATAACACCACTCTCTTTACTTTTGCTTCACATATGTTTATGAGTTTATGACATTTGCAACTTTTTTGGATAAACGCGCTACTTTATTTTTTTCGTAATTTTGCCTTTTCTGAGAGAATGTTACCCTCACTCCTTGAAATTTAATAACTTGCTATTTCTGGAGCAGAAAGTAAATGAAAAGACCTATTGAATTGCCTTTCAGCTGTCATTTTTGAGGGTTGAAAGTTCAGCGTTGCCAGCGTGACATTTTCAATTCAGTTTTTTTTTTTCACAAGTTAAAAAAAAAAAACAAAAAAAAAACCGTTTAAAATTGCAATTTGTTGAAATTGTTAGTCATCGAAGATCGTGATGGTGGTGATCTTGCTACGCTTACACTTTTCATTAAAGTGTCAATCAAACGCTATAACTGGCTCCCCCAGATCTGTAGAGCCCGACGCCGAATAGAACGCAACTTTCATTCCATTTTTGTTGGACTTTAGTCGCCTCTTGTGGTGACCGTGGCCGTGGTGGTTAGTGCGTTGGACTACTACGCATGCTGCTCGGGTTCAATCCCAGCCCGGGTCCAACACCTTAAAAAGTTTTACACGGTCGCCACCTCTTTCGAATGTCTGACAAGCAATCAAAGAGTATCATTTGTCATGAGAAGCTTCTCAACTCGCTGTTCGCAGCTCGCAAGAAACTGTAGGTCCCTTCCATTTGTGGAAAAAATAACACGCCAAGACAAATGGTTGCGAGAAGCTAGGTTTGGTTCTGTGTAGGACTGTTGACGCCGTATATTTATTTTATTTATAATTTAGTCGCCTCTTACAACAGGCATACCGGGTACATTCGGGTACATTCCAACCACTACCCGAAGGGGTAGCAGATGGCAGCACTGTTTCGCTTCTTTTTGCGTATCTACGAATTGCATCGCATTCTTGGTCTTGCTTCATTCTATGCAAGCACGTAAGTCCTTTTCAAAGGCTGATATGCGTCAGTTTAACCATACACACGTGTGTCAGCACAGTCAAGTGTCTTCATTCATCAGAATGCACGCCTTTACGTCTACAGAAATGTTTTCTATTTTCTTTTCGCTTGTTCAACAATTCCCTTCCAATCCTTTTCAGCGCATTTATACATTCGCATAGAAATATTACCACAAGTTCCTGCAAGGATATAGTCTATGATTGGCACACCAAACCAAGTAAAAAGGCGAAGCAAAAAATGAAGTAAAACTGCAATGTTAAGAACATTTATGCTTCGGAAGCACATTGCCGTCTGGTAAATGCAGATTTATGAGCCTTTATTTCACAACATTTGTAGGATTTGAGAACGCAGCTTTCTTTTCTATTTATGTATATGTCAGTATACGAAGGAACGAGTGTGCAAGGATATGCTGTACTGCCTTCTTATACACAAAACACCGCCAATGATAGATGCTGCCGAGCGGCACACCAACTCTAGGTCTATAAATTGACTTTGAATTCTGTGGAAAATTGGAAGGTTGATTTGGACAAAGGGCGCTCGAGATCGTCCGAAATATAAATAAGAACAAAAAAAAAACTCGCGTAGAAACCCAAACTCCACCAGTACAGGATGCCATCAGCAGCAGTAACAACAACAACAATAACTATCTTTATGGTCGGGCGAATGGTTGAATTCAGTAAAATTGAATGGCTGCCAAGTTTTTCTTTGATATTGAATTTTGGCGCCGGTTCATTTGTAAACTCTCGAATTTTATTATTTTTATTTCCGCTTAGCAGCTTTTCTCCTTTTTGAATACAGAAATTTGTGGGCAAAATATTATGATTTGTTGTCTTTGCGTCCAGACTTGATGGAGCTATCCTGTTTCATTATTTTTTTCTTTTTGCATTGTTTGTAAAAGGAAAGGGTCATTTGATATAATTTTTTAAGTGTTCCTCTTTTTTTTTTTTTTTTCTATCTACATATGTATGTACATTGGGTTTTGGTTTATATTTATATTCCAATCTTATGACCGTAAGGTCTCCCGTGCTCATCTGTGGGATAAAAAAGACGTTTAGAGATTTATTTACTACAATATATGTTCGGCACTTACCAATTGTGTTGGTAAATATTTCGAAATGATTACCCCATCCTTTGACCCCGTTGTTGCCGATCCAGGGCTCTTGGATAAGTGCTGCGTCGGCACCTCCTCTGCTGGAGGTTAACTTCATCGGTAATTCTTTTATGGGACGGTATTGTGAATTTTACACGATAGAAGCCACAAAGGTCATACCCATCGCGTTGATTTAGTACCGTACCGTCACGGCTTTCTAGTTTATACACATAAACAGAAATTGGCCTTTGCCCTTTTGCTTTTCGGCGTTGTAAACCCTCTAGTTTGTAGTGTCCAGGTTTTGGTAATGCCTAGCAATTTTCTAAAGAATTTTCTGGGGTTCTTCGATTGGGCTTGGGATCCAAATAGATACCATACAGTCAACCTTGGAATCTCTGACATGGAAAGTACCCTGAGCATGGATCCTTCCCACGTTTCTCCTAGACTCTTAGTTAAAGCCTCCAAGGTCTTAACCCACTCAAGTGTCAGTCCATGACTTTCTCTAGGAAACGGGTACCGACTATATTCAACTACTTGATATCGAATCACTCTCTCAGTCGGTTTTATAGTTTTAAGGACCTGGGTGTTTACTTTAGCCCTGAACTTGATTTTAAAGAGCATATAAACCACATTGTGAATAAATCAAATTCAATGTTAGGTTTCGTTAAAAGATGGTGTAAAGAATTTAAAAATCCTTATGTCACCCTCTCACTATTTAACAGTCTTGTCCGTCCTCACCTCGAATATGCTTCGCAAGTATGGACACCTTATCAGAAAAATCTCAATACTCGTATTGAAGCCGTCCAGCGACGCTTCATTCGATTCGCATTGAAAGGTCTTCCCTGGGACGATCCTTTTAACTTCCCCCCATATTTGCATCAGATAAAACTGTTGCAAATGCAGCCTTTGGCTCAAAGAAGGGTCAATAATGATATCATTTTTATGCATCAACTGATCTCAGGTCTGATTGATGCACCTGACTTATTATCCTGTTTAGGATTAAACTTTCGTGGGGATCGCATTACCTGCGTAGTATAGAGTTACTGCATGTTCCTCATCACAGAACAAATTACGGGATGCAAGAGCCTATTAGCCGCATGAGTAAAATCTATAACTTAAATGTAAACATTCTTGACTTTAATCTTAACAAGATTACACTAAAAAATGTATTGCGTAATGTAGTTCCTCGAACATAAATTCTAATTATGTATATTTGTTCGTATATTTGTTTATTTATTGCTAGTGGTAGTGTTGAAATGTGGCGTAGCCTAACCACTAACACCACCACTAAATGATGAGTCTGTTGATGCATATTTTGCCCTGTGCAAATTTCTGCTTATGGCTGTTGCTTGTATTAAGCACACCATGACACAGATCTGATAGTGTTTAAAAAAATAAGGCTGATCACAACACACCACGTGGTACCGATCATTTTTAAAACTCACCCATGTAATGTTGGGAATGACTGGAGGGACCGCGCACAGACTTCGATCCAGAGCATCTCTGATTTCACACTGAAATCTGCCTTGCCGATTCGACGGAAGTTTAGCTTTATCGTACCCATCGCAGTATACTTCCTCCTCGAGCTGGTTGGCGGCTGCAGCTCTATAGGTACCCATATGGCGGGGCCCTCTGTTTTTGTAGTATATCTCTAGGACCCACTGCGGGCCTGCCTGGTGCAACGTGAGTTGTCCCTGGTGAGGCTCTACCGGTTCCGGGATCATTCGCTCTCTTCTTGTGGGTGTCCCTGGTGTGCTTAGAGAATCTTAGAATTGGGGAATCAATTGGGCGGATCTGTTTGAAGAGGTTTCGCGACACAAAATTGAGTGGTCAACCGTATCAAACGTCTAGTAAAACTAAGAAAGACACTGTGTCCTTATCAATGGCTTGGCGAATATCTTCAGAGATACCTATTCCAGCAGTCGTACAGCTGTGTTTTTGTCGGAAACCAGATCCTGTGGAGGATAAAATATTGTAAGTGGAGAGATGACGACTTATTTGCTTTTGAAGGATCTTCTCAAAAACTGTCGACAAGAATGGGAGATTATCTAGATATCGGTGTGAATTCATCACATTTCGATGATTTTGGAATTTTGGCCGATTTCCATTTCATTGGAAAGATCCCAGTAGTTACCACCACCGTGTTAAACATGTAAGTTATGAACGGTAGCAATATCGTTACATATACACATACTAGTTACACATGCTCGTCCCAGTTTGAATTATGACGTAACGATGCGATGTATAACTTAGCTCCTACGTGCCTGTGTCCTTTTAATTAACCATATTTCTATGGTTTTAACATCCATTACTGTTTCCAGTGTGTATGCGTCTCTCTAGTGGCCGGGTGCGCACTTAAGACTTTTTTTTTTCGGGGGAATGCCATTAACAGGTGAAAGTGCCGCTTATGCCACATGGATATTTATTAGTGGGTCGATGCCTAATTTGATTTTGGTGATACTCTTTTGTTTGAATTGAATTAACAGCACCTGTGTGTGTGCCTGTGCGGTGTTCCAGAAATAAGGGCGGCTGCTACGACATACGAACTAAGCAAAGTTTGCCAAGAGTCGTGGCAACATTTAAATTCAATTAGTTGTCGTAAGTTTGGAAAGCTTTTGAAGTAATTAGTGATTATGTCGACGGAAGAAGACTGACTTTTTAACAGGATCAAGGAATTGGAAGATTCAGAACAAATTTTGTTGAAGTTTTTTCCATAAAATTATCTTGAAATAATTATGGCATGTACGTTGTTTTAACCACAATTTAAATAAATAAATAAAAAACACAGATAATTTTTTCAACATTGATTTATTTCAATCACACTTAGTAAACATAGTGAGCACCGAATCCATCAAAAGTGACATGTGCAACTGTAGCTGCTGGTGAATAGGCGATAGATTTGGCAGTAAGAACTGGAGCTGCATGAGCGTAAATAGCTGGAACTGGAGCAGGTGCAGCATATGCAATGGTCTTAGTTGCCAATGCTGGAGTGTACACATTGTTGTTGATGCGAGTATCCGACTTGCGAACGCTGGAGAAGGGAGTATCCACAGCTTTGGAGTACTGTGAGACAGTACCACCGAATGAACGAACAACATTCTCCTGTGTTGATCCTACAGCTGATCCAGCATAAGTCAATGGAGATGCGGCATATGCCAATGGAGCAGAGTAGCCAAATGCTGGCGCATGATAAGTCAGTTGTCCGCTTGCTTCTACATTGGCGGCGACTAAGACGGCGAATACAATTACTACTTTGAATGTCATTTTAGAGATCTTTACTGTCGTTGTTCACTGGGAATGCAATTTATTGAACTGATGCCGTTTTGGTAGACGTGTCCTGCTTATATAGCAAAAGGATCGTTTTCCACGAAATGGGTGAATGTCAGCGACCTTGCGCGGAGATTGCAAAGTTGTGGGCGTTCTTTTCATTCATTTCAATTATTTCAATTTCAAAACCGCCATAATGGACCAGCTTGTCATTATTTGTTGCAGTGCATTAGCGAAATGTACATGAGACATTCACTTTCGCATTCATGCAGACCTCCAGTCTCCGGATCAACGTTCCAGACTCATTACCGACAAGGATGCCCTTCAACTTATCCCAATTAAGAAACAGCACCGCAAAAAGCAGCAGCAGCAGAAGTTGTTCACTAGTTCAATCGTACAAATTCTTTTGCGAAGCAGCTGATCTTTCCCATTGATCATCACATGAAGGGCCTGCCGCATGGAGTTCTACAACAGGTTTGTTTTTTTGTTTTTTTTCCCCTTTTACCAGACGATGCACAGTGACCTTACTCATAGTAATTATATTTGAGAGTCCCCCCATTAAAATTCGATTCGATGGTAACTTACAAATTTATTCACCTTCTCAGCATATACGAACGAATGACCCGTGTCAAACTGACACAAGATTCCGTTCGACGTCACTTGCACTGAACCACTAACCCATTTGGCATCCGCACTTAACTCGTGTTTTGTCATATTTTACATTCTTTCATTATGTACCTAGACCTAAACATAAGCTGTTAGGGATAAGTGCTCTTGGCATCATCAATTCTGTCCTCAAATTGAATGGCATATCTCTTGTTTGTTTTATTGTCAATATTTCATACCTTACCGATGTTAGTTTGTTGCCGAAAATGCCTTAATTCGTTTTAGTGCATTGCACTGTTCGATATGGTCGGCCGCCCTCCCTCAAACTTTTATGTGCATTTGACGTATACGAGTAGGTATGAGTACGTCGTCCAAGTGGCCTCTTTAGCCCTCTCACATGTCAAATAATGCTCTATTTTCTATTGAAAGTTATCTGACTCGGTATGTACATATAACAATTAGATGTCTTTTACTTCAAGTGCGGGGAGAATCGACATGCTTCTTCTTCTTCTTGACATATGTGTTGTCAAAAAAGCCACTAGTATTGTCCAGGACGACATTGTACTTGTACTCTCGTATACCATACACTGTATCACATTCAATTAATTAATTAGCTTCAGATGAGTTCATACACACAACACACGCTCAATTGCGTGTCAGGACCAGTGAAACAATAAAACAAAAACAAAAGAAAGTTGTTTTGTGAGACGTCAGATACATTTACTCTGTGCTAAGATGTTTCTGTGAGTATTTTGTATTTGTATTTTTTTTTTTTTTTTGTTATTTTTATCTGCAATAGAAATGATTTTGTGGGTGAAAAGATCTTCGCTTGAGTGAGGTCGCATCCAATTTGCAAAGGTCATAAATCTTTACTGGGACAAGTTTTAGCTAAAGTTCATCGTTCTGTCTCCTTTTGCTGTTTGACCGAAATTTTATAGTGCTTCCGAAAAGCAAAAACAAATATGGAGAAAAATGGAATCTTTTTATAAGTAGGTATTTGGTTTTTGTTTTGTAGCTTAGAGGTTGGAAGTTGGGAGGAGCTAAATCTTATGAGACAATTGGGGGATTCATTGTCTAGAAGATGTTGAATTGATAAAAAAAATGTGCCTCGTTGCTCGTGTATGTACATTTGTATGTTTCTGTGAAGAATTCGCAAGATCGTCTCAGGGTTATTTCTCAGCCGCCTAAATGTAGGCAACGTTTTTAAACGCGAAATTGAAAAATGTGCTTTTTCTTGCGCAAAGTATGCATTCTGGCGTTTAGTCAATTTTCAGGTACGTAACGTTAACGTAAACATGACAATTTGGAAGTTTAGTGAATTGATTCACAACTATATTGTTGTCAGGATACCACTTTAAATGAGCTGCCTATGTGCAGCGAATCTATTTTTCTAGGTTCTCCAATCTTGTTATAAAAAACAAAATGTATACAAATTCACTTCAAAGAACATCGGCTTCTCAGAAAGAAAAAGAAAGAGCACGAGAAGGGTACGATCGAGGATATTGAGAGATTCTACTCCAGGAACAATGTACGGAAGTTTTACCAGAAGGTAAATAGAATTATCGACCAAACAAGTCGCGTACAGAAACACGGAGGGTTGACAAAGGAAACCTTGTAGTAGAAACACTGAGAATATGGAAAAACTACTTCTGCAGACTGTATAACGGCGACGAAGACCAACACTCCGCTGTCAGGCAGAATGAACTATTCAGTTTAGATGATGATCAAAATGAAGTGAGGATAGCAATATCCAAGCTTAAGTCCAACACGGCTGGACTTGACGGTCTACCCGCAGAGCTATTTAAAGCAGCTGAAGATGACTTGGTAGTTAGCATACACCAACTCATCTCTAAGATTCGGTCAGCTGAAAGTATGCCAGATGAATGGAATCTCGGCATCGTTTGCCCGAGACCCACTCAACTGCTCCAATTACAGAGGCATCAGTCTCCTCAACAAGATATTATCTGCCATATTGTGTGAGTGCCTGAAACCTTTCGTTAACAACCAGATTGGCCCCTATCAGTGCGGTTTCAGGCCAAGAAAGTCCACCATAGACCAAAATTTCACCGAAGAAAAAACCCAAGAAGTCCAAATTGATACCCACCACCTCGTTTTGCCAATTCCAAGGGCGCCTATGACAGCATCTGGAGAGATGAACTGTATAGAGCTATGTCTGGTTTTTACATCCTTGCCAAAGTCATCCGTCTGTGCAGGATGACGATGGAGAATGCTCGTTGCCCCATCAAGGTCGGTAATGACCTCACCGAGACCTTCGATGTCAAGAAAGGATTTGGACAAGGTGGCACGCTGTCATGCGACTTCTTCAACAGCCAACACACGGGGAAAGATCTTTCACAAGTCCGTTCAACTACTTGCATACGCCGAAGATATTGACGTCAGTGGTAGAACACAGCGAGCTGTCACCGGTGCGTTGCGAGCATAGAAATGGAAGCGGCTGAGATGGGTAAATGAGGGCAAAACAAAGTATGTACTATATATGCTCTCAACATCGACGAATTGTACAGAACGTTACAATAGGCAGTTACAACTTTGAGGTAGTTAAGGACTTTATCTACGTTGGCTTTGCTATAACACCACAAAATGACATATCGTCGGAAATCAAACGAATGATTACTCTTGCCAATCGCTGTTTCTTTGAGCTAAGAAAAGAATTGAGTAGTAAAGCCTTTTCCCGATCGACTTAGGAGACTCTATATAAGCCCCTAACCTTGCAGTCTTGCTATATGGAGCTGAGCATGAACTTTATCGAAAGCAGATGAAGATCTGAAAATCCTTCGTACAATATTCGGTATCGTTTGCGTTGAAGGGTTTTACTTACTTACTTAATTGGCGCTAAGGCTCGAGGTGAACCTAGGCCTGCTTCTCGCAACCATTTGTGTGTGCGTGTTATATTTTTGCACGAATGGAAGGGACCTACAGTTTTTTGCCGACTCCGAACGGCGAGTTGAGAAGCTCAATCGTGACAAATGATACTCTTTGATGCTTGTCAGACATTCGAAAGAGGTGGGCACTGTGAAAAACTTTTAGGTGTTTTGCGGCGGGATTCGAACCCAAGACCGCTGTCTCAGTAGTCCGATGCACTGACCACTTGCGCTACGGTGCCCTTGAAGGGTTTTGGAGGAGAATATTCACCCACGAACTCTACCAGCGCTACAGCGACATTGACCTCGTTAAAAAACTGCGCATTGGGCGTTAAAGATGGCTAGGACATGTAGAGCGAATGGACATCAACGCTCCGGCTCGTTGAATATTCGATTCTAATACGGAGGGTCAGCGCAGTAGAGGATGACCTCGCCTAAGGCGGCGCGCACTAGTCGAAAAGGACCTCAACCAACTTGAAGTGCGCAACTGGAGGCAGTTAGCTACGGACCGGGCTGACTGGAAGGGGATGTTGGATGAGGCTTTGGTCCACCCCGGACGGTAGTGCTACCCAAGTAAGTAAAGAAGTATAGAAATTCACTGCGACTTCATTCAATTATCCATAATAGCATATTTAAAAAAAAAAAATAAAAAAACTTAAAACTATTACTCAAAGCATACAACAACATCGGCAAAGTGTTAAAGTTTATGTAAGCGCACTTCATTTCATACGCTCCTCGACAACATCACTTTACTACTTTTTTTTCCCCCCGAAAATGAAGTGAAGTAAATGAGTACTCTAAAAGTTCCATTAGAAGAGAAATTTAATGAACGATTTTCATTAAGAGTCATAGTCAGTGCGGTGCCCTTTTCCGCGCGCACCTACCCCGACTCCGTCTACGGCCGCCATCCATCGTTCCCTTTTCGTATATACATTTTTAATTAGAGCTAATGAATTTCGAACATTTCATCAACGCTATTGAGCTTTTCCAACATTATCGGAAAGTGATTTACTTTCCTACTACTACTAGTAATATACATACAAGAGTAGAGTACCTACATTGACTGAGTTCCTTTTGAGTGATTGTATGCGTGCGGGAGTGCGAGTACCGAGGAACAAACTATATGTATGTATAGGCAAAAGGACTTTACAAAGAAATTTCATTAGAGAATCTGATGCAAAAAGAAAAGAGAAAAAAAAAAAATACCTGAGAAAGATAATGTATAGGTGTGAACAAAGTTCACTTTTTCCTTTATGCGAGTGGCGTACCACACCATTGACTTTGGGTCCTTTTATGTTCACGAAAAAAAAAAACAGTATTAATGACAGTGCGATTAATACTAGCTGTGTCGAACTTTTCACAAAAAAAATAACTTTTAATTTATTATCCGTTCCTGACACCGCCACTGGCATCCTGTAAATGACTACAGCAAAATAATTTAAGGCTCACGCGCGTGGGGTTAAAATATTGGATCGATGGTGGTGTTTTTTTTTTTTTTTTTGGCTACAAACCACTATACTGCAGAAAATAGGAAATATTCCGAGAGTAATTTTTTTCCCTCTTCTAAATTGGTCAGCAAGTCTATGTGTACTCGTATGTTGATATTAGGACATTGGAGATGAGACTATCCACTTTGCCACGCTTTGGATGCTGTGGATAAAGTAGAGTTAATTTGCAGCCCATTTATATTTCATACGCTCACTCGCTCCCCCCTTTACTGTTGCTGCCTACAGTTGTACATCATCATCGTCATCGGAGGAGCGAGCGAGGGCAATAGTAATCGTCCTTTTGTACCTTATGTTTGCCCTTCCTATGGAATCATTAACGAAAAACAAGGAACTCAACTGCCACAGCCTATGCACATAATAGCGTGCATTTTAAATAAGCCCCAGAACTTTGGCCAATCTGAGTGTGGATGAATATTTGAAGCACTACCATAACCTGACTCATCCTATTGCTCTGCTTTACTTCCTTCTGCAGGTCCAGGTTCCAGTTAAGAACGAGTGAAGAGTGTGCTTCGAAAATAAACCAACAGTTTAGAATAGGAAGTAGGGAGTAGTTAACTGCGTCCATTTCTTTTTGCTACACCCTGTCTGACCAAGTTAAATATAAAAATATGACCAAAGGGAGGCAAAAAAAAAAAAATAGAAATGAAAAGAGGAATGCTACATCTGCGATCTGCCTGCCGCCTAGGGATAACCATCTTCCGTGCACCATCACCACCTACGTGAAAGGTGAATAACTTTTTATTACTCTACAAGTATGTATGCACTGCAATGGCATTTGTACTTGTATATCCATGGAGAATATGGAACACAGTGTAGACCTGTAGTTCATAGAAACCTCACTCATAAACGGTAGCCGCACCTGAGTGCGTATACGCCCAAGGGCGGTTGGGGGTGAAGAAGAATTGAGAGTCTTTGTCTATGGAGAGTATTTACTTCAATTAAACTTTGAATCATATTGAAATGGAAAATGATAATTGAAAACTTGTTTATTATTATCAACAAATAAAACTTCGCTTAAAACTTTCCACTCCGCTATAAGAAAACTTTCCCCGACTCTCGTATTACAATTAAATTATTCAACCGAACTACTCGCACACACTCTTATGGACTTTTGCAGGGCATACACTTGTTTCTGTGTGTGCATGTCTCACGTAAGTGGAGAGAGATAAAGTTTGAACTCTACTGCCAGTCATCCCTTAAACCCCACTTAACAGAAATTCAATAGCAATTGTGCAATTTCCAACTGAAAAAAATACCCCCCTTCTTCAGCAATTTAGCTGGTTCTAGAAAAGAAAAGGTTACTCGAAGATTGGTATAGCTCAGAGTTTGGGAAATATGTATTACCAAATGGTCTCAATCCCTGGAGAAAAAGAAAGTAAAAAATTAAAAAAAAGGATGCCTTCTAATTTCCACGTAAAACCCTTCAAATTTTCAATGTACCTACTTGTGTACTTGAGCGCTGAGTGAATAATCCTCGTTGAAAGGAGGTGATGATGATTTGGGCGTGAGTCCATGCGAACCCTTTGAGAGAATTATAATTTTATGGTTTGGATTAATTGCCAGTTTTGAGTTTAATTGGTTTAAATTTTTATTTTTCATGTTTGTTTTGGTTGAATTCTAACGTATGGGTGAATATAGGTAGGCATAGTCGAAGGCACTTAAGCATAAATCGTTAGAGGCTGTGTGTTCGGGGGAGAGTGGTCTGAGTACAGATTATTGGTACAGCAGGACATATGTAGATTTAACTGCACTGAGGGCATTCTTTCAGGCTTTAATGACTTCAAACTATACTTGCAAGATATATGACCCTTTTCATTTATCTCATGGGAATCAATTGTGAAACCAATAGAAGGTTGAAATATGAAACAGAGGAAGGAAGTCTCTACGGGAGTTCCACAAGGATCAGTACTAGGCCCCCTACTTTAGACTATCATGTACGACGGAGTTCTGTAGTTAACACTGCCACCAGGCGTAAAAATAATCAGATTCGCCGACAATATTACCGTTAATTCTGTTTCAAAGCACATTTGCAAGATGCAGTCAGCTATAAAAGAAGCAATCAACCTCATCAAAGACTGGTTAACATGCACCGGCCTAGAATTAGCAGATCACAAAACGGAAGCTGTCCTCATAATCAGCTGGAAAAAGTCCTCATAATCAGCAGGGAAAGTGAAACTATCAGATCGAAAGACTCTGTAAAATACTTAGAAGTAATACTCGACAATAGCCTCACATCGACTATTCGAGCAAAAAGGCGTCAAAGCTTCAGGCAGCAATTTCTAGAATACTGCCAAAAAACGGAGAACTTAATATCCAAGGCAGTGGTTAGTGCGTCGGACTACTGAGCCAGCGGTCTTGGGTTCGAATCCCGCCGCAAACACCTAAAAGTTTTTCACAGTGCCCACCTCTTTCGAATGTCTGACAAACATCAAAGAGTAACATTTGTCTCGATTGAGCTTCTCAACTCGCCGATCGGAGTCGGCAAAAAACTGTAGGTCCCTTCCATTTCTGCAAAAATATAACACACACACACAAATGGTTGCGAGAAGCAGGCCCAGGTTCACCTCGAGCTGTAGCGCCAACTAAGTAAGTAAGCTCAGTCCGCTGTCTCAGTTTGTGTGGTTTACAAGGAGACAAAGGAAACAAGGAGAAATTTATAGTCAACATATCGACATAACCAGTGGCTCCAGAACGATTTCGGACGAAGCAGCCCTTGTCACTGCAGGGATGGTCCCCATCGATATTCTTGGGGCCGTGACGCAAAGAGTCTATATTAGGAGGACTTCTAGTAACCAAGAAGCGACGGCCACCAAAAGGATCAAGGAAGAAGAAAGAGCGACTTCATTGACCATGCGGCAAGCTCGAAGGGTAGATGGACCTACAGATTGATCCTAACTGTTTGAACAAACCGAAAGCACGATAACTGTAACAATCACCTTACGCAGTCACTGTGGGTATCGGAAATGTCTACACCGTTAACCTTTTTGCCCGAATTCCAAAAATTAGGAAGAAGACACAGAGCACAAAGTATTTCAATGCCTACGCTTTCGGGGATGTTGTGCAGTGCAGCGTTGTTAATCTTTTTAAGAATGGTATTTAGGTATTACGTATTTGTTATAACAAGTATTGCCTGTGGTCGAAATTTGACCAATTGCTAGAGAGAAACGCACGTATTAATATTTATTATTTTGCCTGGCTTAGACACAACATATTGGAAAACAAATTCCACACTGCACTGCCCCTCTTCTCAACATTTTGAACGAAATAATAATCAAGCGAATATGTTGAGTTTAAGGCAGCTAAAAAGGGGTTGAACTGTTTTGACTTCGCCTATTTATATAATGATGATGATGATGATGATGATGATGTATTAATTTAATTATGCGTCTAGGTCAATTGTACATGCTTTCGCGTTCCACCAGTCGACCGCGATCTATGGTTTGGCCACCCATGCTTTCTTTGTTAACCAAAAAGACCGCAGAGGAGATCGTCTGCAGAAAGGGTCTATTACATCCAAACCGGTCGTAAATTGGTCTGAATTGCCAATGGTCTTTTCCAGAAAATCCCTCTTCATAGTCCCAAAATAGCATCTTCTTATGAATCTTCATATCGTTTTTGTTGTTTCTTATAAAACTGAATTACTTTTCAAACTTACTGCAGTCTATGACCATGAATATGATGCGAAAACAAACATGTGAAGTGTCATTCCTCATATGAGTCAAGTCTGCATCTCCTCCTCCATTTTCAATTGCTTTCACCTGTACGCCCGGTCGCCACTTCACAATGATGATGTGTTAAAAAAAGAAAACAATGTTTTTGTTTTTCTTTTCAAATAATACCAAGGACACACCACTACGACCACCACCACATCCACATCACTATGAAACTACAGTAGTTTTTTTTTTCTGTCGAAATTGGCGAAAGCAAGAAAATTGCGCAAAAGTGCTTCCGATTTCGAGAGTTTTTTGTTCTTCTACAACTGCATCGGATGTGTTACTCGCTATGGTGCCGTTTTTATAAAGATTCAATTTAAGATGTTTATCTGGAAATATTGCAGTAGTTTTAGTCATTTTGGCGGCGGGGTGGGTGCCGCAAACATTTTTGGGTGATTTCCGCATTTGAAGTGCTCACCAAACCATCTCAAGTGCAATTCACTTTTAATTAAGAGATGGGATGTTAATGTGTGTGCCCATTCGGGTCGAATGGCATCGGACCGCACTGCACGTCAATAAACAAAATTGAAAAGTACTCGCCAAAATATGTACATACATATATGAGCACAATCCTTGCGTTGGCTGACAGTAGGTGCCGGGCAACTTGAAGGAAATATACTGCACTGATGCATCATCGTTGTAAATTTGAAAGCTTTGTAACTTTGTTGTGCAATAAAATCGGTTTATGACTCCATTAAAATATGCAAAATGTTTTTCGCTGGAAGAGCAAAGAAAGTTTAGATTTACGATTTTCGAAAAGGGCTTCTAAGATTTTAAGGCTGTTTGTATGGAGGGTATGTCTGCAGAGGATTAATTTTATGATGCTGCAAGTTAAATTTAAGTTATTTTGTTGTTCGAACGTCGGCCGCAGAATAGTTTCATACTGGCTGAATTTATTCATCAGAAATGTGCAACAGTGTTTCCATATGCGTATGTTGCGCATAGGTTTACAGAACTTAGTTTGGCAAGAAGTACACAAAGATATATTAATGGGGGTTTTGTGGTTTCATACTTGGTGAATGGCGTTATTGGTCCTGCCGGATGAGCCAGATAAGTGTAGTGAGTATTGGCACTAAACTTATCTGGCTAATCCGGCTCGAAGGACCATGACAAAAATCTATAACACCCAGCCTCGAACTATTTAAATAAAAGACCTGGTTAGATTGATCGCACGCAATAATAATTCAATTATTTTTCTCCTTCTTTTATACAAAAACTGAGCTGACTTAGGATTACAGCTAACAGCGCAAAAATATGAAACTGTGTGTTTACACCTACAAAGGTCATTGCCTTATAATGCTTGCGATACATATTGCCGGAATCACTCGTATTGGGAAAAGTTAATACTAAGTATTTTTAAGACTCTTCACTCTAATTGTATCAGAAAAGTGACAGTAATATGGCTTTTAGTATAAAATTATTTTTAACCAAAAAAAAATCGTTTTTCATCTTCCTTCTTTTTTTAGGATGTTCTATCAAAAGCTCTTCAAACTTATACAAATAATTGTATTACGCGTAGCAACGCACAAACGCATGAATATTACAATTCATTTCTATTCCCAGGTAATCCTTTCTTTGAAATGTAATTCTGGCAATGCCATTGCACAAAGCATGCCGCCGTTGGCTCTTCAGCTAATTTCAAGAGATATGTTTCAGTTCCCATGCCATTAGAAGACACCCGTTGAGAAGATATAGAGGTATCTGCGGGAAATGAACAAAAACCCTAGTGCTAAATGAATTTTTAAATTTCGCCTATTTAAGGACACACACACACACATACACAGGTGCTGGTATAAGAGCATTGTTCAAGAGATAAATTCGCCAGTCGTACTCGTAGTTGGCAAAATAGTTAGATTGCAGTTTCGCGCAAAGAAAAAGGTACACACACGTGAATAATTCATTTACCCGCCCCCGGAGTCTGTTTAAACTTCATTTTCTACCCGTCCCCTGGAGCACTGCTTCTATCTTCTACTATATTCATCTGCGCTCGTGCACACTTGCCACACATGTTCTTAGACTTTGTTAAGTGCTTTTGTCTGGCTGACTGCTTAGTTGCTGCCTGTGGGTTGCACTCCGCCTTCTGTTGTCCCACTTCCATGCATTATGGAGCAATCCTTACGTTCTATTCCTTTTGTTACAAATAAAAAAACACACAGATAGATGAAGTTACATATTATCAAAATCTCAATTAGCAACATGATGGCAGGCCGGTGTTGCCTCCCTCTATTAAAGTACTTAACTTTTGCTAGGAGGGCAGTACTCGTGTCTGTCATTCGGAAGGACACAAATTCAATTATACCGCTAGACTCGTATCACAAAGTGTCAGAGCAGAAATTAATGCAAATTGTATGTGTAGAATGGAGGTGAAAAAAAAGGAACTGCAACGCCAGCCTATTTACATGCATCTCTGCGTTTATGCGGAAAACTTCCAATTCGCAATCGGTAATCGATTAAAATGCAAACCAATTCCCAGCTGTGGTTAGCCGATATTTTCGTATCCATCAAACCGACCATCAAGCTGCTTGTATCCCATTTTTTTTTTGCTGCTACACACGCTTGCCATCGCCGTCCACGATGTATGAGCAATTATCGAGCGCGACTTTTAATAAACGGCATGTGTTGCGCGTGGAGCCAGCCAGCCATTTATTATTCACGCGGATCCGCGTAGGGTTCGATGGGTGGAATTGGACCCAAAAAAACTCCTCCTCTTATCGGAAAAATTTTATTCACCAAACATTTAACAACAAATGAATTGACAGGCGAGTTTATCGCGCACTGACCGCCACCACCGACACCGATAGCATTAGCGGGGACACGGTGACCAAAGATTCAACCTAAACATAGTAATAGCAACTGTATTGGATCCCATTCGACGGGATGTCCCACCAAAGTTATTAAAACCACGATGACCATGGCAATGCGCCTTGCACAACAAACGAAAAGGATTAAAGCTTGATGGGTTGGATTACTGGCGATATGGCGGTAACAGTGGGTGGAAAGTTCATGGTTTTTACCATCAATTATACTTTGACATTTGACTGCATGTCAGAATTGACTGAAGAAATTGGCCATATTTTATGAATATTCCCAACTTAAAGAGAATGTATTACCGAGTAAGCATTACAAAGTTAATATTACAGAGTATATTCTTCTCAATTTTGAGTTAACACGTTTCTCACTTTGAATGTTTCTAGCTCCGTCCAGTTTGAAGATGTATAAAAATACATGTCAGAATTAAAACAAAAAATTGGTCATATTTTATAAATATTCCTAACTTAAAGAGAATCCATTACCGAGTTAGCATTACAAAGTAAGTGTTACAGAGTTTCTAGACCCGTTCAGTCTAAAGATGTATGTATAAAAATACATACATGTCAGAATAAGTTGAAGAAATTGGTCGCATTTTATGAATTCTAAATTTAAAGTTTATGTATTACCAAGTAAGCATTACAAGGTAAGTATTACAGAGCATTTTCTTCTTAATATTGAGCTAACACATTTCTTACTTTGAACGTTTCTAGGCTCGTTCAGTCTGAAGATGTATAAAAATACATGTCAGAATTAGCGCAAGAGATTGGTCATATTTTATGAATATTCCTTACTTAAAGAGAATCTATTACCGAGTTAGCATTACAAAGTAAGTATTACAGAGCATTTTGTTCTTTATTTTGAGTTAACACGTTTCTCAATTTGAACGTTTCTAGCCTCGTTCAGTCTGAAGATGTATAAAAATACATGTCAGAAATAGGTGAAGAAATTGGTCATATTTTATAGATTCCAAAATTAAAGAGAATGTATTACCAAGTAAGCATTAGAAGGTAAGTATTGCAGAGAATTAGCGCAAGAAATTGGTCATATTTTATGAATTCTAAATTTAAAGCTTATGTATTACCAAGTAAGCATTACAAGGTAAGTATTACAGAGCATTTTCTTCTTAATTTTGAGTTAACATGTGTCTCACTTTGAACGTTTCCAGCCCCGTTCATTCTGAAGATGTTTAAAAATACATGTCCGAATTAAAACAAAAAATTGGTCATATTTTATAAATATTCCTAACTTAAAGAGAATCTATTACCGAGTTAGTGTTACAAAGTAAGTGTTACAGAGTTTCTAGACCCGTTCAGTCTGAAGATGTATGTATAAAAATACATACATGTCAGAATAAGTTGAAGAAATTGGTCACATTTTATGAATTCCAAACTTAAAGAGAATGCATTACCGAGTAAGCATTACAAAGTAAGTGTTACAGAACATTTTCTTCTTTATTTTGAGTTAACACGTTTCTCACTTTGAACGTTTCTAACTCCGTTCAGTATGAAGATGTATAAAAATACATGTCAGAATTAGCGCAAGAAATTGGTCATATTTTATGAATATTCCAAACTTAAAGAGAATGAATTAACAAGTAAGCATTACAAGGTAAGTATTACAGAGCGTTTTCTTCTTAATTTTGAGTTAAGTATTACAGAGAATTAGCGCAAGAAATTGATCATATTTTATGAATTCTAAATTTAAAGCTTATGTATTACTAAGTAAGCATTACAAGGTAAGTATTACAGAGCATTTTCTTCTTAATTTTGAGTTAACATGTCTCTCACTTTGAACGTTTCCAGCCCCGTTCATTCTGAAGATGTTTAAAAATACATGTCCGAATTAAAACAAAAAATTGGTCATATTTTATAAATATTCCTAACTTAAAGAGAATCTATTACCGAGTTAGTGTTACAAAGTAAGTGTTACAGAGTTTCTAGACCCGTTCAGTCTGAAGATGTATGTATAAAAATACATACATGTCAGAATAAGTTGAAGAAATTGGTCACATTTTATGAATTCCAAACTTAAAGAGAATGCATTACCGAGTAAGCATTACAAAGTAAGTGTTACAGAACATTTTCTTCTTTATTTTGAGATAACACGTTTCTCACTTTGAACGTTTCTAACTCCGTTCAGTATGAAGATGTATAAAAATACATGTCAGAATTAGCGCAAGAAATTGGTCATATTTTATGAATATTCCAAACTTAAAGAGAATGAATTAACAAGTAAGCATTACAAGGTAAGTATTACAGAGCGTTTTCTTCTTAATTTTGAGTTAAGTATTACAGAGAATTAGCGCAAGAAATTGATCATATTTTATGAATTCTAAATTTAAAGCTTATGTATTACTAAGTAAGCATTACAAGGTAAGTATTACAGAGCATTTTCTTCTTAATTTTGAGTTAACATGTCTCTCACTTTGAACGTTTCCAGCCCCGTTCATTCTGAAGATGTTTAAAAATACATGTCCGAATTAAAACAAAAAATTGGTCATATTTTATAAATATTCCTAACTTAAAGAGAATCTATTACCGAGTTAGTGTTACAAAGTAAGTGTTACAGAGTTTCTAGATCCGTTCAGTCTGAAGATGTATGTATAAAAATACATACATGTCAGAATAAGTTGAAGAAATTGGTCACATTTTATGAATTCCAAACTTAAAGAGAATGCATTACCGAGTAAGCATTACAAAGTAAGTGTTACAGAACATTTTCTTCTTTATTTTGAGTTAACACGTTTCTCACTTTGAACGTTTCTAACTCCGTTCAGTATGAAGATGTATAAAAATACATGTCAGAATTAGCGCAAGAAATTGGTCATATTTTATGAATTCTAAATTTAAAGTTTATGTATTACCAAGTAAGCATTACAAGGTAAGTATTACAGAGCATTTTCTTCTTAATTTTGAGTTAACATGTCTCTCACTTTGAACGTTTCCAGCCCTGTTCATTCTGAAGATGTTTAAAAATACATGTCCGAATTAAAACAAAAAATTGGTCATATTTTATAAATATTCCTAACTTAAAGAGAATCTATTACCGAGTTAGTGTTACAAAGTAAGTGTTACAGAGTTTCTAGATCCGTTCAGTCTGAAGATGTATGTATAAAAATACATACATGTCAGAATAAGTTGAAGAAATTGGTCACATTTTATGAATTCCAAACTTAAAGAGAATGCATTACCGAGTAAGCATTACAAAGTAAGTGTTACAGAACATTTTCTTCTTTATTTTGAGTTAACACGTTTCTCACTTTGAACGTTTCTAACTCCGTTCAGTATGAAGATGTATAAAAATACATGTCAGAATTAGCGCAAGAAATTGGTCATATTTTATGAATATTCCAAACTTAAAGATAATGAATTAACAAGTAAGCATTACAAGGTAAGTATTACAGAGCGTTTTCTTCTTAATTTTGAGTTAAGTATTACAGAGAATTAGCGCAAGAAATTGATCATATTTTATGAATTCTAAATTTAAAGCTTATGTATTACCAAGTAAGCATTACAAGGTAAGTATTACAGAGCATTTTCTTCTTAATATTGAGTTAACACATTGCTTACTTTGAACGTTTCTAGCCTCGTTCAGTCTGAAGATGTATAAAAATACATATCAGCATTAGGTGAGGAAATTGGTCATATTTTATAAATTCCAAACTTAAAGAGAATGCATTACCAAGTAAGCATTACAAGGTAAGTATTACAGAGCATTTTCTTCTTAATTTTGAGTTAACACGTTACTCACTTTGAACGTTTCCAGCCCCGTTCAGTCTGAAGATGTATAAAAATACTTTAAATAACTCCCATAAGCCTGACGACTTATCTATTGTCTTCAAGCAAAATAACTCATCCTCTATATTTTCAAGATAATAAAAAAAAAATGGAAATATTAAATGTTGAAAGAGCAGTAGCAGAGCAGCAGTGGGCAGACAGACATAAAGCAGCCGTTGTTTGATATTTTATTCATATAACTGCATTATATGACATTTGTCTACTTCCTTATCCCTGTCTTTGTTGCTTCTCGAGCCCCGGGCCTTTGTTCGCAGTCGTCTCACTGCTTTATGCTTTTTTATTGATCCTTGGTGACTGCGCTGCTGTATGATTTTCAACTCGTAGTACAATTAAAAAAAAAAAAAAACTACTCCACAAGCGTATATACAGACAAACAATTATAATATATTCATCTAAAGATAAACTCTTGGATAGCATTCCAAACGCAATCTACTCCACGCTGACGTTGTCTACTCTCAGTCGTTCTTACTCTCACGTTGGATCGTCCTTTTGCTGGTCGCCCATTAAGTGAAAGAAGGAGTCATCTCGTTGACGGAAAATACTGAACATAATTTGTTATGGGCAATAAAAGGTTGTTCGACATCATTATGTATATTTTGCATTGAGCGCAGTTCGGATCGCTTTGGGTTATTGTGCGGAAAAGACAGTCCGAAAGGATGTACCTTGAGTGATGATTTTTTTTTTTTTTGGATTTTTGTTTTTTTGTGGAAAATAGTCAAAGAGTGGCATCCAGGTCACGTCTACCGTTGCCGCTACTCTCTGGGGTGTTTTTTTTTTTTTCGTTTTCCAAAGAGTTGTCGCATAATGGAAGTTATTGAAAAAAAGATATTGAATGGTGCGTCGCGTCACTGTGTAAACTTTTAAGTAATTGAGAACAAAGGAATCAAAGAATCTGATGAGTCATTTTGGATGTTGAATTTGTTTTAATTTTATTGATATTTAAATAGATTGTGGCTTACCATTTGAGCACTTATTCGTTTGCCATCAAAATGTCCCTTATACCTCGACCGATTGGCCATAATAGAGATGTCCAGGTCCACGCAACGGTTGAGTATAATTTAGCCATTTAGAGTCGGCGCTCAATAGTGACAATTAAAATTCCTTCAAAGTGGAGACCGATGGCCTAATGTGCTTTCGGTGTTAGACACGAAAAGAACTCATCAACTGCGCTGTCAGGTAATTAGAGTGAGTCACTCGTTTAAGATGAATATTAATGGTCACTTTATTGCATTTGAAAGTCACATCTGATAAGGTCGTTGTAAGCCCACTCCACCCCTCCTTCAATCACGATGAATTGCTTTTACAGCTTCTTCGTAGGTGTTGATAGGATCGACAAACATCTCAACGGGCTCAGTACCTTGTGTTCGATAATTGTTTTATCTGGCTGCCAGACAACCTTAATGGGTGTAAACTAATAAAAGAGACCCAAAAAGGATGTTCCACTTGATTGCGAGACACAAAGAGACGAGAAAACAATTTATCCTGAGACTGAATCTTGTTTGACCCTCGATGACATAAATTATGGTCCCGTCCTCTAGACTCTAGAGAATGAAAATAAAAAAAAAAGAAGACGATAATTTTGTGTGGTCACTTTGAGGATAGACCGCTTCGCCTCCGCTCACCACGGATTTGTTTTTCTCACAAAAGCCAAGAGCCGGGATTCACGGAAGATGAATGAGGGATTTCATTACGGACATGGTCATGGATATTTAGCACTTGGGTGCAGACATTGTAGATACTTAATCGGCTGTCTGCACGATTGTGTGCATCCAATAAATGCACTACGTACGTCGTATATACTACCTGACGGCAAAAGTTGGTAAGTCGCTCTGCGTGAAGTCGAGATTTTTGGAATTTTGTATTTTATGAGAATCCAAAGGGGGCAATCATTTCAATAACATCTGTGTGATTTGTTGTTGAAATGACTCGCGGGAGAAGAGCCACTTGACGGTGTAACTTACTTGCGAAGACTGACACGACGCACTTTGGTGATATGCAGGAGTTGGAAACTCTTGGGAATCCAGAGACAGTACTTTTGGTATTTTATTCTCCTGAATGAGATGATCGCGTTGACCCTGTGAACTTGCGACGTGAATAGAGTGGCTACAGAAATGCGCTTGTACATTTTAAGTGACCTTCAGTAAGGATTCGCCTTAAGCTGAAATCTTAAATCACTGCACACTTGTAAATACCCCCAAAGAGTTGAAGTGCCCTTTTTCTTGGGTTAAAAAAAAACAACAACAACAACAATTATTGTCGATAAACGTTTTCCCTGCGGATGATCCCATTAATTCAGTGACCACATACGAGTATGAATAAAAAAAAAATTCAACCTACAACTATTGAAGGGACGAACAAAACCATTCACACACACATCTATACATATGCATATTATTTTATAAGCAAATTGGATAAGGAAATTCTTTAGAAATTCATCTATTCGCCCGAGGTGTCCGCATACTCTCCTCGTAAAGCATCCTTGCTGAACGAAAAACACATTTCTTTTCTTTTTTACTATTCGTCCTGCCGCTGCCTATGCGACGACGAAACCCACCCTTTCTTTGGTCAAGTAGTCATAGTCATATTTTCATGGCACTACTTTGAGATGCTCCTACTACTGCTGCACAGAATTGCTCTCCATTTATTATCAAGTTTTGAAAATCTAAGGGCATTATTATGGCAGAGCAGGGTGACACAAAGAGTCGGTTCACACAGAAACAGGCACACACATACGGACATATACTTTTTACTGGTGGAAAAAGTTTTGAAAAAGTATGCAAATCATATATGACTCGAGGGAAAATGATTTTCGTTTGATGACAGTGTTGGAATATTGCTACACCCAAAAAGAAAAAAAAAGAAAAAAAAACCGCCCCCGACAAGGTCTAAAGTCAAGGGTACAAATGAAATAATTTCCGAATTTTGTTCCCCCTTCTTTATTGTTGTGTGGTTCTAACAAATTGGGCAATTTGAAAACATTTTCTTTTATTTTTATATTTTTTTTTTTTCGAAAAGAATTTAAGTGTTTTTAAAGTCGTGTCGCATCGGTCGGCTGGACAAAAACACTGTTTGAGGTGAAAACAGAGGAAAAGGTTGTGTGTGTAACATCATGTCGAAGGATCAAAGTCACTTGCAAGTTAATTTAAAAGTGTATGTGTACTCGTAGGGGGGGGGGCTACACATACACGTTATGCAAACGACATTCAACACACACAAAAATTTATTGCATGACTGCACCCAACCAGCGCTTGACCCAATTTCACTCCTTGGAAAAGTCGGAGTAGCAGTAGCACGCCAGCAGTGGCAACAAATGAGCATCAGTGCAGATAAATCCTTATAAGGATTACATAGGATTCTGATACATTTACGTATCAAAGCTTAACACTGTCATGGTTACCGCATCACAACTCTATGTTGAATTTGGAATTATGGTCAAGTGGGGGTGGTGCTGAGGAGTCGAAGTGACACAACGTCTTCACTTGTTTCTATGTCGCTCGTCGTGTATCGGAATGTGACTGTGAGCAATAATCACATGCACGTCTTACAAATTAGGACGTTTGTCGAGCGAATAGCAGCCAACCTTGACTTCAATTTGGTGTGTCGTTGCGGTAAATTATTACAGGTGAGAGTATTTATACGTCAAGGCATAATGATCCTAATGGGGACAAAATAGGAGGAGCTTAAGGGTATATTTAAGGGTATTTTGAAGTAAGCTATTAGTTATTAACCTAGGTCCAATCATCCTGAAAGGCACTACACTTGAGTATTCCAGTGAGGTCAAATACCTGGAAGTTATCTTAGATATGTGCCTCAAGTGGAATTCTCACCTCAACTCCACAACCGTAAATTAAACCAAAAATTATACACTGGTCGTATACCAAGATGGTCAGACCAGAGCCTTAGCCTGGTGGCCTAGAGTTCTCGGACAGACTACAGCCAAAAAGCTCGATAAGCTTCAACGGTTGGCGTATCTTTGTATAACCGGTGCCATGCGCATCTGCCCTTTAGTAGCTCTAGAAGCTATAATTGGTGTATCGCCATTACAGGTCTTCATTAGGAAGTCTGCCGGTAGAAGCGCTTTTAAACTACAACTTATTCGTAAGTACTAACCAGGTAATCTCACGGGTCACCTAGACATCACCAGCAATATTCCCGATCAGGACATGGTCTGCACCGTCGCGTCGCTGATGTTATGTTAAGTGAAGATTGCTTTGGCTCATATTGGGGAACGTACTACATGGTCAAACGGCTAGACCCAAAGTGTCTAGTATGGTACACTGATGGAACGAAAATGGCCCGACCAGAATCACCGTCCCTTTTGGGATCATTCCCTAGCGTGTTTCAAGCTGAGGTCCACGCCATTGAGATCTGCACCTTGATTTACCTACAGAGAGGCATCAAGTGAGCTAACATAAATGTGTTCTCAGACAGCCAAGCCGTACTTAAAACTTTGAGCTCCTACTCTGTGGACTCAAGACTGGTAAAGTGCTGCCTCAATGCTCTCCAATCCATAGCTACTCACAATTAGGTCATACTTTGGTGGGTACATGGTCACAGAGTCATTGAAGGAAATGAGATTGCGGATGAGCTGGCCCGTTCAGGCCCTACTGCCAAATTCTCAGGGCCACAACCCTTATGTCGCATTAGCTGGGCAAGAATCTAAGCCTTAATTATTAAATGGGAACATAATCTCCGACTCTCTCATTGGAGAGATACCCCAGGGTTTAGGCAAGCCAAACTGTCAATTAAGCAATAAACATCACAGGGAACTTCTAAACCACAGTAAGAAGGTTTAGAAGTCGGTCATTGCCAGTTACGATACCACCTAAACAAGTTAGGCCTTTTTAGCGAGACCGATTGTCGACTCTGTTTAGAGGAGGTCGAGACAGCCGGCACTTTTCAGGGTCAGACGGCCGGCGTACCCTACACGAAGAACTCATTACTCAACCAAGCACCAAGGTGATTTGCCTCTTGGACTATTTAGTATCCTTTGACACAATAGGTCGCAGCATCAGCCCTGGGGCAAGATCCGTTAAAAAAAAATAAAGCTATATGTAGGTATAGAAAGGGTTCCACTGATGGCTTGAAGGTCCATACCCGTAACTTCGTTTTGTGCCATTTATTTGCATCCGAGAAATGCAACAAAGCAAACCCCATTCGATTTGTAAATTGTAACCAGCCTAGCAGACAGAATTAATGCAAAAATATGCGATCTGTTGGCGCTGTCCTCTCCCTCTCTGTGTTGAAATGACACAAAAATGAATAAAAACGATTAAAATGTATACTCGACTACTGGCGCCATACTAAAACTCCATCATCATAATATAGTTTCAAGTTGTTTTTGTTGCTGTTAGCACCGTGTATAAACTAACATCCAATCCATTGCAAGTGCCGAATAATCCTTTTTGGCTCGACACAAAAAAGCAATCAACATTTTGGCATCCATTCAACGTCTTTTTCTTGACAGTTTTTCGCCTGTGTACTGCATGTCCTCCCATAATATCACTGCAACTTTAATTCCAAAAAATATTAAATTTTAATACTGAATGCACACAATCACACACACACACACACACACACATAGAAGGAAAAGGAAGACGAAGCTCCTCGACTGCGGAAGATTACGACACCAAAATCATCGGTATATGTGGGTCGAGTCCTTTTGCTTATTACGCGCGGCGCAAATTTTTTATAGCTTATTACATGTATGTCCAATAAACCATTTGGCCGGTGGCATTGGAAGGGAGCAAAAAAAAAAAAGAGGTTGTACCGCAACAAACTCCCCTTTGCCCTAGCGGCAAAAAAAAGAGGAAGATTTCTACCTAAATGTTTTGCGCCTATGGGCGAGGATTCCTTCATCGTTCATTCAAAGTTCATGTTCATGTTCACATTATGTCATTCAACTCCGCCCCAAACTCGGTTTCGGTGATGCTCCTTTTTTTTTAGGTCTAGCAATTTATATGCACCTAAATAATGATCATTCCCTGCTATCCACACCCGATGCCCGAGCCATTCTGACGCCCGACGACGACGCAACGACAACGACGGCGATCCAATAAAACTGAGATTGGCTAAAGTTGGCTCATCCCTTAAGCGCGGCGGTGGGTGGTTCTGCTGGTGCTTGTGGCCGTTTCGTCTCGGTGTGTCAGTAGGTTGGTCGATTCTATGTGTGGAATCGCTTCGGTTTATGAGTTCTACTTATATTTATATGCTTATGAATATTTTCGACAATACCTACTCGTCCGCCGAGCAGAGGGAGGCTTGCGAAATCGTAAAGTGTCCTGGCTGTGGGTCATTTCGGGTTTTATTTTTATTGTTGGGCAATAATATGTCATACATATAAAATACAATTTATTTCGAATCAAAATCAAAAATTCATTCGTTTCCGTGTCCTTGTATCCGATTTCAATCCTAATAGACAGTTCTTCCCCGAAAGCAAACACACATCCTTGTGGAAAAAAATAAATAAATATATAATTCCTGTTCGCCAGCTAAATGCTTATGCTATACGACGACGCCGACGACTGTAATAGTTTCCAATTTTAATTACTCTCTCCGCGCGTCGTTTTCCAGCGGAGAAGGTCAGGGGTTGAGAAATGTCAAGCTACAAGTCAGTAGCATGAAAAACCGACAACAATGCAAAGTTTTCCTAGCTCCACTATGATTATTTTCGTATCCTGGATGCTGCCACAAAAACCATTCAAGTAAAAGCCACAACGTAATACAAGGTGAAATGCATTTGCGTAATTCCGTAATTATTTTATCATTTCTCACCTATTTGTTTGTCTGTGTGACGTTCTGTTTGCGGGTGGTGGTGCAGGTGGCGCGTTCTTTCTGTGGGATTGGCATGGCATACCTGACTGCAACTGCATTAGACAGCAGCTGGAGTGGGGTGGATAGGTACTCGTAGAACGTCGAGTTTACATTGGAAATACCAGTGCCATGGGTTAGAGAAGAGTGAATCTTTGGGTCGATGGCCTGACATCCATCGCACCGGTAGACTAGAACGTATAAATTTTGGACGAATGGGACACTTACAGTGGGGGGGCGAAAAATGGTTTCATTCATTTAACACCACGTGATGGATTGCTGCGGGTAATTCTGTCAAAAAAGGTTTGAGATGTGAAGAGGCAGACATTTTCTTTTTTGCGTTTTACACGATCATTTGTATTTATTTTTAATATTTCAATGTTGGAATTGGTAATTTTTTTTCTCCCTCTTAAAAACGCATTTTAGTCCTCCACTGTACATCCTTTCTACCCCCCCTCCGAACGAAAATCTGCATAGAAGGCTAAAACCTAAAACGAAAGATTTCAGCAGATTTGAAACTTTATATTAAAGATCCTTCCACCATGAACGAAAAAGGACTTTTGAAAGAAGGAATACGAAAAAAAAACAACGTATAATTCGTTAAAACGAAAAGTTTTCACTTTAACAGCTACACTGACGATAAGTGCGATAAACACTCTAAGAATATGAAAAATGCATTAGAGAGTAGTTTCCTCTTTTCGTCCTCGACTTCTCGTATTTCTAAACGGATTTGCGTAGCAAACTTTTTTTTTTTACCGAAGGATTTCAATATTTCGCACAGTAATGCAAAAATTGCCTTTTTACACGAGTAAAGGGCCATCTGTAACTTGCAAAGTTCCTCGTGATTTAATCTAGATAACCCATAAGCCATAAATAACATCAGTAGCTATTAAGCTGACCGTTTATGGCATAAAGATGGTGTCCATCGTTGACATGACTATTAATGAGGTTTGACGAAGTTCTAAGTCACTAGTTGAATGCTGACACATCAATGTAAACAGATTACGCACCTGACAGCTAGATGTCAAAAAAACAAAATACGCATTAAGTCCTTAGTTAAATGTTAGTCAATTAGTTATGGCCTCTGCCAGGATCATCTTGTAACAGAACGTTTGAAAGTTTTTTACGTCCACACCACGAAAGGAACTTATGTATGTATATCGAAGGGCATTAAAATATTTTCCCTTCGACACTTGTGTGAAGGAAAGGAATTTATGAAGTTGGCCGAGACATCCTTTAACAAGGCCACTGAAACGGGAGTGTCTTACGGTATCTTTCTTTCTTTTTATTGTGAGCAGGAGTAAACACTTTACACACAACAGAACAGCCGCCTTAGCAGTGCAGTGGAAAAAAAGGAAATCCTGACAACTACTCCTTTTCCTGGGGCGAAACTTAATCTTTGCAAAAGTTCCCGTGAAATCCTTGGCATTGTTGTTTTTTTTTTTAGTTTTTATTAGGTTTTTTTGTTGCTCCGATTTCTGTTGGTATTATCTAGTTTGCTGGAAGCATCACCATCATCATCTTTATTGAGCCAGCTTCTTCTTGTCTGCTGTAGGAGTGTATAAATCTTACTTCTTCCCCGATTGTGTTTAGATATGTTTGTGTGTGTGTGTGTGTTTTTGTAAACTGAAGAGGATTTTATCAGAAAATCCAGGTGCAAAACGTGATCAAGTTCAAAATCGAATTACACTGGCAGGAAGTTTGGTGAATTTATCGCCCCCCACCGCTCTCCTAATGTCCTGCACACAAACACAAATACACACACATACACGAAAACTTTGAATTGAGCAAAACTGAAACTGGATTAGTGGTACCCCATCTGAATAAAGTTCACAAATTTGTGGCCAACTCAGGGATTTGTAGGCGATGTGAATTTTGATCGATTGGGCGGGAATCCCACGTTTTAGCTAGATAGTCCTGTTCCTGTGCATTGTTTACGTGCACAAAGCGTCATTAATAAAATTTTGTAATTTATATGATTTGCAATTGAATTAAGAGTCGATACGATTTCCTTTCTTCTAATTAAATCGAATTAGAGAAGCGGGTGGATGGGGTGGGTGGGTATGGCTGGTATCCCTTTTCAACTTGATTAGGAGACAAATGTAAACAATCCAAGTTGACATTCATGCTTTAGGGGGAATAATCTGGAATCCAGTGTGAAATTATGCTGCGTCAGAAATTGACATATTGTTTAAGAATTTTCAGGAATTGCAAGGATGCGCATGCAGCAATAATAATCAATGTAATTTATCTGAAATAATCAAAAGCAAATTGCTCCTCATCGAAGCTGGTGGTAGAGTGACTGTGGGGAATGCAGATGAATAGGAAGCAGTAGTTCAAAATGGTCTTTTATGTTGTCGGCGGATTGAAGAGATGGGGGGAAGCGAAAGGTACCGCCGTCAATGTTGAATCAATCTCAGTTTCCCTGTCCAACTGGAGGGTTTTATTTTTTCCAGAATCTTTCGATTGAAGGAGCAGTCCTGTTCAACATCGCTCTGTCAGCTTAAATTAATGATGTATTAAACCGAAACTAGAGGAGTTTTCTGTACTGTCTGTATACCTACCTATCTTTGTTTGTATACGGAAGAAGAGATAAATTTTTACTCATTGCTCTCCATTCAAATGAATGAAAAATAGGGAAAATATTTTGTTGTTGAGTACATAGATTTGTAGGTACCTCGAGCTTCAATCTCTTCTATACCTCAGCTCATCTTCACACTGGCGAGCACGAGACGAGATTGAAAATGATTTTCCCGAATACTATTCCTTTTATCTGGGCCACTAAAACGAATGACGGGATACATACATAAATACAAATATAACAACAATTGAGGAGCAAAAAAAAGGAAGAAGAAGGAAATAGGAAAAGCGAATAACGAATAACGGAAAGCACTAGATGAAGACATTTAATTTTTATAAATCCTTTACGATAAATCAGGAAAAGTGAATGAATGGAAATTCTACTGAAGGTAGGTAGGTACTCGTTCCTGTAGTGAAAATTCGCGCATTCAAGTGTACTCTGCTCTATGTTTGCCTTTCTATAGATTTGTTTGGAGAATTTTTTCCCATCTAGTAGTATCTATAGAGGTACAAATGTGTGTGTGTAAAATTAGACAGCTAATTAAAGTCGAAAAGTTGTGAAGTATGGAATCGGAAAGAAGTGGAGAAATGGAACGAGAAAGAGGGCGTAAGAGGCTTTGAAAGTTTTACAATTCTGTTAAAACATCGATCACAAGCCGCCCAGTTAAGTGCTAAGGGATTTAAATCCCTAAATGTTTTGAATACCTAGTTTAAACGCATTGAAAATCTTCCAAACAAGAGATTTAATGATACACGAGTCTAGTGCTTTGAACGCGTCCTGACTGTCCGTTATTAGCTTCGTCACCAACAGCTCCGCCGCTCTCTGCACAGCTAGGAAGTCAGCCTGAAATACACAGCAGTCATTTGGAAGTCTAAGGCACTTATTTAGCCCCGGTTCTATTGATTAGATACCAGAGCCCGTGCCGTTGTTGGTTTTCGACCCATCCGTATAAGCCGCAATGTGTGTTTGCCGTGTAGACCATATGTTCCGCCAAACTTCTCTCCCTGGATACATCGTTTCATACGGTGGTGTAGGGAAGTCCAGAACTAGGAGAATGTCATCCGTTCTATCGAGGTTGCCAATTCTAAGTTCTCTCAAAATAGCGCTATGATCATAGCTTCTGTTTCTGAAGTAGCCTAAGTTAGTGAGTCTAATCGCACTCCTACTTGCCAGCTTGCCAGGTGCATTGTATGAAGATCGAGTGGCATAAGATGCAGTGCCGTGAGTGTTGTGCGCAGGGCTCCCATTATGGCAACACCGGCTGTTCTCTGAACCGCTGCTAATCTTCAAAATATGATTCTTTTGAGAGCTGCTTTCCACCAGACAAGTACCACGTACGTGAGTGAGTATGGGTCTGACCATCATTGCGTAAAGCTGACTTGAGCCCCCAAGTTTTTCTTGCTGTTCTTTTACAGATAAAGAACGCATTGAACGCCTTTCTGATTCTATCCTGTAAATTTAAATTCCAATTAAGCTTTCTATCTAGAATAATACCCAATACTTTGCAGGTTCTGATAGACAGAGTTCAGTACCGCCTAGCTTTGGGAGCTTGAACGTTGGTATCTCGTACTTTCGGGTAAAAAGAAATAGTTCCGTAGGGTTAACGTTAAGTCCTCACCGTCGCCAATGTGGCTTCCATGATTTCACTCAGTATATTAGTAAATTTGCCTTGAACTAACCTTGAACCAAGCCTAGCTTCCCGCAACCATTTTTCTGCCGTCTCCGAACGGCGAGTTGGGAAGCTTATACATGACAAATGATACTCTTGAATGTTTGTCAGGCATTCGGAAGAGGTGGGCACTGTGAAAAACTTTTTAGGTGTTTGCGGCGGGATTCGAACCCAAGACCGCTCACTCAGTAGTCCGACGCACTAACCTCTGCGCTACGGTGCCTACCCTATTTTACTATGCCCTAAAGTGGAATTAATGGTTCTTCTGCCTAGCACATTTGCACCCAGCCAAATATATCTTGCTCCACATTTACCATACCCAGTGCATTTTTAATAGCTTCGCCCTCTACATTGTTGAAGGCTCCTTCTACATCTAAGAAAGTCGCTAGGACGTATTCATTGTGATACAGACTATCTTCAATCTTTCCTACCACCTCGGGTAGAGCAGTTTCTAATGATTTCAGGTAAGCGTGTTGCGCTTCGTCAAGTTGCCCGTTGCACTTTCCACGAATATGGACATCCAGAAGTCTCTCGAACGTCTTAAACAAAAACGATGAAAGACTAATGGGTCTGATATCGTCATTGTTTGCCGGCTTTGGTAATAAAGGCTACCTTCACCTCCCTCCTATTTTCTAAAGGAAGAACCACAATTTTCAATTCGAAACGGATGTCCATTTATTTGTGTTTTCTTCGCCGGGTAATTGCAATCGAACAGTGCACACAAAACACACCTTCTTCCTTTTTATATTGTCATTGTTCGAGTAACATAGTTGGATTTTCTTTATTTGATTTGAAACAATAGACAGTTTTGTATTTCAATGTCCATTGTCCTTCAACTGGATTTTAATTTCACTTCCACCCTACATCTATGCCCATCATTTTGGTCCCAATTGTAATTCAACAAACGTCCTTAAAGTGATATTAAGTCAAGAAAAATAAAACAAAAAATTAAGCTACGGCGACATCATCCAATAATTCAAAATAATAATGATAAAAAATATATCCCTCTCCAGCTATAGACATAGTGGCGCCGCAAGTTCGTTCATTTGTGAAGACTTCGAAGGAGGACCCTCCCGACCCATCCAACCAACCATATATGTATAAGTTCAGCGGCGAGTCCCTTTTCATAGTAATGTCATAGAATGTCGCAATACTCTGCGGACCATCTCACAACAGTGTATGCCAAGTACATATCCTTTTTGTAATAGCATCAGGAGAACGAACGAGTGGATATGTGTATACGTTCATTTGCCAAGTTGCCATGTTAAGCATAGATAGGGAGCAGATTTGTCCTTGTTTTCACTTCGTATTTCGTTCGTTTTTATTTCCTTTCTAATACAATACTGCACCCAACATCGTACATGGTGTTCGGTGTTCAGTGTTCACCCCGAAGAGAAGTGCAATTGTGAGTTTGTAATGATAAATATTAAAGTGGGTGCTTTGGGATTATGCCAGCCAGCGCTTTAAGAATACAAAAAAAAAAAAACCGCTTTTTGCTTTCATAAAATATTAAGTGTTTGAAGCCAAAAAGTAAAGGATCTGCATTAGAAAGGGATACATGGCCACCATCGAGCTGTTTACCCTAATAAATACAAACAAACAGAATTAATCAATGGGACAGACAACAATTGACTTCCTGGTTGGATCTGGCATCTGGAGATGGAGACGGCGAATTTGCATACATAGATTCCAATTATAATGGCGGAAGATCCTAATTAACTTGTTGAGATGAGCGCTTTGTATGCAGCGCTCGACTAATAAAGGACTCACATACGAGGGCCACTTAATGCGGACCCCAAACTCAACTAAATCTTGTCGTTGGAGTGTGGTTTCAAATTGAATTTACATAAATGCATTGACAGAGAGGTACTCCAGTTGAGAATCTTTTAAATTCAATTATGTGTGCAGGGCAACTCTTTGACTTGTGACGTCTCGTCCGTTGTTGTGTAGTCGCCGGCCTTCGTTTAAGGTTGACAAATGAATGGACAACTTAAGTGAATTTGATTCGTTTTCAAAAAGTTATGAATCTAGTAATTGAGGTAATGTGTTTGGAATTGCCTGATCAAGGCGGATTATTAATGAGATTCAAGAACCAATTACACATCTGTCTATGGATTTGTTTGCCTGAATGAAAAGGTCCTTATGAAAATTTATGACGGACACATTGAGACAACAATTAAAACCACAAACAAAATGTATTGCTATATTGCTAACCAAAATATAAGGATACATCAGCAGCATTTGGCAACTTGAGGATTAATAGCAGACTTAGTTTCTGGATGCAATAAATGCTAAGCAGGTTGATCAACTCAGAACTGGGAAACTATAAATCCAAAAGGTCAGTGAAGCATGGGACACCACAGGGAGGAGTATTGTCGCTCTTATCTCTGAACGAAATTTTGCTCAGCCTAGAAAAACAACGGTGTAAGGTTATATCTTATGCCGATGACATTTCTATCGCTATTAACGGAAGATACCTTCCAACGATCACCGACTTGATGGAAGTAGCTCTAGCTACGCTGGCGAGGTGAGCCAGTAAAAGCGGCCTGGGTATAAACCCGTCAAAAATGGAGCTTGTGTTATTCACTAAGAAGCACAGCATCCCCCAAGTCAACCTCCCAAAATTAAATGATACCCAGCTCAGTTTCTAAGATCACGCCAAATATCTTGGTTTGATTCTAGATAGGAAACTGAGCGGGAAGTTGAGCGCACTCGAACGAGTGAAAAAATCCGCTGCCGCTTTGGATTCGTGCAAGAAAGCTTTAGGCTGCAAATGGGAAACCCGTCCTCAGATTATGCACTGGCTCTATACTGCGGTAGTCAGACCCATACTTATGTATGGAATTGTAGTCTGGTGGACAGCACTAGACAAAGTTAGCTATGTAAATATACTGAATAAAATCCAAAGGTTGCCGTGGCCGTTGTGGTTAGTGCATTGGACTACTACGCATGCTGCCCGGGTTCAATCCCAGAAATAACACGATGCCACCTCTTTCGAATATCTGACCAGCAATCAAAGAGTATCATTTGTCATGAGAAGCTGCTCGACTCGCCGTTCGGAGTCGGCAAATAACTATAGGTCCCTTCCACTTCGTGGAAAAAACAACACGCACACACAAATGGTTGCGAGAAGCTAGGCTTGGTTCTGTATAGGACTGCTGATGCCGTATATTTATTTTTTTTAAATCCAAAGAACTGCCTGCATCTGCGTTACTGGAACTATGTGAACCACCTCCACGGCAGCCCTTGAAACGATGTCAAATGTACTTCCGTTGGATATTTATAGTAGAGATAAAGCAGCAAAAACGGCGTTGCGACTCAAAGAAACCTCACAGTAGGAACCTTCTAACATAGGGCACGTAAGAATACTCTCAAGAAATAATCTAAGTACAGGAATTACGAACTATATGACTCATATCCTAGATTTCAATATAAAATATAGGACTTATATTCCCAGCCAACAGGAATGGGTACGAAATATCTGTCTAAATGACGAATCCGCCTTAGATATCTACACGGCTGGATCCAAGACAGATCCACAACCTGCAAGATATTTCCTCAACGGATATCAATGGAAATTTACCCAACTCTCAAAATGGTTCCAAGAGTATCTATCAATAAGAATCGACTCATGTGGCAACACAATGGACCTACTTTGGTCTAACTCTAACTAAATCCTACCAAACATGGGGATAGCCACCCAACCTAATCTCAACTAACCAAAATATTAAAAGAATCAAACTATCCGTTGGGATATTTTTAAAGTTGCACACAATTGCATCCACTCCACATGTTTGATGTACATGCCACAGCTACCACCCAAATGAAAAACTGCGGTATACCTGTATACGTGCCATTAGATTCACACCGAATATCCTGGCTATGTATAGCTGATTCGTGAGCGTGACTCAACATGAGGCATGTGCCGACATTCATACCAAAGCGATTATCGTTAATAAACGTAATAACCTTCTCATTGAGGATTCCTTCGCATTTTGCTGACCACAGTGGTGTTTCGCCCAAATAACCGCCATTCTATTACACACTCGATAATTCCAAGGTATAAGCTCCTGCGAGCTGCGAATCCTGAACATTGCTACGGTGCGCGGTGCCGTTCGTCGACATCGAACATATTGTAGACGCGCCGCACCAGTAATTTATGTTTAAAGTTTTATACAGGTTATGTATAATCTATCCCCAAGTGGTATGCACATACACATGCATACAAATGCTAGTTAGCTTATACAAGTAGCGCGTAAGTAATAACGCGCGCGTAAATTGTTGACTTTTAATAGAGCGTGCCATGCAGATCGATAATAAAATTGCGCTTCATCAACAATCAGGCGTTATTATATTCAGCTGCCGGTGAATGTCCTTTTCGGCGGACGTGGTAGAAATTTCGTATTCAATTAAACATAAATATGTGTTCATCCGATTCACACTCGATTAGTTGCCTTTATTTACTGGGACAGAATGCTTTTGCGCTGCGCTTAAATAAGAATTGATTTACATGCTCGTACCAGTCGAGCGGACGACGGTGGATAATTTTTGAGACAAAACCGATGCGAAATTTAAAACGAGGACGCCAGCATAAATGGCAGCAACGAAAAAACCGAAATAGTCATCGCGTATCTATTGGCCAGCCATATGCTGAAAGTGGAATATCTGTGACCTGTGATGCAGCAGCAGCAAGGACACGTTCGGTTATGTGCACTACACGTCCCTGTAATGGCTAAAATACCATCCCTTACTGCTCTAACCCCATCGACTAGGAGACAGCAGTGAATGTCGCCAACATTTATATGGCATTTTTGCCCGTTTATCTGCATTATGACCCCTATCAATCGTTGTTTTATATCCTCGTTTTTACACTCACACTGGCTAAGGTTAGTTGGGCTTGGAGCCGATACAGTGGGGGGCTTTAAAAATACTCATATGTATCATATATATGCGCCCACCTCTATGGCCGTGTGTCTTGGCAATCTTTAACACCGTCGACGAGGCAAACAGAAATCGATTGGTGTTCGGGGATTTTAGACAGTTCGGGAATATAGTTCCTTCGTCCCTGTCGTCTTTCACACTCTCCTGTTCATTCCTAGAGACAGAGACGACCTTTTTCGTTTGTGTCATCGTCATCGTCATCGTCATATGAGTTAACTTTGAATAAATAAAATGCCATGACATACATCCATATTTGTCTGGCTATAAGTCAAGAGGGAAGAAAAATAGGGAATAAAACAAGAACCCCGAAAAAAAAAGGAAAAAGAAAAATGCAGAACAAAAGAGGGTTGCTCTCTGCTATCGAGTTAGCTAACGCGCGATGGATATTCATGACAATCCTTCAGATGGTTTAAATTTGTTCATATTTCAGATAGATTTCGTTTGGGGTTTAGTCGGGCGTCAGCAGATAGATCGTTTGTTTGTGTGCATGTGTGTATATGTGTGTGTTGCTAATATTTGCGAATTAGGTGTGAATAATGGAGGTGGTGATGTTTGTATGCGGGATACAATGGAGCTGGGGATCATTTGTTCGTGTTACACGATGAAAATTCTCTCTTTTGCCATTGGCACGGATGACGGAATCTCAAACGAATGTATATTTATATGTATGCAGTGTAAATGTGAACAATTTATATTTTGTTTTGGTATGTTTTGTTTGCTTTATTTCCTAAGGCGATATCGGTTCACCTTTTTTGATTTCTAGATTTATTTTCTTTTTACTTTTTATGGAGCAACTGTGCGCTGGATGGAAGTGAGTTTATCCCACTTAAATCACGTAGGTACCCATAAATTCAATGTCAAGTTAAAGAACAGGGTTAAGAAATTTTAAGAATTTCTACAAAATTTTTGAAAACATCCGTTACTATTTTTAGAAGTTTTCGGCCGCGATTTTATCGAAGCAAATATCTATGGAGTTTTATTGCGATAAAAAAGTATCGATTTTTAATTGGTATATAGCTTAATATTTAAGTATAGACATTTTGTTTTATTCCAGACACTTCTGAATATACCTATTATTTTTTCCAGGCTGAATCGAAATATTTATGTACTAAACTAATATGTGAACTATGATTTAAGTTTTTGTACTATATTTCTTATCTTCTATAATTTTGAAAACAAAACATATTGAGATAAAATTTTGATTTTAGTCGTTAACTGAATTATTGAAAAAACAATACCCACACACACCTATTATTTTGTCCAGCAGTGTATATGTATATGTATGTATTCTTGCTTTAAGCGTGACCTTGACTGGGCCGTCAATAACAGCAAAGTGGAAGATAGTAGGAGGGGAAAAATTACAAAAGAATAAAAACAACGAAATTATTAAATTCCCTTAATGATAAGAGCCTTTTTACACATACCCGGCAGTCGGTTACCCGGCCCGGTAAGCTGGTTTTCTCAAAAAATGTTGCGTCAGATTGGGCAACGCCTCAGCCATCGATGAGATGCCAGATAGTCACAAATCGTTATGCGTATTTACTGACGTCTAACGTCTGGACCCTGTATTTGATTTGGCGGCAGACGGACGTGGAAATAGGTTAAGGAGACAAGCAAATGAATTTTAAAATGTATTAAATAAACAAAATTGACATTTATGCGCATACGTTCATTTCAGGACCTCCAAATTTGTTATGTACATACGAGTTAAAATACCTTCCATCATAAGTTCAGAAATACATCCAAGTGTATGGTTGTCATAAGTACTGCCAAGTCTGTTAGCAAAACATCGATCAATCGATCATCCGGGGACTTCTTAGATGAATGGAAGTTTTCACTAATAAGCCCAATACATAAATCAGGCTCAAAACAAGAGGTTATTAATTACAGACCCATTTCAAAACTGAAATTAATACCGAAAGTTTTTGAAGCTATTGTTAAAAAATGTATCTATGATGAGGTAAGGACGAGCATCTCAATAGAACAGCATGGTTTTGTTAGTGGTAGATCGACCGTAACAAATCTCGCTCTGTTTGCAAACTTTTGTATCAAAGGTATTGAGTGTGGTAATCAGGTAGATGTAATCTATACTGATTTCTCAAAGGCATTCGATAGAGTTCAGCACGATATTCTGCTTAAAAAGTTGAATTGCTTGGGGTTTCACTCAAATCTTCTTCGTTGGTTCCAAAATTACCTGACTCACCGCAAACAAAATGTCAGAATTGGAACGGTAGTATCTAAGGAGATCCTTAACCACTCAGGTGTTCCTCAGGGTAGTCATCTAGGACCTCTTCTTTTTATACTGTTTATTAATGATCTTCCTTCTAGAATTCGTTATCCTAATTGTTTGCTGTATGCAGACGACTTAAAATTATACAGATCTATTAAATGCGAACTGGATTGTCAGAGACTGCAGTTAGATGTAGATGAAATCTCAACTTGGTGTGCTGAGAATCGCTTATACTTGAATGTAGCTAAATGTAAGAGTATTACATTTACAAGATCCCCATTACCAATTAAATTTGCATATCGCATTGATGGTTCACCGCTCGAGGTGGTCTACAGTCAAAAGGACCTAGGGGTTATTTTCGATGCAAAATTAACCTTTAAATTACATGTAGACTTCTTAATTTCAAAAGCCAATAAATTACTTGGATTCCTAATGCGCAACTCTCGACAATTTTCTGACCTGTATACGTTGAAAATTTTGTATATATCCTTGATAAGATCATCCTTAGAGTATGCCTGTTGTATATGGTGTCCATCGTTCAGAGTGGATGTTAATCGCATAGAATCTGTGCAGAGAAAGTTCTCAAGATTTGCGCTTAGAAAACTTAATTGGGTTGACAATATTTTGCCGTCATATGGAGATAGATGTCTTTTGATAAATTTGAAGTCTCTCGAAGCCAGAAGAAAGTACTATCTAATAATGTTAGTAAGGGATACTTTCTGTAATCGTATTGATTGCCCTCAACTGCTTTCTCTTTTCTTTTTATATGCTCCCTCAAGACCATTAAGGATGAGACAAACACTCTTTTTTGTTTCCCATTCGTACATCAACTACGGTAGATCCGATCCTATTTCCAGATCCAGTTCTGAGTTTAATTCTATTTGTCAAAACATTGACTTGTATCAAAGTAGGTTAATTTTTAAAACTGTTGTATTAAGTTTAGTGTAATATCTACATATGTATTATTTTTAATCTTTCATTTGTAAATATTTTTCTATCTCTTCTTATATTGTTTTTGTAAGTTATAAATTATTATGTATAAATTTATCAATATTGCTTAGTCTAAGAGAGATTATGTATGTATTTCGATAGATGGTAAATAAATAAATAAATAAATAAATAAATAAAACGTTTTTGCTTCTTAAATTTATTGTTAAATTGCCGGTAAAGGAAATTCCGCAAAACAAATACAAAAATACAAAAAAAAATCTATTTTTGTTACTAGAACGGGCCCGCAAACGTAGTACATCGGCATCACTACATTTCCATTTTGTTTCGATTCCAAAATTCTATAAAGTAATTCGCTTCTAACTTCCAAATGGCCCTGTGGATCTACACACAAATGGATAGACCCAGTATACTAAAACTAACCAAAAAAATGCCTTTGACATGCTAAACAAGATCCAGAGACTAGCATGTTTGAGCATTACAGGGGCAATGAGAAACACACTAACAGCAGTCTGAGAGCTAGCTTTAATGAACATCACCCCACTTCACCTAGCAATACAGGAAGAAGCAGCCTCATTCGGATGCCACTTAAACCTTAAACTGCTAGCAAAGGAAATCATAGTGAAACTCATATGGGCGCCAGGGCATGAAGGACATGAGGGCAAGGAAAAAGCTGATATCTTGGCCAAAAAAGGAGGCCAGGCCCTCACTATGGCTTCCCCTGAGAAGACACCAACAAAGTCATCACAGAATGGACAACAAACCATTTAAAAAGTTATTGGAACAACTTAGAAAATCAGCAACACAGACAGACAGACAACATTCTGTTAGGTAGGTAGGTAGGTAGGTAGAAGTGGTGGTTTCGATGGAAGAAAACTCAAGTAGCGCGTGGAGCTCTCTCTAAGGTCGTCGAAGAATAGCTAGTATGCGTTGCCTGGCTCTCGCTAGGGCTGGACATTTGCACAGAAAGTTAATAAGCGACTCTTTTTCATTTTCATATTTGCAGCTACGACAGAATCTCCTATTGGCCAGTGTCCTGTACTGACTGCCACTACTCTAGCAATGTCTTCATTCTGTAAACAAACAATAGAAACTATGGAGCATCTGATCTCAGAGTGCCCTTCTCTACCAAAAAGAAGAGCAAAAACACTAGGCAAAAACGTACTAATGGAAGAAGACTACAAAACCATTTCAGTCAAAGGGACTATCAAATATCGAAGGGCTTTGTATAATTCCTAGACAAAAATGGAGCACAGTAGCCCAACCCTAGTTCCACTGCTAGTGGATATCTCTACCGTACCCCAGATTCATCATAATCATAATCATATCCTTCGTATGAATTAAAAAAGTCAAAAATAGATTTTTGGAATATATGGGTCTTTCCCCAAAGCAATTTTGCTCTCCGATGTAGTATTAAACAAGGAGCGAGGTTGGGCTAACTTGGATTCTTTTGTTGAACAGGATATCGCAACCGATGAATTTGTGGACGTAGCCACTTCTGCACTTGAAGTCATGGAAATTCGTCTTTTATGATGAACTGATGTCACTTATAGTTTTTCCTATGCAGAATTTTCCTTTATTCTCATCTCCTTCAACCGCATCGACAGAATGCATTATTCATTTCCATTTCCTAACCATCCACCCATCTGATTTCGCTGATATCGATTTCAATCGATAACATTTTTCTCCAATCCCATTGTATCCACATTTCATAAATCGCAGAGAGAGCAAAAAAAAGTGAATCCTTTCCCACTGAACCGATACCGATACTTCCAGCCGTTCACCTTCTTTTTAAAGCAGTTCCCTGCGAGGACGTGACTTGAATTCCAGCCAAACAAGGCGAAGATAATTTCAATAATGTGGACACATTTCCGTTGTGTTTCTGATACGGACCCGGAGACACCCCTCACCCCTGCCAACAACGGTCGGGGCTCCTTCGATAAACGACCTGACAAATTGATAGACCTTAATGATTATAGGCTGGTGAAGAAGCAATAATGCGAAGGCCTTTAAACTGTTTAATTATGTGGCAAACTTGAACTTGTTCAAGAGCAGTTCGTCGGCTATAGCTATTGCTATTGGCCACCCTTATTGATTTCCACTTTTACGTAGTGTTGGAGTGCGTAGCGTTTACTATGTGCTCTGTTCGTGTGTAGATATGGGAGATACCAGATATGAAAATGGATTATTAATATCCTCGTGGATATGCATCCACTTTGAAGTGAATAAAATTTCCAACAGGTGATTAGAACAGATGACACCTGTGCAAGCGCGCATCCATCCGTGTGTGTTGTTATTTAACACTCCAAACTGATTTGTTAAATTAAACGGAATATACTCGTATCTCATGGAAACCATTAACCCAAAACGAAAATTTAATTCCAAGCGCTGGATGCTTTATTATTTTCAGCGCATGAAACCTAGAAGCAGGAAAGCATCCTTTCCACGCATTCTGGGTGATATCCTGCCGGCAGTCGTACATGCATCCGCACGAATATCGAAATTCACGCCGTCAGTAGGCAGACTGCGTATTAGTATCTAGTAGCAGCAGCAGAAACCGTGGTCGAAAGGAGATATTGACAAATTAAGCCTATTACCGTTTTGTTGCAGATTGCACTCATTGGGACGTGGTAATCATTTTATACGCTCGCATGGATGTTCGGAAGTTTTTCACAAGCACTGGATGTGAGTTGACCCGGTTTTTGTTTGCAGACCCGAGGAAAAGTCTCTGCCCTGGTCTGAAGTGTAAAATGTTGTTTTAGCAAGTAATCACTTTGCTAGCCACTGACGCGTTATCGCTCCTCCAGCTCGGGATTTTGATTTTTTTTTTTAAATTTGCATTTCACTGGAATCACACTGAAGTTCAACTTTGAATACTCCTCCGTCCTCCCTTTTATTTGCAAAGGATAAATTCAATATAAATCGCATTTAATGGCGAATTGAGTAACTAATATGACGGATAACCGCTAGCTAAAGCGACATTATTCGCATGAAAACTAATCTATAGCCGCTGAAGGGGAGGTGGCGGCAAATTGTCTTACTCCGAAATGCTTTTAGGCAACCTATCTGGCGAACTTCCTGTGTGTGCTTAACCAAAGTGCGCGCGGAATATCCTAGTCTGCAGGAGCCAACCCCAAAATCGGTCTCCTGGGGTAAGTGCGGATAATGTGCGGTTTGATAAAGAATTAATACGTAATATAAGTGAAGCGAAAGTGTACTCCTGAAAGGGTTGGTATACTCGTACATACGTAAGTGCAAGTAGTTGGATCTAGGCTGTGGCTGCGTTTATTGAATAAGCGATGTGCCACTTTTCCAGTTCGAGGAATTTTGGCGCTACTGATTGGGCCCATCGCGATCCCCTGGTGCCATCTACTGATGGTAGCCAAGCCGAAACATTTCCGTCTAAACATTTGATTTCCCTGTAAAATTTTAAAATTTGATTTTGATTGTGGCCAGTGTGGCTGTATCGAAAAAGTAACTCCATAAAACTTTCTTGCGCGAACGAGCAATGGCATGACATTCACAAAGGACCTAAGTCATTGTAGTATCTGCATTCGTCCGTACTAGAATGTCCCATTATTTTGGCATGCTTTCTTAGGAGACAGTGTCCGGAAAGTATTCCTATTAAAGTATTACTTTGGTCCTTTTGTGATCTAAGGCCGACCAAAGAGCCTTGGACACCCTATATCCCTCTATTCCTGACCATCTATGGCCCGCCATACTAATAAAAGTATTCTTTATTTTCGCCCTGATGCTGCATGACGATGGCGATGGTGCTAAGATTACCATCTCGGTTATAGGCTCTTGCTAGCTGATGTGCGAGTTAATTTCCTTCTACACCAGAGTGTCCTGGCAGCCAACATAGTTTAGCCCTGTTATGTCTGCTTAGGGTTTTGAGTGCAAGGCGATAACCTTCTACAATTGCGATTGACGATATACGATGCTAGCGCTTTGAGATCTGCCTGACTGTCGATGTAGATTGTGATATCATTATCTGATATCAGCTTCGTCACTAACAGCTCCGCTGCTCTCTGTACCGCCAGAATCTTTGCCTGAAAAACACTACAGTCGGCCGGAAGTCTTAAAGACGGTTCTCTTGAATAAATTCCAGAACAGGTACCATTGTCGGTTTTCGACCCAACTGTGGAGACCGCCATTTGTTTTTGCCGTGTAGGCACAATGCTGCCCCAACCTTCTCTCTCCGGGAACACCTTTTCGTACGGTGTATCTAGGTCCAGGAATTCCAGGAGTAGGAGAATGTCATCCGTTCTGTTGAGGTTGCCAATTTTAAGTTCATTAAGAAGAACTAGCTGCAATCTCCACTGATGGAAAATTTTTGGCGATGATTTCATGAATTGTTTTGAGCATAGCCCAGCTTCAAGATATCGCAGAAGAAAGAATCAGTGGAAAATTTATTAAATTCATCTATTTTTTTTGTTTTTCAATCCGATCCGCTGAGTTAGGAGCTGTGTAGGTAATGACAAAAAAATTGCTTTCCACCCCCTTTCTGTCACATGCTCAGCTCCTGGCAGACCGATTTTGACCAAACTCCACAGAAACACTCTCAGGACAATACCAAAGATTTCCCTACAGATTTCAGCTCAATCGGTTGGGTGGTTTCGAAGTCCATATCATACACACAGACAATCTTTGAGTTTTATAGATATACATAGATAGAAGAAAGCGCTGTGACCGTAGCTTCTATTCTTGAAGTAGCCTAAGTTCGCAAGTCTGATCGCATTCTTGCTTGCCAGGTGCATATACTGATTAAATTAGGCGAATATGAACTCCTCGAAGTACGATATATCAGTTATTCAGCAATAACAGTTAAAAGCAGAAAGAAAAACATCGATTTGCTGGACAGAAGTTGATTATACCGCAACAAGTACTGTGATATTGACAATATTGACAAACATGTCAGAAAGCAGAAAACAAAACTCAACGGAGTACATCAAAGCCTATTTGTTTAGCTCTTCCTAATCCACCCACGAAAAAATGCCATTAATTGCCATATTTTACCATTTATAACTTGCTGTGTAGTTATCAACGATAATGTCAATATTATTCCGCCTATTCCTGCTCAGCGGCGCGGTGGCGACGTCCTGTTCCACTTGGTATTGTTTGCCTTTTGGATATACGCGACTACGACTACGACATAGATACGTACGTAGTTTTTGTATTTTTTTAAGACTTCATGTTTTTTTTTATTTTATTGGTAACAACGAGAACGACAAGTGCTTCACCCCCGCACTGCCCTTGCCGCCACCTAATTTTTATTCGTACACAATATTTTTATGTCGTTAGAGTTGTGAACAGACCACTCTCTACACACTACAACCCAAGGAAATGGAGGAGGAAGGCAAAAAGAAAGAAATTTAAAAGACAAGCAAAATCCAAAAGAGAAATCAATAAAAGAATATTCGCTCGACGCCATTGTTATTATGCGGTTGTCTCGGTGCTGCCAAAATGTCTGAGCCCAGTGATGGGGAAGAAGCAGCTATACACAACTAACAGACATACATACGTACATACGCTTACTTGCCTTGCTTAGCTGGGTGACGCCGATTACGAAGGCAAAGACGACGATAAACTTCAAATGCCTCGCATCATTTGCCTTAAGGTCAAACGCGACCAATATATACAACCCACAGATACAAAAGTACTCGTATCTACAACCGAGGCCTAGCCCACTTTGCCTTTACAAGGCTATGAAATATTTAAGGATAGTAATAGATAGCGCCTCGTCTTTGGATTAAATTATAACTTTATCATTCGAAATCACGTGGCCAGTGACTAACGCTACGATTTATGTACTCGTAACGGAAGACGTGACGCGACGTAAACACAATCTCGGTCCGTACATGACCGCATTTTGATTAGCGCTCCTCTGAAGGCGATGATTTTAATCAAATTAATCGAATGTACTCGCCATCGATTGTTAAACTCATTTGCAATTCCCCAGCGAGAAAAAAAATTAGATGGACGAGGAGGCTGATCCCTGGTGGTTCAACATGGGTTGCGTTAGCATATGTGAAAGTTATAAACGCACGTCATATCTGTTTAATAAATTTTTCGCTCGTCTCTGAAAATGAATCGAAGACGGTTTAGGTATCTGGCACCGAGATTGACAAAGTGCCAGTACACCCAATCAATCAATACTTTTGTACGTTTATGGATTATCCTGTAGGTGGTAGCTCGGGGGTGTAAGGTGCTATCACTGATTGCGAACATTAGGCAAGAAGACGGAGGGAAAGTTTCATTTCATTTTCACGAGGGAGCCAACAGCCAAACCAAACACTTTTACAAAATAACGATGGAAAGTTTTTCCCTCTCTATCCATCTCGTTTACTCTTCAGCGTCGTTTCTTGTAGAAAACTTTGGCTAAGGATTGATTTCTTTTCGGTTGGATGTACGAGTAGTAGCATGCGATATACTTGTAAGAAGATTGAACGGAGGGTGGCGCGGCGGTGCGGTAGGGTGGTTGACATTTATTTTGGATATTCTACGAATATTTACTTTGATAATAGTTCTAATTGAAGACGAGACATCGTGGAGAGAGTGGACAGCACAGGACAGGACAGGACATCTCTGCTTGTCCTTAGTAAAAAAAACTTGTCCAAACCGCACTCGCACTCGAGCACTCTATTAATTGAATCAATATTATGTTTGACTCTTTTGACTTGCCATCCACCAGTGCATTTTGATCAGGATTAAAGTTGTCTTTAAAGATTCATTTCTAATATGATTCCCCATTCAAAAAAAAAGACACGTGTTTTATCACTTTACAGATATCCCCCGGTGTTAGTTGTCCCCCTTTAAATTTATGTAATTGATTTGAGTGCAACACATATCTGTCAATTATAAGCTCCCGTGCCACTTATCTTTATAGTTCCGAAGCAATCTTAACCGAGCAGCGAGCGCTATTACAATTTATCTAAAAATAAATTACATAAATCGGATTGTAAGTTGTATAGTGTTTTTTTTTTTTTTTTTTGTAAAGGAAACAAATCTAGGGAACTGGGTGATGAAATTAAGAAAGCTGCTATATTTTTTTTTTTTAATTGTCGTCTTCGATTGGGATGGAGAAAACCGCTTAATGAGGGTTGTTAAGGCCAATGATGTGTGTGATTTAACAATAAGGGGTGACAGAGTCTATATGAGGCGTAACGATGAACAAAAAAGAAGATTTATGGTAAATGCCACATATTAACCGAAGAAATAAAAAGGGGTGATTCGAAGTGTTTATAGGGTGAGTAGGTACAGACGTATTTATGGCATTCGATTTGTATAACGAGCGCTATAATCGTGTGAATAAGGAACTGTAATTTAAATATAAGGGATTATGATTTGGAAATTTCATCGACTACAAATCATTTGACAGGGGAATGTCAAACGTCAATGTCATCGAAGATGTTTTTCGCGGGGAAGTCGCAATTCAGTTTATTTAGCAGTTTTATACATTTTCTTTTATTATAATAGCCCGTGCTTTTATTAAATGCATAAGACTTGGGGTAATCGTGTGGAGCATAAATTTGAAAGTTATGATTATGATGAATCTGGTGTTACGGTAGAGAGGTGCGCTTTTTTTTCGTCTAGGAATCATACAAAAGAAGGAAGAAGACTAGAAATCTCGCAAGAGAAAATCCGACACCCAAAATCCAATCTTCCCATATGATTTTCATCTGTCAACTTATGGAAATCCCATGGAAACCAGGATTTTTTTGATATGTTTATTTGTTCACTACCACTTGCAACAATAGCAAATATATCAACCAAATGAACTCTTTAAACAAGAAATATTTTCTGTCTGATTCCCAAATAGCAAATATACAGTGTACTCTCTCCTTACGGACACCTCTCATAACCGGACACCTCTAATAACCGGACAGATTTCAAAGAACGGAAATAAAAACTCGATTTTTCATATAAAAAACTCTCCCATAACCGGACTCTCTCATAACCGGACACGGACACCAATTTCCGTAACCGCCATAGAATGTCGCTCTCTCTTAACTTGACAAAACACATCTACGTATAGCAAATTATTTACATACTTTTTTTTTGTTTTTGTTTTTTTTCCTCTTCTAAGCACTTTGCAAAGAAACGAAACAAAAATGTAAACTGTGGAGCGTGCCTTTGCGTTATTATCACGTTCGCGGTCTCGCGGACACATAATTTTCGGTGGAGAACGCTAGAATGACACACGCATATCTCCGACATTTTGAGAGATATTTTATATTATTTTATGCAAATTTTGTATAAAGATAAAAATGATTCCGCTGGTCACACTGAATTGAAAATTTGTCTCTGGTAGAATTAAATAATGCCGGAATATGGAAGTATAGAAACTGTATTTCTCGTCGGGGTATTCCGTCTTGTCCTAACATACCTAAAATTCTTTGACGGCATATGCCATCATGACCCGCTAATTTCCTTAACCAATGAGGGCATACGTCTTGTCCGCGAATATCCAAGAACTATGTGCACTTATAAATCCCGTTGCCCTTTTTGAATAGGCTTGTATGTTAAGTGTATGTATGTGTAATTTCAAGCTTGATTTACATAGACAGAAATATGAATTTTTCAGTAATTTGTGTTTATCACATAAAAATGAATTCATTTATAAAATAAAACTAATACCATTTGTCTATTAATTGTGTTTCGTTGATGTCAATTTATTTTTTTCCCCTATAACCGAACACCTCTCATAACCGGACACCTCTCATAACCGAACAAATTTCTCGGTACCGTCAGTGTCCGGTTATGAGAGAGTTCACTGTACATACCAACCAAAATGAATTAATTTCCATCAGTTGACAGATAGAAATCATACGGGAAGCGTTTATTCTTTTGGGAGTTCATTTTGGGTAGAATATTTGTTTTGATGTTTTTTTTTTTAATTTGCTTAAATTTAAAAGTGAAAGTACAACACGGCACTGCTCCAGAAAATTCTCTTTCTTTTCACATCTCATTTGTTAAGATTGGTGAAGTATGAGAGCCGCAAATGGTACCTATACTACGGAAATAATATACAGTCAGCGTCAAAAGTGAGTAGACAACAATGCATAAATTATTAACATTCACTTTTCCTATAAAAACAAAAAAGATATTAAATTTTGAAAAACGGTTGAACAAAGTTTTATTCAGGTGCAACAAAATAAAAAACAAAAAATTCACAAAAAACAACAACAACTATTTTTCTTTTAATATTAATGTAAAATGGTCCATAAATAACGCGTCAAAAGTAAGTAGACACAATGAATGATCATGTTAACATTTGGTTTAAAAATGATTATAAATTAAATTTAATATTTTGTGTGTGCTCCTTTAGCTTCTAGTACTCCTTTAATTCTTCGCGGCATCGATTCGACGAGGTTATTCGTTACCTCCGATGAAATATTTTGCCATTCTTCAATCAATGCTTGTTTCAGCTCCTCTTTGCTTCTAATGTTCCTTAGCCTTATTTTTCGGTCCAAGTGATCCCACAGGTGCTCGATGGGATTAAGGTCAGGTGATTGTGGGGGGTGATTGAGCTGGCTTGGGGTTCTGTAAAGCAACCATTCCCTCACAAGGTATGAGGTATGCTTAGGGTCATTGTCTTGCTGGAAGATCCAATGCCTAGGCAACCTTACCTTTTCAACACTTGGCTGCAGATGCTCTTGTAAAACCTTCAGGTAATCAGTCTTTTTCATTGTACCATCAATGAATACAAGATCCCCGACTCCTGACGCCGCCATGCATCCCCACACCATCACATGACCCCCTCCCTTCTTGATTGTTTTCTTGCAGTTCACTTCTTTAAATGCTTCATTCTGTTTTCTCCAAATTTTGTTCCTTGTTTGGTTTCCGAAAATTTCAAATTTACTTTCATCGGAGAAAAGTATATTTTTCCAAAAAGAAATATCAGCATCTTTATATTGCTTTGCAAAATTTAATCGCTTTCTTTTATTGACTTTTGAGATGAGAGGTTTTTTTCTAGCCACACTGCCATGTAGTCCAGATTTATGTAATGCTCGGCGAACAGTACTTGCACTTACAGGTATTTCAGATGTTGATGAAATATTTTCCGCAATTTTAACTGCACTTGACGCAGGATTTTGTTTCACTTCATTCACAATATTTCGTTTTTCACGTACACTAAGCCGCGTTGGTCGCCCCGGACGTTTAAAGTTGCTTATTGTTTCAAAGGTATTGAATTTTTTAACAATTTTCGCGATTGATGAATGGTGTCTTCCGACTGTCTCCGCTATTTCTCTTAATGTTTTTCCTTTTTTATGCAGGCCCACAATAATTTTACGTGTTTCTAAAGATATTTCTTTTCGCATTTTGTTGTTTTATTTAATTGATGTTATGTAATTTTTCACAAGCACTGCTCTCGATTTATACTCGCTTTCAAATCAAGCAAACACAATAGAATGAACCACTCCTTTCCTCAAATGCATTGATCTCTCGCTGATCTTCTTTTGAAAACGGTAAAGTTAGCGGATTACTATCAGAAGATTGAGAGAGATGAAGTGTCTAAGTAAGTAGACACTGTCTACTTACTTTTGACGCGTTATTTATGGACCATTTTACATTAATATTAAAAGAAAAATAGTTGTTGTTGTTTTTTGTGAATTTTTTGTTTTTTATTTTGTTGCACCTGAATAAAACTTTGTTCAACCGTTTTTCAAAATTTAATATCTTTTTTGTTTTTATAGGAGAAGTGAATGTTAACAATGTATGCATTGTTGTCTACTCACTTTTGACGCTGACTGTATGTACATACAGTTGTGTTCAAAATAATAGTAGTGCTCCACTCGAAATATTAAAAAAGCAAGAAATACATTTTTTTTTATATGCGATATATACATTTTTTGATGCAATTTTAAGGAAAAACATTTAACTAAAAAAATTCAACTCCTAAAACGGTTGTTACCAAATGAAGATAAAAAAATATTACCAAAAGTTTGGATTTGAATGCGAAATCAACTGTTTAAATAAATAGTAGTGCGATATTAGTCCTTTGGTAAATTGATGCAGAATTGTAAAATTGTGTTTAAAAAGTTTACAAACATTAAGAAAATAGCACGTAAATTTGTCATTTAAAGAAATAAACACAATAGAAACTAACTTTAACAATTTAGTGGGCTGCGTAAAGCATTGGACAATTGAAAAACGACAACTCATTTTAATGCTGCGGGGGCAGGGAAAAACGTGTCGAATTTCAAAATATTTTTGGATGTGCCCCTACTATGATTGAGAGTGTAATAAAATCTTGAAAGAAAACCCGGGAACTCGGGGTCGCAAGCGAAAAACTTACAGAATTGATAAAAAAACCGACCCTTTTGACTCGGCGAAAGTAATCAAAAATGATCTAAAACTTAGGCCCAATATACACGGAGCAACTGAAAAACAACCAAACTGGTTGGCAACCTGAGTAGCAAACCAGTTACGGACTCAGCGGCGACTCGACTCCATACACGAGGAAACTTCTTAGTAACCAAAATCTCTAGTTGTTCAGTGTCTTCATAGATATAGGGCGTGAAAAACCTCCCCGACCAGCAGGCTAGTCTGTTGTTCGCTTATATTCGACAAAATAGAAACTGAAATCAATAGGCAACTCGACAGGCAAATCAATAGCCGACTGGTTACAAACTGGTTTTTGTGAATCGCAAACGAGTTTGCAACCAGTTGCCTCGTGTGCGGCGTCCCATTTGATTACACAGGTTACGACTCAAAGCAAACAAGTTGCCAACTCGAATCGCTAATCAGTTTTTTTTTCAGTTGCTCCGTATGTATTGGGCCTTAAGTAAACTAAATATTCGTAGGCATCTCATATAAGATCAAATACTTGTACGGAGTCATTGACAGCGCCACTTCTGACTTAAAAACATGTAAGGTCAGAAGAGAACAGTTGTGCAAAAGAACTCCTTGAATGGCATATCGACAAATGGCATAAAATATTGTGGGCGGACAGAAAAAAATTATCTATTACAATGGTATTGGCTCTGGGTGATATGCGCCCCAATCGCCCAATACCAAATTCCGCCCTAAATACAATATGAGTACAGTAAAACATGGTGGATTTAAAGTAATAGTACGGGATGGTTTTTCGTACTACGATGTGGGATCAATCCATATGATAAAGCAAGTGAAGGATACTCAAGTGTATGTTGATCTATTAGATAATGGAATGTTACATTCCGTCGAGCATGAAAAGCCATTAGAAAAGGCCTGTCAACAGGATAAGGACCTGATATATACTTGTCGAAGAGTCAATGAGTAGTTTCCGGTAAAAGAGATTGAGGTTATGCCATGGTCATCACGGTCATCCGACCTTAATCTCATAAGAAATATGCTGGCCGACGATATAAAAGAGGTTTTAGATGCCAAATCATCCAATTTTCAGGAGCTTCGGCAAGTGATTCAAGATGCGAGGAGTAAAATTCCTCCAAAACGGAGTCATGGTCTAATGGACTCCTTGCAACGCAGGTGCACGGCAGAGTTGGACCATAATGAAACTTTGATAAAATATTGATGTCAATTTAAGTTGTCTGTGATAGTTTTGGTATTAATTTCGGTGTTATTGACTTAGTTTTCTGGCTTTTTAACACACACTACTATTATTTTGAACAGCACATAATTGTATTAATATTATAATTTATTTTTTTCTTCCTAACCTATTTATGTAATCTTTTGTATTGACTTTGAAATGATGAATACAATATATGAGCATAGTGTTTTTACTATAAATATGTTTGAACAAACCATAACTTTGTTTAAAATCCACTTCAAAGAAAAGTCTATGAAGCACTACTATTATTTTGAACACAGCTGTATATGATCTTTATAAATTTGAATTTCAATGAAACTCCGGCGATATTATATTGCATGTGATAGATTGGCAAATCAAACAAAAATTTCATCAAATTGCAGCTTTCGAAGAAGTTATTTGAAATTGAATTAATTTTTTTCTCTGTTTTCGTTTGAATTCTCGACTTTTTTCAAAAGGTTTACTCAATGTCAAGTGCAATATAATTTCGGTTTAAATACTCTGCGTGAGTTCACTGGAAATTCTTTAGGAAATGTGCTGAACTTTCGCCAATTTTTTTCCCTGCTTCGCTGAATTTTGCTAATCCTGCAGTAGCAGCTCATCGTTTTCATAATTTAACCATAACTAAAAAAAACCTCCCCATCCACCCACCGCCCGATAGATTCACGATAATTTCTCATTTACCACTTAATTTCACATGTTATACCATTACCAGCCCAATGATTGTGCCAAAGCGCACCCGTAAACTATACTCCATCATAATTATAGTGCGCATTGTTGTTCCTCACGAGTGCACTCTGCTGCCACCTCCGCACTCACATATGCGGATTATAACAACACGTATGGTACGAGTATAACAACAAATGAAATAAAATACAATAGGTACAAAATATTATAGAACAGTGCTGTTGTTCAGCCGATATATCGGTAGGCTGGGCACAAGATGTCGGCTCGCCACTGCTACTGCCGCTAACGAGTTTGTTAATTCAATTCTAGAATTAATTCGAACGTTAATAAAAAAAACAAGAGGAAAAATAAAACAATAACAATGTTTTTTTAAGAGGATTACACACTATGGGCGTGTGTGGTGGAATCTACAATAACAGTAACAAAACAATTTGGGCTTTTGGCGGCCGGTTCTCATGTTCCATCATCGCATCGGTTGGGTGCGAGTACCATAAGCAGACTGCACTGCAAATTGCAGTATCTATATCCAGCAATAACACGGTACTGAGGCTAAAAATTCAATTTCATGCCCCTTTGGGTAAACAGATCTATTCGACGTAAAGCCCTCCGTAGCACATATACCCACGTATGAAACACATAACGTTGCACTGGGTGCTGAAGTAGAAAATTATTGCGGTTTTATTGTTTTACGTAATAAGGTGGACTTCATCGAATGGTCAGAGTGGGCCACTGTACATAGTTGGAAGTTGATTAAATGTTTAATTATTACTTTAATGCCATTTAGATGGGAAACATGGGTTCAAAAAATCTGAGAATCTGAGATCCCAAAAATAGAATAAGCAAACAAAAGAACCCTCAGATGTCATCCCTTAAAGTTATAGCGATTCAATGGCGACCCCTGGGGTTATCACTTGGATACACTCAATAATTAATTTCGAATTATACTTTTATTCCATCGAATAAAGTGGTATAGAATAGTAGTGTGCTCAAATCGTGTTAGGTAAGTCCACCACCGGCACAGCGCACCGCCTCCACATGTGCTGATGACGACGATATAGATCTTAAATCACTTGTCGTCGCACCGGTGCGGTGGTTCGTTGTCATCCGACACTCAAATACACACATTCGTATAGTATCGTTGGTATAGAGAAATACAAAAACACCTCTCACACATCACGACCACAGCTACCGGCAGGTGTGAAAGCTGTCACTTGATTTACCTCTAGCGATAAGCTATGAATAATAGAATATAAAAAGAAAATAGAGGAAATGAAGACCAAACAAGCACTTTTATTGCTTTCGATTGGAATATCGGATTAGACTGTGATTACGGGTACCTACCTATATACCTAGTACATATATCATGGATTGTGGTTTTTAGCAGTAGTTCGGTCATCTATACCGACTAACAAACGCACAAAGGATCACGACTGATACTTATAATGATATTGCACGGGAAAGTAAGAGCCACATAAACAACCCCATCCTGCGTGAATCTCCTTTAATACCACCGCAGATTGAATACTACCTAACAACACAATCTTCCACTGATTCGTTTCTATCGAAACCGAAACTAAGACCGAGACCGTGCCCGAGACCCACCTACACACACAAACGCACATACTCGTATAATTTGCCACCAATAGACAACTCTCGCGACATCCCCAATTTCATTGCTTGTAAATCCGAAAATGTTTCAAACGGATTATGAAATAATTGGATCGGTTTTTCGGTCCTTGGCAAATAATAGCAAATAGTCGTTGTATACGAGTATCTATAGTGGTGCGAGTAGTACCCCCAAGTACGGAGGAACGCCATTTGGGGATAAGGCAGAGACTGGGTGATTTGCCATTGTACCCCCCTCGCCCTCCCCTGCCATTGGAAAAGAAACTGGGAATCGTAGCAATAATTGTAAATATTGATGTTTGGCAATACGGCTGTTTGCGCCCCGCACCTAATATTTATATATCAAAAGGCAAACCGCTAACGCATTCGTTGAAAACCGAGCAAAACCTTCTTCAAAGGGCATTAATTCCCACCCCCCGCCCGCCGAACAACAAGAATTGGTTCAACTGTTGTGTGTGTAGTGTTCATAAATCTCTGGTGGAAATCCCTTGGAATTTTTCTATTCTATACTGTAAAGAGATACTACAGTGCCGTGGTGTGGTGATAGGACGAGGACCCCGTAATGAAATCCCATCGCATGTTAACGCGATGACTTTTTTTTGGCCGCACCGCACCGCACCACGCAGCACAACATCGTGGGATAACATTTGTTACAAAAATTTTCTTTTCTAACAAGTATTTGTAATTTATCAGGATTTCATATTGAGGATTTGGCTCCTCTGCCTTCGGAAAGCAGGGCGCAAGGAAACAAAGGGATTTCGTTTTCTCTTTTGTGGATTATTATTAGTGGTGGTGATGATGTCTTGCTTTGTGGCTTGTCTTTTCTAAAACGTTGTATCTTGTTTTATTCTTTTTTCTTTGGTTTATTTTTTTTTTTTTTAAATCAAAACCTTTCCACTTCATAATCCAATCGAAGAATAGAAAAGACTGACTACGCACTGTTAGACCAGCATTGTCAGTGTAAATTGATATTTATGACTTGCATCTAACGATAATAAAAGTGCCGAATCGGTGGCATTTTTGAGAAGCAATCAAAATTTGTCACCGGCCTCCACCATAATGTTGATTCTATCTAGTAGAGAGAGGCTTGTATTTGTATGTATTCCTTGCCCAGTCTAAAAAAAAAAACAACAACAACAAGAATGGATGAGGAGGACCGCACGGAATGGGGTTATCCATAAAACATTTAAAATCCGATTGCTCATTCGGTTTTTTTGTCTTTTTTTTTAATGTTTTTTCCTCTTAAAGGTGGTGGCTCTAAATTAATGGCCAAAGGAAATATATGTAAAGGCGTTAAAAGATCATTGGTTAGTGATCATTAATCAGGAGAGGTTTGACTTTGAATTTTGTATTCAGTTTCATTCACATTGGACGTGATAATGATAGCATTCATCAGAGAGGTCGAACATCGAAATGGGCAATATTGAATCGTAGGTGAGGTGAATATATCTAAAAAAGAACAAATAAAAAGTCGTGTATAACAACGGTTGAGAAAAAGTAGCTATTGGGTAGATTTATCTTAACTTCAGACCGGAGGTGATAAAAAAAGTCGAGAATTCCGTAAGTTTGTCCTCATTTCGTAAGCAGAAGACATATGTAACTAGCTTTTGATTATTCATAAGTACCCACCCATAGGTATCGATGTATAGGCACTTTTTGAATGGTTTGCCCGCACAGACGAAGAATAAAACAATCTCAAAATCGCAGAAGAAGAAAGTGTAACCTAGATTATGCGTCAGATCCGAATTGATCTTGTTACACTGCGTAGCTAAGTAAAAGAATGAGAAGGCACTTTCTGAAAGAGGCGGAATTTCGACGTCCTTGAAAAACTCGCACAGCAGCTTCACGGGAAATGAAGAACAAGGGGCAATTTTGCTCTAAGAAACCCATTTTTCTGGAATCTCAGTCTGTGCAGAAACCGTGGGAGTAACCTACGTCACTAGACCACGTAGAGTTGACTGGGAATTAGCAACGATCATTAGCTCTAAAATTAGATTGGTATGGGCTATCAAATCCTTTCAACCGCGGTTCAAATCACCCGATGTAGATGGAGTTTTCCCAGCACTCCGTCAGGAGGGAAAAGAGGAACTCCTGGCTATGTACCGAGTCAATGCAGGTGGTCTTCATAGCAAAAGAGGGGAAAACGGATTGCAGCCATTTCTTCTGAAGACTATGGAAAAGGTTGTCGCTAATTATAAGAGGAGATTCTTTGCAGACCCCTTACATTATTGACAGCATACGTATGGAGCGGGCAGATCAACTAAACACCATAATCCACAGTGCACTGGACACCAAGGAGACTGTACTCTGCGCTTTTCTAGACATGGAAGGAGCATTTGATAACACTTCTCACGAAGCTGTTGGCTGCTCCCTGAGTAGGAAAGGAGTTGACGATACTATCATATGATTTGTACGCGAGCTACTAGACACAAGATCGGCGGAAACTTGCACGACACTTCATACCATCAAAATAAACATCACTAAGTTTTGCCCGTCAGGGGGAGTACTATCGACTAACTACTGGAAACACTGATCAACCTCAGCATAGACTGTCAAGCTTATGCCGATGACATTGCTCTAATTGTCCGATGGAATGAACCTGCAAATAGGACGTTTCTAAGAATGGCCAAAGAAGGAATAAGAAAATGACTAATAATCTTTCCCTTCTTGGCTTCCTCGGAGATGATGGCATCAGGACATTTATCTGGTCAAAAAAACTCGACACAAAACTCAGTAATAAGAAGAACTGGAGCAACGAATCTATAATTTACAGGCTGAGTCCTCATACCGTAGCGTAAGTGGTTAGTGCGTTGGACTACTAAGCCAGCGGTCTGTAGGTCCCTTCCATTCGTGCAAAAATATAACACGCACACACACGCCTAGGTTCACCCCGAGCTGTAGCGCCAACTAAGTAAGTAAGTCCTCATACCATTAAATGGTACACGGATGGCTCAAGAACTGAGGAAGGAACGGGGACAGTAGTGTTTGGGCCAGGAGCTAGACTTTACACCAGCATCTTTCAAGGTGAAATCTGTGCTATTGATGGATGTGCCCAACTTGATCTTAATAAGCGGTACAACAGACAGCAATAATGTCAGATAGCCAAGCAGCTATCAAGGCAATAGAGGCTCAGACCATCAAATCTAGAATTGTCCAGATAAACTCCACTCCAAATCTACTGGATAGCAGGACACCTATGGGGATAAAAGAGGCGGACAAACTAGCCAGAAAAGGAGCCGCCACACCATTCATAGATCCTGAGTCCTTTTGTGGCATAAGCGAACACACCATAAAGGATGAGCTCTGATCACGACTTGATCTTGCTGGCCCGCGTAGCTTTGTAAAATAATAATAAGAAGAAAGTGTAGCCTAGATGATGCGTCAAATGGGGGGAATCTTGGTGGTCTTTATGCTTTTCAGAAGCATGCTTGCACACTCCAAATAAGGGAACATTTTAAACGATTACACCTTTTAGAAAAAATGCGTTAATGTTTTTGAAATTTCATAGTTCATTGGTTACCTTAAAAGCACTGCTAAAACGGCTCTGCGATTATTTCATAAAGAACTTATTTAGACGAACTAGGACACAAATTTGTAGCTCTACATCAAAATGTGTCAGACACTGAGAGTTTGTTCCCTGAAAGCTTTCCCCATTCTATACACGCCTAATTGAAACTCTGACAACTTCCATTCCCAAAATGTCCTTAAATTTTTGTGTTTCAGAATTTGCAATCAATCTTATCCCAAGTGTCTGTGTCTGTATGTCTGACTTTAAGGACATCAACATACATATAGAAAAACTCCAACAAACAAACAAACTAATTTGCCTACTTCGCAACATTGAAAATCGATGAGGCATCACGTAGTTTTGCTTCAAAATAACAAACTAGAAAAAAGAGAATCAAAAAAAAAAAGAGAATGAATAGAAAACAAACAAACATCCTCCTAACATACATTTCGCAAATCTCTCCAGCAGAACGACGTAATAGCACATCATCCCACCCACTACCACCACCCGACGAAACGAAAAACAGAACATTTCTAGCTAAGGGAAGAAGAAGAATAATTCCCCTAAACTGGGTCAAGCTTTTTAACATTTCGAGTGTGTCCTACAATACATCCCTGAAGCCGCAATGTTGGTGCCACCACCCAAACCACCCCTTCGAGCTACATATACATATGTAGGTCCCAATTTACACACTGGCTGGTATGTGGCGAAACAATCAATTACGTTTTGGTGTGCAACAGAAACAGGACTACCACCGGCAGCAGCAGTAGAAAAAAAGTCATCCCTTGTGCCACCCGCATCTAATGAAAGTCTCGTTTTATCGGTTCGCCAGCATGCAGCAGGGAACGCGCTCGCCCAGCAAATAAACGAAACAGCGGAGCATGCAAAAGGGGCAACGCGCCAGTTGCATCGTGAGGCTTAGAAAACAAAAGGCCATGCAACAACTTCCATTGCTCGCCCCAAACAGCCCACAACAATGCTCAATAGATCCTGCTAAGCGCATTTCACTATCATCCTGTGTCCATGCGTTTCGTCCATCGTATACGGTATACCTACGATTAATGGCTTTATGAATGCGAGCTACTACCAAACCATAACCAACCAACACACTTACTTGACTTTGCTCTTCTCCTTTTCAGTATGGTTGTACTCTTCTCACAAAAAAAAACAAGGAAATTCCTTTATGAAATATTGAGATAGTTCGTGCATTCAATTAATGTATTTGAAATGGGGTTAGATTCGGATTCGGAAGCAGGATGTGGGTACGAGTGCGGGTGGTGGTTTTCTGGTTCTCCTGACAGGCGTATTCAGCTAATGCGTTTAGAGCGTCGTCGTTGGCGGGAGTATGTGCCAGGTTCAAAGCCGTTTAATTGACTAATAGAGCAAAGGGTGATGGTGGGTGCGGGGATGATGGTGGAAATGGAAAATTCCGAACACATCAGTCGAGCACAGCTCTTGAACTTTTTTATGAAGTGGTGTTCCTGCTGGTGTAGTGGTTGTGGGCTGCATATATACTCGTAATAATGCACTCGGACTACATCACATCAACCCATATTTATTGCGGTATTTTTTCCTCACCACAGAACGGAGAGAGTAGGAGTGGAATAAGCGGGCTAACACTTTGACAAAAAAAAAATGTTGGTACGACTGACACGAGTTCCATTGGCCGCACAGCCAATTGTCGAATGGAGTGAGTAAGTAATTGCAGACCGTTGCCGATTTCCTGACATTGTCTTTGAAATGGCTGATGTCATGATGTTTGGATGGTTTTCTCCGGAAAAGGCTTTCGTTATATTTTATTCAATTTAACGAATTTAGGAACACAATGACACAGGGAAGGCCAACATCAAGGATGAAATGAGAATAGTACAATGGCGGTGAAAAGTTTTGCGATACCTGAAAGAAAGAATGTCCCGGTTTAAGGGAGAATCCTGCTTTGTTGCTATTTATTATCGTTGCGTAACTTAACTCTAAAATTGTACCCCTTTTCGAGTTATACCTATTCCTACCCTTTAGAAAAATCCTTGGTCAAAATGAGAATCAAATATAGAAATCGAAGAAATTTAATTTATTTAACACTAGCTGATGCCCGCCCGGCGTTGCCCGTGCACTAAAACAGTCGGGTTACAATGTAAGCATTGTGATAGAATAAATGTTTTCGAACAAATGTACTAAAAACCGGATCTTCCAGGAATTCCAATTTTCCTGGAAATTTTCTGGGATTTTCCTCCACAGTGTCCTTCCTTGGGTCAATACGAATCCATAAATCTCAAAATCTTGGGCATCGAAGTATCCATTCTCGAGTTATGAGTGCACACACCCAATAATTTGAGGGAAACAACAAGAACATTTTTATTTCTTTACCCACCCGAGTGGGGTGTCATTTGAAAGAGGATTCATAATAGATTCCATTAGGATCCATTAGGATTCCATTAGTTTAAGGTAGAATCCTGCTTTGTTGCTATCTTAACCATTGCGTATATTCAAAAGGAAACCCCGATGAACTTGAAATTTGTGCAAAATTATAAAATTTGCTTGCCCGCAACTATAGTTCCAGTCATAACTGCGAACATTTGTTAATCTTTGGTCCCCAAATTTTTGGGATACAAGGGCTTATGAATGACGAAATATTTTATTTTTTTACACACCCGTGTGGGGTGTCATATGAAAGAGGACTCATAACAGATTCCATTAGGAACTGCAATTCCAGCAGTTTTTCATATATTTGCAAAATTGTACATTTCAAAGCAGAATCATACCAATTTAACTTCATGTCTGTTCAGCAACATTTAATAACCACTGTCTGGCTATTGAGGCAGCTCCGCATGAGAGTGGGTCAACTATTTATGATGAACATACCCGTATACCAACTCCTTATGCACCATGCATACATAAAAGACGCAGCAGAAGCAGCAGCAAGGAGAACCAGTACTATATGTTATCGTTTTTATATATAAAAAAAAAAAAAAAACAGTTTATATGTTTGTTATACCAACTTGAGATAGAAAATTTAATAATTTCCTCAAATATTTGCCAATTTCTTGATGGCTCTAAGCTAACTAGACATCGTAAGAATTTGCATGATGAGTGTGTGCCCGTTAACGGAAATTTGCAAGATCCTCCCGCCAGCGCCACCCCAATGTTTTAGCCCTTGTGCTGTTGCTCTTGCTGGTGAAGATGGTGATGGTGTCCTCTGTCCTCTGTTCTCTCTCATGTCAGCAGGCCCATTTCTTATGCAATCATTATTTCTTCCTCATGGCGAAGGTTTGACATGATGAACTTGATAATGATAATGATGATGATGATGAGTATGATGATGACTGATTGCATTCGCTATGACACACAACAAAAATAAACACATACTCGCACCTACAACCGCTTGGTCCTTATAGGGTTGCCAGCAAGGAAGACTACATTCGCGCCGCATTCACATGGATGGAGTGGAATATAAAAAAAACCTACACGCACCGCTTGCGAAATTACATGTGTCATAAAATATTACGAGATGATTATGATATTCTTTTACGATGCACGAGCCCATGAAGACGGTCCCCGTAGAACGTATACGACAAACGGGCATGCTGCCGCTGCCGCCGCCGCGACTTTATAAATTTAACATTTTTATTGATATTAGGTGGGAAATTTAACTCAATTTTGGATTTGAAAACGATCCACCAGAAAAGCGGTCCTTTCTGTTTCCCCCCCCCCCCCCCCCCCACACACCCTGTTTTGTTACCGCCTCATCTCTACATTAGTTAAATATGTCACTGAGGTAATCGAGGTGTGAATTTTTTATAAGTGCTCGGGGGGGTAGGGGAATTTTTTGGTTATATTATGCAAATTGAAAAGTGAATTTCTTTTTGTACGCGCATAAGGCTAACGAATAACACATATTTTACTCCTATGTACATGTTATTTAATTTTTTTACGGTGTAACAACAACAATGGAAGCGTGTATAAGTATAAATGTCAATTTTGGGCGGAATGTTTTGGAAATGAAGTCATTAGTCGTAAGGTAAGTCGCCTATGAAAACAAAGCACATGATTCGACTATAAATTTCCATAAATTATAGAGTCTTGTTTAGGTTGGTTTTATTTTCGGTTTTCTTTTTGTAAAACTCCAATTGACGTTAATAAAATTTTTAAATTGTTTTCATGGGTATTATCGACTTTAATGGATAGGTTCATGGTTAAATATGACGAATGTTTGTGGTCTAGCAGTGGGCTGACTTTACAAGTTTTACTTTGTTAACATGTGATTAGATGGGACTACTCAGATATGGACGTGAGAATTTTATATCTGGGAGAGACATTAAAACCTTTAAATATGAAAATGGTTAAGGACATTGGTTTGGTTGGGTGGGTATCGATGGGACGGTTATTATGTAAATCCTCGGCGGGAAGTGAGTGCGGAAATTACTCTAATGGAAGTTCTGGTTAATGTGGTTTATTAGTGAACTAATATGTAGGTAGGTATGGAGAAGTCATTTGTCCAGTGGAAGGACATAAGATTGGATGGATTTCATTTTTCATTTGTTTATTGTAAGCAAAATCATTTATTTATAAGACTTCGGATTAGATTTTCGATATCTGTTTATCATTATAGATTATATCAGCCTGGGGAAAGTACAAAGACTAGCTTGTCTGTGCATTAGTGGAGCACTAGAAGCAACGCCCTCCGCAGCACTAGACACCCTACTTGACATAATTGGCAAGCAAACGACGGCCAGCGTAGCCATAAGATTTAAGGCCATCTCACAGTGGTCACTCCGCGATATTAGATAATCTAACTCTCCCCGAAAACCTAGACTATACAGTACCGAAGCCCGATTTCGACATGGCACTTTTCACGATAGATCCCTTTGGAATCGACGGCAAAGGAGTGGGTGTTTTCTCATAACCTCAATGTACTTCGCCTCCTGATCACTGCAATGTATTTCAAGTGGAAATTATGGCGATCTTAGAAACGCTCTTCCGGATTAGAAGGAATTGTTATATCTTCTAACGATATTTGAAATCCCTGGAATCCACTTCCAACTGTCATTCATCTCTTATAGAGAGTAGCTAATCGTGAATGCTTGTCAGACATTCGAAAGAGGTGGCAGCGTAAAATAAATTTGGGTGTTTGCTGGGATTGAACCCGAGGCAGCATGCGTAGTTGCCTTGAAGCAAATTTTATCAAAATGTGTATGTTTTTACATACAATTCATCGAAAATAGAATATACATAATTACAATTTTTCTTTGCGATTACTAAAAAACAAGCCAATATTTATAAGAAAGAATATCTTATTTTTAACAAAAACAACTCTTCCGTAAAAAACATAATACATTCCATGTACTTAAAAAAACAAAAATACAACAAACTTAAGCTGTGCTTAAGTGACATGGTTACAAAGAATATCGTTCAAAAAATAACAAAATAAGCAACACTTTGTTTTTGTACTAAAAACAACTACAAGCTGTGAAACAAACAAATATTCTAAATAGTGAACAAGTTTGTTCTGTATAAAATATTGAGTGTTCACTATATTGGATTGTTCACTATATCGATGTTCACTATATCGAGCGTCTACTGTATATTTTTTTTTTTTGATGAGGGCTTAGAATTTGTTCAATTTTACATCATATTTGAAAAAAAGTCTGTTAATTGTTTTCATATGAAAAATAAGCACAAAACTTGAAATAGGGATATTTTGCCAAAATTAATGGTGTTCTTTAATTTATAGAATTTGCAGTATACCTTCAAAGCTTATCGAAATTGAGGATGATTTAGTACTTGATACTCCCCCCTCTTGCTGTTATAACTACACGAAATCCCTTTGGCACACTGCTGATGATGCTATCGATGTTATCTAGGGGTATTCGGTCCCAATGTATCACGCACAGTGGATGTGTCCGAATTTCTCTGCTTCAACTGTCTGCCAAGCATCTCTCATACCTGCTCAATGGAATTTAGGTCAGGGGCGTAAGCTGGCCAGACTAGGGTGCTCAATTGTGCCTTTCGAAGATACTCCAAAAACCTATTTCCAGTGTTGGGAAGAGCGTTATCTTGGATTACAAGAAAATTGGAGCCGATACTTGGGGCAAACGGCATGACAATTTCTTCTAAAATGTCTCTTTTATACCGCTCTGTTGTTAAGGACCCATTTTCTACCACGTGTAACTCTGTGCGTTCTCCCAAACAGATTCCACCACAAACCATTGTGTAACGATCACTTGGTCGTCTGTACACTTTTCCCAGTCTATTGTCTGTCTTCAGAGAAAATCTGAATCCATCAGTGAAAGGTATTCGCTTGCACAATTTTTGTGGTTTTGGGTGAAGCCCACACACGCTACTCTACGGTCTTTGATAGTCTGTATGGTCTTAATCCAGAATCTTTAAGTCTTCTTCTTACAATTTTGAAAGATACCCGAACATTTCGCACTTCCAGAAGTCTACTCCTAATCTCAGTTAATGTTGCGGTCCCGTTTCTGAGGGAATCGGTCGGCTTTTTGTGTCACGGCCCTTTTCCTACCTTGTCGCCAATTTCTTTTCAAAAAACCGGTTTCTCTGTATCGCTTTACGTTGCGAAAAATAACGGATTTGGATACATTTAGTATTGAGGACACTTCTTGGTACGAATGTCGATTTTCAATCCAACATATGGCATAGGCTACCTGGACTTCAGTTACGCCTGGCCATTTCTCACGTAAGTTATTCATTTTCATCATAAACAATATTCCAATGACCGTTTGATAAGATTATCGGAAGAATAACCGAAAAAAGCGCGAAACACTCAAACTTGCTTATACCGTTATACGCATTTAATGACCAAATGTCTACTGGCTGCAATTAAAGTGCATTCTGTTAGCCAAATAGGTTTAAATCTGTCACCTACGTATCATAAGAGTACATTGAAACATAAAACATGTTAAAGAAAACATCCCGTTAGTTCATATTTAACCGTCAAACACAAAACCATCATCGTTCCTCTAATTTTGTCCAGCAGTGTAGAAGACCAGTTGGTTGTTTCTTCTTATGAGGCAGGCACTACCAACAGGTCAAAGAATGCTCAAATTCAAAGCAAGGACCATTTTCATTTATACTCACATACATACATACATATGAATATGTAAATACAAAATTCCACTTCGCATCTGCACCTCCATAGAAATATCTTAGTGTCACGGTTGGTGACATTTCGCTTTGGAAAATATCAAACTCACGGTTAAGTAAATTTCGGTAATGCTATGCTAGTTAACTTAATGATTGGCAGGGTAAAAAGGATATACTCTCACAGGAGTATTCATGCACTCGATATTAGAACTTTTTCCTTTACTTTTACCGTGCTCCAGATTGGATTTTTTGTTAAAACAAAAGAGCAAACAAAAAAAAAAAACGTTTTTTTCTTTTAAACTTACATTCATTGTCTCTTGACGTCAGTCTCCTCTTCACTTAGTCCTTCTAGTTTCAATTCCTCATTGGTTGTTTTTTTTCCTGCTATTTCCCCCCCCATTTTTTGTTTGTTCCTTTGCAACACCTCCATCGGTAACATAATAAAGTGAAACCCCTTTTGTTTTATCCTGAATTGATTTGGCTCCGTTTGCTCCATCCACACACGTACGAGATGGATTTTTTTCGGTTCAAGTTGTATACACACTCGTAAGAAAGACAACAAAACGTAGCCCTGCTATGACAGTTCAAAGGGAAGCCGGAACAAAAAGGGCCATCTCACCTCATCCCCTTCACTCATATTGTTAACCGAGAAATGGGTTAAGATAAACGATTGTTGCGGAATCTTTAGTTCGAAAGTAAGGTTTTCTTTTTTTTTTATGAAATATCTCGAGTACCTTCCACAGAAAGTGAACTCTCTTGACGAGGTGGGATGCATCAACCAGTAACCATCGTCGAGGCATCTACCAGCGGTAAGCAACGGCGACCACTCATGCAAATGATGATGATCGTGATTGCATGTTAACCCGCCAACAATGGTAACCAATCCCATTATAGATTAAGATTCACGATTTTGTGTTTTTTTTTTTTGGCGCAAGGGGTTCCGATCCCGCACTAATGGTGCTTAACCTTTTCAAACGAACATAAGAGAATGCACCACGACCGACGGCTGAGACTGGAGAGTCTCGTAAACCGTTTATTATGGGTTATTTGCGTTAATAGTCGAATTAATTTCTCTTCTCGATTTCACAAGACAATTTCCATTAATTTGTTTGCAATTAGGAAGACCGAGTGTCCCACAAGTTTCGGTTTTACATGCGAACTTTGCGCAAAATGTTTGTAGTAACGAAGGCAGCCATTATCTGGCTTTGCTGAAGCGCAAAGTATCATCGGAGATAAAGCAATAAATCAAATTGGTGGAAAGGAGCAGTTCGGTTTATTTCAAACCGAACCACAACCACCGACCGACCAGTCATCCGGCCTGGCAAACCAAACTGAACCCAGACCGTCCGTCGTTTATGACCAAAATCGGAATACAACAAACTTCGGCAGTGGACCTGGACAGTCGGCACTGAGTGTGCTCTCTGATGCACTTTTAGAGCTGACTTTTGTAAATTTGTTTTGTGTACATTTATACGCTACGCATCAGTATTTAGGAAGGACCAAATGAATTCTTTACGTCCGCCCGCCCTTTGATGAGTCGGTCAGCAAGGAGGGTTTGCTTTTCAACTGTGGGTATGTATCGATGGGAATATTAGTCTGTTTCATTTAAAGATGCTTTTGGTAGAGTCATGATTTATTTGAGGACAAACTCGTTAAGGCAATTTGAAGCACAAGCTGATGTATACAAAGGATTAGCGCTTAATTATAGGTCTGCTGCGACCGCTGAATGCGCTTTATTAATATTTAATTATAGGCTGATCGACTTGTGTGCATTTTGGGGGATGCGCAGCCAATTGATTTAAAACGGGTCTGCTGTGAGCTTAAGGCTGACTCAGACTTCCAATTAAATTTAATAACATATATCCATGCAAACATACTAACGCATATAATTTAATTCGGCTACTAAGGAGCTATTATCGGATCGATTGGATTGAAAATTATATGACTGGAGACGGGCAGAGTGGTTTATTGAAATTGGTTGACTGTGTAAAGGGATTTTTTTCTAAAATTCAACAACACGGGGTAATTCCTGCGCCGTCTTAACCCTTCCGTCAATGGAAGGAAATAAATGAAACACAACGAAATAATTTAAGTTTCTTTGTTACGAGTATTATTTTTCTTGTAGTTAACATTTTACATACATAATAGTGATATGACCAAGTATTTTTTGATCTACACACTTATGTCATTTATGTAATAGAATTCTGTGTTGTAAATAGACAGGCTCTTTGCATGCAGTGCATACAAATCTGGGGCCAAATTACCGCATCCGTTAACGAGTGAGTGAATAGGACTCGTTATTGAATGATCGAGTAACCTCATTCAGATGACGGCACTCGATACCTAACGTATCGAATAAAACTGAAATTGTACTAGAAAAATTCTACTACAACTAATAAAGTGACGTTTCTCCGGTTGGTTCAAATATAGAAAAATATTATTTTAGTGAAATTCAAGAAATATTTGAAAGGAAAAAATGGATTTATTTTACTATACGAGTATGTATATCTTCTATCGTACGGCGGCGTTTAAGGTATAGAAGCAATCCGCTTTCACTGCCAAATACTGTGTAAGCATAAAAAAGCAGTAGTTAAAACGTAAATAAGACTTTAATTTTGCAAATTTATCAAAGGGGCCACCACCGGTTTTCATCCTAAACTGTTTGTTGAAGGACAATTTGTTTTTTTTTTTTTTTTTGTAACGAAGGTGAAAATCTCGAAAGATACCGTGGGGTTGGAAACCCAGAGTAGTGTGGGACTCTAACCGCACCAAAAACACCTCCTTTATCATGACAAATCAAAGATAGATCGACAAATGATTTTAATTTCAACGTTCAGTTGCGTTTGAGAAGGTATTCTGATTTAAATACTGGTTCTCATAATTGTCAGATAATAAGTTCGTGAGGTTTAGTTCTACTTAATCTACGAATATTATATCGTATATTTAAGACGTCTTCTATCTCTAGATTAATATGTATCTGCAAACGCACGTTTGTTTTTGACGATATATTTCTGATCAGTGAATGTCTACCAAAAACGAGTTTACTAGTTTATATAAATAAATAATAATTCAAAACGATTACCTTTCTCCAACCCTTTTCGTCCTTAACTGGTGGCAGCATTCCCGTCAGCTGTTGTCACAGTCTGACCGACGTCACTTTGCCTTGTCGGCATTTAAGCAAATTATTCTTGGCCAAATCTGGATGTCTGGCCATAAATTCAACCGGACAATTTTTTTTGGATTGTGTTAATTTTGTTGAGATTGGCCTTAGTTAAATAATTACATATTATGCTAGGTTTCCACTTGTCGATTTTCAATTGACAAACGACGTATTTTTTTGGTCAATTAGAAAATTGGCAAGTGGAAATAATGAAAAACTGCTTATTTTTCATATTAACTCTAAAATTCATACTCACATAATTTTTTTTTTCTCACTCGAGAGCCAGATTTCTTTCGAATAAAATGACACTCGTTAACGTGTGTGTTTCGATATCGAGAGCGGTAATGCCAAATCGTCACATTTCGATAACGAGTTAAGGCTGAACTATAATAGTCGAAAGCAATCGGAAGCTAGTGTCAAAATCCTACGTTAAGTTTCCTTCCAAAATGTCAATTGCTCAAGTTGCCCATAATAGGAGAATGCGAACGGAAGCGATTGTCACTGGCGATTGTCAGATTCTAGTCGTTTTGCCCGTGATTTGTTTGTTGTTTTGCAAAATAACTAGTGAAATCGAAAAAAATTACTACCCAACAAAATAATAATGATCACTTTTTTCGTAAATTAATTTATGTTTCCATTAAGAAAGCAAATCGTAGTCCTATGTACTAGCCGTTTTTTTTTTTGCTCGACGTACATATATGTGTAATGTATTGTGCTACATACTTGCAAATGTATACATAACAGTAGATATGTAAATTAAATTTAGGAACAAAAATTATAATGCTATCAATTGCGAAAAGCAAATAAACCAACATTTCTTTATTTCCGAAATTCCAATTTTACATTTACCCAGCTGTTACAGGCAAATGTCAAATTTTCGTACGAAAGAGCGAATAGATTCGCTGCTTTCGCAAGTGAGCAAAAGTGGACGAAAACTTAACGAATCGAAACGAAAAGCTATTATGGTTGTACAATACAAATTACTTGTGTTCGCACAGTTTCGTACTTGGTCGTACGAACCCATTCGACTATTATAGTTCAGCCTTTACTCGTTAACGGATGCGGTATTTTGGCCCCTGGTTTTCCTTTGCGTTCTGTCGTTTAGTCTGTAAATTCTGCATGTCTGGCTACTACTGGCACTAGGCTGCAGAATACTTTGTTGCAATGGTGGTCCAAAGAAATATTCAACCATTTCGAACGGAAAACACTCCTATAACCCTTGCTTCGAGTGGCCATCGCTTCGTCTGTCGTTTGCATGTATAATATATTCTCCCAATAGTTGGTCTATGACCATAATGTCCACGAATACTTTCTAAAACGTTCTAAAACAGAATTGCTTGTGACTTTCTTATTTCTCCAATCAATTTCGTGTCATAGCGAAGTATTGACAGTAAAATGACTGCCTTTGATTTTTTCAGCAAATAAGACACTTCTGCGAAATTATCCGTAAATCCAAAGATAGTGGATTGTGTTAGGCGACTACTATGCGGAATCATTTCTTAAGTAATGCATTTCATAGTCCGTCGAATAGTTCCCATAAAAGCCGGACGTTTTTTTTTTCTTTTTCCCATCTTCTGTGATATATCACTGATTCATTCTACTACCAAGTCTGCCACCGCATTATTATTATCTCCATCGGTAACATAATCGCCATCGTCATCGCCACTAAGTTCTCTTTTAACAAATCCTCACAATTGTTCTATGGGCTTTAGGTCTGGGGACTGTGCTGACCATTCAAGAATTTTGATCTTCATATCTCCGAACCACTTCTTCGTTACATTGGGATCATTGTCTTGTTGAAACAGCCAAAGCAACGGCAAGATGCCGTCAACAAAGGAATACATAACTGTTTCTAATATCGCAATGTTTTTTCCTTAGTTAGAGTCTCCTGTATCCAGTGAATAGGTCCAACACCATGATAGTGAAAGCATCCCCAGACCATAATATTTACACCGCCGCGCCGTGTTTTATGGTTTCCACTGAATATCTTGGATCGAATTATTTTCCACCCGGCCTTCTAACATATGGTTTGTACTGTTTTTTTAGTATCTGGCCCAAACAAGTGAATTTTGGTTTCGTCTGACCAAAGTATGTTGCGCCACTTCTCAACTGTTTTGTCTTGATGTCTTTTGGCGAAATTAATTCGATCCTTGATATTCTTCTTCGATAACATAGGACATTTTTTTGGAAGGTTAGCTTTTAAATTATTCTCGATTAGCCTTCGTCTGATCAAGGAAGTGTACTTGGAGATTTAGTTTAGTTTTGATTTCCGATGACGTTTTAAATGCGCTTTGACCCACGTGTTTCTTCAGTCTTCCTTTCTTTCAAGGCATTTACCACCATTCTCAACGAGCAAAAAACGATTTTGGAAATTTCTCTTAAAGATTTCCCGTTCTTTCTAAGACCTTGAATTATTTCAAGGCGTTCTGCAGTGCAATGTTTGCTACGGCCCACATAGGGGTATTTGCATCGAAAAACCGCTCATAAATCAAAATTTCAAAATGCAGAGTTGAGGAGTAATTTTTTTTCCTAGCTATAGTTAAATACCCATGACATAATGCACCGTAGTTTTTTTTTGATTTTCATGCACACACTTCGCCACAGCATCAGTTGAAAGTCATCGATCGTAAACTTGAATTGTGAATCTGTTGATTTGTGCGAAAAATCGCACTGTTAAATAATAAAATTCTTATTTTTTTTATATTGTGCACCAAATTTTTTGTTATGGAGGAATCAGCGGCAGGTGTGTACTTTATTTAGAAGCTATTTTTACGTTTATTGGAACTTGAATTTAATAGATATTGGATTTATTTGAAATGTATGCAAATGGGCATTTTTTTTCTTGGTTTTTTTCTTTTAATGGACCTTTTGTTATATAATTCGGTGTTATTCGATAACTTGTTTGATATCAGCTTATAGGACAAGATGTCAAGAAGCAATAACAAAAAAAAAAATGCTGCCCATAACTGCCCCCCTAGATTTTTTCGTCCCTGATGTGTGCCTAGTGGGCACCGTAGCGCAAGTGGTTAGTGCGTCGGACTACTGAGCCAGCGGTCTTGGGTTCGAATCCCGCCGCAAACACCTAAAAGTTTTTCACAGTGCCCACCTCTTTCGAATGTCTGACAAACATCAAAGCGTAACATTTGTCTCGATTGAGCTTCTCAACTCGCCGTTCGGAGTCGGCAAAAAACTGTAGGTCCCTTCCATTTGTGCAAAAATATAACACACACACACAAATGGTTGCGAGAAGCAGGCCCAGGTTCACCTCGAGCTGTAGCGCCAACTAAGTAAGTATGTGTGCCTAGTTTAATAAAAAAATTCAAAACTTTTTATCATAAAATAAATTATTTTGCTTGAAGGATCGGTTGGGTTGTGCATTATATCTAAAAGACAGTTATATGATGTAATGAATGAGTATGAAAAAAATTATGTTGAAGGTAAACTGGATCTATTTCAGAACTAGTTCCTCAATAAAGCCTCTGGCAAGGGAGAAAAACTTAGAGATTTTAAGCATAAAATTAGATTATACCTTAATTTGACTGAAATAAGCTTAGTAACGCTTTTAAAGTTGTTTCAGGCAAGTATCACTCCATTAGCACAAAAAAAATGTTTTGAGCGGTTTTTCAATGTAAATACCCCTATGTGCGGCCCATCGCATCGTTCCAACTTCTATTGTATATTGATCCCCAATACTCATTTGTTATACTTACCAATAAAAAAAAAGCCTAAAATTGATGACTTTGGAAATATTAATAACCAGAGATTGTTTGTGTTCTTATTATTTTGCACAGTACAAAAACGACCGTCTGCTACAAAAGTCTCCAGATTACTGGAATTAAGTTTTAAAGGAAATCAGAACATAAGAAATTGTTTTGTTTGTCAACAACTGGAAAATTGACTGCTACCTACATTATGTAGGAAATAAATACGTTTTTCCATACAAGATCTGGCCAGACCCATCCACTTACATCTAAGAAATTATGTTTACATCAATGCTGACTTAGTCAAGAAATTTGGCAATAGTTACATAATTAACTAGAAAATAATGGTTTTGAAAGTGGTAAGGGTCTGGCCAGACCTAGTAACTGACGGAAGAGTTAAATAACAAATGATGATATTCTTCGATGAAAGGCCACCTTTCCTGTTTCGTTTTATTTATTTTTTTTTCTTTGGAATTCTCTTGCCGCCACCGAAAGAATGTTGGGATTATAATCGGACCACCGCCGGTTGACAAAGGGCAGAAGTTATTAGTTCCATTTAATATTTAAAAAAAATGATTTGAATACTCATCCCACCCATTAAGCCCTAAACTGTAGCAGACTTACTCTCCAACCGATAACCAATAACCCGATTTCGATGCATTTCCAATTTTAATCGCATTAAAAAAAAGGTCTGAAAGCTTCTGCGATATGACTCAACACTTCAAAGTGTCACCTCACCGCGGTAGACCTTTAAGATGTTCAAACGTTAATAAATCTATTCACAGTCAAAGTCACAAAACTGCCAAAAAGTATCCTTCCCCAAAACACCTCACCATACTCAGCCCTCTCACTCGTTTATTTTAAATTGCATTGTATCTCGAGTTCGAGTGGGTCCAACTCGAAAACACACAAAAGGTGAGTGAGGTCAGTACTAACTACTGACAGCCAAACAATAAAAAATAAGAAAGAAAAAAAACTCATGTAGCTAGCAACATGTTGCCAATGCATCGCTGGTTGGTGAGTTGCGCATTCCGATTTTCACTCAAACTTGTGTTGCCAGCTAATTAAGTGGAATACACTCACATGGTCAGACCAGCCGAGTTCATTCTCCATCGGAGAGCTCGTTAGAAGACAACTCTACTGTTGGCATCGGAAAAGTTCGAATATTTTTCCATGGAGGAAACGTGAATGTGGTGAATTTCTTTAACGGCCACCGACAACACTTACCACACCACCACCCACCCACTAAATCTTGAGTCGAATCGCGCAAATATCGTCGTCGTCGATGCTGATGACAGTGTATCCGTCTGAATTGGCTCATGAAGTTGGAGCCATAAAGTGCGTGAGGGTTGTTCGCCAGTGTTGAAGTGACTTTTCCGCGGAGCAGTGTTGTTTATTGATAGACAGGACTTTCGGTTGGATTTTAGTTTGATAAAAAAAAATAAAAAATTAATTATTCAATTAATTTTGTAAATAGACTAAAATATTATCACTCAAAAAAAAAATCCAAAATTCAATCGCAAAGGGGTTGTATTCATTTTTAACCCCTTTTCATTTAGGCCGTTACATTCGAACGTGACTTGAAACTAAAACGGGAAATTGCGCTCGCCTTCAGTATAGAAGAGTGGCGCTTGTGTGTCGCGATTTTTTCGTCCTCCTGTCCCTTTCCAGCCTCTTGGTGTTTTCATAAATTTTCATAAAAGTAATTCCCTACGTTTATTGGCCGTCGACAGAGCCATGTGCCGTAGTAGTTCTTCGTCTAAGTTCTAAGTGTTCTGTGCGGTGGTAAACGCAAATTACATTTGCATGTAGTAGAAAATAGTAAAAATAAAGTTTTAAAAAAACGGGCAGTAAAAAAATAAGTGATAAAATAAAATTACGAATTCGTATCCAGCACATAGTTCCCGTATCTCCAAGGATTATTATCGGATCTTGTGGTATATGGATACAAATACATATTCAAGTCGATGATACTGTAAGTTGCTTGAATATTTTAATAAACATTTCTTTCATTCCTTGAGAGCTGAGACGCCCCCCCCCCATTGAAAAATGTCAGCTTGTCACATTGTCACATTGCTATGGGGTACTTAAAACTCACATCTGTCGCCTTCTCAAAGAGTGTAGGTTGAGCGGCGCGGCAAATGAACTCTGTCTGGAAAAGGGGGGAAAAAAACTCACTTTATGAATATCCGGAATCCTGGTTCTCGACTTGGCATGGCATGGCATGTGCAAGGATGAGTGCACCCATATAGACAGAAACACCTCCGAGCATAAGTATTGCGAAGTACGTACATACTCGTATATTGAAGTGGAATAAACTGCTGCTGCCTACGAAATGGTTAAATGGGGTTTCTTGTTTCTCTTCTATCAAATAATAATACTTTCCGGCGCATCTGTATGAATCACAATTACCGTCGACAATTTGGAAGGCGATTCGGGAAATTTCTTTCAACTTTTACCCCTGTAGGTGTATAAAAAGGCTAAATCCATCTCACATGTAGAACTTTTCCACCCCTTAAGTAGTTCAATTCTGTGTAATTCGCCTCCTTCCGATATCAGCACAACACTCTCCTTCGATGGACTTGTAACTTTCCTCATGCGGATTGGAGTCCATTGATAATCCGTTGATCAATAAATCTGAGAAAACTCTGATAAGTTCCCCAGACGTGGCAACGTGTACGTAAACCCAGTTAAAAAGTTTCAATTACATAAGAATACTGTTATATTGGAAATATTTCCAAAACTGCAATGTAATTTACTCAGCCCCCGCACCCACTGCGAATGCATTGTATGACATTTCTATGTCAATATGAGTTGCCAAACCCCAGGACACAGGACACACAATACCATTCTATATGTAAACAGAGAGGGAGTCTAGAGTCAGAAAGTTCCGGTCATGTTTACACTCTAAGAAGATAAACTACCATCTACATATACGGCTCCGAGTCTAACCAAAGAATGTTCTTGTGCGGTTTTCGGCGGACCACACTGCTTCAGCCTAAAGGTTGCAGATACTCGTACTCGTACTCGTATCTTATATATTTTTTGTGGACATTCAAAGATTTAAAGATCAGTTCTCTTTATTGTTTATATTCTACAAGGTTGAAGGATATTAGATGAACCTGTTCTCGATTGCTGCCCTCGGCGAATCGATCTCCTTGTTGTTGTCGTGGCTCGACTTTGCATTGCGGGCGCGCACCAAGAAGGGTTAGTGGACGGAAAACTAAACAACTTTTAATTTGTTTTCGAATGAGAGGAAAGACGAACTTTTAACTTCGGAACTACCGAATAAAGTTTTTCAATTAAATTTGTGTACAAATTCAATTCCCATCGTCGGGTACGAGTACTTGAGGTATCCGAATACACAACAAATGTGCACTGTGAGTGCTAATCTAAGATTTATTTTCACTTTATCTGTAGATACTTACTTCGACCATAGTGTGGTTTGATTAATTAGCTTGTTGGGTGCGGATCACATACATAAATTGAAAAGTACGCATTTGTATCTCAATCAATCGTAATATGATGCGCTGCCAAAATAAAAAACCAATTGATCATATTATTATGGCCTGCCATACTGCCAAGGATGTGCAAAAAAAAAACCACCTTTGTATACTATTTTTGGAGTGGAATATCCTCCACATACACCTACATATGTATATGTGTTCGAGCATACCCATTTCAATGCAAACTAATTTCGCATACATTTTTTCGCCGCCGAGATTCTTTTCGCTTTGTTTTTAGTTCTTTTGTTTCGGAAAAAATATAAAATTCAAACTCTTATGACAAAACCAGTGAACTATAGAATATAGTTTCTATCTAGAGGTTAGGTAGAATGGTATCCAAGCGACCGACACAACAGAGCATGGATCGACGGGTGAGAGGTGAAAAAAAATGTCTTTTCCGAGTTTCAGGTGAATTTTAGATGCACTTTGAGGGGCAAAGCTTTTAGCTGGCGAAATTAATTTAGAGGAAGTCCATGAATCTGTCAATTATTGGATTTAAAAAATGAATATACGAAAATGTTGAGTCCACAGGGGAGATCTATCTATACCAGATACTTGATTATTTAACCATCTAATTTTACTCATCTGCTTTTTACTTTTAAAGTATCTTTTTTGTTTCAAACGACCATTTTGTATTTTTTAAAGTTTACTATGAGTAATTTTGGGATCAAAATCGGAGCCATTCGATACATAAAACCTTCTGTAGTGACACGCCCCTAAACTCGCCCCGATACGCAAACAGACGGGTTACTCATATGGCAGATAATTGATCTGATAATCTGGTTTAAGATAGAAATGATAGCCGCCAAAGTAAAATAGGAAGAAAAGATTATTATTTTATGTTTCCTAAAACATAAAACAAAAAATAGCCTATAGCCCTGCAGGATAGCGTAGCCTTCAGCAAGTGGAAGAATTTTTGAAATCGGTTCTGTAGTTCTAGAGATTACCCTTCACATACAAATATTTCTTCTTTATAATAATAGTAGCTAATAATAGTAGCTATAGATGATCGTTTTGAAGTGGCCTGACACTAATGAATACAATAATAAGTTCGGCGGACCACAGATGGTCGCAAGAATAGGTGGACATAGGATATCTAAGGCTCTTTTTGGCCGGCACTAGATCATAAAAGGACCAAGGTAATCCCTGGACTAAATAGGGCAAACTTAAGAGAACTCTCCGGACACGGTCTCTAGAGAAAATATGCTAAAGCAATGGGATGTTCAAACACGCCCGAATGCAAATACTGTAATGACTTAGATATAGCAGAGGATATCGAACATATACTTTTTGAATGTCAGAACATTGCTCGTTCTTGGGAGAATTTTTTAGGGAATTCCTTCTTTAATACACTGGAGGAGCCTGGCAAAACTGGCCACAGTCAAAATTTGAAAGTTTGCAGGGAAATTAAATGTTTGGACATAAATGTTTCGGTTTAGATACCATCATAGGATAGTCCCAGGGGATCGAGATGGGTCAATAATGATGTCTGGTATTTTATGATGGCTCAGCCTCAAAACCCCTTTTAAAATAACCTCACCCAGGTGGCCGAACCCCTGTTCTGAGTGCTAGTCAAATTGATACACCACCGTGTATGGGAGTTGAGTGAAAGAACGCCTGACTAGTAAATGTTTTCAGCTATTGGTTCATCTTGAAAAGACATCTGTTTTGGTATTTTCTCCTAAAATTACTTTGTAACTTTCGTGTGAATTTAAGTCATTCTTGTTCCTAGCCTCCGATGCTTACCTCTTAGAAGAAAATACTTCAAACAAACTACTGGCATTCGTATGGACCTATCTGCCTTTGCAAGGTTCATAGAAATATTCCATGTGTCATTCTTTTGCTTTTTTTAACGAATCAGGTGGCCGGTTTTCAGTCTCTCAGCTCTGAGGTCTCCAGAAAGATCTACTAGACCCGACAAAAAAAGATAAAAATATGTCCACCCAGGTACACATGTAAAAAAGAAAAACAAACACATGAAGCAAGATAAACGGGGTAAGCCATAGAACCCGGTTTTTATGAAGAAAAAAATTAAGAAAACGCGAAGACAGAAATAGAGTCTACTTTTTTCCCAGAAAGGGTTGCCAACACGAGGCGTTTAGGACAAAGACTTTGTCTTTTTCAACATTTCTTTATCATTTGTCGTTCCCGGTAATATGTCAGTCGCAAACTCAATTTATAAAAAAAAATGAAGCGATGTGAACGCCTCTTGAAACTATTTGTCATGCTTTAATATAAAGAAACGAAAACTTAAGCTGCTTCAACGGCAGAATAGGAAGGGATTTTGCATGGAATTGTCACTGGCGATGAAAAGTGGATCCATTACGACAATCTCAAGCAGCGCAGGAAGTCATGGACAACCATCAGTATCAACGGTGAAGCTAAGTATCCATGGATCCAAGCTCATGCTCTGTATTTGTTGTGATCAGAAGTGATGGTCTACTATGAGCTACTCAAACCGAATGAAACCATCACTGTAGATCGCTACCGACTTGAGCCATGTATTGAAGGAAACACGGTCAGAATACATACTTCAAAAGACACGACAAAGTGATTTTGGAGCACACCAATGCTCGTCCGCACATCGCAAAACAGGTAAAAAAAATACTTGCAAATGCTCAAATGGGAAGTTCCGCCGGCCGTATTCTCCAGAGATTGCTCCATCTGATTATCACCTTCGGTTCGTTCGATGACTCATGACCTGTCCGACCAGCAGCGTATACAGATTGCAAAAAATGGATCGATTCGTGTATTGCATCTAAAGATGCGGCGTTCTTCTGGCATGGTATTCGTATCCTGCCCGAAAGATGGTTAAAAGTAATGGCTACCGATGCACAATATTTTGAATAATATAATTTTTCAATTTCATTTAAAATAAACAATTTCATGCTACGAATTAATTCCAACTCCAATAAATAAATAAAGTTGTGCTAAAAATGTACAAAATATCTAATTTGAGTTCGAAAGTGAAATCTTTGTTCCGAAAGTAGTTTTTCCGTCTTTTTTTTTTATCTTGTATTTGTCTCAAAGCCTTCTTCATGTTGGCAATGGCAACCATGTTCCCATACGACGGAAAAAAATTCACTTAAAGATCACTTTCAAGCTTAGCTGCCAGTTGCTAAGCTTGAAAGTGATTTTAAGTGGATTTTACCGAAATGCCGGATTTTTAAGAAAGTTTAAGAGCAGCACTTAATTTAAAATGCAGCTTCGTTTGGTTGAAATTAACGATCGCCTTTCTGTCTGCTTTTTGTTGGTTCCGTTCACACTGAACCTAGAATTCCCCTAAATTTGAGGTTCAGATTCACTCATTCTCCTTGATTCAAAATCCAAACTAAAAATGGCAGTTTTAACCACTTTTCTTTAAAAAGAGAAAAGGGAAAAGAGAAAGTCGCCGTCTACACCTTTTTGAACAAAAAAGAAAAAAATAAAAAAATTCACTCCTAGTTGTCGAACGTTGATTAGTGGAGAAATTCACACTTTCATTTGTTGATATCGCAAGATACCCCCAAAAAACAAAAAGCTGATTTACAGTCGCAGTAGCTACGCAGCTCCACCCACTTAACAAGAACCCGGTCCGGTCCGTTGATTTCTCCATTCATGCGCATAATTGTTCAGAATTTCAACTCTGAAAGTTTTCAACGCCACCCACCCATCGGCATCGCCTTCGATGAATTACGGTCATTTCACCTCATGTAGAGGTGCTAATTAAGGGCTGTCAAACGATCTGCATAATGATTTCGCACCGTAAAACATCACACGGGGCACGAAACATCAAATAATCATTAAACTGATTTTCTAAAGAGTTTCCTTTCATTTTTCTCACTTTTTTTTATTTATGTTTTTGTCGGTGCTTTTACTTTATCACTTTCTTGCTTAAAGTTAACTTGCTGTTGCTATACTAATTGGGTTCGTCTCCACGGATGATTTTCCATTTTAATAATTATTTGCATTGATAACAAACGGTGTAATCAAATTACACAACCTGATGTGACCCCGTAGCCGAAATGGTGGAAGGTGTCAAAAAAGAATGAACATTTTGCATTTTTTTTTATTCGACACTCGGGGAGACATTTTCGTCAGGAGAATAGCGAATATGAGTACAATGTGAATGATGATGAAGTCTAAGGAAAAGTTGGTCGTTTCGACCAGCCTTTGGGTGTAGTCTTTCGTACCGCATACCCATATTTACTCATCAGAACGACCGCAATGGCATCTAACCGCAAGGTGTTCATTGTACATTCACGGGTATTTGATCAAGATAACCAGCCAGCTACCAGCAGCCAGCAGCCACCATCCGTAGACTACCCCCAATGAAACACTTGAAAAGTTAATCAGTGCAAAACAACCATCACCATAACAACGGTAAAGATAAAGGAGTACGGGTGTGTTTTATAAGTTTATGCAAAGAAAATCATTTGATACATTGACGAAATTTTCCAGTGTGATTGTAGGAGGAATCCAAGTGTGTCTGTGTTGAAATGGTAACTCTTACGTTGTGTTGACCAAATAATTAGCAGGCACGTTGGATGGCCGATTGTAGATTTGGTTAAACGTCGACAATTTAATTGGAAAGTCAAACGATGCGTGGAAATTAATTCACATTTTGGAATTCATTGGGTTTCGGTCTTTAAGATAGACGATGATGAAAAATTGTGTAACTGTCAAAATCGCCCTATGATCAGAATGAAACAAACTGCGATCGTGAATAAAGTCGTTAATTCTCGGGCTCTAAACTGAAACAGGACATTGTAGCTGTCAAAAGTGTCAAGTTTATTTTTTTTAATTTTTTATAAATAACTTTTCACACAAAGTATCGACCATTGTCAGTGTGGCAAGTTTTGCTGGAACTACATGCTTCGGCTTCGGTTTTAACAGAATTTTACACGGGTGAATTTGCAAGTCCTGCAGTCATGAAATAAGTCCAAAAGCTGTAAAACGCCGACGTAGATGTCTGCGGTTACTCTTTTACTTACAGTACAGTACAGCAGTCACGATGATCTACAGGCATGTTCCTATCTAACTGCAATACTTTCAATCTCTTTAAATTTGTTCACTACTTTGCGAATTACTCGCTCAGTAGGATGATGAAATTGACCAACATTTATTTTGCCGTAAATTTTGAACAATTGAATACTTTCAACCCACTGAGCGGTGGTTAAACGATCTATTTCCATATTATAAACTAGGTTAGGTTAGGTTAGATTAGTTTGATAGGCTGAGCCATCCCAAAACACTTGGCACCAGAGTGGGACCATCGCGATCCCCTAAGAATCCATCCAAGAATGGCACCTTAACGCACCACTATTTACTCGAAACATTTTATTACCCTGCAAAATTTTAAAACAAGCCTATGGTTGATACCTCCTCCAGGTTACTAAAGAAGTAGGAGTCTAAAATGTTTCTGCGACTACGTGCTATGCCCTGACATTCACACAGAATATGTGCGATATCCTCTGCTGCACCTAGATCATTACGGTATCTGTAACTATCCGTGCCTGTGAGTCCGAGCCTGTTGGCGTGTTTGCCCAGAAGGCAATGCCCGGATAATATTTCTATAACTATACTCATTTGTGCCCTGCTAAGTGCAAGGATTTCACTGGTCCTTTTACGGTCAAGCGCTGGCCAAAGTGCTTTGGTAACCCTGTGTCCTACAATGTTAAGCCATCTATGGTCAGGCCTTCTTGTAATCATATCCTTTACCTTTGACTTAATGCAGCAAAGTGGTGGAGCTACTTCCACCGCCTCTGGTAGTGGCAGTTGCCCCCTTTCCTTACCAATTCATAGGCAAACTGGTTGCCTTCTATCCCGGAGTTACCAGGCACCCAGCATAGTCTTACCCGATTCTGCGTGCATAATGCCCTGAGCATTGTGCAGCAGCTCTTAGTGCCGATTTAATGGTGCACGATTCCAGCGCCTTAAGCGCAGCCTGGCTGTCAATGCAACATCAACCTTACCGGATATTCATTTAATGTTCAGAAGCTTTGCAGCTCTAAGTACGGATAGAATTTCTGCTTGAAAAACGCTGCAGATATCCGGGAGTCTAAAGGACACTTTTAGATCTGATTCCACACAGTAGATATCAGACACTGTGCCGCTTGCAGTTTTAGACCCGTCCGTGAAGACTGAAGTTTCTATATGCCGAGTTACTGTGTTATTTGTCCACTCTTCACGCACAGGGTACAAGGTTCTGTACGGTGTGCTAAAATCAAATGTGAAGAGGGTATCATCGGTTCTTATTGGACTATCCACTAAACACTGTTCAGCACAATCGACCATATAATTGAAAAAGAGACCAACGCTCTGTGGCTCACACGAATTGGCTGCGTCACATCTCGCTCTTTGTGGCCGAAACTTGATCTTAATAGGACAAAGACGATGTTACATCTGGATAAATCCTCCATACGCTTAATCACCAGAATAATCACAGGACACTGTGCCATAGGTCACATGACAAGCAAATGGCAACCTGAGTCCAACGATATCTGTAGAAGCTGCGGAGACGAGGAAGAAAGCAAATCGATCCAACATCTGCTCTGCCACTGTCCCGCCCTCCAAGAACGACGCCTCTGAATCTTAGCTCATAGATTCCTGGAAGACATAACAGGACTCGGAAATTCTAAGATATCGGATCTTCTACGATTCATCAAGAACGCAAACTGGTTAACGAATTGGTAAAAATAGGATTTACTCCTAACCTAACCTATTGAACTATCCATTTGGATTTCTGTAAGAATAGTACATGTATCTACTTTTTGGCATTGCTGCCAACACGGCCGCTGGAAATATATTTTCTTGTATTTAATCTTATTTGGCAGCACTTTCGCAAATATTTGTGACCATGTATTTTTTTAATCGCGTGAAAATCAATTATAATCCTCTAATAAACTCATGCACATCATTTAGTGGAACTTACGTGGGTAGTCAGTTCAACTCGTACTTGGCATTTAACAAAAAAAATATCACCAACGTCAAAGCGAATATTACAACTATGATTACAAGCAAATACCCTCTTATACTAATTAGCGGAAAAGAATACACTGATGCAGTATGCTCCGCTGGCACAGGAACAATCAGCCGAGCAGGGGAAAAGAAAACATTTTGTTGATTACAAAGTAATTTTTTCCACCGCCACCCCCCCCCCCCCCCAGTCATTCTGTAAATATTTATTACAGAAAAGGGCTCCTTGAGTGAGAGAGAGGGATGGGAAAGATATTGAATGATACAAAGCTAAAAGAACCAATCACGTTAATTGATTTAACAACAAAATCCTCATTCATCAAATTTCGCTGGTCTTTACTGTAATAGTATACGACTCTGCGCCAATTCATCATAAATACCTCACAATGGAACTAGAACCACCGCCATAACCCGAACCGGAGCCTTGGTTCCCTGCTTTCCGCGCGACCTGCACACACTCTGTCTGTGGCTGTGGTTGCAATTTAGTTATAGAGGCGGGAGGCGGGTGACGGGAACCGAAGTGTGTATAATACTTTTGTGCAATTAATTTATGGCAATATACGAATGATAGCGGAAAAGTTAAGTGGAAGTTTTCGGAATGGTTATTCTATAAAGTACGTTATCGATTGGTTTTGGTTGCGTCCAAGGCACGCATAGTGCTTTAGATGATTTTATTTAATTGAATTGTGTTGTGAAAAGAATGTGTTCTATAGTGTTGTGTGGTGAAATGGATATGGATGATGAAAGATACATACATACGAGTATCTACAGAAAGAAATACAGATTATCTTGAAATGGTGTTAATTATAGTCTTAAATGATTGAATCGTAATCTACACTGCTGATTAATGTGTTTTCATTCTCTCCGACTCTGTGCGTATTTATTTTGTAATGCAAAACGTAACAATACTCCTAGGACTATAGCGATACATTTTTTTTTCAACCGAAAACCGAACTTAATGTGGGCAGTTTTCTAAGCTTTTAGACTCCTTTTCTAATAAAAAATCCGGTCAAGTGCAAGTCGTACTTGCGCAATAAGTGTTTGGTACTATTAATTATTTTTACATATGTACATTAGGCTGGAGTGAATATGGCAAAAAAAAAAAAAAATTTTAATTTTTTTGTTCCTGTGTCATTAATTGGTGACCCTATATTAGGACATCATTTATGCAAAAAATCAGGAACCTATGATTTTATCTTCAGGTGGCGCAGCCGACTTGAATTTAAAAAAAAAATAATACCTAATATTTAAAAATTCTTCCCTCAAATTAGAGTTATTTTAAATCAGGAACCTATGATTTTACTTCCAGTTGCCGCAAATTACTTGAATTAAAAAGAAATTCAAGGCCTGCAATTTAATTTAGAGTAATTTTTAATATTTTTTTTAAGTAATGTGTCAGAATCGCTGTCTATAAAGTCTAATTGTGCGTATTAAACTATTTTAATATTTATACCCTTAACTTAGTTACTCGTTCCACCACTTTTATAAACATTTCTTGGACATCCATTCTTACAGTTATAAATTCCTTTGCTATTGACTTATTAAAATGCCTAAAACTCGTAAAAATTCGCGTTGCCCTGTTTTTGGTGACCCACAAAAACTGATTGATAATATGTTGCCAACTTATTTCGATACAATCAAACATTATTTGTGGATAAGAAACGATTTAATTGCATTGAATAATGGAAAAGACCCCTCAATCAAGGAGGTAAGTGAAATAGTTTCTAATGACGTCGAAAATGTGTGGAATAAAGCTTCACTTCCTACCATCAGTCATCAACAAGTTGTTGCAAGGTTGATTTCATATTATAATAAATATAAGAGTACGAAGAAATTACGTAATGAAACAAAAAAGCAGGAGTTTTATCAAGATTCTCTGCAAAAGCTGTTTGATATTGCAACATGCAAATGTATTTCAAGAGAATTGTGTAAATGTGAGACCAAAGTACCCATTGCAGAAGAACCCTTTTTAAAGGATCAACGAAATTCTCGTAAAATGTATATTGGATCTGTTGATCAGGTGGCAACCAAGTCTTTGCATCGTAAGGACCTTAGGAAACGAAAATACCAACAATTTTTGAAAACTACGGCTGATACCCCAAGTACTTCTACTGCTGCTGCAGCTGTGGAATGTTTGTCTGACAGTGCTTCTACTGATACTGAAGTCAATGAATTTTGCCCCTTAAAACCCTGTAAAAAAAAGAAAGAAACGCTTCAAATGAGAAACAAACTACAGAATTTGGCTACAGCTTGTGATAGAACCGGGGTTTCTGATAGATCGGCAGCTATCATAGTAAACGCTGCTATGTTGGATTTAAACGTCATAAGTAGTGAAAATTCATCGAAAGTAATAGATCGCAGTAAATTACGACGAGAGCGTCAAAAAGTCCGTCTAGGCTTACAATGTGAAGCTGCAGGTCTTAGAAAACCTATATCCTCACTTTATTTTGACGGCCGTAAAGATAAAACGTTATTCATCGCTAAGACTGACAACATATCACATCGAAAGACTGTTACTGAAGAACATATCTCACTTATATCGGAGCCAGATTCAGAGTACATCGGACATCTTTCAATTGATTCGGGAAAAGCAGTTACTATCGAAAGAAGTATAGTTGACTTTCTGGAAACAAATTTTGAATTTCGTACGTCTTTGGTAGCAATTGGGTGTGATGGCACTGCTGTAAATACAGGACATAAGAACGGCGTCATTGTATTGTTAGAAAAACATTTCGGTCGTCCTTTACAATGGTTTGTGTGCTTATTACATGCAAATGAGCTACCACTTCGTCATCTGTTTGCAAGTCTCGATGGAACCACAACCGGCCCCAATAGTTTTTCCGGAAGCATTGGAAAAATGCTTGAAAAGTGCCTAAACTTCAAAGTGGTGAATTTTGAAGCAGTGTATGCAGAACTTCCGGATGTGGATGCTGACTCTTTAAGCACAGATCAAAAATATTTGCATCAAATATGCTCAGCTATTTCTAGAGGTTCAATTTTACCCGCTTTAGCTAACAAGGATCCAGGAAAGCTGGCACATTCACGGTGGTTAACATGTGCAAACAGGATTCTTCGGTTATATGTTGGCACAGAAAATCCTTCGGACAACCTCAAAGAACTTGTCATATTCATTGTGAAAGTCTACGCACCAACCTGGTTTGACATAAAAACCAAGCCATCATGTAAATATGGTCCGATTCACATTTTCAGCATGCTTAAAAGATCATTGTACTTGCGGGATGACCTTAAGAAAATCGTTATAAGAACTATCCAAAGAAATTCATTCTTCGTACACCCAGAAAATTTGTTGCTAGCTATGTTGCAAGATGACCAATCACACATAAGAGAACTAGCTCTCCGAAGATTACTAAAGGCAAGACAACTGAAAAAAGACAATCAAGTTCGTGAGTTTCAACTACCTAAACTACAAATAGATGCATCTTATTACTACGACTTAATAGACTGGTCGAAGGAAAAAGTAACCGAACCACCAATGACAGTGAAATACAGCGATACAGAAATATCGAACATGATTTCTTCAAAGGACAATTTAATGTTTTTGCAGAAGTTCCCTTGCCACACTCAAGCAGTAGAACGATGCGTTAAGCTTGTTACCGAGGCTTCGTTATCTGTTTGTGGACAAGAGGCAAGAGATGGCTACATTAGATCAAAGATCAAATCCAGGCAAGAATTACCTTTTTTTGAAACAAAATCGCAATATTTCAACAGTACCGAAGGACCAACAACTTCTGATGGAAACAATTGAACTTATTTCAGATTCTATTTACTGTTCTTGTATCTATTTATATAATATATATTTAATAAAAACAAAAAAAAAAAAATATTTTTATGCATTTTATTTCCACCGTTTTGAGATACCTTTTTTTCGCTTATACTTCAAAGTTCAAGTCTAGTGCGCCACCTGAAGACGTTGACGTAGAAGATTAAAATTTGGAATTTATACATTTAAGACCATGGGTCAACAATTTATAATACAGGAAAAAAAAAAATATTAAAAAAAAAATTTCGCTCCACCCTAATGTACATACCTACATACTATGTATGTAACAGTCTTACGAGTATGTTGATAGATTAATGGACACAAATATAAGTAACTTGATAAGATTATCTATCTGATGCCCTTGTTATCTGCTCAGAAGAATATTTATACATCCACACAAAACAACAAATAAAGAATACAAGAAACTTACGATACCTATGCATCAATGCGTGGAGTTTTGGAATTTCTCTCTCTCTCTCTCTCTCTCTCTCTATGTCTTTCTCTCTCTCTGTGTCAAGCAAAAGGAGAGACACCTATATTGTAAGTATATGAAACCAACAAGATTCCTCTATGTCGATTAAAATCAATGGTTTAAGTATAAGCTTAATGTTGATTTTTGGGGCATATTTCTAGGATCAACTATTCAAACACACAAATTTATCTATACGCATTCGCTTTTATTTGATTGTGATAGGGTAAGGTTACTTCAGGATATGTAAATAGTTGGGACGGTGAAAAAATATATTTTTAAAAATAACTTTGGAACGTAAGTAATGCAGTCCTGATAATTTTAGTTCAATTCAATTCAATTTCTATTCAATCTTCTTTTTTCGTTTGCATCTGTTGCGACAATAGCAAGTACATATACATGTATGTTTCTTTCAAACTCAAACGAAAATAACAACAAAAACTCGGTGTGAAGCCATTTTTTTTCTGTTTATGTCCGTCTAATGGAATTAAATTACATAATAATTTCTGATAGATACGCATGTCTGCGTCCGATCAATGCAGTGTCCGGTTAGGGGAACGTAAAATGTATGCAATCTTAAACATAAAAGCTTGGTAATGAAAATTTGTCCATCTAAAGGATCGGTCCGTCTAAGAAGCTGTCCGTAATAGGAGATTTCACTGTATTTCTAAAAAAAAAATGCATCTAGAATTACTTTAGTAAAATCGCCTCCACGCCGGCAAAAGGAAGATACTTGAAAAGAAAATATTTGTTCGTCCAAATTCTTACATCCAAAATAATTTTAGTGATGCTATCGTCAAGGACATACATTATGAAGGTTGAGAATTTAAAAATTCTCCTTCCATCGTCGAAATAAAAGCATAAAACACCTAAAGTCTAGCTTTTCATGACTGCGCTGGAAGGGCGTCTACTGCCTCCGAACGGCGAGTTTGCAAGAATCTCATGAGAACTTATAATCTGACACTGAATGCTTGTCAGACCTTCGAAGATGGATGGCACAATGAACCAACTTCTAGTGTGCGAAAATAAGTCAACAGGCCTTCTGATTTTTTAGATACCGGGTATCAATATTTTCAAAAGATTACGTAAAAAGAAGTCTTGTGTCATGCTCATGCATCTACATTTGCTGTTGCTTCTATTTCCAGCTATTTTTTTGTCTGCAACAGTTGAAATCAATCCGAGCAAAATACCTTAAAATGGTGCCACTTCTTTAGGATGTCTGTCAAACATTCAGTGTATTTTTTTTTTCCAAGCATTTATTTATTTTATTTAAACAATATTACATTTTTTTAGTCTAAATAAACGTAAAAACAAAAAAAAATATTTTTTTTTATTAAAGTTAATGGCCTTAGTGGCACTCAATACTTATATTATTTTTTTTGTGTATAATAATGTTTTTTATAATTTATTATAAGTATGTTATGTGTTTTTTTAAATATTAATTTTTTATTTGATTTAAGGAAAATTTGTGTAAAACCTTTCAATGTATTATTTATATTTTTTTATAGAACTTAATTCAAAGAGTATAATTTGTCACGAGTAGCTTCTGAACTCGCCGTTCGGAATCAGCAGAAAATTGTAGCTCCCTTCCATTCGTGCAAAAATATAACACGCAAACACAAATGTTTGTGAGAAGTAGGTCCTGCTTCAGCCCCGAACAGTAGCGCCACCTAAAGAAAGAAGAGGAAAGAAAGAAGCCTTAAACAATATCTTCGAATAGTCATTATAACCTTTCTTGCTTGGCAACACTTTTTTTTCCTCCTCTTTGGGAATAATATGCTCTCAATTTAAAGCCACAATTGAAGGAAAACAAAAAGCCATAACAACTTTAAGGTCGAAACCATTCTCAAGTAAAGTTACCCTGTTAAGTGTTGAAATGGCCGTCGAAAGTGCGGGCCAAATAAAATTGAAACTTAATCAACTATCGGACAGTAAAACAAATTGTCTGGTCGGCTTCGTATCAAATTATCCCATCACACAGATAAGAATGGCAGTTTTCCTTCCTATTTCTCGACCTCGTTTTCAAGGCGGTCGATGGTCCCTTTCGAACTTGTTTCTCCTCGATTTCTTTTGACAGAATGACACCAAACCAATTACTATTACCCCGACAAGACAGTTGGTTCCGCTGCCACTATACCACTATAGAGATACTCGTTCTACTGGCATACCATCACCACAAGCACTTATCATGAAAAAACAATTTGTCAATCTGTCATTCACTTGGAATTTACTTAGCCCATATATCACAGAGGCCTCCATAGAGAGGACACACTCATCGTATTCCGTTTCGTTTCTGTCATATTTTTTTTTGTGCAGGGAGCACGCTTAGAATGGGCCACCAGTCGCTATCATCATTTGTCTCCTCGGTCTCCGGCCACGTCATGTATCAGAAAGGTAACAGAAGTATAATTCTCAAAAAATAAAAAAAATAACGAAAATAACTAATAGACTCATACGCAGCGGATGAGGTATGGGGTCAATAAAACGTTGCGTTTCACCCTTCCGTGGGAGATTTTATTTTAGTACCGTCGACGCATTCCTCAGCGGAAGCTGCGGAATTTCGAAAAGCAAAATGGGTGGAGTTGAATTTTTCCAAATGATGTCAGCGCATCGATGTTCCAATTTGTCACAAAAAATCTAAATTCCTTTGAGAAATGTCTAAAAACGTGACTGGTAGAGACGCGCCCGCCGCACCAATGGATCTGAAAGTGCCTAATTGACCAGACAGAGACGCTCATTAAATTCACTCGATAAGATCAGTGTCGGTGGTATAGATGCACAGGTGCTTTTAATCAGCGCTATGATGTTATAACAATTACTGGGAACGTTTTAATTCCTCAAGCGATGCGATTCTCTTACCCGTGCCAGGCCTTAAGGAGATCCATTAAGATATCAATCGGTTTCAGCTCTTCCGTCTCCTTCATCCTTTTCTTTGTTTGAAAAGAATGAGATAAGAAAAAAAATTCACAACTCGACTTCTAGGAGTGACTCGAATGCGATTGATTGGATGGGCGGCGGTGCTGGTAAGCCTAGCCAAAGGGATGGAAGGCCGATGGATACGTTCGTATTTCTTTTCCTTCCCTAAAAAACTCAATCTTAAATAAATCATTAAAATCTTCCGCTTTTGAATCCTTTACAATTGTGGAATGGATTTTATTTGCATACAAATCCAAACATTAATAGTCCTTTAATTTTCTTCCTTGCCATGGAATGGAAGCACTCTCTTTTCATAATTTCTAACTCAAATGCCAAGATAGCATATTCTACTTGAGAATTATTCGTTGTATTTTTGTTGTTGTTGTTGTTGGTAGTTTTGCTACCCAGAAAATAAACGAATGCATTTCATCTTGATGGGCAATCAGTCTAATTACTTAGAGAAAGGACGAAGGACTAGGGACTTAAGTATATTATGATTTCTTTTTTGGAAAATAATTTGTTCCAAGGTAAGGACAACAAGATCAATTTATTTTACATTACAATCAGGCGATTTGAATGGACATGGGGAAGAAATCAGACCTTAAGCTCGTATTCTCTGAGGGAAATCGTGAAATCGCGAGGATGCTAAATGTTTTCCATCAATCCGTGTTAAGATTGAAGACGGAGAAGAGCTCTTGTCCAAATGGTCACCATCAAAAAGGAAGACTACGCCGCAATAGAATCGAAAAGTAAGAAAGATTTGCCTAGAAAAGCGTAAGAAACCTTTCAGGCCATTAGCGCAGATGGTTCAAGAAGCAGCAATTGCTGTGTCATCTAGCACTCTGTGCAGACGACTGAAGGAGGAGGGTTTGACATGACTAAAAAAGAAAATCAAAGCTGACTCCTGTGATGGTTGCACTGGGCACGGTATCATCGTCATTGGGCGACTGACCAGTCGCAAAATGTAAGTCCTACCAAAAATTGGGAGGGAGCCCGCTTTTCAGATGAATCCACATTCCAGGTACTAATTAATAAGTTATCCTTCGTTAGGCGAGGGCCAAGTGAAAATTACTATCCTGATTGTGCTGTTGAGACTGTTAGACAGCCGACCTCTGGAATGATCTAGTCGGTCATTAGTGGGTAACACAAGTGCCTGTACAAACTGGATGGGATAATGAGTAAGGATCAGTGCAAGACTGTCCTCGAAAGGTTTTCATTGCCACAGATGAGAGAAAAGTTACAAAATTGATATTGGGATAAAGGTTCTGCTATGGCCAGGGAATTCGCCAGACTTGAATCCTATTGAGGAGCTTATAAAACGAGAGATCGGCAAGAAATTGATAACCAAAAAACAGCGGTTAATATTGAGGTTGATAGACATTTGGCAACAAATTTGGCCTGGAACTGAGACAAATAGGTCTATTTCAAGTGTGCGGGTGATGCGTTGAAGCAGTCATTGCGAACAAAGGTGGTTTTCTATCGCGCAATTTTCTTATATCATCTTGGATAGAAACTCGCTCGGTAACGCTTGTATGATAATTTCTAAACTTGTTCTTGGGACTTTTTTTATTTCTCGAGATTCTTGGACAACTATAGTTTAGCCATTGGTATAAATTGACTATGCGAAGGATCATGGTTGTGGCATTTTTTGATATTATTTGGCTGCGACTTTTTTTTTAGCTGACGACAACTTCACAAAATGATCCTGCTCGGCAATTCTAATCCTCTGGAATATTAGATATCCCTTTAATGGTGGATGCTCCAAATAACAAACCAAGTTAACTTCATTGTAAAATACTACGGGGCTAAAATTTCCGGGATTTTTGATGAAAACAAGCGTTTTCTAGGCAACGTTATATTTATTCCTCAACATAGTTGCCTTCGAGAGCAATACACTTGATGTACCGAGTTTCCAACATTTCGATGCCCTTTCGTCCAAACCTTGGAAATATGACTCGGTTCCCGCGATGAGCGATGACTTCCTCATTCGATCTGAATCTCTGTCCCTAGAGCCACCGCTTGAAGTTTGGGAACAGATAATAGTCGCTGAGAGCCAAGTCTTGAGAATACGGTGAGTGAGCAACCTATTTGAATCGTCTTTGGTCCAATTTCGCCATCGCTATCAAAGACGTGTGTGATGGTACAGCATTTTTTTCTTCACCATATGAGGCCGTTTTTTCTTTATTTCGTTGTTCAGTTTGTCCAATACTCTCCTGTGACTGTTCTTCCCTTCTGCAGATAGTCGGTGAAGATTATGCCATGTGCATCCCGAAAAACGGAGGCCAAAACCTTCCCGGCCGAGCTTTGGTCTTTTGGTCGGCTTTCCAACCGCTCTGCAGACTGCCTATTGGACTCAGGCGTATGGTAATGGTCACAAAACGTCGAAAAAAGTCCGCTCGATTACGCTGCAACAACGCTAAAACGGCCATTGAATCATCAACGCGCTGCTGTTTTTGGTCGACGGTCAGCAAACGCGGCACCCATCGCACCGATAAACTGTTGCTCTCAAGGGAGCAGATGTGAGATAGCATTTCTGCAACCATTGCAATGATTGTACGGAAGGTTTTCCCATCAAATAATAATGTTTGATCTAGATGCGATACTCCTGTTTTTCCATTATTATTACTAAGGTGAAAGTAGCGTCACTCAAATAACTGTAGCTTGGAAACGTATGGAGGAAATGTTATGAAACTACATACATAAACTAGTGACAGATAAATCTCTCGCAATGAGTCATGATCATTTTCTAGTGGCGCCACCTGGCTTGTTTTTCTCGAGTTAGACACGACAGATGTTCGGCGTTTACCTACCTACGGTCTTAACCTTTGGTAAGGCTCGGACGGAGCACAGTCCATATGATTTGTGCTCTTTGATGAAATCGGGATCTCGTCAACTGGACGAATTACCAATTTGTTTCTGACCTCATCTCGCTTCGAGACTTGCGCCCATCGGTGTCTCTGGATTATGTGGAACATAATTGTGAATAAAAACACTCAAGACGCTGGGGGATAAATTTACTCCTAGCGTCCCAACGACGCGACGTTGTAGTTCTGTTACGCTGGTATATAATTTTTTGATGTAAGGAATATGTCCAGATACATCTTATTAATATATAGGTACATCTCAATGTGACGCTCTTACCTGTCAATCTTACGATTAGATAAATACAAAAACTAATGCACACAATGAAGTAAAACTTCGTATTCCAGTTCATTAACTTCCTGTGCATATTATTGGCCGATTTTTAAATTAATCTATTCGCAATATTATTTAAATTAATGCAAATATAAAAACACTCTAACAAATACCACTTTCTTGCGAAATGTCACTTATTCAATCTACAAATACTTAGAATCCACACTTGTGGATTGTATACATATATTGATAGACTGTAAACCTTCGCACTGTCTTTGATTCTTCGAATAAAATGACAGTTAAGTAACACTATATTTTTTAGACACGGGCGAAGCCGGGCGGGACAGCTAGTATCTTCTAATGTGGATGGTCTGATGTACCTAGAGCAATTCATTTGTTTGTAGCCTCTACCGAATTTCCATAGGCTTGTAGCTTTTAAAACATAAATATTTTACCTGGCACTTTCGGTGACACACACACTCTATTTCCTCATCCCGTTTTAGACGACTTATACATATGTACAAGAGATAAAACCACAACCACTATAAATTCAAATAGCTTTCTCTTGTCGAAGCGGTCTCTCAAATATCCGTATTATTGTCATTGCCATCCTTGTAGCAAATACACACGGATATACGAGCATATGTGTACAAGGACGAATACGAGTATTTGCTTAAGAAAAAACCACCTTACCGATGCCCATTTAAAAGGTGTGATTCGTATCTGGTCTAGACCAGTTTGTTGAATGTTCACAATTTAGATTGTGTGGAATGGGAACATCATACGAGTACGAGTATCCTTCCCTGCCGAGAAACAAAAGGTCATGCCTCAAATAAAATAAATTATACCGATTTTCTTTTGCTATTTCCTTATATGACGTCCAAACAATAACGTCGGTTAAAAGAACCGTCTATCGGGAGGAGCACCGCAATGGTATTGGTTTGCCCGCAAGGTACGAGGACACAGCGACAGCAACCACCACAGTGTCACCTGCTATGATTTAATGACTTCCACTCGTACCAACAACTCTCGACTATAATATACATTACTTGTCGCATAATTCATAATTGAAACTATTAAATCGAAACGATGATTTGCGTGCGTGATAGCAAAGTCCAATTACATAAATCTGTTTGATCATTTCATTAGTCGCGTCCGGAGCAGTGGTGCTGGTGGTGGTGCTCGGGGGTGGGCAGAGTTAGTGTCTCATATCCTGTAAACTAATCCTGACATTACCTTTACCTGGTGGCTGACTTGTTTGCGGAATGTCCGGTGCGGTGTTAATATTATGTCTCTAGAATCGGCCGCCATAGGTGTGACTTTGGGTTTATTTCATCGTCGAAATTTGTGCCGAAAAACAAATTTACCAACACACACTTTGTCATAAAACACGGCCATATAATTACTGGCCCCAGCCTGTACACAGCGCGTTATCCTTAATTAGTGAATGAATATTATAAGTACGAGTATAGCGCCGCTCCGGTCAAAGGAATTCTTCTTCAAGCTTATGTAGTTTTATGAGGAGTTGTTGGTTACATACGAGGCGAGGACGAGTAGGTGTGTTGGAATGAATGGATGAAAAGGTGCTAGGCTGTGAGACGTCCGTGTTTGCACTTCCTTCAGGGTCAACGACAGGTAGCTAGCTACGCAGTTTTATCTTAGGGTATTTGTTTTTTTTTTTTCCTTTTTTTTTGCTATCCGTCGTATTATAGAGACCAGAATCATATTCATAATCAAGGACACTTATGATGGGTTTCCATGCCTAAGAAAATTTCCTTCCAACACATCTTCGCAATGCGGATTATTCTTTATACAGCCATGGTGGGCTGGGGAGAGACGGAAAAGGCAATAATTACTAAAACAGTATTAAGAAAAATCTTCTCCCTGGTTGCTTTGCTTTGTGGTTTGAAGGACTACTTCTCTGCGTAGCTACAGCCTCTTTTCTTCTAAACTTTTGCTTTTTAGTCATACTGTTAAATAAAAACGAAACTAAGAGTTTTCTCTCATAAGACCGTATGCCAGTGTGGATGCAAGAAATTCTTGTTTTTTCGAAAGGATATACAGTGCCGTTCAAAAAAATTTTGCTCAAACTTTTTTTTTCGAAGTTTGGCGAATTGGTTGCAACACAACTAAATATTCTGTAAAGGGTTTTGTTTTCTTAGACATTTTCAAACGTTTCATGACGCTTTTAGAGTGTAAGCATTTTTTACCTATGGTCAAGGCAGCACAGTGCTGTTAACCCTAGTACAGAGACTGGGGTAAAATGTTACCCCAACGCTATTTTGAAATCGGACAAATTTTTTCCTGTCAAGTTTTGAAACCTGAATTTTTGTGCTACTATTACAAATTTTGTCCTGAGTCCATTTTTAACATTTACAACGTCTTTTTACTCGTGGGGTAAAATTTTACTCCAGGCTTTAAAACTTGTAAATGGACCTTGCCCCTGTACTAGGGTTAAAACGAAAAATTGAGTTTTTTTGGGTACTTACTTGAATATTAATCATAAATAGGTTAGGTTGCGACACAGTATGTCGGGAACTTTCCAACACCTGCGAATTCCCTGGTCGGGTTCAGCACATTTTCCGCTGACTTTTCGGAACTAGCTAAAAGAAAGCAATCAAGAGTAAAGTGTACGTTTTGGGCGCTCTCCCACCTCTTTACTGACAATAAGGTCGAAGAAATTCACCCTAGAAGGAATCCCAAATACCGCCTTAGCCGAGATCATGACCACTGAGAAAGAGGAATCTTAAAGGTGAAATTATCGCGGAACGAAACCTAGTCCGGTGGACTCTTGCGCAGATTTTGGGATTGGGGACTAGCAGATAGCGTGCCATTTTTTATAAATTTATGATCCTTTTGAATTTAGCAAGTTGTAGTATAATTGTATTTATCTTTCAATTTAGCAAACATTTTATATTATTATAATTAATTACGTTAATATTGCCTTTCTATTGTGCTTGAGTAGGTGTGTTGATAAATATGTTCAGTTTATGTCTTTTCGCTCTCAATTAGTTTGTTTTCCCCCGTGTTTCATTTGGAAGGACCGTCCGTCACTTCCCTCGACTGTAAGTTATACTTCCGCTTCGATTACCTGTTTTGTAGCTACTCCAAGGTGTTAGAAAAGTGGGTCTATGGCTGATGGGGCCATGGCTGCCCTCCACTTTTCCAATCTTGAAGACGCTTAGAAAAATTTATTAGTGTGGAATCAGGGGAAGCAGACGAGTCCTTGTTGCTGTAAATTTTTACCGCAACAAGGTTATGGGGTGGCGGCCTAACTATAGCAGTTTTATATTTCTTTATTACTTCCTAGAAACATTGTCCATTCAATCACTATTTTGTTGGAAACCTCCTCTTGCTTTTATAACTGCTGCACATCTGCGATTTATTGACTCAGATATGTTTCTCCATGTGGATACAGGTATGGTTTTCAAGAGCCGGGCTAGTAAATTTTTAGGATGTCAATTGACTCTGGGTGCTCCTTTGCAATTTTAAGTTTCATGATTGATCAGATATTCTCAATTGGATTGAGGTTTGGGCTGTAGGGAGGCCAGCTTAGCACATCAATATTGATTTTTTCGAAGCACTTTTTAACCTTAGAAATAAAAAGAAAATACCAATACAGTTTTTAGTCATAGAAGTTGTAGCTTATTTTAAAGCTATAAATTAATCTTTTATTTCAAAAACAAAAACAAGTTCATACTTACAATTTTGGCTGTATGGCAAGGAGCATTATCCTGTTGAAAAATGAATCTGCAAGAGTCACCAAAAAGCTCTACCGCGGAGGGCCCTAATTCATATTCTAGGACCCGTAGATAAACTGCTCCAGTGACTTTCGATTCTAAAGAGGCCATTCTACCTTCTTCATCTCCAGAGAAGCATCCCCAAGCCTCTGGAGGAGGCATTCTCAGCTCAGTCTTTCCTTTGGTTCTCTTCGCGCAAGAGTCCTTCCATATCCAACATGCAGCTTTAACTTGGACTCGTTGGAAAGGATAACATTGCTCCATATGTCTTAAATCCAATTAAGATGTTTCTCAGCTCAAATTGGTCGTTTTTCTCTGATTCTTATTGGAAAATCCGGCTTCAGTACTGGCTTGAGGGCTCTAAATCCACCTTTTACGAGCCTTTTTCTCAGTGAGATTACTTAAATTATTTTTTGTGTAGCTCGAAATAGATTATTTTAGATATTCACTGAAGTCTTGAGTCGATACTAACGGTTTTGGAGCACAAAAAACGATCTTCCACTGGTGTCGTCTTTTTTGGCCTTGCTGAGCCTTTCCTTCGGCTGGTAGTCCCGGTCTCACGATATTTTGTTAAATTCCATGCCACAGTTCGTTGAGCAACATTAAATCCTTCACAAATTTAACGGGTTGTCATATTTAGACTTGACAGATACAAAATATTAGATTTACAGTCCGAACTGATTTTTCCCATATTTTTATTTTTTAATTAGGTACTTTGGTTCATCTTGGACTGCTCCCACGAGCTAAATGCACCTCTAATTCATAATTACATCGACTTTTGTGCACTAGTTGAACGACATTTTGCTACATAGTGCAAAAAACAACGTAGCTCTTATAAATTCCAAGAATTAAAACTAAGAAAACGTTTGAGCAAAGTTTTTCGAACAGCACTGTATACAATGTACATACATACATACATACGTACTCGTCCTAGTGTGTAGGATATATTTTTATCACTTTACACTTGTACAGCAAGTGACAAATTAAAGTTATTTATAAACATTTTCATTTGTTTTCATTTTCATTTTGATCTTCACAATGAGTGTGTACATGTGTGTGTTTACACTCTCCTAGGATTAAACTCGTCCTGTCAAACAAAACATTCTGTGAAAAAGTGAAAAAGTTGAAGATTTAAATCTGTCATGTGTCTCTCCAAACTCCTGGCAAGGAGATGAAACAAAAAAATGAAAAAATAAATCGAATAGATCCTTCAAAGTAAAGAAGCACCTGATACTCTTTCCGCCGCGCCGCAAAGATTTTGTTCCTCCTTCGTCATCTTAAGGGTGCAGAGCAGATGATGACAAAACGCAGGGGTGGCGCCTTAAGTAAGCACATTTGATATTAATTAATTTCCACAATTAGCCAAGGTAAATATTTTACACAAGTATATTTGCCAGCAATAAATATTATGCTGACAATTTTGATGGCACATTTTCTATTTCACTCTTCGGGCTTCCACATGCCACCCTGTCACCCGGCGAACGTTCGCGGCGGGCACTTTTATGGAATTTTGCATGTCTCCTCATTTTTTTTTTGTTTTCTTTTTTCATCTTTTCTTTTTTAGTACACCCTCACTAATGTCAGCAAACTGACTGGCTGGATGGCTGTACTCTCTGGATGAGTGAGTTTTTATTCGTCCTTGGATTTGGGTGTATGAGGCGCGTTTAACATTTCACACTGTTATCTAAGAAGGCATTTAAGAATCTTTCGACGACGAGAGCCCTGCTATGCCTTTGGCACTTGGCAGGCAGGCAGTCAGTCCTTGTTCTTTTTTTTGATTTATTGAAAGTTATAAGCCTGGATGGGTATACTCTATCGGCCTCGCTACCCACAGACACATAACGAAAGGAAAGTGAGGCAAGGACGTTAAAAGAGCAGACTTAGTGTAACGACACGTCTGTGACAAGGACCAGGTAAACACTTGACGTAGTATCCTCCATTCTCCAAGCACCACCTCAGAGCTGGCAACGATGACGACGATGAACTATGGAATTAATAGTTTGAGAAGGGTGCCACCCGAGAGGAGAAATATTGTCTTTTGATGTTGGTTGTTGTGTCATACTCTCCCAGAGGGATGAAAATTATGTGAACGAGGGTTAATGTTGTTTGTTGTCGGGAGATGCATTGCTGGTAGCTGACAGTGTGCGCTGGAACGCTTCAAATTTTATTATCAACTTTTGTTAGACATTGTATTTGTTTTGCTTAAAGGATCAAGAGCCATGTACTTCCAGATTGATGTTATTATGATAATTAAAAACGAGGTTTTTGTGGGGAGTTCTGTTAAACGCGAGGTTTTTGTTAAATATTTTAGTGCATTTTTAATGAATTAGGTTTTTGGGGAAGCGAAGACAGGTGGGTTTAATTACTTACTCTGCCCAAGTAAAATGTGTAAATAAATCTCCAGAGTGTCTTACATGTATGTCAATAAAAAAACATATATTTACCAAAAACTAAACAAACTCCTGTCTGTTTATCATTTGCAGAATAAACCATGATTCTCCGAACATGCAGATAAAAATTATGGACCGAAAAACCTCCATCTGGACAGCAATCCTATTGGTAAGTAAAAAAAACAAAAATCTAAACTAACTAGGAGTAAGTACGGTACAATCAGAAGTTCTGCAACAACACAAAAAGCTAACAAAACCAGAAACAGGAATACGAGTAGGTACCTACGAGTATCTACGTTACAAAAAACAAAAGAAAAAGACCGGTGTGTATTTCTACTTTCCACAAGCCGCAATGTTGTTTATTTACTTGAAGCAATGTCCAAGTCTAAGTCCAACCCGAGGTTTACATGCAAAATGCATCCACACTTACAGTGGTGAACACGAAAATGGTAGTAGGTAAAATATTAAAGAAATATTGAAACATTTTTAAGACTTCAATTTATTTAATAAAACAAAACTGTTCTACAGAGCGATATTTAAGAAAGGCAAATAATAAGGAACTTAATTAAACTGCAACGATTATCAATGACAGCTTGACAACGCCGAGGCATAGAATCTACCAAACGATTGCAACGCTCCGCTGGTATGGCATTCCAAGCACTTGGGATGGCTATTATTGGCTAGATTGGCATCATGAACTGCTCTTTTAAGGTCTCCGAAATGGTTTTCAATTGGATTCAAGTCAGGTGACTGAGCCGGCCAGTCCATAATTGACCCGAAACCACTCCTTTGACTTTCGACTAGCGTCGAAGACCCATTTTAGAGACATTTCTTCATCTGAGTATGGTAAGATGACATTTTCCAAAATGTTGGTCCATAATCCCATCGATTTTGTGTATTGGGCCAACACCGTAGTATGAAAAACATCCCCATACCATGAGCGATGAACCACCGTGTTTGACTGTTTTCGTTGTGTACTGTGGTCGGTATTCGGTGTTTGGAGGACGTCTAACTAACTGCCGGGAACCAGTGGCACCATAGAAAATATAATTTTGGACTCATCCTTCCATAAAATGTTTTTAACCATTTCTCCACAGGAAAGGAAGAAAATACCAGACGTTTCTCTTTATGTGTTTTTTATAAGTTAAGGCGTTTTTCTTGGGCTACGCGCTGGTAATTTTGCTACCAAGAATATTCTTCGGACGGTCATATCACTCACTTCCAAGTTTAGCTCTTTTCTGATTTGTACAGCCGAATTTTTTGGATCTAATTTGGCCTATCTCACGATCCTTCTATCATCCTGACGTGATATTTTCCTTATTCCACCTCTGTTTTTTTTTAAACATATCTTACAGCATTGACTACCTTTTTGGCGGAGCATGAGCATACGCTAAATTTCTGAATAATATTTGCCTTCTCTTCGTCCGACCGACAATATCGGCATTCGTTGTTCCTCGTTGCAATGCTTACCACGAGCGAGATCAAAACTAAAAGTATTAATGCATTTTTTCATTTTTTTTAAACTATTGCTATTTTCGTGTTCACCACTGTACGTTCCGCAAACAAACGTCATTATATTCTTAATTGCATGGAGTTTGTAGTTTTGAAGTCGAAACCCATTGCAGCCCAGAGCAGGAGGAGTTACAAATAAAAAACGGACTAAAAGTTTTACATCTATGATTAGGATTACCCAAAAGAGTTTTTACTACACCACACTATTTTAAAGAGTCAACATTAAAGTTGATTCGAATTGATTGATACTCGTATTCGTATCCTGTGAATCCCTGAATTTCATTCTTTTGTAGAATGCTAATTCGGAAAACCCTATATCGGGATCCACCCTTGTATCTATTTTGTCTCGCGCATATGTACATATATCTATGTGTATACGAACAGTGGCAAACAAAAAACCCACCACCAACCAAACTCATACACACAGGTGAGAGGTGAATCAATCAATTCACTTACATTCCCATCAATTATTAATGTGAAAGCTTTTATGGCAATTGAATGGACTATCACATTTGCAACTGTTTTCTGTCGAACCCCACCGGATTTCCCTATACATTTTCAGTCCATCACATCTCATTCCATTCCAGCTCCCGTCCAATTCGTCGGTCCTTTTCAGCAATCGTCTAAAGGATCTTTTGGTAGCAAAAAAGCGAACAAACAAAAAAAAAAAAAAAAACGACCAACAAAAAAAGAAATATATTCCGGAACGTTTTAGTGTGTCTGTCTATCAAAGAGCAGGAGTAGCACTAGCAGCTAGTGACTGTCCATCAAACAATTTACAGATTTTCCACATAGACAGCTCGACAAGGGGATGTTGTTGTGGACCAATGAATTCGGATTGTGGTGTGGGGTCACTTTTTTTTTGTCTTTTTTTTTTGTGCCGCCTGAGTGGTGATGACGTGAATAGATTCGCTAACTCACAGTTAGAGTGACAGAAGTACCAAGTAATCGAGTAATCTCATCAAATGCAACCTCATCCCCATTCCCTCCCTCTCCCACCCTCTGTCAATGCATTAAAAAGTCACATTTTCCAATGGTTTTTCGGTTGCAACTTGCAACAGAATTTGGTAACAACGGGAAAGAGGAAACAAAAAAAAAGAAGGAATTATATCCTTTTGCAGCTATTCTGCTTTGCTTTAGGCCGTGCATCGAGGTGGAAATAAAGAAGGAGCGAAAAAAAGAAACACTCTGGCGAGTGGCGACAAAAGTGGGCATTTTCAATTTGTCATTCGATTTGAGTGGACAAGAAACACAGAAAAATTAAAAAATAAAAGAAAAGCAGAGAAAAAAATCCTTGTAGCCCCATAAAACCCACATGCACATACACCGACATCGGCTTCGGCTTCGGCATTCGGCGCACAGCCGCCAGCGAAAAGCAGTGTGGCAACAGTAGCAGCAACAGCAACAGTAGGAGCTGTAGTAGCTCGCTCGGAGTTGGTTGTGAATAATGCATGCTACGGACTCAGTCGAGTGGATTAACAATCCGAATAAAATGTTCGTCCTGTGTGCTGTGAGTGGACGGACGTCTGCCGGAGAGCCGCGAACAAATAGGGTGCCGCCGCAGGTTACGGCTTCCAGCGATAAAATGTTTATATTCGGTAGAACAAGTCCTTGTCCTTATGGCTCACAGATTTAGTGGGTGTTATATCGTTTTAAATTTCACTTATTTTTCAAGTGATTGCCGAGAAAATTTATTTTATTTTTAGGTTGATTAAAGAAGCTTTCCAAGGACACCTACGCATTTACATACGTATTTGAATACCATCAAGCCTACACGGGTACAGATAATTTGCAAACTTTTCCCCCTTCAAATTCAGGTGTGGAAGGGGACATTTTCTTTAAAAAAAACCTCCCGCCTTCCCGCCTTTTTCGAGTTTCAAAGTGGTTCCAAGGATCAAATTTCTTAATTTAATACTGGTGGTTCAGCTCGTTTGACGACACAATTTTCCAGAACACCCTGTTTCTGTACACACCGGCCTTTCTCCGGTCTCCGTAAGCGATTTTTAACATTCGCTTGTACATATTTTGTTTCTCTAACTTTACCAAACTGCCTTCCATGTCCGTCCACTACCACGTCTCTTTTTTTTTTCCTTTTTTTCTGATCGGATATGTCTCCTGTGGCAAAGTGCTGCTATGGCAGAGTGGGTCGTTTTCCGTGATTAGGTAATTGGCGCGGGGCAAAAGGGCGAGACGATTGCACGAAGAGAGCCCTCTTAAATACATATTACAGTAATGCACTGGTCATACCCAATTGGTCTGCGGCTGTGAAGAAAGAACACAAAACGATGGAGAGGCAGAAACAAAGTCCTTCTGATTGCTGGACGGGCGGTAGTGGTAGTCTATGCGGATGGGATTCAGAAGCATAAAACGACATACTCGTCGTACCAATACACATACATATAAGATTATGTGGAGTACATACAAATTTCGACCTAATGTCGCATGATGTAAGCATACTAATTATTTACAGAGGACCAACTTTTGTGCTGTGGCATTTTTCCCAATCACCCCCCATTCCAGATGCACAGAGACCTTTTATCCGTTCGTTTTGTTTTTCCTGTTCGTTGTTACTTTATTACATCCATTCATCGTGTATTTCAGGATAACCACTTAATATGTGTGGCTACGTGAAAGGATGGACAGCATAATGTATTCATGGAATTAAAGAAATGATTTTACTCCATTCCGCTGCTGCTGTTGTTCTTGTTGTTGTGTTTGCATTTGCTGGCAGGCGGCAGGCGGCAGGCGGCAGTCGGGACTCGGGAGATCAGGTCCAATTAAAAAGCGATTATTTTCAACGACTTCGATGGCGGAATTACTGTTGTGTTGTACAATATTATTATTATTATTATTATTATTATTTTCTTATAGAGTTAATTTTTCAAAATGATAAATTAATTTCTCGGCGAAAAGTTTTGAAATTTTTGGCTGTTGCCGCCGCTAGAGGCGAAAACCCCCCTTTTGGAAACTTGTTGGACCAATGGAATTTCCCTCGAGTGGTGATGCTAGTCGGTGGATGATTAATCAATGGCCAAAATAATGAAGCAAATCCCAATTAATTTAGCTTCATTTGCTTGGTTATGTCGACATTTTCTTTTTTTTTTGTGGGTGGCGAGGGGTGGTTCATAAAAACACAACTCAGCACAATTTTTGAGAAAGAGACAAGAGCTGAAATGGGATTAGCTTTTAAAAAAGGGCTACTACTTGGTTGGGATTGACCTTGGGATGTGTTGTCGGCAAGTGGTAAGATGGTGTGAAACGTTTGCGGACAGTTGCCGATGGTAGTTGTTAACCCTTTTGAAGCAATTAAATGTAACAGCATGGAATCTGTGTGGTTCCCTGCTGTGTGCGAGTGTATATGTAGTTCTGTTGGATTAAGTGTTTTTGACATGTGAATTGAGTTAAGTGGGAGATATTCCAATAAACTAAAAAAAAAAAAATTGACTTTTCTCTTTAGGATGGGTTATTAGACTCCCAGTCATGAATGTGAGCGTGAGGGAACCACAAATAGACCATGTGTGTGATTTTAAATTGGTTTTAGGTTCGATTGACTATTTTCAAAAGTGGATCAAGAAACGGACACAAAATCGATAAATTTCATGGGTAACATCTAAAAAGGAAATTTAATAAATTACCACACCACGAAGTGACACCAAAATTAATGTGTGCTCATCAAACCAAATCATTTCACATTCCTTGACGTTGTAAACTCACAACAGAGTGTTCGAGTCACATTCTAATTCCAATTAATTAACTAAAACTAGTCATAGTCAATGTCCCATCAAACCGATTGTATTCTCCTCCCCGTTAACCTTGAATGAAACGAATACAACCCCGTTAAAGGTCACTCTACAGCTACACAATGTCCATTAGTTTCGCCCAACTAATCCACCCAACCCAACAGTTTTTGATTAAAGGTGTTTCTCTTCAAAGTGACATGATTCCTTTCGATTGCCAGGAGTCTGATAACAATATTCCTCCACCCTTCGACGAATCCACTCCATTTTATCGCTATTCGTGTTCTCGCAGAAACTGTTTCCCGCCCCCTGCCACACCCCACACCCGTTTCCCATGGTGAACAGTTTAATTTTACAAAAGTAAATACTTCCCGCGCTCTGTGTCCCATTCGACAGTCGACATTTATTTCAATTTCCTTCGGAGTTACAACGCCAAGACTTAATGACTTACCAACATGCAAAGGTGCTCTAAATAAATATTCATGCTGAGCCAAGAGAGGAGAAGCGACCCCGTCCAAGTCCAAGTCCAATAGTTGAGGTACTTTTGATGCCCACTCCGCCGATTATAATTGGAAAGGAACTTATGTAGGAGTACCATCAGGGTAGTACGGTACTCCATGCTCGTACACGTTCAATCAGAAGTCCATTGAGTGGGATTACGACTTTTAAGTTAAGTTGAACAACAAAAAAACCTGACTATCTTAAGTAACTGCGCTTCTTGAAATCAATAAGCCGTGAAGAAACCATAGCAAAGCCGGGGGACATTCGTTTAAAATTTTTATCTAGCATTTAAGTCTGACAAATCCAGTTAGAAGCGCATAGAAACGGAAATGCGTTACCTACACCCGCTTAATGTCAACTCTTCCACCCTATCGGGGGAAATGAATTCATAGGATCAATAACTTTTTTGAGAGATAAGATTAAAAATCAAGTCAAAGATGTGTATCCGGGATTTTATTTTAAATAGGGTAAACCCCGCACACGATACGGCATTGGTTATTTTTAGCGAAAGTAGCTGAAGCTATAAGTGGCAGCAGCAGGTTTTGGAGGAATTGGATCGATGTAACGGGGATCATACCCTTTATCCGCATTTTACGTTGCGTATATGTACATATAAATATGTATATATAATGTGATGACTGACATTGAGGGGTTCTCCCCTGGCCTTCGAGACCTTTCCTTAGTACTCTATCTCTTGTACACACGCTACACTTCGAATCACATAGATTAATGACAAAATAATGTCAGACCCATTTTCATCCCTCATCAAAGGTATTTCGTTTTTGTTTTTTTTTTTTTTGCGTTTTTCTCTTTTTCTATCTGTCCTCTTCTGTGCTTTGTTTTCAGCTAGCTACGGCTTTCCTTAAAGGTGAATTATTGAAACGCTTTCATCTCATAAATAAATAATTAAGGTTATGTGGAGAATCTCTATTTTTGTTTGTTGTGTGTACTCTCGGCCTTCAGTGAGCCGAGCGGTGAGCGGTACTGTAGTGTGGTAAGCTATGTAATAGATACAGATAAACATTGAATAGGAGGAAAACAAAAAATAAACAACATCACATCACAAAATATCGGAGTGTACACGAGTATAGAAAACATAGGGCTTCGGGAAACGTGCTGCCAAGTATATCCTTTTTGGCCATACACACACACACACACACACACACACAGATGGATTAGAAACTGAGCGTTGTGCCCTTCGACCGCCCGGCAGCCGTGCCATCATCAGTTGCATGCTAGCTAGCCCTCGCCATTGGAGCTGAAGCATATGCGGTGAAATGTTAATGTATTTTTACTGTAACACAGGCGACAGGCAGCAATTGACATGAATCACTTATTTAAATGTCTTACGTGAGGTTAGACATGTGACACTGTGATACAATTCGAAAAGATACACACATACGAGTAGCTCATACGACTGTAGGATACGACATACGAGGTTCTGCAGTCCAGCTAGTGGATGATTTTGCCATTTGCCATTGGGGTAGGTTTTTTTTTTCATTTATTTATTTTTTATTTTGTTTATCAAGTGTGCGATGATTACGATAGAAGTACGAGGATATTAGTCTAGATTAGTAATCACTTAAGAGTTTATTAGGACATGCGCTGAGTTTGTAGATACTTTGTAGGCTTTGCCTGAGCTGGGTGAACTCACTTATCGAGAAGTCGATCTTCAGGATAACTAGCCGCATGTATAAGTATAGACAATTGCATTCTACAATAATTGTGTGTAATTAAAAAAAAATCCGGTCAAGTGCAAGTCGTACTTGCGCAATAAGTGTTCCGTACTATCAGTTATTTTTACATACACATATGTATGTATGTACGTAACGGATTTACGAGTATGTTGATAGATTTATGAACACAAATTGATAAAATTACCTGATGCCCTTTCTCATCTGCTCAGAAGAATAACTATACATACACCCACACAAAACAACAAATAAAAAATACAAGAAATGTAAGCAAGTGCATCATTAAACACGTGGGATTTTGGAATTTGTCTCTCCCTCTGTGTGTCTACACACAAATTCAATTTTTTCCAATGAAGCAAAAGGAGAGACACCTATGTATATTATAAAGGAAATAATCATGATTCCTTTATGCGATTAAAATCAATGGTTTGAGTATAAGCTCAATTCTGATTTTTGGGCATATTTTTAGGATCGCCCATTCATTTTCTGCACATAAACGTACAAATGTCCCTATAAAGTCATATGTCTAGCTCAATGGTTATACACCCGAAGCGATTTCTTGGGGCATATTTCTAGGAGCAACCATTCAATTTTTACTCTCACACATACAAATTTTCCTTCACGTATTTGCTTTTATATGATTGTGATAGGATTACATCCCTTCAGGATATGTAAACTGTTGCGAAGGTGAAATTACAAAAAAGTCAATAAAAAAAAAAAAAACTGTCCAACGTAATGCAGTCCTGATAGTTTTTGTTACATCTACACTTTATTCTCAATGTATGTGATTTTATTCAGATTTTTCTGAGCGATATTTTTTAGAGATAAGGTAGGGGGACAGCAATTTTTTTACGTTTTTTTGAAAAAGTGTTAAGAAAAAGTAGCACAAACAAAATATTTCATACACATTTGAATTTGTGTTTTACCGAGCTTTCATTTGATACCCCACACGATGACTTAAGTTTTTTTTTAACTTCCCCAAAAGTCGAAATTCGCCTTTTTAAATTCTGGTTTGTGTTTGGGCCACTAATTGCTACAACTGTTCCAAATTTCAATAGTGTGACCGCCTGTGACAGACAGACAGACAGGCAGACTGACACCGAACTGACTCCATTAGCGTTCCGTTTTTGGGCACGGAACACTAAAAACAAAACAAAAGTTGTAACAACTCGCGTCACTAAGTTTCCGACCTTGTACCGCACTGTAAATTTAGCTAAGGCAAAAATCTTCTTAGGCTGGTTAAACTTTTCTCTAACACACAATTTATTTGTTTTTTTTTTTGTTTCGTTTTTTTACAGTTAACAATCTTCCTCGAATATGGATCCATTGCAAAGAAATTGAATGCTAGCCAAGCATTCGACAACACATGGCACACGGATGTCGATCTAGAGAATGAACTTGAAGTAAGACGATGTCGTAGGCCGGCTAAAGGTGACTACAACACTACCGAAAGTGTATTAATTCAGTGTATGTTGCAGCAAAAACGCACAAAGGGTGGCTCGGGCGGCTGGTCCGGTTGGTCAGAATGGTCAACATGTTCCCGAACGTGCGATGGTGGTGTCGCCCAACAAATAAGACGTTGCCACAATCCGAATGGCTGTAAGGGCGACACCACACGTTTTAGAATCTGCAATATGCAACCATGTCCAGAGCAGCAGGACTTCCGGGCGCATCAATGTGCCGCCTACAATGATGTACCCTATGACGGTACACTGTATACATGGACAACGCACTACGATTATGTAGAGCCGTGTGCCTTGACATGCAGGTGAGTACAGGGGGCGTAAAAAATAAAACACACACAGACACAGCAAATTACCTCGCAAAAGTTTCACGCAAAGTGCAAAGCTGCGGACACTCTATAAACAAACGCCTGAATGTAATGTGTGTGGTAATTACATTGTATCGTGAACTGTCGAAGAAGGGAAAAAGTCATCATCAAAATCCCGTTTTAAAAGCACCAACCACCGAGCGCTGAGCGGATTTTCTTTGTTGAGTAGACCTATCGCCGGTGGTTCCATTGTTTGGTGAGAGCCTGCGGACATGGAGTGGCGAGTGGAGCCAGTAGCACGCTACGGATGTTGCATGCCATATCCTGTTGCCTTGAAACATTTACCTAAACGCCGCGCCAAGCTAGGGCCTACTCTGCAACCGAAAGAGAGGGGGCCGTTATGCATATCAGGGATGAGGGGTGCACTGGCACTCCTTTGGAATTTTGCCGCGCTCCGTTTATTCGGTGTCCTGGTTTATGCTCTTTACTTTTTATTTGCCTGTGTGTTGTTAAAATATTCACTGTATATACTCTTTGACTCATTAACTGAATGGCTTTATTCATTTAATGTAAAATGGGATTGTATATTTTCTGTCCTTCTTTGTTTTTTTTTTTCGTTTTGTTTTGCGGTAATACAGGGGGAGACCTGCACATCTTTCTGATGACGTTTCACTGCCAGAGGTTGATGTCGGCGGTGTAACTGGCCCAGATGAGTCGGAACATTATGATGAGCCGAGTGTCATTGTACAGCTGTCAGGGAGAGTACAAGATGGAACTCGGTGTCGTGCCGGAAGTCTTGATATGTGCATCCAGGGCAAATGTCAGGTGAGAGAAGAAAAATGGTTTTTTTTTTGTTCATTTTCATTTTCATTATTTTTTCTTTCTTTTCGGTTTCTGTTTGCATTATTTAAGTGAAGGTTGATTGTAATGATATAAATAAGTTAATTTTTATTATGACGAATAAATTGCTCGTTGTTGGAAGAATCTACTTAACAGTTAATGGATTATTGTTGTAATTCAATTAAGTGGGAGGTTTTGGGCGGAAAAAATATGGACAGCCAATTTTTTGTTGTATGTATGTATACCTATTGAGCACGCACAACACTGTTTAGGGCTCACTCACAACAGACTCTTGTCGACTTTAACTCTGCTTTGATTTAAAGCAAATAAGACTTTTCAAAGTTGACACAAATATGTATGTATGTTATGCCCCAAAGCCTCTTCCACAACCTTCTTAAAAAAAAAACTTTTCTTAAGAATACACACAAACAATTTGTAAAGAAAAGAAACGATTGGATAAACATAAAAACACAGCATTAACTCATTTACAAGTCTAATGGCTTGTTAGACATGTACGAGTATGTATGTGTGCAAAGTAAAACAGAACATTGGCAGCCTTAACCGGAATTTTAATTTGCATTCCCTTTTGCGGCGAATCGCTGCCTTACGCGCACAAAATATCATCATAAACATCATCATCCCAATTCCTAATTCCTAATCCGCGAAAACGAAACCCAATGCCAAATGTTGTGGGCTCAACAAACATGAAGAAAACGAACACATTCCCCCGCAACAATGCCGTGATTAGGCACCATTTATTTCGAGGAGTCGAGCACGACTTTGTATTTTCTTTTTTTCGGTTAAAAAAAGAAAAAAAATGTCTCACTTCCAACCCCCCCATACAAAGTACACACCGATAGCGACCCTTAGCGACATATCAATCGATTGCAGAAATAGTAAATTCAATTGGGGTGAGGGGGAGTTGAACTGCACAATGGGGGCTGAATAAATCAAACCACAATTTGCCAAATAATTCGGCCAAAGTTATTCATTACCGAACGGGAATTTAAATAATGACAACGTGTCTCCGGTAAAACAAAGTACTTTCGTCAAATGGTCGCATATATACTGTATACACCCACCCCCCCCCCCATCCGCCAGTGGTGGTGAGTTCGAGTTTCGACTTTCGAGGACACGAACGCGTTGTTCGCTGTCGGTTTTCTATCGGTGCTTGTGCGAACGAGTAATTCATCTATTTCATGTTCGGCGCAGAATAATTTTTCAGGTAACCTATTTGTTATAAATTATTTGTTACCCTCTTGACGAAAACGTTCCCGAATAGGGTATTATAGGCAAATACAACTTCGAAAACGCCTTATTTATTCAAATGTTTTCGCTTGTTTTATATCCCACGAATACTGAGCGAGCGGTATGCATGTAGGTATGTATAAAAGTACGACGAGCAATAACAATTCTCAGAATGTATACTAAAACACAACTTTAGGAGTGTTATCCTTTATACGATATTTATTTGCTTCCTTTTTTTTTTTTTTTGTTTTTAGCGAGTTGGCTGTGACCTAAAGATTGGCTCAGCGAAGAAGATCGACGCGTGTGGGGTGTGTGGGGGCGATGGCAAATCATGCTCGCAACCACTCTATCATTGGGAGACGGCACCGATGTCACTATGCTCAGTCACCTGTGGAGGGGGTAAGTTAAATTCCATGCAAACGTAACTATGCAAAAAAAAAAAAAAATAGAAAAGAAAAAAAAAACATTTTGTCGCAAAGGAGTTCGTGTTCATCTGTTATCACGACGATGATCTGCAACCCTTGCCGCTGCCGACTGACAACAGTCTGTTAGTCACTCCATTTTAAATGGGTGGTTACCCTAAGACTTGACTTTCAATTGATTTTGTTATGTATTCGGTTGTTTCATATTCAGTTGGCGGGGGGTTGCCAATATTTGTGTGGTATGTCATCTCCAAAGTCAAATACAGTGCACTCTCGATTTGTGCAACCTCGATTTCTGCAAATCTCGATATTTCCAACCTACGTAAATGTATTTCTTTTTTTTCGATTTTTGCAACAAATCCAAAAAAAATTTTCGATTTTCGCAACTTTGAGTTTTTATTTTCGCAACATACAACATTTGTGTGTGTAAGTTTAACTATGCTATATTGCAGGCAAGAGCAAACTTCTGCCGTCTTGACGTAGTGTGGTAATAACAACGCTTCTAGATTGAATCCCCAAGTGAAGCCAATGGAAAACGACATTTGCCTTTCCTTCATAGAACCGTGTCCCCTTTTAAATGACCATTTAAGCAGTGTAAGCAATAAATCCGGAGACCCTGTAGCGGTAGGCACAAACAGGGTCCATCGCCATAAAATACGCAGCCGTAGGATCACGATGCTAACAAAAACGTAAAGGTTGAGTGAACTTTAATAAAAAAACAATTGTTAAGCCATCCTGAATCTTCTTGGAAGAAGCACTAAAAAGCTTAGATTTAAAACAGGCCATATTTTTCTTGGCAAACGCTCCGTTAAAAGTGAATACAATTGCTAAATGTTGGAGAAAAAGTAATCAGAACTCCTGATCGTTGGGAGAAGTAGGCTTCTGAAGTAGGCTACACACTATCATTCTTGAAATTACATTCTTGCTGGAATGATGTAAAAATGACAGTGTGTAGCTTGGAATGAAAAATAACGAATCGAATGATGGCGAGAATGATGGGGTTTAAAATTTTTCGTTGGCTTTGCTGGAATGATGGAGACTGACGAATTTATGGTAAATGTCTAGGCGAATGTTATTCTTGGAATGATAGTTTAAAGTCTAGAAAAAATGATGAGAAATGACAGTCTAGGAATGTCATTTAAAAAATGATAGTGTGTAGCCTACTTAAATCGGGATATAATTTTGTTAGAATTATCACAACGCTTAACCAGATATTTCCAGACGAGAACTTTGGCAGCGATGACATCTCTGAATGGATCTCTGAGAATCTACAAAACGTAGAAGTCCGAGAAGAAGAAGAAGTTTCTGGTGATAGTGCGGAAATGGGTGTTTTATTAAACCTCTGGGACTGACGTGGTAGTATGACAGTATGACCACAAAATCGAAAAACTAGCGTTGCGTCGATATTTGGCATATAAATAAATGTTTATGTTTAACTTTTATGTATGTCTTATTTATTATAATAATGCATACTTTAATAATGCATACTCTCAACTTTCAAATATAATAGTCAAACGTAGGAATATAAAACGAATTTTGAAAATACAAGCTGCCAAAATGGTGGTGTTACACATCAGTGTAATTGTGAAAATTAGGGCACATCAGTCCCAGAGGGTTAATACACAACGCAAAGTAAAATTAGAAGACGCAATAAAATGCTTCACCACATGTGTGCAGTAGACAGAACAATATTACCTCAAAAAATGATGCAACTCCAGAAAATGCGCGATAAGGCTGTTTCGAAGCGATCTTCTGCAAAACGACTGCAAACATAAATTTCTAATTTGTACCACTATGCATTGCTACCCGGGTTCAATCATAGGCCGGGCCCAACACCTAAAAGTTTTTTTCACAGTGCCACGGCCACCTCTTTCAGTATCATTTGTCAATGAGCTTCTCAACTCGCCGTTCGGAGTCGGCAAAAAACTGTAGGTCCCTTCAATTCGTGCAAAAATATGACACGCACACCCAAATGGTTGCGACAAGCAGGCCCAGGATTGCCCCGAGCTCCACCTAAAATAGAGTCATTTTATTTTGATTACTCACAGAATACCTAGTGTGTACCTAAGCCTTTTTAAAATGTTTTAATTTTCTGTTCAAATGTCTGTTTTCATTAGTTGCAAAAATCGAGAGTGCACTGTAGTTAAATAATTTAGCTAATGAGTTTATCTCCTTTAAAATTCACCCTTAAAATCGTCCTTATAGCAGCGCTGAATTGCGGAGTCAAATTAAAACCGATGTTCGCAGTCGAAAATTTGATTCTTATATTTTATTCATGATTGTTTTTTTTTATTTACAGTTATTGAGTTTTGTTCGTGAATAGAAAAAAAACCATTTTCATCGTAAAAGTCTATAAATATATCTCCATTGGATTGCCAGTCATCGGCGAGAGGTCATGTGCTTTTCTTTTGCTACAAATGACGACCTTCTAGGCAACGACCTGACTGGCTAAAAAACAAAAAAAAAAAAAAAAAAACAAAAAAAATGAAAAAGGTACGAGCGCAATGCGTGTGCTGCTTCGTAAAGAGGTAATAAGTCGGTATGTTGATGGGCTGCTGATATTGATGTAAATGGCGCCTATTTTGTGAAACAAATGCAACATGGTGAGGTGATGAATTATGTATATTACGAGTTTTATTGGCGCTATAAAGTGGTAGACGCTTTCATTCTCTGACACTTTTATCCTTTAAATTGGTCAGCTAGAAACTGAAGATTAAAATTCCAGCACATTTTTGTACCTGAAACCGGTGTACCTAGTCCTGCCATAAGTTCTGTTACAAATTTAAAACGCCATAAAAAAAAGACCAAAAACCATTTTGTTTTCAGTGTTGTTTCATTTAGTAGACCATAATATTGGTTATAAGGAAAAATGTCTTTTGCCTTGACACACACGTTGAAGCCATTGGGCTATAACAACACACACGACTTTCATGGACATCCCCGATGCTGCTACGGTTAATGCTGCTCTGAGGCTTCCCAAATACCTGTGAGGAGTCCTGCAGGCAATGCTCTCCAATTCTGACCATTGAGAATAATCCAGTGGATACAAATCTGGACTTCCCGACGGCCAATCTTCTGCTGCCATAAAGACAGGAATATTGACCCTGAGTCACTCCTATGTGGTTTTGGCTTTTAGCGCTGGAGCAGAGTCCCGTGGGAAAAGCCAGTTATCTCTATTGAATATAGTATTGGTCAAACCCTTCACAACACCCTCCAGCATATCTAATTGGTGAACTTTTGCACCCATTTTCACCACTTCTCCGGAGAAATGGAGGGATGTGACACCTTAGTGAGAGACGTCACATCAAACCATTATGGAAGTGGGATGATGTCCACGTTCAACCCTTGAAACACATTTTTTCGCTTCTTTTAGTTTTTTTTTGTTGTTGAAAACATCTCCCACATTAAAAATGTTCTCATCTGTAAACAGAACGTTTTCTTGGCCGTTGTCCGCGTGTCACTGCAAAAGTCGCTTGCATCTTTCCAGAAGTTAAAAGATGTCCCGTTTACCGGTGATAGACTGTCATGTGAAGATTATCCCGAATTAGCTTAGACATGGTTCTGCTTGGTGTATCCAATTCCTTGGTTATAATTTTCTGCTTCCGGAGGAGATTTCGGCGAATTCGTTCTCGCTTTTACCACCGCACTCGTTCAAGCGACGCGCGGAGAAACAGAAACCGTTGAAAATTGTGTAACAGAACTTATGGCAAGACTAGGTACATATATGTTTACTGTCATCACTTCCCAGGAAGGCACTTAAGCCTCCCCACCGATGACAGAGTAACACAACCAGCGGGTTGTCGTTTTAAAAATCTTCTTTCACATCCAATTCCCTTATACTTAAAGAGAGAGAGAGCTAGGACTTTTCTAAAAAAAGAAGTGTCAGCAGATACTCTGGATATGTGGTGTCATCCTACAAAATGTTTCATAATTCAAATCTAATGTCAGCAAATTTAAAAACAACGACGGACGTACCTACTTCATAATTTCTTCGACAAGGTCATTTTGGAAGACCTTTTTTCGATTATTTTTGTTATCCGATAAATCTATGTCAAGCAAAGCCTCCTTTCTAACCTATCCACTTCCAGCGAATAGAAAAAAAATCTCGACTAATGAACTCCTTGTTATGTATCCGCCCCCCCCCCCCATGCAAGGAAGGACGCAGAACAACGTGATACTCATATTTAAAACCGAAAATTCCACAAAGTTTTCACAATTTCCATCAGATTTGTAAAATACGTTAACGCTAATTCCTCCCCAGATGTATGTATGTAAATATTTACTTGCTGTGTTCCCCTTTCGACCTTATGTTCCTTTGTAACGTAGACAGGGTGATACGAGTACTCGTACCACAATCCGATTTGTCTTTCCAATTTTTATTTTTTTTTTTGGTCTCATCCCTTGTCTGTGTCTATCGATGATCCAAATACCAAACATCGGAAAAGCAAGAAAACAGAAGGACTACAAATGTCAAGTACCACCACCCACCCACCCAGCCAGCCAGCCGTTCGTTCGTTTGGTAATCCCAAAACAACACGCCACCAATATTGTCGAATTTATTTATTCTTCGACTCCTTTTTGTTTTTTGTTTTTCTTTCGTTCTCTCCTTAAAAAAAAGAGCGAGATCTTTATCTCTCACAGTACTGCTCCTGTCTCCTGGCTTTATTGTGTGAAAAAAAAGTCAAGGATTTCTCGTGTTTCACTACGCGAGAAGTGGTAGTATGTAATGTAATGGGTATAAAACGATTAAAGCTAAAGACAAACGCTAGACACCCCTGCCTCCATTTAAGCTAAACCCCTAGACCACACCATCGCTAATCGATTAAACGTGCTGTGGCACACAATAAAAACCAAAAAAAAAAAATCGAGAAATACCACGAATAAGGTATTTCAACTTCAACCGCACAATTCAACGTGGCTTGGCAACAGTCGCCCTCTGCATAACTCCGTGGGCTTTCCTTAGGTATATTCCAAATGTCTTTGCGCGCCATTTCTTTGCCTTGCCCACTTTTGGAGTAACAGAAACTATATGTTCCAAAAGACGGAATCGATCAATCGATATCCCTCCGAACGGGAAATGTCTTTTCAAAAATTAAAAAAAATATAATAATGCCTTCTCTCTTCTTTTGAACAAAAAAAGGATACAAGATGTCGCGACCAACATGCAGGAATCGTGTTACCGGCGTCGAAGTCGAGGACTCCCTGTGCAGTATAACTAATCGGCCCGAACCATCTGTGGTACTCTGCAACACTCATACCTGTCCGCCTAAGTAAGTACTCCTTTAATCGCATCCAGCACAGTATGTCCAATAAGACAGACAATCCATTTAAACCCGCACCCACTGTTGGACACACTGTTAAGGACTTTTCTCGGCTTATCTCCGAAATCCACTCTTCCACTTCCATTCGTTTACAATGAGATACTCTCGTCGGAGAATCCTCGATAATGATAACGAGCATAGATAAAGGTGGTGGATTGAGGAAAATCGAGAGGGAAAAGAGTCATTTCAGGTTGTTTTACATAATTTTTATGGCATTTTCCTTTTGTTCTCTGCTCCTTCCCCTTCGCCTTCGCCTTCTTCTTCTTCTACGACATGACATCTCTATAGGTGGGTGGCTGATGAATGGAGCACCTGCAGTCGTCTGTGCGGACCTGGTTATCGAGAGCGTATGGTTGTGTGCGCCGAGGAAACGAATGGCATTAAGACCAGGGTGAGTTATCATCCTTTCTTCAGTTACCTAGTATTTACTTAATTGCACTATGCACTCTACGAATGCCATTGTCATTTCCCAACAGGTTCCAGACATCGTGTGCCGAACACCGAAACCACCAACTCAAGAGGCTTGCATGCTGCAGGAGTGTCCCAAGTGGGAGGTGGAGCAATGGTCTGGGGTAAGTTTTGTGTTATTTTGCCTCCATACACCATCCCCCCCCTTTTGAATGTGTGTACGAGTAGATCTTTATTTAGTTTTTGGTTGCTTAAGTGTTCGCACAGAGAAGCATATTGCATTGCATGCCGAGGACGACCGCACTTTTCGGTTGCACTAGCACTGTGTGCGTGTGTGTGTGTGTGTGTATTTGTATTTTCTTGAGAGCCTTTTCGCTGTCTTAAGTGCACATTCATGGCGCACATGTTCGCTCGCGCGCTCATGAAAAGTAAATGTGTCTTCGAATTTTTACATTCCTTGCTCTTTATCCTTAGAAGAACATGTACTCGTCGTATGGTAGGTGGTAAGTGGCAGAGCTCTTGCATTTCAGGACGACGAAAGAAGTATCCTACACAAACAGTAAAAATAAAAACAAAGTACCTACATCGTGTAGTAAGTTGTTTATGAGAGGCTAAGGAAGTGGGTGAGCCTGAGTATGGCGTATATCCTTTTGGCAAAAAGAAAGCCTTTCGCAATTCGTTATTTCAGCGCGCCGTGCACGTGATTTTTCAGAACCTAATTTAACAGTAATTCAGTTTTTGTTTTGTTTGTGTATGTGTAGTTTTTTTTTGCGTTGTTTCCTTAAAGGATACACAAATGAGTAGAGATGTTCATTTCAAGTAGGAGTATTTTTTTTGTTCTCCTTGTTTTTTTTAGTAAAAAGGATATGCAAGACAATATTGTTAAGAGTGTTACTATAATAGATAAATTAAACCCAGGGGTAGATAAGATACATTTTGTAGTTTTCGAGACGGGGAAAACGGAAATAAGAAATTAATATTGACTTTACATTACCGTTAAGGTAGAAGCGACTACCTTAGTACATCTTATAACTCCTCCCTTTTTTTCTAATGACTTAATTCTCAACGGGTCCTTAATCCAGATTAGTATCAGAAATGACCATGCAGCTAAGATCTCAGTTCCGAACATTGGTCTTTTGCTGCACCGAACGAACAAGCTTGTTGTATTCGAAGCTAGATGTGGCCGAGTCAACATTAGAATACATTCAAACATTCAATTATTCAATAATGGAACACGTTTGTTATAAATAATGTTTTCAGTGCAGATATGTCCGACATAAGCGAAACAGCTGGCTCTGAGGTGTGTTCGATTTTGCCATATTTCGATTAACACAATACATATAATTGGATCAGCAGCAGAAGCCTCTGAAATTGTCTCGTCCAATTCGTCTGCACTTTCTCCACTGCCACTAGAATCTCGGCATCTCCAATTTCTGCTGCTGTTGGCTAATATGAATCTTCGTCATCTAGTAAATTACTGCACTCAGATTGAGTAGATACATGAATTCAACGCCGCTTCCACTTTATTTCAAATTTTGGCCGACGTAAATCGATTTTGACGGCTCATTTCCAAAGAACAAATTTTTTCTGAACTCAAACTAACATTTTTTTAAAATTTAACGTATATAAAAACGCGGTTGACATCAAACAAACACATAAAAATCCATTTGATTATGCTAAGTACCGTGCGCGCCAATATCAGACAAAAAAGTTGAAATTTTTTTGATGCTCTTTCAATTTAGTACTGAAAATATACGTAGGGTCATTTCTGATACTATATGGCCTTTAATGAATAGAGAAAAACGTTTGGTCCCAGGATTCCGACCATGTCCACCAGAGTCATCTACCGAAAGTGGAATAAAGACATATTTTGACGACAAAATAAAAGGCACAATATCGCGGATCTAAGGCTCTGCGAGCAAAAAAGTTGTTCAACATTTTTTTAACGAAATTAGGAGTGCCATCGAAAAAATGTACCCACAGAAAATTAACAAAAAACGCAATCAAAAGATAATTTCAAAAATTTTAAAATATTTATTTGTATTTAGCTTTTGATTCTAAATTTAAAAATATTTAAAAAAAAATAAAATTCCCGAACTTTTCCCGGAACAGCTTCCGTCATTGTTTTTATTGTCTCATCTGTCACTTTTTTGGAGCTATTTGTCAAGAATTTTTTGAATCCCTCCATGGCGTTGACAGCTTTTTTGGTGGCCCTTAACTCTCTTTTTACCAGTGCCCAATAGTGGCCTATGTTCTGGCAAATTCCGAGGATTGGCCTCTCTAGGCACCACCGAAACGTTGTTTTGCTCATAGCGATTCATCGCCTTCTTTCCATAGTGACATGATGCAAGATCAGGCCAAAATAGGGGTATTCTTAATGACTCTTAAACGCTTCTGCAGACTCTCATTCACATAAATTTCTCTATTTATTGAGCCAAGAGTGGTGAATGTTTGGCTTCTGAGCCCACAAGAATAAATTGCTGAGTTACTCGTTATCGAAATGTGACGATTTGGCGTTACCGCTCACGTTATCGAGTATCATTTTACTCACAATTGACTCGATCATTCGATGACGAGTCCTACTCAGTCACTCGTTAACGGATGCGGTAATTCGGCCCCAGGATTTTTTGATGTGTAAACATCTAAGCGCGCGTTAGCAAAATTTCTAGTGGAGTAATTCCGCGATTTTGGGGAGAAATTCCGCGATTTCGGGGACGGAATACAGAACAGTTACGAAATTTGTAACTCAAATTTCATAGCAGCGCGATAAAATATTGACATAGTGATTGCTTATGTTCCGGGTCAATTTTTATATATTACTTTTTATCCCGGAAAATGGCATGGTTTTCAGAAAATAGTGAAAATACTACATATTGGGAGGGAAAATTATAGTTATACAGCCCTAATTCAATAATAGCTTATCGGATTGAAAAACAAAAAAATAGGTGAAATTAGTAAATTTGTCCCTGATTCATTTGAGATATAAAACATCCTCATGCGTTATCCTGAAGCTGAGCAATGTTCAAAACAATTATTCAAAGCGGTGACCACTGCCAGCAGTCGGGCATCAGTGGGTATCGTTGCAATAGTGTGTGTGTGAGTATATGTGCGCGCTCTAAAATGATCATAATGCTTTGCATTTCAATGTTCTGCAATCATTATCACCATTTGCGGCTCTCCCACTCAACCAATCTTAACAACTGAGGTGTCAAATGAAAGAGGAGCAGCGATTTGCATTTTTAGTTTAGTTTTACGAATGGCTACTTTACCTACTGGCCTCTAGTGTCCTAGTGGCACCTTGTTCCTAAAAATAAGAGCTACTTTTCGTGATAGAGATCCTGATAAATATTAGGATTAAGTGTAAACAAATTGTTTATATTTATAAAATCAGAGTGCATTTCGTCATTGCTCCAAGACATTATTTTGTTTAGCCACCACATTTGTGAATGTAGTTACGTTGAAATAATATTTTTTTTTCATAATAACTTCATTCATATGCTTTTTTCAAAATTATTTACACTGATGAAGCCTTCAATCATACCTACAAGCTGATATTATTTATGTAAGAACTTGGATGAAAAGTTTTTATAACCGCGGCGGTTGAGTGTATAGCGCGTCGGTTTTTCTACTTTTGGCGCAGTACTACTGAGTTTAGGGGTGCCAGGTTCGTTTCCTGGCGTCGACTGCTGCGAATGGAGTGGATTTTATGAGTATACATATATGCGATTGGCTTGAATTTTATCGAACATAGACTACTTATAAATTGCTTTCTTAAATAAAGTGGAGCTACACACCCCATCCGCGTGATGTTTACACATAGCTCGGGACTTTGGATACAGTCGCATCAATTTTTTTCTAGAAATTTTGCTTTTGCTTCAACTTTTCCTCTACCTTCGGCAGTATAAAATGCCTGTCCCCGAAGCTGAGAAAAGCATATGTTTCAGTATGGTGCATTTGTTTTGCGAAAGTTTTGCCCGTTGTTTCGCATCCAAATTTTGTATCCCGTTCCGATCTGGAACTTTATGGACTTTGTATGTTTTCAGGCTTCAAGATTTTTTCACTTTGTGAACTAAAAATTTCGAACAATCTACTTTTGTTGCCAAATTTCGTTCAGAAATGTTCAAATTTATTTCAAGAAACTTCAACATTTTGCTGGCCTTTCTTTGGTTCATAAAATCCGTTTTTCGACCAGATCCGTCTTTTCTTTCAACTGAGAGATCCTCCTTATAAGTCTTGATGGCAGAAGCAACTTTTAGATTTTTTGCGATTTTTAGATACGTCGACCCTGGGTGTGGCTAAGTGAAATTTTATAATATTTTTTCTTACATCCAATTCAGATTCCATGTTGACTGTTTTAACTCTCCATCAGAAATGGCATAAAAATTAAAAATAAATATACGGAGTCCCAGCAATAAAACAAGAAGCATTTCTTTGATTTATCGATAGTTTCTGCAAAGTAAATTAAAAATGATACTCCTTGGTATCAAAACTGATACTAGTTCCGTTGAGGGTTTGCTACTGTTTAAAATCCTTTTCGCGGTTTTCCTATTATGGCTACGTCATTTTCTTTTATTTTTCAAAGTCAGATTCTATTGCAAAGTCAAAGCAATAAAGTTCGCTTAAAGCGTTTATTCGTCATATCCGTGTATATGTCTTCATAACCGTTAAAATAATGTTTTTCTGTTTTCTTTGAACGTTGAACATGATGTCGCGTCGTGTCGTCTTCGTTCAAAGAAAAATACGATAATCTATTCTCTTAAATTTTGTAGCTCAAGATAAGTACAAATGTAGAGTAATTGTAGTTATATTTGGAAAAGAAGAAAAAGAAGAAAACCGTTTGACATAATCTCCAACCGCAAATACCATTTTCCATCCTGTACTTTGTTGTCATTTTGTTTCGCCCGCGCGCGCGTGTGTGTGTGTGTGTTACCATTTTTAAGCATATTGAATGCATGGATTTATATATGCACCCAGATACTTACTTTCATTTTTATTTTCTTTAAGGATATCCCTTCTAAATGTATCACTTTTATGTTCTTATACAACTCCTTCTCTCTTTATATGTATTTTCTGTGTTCTTGTGTATTTTTCTTTGGTGATGTTTTAATGCATTTTATAGTGTTCGGTATCATGCGGACATGGAATCCAAATACGTAGCGTCGAATGCAAGTCCGCGGATGGTAGTTTAAGTGCGAAATGCGATCCGCATACGAAACCCCCAGGAGCTGAACAGTGTACCACTGGTATATCCTGCAATAGTGGCCAAGAAATGGATGTGAGTCCTGTTTAAGTAAAAAACATAAAAAAAAATTACCTCTCCTCCTTTTTAAGGGTTTTTTTTCTTCCTTTGTGTAACTTGCTTTTTTACATTTTAATTTTGCTCTACTTTAACGTTGTATTCTGCTTGTTGAATGTATTATTGTATACGAATACCATCTATGAGCTCCAAAATGATTGAAGATGATAGATTTCACATGAAAATGTCTCCTTTACTTTAGGAACAAGGTCCAGATGAATTGAGTAAAAGTGACGAAGATGACGAGGTAAACGGCGATGAGGAGGGCGAAGAAATTGAGGACGTAGAAGACTCTGAACAGGTATCGTACAACGATCAACCAATTTACGCCCATCAGCAATCAAATCGACTTCATCACGAGGAACAACCCCCAAGAGCAGAGTCCCTCATCGGTGGTGGTGGTGGCGGAAGCAGTGAACCAGAACATCCCTCATCGGATCCGACGTAAGTGTGCAGACGTTTTGTATAAAATGTTGTGTGGTCATTTTCACCCACACACAGTGTCATAAAGGAAGTTTTTCCTTTAATGGGAGTAATGGCCACCCATTACTTTCGATCTAATAATAATCCCATGAGTGTCGAGTGTCGAGTTATTTCCACACACATACTGTGAGCGATTGGCGACGCGTGGTCCCTTAACTGATTTTATCAGCGCGCACTTGGGGGATCGTATTACATCCGAGACTTAAGGATTAGTGGGGAATTGTATCGTTTGCTTTTGCTTAAGCTTAAATGCGTAGCATGTCACTTGTATGTGTCCAATGGCTTTACACGTGCACACGCAATGGAAAGGGGGGGTCTGTGATTTATTCACCACAAAAACGCGTACCTTTGTGGGGTAAAAAATAAAATCGAATAGTGCCAATCAGTGCCCCTATCTAAATGCATCTAAATAATGTTCGATGGTGTTTATCGCCTAATCAAGTGAATCTAGGTGTGAGTGTACATATGTAGGTGTACTCACTGGTGGTCACAGTTCGTAAAGCATAGCTCAGGCGATAGTCAGCCAAGCTGAAAGCAACAGAAGCCAACAGGAGTATGCGTTCCCCTATACACATGAATTGCATACACGAAATTACACACATACATATTTAGAAGAGTGTGACGAGTCGAAACGAACAATAAGGCAAATGTCCTTCGGCGGCGTTTAATTAGCTCCCTCGTATCGAGCGCCAAGTGTGAATAAAGCAAACGGCAACGGCGGCGGCGGGCGAATATAAACAGAGAAACTGAAATACTCATGTTCACACTTCACTACACATGACACACCACAGAATGTCGATTTCGGGTGCTTAGGTAGGAGGAACTCCCTCCTCCTGTTTCCGTTGGTATTTTTTTTGTCGTGTTTTCTTTTCTTGTTGTTATCTTTAAGTACACCGAAGGACGTTAGATTGGCAGCCCTATTGGAGGAAAGCCCATAGTAAGAAGTTCCAATTCAATTAAAGAGAATCAAACAATTAAAGAGAATCAAACAAAAAAAGATTGCTTCCTTGTTGTTCCAACCTATGCACAATACAGTCCTTGTGGAGCTACCTATTCTCTGTTACCTTTATATATGTACATAAGTATTTTATTCCAGGAATGGTCTTTGATATTAATTATTTACTTGCCGTATGCCTTCGATAGGCAAACATTTTAATTGTAATTTTATTGATTCTCCCACAGTGCGTGGACGGAGAGGTTTTTTTTTTCTTTTGTTGTTTAGGAGACATCGTGGTAATCAATAGAAAAACAAAACAAAAAACAGCCTCAATCCAATTGGACTTTTTTATTAAGTTGGATTTATTTACAGTCGCGGGCATAGCAACTGAACGACGACAAACGATAAATTAATTCTGGCAAAAAGAAAGCATTAGAAAAATTCCACTCAAAAAAAAAAACACTCCACTCAATAGAGAATTTTGTTGCATTTGGAACATTAAGGAAGGTTTAGTTCTTCAGTTTAACTTATCTCTACGAGTATATTGATAGTGTCCTTTCTGTGTACATATCAGTTTCCCATTTAAAAAAAAATCCGGTCAAGTGCAAGTCATACTTACGCAATAACTGTTCCGTACTATCAGTTATTTTTACATACATATGTACATATGTATGTAACAGATTTACGGGTATGTTGATAGATTTATGGACACAAATTGATAAAATTACCTGATGCCATTCCCATCTGCTCAGAAGAATAATTATACATACATCTGAAAAAAACGACAAATATTTTGGAATTATTTTGAATAATTTTGGAATTTGTCTGTCTCTCTCTCTCTGTGTCTGTACACAAATTCAATTTTTCACAATGAAGTAAAAGGAGAGGAAGCCATCAAGATTCCTTTATGTAAATCAATGGTTTAAGTATAAGCTCAATGCTGATTTTTGGGGCATATTTCTAGGAGCAACAATTAAATTTTTACTCTCACACATACAAAATTTCACTTCGCGGATTCGCTTTTATGTGATTGTGATAAGGTAACGTCTGTCAATGCAGGATATGTACACAGTTGGGAAGGTGAAATTTGAAAAAAATTAATAAAAACAAACTTACGAACGTAATGGAGTCCTGATAATTTTGGTACAATCTACACTATATTCTCAATATTTGTGATTTGATTCAGATAATTCTGAGCGATATTTTTGGAGATAATGTAGGGGGACAGCAATTTTGTAGCGTTTTTTGAAAAAGTGTTAAGACAAATGTAACACGAAAACATATTTCATACATTTTTGAATGCGTGCTTTAATGAGCTTTCATTTGACACCCCACACGATGGCCTCACATTTAATTTTTTCTCAAATTCCCATAACTTCCCCCAGAGTCGAAATTCAATTTTTTTAAGTTCTAGACTGTGTTTGAACCATTAATTACTAAAACTGCACCAAATTTCAATTGTATACGTCGAAAAAAAAAGTCTCTGAGAAAAACTCCTGTGACAGACGGACAGACGGACAGACTGATAACTGACATGCACCGAACACTTAAACACTTAAGACCGCTTCTAAATAAAAATACCAGATTGTTCCAATGGCGACTGTATCCTCTCGTGTCTATAAACCTCATCAATATTCGCCGTCTATACGGCTCAATGAATATGATGATAAATCGCAGCACACGTGCCCATCAACTTCATTGGGGGAATCATCCAAGTCAAAACAACCGAGATGCAAATGTCGCGCCCACACCACATCATATATGTACCTAAAACCATCCAAATTGGATTACATGACATTTATCACGAAAAACAATCTAAAAAAAAATATCTTTTCACTCAGATTCATCAAGGACACCGATTGGTCTGCATGCAGTGTCACCTGCGGCGAAGGCATTCGTCGTCGTCCGTACAAATGCAAGATCTTCCTTGAATACAGCCGCACCATAGCCACTGTTAATGACAGCCTTTGCGAAGGTCCAAAACCGCACGATGAAGTCGAGAGATGCGTCGAAGAGCCGTGCATGCTACCCTCGCATGGCTATGACGAACAGTACCCCAGGGATTCGATCAAAGTTGGCGTATCAGAACCGGGTAAAACATATGTTTGGCGTGAACAAGGCTACACCAGTTGTAGTGCATCGTGCCTGGGCGGCGTGGAGGAGCTTATCATTAATTGCGTCCGGGAAGACAACGCACGGGTGGTGTCGCCATTCCTGTGCTCACCCGAAACGAAACCAGAGGCCCGAGTGCGAACATGCAACGACCGTCCATGCCCACCCCGTTGGAACTACTCCGACTACACGCCATGCTCTAAGTCATGTGGCATTGGCATCAAAACGCGTGAAGTGCAATGCATTCACGAGGTGACACGGGGTGGTGAGAACACAATGGTTGTGCCGAATAGTATGTGTCCCCAGCCACCACCAGCAGATCGTCAGTATTGCAATGTCCTAGATTGCCCAGTACGGTGGGAGGTGGGCGAATGGTCGAAATGCTCGCACACATGCGGCTATGGGATAAAGGAGCGCAAGGTTGAGTGCAAGCAAATAATGGCTCAGGAGCACAAAATCGAGCGTCCCGAATCGATGTGTCCAAGTGCTAAGCCGGCCGATAAGAAGCCATGTAACGTGAAGCCATGTCCCCCCGAAGACCCCAAACCCATAATATCCATCAGCAATAGTACACACATTCAGCATGACCCGAAGAAGAGCAAAATAACATTGAAAGTGGGCGGTGCGGCTGTGGTTTTCTTTGGGACACAAGTGAAAATCAAATGTCCTGTAAAGAGGTACAATCGGACTAAGATACGCTGGACAAAGGACCACAAGCCGTTGGCCAAATCGAGGAAGTTCAAAGTCTCGAAGAAAGGTGCCCTACGAATACTGGACATAACGTTCCGGGATGCCGGAGTGTATTCGTGTCATGCAGGATTGAGCACAGCTGAGATTAATATCGAAGTTAAGGCGAAACCGGGAACCAAACCGGAGGACTACGAGAAACACGAGTCAGGTAATGGAGTTGTGTGCAGTGAATTAATAGAAAGGATGATGCTAAGAGTATTTTTTCTATTTTATCATCCATTGCAGATCGTCTGGTCCGGGAACGAAGTGGCACAGAACCCCTTACCTCTGCCGATATGACAACATCTGATGTGGGGTAAGTTTCGATATACACGAAAGACATAATTCGATATGAAAGATGACGTATCTGTATCTTTTCTTAGCTTAATCCAATTTTAGAGTTCAATTTTGTCGTCGCTATTCTTTCTCATTTTTGTACGGGAGCATTTTTATAAAATCTTCAATATTGCATTACAATGTCATAGCTGAATTTTTGTCTTCCTAGTAGTTGTAGGGGGTATAGATACAGCGGATATCAGAGAGTAGATTAGGGAGTCACATTAATTTGTTATCATATTGACTCTGTCTAATGATTTTATCTTCATTTTGCAGGCCACAGAATACCCAAAGACGACAGAAACAACAGGCAAATGGCAGGGAGCGAAGTCGGCGACCCAAATCCGATGGAATTCAACATGCAGATAGTAGCATTATGGAAGATGAGGTAATTATAAATTTGTCTATTTTTTGTTAGAAGTTTACACATTTACAGGTCCTTTTTCGTTTCAATTTATTTCTGTTACTCTTTTTTGGGGGATTTTTGATCACTTTTGATATTTGCTTCTCCTTAACAGTCGAATCTGATTCAGCAGGCACAGGATGGTGTGCCTCAAACTGCTGCCAGTAGCTCTGGCAATCGGGCGATGACACTCCTGTCAATGCCATATTTTCAGGCACTTTTAGCCAATCTACAGGTGAGGAGTCAACTTGTTCCGTATCTTTGGTGTTGTTGTTATTGGTGTTGTTACATTTTGATCACACACACTTGTTTTGATTTCCGTTTCCGTTTACGTTTTCGTTTGCACTATACAATTTTCTGTTTTGTATTTGTTTAGGCGACGATGAATTCGCAAATTTTTTGCGCCTCTGGTTGTGTATTGGTTTTCGTGTCATCATCGTCATTTCTTGAGATTTTTTTTTGTTTGTCTATTTTCCGTTCTTTGCTGCTTTCTTAACGAATTGTCGCCCCTTTGTTTTTATTCTTATCGTTCTCTCGTTTCTTCACCATTACCATCACAATCTAATAAAAAATAAAACGTTCTGCACAAAGAACAACACTCTTACGCATTTTTTTTTTTAAATTTGTGTATCTATCTGCAAATGTACAGTGGCGGTCAAAATAATAGCAGTGCAACCTCTTGAAGAACATATTTTAGTATATGTAAAATTAGATATGAATAATTTATTACTTATTTTCTGGTATTAGAATAATATGTCTTAAATTTCCAAGAAAAAAAATATTCGATCACATAACGGTTCTGTTTAAAGGTCAAAAACATATTTAAAAAAAAGCAGTTTGACAAGACCCATGTTGTCAGGTCCCTTCAAGATTGGCGGAATATCTCGTAGACGGATGAAAGTAAAATCGTCCTCTCCTGTATGGCGCCTCTGGTTCCCGTGACGACCAACAAACGCTGAATATGTGTACAAAACAGTTGAACATCGTGGCTCTAGAATTATGGTATGTGGTTGGCTCTCATACTATGGTGTATATATCGATGGATCAGCATGTTTATGTTGACATACTTCAATTCTGCCTTGTGCAGAGGAGGAAATTCCAATTAGATGGGTCCTTCAACAAGACAACGACCCGAAACACACCAGCAAAAATGCTAAGGAATGGTTTCGGATTAACAATATCTCCGTTATGGAATCCAAGCCTGACCTCAATCCAATAGAGAACCTCTAGGCAGATATCAAAAAATTAGTTGCAGCTTCAAAATCCAGAAATAACAATGAACTTTGGGCCAAGATGTGCCAGGCTTTGGTGGATTCCATGAAGCGGCGTTGTGAAGCTATACTAAAGAATACGGGGTCTACAACCTAATTCCTCACCTTAAAGACAAAAGATGTGTTCTTGTTAATCTTTAAGAAACAAAACTTTGTTGCCACATTTTTATTTAAAATTAATTAATTAAAATTAAAATTAATTAATGGCGCAAAATTATAGTCACTTAAAGTACACTTTAAAATGATTTTAGCACGGAACTAAGCGTTTTCATATTTATAGTCGTCATAAAGCCCACTTTATCGGTATTAAATTTAAAATCACCCGAACTCCGTATTAAATATTTAATATGGAATTAGACTTATAAGTTTTTTTTATTCAAACTGTCACTCTTATGTGTGTTCGAATGAAATTTCTCATAGGAATGTTGCGAAGTAGAAATTATTTAGCGGCATACTAAAAAGTGTCTATTATTGAACAAAAGTTAAAGTATGCTTTTAAGTTTAAAGTAGCGTATAACTAGTACGGAGTTAGACTGATAGAGTGGGGTTGACTATAAATTTGCGCCAATGTAGTTTTATAACGATCAAAAAAAATGTATTAATTTTATTAAAATATGTTGTTTCATGCTGCTATTTTTTCGACCGCAGCTGTACATTTTTTTATTTACTGCATATCGGTATCAATAAGTACTGCAAACAATCGTTAGAAAAAAAAACGGGTTTTCTATGATTTAGCTGACCTCTTTTGATTTGCATTTTAGGTTTTGAATTTTTATCTACTTTATTCCGTTAAAAAAAAAACAACAACAACATTAATTTATTTTATAAAACAAAAAAAAAACATTTCTCACAAAATAAACAAAACACATGCGCGCGGACATCCTTCATTTTCCAAATGGACACTATTTTTATATAGGTAATAATTTATTTATTTTTTAAAATAAAAATAAAAAGAACAATTCTTTTATAAATATACGAGTAGAGAGTAGCACACATTTCTATAAATTTAAAAACAATAGTGGGTTGTTTTTTTTTTTCGCCTTATAGATTCATTTGTAACTGCATGAGACCGATACATATTCAATTACAGGATAAACAATGACCAGACGGTGACAAAAAAAAAACACAAAATGAGAGAGATCGTAATCCGAATCATTTGACCGTGAAGTCAACGGATTAATTTATTAAATTCTCGTTTTTTACGATTGGATAATTTTCGACGGTTGAATTCACTTTGATTTTTGGCAAACTGCTGTTCATTATGTCTAGCGGATGTAAGCGATGTTACTTTTTTTTTGTATTGTTTGCATTTTTACTGAATTTTAATAATTCAGAGGCTTTTGGAAATGTATTTATTTTGTTTAATGTTGTCTGAAAACGAGAGGGAAGTCAATCAGGCTTTAAAGGCTTGTAAAGCTAGTTTATTTATAGGTGCATACTATATAACTGTTGTCAAATCAAGGTCAATTCAAATTATAGTCTTACACAGTAAGATACAATATCTCATTTAGTAGTGCAAGCTTCAGTGAAAAATACAATGCATAACGTGCCTATGGCTTACGAGAGTATTGGCTGAGTTCCATTTTGAACGGCGTTTTGCGACTTATCAACCTTATATGTCGGGGAAGGGAATTCCATAGCCGAATCGCATGGATATAAAATTGTCGCTCTGATACCAAGAAATGGTAGCGCAATGGTATGAGATCCAAAGTTCTAGATGAACGCGTAAAACGGATCCTGTTGAAAAGGTAAGATCGTCTGAAGATGGAGCAAGATCAATGTCCTCAACTTAAACAGGTTGTCAAGAGTGATCCCGTAAATCGATTTCGAAAAGGACGACACGTGGTCTTATCTTCATAGTCCATAAATATATCGGGTGATACTGTTATAGGCCACATTGAGATTCCGCCCGTGCACATAATCACAGTTGCTAAAAATCTCACCGCCGAACATCATAATGGGAATAAGAAGCGTTTTGGCAAGATTTATTCTTGTTTTTAGAGGGGTAACTTTTTGCGTAGCCCAAAGCATGCGTAGACCTCCATAAACCCTACCTAGTCAGTCTGATATGGTTATTCCAAGTAAGCGTACGGTTAAAAGTTATACTAGCATTATTTTGCGGTGTCGTCAAATTCAATAGGGCTGCCATTGAGACATAATCTACCAGCTTCCTAGAAAAAACAAAACATTTTGACTTCGACGGGTTTAAATGGAAGTAATTAGTTCGAGACCAGCCTAGGATCCTATCCAGGTCTTCATTTAATTCGCATACAGCATTTTTCACAAGACCCAACGAAAAATTGTCTCGCACCTGCACATCATCAGCATACATATCAATCGAGGAATTGAAAATGCATCAAGTAAGGGCATTGACGTACATGAAGAAGAGTAGCGGTCGCAATATCGAGCCTTGGGGAACACTTGAACTAAGTGAAAGAAAATCTGATGTGGAGTTTTTAACCACAACTGCGTGATATCTTTCACTTAAGTAAGAGGCTATCAAATTTGTGGACAAAACAGAAACAGAAATTGACTTCGAAGCTTACCACAAAGAACGTTATGGTTTACCATATCAAATGCTTTGGAGAAATCAAGCAAGATAAGGAACGGTACCTTATCGCTATCCACCGCTTGTCTGATTTCTTCAGTCACATTTATTAGGACGAAATCCAGACTGTTTATCACAAAGTTAGTTTGTTATTTTGAAGAAATCTCCGTATCTGAGAATTCCTAATCCTTTCAAATACTTTGGAAGGAAACGATAAAATCGCAATCGGTCTAAATTCGCTTTGATTTTTGAGAACTGTTATTATTTTACCTCGTTTCCAAGTAGATGGGAAAAAAAATATTATTAAATAAGTACGTTATGTATTTCAAAATCTACGACAGTATATCCTTAACAAAAACCGGAGAAATGTCATCAAACCGTGTGTGGTCGTGTGGTTTTGTTCTTTGATAAAAAAAATATCCCATACTTGAACCTCATAAAATTTACGGAAAAATGTGCAAGCAAAAAAGTAGGTTTGAGAATTCCACGCAACGACACCGTTGAGTACAAACCTTTTTCTTTGAAAACCTGACCTCAATATACATATGACTTGCACTCTTTTTTTGTTTCAGAATGAAACACGCAACAAAATAGAAGGGACAATATTTGACTTCTGCAATAGCGTCAAAGCGTGCGTTGAATCGACTTATATAGGTTAAGCTCTTTTCCAGGTATGCACATCAAAAGTACGACTATTGTCTTCGTCCGATTATGATACGCTACTTGCATATTATGCCATAATCCTACCGTCTTTAATCAGTTTATCTCTAATCCTCTTCTTGATCGCTGGATATTTTGGAAAACTTTTAAGTGCTGGGGGACATTTCAAAAACTGAAATCCTGTGGTTTCATCCCAATTTAAAAACGTCTCACATTTCAATTACAAAAGACAGGCCCATTCAAAAAACAAAAAACAAAAACAACTTGTCTGGAAAACCCCTAACACATTTAATCTAGCAACAAGTCTCCACATGTTCCCAAACAAATTATTCAATCTCCTCAAACGAAATAAGTCGGTACACGTTTTTCTACAAGCACTTTTGCCATCCTTCACACCTCTCCACGCACACGTGCACACACACATTCGCTCTACCCACATATGAGTACGAGTATCGTTCGTAACGACAGGCAAAAATCCTTCCAATCTGCAGCAATTTACCAAATAATATGTGAAAGGGAACAAAGTTGCCAGGAAAAATTACTTCGCCCATAAAAATAATAAAAAGTTATCGCAACAACATGTTGACCTTTTGTTGTGTTTGTTTTTTCCTTGTTTTTTGATCCTTTTGCGCTTTTGCGAAAGTGTTGTACATTAACTACCTTTAAATGAGCTCTCATTATGCTGGGGGAACCATTTTTATCTAAATGGGACGAACGTAATATCCACTTATGTAAAATTAAATGTGAAATATTAATATAAATTATGCGAAAAGAGAAAAACAGTAAAATACTATAGCTATAGGTATCCCAAAAGGATAACGCCCACTTATCGCACATCGATGATTTTTCCAAAACACCCGTGTTGCATTTGTTTCTTTTTTTTTTTAGTATTGCTTTTGCATGAGAATGTTTGTTACTAGGTTGCACCTGCATGCGTGTGTGCTTAAGTATATCAAATACCATTTTAAATTAAATAAATCGCTTTACAAATATTTCGACCCACTTGAAAATTTCCATCGTAGGAAAGTCAATAAACACAACGAAATAACTGGCATTTTTGGGCTGGGAACGTGGGCTGATTGTAGGTATTTAGTTCAGCACATTACTGGCCTATTAAAGCTTATTAAACTATTGGGTCAGCGAGAGGATACAAGTGAATGAAATTATCGCAGGTGTAGGACTAATTTTATTTCGTTATACTGTGGGTTTTCAATTGCTAAAAATGACCTTGTTCAAATATACCCGTAAACGACCTTCTAGTGCATTTTAATTTATTAACTGTGTTTTTTTTTTTTCGTTTTGTTCAGAGATAGAAATTCACGTCAGAACGGCTGCGTATGTGCTTAGGGACGGGAAAAAGTAATTAACAGATTGAAATATGTATTTTAAAACTAAATATTGGCTCTGTGAATGGGTATACGAGTGCTGGTGGAGTGTTTGGTTTTTTTTATTTTAAACTAAACAATCATACATTTGATGGCTTTAAAATTTTGTATTTAACGGACGATGGGGGTGAAGGGGTTTTTTTTTGGTAAACAACTGGTACCAGCAGCGTTGCCTTTGGGCCAGTTTTGGTTTTGGGCGGTGGGAACTACTTCCGTGACACGGATTGTAATTATACACATACAACATTCTTTACGTCAAGACAAGGAATTCTGCGAAGAGGTGGCCGCGTCAGAAACAGTTAGAGGAACTTTTGGACTTTTGCAGATTGTTGAAAATCAGAAGAAAATCAGACAAAATCTGCTGCGATTTTCAGGAAACTATTAGGTTAGGTTAGGTTGGGTGGCTTTGGCTATCCCCATATTTGGTAGGATTCACTTAGATCAAAGTAGGTCCATTCTGTTGCCACATGAGCCGATTCTTATCGATACTCTGGGAACCATTTTGAGAGTTGGATAAAATTGTAAAGTTGCAATCTTTGGTGACAAATAAATAAAAAAACAAATAAATAAATATTTGGCTTCAGCAGTCCTAGGTGGAACCAAGCCTAGCTTCCCGCAACCATTTGTATGTGCGCGACGCACTGCTTTACAAGCTTTACATGACAAATGAAACTCTTGAATGCTTGTCAGGCATTCGGAAAAGGTGGGCACTGTGAAAAACTTTAGCTTTTTGCGGCGGGATTCGAACCCAAGACCGCTGGCTCAGTAGTCAGACGCACTAATCACTTGCGCTACGATGACAAATAAATAAATTAATAAATCCGTTGAGGAAATATTTTGAAGGCATATAAAGAAGTAATCTCACAGAATCTTTTTTCTTAAGGAGGAGAGGGCTGGGCAACCGCATAGGAGGTGGTAGGGGGATTCCTCCTCCGCCTCATCCATGCAGCTGTGATAGAAGTCATTGGCGAGGATTCCCAGCCTGTTGGCATGTCTGTCTATTGCCAACTAGGGTGCAGATATGTGTTCTACTAATTTTTAGCAGACTGCAAGTTTTACGTCGATTTAGCTGAGGCTAAGTCTGTCTGGGGTGGCTACACGTCTCAAGATTACGCCATCTTTCATTAGCCTGTTGCAGTGCTGGCGTATAGAGATTTTGTGTTTTATTGTTTCTATTGGTACATGGGGTTCACTCTATGTGATAAAACTCCCCAGTTTTGTACCTTATCTGGCTAGTTCATCTGCTTCATAGTTATCTGGTATATCACTATGACCAGAAACACAACACAGCGTGAGCATGCATCTGCTCGATATATCGTTTAGAGATGCGCGGCAGTGCAGAACCAATTTTGATATAATAATTGGTGTTTCGAGTACTTTTATAGCTGTGTAAATGAAAATGTCGCGATTGTACATCGATTTAATCGGAATCCTCTCAGCGGCTTCACGAATAGCCATCACCTACGCTTTTAAGACACTACAGTGATCTTTAAGTCTCAAGGACAAGGACAAGTTGAGCTTGCCCGAAACGATACCCGCTCCTATACCATCACCTGTCCTTGGATTCATCCGTGTAGATCTCCAATGCTTATCAGTTAGACAGATATTTACTACTCATTCCTGTCGGATGGGAATATTAGTCCTACATATATTTTATATTGAAATCTAGGAGCGGAGTCATATAGTCCGTACTTCCCGTATGAAATTATTAACTAAAATTAGTTTTTCAAATAATTTGAAATCTGATTTAGATGAAGAATCTAAGCAACCTTTGTCCCATTTCAAAGACCATTCGAAATTCCACATCACAAAATTCAACGCTTCAACATGTAGATGTCTCTGCTTGGGGTTTGAAAACCGCCACCAATTCAAATTAGATACACAAAACGTGTTTGAGTAGTAGTAAATTTAGACAAATTGATTTAAAATTCAAACTGTAAAGCGGACCCACAATATTCTTAAAATTATTAAGGATATTGGAAAATAATGATAATGAAAATCTGTGTTGTTAATTATGTATGAATCTGTGTGAACAGCGCCTAATGCCTTAATGTCAAATGAAAATAGCTCTTCGATTTCACTTAATTACAAAAATGTCCCTCAACAACATAGAATCTCTTTTCATATGAGAATAACCATTGAATGCATGATTCATTCGTTTATAATTGAAAACCGTTAAAAATTAAAAAAAAAATAATTACCTTAGTCATTGTGCGCATTAAATTGTTTACTTCGAAATAATAGCCCGTCGGCATGGAGAGAAGCCCGAATTATTAAAAAAAATATCAATTAATAAATTATTTGTGCACATTGGCCACTCACGGAACCGACCGCATAATGTGCGTCCATCATCCATAAAGTGCACTAATTAATTAATTAATAACTGTCTATGGCTCTTACCTACCCCTAGAATATTCAAGTATACAAGTACGAATTTGTACTGCGAATTCCTTTTAAAAGCTATCAAACAGGTGATGATCATAGTTGCCAATCGTTCAATCGACAAATCGAGAAAATCAATTAATAAAGAAAAAATACAAATAAAAGGGAGGAGGAAATTGATATCATTCAATCGAATGAGTGAATCCAAAATTAACTTATCACACGGGAAAGTGCATTCATCCTATCCTATCAGTACGCAGCCTCTGCCATTGTACAATGTGTTCGGATATGTGTAACTACGAGATATTTGTGCTGGACAGGATGTGCAGTTCACCTTTGATTAGTAGGCTATACACACGTTAAATATGTACTGCAACAGTAGCTCATAAGTACATAAATGCCTTTGTGTTGTTGATTAAAACCGAATCCAAATGCATTAGCCTAAACAAACCTCATATTATCACGCATTGATGCATGAATACAAATGAATGCTTATGCAACGATGGATGCCAGATGAATGTAAGTTTAAGGATACTAGTTGTTAACTTGGTCAAAGTACAACTGATTTCGGGGATTATAAGCACGATTAATTAACCTGAGTGGTCATCGAAAATAAGTCACATCCTTGTTCTAGAACTTCAAATCAAACAACATCGACTTTTGAAATCTTTGACAGATCCCAGATTCCAAAGAATAAGAGTAAATCGCATGCTAAGAGGCTTAATTTGTCAGTGACGTTCTCATCCCGAATAAAATTGTGTGTGTAAACTACGCGCGGCAGAAGTTCAACTGTATCAATTCATGCACATAGTAGTCTGTTAATGTGTCCTTCGCGTAGTTTCCTTTAACTATTAAATATTTCCGCTGTTTATAAAAATTCTCACAAAATCGTCTTGCTGTATTTCTGTCATAAGTGCTTCCAAAGCCTTGTTTGGACGTATCTACAAGTAATCCTATTCTTTCTCGAAATTCTATCTGAATATGGAATAATTTAGTTTGTAAATAATTAAATAAATAAATCAATAAAAAAAAATTAATAAATAAATAAATTGATAAATAAATAAAATAAATAGATAAATAAATAACTAAATAAATAAATAAATAAGATTAATAAATTAATAAATAAACAAAATAAGTAGATAAATAAATACGTTAAATAAAGAAATAAATAAATTGATAAATTAATAAAGTAAATAGATAAATAAATATGTAACTAAATAATTAAATAAATAGGTAAAATAAATTAGTAAATAAATAAAATAATCAGATAAATAAATAAATAAATAAGTTAAATAAAAAAATAAATAAAAAATAAATACATATGTATGTACCTACCTAAAGAAATAAATAAATTAATAAATAAATAAAATAAATAGATAAAAAAATAACTTAATAAATAAATAAATAAGTTAAATAAATTAATAAATAAATAAAATAATCAGATAAATAAATAAGTTAAATAAAAAAAATAAATACATAAATACACATGTACCGACATATGTAAATAAAGAAATACATATGTAAATAAATAAATACATATGTAAATAAATAAATAAATAAATTAAGTAGAGAAATAAATAAAAAAATAAATAAATATGTAAATATTTATATAAAAAAAAAAATAAAAAAAAATAAAAATAAATAGCACCGGCTATATTGCTGCCAAAAGCTAGTACATTATATGCCTCTACTCCGCTCAAGTTTCATTCTACCGAAGGTATCACGTAATGAGTCGGACTTTCGCGTTTCACTTTTGTGTTAGATAAAATTTGTCTAACGTGCGTCTTACTTCAGAAAGCCCACTCCATATCGGCATCCAATTCACTCAAGCACTTCCTTTAGCTCTAAACGGGCGAGACTTTATCTTCAATTATCTTTCAAGTAATTCGAGGACCAAAAAATAATTGTAGCTCAACTATTCGAGGGTATAGGCTTGACACAAACACACAACACATACACACACTAGCAACTCGAAAACTCCAAACCAAATGGAAATCGGAAACCTCGAAAAAAAAATTAAATAACATTTTAAAACTTATGTACCTCTGAAGCGGAATAAAATCGCGCGCCAGCAATATGACGCTGATGATAGCGGTTTCAGTGATTTACTCAAAGATCCTTTCGGGCTATAAAGAGGTGGAAAAAAAAATTGTACAACGTCTGTATGACGTGTAAAAGAGATTCCGGTAATTAAAAATGTAGGTAAAAGTTTCTCGCTAAAGGAGAACGAAAAAAGGCAAAAAAGAAACGAACCCTTTACGACCATCATCCTCATCATGCTTTACCCATCATCATCAACACGCTGTGGCGACGTTTCTCACTCCAACTCTTCTCAACCTTAGGTTTGAGTCATTAAAAATTATTCAGCAGATAATTATCGTAGCATGAGGACGATTTTTGACTCCGGTGAATTAAGTTCACGACAGTTTACCACAGGATGTTGCTAGTGTAGCGAGTTATCTTTCAGATATTGAATGAGAAAGGAGTCTCCATCCCCCATCTGTATCGAAACACCAAGTGCACTTGGAATTGAAAATCGCTTTAGCGAAAAAGTAGTTTTCCGCTGGATTTTAACGCACTCGAATGATTTTGGCTTTTTGTATTTTTTTTTTTTTTGTTTTTACCATTTCCGCTCGCTAATTTAATCAGAAGGATCAAAAAATGAGCAAGCACTTGAGAAAGTAAAGGGGGAGAAAAAAAAAATAGGATCCGGGGTGAGAAAATCAGGAAAATCATTCATGTAAATTATCCTGCAGCTCTTCGGTAGTCTTATAGGCACTAGATAAAAGGACACAAATATTCACGTATATCTTTCTTCTTCTATAATTATCCTTACAGTACCTATGGCCGTTACAGAAATTTAGCAACTCGAAAGGACATCATTTGTTAATGGAGAGAGGTCTGCAATTTGGTATCGATTTGGATAGATTCGAAAAGGATGAACCAGCAAAACCACACACGATAACGAAAGATTTAATATTGGACTATGGAACAGTTGGAACAGAGGACCATAACAACGAACATAAGGTGGTACAGCTTGAACATCACAATCGACTTGTACAGGCAGGGCATGAAAAGGAGCAGCGGCGGAGGAATACAGATGGGGTCACGTTCAAATGGATAACCAGTGAATGGTCGGAATGTTCGGAGAAGTGTGGCACTGGAATTGGATTGAGAGTGAGTATCAAGAGTTGGTTGTCTTTAATTTAAATACAGTTTCCGACGAAAGTGAGTGTCTGGAGTGTATGAATTTGTCATCCCAAATTCCTGCTGAGTTGAACCATCAAAGTGACAGATCAGGATAATAGGCGCGTTTTTTTTTCAAATCTATATAGACTTCGAAAAAGCTCTACAAGTAAAAATAACACTGGATAATTATCCAGGCTAAGGTTTTGTTGTATTTAACATTGAAAACATGAATTATTTAAAACGAGGATGTAAGTTTCACGGTACTAAGCCGTTGTTCATTCACATTATCGAAAAAAGCGGCATCCATTGATGATGATGTCTTGTCTGTTGGATCTTTTAAATTTAGAGCTCTACATCCTCAACTACACGAATTAATGCCAACCGTCTGAATCCTTTTTATCCCCGCTGTAAATTGACTTCCTTTATTAAAGTTCAAACGAAGCAGTATTCAGACAGAACTAGCTCAGACTAGGATGCACTTTATGGACACTCATTTTCTCAATTCAGTGGGAAAATTCAATTTCAATATTTCTCATCTTAAAAAAAAAAATCAAATTTAATGTAAATCCTTAAATTTTCATTACAGCGACGCACAGCTACGTGTGTTGAAGTGACAAGCACACCAACATCAGTGGGCAATTCGACAACCGAAACTATTGACAACGTCGAATGTGAGGATGCAGGATTGAACATTCCAGATACGTTTGAGTCATGCGGTAATGAAGAATGCCCCCAGTGGCAAGTGGATGCATGGACAAATTGCCAACAGGCGAGATGTTTTGGCCGTAATACGGCGATTCAAAAAAGAGAAGTCATCTGCAAATACATCAACGACACTCTCAGTGACAAATGTGATGAGCTGGAGAAGCCAATCAGCCGTCAGGAGTGTAACAATGAACTATGCAAAGGGACCTGGAGGGTTGAGCCCTGGTCAGAGGTACATACCTACATATGTATGTACAGTGAAGTGTATTCTAATGCGACTAATTGTATTTCAGTGTAATGCTCCATGTGGTCGCCAAGGCCTCAAGTACAGGATACTGCAATGCGTGTGGTATGGTACTCGCCGACCAGCGGGGTACGAGTGCAAGCATCAACCGCGGCCTGCGGTGATGAAAGTGTGTAAAAGTCAACCTTGTGTCACAAAGTGTATGTATTTACATATATTGGATTTTTTTTCCACTTTTTGTTAATTTATAATTGTAGCACCTTATCATCCGCGTATGTATGTACATATGTACGTATTTACCTGGTTTCAATAAATGCGTAGGCGTATGCAGTTCAATTGCGGAAATTCAGTTGACCTAAATATGAACTGGGATTTGTTTTAGTGAACTGTGTAACCTAATTTTTCCGTCCAACTTGCTATGCCCGTGACATGTACTTGCACATAGTTTTGAATATCAACTTTTATTCGTCATGAATCCACTAAATGCACCAAAGTTCTACGCCTTCCTTGAGACAGAAAATGCAATCTATCTTAACAACTCACTGACTGCATGAAGGAACAATGGATAAGAACCCAAAAGAAATTACCCGACGTATGTAATTACAATACAAAGAACTCATATGACTAAAAAAATGAGATTTAAACAATAATCAACATGATTTGTAAACTAAATAAAACATAATATCCCCCAAAGCGAAGTTATTGTAATTTTCAAGACGTTTCTGGTTGGGTGAATGGGCGTGCTTTCTAGCCACTTCTGTAACCTTGTCTCTTTGTAGGACACGATGCCAAGACGCTTTTTCTTACGTACCAATGGGCATTTATTATTCCACGAAGGACTTTGTTTTGGAATTTTTGTATGGTTCCTGTATTTATTTTCTTTGTGCAGCCACAAAATTGGATGCCATACGTCCATACAGGATTCAGTACTTGCTTATACACTGGTTCCTCGCTTTGCGCGACTTCTTTTTGCGCGGTTTTATCTTTGCGCGAAATGCATTTGCCTACCAAAATTCGATTTGCGCGGCTTAAATACATGCTAACATTTCATTTTTCAGGAACGTAACACCCTAAATTACATTAAATTCATACTTCGCTTTGCGCGATTTCGCATTGCGCGAGACTTTTCATTCCCCTAAACCCCGTGCAAAGCGAGGGACCAGTGTATAGAATTATTTTTTTCTGGTTAGATAGATCTGAGTTTCAGCTAGGTTCTTCTCTTTTTTTTTTGATGTGCTCTTTCCATTTTAACTTCGCGTCCAAAGTCATTCCAAATTATTTGGCCGTATTGGCGTAAGGTACAACTAGATTGTTAATGAATGTTGGAACATTGTTAAACTTTTTATTTGTTAAGTTTATATGAGTTGATTTGGACTTATTGAGTTTGAGGTCTTATCGTATCGTACTCTAAAGGGTCGATCTGAAAAATATAATTGCAATACTGTCTTGGAAAATCCCTATGCAGATTGTACTCAAGTCCCTCATGCCAAACCTTGTCAAAGGCTTGAGCAACATTTAAAAATAGAGCCGAACGCACTTGTTTTTCTCCCAGTTCCTTGGTCATTTCTAATCCAAATTGATGTTTTGGAATAAGTCTTCTTTCTTCTATAATATTTTTACTTAGCCCCTTTAGAAGCAATTTTTCGATACCTCTGCCATAATTGGCAAATTGTATAAACGATATTGGCCTGTAAGATACTACTTCTGATATAAAGTAGATTTTTAATAACTTTTGTTTTTTGATTGTTTTGTTGCTGTTACATATAAATTTGTCGTAAGTTGTTTGATTGGCATTGCGTGCCTTTGAATAATTGAAAAATACTCTAACTACATCGACGGGCGAGCAAAAATGTCTTTCATTTTGTAAAGATTGCCAAATAGTTTGTGAAATCGGTTTCAAATGATTAGATTGTTCGTAATATTGAACATTTAATGCGAAGAAATGTTCATAGTTCATAGTTGAAATTCATTAGATCAGATAAGCGTTATTTAATTTTATTCAATTATAGCCAATTACTTTCATGTCATGTCAAAAGTAACAAGTACATAATAATAAGAATACTATTTTCCGTTTTTATAATTCGTTAAGGATTTCAATTCATATTTCCACTATTTTTTTTTTTTTAAACAACAGCTCGCTGCGAGGATACATCGCGCTACTGCAAGAACGTTCGTTCAATGGGCCTCTGTCGACTGCACCGCTACCAGGAGAAATGCTGCAAATCCTGTAAATTCAATATATTTTAAAACCCCCCAACATGATGAGGGGTAATACCAACGTTCAAGCAATTACTAATCTAAGTTTCCTTTCTAATCGTACATACGACATTAAAACATCTATAAATAGATTTATGCATAAATAAAGCTAAACATTGTTACAAATAAATAACCATATTCACACACAAAGACAGAAATACAAATAAAGTAAACCAAATAAGAAACAGATTGCAATTATAATGATATTATCGTTATTTAGGAAATATTTTTATTTTTTATTATCTAAGCTTTGTTAAAACCAGATGAAACAAATTAACTATAGTTATACAAACATATATACATGGCAACAAAAAATTAATAAAACAAAAAAAAACACTGAACAAAGCAGAAAACAAAAAATGATAGACTAATAAACAAAAATAAAGTATTACGTATAATTAAATAAATAAAATATATATATATATATATTGTAGCTATAAACATATATATATCTAAAAAAAAAAAAAAGAAGAACGCAAATTAGTTAATATGAAAATTTAATTACTATAGTAAACCATTTTTTATATGCGAACAAACAGAGAAAAACAAAAAAAATATATTATGTTAAAAAATAACTATTTTTTAAAAAAAAGAAACAAATCGCAGTTCTTTCTGTTTATTTATTTGATAGCAATACGCATCTTTGTCTTTAGCTGATAAAGTGTTTAAAACAAAAATTCTTGTAAATACTAGAGAAATTATTATAATTATTATAAAACTTAAAAAAAAAGAGTAAATGGCACTCCCATAAATCTGACCTTACCTACTCGTACATGACCCCGCCAATACGATAAATAATAAAAACAGACACCACTTGAATTGCTGCACAAAAATTAAAGGAACTCCTTCCTGTTACAATCTTCCATAAGTCAGATTCCAGTTTACTAAGCCTGCTGAGCCAAGACGACAGCTATAACATTGTTTAAACGTAATTCTAGGTACCTGTAAGTTGGGAGTGGACACAAATTCAAAGGATTAGAAACTCTCCATGCAGTATATAAATACATACGAGTAGATACATTTATATATAAAAAAATAAATAAATACTTTTTATTTCTTAGTTAATAAATTTATGTAAATACAAAATCAATTACTAATTGTAAAGAGTATAAGAGGTCCTGCAAGAGGAGGGTAGCTAAACTTAAGCAAACATAGAGTCACAACAACACATACAGGCAAAACAAGAGATGTAAGATTTTTGCAGACTTTATTTACGTTAAAAAATTAAATTAAATAAAATAATATAAAACAAGGACAGATAATAAAATAATAAAAAAAATAATATTATAACACGATAGTGATGATAAATAAAGTATGGAATTTATTTTGAAAATACGCAGCACTTTTATTTATGTACATATATGAACATAAATACATGTATGTACTTTCATTTCTTTTGTTTCAATATCCATTAGTATGCCAAAAGTTATATTTTATATACAACGACACCAACGTTCTGAAATAAATGTACCCGAAGATAAAAGTGAGCAAAGGATTTAAGCCATGACACGACCGGCGCGGCGCGTACGCAATGTACTGCATAAGATTGAAGCGAGTCCTTTGACATCCATAACCAGACAGAATACGAATTTAAGGATTTTCTAATACATACAGTATTCCAAGTTTTATAGTTTACATGCACATATTTACATACAAAATGTATTAAATTTATAGAAAAACAAAATCCTATAAGTATAGTATAACTAAAACAATTCAGTTTTTTATTTTGTTTCCAATAACACAATTGAGTGTTCACATTGACAAAGTTTACTCCATCGAGCGTCTACTGTAATGCCAAAATCGTAACTTTCAAATATAACCGTCACTCTTGCTTAGAACGAAACAATTCAGGTTTTATATTCTGTTTCCAATAACACTGACAAAGCTTACTCCATCGAGCGCCTACTGTAATGCCAAAATCGTAACATTCAAATATAACCGTCACTCTTGTTCAGAATCATATAATAGCACCAAAAAGTATGCAATGAATTTTATACTCACAGCAAATTTCACCAATTCATTACATACCTTTAGGCGCTACGATACATCTTTCCAACAGGTCAAGGTACGCAGTATTTTGTTTGTGTAAACTGTAAATGAATCAAATTTGGTAGCCTACCTTAAAAACATTGCATATTTTTATCTGCTATGCATTTATTGGTTGTATTCGACTGTTTGACGGGAAATTGTAAACAATTTGTTTTGGATTTTACCACCTCCCGATTTTATTGCCGTATCTAGATTTGTGTTTTACTAACTTGATTGAGGTACTTAAAGCCTGCGGGTGATACATGATAGGTCATTACATAAGCGATTTAAAGGTAAAATAGCTATACGAATGGGGTATTACGTTAGAAATCAGTAGCAGGGTGTTGACAGGGGACTTGTTTCTCAAACTGTTTTTCCATATTTTGTTTGCAAACTGGAAAACCATTTTAATTTTCTCTGTGAAAGGATTCGTTGTATATTTTTGCTGATTTCTGAATTTCTGTATTTTGATGAAAACAAATTTAAGATTTAATCGAATCGTTCGAATCGTTTATTGAAAGATTAAAAGTTGTAAACGGTTTGAGTATATATAGTTTTGTGTGATTTTGGGCGGAGACACTTACCTTACCCCAGACCTACATATACTCACAGTGACTGCATCTAATTCAAATGTCAAAAGGTCTTAAGTGACATATACACGATCCCATTGTCGTACTCTCCACAGACTACTATAAATCTCTCCATTTAACCTAAAAACCCATAAAATCAATGGGTTATGAGTTATTTGGATTCAATTATACACAAATGATCCACATAAATCTATGACAGCAAACATTTTCCACAAAATCATCCCCAGACATATTCTCGTACATAAGCCCCTGTGCCCCATCGTCTTTGGTCTTTGCCAATTAATGGCTTCCCCTACTTAAATTTTGGAAGATTCCATGACCTAAATTAATAGCAAAGTGTATGTGCGTCTGTGTAGGTATGTTTTAAATAATCACTTCCTTTTGTAATAAATTTACATTTGTTCACTTAATTCGTTTCGTAAGATAGCTTTTACAGTTAATTATGCTGTAATTACCGATTATAAGACGGCAGGCAACCCTCCACTCATGGCTCAACATATTGAATATTGAGTGTTAAGGGAAATCACTTAAGGGATTGCTTTTGGACATGGAAAAACGGAGATGCAATCCATGTCAAACATACATTTTATATCTTAAAAAATGTACCTACAGATACATCGCATTCACCAGCGGCCGAGCCAAACTAAAACGCTGGTCAGTGATGCCGTCCGTTGCCTATACTATCTGCGAGTAAGCATATGCAGATAGATACTACTGTATGCAGGATGTTCTCATATTAACAGGCATAAATGTGCTCAATCGACCATTTCCTGTCAACCCACCACTGTGATGCCGAGCTGAATATATCAGCGGAGAGAAGTTAATGAAAAGTAAACTAAACTAAAGCAACCGAACACAATGGACACAGATGATGAATGGACAGCGAATGCATATCGGCAAAGTATGTAAGTTTTTTATTCAGGGAATCAGCTTTTAGATTAATGCCACCGCAGATGTACGTAGCAGATGGCTATCGTAGTTCGTAGTTACAATGTCACACTGCACATTTGGGGGGATTGGGGGAGCAGTAGCTAATTCTGTTTGGCAACCCTCAAATTGTTTGGGTCCACAAGTTCAGAGTATCTCACAGCACACCCCTCAATGCTATGGCCAACGTAATAATTACAAAATGCAATTAGCCTATCTGGTCAAGCTTGAACGAGGCAAGAATCGATTGGCGCGGATATGCGCTGGCAGTTGACATTGTTTTGTTATCATGACTCTGACAACTATTTGCAGTCAGCGCGATTCCATTGATCAAATTAGACGAGTGATCAGAGAAAATACAAACAGGTATAATGGATGAGTGTGGAAATGGCATAGATATGCACCCTTTCGGCTTTTCTCGGTTGCTGTCTGCTGTGCTGTTAAGTAATCATGTGATGCCGCAAAGCATATAGCGGCAGCCAAATCTAAGCCGACCGGCACATTTTATCAGCCACTTTTGTGATTATGAAGACGACTTCCATCCGTGCGATATTATTTTATCCTTGAATTTTAATAATATAATTGTCCGACACTTGAAGTCGCTTTGCTAAGTTTAATATGATACTTACTTCTTACACACTATGTCTTGTCTACAGACTGTCGTATATTATAAAGTGACTTACTACACTAATCTGCCCGCCCTTCGTAAGAGAAAGACGAGACTCTTTCGGTGAATCAAATTGGCCGGCTTCGGACGTCCTCCCCCTCCAGTGCAGGTCTCGTGTTGTGCTTTGACGCGCGTTTTAAATGAGGGGAATTTGTGATTTATTTAGATTGACTCACTTTTTTTTTTTTGCTACCCGTTGTAACGACCTTACGTAATATGTGAGCATGAAAAGATATGCACGTACGGATTGCAAGTATATTTGCAAGAAAATCACATATTTGCTTCAAAATGCAATCGAAATTGTTGCACAAAGTTTTTGCTAAGTTATGTTGAGAGGGGTTGAGAGGCTGAGCCATCCCAAAACACCAGGCACCAGAGTGGGCCCATCGCGACCCCCTAAGAATCCATCCAAGGATGTCACCTAAACCACCACAGTTTCCTCAAAGCATTTTACTACCCTGCAAAATTTTAGAACGAGTCTATGGTTGATTCGGCCTACCTTATATACATAGGTTAATAAAGAAGTAGGAGCCTAAAATGTTCCTGCGACTACGTGCTATACCCTGACATTCACACAGAATATGTGCGATATCCTTTGATACACCTATATATCATTACAATATCTGCAAATATCCGTGCCTAAGAGTCCGAGCCTCTTGGCGCCGGCTGGCCAAAGTGCCTTGGAAACCCTATGTCCTACAATGTTAGACCAAACATGGTCATCCCTTCACGTAATCATATCATATACCTTTGATTTGATGCAGCAGAAGTGGTGGAGCAACTCTCACCGCCTCGGGTAGTGGCCAACTCATCGGCAAACTCGTTGCCTTCTATCCCGGAGTGACCTGCGGCCTATTCCACAAAAGCACTCTGCAGCTCTGGAGCTCTTTGCAAAGTGCAGAGTCCGAGCGTTCCACAGATATCTGTGCTGTTCTAGCTATCTGAATCTGACTAGATCTTGAAACAAGTGGCATGCAATGAAGTTTACAATATCGTGGACAGCGTGGATTTGGCGATTCCATATGATACTACAATGGCATGATATTTCGAGATATTTCCAAGCCAATGAAGGGCTTTTTTTTTCTTCTTAAAATTCGGCATGACTTTCAAAAATTGAGGAAGTGTGTTAAGTCACTTTGGGATAGTTCTCGTAGTTCTCGATTTCCGTAATTTTTGTAAGCTTCCGGAACTTCTAACATCCCTTGGGCCTGTCTTCTTGTATTTAGCGTGTGGCGTGTAGGCTGCAGAAACCGCCGATCATCCATGTAGTGTAATAATGTTATCATCTGGAAGATTGTTTTGACATCTAACACTTCAAAAGATGAGCTACTAGGTCTAACAAATCTAACAAGGCGATATTGTAGTTTATATATTTTATTCAGATGAGTTTTCGCCGCGTTTCTCCATGCCAGAATCCCATATCTTATGCGTGACTCAGCTAGCGAGTAATACACCTGAATTTAGACTTCTACATTTGAGTAGTATGTGGGCACCGTAGCGCAAGTGGTTAGTGCGTCGGACTACTGAGCCAGCGGTCTTGGGTTCGAATCCCGCCGCAAACACCTAAAAAGTTTTTCACAGTGCCCACCTCTTCCGAATGCCTGACAAGCATTAAAAGAGTATCATTTGTCATGTAAAGCTTCCCAACTCGCCGTTTGGAGACGGCAGAATACTGTAGGTCCCTTCCATTCGTGCAAAAATATAACGCGCACACACAAATTGTTTCGGGAAGCTAGGCTTGCTTCTACATAGGACTGCTGAAGCCAAATATTTATTTTATTAATTTATTTTCTACATTTGATTATCGTTTAGGATACACTATTGCAAGAATAATGCTCTTTACTTGAAGGCGCAGGACTTTCATATGTTCACGCCACAGAAAATGCTCGTCGATTGTTACTCCGGGATATTTTATACTTTTGACTACCTCAATTACATTGGTGTTAGTTGATAGTGAACAGCCCTCGTTCCGGTAATAAATCTGGAAATCCCTCTCGCTTGGATGGAGTACGTATGTGCGTCACCTTTGTTTTGGCTGTATTTATAGCCAGTCCATTAGCATGGCACCAATTAGAGACAGCATTCAATTCATCTTGCAATGTCTCCACGGCAGAATTCAAGTATTTGTGTTTTACCACGATCGCTATATCATCGGCATAGGCAGTAAATTTTTTGAATAATCTCAAGAGTTCATTGGTATGAAGAATTAATAATATAGGGCCCAATTTGGAACCTTGTGGTACACCATATTCGATTGTTTTTTGTTTGCTCATTAGGTATGTCCGACACTTTGACTTTTATCGTTCTCCTAAGCTAGTTCCCCAGTACTCCTCTTCAACTGTTTCTGCTAACACTTGACACTTTCCACTAGCTTTTCATATGCTAGAAGCTAGAGTATCGACGACTTTGCTGAAATCTATAAATAGCACAATGACGTGTTAATTCCCCCAATAACGATTCGGTGCTCTTACGTTTTTGAAAACCGTACTGATTTGGGTGTAGCACTTTGTGTTTGGTCAAAAAAACAAAAAACGACAGCTGATAAAATTGCGATTGGCCTATAATTTTCAGTGTTCTTTCTTGTTCCTCCCAAAGATACCAAAGATGTTCAGATAAAGTTGATGACTAAGTACTTGCTCATGACTTAATCACGTGGTTTCAACAGATACACAGATTTGATAAATTAAAAAAAAAAAAAAAAGGAAGGAATGGCCACTCATTTAAATTTAAGCGCGTACCGCTCCTCCGTAATTTTCTTCATACGCATAGCCACAAAATAAAAACGCATCAGCAGCACATTTATTTGTACGCTTCTACACAACGTATGGTCAGCTGGAATAGCACACTTTATCCCCAATTTTTCACATGCACATACTCGTACGACCATCTACGTACGTACGGATAAAGTCATACCCCATTGACGTGTTAGGCTCTATACGTTCCTTCTTGGGACGTGGATTTGTCAGTGATATTATGTTTGATTAAGTCTCATCTAAATATTAGTGACAATCTGTATGTATACACAGATTCAGCTATATGCCCGTACCAACAATGTCCAATTGTATTGTCGTTAAATTGCTTCTCAGAGTTCTCTTCAAAAATGCTAACCACATTACGGTGGCCTAGGCGGAGTCTCGTCCCCGCATCTTTTCACTAGAATTAAACTTAATTTTCAGATTTATTAGTGATCTGGATCGGGACGCGGTCGTTTGGGCAGACAAATATCACGCGGAATCTTAAGAAATGAACAAAATACTGTTAAAGTGAAAAGAATTTGTGTTTTTGTATCCTTTTTTGATTTGTGTTTTTTTTTTTCTAACGCAAGTGGGTGGTGGTGATTTCTGTTTATTTTGCTTATTGTCTTTGGAAAAGAGAAAACAGGAGTTTTCTTTTCAAACTCCATTTTTTAAAGGATTACCAAAAGGACACACGCACTAAAAATGCCAACAGTTGCCGAGGAATCGATTGATGCTTTCCAGCAGTACTATGCAAGACCGCCGGTGGTTTCGAAAAAACAATCACTCAAGCAAATGCTATGGCATCCAGAGGAGAAGACCATTTTTGGACGGACTGTTCCAAGTTGGGGTAAGTTACGGATACAGTTTGGTTGAGTTCATTTTGCGGTTCAGAAGGTAGGAGCTCTTAAGAAAGTCCTTTAACGTGACATATTTCTAGAGCTTCTTAGATAGATGATTGAAAACCAGTCCTAAGCTTCTACAGCAGGCACACAAGAAAGTTGGTTTCAGTACCACATTTAGTAGGTCGGTTTTTTTTTCTCGGAGGACCTTATATTTTTGGACACTTTGCGCAATAAAGTTAAAGCAAACTTAACTCAGTTATTTTTTTTTCTTAGCGATCGCAGCGACATAACCATTCTTGACCCTTGATTTGAAATAGTTTCAAATTTTGGCATTTCCAGTATTTTTTCCCGTAATATTTCAAATTGATTTTATTAAGAAAAACAGCTTATTCATTTATCTTACTTGATTTATTTATTTTAAAGATCTTGCCTAATGTATCTATTACAGTACTACCTCGACAAAATTTGAACTTAAAGAAATCTGAAGTATCCAAAAATGTGAACCTGAAAAAGTTTGCATTACATACTTGTCGCTTGTCACGCGGAAGGTTCACGGTTATTTCTCATGGAATAAAATTAAGCTAATCAGTTTCAGAAGTTCATATGAAAACCTACTGCGAAGGCATAACAGTGGCAGTAGGATGGGGGTATGGCTGAAGAAATTGATCGCACAAACTGTAATAAGAAAAGTCAGGAAAAAAATTCTGTGAATCAAAAGCAAGTACAAAAACTTTCAATAATACGCAACTCTCCAGTTATCCTGGACACCACCCATAGAGTTAGTTGATGCCGAACATCTGAATTTCCTATCACTACGCCTATCTGTCTGTCTCTCGTTCTTGTCCTTCATGTGCTCGCGCTACGTGTAAACATTATAAGGGTATTAATATCCCCTTTAGTGTATGTAAATTATTTTCTTAAATGTGAATTCAAAACTAATTCTTGATACTCGAGTATGTGAACTTTTTAAGGACAAGAAAATGGTATGGGAAATCCGAGCAGTACCAGCGACGTCACATGATCCTGGTCAATTTTTAGACGAAGATCTTTGACACCATTTAGTAGGGCAGTTATGAAGCAAGTCAGAGTTGCTAAAATTCACTTAGGTACTCGTATATTTGTGGACACATAAGCAGTGGACGGTTTTATTTGGATTTGCCCTATTTTCGCCTTTTTTTACTTATATTGCATTTTTGCCTTTTTAATCCACACTCGAAAGAAAATTTTAGTGCTCACACGTATAAGAGCAGGTTTTTCTCTCGTGTGAACATGCACATAATTGCACCCGTTGTTTACACTAGCGCGGATAAAAAAATATCCATACACATCAATACAACATTTTTGTATCAAAATGTATGTACTTACATATATGTTCATTCTTCTTACGTGCTGACATTTTATTTCAAAAACATCTGACAAAAACCGTTAGACATCTGAAAAGCATTTTTCCGTTTATGTGCGCATTTTCATTATGCCTCATATTCCGTGGCATACTGGTCAGGTCATACTTAGCGCTAGTCTGTGTCCTAAAATGCGTGCTATTCCCAAAATATTTTGTTACTTGTCATTGATAGTGAAAATGCTCCAAGACCAACATTTTTCGGTGAAATTAGAAAAGGATTTTTGGTCGACCCGAAAGAGCACACATTTAAGAGTTTACAAATAACAGCTGAGTCCTACCTAGTAGGTGTGTTATGATTTGAAGATTTAATCTTAGTGCAATGCGAAATATTTAGAAAGGCCTATTGAAGAGGTGTTAAAAACTTTGAACGGGATCACGGAGAAATTACAACAAGCTTAAGTGCGAGTTGAAAAATTGTACGCCTTTTCTTTGAGCAAATGAAGAAAATGGCGCTGCAAACTCCAAATTGGACTCAAATATTAAAGTCTCTGCCCATGTTGAGAGATCCGTCAGTTCATTTAAGGCTTTCCTGAGAGATAATCGCAGGCGATTGTTATTGTGGTCGCCGTGGCCGAGGTGGTTCGTGCGATGGACTACGACGCATGCTGGCCGGGTTCAATCTCAGCAAAAACACCTAAACGTTCTTTCACGGTGCCACCTGTTTCGAATGTCTGACAAGCAATCAAAGAGTTGTACAGTGCTATTACAATGCATAAGAACCTTTATTATTAAATGCCTTTTTTTTTACCTTTTTTTGTCAAAAAAATCCGTTCCCTGATAATAATAATAGTACCTACCTATTGTACTGAATTTCACATAATCTTTGAGCATGCACAGGTAGAACTTGCCACTGTTTATTCATATAAATCAATTTATATTTAGAGGATTTTTAATTGTATCCCTTTTATTTCAATCCGTTTCCATGTAATAAACACACATCCATATGTAAATATATACGTATACACATGAACATACATCTATATATTTATTTTTATTCGGTTAATTGTGCGGTTCCAACTAAATGCTGTTGAAAAATTGGAATTAAACTAAATTCAAAAGAAAAAAAGAATACCTACATATAAATATATGTAAAAACATATGCATATTCGCAACTGCAGGTAATAAACCACATCCTAATTACCTTTGGCAGACTATCCAATCCAACATCAATTGCTCTATGTGATGCGGATGCCTACTCTATTCATATCATTAAGCGAAATCCATGTTTATTTATTCCTCCGACTATAATTAGAAAAAAATGTTATGTCGCACGTTTTCGTGTGTTTCTATTGAAATGCAGGTACGATGTTCTGTTGCATCAATATTTTTATTTACAGCAAATTCTATTTTATGCAACCCAAGTCTCTTTTATTCTCTTAACTGAACAAAAAATTGTTTTTCCATTGTTTTCGTCTTCCCTTCTCTTTCAATTTCTGTACAAAACTACAAATCTTGTAAAACTGGTTTCATCAGAGAGAGAGACTTTTCTATAAAAGTGTTATACAAATTTTTGTAAACCATTTGAGTAGAAATTGTACTTTCTACATGGTTGCCCTAATTCGGTCGTACCTTGTCCTTAGGGACCGCATTGCTTGTATTTGTGTTAAAACGCACACCCCATTGGCCCATTGTTAAAATCAGTTTTCCGTCGGGGTTATTCTTTCTTCTTTTGCGTATTCTTGTAAGGGTTGAAAGAAGGTGCGTGTTTGCAGTAGTTTCTAATAAAAACAGTATGTAAATAGGGCACAGATGTTATGTGCGTGTAAGTATTTATACAGTCTGCATAAGGACCAATATTTAGGGGAGATAAATGTAAGATAAGCATGCGTTTTGTTTGGTGTTAAAATTAGAAGAAAACAAAAAATATTAAAATCGCACAAAAATGCGACACAGAATTTCATAGGGTGGACCTGAACACTAACGGCCATATTATTCACACCGGATGTGAATCGCATTTTTTAAATCCGAAAATTTAAACGTATGTGCATAATATTCACTCAAAAACGTTTATTAAACCCAGTAGGTTAAAGATTCACTTAACCCGGGCTAAAAACAGTTTAACCCGCGTTTAAACCGATTTTATACCTACGTTTTGTCAAACTTGCCATAAAATGACGAATGTCAGTTGAAATTAATTAAAAAGTGAGAATTTTTACATAAATGCAAAACAGAGTGTTTGTTTCTGTGTTTGGTGTTTTCTGCATTTTATATTGAAAATGAAAGGTTGCGGTAAAGTATACGATGTTGGCAATAAAAACAGCAGAAGTGATTGCGGATATAAGCCCAAAATAAAGCAAATAAAAAGGAGTCCATTTCTCAAATAGGAACTGATCTTCTGCTGTTCTTGGTTATGTTTTCGAATGTTAATAGTACGAAGACACTTAAATGACAACTAAAGGGCACTCGATGGGATGGGAGTCAATGAGTGTGTCATTCAATGCCTCAGCCCTCGCCCTGTGTCCTGGGAAGTGTTTCATTCAATCGCTATTCCTTCACCATCCACTGCTTAAACCGCCGTCGGACTTATGTGATCGTTCGGACGTGGTCGCCGTCGGGTTAGGTTTGGAGGTGTGATTGTTCGAGCAATCATTCGTAAATCCCCTCTTAGTTTGCTAGTAAATTCTCTTTTTTTTACCAACTCGTAAGCCAGTTTGTGCTCTTGGTGAATCTTAAAAGATTCGATATCTTTAAATTTCCGAGCTCTGCTATGTCCGCCAAGAATGTATGGTCTGAAGTACGGAGGCGTCGTTCTTGGAGGGCGGAGCAGTAGCAGAGTAGATGTCGGGTCGATTCGTTTTCTTCCTCATCTCCGCAGCTTCTACAGATAGCGTTGGACTCAGGAAGCAATTTGCTTGTCTCAGAGGTTGCTTGTCTCAGAGCTTGTAGGACTCGCACCAGTTGACAGCGATAGCGTGTTACCTTCAGTCGATGAGACGACATCAACGCCAACAACAAGTCGGACATCTAATTTATTTGAGGAGGTGGTATCTCATTTATTGCCGACCCTTGTCCTCGTAATGGCTGCAATGGTTCTTCCAAAAATTCGTCTTCTGAAGACTAAGACATCAACATTTCATCAATTTCACGAATGAAATTCATTTTCAGTTCATCAAAAACAGTCAATATTATGAAATCGAGTTTTGACCCGGGTTAAAATACTTTAACTCGTTCCCAAAGGCAATTTAAATTTTTTCGGATCCAGCCCCAAACAGGTTTATTCAACTGAGTTAAAGTGCGGGTTCAACGAGTAAATAATATGAACTTGTGTTTAATTTTCGGTTTAAACTCACTTTAACCCGGGTGTAAGTTTTAAGCCGGGTTAAAGTGTGTAAATAATATGGCTGTAACAATTTAATTCGCATGTAATAAAAAAAAACTTAAGCTACACCAGTGTTTTTTGCAAACGAAAGTTTATATTTTTGCATGTTTCTAATATCCACATTCAAGCTTGTTTTTTTACTTCCACATTCTCACCTCTCTCTCATTAAGATCCAAAATTAACTGACGCTAACCTCACTTTGTACTCTTGTTTGTTTCTAGTCCATGCCTTTGTCTCAATGTATTTTTTAGAAACTTTAAAGATCGTAACGTAATATTAAAGTATTCACTGTCTTATACTGTCCAAACTATGTATCGTATCGTTGAGTAATTTAAGCCCGATCTAGATTTTACCAAATATCCAGAGGGTGGAGCTACATATATTTTATTAATGTCTACAAAAATAAAACATCTTCAAATCCATGTCCACTTAAAATTCAAATTAAAAATATTCAGTGCCACCCTGTATGAGCCACGCTCAATGCACTGATCGTGATTAAAAAAAAAAACCGCCTTAGTCTCACTCAATCACACTTATAGCACTTATTCGTCACTCGGCCGCCACCAATACCAACCCACCCTATGGGAGTTGGTTTAATTCACAGCGGATTGATATGAGATGCTATTGCTAACGTGTGATATTTCGCTTAGGTACGAACGAGTATATTTCCCATTCATTCCACCCTTACATATGTAGTGGTTGCTTGCAGTGGTTAGGCGGTTGTTGGTTGATGGTTTGCTTGACTGTAGCCGTAGCACAGTCAGAAACTAACACTCGAGTCATATTTTTCACTGTACTATGCTCACTACGGGCAATGATAGTATTCCTCAAGCTGTTTAGTAAGAAAAGTCGAAAAGGTGATTCTTTCCTTTTTACCTAGTCGAACAGTCGAAGTTTCCTTTTTGAAACTAAAGGATTTTTATCGCAAAAAATAAATAAATAAGTGAATAAATATTTAACGCTTACTCGTACTCAATCGTCGCGCGCGTCATTCTAGACTCATTAGATTTATGAATATTTTGAGGTCCAAGGTGTGGTCGCTAGAGGAGAGGTCGTCTTCTCTTTTGTAATTGTTACTTTTCACGTACCGTTCCCGTACACATACCGGCTGCGCTTGTTTTTTGGCACGGAAATATCTTGTGGGAAAGACGCGCCCCAAAAACCATAAGATACAAATAATAAATAAACGAATTGTGTCCTATCCAAAGATAGAAATATTAAGTCAACCGTTTGGCTGTGTGGAAAAAATTAAGTACTCATCGTTGTTGCGCCAGTGCATTGCTGCATTGCACGAGAGGATACAACAAAGTCGTGGCGGGTCACCTAAGTTGTCTGCACTCCGAGATAGTGGAATTGTATTTTGAAAAAAAAAAGAAATCCTAAGTGCGATCGCCTAATGATCTTTTAATCGTTTGACAGTGGAAAAGGAATTTCGTGGTTTTCTAGTGTAAAGTGAAAATATCAAAAGAAAAAAAAAACTTAAAATGTCCAAATCTCCCATGACAAATGCCCCAATGGAGGACCACTTCGTACGACAAAAGCCAGCACCCTTTAACCTCAGCAGGTTCCTATATAACTCTGAGGATGGCACTGTTATGGGTCGTGATCGCACATCATGGGGTAAGTTGGAGTTGGAGCCTTTTCTGTTGTTGTATCTGAATCTGAACTCTTGCATAATTCTCTTTTCTGTCCACCCCTCACTTTTCCATTCGAAAAGCGCATAACATTTGAGTGTGTACACTGTACAGATATAGTTCTGTTTACGTCTTCCACTTTCTCTGTGGCACTGTGTCTTTTTCTGCTTACGACTTTCATATTTCATTCTACTAAAAATAATCTGCAACCTGGCATTTGCATTTGCACGTATCTCGACACAAGATCATTTATACGTACTTTTTGCGGAAGACATTGCGTATGGAAATTCCAAAGCTACGGTCTTTCTTAACCTCACTTTTTCACTCCCAAAAGTTTGTTTGGTTTCATTATTACCTGTTTTATGTTTTTATTCGATTCTTATTCCGATTGAGTTTGAAAATAAAAAGAGTGTTTTGTGTTTACTCACACTCTAAAGAGTTCTACGCACACTATCGATTTTTTGTTGTCACTTCACTTGATGTAGTTGAATTGGTAGACTCTCTTCAACGTGCTGCGGCTGTGGCTGTCTGTCCCTTTGGCGACTCTTTAATTTGATGGTAGTTCGCTCTAGTCAGCGTTAAAGAATTTCCAAGTCGAAAAACTAACCCCGGGCGGAAATTTATTTATGTTTGCCCGACATTTTGTTATGGAATAGAAAAACGCATGGGATAATTACATGGATGTGTGAATTTATATATATTTCTTAGTGGTAGATACATACCTACTCTCTTACTATTCTAATAATTGTAGTTTCTGACTCATTATTATGATTTCTCTAGAGTATAACACTATGTAATTGGGAGTAAACATTTGGTTAGTCCAAAGTTTTAAGTATACAGTGGTGTGCAAAATAATAGTACCTAAAAAAACCTCTGAATCGTTCGGTAAAGTTGCAATTATGAACCTAGATTCTTCATTTTAATTTGGTTGTATTAAATATTTTAAGCTCATTTTTAATACATACAGAACAAAAACCTTGTTGAACTTTAAACTAACTAGTGTGCCCGTGCGAGAACTCTCGCAAGAGAAAATCCAACCCCCAAAATCCAAACTTCCTTCTTTTTTAATTTTTTAAAATTTATAAAGTGAAAGTGCAATTCGTCAGTGCTCCGGGAAAATCTCTTTCTTTTGCCGCAAATGGTACCTATACTACAGATATAATATATAATATGATTTAATAAATAATAAATTATTATTATTTCTTTGGCCGTGCATGAAAATAGGTGCATTATGGTGATCCCCAAAAAAGATAAAGAAATGTTTTATTTTTTAATAAATAAAAGTAAATATATTCAGTTTGTTCTTAAGAGTTTAGTATTTGGTCTCAAATCCGTTATTTTTGATGGCATCCGGACACTTTTGGAGTCTACCAATCGTTGACACCTTTCAATGAGTATAGATTCGCAAGCTGCTTTCACAGATTGCAACAATTTTTCCTTATTTCGGTGCTTGGAGTGGCCAATAGCACACTTGATATCAACCCAAAGATTTTCAATTGGGTTAAGATCGCGAGACTGCGCTGGCCAGTCCATAAAGCTAATATTTTTTTGATGCATGCAACATATTTTCGTGACTTTGGAAGTGTGTTTACGGTCATTATCTTGCTGATACTTCCATCGGAGGGGCATTTCTTTCTCGGAAAATGTAAACACCGCATTTTCAAAAATATTCATGCAGCCTATGGTGTTCATTATCTCCTTGAACCAATATATGGGACCTACTCCTTACCATGAAAAGCACCCCCAAAACCATCACACTGTCACCAGCATGCTTAATGGTCTTTAATGTGTAACGCGATCAAAATTCTATACCTTAAGGTCTTCTTACATAAGTATAACTGTTATATAATCCAAATAAATTGATCATGGACTCGACGGACCGCAAAACATTTCTCCATTTTTTATTAGGCCAGTTAAGATGCTCTTGGACAATTTGCTCTCACTTTTGTCGGTACTATATTATGGTTAGCAATGGGCATTTCTCGTACTTCTAGCAGGTAGTCTCCAGGAGTCTTCTTCTTATGGTCGCAGTATGTAGGTTTAGTACAAGTTCTTTTTTTATTTGGGTAGGAGTAGCAAACGGATCCTTTTCAACTATTGGCGTTCGGTTGTCTTTGTTGTCTTGAGAGACCTGCTTCTATTTTCGTCGGTTTCGGGCCATTTTAGAGCATTGGTGATCATATTCTCGGAGCAGCCAACCGTTTAAACTAAAAATCTACATGTCTTACCTTCATTCCTCAACTTTTTTATTTTATTAAAGCCCGCCTTTCCTCGGTACAATGTTTCTTTCTTTGTTTATTTTAACAGTTCTTTTATAGTTCTTTGCGAAAACAGACTTTTGTTACAACAAAGTACTTCAGACCTATTATTTTGCACACCACTGTATATTATGAACACTTGAAAGGAACGTGTTCCGCTTCCGCGAAACACTTCCATTTATACTTAAGGAAATAAAGAACAGATGAGTGTTTTTATGTATAGATGGGAAATACATATAAAGAATTTTTCATCACTCAAAGCATATTGAACCCAACAGACATAAGTAGAATGGAATTTCGAAAAATTTGTTGGTATACCTCTGATTTGCACCTTAATTGTAGGTTTCCCGTATTTCAAAGGAAATGTCGTCAGGTAGATTGCATTTTTTATAAGGGCCCATAGAACCGTCCTTTTCCTGTGTTAAATATGAATTAACTTAGAATTGATAGGTAGTCGTACGTAGTTCAGTTGGTACGTGCATCTTTTGTTTTGAATTCTAATTATTTATTTCAATGAATTATGTCACATATATAATTTGATACAACATATTTTTGTTAAGATTATCATGCGAATTGTTTACTTACCGTATCAGTTTCAATTTCATATCAAATACATTTCTTTCTTTTTATTCTGAAAAGTAATTTCGCTTTTACATATTTTCATTTGTCAACAATATTGAATACGCAATCAAGTGTATTACTCAGGGCAAAAAAGGGTTGCCATTGCTCTAATATTTTCTAATTTTTTAAACCGATCGTTTTTTATCAAATGACTATCACTTTCGGCCTCTTTTTCATACCTACACACATACCTATGTACATATGTACATATGTATGTAATTCGGCATACAATTCATTTAAACTGGGAAAAAAACTGTCAAATCCCTTTCTCAATTTTATTTTGACGTAGCATTTTGGGTCTGTTCTGTCAGTCCCATGTGTTAAACAATCCTCTTTTTTTGAGGATTGGTACTCTACTCAGTATGCAAACAAATTGATAATAAATCAGAAAGAAAAGACATTAAGTAAAAAAAAATGTCAAAAAATCGATTCATGTAAGAAATCGTTTTTAGCGGTTATGAAAACAGAGCTCATTTCTCTGGGCTTTTTCTTAGTGCCCCGTTTTTAGCTTTGCGGTAATATTTTCAAAATGAACAGTGGCAACACTGCTGCTAGGAACATTTACTTAAAACAGTGAACTCTTGGCAATGAGAACCTCTTTAATTTGAAATCCTCTATAAATAGAAGAACCATGAGAAAATCTCTATTAATCGAAGAAAACCTATGCAATTTATCCCTTTTGTAAGTTTGAATTTACTGTCTCTCTAATTCGAAGTCAATTCTATTTTTTATCCCACAACTGTTCGTTGAATTCGTATGTGACGAACGTAGGCCGTGAAAAGCAAATATTTAAGAGATGCCTTTGCCCTGTGTCAACATCGAGAGTTCACTATAGAAGAAAAGAATTATAGATCGTTGCCAGTTGAGTATACAGAGCGTTCAAAATCAACACCGTTTATCAATACAATCGATCACTTAAAACAAAAACAAATGCTTTGAAATGATATTAACAGTTTTGTGTGGTCTTAACTAAAAAAAATAATATTAAGTTGAGTTGATTTTTGCAACTGGCAATGCTGCAAATGAATAAAATTATATAAAAATCTACCTAAGTTATTACACAGGTAGGAGTATATCGAACATATCGCTCGTTCTCGAAATTTTTTTTTAGGGAATTGCTTCATTCACTTGAAGAGGCTGGAAGAGGCTGACAAACTGGCCATAATCAAATTTTAAAATTTTACAGGCAAATTAAATATTTGGACGGAAATGCTTCGGTTGAGGTACCATCATACGATGGTCCCAGGGGATCGCGATGGGCCCATTATGGTGCCTTGTGTTTTATAATGGCTCAGCCTCATAACTCCTTTCAACCTAACCCTATTATACAGGTATAGGTATAACAAGAAAATAACTGTAATTCAAAAGTATTCATTTTCAATATCAGTTTGGTATATGTGCATGGGCAGGTAGGTAGAAGTGGTGGTTTCGATGCAAGGAGAACCCAAATAGCGCGAAAAGTGCGTCGCTTTGATACCCAAACATCAGGGAGCCCGTTTATTTGGATGTAATGTTGAGATATTTACATATATCCACCCTGTGGAGTTAAGGAAGAGGATTAGCTCTCCAATCCTTTTCCCAGATATCTCTTTAGGTCGTCTTAGAAGAGTTTGCCCAATATGCGTTGTCTGGCTCTCGCTAGAGCTGGACATTTGCACAGAAACTGAAAAGGCGACTCTTTTTCATTTTCATCTTTGCAACTACGGCAGTAACTGTTGTGAGGGGATCGCTAGTTTGGCTGCAATGTACAATAGTAGATAGTTTTTATATTTTGAATGTATTTTAAGAAGCTCGAATTCGTCTAGCTAGTGTTACCGTTTTCCTACCAACTCAACTGATATACAATATACACACATTCATATGTATGAACAAAATAGCTCCCAAGGCACTTAGTGGATTAAAGATACAAATTATAAGCAATTTATTTCTGCTGGTGTCACTGTTTTCTTGCGTGTGTTCAATTCTACATAAAAAAAAAAACCCAAATTTCTTCGAATTAAGGTAGAAAAAGTCTTTCCAAGAATTTACCATTTTCTTTTTCGGAAATTGCAACAAGTTTGAACTCCTAATTGAAAAAACCGCCGCCGGTCGCAAGTTCATGCATAGGTCTCTTAAACTCTGCCCCACCCGTCAAATGCTGATCCAATTAAAACATTGAATCATCATTGTTTTATAGTAGCCTTGTCATTCGGTATCTGACAAAAATGCCCGTTCATTTGCTCGTCATCCGCGACCATGTCCCGAACCCGACCCCGTATATTTCAGAGCAACAAGTACGATAATGAATTTCGTTTCTTTATAGTGACGATGACGACGGCAACGACGACGCGACGACGACTCTGTCTATGAAAGTTAATGAAGTACAAGATGCTGCTTGCTGGTTCTGTGCCGCTCATGTTGAACTTCGCCAGACGTTTAATCATTATTAAGTGGTTAATTTCATTCAGGCGCTGAGATAAATTCAGTTAATTCAGTTTATATGTCGCGTAAGGTTGGATTTTTGTTTTATTGGAAGAGGGTGGATTATATCTGTGCGATTTACCTTTGAATGCATTGCAACCATGATCATCGATAAAATGCCTGGCCTTGAATCTAGGCGCGTATATGATGAAAGGTCATAAAACTTAATTTTGAAATGTCATAGAATTGGCACAGTCGCAAATTTGGCGCGCTGCAGGCGTTGCTGATCGCGCTGTATAAAGCGTCAAGCGATTTATGAATCTACAAACATTGGACGTAGTCTGTTTTGGTTTTGCATCGACAAATAAAATATTTAAAAATAGGCCAAGTGGATGTTCCGCTGTGCCAAATTCAAAGATTTCGATGCAGCTTCCATATAAAAATACCTATATATACTCCTGTACATATACATACGGGTATGTATGCGTCACACTGAATCTTTTCTGATAAACTTAACTATACTTAAAATCAACGCACGTCACCAAATGACGTATACATACATTCAATCGTTCTATTTGTTGCTATGAGGTGGTGCAAGTGGCGTACGATATTTCTAATATAAAAATATAGAAACATTCGAGTATTTAGGTATCCAAAACAAATCTGGGTCAATATCTTCGAATTGATAGTATTGTGTGGGTATTTCTGATCCACCTCCTTATCGTGTGAAATTCTGACAAGTCTCTATCCACATGATCTTCTTGGCCTTTCAAAGAACTTTTTGTTACATATTACTAAACATTGTTGTTTTTTTTTTTTCAGCGAAAATTGGCATTTTCTATACAATTTTCTATGGAGTCTTAGCAGCGCTAGTGGCGATTTGCATGTGGGTATTCTTCCAAACGCTTGATCCCCGTGAGCCCAAATGGAAACTCGACGCTTCAATAATTGGAACAAATCCAGGTATTTTATTTATTTTAATCTCATACTCAATAATTAATGGATTTGTTTTTAAGGTCTTGGATTCAGGCCATTGCCACCAGAGGAGAATGTAGAGAGTACCTTGATCTGGTACAAAGGAACCCAATACGAGAATTACAAACACTGGACAGATACACTAAATGACTTTTTAGCCGGTAAGCGGTAGAACTAGAGGTAGTTCCTAATATATTTGGAAGCTTCTTTTACACTCGGCGTAGCTGCAAAAACCTTTGGTTTCATTCTACAGTGAAATCTATCATTGGAGGACACCCTGTTTAGTGGAAACCTTTTTCGGGAACCAATTTCTAATTCCCCACACAAAATGCGTTCTTATAACACTGAACAGGTCTCATAATCGGATAAAAAACTCTGGTCCTATGGCTGTCCGCTTAAGAGAGATTTCACTGTATTTTAATATTTCAACATTCGTGACTTTCAATATCTGTTCACGTGACTTCACCAATCTGTCTTGCGTAGCTCATAATTTTTCGTTTATCTACAAACGTAGTTATGACGTCAATATTTTTTTATTATTAAATGATAGTAACGATTAGTATTTTGTTGTATTTACAGTCTACAAAGTACCTGGTCTAACACCTGGACGAGGACAGAATATTTTCAACTGTGATTACAATCGCCCACCACCACGGGGCCAAGTATGCGATGTTGATATCAAGAGCTGGGATCCATGCACTAAAGAAAATAACTACAGCTACCACAAGAGTGCACCGTGTGTTTTCTTAAAGCTGAACAAGATCTACGGTTGGGTTCCGGAATACTTTAACGATACACATCAATTGCCCGAAACGATGCCAGCGACTTTGAAGGCGTATATCTCTGATATTGAGAAGACTGATGCGAAAAAAGTATTTTTGTTTTGTTTACTTTATTTGAGATGTTTTATAAATTTTTTTTTTTTTTAGATGAACACCATATGGGTATCATGCGAAGGCGAGAATCCAGCTGATCAAGAAAACATTGGTCCAGTTGATTATCTACCAATACGAGGCTTTCCGGGCTACTTTTATCCATTCATGAATTCTGAAGGTTACTTGAGTCCTCTAGTAGCTGTGCATTTCCAACGTCCAAAGCGTAAGTTGTTTCCACACAACTACATACGAGTTTGATTGCCTACATATTTTTATTTTGTTTATTAGGAGGAATCATCATTAATGTTGAATGCAAGGCATGGGCCAGGAATATCCATTATGATCGTAAGGAAAGAGTGGGATCCGTACACTTTGAACTGTTGATTGATTAACAGCAATGCTGTTTCCCAGACTTGAGTTTTGGCATCGTAGATGTTTCTTTCCATACATTTGAAGTTCTTTTTTAGTAATCTCTTTAGAAATCTCCTCCTGCCTCTTCATTTTTTCTGTCCATTGCTGATTGTATTCACAAAGAGACACGTTCTCCGTTTGTTTTGTCGTAAGTCTTGAACGTTTTAATGCACGTAATTGCAAAAAACTAATTTTTGACTATACATAGTTACAAAAAATCACACTACATCTATAAACATTTTCAATAATTTAAGTATAAAACCATAAATGAATCTCCGAGTCAATATGGAATCTCGAAAATACAAAAAAAAAAAAACAAATTTAAATTTTAATCTTAAAGTTTTGACGAAATGCTATTTATTTTTATCGCTTATTAGTATATTACAATTTAACTGCCATTCAGATGAATCATGCACAAAGAAAAAAAAATTCAACAATTTCACCCGGAAACACGAAAACAAAACAGAAAAACAGTTTTATCTTATTTTACTTTATTTTATGTATATTTTTTAATTTAATTTAATAAATAATTGTAAATGTATGTATTACTAGATCAATCCAAAACACAAAGAAAAACAATAAGAAAAAACTATTTTTGCTTTTTTTTTACTTAGAATTTTCGTTTACCAATATTTTTGACAGTTTCATCGAAAACGAAACGAAAAAATGATAATTTTAATCAAATTTAAATAAAGCTGAAATGAAATTGATAAGACGGATTTATTGAAATAAATTGAAAGTGTACAAAAATCGGAGAAGAACGCTTTTTGTTTTGATTGCATGCGATTAGATATCGTGCATTAGCGTCACCAGAATATTTTGGGTGATCTAGATTTCATATTTTTAACCAATTGTCAATGGTAGGTGCGTCAATATACAGGTAATACGTAGGTACTTATAAGTACATAGAATTAAATGGGAATTAAGAATTTAGCATCGAGTTCAAAACTAGATGCGTACATGGCCTATGTTTTTTTTACGCGCATACTAAAAATAAGTGAACGCAAACGAATGCTTTTAAGGCTATGTATGAAACATATAGACGTAACATGCAGTGGATAAGTACATATATGTATGATTGATTTATGTATCTATAACCAAACATCTATAGGGGCATAAGTGGATAAGTAAAATTAATTTTCCAAATGTCCACTTAAAGCTTCATAATAAAATCATTCTTTTTTTGAAATTAACAAATTTCATTATAAAATTACATATGAATATTTAAATGTGTACAAAGAGGCTTAAACCACTGAAAGCTCGACGAGCATCACGAGAAAAATATCTTAGAGGTTCCTCTAACTCAGCAAGAAACTTAATATCCAGGAAAGAGAAAAGAAAGCTATTATAGCCCTCTACTCCTGTAAGAAAGCCATTGATAGCAAATGGAGACTTTAACCCCGCACTCTGTGTATTTGTAATCAGACCGATTCTGAGGTATGGCGTGGTTGTTTGGTGGACCACACTCAGCAAAGTTATACATCGCGACAGCCTGGTGAAGGTACAAAGAGCACTAAGTGGAGCACTTAGATCAACATCCTCCGCAGCATTAGACATCCTACGGTACCTCCCACCCCTTGATATAACCGGTAAGCGAATGGTAGCCAGTGCTGCGATAAGACTCCAAATCATCTCACAGTGGTCAAGTAACTACACTGATCACTCCACAATACTAGAAAACTTAACGCTTCCCGAAAACATGGACTATACTATGCCGAAGCCCAATCTTGACAAAAACTTTAATGTAACTATTCCCGATAGGTCCTTCTGGGATGACCTAGGTGCTATAACAGACAAGTCGATACACTTCTACACTGATGGCTCTAAAACCAATGATGGTGTACGAGAAGGAAACAGATTAAAACTAAATCTCTCCTTTCGCCTCCCTGATCACTGTAGCATATTTCAAGCGCAGATTATGGCGATTTCGGAAGCACTGTCCTGAATCAAGAGGAATGTAATATCCACTAAAGATATTGGCGATATTAGTCAGGCGGCCTTGAAATCTCTGGAATCAGTCTCATCCACTTCTAAGGGCACCTAAGAGCCTAAGTCTGCTGGTACTTGTTGATACCTGAAGGCTTAATGCTATTTCTGTAGACAACTCCAGCATCCTTTTGAGTATTATTAGTGGCATTCTTAGAACTTACCGAGAGTTCAATTTTCATGTTCCTTATTAGAATGAAGAATTTCTAGTTCCGATGCCAGCGTTATTTTCGTATCCAGCTATGTATGTACATATTTGTTTCATTCGATCCTTACGTATTCGCGATGTATCGTATTTCTGTGTATGAACAATTGATTACCAGATTTGTTTATTCTCATGCTTAAGATAACTGGGGGCAATGAACGATTGTTGAGATACTATAATGTTTAACAAATAAATCACAAATTAAAGTTTTATACACAGACTTAAATATTAATAGGTTCTTTTAAGGGCAATATGCTCCGAAACGTCATAAACCAAGCCGGTCTCAGGTGGACTAGTCTGATAAACTGTGTCATACCCAGAACACTGTGGCCAAATTTCAATAGGTCAAAAACATATGAGCAGCTACAAAGAACTTGCGAAGACATCGCAAGAGTAGAGGCATTTAGTACAGAAAAAACGGATCACTTGAGTTTGTGATATCACAACGGAACCCTCGTTTGTAAAAATTAAGTATTCTTTCACCGAAACCAATACTTTTGCCTACCTACCTTACCTTTACACTTGTACTAGCTATGCATATGGTTCTGTCTCCTGTAGTCAGTGTTTCAAATAATATGAATGTATTTAACAAAAAAAACAATACTGTTTAACATTTCTGCGACGTTTTTCGTAAAATGATTTTTCCAAAAATTCATTACAACATATGTAGATGATCCATCCTTACTTACGTACTTAAGTGGACCCTTACTGACATAAGTATTTACTTAAGTGGAACTACACTTCGTGTTAAACTAGGCCCAGCATCCCGCAACCATCTCCGTCTCCGAACGGCAAATTGACAAATGATACTCTTGAATGTTGGTCAGACATTCAGAAAAGGTGGCGCAATTTTTGGTGTTTTGACAAATAATTTTAAAATAGAATTAAACTTATTACTTTATGGTCGTATCTGAATATGTAGGCACGTGTACTATTCGACTGGTTTCTTCGCATTGTCCAGAGAAAAAAAAAACGCCACCTCATTCTAAGCCTTTTCTACATAAATCCAATTTAATTTAGAATGCCAAATCATGTAAATTTAGCTTAACTCATTTTTATTAAGATAAACTAAAAAAAAAAAAAGTCAATTTTCACCCAAAAACCACTCAAGCGCACGATTTCGATGATCGGTCATTTCTCGTCTTCACTCGAAAACCACGACTTCAATAACGAACTCAAATACAAACAAAATTTTGTGTGTATTTCACCATGTGTTTACCTTTTCTTGAGACACCTTTATTGCTGCAAAGAAAAAGAAAATAAAATAAACCAACCTAAACCCGACTTAAGTAACTGAAACCGCTTTAGGTACTCTTTTGCCCTAAACGTTATTAAGTGCGATAGAGAGAGAGATAAACATATGATAGAGAGAGAAGGTAAGTTGTTTTTTTTTATTTTGTATTATGATCTGAAGAAGAAATGAGAACATGCAAACATAAAACCTAACCAATTCAGATGTGTACTTGAAATTAATTAAATAGACGGGGATGGCTATCTGCATTGCTTTGAAGTTGTTCTATGTACTTACACGCACCAGTTGGAACCAGAAAAACTTGATTTACCTTGAAATCCGAGAAGAAACTTCAATGCAACTCGCGAATGGTGTTGCTATGAGTACCTACTTATATGACGTTTCTACAGTGATCCACCTTATGGGATAGCCGTTGTTTTAAAAAAAAATTCTCAGGTGTAAGGATCAGGATCACTTCTTAAAGAGCACAAAACAAAATATAGACTGATACACCAAAAACTACTCATGTCTCTAAAACCCGAATGAAAATTCTTGGCAAACCGATCGGAACTAAACTGACGAAGAAGAACGTCATGGACTTATGCTTCTTGCACGTGTATTTTTTTTATATTTTAAGTACAAAATGAGACTCACTAGTAACGTCTGGTGGTGCTTCTGCAAAATGCATCCCACCGTCTCGAGTAAATTTGCATTTTTAAATTCCACCAGAGGAGCACAAAAATTTCCGAAAATAAAATATAACCCAATTGTTTGTTGTGTACACAAATATGTACATTTGTATTCTCCAACTTTGTATTTTACCTTGCAGTCAAAAATACAAATGAAAAAATATATATATTCCTCTCTAATTTATTTTTAAAAATCAAACCTGTAAACTGGATAGTTACCGACAGGTGCATGCAAGTTGTTGCTTTTTCTCTCTTATCATCGAGGCAAGTTTGTCCAAAAACGTAACAGTTATTTTCCACTCCCAATTTTGTGGGTGTACTCGTGAATTCAAAGAGTTCAATGCATCAAATGAATCATCAAACGCGTCTAAACAATAAACAAACATTTTCCTAAGCAACAAGCGGGCACATGCAGCACATTCCAATAAAAACTGATCATTTAAAAATATATATTCAACGCGGAGTTATTTTTCGCACAGAGAGTATCTACAGAGTGTTTTAATAGTAAAAGTTGTAATCACAATAAATACATATATATGTACATATACTCGTACATATAGTGTATACGTACATATGTATATAGAAATAGAAAAAAAGCTCCTAGTATCTGAATTTTCATCGATTCAGACAGGCAGTCAGCCAGTCAGTCCAGCCACACAGAGTGCTGTTAGCTGTTAGCCACGATATCGTCTGCTCAGTAACACACCAGTTTTTAGTCAGTGTTCTAAGTTCGTGGGCATAACACGCGCGTAGAGAATCCTCCTCCGCCGCTTCTTCATCGAGTGAACGACACTGGCCGTTTGGTTTCTGTTCAAAAAAAAAAAAAATGTTTTTTTCTTTAGTTTTGTAATTTAATTTTATTTTGTTTTGTTACCACCAACTCGTATATTTAGAAAGTGTTTTTCTCACTCTTAATTCTCTTGTAAGAATATTTGAATAAAGATACTCTTACAGCAGTGCAGTTGCAGTTACAGTCCGCGACGTCTTCTTTGTTGAATTTTATTTCAAATCGCAGCAAACAGTTCCACACATTCATACTCGAACACAACTTAAGACAAGACAAGTGTGTTGTTTAGTCTTTAATCACCTCATTCATTCGCTTTGCGTACAATAAGCATAATTGCACGCGGGATTGCAAAAGTGCACAAGTGCTAACAAAAAAGGACTACGAACAAGTGGCTTTATATAAGTTGCAGTTGCAATCAGAAATCAGAAATCAGCACCTCATCATCATCAGCAATCATGTCGACGACAAAGAATAATGGAGTGGCAGGAACTACCTACGAATTCGAGTTCCGTGAGCCAAAACCGAGTGTACCGCTAATGAAATTCATCTACAATAAGGATGAAAGCACATTTTTTGGCCGTACTATTGCCAGTTGGAGTAAGTTTGAAATAAAAATAAATCACCTATTGAGTGAAATACATAAATTTACAAACCGCTCCTTCTAATAAAATGTTTGTTTCAACGAATAATCTCACTCAAAGACTGATAAGCAGTTGTGCTTCGATAAAACCTTTTTTTTTTTTGATTTTATATTTTCTTTATTTATATTTTATTTCGTAATAAAAAAAAATTTCGGAGCCGTTTTCAACTTTAAATTTCAGTTCGAAAACAATAGCAATGCTGATTTTTGAAGATAAAACGAACCTTGTTTGTTTTCCAAAGAAATTTACTCCAAATATTTGTTTATACTTTGAAGCTTGTGGATGCAGGAAAAAAATTGTTGTTTGTGCAGATAAATCTGGGAGAATAAACAGAGTTTTTCAAGTGAAAATCGGATGTATTTTGAATGCGTGATGCAAATGTCAGACAAATGGTAAACTAATTTTTGAATGCTTCTGAGTCAGTCACGTGGGTTTGAGACTGAGTTAGTAACTATTTCCATGGAATATCATTTTGTTTGCTCTTGAAATTGTTTGTTTGCCTTGTTTCGAAAACACTAGTGATTTTGAAAATGTCAATTACTGCAAAAACTGTCTAAACAACATGAAATAAATTTTACGTATTTTACCTATTGAGGGTAAATTCAATAAGAACACATATCAATTTTTAGGCTATGTTCAGGCGATTCCCAGATCTAACAATACTGTCAGGTTTGCCAATGGAAGGTTTGTCCCAGATGTCTTACAACCATGTGAGCTGAAAATATTGTCAGATTATTGCCACCGCTGTCTGACAATAAATTGTCAGGCATCTACAAATCGTGTGAACACCATTTTGTGGCATTGTCAGGCCAATGTCAGACGTTTCAGACATTGGCAGGCTCATTTCATATTGTCAGATGTGCGAAGCTTGGGATATCTGCAAATAAAATTATTGTCAGATATTTTTGTTATTATTTTAGTGAAACATATTATTTTGGGAATTGATTCCTTGGTTCATTTTATGAAGAAAAAAAAAACGTATTAAGGGGGAGGGGGGGGGGGGGTCTATCTTTCACATCCACGGAGCTATACTCGTTCAGAGAAGTAGGTACGTACAATTATTCAAATCTTACTTCTGGTGTACTAAACCCAGGGCAACCAAAGGGTTCGATAGCCAATTGATTAATGTTCATCACAGTCTGAGTATAGCTTTAGAGTTTCATTTCGCATTTAGTAGTTTTTTTCGAATTTTCTTCGCCACCCCAAACACCTGAAATTTTACTTGTTTTGGTGAAAATATAGATTTTCTTAGTTTCAAGTAAACTTCATAAAAAGTTGTCTTCCTTCTTGGATTGGATCAATTAAAAAAGTGCCCAGAATAAACATTTATTTATACATGAGTCCTTGTCTAGGACATATTTTGTTTACACACGTGTTCACAACATTTGGGCAGACAAACAACGAAAATCAATTTTTCCAGAAGCTACCTTACCTACCACTATCGGATGAGTCATAATGAACTCTTCATAGAAAAGTTCCTGCTATGTAAAAGTGTGCATTATTATTCAATTCAAACATTCAATTCAAAGAAAACGGGTTATAACCGGTGCATCGCCTTTCCAATGAAAACTATTTAATCTTAAACAGACAGTAGAGTGAATAAAAAGGAATATGTTTTGTTTTTTAATCAACTGAACTCACGGTGTTTTTTAATGAACCTACATAATTATATTTACATAACTGATTTACTAACCATCACTTTGTTTTTAAAATGTTTGCCTATAAGAAGGACAAAGGAGTAATTTATTTGCTTGGTTTGTTTTCCAATCATAAAAATAGCTTTGGATTCCTCCTAGGGGAATCTATTTATGTAATGAAAAAAAAAACAAGGGTGGGTGGAAGTATGTCTCTCGAAATAACTAATTAATTTATTAAAAATGAGACTTTTTGCTCTATACAACATGCTAACGACACATTTTTAAAATACTCGTACATATGTCACTGCAGGCTATGCAGTACTCGAATGTACGAGTATATGTACATATCTGCAGGCCAAACATATTGCTTAAAATCAGATTCAATTAGGACATGAATATGAAGCTAAACAGTAGAGGAAGCCTGGCGCTTTCATTTGCACGTATTAACTAATTATACTGCCTAACTATCTGACTATTAAGATCCATCGATAAACGGTTGAATTAGAACCTTCGTTAAAAATCTGCTAATTTGAATTTCGAAATCCAAAGACTGTTTGATAATCGAAAAAAAAACTCAAATACATTTTTACTTTAGTTTACCTTTAAGTGGGGAAATCGTTTAAAAAACTAGCGCCATTATTTTTACTAAATAAAATTGTTATAAAAAATATGTTTTAAAACGTTGTGGTCATTGGGCTATAGCGACACGCACGACTTCCATGGACATCGTTATCGCTGCTACGTTTAATGCTGCTGTGAGGCTTCCCGAATTTCTGGGAGGAGTCTTGCAAGTTGTAGGCAACGCTCTCCAATTCTGGCCATTAAAAATTATCCATAGTGGATTCAAATCTGGACTTCCCGACGGTCAATCTTCTGCTGCCATAAAACCAGAAATATTGACCCTGAGTCACTCCTGTGTGGTTATGGCCTTAAGCGCTAGAGTAGAGTCCTATTGGAAGATCCAGTTCTCTCTATTGAATAGAGTATTGGTCAAACCCTTCACAGCATCCTCTAGCACATCTAGTTGATAAGCTTTTGTTCCGATTTTCACCCCATTTCCGGAGAAATGTCACATCATACTATTATGGAAGTGGAATGAAACGTTCAACGCTTGAAACAACATTTTCGTTTCCTTCTATGACGTAGCAGAAATTTGGTTATTTTGCTTGTTGATAGCTTCTTCCACGGTGAAAATCTTCGCATTCGTAATCAGAACGTTTTTATGGCCATTGTCTGCGTGTCACTGCAAAAGCCGCTTGCATCTTTCCAGCCTAATTTTTTTCAGGTAAGGTGTTAATAGGCTATCATGTGAAGATTATCCCAAATCAGCTTAGACATGGTTCTGCTTGATATATCCAATTCGTTCGACATAGCTTATCTGCGTATCCGGAGGAGATTTCTGAGAATTCGTTCTCGAACCGCTTTTACTATCGCACTCGTTCGAGCGACGCGCGGAGGACCAAATCTTGGCATGTCCTTTACTTCAGACAGTTGGCCGAAGCGACCAATAGCCCGATAAATTAACAGTCTCGATATTCCAAGTGGTTTTAACAACTCGAACATTTGGCCAGTACTCTCTTTAACACCCTACTCTATGATAATACATCGCAAGCTGAAATCAAATTGGCTTGTATTTTGTACTATTCAATACATGTTAACGGTTCTATTTAAAGAAACAGTTTAAAGCAATGAACGCTGGAAATTATGTAACAGAACTTATGGCAGGACAGGTAATCACCACAAATTTCTTGTGATTTCAAATTCAAATATTATGCTTATACCCTAATCAGAAAACTATTTATTACTAAAAACAATTCACAATTTATTAAACCATAAGCAACAAGGCGATGTATAAAATTGATAGAAATAGGTAGCATAACCGAATAAATTCCGCTCCGCACTCACGTGTCGAGTGTCAAAAAATAGATGAATTGGTAAAATTGTGATATAAAAAGATTGCGTGTTCTGGTATTAGAAAAATTTTCCAAAAACCCAAACTTTTTTATGATTATTTGCTAGATAACAAAATCATAAAACAAAAATCTCATTCAAAAACGAGCGTTATCCAACAAAAGCGATCCCGATTACAGATACTTGATTAGATACCGAGCTAACAAACCACTCTGTTAATATCTAAGACCGCTATAAACCAGCTAACGCAAATACTTCAATCCCAGTGTCATATTAGAGATCAAAAGTGATTACTATAAAGCAAGAAAATATTAATCGAGTACTTTTTTTAGGCAACGAGATAAGTCCGCGATGATAATTATTGTTACTAGGTATTATCTACCTGAAAAAAAAAAATTAAAAAAAATTAAACATTAGATGAATTTAGTAGATTTCAAAGTCTCGCTCGTAAGCAATAATAAATAAATTATATAAAAACCACAGATGCAAATACATAAACAATTTTACTCAACCGAATCGCTGACAGAAAGCGCACGCGAGAGAGTGAGAGAGATAGCTAATATTATTGTACATTTCTAAAAAAAAAAAGAACACACTGTTTGCTTAAAAATTTATAAAACCAGACACTGATAAGAGATGTGTGTTTTTTATGCACATAGCTAGAATATTAATCAGAATTTTCTATTATTTCCTTTTCAAATTAAATTATGACATACATATGTAAAAATGATGACATCAAGGTGTATACGAGTGTTTTTCAAGAAACCGAAAGAATCGAAATTCGAAAAAAAGCTAAGAACTGTAATTAGCGAGCCAGAATACATGCATACGAAAATACTATCACACTGAAGCACTAGCAGCCGATAGAAAATGGTTTTTTGTTGAACTAACTTTTTGGTATTTATAGCCTTTAGAATTAGTCCGCCCTGAGAAAGCCAACGAAACAAGTTTTTAATGATTTTTTTTTTTTGTTGGCGATGATTACTTGTTTCAGCTGTGACGCAATTATATGTATGTCCTCAATATGGAACGGTGCAGAGGAGAGGCTTTATCAGTATCAGAAAAAAAAAAAAACAATGAATCTTTAGATATCAAAAATAAAGATAAGATAAGTATAACAGAGAACTAATGAGATCGACAGAAATATTATTTATTTGAGTACTTATTTTTAGTATCACTCAAATTAGAGTGTAAGTAGACTTGGCGCCATAGTTGTCAACCCTACCTTTGGTTGCACGTCTTTCATGCGGGACGTGACATGGTGTGACGTAATTTATAGAGCATAAGCAAGTTTTTCTTTTTTATTTTCATCACCTTTTGCAACTCTATGTTAATTTGCTATTAAAACTTTTTCCATCAAACCGCATATTCGTTATGTCAAGTAATTTGATATATTTTTCTGGTACAAATCTCACCTGTAGAATCTAGTTAACTCCGATGTGGTTTAGTATTAACTTAGCTACGGATGAAAATGAGGCACACTATTATATTTATAAATACATAGGTGTGTTAAAATGTGCAAAGTGTAAATTTATAACAATTAGTCGTGTAAACAACATTTTAATCTTCTCAGCGCTTCAGATACACGCTGCAGCCTAACGAGTACATTATATGGATGACGTTATCTGAGACTTTTGTTTGGATTTCTTGTCAAACATTGACTGGCGAAATAAATTGTTTCGAAAGGCAGTCACTCTGTTTCTAGGCAGCTTTAAAAATAAATTTTTTTTTTCTCGAAATCGATTTGGATTCCAATTCCAATTCCAATTTCACCCCCACCAGGTTATCGTATTACACGAATACATACAGGATTCCCTTGTCTATGCCACCCAATGACCCCATAGCGAATGGGAGGATATAAATGTAGGCTAAAAATGTCCTTAAGGAAAATTAGGCGGGAAAATTGTCCAAAAAGAAAAAAAAAATATGATGTCATGCAGTGGATGACGCTATGCCTACATTCTTTGTACATAATTTTCCACCCTCACAGAAGCACACATACATATAGAGCTAGGAGACAAATTAATTTATCCTGTGCTGCCCTATCATCCATGCCATCTTAGAAGAAGGGTGGAGTTCGAGTACAACAGAGCTTTCATACATTGAGTAAGGGTAAGGGTCCGTTTAAGACACTAGCAAAAGCAACAGTGCTAAATAAACAGAGAATTCCAACTAAAAGTTTTCATATTATTCAATTTGAATGTGGAGCATTCGGTGTAGGGATTATTTCCTCCATTTTTAAGGATGGGTTCAATGTATCATCGCACCAGTGTGGCGCCCATTGCAAGAAGTACATACATATATTGATGACTGATTAAACCTATATAAACAGATCATTTAATCAGCTTGCTATCAAACCGACAAAGAAGAGGAAAGTCCCATTATTATGCACATTGTTTAGGGGGATAATGATTTCTAGATCCGGCGTCAACTAGTTTGCCTGCAGCGGCAACATAAAATAAAGAACACTCTAATTAAGCAGCTGGAATCAAGGTAAGCGAAGCGCGCAGTGGCGTATACATTTATGGACAGTGGATCTAATCTATTTAAAAAAAAAAACTGTCCCCAGTTAAAAGTCTATTCAATGCGACTAGTTCTGACCAGCATTTCAGTTAATTATAAGTACATACATACATACATACATACATACATATGTTTTTATGTACATACTTATGTAATGCAGTCACAAGGTGAGGCATGACAAGCCCGTTAGGCAAGCACTCTTCTGGTGAGTGCTTACAATTTAATTTGGAGTCATGATTTACCTCGTGTTCGACTTTACTAGTCATTTAATTTCCACGTTGTTTTTTAGATGAGTGAGAAAAATTAGTCACTTAACAGAACTGGAATAGACGCCAACCTTCCTTGGACTGTCAGTCCTCGTGATCCACATACACTCACTCATTCTCCATACAACTTTAAGTATAAAATACATAAAATACATGTTATGTTATTTTGTCTATTATTAGCAATGCACAACAACATCAAAGAGCATACTGTGCTTCCTCCTCTTTGGCGTTTCCCCCCTTTTTTCGAATGGAAAGACCACGCAGTTCATTGTCCCTTTTATTATCGCTATCAAATCAACACACCTTTAAAGAGATTTACTTGTCAGATAGTGTGTCTAAAGTTCGTGACGATTATGTTCAATATCTCTGGTTCGTCTTGCGCCAATAGACATCTGTTGTACTGTTCTAAAAAAAAACATTGGAAATGACTACATATAAAAACGCGTACATTTTTTTATTTTAAATAAATTTGCAATTAACCATAACCGACAAACATTGACAGAAATATAATTAGACTCTGGTCTGAAGCGTACTAATAATGGATATAGGCAACAGTTACAGATACATTATGTACATGTACATTACATACATACATACATTATGTTAAATTTTCTTCTTGTTGCACAGTGTTTTTTCGTTTGTTTTTTAATTCCTCATTTTCTTTGCTACTCAGTATGCTTTGTCATTTTCATTTTTGTGGTAAAAACCGAATGGAAGATGAAATGCGTCACTATTTACGTAATTCATTTACATATACACACAAATATATGTACATATGAGTGAGGATATTGATAATCAGCTTCTGGCATAAACAGATGACAGTGTGTTTAAAAATACAAACCCCATATGTATCAGGTTTTTCACTTAGTTTCTAAGGTATTACGCTTTAAAATTGTTATAATCAGTCAATCATCAATTTTAAGTAATAATATTTCGACACCAAGTTGTGGGTGAGAAACACGTGATTAAATGGTGGAATGTCATTTAAACTCTTTCAAATCTAAAGTCAGGGAATTTGTGACATGTTTCCCCTTTGGTCTGTTCCCGGACATAGCAACAGCGTTGCCAGATTGCGGGATGTTTCCCCTTTTCCGGAGATTTTCAATCTAAAAGGATAATTTCAAAACCGGGATGATGAATTGCATTAAAAAATGTTTCCACTTACAGTGAAACCCGGTTAAAAACCACCCTCTTAAGTGCAAAACTGGCATAGCATCCTCAGTTTTTTGAAACCCTAGTTTTATAAAGTAAAATTATTTTTAAAATTCCATTTTATGTACACATCGCTTAATCACATTCACCGTTGAAGTATACTCCTTGCTTCCCTTTCTTTCGTCATAATCTACATGAAATATTCCCCTTTAAAAAACCCTTTTTAAAACAGCACTAGAATAGAAACAAAGCAAACAGTATTAACCTGAATTTAGTACATAATGTGATGAATTCCAGTACTCTAGTAAGACTTTGACGTTTTCTCTTGGCTGTCACTATTCGATTGTTAATTAAAAAAAATGAAACTCTACGAAAAGTGGCGTTTTATTGAAAATGAAAATGGGAAAAATCATGTAAAAAAATGGAATTTGTTGTTGGTTCCTGGCAACACTGCATAGGAAAATGATGCCGAGAAAACAATCAATTCTCCATTTTTGTGAGTAAAATTGTCCAATTTTAAGCGAGGGAGACTCCCTTTTTATATTTTTTCAAGCAGGCAACCACAAAACATATGTATGTATATACATATTACGTTGGAAATTTTAGCATATTTATTTTAAATTTTATCTCTCTTTAACAAATTAATTTTACCGCATTGGAAATTTAACATATTACGAACTTAAGTGCTCAAAGTGCTCGAACAGAGTTTTGTTTTGCTAAATTCACAGATTAGGTAAATCAGACTTGTAGATATACAATATACAGGGTGTTCCAGTTTAGAGGTATAATCCATTAACTTGAAATTCCTGAAGTTCCGGCGAAGAAAAAATCGTATGGCAAGAGGGTCTATTTTCATCCCCTTCAAGTTATAGTCCGTCAAAACAAGGCACCTCCGATTTGGTGGCAAGACCACTTTAAATAATATAACTTCTGGACTACTATAGTTACAAAAATAGGTTTATACATTTTGAAGAGGCAATCAGAAGCGCATAAAAAATGTTGAAAACTTCATGTAATTCTATGCAGCCACAAAAAAGTTATGGCTCCTTAAACTCAAAGATATGAAAATTTTCAGTTCCAATTTAAAATGCATTTTTCTCCAAACGTTTACTAAATAAAAAAAATGTTTATAAAGCTTTTATCTGTGACCAATTCTCTAAAATGTATGTAGTGGTCTCACCACCAAATAGGAGGTGAACTATTTCGACGGGGTATACCTTGGAGGGTATGAAAATGCTGTACGATTTTTTGTTCGCCGGAACTTCAGGAATCTCAAGTTAAAGGATTATACCTCTTAACTGGGACACCCTATATGTATATGAACATTCGTAAATATCTCAAGCTATATCCAAACAAATGAATCACTTGAGGTTGTGGTATCAAAACGACTCTTTTACGCTAAGTTTTCTTTCATCGAAATTACCACTCCTACCTACTCTGCCTGAATCAGACTTAAGTGAACATAAGAAATCTTGGTTGAAATTTCAGCTACCAACAAAATGTTTTTCTTCAGAGTTCCAGTAAAAAGAGAACGATGCACGTCCCTTGACGTTCCAAACATTTTTCTTAAATACGATCAAATCAAGTCGAAAAAAATTAAAAATATTGCTTCTCAAGTCAACTGATGCGTCGATTTCCCAAACGCAGCTCCTTGACCATGAAAATCAGCCTGACCTCTAGATAGTTGAACGTATCAAATTAATTATTATTATTATTAACCAAACACCTTTAAGAGATCTCTCAGTTCAGATACGTGTAAGCAAGGTGTTTTAATTTTTTTTTTTTTTGCATTCACCTATACACGTTCATCTGCTACTGCCGCTCCTTATCTCATTCAGGTCAAACCGGCCTCGTCGCGGGGATCCCATCTGAATACAAAATTTACTCACAGTATCCACGAAAATAACGTGATTTAAATATCACTACAATCAAATGGCAGGGAGGACAGACAGGCAAATGTATTCTAACGATTTTATAAGAATGGGTACGGGAGTATATTTGACTGCCTTGGCATTGACACTCAAAACTCAATAGAAACGAATACGACATACATATGTTCATATATATATATGTTTGTATATTGAAATGAGATCCAATGATTCTTACCGCAGCACATTGATCAATATGCCAATATATTAATCCACTCCACCACTATATAGGTAGTAAGCGTCACTCACAGACACTATACAGTGACACTCTCGCCATAAAAGTAGAAGAAAAAAAATTGTAAAAATTACGCGACATACAAAAATGAAAAAAGCAAACAAATTAAAAACCGCTTGATGTTGTCAAAGACGCCCCTTGCGTCGCTTCACGCCTTTTATAAATGAGCCGATCAAGCAAGCGTCTATAGGTATGAGTACGCGAGTATGAGTTTCCTATTCTCCGTCACAATTTTTTGATGAATTACTCAGTTCATTCGGTTAAAGCGTGATCTTTAAACCTGAAATAATCGTTTTTTTTTTAAGTTAAATAGACTGTATTCATTACCACAACCCGTTCAAGCAAAGCAGGTAGCCGTACCGTAGGTGCTTACAACAAAAAAGGCTACGCTAGCATTGGAATAATAATTCTACTTGTTGATAGAATTTATTTTATTTATTTTATTGTTTAACTGGTTTGCTGGAAAATAGAGTTATATATGCTTTTCACATGATGTCACAATGAGTGCATATTTTTAAATGAATTATTTCTTGCTAATTAAAAAAACAATAACAATGAACAATGACATTTGCTATGCGTATTTAAAATTTTAATCAATTTCAGTCATGATTTTGACTGACAAATCTTCAACAGGGATACTGAATGAAAAATACTTTGTTTGCATGAAATGTCATATGACTTAGGTTAGCCTCAAATACACAAATAAGCAAAAGAACTCACTAAAACAAACAAATACAGTTGCTGATAAGAAAATGCATGCGACGGACGGTCAACTTAGGTTTACGTTCGTGTTTTTTCTCCCGAATTGCTCCCCACGGACATGGAAATGGAAACCTTCTGTTGACACCACATGGGTATAAATATAAACATTAATTTTAAATGTATAAAAGTGCTGAATGCTCACCATATGTGTTTTTTTTTTTTTTTTTGATCGCGTTGAAAGTAGATGAATTGACAAAAAATGCGTTCATGGGCGTTCATTTGCATGCCTGGAAATTCATATACCTACATAGAGGAATATTGGTGCCGTACACTATACCATCTTTAACCCAATCATCCACTTTGCACTGATTGGCAATAATGTGAAGGGTTTCTGGTTAAAGTGCCAATGCATACCATAAGGGCACCGTAGCGTAAGTGGTTAGTGCGTCGGACTACTGAGCCAGCGGTCTTGGGCTCGAATCCCGCCGCAAACACCTAAAAAGTTTTTCCTAGTGCCCACCTCTTCCGAATGCCTGACAAGCATTCAAGAGTATCATTTGTCATGTAAAGCTTCCCAACTCGCCGTTCGGAGACGGCAGAAAACTGTAGGACCCTTCCATTCGTGCAAAAATATAACGCGCGCACACAAATGGTTGCGGGAAGCTAGGCTTGGTTCTACCTAGGACTGTTACGAATCCTCCTTATATACTTCACCGGAGATTCAAAGCTTGTATTATCCTTGACAAAACCAAACTCCGCATACTAACTGCGTTCCTTACGGGGCACTGTAAACTCAAGGGACATCTGAGGTAGCCTCATACAGATTTTGCAATGAATCCAGTGAAACTCCAAAGTACATACTGGTCAACCCAGAAAAGGTTCAAGTACTTGGTGGGTAAATACTAACTTACCCTCGAGAGCCTGCTACTCATAGCTCCCAATCTCCTAATGCAGTTTCGCAGGGAAATTGATCTGGATAAGGTGCATCTCACGCTTCAATAGTAATGATAATAATAATACTACTTCACCTACTACTACTACTTCGCGCATTTAGAGTGCTAAAGCCTGTCAAAACATTTGCCTAGAACACCAAAAATAGTTCAAGATACGCGGTTTAAGATTGCAGGTGGGAAACATATTTCATATCTCGTTTAAAATAGTTTATGCTTCATCCTTGAGAGGGAGGATCTCTATTTTCTTCAGGAAAGTGACTAGTCCATGATCGCATCTATTGACTCTGATTAAGATTTTGTCATCTACAAGATTTTGTCTTCTTTAACGATTCTTTCATACACAGGTACGGGCGGCACCAGTCTGGTGCAAGGATACAAGCAAGAAAACGACACTGGCAAGATCAGCGACGGTTCAAAGAAAAGCTGGTGCTGCCATCATGACACCCACGGCGGCACTGGGCATGTTCCTCTACCTCCTGCCTCTCGATCTGCACCTAAGGCAATTGGCGAGTAATAGTCTACTAAGACTCACCAGCCTAGGTGAGAATAGCGGCAAAGGACACCGTACTATTCTTACAGAAATCCAAATGGATAGTCCAATAAGAACGTTGTACACTATGCGCGAAGAATGGACAAACAGCATAGTAACTCGGCACATAGACACTATAGTCTTCACGGACGGGCCAAAAACTGCAAGCGGCACAGGGTCTGGTATCTACTGTGTGAAACCAGATCTAGAGGTGTCCTTTAAAGTCCTGGATACCTATTGCGTTTTTCAGGCAGAGCATGAAACGAATATCCGGTAATGATGTTGATACTTACATCGACGGCCAGGCTGCGCTTGAGGCGCTAGAATCGTGCACTGTTAAATCAGGAGCTAACGCACAATACTCAGGGCTTTATGCACGCAGAACCGGTTAAGACAATGTTGGGTGCCTGGTCACCCGGGTATAGAAGGCAATGAGTTTGCCGATGAATTAGCTGCCACTACCCGAGACGGTGGGAGTTGTTCCACCACTTTGCTGCATTAAATCAAAGGTCAAGGATATTATTACCAGAAGGGCTGACCATAGATGGTCTTACATTGTAGGACACAGGGTTTCCAAGCCACTGTGGCCAGCTCTAGTCTAGGTATAGCAGAGGATATCACACAGGTTCTGTGTGAATGTCAGGGCATAGCACGTGGTCGCAGGGATATTTTAGACTCCTACTTCTTAAGTTAGCTGGAGGAGGTAGACCGAATCAACCATAGACGCGTTCTAAGATGTTGCAGAGTAATAAAATGCTTTGAGGAAATTGTGATGGTTTAGGTGCCATCCTTGGATGAATTCTTAGGGGATCGATCAATAGTGCCTAGTGTTTTGGGATGGCTCAGCCTCTCAACCCCGCTCAACCTTACCTATACTAACCTATTTGAGTCGGAATAGAATGATGTGCTAGACTGAGAAGGAGTGATCTACGGAATATTCCTCTTAAATACAAGATACTATTCCGGGCACTAATCTATTATGTCCTTTCTTCTATTTGCAGGTAAACTATTAGTTTTCTACGCCATTTTCTATGCAATATTAGCCGGTATGTTTGCCATATGCCTGCAAGGCCTGTTTGCCAGCCTCAGCGATACAGAACCTACATGGAAATTGGATTCATCGCTGATTGGCAACAATCCTGGTCTTGGTTTACGACCATTGAGTGATGAGACCGAACGTGGATCCGTGATACAGTTCGACACGAAAAAGCCAGGAGAATATAAATATTGGAAAGACTTATTAGATGAATTTTTAGCTCGTGAGTAGCAAACAAATTATTTCTGTTTATTTTTACTAAACAAAATATAACTTTCTAGCTTACAACAAAACTGGTGTGCCAAATCAAAAGGTATGCAACTTCAACAACGTCCAAGACACGAAGAAAGTCTGCATGGTTGACATAGACTCATTTGGTCCCTGTTCCCCAAAGAACGAATACGGATACAACAAAGGCCGTCCTTGTGTCTTCTTGAAGCTGAACAAAATCTTCGATTGGGTTCCAGAATATTACGACAATGTTAATGAATTACCTGAGGATATGCCAAACGATTTAGTTGACCATATCAAAAGTGTAAATGCGTCTCAGGTTAGTTAGCACATTTGATTTTCTTTTTCGAAAAGTTTTTAAATATGTTTTATTTTTAATTGGCAGCGCCAACAAATCTGGATCTCCTGCCAGGGGTTGCATTCACTTGACAAAGAGAACATTGGCCCAATTCAGTATTACCCAAGCCGCGGCTTTGCCTCATACTATTACCCCTACCGCAATCTACCTAACTACCTTAGTCCTCTTGTTGCCATTCAGTTTGAATCACTGAAGCTGAATCAAATGCTAAATGTGGAGTGTCGTGCCTGGGCTAAGAACATCATCTACAACAACAGCCTTCGGGATCGAATGGGTTCGGTGACCTTCCAGCTGTTTGTCGATTAGGTGTAACGTAGTCACAAAATTTTAAATAAAAACAAAAAAGTTTGGCAAAACTCCAAAAAAACTCAATCAAATCCTTTGAGTAGCGAAAAATACTTAACTACAAAAATAATGAGAAAAAATCCGAAAATTAAAAATAAGTAATACACACAATATAACTAGCGCACACATATGTACATTGCCGAAATCATAAAAACGAACGAATTCTAATTTATTTAGCACAAAATTGTTTATACAATAAAAGCTGTGTCAAAAAAAAATTAATTTTCATTTTTTTCGGAAATATGTAGGTACTCAGTATTTTAACCCCCCCCTCCACCCGTCGTCATTATAGAAAACAAAAAAAACACAATATTGTATTCATTAAAAAATAAATAATAATAAACGGTTTCATATTTTTAAATCCACAATCGATTTTCCTTTCTTATTATTTTTCGATTTTATTTAAATCAAATAAACAAAAATAAAACTTATATGTTGTAGTGTCCTTGTACGTATGTATGTATAAATGTGGTTATTTGTTAAACAAAAAAAAAAAAAAACTAAAATACCACAAAAGAAATGAAATGCCCTTAACTTTGTGTATTTTTGTAAATATTTAAATAATATTATATATATTTTATTTCGCCTTTATTTAAAATTGAATTCGCTTTAAAACAATTCATTTTTTTTTTGTTTTGTTTTGTTTAGTTTTGAAGAAAAATATGCAATCGCATAAGTAATAATAAGAGTAAACACTGATATAATATTAGTTCGTCAATTCTATGTACTTTAGATTGTTTAATATTATAAATATGAACATTTATTAATTAATAATAAAAACAAAAACGGATACATTTACCACGTTTATTTTTCTTTCTCTTGTAACAAATAAATCCTTATCCGATTGATGAACAAAAATAATACATATTTTGTTTTGTTTTTTCATATTTAATAAATATTTGTATATAATTTAACATAATATGGTAATCTTTTTATTTATTTGGCTTTAGGTAGAGATAGAGAAACGGAGAAAAATAGTTTAGGGAATAATAATATTTTATGAAACCTTTAATATAAATTTTACTGTTTTTTATTTCTTAAGAAACTACAAAATCAATTTGCACCGTCAACATAACACAATGGACAGAGGTACAATAACAAAACGGAAGTCACTTGTATTAAAATATCTATCATATGTAGTCATGTGATATTATGTATGTATGCATGCCGTTGGCCTCTGTAAGAGATGATTTCCCTGCTTTTTTGAAAGTTTAAAGGAGTTTTCAGTAGATTTTGAAATATAAATAAATTTTTTAAAACCACACTGTATTTAACGTCAGACAGAAGAGCTAAACAAAAATTAAAAAATTAGTAAGCACTAAAGTAGTATATTAATTATGATTGCAATTCACAGAAGGTTGCTTATTTTTTATAACTTACATACGCGTGTTAAGTTATAAAAAAAATCTTATATTTGTATGATAATATTTATATGGTTTCCGTCATAATCACAGACAATCAACGCAATGATTGAAGGCTAATAAGTTACAACTTCTGTGCCTTTAGAGAACACGATCTTCTTCAAGAAGCAACTCATATAGCTTAAAATCAATGCCCAAATCTGTCGGACAGGTGAATGGATATAGCCATATGTGCATAAAGAAAGCTCTTTAACCCTTAACGACCATCATATATTTATTTAGTTGCGGTTTACATAAAAATCATTCGATCATGAGTGTAGGAAGTATGCGTAATTATCACAGAGTGACAGTCAAAGAGAGTATGTGATCGTGATCGTGATATATCGTGTATTATCTTCAAAACACACATGAGGCAGAGCGTCAGTCGTGTTTTAGCAATCGTATCAAATTAAAAGTTAATTTGGGAGCTTTTTTTATAGTAAAAATATTGCGGTCCCTGGGGCCCTACTCTGTATTTCGTTACGAAAGTCAATCCTATTCGAAATTGCTTTTCGTTTCGCTTTTGAATTGGTACTCTGTAACACTTTCGGAATGTAAAAAATACTACTAGATGATTTTCCCACTTAAGGATTTTTTTTTGTCGAGTCTCGATATATTTCTTATGAGATATGTCAAATCAATAAACCGAGAATAGGAGGAATAATATTGTTGTGAATTTTAAAGGAAGAATTTAATATAATAAAAAATTAAAATGTATTCTGTTGCACTTCGGATGGACGAAAAAACAAGTTAAGAACGGATTGAGTGGAAAATTATACGGGATAAATCAAATATTATTGAAAAAGGTGATAAAAGGTAAAACTCGGTTGGTACCAAGGATTCATATCACCATTACTTATTATTTATTATTTTAGTTTTGTTCAGAACTTTCGTCTTTCGAAGGATGCTTTTTTGTATGTTTTCAATTGCATACGAGATGAACTTCCCTCCTTTGGGATCCACTGGAGTCCCTCTAAATTTAAAATACCCGATGATGCATCATCAATCAGCATTGAACAGCAACATGGAGAACATTGCAAAGAGAATACGGGAGCAAATCAAAAATAATTTATTAAATCAATAAACACAAAAAATAAAGCACACATGAATGGCTTGCTTGTTTAAATTGTTATCATCACTAAAATTTTCTTAAAAATCTTGCATTTGCAGGTACTTTTAAATCCTTCCGTTAGCGAATTAGTTGTAGAAAGAAATTTTCCGTTTTTTAATGCTTTTGACATTAGGAAACGAGTTACAGAGTATCAAAATTCCACTTTCGGAATTGTAAATCCGAAAGTAGTAGATTTCATTCCGCTATCGAAATAGAGAGTATAAAATATTCGTTTTCGGAAAATTTCCGTTTCGAAACGAGATACAGAGTAGGGCCCCTGGAACTAACGGCGCAAGGGAACGATTACAATTTATTTTTTTTTCTTTTTTTTTTAATTGTAAAGAGAGATTTCTTTATTTGTTTCTTGAATTGTACTACAATGTTCTGGCCGGAATGTTACCACAGTCTACTTTTTCACATTATTGCCTCTTTTTTAATATCAAGAGCAATGGATTGATGACCAGCCATCGAAAGACCGCGCAATATATTTAATTTTGTTTGGCTTTAGGGCCGAAGCAAGGATATGTTTGCATGTCCTGAAGAAGAAGAAAGCCGTAATTTTGGGGCCTTCGATGCCACAACTCTATCTAGAAAACCATAAGTCATGATGGATTATAATTCGACTAAGGCTGGAGTCGTGGAGTAGATATGGATCGGATAATTGGTGGCATTTGGCGATATTCTTCAATATAATTGATGTTGCTTGTTTAGCGGCATATATTATTTATATTGAGCATGATCCAGAAAATGTCCGAACAGATCATCGGAAACTTTTCTTGATATAACTGACCCGAAATCTATGCTTGCAATCGATTCAAGTTCGGAGTTCTGATCTGCTGACAACGTGATTCTGGTTTATCAAATCAGCCATGGTAAGCGTACTCGGCTCGACTTGCGATTGTATGCACTCCCATTTCGCTTCCACAACCAATCGAAGAATGAGATAGCAGCAGTCGTTTGATGGTGCAAGGTATTTGCATGAAATGCTATAATGATGATCGAATCAAGAGAAAGTGTTGGAAGCGTAGCTAAAATTATTGTAATACTGTTTGCGGACCCGCATTGTTTACTTGAATTGTACTAACAATATCTCAAATAAAATTATTTAGTTATCTCCGTTATTATTAAGTACGTTAGTTACAATTAATAATGCTATACATTTCACTACAGCACTAGCTACCAGGGCTTTCGGCTAAATATACCTATATGTATTACACAAAAAATATTTCTATACAAAATGTACTGGATGGTGCCCGGGTACCCCCCACGGACACTTCCGCCATAGGTTTGAAATAACCACGTGTTTTTGTTTTCAATTATCTATATCTAAGTATATATATAAAATAGACTGACGTCCGTTTGTGCACGCATAACTCGAGAACGGATCGTTCGATATTTACGATTTTGGGCTTCATGGATTTGTATTGGCCCAAGGAAGGACACTATGGAGGAAAATTTCAGAAAATTTCCAGGAAAATTGTACAATTCAGAAAAATCGATTTTTTTATCATTTTGATCGTAATATTATTATTCAAATGGTTGCTAAAGTGAGTGACGCGACTATTTGTGTGCACGGGCAAAGCCGGGCGGCTCAGCCAGTTTTAAATAACTTTTAGTTTTGATTGCGTAAAAATGATTTACCAGAGGTGTCATGGAATCTCAAAAAAATCGGAAGAGTTGAAAAAATGTATATTTAGGTTTGAATGTCTAAAAAGTACCCGGGTACCACCTATGGGTCGTTGATGGTTATAAGGTTTTTTATACCCCTATTTCGCAAGTCTACTTTGGTTGAGTTGAATTGTAATTTGCTTGTAATTCAAATGCGGCACACAGCTCAACTCAAGAAAAGTTGTCTTCCGTAATGGGGTATTAATTTACCGCCTAGAAAATAAGATCATGTGTAAATTCTAAGAACTTGGCCAATTTCTTTCAAGCAGGGAACATGACGCCAACTTCAGAGGACTTTAATTTATTTAAAAAAAAAAACCTATAATCTCCCTTTACTTCTCGTATAAATGCAATAAAAAAAAAAGCAACAAAAATGCCACTTTCCCGTATTTACAACTCATTCTTCTGATGGACTTTTGTGTTTTTTTTTTTTTTATTTAAAAATTCTTCTATAAAAAATAAAGCTTATAATATTCCATCAAAATAGCTGATCGCGCTTAAAATATGTTGTATGTATGATCTCTTCGCTCTGGCGCTTCCTACTCCATTCACTTACTCTATAAATTTATAAATTAATATATTTTTTTTTTTACTTAAATCACAAAGGAAAATCGTATCACAATTTGTATCGAGAAATTTTTTTTAAGTGTATTTTAAATAGGTTTCTTTCTGATATTCAAGTTAGCAGCTAATATTAAACTATAGAGTGAGAAATAATCTTCAGGATATAACAATATTCTAATAGAAAATTAACTTCCGCACTTCATTACTTAATTTTTTTGTTTTCAAAATTGAAAAGTGCACAGGATAAGCGAGTGATATTTGGAAAGACTTCATGACTCTTTTGCACCCCACAAATCGGTTTCGTGGTACATTCGGTTGATGTTATCACGTATGAGTTTTATTTTATCTAGTTACGAGTACATAAGAGTGTTATAAGATCAACAAAAAAAAAAAAACAAAAAGAAAGAATCTACCTTTTGGTAATCGAACAATTACGCTTTGCTTTCTGAGAAATTCTAGGCACAGATCTTTGTTAATACCAAGCGAGTGCATATTGCAAGTGAACGTTCTACAAAAAAATAAAATACAATCCATATTCAAAGTTTTACATACATATAGGTACACCAAAACTATGATTTGCATTTGTGTTATTCTTGGACAATGAAAAAAGTCCACAAACCGAAATATTATGAACGCAGCATATTTATTCATTAATTTTAAGGTTAAGCGGGGATTCCCCATAATATAGGGCTTTCCGAAAATTCATTTTCTCCTCCTGACACATTTAATTAATGTCGGTCCTTTTCAGACTACGCCGCAAATTACAGTTTTGGTGTTTATTTCACACTCACCCCATCTGTTGGAAGGCAACATGTTGTACAAATTTCTGATCATCTGTCAGATCATTGATGCCGCTTGGTTCATAGCTATGATGCGATGATGAGCTAGAGGAATCCGATTTTTCTTTATCTTGATCGCCCTTACCATGTCCATGAGATAGGGCATTCCTCCATGATAATTGTTTCTTCTCCGCCAACTGTTCGCGTTCACTTTGCAGCGCATCAAAAAAGGCAGCATTCCAAAATGGCAGTGTATGCCAGATCGGTTGCTGACGAAGGTATGTAAAAAGGTATTCCCTGTAAGGCTCACAGCCAGGAACTTCAACTATATAAGCAAACAAATAGAATAGAGTTACAATCATAGAGTCAAGTTTTTTGAACCTACTTTCATGATAAAAAGTAAAGCACATGTTCATAATGCTAGCCGCTGGTGTGTAATCCTCACTCTCTGTACACTCAAAGAGAATGATGGCGAAATTCTGCACCAGTGAATAGAAAGTGATTTCATCGACCCGCTTGGACTTCAACTTCTGTGCCAGGACATAGCGACAAAACCACAATCGACCCGACTCCTGCCTGGCGATTTGTCCAAATTCTGACTTCAATTCTAGCCCAATTGTCGACGGATTCGTGAACAAGATCTCACTGAATTTCCTCATGAACTCCTTCGCCGAATCCTCAGTACGATGATCGTCTAAGCTAATCGAAGAGGCCCACGAAGGAACAGAGTTCTGCGACTCCGAGCGTATGTAGTTCTTGAAATCCGTAGACTCTAGGCTCGGACTCGCCTGTACTGGATCATGAAGACTCGTCAGCGTACTGCTGTTTGTCGTTTTGCTGGGCGGTAGATTAGGAGAATTGCCCCCAACTTTCAGTTTATCATCACGTGTCCCCTGCTCTGAAGGTGGTTCCACATCAATTGCGGGCGGTGTACTTAGCAATTCATTGATTTTCTTCAAGTCGTTTTCTATGTCAATGTCATTGTGGGTAGACTTCGAATCAATTGAATGGCGAAGAGAATTGCGTCTGCCACCCATCGAACTGCCGCTACTTGAACTTGAAGACGAGTGTTTTGCCAATGCCGCAGTATCGAGCCTGGCCTCTGAAAAGTGAATCAGTTATTGAAATGGAAAGAATTTGTGAGCAGAGTGACTGACTGGGTGCCCAATTCGGATGGCGGTATCTGCCGGAAATGACCTCTTCGTGTGCTCGCCGTGCTTTCACTCTACGCGACTCAAAATCGATTTTCGTATAATCAATTGTCTCGTCATCTGTTTGATGGAATTTTATGTTACTATGATCTGTTTATTTTTTTGGTACTAACTCACATTGGGGTACCTCTTCCTCATCATCATCACAATAATCCGAATCACTGGAGCTTATACTTAGCGTCAACTATATATGAAAAAAAAAAAATGCCTTATGGATATGTATCTACAACCACCCAAAATAAAAATAAAATAGGGGCAGGTGGAGATATATTTAATGGTCCACCAAACTACATAATATTTCCATTCGTGTAAAGTGGCCATCACGCAGAACAGTCTCTCTCCATGGCCGCTCTAAAATGTAGCGCCACTCATTTGCGAATCTAGGCCCACGTGGAAAATTGATGAAAATTTACATGAATGAGGTTACTTTCAATTTTCTAATTACTCTCAAAGTGGCACATAAAGTGCGTGCCGCGATATTACATCACTCTTTTTTTTTTTTGCTAATCAAAACATTAAAATAATCCCTTCCCCAATGGAATTTACCGGTTGGCAACCTTAATTTTTTATCGATTCGGGCACGAAGTGGATGTTTTCTTTTTTAGTATTATATTTTTTATAATAATAAAAAGTATCAAACAATTGTTTTTCTAATTAAAACAAAACACTGAGCAAGCAAGCACATTGCACAAAAGCTCTACAACCTACTCCAACAAAACACGTAAGTATCATAATGCCCGACATCTCCATAATAAGCAAGATACAATCTTTGCAGACAATTTATGTGCATAAAAGATAACATCCCCCCGCTCTCATAAGGATTGAACCACCCCCAGCCTTACTCTATTTGAAATCCCATTGAGGAGCTCGTTGCTGTTGCCGAGTACAGTGAGGAATTTCGATTTAAGTATTCCAGGTGTTCGTCCCATCAGACTTTTTATTTTGGAACTCTCGCCCATAGGGGGTGTTGGGGGTGTGTTCAAATCCACCATGCTGTCGATATCTACGGCTGCCGCAGCCCCCCTCGGACAAATGTCAATATGCTTAGTTGCAGACATTATTCCACGAGTTTCTATAAATACCCATCACAGTTGCACAATTTAATTATTTTATTTTATTTTTTTTTTTGTATTTTTTGGAAGATGTGTCGTAACTTTGCTTTATACACGCACTGCACCTTACGCCAAGTGGCATTGAGGGTATCCTTCACCTTAATTTCGATTGCGTGAAGTGTGTGCCTTTTACGAAAATTTTTATTGATTTTTTAGACCGTCGTCGCTGACCGGATGTCGAATTCATTTAATTAAATATCTAAGAACTAATCTATGTTTTATCCACACTGTAGGAAGGCACTTTAATTTATACATAAGTTAACTTAATTCGCTTAAAATATGTGTACTATTGTGGAGTGTTGGGTTTTTAAGGACTAAATGCGATAGGAAAAACCGCAGAGCTATACTTCTCACGCAATGATTGGAAGCTTTTTAGTGCAGATATTAAAGCGTTTACCATAATTCAACCCCCTTTCATGGGGCAGAGCAGTGATGTAGGAGCTTTTTGGGGTTGGAAAGCTTACAAATTCCTGTCGAAAGCCGCAGAGCTTACTTTTGTTTACCATATTTTTTGTTTGAGTGAGATGTGTACATTCTTTTTCATTCATTCAAACAGTGTAGCCGATAGAAAGCGTACGGTATTGTGCCAATAAAGCTTCGACTAGAGTGGCATAGGGTAAGATTGACATGAAATACGGTTTTGCACGAATATTACAAAATTAAAATATCAACGTGGTAGATTTTGGAACTAAGATCTAAACAAAAAAGTTGTTTATTTATTTATTTAAGTAAAGCGATAACAATAGCGTATTTTATTATTCCCGTGATCTGATTCGGATCAGATCAGAATAATAAAACAAACTGGGTCATATTACACAGCTTTTTAGCGGAGGCACAGACATTTAGCGCGAACTTACGATTTTATTACACAACTTTTTAGCACAGACACAGATATTTAGCAGGGGGTTCCAAAGGCAAACAACATAAATAAAGAACTGTCATCCTATGGTTAGAAATAGAAGAAATAACCGTGAATGATTTCGTTGATCGATGGAAAGTTATTGAGACTGCAACCACAGATTCTTTTCGAGAAGGCCGACACGTGATCGTAACTTCCTATATTAAAGACATAGCGAGCAATGTTGTTGTATAGAACATTAAGGGTTCGAGTAGCCATAGACTCCACGTTGCAAAAAATTTCGCAGCCATACAACAAAACAGGTAGTAAAAGCGTCTTAGCTAATACCTAGTGGTCTAGTTGCTGTGGGAACGAAGCCTTGGGATACACGAAGAACGCGCAGACTACCGTAGACCTTCCCAATAGCAATATATAAATGCTCGTTCCAGGTCAATGTGCGCTTAAAAAGTATGCCAAAGTTCTGATACCGACATAGTCAATAATGTCGTTCCCAAGAAAAATTGTGGATAAGATTGGCGTTTCCTGTATATGGGAAGTGTTTTCGTTTTTTGTGGATTTAGAAGAAGATGGTTATTGCTAGACCACTGAAGAATGGCAGTCAAGTCGGCTTCGTTTCGTGCGGCTTATTAGGAGTTGCACTCCCGCGAATATATGCTGATGATGTGCAACTCCTAATAAGCCGCCCATCATCAGTATATGTTCACGGGAGTTCATTGATGTAGAGCGAAAAAAGAATTGGTCACAGGATTGAACCCTGGGGCACGCCAGCCGGAAGATTAAATAAATTTGAAGAGAATCCATTAGCCACTAAGCACTGTTGCCTTCCCCTAAGCTTATTGATAGTCAGGTATTTTTGAATTTGTTTTAGGAGAGCTTTTTCAAATTCCTTTGAGAGGAACGGAAGGATATCAATTGGCCTATATAGGGATAGGATTGATTTTTCCCTTTTTCCATTCAGTTGGAAACTCAGAGGTGGTCAATATGCTGTTGAATGTATGGGTACGGAATAGTGAAATGTAAGGAAGCAGCAGTCTCACAAATCTAAGATGCATAAGATCAAGCCCAGTAGCATTGGACGTGATCGACATCAATGCCTTAACAATATCTTCTTGTTCCTAACGCTGGCGTGAAGACGAACCTCGCAGTCAATATCAACGGAAACTTTCAGATGCTGTTTCCTAATGCCCAGTTCACGCAGGCTGTTCCACAGTTGTTTGCCTGAAATGGAAGATCCAAGTTTGTGTTGGTAGTGGAGTGTTTTCGTCTCTCTAATTTTTACGACCACTAGATTCCGCAGCCGAATGACGGTAAATTTGGTGGAGAACTTCTCCAATGACTATATGTGGCATTAATCTTTGACATCGAAGATGTTGTCCATTGCGAACAAATTCAAAAAAGCGAGAGGGAAAAAACATAAATGTTTCAATACAAAAATTAAGATTAAAACATTTATATCCACTTTACATTTTCCTATTTTTACTAAATTCAAAGCAAACTATAGGATATAATAGTATCTGACACCATATTGTATCTTTGACACAAAAGAAAGGAAAAACAAACGCATCTCTGCGCATTTCTCTTAGCTAGGACTCCCGAAAATACTCTCAATGGATTTGCATATACTGAAAGTCTTCTGTCAGCCGCGCCGCTTCGAAATTTCTCCAACACATTTCAGTTTATTTCGGGACTCGGTGGCTTCTAAACGTCTACCAACCAGACAGACTGCGTTCACCAGAAAAGTATATACGAGTACACTTTGTCAAACATCCGAAGAAGTTTCTTATTTATTTATTTTTTTTTTTGCCATTTTCTTATTTTCTATTTTGTTGGCGTATTCCTCCGCCTATAGATAGATCATTCGGCATGATCGTTGTCCTCTCGCTTGTTAGACAAAAAAAATATCTCAAACCGCGCCGATCACAAAATTTAAAGTGAACTAAACGCAAAAACTCGTAAAACGAATAAATGTCGCCATAACACGAAGTGGATCATTTCATTTGTATTGAAAACGAAATACAAATTTGAAATACAAAGTTCGGTTGTAATATTTAATTTAACGCCTGCGTTATGTAAGTTTATTACAGTATAATATTTTTTTTGTTTAGTAAATCTTTTTTTTTACCACACAAGTTGCAAGACAGTGTGTCACAAAGGAGAACAAAAAAAAGGAATCCTTGCCAAAAAGGAGAAAAAATGTGAAAATAGTTCCTGTACTATTTCTATCCGTTTCAATTTTGTGTTTATAAATAGTTGCAATTCTAAAATAATCCATCCAGTCTACCCTGGGATAGCCGATAACTAATAAGAGGGGAACGAAGAATTCTATGCCTTAAAATGAATGTAAGTTTAAAACTATTGACGTAGATATATTTATGGAAGACAAATAGAACAAAAAAAAAATAATATTGTGCCACATATAAAATGATAAATTTTGGAAAATGTGCAGAATTTCATTGGCGGAAGAAGAAGCTCTCTCTTTTACCGAAATAAAAAGATTTGAAAATATTTATTAATAGAATACACTTAGGGTTGTATCTCTTAGATGCTCTGCATTAGAATCCGGCATTGTAGATCACTAGTGCATTGGATTTGTTTTTCTTTTTCTAGTCTTCTCTCGACACATGAAAAAAAAAAGTGACAAAACAAATCATCAAACATAGTTATACATTTTTAAAAATAGAAAGTAAATATCGTATACCATTCGCGGCAATAGTATAGGAATTAGTATGTTTTTTTTTTGGGGAATATTCTTGGACTTGGTCTTCGGTAGGTTCCGTTTTTAATTTGTCACCAACAAAGCGTTGAAGTAAGTGTGACAGGTACAAAGATTTATTCGAAAAGTGGAAAAAAAATCAACTAAATCTTCGTGTACAGCTCCATTGGACGGACAAATTTGCATAACCCTGCTTTTATGTTTTAGATTGCATACATTTTACGTTCTATTAACCGGGTCCCTTAATTGGACACGCATATCTGTTAAAAATTATTTAATTTAATTCCATTAGACGGACAAAATAAAAAAAAAACAACAGTTTTTGTTTTTATTTTCATTTGAGTTTGAAAGAAACATACACATACATACTCATTCATCGTTCACAACAGATGCAAACGAAAAGACAAAATACAACAGAAATAAAGCACACATTTAGTACAGTACGGTACATTTTAGCTCTAGGCAAATGATAAAGTTGCAGTGTTTTTTTTATGTTTTGATAAATAAGATAATTTTAATTTATTTAAAAAAAATTGCGTTTATCCCTTGGACGGACAACTCCCTGAGGTGGACAAAAATGCTGTCACCCTCACTGTCCGCCTAAGGGAGGTTTCACTGTGTTTCGACAAATACCAAAAAATCTGATCAGGAATAACTTACAGCGTTTAATATCCAGACCCACCCACGAATGAGTCAATGTTTTTTTAAAGACTATGCCAATAAATTTCCCACATTTTAATAAAAACTGTCCCACTCACTACTCGTACTCAGAAGAATTTTATTAATTTTTTAGAACTCACAAATGAGGCCAACACACACACTTCCTGCGAAACTCAAAGCAGAACGCCCAATGCCCAAATGGGTGGTATGTACAATCTCAGATTCTCTATGATGATACTAAAACAAAAATCCATCCATTTAGACAGAGGCAAACGAACGCATCGGCCCGAAACCACCAGCCCCGCCACCAATTACGATCAATGGCGCTGCAGTACCGCGACCACCAGCACTGCCACCAAAGAAGAATCAAGCCGAACCAGACTATGAAATCATCGAATTTTCTGGTCAACAATATTCAAACGAACCAACGATAGTGATGCGTCCAAAAACTCCTGGTAAATGCGAAATTACAAAACGGTCAAACTGGAGAGGAAATCATTTTAAACTGGGGGGGATCTATTTTCAGACACAAGACGCCCCGAATCTGCACTGAAATGCACTCTATGCGGTTCCAACAATCCCTGGGTAACATGCGATGAGTGCGCCCAACAGATATTCTGCGCACCATGCGATGATATGTTTCATAAGCATCCAAAGCGAAAGACACATCTGAGGAAGGTAATTTTAAAATGATTGACCTATTTCTAAGATACTATAAAACTTTCCTTGGGGCAGGCCATTGAATTGAACAGAGGCAGTACTCCACTGATCCCACCAAAGGCTGCGGTTATTCCAGCACCCATAGCACCACCACGTCGTAATAAACGAGGTATGCCATCCCCGATGCCGCTTCGAAGAGATCAGGTACGACACTGCACCATCTCATAAAAGTTTGCCAAAAAAAAAAAACAATTAAAGTGTTCTGTGTGTTTTAAATAAGGTTATGTAGGTTTTTCATTCCCGGAATTTAAAATTTGAACCGGAAACGGTTATTTTTCTCGAGAGAAAAGTATCTACTATATTCCATTTTATATGAGATGCACGTTATTACCTTCAAGTAATTCTCTAACATTTTGTTGTTGTTTTCTTTAAATTTTTTTTCTATCATTGTTAACTTATATAAAATTTTACACAATAAAATTTACAAAAAAAAAAAAAAAAAAAATCGAACGATCATAAAATTCTTGGTCTTTTCAATAAATGCTTTTGATTGGTTTGATTAAGTTAGACTGGCTGTAATGAAGGCAAATAACTTTGGAAATCAATCCTAGGTCATAGGTTCCGCAGCAACAACACCCAGTGTATCGCCGGTGCCCGGCCAACAGCAGGCAGCTTGGCAAGATCGTCTGGGTTCGCTGAAAAGAGGTTTCACTCTTAGCAACCGGCCGTTGCCAGAAACGCCGAGGACACCCAGCGATGGAGGAGTATCCTCCAGATCGATCACTCCAAACAACAAATCCGTTTTCGATGCAATTCAGCGGCCGCCATCGATAACGCTGGAGAAGATCAAAAACAAAGCCAGTGCTACGCTGGATAGGATGGCTCTGTTGCAGCAAAGATATCGCCAGCATAAGGAGGCGAAAGCTAACGAGAAAACCAACGGACAAGTTGGCAGTAACAACAGAGATCAGGTAAGCTTCCCTCCTACACACATTCATAGAGATCCTTTTTGTCATTTTGGAAATCTCCTAGATCTTTTCATCCGATCAGTGGTCAAACATCTCATCGCCTACACATTTTCGCTCCGGCAGCATGTCATCTGGCATTAATTCATTTGATTTTCCCGATGATTCCCCGCTTCATTTTCACCAGCAGATGGGCATGAGGAATGGACCCGCCGCCAGGAATATGAGCAGTTCGGTATTCAATTTGAATCAAGTGAGTCAGAGGCCGAGGGATCACCCTTCGCGCATGTGGATGGGTGGCAATCAAATGCAACAGGTATAGAGATCTCAAAAAATCAGATTCCAGACATTAATTGTAATCTCTTCCAGGCCCAATCGATGGCACAGTTGAACTGCATCAATTGCAACCACCAACCAGCCTGGAATCAGCCCCAGCATCCTGACGAATGGCCAGGGGCATCGAATGCCAACCTAAACCGATCGAATATGAGTTTGAATGTAGCTCATGGCTACTATCCACATCCGCAGCATATGATGCATCCACCGCCGGTATTTATGAACATGCCAGGAATGTATCCGTACCCGATTGGTGTTGGAATGCCAGCAATGACCCCAGGTAGGCTTTAACTTTCCATCTAATAAGAACAATTTTCTTATTGCGGTTTCCGAACATAGGACTTATGGCAATGCCCCCGTCAGCCCGATCTCGAGTAGCCTCACGTTCCAGCTCGAGGGTACCGTCACCAACGCTAAGTCGGAAATCAATGCAAGGGCGTAAGAAACGCAACAACTACGCCGAAAACGAACTCACCGACGACGAAGACTCTGACAATGATGATCGACGATCACTTATATCACAACGCTCTGGCATGGTTAATCAAAGACGACCCCGAAGAGTTTCAAGTGTTTCGCAGGTGCTTCCGTTAGAGGAAGACGAGCAACACAGATCACTTAGATCGAAAGCGATGACTTCTCGGGACCGTCGGGGAATTTCGGTGCCAAAGTCAGTGCAAAGTGAGTGGACCCCAGCCCGCCGCACCTCCACGACCAGCAATACAAACACAAACTTCAATTCCTACAAGAAGGTCTATTCCGATTCTCCGATCTCACCGGATTCCGAGGCATCTGAAGCCCCACCAACCAGAGCACTGGTTCAAGCGAAGATTGAGGAAAAAATGAAGGAAACCATAAGGCCTGCCCCTCTCGCTGTTAGCGATGAAGAGAAACATGTGGATATCGATCAAAATCAAAATCAAAATCAGTATCAAAACGCCAACGATCTTCAGAGAAACGAAGCGAAATCCGAAGAAATCCCCACAGACGACAGCACTTCGCTGGGACCTCCACCCTCACCACCTGACCACGAATGGGAGTGTGAATTCTGCACTTTTGTCAACGAAGCCAAGACTAAAATTTGCTCTATCTGCTGTAAGACTCCAGTGCGCCCACCAAGTGCTGTGACATCAATTTCAAAAGTTGCAACACTCACTAATGGAATAGCTCAACTAAATGTAGCACAACCCAAAGAGGAGCCGAAGGACCAAACACCGCTCAAGAAGAAAGGTAGGAGAAGAAAAATTTCATTTTTCCTGGGCACCAAAACCAATTAAAATCGGTCGCATCTTTTTTTGTTATTAACTTTTATTTTTATTTTGTTGTTGTTGTTGTTGTTGTTGTGGGAAAAGTCACCTCGTTCCTTATTAAAAAAAAAATACACCACCTTTTATAGACATAATCTACACAATTTGTTGTTTCAATTCAGAGGGAAAAAAGCCCTGTTTTTCTATTGTGAATAAAATTGGTAAAACAAAACACCTTCCCCACTCCACCTTGTAGACAATCTACCTGTCGATGATATTTGGGCGACGTTGGATGAGAGCATCCAGGCAGAGGCGAGCAAGGTAAGGCGTAAGGCCGAAAGTAACTCATACAGCAAGTCGAAAGATCAGCACACCGATTTGAATAGAGCTTCTAGTGTTGTTAAGGAGAAGAATACTCAAAAAGTCTCAACAGGATGTGGCCCATCGCCACCGAAGGAGATCAAAAAGGAGTTGCGCTCTACAGCGACATCGCCAGTGCCGCAGAGTATCTCCACTCAGGTGGGTTGGCCCCTTTTCATCCTCTTTTCACTTTGAAAGAACCCTTTTCTCATTCTAGACCTACGAGTGCTTACCAATAAGGAACGAAATGGAGCAGGAAACAGCTGCGGGGACCTCAACGGGACAGTTCAATAATGAGCTTCAGGTATGAGAGGGCATAAGCACTAGACGATTTCATATGAAAGCCGCCCCTTTAATTCCAGGGTCAATCCTACACGCCACCGACTAGAAACTTCAGCCCCAAAGATATGTACAATCCCATGCAAGATGCGGCGAATTCAAGGGAAGCCGATCATTTCGAAAACCTGTTGTACTACAGAGAAATGCCGACAATGCAAAGTGACCGTTATCGCAGCTCGACAGACATTCGCTTAGACGAACTTCCACCGCCGCCTTCGGTGATTCAGAGCAGACCATCGGTATCGAATTATTTATCAATGCAAAAGGTGCGTATAAATCACTAAATCACATCACCAGCTAACTCCTCCCCTCCTCCCCCCACCAAACAATAGGCTCAAATGAACCACAATAACAATTTCTTTGACCAGTATGCGACGCCTAAAAGAAATGAGCCTACCAGAGACCCTGAGATTGAACTATTCATGCTGTTGAAAGTATTAGCAAAGTTATTATGCGATTTCTTATGACCATGCTAACTATCTCACCTCTTTATCACTTTCATTAGGAAGCAGAGCATTACAAATTCACGGCCGAAGAATTGCACGCGGCGCTTAAAAATTGCGGCGATACACACCCAATCGTTTGGCTGCGGGAGAACTGGTCGAAATTGGTTCAAACAGTCCAGAGCCTGGCCACAAAATACGGACAGGAGAGAATTGAAAACGTCATTGGAACGATATCCGCCATCGAGGCCAGAGAAGCTCTGCGCATGCATGGTGGCAACATTTGGCAGGCAATATCCGAGTGCGTTGAACAACGGCAACGCAAGTATCTGGAGATTTCGGCCAAGGGGAATTACTCACGCGAGGATATAGTAACCGCTTTGACAGCCCACCATGGTAATTTGGAACTCGCACTTCTGGACTTGAGTAAAACCCAGTTAAAACCGTTTCTAATGCGGGTGTGGGGCTCACCCGGCGGAGTGGAAAACGAGAGTGCTAATTACATGCCACCACCTCCGAAAACTGGTTAGTAATACATACAAACAAAAAAAAAACACTAATTCACTTCACACCTTTAAATCCACACGCTTGTATTATTATGTTTGAGTTCGATTAAATTAGCTTAGACCAAACCTGCTTTTTGGTTGTTTTTCTTTTTTAAACTTCACTTCCCTTTCTCTCTCTCTCTCTCTTTGCCAATCTATTTTAGAAGTCAGTTCGCCAATTCATGAATTTCTTAGCGCTAACGCAGATCAGCTAACATTCACTACACAAAATCAGGCTCACTTTAAAAATAATCGAACCTCGTCTGTCTCGAACTTGTATGACCGTGTGACAGGTCACGATGGTAAAGATGATGGCGGTGTTTCACAGAACAGGAATATCCTGAAGGATCTGGAAACTCTAATTGGTAACATGGAGCAGGTGCAAGCCAAGCAGAGTGGCTGGGCTATGCGAAGTGTAGAAGATATGTTGGGCTCGCTCCTGGCCAAGAAGCCGGTGGAGGCCGAAATTGACGTTGAATCGGAAAGGATTTTCATGAAGAGCCCCATCCTTTTACAAAGAAGTGCAGATGGTGCAGCGAATAGGGCGTCGGATGTTAAGAATTTCGTCTGGCAGCATATACAGGAGATTGTTCCGAACCTAGTCGAACAGGTAGAGAAAGAGTTACTAGAACCGCCACAAGACGAGGAGGAAGTAGGTCAGCCATTAGAGCCACCACCAATGCCAATAGACGCCGATGAGTTTCTTATGGAAGAAGTTATAAAACCGAACCTGAAACACAGTACAATAGAGGAAGAGCCTCAAATTGAAATGCACGAAGTTGCAACAATGTCAGAGTTTAAGGCCAACGAAGACAGGTGCAGGCTAAGGACACAAATGGAAGAGTTGAAGCTGAACTCATATCGAAATGCTAATCGATCAGTTTTCAAGATGGCTAAAGCGCCTGAATCGAGTGAGGAGGAATCTAGTGAAGATGAATCCAGTCAAGATAGCCAAGAGGAATCAGTAGCAAAGGAGGTTATAGGACAGACGACACTCGATATAAAAGAAGATCCTCAAATTGACACAAAGGCAATTATAGGACAGACGATACTCGATATTAAAGAAGATCCTCAACTAGAAGAAGCTACGCCAGACTTACCTAATCCAAGTACAGAGACAGAAAGCGACGAAACTATCACTGAAGCAGAAAACAAACACACGGCGTTTAGGAGCTTTTCTCTAAAAATTGGCTTAAATAGTTTAAGAAGAAGCAGAAAACAGAAGACTCGAAGGTCGGTAAAAAGGGAAAAAAGAAGCTTTGATAGTGGCAAGAATAATAATGACAAGGCTTCTAATAATGAGTCTCGCCTTCAATCTGTTGCTGTCCCAAAGGTAGACATTTTGCAGGTGGTGGAAACTCCTCCAGTTGCCACTGAATCAGTGTCAAGTGAGCCTATTCAAGCTCCGCCAGATGAAGAAAAGAACATGATGGCAAATGTTCCACAGCAAAAGAAATCTAAGACTGAGAGGAAACGGTCCTATATTCCATCGCTTCCTAGGCCGCAAAAAACAAAGCAAGACACAGCGTCTTCTCCTTTAAAACCTGGATCAGTTTTGGTTGAAGATAAACCAACATCAAGCCTTTCACTTCCCAAAATCGAACAATCGAAGCAAGAAACAGGGCCCAAGCCTTCAACGACGGAGGCAAGACAGATAGACCTGAATGAAGATACACCATCAACAAACAACAAACAAACAAAGCAAGATACAGCGTCTTCTCCTTTAAAACCTGGATCAGTTTTGGTTAAAGATAAACCAACATCAAGCCTTTCACTTCCCAAAGCCGAACAATCGAAGCAAGAAACAGGTACCAAGCCTTCAACAACGGAGGCAAGACAGATAGACCTGAATGAAGATATAACAACACCAAACACCAAACAAACAAAGCAAGATACGCCGCCATCTCCTCTGAAAACTGGATCAGATTTGGATAAAGATAAACCAACATCAAGTCTTTCATTTCCCGAAGTCCAACAATCGAAGCAAGAAACAGGGTCCACGCCTTCAATAATAGAGGCAAGACAGTTAGAAATGAATGAAGATACACCATCACAAAGCACTAGTTCCAGCCACAAAGTCGAATCTTCACCTCCAAGGACTGAAATGAAGAAAGACGAAATTCAAAATATTGCAGAATCAAAAATGTCTAAAAATGTCGAAGACCCGAAAGAACCCGCAACCGAACAGCTTTCCAGAAAGAAGCCAACCTCTCGAATTCCAGTACGAAGAACTATTAGTTCAGCGAGTGTTAAATCTTTGGAAAGTATCCCATCCTCACCGTCCGAACAAACTGCCATCACCTTCCAAACCCCATCTCCAGAGATGGATCAAAAAGACCTCATATCTGAAGATGACGAATTTTATGATGATATCCAAAGTTCTTCCGAAGAGGAACAAGACTTTTATAATACCGTTGAAGAGGAATCTACCCAATCGAAGGCTACCTTATCACCAGACCCTTACCTCTCCAGGGACGACGATGAAACCTCAGACCAAGAACTATACAGCCTCGGAAGTGATGAATTGCACACGCTAAGCACTCGAGATCTAATGCAGTCGCCAAACTCCGAGAGTGAAGTTCTTCTTATCCTTGGAAATGCACAGCACATGCTGCCCTTAGACACTCCCACCTCATCTTCCAGAACCATCACACCCGTGTCCAATAAATCAATTAATTTTAAGTACTCCGACCGTTCGAAGCAGAATTTGTCGGAACTTGTCGAAGACACCCAGCGTCTGATAAAACAAATGAAAGAAGAGATTAACTTTGACTCGGAGGATGATTACAGTGAGGATGATTCGTACGAGGAATACGAAGAGGAGTACGAGGACGAGGAGGGAGATAATGTCAACGATTTGGAGGAATACGAGGATGGGGAAGAAGAAGAAGAGACTGACAATGAGGAGGTGTACAGCAACGTGGAGCTGGACAGTGCCGCAGGAGGATCTTTGAAAGATCTAGAGGAAGTGGATGAGATAGAGTACATCGATGTGGAAGAGGAGTCCGAATCAGAGACTGAATCTGAAATCACTAACATTTCTAAGGCACAGCCATTGCAAGACACATTAAAGAACAAAACATCCACAGATCATTCTCCATCAGTAGTTGTAGAATCATCCGTTTCCGAAGAAAGCTTAACTAATCCAAATCATCTGACAAGCATAGTTCCTAATACAGTTTCGAGTATTTTAGGTTCGCTGCCAGTTCAATTAGAGGGCCCAGTTGTGGTGGAAGTTAAAGGTAACTTAGAGACTTCATCTGAATTAGAGAATCAGGGCTTGGAAGAGGTTATACTGGACATTCACACAGTTACTAACGAAGATTCCTCAGCTCCTCTGGGTACAGATTCTAAGGCTCCTGAGCAGGATGATAACCAGGAGCCATCGAACATTTCGACTTTGACAAGTCTACAATCGGTAGAAGTTACTGGAAATCCTATTGGAGAGTCAGTGGAAGCCGAAATTGAAACGGGATCTCCTCCAAAAGAATCTGTTGTCTTAAGTGAAACCAAGAAAACTAGCTGGAAAACTTCTACTGAGGCAGACAAAACAGTAACCAAGCATCTGCCAGAGGCACAACTAACTCCTCCAAGAGCTGAACCCCCTGGAATCAGTTCTAAATCAAGTATATCCCAAAGCATACCTTTAGAGACGCAAGTGGACTTAGAAGTTGCAACTTCCCAAAATTCGCAATCCCGTTCAAAAGAAGAAGGAACTATTTCTCCGAGCGCACCTTCAACCTCCAAGATAGATGACAGTATCCCCAGTAGTTCTTTAAAGGCACAGTCGACTTTTTCAAGTGTCGAGACTCCAGAAACCAGTGTCAGTTCTAGTGTTTCCAAAAGGAACACTCCAGAACTCGAAGTAGGCCAAACAGATCCCCAAAATTCGTTATCTACTTCTAAAGACTCTGTTATTCTAAGTACAGGCTCTATAACTCCTGAGGAGAAATTTATTCTGAAGGCCACTAACAGTTCGATTTTAGCAACTGAAGCCAACAAAACCGTTGCCAGCAGTTCTTCTGAGGTTCAACCGACTCCTTCAAATGTTGAATCTCCAAAAGAAACGGCCCACTCATCCCAATCTATAAATATCGTCGTGCCATCATCCTCAACCAGTGTCGAACGAAAGACAGTATTCGCTAGCCAAATTGATATCGTTTTGAAGAAAAATTCACCGGAAAGCGATAGCCTGGTATTCGCAAAGTCAAATGCCAGTCCTGAGTCCAAGAAATTAATTTCACAGCCCGTGCCTGCAGAAAATACAACTCCGGCACCATCTCTTGCCACTCAAAATGATTCAACAGCCAAGGTAACCCTCCCATCCCAAGTCGAAGAATCGGCTACAAATAAAACGCCACAGCAGCAGAAATCAACCATCCAAACATTCCCAGAAAATGAAGGCTTACAGCAGATTAAATCTGAGCCCCAGCCATCACCAAGTTCCTCCAAAAACCAATCAGAAGAAAGTGATGACATCCCGAGCACTTCAAGTATACGGCGCTCACCCCCTAAGAAGACGGCTAGTAAAATTCCCAAACCCAAAAGCAATGCGAAACCAGCAGCTGTTCCTGCACGATCAAAGTCCTTCTCAGGACCTTCACCAATTGGCATTTCTTCAGTGCGTGCCATCCAACAGGAGCTTTTCAATAAGCAATCTCAAATGGCAAAACCGCAGGCGGTTCTACAGAAGCTTGCTCTTCCGACAGTTTTCCGAAAAAAATCCATAACAGATGCAATTTCAAAATTCACCAAAGTAACAGCCGAACATACGAATACCGTCCAAAGGTCCCGAACACAACCGAAGATCGCGAAAATACCTAAAAAGAAATACCACGAGACATGTTTCAGCGATGATGATTACCAGGCGACAACATCGGAAGACGAAGCACCACTGCCCGTTGAGATGCGCCTGAGGAAACAAAGTGCTCCAGTCTTTAGGACTTATCCCAGTATCCAGGAACTTATAATGGAAAAGCCAGAGGTGAGTCTTAGCGGCCTCAATAGGAGTAGATAGTTTATTACAGTCTTCATTTAGGCTTTGGCAAAGAGATTGATTGACGAGCAACTGGTGGCGAATCTAGGAGAAGCACAGCTAGCAGCTGCTCTTGTGGGTATGAAATTCCAACAAGACGTATCAATTTGGGCAGCCAAGGAATGCTGCGACTTGGATCAGGCAATTTCCTTCCTCCAACAGGAGTGTGAACTCTGCATGGGATCCTACCCGATGAACCAGATCGTCTCAATGCTCAAGTGCACGCATAAATGTTGCAAGGAGTGTGCCAAGAATTATTTCACAATTCAGGTAAAACTCTGACAATATCCTTGACTTGCGTAGTTGTATATCCTTATTTCTCTACACAATCAGATTACTGACCGAAGTATTAACGACTGCAATTGTCCGTTCTGCAAGACACCCGAGCTGCACGATCCGAACGTCGTGGAAGACGAGAATCTTGAATATTTCTCAAACCTGGATATATTTATCAAAAATATTGTCGAACCTGATGTGCACGAGTTGTTCCAGAGAAAATTACGCGATCGGACACTGATGCAAGATCCAAACTTCAAGTGGTGTATACAGTGTTCGTCTGGATTCTTTGCAAGACCGAAACAGAAGCGTCTCATATGTCCTGACTGTGGTTCGGTCACCTGCAGTCAGTGCAGGAAAACTGTAAGATTTGTATAATTGCCAAAATCTTCCATTTCCAATGCATCCTTTTTATAGTGGGAAAAGCAGCACGAAGGTCTGACTTGTGAGAAGTTCCAAGAGTGGAAAGACGCCAACGATCCTGAGTTGCAGGCAAAGGGTGTTGCCGAGCATTTGGCTATGAACGGCATCGACTGCCCCAAGTGCCACTTTAAGTATTCTCTAGCCAGGGGAGGCTGTATGCATTTCACCTGTACCCAGTGTAAGTTCGAGTTCTGCTATGGCTGCGGTAAGCCATTTATGATGGGAGCCAAATGCAATATCTCGCCGTACTGCTCGAAACTGGGCTTACACGCACATCACCCCCGGAGTTGTCTTTTCTATTTGCGGGACAAGGAACCGCAGACGTTGCAGAATCTGCTAAAACAGAATAATGTTACCTTCGACGTGGATCCAGTTGGCTCGGATCAAGGAGATGGCGCGAAATCTATGTCCAAATGTCCCATTCCATTACAAAAAGAAACACCCAAGGGGTTAGTCGATGCTGTGTGCAATGCGGATGTCCAACAATATCATGCCGGACTTTGTCGGTAAGAAGCTGTCACTTTCGGAACCTACAAATAGTAATTTTTGTGATTTTGCAGCCAACACTATGTCGAGTATCTAGCTTCGAAAGTGTCCAAAGCTGGGATTGATCCATTACCAATACTTGATCTCACGGATTGTGTGCAGGAGCTGCGGAGACGCGGGCTGCCATTGCCCGAGCGTGGTCCTTGGGATACCAATGAGATCTATCGAAAGATGTGCTCTAAGGTTTGATATTCAACTCAGTGAAAACATCTTAAAGAGCTGTCAAAAGTTAAAATACTCCGGCATTCACTATAGAGACAGTCGCCTAGCTGTCAAATGTAAAAGGAAACGACGCAAAGCACGTGAATTTATTTCGCATAAAAACACACATTTTCCCTCAAAACAAAACAAAACACAGATGGTGTTTTCCAATTAGCTATTTATCGATTATTTACACTAAATTATTTGGATTTAAAAAAAAAAAAACAAAGTACGTACGTCATTTCGTCGTGTTTTGTTTTTTAGAGATAAATATTGGATGTTAGCATCCACTGAAGAATTTTTTCCAAGAAACATCGTGAGTCTCAAAAAAGATACGTTAATCATTATGTTTTCGAAGAGAGTTTTTAAAAAGATAAAGAAAAAAAGAAATTAAGAAAAACGGAAATGGACTTTTGACAGCTGGATGTTTTGACTTTTCCGACTCAATTTCCTAATATATGTAAAACGGATCATTTCCTCTATTCCAGATAATCAAAGAGAAGATTCCGATAGCGTGAATGAAAAATTCGACAGGAGGAACATCGAAATATTTGCTTTTTTTAACATTTATTATTATAAAAAAAATATATCTATACTGTATTTAAATTATTTGCGTGGAATAAGTGCCACAATAAAACTGATAAATTATAGAATTTTACTGGAGAGATTCAGGGGGTTGTGTAGACGATTATTTGGGGTGGGATAGTCCACGTAGCCTACAAAATCTGGGACTTTATTGTATCTTTACTTGTCGAAGACTATTAATTTCAAGAACCCATCATGGCAAAATGGAGAAATAACCGTAGAGTTAGATGACAGTTCTAACACTAGTCTCTGACTGAGAAACAGCAGCCTTTCTTCCATACATATTGATACCAACCATTGTCGCACAAACAATAATAGGAAACATCTGGAAAAAACTTCTGTGAATCATAAGCAAGGGCAAAACTTTCAATAATACACAACTATCCAGTTATCCTGGACACCACCCATAGATTTAGTTGAAATCCAACATGATGTTGCTATCACTACGCTGATCTGTCTGTCTCTCGTCCTTGTTCTTCATGTGCTCGCGCCGGGCTGTGTGTTAAACATTATAAGGGTAATGTAAAAAAAAATAAGCGCTCCAGTATCCGCGATAACTCATACATATGTAATCCGGCCACTGAATTTACATTGATTTCGCCGGAATACTCGTTTGGGTCCCAGGACACAACGGAATAATAGGAAATGAGATATCTGATGAGCTTCAGTCTGTGCTGTCTACGGTCTGAGCTTCTATTGACTTTCGGGTCTCCAGTGAACTCAATCCAAGATGGGGCAACTCTTCTGGATGTAGGCAGGCCAAACAAATGGTCTCGCCATTTGTGGGAAATCCGTAGCATTTTTGCTATCACTCAGCAGAAAAGATAGTAGAGAATTCACGGGCGCTCTTACGGGCTACTTCTCCCTAAACGTGTTCTGTTTAAGTGACTTACTTTCATGCCACTCCTGTGGAGAAGGCGACAATACTGCGGAATATTTCCTTTGTGCCTTTTCCCGGATAAAATTGCCCGTTTTCAGTACCGACGTGGAAACTGCTGTTATCCTTAGATCATGGCCAATGAGCTCCCTTCATTAAAATGAGGCTCAGGTTTGAGCTTGGGTGTCTCATAGGACGAAGGCTGAAAGTAAAACGCCTGGGACCCATATTTTTGTGGTCAGGGGATTTTTCCTGATTTTTTGGTACATGTGTATGTTATATTATTTATGTGGTTATACCACCGAGACAAAAATCGAAAAAAAAAAATACGTTTTTAGCCCTCTATTCTAAGCCATGGCTGTCAAAAAAACGCTTGCAGACAATTGAATTCGATATCATGACGTTAATACCTTTTTTGGTTATACCTCCGCTCCCAAAATATGCTGTCGGCTCTTAGACTATATGCCCGCCCCGACAAAAATAAGAAACTGCAACATTCGCTCGATGTAACCGAGTCGACAGGTTTTGCCTTTTTGTACTTCATCCACATCATTGAATTTACAGTGGTATCTTATTCGAAGAAGTCCCTTTTTTCATGAAAGATTCCAGCGCTAGGCTCCATAAAGCAGGTTCGCAGCTATATTTTGAATTAATTTGTTTCATCAAAACGAAGCAGCAGGATTAATTTTTTGTCGGAGCTCCACTCTGGGGAAGGTGAAGGCTGTTTCCACATATGTACACATAACAAGGTCAATTTTGAGTCTTTGTTTTCAATTACTAGCCAATCGTCGATTCCAGAAGCCACACTGGCACCTTGCTGATTATTATTTTCCAGCATTGCCATATCTGCTACGATTAATTTCAAAATGCCTTCCCTCAAATTCAAAACATCACTCCCACATTATTTATCCTTTCAATAAACACCTACCTGGCGTTTCAATAAAATGCGAAAAATCACATCACAGCTATTATTTGATTTCCCAATGTAAATCAACGCCCAATGTCAAAACAATAGAAAAAAAAACCAAAACAACTGCAAATCAATCAGCATTCTATCATTCAACGGATACACTCGTGTTTCCTCATCTACTCTCGTACAAAACACAGAAAACGTTCATCAAACATCGCAAGCTGTGAAACAGATTAACAGCCTTCGTCCAATGACAAAATAGCAATCAAAAGAATCATTTTTGGACTATTGAAAGATGTGCTCGTTTTTGTATATATATATATGTATATATGAATGTATTTCTTTTTTTTCTTTTTTGAATTATAAAGTTCAATTAAAAACACTACACACAATCACATATGGTGTGTTGTACATCATGGATTAAATAGCTAGTTCCACTTCCTGTTCGAGCGGTATTTTTTTTTTAATGGACCTTTGTGTTACACAGCTACAACATTTTTTGAATTAATGTAAACTATTCATTCTAGGAATATTCAATATTATAGTATTTTGTATTTGTATGTTTTTTTTTTTTTTTTTTTGAAAATTGACAACCACGTAAACAATGTTTGTTCTATAGAATTTTCTTTTTTTTTCCATTAATTATATTTGTTATAAATTTTACAAAAATACATTTCTACGCATATACATATGTATGTATGTATGGAGTAACATTTTTTTTATAAGCGAAATGCTATAAAGTTTTTTTTAATTGTAGTTACTTTGTACGAATGCTAACTTAGATGCTAGAGCTTATAAAAATAATAAATTATATTTACAAACTTATTAAGTAGTTTTAGTTTTTTCTAATATACATATATACATATATTGTAATTTGACAAAAAATGCTCCTAGGATATTACGGTACGATCACAAATTGTTTTAATTAATATTAATTACAAGACAGATAAAACAAATGGTATTTTTTTTTATTAATAAATTAGTGAACTAAGAGTGGATCTAATCAACTTCTAGAGCTGGTCGTTTCCCATAGTTATACACTCAAAAAAACAAACTTCTTATTTACAGAATTGCATCGCATGACATCTGATATGTTATGTTTGTCGTTTGTCTAATGCTCTACGTATGTATGGCCCTGTTCTGAGCGGAGCATCTCACATGATGCTCCACCCACTTATTGTCAAAATAAATGTTTTTGCACATTTGTGTGAATGGTCCAATTTTTTGTTGAAAGAAAACAAAGTCATAATACCGACGCTTTTGTTTGGTGAATACAGCGGTCTACATCCGCAGAATCCACACCAATAATCTGAGAATCAGTTTCCAGATACAAATTCCCGAGTGTCTGTCTATCGACTATCTGGTCCCAATTCATGTTGACTGATGTCCAGAACCAAGCTCTCTACTTCGGTGTCGAAATTGTTATCACAGGTTGATAGCCAGTCGAGGACCCTCCGACGGACCGCCGTTTGATCGATAGTCGCGTCTAAGCCGTAGCTACTCATGAGTCGCTTGAGGCGCGTCTTATTCTCATCGGAAAATGACTTGGTTTCTCGTTGGTTTAGATATATGCACGAGTCCTGATCTGGCTGTGGTGATATAAGAGTGGCCGATTTAGAAGATGACACCTTGCACTCGACCCAGCGATCTTTCATGTACTTGTTGATTTCGGTGATCTTGCAACGATCTTCGGGATCGTGACTGAGGTATTTGCGGAAGCATCGCATCAGGCGCGGCGAGAATCTTCGAAAATTATCGGGAATTTTTGTTGTCTTTCTCTCCTCGTACTTCATGAAGGAGGAATAGTTGGTGTCCTTTACCCAGTCTGCCGATTTCCAAGGAGGGCTGCCCGTCAAGATGGAATACAACAGAATGCCGAATTGCCACGAGTCGCTGCTTGTCCGACAGATGAATCGCTCGTGCTTGACGATCTCTATAACTTCGGGAGGAACAAATGACACCCATGTGTGCTTCACTTTTTTAACTAGAATCCCCTTCTTCGTCGTCGCTCCAAAATCACACAATTTTACCCGTGAAAAATCAGGCGCAAACACTAGCACATTTTCGAGCTTCAAATCGCGATGAACCAAGTGCTTTGAATGCATGAATCCCAGCGCCGAACTCAGTTGTTCCGAGACCAATTTACACGCACTCTCGTGCAATCCATGTGGACCCAGGTTGGCTGCTAAGTCGCCATAGGCCGCGAATTCCATAGCGAACACATAGTAATCCTTGGTCTGGAAAGCAACATTATAAGCGCTCAAGATGTTCCGCTGATGGCTCAGCTGATAGTTGTAGTGAAATTCTTTTTGGAAATCCTTAATCGTAGTCAACTCGGCGTGAACTGCCTTCAACACGACCTGTGTGTTTGTGGGCCGATGCAAGGCGAGAAGGATCTTCGCGAAGCAACCCTCAGCAACGGTTCTTTCAATGGTGTACTGATCGGCGAATGTCATCAGTGGTAGATCCAACTCTGGGATGATATGTATGATACCACCTTCAGTGTTTTCTGGTGGTTTCTTGTAGATACTAGTGCGACGAGTAAAAGTTGCATTTGGGACTACTAACAGTTTGGCACCACTTCCACTGGTAGAGTTGCTCCTCGAGACGTTTTTGTTGTTCGTCGTGGTGTTATTATTGTTGTTCGTTAAGCCCTCAGCTAGTCTCATGATGCGAAATGAAAGACGTTTTTCTGCAAATAAAACAAAAGAAATTTATTTTTGTTCATTTGAAATGGATATAAAATAAAGTGAAAAATACCCAACATTTATTGTGATGAGCATGACGATTTGACAGCCACGCGTCATCTCACAGAAAAATTAAATAAATGCCCAGAAAGAGCTCAAAGAAATTAGATACATAATGTACCTATGTTTGTATCCTATTCCTAAGTCGAACAGTGTACATACTTTCGAGGTGAAGTGTAGAACGTGACAAATTACTCACTTCACTTAGAATCACAACTATGTCATGGCCACACATTTTCTTTATAATAGAAATTAAGCATTTCCAATATATCATATGTACATATGTATAGCCGTATGTGAAATCACCACTCTTGGTGATTTTTTAAAACAACAATAACAACCTGTTTTTTTTTTTTTTGTTCTCTTGTGGTAAATAAATATTTATAAACTACATGTATAAATAAAAACACACAAATTGCAAAATAAGAAAAGAAAAGAAACAAAAATCCACTTATAGCTTACGCAACGCTTATCTTGGATATTTGAAAAGTTGTAGTTTTGTCATCCTTTATATGACTTCGAAATCATATAATAAAATATAGAACTATAAATATAACTTCAAACGTTCCAAATAGTATCTACATACATGCACACGACAATTTACGAAACTTGCGTGGATACGCTCTCCCACTAGTCCAGGTTCCAATGTTCTTTTTCTTTTCGGACTGTTTACAATCAGAATGAAAAATACGGTGGCAATAGTCAGCCAGTCATAAAGCAAATAAGCGCAATGCACCATATATACAAATAGAAAATGAAACCACCTCACTATAATGTCAAGAAACGACAACGACAATGTACGAGTAGCCATAGGTTATTGTATCTTGAAATTGTTCACAATGTCGAAAACAGTCTACCTATAGAGTGGGGTCAGTCAGGACACAATATGTTTTTCTTTGTTGCAATATTGCAACAATTCTGAGGTCAAATCTGCCAAAGCGATCTTCTTGTTTTAGTTCTTACAGTCGAATTTTTTAAGTTCAGTTTTGTAGGCAATAGAATACCTACTCATTTCAAAAAATTATATACGATGTCACTGAATCAAAGATTTCGTAGACACTTTCCTCGAACCACTTTTTGGTAACACTGACTGCCACCGCTTCATTGCTATTGATGCCGTATTGCGAAACGGCTACAAACACACGCACGGTATACTTTCCAAACCAGATTGACGTCAGCAATGCCCGCCAGCAAGCAGTAATCAGCTAAGCAGCTTAAAATTTCCACAACGCACACATCGACAGCCAACTCGTAGCAGAGGATGTTTTTTCTATTTTCGAAAAATGTCCAAACGATTGGCCGCTCTCTCTCTGCTTGTTCGTTGCCGTTGATTTTTTGATTACCCTCCCCAGGCCGTCTACCACTGATAATTATTTTCAAATTCCCACTCAATATCGGCAATTTTCGAAATTTTTGCAAAAACGCTATTCAAATTAATTAATTGCAAAGGAGTTATGTATGTTTATGTTAAGGAGGAGTTTTCGAAATCAGGGGTTTTGATAGTCAACATTTTCAAGATTTAATTTTTTAACTATTGCCTCACATTTGGTTTTGACTGATCATGAAAATGAAAAGTGGCAAATTTTGAGATCACACATCATTTTTTTTCATTTATTTATTTATTTACTTACAAACACGTATAAAAATTATTAATTATGTGTATTCTTGGAAAATGACTAAATTTTTTTATACTTTCGATGGCGTTGTTGTGTGTTTATTCATTTGTTTTTGTTCTTTTACGCACAACGCCACTTCTTTTGGCGTACTCAACGTTTTAGACGGTTTGGCGCCCTGCTTTTTATCCGGAGCTGTGTTTGATTTTACATTTCTTTTTTTTTTTCATTTTTTAATCACATCAAAGGAAAACGATTAATCATTCATGTTTTAGTGCTTTGGTGTATTTTTCCAGAAGACCGTAATTTTTTTTTTTTTAATTTTTATTTATATTCGTCTATATGTATAGAAGTATTCTTTTTTTAAAACTTTTATAGCCAATTTGCATGACAAACACAGGAAATTCACACAATTCGGTGTCAAAAATTAATTAAAAATATACTTCTACTTTGATATCAGCCATTTTATTATTAATTTATTTTGAATTTTTAAATAGACCATAATAATTTGTTCTAGACTGCATGGCTTGTAGAAGTGGAACAAAACAAAATTAATATAAAACACTTTTATTGGAGCACACTCGTACATCAATCGGCACAGAATGTTGCACAACTTTGATCTAAAAGTAGTCAATTAGATTTTAGGAGAAAAGTTAAATGCCGCGATTGAAGTGGGTCCATAATAAAATGATTTTTTTTATTTTCGAAAGCATCTTTTTTAGAATATCTTCTTTTAAATTTAGCCTAACAAAATGACTGATCATTTGCGAATCAAGTGATAGGCTATTTTGTCTGCGAAAAGCGCGGTCAATTTATTTCAAATTTATTCCTGACGAAATGAATCATTCGAGTGAATTCTTGTTGATTTTTTTCACTATAATCCAGTTACCTGCCTGTTACCCAACCTGGCAGCACTGTACAATAGGATAATGGTGCCAATTAAGACAATGTACTTTACCAAGTTTCTTCCAGTCATTTTTGTTAATTCCTTTCTTTTTCCGGCTGAACTTTGGGATAAGTTTTTATCTTTAATTTCCAAATTTGTATTGTTTCATTTTAAATTTTGATTTTTGTTATAAAAACATTATCTAAAAACCCCGAATAACAAAGCCTTCTTATGCTGAGAGGAATAGCATTTGAAATGCGAGTACCACGAACAAAAAGATGACGCTCAGAAACGGAGAAGGAAACACGCAATTTGATCAAACTAAGGGATCGGTTAGCTTTTCTAGGTAAGGCGTCTGTTTGGTGGTTAAAATCCTATGAATGCATTTAATTATGCAATAGCTAAGGTATCTAAGGCAATTTAAGCGCACGGAGAAACATGATTATAACGTTGTAAAGCGTACACATATTGAAATGATATTTTTATTTCCCCACTGATGCTGCAGCAGATCTCGCAACCATATATATAAGGATGTAGTTACGAGAAACCGATAGATTCCTGGGAGCATCGTGGTATAGTGGTAAGTGAGTGCACCATATGACCACTTCGCAATCCTGCCTGGGTCCAATGTCAGCGAACATCTAAAAGTTTTTTCACGGTGCCACCTCTTTCGAAGGTCTGACAAGCAAGTAGTTTCTTAGGTCGCGCCGTATGGAGTCGGCAAAAACTGTAGGTTCCTTCCATTTTTGCGAAAGTATAACACGCATACACAGATGGTCATCTCGAACTGAAGCGCCACATAAGGTAGATAGGTTCCTGAGACACCCATGTATTTTGCCTACAACCGAATAGATTTGATGACCCCAAGACAGCGTTGTGCTGAGCCATACATCGAGATTCTTGGCCTTATCTGCGAACTCAATTCGTTCATTATTTAGTAATACGGGAGGAAAATTATACACGTTGATCACATTCCCGCTGATATCTAGATATTTGTAGGATTAATTTTTAACGAGATTTCTTGAGTCCATTTTTTAAGATCTTCATTGAGCTTCAAAGACATGTCATCGACAAACTCGCATCGCGTGCCCGTTCAACGCTGCTAGCAGATCAGTAACTTTTAAAAGTGCAGAGAGCTTTGATACCTGGAACCAGATTGGTAGATTATTGCGTTGGATAAACAAAGAGACTTGTTGATGAATACATTTTTCCAAGACCTTAGACAAAAATTGGAGAATAGCTATGGGCCAATACTCGGCTTTCGACTTTCTTAAACAAGGGATAATCTTAGCTTTTTTCCACAATTTTAGAAATGGTGAGGTGGTCATAATTTTTATTATAAACATGAGTAACAACCATGCAAATGAAAGGTGGTGTGGTTTCCCTGAACGAAGATTGCCTAGTGTAGTACAGTTTGAGCATTTACAAAATCTCCCTCGCCCTCTTTCGAATTTGAAATTCAGTCACAGACATTCCAAAAGTTATATGGAAGAAATTACCAGTGGCGAATTAGCTAAAAAACGAAGTAGGCAACGTCATGGACCTCCCGCGATGGTGAAAAAGGTTAATACTCGCAAAATAGTTTATTCTTGAAGCTCGGTACAAAAAAAACGAGCCGTTGATTCTATGAAACTTCAAAGAATTATCCTAAGGACGACGAGTCGACGAATCCATCAAACAGTTCGTTTGAAGTTTTTCATCTCACAGTAGGATTCGAAATTCCCTAATTTTCCGACAAGATTAGGGATTGCCTCTTCACCTCTCCAACGTTTCATCTGGCTTTGCCAATGACGTCATTTTTCGCTAAAAAAAAGTCTATTTATCAGCCTCTTTCACTTATGACTCGCTTTTGCTAGCCTACCCGTCGGAAAGGATATCGATTTTGTGTCCTTTCAATATATATAATTTTTTTCACATCATGCAATTCAATATTCTGAATACTTTCTGCTTAAAATACCACCACAAATGGTTTGAAAATGAATAAAAAAAAGGTTGGTTAGACCCAAACACTTTTGTTCCAGTTTCTGGATAAATCGGTCCTGTTCTTTGCCTGTTTGCTCTTCAAATTAAGTACGTCGTATGGATGCATACATCGCCGTATGTCAGTCTAATAATATGTTGTGCTTTAAACATAAACTGAAAGGAATAAAATTTTGATTTATCGACGCCCGGGTTAATACTTAGCCCACATTTACAACAACACCATCATTGTATGTGAATTGCGTACAAAAAAATAAAGAATCAAAATTCCGTTAGCTATAAAAAGTTGTTTGCGTGGTTGTTATGAAACATCTTTTAAGACACATTTTACAAGCGGTAATAAAAGGTCTTATGGTACACAAAATACGAGTTAAAATGTGTATATTTATCTACATTGTAATGACGGCCATATGACATATGTACGCGTGTGTGTATAAATCTGTCAGTCTGCCTCTTGGCAAACTGTCGGTTGGTTGACAATGTGATTGAGAATTTTGTCATTTCACGATTGATAGATTGACTTATGAATTATGTCTTATCCGTTGATATGATAACAATGTAATTAATCATTATTAATCCGAAAGAAAGGCACAAACTTATTAAATGTGTCATAGAGGGTCGACAATTTCAGTTTAATCTGCATTTAATTAAAAACTAAGGACGACGGGAGAAAGAGTCATTACTCCAGTTGTGTCAATTATGTATACCAACTGCCTAGTCATAGACCGACTGTCATCAATCGAATTGTCACAATTTCCAAACAACTTGTTTATTTAATTTGTATTTCTCTCTTTTTCCAAATCAATGAATTTGTAATGCATGCTGGCGGCACGGCACTTTAACGTACTTTGAAGTGAAAACAAAACGAGTACCAAAAATAATCTTTACGACCTTGTTGATTGGCAATATATTAATTTTCTTTTCTTTTATGTCTTGTGTCAGTGACGGAGATCAGTTTTGAGTTCGAAACCCTATCTAAAGAAAATATCACTCATACGCCATGGATGACCAGTAAGTGGTTATGTGTCTGCGTCTGGTTATATTCTTTCCAAGTCATGAAAAAAAACACTTTTGATTTTTATTTTATCGCTCATTAAAATTGTATGTTCGTACAAAACCATAGCCACACGCTGCTTTGGTGAAATTTTGTATTTTTTTTTTTCAAAAGAGAAACAAATCTCAATCTGATTTTTTCTTTCTGTAGTTCTGTTAGCACATGTCTATCTACACACGTAATTCCTCCTTTAAATCCCACCAAGTAGGATGGGGGGGTTGACCAATAAACATAGAGAATTTATTTTAAGATTTGTTCGCTACCGAAATAGCGTGTGGGTTATCAAAAAAAAATTATATATCCATCGTATGCGGTCCAAATCTGAGGTTCTTGTTTGAATCCATTGGATCGATCCACCTTTGGTATACCATCCAACGTCATCCGATTTGGAATTTTTTACTCGTGCAATTGCTAACTACCTTCAATTTATTGTGTGGTTAGTTTGTATATAAAAAAAATCACAGTTTCGTTTATTTATCAGTGGTTATTTAGAATAACATTTTGTTTTTTTTCTGTATTGGATTTGTGATCTCATTTTAGCTTATATTTTTTTATATGAGTTAATTTAATTCGATTTTCCGCTTTTTATTGCTGTCTTATATTTTGTTCTGTTTGTTTGTGTTTTTCTTTCATTTTGTTTTTTTTTTTTTTGCAGTGTAAATACAAGATTCTGATTGAAGTGTGGGTATTTATCAGTATTTAATGAGGTGAATCAGCAAACGACGACGAAGACGGCGTTGTTTGTGAAAATGGTTAACACCATCGTAATCACCGGTGTGGCTCGTTAATTCGTTAAGGATGGTCATTTTTTGTTTATAAAACAGTACCCCCTCGTTGTACAGAAGTATATTGTTATTGACGCATTTGAATACGAGACCATTTCACCCAATTTTCCGCATAGGAAATGCTTTGCTTTAAATATTTTTGTTTAGTTTCTCAGTGCCAGGTATTTATTGTGGAAATGGAAATTAGCATCACAATTTAAAAGATTTAAAATACGTAGAGTGGTCGTAAAACGTGCTTGTGCTCATCTCAGACAGAATATACATATATAAGTTAATTTTATTATGTACAAATATCAGATTATATCTGTCTATCCGACATTTTATTATATTAAATGTTGTAAAACACTTTTCTCGCCACGTGTTGCAAAATGTTGAAATGCTTATAAAAATCGATTAGTCTTTTTTTTTTTAGAAAAAATTACGTTTATTGACTCATTCTACACTATATATAATAAATCAATAATAAATCAATACACACCGGAAAGCTGTGCTGGAAAGGTATATTAAAAATCTTTCAAGAAGTCGTTAAAAGTAAAATTGTATCATTATTCGTTTACGATAGGATATGAATAATTTTAGTTTTGTTGTTTAACACAGTGTAGTGAACATAAAAACTTATATTTTCGTATGCAAATTGCCTGCAGTCAAAAGATGGAATTTTTCACTCAAAATAAATTCTGTGTTATTTGGCAGCACTTTTTTGTACTAAATTACAAATTGTAAAATTACTTAAAAAAAACCGGCCAAGTGCGAGTCAGACTCGCACTCAAAGGGTTTCGTAGTTTTAAAACTAGTTATATATTGTTTAAATAACTATAAATTTCGTTTCGTTAACACAAAAACCGAAAACGACACACATCTGTATTCACTATACAAACTAATAATAAGTAATATTATTCACTGTGAGAAATTGGATAAACATTTAGAACGTGGCTGAGTGTGTAGCGCGTCCATGAACTTTTTTTGCGCTGTACTACTGAGTTCAGGGATCTCTTCCTTGCAAAATTCGTATTTGTAATCATTTTTTTTATATGGCAGCTCCATTTTGGACAGCCTTTAATTTTCCCAAAATTATTGTCAATCGAATAGTGGTAATTTCTTTTAAATTGGTCCAGTAGTTTACGAGTTAATCGGTTGAGAAATTGACTTTTTCGACATAAAATTGAATTTTTTGATGTGCATTTCTCAAAAACTATACAACTTACAAGATTCGCTATAGTTTTCTTTAAATATATAGTTAATCATCTACAAACTATGATTTTTTCTTATTTTTGACTTCAGTAGTTTCCGAGAAAACCATAGGATACTTTTTGTATGATATTTTTCACACATTTTTGGTAATAACTCCCAAAGTTTCTAGCGGAAAAAATTAAGAGAAATATTTTTGGAATCTTTGTTTTGAGCCCTTTCGAATGATGTCCCACATGATATATTTTTCCGAATTTTTTTTTGAGATTACATTTTGCCCACCCTGTATAGTTGTTTCACAATATTGTTGAGTAATATATTGTCCATGTGTGTGGACCACCGAAATGTTCGAGTTTCTAGGAAGAACGGTTCTTGATGTTTTTATCGTGACAGACATTTCTGAGTTAGAGCGAACTTATAATGGTTCCGTATTACCATATGGGTACGGAACCGTAAAAAAACATATACGTACTTTCTTTTTCTTTCGCAGATGAGCTAACAATAAACGAGGGGGCACTGCCTATAGCCGAGATGGTGCACTTAGCAAAACAATCATGTGGCATCAGGGCGAAAACAAAGAATACTATCATTAGCATGGCGGGCAATAGATGGTCAGGAATGGAGGGATATAGGGCGTCCAAGGCTCTTTGGACGGCCTTAGATCACAAAAGAACCAAAGTAATACTTGGACTAAATAGGGCAAAGTTAAGAGTTACTTTCTGGACACTGTTTCCTGAGAAAGCATGCCAAAAGAATGGGATATTCTAGTACGAACAAATGCAGATACTGTACTGAGTTGGGTTCAGCGGAGGATGTTGAACATATCCTTTTGGAATGCCATGTCATTGCTTGCTCGTGCAAAAAGGTTTTTGGGAGTTACTTTTTTGATACACTGGATCACGATGGGGCCACTATAGTGCCTAGCGTTTTTGTGATATCACAACTTCCTAACCCCGTTCTAACCTAACCTAACCTTCTGTTTCTTTCATTTAATCAGCCCTGATAAGATTATTCATTATAATTGGTTTCCATTTCACTGCTCTACTTTACCCAGCTAACCATGACTGACCTCCCACCTACCCTCACTCCTTTGAAAGCAGCCACCTTCTTATACCACCCTGTTCCAATTAAAATCAACTTAAAATTCCCGCAAATCATTCGCAACGGACCCCCACTTTGCAATGTCCCATCAATTAGAAAGAAAAACATTTCACAGTCTCGAAAATATCTCTGCACTCTGTATTATCTTACTCTATCTTTAGAATTTTATAAATTGGATAAATTAGAAAATAATATATGTACCTACCTTCCATGCGAAACAAAAAAAAAAATAAAAATAATGATGCAACAAAAGATATTATTTATTTATCCAAAACACACACACAGTACCTACTCAGTGGAGATGTGCAGCAATTTATGAGCCTGAAGCTGTAGAGATTTTGGAATAACTTTACCCCCTTAGTGTTTACCTAATAACGTACAACACGGCACGTTGAATTTGTTATAATAATCAGTAATCACCCACGCGTGGATTACTCACTCGCAGTAAATAACCATCATTATATTTTGAACATCTAATGTGAGCAATCATGGCGCGAATGACGTCAGAAAGGGTCGTTGACAACGAATTTTTTGGATGACAATCGATGGTGTAGGGATGTATACGTATAGCTTTGCGGGAACGTGGATTGCCACTCTCAGAGTGGATTGTTGACATTTGTAAAGAAAAAAAAAATCAAGTATCCGCCATAGTTTCCGGCAATGATGACGGTTTTTTTCACTAATTTCTCTAAAGGGCAAGTATTGGTATCGTTGTTTTTTTTTTTGGCAGTTTCTTTTTTAGTGTATTTTCGATCATACATACAGTTGCGGACAAAACAGTAAGACCAGTAAGGAACGTCGTCAACAACTTTCTTTTTCTCGTAAGCAGTGATGCTAGTTAAGATAATTTGACTTGTAAATAACGGTACTATATTTCAAGTATCTCATACACACATAAAAATAATGCTAACAAACGTGTCAAGACTACAGAGTTCACTCGGGGAGAAAAGTCGCAACAGAAGGTGACCAGGCTCATTAGCAGATCAAAAATGTTTGCTTTAAAAGCGTTGCAGCCACTGAAACCCCACATGCCAACTGTTCTGTCAAGAAAAACAGATAATGCCCTTATCAGACCTGTTTAAGTCATCTGCAGGCGTAAGACGTGAGTCGGACCTGCCAGTCTGCTCCGAAACCGTACGCAGGCGAGATCGGCATGTCTTTGGAAGAAATACTTGACAAGTGCCACTCGTTACCATTAAACACCGAAAGAAAAGAATGCAGTTCCCCAAAGAACATCTGTAATGGATGGTCCCAGAGAATGGAAAAAATTGCCAAAATATTCTTTGGTTGGATGAAATCAAAATAAATTTCGTAAGATCAGATGGGTCAGGCATCGAGAAAACGCAGCCTACAAGCCTCATTAAAGAAGCAAAACCATCAAATATCGAGGCGGAGTGGTACGATGGTTTGGGGGTGTTTTTCCTTGCATGGTCTGAGTCTAATTCTTTTGATTATGGAGATCATGGACCAGAATCTGAACATTAAAATATAAGAAGAAGTCATGCTTTCATATACAGAGTGGGAAATGCCATTGAGGTAGCAATTAATGCAGGATAACGACTCTAAGCTTTGCCGGCCGGCGGCTAAAGTTAAAAGGTGGATCCAGGATCATAACATTGATCTGATGAGCTGGTCCTATCAATCTCCAGGCGTGAATCGCTTGGAGACTTGTGGGCAATCGTAAAAAAATACGCATGGCGAAATACAAATCACGATATAAAGAAGAACTATGGAGCAAGATCCAAGAAGCTTGGTACACGATACCCACAGCTACTTTTCGTACTTCGTTGGAATCTTTCCCAAAGATTGCTATTAAAAGAAAACAGAAAAAATCAAGTTGATTGAAGTGGTCTTATTGTATTGTCCTTCATTTTTGTTTGTTACTTAACTAATTTTGTTTTTTAATAAAAATTTAATGTGATTATTTTTATTTTTTATAACGACCGTCCTTGCGTGCACTCATAACTCGAGAACGGATCGTTCGATTCTCACGATTGTAGGCTTGATAGATTTGTATTGGCTCAAGGAAGAACACTATGGAGGAAAATTTTCAAGAAAATTCAGAAAAATCGATTTTTCATACGTATAGGGAATTTTTTTTTTCATTTTGATCGTAATATGTATTATATGTAGTTCAAATGGTTACAAAAGTGAGTGATGCGATTGTTTGTGTGCACGGGCGAAGCCGGTCGGGTCAGCTAGTTTATAATAAGGTAAACAAAAAGTAAAAAATTGTTCGAAAATGTTTGAAAATTTGACTTTGCTAGTTAAATTTCCAAGGGATGGTCGGTGGTCTTATTGTTTTGTCCGGAACTGTATGTATGTACAGTGGAATCGCTCTTAAGCGGACAGCCATGGGACCGGAGTTATTTGTTCGGTTATGAGAACTGTCCGTTTATAAGAACGCATTTTATATGGGAAATTAGAAATTGGTTCCCCAGAAAGGTGTCCGTTAATGAGAGTTGTCCGCTAAATAGGGTGTCCGCTAATGAGAGATTTCACTGTATATATTAATGCGAGGGTTAATTCTTTCAAATGTCACATTACGTCGATCTTAGACATACCATATACATACATATATGAGCAACAACGTATGATTTAAACGTTTTTTACATATACATACATACATACTTCCGGAAACTACAATAATCAGATGTAAGAAAAACTGTCGCGACCACTTTCCCATAGAAAATAGATAAACCAAAAAAAAAAAAGAAATCTAAGCCCGTGTATGAATAGATTATAGGAAGACGTATTACATGTTTTTAATCTTAACGAATCCATCCTTTTGAATAACAAACCCATTGTATCTATAATAACTACCTACATGAAGATGTAGGGATTCTCCAGTGAAATGACGCAATTCAAAGGACTAGATTATAGCCAAGTGTACTTTGCTTTCACCCCCATGAAGCCGGCTATCATACATAGATATACTCGTACATATATGTATGATCGCCGCCCGCATCATTCGCAGTGTTTGAGTTGGTGGGTCTGCTTTTTTTGTTTCTGCTGAACGCGTGGGTGGTTCAGAGATTATTTTTTTCACTGTTGATAATTTTTTTCCTCGTGAATAGGAAAACACATTTTTTAATATAGAATCTGCGGCGGCGGTATAAAAACAAAAAAAAAACCAAAGGAACATATAAATCGCCTGGGAGTAGCCAAAAGATGTAGGTATTGTATATTTGAGAACATTATGTATTTATTTTTTGACAAGAAAAATGAAAACAAACGGTCTCAGGTTCAAAGCTCATTCAATATGTTCAAAATGTTGACTACGCGAATTGTCGAATAACTAACAAGTTACAGGCGATAATGTGTAATAATGCGGATCGATGAGATACACAAACTTGTTTTGTGTAACACGAATGGATGCAGAATTTGTTTTCGAAATTTGTGATCTGTAACCGTATAGACGAGAGTATTTAAAATGCGTTTTTGGCACATTCAACATAAAATTTTCCGTTTATATTTCGCACATGAGTTTTTTTTTTTGTTTTTTGAGTTTTCTCCACGCAAGGGATGTCTTGCGGAACGAGGGGTTAGGATTTTATTTTATTTTAATTTTTTTTTTATATGTATACGAGTATGTGTTAATACATATTCTTTTCACAGGTTAATTAAATAGCTAGCGTGGCCTCGAAGTTGAGTTTATTGGACAGAGGGTGATCGAGATAAAAATAGGACGGGTAAAGGGGGTTGTTATAAACTGACTTTTAGTATATGGTACGTATATACTACTAACATATATTTTTTATTTTTTTATATTTTATTATCTTAACAATTTCCTGGCGTTATTGTTCAGTCATGCGGTTGTTTTCTCCCAATTTGAAGAGTTTGAAAATATCGTTCAATTAGTGAACAAAAGTTGATGTAATTATGAATGAGAGATGCATTTAGCTCGAGAAAACAAGTTCGGAGTGTAATTCTAATATTCGACATTCCGTCAAATTTCTGGAATATTCAATGTTGTTTAGCGGAATTTGGAATTTAAAAAAATATCGTGATACCGTGATCACCAGCAGAAAGAAAGGCTCAGTGAGGTCCAAAAAGACGACCCCAGTAGAAGAGCATTTCTTTGTGCTCCAAAGCTGTCAGCATCGGTTCAAGACTTCAGTGGATATTAAAAACGATCTACTTCGATCTACAGGAAAAATAAAATCGGCAAGCACAGTGAGAAAAAGGCTCGTAGAAGCTGGACTAAGAGCACTCAAGCCAGTACTGAAGCCGGACTCTTCAATAAGAGTCATTGAAAAACGATTACTTTGGGCTGAGAAGCATCTTAATTTAATTCAATTCATGTGGAACAATCGTATCTCTTCCGATGAATTCAAGTTGGAAATGGATGGATTCTTGCACGAAAAGAACCAAAGGAAATACTGAGCTCTGAATGCCTCTGACGGATGCCCCCAGAACTGAAGTCTGGGGATGCTTCTCTGGAGATGGAGAAGGTAGCATGGCCTCTTTAGAATCGAAAGTCTCTGCAGCAGTTTATCTAAGGGTCTTAGAAAATGGATTATCACTTTTAGTGACACTTGCAGATTCATTTCTCAACTGAACAATATTCCTAGCCATACAGCCAAAATTGTAAGTATGAACTTGTTTTTGTTTTTGATTATTTTATATGAAGCTTTAAAATAAGCTACAACCTTTGTGTCTAAAAACTACATTAGTATTTTTTTTTTTAATTTCTAAGGTTAAAAAGTACTTTAAAGAAAACAATATTGATGTGCTAAGCTGGCCTCCCTACAGCCCAAACCGCAATCCAATTGAGAATGTCTGGTCAATCATGAAACCTTAGATTGCAAGAGAGCGTCCAGAGTCAACTGACATCCGAAAAAAATTCTAATCCGGACCTGGAACATCATAGCTGTATCCACATGGAAAAACCTATCTGAGTCAATGAATTGCAGATGTGCAGCAGTTATATAAGAAAGAGGAGTTCCAACAAAGTACTGATTAAATGGACAATGTTTATAGGCAGTAATAAAAGAAAACCGCACTAATTAAGATTTTTCATTGATTTTTAAAAATGAGCCAAGTACCCTAAAACCCATCCCTTCACTGCAGGTAAAAAATCCTATTACTCTAAAAGTGTCATGAAACGTTTTAATTGATCCATAAATAATTTGAGCAACATTTTTCGAAACGCACTGTATGTATGAACACCGGCAATATGTTTGCATATTGAGTGCGAATTTAAGGATAGATTTTCACTTTTATTATATTTTCAGCTTTTAATCAACCGAAACCGTACATTCGAATTACGTGCTTTAATATTCTCTCTTTAAGGTATGATGATAATCATAAATTTTTAGAATTAAAATTAAGAACTGTGCTGAACAATATGCAGGCGTTGTTGATTTGTGATGATTGTGTTTAAATAGATTGAAAAGATCAGAACGTGATGACAGCTTGATTGAACAAAGTTAAATAAACTATCTAGGAATTTGGAAGAACAAAGTAAATTAATTTTAGATCAATATTTTCAGCATCTTCTCTATTTAAAGTGTATGTAATAAATTGATAATTTGAGATCAGAAAATATGTGCTGAAGGAGAAGAGTCAGTCTTATGAATCCATTGTCTGGCTAAGATTCCCGTACGTAGGTTGAAAATACCATTATGTCAATTTCATATAAGTTCGAGAGATAGTTGCAAAATACCGCCACATTGCGTCCTTTTTCGTCTATCTTTTGATGTGTCCAGTATACCTACCCTAAGTGATAAGGCCACAACCGCTGCCATTATGTCAAAAAAAAAAGAAACAGCAATAGGCATTTTAAGGTATGGATCACCACTTTCACACTGTAATATTATGTTATATGGTATCTTATGGGTTACATCTCTTTCCCTTTGTTCTTTCCTGGTGACAAAATGGAGTTCAACTGCAGCCGGTCTAAACGCTTTTTTCAATTCAAACCTTTCAATGAATTGAAACTTTTTAGTGGAGATAGCAGTAGCTGGGTGCTAAAAGTGGACTGTATAGTCGAGTCGGTGGTTGAAACCCAAATTTGTTTTGCATAGCAACCCAAAGAAATTGTTCGAAACTCACAAGCCAACACACAAGGAACATTCGATATTGACATCATTGGTAGAATACAGCGAGCTGTCTTCGGTGCGTTTGCGAGCATGGCAATGGAAGCGGCTTAAATGGGTTTATCGGTAAACGAAGGCAAAACAAAGTATTTGCTCTCAACGAAAAGGGACACTTAACATCGACGAATTGGACAGAACATCACAATAGACAGCTACAACTTTGAGGTAGTTAAGGACTTTGTGTCTACCTCGACATAAATGACATCTCGTCGGAAATCAAACGAAGGATTACTCTTGCAAATTGCTGGTTCTTTGAGCTAAGAAGGCCCTTTCCTGATCGAATAAGGAGACTCTATATAAGACCCTTATCATCCTAGTCTTGCTATTATATGGAGCTGAAGCATGGATTTATCGAAAGCTGATGATGGTCGTTGTGAAAGAAAAACCCTCCATAAGATATTCGGTCCCATTTGCGTTGACGGGAAGATTCAACCACGAACTGTACGAGCTGTACAGCGACATCGACCTCGTCAAAAAAACTACGCATTGGGCGTTTAAGATGGCTAGGACGTATAGAGCGTATGTACATCAACCCTTCGACTCGGAGAATATTTGACTCTAACCCGGAGGGTCAGCGCAGCAGAGGACGACCTCGCCAAAGGTAGCACGCACAAGTAAAAAAGGACCTCAATCAACTTGAAGTGCGCAACTGGAGGCTGTAAGCTATGGGGCTAACTGGAAGGTGTTGTTGGTTGAGGCCTTGGTCCACCCCGGACTGTAGCGGCACCTAAGTCTGTAATTAAACCTTTGCAACAAAAGAAGGTGGGCAACCTAGTAGAATCATCCTAGTTTTTGTTAGCTTCCATGTACAGTAGATCATACCCGGGCAATATCTAGTAACAATCACAGTCGGTAGCATAATCATTTTAATTTCATTTCCATTCTACTTCCGACTGAGTCGACTTTGAATCCATGTAAAGGACAAATAAACTTCTTAATTAGTGTTGCATGTGTGCACACAATTACATGAGATGTCAGGCATCCATACCCTATTATGCTTTCTTTGGAAAAGGAGAAACTTATCGAACCATCTCAAACTTATTGTACGGACTTTTGACTCACACAACAGCATGCTTTCAGGACTTATCCAATTCCAATGCTTTTAGCTATGCTTTGCTAACGTCTCCAACTGTCATGGCTTCCTTTTGTTGAAACCATCAACACGACGCAGTTAGATCAGTCAGGTCCATCCAAAAGCGGCTTGTTCAAGTAAATAGCAATTTAAGCACCCAATGAGTTAAATTGAGTTAAACAAAATGCAGTTTAAATAATGTGTACTGCAAAATATAGTTTTTTTTATATTAATTTTGTATGCAAACAACACATACTTATGGCCTTGCACACTTGTATGGATTTAGGAAAAATATTGCCGAAAAAAATGTCTGTGGACAATTAAAGATAACGTCGAATGCGAAGAGTACATATAAATGGAAACCATAAAACATGATGAATTGTAATTAATGTTCTTTCGAACTGGCTTCACTTTTGCCACTTAGAGAATAAACGACAATTGATGGATTCTTGGGAATCCATACACTTTTTCCGCCCTCGACTACCTGTGGATAAATATGTAAAAGTCCTTAGGCTCAAAAAATAGAAATTTCAAAGTTAACCTTATTACGACAATACATTAGGGATTCAAAATCTGCGTATGGCATTTACAATCCACTAGCGTCTTTTGTGTGTTTACCTAAAATGGCGCGTTAAGTGCGATATCTGAGTACAAAAAAAAAAATAAAATTGCCATTTAAGCATCCTCATCAAGCTTTCCTCAACCTTTCCGTCTAATAATAGATGGCCTTTTGTTTCTTCCCTTATACATAAATAAATAAATAAAAAACAAAGTGATTTCTAGCTCACCTAGGCTTCCCATGAGGATATCGAAACTCGAACAATTTCCGGCGGCGACGTCGTCGCTTGCACACACTTGCGAATATAATCCAATTGTCGTATTGAAATTCCCTCGATTCGATTTGTTGTAAATCGAAAATCGATATAGCCGTATTTTAACTGTTAAGTGATTCCTTGTCACAACTTTCTCGACACACTACATATATGTACGTATATATCACACTTCAGTGAATAGAAACTAGTTAAAGCAGTCTCTTCACATTTCCGATATCAATTTGATTTGCTTTGTTTTTTTATTTTTTATTTTGTAATTTCACAGAGTTATCCTGTAGCCACTTTATTTCAAAATAAATAAAAAAAGCAACACTAGTATGTTTTAAAATAATCCTTGTGGAAAAGTTTGAAGCGAAAATATTTGAAACAATATTAAAATGACAGAACAGACTGACAGAGCAGATGAGAACCAGAGGATGCGTCCAAACTTAATGCTACCGAATTGGCCAATTCTCAAGTTTTTATAAGTATCTTTCGAATAAATATACAGCCGCCAACATACTCAATGAAGTAGCGGCAAAATGATGCTCCTCGATATTACGGAGAAAGATGCCGTGCTGCTACTCTCTACCGAACCGAATAGATGGATGCGATGCTGAGCGCAAAAGCTCCAGTTTATTTCCAACTTTCAGAGCGTATTCTGTGAGTTTCCTCTTTTCGAGATATTGGAGATTTTTGGTGATAGATTTTGTCCCTATAAACTTCTCACAGTGAAAGCTTCATCATAGAATAGTACCTTTTCATTGGTACAGGTGGGCGGATTCAGTTGTCTGGAGTCCTGCAGTGGCAAGAGATATGGCCAACGCAAAAATAGCATCAAATTTATGACGATGAGCTCCTTAAGGTCAAGTACGAGAACGTTTATTCAGAAGAACAATGCGGACGTAGTGCGAGTGGTATTGAGAAAAAGGAAAGTGTCATCTTGTAGAGAGTTTTGCATTCGGTTATAGAGGAATTATTTCTGGTCTATTATTAGATAGCGAATTTTATATTTAGAGGGAAATACAATTTCTTTTTTTTTTTAAACCTGACCTTGTCCTGCTGAGGTCAATAGTGACCATGGTTTTGGAAAACAATGTTTTTTAAAAAACGTAAACATTCAACCTTAGATATCACCGATGGTATACGAGTAGTTTTGTTTGAAGTAAATCTTTCAAAATGTAAAAAGATTTTGATTTATGTTTAGTTTGTGTATGAGGTTTTCTGTTTTGTGACATTGAATGAAAAGCATTGGTTTCGTTTCGGGTTTATGTTGTACGTGACACGTTGGTTTCTAATTTTTTTATAATTCAAGTATTATGTTGTTTATTAGTGCACCTTTATGTCCCCGTTTATTGACATTTCTTAGGACACACTTATCCACATGTACATACATCTGTTTATGACCTTAGTACTTGCATGCCTGTGATTAAATGTATCTTTAACGAAACGATTAAAATACCGAGCGACGACCGCGGGGACAGTATTGACGTCATTGTAAAATAATTGAACTGATTAAAATAAAGTGGCCACCTTCGGAGCGTACAGTAATGGAATGGGACACATGTTTATAAATAACCAAATGCCTTAGTAGGGCTAGGTTAGAAGGGTCGTTTGCGGTAAATGCAATTTCAACCGGCTTCTGGGTCCATTGTCCATTGTGAATACCCTAGTTGTGCATGTCGAATCCTGAATTTAGCAAAATCATTTCGATCTCCTAATAAATCTCTAGGTCTGTGAGCGATATCTTAGCCAGGTCATCTAGCCAGTCCAAGAACCGTGCATAGAAGATGTGCTACAGATTCTATTTCATCCCCGTCCATACAACTTCTACAGAAGTCAGTTGTTAGGATGCCGTATCTCCCGGCCATGTTTCCTATTGTACAGTGTCCGCTTATAACACCGACGAGTACTTCTTCTCATATAGAAAGTAGGGATAATGTTCTTTTCTGATCGACCATGGGTCACAGATTGCGGGTTATGGCACAATCGCTAGCGTTGCGCCAACGATCCTCGGCTAAATTGGTGGTGGTGCGGTCTATTAATTTTGAGCTGTGTTGAAAGCCGGTAAGATCTGTCTTTCAGGTATTGTTATAATCCATATCGGAGCCTTTCCTGAAAGCTGTTTCCCTTCTATACCCGCATGGCCGGGTACCCATCAGAGTAAAACGGTGTCTGCTAGTCGGTAAGCATGCAAAGTTCTTCCGGGAAGACGCCTGCTCCAGTACCTTCCTCTGTTTTTGAGCCATCTGTGAAAATGGAAAGCTCCGATGTTGGCATTGTCGGAGTTGTTCCAGATCTATCTGTCTGGTATGGAAATCTTGAAGTATCTGATGAAGTCAAGCTGGTGTTTCTCGTAATCCGTGCAGGGCACGAGTCCTTTTCTGATTGAAAATGTTCAGTATGAGCGTGTGTCCAAACAAACGAGACCTCCAGTTTCTTATGGAGAGATCAATAGGTGGGAGGTGCAGAATCGTTTCTAAGCCAAGTTGCGGTGTGGACCTAAGCGCACCTGTTATACCTAGACAGGCTATTCTCTGTATCTTATTCAGATTTCTAAGGTAGGATTTGATGTTAGTCGCACCCCAACAGATTATTGACCCGCAGGTGAGGATTGGTCTGACAATCGCTGTGTACAGCCAGTATGTGCGGTTGTAACCCCCTTTTCTTTCCGAATGTATTCTTGCAGGCGTAGAATACATTGAGTCCTTTTTTCATTCTTTCTTCTGTGTTCCGTTTCCAGTTCAGTTTGGAATCGAATATGATGCCCAGATATTTGGCTTCCAAGGCGGGTGCCTGTGTAACTGTCTTTGTTACATGGCTGTTATTATTCCATCCGGTACCGCTGGTTTAAAGGGTTGGAACGATAATATTGGCCATGTTATTTTTTCCACGGTGGTGGAGGCCGCAATGGTTCCTAGTTCTTCCTCCAAGAGGTGGTGAGTATTGCTAGCCCGGTTAGGTGTTTGACCAGGGACACTTTTGCAGCGGGGGAAGTCAGTATTAAGGAGCAGTTCCAGAGTCTCTTGCCTATTGAAAGTCCAGCTATTAGTAGGGCTGCTGTGACCTCGATTTTTAAGAAGTTAGTTGCTACTTTAACTATATCTTATTAAAATTGAAAATGTCACTAATCGAGCTGGTTTAAGTTTAATTTTTTAAGTCGACTCGCCTTGTTTGAACCAAGGAAGAAGCGAAAAATGTCGGACATAGATAGCCTCTAGAATAAGATCGAAAGAAGCACGACAAAATGAAAGTTTTTCCGTGAATAAACAACAACGCCACTTAATATGTGTATAGATTTTTTTTCTTCAAAATAGTTGATTTTATTTACAAGTCTTACATCCATTTTGTTGTTTTTTGTTTTTAAATTTTTAGTGATAAAGCTGGCTTGGGAACAAACGCGAAATATTATCATCCCATCTCTTTTATAATATCAACATAATTATAAGAAATATACATACATACTATAATAAAATACATATAGTTGATTTTTAGACCTCATTTTCATTGATTTTTTGGCATGTACAAAAGTAATAATACTAGTAATAGATACAGCACTCTCAGGCGGTGTTAAACAAACCTTTGTTGTGGTTTTTTTCCATTTAGAACGTTTGTTATCGGTGCATATAGAAAGAAGTAAAAAGAAAAAAATAAAGCAACAAGTTACTAATAGACAAACAATAATCAATAATAGACTAAGAGCTGAGATTTCGAATGGCTCGTTGCAGTTCATGTCGTAGATTTATGTTTTAAGGCCACGTTGGTGTCGTTTTACACGGGCATATGGACCCACAGCTGGGTCCATAATAAAGTCATACAACACACGCACCCAGGACGTGTGCTGAGGCATAGAATCGTAAAATTCTGGGGCAATCTTCTTAACTTCTGGCAAGCGGCTGCCGGGCACGGCTGGGAAATCATGATGTTCATTGTGGTAACCGACATTGAATGTGATCCAATTAAGTGGACCATAGTAGGAGTAGGTTTCAAAGCCTTTGGCAAACATGTAATGCTCGGAAATAAAGTGTCCCGCAACTGGATGTGGACCCATGGCTAAGACAGACCCAACAAGGAGATACGCCAGAGCCTTGAAGCCAAAAAAGTACACGACGAGTCCATCAAAGGTGAGCTGAATGACCGCATTAATGAGTTCCATACGTGTTGGTGGCTTTGGATTGATTATCAGCGGTCGAAAGATGTAGAAAAACGGCTGTAGGCATACCCAGAGGAACTTTCCAAACGTCGTACAGAAGAGTTTCGCCTCCAATAGAGTTGGTATATCGGTGTCAATCACTTCGTCACCTTGGTATCTGAAAAAGTAGAGAAATTATTATTATTGCCATATATGTGTGTAAGATAAGATTTTCCGAACACTCATCGGGCAAATAAAAATTATCTGATCATGAATAAGGCGATATGGGGGCTTTTATCGAGCTGAACGTAGCATGGCATGTAACCGAGTATGCAGCTGTGCTAAGTGATAACGTTGATAACAACTATTGCGCGAGAAACCAAACAAAAAAACAATTAAAAAAGTGTCAATCGAAATTGTAAACACTCGACCGCATTCCTACGGGTATGGGCCAGAATGTGTTAATTCTATTATCCGCTTATATTTTTGCATTCATTTGGAACGAATTTAGTTAAGAGTTAAATAAGCTATTCTGCACTTCATAGTTAATTATTTCGCTATGACTACACGACAAGCAGTATTCATGCAAAATTCAATCAGAAATCAGATAAGATAGATGCTACATATGTGATCAGATAAAACAAAAAAAAAAAACTCCGCGCCACCGTGGCAACACAATGTTCTTGTATCAAATTGAATTAAAATCGCGACAAACAGGAGGAAACCTGCGAATGGTTATAATTTGCAACACGGTGATTGTAATCATTTGTTCTTTCTGCCATTCTCGCACGCACACACCCGCCTGATAAGCGAACCTTTTCCTGGTCACGTAATCTGATATACACCCCGTTACTCACTTATGGTGCTCCAAATGATATTTCCGGAACGATATGGACATAGGCAATCCAATTGGCAGATTGCAAATGAAACCCAAAATTCGATTTGCCAGCGGACGGCTATGACCAAACGCCAAATTATGGGATATTTCGTGCACGGCCAACATCAGTGAATGGTTAAGAATTCCACCGAAACAGTACGCAGTCAGAAATATTACCGGCCACGAACGATCTTTCATCAGGAACAACATTAGAATCTGTGTCAGGACCATTGAGCCGGCAACATACTTAAACTTGGGGTCATAGCCGAACAGTTTCTTAATCTGTGGGTACTTTTCGAGTATGAGTTTTCGGCGACTGGCGTGCGGCTCCTCCGTATACGACCATTCGAAGTCAGTCCGGGATACGTGCTGCCCCATTGTCCTGCTGCTCCTATTTTTCACTTAACTCACTCACTCTATTGATTTCAATTGAAAATGACTAATTTTCTTTAATTTTCTCTGGCGAAAAAATCCTCCTCCCCCTCGGTTGACCGATTAGAACGTCATGTGCCAGCGGTGGGTGGCGTTCGAATGAAATTTATATAAATGTCATCAAAAAGGGAGACCGATTGAATATAAAACGTCACAGCGGTGTTTGGTTGATTAGTTATTTTCCTCACAGAACAGTAAACACCTGCAAAGCAACGTAGTGAATAATAATATGATAACGTTTCAATGAATAATTATTTCTTATCGAATTCGGAACAAAAAATCCATTTACCTTGTGAATCATAGATTTTATTTTCTATCTTCTATCAAAAGAAAACGAAGATAACATACGAGCCGCTGTATTTTTGTGGAATGACAGTTTTGCACCATAAACGTCAGAACTTAAAGAATGCGAAAAATGTGTGTACACTACAAGACAAAACTTCCGAAACTATTTCAAATATTTATTATACATTTTTTTAAAGTATTTTTTAGGCAAAATTTAAAGTTGTTTAAATTTATTGCGGTCAAAATAAATCGATCCTCGGACGGTATTTTCTAACCAATGAATGACCTGATTTGTTTTGAATGAAAAATTGGGCAATAAGTGCACATTTCTTTAAACAAATATAACACAACAGCTGTTACTCTGATTTAGTTAGTTAATACATTTCCTGAGAAAATAGCCATAGTAGCCAATACACCATTACAAAAAGTTCCAACCACTGGCTACGTCACCCATGTGCCGGCTTTTCTCATCCATAATCAGTTGTGTACTGTATCCCAATGTTGATAACCCCATACTTTGTATGTCATGTTCTTTTTTCGGTAACTAAACTGTTTTCTACTGCGTATTTGAGCAAAACAAATCTCCCTCCATTAACAATATGCACCGACATATTAAGAAAAGAAATATTTATTAGTTTTTGATTACACAGTATAAATTTCTAATACTCAAATACCTATTGAAATGTGTTTACTTTTTTTATATTTAAATTTATATAATTTAGTTCAATATTCATATGTGTAAGTTGAATTACAGTAGAAAAAATATTCTAAACATTATTAGGAAAAAAAATAAAACAAAATAAAAACAAAACGAAAAGAAATCTGTTGAAAAACAAAAACTGTATTCTCTCATTTCCATGTTTATATTGTATAAATTATTTCTAGACAATGGGTGAATATGTTATAGCTTTTTATTATATTCAGATATTTATCTATAAAAAGCTTAAACAATTGTGTTGGTTTTTTTGTTTTTCTGTTTTTAATTTTACTTTTTTATAATGTTTAGTTGGAGCTTGTTGCTGTTGTTGTTGTTGTAACTGCTGGTGAGCGCACTTTTTTTTGTTTACAAGATATTGCGGCTACCCAAATAATTTAAATAAGATCTGCAATGTTAGCTGGCATTTCTTCAATAGTTGTGTGGTAGAATTGTTCAATATCCTTCAAGATCCGCCTGTCCTCATCTGTAATGAAGTTAATGGCTACACCCTTGCGACCGAAACGACCACCACGTCCAATTCTAGGAGGGAAATAATAGGATTTAAGAACTCAACGTTTAACCGCCGTCTCAATTAATCTTACCTGTGAATATAGTTTTCGCGATTCGATGGCAAGTCATAGTTGATGACTAGCGAAACTTGCTGAACATCAATACCACGGGCCAACAGATCGGTTGTAATCAAGACACGGGAAGAACCCGAACGGAATTGTTTCATAATGATCTCACGATCCCTCTGTTCCATGTCACCGTGCATTGCCGACACAGTGAAATTGTGATCGGTCATTTCTTGAGTAAGCTGGTCGACCTGTAAATTATTGTTTCACATGTCATGTTTCGCTGCTTTATAACAATTTGTTGGTACACCCACCTTGCGCCTAGTGTTGCAAAAGATTACCGATTGGGTAATGGAAAGTGTATCGTATAAATCACATAATGTACCCAGTTTCCAGTTCTCCTGTCTTACGTTAACATAGAACTGCTTGATACCTTCCAGGGTTAATTCCTCCTTCTTGACTAAAATGCTTACTGGATCACGCATGAAACAACGACTCACATCTAACACATCCGGTGGCATTGTGGCGGATAACAGGATGACTTGGACATCATTTGGAAGCATCTTGAATACATCCTGAATTTGATCCTTGAAACCACGTGATAACATTTCATCGGCCTCGTCCAACACAAAGAGTTTGATGCTGCTGGTACGCAAAACCTTACGATTAATCATATCGTACACACGACCTGGTGTGCCGACAACAACGTGGCAACCGCTCTCCAAGCTGCGAACATCCTCGCGGACATTCGTTCCACCAATGCATGCATGACTGAAGACTTTCATGAATTCACCAAGTGCGTTGACAACACGTTGAATTTGGCTAGCCAACTCACGAGTTGGTGCCAAAATGAGTGCCTGGCAATCGCGAATGGACGTATCTATTTGTTGCAGGATGGCAATGGAAAATGTTGCAGTTTTTCCAGTTCCTGTAAAATTTAAATATACATATTTAGGATTTTTATAGGAGTGGCAATTGTCTTATTTGTAAAACAAAATCTTTGTTTATAGAAGACTTCGATTGCATTCGTTGCCTGCCAGTTGACTTGAATTCCTCATAAGTAAACAACTCACATTTCACAAACAAAACAAAGCAAAATAGTCGAACGTTTTTGGCGGCGGTCAAGTCAGTTTATTGTGACGATAAAATGGATACGAATGTGTAAAAAAAACCATTTCCTTCGCAACTCTTTGTGCCAAAAAGTAAGGATAAATTTGCTTGATTCAGCGCAACAATGCTTTTGAGTTTTTAATTATTAATCATAACACAATAACCACAAAATAATTGACGCCCGAGAAAATAAACGATTTCGAATTGTTTACAATAAAAAAAATTGTCTATTGAGCACGCATATATGTATGTATGTACATTATATACAACAACCAACCAGCTTTGCTTCTCAGACAAATAAATGTTGCACATATTGCACGTAGGTATGTGCATACATATATATATGTATGAGTACGCCAACTTTCACAAAGCGATAGCAACTCATACTTCATGCGATAATGAATCGAAAAAAAAATTATTTACATTTCATAGCCACGGCGATTTCAAATTGCTAATTCATTAGAAAATATGCATCTACTGTGTATACTTGGGAAAACACCGTCCATTAGCATTAACTAAAGTGAATCATTCTTATTTTCAGGTACAGCGCAAGGTTTGCTTTATTAATTAAAAAAATAGATTCTCAAAGAAACAAAGTAAATTTGCACTCCATTCGCAAGTTTAGCAAATAAATAAATGGAATATGAAGTTCACCCTCAACTTGAAATGACCTGAAGATATAGTCAGCACTTTGTTATTGTGTGTGCATTGAGCGGCACTTTTTTAATAGTCTCGGTAGCGTCATTTGATGGACGCGTCGATTTTACAGGTATTCAGAGGCAAATTTCTCTATGAAAGTTTTTTTCACCCAAATTGAACAATAGAAGTCGAATTCTTTTTCTCTAGCTTACCAGACTGGGCCTGTGCGATGACATCACGACCTTTAACGCAGGGCATAATAGCTCGCTGCTGTATAGCGGATGGTTTCTCAAAACCGTAGCCATAAATACCGCGCAGCAACTCCTCCTTGAGGCTCATATCATCAAAGTTGTCGTAGACCTCATCCCATGTAGATTCGATCACACCCTCGGGGTCCATACCACTGGGTCCATCATGAGTCAATTCGGTACGATCATCCCTGTGCAAAACAAAATTCATATTTAAAAATCAAAAACTTAATATGTACATATTTTTAATGTATTCTCAATCAATCGCCATTTTTTGCATCTGCCAGTTTCATTTCATACACGTATGAAGTGAGAATTCGTACAGGGTACATAATCAGAAGTACAAAAAAAAGTGGCAGGGAGTACATAGTACAAAAGAGAATTAATTATGCAGACATTATACTTTTCCATTATTTTTTAATTTAATTGTATTCATCCACTTTGAGATATTATCACAAGTTCAGACTCAGATCTATGGCGAAGAATGAAATTGTATATAGATAGCAAAAAAAAAAAGAAGTAAAACACGAAGAAATTTTTTTTTGTTGGTTCATTCTAGAGCAAGAAAAAAAATACATCGATCGACATTTTTTACACCTAAGAAATTTGAAATTAACTTTTTCGGGTCTAACTTGGGTCTGTGGCAAATACAAATTTAGTAAAACAATAGTAGAGTATATAATCTGTAGATTTTAATATTTTTAAATAAATTTTATATTAATTTTACGCACATTTTACGAGTTTAATTTGGCACTTTTCACACACGTGCTGTTTCTGATTTGTAAAAACCAAGCGAAAGGCTCCATCTTGCCGAATTCTGAGTCATTTGCCAATCGAAATGTTCGTTCAGTTTTCACAGGTCGTTTTGTCGTCGTCTTTCGGTCAATTGTGGTAGCACTGAAATTGTTGCATAGTTCAGTAACAAAAAGTAGAGATTTATTTTATTTGCGAAATTTGTCACTGAACGTGCAGTAACTCTGCATGTGCGATGGAATCATTAGTTACCTACCTATACTATGCGTGTTCCATTCGTGCATATTGAATGGAAAAATAAGTTTTAGAAGAAGAATAGTAATTTTTCAACATAAATTTATATTCCGCTGGAAAGCTTTTTCCTCTTGAAATATCACAGCATTGATGCATTGAATTGTGATAGGAGTGATAAGTTCGGTGAAACCAGAAAAGTGCTTAGCTCCAATTTGAGTAAAAGAGATTTAAACGGCAAATATTAATAAGCTCGATATCTACCACTTTGGACTGTGAGAATCCACTAATAACCCCAATTATTTTTCTATCGATGATTTAGAATTTAGTGTTAATTCCATATTCAGTGTATTTAGTAAGAAAAATAATGATGATGTGTAAATCCAATCCTGAAAATGTCCTAATATGGAGTTACACAGTTTTCTGGTTTCGCCAACGATAACAGTGGGTCAATTCAAAAGGATCGAATGCAATCCAACAATAAAAAAACCATTCTCAACTATTGTCCCATTTTTTCGAAATCAATGCTTCGTTAAAAGAAGAATTAAACACACATTTGCATATAAACTTAATGATAAGACGTCACGATGTTGTGAAATTTTTAATGTCTAAAATAACTACTGCTTCGAATGAAATAAAATAAAATCTTAAACACTTCTCGAGCTAATATGCTTTCTTCTTTACAAATTGCCTCAAGACTTTAAAGGCTTTTGTTAATTTCATAACAATTAAATATTCATATTTTAACATAGCTTGGCACTACTTTTACGCATAACCGATAGGAGCAACTACAGTCGAAGCCCTATTTATAGCTTTATTTAAAAAATAATAAATAACAAATGTTTAATTTTTTGGTGATTTCATATTTTTCAAATTATGTTGTGTGAACTTGTGCATTTGCACGTGGGGAATAGGCTATTCACACCGTGACAAAAATCTAATTTCTTTGCGAATTACAAAATTCGGTTCGAAATGACATATGATACTGAAATTATATAATTTCAACCTAATTTCATTGAAATTCGTTCCAAATTAAGGAGCTCATAAACCGAAGCGGTACTCGGTAGCGATAGCGGTACCGGTAGAGACGCGGTAGCGGTATACCGCCAGTCCGTGCACACACACAAAAGCGATATTCGTAGAATTTAAACTTTTCCCTTTTTAGCACTAGGAACACTCACTGTCTTTTGATTGATTTCGGTGATCTAAACATAAAATAAAAATTATTCAGTATTAAAAAAAAAAAATATCACTAATTTACGAGATGTTTAGTGGTTATTTCCGAAAATAAATTATAGGGTTGAGATGACATTTGTCAAAGCCAATAGGTGCGTTCAGCACATTTAAAAGTGAAAAAAAAAAAAAAACAAATCAAAAATGTAATAACATCTAAAACAGAAATATCTCTTGAAATGGTTTAGAAAATATGGGAAGTTATCCGGGAAAGTTGCAGTTGCACGCCGCATAGAGGCACTCTGATCACCTAAATGTGACGCCAAAGGCCGTCGGCCCAATGAGCCTTATACCTGTCCATTTTTTGTTTAGCTCCGCGCGCATTGGGGCGGGGCACTTTTTTACAGTTGGCTCTATAGTTGACTTGATCTCCACGCGCCTGCCTGATAATTGTTGAGATAATCTGAAAACCCCACTCGAAAAGTGAAAAGTGGTATTTTAACATACTAACTCGGGGCAGCGCTGCAATTATCCAATGTTTGCTATATAGTCGACTTTATCTACCTTACTTTTTAAGAATAACATCCTATTATTATACCTATACTTATGTACATAAAAAAATAATTTACTATTTAATAATTTTATAACAGAGCACCGAAATCGATACGTTAATAGGTACTGAACGCATCCATTCACGATATTCGCGATCTTAGGTGTGAACACTTTATATTTGAAACTCGAAATTTTCGTATTTTGACGCTAGTGTGAATAGCTTATAAGATTCGATTCTGCAAAATAGTGAGAAATGAACGTTACAAATTTTGAACTTGATTTTTTACAAAGTGTCAGAAGTGATGGACAAAGTTGTCGTTAATCGAGGCAAGGCGGGAGTTTTAAGACGACTTCAGTGTGAAACGCAAATAAATTTAAACGAAAGGACTGTAAACAAATCTTGACTAGATTTCTAGTTCGCCCTTCGGTATATTTTGGTATTATCAGACAACAAGGTCCGCGTCTAGAGGATGGATGGATAATAATTTATATTTTGACATCTCAATGAATCAATCAATCGCAACAGTCTTCAGATATAGTTGCGAAAGTAAAATGTATAAGATATTTTATCATAATTTTCTTATCCTGCAGAGTTATATTTATCTTATCACATTTCTTATCCCACATATGATTTGGGATTGGCATCACTAGCCCGAACGCATACGTTGCGTCCTCTATTGGTTTCACTCCAATAACCGGTTCGATATAGTATTTTTTTCTTCTTTTTTTTCGTCCCATCTTTCGTTGGTAAAATACCAATCTACTACAGTAGAGTTTCAGCCATAGTCATTTGCAGCCGACATCTCACTGTGTAAAGTTTCGTTAGTCATCCCGTGGTGTGCCATTTTCGATTTTTTCTACCTAAAAGTTCATATTTAACAAAAGCAAAGCACCTCGCTTCGCTGCATTAAAAGCATTTTAATTTTCGTAAATCAATGTAGGTGTTTCCTTTAGTTAATTTTCCATCAATTTTTATTAAAAAGAAAAAAAAAATTGCAAAAATTTCCGATAATTTATGTGCATATATACCTACTACACACGCATACATTCAGTCTACGTATATCTAACTTGCAAAAGCGAGACAGCATACGTTATCGATGTGTATATTGCTATGTAACTAAAAAGAACAAAATATATATTTTCGGAAAAGAAAAAGCAGGATTCAAATCCAGTATAAAATCAGTGAAAATTCAGTTTTCTTTCCCAATTTAAACTACGTTTTTGAATTTGAATTTATGTTTGCCAATAGAAAGTAATTTTTTTTCTGTATTTAAAACGAACAACAGAATAAATAAAATACACACATCAACATGAGCTGGCAGGATTACGTCGACAACCAACTCTTGGCCTCGAAGTGTGTTTCAAAAGCGGTCATCGCCGGGCACGATGGTAACATCTGGGCACAATCTCCTGGTTTCGAGGTAAGTACCAACAAAAACAAAAAAAGAAGTTTGGTCTTTGAAAAAAGGAATGATTTTCGATATTTGTCGGCTTTTGGGGATTCTGCAAATGTCTGAAATTGTCACCGCTAAATACGCAAGTTCAAGGGTGTGCCGGTATCGCATTTTCTTTTTTTCTTCTCTTCATCCTATCAGTGTATACTCGTATTCATTCGTTGGGTTCTCTTGTTCCTTCTTTGGTCGGTTCGGTATCGGTGTACAATTCAGCAGAGCCAACTCTCACTCAGCAATGGTGCTAGTGTTAAGGGTGTGGGGGTGGGGTGCTGCTGCATACAGAGTGCGAACAGGAGTTCGCGTGGAAAAACGTATCTTTGTGCAAGAGGACTACGAAAATCGTGTGCATGTGCCGCGCGCTGCCGGGTTTAGTTGAAAGGGTGTGTGGGATATCCACACCGCGAATTAATGATTCAACATTTGATAGTTATCTACATACATATGTACATAATATGTATATCTGTATGATTCTGTCGCGCTGACTATCTACATATAAGTATTTTATGTACTAGTTTTCTGAGGAATGAATCATTTTGAGAAAAAAAAAATTGCTGGTCCCTTTCTCTGTCTCCTTCTTTCTCCTTGTTTTTTTTTTTTTTAATTTTTGTTTGCTGGCAACTTCCAGTGTTTTAGCACTGAACGACGGCAAACAAAGCAGCAGAAATGATTTGATATTTGATTTTTCTTATCAAAAGAGTGGTGGACTGGTGGGCCCTGGGTGTTTGCATGTATAGCGAAATTCGATATAAAATGGCTGCCGGAATGGAGTTGTGAGTTGTGACTGATTGTTCGCGCAGAATTTTATCACCCAACACAAGCGAGTAACAGAGATAGACTTCTGTTCGTCGTCCACATCACAGATTGTTCATACTACATACATATGTTGCTGCGGCGGTCGCTGGATTCTTCTGGACGAACAGAACGTTTGGCAACAGTTTTTTTTTTAAATATTAAAAGCAAAGCAAACAGTTATCAAAAAAAAAAATTGATTTGCACTGCAAACTAGTTAAAAGAACAGAAACGGAGGCGGCTAAGACTGGTAAAGAGGAGAAAAAAATGTAAACAGTATTGCCAGATACATGGGAAAAGTGTGGTAGCACACCATAAAAGGATCCATAATGATATGAAATGGAATGACCTTCTCTCCCCTTTGAATTGAATATTATATACATATATGTATGCACGTATGTAGGCATAAACATAAACTATGACTACGACGGGTATGGAGAGAAGGATCCTTCTTTGTTTACGGCCACGGCACCGCGTGTTTTTAGGGTGGGGTGCTACTTAGTGTACATATATTATTTACTTCTGCGGAAATAAAAAAAAGTCCAACCAACCACAACTATAGAATTCGGTGTGATATGATATCTTGAAATTGACGGGGAATTTTTTTTTAATTTGAATATTAGCTTATTGGTTAACTCGAGAGCAATGATGGATTCATTCTGTATGGGGATTTCATCATAATAAAGCTACTTTGTACAAACGCTGAATCTATTTTTGAATGCATATGTATTTCGAGTGAACAAGTAATGTCATTTGATCCAAAATCTAAAAATGCCAAGTTATCCTTTTTGTACTTCACAAAGATGATAATATGTAAGCAATATTATGTAGAGGTTCTTATTTTCTTAGTGAACATGTGACCGAACAAAATGTACAAACATGTAAATAATTTTGGGAAGTGTTTATAGTCCAAGTTATTTTCTTTGACAGCTTGTCGAATGAATGGATAACTTACCATATCTACATGTGCATATTGAATTAGAAAAAAAAGAAATACATATTTCGAAATTGAGTAGTAAATCCACCACCACGTAACCTTGACATGCTCATAATGGAGTTAACATCTTTTTGCTGTTTGCCTGTTTCATAAAAAAAAAAAACTACTTCCGCTGACGTTTATTTTTATCGTTTTTTTTTCTCTTCGTCACCATATTCGTTTTGCATTTTTAAAATAAACGCTCCTTCCTCTCTTATACGGAGTACTACTCGGCTTAAACAAAACCAGCATAGATTTTAAAAGTGGGTAATAGAAGAGTTTGGGAAACAGCAGGGTGTATCAAGGTCCAGTCGTGTGACCGACACAAAGGGAAAACAGATAGTAAATTTAAAATTCCGTAATTTTTTTCACCTGTTTCACTGACTACACCCATATAATATAGTTCATTTGTTTATGTATACTTTCTCTTTTTCTAATTTTAGGTGACAAAAGAGGAACTCGCAAAATTGGTTCAAGGTTTCGAAAAACAAGACCTCCTCACCAGCGGCGGTGTTACGCTAGCCGGCCAGAGGTACATCTATCTGTCTGGAACTGACCGCGTAATACGTGCCAAACTAGGACGAAGCGGTGTTCACTGTATGAAAACGCAACAAGGTTCGTATACAAAGAAATGTAATCGCTGTTGTCATTCGCCACTCTCGGGTCATTAGACTATTGAGCATAGCTAATAATACCCCGATGATGAATAATTTAAAATTTAATTTCATCTCGTGCTCTCTTTTTTGTTGTTGTAGTATTTATAGCAATAACCTTGTTGATTTCTGGATTCATTTAAAAAGCAAAGCCTTTAATGGCGACAATACAATGTGTGTAATATAACGTGTTTTTTTCTCTTTCCCCATTTTTCTCTATTTGCAGCTGTAATTGTTTCTATCTATGAAGACCCGGTACAGCCACAACAGGCTGCTTCCATTGTAGAGAAACTTGGAGATTATCTCATTACTTGTGGGTACTAGAACAAAAAAATAAAATACATTTTAATATCTGCTATGGAATAAAATAAAAAAAAAAAACAATCTAAAAAAGAAAAACAAAAAACTGCAATTGTGAGAATAAATCATTTATAATTTTTACGATGTGTTGTGTCAACTTTTGCTAATCTTACTACTTGAATCGTATCGCTTTTTATGTTCTATCATTTGATACAAGAAAAAAAAAAAAAACACGAAAAAACAAGAAATACAAAAAAAAAATACATAATATTTAATATAATAAAAAAGAAATTCAATGTGTATTATTTTCATTTGCTGCTGAGCGCGACAAAGGAAAAACGAAAAAAACAATTTTAAGTATAGTTGTATTTAATAAACAAAAAAATAAAAATACATAATAATATAAAATAATGATAATCGCGGGGAGTCCATAACCATATTCTCTTTTAATCGTAGGCCATCATCCGTTTTATACATACAAAAAAAAAAAAAAAAAATCAAACAAAGTAAATAAAATGAAAACGAAAAAAAGAATATAATATCAATAAAAAATAAGATTGCCCAAATTTCCCATGTGTTTTTGCTTTATACAACTCATACACTTTCTATTGCTAAATAAAAGTAAACTGGAACATTTTCCATCAAATAATATTTCTCATTATTGTATCGATAGTTTTTCGTTTGTTTCCTGTTGAGCTGTTGCTGCTTTGTTTTTAATTTTTTTACTTACTACTACGCCCTGTGACACGCCCACTTTTCTTAATTCCTAAACTAATTTTTCCTTCTGTTTTTCTTATTTAAAAAAAAAACGCTAAACACGAAATATTGTATTTATCTTAGTCGTAATTTGTATAACTTTTGTTTTTTAAATACATTATTTTAGTTATTAGAGAAAAGAGATTAAAAAAAACATAACGAGAGCGAAAGGCAAGAATAGTAAGTTTTTTTTTTGGTTTTTTTTTTTTTGTTTTGAGATTTCTAAATTTAAAAATAAATACATTCATGATCTGTTTATTTTTATTTTCTTTTTGTAAACATATAAACTTGTATGAAACGTATAAATAATTTTTCGCTATTAGTTTGTAAACGAAAAGAAAAACAAACAAAAAAAAAAGAAAGAAAAAAGAATAAAATAAATTTTTAAATAATTTTTAATCTCGCTTTGTATCTTTGGAAATTGATCGGAATCCGAACAGGAAAAGTTATAATTATTTATCAAAAATGTTCAACAAACACCAGCGTAATGGAGGACTTGCTTAGGTGGCGCTACAGTCCGGGGTGGACCAAGGCCTCGACCAACAACCTCTTCCAGTTAGCCCGGCCGGAGCGTTGATCTCCATACGCTCTATATGTCCTAGCCATCTTAAACGCCCAATGCGCACTTTTTTTGACCAGTTCAATGTCGTTGGCTCAGTTCGTGGTTCTCCTCCAAAACCCGTCAACGCAAACGGGACTGAAGGAGGATTTTTCTCTTGAAGCGACCAACGATATCTTCATCCGCTTTCGATAAAGTCCGTGCTTCAGCTCCATATAGCAAAACTGGGATGATAAGAGGCTCCTTATTCGATCGGGAAAGGGCTTTACTACTCAATTGCCTTCTTAGCCCAAAGAAACAGCGATTGGCAAGAGTAATCCTTCGTTTGATTTCCGACGAGATGTAATTTTTTGATGTTATATAACAGCCGACGAGGTAAACAAAGTCCTCTACTACCTCAAAAACTTAGAAAACGTGCTTGAGAATTGTATGAATTTCATGCCGTGGTCGAGTGGTCGTCTTCTACAGTCTAGGAGTAGTAAATCGCCGATTACTCAACAGCAAAAGACATCATCAGCTGCTTAAAATGCATGGTTGCCTATGCTGAATTTTAAAATGTTTAGCCATTGGAATTTCGGAGTCTAATCTTACTTCTGATCGACTTTGCATGTTTGTTTTTTATTTTTTTTATTTATTTTTCTTTTATTCATTGTAACAACACTGACTAACAGCTGGGTGTTGCTCTTCCCTCGTACATACATAAATGCCTATATTTAGTAGCCTTTACTAGTGTGCGCTTTTCCTACGTTATGAGCGTTTTTGTGTGCCAATTAAAATTGCTGTAGACTATAAAGCGTGTGCGATAGAGAAAGATTGAAGTAATAGAGATGAGGCTTTGTAAAGAGATATACAAGGTCTTGTAGTATGCTTGAATGTAGTTACAAGGTTACTTACTCATTGCCGCCAGCATAGAGGCTACTATGAACAGATTAGAGACGAGAAAAACGAGTGTAAATACTACTGGGGGTGAATGAATCACATCGGATTCCCCATAAACAAAACACGACACAGCATTAGACATGGTCTCGTATTTGTTCTCGTCATCTGATCGACATTACCTTTAGAGTATACAAGTACAGTATCAGAATCGCCATCGCTTAACAACGTACACGAGTACTACTCGTATGTGTATTCAACAATTGCACTTGTGCTTATTTTGTCTGGTAAGAGTGTTCTATGCGATGATTAACGAATTAAGTAGCTGAATGACGATTACAAATTGTTTGATGTGAGACGCATACTAATAATAGAGGATGATACGAGTATGTGCTTTATTTTTTTTTTCTAGTGACTAAACGAAATATCTTAATATCTGCAAATTAAAATCGTTTAACTGTGTATAGGTGCAGACCTCCATACTTTGAAAGAAGGCAATGACTTCCTGCGATAAGAAGTCTGGGTATTGAGTTGCTTGATAACACTATACCCACTTGAAAGAAATATTTGCAGCAATTTAGTTTCATTTATTTTTTCTAATTTGACCGATAAAATCTACACTCTCTTTCTGTCTCTATGCGCGCAATAACTTTACTCTCAATCATCATATCGTTTTAGAATGAGAATTTTTAATGAAGTTTTATGGAATCATATTAAAATAAAGAATACAATGATTGGCTTGACTCATTAATGTTTCAGTGTTAAGCGTTAATTTTTTCAGAAGAAAGAATTTTTGTCTAATGCTTTAAAATTCGCCGCCAGGAGATAATAAATAATGTATAGTCTCAATCTCAATTCTGTTGCTTTTGCTGTGAGTCATTGATAAATTTAAGTGTGTGTTTCCTTTTTTATTTATTATTTTTCGAGTGAAATTTGAATTTGGATGTTGACTCGACTGTAACTACAAAGAGAACAATATGTGTGAACGCGGGACTGTGAAGCAAAGAGAACAGATGTTGAACATGAATTGTAAGCTCGAAAATATGGAGTGTGGTTGAAGAATTGAAGTGTGAAATGGAATGTCTGTTGGTTGTTTTTTTTCAACATTTTTTTAGGTGAATAACCCCTAAGAGCTACTTGAAGAAGAGTAGATGCAGGGTAGTAGTCAAGTCGTCGAATGTGAAATAATTTTAGCAGTTTTTTTTTCTGCCATTATGAAAATAAATGTGTTTTGGCGACGAGGATATAAAGAACCAGACTTTAAACCGAAAGCAACAATGACAAGAGTTTCGGATAAAGTTTAATTGAGTATGAAACGATACAAAGTTTCGTCACCTCACGTTGTTTCCTATTCTATTCACCGCTGCGGGAAGCAATACGTATGAAAATGTCACTCAATGATTATGGTAGGTACAATTAAATACGGTAGAAAGGAAATATATGACATGTCAGTGACCGTAGAGGTAAACCGGTTTACGAGTAGTTTTCTCGAATTAAATAGACACAGGTTCATTGTGTCACATATGTCGAATGATAATTAACGATTGAATGCGAAAGTTTGAAGATAAAGGCAGTTGCATAAAACACCAACGTTCTGCTTTGCGGATTAAACTAAACTAAAGAGCTGCATCATCCATTTTCGCTTTGTATACGCAACGCACTTACATAGTTCTTTGGACGAAAATGAGAACACGGAAACTGGGTTCTGCAAAAGTCAACCTATTTAACTTTACAGCAATAAGTAAAGCTACCCACTCATACAACAGACCCGAGTTTCCTTCGCCATCCGTCATTACACGCAATCAGTATAGCTACACCCATCACCTTAGAACCATGTTCTTTTGGCTGTAGAATATACTTCTATATGAATGGAAAGCCAAATATGTATATTTAGGAGGTGAACGCACTCACGTTGTATGGACAATGCCAGCGCTTCAAAACAGGATGAAATGAAGTACGCCACCTTCACCGAATCATCACGACAATCACGATTTCTAAGAAGGCCATCAATGTGCGTATATGTACAATAAAAAAGAGCGCGTCCTTGGGATTGATAATGAATCATTAACCTGCTTATTGCAATCTCAAGTAGAGTACATACATAATGTATGTATGCATATCTGTCCACAGCAAAGTACACCACGTTTTGTCCAGAAAAAAATTGATTCTCTCTGGTGTCAATCGAAACATGTTGACGAAAGCGCTTTTCTGAGCTGTTGTTCCATTCAATTGCAAAAGAAAAACAGAAATGAACCTCATTGCAAATATGAAATCCGATCGGTTATGATAATTTCGTCCATTGAAGCAAAAATTGGCTATTGCCTAATGTAGGGTCAGAGCACCACCGAATTGGGCCATGCGATTTATTCCTCAACTTCGATTTGTTTTGTAAGGTGGTTGCTTCAACCGTTCGTATCCGTTCTCAGGTAAACATTTATTAGTATTTCTAGATTTCGGAGAATTCCGAATTTTGTGTTAGAAATTTTGGTGTAACTATTGGTTTTCTATTTGTTTCTCTGCGCCAGAATTATATAAAAGGAGGATTCTAACGAAATTCCGGATACAGTTGAGCGAAGTTAAATCGATCGATATGAAGTTCCGGGTGATTGTTGTGCTTTTAGTATTGGCGAGTGTTTGGTCGGCCCAGGGTGAATTTGAATTGGAATCCTTGTCGGAGTACCAGCCAGCTGAAGTGCGACGAGACAAGAGAACGCTGACGACGATTTGTGTGGAGATAAAGCCAAGCAGTCCTTATGAGGAGCCATATTTTATGTGCAAGGGCACTGAAATGCCGCAGTTTTCTAAGGGTCCATCTGGTTACTCATCTAAGCCAAGTTACAAGCCGAAACCATCGTCGTCGTATGAAGATAGCGATTCATATCATTCGGGAGTGAATAGTGATTACCATGGACCAGTGAAGACGGACTATCATCACGAACCGTCGAAGTATGGTAAGCCAACGAGCTATGATTCCGCACCGCATTATTCAGAGTCATCGAAACCGACTTCTGACAAAAAGCCAGCATACTCTGATCATAGTACATACTCGAGTTATGAAGCTCCAAAGCCGACCTACAGTACCAAGCCTTATGCAGTTCACCACGACAGTCATGATGAATACCCCAAGGTGCCCGTCCATAAGCCAACATATGAAAAGCCAACATCGCATTACGAGCCTACACATTCGATCAAACTGCAACCGTACAGTCACGAGAGCCAATCATACGGACATAGCCAGCCATCTGAGTACTCCAAACCAAGCTCCTATGAACACGGCAGTTCCTACAACGCAAAACCATCGTACAGTGAAGGAAGTCATTCGAAACCTTCATACGGACATTCTGGATCTTCTTATACTCCTTCAACGAATTCAAAGCCGAATTCATATTCTGCTCCGGCATCATACGAACATTCAGATCACATATCACCTTATCACTCGAAGCCTTCATACAGTGATTCATCGTCCGCAAAACCGTACTCCAAGCCAACACACGATCACCCAGCTAGCTATAGCAAACCAGCCTATGCTCCAAGTGAATACAGTAAACCTGTGAAACCATATGCACCGCCAGAGAAGGGATATTCTAAGCCTCCAAGTTATCGTACGATGGGTGATGATATGATGCAGCCAATGTGGGATGTGCCATCGCAAGGTATACCAGCCGATGGCTTTGGATATCGCATACCAATGGAGCATTACAACTTTGAAACTCCGCGAATGATGGAACAAGAACAGCCCCATTATACGAGTTTTGATGGCCCCGTGAAAATGGAACTTGAACGAGACGCACCGACATTGCAAGCAGCTTATCCATACGCTCCTGCTGTCTATGGTCAAGATGTTCATCCAACTTACCCAGCTGCTCCTGCTCCTGCTTACCCTCAATCATACGCTCCGCCGCAAATTCATGGACCTGGCATGCAGCCCATCGTACATCCCACGCCAATGTATAATCCCTCCTGCCCAACATCATACCTCTACAGTAGTTGGCAGCCAGCAATTGTCTCTCTTCCGTGCTACTCTCAACCTGGTTATGGGCAACCGGTGTACGGTCAACATTTGGGGGCTCCACCTAGTTCCCATTTGGGTGCTGCACACCAGTTTTATCCCTCAAACATAAATCCGCTGCAAGATCACAGCAGCGCCCGTTCTGAAGGTAAATTAGAACAACATAAACTCATAGAAGATTCTTCCACATCTCTAGAATCCGAAGAAGATGACAAAAAGCCCAGCACCGCTAGTGAAACCAGTCATGCGAAACCAAAAAAGATAGAAGTTCCGCAAAAACCCGAACTGACAGAGGAGAAGCCAGCTGAGAAGAAAACTGCAAATCTGGAAATCAGCACCGATAAACCAAAAGAAGACCAAGGTACCGTGGCAGCTGCTCCCAAAGCCACTAAAGGGACAGATACCGAACAGGCATACGAAGCGATGATGAGGATGGCGAAAATCGCCGCTCAACTTAACAAGGACGATTCAATTCAGGGAGGTAATCCGGGATCAACAGTTCCAGGAAGTGATAAGTCTTCAAAACAATTCTCCCGCCAGCAGTAGGTAGTGGTTCTATTTTTATACTTTTTATACGAAATTGGTCTAAATAAATTATTAAAAATACAAAAAAAAAATATTAATGTTTTTTTGTTGTTGGAATTGGCTTTATTTCTCTGTTGTTTCTTTTGTTTTGTATCGCCGGAATCCACTTCCGTTTTCGATAACCCTCCGCCCAAGTCATACATTTTACATCGACACCGACATCTAATGATTCACCATCCGCATCCAAAGGAAGAAGGAACCAAAGGTAAGGCAAATGATCGCGTGGGCTTCCCATTGCATTCAAGACACGTCCGCATCTTTTATCGTGTATCGTTTTTGGTATAGACACTGTGGTGCTAGCCATCCCTGCCTGGCATTGATGATGTACGAGTAGAATTGCCAATTTGAATTGCCGTGTAAGTGAGTATTTCGACATCATAAGGCTATTGCCCTAATTTAGCTTCCTGTCATCGACCATCGGTGTTTAATTCCAAAAAAAAAAAAGAAAAAAAATGCAAACAATGGACTTTGATTTCAACAGAGGAAAGGTCATGCAATTTTTTTGCCTACGATTGAAAAAAAAAAACAATTTAATTTGGAGCACATTTGTGGGGTTTTTTTGGATCGTAACTCTAACCTGAGTTGACGAAAAATCAAAAATAAAATAAATAAAAAAATAGCAACCCATCGAATGCAATTAACAATAACTACAAGTAGTAGCTTTGAGTAATCCAACGAAATTGGATGCGGATAGGGAATTAATTTCCGTGTTTTTTTTTTTGTTTGTGTCTTGTTTTCCTGAATTCCGCGCTATGAAAATTATAGTGATAGTGTGGCTCTGCTGTTTAACCCAAGTATCTTTGTCTCAAGACTTGTATGAATTCCCTCAGCCAGGACTAGACAATTGCTATTGCATCGATACGTATAAGACGGATTTTGGACCCGGCGATGAACTAGTTCGATCGGAGCGTTCATTTTTGAAGAAGCTATTTAAGAACTGGGGAAAATGGTTCCACGACGATTGTGTTCAGTGTTGTCAAAATAATGCGGATTACAGTGGCAGCACGGCGGGCAACGGCGATGTTAAGACCAACTCTTACGATTATAGTAATGATTATAATAATAACTATCAGTCGTTATTTAGGCCACCAGATATTCCCGAAGGCAGCCATGGACACATTTATTTGCCAATTCCGCATCCACATCGGATTATGACCCACTTGCATGGCTATTTCAATCGTCCCTATCGACGTGGTGGTTCTAGTTCTGCCAATACATACCCACCCAAGGAAGCTTATGTAGAGGAGAAACCAGTGGTTGCAGTTGTAGAGGAACCGGCTGCCGTTTATGAGGAACCAGTGGTAGTACAGGTGCAGGTAGAGGAAGTGAAGCCGGACTACACCGAAAAAGATGATCAATCATCAGAAGAAAGCACAGAGAAAAAGGACGACTATGATAGTAAGAGTGATTACAAGGAAGAGAAGAAGGACGACTATGATAGTAAGAGTGATTACAAGGCAGAGAAGAAGGATGAGAAACCGTATGCTGTCCAAACACCAGTTACTACACAGATTATTCAACCCATTGTACCGATTGTAGCTCCACCAATGTACATTTACCAGCCCCAGTATTATTCACCGCAACCAGTTTCATATGGTTCTTTGTATCAAGCACCAGCGCCGATGTCTTATGCACAATCATACTCTCCACCAGCAGCTCCATCATATTCACCACCAGCGGCACCATCATACTCTCCACCAGTAGCTCCAGCATATTCACCACCAGCGGCACCATCATACTCTCCACCAGCAGCTCCATCATATTCAGCACCATCATACTCTCCACCAGCAGCTCCATCAAATTCACCACCAGCAGCTCCATCTTACTCTCCACCAGCAGCACCATCATATTCACCACCAACGTACTCACCACCTTCGCTGCCATACTCATCTCTAGAATCATACGGCCCACCGTCATGTCCTTCGAACTGCGGTCTTTCACCGAATTACTTCAAACGAACATACTCAACATCTATGACGTACTTGCTGCCACCATCCTATTCGAGCTATGAACACGACCAGCCGATGAGATCGTGCCCGGAATTATTCACATCCTATGGATCGTCAGCAGCTCCCTCATTACCATACTAAGGCACAGAGCGTAAATGGCCACACTCTGTCCGCACAGACGTTGAAGTTACTCAAAATGCCTTTATTAAGAGTTATTTATTATAAGGAGCTGATTTTTTTATACCATTTTTTACTGAACACTTAAAATTAGACAAAAAAATAAAATAAAATAATAAAACAATTTTCATGGTTTCATTTTCTTTTTTACTTTCACTTTGTGTGCGTACGCATAACGCATACTTAAGGATCAACTGGGTGAATAATTTAAATGGCGTTTCATTGGCAGTTCATAGCCATCCACAATATAATATTCTCTCTACATTTATAGAATTCGTGCCACGGACGCGACGCTAGCCAGGCTAGAATCAGCTTGTGCCAGTGCCCCCCATATGTGGAGAATTTTTATCTAACAAGTACTATAGAGAATATCTAGAGTATGAGCAAAACTACGTACAGGTTTTCTCCGGTATACAGTATTTGTTGCCTATGTTGCACTCCTGCGGGGGGTAGCAAAGCAACATTTTCATCTTCAGACGTTTGAATGGCATCGGCAATCGGTGTGTCCCATGAACGAGTACAAGATGAACGCGATGAACTTAAAATAGACACTTTGTGGTGTTCAAATCAAATCCAATAATAAAAAAAAAAAAAAAAACTTAAAATAAATTTAGAATGAATGAAAATATTTATTTTATTTTATTATTCTCGTGTACATCCTTGTAAAATTCGTCGATGTTGACGGTGTTTTATTTACTTATTCTGTTTTTATGATATTGGAAAATATACTTTACGCATCATTACTTTGTTGTTGCTTTGTAAAACTCGTTATTTTGCGTCACTTTCTTTATTGAAATGCATTAATTTGTAGTTTGTTAGATTAGATTCTTTTTTTTGTTTTGTTTTTGAATTATTTAATTTCTCCACAAACAGATTGCATAACTGTTGGCAAGGGCATCAAAGTTTTGTTTTTATCTTTTCGTTTGTTGTATACTGTGTTGAGATACGTGGAGCTGACAAAATTAAATGAAATAATTATATTCTGCGACTAAGATTTATTATTAAATGTTTTTTTTTTCTTGTTTTATTATAAATATCGTCGCTCTAATTTAATATTAAGATACAAATTTGTATTTGACTCGGTGTTGGTCGTAGAAATAGCACATGCAACGTCAATCATTTAAACTTATGTTCGGTGGGTGTGTTGACGAATACTAATCTAGGTCCAGATAAACTTTTATACGTTATACACAAAGCATCGTATATGTCCTGCTTTTCGTTGGATACTCCTGTTTTTACAATCCAAATCCAGCGAAATTTTCAATCTTGCGTTTACGCCTAAAATCCCGTAAAACTTCTGCTTTTATCCTATTTTGATGTATCTGGAATTTTACGAGTTCATAAAAATCTGGCCATATGTGAAGTTGCACCACATTGCTGAAACCACACAGAGTTGACAGGGATTCTCTTTCGATGTAGTTCTTGAAAAGAAAACTCCTTCAACATCTTTAAAACTATGGCCCGACAATGCAGCTTGCTGAAACTGTACGCCATTCTGCGTCTCGCGCTGGATGCAGTTTCGAATAATGAAGTATCTCCGGGTTAGAGTGACTCCATTTTCGAAAATCTTGCTTGTTTATATTGCCGATTAAATCAAAATGGGCCTCATCAGACATACAAATTAGGTTTAACATCTTCTAGTAAAATTCCCAGCGAATCGGGAAGTCTGTTGTGTTCAATTTGTTTATTGTTTGAACTTCGTAGGGAAATAAGCTCAAATCTTTGTGCATCTTTGTAGCTTTATTTCCATTTAAGCAGATAAGGATCAAAACGCTAGGATTGGCAGGAGCTACAGCAGCAATAGTATCCTGTGTCCTAACTGAAGAAATTCGGGTGACTGTCCCAGGCTCAGTAATAGAGTAAACTGACCTCATCATAGTTCATTTGCCCGGAGGAATACCACTAAACGTCCGCCTAAGCTCTCTTTGGACTAAAATTACATACTCCAAAGCATGATAGTGACACACTGTCCAAATTCAGGCGTTACTGTCCTAATCGTCTATTCTTGTTAAATCTAAATGCAAATGTGTAAAATAAAAAAAACAAAAATGGAACCGATCAATGACACAGTTAAAAATTTATTACGTTTTCTTTTGGTAGCATGTTTCATCAGCCATCCACCAAAAATCCTGTAAAAGGCCGAATTTACGCAAGATTATCCTATTTTTCAACGAGAATACCTTATACCTATTGATTGAATTTTATGGACATTATGCCTCTCAGATATTGTCAAGCTGTTGTATATTTCAAATTGCGTAATTGAAGGCAGGTGCAATCCAGCAATAAGTTGTTAGTTCAACTTAGGTGAAATGAGGTGTTTCTGAAAAAAAAAAAAACTGATTTAGCGGCAAAAGTAGAATTGCATTACTGTTTTTATTTTTCTTGTTCAGGTAAAAGTTTGACCCAAATAAATGTCAACAGTTGAAACATAGAAACAGCTGTAGGTATAAAATGGTCTTCAATCATTCACTAAACCATCAGTTTTCAGTCAGTCAACCACATCCAACAACATGCACTTCTTCGCCTGTTTCATCGCCATCGCTGCTTTGGCCACAATTGCTTCATCTGCTTCCATTGGATCCCAACAAATCGGTGCGCAAAACATCATGCAGACTTTGACTGAGGAGGGTAGTCTAAACGCCCCATCCGAGTTGGCTAGATTGAAGAAATCCGCATACGGTGGTGCTCATGTTCCAAGTGTTCCATGCCCCACCAACTACCTATTTAGCTGTCAACCGAACGTAGCCCCAGTGCCATGCGCTCAACAAAGCTACGCAGGAGCCTATTCCGCACCAGTGCCAACCTATGCCCTGCCAAATGCCCAGCGAGGTTATCCACAAGAACTGATGAGACCCACCAGACAAATCAGCCAGTACTACTACTAAATATTGACGACGCGATGTTTTTAAATAAATCATATTATTAAATGAAAGAAATCAAACTGTTTTTTGTTTTTTTAATGATTATCTGCTCAAACGGAAGGATCATGTTGCACTTCATTGCTTATTGCATTCCACTCGTATCTGATGCACACATCTGGGTTTTTAATTTCTGTCCTTTTCTGATCGTGGCGTCACTATTTTTAGTTTTCGAAATGAATTTACTGGAGTGATAATACTCGTATGGAGTTTGTTTTTAAAATCTGGTTTTGTAGCCTCAACATGCGGGAATGTATGCATGCATCATGCTGTTGATATTTCTTTTTGTTCGTTGCTTATCACACTCTTGAGTGTTTATTTATCTTTTGCTTTGTTAGAATGGAATTTGAAAACGGACTTATGTATGTTGGCCATTATCTTAAAATTGCAAAGTTTGTTTTGGAAATATTTTTCAGAGGCAAATCAGAGCTAAGTTCATTATTAATTCACATTTACCAAAGTCTAATAAAAATTACCAAAAATGCACTCAGGATTGGGAGAAAAAACAATCATGCATGGACGTTTGAACTAGAATAGGAACATTCAAGACGAAAACGAATAATGAAAGACCAAAGGCCCCATCCAATAATTTAACATACATAGATGAAACAAGAACGGACAGATATTCCATAAGTCAAGTTTTGAAATGGTTTGCGTTGCTGGTTCTTCTTAATGTGGTCGGGGAGGGAGTAAGAGGTAGGATGGTTGCTGGGTTCGTTGAATCTCATGAAGGGGGAGGAAATAAGGCTACAAATGGTAACTGGGCGCACGTTATCGAGTGAGCTGCCGAAAATAGTCTTGAAGTAAGCAGAGATATGCTCGCGCCTGCGAATGTGGTAAATATAGCGAGCAACACTGCTATAGACCAGGTTCAGGTTTTGTCTAGATCTGCAGTCCACACTCGTGAAAACTTCACAGCAAAACAAATGAATTGGTAGCAGCCGTGTTTTGGCAAGAAGCATCTTAGTCTTAATAGACACGTTGTGTTGTGTTGTCCAGAGAACTCTCAGCACACCATACACCTTCCCTACACAGGAATTGACATGGTCATACCAGGATAAAGTGCGGCTAAAAGGTCAATCCCAAGTTTCTCGCAGTCTCAACAAAGTCAATATTGCACTGCCCTAGTTTAATGGTTGGAGGGTTTGAGGTATCCAGCGAGTTGCGGTAAATCACCAGTGACTTGGAACTTACTAGGGTTGAGGTAAAGACTGTTTGCTTGAGCCCAGTTGAGGATATTCTGGAGATTCTCATTAATTTTTGCAATGAATAGTTCTGCCGAGCCAAACGGGAATGAAATTTTTAGCTCCATATGTATGTGCACAACAGTGAAACTGGGTAATTTATTGAGGTACGGCAGGAACGAAATTGGACCCAGAATGCAGCCTTGTGGCACGCCAGTTTTCATTGGAAGAAGGGTGGACGTATGTTATGATCGCCAACTACCACGCTTTGAAGTCTACCAACAATGTAGGAAGGAGCCTTACTGTTTGGCGCGAAAATTTGAAGTCATTCAATGATTTATTACATACAAGAAAGTGGTTGACCGAGTCGAAGGCATTACAAACAAACTTGATATTAACACTGCGACCTGAAAGATCTTTTGTATCATAGATGTTTTTACTGATTCGTCTGTACCATAACGGAACACTAATGGAATCAGTTCGGTGTCTGTCTGTCTGTCTGTCACAGGCATTTTTTTTTTGTATTTAGTCCATATTACAAACCATCTTCCTAATGAATACTTGGTTGATGGATTCTACGCCAAAGGAATGTGATATTGTAAGCTCATAAAACACATTATAAACTGTAATATAGTAATTAATCAAGCAGGAAGTATGAACTCCGGAGACGTCACTAAAGATAGGTGGATGCATTTAAGCATAAAATAGAACTCAGGCGTCTTAAACGGACGGGCTCAATGCATCGCAGTGTAAATATTTATTTATTTCTTCCCATATTAAGCTGCACTTTGTGCTATTTGCAGCGTAAATTGCCTACGTCAGATTTATGGCTTGACCGTAGCAAGTTGTGACCTACTAAGGCTGATAAAGAGCACCTATCTGTGACTACGGTATCGGCACTCGGCAGTTCTATTTTGTACTTTGCGTAACAAATTAAAAAAACAAACAAACAGAATCAACAGAATGTCCATAAACTTGCTTAAAATAGAAATAATTTGTTTAGTTTCGTATTTTCATATGTTGTATATGTATGTTCACCTCATCATTACATAGCTATTTAAAAAAAATAAATTAGCATATTTTTTCAATGTCATTAAATCTTATGAAATTTATTCAGAAATTTCTATCTGGCGCATGCCAGATGTATGTAATCAAAAAACTTTCTAATGCAACATTTCTGTTGACCTAGCCTAATCAGCAGAAGCATTTATCTTTTTCTTCGTATCCAGCTGAGTGAAGAAATCAATTTTTCGGTTATATTCTTCCATTTGCAATTGTTTCTATTAACTACAAAAAGTGCAATTTAAACAGGTTGTCAACCTCGTATCTGCTTTTATGTGAACAACAGCAGAAAGAACAAATTAAAACACAAAAATGCCTGCTCATCCCAAAGTGCATAGAGAAAAGTTAACAACCTTTAACACGGTGACATTTTTGCTGACCTTCTCAAAACGTTCAACTTAATGTTTTGTATAAAATCGATAGGCAAGGCCAGTTAGGACATCAGTGCAATTTTGTTCATTCTCCCAGCGACGACAGTGCAATTAGTTTACTTTTAATAACAATGAAATCGGTAGCTTTGATCGCTTTGATGTGCTTGGCTGCAGCACAAGCCGCAAGAAGCAATGACAATACCTCGATGATGGACAACGCCCATACTGAACCCAAGGAAGATACGACAAGGTATAGATCGTATGGTGCTCCAGCACCATCATATGGACCAGCACCAGCTCCAGCATATGGTCCAGCTCCATCTTATGGACCAGCTCCACAGTCGTACGCTCCAGCACCGTCCTATAAGCCAGCACCAAAGCCCAGTTATGCACCAGCTCCAGCTTATGCGCCTGCTCCAGCATACGCACCTGCTCCAGCATACGCTCCAGCTCCATCCTACGCACCAGCACCAGCGTACAAGCCAGCTCCAGCGTACAAGCCAGCTCCAGCATATAAGCCAGCTCCAGCCTACAAGCCAGCACCAGCTTATAAGCCAGCACCATCATACGCTCCCGCATCCTACTCTGCCCCACCATGCCCCAAGAGCTATTTGTACAGCTGTGCCCCACATGTGCAACCCGTTCCCTGTGCCGCCGGTAATTATGGTAGCTATTAAGTGCATACTCATCGATCTTAGCTCCGTTTCATATTCCATTGTTTTGTACTCTTATATCATATTAATAAAAATACTTGAAAATTAATTCATGCTGTCGTTTGTTTTTTTCTGACGTAATACTGTGCCAATTTGGGCGATATGCTGTGTAATCGTTTCTTGTTACTTCCTGATTTAGAACTTTAATAAAAAGACATAGCTGGCAATTTTGAGGTATTATTGTTCTTCGAAACCCATCACATAATGTACTTAATTAGGAGTTTAATCGTTCTGTTCGCTTGTGTGGCCGTCGCGGCAGGATTTGGCTACGACTCTGAGAGTGATTTCCTATCACCACCTTGTGGCTGCTCATCGAAAAAAGTTTCTACGAATCTTCAACCCGATATACCATTTGAGGAAGATTTACCCCAGTCGTGTGATTGTATGAAGCGTCTAAAGAGGTCCCAGCGTGATGTGATCATTCAAACTCAATCTAGCTTTGCTGATCCACTTCTCGGTGCTAGCCACCACGGTAGTGGAGTGAAAAAACCAACAACAGTCGTTCATCATCAGCATTCGAGTACAGCGTATTATAAGCCAGCAGTGAAGGGAAATAATAAAGGAAAGGACTTTCAGCATGTTTCTTACTATGTAGGTGCACCGCGGCAGTATTACCATCAGCAGGAGCAATATAAACCGGTTCCGTGTCCTAAAAGTTACCTGATTAGCTGCGCTCCATCAGTGGTTCCAGTGCCATGTCAAAAACCAAGCTATTGATATGTAAATAAATTTGTTAAATCAAATGTTGTCTCCTTTTCTTTGCGATCCCATTTTAGAGGTTATGTCGACAATTTGGAGTTTCTTGAATTTCCCGGCCAAACAAGGTGGGTTGTGGTAGAAACCTAAACCAAATGAATGCGTTTTTGGGCTAGCTGCCGGGACAAGTTGTGGCACTCCAATTTGCAACAATTTGGACATAACTTGAAAGCAGTAGAAGTAACAAGTGAAGGTATAGGCAGTCTTAAGTCCCTTTGGACATCGTCAGATATAAAAGTCACTTTCGACTATGGATCTAGAAGTGCGCGTAACTGCAATGTGGTTCCCAATGAACTACGTCAACAAGAGCGGTAGCTAGGGTGATGCAATGATTCTGTCAAGTAAGATAGCGTTAAAGAATTACGGGATCATGGACAGTACCTGTGGGTGAATTCGTAAGCGTCAAATTGATCACGATCAAGAATTCGAAAACGTATTGACACGTCCGTCAACGATTCGAAAACCTATTGCCACTGCAGCTGATCGCAAAACATCGTGAATAAGCGGATCGATGGGATTTTAATGCGCTTGCGTCACAGGACTGCAAATGATCATCGCAGCTTTGATGTGATCGTCGTCATTTGACGATTACGAATTCACCCTAAAGCGGTGATTAGTGGACTCTATTTGAGTATTGGGTATTTGATCAGATGTATACGAGTAGATTCAGAATGCAGAGTAGCAAGTAGAGAAGAATTGAAATATCTTATGCCCCAACAGAAGAAGACAAATGCTGAAATGCTAAATAAGTTAAAAAAACGAATATAAATTCAGTAAAGCATGTTTTTTTTATTCTATTAAATAACCTAGTAAGTTTCAGATTTTATAAAACAGCATCAATCTAGACCTCGGTGATAACTGGAACAGCGTATTGGGGGTAAGCGTATTGCGGTGGAGCCATGTACTGTGGGGCAGCGTACTGTGGGACGTTCTCAGAGTATGCTCCTTGGTATCCTTGTGCGCAGGGAACGGGTTGCACTTGAGGTCCACAGCTGAATAGGTAATTGGTGGGGCATGGTGGTGGAGCGTATGATGCTGCTGGGGCACCGTATGCACTCTTGGCCGATTTCCTTATTCTCAGTGATTCCAAATTCGCGTTAAGTCCCTGTTGGCTTTCGCTCAATTGTCCTTGGATAGAAGCGCAAATACATTGAGCAATACAGGCGGCGATCAAAACGAATACAATGAAGAATTTCATGGTGCAAATGTTGTTTCAATCGATCTGAAGTCACTGTTCGGCTAATTGATTTAAACTGATGGTTTATTGAAGCGTTATTTGTCATTTTATACCAATCGATTTGTAATTTCCGACTTTTCTTTTACACTCAAGCTCAGCAGTTAATACATTTTTTTTGCTGATTTTTCAATACAGCTGAATTAATTAATTTTTGCGAACATTTCGCTGACACAAAAACGAGTACGAACTTTGAACAACGCTGTTGAGTGTGAAATAACCAAAAGTAGAGCATACCCTCAGAACATTAGAAACCTTAGAACATTGTACAAATGGCATCGGTATTTAATTGGATCATAGTAAGTTTGCTATGCTTTCACATGATCAGTGCGGAGATAATAGAATTTTTGGAGCCATCCGAGACGAAGGAGTATGGCCATTTACTGCCAACAAACTTCCCCTCAGAACGAGATCGCATTTATTTACGACGATTTAGAAGGAAAGTTTGGAGAAAAGCGTATCATTGTTTTATAAGCCGCCAGTGTGATTTACAAAAATTTGATTATAATAAAAACTAAATTTTAAAGAGATTTTTTTGTCGTTTGTGATTCCACCCTAACTTCCGATTGTTATTCGACTAATTCGCTTCCTATTGTGAATCGGCATTCATTTGACAGCCGGCATCGTTTCTTTTCAGTCGTTTGTTGATTTTTAGTCAGTTTGCTATTTGAAAAGTTGTAGTGGTCTTGTTTGTTCAATAAAAATGTGATAAATAATTTCACGATGGATATGGACAAATTTTTCGCCGTGCATAGGAATAGATTGCAGGCCGATAAAGAGCGTCTGGCTTTGAAATCACCTGGCAACAATAATCTTTCAAAAATTGATAAACCAACAAAAAATTGCAATGAAATTCTTGACCAACGTAAACAATGCAATAAGCTCGCAGTTATGGATTTTCAACCGGCTCAAGTCGTTGACCCAACCAGTGCTGCTGATTTGCCACAATCGCAAGTAAATGCAACAAAAACGTGCAAAGAGTCTTCCATGGCAACGTCGTCGTCGATGCATTGTCAGCAAATAATGCAAGACGCCGACACTGAAAATAATGTTTTCCAAATTTATGATAATCTAGGCCATAAATATTGCGACAGCTCCCCAAGAAAGACTGCCAAAGATTTGGCCAACTTGACCGAGCGTCAAAATGCTGACATCGTTGTAAAGAATACAAAAATACACAAAAATAAGGTAAGCACGAATATGTATATAGAAATAAATGTCAATTAAATTGAGTTCCTCTGCGAATTTTACGCTTCGATAGCTTTTATAGTGTCTAGGTGCGCCTATCGTCTAATAAAATCCAAATACATAGTACGAGTATGAGGTTTCTCATTGCGTTTGCCTCTCCACCACCCAGCAACTGTCTAGGCAATGTCTAATACGGAAACTAAGTTCTGAATGGCTCGGAAGTACTTTCCTTCAAATTTCAAATGTTATCCAGTACACGAAAGCTTTTCGCTTGGCCAGTTGTTATTTACTACCCATACGAGGTGGAAGTAGAAATTAAATTAGACGAATTTTAGTAGCTGACTAAGAGCAAAGAAGCGCACGAGAAAATAGAAAACAGGTCGGAAATGATTGTTTTTCAATTTATATAATTTTTTTTTCGTTTCTACAGATATACGCTTACTCTCGCGTGAAGTGCACTTTCATTGCCATTACTAAGTTCGTTGTTTTCTTGTGAGATTTATTCTAATTGTGGAAATTACTGAAGAAAACCAGTCGATATTTTGTCCTGTTAAAGTTTAAAGTGATTAAAACTGAAGGAAACATGCATACATAGGTGACAATCGAATTCGACTACACCTTGACCTCAATAGGTTGAAATCATAGACACTTTTTGATAAAGCCGGAAAAGAGATTATGTGGGGGAGCATTTCAAACTCTTTCGACATTAGGTATGAAGAATATTGGACGAAATACAAAAGGAACTGCGTAGAACAATGATGAGCATTGTTTTATGTTTTAAAGTCAGCTAAATCAGTTCGTGCGATGCACTTTGTCTTTAATAATAAAAAAAAAAAAAACAACCTAATTACTACGCTATTCAATCAACCCTAGTAATTTGCTTAAAAGCAACCTACGGAAGTGTATGCAAATTTTAATAACTACCTTAGTCAAACCACTTTTATGAACGTATTTTCTAGTCGACTGATAATCCCTCTGATACCGCTTGTAATTATCATGTGCCACAGAAAATTAGGGGATGGTCTTTGCATAAACTCAATAAAATAAAATACTTTGGTCTCCTTCCCTTCATCTTTACGATTTCACGGTTCACGAATTTAATCCAATATAGTTTCTAATAGCGGCATAATCTTGAAGAGAAATTCATTGAAGTTTACTGAAAAAAATTCTCAAAATCGAAGATACGCCATAGAAGTAAGCTTGCAGTTACATATGTATATAATTAGATATGATACAAACTATGGCGCCATGGCACACCCGTTGTTAACCACTGCTCCACTGATATAAGGATATAAAAAGAAGAATCGCATGTTTTGGAGATATACAAAATTAACGAGCTCGAATTGCTACCCGAAAGGCAACAAATCGCATGCCTTCGGTCATTGTGGGTGTTTTGCACATCGTTGTACAAAAATTGAAATCAATAACTAAAGCTCAACTGTTGGATTCAAAGAGTTCATGGTTGGCGGAGTGGAACGCAGATTTGTTTTTGTTTATGCTACTAGCTCGGAAATGAATGCGAAACACAAAAATGAGGTAACGGGTTACATGTGAGGTATTTTGGGCTACAATAGTTCATACACATCTAAAGAGTAGGAAAAGCAATTTTGCGCACCTTTTTACCTTGTATCCGATCGCCTTGACCTCGTTTAATTTGTTTCCACTTTGGTAATTGCTCATTCATTTTTGGGTCGTTAATTTGCAGTCGCATTTCTTCAACGATGTATCTTAGCTTTGTTGTTATTGTAATTATGCAACCGTAGCTAATTAGAAACAAATACATTTTTTTTATTGTAGGATGAAATGGAGCAATGGGTATCCGACACGTTTTACTCATATTTTCCTGGTTTCAATAACGAGAATAAGAAACGCCAGGACATCCTTCACGACCGTCAGTTAGAATATCAGCAGAATTTTCTTAAGCATCAGGTAAGAACAAAAACAAGAGCCAACGTTTTCCTTATATGATTTCATATTTCAGATGACTGAAGCGGCTGCCAACAGTGGTAGGAAAAAATATCCCCATAATCTTTCCCGGGAAATGCCAGAGAATACTCAAGATTTGAATCAAAAACAATACACGGCCCGCTCCGATAAGACTGATTTAGAAATCATAGTTAACAATCCAGACTACGAGGGGAAATCTCCACGTCCTGGGAGTGCACGACACAAACTGTTGCAGGATTTAAGGCATACGGAAATCTCTAAAATTGTGAACAGTGACGGTGTCACGGAACGCAATCGACGCAATGCCGAAGTAGGTTGAACCACCCCTTTTTAGCATTTATGCTTTCTAATGATGAGTTACTAACATTGTAGGTGGAAATGGCAAAGAAAAAGGACTACCAGAAGGAGCTAATGGCGCAAATTGAGGAGAAACGACGTTCAATAGAATTGTTCAAGGAGAAAGAACGTCAACAGGAAGAGACGTTAACGAGGTAACGAGTGGTTTCTTTTGTTCGCAACTGATTTAGTTTTTTGTAGACTGTGCAAGCAAACGATATGATTTGGTAGATGTTTGGTTTGTTAAACAGAACAAAAGTATATCATTTGTATTAATTTCAGGAAACTTCAGGAGCAGTTGAAGACAATGCGATTGCAGGAAGAATTGGAGAAGGAGAAAATGCGCGCTGATAAGGTGATGAGGTTAAGATTAATTTTAAAGTCGAATTCATTGTTTTTTCCTTTCATTCAGGTCCGCTTTGACAGCGAACAAAATCGCCTAATGCGTGATCATCTTCTAAATAAATTGGAGAACGATAGTAAACTGCTTGGCCCCGCACGAAAATCTCGTTCTGAGAATGACAAAGTCGTTCGTCCTGAAAATCAAGTCTATAAATACTTCAGCAATTCAGCTCGCCATGAGTACCGACGAGAAGCAGTGGCCGAACCACCTGCATTTCATTTAGATTTACCACCATCATCAAGCCGTCACAACGAGTGCTTCCATATTAAGGAGAATCTATGTCCCTTCTGTAATTCATCGTTGAAGAGTTACGACACTTGGTGCCTGAAATGTGATAGAAGAATAACTGAGACTGCTGAGGCTGACTTGCGTCATCTTGTGTGCGATAATTGCAAAAGGCAATACTCAGTCTGTATGAATTGTGACAAAACCGATGAGAGCAAGTGCGTCCATTGCGAATTAAAGAGAACTATTTGTGCGAATTGCCGTAGAACTCTGTGCTCCGATTGCATTCATTCTCTTGCTATGGGCAAGGATAAACAGCAAAGCGACTCGGAGAGATCATTCCAGATTTTAGAAGTAAATTATCTGGAGAGTGATGAAGATTCAGCACCAAACAATTTAAGCAACGACACTGAACGCAATCGTCCTCCGTACTCGATGAATATCGATCGTAATTCGATTTTTCATCACAGCTTCAATCGCAGCAAGCTCTTTGATGATGAGAACAATATCGAGACAATTCGAAATGAGACTGATAAGCGGTTGTCGCAATATTTGAAAAATTATGGAGACTTAGCGAGCAAGGCTTTACGCGATCGAAGCACACAAACTACTCCAGATAGCGCTTCGAGAAGGGATATTGTGATGGTGGAAGAGAATAACTTGTCGATGCCATTATTGAGAGAGATGCCTAGAATGACGCGGAAAGAGAGCAACTTGCAACAGGCAGAACGAAAGAAAACAGGCACGCGAATAGATAACCTTGCCAGAAGGTGGGAGGTGTGTATTTTTTTTTATTTTTTTGCAAGCTTATGTTTCCTAAAAAAAAAACTACTATCAGGTACCCGCTGTCCAAAAACACACCATAACAACAAACTCTCCGAAAGTTCTTACACAATTGGGAGCAATTCGTAAGCAACTACAATCAGAGCAGCTGCAGCTGAACTATTAACAAAGGGCGAGTTGCACATTCGTGATTAATACTTAAATATACTAATAGAATAGCTGATAACAAATAGGTGCCTAAAGTTTGCTTTAAACTAAAATTTGTTTGTTTTTTTTTTTTGTTATATGTTTAACAGATCATTGATTGCTTTAATCGGAATTAGGTTGTTAAGATATTAAACGCATTGTTGATTTTTTTATGAACTAAACGTACATTTTTTAACGAACGAAAAAACATGTTTTCTTTTTGATTCTACTATTTAATGGTGAAATAGCTTATTTTATTACAAAGACTTGTGCTTTCTTTAAAAGCCCAGGAAAAATAATAATCGAAAAATACTCGTCCTTCAGGAGAATAGCACATATGTGAAATAACAGTATTAACAACAACAGTGAATAGATTCTACAATAATTTGTGGCAAGCAAAGCAAAACACTTCACTCCTAAGCTTAAATGCATATTCACAGCTTTACAGATTGAAAAAAGCGGAAGATGTTTGGGTAAGACCTGAAGATAAAACCGGTAATAATTTTCAATTACAAAGACAAAAACATTTTCAATAATTTCCAATTTAAATAACTTTTTTATTTCATAACCAACAAAAATGAGCACAACAACAAAAACCAATCGTTATAATGTTGTTTCAGTCCCAAATTGAAATTCCTTCAATATTGTTGCATACCAGCGTATTGTGGATAAGCGTACTGTGGCTGTGGGTAGGCGTACTGTGGAATATTCTCGGAGTAGGCACCTGCATATCCGCCAGAACTGCTAGCACCGCCAGAGTATCCTTGAGCGCAGGGTACTGGAGCCAAGTTTGGTTGACAGCTGAACAGGTAGTTCTTTGGGCACGGTGGTGGAGCGTATGATGGAGCGTATGATGGAGCTGGTGCGCCATAGGTTGAACCAACAAGTCCTTCTTTCTTATCGGCTTTATCTGCTGATGAGGTGCAGGCGATAGCGGCCAAGACGAACAGGCAAGCGAAGAATTTCATATTGAAACTTGAGTAGTTGTGTTAAGTCAGAGAACTTGTGGTAACTGATGAATACTTTTTGAAATGGATATGCCTTTTATAGCCAGCATTTTGCGTAAATTTTTACGTGACATAGAAAAGGAAAATTTGCTTTATAAGCAGAAATTATTAATTGGTGCTGATGAATGAGTTTCCTTTCGTTCGGTTATTGGGGTTGCGATTGCGAGTGACGCAGCTATTTTTTTTTTTTGCTAATATGTGTCAAGACTACCTAAAGCGAATAACCTTTGAATTCATATTGGCAAAGTTACGCAATAGAATATCGACAAGTGTTCATATGAATTCAGATTGTGTGATATTTAGACATTGCAGAGTTCTTAGACTTTATACAAACGAATGAAACACGTAATGGGTGACATATTTGGACAATTTTTAGATAAGATTCTTTGATATTGCTTTTGTTTTACTTGGACAGCTGAAGTTTAACTTGGAACTCTGGGTTCCTCTTAAGGTCTAAGTTGGCATTTCCATTAGTTTTTTTCTGAATTCATGGCCATTGTTACAACATCTAGTTATACTCACATCGTTATGATGACGCATTTAAAGGAAACTTATAGCCTACTTTTTGTTTATCTCCAAGTACAACTTGAGAAGTGATCACAAATGGTCTGAAAATCAAGCAACGTTCGTGTTGCAACTTCTGTAGTATTTCCATCATTGCATGCAATTTCATCAAACAATAACCTTCTGGAGATCCATGTTGGCAGATTGGTTCGTAAGTATTTTCTAATGACATAACGTATCCGTGGTTGCAAAAGCAGATTTCGGGAGCAGCGCAGGTCCCATTCGGACATCCACCTTCACACACTGGTTCACACTTTTTTGCTGAAGACATCACATATCCATTTAGGCAGATGCACTTTCCTGGGTCTGCACTTTGCCTATTTTGACAATTTTTGACCTTTTTCCAAATGTTCCGTTCAAATGCCAATACCACAGTCAGGGCCGCAAAGGCACCCAAAATTACTGAAAGTAGCCGCTGCATTGCAGTCAACTAAGCTAACGAGCACAAACTTAACTTGCATTTTTTTCCTTAGTTGACTTAAATTCATGGCACCAAGCTTTTCTGGTTTTCCATTAAATTTAGGAATTTCCCTACATTTTGGGCTTTTTAGGTGATTAGAACGTTACTGAAATTCTAAGACCACGGTGATAAGAGGAGCACATTCATGATAGAAGTCGGCTTCCAGAAATTCTAGATACTTTCCCACATGAACGTTTGTCTATACAAGAACCGCAACCCCATTATGTCACATAATCGCATAAACGTCGCATGAAAACAACGAGGCCTTCACTTTTGGGAAGCATTGTGTAACATTAAAACGCCGAGCTACATCCTGTATAGTCCCGAGGTACTTCTTCGTGGTATTAATATTAAGCTTAAACTCATCGCCGTAGTCAATTCGGAATAGAATGCGCCATATCCACATTCTCTTGTCCGCAGATTTTGTACTTTCTCAGGTTATATGTGGTCAATAAATTCACTATGTAGACATATTCACAAGCACATTGGTATGTTTAATAATTTCGACACTATTTTAGCAAATTAGTTTAAAATATCTGAAAGCGAATAAACCGAAGAGAGCAGGGGTAAAACATAGCCAGAGTTATTTATATAGTCCAATTCGTAAAAGAAACCGAACGACTAGCTTGTTGAAGGCAACGAAACATAAAATATATTTAAGAGGAAGCAACTCACAGAGAGCCATGTTCTTGTAAGGATTAATAGACATTCAAAAGATGAAGAACAACTTTTAACGACCTTGCATTTTTCCACTTTGCATAAGTCTCATAAACCGAGAATAAACAAATGTTGTACAAATATCTGAAAGTTTTCTAGCAAAGTCCATAAAAAATATAACTAAAATATTTAAATCAGCAAATGTAAACGGTTAAAAATAAAATGAACATTTTCAAATCAAAATACATTTATTTATATCACATAACGAATGAAAATAAATACAGAAAATCAGAGGCAAGATCAAGATTGTTATTTCGTCGGTAAATCCAGGATGTATGGCCTTCAATACTGTGGCCTTACGTATTGTGGCATTGCGTACTGTGGAACATGTTCTGAATAAGCGCCTGAGTGTCCACCTGAGTATCCTTGAGCACATGGGACTGGAGCCAAGTTCGGTTGACAGCTGAACAGGTAATTCGTTGGGCACGGTGGTGGAGCGTAGGATGGTGCTGGTGCTCCATAAGATTGCCCGCCATAGCTGGAAGCGACTAATCCTTCCTTCTTATCGGCTTTGTCGGTCGCTGAAACACAGGCGATGGCAGCCAAGACGAACAGGCAAGCGAAGAATTTCATATTGAAACTTGAGTAGTTGTGTTAAGTCAAAGAACTTGTGGTAACTGATGAAAACTCTCTGCGATGGAAATACTATTTATAGCAATAATTTTGCTTGAATTTTTATTTGACACAGAAAAGGTAAAATTGCCTTTTTAGCAAGAAACTATTTGCGCTACATTGTCGTAATTTTTCCGCTGTATCTCGGAACGCATTGGTAACCCACAAAAAGGTATGTCGTAAGATTTAGACCCATTCGACAAAATAGAAAAGTAGGCCACGAAAAATGCGAATTGATAACATAAGAAGAAGAAGAAGTTCGGTATTTAGATGACATATTTTAAAGTGCATTTTTAATTTAGGTAGTACACAATAATGTTGCATTGTTAGAACAGCTTCGATAAAAAATTATGTAGCAGGTTAAGTGCCATTGATGATATCCTCTTATAAGCAGTTAAACGGAAAAATGCTACTAACTCAAATTGAGTTTTGGAGGCATATTCACATAGTAACATACAGACAGACATATGTATGTACATTTGGGCCTATTATGTTCCGAGCAGTTCATGTCTCTAAACTAAATACACGCAGCTTATTTAATGATATGTGAGATTTTAAGTGAAAAAATAATAATAGATAACATCAAAACAAAAAATTGGATAAAAATTAATTAATTCTAGGAGCAAGATCTTAATTCCACCCTTAAAAAGGGAAAAAGAAAAACAAGAATAAAATAAAATCACTCACCCCATAAATATCTTCGCCAAATCATCATTACTCGAACAGGCATCATCGATACTAATAACGGTTAAATGCTGACATTTTATTAATTGCTACACTCATTTCGCACTTATGGTCTGAAAATAATCCTCCCACTAATACACTTTGAAATTATTTATTTTAACACCAAAATTAGGAAAACAGAGAACAGGATTACACCTCACTCTCAAATATTCAAAAAATTGGAAAAGCAATCAAGAATGGTGTATTTCACCACAGGAAACACTTGTGAAAGGCATTTGCAGCCATCTTGGGTGACACTTTTTTAAGAACCAATAAACACTTCAAAAATATCGAAAAACACTTGGATTTTATAAAAATAATTGAGAATATGCACTATTCTTTTGATTTATCACATAATTCTCACATTTTGGGGCAGAAATAACTTACATTTTGAGGAAAAAAAGCACGCGGGAAAGACTTTCGCAGCCGTTTTGATTTACGCTTTTTTAAGAACCGAAAAAAACACTTCAAAAGATTAGGAAACAATTGGATTGTATTCAAATAATTGACGGAATATATTATTCTTTCGATTTATTACTTAATTTGTAATTCAAGGGGCAGAAATTAATTCAGTTTAATTTTAACACATGGACATTTTAACAGCACAAAACAATTTTACTTCCAAAACTGGTAATGTAATTTGGAACGTCTTTATCTTTGTTAAAGCGGATCTTCCTGGCAGTGGGATCAGAAACAGGGATGTCGCGTGAGGCATTATCCAATTAGAATTCATTATATATAGCATTCCATAATTTTAAAATCAAAGGGAATCAGTTCCCGCAAGAACTTATGTAATTGATAGAAAAGTGTTCAAAAAGATGTTCAATCTGAAACCACGAATTGAGTAAAATGGTTGATGTGTTTTATAGCAGTTTTGCTGGTGAGTAAGTACATCAACCACGTATGTAGTTTAGTTTTTGATTTTTTGATTTTATTTCCGTAACAGTAGATTGTAGATAGACCGTTATATTCATCAATTCAAGACAGATTTGTGACGTACATGATTTTCCTGTTATTATAATATCACATTTTAGCCACAAATTCTTTTTCTTTTTCTAATCAAAAGACACACAAACTACGTTGATTTTCGTATAAACATGATTTTAAGTGAACATCATCTTCTTAGGTACTTACAATAAATATATTTTTTTTTTTACAAATTTAGCTTTTTAGGAACTATTTCCCATGGAATTATACATTTTACTATCTGTTCTAATTTGAAAATGTCGCACATAACACTCCTGTTTCCGATCCCACTGCCAGGAAGATCCGCTTTACCAAAGACAAATATGTTCCATTTTATATTAGCTAGCCTGACCCGATTCGCGAGTAAAATCGTTTTGTACTGTTAAAATGTTAAAGTGTAAAAATTAAATTTAATGAATTTCGGCTGCAAAATATGAAAATTAAGTGAAACATCAAAAGAACAGTGCATCTCCTCAATTATTTGAATAAAATCCAAGTGTTTTTCGATCTCTTTGAAGTGTTTTTTTGATTTAAAAAGTATCACCCAAAATGGCTGCAAATGCCTTTCACAAGAGTGTTTCATGTGGTGAAATACACCATTCTTCCTAATTGCTTTCCTGTTTTCTGTTTTCGTAATTTTGGTGTTAAAATAAATTATTTCAAAGTGTGTTAGTGGGAGGATTATTTTCCGAGCATAAGTGCGAAATGAATGTAGAAATTAATAAAATGTCGGCATTTAACCCTTATTAGTATCGATGATGCCGGCTCATCGGGGGATTTGCGAAGCAGGTAGGTCATCATGTCTGTTCGAGTAATGATGATTTGACGAAGATATTTATGTGGTGAGTGATTTTTATTTTATTTTTATTTTTTTAAATCTTTCGTCTATGTGCTAATATTTCAAGAATGAATTCGAATTTTCTTTGTTTAGTGTTTAAAGAATATAAATATGTATGTACATACACGTATAAGGAGGACTGATCATATGCTTGGACTTGGGTCTCTCTATATATGTATAAGTGGAAAAGAATTGGTATTTTGCCAAGGATATTTGCTAATAAGGACGATGGGGTTCCTAACCTACAAATCATTTCATTGTCTACTTAAAAAGGGGCATACATACATTTACATAGTGTCTTATGATTAACGGCATCTGTTTATATTGGAAAAAATATGGACAAACGAAGTGATTTGATTTAAACCCTATCTAGAAGGGGAAAAGTATGGATTGTACCTGGAATTAATCTTCCAGCCATATTTGCAACCATTCAAAAAAACAACTGAAACATTCAAATCGGCCTCGTTGGAAACGGAAGGAGCAAATTAAATACAAAATTTCAAATCAAAATATATTTATTTAATCATAACGAATAAAAAGAAACAAATACAAACAAAAAGTAACAAAATTAATCAGGATCAGTGTATTATTGGTCGTTCCAGGATATATTGTCTTCAATACTGTGGCATAAGGTATTGTGGCATAGCGTACTGTGGAATATGTTCTGAATAAGCGCCTGCGTGTCCACCGGAGTGTCCACCTGAGTATCCTTGAGCGCAAGGTACTGGAGCGACGTTTGGTTGACAGCTGAACAGGTAGTTCTTTGGGCACGGTGGTGGAGCGTACGATGGTGCTCCATATGATTGTCCGCCATAGCTGGAACCGACAATTCCTTCCTTCTTATCGGCTTTATCGGCTGATGCGCTGCAGGCGATGACAGCCAAGACGAACAAGCAAGCGAAGAATTTCATATTGAAACTTGAGTAGTTGTATTAAGTCAAAGAACTTGTGGTAACTGATGAACATTCTTTGCAATGATTACGCTTTTTATAGCCAGCATTTTGCGTGCATTTTCACGTGACCCATAAAAAAGGCTAAATCGCTTTATTAGCAATAAATGAATAATCATGCTGAAAAATTACTTTCCACTCAATCGCTGATTGGGTTTTGTTTTCTTTATGATATTGGGCAATATGTGTCAAGAGCAAAGCGAGTAAGAATGAAGTAAATAGGGGTTATACTCGTAGTGTATGCAGAACACAGAATTTCATTGCACTACCCTTAACCTTTAGAGTTGTTGACTTACCTACTTTTAGTGAGAGATAAAAGTCTTGCTCTCTCTCTGTGGGGGTGTAGATGAACGGGATTTTCACCATGCGCAGGATTTCAAGTGCACAGCTGTGAGCTAAATATCCATTAATGCCCCAAAATTTCCCTCAACATTTATGCTTTTTGCTTGGGGAAAATATATAAACCAGGAATGTTATAAGAATCATCAGAACCTTTCTTTTTATTTGGTTTTATTTAACTATCTTGGGTAACAACTTTCAATACTCTCAGGAGTAGGTCATTCAACGAACTTGGATCCATCGAGTTTTTATGATTTTCGACAAGAAACACGTATCCTTCATTGCAGGGATCATTCAGAACCACGTTCTTCTCAACCGGGCGTTTTAAAACCGGCGCCCTTCTCTGATTGTTTGCATTTGGCCGCTTCCTTGTCGTGGTATAACCACTTGAATATATTTGTCGTTGCGTGGGATATGTCTCGAATGTCTTCCTTAAATCGTCCAGCATTTTCTGCTCATCCTTATCGAGTATCTTCAGAATATTATCGATAACCGGATCCATCATATCTGATCCAATGTGCTGTTCCGTTGGTCGTTTGTGCAGTTGCTGCAATAATTTGGGAAGAAACTCATTTTCAAACTCATCCAAAGAAGGTTGTTCTACGCCTCGCGCAGTGGAGTGCGGTTTGCAGTTGCGTGGGTGCAAAACTATAATGTGTTTCTTAGCACCCAGCGTCGCAATAACCGACTCAACTTCGGAACGATCCAACCTAATGGAAGGATGTCGAAAGCCGAATACAGACTTATCGGTATGACTTCCATAATTTACCTCAATTTGTGGTGCATTGCGAAGATCTTTCGGTTGAAAGAGTTCGGAATATTTTCTCCAAGTCGGATTGGATTTCTCCTCGCTGAGCAGCATTACTTCGAAGTTTGGCGTATTCAGGTATTCAATTGGGTAAGTTGATGCTGCTCTCCTTTTATGGGCATTCGCCGCACTGTTCCTGTATTGACGTATATTTGAGTTGCTAAGTGGAGAAGAGTTAGGATATTGACAGAAAAACTAGGTAAGGGGGTGACTTACTTAATTACTGATCCTGTCACAAGGAAGAAAAACATCTGAAGATGCAGTGTGGTAACTTGGATATTCATTTTAATTGTAAATACATATCGCTGACCCACCATCCAATTTATACAAGTAAACCAGCATTCTTAAGACACGTATAGTTTCAGTAATTTAATCTTTCGACTCAAAAACGTGATCGATTTAAAAGGAACCCGACTAAACACTCAAACACCTAAGGTCATGCTCAAGTGCTTCGAAATGTGATATTGCTTGATGGTTCATCGAAAGTTGGATTGAATTACTCAAAAATAATAAACGAAGACAGAAACTAGTAAAGACGTGTGGTGAGTTCTTGCAACAATGCCCCCCATCCGAAGGGCAGTTATTCGAAACACACAATCCTCTCACGCAAGTTTCCGCTCGTATTTCCTCAATTTTCTTCTCTCATACACATACATAGAAGAATGAAAATTGCAAATTTATTATACTCGTACACATAACCTAATTGTGGGGCAATGAAACCCCATATAGTACACAAGAGCAACAAATTTAGCTGCGACTTAAATATGAGTGGGTTCATATGTTCGTTTAAGAACTCCTTTTATCCTTCAATGAACAGAGATAGAAGGGAATTTTTTCCCATTTTAAGTCGAAAGTTAACCATTTCCCAAATAAATTACTAATTTGGCCGAGCTCTCTTTAGAGCAAAATACTTTCTCCAAGTGCGTTAGATAGTGTGTAGTCTCTATGCTTGTGTGTGTTGTACTGCTATTTTTTTACAACATCTTTTTTTTTATACCATTCAACATTTTTTTGGTTCTTTTAGACACCAGAGCAAGAAGCCAAACCAAAAACCATACCAACTCTTAACATTTACTTTCGTTTTTGTTCTATGTGGCGAAGGATATCCATTTATACACCTGTGTATTCAGGATAACACATCTATCTTCATACACACATATAGATAGATAAAAATAAAGCTAAAAAGTCTTCTAATAGAAAATAATCTGTAACACATCGCGCTCCCATCGCCACACTATTCTCGCATATCCTTTCAACACTGTTGCTGTGTTCTCACTTCTTTTGTGGAATAGAAAAAAAAAATTAAATAAAATATTGTAATCCGTTTTCCCACCTTCTAATACATATAATTTTTGTTTTTTTCTCCGAGAGTTCCGAGAGTACAAAATTGTGTAATGTCAAGTGTTATCCTGTAATCTATTTCTAATCATCCACAAATCGCCATTGCTATCGTGTTATCATTTAGTCTCTCCTATTTTTCATAAACAATTTGCTAAAGTAATTTGGAAAAAATAGAAGAAAAGTGTTTACGGTATTTTAGATAAAAATTAAAAAAAAAATCGCGTCCAAATGGTAGGTAGAGACATACATATGCAAATAAAGTTCGTATAAGGACATTTCTTCAGTGCTGTTGTTGTTTGTGTGTATTCATTATAACCCATCGAATGTTATCACTGAAAGGATATTCGCTGTCAGCTGTTAGCACAAGGCATTGAACCAGCCCTTGGAATTGTTGTTTTTCTCTTTTCGTTTTTAATAAAATAAATTAACTTTAACTAATTTCAAAATCACTGTCTAATGGCTTGGAACATACGTCGGGGTATCCTTGCGTGTTTCGTGTACTTGTAGAAACATTTTCAAAAAAAAAAAAAAGTACAGCTCCACACACACCCTAAGCTACTTCACCTCCCCCAACCAAACTTTTTTTCTTCTACAATCGCATGTGTGCGTGTGTGTTAGTGTGTGTGTATACAATTTATCCAAAATAACAACAAAACGTATGTTGTGTAGCTTCAAAGAAGAGGAATACTATAGTGGCTCACGTTATACGAATAAAATAAAATAAAATAAAAAAAACCATTAAAAGTGTTTGTGGCGAAAAGAACCTACCTTACCTACAAGAACAACAACAACAACGACAAGAGCAATACAAAATTTGTAGTGTGTAGCTATAGTTCGGAGAGTGGAGGACCTTCTTGAGCTTTGTGTGTTTTTTGATTTTTTTTTTGTTCAACTAAATAAATAAATAAATAAAACTGTGTGTGGTGATAATTGGGAAATCAAATATGTGAGAGGAATACATATGTGTGCCGATTTGTTGATAGCAGAAAGGCGACATCAGTTATAAGGAATTGAAACAAAAGGACAATTGTCAGTTAGAACGGCAACAAATGATGTAAGTTTCTGTTTTTTTTATAAGTTATTTAGTTGCTGCTCCTGGTGTTCCACATGTTTTAAAATGAGTATTCCACTTCGTAATTCGATGTCAGATACAGTACAAAGTGTATGCTTGTTAAAACCCACAAAATAGATAAAATTCAATATTTTACTCCATCATGGAGTTAAGGAGTACGAACTTTTAGTCATTTCCTTCACTATGTCAGCTGCTTTATGTCGTTAGAAATTGATAGGGGGGGCACCCTCACTCGACACAACCAACCCCCCAAACACAAGCACCACCCACGTCGTCGCCCTCAAGCCAGCAAGTGCATAAAGATCTGTGTCACTGCCACAAGTCCTTTTGTTTCTCGGTTGTTCTGTGTTTATAATTAAGAAAATAGAAGGAAATGACTAGAGATACACACAATTGTGAAATGAAAGACGAGTGAACAAGTACTCGTACGTCAAGTGTGTTTGTTTGTTAAAAACATTTGTTATTTTGAGTGTTGCCGACATTAACATTTTTAACTTAATAATTATGTCCTTTTTTCCTCAAATTAATAAGGCAAATACGAGTACATATTTTATTTAAATATGTGGGAGTTGAAATGGATGAAATGAATGAGAGATGCAATTATAAGAACCCACACATGAGGGAGTCTTTTTGGCAAGGATGCGACTTGTTTATACCAACTTGTGTCCGGAAGACATCTTTCCCAGCATTCATGTACACTTCCCTTATTTCCATTTTGACAGACGTTAAGAAAATGATAAAACCCATTCGCAAGAACCCCATGGCAGAGTAATTTCGCCTCACGTAATCATATTTCAGTTTATTGTGAATAAAGAATAAAGGACATGATATTCCACTTTGATGTCCTTAAACAAAAATGCATTCTATTGTTTTTCTCCTAATGAAACATGATTCCTCCAGGGCGCAATGTTTTTCAGAAAATCTATCGCATGCATATGTACAGCTACGGCCAAATAATAGCAACACTTTTTACGTTTCAAAAACAACTTGCGTAACGGTTGTTTTATACGAATGAAAGAAAAACAATGTTTGCAGATTAAACGGTAAATAAGCTGAACAAGCTGGACAAAAAAATAGCAACACAGGAAATAAAAAATACAAAATAACAAAAAATAACAAAGTACATTAAAAAAAAAACTTCCTGAAACTAGAGGGCGTCCGTCTAAATTATCCGAAAAGCACAAAAGGCTTTTGGTTAGAAAAGCACGGACAAATCCTTTTATATCATCTAAAGACCTTATAGAAGAGACAGGGCTAGAAGTTAGTGCCAGAACAGTCCGACGTCCTCTGTTGGAAGCTAAGCTATACACGCTCGAGCTCCGATAAAAGTGCCACTCTTAAAAAAGTACACTTGCAAAAGCAGATTGCTTTGGCCAAGTGGTATTACATGCCACAGGTTCCATCACGGTCGGTGAAGCAGTGGAGAAATGTACTTTGGAGTGACGAAATAAAAATTTATTTGTTTGGGATGGACGGGAAACAGTTTCTTCATCACCCAGAATGTCAGGCGTACAATCCAAAGTACACAAAACCAACTGTGAAACATGGTGGAGGTAGTCTGATATTATGGAGATCTTTTTTGTGGTATGGCGTTGGCCCGATACTTTGAATAGATGTCATTATCACCAAAGAAAAGTATGTACTATGATGTAGAGATACAAGAAGGTGTTATACTGCCATACGCGGAAGAACATTAAAATGGAATTTTCAACAGGGCAGTGCATTCGACGAAACTTATTAAGCTTTGGTTTTAGTACAACAAAATTGATATTTTGCAGTGGCCTTTTCAGTTACCGGATTTAAATCCAAATGAGAACCTTTGGCATGAGTTGAAGATCTCTAAGTTGCCAAGTTTCACCCAGGAACGCTGGTATTCCATACCAATCGCAAAATCTCAAAACCCAGTAGATTTTATGAAACAAAAAACTGATGAAGTGATTAATAATAATGGATATGCTATAAAATACTAAACTTAGGTACTTCTTAAATACCTATAGTGTGAAAAATATTATTAAAGCATTTTCTTTACTTTTACTAAGTGTTGCTATTATTTTGGCCATAGCTGTATGTATAATGTACTGCAATAATTACATACATACAATGACAAACTCATATTCGATTTAGTCACAGTCCAAGAGCTTCGCATTAATTTGGCCAAAAATTCCAATAATGATGGAATGCAACTCTGGGGGACGGAAAGTTCGATTTTGTTCAATTACCCGAAAAACTACCATAAAATGGAACACACTGGTGGTTGGTGCACAGCTAAATTTTTGGCTCAAAATCAAATAATGAAGTCTAAAAAAAAATCGCAGTCCAAACCGATAAGCATTATTCATTGAATGGCAGCCAGCCGATGACTACCGAAACTGGATACATATGTATCGTATTTATTTGGCCCAAAGGGAAGGAACTTCCCACTAGTTGAATAATTATTGTTGTGTGTCCCAATAATTAAGTCTTCAAATATTAAACAACAATGCTTCTATCAACAGAAAATAGGTCAAACAATTAAATAGCAATTACACAGTACTCATATCACATACAACATTTATGTTACCCTTTCTAAGGATCGCGCCGTCTCTGTCAACGGCCTTTTGCTGTCCTTCACACGGGATCATGCTTTATGAGATGACTGTGAACGAGGAAAATTACCATTCAGTATGCATTTACTCGTGTAAATTTATGCGATGGAAGTATTAAACATGACCTCGGTTTACTACTCCGTTTGGACCTATCGCCGCTGCCTTTTCTCAGTGCTGTTGAAATACTCACTCGTACATACATACATATGTATTGTATGTATGTAGGATGCTGTGAAGTGCACCCGAGGGCCAATTATTCAAAATTAAGCTTGTCGAACAAACAAAAGTCGATTTGTACACGAGTGTAAGCCGTATCGTGTAACAGGTGGCGTTTGGCACAGTTGAAATGGAGAAACCCTCTAAAGTCTAAAAACGGTGTGTCATCAAGGTGGGGATGATATGAGCAAGATTATGGGATGAAGAGTGATTGCAAACACAGCTGGCGGTGGGCTTATTTTGTGAATAAACGGTCCCCAAAGTGTGTTTTTGTTATTACATGGATTTTATCTTATTCCTCATTGAAATAAGCTTAGAACGGCGCATTACGAAGGCTTTGTTTTATGGTTTTATTGGCGTGCCAAGGAGTGTGGTATCTTCATAGATACCAGAAGTCCGTATCTACTAACTGCCATGCAAATGATTCTCTGGAGCCACGTACTAAACAACAGCCCTGTAGTCTTCTTTCGATTTTTCTCAGTTCTTTCTGTACGTTCGGTATGAATCCTTATCTGATCTCATCATATGGCGCCTTATTAGATGCTGCAGGTACATAGGTTTAGTCGTTCCTCTGTGAAGCGCATGTAGTGGAAAATTGCATGCTCCACGTCTTCCTCTTCTAGATCTAGATATTCTAGGCAGAAGGGCAAGAGCTATGAAAGATGTTTATAAGAGTTTGTATGTAGTAGGTATTTATGCATATGCAACCTGTGGAGTTTAGAAAGAGGATCCGATCCCCAATCCTATTCCCGGATATCTCTTTAAGATCGCCGAAGAAGAGTTTGCCCAGTATGCGTTGCCTGGCTCTCGCTAGAACTGGACATTTGCACAGAAAATGAATAAGCTACTCTTTTTCATTTTCATCATTGCGAAGTGTATGTACTCACTATAGATTCAAAAAAAAAAACCATGTATACGAACAAGAACGTGCACTAAACCAATTTTATTGATTTTCTGTCAACGAATTAAATTAAAGATCCGAATCTATCCCAGTACCCCTTCAATCGAAAGTACATAAACAATAATTCTCTACACTATGACTCGCCCCATCGTTTTGTTCTCTTCACGCGGCAAATTGTCTCACAATGAAGTTCTGTGTATCTATGAAGTTGTTGATGATGTAGAAAAAGGAGAACTTTCGCTTTGTAGTTTGTATTGTACATATACGAAAATATAGAATGGCAAAATGTCGAATATCATTTATTTGAAGAAGTACCACAAGCTACTTGTTTACTTGCATGATTGTATTTGAAGGCATTTCCAGCAGATATCTAGGGTTAAGGGCATCATATGCTTTGTTTTGCCAATATGGACACAGGACAGACTTTGATTATGGCTATGGCTTAAGCCACTACTACATCGATGAATTCTTCGAATGCCCGTGCAGTTTCGCGGTATCTATGTACGTTTGTCTGGTTGAAGCTACCTGTACGTCAATTGAACTGTTTAGTTTTGTCTCATTGCCGCAGCAACAAAACAATATAAATAATTTACACAGTTCTGCAAAAATGTACAGATCAGCATATCGGTGTACTATCGTATTACGATGGTGAAACCCGAGTTCCAAAAAAATCCATATGAGGGCAAAATAATGTTCACGCTTACTTCCTGGAAAAAAGTCGCCTCTCATTATTTTTTTTTGCTTTCTGACAGTGCAAAGCCCAGTGGGTCGAAATTTGTAAAGTTCTTAATTAAGTTAATGACTATTTTATTTCCAGACCAATGATATTTACTTTGTGCTATTTCTGACTGCTTATGTCACTATTTTTAGATAGAGTAAATGCTCTTAATTATAAAAAATAAATAAGCCTTCCAACACCCATCTTTTGTATATCTGTTCTTGCCTTACACACGACTTACATACATACATATTTGAAGCAAAAAAACACTGTGCCGCAATTACCGCCTCCGGCGAAAAGGAGGACATCCTCAGTGCGCCGGCCGCCCTAACTGCATTGATTTGTGCGTCCCTCGTCGGGTCAGACATCAATTATGCACAGAATCATTATCGCGCAAGCAGCTCGCCTCAAATTGAAATTCCAAATATTGTATGTATAAAAAGAAAATAGAAAAACCCACACATTAAAATATCAAAGGATATTACTTGTACATTCAATCGAATGTGTGTTCAGATGTGGAGCACGCTATCTATACTTGTAGGTACCTTCGCAGCGCATTATTTACTTTCAGAAGCCATTAGCATTAGTAGGTATGACCAACCTACTCTTCTAGTTCTACTTACAAAGACCTCGATATTACTGTAAAAAAAAAAAAACAGCTCCCACATGTCCTTTAGGAATTGTAATGTAATCACACACATACATTATATGTAGGTATGCTAGTAAAATGAAACTCCATTAATTTCACTCCGGAAAATGACTTCACAATCGTCGGACACGTTGTCATCCCGGCAAATGTAATTTCTATTGGCGATTTGTTAAATAGCGGTCCGGTGGTTGGTAAAGTTTACAATTGCACCAACATCACCCACACTTAAAGCATTTAGCTCGCAGGTCGGGGAGCAATTCCAATTAAAACTATATTTTTTAATTGACAATGGTGGTGGCCGATGGTAATCATAGCTTCGCGCATTTTAATAAAGCAAAACTTCGGTCTTACTTCATGTTCCACTTGGCCCTCTTCGTATAATAATGACACGTTTTTGAAAACATTTTAAAGCGACAACGGCGTTCAAATCAAGATAAAATTCCACTGCTACGACGGTGGAAAATTCAGAAAAATAAATTGCTTATACATTTAAATTAGAGCGTTTCTGGCAGAGCTGCATACATACATTTTACGTTGAAAAAGCGAAGGAGTGTTGGTTATAACGTTTCTAAATTGTAACTTTAGTGTTAGCAAAATGATGACACTGAATGCAAGAAGTCTACTGGTAATTTTCCTTATCATATTTTGTTCGTTTATAATCAATGTCACTAAAAAAAACTTTGTATATATGTATGTACATACACAATGCTATTGTGCTGCACTTAATCAATCATCCGTTTCGTGTACTTAAAGTACTAATCCTCTAATTAATTGCAAAAGCTTCTTAAGAGATTGTGGGGTGTTCTTTTGGTTTTGTTTTCTTTTGAGTTCTATTTTCGCTGTGGTGTCTTCGAATTAAAAGAAAAACACACAAGTTCGTTCCTTTAAGGTGATTTTTATTTAACATCTTTAAGTGTTTTAAATTACAACTCCCAATTTCCACGTCATAGTGATTCTGATTATCATTAGTCAAATGAAAAAAATTATACTAGAAATAAATTACAAAATATATTGGACAAGGAAACACAATAAAAAATTCAATTCAAATGCATTTTGTTTGGACCCAACTTCTTTGCTCTGGTTTTCGCCATGTGCGTCATTAATAAATAAGTTCCCGGGAGTATCAGCAGCAGCAGATAAACCTTAAGAAACGATGGCATGTCAAACGAGAAATTCCATTTGTTCGGCATTTCCACCGAAAGTCTTTTCGTTTCCTCGAAATACGGGATGTTTCGGAGAATAATGATTCCTTCACAGAGAATTCCCATTGGGTATAGGGGAATCCATATCGTGTATCGCAGCCAGGTAAGAATACCAACGTCTTGCTCGAACAGTTGAGTGATGTAGTATGGATATCTGGGTGGGAGATATTTTTTAATGTTTGATTTAAAGGAAATGATAAAAATAAATTTACCTAAACACTTCTACAAGAGACCAAATGAGAAATATGTAAAAGACTACCGGTTTCGTCTGCATTCGCGGTTCCATAGTGATCATAATAAATAGAACAAAATTTCTTCCGCTGACTTGGAAAAATGGTATCAAAGGTCCGCCTTTTGTGTAGCCAAATATTGGATGCAGGACTTCTAAGTACTGAATTAGCTGACAAAATTTCAGCGGATTGCCGACCACCTCGTAAATCTTCGACATGGAATCTGGTCCGTCGCGATAATAGTACACTGACATCACCGACAATATATACATGAAGCCAACGAATTGACAGAGATTGTAAAATACCATATACACTTTTTTGCCACTCTCTAGGGAATTGAAATTAGGAAAATGACAGAACCGACTACAAAAACTTACCCTTTATGTACCCCAACTCTTCTAAATGCAATTTCCTACTTGCCGACGAGTAGTCCTCCATAACATCTCGCGGTTCATCGTCGGCACCGTCATCTTCCGTACGCCATCGGTCGAAATCGATTTTTAACCAATGCGGTTTTTGTGGTGTGGCAGTAAGTCGAGGCCACCATGCCGAATCGACTTTTTTGATAGTGAATTCGATTTTCGAATCAAATACTTTGTATGTAGAGTCCTGCAAAGTACTCATTTACTTTTTTATTATTTGTTAAAAGTTGTAATATGTAGATCATGTACCTCTTTATCAATTGGTGAATACAAGTTTAGCGCAAATTGATAGTCATTCAGTCCACGGGCGCCGAGTCCATAGGTTCTAAATTTTACGAATTTCTCCTCAAAACTCACATAGGGTTGCTGTAAAATTTATTTATTACAGTTTTTTTACATACAAAACTCACTTTGTTATACATACTTTTGAGTCTTTTAATTCAACTTTTAATGTAATTTGAGTTTCGGTCTGCGCCCAGTATACCAGCGGACTGAGTTGTTGCTGTGTGTTTGATGTGATTGTTGTTGAACTCATTTTCGTTGGTTTTTGTTTTACTTGAATGGCATATTTTTATGGAAATATAGTTATTATAAGTTATAAACGTGATTAAAACAGGAAAATACGTTTTTCCAAAGCCGCACAACAATTTTCCTGACTATGAACGAAAGTGCAAAGTTAAAATCCGATACCAATTGACGTTTGTGTTGTGATAAGAAAGAGGGAAATTTCCTCTGAAAAGCAGGGATGGTATAGTGACAGTTCTTACAGGAAATGGCGAGTGGTGGTTATAAATCTCCAAGACTTTCAAGTGATTAAACAATCAAGTTTATTCGACGTACTTGGCTTAACCATTAGGTAGAATGGTATATTAAATTGTTCAATTTAGAGTGACGATTTTATTTGTGTTTCATCTCTGCTCGATTCTCAGTATTGTATTGATCGATTTCTAGCAGTTGCGCATATCCTGCGCTGCAGTTACAAATTTCCCCATATTGGGAATTTTTTAACGTTTTATTGGTAGTGGGGGTTTGAATCTTTTTTTAAATTCGCCAATGTAAATATTTTTAATTACATTTATAATAAACGTACAAAAGTATTTGTACATAAGTAAGAAAGTTATTGCTTTCAATTAGTTGTAAAGCGAGACATGCTTTCAACGTCTTTTTGTGCTAGGTCGCTGAGTTGGTTTAATCAGCATTCACCTAGGTGTACTTAGTTTTCGAATACGGGAAGAGCTGGGCATGAACAAAGGAGATGTATTGGACTTTCTTCCTCTTCCTAGTTACATGTTTGCCTATAAGGTGACCTGCGATGAAACCAATACTCGTGCTTATTAAGGTTATTAATATCCAGTCTTGGCAAGTGGGTCCACTATCTTCTTCATTCTTTAGGTGGCGCTACAGTTCGGGGTGACCCAAGGCCTGCTTCTCGCAGCCATTTGTGTGTGCGTGTTATATTTTTGCGTGAATGGAAGGGACCTACAGTTTTTTGCCGACTCCGAACGGTGAGTTGAGAAACTCCTCATGACAAATTATACTCTTTGAATGCTTGTCAGACATTCGAAAGAGGTGGCACCGTGAAAAACCACGAATCTCTCACAGATTTTCTTCCGTTGCCTCAGCAGAGACTTTTCTATTTAGTGGAACAGAGGAGAATTAATTTATCTGTAAAAATTAGTATTCTTCTTTAGTAACTTAGTTTTTCAGATTCATTTACTTTAATTAAATATGCAGAAATGAAAAACATAGCAATTTTCCCACTTCACAGCATTTTGAATTATGGATTTCACTCATGAAATGTCCAAAATAACCACATGTTCGGTTTCAGCAGAAAGCGTGAGGAGACAATCCAAAAAAAAAAAAAAAAAAAATAACTTAGCAAATGCATAAAAATCTGCCTTTCCTCAGTAGAGGAATCGTGTTCCACTAACGTATCGCTCGGAGATATCGGATCTGTAAGTGGAACTCGGCTAGTGTGTATAAACCGACATAAAAGATGGCGCACCCTGTATATATATAAGAAACGGTATTAACGTTAAATTAAATTCAAATTGTTACCTCAGAAATGGAAGCCTTCTTTTACATTACATTTTTAGTTAACATTATTTAAATAAATAAGGCAGCCAGAGACATAGCTGACTCCATTATTTTAAAACCAAGCAAGCAAATATCTTATTCTTAAGGAAAATTAAGGAACAAAAAACATGTGGAAACCTTCGGAGCAGCAATATATAAATGACCACCCAAAGATTATGTATTTTTCAGAAATATTTTCTTTCTAACAGGTGAACATGTATTCGTAAAATGTTACTACTTACAACAAACACTTTTCACTTCAGTTTCTCCATATTTCCAATGTGAACTATCAAAATGAAATATACATTTCCATAAAAATAAAATAATAAACAAAATTGTTAAAACAAATTGCGATGATTATGGATAATTCGCTGTTTAGTTGGTAAGTTTACACTACACTCTATATTTAGTAATATTTAAAGCGAAAACAAATATGCGTTATGATTTTGATGGTTCCTAGGGAGGGGTGAGTTATCTCGCCATCTGCTTTAATCTTATTATTTGATGTCTTTGTTTTATATACAAATCAATTAAAATATCAATTAGATGAGCAGACATTTATAAACGTCTCGCGTACATAAATAGTTTGAAGAACATGCGTTTGGTGTCATTATTTATATGAGAAATTGATTCACTTATAAATTACTCAGAGTATAAAGTGCTTAATGGCCAACGGTAATCCGTTGTTCCTTGGTTAAGGTTAATGAGCATGTAAGTTGAATTATTTACACGAACCATATGTCATTTGACTGGATTTGGACATTAAAGTGGTTACTTTTGTGTATTTAGGTTTCATCTAATGACTATTGTCGCAACAACGGAACCTTATGTTTCGAAATATAGTCACTTTCGTCCATTCGTGCGCGGTGAACGGGTGTTTTCTTACGAGTACATAAATTTAAATTGAGATCATTTTACAGTGTTGTTAAAAGATGTCGCTAACAGCTCACAAGATGGGGCTGTCAATTAGAAAGTTCAACAAGGTGGATGTGCTTTGTGTTCCTGACTGCTCGGCGGATGGGATTACGGAAGTTAGTAGCAATCAAAATCTTCAGTATAATTTGGTTATCCATTTATTTATTTTATAGGAGCATCTCATGATATAAAAAGCTTTAGTAAAGAACTTGTAAAACTTTTCACCACTAGAGCTTTATACGAAAACTTAATCCGCAAGTATTCAAGTGCTTTGATGGAATATATTTCCCCGCATAGTTTTCCAGTCCATTTTCCAAAAAAGAAAAGAAAAGTCAAGCACTCCCATAAACCCACGTCCCTATCACCACAAGCTAGTGTTAGTGTGAGAAAAATTGCAGCCAGTCAGTCCTTCAATGCAAATGATAATCAGTGTCCAGGTTATGGGAAATGCCCAGGCAAATTAATTTCCAACATTTATTACAAAAAAAAAGACACTTGACTGTTACTGCTATGGTGCTCAGTGAGTATGTCATGTGCATGTCCTGTGCGAGAGCCAAGAAGAGGACGAGTATTTATGGGAATCGGGATTTTTGTGTTGCGCTGTGCGGACTGAAGCGACTTGTTGATACTAATACACGAGCCACGACCCATGACAGCCATGATAATGGTGGTTTCTCGTCCTTTTTTAGTGTTCTGTTTTTTTTTTTAGTTTTGAGATATTTATTGGGATATTCGTCGAGTCGAATATGAATATGCCACATGTTGCGCTATTGTTATTGGGCAGTTAATATTTATCTGTTGGACATGGGTGATTATTTAAAAAAGGGGTAGGAATTGTCGTGATTTATTAAAGGACGTTTTTTTTTACTTATATCCTTACGTATATGTACATACATATTCTAATTGGCAAAAGGGCATCGAACGTAGGCGTTCTTTCATCCGTTTGTTAAATACATACTAGTGATGGTATTCTGTTCTGTTTTGCAATCAAACAGAACACATACTCGTACATACATACATATGTATGACGTATGCATACTCTTATGCATGTTTTAAAAACTTGAATACGAAACGAACTAACCAACTGAAAGGATTTCGTTTTTAATCTCTTTTTGCACTCTTTGTCATGCTACACATCCGTTTTTGCAGAGGAAACAGAGCATAATAAAGAAAATCTTTAAAAACATTTACCTCCCCCTCCCCTTCTTCAGCGCTCCTATAAAAATAAAATAAAACATGCTAGTGGGAAAAAAAGGAAAACTATCTGCCAACCAACCTTACCTCAAACTTCTCCCTCCGTTCGCCCACACTATTCGTATCTAAGAACTGAGCTAACGTCTGGTGGTGTTACTCGTATTCTACACACAGTAGTAGGTGTGCTGAAAACACTCTTCCATTCCGTTTATATTTTACACGTTTTCCAATGTACTCGTGTTCGTACAGGTTTTAGTTAAGGCTTTTCGCTTTTCACCACACATCCAACGGGATTAAGGCCTACTCTCTGCTTTCTACCATCACTTACCATTACATACATGGCACGGGAGAGAGCCAAATGCAATGTGAATCCTTGTGCATGGCAAAAACCATGCTGCTTGTTAGCCCACCCTCACCTCAGGCGGCTGACGACTCCTTTGCTTAGTTGGGGCTAAAGCTGACAGGACAACTAGCAGTCGACAGCGAATAGAAGATCACGTTAAAGCGAGACGAATATATAGAGGTTTCGTTTTTTTGTTTTGCTTTTCTTGTTATTTTTGCAGGGAGAGAAAGTATTTTAGCTGATTTGTTTGATTATTTCCTCCTGACAATGTGTTTTAGCAGTGTTTTTTGTCGTGCTAACCTTCAGTGTTTTTGTTCGTGTCGTTGTGATATGATCCTTTCGGTGTTTCATTATAATTTTCTCGTTTTTTTTTAATTCGCGTTGAGTTGTGTTTCCTTACTGCTACTATTGAACTGATTAGTCTGACCCATTATTTTTCATGTGCTAAAAAATAAAAAAAAGTGTATCAATTCAATTATTAGAAAAGAAAAGGAAAAAAAAATAAAATTAATCAAAGTTCCTTTTAAACGTGGAACCTTTTTGAATGTGTATTTGTTTAAAATCTTTATTCAAGCCAAATAGTATTTTCTTCTTTCGAAAGTTGATAGTGTTTTCAATTATTGATTCAACGTGATAAAATATTCTCAGTGCCTCCTTGTATAATTACATATTATTAAAAAAAAACATATGACCATAAATACAGTTGCCATATTTCCCATTTATTTTCCTAATGCCAAACTTGGATATCAACAGCAGCAAGGACTTTTCACATTAAAACTAAATTTCCTATAACTCAACACAGTGTTTCAAAATCGGCGCTTTAACTATTTCCCTATTCTAAAACACGAATTTTTCTAACTTTTAACTAACAAAACTAAATCCTAAGGAATATATACCTATACTGCGATCTTCTTCAACTTTTTAGGAAAATTTAAGAAAAACGCAAAATTGTGTTTTTAACACTCACAAGCGGATATCCGAGTACATACATATGTAGGTGAAAAGAAATCATCTTTCGTGAGTAAAAATGTAGATCTAGAAAAAAAAGAATAACATTTCAGACGCCGTCTTTCTGGATACATCAGCCAGGATGAATTATAATTGAATTGCTGGGTCTTGGATTTCAAAAACATTTATTTGTCACTAATTACGGAATTATTTTCAATTGAATTAAATATTCCTAATTCCAAGATATCGACCTGACCAATCGACCTTCCATCTAAATTGCATCTCATCTCAAGGGACTTTGCCATTTCGTTTTTTTTTTGTTGCCTTAGAATTTGTCACCTTCATAATATTTTATTCAGCATATTTAATTGGGGGGGGGGGGATCTTCAATACAAAAAACTTCTATCGAATGTGATTTAGAGGTGATTCAAATTTCGAGAAGTTTTCTACATGTGAAAGTGCACTTGGAAAGTTTTTGGGAAACATATGTATATGTGTTTTTGTAATCTGAAAAATGTGCGAAATTGAAAGGCAACTTAGTGAAGGAAGTTGTTTGTTTGTAAGGCTTGTTTGTAATCTTAGAATAAGTATAGGTGGAGTTGTTTCTATCCAAACGACAGTAATTAGCGATGGAAAAAATAAATTTAAAAATTCAACCAAATTCTCAAATGTATTTATGAGTCTAAGAGAAATAATGCTCATTAGAAAAATTGTTTTACAGTAAAACTTGTGAATAGTGGAATGCTTCGGTGCACATTTTTTTTCTACTATTCGCAACATTTCCACTATTTGCAAATTTTTCCACTATCTCCAACCTGATTTATTTTATTATTTTTCGATCAATTTCGATATCAGAGTTCAGAATGTGTACTTTTTGAATTTTACCGCTAGCAGAATGAGACACACACGAAAAGAAACACTTGAAATGTCAAAATTGTCGGAAAAGGAACCGAAGCTTACAAAGTGCTAATGACTTTTGGCTCATTAATTTATCGATTCTGCTATTGAGGAGTGAATTTACATGGGAAGAAAACAAAATTCATTGAAAAATTTTCCAGTATTCAGATTTCACAGGTTTCCACTATATAAGAGTGAGTTTGTATGAAGAAAATCTAAATTGGCATCCAAAAATGTCCACTATCCAGGTTTCGCAAGATTCTTTTATTCGCAGATTCCACTATTTACAAGTTTTACTGTAGTTTTGTAGCCGTAGATGATGCAGATGCGGTGCCGTACATCCAATACTCATAAAATCAATGCTTCCATACGAGGGTAGCTCAGTTAGTCCATAAAAAGCGAAATAAGGAACACATATTCGGCAAAAGAACATTTTATTTCTCAATATAGTCTCCTTCTAGCTCTATGCACTTTGTCCAACGTTTCTCCAATTTGTTGATACTCTACAAATAAAACGATTTCTCGAGGCCCTCAAAATAGGCGTTTGTTTCGTTGATAACCTCTTCATTCGACTAAAATGTCTTACCGCCGAACCATTTCTTCATGTTTGGAAACAGGAAATATTCGCAGGGGAATGTGCTAGATAAGGAAGTAATTCGTAACATAATTCATGCAATTTTGCCATTGCGACTGCGGACATGTGCCCCGCGCTGGTGCACCTTCTTCACCAAATTTATCCCTTTCCATAAAAGAAAAGAAAGACCATGCTCGTTCCCATTAAGCTATCTGTCTGTGAAATATTTGCTAACTGTGATCATGAGTACAAACGCAAGCTTAAGGCAGCCTATAACAATACGCACGTTATATCTATGGACTGAGGAGATATGAATATGACACACATTTGCACTTTTTCTACACGAAAAATGGCCTTTCTCCTGAGAACCTCTTTTCTGAGGAATTGAACCTTGCTTCACGATGTAATGCACGTTAACCTTCTTACCTTTATAATAAAATTTGTTTATCAGCGGTCCATTGAAGACCTATCCAGACACATTTTTGAAATATTTCTGATGCCAAAAACCGGGAAACATTTTTCAGGCAATATTTCTGAAATGTTTTCTTCGTTCTGGAGACACTTTGAGAACCTCTGAACCTATGACATCGTAATAATATGCTACACATTTTTAATATTGGAGGGCAATGAGTTTGAATTCTGTTCCCCGATCTATTCGATTACTGAGCTGTGCAACATTGTTCAAAGAGAAACTCAGGCAATCACCCTTATTCCGTAAAGCAATTATCTCAATCGACAATTGTCGTTTTTGTGTCTTGTCGCTTTATAGTATAAATTTACACCGACCTGAAATGCAAGTTCACACGAAATCTCACCGAAGTCTTTAATTTATCGCGATTTCTTAAAACGCCTTACGGAATAAGGGTGAATACTTAGAGACACTTTAATGATGATGATTTGCTAAGAAAGACCATTGTTGAATCCAATTTACTGTCAGAGCTACGAGTACATATTGTTGGTAAGCTTATTTTTTATTTTTTATTTTTTATTTTTTATTTTTAAATTAACAAAGAAGGCGTTGCGCCCGCACATGATAGAGTTCTGCACAACAAGGTGTCAAGTTAGGTAGCAGTGGCTGCCAGTCACAAGTTCCAACTCACATATGCCTATAGAGGCCCATTGTGATACCAAGGATCTTGGGCATATTTACCCCGCTACTCATGAGAACCATTTGGAGTGTCGCATTTAGGAAGCCCTATCCAACAACATCCCACTCGATGGGGTTTTACCCCTGTTTGGAAAAGGGCTGCAAAAAATATATTCCTTCATAAGTCTCTCTATTTCTGTTGTTGGGTCACCAAATCTGTATTTCAAATTTCACCATACAAATTACGGTAACTGTAACGAAGGGAGCCAAGCTATTAGTATTCTTAGTACTCTACAGAATCCTTAAGAAAAGGCGATGAAGAGCTTAGATAGCTAGATAAACACCAGCCAAGAGTTTTTCAGTCAAAAACAGGTCTGCCGGTATCGAAAACGTTTAAAATCCAGTCTTTCTTTCTGTAAAAATACTGTTTTGCATAGCCATTGAAGTTTATTATTTTTCTTGCACAAATGTACATCTGTATATTTTTACCGTTGAAACAACCTGTTGTCTAATAGCCAATCATATACTAAACCGTTAAAGGGAAAAAACTGCTTACTTTTAAAATTAACAAAAAAACAAATAATTAAAAAGTTTAGTTAATCCTTGTCATAGAAAAACATTAGCTTAAACGTATACAAGTATAGTTTGTACATACGTAAATTCATACATATTTATACGTTTTTCCTAAAGAAAAAGGTCTCCTTCAAGGAAGTGTTCAAGGTGGGTGTAAGATGTATTCTCATACTCGCACCAACATGTACGCACACATCTCTGTGTCAAGTGTGCAATGCCGTCGTCGTTTCATTTTCAAAGTCATAATAATTAAGAAGTCCTAAATATTTTTTTTTTAGCTTTTGCTTTTCAAGCGTTCACTTATTCTATACTTGAAATAAATTTTCATATTGCATCTGTACGGAGACATTGCATGTAAGTGGAATAGAAAATGGCAAAAATGTCTGACGAACTTTCTAACAAAACAAATCGTAAAAAGTAATTACCGTTGTTTACCCCCGAAAATTACATTCAGTTCATGTATACATACATTTGTATTATATATCGGACTCAGTGTGTATATGTATTCGACTATAGCAATTTCCGGCTTTTATTTGGGCCACAAAAGGAAGAAAAAAGAAAGGAAAAAACACTTCAGGTGGTAGAAAAGGCTAATCACCAGCCTTACCGCCATTCGTTCTTTAGTGCATAGCTTTCTCTTTATCTAGTGTATTATTTATTTAATGTTGCTGTTCGATTGCCAAGTCCTAAATTTCAGCCAGAAAGCCAGGTGTCAGTGAGGGGGTGTTGTTGTGTATAGTTTGTTTAAATGTTTATTATTTGAAGGAGTTACCATTATAGTAGGCTGTGACTGGCTGTTTGCCACCCTTCGATGGTGACAACTATCCAAAAAATAGGTACGGGTGAATAAAGCAGTTCAAATCTGGGTGCAGACCTAGGATCGTAGCTAATGCTACACCCTCACCATTATTCTAGACTGTAACAAATAGGATATCAGTTACGGACGAAGCTATATAAATATGTAGAGGTCATCAGGTGAATACACTACAAGCCAAAAGTTATCTTTTAATAGGAAAGAAACAGATTTATCCGCTCGTTAGTGTCATAAATGAATGTGGTGGCCACTTATTTTTAAACACAAATGATGTTTGTGTTATTACAACGATATTTTTCCGATGTTTGTAAACTTTCATACGTCACTGTACCTCGTGGTAAAGACAAAACCATCCATACATGAGCCCGTAAGTAACCTGGATAATTAATGTACTCGAAGGTCTTTGTCTCTTGTATACAATTAAATTGGAAATCGTAGGTGCATATGTTATTGATTGAACCATTTGCTTTTATTGGCGAAAAAGATACAGGTAGTCACTTGCATTCATGAGTTAGTCACATTTAATTTGAAACCCTGTTTACATTTCCATTTCAATAGGTCTCAATTGGAAATATTTTTATTTTGTAGTTATTTATTTAACATTGTGAAGTGCCCCTGAATTTATTGAATAAAAATTAATTTGCAATTTTTTATTTACACGTTAATTGATGTCCATATTTCCAGTAGGTTAATCATGTGGAAAATGGACAAGTGGGAAATACGACCTGGAATGACTTTGTTTGCGAAGTTGATTGGTGATTTTTTTTTTGCAACTCAAGTCGAAATTGAAATATCCAACAAAAGTTCATGTTTGCATTTAAACCGAGGTTGATTCGAAATATTCATACATAGTTGTTGCTCTGGCCTTTCCGGTATACTGTGCGATGTGTTTGATTTCTTAATTACATTTAATGTCTTAGTTAAGATTAAGAAACTATGAATTTGATCTTACTTTGATTGACGAGTAGAAGATTTCAACATATAATTTGATGAAAAATATATTTACAAACAAAAAAAAGTCTTTCTTTCTGCAAAACATACTTTATGTCCAAGTTTAAGCTCAATCGGCCGATTCGTTTCGGAATTTATCGAGAACACACAAAAAAAACAGTATATTTGTGAAATACGGAATAAACAAATTATGAAAGTGTCATTTTGGTCAATAAATATAGAATTTGTTAATAACTTGACTCCAGCACGAACTATCGGGTCCAGAACTGTCCTATATTTCAAGCTGGAACCAACCACACATATTAACAAAGAAAACGATTTCCACATTAATTTCGATTTTGTAATTACCAAAAGCCTGTGAATGAAATAACTAACATTTCTACAAACTAAAATATGCAAGGAAAAGTATATACAAAGCTCCCCACCCCCTTAAACCTGCATAAATTAGCTCCACTCTCTCCTCAATATATTCATAAGAACAAAAATGATTATATTCCAGAATTTATTAACTCTACTAGTGAACAGCTTTAATTTAACAGTGCGTGCCAATACGATTAGTCATTAGGTCAATGTCTTAAAGTCATAACAAAGCATGTTTTTTGTGACGTAGGAAAAAAAAAACGATTCTAGAAGGTTTAATGCCCGTTTGGTAAACACTGATTTCCTGTCAAATGTGATTCAATCTTTGTTATGGCTTTCTTTTCTTCGGAATTAAAGTTACGAGTATAATAAAGAAAAAGTAGTTCTCCTATAGTAAACGGAATTTCTTTCCTCTCCATGTGATGTTTGCATGTATTACCACGCCTATTAGAGCATCCTGTTAGTGTTTTCTAATTTAATATATAAATAGACATAATTTAATACCTGGCAACAAGCGAACGTACAAAATAATCTTTACATACGTGACCGAGTATCATTTTCAGCTAAACTCCCTAATTGGCTACTATGCAAATATTTTTTTTCTCTTTTTTCTTCCTTAAACAAAAAAAAACTATTCCAAAGTAGAGAATTATGGCCTACCTATTGTCTTTGCTCTTGGAGCACCAGTACACACCAAAGTAGGGAATTATCAATTTTGTTTCCTCCAATGGCAGCAAACTTGTTGAAACTGCTCTAACCACCCCCAGGCAATTTTTTTTTCATCATTCTTTGTGTATATAGGAAAATAAAATTCTTATACACTCATGGCTTTAAACTGCGGACATAAGCGGCAAATGTGATTGCTTTAGTTCTTAAATTCAAATATTAAATATTAATATAATAATTTTCTACGTACATAGTTGAATAATTGCAAATTAAATATTTATATGAAGATTCGTACCAAGAAGTACGATTTTCATAGAGAAATATAATTAGGTGAATGCTTTCTTCCTTGCCAGTTATGTATGTATGTATATTCCCTGGGGATGAATATTTCAAATGCTATTACATTCACATTGCGTTCGAGTTTAACCGTTATAATAATGACTTTCATTAACACCCCCCACCGAAACAAAGAGTGGGCCATTTTTTCAAGAGCAAAGTAACCAAACGTCAGCAACTAAATACTAAATGCCAACGAGAACTAAACTCAAGACGGATTATCATTTGCGTGTTTATTATAGGATTGCATGTCTGACACTGTCGCATTTTTCATCGATTTTCTTCTTATCCTTTACAATAACAGATGCTTACAAAAAAAAGTGGAATAACGTGAGAAAAATATTTAAATTTTCCATGCATTGTACTCGACAGTCGTATGTGTAATAAGGATATTACAAGCTTAAGCCTTTAGTGTGAGCCATTCCATTATTATGTCGGTTGGTAAAACATTTAATTTGTGTCATGATGGCTGCTGCTTCTGTATACGAATACGCCCACGACTTCTGGATTTTCAGTGTGACTTTGGTTTTATTATTTACTAACTGACCCGTGCTCGCCTTGCTTCGCCCGCTTGCAACTTTTAAGAGAAAACAATTTATTTTCTTATAATCTAATAGATTTCTATAGTGTATAAATTGTGTCCCAAAATTAACGCAGGAAGTAATGCTGATAGAAAACACTGGTTTATAATTTTTTTATTGATTCATAAAGTAAAGTATGTATAAGGATATGTATGGAATAGCATATCAGATAAAAGGCTTTCACGGCTTTGCTGTGCTTTTGTCGAAAATGTCCATGACTGCTTAGTATAAACGTGTCTGAACTTTGTTTATACAACGCGTAATTAACTCCATCAAGACGTGGGTGGTCGTGGGATTGTTGGCAAAAGCCTTAGGCTTCAAAAAACCCCAAAGAAAAAAGTCCTATGGCGTTAAATCACATGGTCTGGGCGGTGAATTCTGATAACCAAAACGGAAAATAACACGACCAGAAAATGGCTGCTGCAGTTACTGAATAGTTTCTCGGTATATTTGGCATGTTGCAACGTCTTATTGAAACCATTGTATTGAAACCATATGTAGTCCAAAACTGGATTATCATGTCGCGATAGTGGGCGCCAACTATTACTGCCTGACCAGTCGCATTTTCAAGGAAGTATAGTGCTGCTAATGCCTCCAGCCCAAAATGTGCAGTGCGGATGAATTTGTTTCTCAACAGTCACTCGTGGGTTTTCTGAACCCTAAATTAGACAATTTTGACGATTAACAAGGCAATCAGAATCAACCTGAAAATGAGCCTCATCGCTGAAGATGATGTTGTTTGAAAAAGCTGTCAAACGTTCATTATTTTTAAAATGTTGCTCAAGAACGAAAACGCGTTGTTCTTTCGTTTAGCACTCAATTTTCAGCTGGGCCGATGCTAAATTATCAAATTGTGAATATGAGTCCTGTCGGTCAATAATTTTAGAAGTTGTTAATAACTTGACTCTAGCACTACTTAGCGGGAGGGTTTTTATTTTATGATGTTCCCTGGTTTGCGCACAACAACTAACCAAAGTTTCATCGCATTCGGATGAGCGATGCGCCCTCGCATATGGTACGAAAAAAAAATACACACATTCATTTTCTGTAATAGATTTGGACTTCAATTCTCTTATCCTTGAGGTCTATGTGACCATTTTAATTGAACCATTTTGAAGAGTTTCTTTCCACGTAACCCTAAATTACATTTTCAAGTAATTTGTTTTGATATTTTTTTAACAAATATAACAAAAGCTCTATATCAGTCTTTCCCCAGAAAATACTGTACAAAAATACTTAATATTTATTTAACAAAAACTATCAAAATCATAACGTTTATTTAAAAAAATACCCCCACTTATCTTTCATAAGTTACAGTTTCTTTTGCAGCTCAATTTATTACGTGTTCCTTGTAAAATCCGTCTAATTCTGTTTAGTATTATAAAAAAAAAAATTAAATCGAACAGCTAATTACAAACTAGATTATTATTTATGTTAATCATAAAAAAGTGTATATGTTATATAAATCAGAAAAAATATGTATTATCCCAAAAGTGTCTTATTAAATAAACAAACAGAAAAAGGAAGATGAAAATCTTTTTGTAAAAATAGAAAAAAAAACAAAATTATTTTTTACGTTTTTGCTTCTTAGATAAAGGATAAAATTAAAAATAAATATATATGTAAATGTTTTATAGTGTCATAGGTAATATTGTAAATGTAAACAAAGTAACAAACAAAAAAAAAAAAAAAAAAAACATAAACCCTTGGATGTGAAAATATGCGCTTTAATGTTGTATTAGTTTATTATAGATTTTATTTTATTTTTTTGGTAAAATAAATGCAATAAAAAAAGAAGAAGCTAACTTAAAGTTTGATGAAATATATGTTAAATTGGAAAAGAAGTTAAGTAAACTCCGTACAGAAGTAACAACTTGAAGACAATACAAAGGAAAAAAAAATAATAGAAAATAGAATATTTTTGTATTATTAATGAAATATTTTTTAGTTAGTTTTTACAGGTGAAAAATAAACATAGTTTTTTATATAAATATAAAAGCAAAATTTTACAATTAAAGCCAAAGAGAATTTTGTATAATAATTTTTTGTAAAATTAGTTTTGATAAAAATTGTCTCCTTTGGTTAGTTTAATTTGTTTTTTTTTTATTTGCATAAATTAGATGAAACACAAGATACAAGAAAAACAAGATTATATGGTTTCAGTGAAATTGTAACAATTTAAAATTTAGTTTTCAATCAAAATACAAAGAAAAACACACCGACATTCAATTTTTACAAGAGTACAATCAATTCAATGTTATCAAGTTGTATAAAATATATTTGTTATTTATTTTTTTAAAACAACAAAACCTGACAAAAGAAACAAGTTTTTATATACATAATATACAGGGAATAAACAAAACTAACGACACTCAGCAAACATCACAATCAACACAGAAGAACTTTGCGAATGCCCGCTAAAAGTGAACTTCTTTCAGTCTATTAATTTCTGTTTTTCAAAAAAGATAGGGATACTCGTAGATAGAGCACTTTTTCAGTCATGTATGCAGCAGCAGGTGGTGCTTCTTTGGCATCGCGACAAGCTCGTCAGCGCCAACGACAGCAGAACAAAACTAAGCAACTGCAGGCCAAGTTACATCCCGCATCGAAAGCGCTCGCTATTGAGATAGCAGCGGGAACGCCGACCAGGAGTCAACAGCCGTCCCGCCAATTCCATCAGTTGCCCTCAAGCTACCTACGTACACCACAGGCGCAGGCGCGCAAGCTCAGCGCTAGTTACACTACACAAAGCAAACTCCTACTGCCAATTGATGAGGGTGACGGACAATCGGTGCACATGCACCACGCCCATCACCACCACGATTTCCATGGACGGACTTCAACACCGAAGCTTGTGCATCGACACTCTGGCAGCGGTGCTGCCACCTTTCGTCATTCCCATCTCACCAAGTCGGCCACGGCCACTATTCCGTTGGTGTCTCAAATGGACGCCACACCACCGACAACGCCACTAATAGCGGTTTGTACAACAAAGCCCTCCCAAGATGACGTGACTGCCACAAGTGGGCGCATTCAAATGCAAATCCCTCAAGACTCTATCATTGTCACACCAGCCACGCCTATAGCGTCACCAGGTCATGTTGCTCGCGAGCCCACCACAACATCAGTGGATGAGGAAAACATCACTCCTCCGGTCGGGCAACTAGAACGAAAGTGCAGCGTCTACCGTATGCGTCGCAGCGACGCCTTCGAGCAGGACCTCGTGGACAACACCAACGTTACACATCAATTCGAACCATGCACCGATGAGACTAGTCTGATCTTTAAGGGTCTTCCAAACGGCGGCACCGCTGGCCACAAGTGGCAGCCGTGCGCCTACTGCGAAGAGGGCATATGTGTGTGCGAACACATCGAGGTAATGTTAATGTTTTTTTTTTTTGGTATACATATAAAGCTACATATTTGTGTTGTAATTTGAATGTAAATGAGATCCCAAAAAGCTAATGTTGGTCTTGGTCTTTGGTGTATCTGGTTAATTTGCTATTATAACTAATAATACGCATGTTTTTTGGCTTTTGGTGGTTACCATTTGTTATGAATGTAATTAAAAAAAAACATCTAAATGTGTTGGCATGCTAAATTTATTTGATGTTCGTTGTGGGACGGGGACCTAGTTTGGTCTGGGCGAACAGTGCACAGGAGTACATTTTTAATTGAATTTCCCGGCTGTCGTTGAGTTGCGGTTTAATTAATTAATGTTTATTTAAGGTTTTTTTTTTAATTTTAAATTGCTAATATCAATTGATTTGTATAGGATTCCTGCTGATAGGAGACAAAAGTTAATAAAAGGTCGAGTTGCAGTAAACAAAAAATTCTTAACGCATCGAGTGAGGCATCCATTGCCACTTTTCGGTGAGAGAACCAATTCTGATATTTTTAATGTTCCGCACCCAAAAACGGAACACTAATGGAATCAGTTCGGCGTCTGTCTGTCTGTCATAGGCCTTTTTCTCAGAGACTATTTGACGTAGACTTTTGAAATTTGGAACAGTTGTAGCAATTAGTGGCCCAAACACAGACCAGAACTTAAAAGGGTGAATTTTGACTTTGGGGGGTCAAATTGGAAATAAATGTTGAGGTCATCGTGTGGGTTGTTAAATGAAAGCTCGTTAATGCACGAATTCAAACATGTATGAAATAATTGTTTGTGTTACTTTTTTCTTACCGCTTTTTCAAAAAACGTTAGCAAATTGCTGTCCCAGGCTTTATCTCCGAAAATATCGTGCAGAAAAATCTGAATAAAATCATAAACATTGAGAATAAAGGGTAGATGAAAATAAAATTATCAGGACTGCCCTACGTTCAACAGTTATTTTTGAATTCTTTTTTCAACTACCCAACTATTTACGTATCCCTATCACAAAAAAATTGAATGATTGATCGTAGAAATGCCACAAACATTTTATAGAGATTTTATAGGGAAATTTGAATGTGTTAGGAGTAAACATTAAATGGTTGATCCAAGAAATATGCCTCAAAAAAGCAGCGTTGAGCTTATACTTAAACCATTGATTTTAATCGACATAAAGGAATCTTTATATTTTCCTATACTTATAATACAGGTGTCTCCTCTTTTTCTTCGTTGGAAAAAAGTGAATTTGTGTACAGCCACAGAAAGAGTGACAAATTCCAAAATTCCACGCATTTAATGATGCACATGCGTAAATTTCTTGTATTCTTTATTTTGTCGTTCTGTGCGGATGTATAATTATTCTTCTGGGCATCAGATGGGTCATTTTATCAAGTTAATCACATTTGTGTTTATTAATCTATCAACATACTCGTAAATCTGTGACGTATAGGTGTAAAAATAGACGATACTACGGAACCCGTATTGCGCAAGTACGACTTGCACTTGACCGGATTTTCTTTTATTATTTATGTAACTAAACAAGCACAAAAAAGTTAATATTTCCAAAAAAATAAATAGAACATACAACTTTTAACCGTCTCGCCACATTTTGACGTTTGACAAGGCGACATATTTTGCCACTCTCCTGTTTGACATTTTAATAATTTCGGCGCATAAAGTACAGGAACTAATCTAAAATGTTTTCGATGCACTGATATTCCCAATTTAATGTCATAAAATATAACATACGGTAATCATTTCTAAATAACACTCTACGTTAATTGAGGATGGCTACGAGTATACACCAGAGATTTTTTTTTCCTTTTTTGGGATCACATAAAAACTGCTTAAGTAGGTTGTTACCCACATAGTACATAATATTTTATAGCATCCTTATTTCTTAGAGTCACACTGGTTTAGGTAAGGTTATACTTCTACCCAGAAACAGAGCAAATTTAGGTATATGAGCCTTACCTCATTGCAATATCTTTGCCATTTAAAGGCTCTCCTTGCGATGGGATAATAATAATGCCCCGAACATTCCGAAGCCATTACAGCGCGCTATCGATTGCCGAAAAGCACTTCCATGCGCTGACGTTACGTATACGCCCTGTTACACTAGTCGGCAGTTATTCTACCTTGGTGCTGCCAAAAATAAACATGTTAGCAGTGTTTTTTTTTTATATCAACTTTATCTGAGACCATGCCATGTGGGTGTACGCGAGTATATGACAACGACAACGACACGGTGGAGAAGTCATTTGTCGTCGTCGTGTCGTTTGTTGCTTTCGCCTCGGTTCTCATGCCACAAGAAAAGTTCGCTTTCATATGAAATTTATTATGCTTTTAATGACCCCCGCTCTGTCCGGTGCGATCGAGATAATAAAATGTTTAATTATAGAATGTATTATGTATTAAGCTAATGATTTTCGATGAACAAAACAATGTTGCAAGGTATTCGAAATCAATTTGTCCAAATATTATGCGACGAGTTGACAATCGGATATTATTTTTTCTGATCTTGGAAAGGAGTGGAATTGTATATGACTATGGCTGTATTGGCATTTATCCATCGATCATTCCAGTCGAGCGCTTAAGCACTCCCAAAGGAGAGACATCATCCACATAGAAAAAAAGTGCCTTCTGTGAGCAATGGATTGTAAAATTCATACACAATTGAAAAAGTATCGCCCATCGCCCAAAAAATGCAGTCAATTCTCCACCTCACAGAACAAGTATCTGCCGTGACATGATAAACTGAAGCACTCGTTTTGATTGGCAATTAATTGACACATATGCCATATGCAATCCCTGCAGTGAATTTCAATTGTACCTACTCGTGCACTCCAACGTTGTTGTTGTTGGCTGTGTTTGTTGTTCGATTTCCCATTCTGATTGATTGACAAAAAACTGAAAACATATTGAATGGAGTGGCGCTCATGACGATGCTGAGAAAGTCTCGAATATACCCACATATATTTAAAGGCGCATCGATTTAGTAGTACCCCCTTGAAGATTAAATAACCTCAAGGATTCCCTTCGCTTTACAATAGTGTTGACGATATTTGCTGCCAATCTCCTTATTGATTCAATTAGCAAAGGACACAGAGAAGAGTGAATGAAAAGAGACAGCGGCGGCATGCTCATACGTATGCCTATGTGGCACATACCTAGAGGGGATTACGGAAAAATGCTGAAGAATGCTGGATTAGAGGCATGAGGTTTCGTTAGAGACGACGATATCTTCTTTTGTGGCATTATTAGGTTTTGAAGTGTAAGGACTTTTCCAAAATAGATTTATGTAAGCGTATATGTAAACGATTAAATCTCATTCAACAAGTCAGATAGATGCTCTTTCATGAAGAGGATGATAGTAGGAAAGAAGGTTTAGTCTTTCTTACTGTTTTCAACATAGTGCGGACATAAAACAGTTTTATTTTCAAATATTTCACAGGCGTTGTTCATGTATTTTACACACACATTGTGGGAATTTTCTACTGCGCAAAATTGTTGCCTAAAAAACATAGGCTGATACTTAGCTTGGGTTAGGTTAGGTAAGGAGGGTCGTTTGCAGTAAATGCAATTTCACCTAGAGCCCGTAAAGGTCCTAGTTGTGCATGTCGAAACATACATTTGACGAAACCATTTCAATCTACTAATAAATCCTTTTAGGTCTGTAAGCGGTATCTTAGCCAGGTTATCTAGTCTAGGCATTCGAAGAACCGTGCTCCCATACAAGATAGACGCTGGCCGTTCTTGAAGAGCCGGGCAATGGCATAGAAGGTGTGCTACAGATTCTATTTCATCCTCATCCATACTAGTTCTAGAGGCCATGTTTCCTGTTATACAGGTTCTGGTTAGAACACCGACAAGTACATGGATTTGGCTTCTTCTCATAGAAAGTAGGGATAATATTCTTTTCCGATCGACAACGGGCCACTGGTTGCGGGTTATGGTACAATTGCTAGCGTTGCGCCATCGGTCCTCAGCTAAATTAGTGGTGATGCGGTCTATAAGATTTGTAGTTGTGTTGAAAGCCGGTAAGACCTGTCGGTCAGATAGTGTTATATATCCATATCAGAGCCTTTCCTGTAAAAAGTCCGTCTGCTGTTTTATTCCCTTCTATTCCCAGTAGATTAAGATTGTACGGTGTTTTATCACTGTAAGTTCTGTGAGGCACTCCTTTACGCATTTTGAATTTACGGATATGGAGTATAATGCTTTAAGTGCGGCTCGGCTGTCCACGCAAATGGTTATTGCAGTTGCAGGTAATTTCCTTGCTGGGACAATTTGTGCTGCTTTCTTAATAGCATATATCTCTGATTGGAAGACGCTGCAATATTCGGCTAGTCAGTAAGACAGGTTTATGCAAAGTTCTTCCGAGAAGACACCTGCTCCGGTACCTTCATCTGTTTTAGAGCCATCTGTAAAGACGGATGTTCCGATGATGGCATTGTCGAAGTTGCTCCAGATCTGTCTGTCTGGTATGGAGACCTTTAAGTATCTGGTGAGGTCAAGCTGGGGCTGACACTTAATAGTCTCTGATTTGACCCTAACGATGGCTGCAATGGGCCTATAAACATCTAAAATCCATAAGCTTAACCCTTAAATTCATATATATTCCTCGGATCTATATAAATAAATCCAGTAAACCACATCAGAGCACATAATCTCCTTATAAATATGCGCACTCCGAATCCGATTTACTCTAAACACATTTCGTATTCCCCAAAGTGTGCACAACAACGATTTCCCGTAGTTAATTTTACGTTTCCGTTTGGTACACCCTGTTATTGGGTTGGCAGTAGTTGGCAGGTAGGCATGTTGCATTTAAATAATTAATTAACAACGAAAATGAATATAAAATTCCACACACTGCTATACATATGCAGCAACCACCTGACTATGAACGTCGGTTTTTTTTGTTCTTACATAGGATAAGCAATGTGGGGCAACTTCCAAAGGTAGAGCCCACCAGGCATTTTGGAGTTAACCTTAAACATCCCCTTTAGTAGCATTCATTTCACTTTATTACATTTTATTTCCATTCTATGTAAATTTTGCCATTTTCTAGCAATGAATTGTATTCAGCTGGGTTATTCAGGAATTCAGCGATGGTTGGATGGTGTTGGTGCGAATCTCGTTAGATAGAATCACTAACTTTCATCTACTCGTATGTATGTACCAATAACACTAAATCACTGTATGGTTCTCATAGTTTGTATTATAACAGAGCGTTGCAATGCTACGCGATGTGATTATTAAGTATGTATGATATTCACGTGGAGTTTTCATCCCTCGAGTGACTTTCTGCTTGGTAAATTATTGAAAGTCGCTTTGCATATGAGAAGAGGCACATGAGAGCGTGTGCACGTTATATGTAGGTATGCCACATCTGCATTCATTATAAAAAGAGACTGGTTTGTGTCAGAAAATGGAAAAAAAAAATTGAGGATATCCGATTCCAAAACGCGAATGTGACATTCCGTAATGAAAAAGAATCCACCCAGCAATTCAATTTAACACAACAACGAACTTCCGAATGCAGGTTTGATGACTTTAGCTGACACTTTTATTGTTATTTTACAGATTACCGCTGTGTGAACATGTCAATGTTTACCCCACATTTCCCTACAAGCATATGTATGTGTATTTCAATAGTCCCATGTGATATATACTTGAATAGTTGTAAAGACCATTAAATATAGAACGAAATTATTTAAAACAAAATTAATACAAAAAGACAACAACAAAGTGCTTCTCGAATTATATGTGATCTAAAAAAAAAAAAACAAAAAAAAAACCCTTTCAAAAATTAATACAACAACAAAAAGTATATTGCCTTAAACGTACATATTTTTAAAATATATATTTTTTGTTTATTTAAACTTTTAAATGTTATATACTCTTCTTCGGATCGGAAGTTCTATTTTAAACACCGTTATATTATTATCGTGAATTTGTCAAAAGTCGATATATTTTGTTTAAACGGACTTTAAATGTGTTTGTGCCATAATAGTAAAATTAAGTCGAAAATGAAAAAACTTATACCGCGAATCGTTAATTATTATTATAATACGATCGAGTTAAATTTTTATTTAATAAATAAAATAATTCAAAGAGTATAATTAAAAATGCAATTAGTCAATTAAGAAGAGTTCCATTATTGTATATGAGTCGTGTGTCGAGTGCGGACATTTTAATACTCAAACGGAGGCGTCGCAAACGCAAAAGGACGACAAAGACGCGAAAGGGACGCAGAAGACGCAGAAGACACTACAACCAACATGCAGGCGGCTTTGATGCTAAGATCGAAATCTCGGGTGGCGAGAAGAAGAAAGCTACGAAAATTAGGTGGAAGACTTGAGTTGCCTAGTAATGTAGCAACGAAAGAAATAGCTCCATTTCCTCGTTATCCACCTGAGTCATGGGTAATAACCTAAAAAAAAAAAATTCAATTAAAACTTTTTTTACTCGTAAGACTTCTCTACAAAAAAAAACTTAAACAGAAAAAAAATAATAAATTCTATATTAAAAGAAACTCAGAAACAGAGAAACACGAAAAAAAAAACTATTTTTAAAATTTTGTTGTTTGTCCAAAACCCTCTTTTCTTCTATATAACCCTTTTCAATCAGAACTTCTGATATCTTTTCTGCTTTCTATTTCATCTTCTGAACACTATTTTACTTTATCCAAATTGGACGTTAGAGATACGTGTACCCTTCGCATGGGTAAAAAAAAACAACCTTCAGAAAGGTTACTTGTACAAATTGACTTCCTTCTCTTACTATCCTGTTTTTCAATTCTCCGAACGAGATAGAAGTCATCACTTTTTATTATTTGAACAAAAAATGATGAGAGGACGATTATGTAGTCTAGAGCTAGACAATAGAAGATACAATAAATCCATCGTAGGAGAACATGCTTTTAAAGTGCTTTTTATCTGGAATCACAAAATATAAAGATTATGTTTTATTTTTCTTTTAAAATTTTCAAATCATATTGTCATTGAAATTTATAGTGAAATATCTCTTAAGTGGACATCCACGGGACTGGAGATTTTTGTCCGGCTATGATAGCTGTCCATTTATAAGAACGCATTTTGTATGGAAAATAAGAAATTGGTTCCCGAAAATGTGTCCGTTTAAGGGAATTGTCCGCTTATGGGAGCTTTTACTGTAGTTCCATGGTTATAGTAATTTAATGCGAGGATATTATACTCGATTTGTTAACATTAGGGTGTTATATACTTCTGCTTCTGTAGTAATTCTTTGCAAATTGACGAAAGCATTTTCTTATCACTTGAAGTTTAACAGTAATTATTGTTACTTATACTCATTTGACAGATTCGACACAGTTGGTGTTTTTAGTTTCTTGGTTTTTTTTTTTCTTTTCTTATCAATCAATTGGATTTTAAGTCTAAGCCAAGTAAAAGGGGTAATCTTAAATATTCCCATTGTTAGGTAATGTCTAATTAATGATTTACAATTGGTTTAGTTATAAAAAGAAAACTGTAAATATAAACCATTAATTAGTACATTACCAATTGACTCTCATTGCCGCTTCTTCTTCAATCACACTGCGAACGCACCACTGACCGCTCGCTTGGCTCGGCCGTTGCTGTCAATGTCGTCTGCGTAACAAAAAAAAAAGTATAAAAAAAAATTAAACAAAGCTAAGAGCTCTGTTGATTTTGTCGCTAATTTGACGACAAAATATTTTTATATGCATTTTGTTTTAAAAGTTTCATAAATCTTTTAAGTGTTTCGTCAAAAGTGATGACTTCTTGTACTGTAAGACTAATTTATACATATTTACAATTTTCCCTTTAGTTTATCCTTGTTTTGTTATTTATATATGTTTTAACTGTTCAAAAAACACGTGAAAATGTCATACAGTCATCGAATTTTGAAACCAATTTTTTTAGAGCTCCCCCGTGCAAGATATTATTTGTGGCCCCTTTTCCTTTGCCCTCAGCCCATTTCTAACTAGAAGTTGACCCCGAAATGTTAAAACAAACAAAGCTTACAATTTTTTCAGTAGATACAAAAAAAAATAACTCCCTCTACTACAACTTTACTCCTTTAGAGTTTTCTGCTCTGCTCTGCACTTAAATAAAAAAAAAACTAAACTATTCTATTTAGAGAGAAGTTCTATTTACACCAATTTTAGTTTTTATTTTTTATGAGTAAAAGGAAAATTAGGAAAACATTTAAAAACCTCCTTGAGAACTAGAAAATATAGACCTTTTTGTTCTTGCTGAATGATATTTAGATTGTTGTTATTTTGATTTGTTTCCGACAGTCAGTTTGCTGATGAAATGTTAAATCAATTAGACTTTTTTTTAAATATTTGTGTTGGTGCTTTTTCCATAGGGAAACACAATCGTAATCGTCTTATGTGCAAGGTATATATGCTTCTATTTTTGCAAAAGCACACTAATTGGTAGACATTTGTTTTTTTTTGCCCATTTTTCGTACGTAGTGCTTCATAACGTCACACATTCTTTTAGAAAATCAATTATTTTCCAAATCATTTCTACATTGCCAAACTTGCTGTCGGTTTCTGAATCATATTTGTAGTGTGCTCTCTCTACACTTTAATTTTAAACTTTGAATTTTGAATTGACAAAAAAAAAAAAGAAAGCAAATCCATTTTATACGGTATCAAGTTTTCCCAAAAATTCAGTTAAGCTTACTTGCCTCTCATTATTCCCGTTTTCGATCTAGGAGCTCAACTTGATTCAAAATGTTGAAAATGTTTCCACACAGTACAAAATACAAATCTACATCTTATATAATATTTTTTTTTATTTTTAAATAAATAAAAAAAAACACGTCTTAATTTAAAAAAAAAAAACAATTTGTGGAACATTCACAAGTTGAAGCAAGTTAAAAAAGAGTAAAAGTTGTAAGTACTGGAATGCAAGTTCACATTTTGAGGTAAATTTAAATATAAAACAAATTGTATATTTAAATAAAAAAAAATATTTCAGCGCAAGGGTAAGTTTAATTTACTGAAACAAAAAAAAAACAATAAATTCTGTTTGATCAATTGTAGACTTAGAAACAAGTTCAAGTAGGTTCTAGCAGAGCAATTCAAAATGCAAACAAAATGTTACAAAAATCCAAAAATAAAAAAAATTAAAACAAAAAAAAAATTGCTTATAAATATTTTGTAGCATATTTAAATAGTTCCAACTGACAGTGTAAATATTTATTAATGAAAAGATGCATCTTAAATAATATCAACTATATATTATCTCATTCATAAGCATGTGAATTGATTATAATTTTTGTTTAATAATGAAACATGCTAGACTTCGAGAGTGTTTCTTTTTTTATGACTAATTGAAATACGTTTCGATTTTTATTACTAATTTCGTTATAAGCTAAATTTCAATTTATATATTGGGATTTGGGATAAACTGAAATTGTTTCATATTTTTATTGAGAGAGCATTTTAAGACTTAGCAAGATATTTACACGTTAAAAGTTCATCAAAACAGAATCACATTTTAATTCCTCTAACTATGGACACGTGTGAGATCGATCCTTTGTCGATAGAAATGATTATCCTGTTTCTGTTTGTAGTACCTATCGACATCTGCAACTGTCTCAATCGGAAGATATTTACATAAACCGCTTCTGTGTTTTGCATTACAAAGCTAGAATATTGGAACAGAAAAGTAGGCTGCGTTGCAGCGGTTCTCTTCTATAAATCTCCTCTTAAACCATCAAAGTGCAGTTCTAATTATTTTGCCAGCGATTACTTAATCCGAATGACAGTACACTCGCGGTAGAGTGAACATCGATTGAGTGAACAATCCAATAAAGTGAACACACAACATTTGATACAGACTACTCTACGGAGTAAATAAGTAAACCTCTGAACGCATATTTTTATCAGAGTTAAATACGAATAAACCATCTGCAAAGATGCAGAAACTTTTGAGCAAATTTACCGTTTATTTTGCGTACTTTCCAGGTTGCGACAATTACTTTGTCTTTTTCAACATTTCTTTATCATTTGTCATTCCCGGTAATTTCTAAGTCCCAAACTCTATTTATAAAAAATTGAGCGATATGAACGCACTCTCAAGCAAACGCACTCTTGTCATGCTTAAATATAAAGTAACGAAGACTTGGGCTGCTTCAACGGCAGAATAGGAAGGGATTTTCGCATCGAATTGCCACTGGTGATACAAAATGTGGATCCATTACGACAATCCAAAGCGCAGAGAGTCGGGCCAACCATCTACTTCAACGGCGAAGCCAAATATCTGTGGAACCCAACTCATATTCTGTATTGGGTGGGACAGGAAGGGTGTGGTCTTCTATGAGCCGATCAAGCCAAATGAAACCATCACTGGAGATCGCTACCGCTACAATTAATATGCTTGAGCCATGTTTTGAAGGAAAAATGACCCGGAGTATTCGGAAAGATACGATAAAGTGATTTTGCAGCAGTACGCAAAATATACTTGGAAACGCTCTAATGGGAAGTCTCACCCCACCCGCCGTATTCTCCAGACATTGCTCCTTCTGATTATCACTTGTTCCGATTTTGGGTAAATATTCCATTGCAATTTCACTTCATACATAGTATGCGCTCTTAGTAATGTCAACAATTTCGCTCGTATGAACAGGCCTGGTTTTTATTAATTCACTCTATCTCTATCTCAAGTCTACTGTATCTGGATATGGTTTAGTTTCTTGTCGTGTAGATTTCGCATAGTTTGATTAGCTCACTTCCAATAGCAGTTTCATATAAACTTGCCCTGGAAAAATCAAAAATACCATCCAAGAGACTAGGGATAGTCACATCACAACTGACAGGAATAACTCGTGTATCTGCTCCTATATTTATGTGATAAAAAAAAAAAAAACAACATAAAAACATAGTACATACACTTTGTCCAAACACAAACTCGTAACATATTTTATTACAGAAAAATCAAGCATTTGAAACCATCATAACTGAAAAATTCATTTATTCATCTCCTTGTATAGTCAATTGTTGAAAAATAAGGTCCTTACCAGCTTGCGCCTTCATAATCAGGGAGAAGTTCGTGTCGTCAACATTAAAGTAGACCTCACAAGAAGTTCGCTGAATTTCGCGAAGTTAACAAGAAACATGAACAAACAAATGTAATAAAATGCAAAAATAAAAGTATATATTTATTTACTATAGCTGTGTTTAAATGTCAGATTTATATATGTACATATATATTTATGTGTGTATTTTCTATGTTTGTGTCTTATTTTTATGTACCTATATGTGACGTGTAGAAATGCATGCGATTAAGAAACTTAGTAAAAAAAATCAATATTTTCGTTCGTGTTTCATTAACCTGAAGCACACCTACATACATATGCGGGGTATAAAAATCAGAGAAGGTAGGCCAAATGCATTCCACTGTACATACATTATATACGATAGCGTTCAATTCAATTAAAAATTATGAATACATGAAGGTTTATCTTTCTTTTACCCTGCATCGTTTTTACCACACAACACCAAAAGGTCAGAGTATTACATACATCCCCCTAAGATGTGAGAGCTGAGTTATTGATTTTATGCAGCAAATCATTATCATAGTGCCCCCATAATGAATGCCGCACTAACCATTTAGAGATAAAGTACGAGTATATGTACATATGTCTAAAGTCCTAAAGGATGTAAGAGGAAAGGATTTCCAATATTTTTGAAACTAAGCAAATGAATACGTTCGAGTAGGGGAAGCTTTTGTTTTTTGTATGTGCATATGTATGTACAAATGTTATATTGATTTGCGATAAACCATCTGGCGTCGATACGGGTAAATCTTGTTCAAATAGAATAAGGACGATAGATTGAAGGATAAAGATTTATTGGCGTAAATTGAGTACAAACAAGTTTTTGTTTTGATCTCCATGCTTCTCGCCAGGTGAACCATTCATCGATTAGCTTTTTTCAATTTCAAACATCCGTTCCATGTGTGTTCTACTACGTGGGCTGAAAATTTCCGGGATTTTTAATGAAAACAAGCGTTTTTTAGGCAAAGATATCGCACTAATAATACAATACTGTTGTAACTGAAAATTTAAAAAAAATTGAGATCACATCATAATCAAACGTATAATTCAATTCACTACGCGTCAATAAGACTTTTTTTTAGAATAGTCCAAGAAACAAAATAAGAGATGGCACTATTAGTCATTGTTCATGTGTGATTGACTGTATAACAGGAAGTTATTAACCAGTTTTTCGCTGATTCAGCAAAAAGTCATATTTTGAGTTACAACAGTATTGTATTATTAGTGCGATATATTTATTCCCCAACATAGTTGCCTTCGAGAGCAATACACTTGGTATACCGAGTTTCCAACATTTCGTTGCCCTTTCTGTAGTACGAAACGTCCAAGCCTTCGAAATTCGTACTGAACCTCTTTCCCTAGAACCACCACTTGAGGTTAGGGAACAGAAAATAGTCACTGGAAGCCAAGTCTGGAGAATACGGTGGGTGAACAACAAATTGGAATCGTAATTGATCCAGTTTGGCCATCGCTTTCAAAGACGTGTATGTCGGTGCGTTATCATGATGGTACAGAACGTTTTTCTTCGCCATATGAGGCCGTTTTTTCTTTATTTCATCGTTCAGTTTGTCCAATAACGCTGCATAACATTCTCCTGTGACTGGTCTTTCAATCTGCATATAATCGATAAAAATTTGCATCCCAAAAAATGAAGCCAAAACCTTCCCTTCCGAGGTTTCGGCATTTGGTCGGTTTTCAGGTTTTCGATTCAATGCACTTGCTTGACAATTTCTGCATTCGTAGCTTTTTTTGGCCTTCCAGAGTGAGGTGCGTCTTCGGTGCTTGTATCGCCCATTTTAAATTCACTAAACTACCGATAAGCTGTTGTTCTCGAAGGAGCAAAAAACCATGTTTGATCAAGATACGATACTCCTGTTTTTCCATTAGTTTTACTACGGCGAAAGTAGCGTCACTCAAACGACTGTAGCTTGCAAACAAATGGACGAAATATCATGAAACACTAGTGACAGATGAGCCTCTTCTCTAGTTGCGCTACCTATTAAAAAATCCTTTTTCAGCCCAAGTAGTACAATATGTAAACAGAATTTCCAGTAGCAAGTAAATATTGCTTTCGAAATATAACTTTTAAATCATTCAGTCGCAACAAATCATTCGTTTAATATCTCCAACCACAAGGACACCGATATGATGAGAGGCCAACAAAAGCAGATGATTTAATAAAATCGGCTTATTCTTGATGTGATGAAGGCTGTTTCCGGCGATCCTTCTGCTAATAGTTTTTCCTTCTTTTTTTTATTCGTGGCAATCCTAGTGCAGTCGGTTTTTTTGCGGCTACGAGTCATGGTCAAGCAGAGAAGATGAATAGAAATAATGTGTATTCTTCGCAGACTTTAAAGTTGAAAAACTTTTGAACAATGGCTTCATTTTATCCCTTTCTGCTGATGATGGATTGAATTTGAGATTTCACCACTGTCTGGAGAATGATTTTTCTGATGTTGTGAAACTTATTGAATTAAAATTTCGAATCAGCTGCCAAGATTTGGATGTTGGTTTTTTTTTTCTGTATCTACTCGCCTTAAACATTTCTACTTAAAATGGTTATCGTGCCAGCAACTGTTGTCTACCATTTCCTTTCGTAATTACGTGTTTCGAATGTCCTGTCCTTAAGGTGGGGCTTAATTAAAAACAAGCAATCAAGCAGCAAATAAAAAATCCCTCCAAAACAAACAAAAGGTAGTTATTAAACAAAAAATTACAAAAGCATCAAGTAAATTGCTTGTATATAGAAAGGAAAAAAAAAACACTACCTACTAAAAAGTACTACGAACCACAATGATGTCTGCCATGCTCTGTGATGGGTTAGAAAAAAAAACGGAATAGCGTCTCCAACCAACCACCCATATAGCCAATGTTGCAAACATCCTTCTTCCAAAGTACTAAAGTAGTGAAATCTATGCCAGGGTTATTTTGTCCATGGTTTGGCTATCAACAGCTTTAGCATTGCCTCTAGTCCTCTTTTTTGTTTTTATTATTTTTTTTTTATTTTCTTTGGTTTGTGTCCCACCTTGCGGAAGGAGTACGTACATACGGTTTATAAAGAGGAGATCAACCCCCACAGATTGCCATCTGAGAATCTTTTGAAATAAAGAAGAAAAAAGGAGGAAGCACATCATCACCAGCATGCGGTGCCTAGTCTATGTATTTATTTTTTTCTTTTTTCCGTGCAGAAGTATTTTGCAGAAGGTGTATGACTATGATGCACTTGACTTTGAATGATGTCGTCTATTTCATATAAATTATGAAGGGTGGGCAAGTTTTTCTCCGCAACTTTTTTTTTTTAAATATTTAGTCGGTTGCCTTGATTGTTACTTTTTTGCGTCCTTGGTAATTATTTGTAAAGTTGTTTACTTATTTTTAGTTCATTTAGAATGAACTACTAAATGATTCGTTTTAAATTTGAAAGCGGTAAAGGAGTATGCATGCAGCTCATTCAAAAGAAATCTCATTAAAAAGTTTTCAAAAAGTACAAAAAAAAAAAAAAAAAATGTAAATGAATGTTGAAATGAAATTACTAGAATTGAGACTTGAATGAATCGAGCTAAAGCACTCTCTTAAACCGTTCTACCAAGGCATAATTTTTAATAATTTAGGTGTTTTGTTTTATTAAGTCCAATAGAAGATGTTTGTGGGAACACATTGCCTACACGGCAAGCACACATTGCGGTCCGTAACCAACCAAACAAGAGAACCGGAGCTAAATACTTGTCTTAGTCTTCCGGACAACTGAAATGTATTCCAGGCAGAGGTCCTAATAACAGACAAGGTCATCATCATCTACATCGCCAGTTAGGCCGTTCTCAGAGCCCTAGAATCGTATATCGTTAAATCGGCAATTGTAGAAGGATGTCGCTCTGTGCTTAGGCCACTTAGTAGACACAACAGGGTTAAGAACTGTAATAGAAATACTTTTCGGGCATTTTCTCCTGAGGAAAAATTTTGAAAATTGGGACTTTCAAAAATACGGACGAATGCAGTTACTGCAATGATATACAGGTATATCGGAGGATATTTAATACATTTTTTGTGATTGTCAGGCTATTGCTCGTTCTCGAAAGAAATTTTTAAGGGATTGCTTCTTTAACGCACTGGAAGAAGCTAGCCAAACTGGCCACAATCTGATCTTAAAATTTTGCAGGGAAATTAAATGCTTTGGCGGAAATGTTTCGGTTTAGGTACCATATTGCGTCCCAGGGGATCGCGATAGGCCCATTATGGTGCCTTGTGTTTTCTGATGGCTCAACCTTTTAACCCCTTACAACCTAATCAAACCTAAGTTCATTATAATTTCTCAATGGAATAAGATTTTTTGATGGTCGCCATTTGAAAGAAAATCGGAGCACCCCGACCCTTAAAATTCAAACAAATGATGTCATCGATTTCTAATTCCATGGGAATGCACTTTTTTTCCTAAAGCCTATAATCTAAATTTTCAATATCACATAGTAAACGTTCAACTCACAAACGACCTTTTTATATACCTTACCTACTCGTATGATATTAACTCGATTGCATCTAATAAAAGTCTTCACATTGTTATCGAGAAAAAAATTTCAACAAATTACCGTTACAAATATTTGTAACAGCTCCTTTTCACGGAATTCAACAAAGTTTCGCTATATGTATGTATGTACATATATACTCGTAGTTTGTGTTCCTTTCACTACATATTACCTCGATGAGTCGCAACAGCAGTAGTCAGAGCCGTAAGGATGTTTAATAATAGGTAGGTGTGCCTTCAACCACACAACCATTACTTACACAGTCAGTCATTCATTTATTTGTTATTGAGCTGCGTGGATACAAGTCACTCCTAATAAATGACACAAAGGCTGTCTATCTGCATAAAACAATGACGAGTTTGTGTGATTTTTCAAACCTTACGCTTTATAGGTGGCGTATACGTAACATTTTTTTTATCCTATGTATGCATTTCTTCTCTGTTCTTCATCAGTAATAGCGTAAACATTATGAGGCATGGCAAGGATTTGCGTGGGGCACAAAGGTAAATAAAGAAGGCGATTTTTCTTTTCCCAACAAACATACACATGTATAGCTAGACCTCGTGTTCACCCCTCCACATTCAAGGGCAGATCGATTTTTGTCAGCTATGGTTGGTTGGTGGTAGTTGGTGGTTGATGGTTTTGGTATGTTGGAGTTAAACTTAAACACAACAAAGAGGACACTTACTTAGCCACACGCAGAGTGGTGTAAATTAGTAGTATTTTTTCGTGTTCTGTTTACCTAGGATGCACGAAACAGCGGTGGTGAAAATTCAATGTTAGCCACGACAAGTATGGGAAAGTTTGTCACTGTTGTAAACGAATAATAAACGAGGCAACACTGAGTGATGAATTAGAAAAGTTGGGAGTTAATTGAATACAATTGCCGATCGTTGCATTACGATAAGAGAGAAAAAAATTGCTGGGCACATTGGTATTTAATAACTGGTACTTTTGCCATGGCGAATTCCATAATAATCGTTTATTAGCAGTGCTACCGCTAGGTCACGTTGAATCAAGAGAAGGGCTGACCATAGATAGTCTAACATGGTAGGACATAGGGTCTCTAAGGCACATTGGCCGGCACTGCACTGTAAAAGGACTAGTGAGATTCTAAAACTCAGCGGTGCACCATTAAGAATAGCAATAGGAATATCATCTGGGCATTGTCTCCTGGGCAAACACGCCAAAAGAATCGCGGGCACGGATATTTGTAGATACTGCAATGACATAGGTGTAGCGAAAGATATTGAATATATTCTATACCGGCTTAGCACGCAGTTGCAGGAGTATTTTGGGTTGATTCTTCTTTAGTAACCTGGAGGAGGTAGACCAAATCAACCATAGCCTCGTCCTAAGATTTCTTAGGGTAATAAAATACTTTGAGAAAATTGTGGCAGTTTAGGTGTTTAGGATGTTTTTCTTAGGCGATCGTGATTGGCCTGGTGTTTTGTAATGACTCAGCCTCACAGCCCCTATCTGCTTAACCTAATCTATGTAGCGTCTAAGTAAAATTTGAATATTTAATTTAATTTGAGATTCAAAATTACAGTCATAGTCAAAGAAAAAATGTATCATTCCAAAAAGAAAGGAAGAACGTGATTTAAAAAAAATTGCTCCTTTCATTTACATATGTCATACGGATTATTATTTATTATTATTGTCATCTTTTGTCATCTTTTGAGAGCATGGCTCCCACCTTCTAGCCTTCTAGCTACCGCGTCCTTCCCAGCCGGTATTGTGTTGTTGATTTCGGTTCCTCTACACTTGATCTGGTTTCTTGGGTTCGCGGTTAGTTGGTTTCCACCACTTGTACTGGATTTGTCACCGGTGGAATCTTCTAAATAGAGCTGCTGCTCCAGTTTGCCTAGGATCTTAGTAGCGGTTAGGTCCCGCATTTAATTATTTTTTTTTTTTTGGGTTTTATATTTTTCTGTTTTTGGTTTTTCCATATTTGGTCCCACGAGTATCAGGGGAAATAAAGGTCCGCTACGCCAGAGCCCTGTATGACGTAGTAAGGCCATGCTTATTCAAGGAGTATCAAGGAGGCTTCGTACAAATGCAGCCCTGCAAACCATCCGATGCGCACGGATCGCGTGACAACCTGGACTAGGGGGTTGGCAGATCTTGGCTATCCCTTCTCAGAAACTTCGATCAATAGAGGTAATCCTATTGTGAGCTGAGGCCCGCAGTAGAGTATCCCCAGTTGGTCTGCGTCATTGGGATTTAAACCCCCGCATCAACGCCAAGGTGTCTACCAAGGAGGGGATGTCATACGGATAATACCTTTCGCTCTTTTATGAAATTTTCGCTGGCATTTTTGATGTATGAGTATGCAATAAAACCAATAACAGTTGTTTACTGTAGAAAATCTAATTCAAACGTCTTTGAAAATGCCAGCGCTTTTCCATGTCTATGTAAAGAGTCGGCCGAAACGAAAAAAGCCAAATATTAAATCCATCCATAGACAAATGCACACATTCCATTTTCCACAATTGCTATGTTTCTTTTCCGGCCTTATTGTTATTTATTTGTTTTGTTTTTTTGTTACGTGTGCAGAATACACTAGATCCACTTGACATTTGGGATTCGACGTACCATGGCCAGAAAATTATAAAATCTCCTTTTCTGAACCTTTACTCATTCCGGTTTATTTTTTTCTATCCTTTTTCCATTCATACACAAAAGATGCGATTTCCTTCAACCCACTTAGGCAAACAGTATAATAGATTTTACACATGCAAAGACACAAGAACAACCTTTCAGTTACGGTCTGGTCAGCACTAAGGGGGGCGGGAATGGGCAGAGTACTGTATGTGGCAATTTAGGTCATTTGGGAGCAAAGCTATTTGCCACTTAATATTGGACTAATTTGATAAAGCAAGTCCCCCCCTTTACATTCACACGGGAATAGCAATAGAATTTTGTTGTTTGGAATTTATTAAGTCGTAGCTTGCATATTTTTTTTTAAATTTGTTGTTATTATGGAATCTAGATTCTGTTTTGCATTTTGCATGTGATCAGTTTTTTGTGTTTGAATTGCAATTGAAAAATAAATAACCTTTTGTATTTTGTTTACCTTTAAATCCATGCATGTTTATCCGTATTTTTGTTTTAAGGTTTCGATTGTTTCTTCTCATACGTTAAATACATAAAAAAAAAGAATTTTGTTTTTAACATTTCATCGAAAAGTCACCAGTTTTATTTTATTTTATTTCTTTTATGTCACCCTGTATAACGAAATTATGGAATGTGTTTTATTCCACCATCAGAAGTCGTAAATAATTTATTAATTGTTTGTTTTTTTTTTGTGTGAATTGTTATAACAAATATTTAATATGAAAAATGTTAATTTTGTTTCAAAATAGTGCGCACAAGGTCGAGCAGCTTGGCTGGAACGCGGTCGACGTTGTAGCGTCCAGGACAACAATCCAACTGCCTGCCATCGAAGATGGGTAAAACGAAATCGAGTAAGTAATGATTGCTTGCAGGCTGCAGTTCTAGAGTAAAATTCCTTTTTCGAACTAGATACAAGATGCATCCCTTGGTGGTTCATCAGATGACGAAGACTTCTTAGGCGTATTAAGGGGACCCAGCACATTCGCCAATGCATTCCTTTACGTTGGCCTCGGGACAATAGCCCTTGGATTAGTGATAGCATTCGTGGGGACCGGCGAAAAAGGGTTCAAAACTGTGGAATTAAGACTTATAGGACCTTCATTAATAGGTTAGTTAAAAATGCAGTCATTGGCCGGATTGAGGAAACTATAATTATTGTCTTCCTAGGTATCGGATTAATATGTTGCATTTTACGAATATTATTTTGTATATGTCCATCGCACTGTATATCGTCTAGTAAGAAAGCCCGTAAAAAGCAGGGCAATAAAGTTGATGCCGACCATACGACTTCATTGTTACGTGGTGAAACTAAGCGAGTATCAATTGCAAGAGGACCTCATGCACAGGTAGGAGTTTAAATACATTGTGGTGAAGTGAACAATATCGGGTTGTTAAATTTTCAGAAATATCCCATCACTCACAAGAGGAGTAATAGCAAAATGCTCAACGAAGGTATGGAAGCACTTCGCCAAATTGCAACTACATCGTTATTCCTGCAGAACGAACAGAAACCTTCAATAAATCGTGTAGTTCCTATCATCAAGGAGCCAGAGAAATCTGTGGGTAAGTTCGATTCTTCAAATGCAACTTGCAACATTTTATTTAAATTCCATAAATTTTTTATATATAGAAGTGCCACTGGAAATGAAGAAGCTCGAGACTGCACTTAACGTCTGTGAAATAAGCGACGATGAGGAAAATGATGATGATGAGAATACTACTAGGGCGTATATTCCCATAACAAACATGGATGCTATCAACGAAAGACCATCGCTGGAACGATCCTCTAGTAAGTTGTCCCGACAAAGGATGTCACTAAATCAGCAGAACCAATTTCAACAACAAACGTCAAGTGAATCCAGTGATTTATTAATGGAAACATCACTGATGGTCATGAATCCTACTGTAAGTAGCAATACAGGAAGCGTGACAATACGACCATCACCACCACCACCAGCAGCAGCAACTCCGCCATCACCTATATTACCTTCCACCTCCTCCTCCAATTCTCTTTCGCCAGCAGTACAATCAATGTCATTGCATGTCCAGTCACAGCCAACCATTAATAGTAATTTCGATTTACCCCCATCGACTCCACATAAATACACTCGCGCAATAGTAACAAACAACAACATAGTACCACCATCGCCAACTCCATCGGCAATGTCGGTGGTAATGATGACCCAGCAACAACAACAACTACAGCAGAATCTTTTACCAGGGCAGGTTATAGAGAGTGGCGGTCTGATGTTGCCAACATCAAAAACGACATCACCGACGCTGCCAGCAAGCAGTAGTTTAGAGTCAAGAACGCGTACTACGACAAATCTGGTAACAGCAACAGCAACCAGTAGTAGTAGTAGCATGTTAGGATATACACTAGCACCACCACCAGCCCCACCAACGCCATCGGCAGCAGCTTTAAACTTTGAACCCGAATTACTCCTAAGTCCAGCAAAGCTTGGGCAATAAAGTGATTTTTTTCTTCATCCCCTTTTTTCCTCGCTCCACAAAAGAAATCAAACAACGTACAACTACATGTGCATAAATATTGTATAATGAATAAGTGCGAAAGGACTTTGCACTGTCTTTTGTAAGGAAACAAAACAACAGTTCAAGTTGAAGTAAATATTTATTAATTTTTAGGTTCAACATCGGAAGGCACATTTTAATGTATTTGTTATCTTCGTGATGATAGGAATAACAATTGTAATATGAAGAGTATCTCATTTTGGCCCTTATTATGTGGTTCCATTCAAAGATTTTATCGCCCATTTCCCGATTTCCTTTGAGTTTTTGAGGAAAACGGAGAGAATCGAGATTTAAACTTGATCGGATAATCTGGGCAAAACAAAAACAATTCAAGAGCAAATTTTGCTCTGAAGATCTTTTAATAAATCTTCTTTCAGGTTAAGGTCAGGGTACAAAGTACAGTGAAACCTTGGCTAGTTGGCCACCAGTGGTGCAAGAATTTTTGGCCAATTTATACAGGTTTTTTTTTATAGGTAATTATGTGTTAAATAAAAATAAAAAATCGATATTGCACACGATGAAACATTGAACAAATATTTTGTTATTTTACCGCTATGTCTAGACGTTTTGTTCAGTGGTTAACCGAAAATATGGAACAAAATCCATCACATATTACCGTTGGACAATCTTCGCAGGTTATTTAATATAAGAGATGACATAAAGTTTGCAAATTCGCGGCCAAGTTCCAAGATAAGCAGGTGGACAACATGTAAAGGTATTTTGAGGGACATTTGTAAGGAATTTTCTTGGTGCAGTGAAATAATGGCCAACTTACAAGGGTGGTTTCACAGTATTAAGAAAATTAAATTCAATAATTATATCGTTCAAAGTGTTGTCCATCGCTTGCCACAACTTTTTCCCATCTTTCGGGCAGGGTACGAATACTATGCCAGAAGAACGCCTCATCTTTAGATGCAAGACACGAATCGACCTATTTTGTGCAATTCGCATAAATAAGCTTCTGCTCGGATAGGCCATGAGTCATCGAACGAGACAAGTGATAATCAGAAGAAGCAATTTCTGAAGAATACGGCGGATGGGGTAGGACTTCCAATTTGAGCGTTTCCAAGTATGTTTTGACTTGTTTTGTTTACGAACATTGTCGTGCTGCAAAATAACTTTGTCGTGTCTTTTAAAGTCGTGTCATTTTCCGGCCGTTTTTTCTTCAATGCACGGCTCAAGTCGGTAGCGATCTTCAGTGATGGTTTCATTCGGTTTGAGTAGCTCATAGTAGGCCATCACTTCAATACAATGTTATGTAAACTATACACAAAAGTCAATAAAATCCGCATCACTGCTCAGTTAGAATGCTGTGCTGATTCATAATATAGCTGATGTTGATATATTTGTGGACGTTTTAGAATGCATTTTGTGCAATCATGGATGTTTTTCTGATGAAAGTATTTAATGATAATAACCATTGGATGTAGTGCTCCTTTGAGCTGCTACGATCCTCGAAAGCACCAGCCATTTCCGTGATTCTCTTTTCGTTAACATTCTTGCATCTATTTACCCAAGTTTACAATAATAAACACTGCGTTGGTACTGAATATTGATGCGTTTATGGTAGGACTGATCAACCATCATCGACGGAGTGATGAATTTCCTAGTTTACGCTTTATTTTCAAAGCGATTCTTCGTGAATCGACCATGGTGAGTCCCTCCAGCAACTATTTGAGTTTCTGCAATGGCACTTGTTTATGGTTTTCTTTGGATAAAACTCTTCTATTGAATATTTCTGTTGTCTAGAAATACATTAAGTTTTCTCTTAAGTCTAAAATCGGGTTAAAATGTGTCTTCCTATTTTACGCATTTAAAGAATCAACAGATTTTTCTTTATTTAAAAAATCTTAAGCCTAATGTATGTAATTCTTCTTTCTTTAAATAAATTATAGACAAGTTAAATGTGCATTGAACAATCCTTTCTTTAACTAGACGTGTATAGGTTTGGTGTGCTAAATAAGAAATAAAAATAAAATAAAATAAAGTGGATGTTTCATTAATAAAGAAATATAAATTAACAAAAAAAAAAAAAAAAAACTACGCGTTTATCTGTGCATGTATTTCGTACCCAAATCAAAATAAAAATAATGATGTAAAACATTTGAATATGTGTAAAACGAAAAAACAAAAACAAATGTGTATAATAAAATTAGGTATACAAGAAAATAAAATGTTGAAAAAAAATAAAATAAAATTAATTAAGTCCTGTACATTTTATTTTAATAAATGAAAAAAAAAATATTATATATATTTTAAGGCTATTAAGTTTATAAACATATCGTTTATTTAAATTTAAATGAGAGACAAAACTATGTTATTTGTTATTACAGTGAGTATATAAGCAAAAGGAAAAGATATGATTATATATAAATAAAAGACAACAAAATATATTATATATACATAAATATATAAAAACTGGAGTTATTTTAATTTATGGGCGTGTCTATTAATTTAAACAAATTATACACCTAAACAAGGAAAACAAATAAACTAACAAAAGTGAATAAAAACGGCTAATTTGATTCCATAAACCTAAAATCAAGAAAGCGTCAGAGAAAAAGATCATAAGCTGGCAAATGCTGCCGGTGCAAACAAAATAGATATAAATGTAAGCTGAATCAAAAGAAAATAAAAACAAATTATAACGAAACATGAAGTGGAGATTGGTTGTGCCTTATTATTTGGTGTCGACTGGAGTTTTGGGGGGCCTAGAGCATTATCAGTATAAAAAACTCGAGCTGTACCTTACCACTTAGTATACTTTTACAAAAATGGACAAATTGGATCAATTTAGCATCTTCTTTGTATTTCATTTAGTTTTTAAATACCTCGCCCTCTTTGTATTTTTGTGAACTGTTTGCGATGTGATTCCCATTTGTTTGTTCGTTGGCGATAGACATTATAGAAAAACAGCACCACTGAAAACCAAATATGTAACGGATAAAAAAGAAGAATATTTCCCAACATCTTGACGATTGTAAAATCAAATAAAATACCACTTAACATTGAAATAAAAACATTTTATTCGGAAAGCGTCACTATCAGCTCTTAGTTTCCAAATAATCACATAATTTGATATTTGTATCGTTTTCAGGACCCGCTTGAAGAAAATTTAAAATTTTCTTCTTTTATTATTTGCGGCAACAAATGCGCTTCAAGACTCCTCCGTTCATTTTTAGTTTCATGTTAAACATTTTTCATTAAATGTACTAGGAAAACATTTCAATAAAATTCAAATTTAAAACAATTATGTACATACATACAGGGAAACAAACAACATCGTATCTTGCGCGGCCTTCATTTCCTTCCCATATGTTGTCATTTAAGTTTAAAAAAAAAAATACAAATTGAAAAAAATAACACGGGACAAGGGGAGAAATTACAAGAGAAATGGAAATGTACTTTAACATGGTTTCAACGCCTTTTTTTTAAAAGAAGTGGCAATGGTGGGTACAAATTTAATGAGTTTGTGTATACGTGGATGAAATACTATCTTATGTAAAACGACGAGTATTTTTTCTTTTAATCCTAAAAATCTAAAGCCCATTCATTTTCAGTGATGAAGACATCGACCACTTCTTTCATGGAAAAATTTGGAATCAACTGGTCCTGTGTGAGTTTGACCCGTGTGACCGGGTCAAAGTGGCCCACCCGTTGCAAATGTTCTTCGATATCTTTTCGTTCGTATGTTATACCAGATGGAGTTATCACGGGATCGGTAAGAATTTCAAAGCTTATTTTCCCGCACAAGAAATCAGGAACATCACGTTTCTAAGAGAACAAAATGGTTAAAAACGCTGACTATATAGAGGATATATGTATTTTATTACCCGTCTTCGATCATCAATTTTCGCAAACAAATTGTTGAGCTCAGTTATGTGATCATCCTGTAAAAATAAAAGAAATACAAAAAAAAAATGCTTAGTTTAATTTTAATTGCAACTAACGCATTCTTGTTCGATTTCTTGTTGTTTATCTTTCCAATGATCTTCATTCATATCATCGTCGAGCTTCAACTTTGCCAATCTGTTCTCCATATCTTCCCTTATTAACCTGTAAACACGAAAGATAACGAAGATAGATAGGTAGAAAGTTCTACACTGCTCACTTACCTATTTAAATATGTTTGCAATTCAATTTCTTGACATATTCGCTGTTCCTCCAGCACATTCCAACGTTTCTTCCTTGCTAGCCGCAATTGCGAAGTAATATCATCTCCAAAGTTCTGTTTTTGTTCCTTTGCAAGGTCGTAAGCTTATCGAAAATATAAATCCTAAGAACCTTACATATCTACACAAATATCCACTCTTACCCCTCTGCAGATGTTTTATTGCCTCATCGTACATATCCAGCTCCATCAGGCATTGGCCTAAGAAAAAATGTGCCTTCACTAAATTTGGGTCGATGTCCAGTGCACGACGACAGTCTTGACACGATTGATCCCATCGTTTCAACTTGAGATGGCACAGTGCCCGATTAGTAAAATATGTGGCATTTGTTGGATTTTTTATCTGCAATTATTGACATGAAACAAATAAATCTACAGTTTCCATTATTGATTTCTATTTAGGTACTGCAATTTTGATTTCATAAGCATAAGCCATTGAAGTGAACTTTACTTGTACATATTTAGTGGATCCCACTTACGATTGCTTTACTATAACAATTGATAGCTTCTTCGAATTTTCGAGCGGAGAACATTTGGTTTCCTTGCTCTTTAAGCTGGACATCCGTAAGGTTCGCCGTTGTATACATATGTTTGCTCATGTTTATTGTAGTTGTATTGGCAATGTGTAATCAAAAAAGCATTTAATTTGCTTATAAGCTAGCGGGCGCACTATAAATTGGCCGAGTAATATTTTATTGTTTTACTCTATACGGAAAGGAAGGAAAACTTCGATGCGACAATTTTCACTTTGTTTTGAAATGAAGAATTTCTGCAAATTTTAGTAGGTAATTTTTTTTAGAGATCCGTGTACAGTACCTATTGAATTAATTTGGAGAAACGTCAAACAGAGGTACAGTACGGTACAGATTTAGGCAACGGTTCACATGCCAAATTTAAGGTAATTTTTTGTTTACCTATCTATAAACTATTTCTGAATTTTCTTGAAAATATTTTTTTATCTAAAGTCGCCAATAAGTGTGTTGAGTGCAAGCGGATAATTGTGAAAACCAATCATGAAAGGTATCTTTCTCAATTGAAATCACCGAACTCCGGTCTAAAGAAACCGCATTTATATGGAAATTGAAAAATGCTCCAAGATATCTGTAGAACAGGATAACAGAATCAAAACCCCAATATGTACTTCATGAATAAAAAATAAATAACAAAAACCATTTAAGTCGGTTTTTTTGTAAGCAGGCCTTAAACGTATTTTGTGTGTATCTATTTAAATCCGCTGTCAGCTAGTTAAAAGGGTACAGTTAAAACAGAAACGTCACACTGTCAAATCTGACAGATTCCTTTTATTTGTGAAGGCACTTTAAAAACGTGCGTTTTTTACTTTGAGAATATTTAATTCCACTGTATTGTGTTATAAAATAATATTATTCCATAAATTCACAACAGATGCGTCGCCCAAAGAAGGTAAATATAAATACTGAGTTGAACTTGAAAATCACCATCATCGATGGAAAATATTGCGGTGTCACTTAACCCATGCTTGTTTTTCTACCATAGTATCAATCTGGTGAGGCTGTGCAGTACATTACCAGAAAGGCCGCATTGAAGAAACTTCAACTATCATTGAATGATTTTCGAAGATTATGCATCATCAAGGGGGTTTATCCACGTGAGCCCAAGCATAGGAGGAGGGCACAGAAGGGTTCATCAGAAATAAAGGTCCTCTACCATGCTAAGGACATACGCTTCTTGTTGCACGAACCAATTGTATGGACTCTACGTAATTACAAGGTATATTTTCATCTCGCAACATCAGCGAACAGACAAATAATTCATTCATATCGTAGATTTTCGCAAAAAAATCCGGTCGTGATCGGGCAATCAAGGATTTCCGTAACTTGAAACGCCGTATGGCCCTCTACCCGGAACTAAAAATCGATCACATCGTTAAAGAGCGATATCCAACTTTCATCGATGCCGTAAAAGACTTGGACGATTGTCTGACGTTACTATTTCTCTTCAGTACATTTCCTTCTTTGCGGTTGATTCCACGCGAGCAGTCGGCGTTATGCCGTCGTCTAACAGTGGAGTTCCTGCATTATATCATTGCCTCGAAGGCACTTCGCAAAGTTTTCATTTCAATCAAAGGATACTACTTCCAAGCCGATATAAAGGGACAGAAGGTTACCTGGATCGTCCCCCATTACTATCCGTTTAAGCCACACGCCAAGGCTGAAGTTGACTTCAAAGTTATGTCGATTTTCGTTGAATTTTACACGATCATGCTGGGATTTGCCAATTTCCGCTTATATCACAGCATTAACATGGCCTATCCACCACAATTTCCAGAAGGAATGCTCGCCGACAGCGAAGACACCATGAAAGATGAAAGTGCATTCGTCTCAGACCGCATTGCTGCGTTAAACTTCGAGTTACTGCGAACAGACAAAGTTCAAGAGGATGAAGAAGAGATTGAAATGGATCTCGAATTACTGGAACAAGATGGTGATTCAAAACGAGTCCTCAAAATGAAACAAGAAGCCCAAGAGATACGCAAACTAAAGACCCTCTTTAAGGGTTTGAAGTTTTTCGTCGGCAGAGAAGTACCTCGTGAGCCTCTGGTCTTATTAATCCGTTCGTTCGGCGGCAGAGTATCTTGGGACAAAACAGTTTTTGGCGGTGCTACTTTCGATGAAACCGATGAAACTATCACTCATCAAATTGTCGATCGTCCGGCATTGTCGCAGCAGTATATTTCACGGGATTATATCCAGCCGCAATGGGTGTTTGATAGTGTCAATCAGAGAACACTTCTTCCAACGAATAAATATTTCATTGGCGTCGATCTGCCACCACATCTATCTCCATTTGTTGACACCAAGCGTGATACATACGTTCCACCTGAAGAGAAGGCTCTTCTTGATCCTTCCCTGATTGAAACTCACGAGCAAAGTGACGCCGAAGAAGACGAATCCAATGATGAAGAGGAAGAAACCAATCAAAATCTCATCGATGCTCAACTACAACTGGCATATCAAGAAGAAAAGGCAGAATTCGATGCTGATATGCATACGACTGGTGAGAATGACGAAGAAGATGGCTACGAAGATGAAGACGAGGAAGACGAGCCGATGGAGAAAGAAAAGAAACGACTGGAAGAGGTAAGACATTTAAAAATTGTAAATAAAACTGTTTTAACATTTTTGATTTTTAGAAAAGCAACATGGCCGTCCAATCAGGCCAACTTCATAAAGAAAGCAAACGGTTAGCTCACAAAAATGAAGTCGAAGAACATCGGTTAAAGGCACGTATGGTCAAACCTCGCCATAGAAATCTATTTAGAAAGCTGATCCGTGAAAAACAAGAAAAGGACAAGGAACAGTGGATTCTGAAGAAAAAACGAAAGCAAATCGACCAGGTTGAAAAGATAACAAGGAAAGCCAACAAGAAAGCAAAGAAACTTGTACAATAATTTGCGGTTGGCAGAAAGACCTAGTTAGGATATAAGTTTGTGTGCAGATGAATATTATTTTAATAAAAACAGTTTTCTATGGACAGAATTGATTGGCCTTTTATTCCTTAAAATACGGCGGTTGGCAGTCGAGTCGACATTCACATGAACAAGCACCATCTAGACGGGCGCTGGTAAATGACGGCTGTTGCGACCGCCGAATTGATCGTATTTAAGATTGGGGCAATGTACATTACTTACCACCCACAGCAAGGGTAATTCTTCTCAATCGGAAATCTTCCTTTACCACTTTCTCCTTCCTTTCTTCAAGAAAACCACTTTGTTTTGTTACAATTCACATATTCGTATATGTAATTAAAAACAACATAATGTTCTTTATCTTTGTATTGTTTTGACAAATTTAAGCAATATACATTTACAGTACTTATAAAAAAAATTGAATTAATATAAATTTTTGATTTGTTTATTAGATATTTAAGGCTTAAAATAAATCTCGCGTACGTTTGCTACCTATCCTTTGAAACTAATCTGTTAATATACCGTAAAAAGTAACTTTATTTGCCATTAATCTGATTCTGAATCATCATCGCCAGCATCATCTTCGCTATCCTCTAGTTCGGGCATCGGAAAACGTAATATTGCAGCGATTCCTGTTAGCTGCGATAGTTCTAAAAACAAAGAGGAAAAAACACATTATGATCTGTGATTCACATAAAAAGAACATAACAATAAGGAGCATTCCTAAAAATATGATAACACCGATGCAACGGGCACTAAAAACGTTCTGTTTAACGACCTCATTGAGTTTTGTTATTTGTGCGTGCGGCGTGCAGTGTGCAGCATTATCAAAAATAGATTCACGCTGTGTGTCCTCGCAGTCTGTCACAAATGAAAAAGTGTGTTGAAATGCACCACAAAGGTACGAGACTACATAAGAAGTAAAAGAGGAAGAGATCGAACGATCTGTTGGGCCTGGTGCCAATGTTTATATTTACAAATCTAAAATTGTTTTCGTTTTTGAAATGAGGAAACCCCTGTTGTGTGTTGGAGCCCTATGAGTTGTATGAGTCATCTGTGAGTAGATACATACTTGGTATGCACGTGAGATTGCAGTTAGTCATACATTAGATGTGAAGTTTCTCAATAAACAACATTAGATGTTGCACTCACATGAAATTCGACTCACAGACAACGTCAGGTTCATGCTTACATATGTAATGTAGTTTTAACTTACGTTCTCCAGAAATATGCATGCTAGAGAATATTTTCACTTCGCCACCAGCCTCTCTGACTGACTCCACCAAAACAACGTATTCTTTTCTCTGGGCGACATCTTGGCAGCTGAAATTAAAAAAAAAAAAAAACGGATATTTACATACAAACGTTATAAGGACAAGTTAAATTTAGTTTAATTATCTTAACTTGATTCTTTTCTAAGAAAACAAATAATTCAAGTCATCAAAACTCTATAAGAATACATATATAGAAAACTCAGCGGTGGCTACAACCACATTTACACCTGGATAAGCCCATCCATCAGTTGGTTTCAGATGAGTTGAATCATTCACAAGACGCAAACGTCATGCTTAAGCTACTTTCAAGACTTAATATGCGTAATCGATTCGCCAGTAGTCATTCTGTCACGTCGAAAGCATGACTAGGATTGCACTTCCATCTCCCATCTAATGTTGGTCTTGGTATGCATCGCGATTCAAAGAGAACACACCACCTACAAGGTCAAACACCTTTTGTTCTTCTGAAGTTCTCTGGTGGCGATCTTCCTTTCTCTATTTCTCTTTATTTAAAAATAATAAAAAAAAAAACATAGAAAAACTCAATCTGCCATCTGTGTGCTTCTTTTTGAGTTGTTTCATTATTTTTTTCGGATGAACATCTCGTTAACATGAGGTTCTATAAATCTGAACGTAGTCATAGAGATACAAATGCATCCTCTGTGGCTGTTTACTATGGGTGTTGGAGTGATGGCATCTTACTTTTTACTTTAGATGGCGCAACAGCTCGAGGTGAACCAGGGTGTACTTCTCGCAACCATTTATGTGTGCATGTTATATTTTTGCACGAATGGCAGGGACCCACAGTTTTAGGTGTTTTGCTGGCATTGAACCCGGGCAGCATTGCGTAGTACTCCATGGCACTTACCACTACACCACGGTGCTCAAAACCTATTTGCCTAACTATAAAGCTGGCAACAGTGTTACGGTGAACAGAGTATGCTTTAGAGACATAAAAAATCACTTGGACGGACTCAAGCAAGATCAGGCAAGGTGCCACACTAGTCGCCCAATCATGAATGTTTTGCGCTGGGTTAAGAAGCCTTACCTTGGCCATCGCGCAGCCATTTTACGATAATTTGTTGAGGACTATTTTTACCACAAAGATCCAAATTCTCAATTTAAACCTACAAATAAGTGCATATTAACTTAGCAAGGAACACCATCTCATGTGATTTCTGGCAACACGGCATAGCACCCTATGGAGACAACAAACACCAGCTGAGAGAATAAAAAGTGATCGAGTTAAGAGAACACAGTTTACTCGTACTCGTATTTATAATTAATTGTTGAACACCCCTACACACTTGCACAACACTATATTGGATGTGATCAACAAACCAACACCGCCGTCAAGACGAAGAAAACATTTTCTTTAGTCGCATTTGTGACTGTCCCGAAGGCGGTTCTCTATTTAGCGGTCTCTACGTAAAACAAAAAAACACGATAACTACAACGCGCCGCAAAGTGAAAGTATAGATTTCCATCGGAATTTTTTCTACTAGGTAATGTCACAAAGCGCCACCGTGGTGTTTCTTGGCACACTCTCGAGTGTGGTCTGAATAAAGTGAACTGTTTTTCTACTTGTTAACTAATTAAGTAGCCAATAGATTATTTAATAATAAATTACTTTGAAATTGCACAAGTGGATGACAATTGAATTGTGGAATCTGTTCAGATTTTCTCTTTTGGTTTATAACTTTCCTTTTATTTTTTGATCTATGATTTCGAAGTGATTCTTGAAACAGTGAATTGATGAATTGTGCAAAAGTGGAAAACAAAATCCCGATATGTATCTAAATGTTCAAATATTTGACTTATCAACCAAACAACTTCCAAATTCTTGAACTGATAACAAAAAGTTGCCGATAACACCTTTGTGCAATGGCTTTAGTTAATTTATCAACAAAAGGCAACCGCTTACCCAACTTAATCATGTGAACCATGTGAGCGCATTCATTTTGAAATCAAAGATAGCTAGAGTTCATTTAAAAGGTCATCACTCATCAGGGTGTGCTTTGGTTTTGGCACATACCAACTAGCACAAGAATAACCTGTTTGTAAACCTGATATCCAACTTTCGGATTCAAATCTTCTGCAAGCGATTACAGTGTTGTAAGTGGCACAGACTTCAGGATAACACCAATAAGTGCATTAATGGGACCCATTGTTGCTGCACTTCTTTCTGGCATTTCCTACTTTGAATGAGTGGAGTAGGGGGAGCAGCATTAAAGGGCGTATAGATAAAACATGCACACAAAGTATTTAGAGAAGAAAACGATTTGTTTACGAAACGATAAAATGTTGTGGCATACTAGGGATTTATGGTGTAAATGAGGTGATGGAGATTTTTCCCTTGTTTGTGGTTGGAATGCATTGACTTTGTTTACATTTCTAAATAAAGCACACCAAGGAAGGCCCCCATCTAGTGCTATACTTAATATCCCAACCTGAAGGTCAAATCTCTTTAGCTGGAGTTCAGGAAAGTTATAGATCTGTTACAGAGAATGTTTTGAAAGCCGCAACACAGATAAGACAGTCTTAGATAGCAATGATAAACTTCACTCGTTTAAAGTGTATTTCGTCATGCATCTGTAAAATCCTATTTTTATTCATCGAATTTGTACTCGTGTATCACAACAAAATTCCTTACTCTATTAACAGATCGCGGATACAAAGACCATTGGGGGCGACAGACAAATAAATAAATAAAAAATCGAAACCCAATTGAATATACTGCAAACACATGTTAATTGTGGCGACAACAAATATGCGCGACTTTATTCTGATCAGAACTTGTTGCTTTATTTTTAATTATTCCACTTTCCAAAATGGGTTGAAATACGAGTATAAATTGGCCAGCACCCACACATTGCTTTTCCATCAACGGGCATGTTCCAAGTTCTACCAACTACAAGTTTATCGTTAGGCGGGTGGATTAAAATTGAAATGCCTTTAAATTTGAATTCTATTAGCTTCGAGTCCCGAGCTGCGGCTAGGTGAACATTTTCTCACACATTCCTTAATTTCCAGACAATCTAGAATGCAGCTAACGCCGGATTACCTAATATCGGATTGTGGCTGCCCACAGGTAACAGACTACCCCACCAAATCGAAAGAAAACCGTTTCCCAAGTGCTGAGCTTAGATTTCACAATTATATCACATCGTCGAGAAGAAGACTGCTGCCAAGAAGGGAAACACTATCCGATTACTATGACAAACTGCTAATGAACTCAACAGACGCGGCAAGTGCATCGATAGATACGAGTACTCGTCGTACCAGTATGACAAAGAAGCAGCTCCCAGCCGCCGATACACTTAAACACATGAAATGCGCTGTGAATGAGGCGATCCGGAAGGCTGATAAGCAAAGTCACATCAGCCGGTTAGTCTTTTTTTTTTATTTATTTTTTTTTTTTCTAGTGACGTTTTTTTTATTTTATCTTCAACAGCAGTCAGCAGTCGGTAAGAATTTTAGATAAAAAAAATTACCGGTAAACATGAAAAGGTGGTCTCGGAAACTAGTGTAAGACTGTTTGTACATACACACTTTAGATACATATTCGTAAATAAATTATTTTGAAAGATGATTCGTTGTGATTTTAGTTGCTTCTCGCCGTTGCCACATGCCAAATTCCAGGTATATATGGAATTTTTTGATTCTTACGTCCGTTGAATACTAATTAGAGCTTCTTATATGGCTGACGTTCTATATGCATGCAGTCATCAAATGTTAACAGACGCGATATTCGCAATTTGCAGGCACACACAACCTTGATCAAAAGTCAATGTTGCTACGATAGGCAAATTGGAGCACATCGACATCACACGTAAGTTGAAGGTGCCTTTAGTCCCGTACATACTCGTAGGTACATATGTACATACGTATGAGTTTGTATCGCCTTTTAATACGGCCAAGTGCGGTTGTTTTTTTTTTGTGGTGTTTTTTCATGCGTGGAATTCTGGCATTAAACGTTATCGGAAGGCAGTAGACAGTTATATTGACTGGAAGAAAATCGGAGTCATTGTTTGCACACAATTTTATTTTATTTGTTAGTGTAAAATGGAGGTAAGTAAAGATGTTAAGTCCACGAGTTGAAAATGTTTTCTTTATTTATAACAATCAATCACTATTAAGAAGCCGGTGGAAAGTTGGAGCTTAGTGTCGTGTGATTTCTTTCATATTCATTTGTTCGAGAGCTCTACGTTTGCGTCGCTGGAATCGATGGAGGACGAGGCACTAGTGCGTAACCATTTCATTCTCGGGACATCGAATGGATCCAAGCCATCATGTGACTTATATGCAACGGGTTTAAGACGCAATTGGAAGTATACTCAAATGATAACTGAGTTTTTTTTGGAAGAAGCGGATCAAAGCGAATCTGCCAATTTTGAACAGAAGAGCAGAAGAGGTTTGAAAAAGTGAAGCCGATGGAGAAGGGGGACCTGGTAATCGTAGTCGGCAAACATCTTCCCAGGAATTGGTGGCCGAGGGGCATTGTGGTCAACGTTGTGGTAGCTCAGGACGGACAAGTTAGGAGAGAGAGGACTTCAGATCCGGTTACTGGGGGGAGTGTTGCCGCCACCTAAGACTACGACAGCGAGGACATCTAGTGTCGATAATATGAAAACGAAGAAATGTCATCGCTCGGGGCCTTTGGCGATAAAAAAAAAGAAAGATGGACATTTGTGTTCTTGATTTGATTGTACAACTACGTTTTTTTATAACTGCAAAATAAAATTAGTTTTTTAAAGTACACGATACAGTGTTACTATTAAAATTAGTTTTAGTTGTTTCTCTTGTTTTTACTTCTGGTTCCTTACGCGAACAGACATCTTGTACGGAAGGTACCGCCTAAGCCCATCTTTTTACAACGTTACGCTGATAGCACTGCGTTTATTACAAATGCGGTTTAACGTAAGGGTTAGGTTATATTGAAAGGCTTCTAGTTTCTACTTACACATGAGACTAAAATCTTGATGTCCGGGATCTTTAGGTTGCCTACTTCTATGAAAATCTTATAATTTATTGAAAAGGTTTTTTAAGCCAAATACGAGTAAATATAATTAATTAATCAAACGGTCATATGAGATTTTATATTTCCTTCGGAACTTCTTCTGTCTTTAAATTAGATTTATATTGGACAGTGCCTGAGGTAGTCTGAGCTATCAGTTCATGTAGGCCGGAACCAATAGGTTTCAGCAGGAAATAAAGAGAATTCAAACCCAAATTCTTCTGGTCATTACAACCGCAACAGCAAATCAATTGAACAGTCTCATATCACACCATAGAATTTTTTTTCTAGCGGTTGAGTTGCGGTTGTGTTTGAGCGAATAGGAGGACCGTAATGTAATAAGAACCGTGTCTGTACGGGGCCTAAGGGTCATAGTGTGCTATTTGATTAAATATTGGGCTTTGGCATCGAGTCCTTAATGAATGGAATGTGGTGCCAATAATGGAAAATCAAAGGAACAAGTGGATACAAAGATTTTCGCAAGCTACGAAGAACATCGAGCTTTAAAATAAGGCTTAGCCATCCCAATTTTAATGAAAATGCATTTTGTTAATCTGTTCTGGAATATTTCAATATGAAAGACTATTAGTGATGTTCGTATGTCAAAGTCGAAGACGTGAAACCCTTAACTTATGATTTAACAGTTCTTTGGGTAAATTTCTTTGACGACTCAATATCCAGAACTTCTGGAACTAATTGGCAAAGAATCAGATTCGAGGCAAATTAAATTTGTAACTATACAAATAAGTGGACAGACTTTCAACACCATTGGACACTTGTCTGACAAACATCAAAGAGTATCATTTGTCACGGTTGAGCTTCTCAACTCGCCGTTTGGAGTCGGCAAAAAAACTGTAGGTCCTTTCCATTCGTGCAAAAATATAACACGTACAGAAGAGCCGAATTACTGCATCAGTTACCGTTACCAAGTAAGTTTGTAATCGAATGATGGATACGGATACTAAAAAAAAATTTGTATCAGCTGTCGGATGTCCATTGATGAGACTTTCTAGTGACAATTTAAAAAATGTTTAGGTATGTTGCTCAATAAAAACTACCACAATTAAGATACGCATTCATTCTGTTATTAAGTTGTTATATTAGATTACTGTATTAAAATTTTGTCCTTTCACCAAATCACCTTCTTTTTTTTTATCAAACCACGAGATCAAGATCAGTTGAATTAATCTGATACTATTTACCCCATTCATTCATCCAAAGGCCATCTTAAAATCAAATTAATGGCAAAATATGTTCCAATCACTGACAATGTATGCGTAAAAAACCTATCAATTAGCCACTCATTTGTGGCATGGAATGTATATCACTATATTTATTCAGACCTTAAACTTACCGGAAAAGATTATCCGATATGAGTAGCGTCTCGACAGCCATTGCCTCAGCAGCTTGTTGAATATGCTTCTTTCCGTAAAAGGCTTTGGCAGGTTCAACCTGTAAAGTTGTGTAGAACTGCTCCAAAGCCTTCACTTCACCAGCCGCTTTCGTGTCTGACATCTTTGCGATTACAGCTGGCTCTTGGAGAACCTCTAAAATAAGGAAAATACATCAGAACATATTTAAAAGAGTGGGACGCAATTATGTTACCTTTCAAGGCATGTTTAAATCCTGAGGAAGAATGCACCATCATGAATTTGCTTTTATTGTCTAAAAGAACCTGGAAAATAAAAAGTTACTTCCGTCATCACATTTGAAGATCTAAAAATTCACCTTAATGTCTGATTTCACAGCTTGTTGATACATGTATTCGAAAAATTGGTCGCGGACAAAACCCGGTGAGGCTATTAAAACACATTTGACCACGTCGAAATTAACGTGCCGCAAAATTCCTTGCATCACAGATTCATAAAACCTCGCCAGCCCCTTTTCATGTTGCTGAACGTTGCCCTTGCGCTTGCGTGGTATCGAGACTTCAATTTTGCTACGCACCAATGTCATACTAGCTGTAATCAAACAAACATGAGCTAACCCCTCCTGCATAACAACAGCTGCCACATCAGCGGACTGGGTAACATCGCACGCCATATCGATGCGTTCCAAGGCAATGGTATCCCATTCGGGCTTGCGGAGTTCAAATTTACGGTTTAATTCTAAATCAAGAGTATGATATGCACCCATCTATAGAAACGAAATAACATTTATTTCCTCTCAAAGTGAAGACAGTCCAGCACTCACCTTAACATATTGATTTTCTTCAATGTTGCGACCCTTTAAACGTAGCACACAGGCCTGTGTATCAAAGTCTATCGACTCCACGCGTATAGTAAGTGTGGTCCTTACCCGATTGCTAGTCGAAGACCCAGTTGCTGTTTCATTTTGTACCTGGAAACGAAAGAAAATAGTAGTAGTCAAATAAATAGTCAAACCGCCCACCAGATCTTACCTTTCGTATTGTTGTGCTTCGGACGCTGTCACCTTCTGTGATCAGATTATATGCATGCCACATATCCTCGGGCTCCTCAGGTATCAATACCACTGTTCTGAAAATCAATCGGAATTGGTTATAGGGATAACTTTAAAAAAAACTGGCCAGAGCTCCTGGTGTATGCCCAGAACCAAACAACAAAACTTACCCCTGATTTGCTTTATCTACGCTTCTATTAACTAACTTCATTTTGGAGATAATTCGTTAGCGATTTGTCACTTGCATTTAATCTGTGTACTAGTCGATTTGTTTGTAAAAATTCTCATTTTTTCTTCCAAATAAACAAATCATTCGACACACTAAACGACGACGACAACGGTAGGTACACTACGATCACGAAGCCACTGTAACAAGTGACAGTGACAGTGACAGTGACAAGTGACATTTTGTTTAAAATCCCAAATGCCAAGTGTTTGCTGAGTAGCGTTCCCGGTTTGAATGTTTCAGACTTGTTTGGGGATTAGAGATCTCGCATGCTTTCACAACTACCAGGGTTGACCTTTTAAGCTTTTGCTCATAAGTTAAGTTAAAAATTCATCAAATACATGCATGTCGCAGTCGTTATGTTAGAATATTTAACATTTTAATATCCAAAAACTCCTGCGAACGTAGAATAGTACTAGAAAGTATGAAATGGATTGTCGAATGTTAACTTTAAATACTTGAAAATTATTTAAGCCCATGAATCCAATTAAGTTGCCTTTACATCAAAAGCTGAACGAGAAGTTAATGGAAAACTTCTCGATTTGTGAGCCACCGCACTTCATTTCCTTTTCGATCAGAAACCCTACTGTATCACAATTAAAACTCGAGTCGAACACACGCTTACTGAAAAACGCATTCTACAAGTAATATCGTTTCCGTTTTTGATTAGCATGCGATATCATGAGAAGTTAATGGAAAACTTCTCGATCTGTGAGCCACCGTACTTCATTCCCTTTTCGATCAGAAACCCTACTGCATCCCAATCAAAACTCCCAAACTAATTTATTTCATTTATTAAAAAAGATAGTTGAAAATACGTCTATGTATATAAATTTGTACATTTTCAGTGTCCTTATACTAGAAGTCTTTCGATTTCCTGCTGAATTGAAGTGATCTGTGACTTCAGTTGAGAACCTTCATTGGTCGTAACTGAACAAGCTACGATTGGTCTTGATACACCACAAGCACGTCCCAAAGCCTGCTTTGAGCGAACGAACACATAAGGAACGTTCTTATCTTCACATAGTAATGGCAAATGCAAGAGGATCTCAATTGGTTCAGCGTCAGCCGCCATAACTATGATATCGGCAAGACCACGATTCAATGTTTTGGTTGCTTCATTTGCTCCCTTTCGCAACTGATTATAGTTGAGAGCCTGTTGCAGAAGATTCATTATCTTGGTGGTCAATTGGGCATCGGCCAATGGGAATGCTTTCGGATTAACTTCTTCAGTCTGAAAGTCAGAAGAATTTAGATATTGGGCGGTATTTATAGAAATCTGTATATTTACCATAATGATGGATTATTTTAAGTTATTAAATATTTTAAATGCAACCTCTCGGCTATAGGCTTCACTGAGGGCAGAATTAAATATTTCTGCAAAAAGGTTTAAAAACAACACACGCGTTTTGAGCGACAAGTCGAATGAAACGTCAAACACCATGCGGCTTCAATTCAAAGGTAATTCAGTTCAGCCGAAGAAAGTGCGCAGAAACAGTTCAGCGACAGATTTTAGTTTCGCGGATTTTTAGTACAACCAATTCAAGAATGCATGTAAACGTAGAATTTTTCATATACATCCAGTTGTAATTTTTCTCTACTTGCTTAAGTGTAAATCTAAGAAATTCGAACTTTAAAAGAAATTAATAATAACTAGGGAAACAATTTCGATATTAATTTTCTCTCAACAGCTAAAACAATATTTGCTTTTTTTTATTTCTCACCTAGGATTGCAACAAATCCACCTTTGAACATTTGGAAGAGTTCCAATCCACTTTGCTTTCATACGACATTATCCCCACCTATCCGTGACATTTCTCAATACCCCGCAACTTGTAACAACTGGAAAGCAGGTGTACCAATACTTCAATTCTATACCAATAAGAAGATACCAAAAAATTATGTTCTCTCTTTTCATCGTAGGAAAATTTTTCTTCATACGACACGCCATTTTGCAAAGTAGCTCGGTCGTACGGATGCGGGTGCATTAAATATTTTCTTCTTTGCAAAAGCACTGTCAAAAACAAACCAAAATTTATCTCGAAATTCTATTCATTGCGCCGCGAAACTAACAAATCCTATCTGAACATAAAGTAAATAGTCAACGCAATCCGTGTAAAAGAATTAAAATCGCCCAAAGAAAATAACGAAAAATAAAAATTGTGTACCACTGACCTCCGGAACACCAGCAACATTCTGTTAGAAAATTCTTCGTCGAGAAAAAGTAGAATATATCCAGTTTAGTTTAAGTGAAAAAAAAACCGAATTCAATATCTGCAGAGTGAAAAACCAACTAATTTATCAGAGTATCTTTAAATCAGCCGAGTCGAATTGTGCAAATGATAGTCGAAGCTCTTCTCAGCTGCGTTATAGAGAAAAGTGCAAACGATTGATTTTTCTTGCTGGTTTCTGCTTCCAACCCCATTAAAGTGCAAATAAAAACGGAAATTCTGAGAGATCCCCAATAGAGAATTCCGCGACACACAGTTTTCGTGCAATAAATGTTTTTCGATTCAATGTGATTACGACATCGCTGAAATAGAAAAATAAAGTGAAAAAAATTGTGTTCAATTGTGTGATAAGGAAAAAATAAATAAAAAAAAAAAAAACAAATCTAATTCTACTACTAATCCAACTAACTCACTTCATTCCTCATCTCATTTATTCGCATTCATAAAACTAACAAGAAAACTAATACAGTTGTGCGCGATTGTTTTCCCCTGGAAAGCAATTTATTTTGGAAATATAAAAATAATTAATTGAGTGCAATATAGAAATCCACCTCTCGCGTGTATAACGAGAGTACCGTTTTTCACGACGATCGGTTAAATAAAAATCTGTCAAAATTGCTAAAGCGATATTTCAATTTTTAAAAAAGCAAAAAAATAAAAAAGTAGCTAACACCCTGGACTCAGTAAAGGATAACAACGCCGCGATAGAAGATCACTTGCTCGCGTCGGGAGCCGTAGCCGCTCAGTCTTCTTCAACTTCACCAATTCCATCACCATCTTCACCACCTCACCATAAACATCACCACCATCATCATCACTCACCATCACAGTCCACTTCCATTTCACCATCATCCACTACTTCAGCATCGGTGATAGGAGCAGGTGCAGGAGCAGCCGGACACACCCCAACTGCAGCAGGCGCCACAGTTACATCGTCATCTAAGGATAATCTTAAGAAACAATTGTCGTCACTAGTTCCTCTGACATCGTCCTCTTCTACAGCATCCACATCAAAGATGGGCAACAACGCTACCACCTCCTCCAATAAGAAAGTCGATGCCGCCGAAACGGTCAAAGAGTTCCTTGAGCAGGCCAAAGAGGAATTCGAGGATAAGTGGCGTCGCAATCCAACCAACACGGCCGCTTTGGATGACTTTGACCGGATCAAAACACTGGGTACCGGCTCCTTTGGCCGAGTAATGATAGTCCAGCACAAGCCAACTAAAGATTACTACGCAATGAAGATCCTTGATAAGCAAAAAGTCGTCAAACTGAAGCAAGTCGAGCACACGCTTAATGAAAAACGCATTCTACAAGCAATATCGTTTCCGTTCTTGGTTAGCCTGCGATATCATTTTAAGGATAATTCGAATTTGTACATGGTGCTCGAATATGTACCCGGCGGTGAGATGTTCTCCCACCTCCGCAAGGTTGGTCGCTTCTCGGAGCCGCACTCTCGCTTCTACGCTGCACAAATAGTGCTCGCCTTCGAGTATCTGCACTATCTGGATCTGATTTACCGGGATTTGAAGCCAGAGAATCTTCTTATAGACTCGCAGGGTTATCTAAAAGTGACGGACTTTGGTTTCGCCAAGCGGGTCAAAGGCCGCACATGGACACTGTGCGGAACGCCCGAATACCTAGCGCCAGAGATCATCCTAAGTAAGGGCTACAACAAAGCGGTCGACTGGTGGGCGTTGGGTGTACTCGTCTATGAAATGGCGGCTGGCTACCCCCCGTTCTTTGCCGATCAACCGATTCAGATTTACGAGAAAATCGTTTCGGGCAAAGTGCGCTTCCCCTCGCACTTCGGCTCGGATCTGAAAGATCTGCTTCGTAATCTGCTGCAGGTGGACCTTACAAAGCGCTACGGCAATCTGAAAGCGGGCGTAAACGACATCAAAAACCAAAAGTGGTTCGCATCGACAGATTGGATTGCCATATTCCAGAAAAAGATTGAGGCGCCTTTTATACCCAGGTGTAAGGGACCAGGAGACACTAGTAATTTCGACGATTACGAGGAGGAGGTGCTGCGAATCAGCAGTACCGAGAAATGCGCCAAGGAGTTTGCTGAATTTTAAATTTTTTCTACTCATACACACAAAAAATTCATTCAGTAATTTATAGTTAAAGTGTCAGAAAAAAAGTTGTTGTTGTCATCCTTTATAAAAATCTAAAGTAAAAAAAAAAAACAAAAATAATTGTGTGTTAGGTAAGCAAAATTTCGTAGCATTAGCAGCTGAAAGGAGCATCACAATCACCGTTTGTTGTCGTTCTCCTACTACGCCCCCCACTGATCATAATAAAATTAAAAATCATCACTTCCAAGACAAAACAAAAAACTATCTTCATTTTAAATCAAATAAAATCTCATTCTGTGTATATCAAAAGTTAAAGAGAGACAAATGAGAGAAAGAGAGAGAGAGAGAGGAGCAACAATTGTCCACTCCAAAGTGATTTTGAATACAAACATACAAACAAACAAACAAACAACTGAGTAAGCAGCAAAAACAACAGCAACAAATAAGAAAAAGCCCAAACAACAAAATAAAAGCTAGGTAAGTGATTTGATTTTATTTTTTATTTCAATTTAATTTACATATATATCACACTAATTAACACTGGATAGCTTGTTCAATTTTTTTTTATATATAATTTTTTAATGCAAAAAACTCCAATCGCATGTATTCGTATAAATAAATTGATTTAATTTGGGCTCGGTAGTCATCCTCCAAACAAAATAAAAAAAAAAAACCAACTACCAAAACGGTCCCCTATACCATTTTAAAAAAGTTAAGGAATGCCAAAAGTGCTGTCGCTCTTACTAGCACGTACTCAACGCCACACAGGGTAGGAAAGAGAGGTTATTTTCGGGGATAGGGGATTACATTTGCAAGTTCAATTATCTCCATTTATTATTATTTTTAATTTTTTGTCACAGAGAGGCAGCGACCACGCCAGGCGACATATATTGCAAATCCCACAACAAAAGACCGCGCGGGATCGTTAAATAAGGCTACGAAGTTTACTTTGTTGGGTTTTCGTTTGAAAAGCGGATTACTGGGCGATTTTTTTAGTGGATTATTGAATCTATCATGTAATTCTAGTTGAATTTGTAGATGTCCGTAGTTTAATCTACCACATAAATAAATTCCTTAAAATTCTTTTGATTTCTTTCCTTGGCAACTTTGAATCCAAAATGGCTTACCATGCATTTGTATATAAAGCGATGTTAACTTTGTCCTTAAACGGTTTGTCCATTGGGCTGTAGCGGAATTAGGTCTTGTAACTTCTGTTCTCCAACTGTGACTACAAAAAGTAACCCAATGGCCAATGTTCCGGTGTTATAAAACCAGGAAAATTGTATGTTAACCATTCCTGGATTGTTTTGACTCTGTGTGCTCCACTGAATATTGGTGAAACCCTTCACAATGCGTTCCAGGATACTAATGGTCCAGTTTTAATCCTTTCCTCAGAGAAGTGGACGGATGTAACATTTTGAAGAGAGACCCTATCAAATTTTATACCGAAGCAGGATGAAGACCATACGGATTTTTCAATATCATTAACCGTACCCTTTTGGCTCAGACTGGATCATCTTGAATTAGACACGATATGGATCTTGTCGAACTTTCCAACTGTCTGCACATGAGTTCATACTTCCAGGGAGGATATCGACCAAATATAGTTGTATAGGTATAATTGATTCAATAAAGTACACTGGCTGTCCCGCCCGGCTTCGCCCGTGTACTAAAACAGTCGCCTTACTTAATAGGTAAAACGCTGCTATAGTAATGTGGTTGGTAGAACTTTTCACCACAGGTGATTATCCGGTGCGAAAATTCTTGAATTAGAGCCTATACGTTTCCGTCTCTTTTGTTTGTTCGTTTGTTTCCCTAAATATAGAATTTATTAATAACTCGACTGCAGTGCCACCTATCGGTATCAATTTTCTCTTTTGGCACTAAACCAACATATATATTGAATATGAGTCATTTTAGTAAATTAATATAGAATTTGTTAATAACTTGACTTCAGCGCCACCTAGCGCCTAGTTTTTTCGTCCTTCTTCAGGTCCCAGACTATCTCTTTGCCAAATTACATTATGATTGGTTCAGTGGTTTAGTCATGAAAAGGTAACAAACAGACAGACAAAGTTACTTTTGCCTTTATGATATTAGTGTGATTAGTGGGACACAAACAAAAACAATCCGTAGCACCACACAAACATATGGTGTGAATATAAGGTGGATAGCTTGAGTGGTTCAGCCGTGATGGTCAGACATATGGTACATTCGCACCAACGTTTTTATATCATCATATATATTATTTCTGTAGTATAGGATAGGTACCATTTGCGGTCCTAACACTAAATCAATCTTAACAAATGAGGTGTCAAAAGAAAGAAATTTTTCTGGACCACTGACGAATTGCACTTCCACTTTATAAATTTTAACAAATTTAAAAAATCTATCAAAACAAATATTCTACAAAAAAAAATAAACACTTCCCGTAGGATTTCCATGGGATTTCCATGAGTTGACAGATGGAAATCATATGGAAAATTTGGATTTTGGGGGTTGACTTTTCTCTTGCGAGATTTCTTGCACGGGCACACTTGTATCTACATATTAAGATAAGATAAGTATGTATTTAATTAATTAAACAAATTTCAGCTAATTCGTAAAGCTTCGACAATCAAGTGGCTCCATCAGAGCAGAAACCGTTGTTCGCTTTTAGTGCGAAGTGGAAAAATTCCGATCTTCTTCCATCTTGTTCGAATATTCGACATTGGATTTGATGCAAATGAGTAAAACTTGCAACTAGCAAATTTTATCGCCATCTATAAACCACTTTTGACAGCCGGTTCAGACCGCGGCACTTAAATGAACATGTGTTTTGCTGAATGTTTCTCATTTCAATATGGAGGTCAGGGCGAGCATTGAAACCCCACCTTCTCGTGTGTCATCGCACTCATCTACTTCAAACAAAATACTTGTCACTTTGCAAATCATCTAGGGTCTTAGTCTATCAACGTTTTACAATAAAATATCAAGCTCAAGTGTTTCCTGGAGTGTTTCATTACAAGTATGCCTAATACCAGTATTGTTTGGTTGTTATCTGCCAAAACGTGGGTAGACGCAGATACTTCGCACATTTTTGCAGCGTAAATTGGTAGTTAATTCTAATATTCGTGATTTGCATTTCATTACAACAAAAATACTGAAAAAAAAAAAAAACTGCATCGCATTGGTTTCGAGTGGTTGACGTTTATTTTTTGTATAGAAGCCTAGCTAATTATTCACTTAGGTTGATGTGTTTTTTAAATACCGTATACATACATACATACATACGGATGTATGTACGGAACAAATATGAATATCGTATTTATTGTAAATTTGAATGCAATGAGTCAGACAAAAATAGCTGACCCAGTTTAGGCTTCGAGTCAATGTGCGTTTCCTTTTCATTGGGATTCCGTAGAGTACTTGAAACAATTATATTTAGTTTATGTCTGTCCGTCTGTCGAAGAGCTCTCCAACTTTTTTGCCATACAGACGTAAATCGGTGACCCAGCAATACTTCTGTACCCCCTCCCATACAGTGAACAGTAAGCTAAAAAGTGGGTTGTCGTTGGATAGGTCTCCCTTAACGTAAAAAATTGCCCTGAGACGTTGTAGTTTCCCCTTTTCAGTCCCGAATCGTGTTCTAGGCGTTCATCCCCTCTAACTTTGAAACGAAAAAATTGCATTTAAATAGTACTTTCAAAGAAAACTACAAACGAAAGTTAGATGGGTGCCCTTTAACTAATCGGCGGCATCTGAACTGGAATTCTCACCTCAACTCATAATAAACCGTGCAACAAGAGTCTTATTGTCAAGTTGCCGACTGTATGGTAGAGCTTGGGGTCTCAACCCAAATACTATACACTGGTTGTATAACACGATGGTCATCATTTCGGCTCCGTACGAAAAAAGTCTGATGGCCTAAAGTTTTAGAAAAGACTACAACCAAGAAGATCGATAAGGTTCAACGTATGGCGTGCCTTGGTATAACCGGTGCTATGCGCACCTGCCCTTCAGCAGCGCTAGAAGCTATAATTGGCATCTTGCCATTACAGATCTTCATTAGGAAGTCAGCCGCTAGAAGCTTATTCCTAACTTATTCGTAAGTAAAAACCAGTTAACCTTTACGGATCACCTAAACATTATCAACATGCTTTGCACCGTCGCTGATGTTATGATAAGTGAATACTGCTTTGGCAGAAAATTCGAAGTTGATATTGGGGAAGGTAACACATGGTCAAACGGCGGACACACCCTAGACCTAAAATGTCTAGTATGGTACACTGATGGATCGAAAATGGCCTCTGGTGTCTTTGAGTCCAATACCAGAATTTCCGTCCCTTTTGGATAATCCCCCAGCGTGTTTCAAGCTGGAGTCCTGGCCATTGAGATCTACGTCTTGATTAACCTACAGTGAGGCATCAAGGGCGCTAACATAAATGTCTTTTCAGACAGCCAAGCCACACTCAAAGCTTTGAGCTTCTACTCTTTGGACTCAAGACTGGTAAAGTACTGCTTCAATGCTCCAAGCTACTCACAATAAGGTCAAATATGGTGGGTACCTTGAGATTGCAGATGAGCTGGCTCGTTCAGGCTCTGCTGCCGAATTCTCAGTCTCGGGACCCTTTTGTGGCATAAACTGGGCAACAAACTCAGCCTTAATCAACAAATGGGAACATAATCTCCGACTATCTCATTGGAGAAATGTCCCAGGGCTTAGACAAGCTAAACTGTTTACTAAGCCTTATACCCCGACCACAGGGAACTTCTAAACTACAATAAGGAGGATATTAGGTATCTAGCGAGCTTCGTCTCTGGCCATTGCCAGTTACGATACCACCTAAACAAGTTAGGTCTGTCTAGCAAGGCTGATTGTCGACCCTGTTTAGAAAAGGTCGAGACAGTCGAGCACGTCCTTTGTGACTGCCCTAAACTTCTAGGATCCTAGGATAAAATAGATCCTTTAACTCGAAGATTCAGCCTTGGGGCAGGATCCAGTAAATAAATAAGAAAGAAAAATATTTCCGGAACCCTATCACGTGAAATATAATTTAGTTTCTGCCGCGATAGAAAGAAAACAACTAGTATTTAATTGTTACCATACTATATGGATTTATTTATAACAAACTATTGTTGCAGAGGATTGAAACAGAAAAGCAGAGATGATGTCACTTGGAGAGCAGTTTTAGATAAACTGAATATAAAATCAGCGAGAGATAAATTACGACATTGGAACGAGTATGGAATATGACCAAACTAATGTGTGCCACTTCAAGTGTTTTGGGTCTGGATAATTAAAATGTATATTCTTATACAAAATGTTTGGGTCGGTATGACAAAATGTTCAAACTTAAATTTTGTTTAAGTGAGACAAATCTGTGTTCATATACATTTTTCATCAGAGAGGTGACTCTTGAAAGTGCTAAGAGCTCAATAACAATTCATAAATAATTTAAAACATTATTACTCGTACGATATTTTCAAAATGTATCAAAATGTAGGTTAGGGCCGATCTGTGAAATATTAACACTTTTTATCTACTGCGCTGTGCATTGTAGTAATAGACTTGTATCATACATTACATATGTGCGTACACAGATAAAAAATTAAAATGGTCGATATTGTCCTTCTTTTACGTCCGTCAGTATGTTAGAAGTTTTGTAGTTATAAAATCTTCTCCTACCACGTCCTACTTTCGAAGGTGGTGCAATTCTTTGGGGTATTGTTGGGTTTTGAAACAGTGTCCAAGGCACTCATCACTTAAGTCACAGAGCTCTACAATTCATGATGTGAGAAAATAAACTCACTTGTTAGGCTACTTGATGAGGATACCCTACCATGTATGCGTTGGTTGTTTGTGTTCGTTAGGGTCATTCTTCAAACTTCAAAGGACAGTCTGTGTTAGCTGTTTGTTACCGATTTGATAAGGCTGAACTTATTGAATCTTCATCAGGCTACCAGGACTCTTTGTAAAGTTTGCCAGACAGAATTTCCCAGGTCTGAACTCGAGTTGTCTCTGTTATGGACTTTAGTCAAGGATTCCATGGACTTTTGCGTTTTTAGTGAAATTAGGGTTCTCTTCCTTCCAGTCTCTAGCCCTGACAGCTCTAATAGGGTGTGGTGTATTCGTCCCGATACTACAATAGCATGACTAAATTTGCTGACAGCACATACCTACCTATGTACATATACATCTGTATATTCAGATTGTGAATGTTGTATCAAGATTATAATTTTAGTCTTGGAATTTCAAAATTGCACAGGTTATACATATGCGCATTTGCATTTCAAAAAAAAAGCATTCACAAAACCAGTTTTACATCTTTCGAAATTATGGCATTCATTCCTCAATAAGGATATACATACATACTCGTACATATAATTACAAATTTATATTTTTTGGTTTTCAACTTTGAACACATATACATACTTATATCCATGTAGGTATCCATAAAGCCTATCCATTAAGATAATAAATATGTGTATCAGAAGGCGCCAATCACAAAGTTCAACCTTTTTTGTAAATCAGGTGTCCAAGCAAAACACCATAATCTTGGTAATTTAACAATAAGTCATATAATACACATGTATAGCGTATTTCTGATTAATTATTTTTATTATTGAGACATGTGCGAAAGCGGTCTTTGGATGATAAAGGAAATTAATTACGCTTCGTTTCGTTTTGATCAGCGTATCTTGTTAAAGGAAGGGACAGAATGCAACTGGCTATTTCGATAATACACCGTTTGTGATAAATAAAGGATAAAACGGGAAAAGACTACTCAACTGGCTTAGCTTTTTTCTTATCGTGTGTTGAGATAGATATGTGCATTATATTCGAGACTAATGTACGCCCTGGTGTAGAGGTAAGTGCGTTGGACTATTACGCAATGCTGTCCGGGTTCAATCCCAGCAAACACCTAAAAGTTTTTTCAGGGTGCCACCTCTTTTGAATGTCTGACAGGCATTCAAGGAGTATCATTTGTCATGAGGAGCTTTTCAACTTGCCGCTCAGAGTCGGCAAAAAACGCTAGGTCCCTTCCATTCGTGCAAAAATATAACACGCCAAACTGAAGCGCCACCTAATTTAGAATGTACGTATGTACCTATTATTGATGGGAGTTTAGTATTTCTTGCATCGTTTAAGAAAGCGTAGGTTTTTCGTGGCATTTGAATATGTATATGAATTGCGACGAGAATAGAAAATACTTGATTGATAAGGTTTCGCTTTAACGATACAACACAGTTTTTGGTACTTGAAGCATTTAATTCTATATTATTTGTTAGTACCTTATTTGTTTCCCAAAATGGCAACAGAGCGAGCCTTAAATATGCTCCCAATCCAGTTTCACAGCCGAATATTGAAACGAATACATGCATACGCGGGTAAGGTGAAACGTTTTCGGCCTGCCGCCGAGATGGCGTTCCAATTAGCAAACATTTATTTTTCCTGCTTGGGTACACATGTCATTAGTTCCTATGACCAGTCTCAACTTGTTCTGTCAAGTAGTTTGTTAACACGAATTTTGGCAGTCGAAGCAGTGGGTAGAAGCCGGTGGTTCAGCGCCAAAGAAAGCTAAGATGATCGCAACTGCCAACGTGTTTTGGGATGCGGAAGGATCCTGTTAATTGATTACCTTGAAAAAGGCAGAACAATTACAGGCGAATATTACTCCAACCGTCTGGACCAGCTGGATGCCAAAACTCGCGAGAAGAAGCCTGGCTTGAAGAAGAAAAAAAATCATCATTCACCTGTAAACAAGGGTGCATTGGTGATGGGAAAACTGTGGGATTTGGGGTACAATTTGCTCGACCATCCCCTTTTCTCCAAGAAGAAGTCTTGAAGAAATTGGTTTCTGGGAAGCACTTCGCAAGGGAGGGACGTAGATGAATATTTTCACAGCCTTCCAGACTCTTTCATTGTCAGGCCGAGAACTTTTTACCTTTCACTCGTGTGTCGTATGATGGTATCTCTTGTCGCTACCGAAAGGATAAAAAACTAAGCCTGGGTTGATGCACCTGCATCTATGTGATGAATTGCAGTCTTGAAGCAGCCTTGAACCTAATGCACTACTTTGTCAAATGACAAGCGATAAAACTTCGATTCACCAGAGAGATTCCGGCGGTTGGTTTCACTTTTCAGATCCCAGATCAAATCTTTTTCATTCGATTCACCACCGGAATGCCATTTTTCTTGGTAATGATCAGCCATTCAGGAGTGTCTACATCAACCGTTGAATAAATTGCACTTTAAGTCATTCACATCTTTGGCAACTCTGTCAAGCTATAAGTAAGTGTGTTAACGTCAGTGTTATACAAAAATAAAAAAAATCATAATAATTCGCGCATAAAAAACGCGAAATCATCATCCGCCAACTGCGCCCTGCGTAAGCCATCGCCGTCAACTAAAAAAAAATTTCCACCGGACGAAATACAAGGTAAATTCCTTTCGTTATTTTATTTTTTATTTGGCCGGCGACCATTTGACAGTGGTTGCGGTGCGCTAGCGCTCCCGTGGATCTGTGGATCCCAAGCTTTACACAAAGCCACGAACACCTAAGCTTTGTATCAGGCAAAACTGGCTATCGAAGACGACAACCAATCCGATTTGCCGACGAACTGCCTAAAAGTATGCTCCGCTTTCCTTCCTTTTAAGTGAAAGATGAGTCTCAAAAGAACACCACCAAGGGCTAGCCCTATCCAACCGGAAAACAACTTTCTAGTTTTCCACACCTCAAAACTAACATCAACAACGTCGACACTAACCACAACAACTATAACAACTACAAATACATCATCATTCAATACGGCGACAACTCTAACTGCAAACAACATACCAATATTAACCTCACCATTAACTACAACATTTCCATCTGACAATCATATAGCCGCTCAAACTACAAATAACACCACAATTATAAACACACCCATAATATCCACATCTCTAGCTACCATAACAGACGACTGCATTGCTAAATCTAGCGGAACTCAAACAAAAAGAAACAGGACATCACCCGAGAAAACTAAACAAAACAAAGCCAAGAAACTAAAAAATCAAAATCAAACTACTACCCTAAAAAACTATTGGTTGAACCAACCCAATGAGAAATCACACAACCGTTTTGATATCCTTTCTACGGATGATGAAATAGAGGAACCTAAAAGCCTGCCGCAAAAAGACATAGAAGAAAATCTTCAGACCAAAATGCCCAGACCTCCGCCAATTTATGTTCAAGGGGTACGATATATACATCTCCTGATTGACGCCCTTAATGAAACTACATCAAAAGACACATACGAACTGAAAGTTTTACCAAACAATGAAATAAAAATTCAACCATCTGACTCCATAGCTTACACAAAGACCGTTAAAGTACTTAAACTTAAAAATACACAATTCTACACATATAAGCCTAAAGAACAACGCAATTTTAGAGTCATGCTTCGAAATATGCACCATTCAGCGGACCAAGAAGAAATCAAAAAAGAACTTAAAGAACATGGACACATTGTAACAAACATACACAACATATCACAACGAGGAACGAAGAAACCACTCTCGCTCTTCTCCATTGAGCTGGAAAATAACAAGAATAACAAGGAAATTTATAATATTACTCACTTGATGCACTGTAAGATATCATTTGAACCACCTTATCAAAAAAGGACCATCCCCCAATGCATGAACTGCCAAAAATACGGCCACACAAAGAACTTCTGCACACTTGAACCAACCTGCGTCAAGTGCGCAGGAAAACACAAAACGACTGATTGTACCAACGTTACGGATCGCAGTAATCTAAAATGCGCACTCTGTGGTGAGCCCCACACTGCAAATTACAAAGGTTGCGAAGTATATAAAGCACTCAAGGTACAAAGATATCCAACACTAAGAAAAAAAACACTAGAAGAACAGCCCATTCAGACCAGCACAGAAGCTAGAAATCCCATCACAGATATGCCCAAACCCGCCCCCAATATGATTAAACCACAAACAACATTTGCTGACGCCATTAAAAGTGACAACGCTGCTGCTACAAGGACTACAAGGACTATAACCCCTCCTTTAATTAATAGACAGGAAAACAGGAACGGCGTTCCTTCTACAAATAACAAAGTAAATTTATCAATAAACAATAAAGGAGAAAATACTACGAAACCCACAGACGACCTATCCGAACTCAAAGAAATGATGAAACAACTAATAACACAGATGTCTAATATGATGAACATCCTAACCCTATTGATGACTAAAATAAATAATGGACAATAAGACAAATTTAAAAATCGTCATATGGAATTCAAATGGACTAATTCAACACGCTTTAGAACTAAAACAATTCATTAAAAACAACTCAATTGACATCCTGTTAATATCAGAAACACATTTCACAAATAAAAGTTTTTTAAAAATTCCCAATTTTAAAATCTTCAACACAAATCATCCTAGTGGACGAGCTCATGGTGGCACAGCAATAATCATCAGACAAAATATTAAATGCCATGAACTGGATGGATACAAAAAAGACTATCTTCAAGCGACAACCATCCAAATAGAGGATACACTAGGACCGCTTATAATATCAGCATTATACTGCCCACCAAAATTCACAATTAGTAAATTAGAGTATGCTGACTACATCAAATGCCTGGGACCACGTTTTATCGCAGGAGGTGACTTTAACGCAAAAAATACGGACTGGGGTTCAAGATTGACAAACAAAAAAGGTAGAATTCTTATGGACGCCCTTACCAAGCACAATTGTAAATTTTTAAGTACCGGAGAACCTACCTATTGGCCTACTGACAGCAGGAAAACTCCAGACCTCATCGACTTCTGCATAACCAAGAACATTAATTTAAATCAACTAACAATAAAATCTTGCCTTGACCTATCCTCGGACCACTCACCAATCATCATTGAATATCTCAAAAGTACAAAACTTCAATCAAATATAGCACCTCTGACAAACCACAAAACCGACTGGGATGCTTTCCGACATTTCGTTGACGCAACAATTGAACCTGAAACTTCACTAAAAACCAATGAAGATCTTGAAAGTGCAATAATTCACCTCAATGACCTCCTTTACTCTGCAGCACTAAAATCTACACCTGACTTAAAAAAAATAAAAACCAATCCTACACAATCTTCAGATACAATCAGACAAAAAATTAAAGAAAAACGCAAACTAAGAAAAACTTGGCACTTAACCAGATCACCAACCGACAAAGCGAACCTTAATAGAGCGACGAAGGAACTTAAGGCCATACTCAAAGAACACAAAAACCGCAGCATTAACAACTATTTATCTAATCTCACTGCAACCCAAAACACAAATTATTCACTATGGAAACTAAACAAAAGACTTAAAAACGGAAGTACCCATCAACCACCTATCGCAAACGCTGACGGCACTTGGTCTAGGACAAGCAAGGACAAGGCGAAAGCACTAGCTGGCTACTTCAAAACAACTTTCTCAAATGCAATCATTGGACAGAATATTTCACTTCAACAAAATAACTCGTGTTTAAACACAAGGATCAAGAGAATAACCGCCAAAGAAATAAAAGACCACCTGAAATATAAACTAAACCATAAAAAATCTGCTGGATACGACATGATAACTGGACAACTACTAAAACACTTACCTGACAGTGCCATCATATACCTAAGGAATATCTTTAACGCTATTATACGACAAAACTACTACCCGAAAGTCTGGAAGGTCTCGAAAGTAATCGCTATTCCCAAGCCTGGCAAGGATCCTACAAAGACTACCTCATATAGACCGATAAGTTTACTACCAATAGTATCCAAAATATTTGAAAAGCTGTTACTTAATCGTATTGACAAAGTTGTATTACAACAAAAACTCATACCGGACCACCAATTTGGTTTTCGACAAAAACATTCGACTATACAACAAGTCCATCGAGTTACTAACAACATTTTTAACGACTTAGATGAAAAAAAATACTGCGTGTCAGTATATCTTGACGTAGCCAAGGCTTTTGATAGTGTTTGGCATGAAGGACTTCTACATAAATTAAAAAACATGCTGCCGGACTTCTCTGAGCTAATTAAAAGCTATCTGGACGACAGACACTTCTACGTCTCACACAACGATGAGTGTTCCGAGTTATGTCGAATAGACGCAGGTGTCCCCCAAGGAAGTGTTCTAGGACCAACGCTCTACCTTTTATATACAGCAGACATACCTAAACCAGACAACGCTATGATAGCTACTTTCGCAGACGACACGGTTATCCTTTCTTCGAACAAACGATTAGACTTAGCCACTCAACAAGCCAGAATAGCACTTGAGAAGACAGTAGATTGGTTCCAGAAATGGGGAATCAATATAAACGAGGAAAAAACAGTACAAGTTGTATATACTACGAAAAGAAATTATATCGCTGAAAACATCATTCTGAACAACAAAGAAATTACTATTGACAATGAAGCGAAGTACCTGGGCATGCTTATAGATAAAAAATTGACTTGGAAATCACACATATTATATAAACGAAACCAAATAAAAAACAAATTCAGACAACTCTACTGGCTTCTAGGGAAGAACTCACGGTTATCAACAGAAAACAAACTCCTAATCTACAAGACAATAATAAAACCTATATGGACCTACGGGATTCAAATCTGGGGAACTGCCTGCACGACAAATATTAATATCATCCAACGACTACAAACAAAAATTCTTCGGACTATAGTAAATGCACCATGGTACATAACCAATGCCGACTTACACCACGACCTCAACATCCTCACCGTAAAAGAAGAAATAAAAATGATCAGCAGACGACATCAAATAGCGCTTTGTGACCACACCAACTCTCAATTACGAAGTTTACCTGAGCAGGAAATGAATTCAAGAAGACGACTAAAAAGACGCAAGCCCGTTGACCTACAAAATATTTAAAGTACTCGTATATTTATGTAAAAAAATAAAAAAAAGAAAAAAACATAATAATAACAATAGCTAAATAAATAGAAAATAAATAGAAAGTTGTGAAATTGCACATAACGTTAGAAATGTATCTATAGACAATGGTCTAAGTCTACAAATGTATCCCTTCAAAAACTTTAATAACAATTACTTAGTGTCATCATTAAGACAGATGTAATATTTTAATTTGGGAAATAAAAAAAAAAAAAAAAAAAAGTCATTCAATTTTCCAAGATAAAATATTAAACAAGATCAAATCTTCTTCATTTAATCACCCTGGGGTCGCAAACGTTTACTGAATTCGAAAAGGTATTGTGACTGACCTATGTACATACATATGTACATATTATGATACATGTAATATATGCACACACGTAGCTACTAAGTGATGTCAGTTTACGACAAGAATTTACTCCTCGACCTAACCTGTGTTCGCTTATAAAATTACGTCATTCACAAAAATTCTCTTTTTTGTGGTGTCATGCGTAAAAATGAATAAAAAAATGTCCACTTTCCATGTTACGACTGTGAATAACGCGCAATCCTTTCCAGTCAAAGCTGAAGAGCTCCGAGCTCTTTTGAATCTTCAAGTAGGCTTGAAATGCATTTTTAAGTGGTTTCTTCTACTTTAATGCATTTTCTACAAAATAAACGTACACGTCTCTTAAAACAGACAGAATATATTCCAATTCAAAGTGAAATTTGTAAGAAAATTCATGTCATGCTGCTATACCTCCATTCAGAGAGGCTTCTTAAAAGATTATCGACCTACGCAAGATTACATAACAACTACCTATTCCTTCCTTCCTTCTTCCAGCCAAACGGCAATTTTTCGTCCTAGAGACCCATATTTCGTGTGCCTTTTTTGAGCCAAAAGTGAGCTGTTTTCGCTCCTAGCCTATCATCATCAGCATCGTTATTATTGCCGCATTACTCCTCTGATGACGCCTACCCGCAGCTAATATAACGTCTCGCAGTAATGAAAAATAATTGAAAGTTACTCACCCTAAAATTAAAAAAACAGAAAAAACTAGGAAAAAATTGAAATACTCTCACAGCTTGTTTATTTTTGGATTACGCCTGAAATGAAAATGAAACAGGTCTCAATTGAATACACCGGAAAATTGAATTGTTTCCATTTAATTGTCATCATCAGCTGGAACTGGGACCAAATAAATCAGCGAAATCCGCTTCTGGAGTCATTAGTCCGAGGTAAACATTTAAACATGCGCGTCGCAGCCCAGTACCGCGTGCCATAGAAATTCTGATCGCATTTTTCACAAATTGAAATTGAAATTATTATTATTATTGTTTCGTGCAGAAGTGCAAAGAGTCGTGCATAGAGAGGGCGAGCAACAAAAACAGCGGCGAATACATATATTGTTTGCCAACTGAAAGCGAAAACAATTAAAATTGGTTAACCCAGACACTAGCTGTAGCGCAGCAGTTAAACCGTTATCACTTGTTTAAACAAATTTTCTTTATTGCTTCGTATTTTTTAGTGATTAAGTGTTTACATTTGCTGTTGTTGGTTGTTTTTTTTTTTTCTTTTAATTTACTCGAGATTAATTCTGTAATTGAAATTTGGAAGGCGGCTTCCACTCTTTCCTATTCTAATGAAAATGTTTAAAAAAAAACACTACAATGAAAATAGCCTTCTGTCTAATTATGAAACAACACCGTCCCAGGAAAATCCTTTAACTCATCCCCAAGGAAACCACAGAACCGAGCAAATTGTGAAATAAAATGTCGACTTTCCATCAGAGAGTTTCGACCTCCTCAAACACCACCCCACAGACCAAAACAAAAAAAAAAAAAAGAAGAAGAAGAAGAAGAAGGACTTTGTCGTCCTTGTTGTACGTATAGTTGTTGTAGTCAGCAAAAAATAAACTTAATAACGGGTGCTTGCTAGAGGTGATGATGACGACCGACGAGATACGCGGTAGCGCGCTGCCAACAATTTCTCCTTCAACTGTGTCTCCTCACCGAAGATTGTCATTAGCTGTGTGTGTATTTCGAGTTTGTGTCAACCTAGAATAAAATAATGGAATATTAATGAAAAGAAAGGTGTGTCCTACTCCTGGAATTTCAATTCGACCCGACCAACCCGGCGACCGCAACCGCGACACCAGGGAGTGGTGAACTAGGAGCAAAAAAAAAATAGACGGCTAATTGATTTGCTTTGTAATGCGCACCTCTTTTTTTCGCCCCATTTAAGTCGGTCATTCATTTCTGCAGCGCATTCACATTTCGTACATTTGCTTAAATCAATCTGTGTCCGTCTCTAAACACATTCGCTCGAGTACACAGAAATTCGGGTCTGAATTCAAAAATAATAAGCAAAGTTCTAGTCGGCTGCCAGTTCTTCTGACACACGTCTATATTTCTGCATACATATCCACACATATGTGTAAGCAACGAATTATTACGGCTCTATATGCATCTACATACTATATGTACAGAGGATGCTACGTTAAGTGAATTAAAATTATTAATGGCAATTATAATAAATTTTGCTGCTACTACTGGTTCTCTGATTTTAACTTTTCATTTGCGTGCTCTTTGTCTGGCGTTCGCCGAAGTAATAAGACTATTAAAGCAAATTTATTTATGTATATACATACACGCGAGTACATACGTACAGAGATAATTGGTTGATGGGTGAGTGTACTCGGATTTATTTTTTGTGGACAAGATGAGTGAGGGGAACTGGTGAGAATTTTGATTTTTCTTTTTTTTTTTATAGCTCTTTATCCCTTCACTCAAATTTTGTTTATGTATATTCGGTCTGTGACAATGTCCACCCACAATGTTGCAAAAAAGGCGAGGAAATCATAACGAACACGTTCAGCGCTTTAGTGAGTGACTAGTCAGACAACCGCCTTTGATTGATTCAGAGATCTCGAATTGCCAACTGTTTGTGCAGCAGATGCTGACATTTGTGTACTGCACAGCTGGGCTTTAGTAAAAATAAAAATAAATTAGCAATTGAATAAAGTCGCCCTCTGGTCAATCCATACTAATACTAAACTTAATACCAAAAATATCAGAAAAAAAGACTAACGCTCACACAAACCGACTGCTGCGTCACATGTTTTTTCTATTTTTATTTGCTTAAAAAAAACATGTAAATACAAAAATATCCTTTTTGCGTTTACTTCTTCTTGGACGAAACTTGATCTTAATAAGACAAAGAACAAGCTACATCTGGATAAATCCTCCATACGCTTAATCACAGGACACTGTGCCATAGGTCACATGACAAGCAAATGGCAACCTGAGTCCAACGATATCTGTAGAAGCTGCGGAGATAATGAAGAAAGTGAATCGATCCAACATCTTCTGCCACTGCCCCGCCCTCCAAGAACGACGCCTCTGTACTTTAGGTCACAGATTCTTGGAAGACATAACAGAACTCGGAAATTTAAAGATATCGAATCTTCTAAGATTCACCAAGAGCACAAACTGGTTTACGAGATGGTAAAACCGATGTGATCGATCAACGGCCAATTGTGAACGATAGTATAAGCCATCGAAGCGGCTCAGACATCAATCAATCAGAGTTATTAACTCAACACGACGACGACTGCTCTAACATAGTTCCCGCCCACTAGTGGTAATGACTAGACCATCAATTTTTAAAGGGGTTCTGAGTTCTGACCCGCCAGTTGCGAAGGACACCGCGACCTAAAATATCTATTGTACCACTTGACTAGACCATCAATACGACAACTGCTCCAGTTCGCCCCACCAGTGGTAATGACTCGACTGATACTATCGCTTAATCGTTGGTGAAAAAGTTACGATTGCCTAGTCTTTGATATTCTGGTTCATGCATCAGAATTATAAATCGTTGTAAAGGTCCACGCACCTTCGACATCTGACGAAAGCATCATACATTTTCCTCCCAAATTAAGAAGGGATTTACAAATCATTGCTCGAACATACCCTTCCAAACCTAACCTAACCTAACCCCGACCACCGCCGAAAAATCTAATGATTTCGACGGCGCGACGCGGGCGGCTTAAGCGATGGATTGTGACCGCCGACAGTTGCTTGGGTTGATTCTTTTTGGAATTTCGAAAGTTTATAGAGGTCCTTGTGGATGTTTCTTGCCCGATTCCGAAGTTATTTTCATGTTCTTTGCTCTTCATAAATGAAAGAGAAAGAACAGCGATTGAATGAAACACTTACCACGACACAGGGCGAGGCATTGAATGACACACTGATTGAGTTCCATCCCATCCAGTGCCCTTTAGTTGTCATTCGAGTCTCTCTCTCCATGCTATTAACATGCGAAGACATAACCAAGAACAGATCAGTTTCCATTTGGAAAATGCACTCTTTTTATTTGCTTTTTGGGCTAATTTTCGCAATCACTGCTGCTGTTTTCGTTGCCAACATCGTTTACTTTACCGTCACTTTTCAAAATAAAATGCAAAAAACACAAAACACAGAAACAAACAAACACTTTCCTGTTTTAAATTCTCACTTATACATAAATTAATTTCAACCGACATTTGTCATTTTATGTCATAGTTGACAATATGTAGCTTTAAAATCGGTTCAAAAGCGGGTTAAACTGTTTTCAACCCGGGTTTTTAACCCACCGGGTTTAATTAACGTTTTTGAGTGAACATTATGAACATAGGTTTAAATTTTTGGATTTAAAAAATTCGGTAAATTCAGTAAATCAGGTTTACACCCGGAGTGAATAATATGGCCGTAATTTTTTACATTTTCAATCATTAAACTGCCTTTGACTCGTATCTATGTTGAAATCCATTTATACCTGTGCATCGTAAACAATTTTTTTTTTTTTGTTATCTAATAGAGCGAATCAAACAGAAATATAAATAAATCCACACACGCTACTATTACGTATGTTACGTATACATAATCGTATGTGTTCACAAGAATGTAAAAATGTTTCAACAAGTGTTGAACTGCGAATCTAAAAATAATCCGCAACGACAAATAAAATAATATTAAAATATTAAAGGCATAAAATATTCAGATGTAAGCAGATTAAAAATAGCAATCCCAGTAAAACAAAAACAAAACAACAACAACAACATATTCGCGGAGTGAAAATATACGAAAATGTTTTTCACTTACGAAATTTTTCATTTGACCTTTTTTTTTTTTTGGTAGTTTAGGATTTTATTTTACTATGTTTTATTTTTTTTGTTTTTCGTATAGCGACAAAATGGCGAAATGTTTTTTTTTTTGTGTCCTTTCATCCCCTTCATGTAAATATTTGAACTTAATTATACATACCTATGAATTCGTGTTTTTTGCGTATTTTATTTATTTTATATATGAGAGGGAGATGTGATAAAATTTAAATTAAAAAAATAAATAAATAGTGATGATTATTTTTAGTTTATTAATTTTCACTTAAGATAACTTTTAGTTGTTGAATGTAGTTATTTACTGTGTTTCGCGTGTTTAAATAGATGAGAATTCCCAGCTGACATTTTTTTGTTGGCATCATTTGACGAGCGTGGGATAAAAACTGGCAAATGAGATTTCTGTGGGCAATTTTGCGATAATTGGTTTTTGTTGTTGTTTTTAATTGAAGAATTTATTTGCAAACAAATACAATTGTTTATGATTTCACTGAAGTGCAGAAAATGTACATAGTAATTATGTTCATATATATGTATGTGTGTATGCTTTTATGTGCATCGACAGTGTACATGGAGTGGAGGTGGAGTGTCGCTATTCGAGTTTTAAGTGGATTGAATACCTCTTTGCTGGGTTCCTGGTCGTAGAGACAACCCAGGTAACTATGAAGCAGACGAACTATCCAGAAAAGGTTCACAACTAACAGAAACACTAAATCTTCATGCAATCACTGCAACAGGCTAATGACAGATGGCGCAACCTTGATACGTGTAGTCACCCTTAACAGATCTGGCCTCAGCTAAATCGGCGCAAAACTTACAGTTTGCTTAAAATCAGTAGAGCACATTAGGTCCGCACTCTAAGGCTAAGGCTGGGTATTGAGCGACCGATCGATTGAGCAAAGCAAAAAAAATTAAAACATGAAATTGTAGGGTTGTGGCCACGTAGAGCGATCTTTGTAAGCGACAGAGGGACGTTGCTTTAATTTTTTGTTCATCGCTGAGCGATGAAGTCAGAAAATTGAGCAAATATAATGGTACTGGCATACGGTCTGGATATTCGCGAAGATTTTTTTAAAAATTATGAAATTCACGGTGATTCGACCCCCTCGATTTTTAGGGTGTTAGAATTACTGTCCTTGGTCATTGGACTCTTTATAATTTTTACCCAGTACAACTGTATAGGACTTGATAATGACATTTTCACTAGTAATAGCTCGAGCGAAGACGATCAATAAAAGTCAACTCGTCGCTCTATCGCTCAGTGTTAGCCTAAAGCCATCCGCACACGGTTTATATCGTTATTATTATGCGATGCGATGTACGAAAGGCATATGATTTCCCTTAGCCTAATGGAGGTATTGACAGTTCATTGTGCAGTAGGCAGACACGCCAGCAGATTGGGAATTCTCGACAATGTCTTCTGTCGCAGCTGCATAGAGGAAGAAGGGGAGAAAAAAGATTCTGAGAAAATATTTCTTAATCAGATTTCTGAACAGACCTACAAGATATTTTCTTTAAGAAGAGGAAAGATGTCTTTTATTTCCCTTGAAACATATTGAACCGATCAACATTATCTAAACGTGTGTGGGTGGTCACTTATGTAATCCGTTTCTGACTTTATTTGAAACCAGCCCTCGATAACGTAATTGAAGCGTACATCACACCGCCACCATTTTTATTTTTGTATTCGATCTTGAGAACGAAAAACAAAATCAGAGACACAAATATAGTTTTGACATCGCCGCATTTGCTTAGGTTTTGTGTCCGTTTAAAGGAATCAATTCGACATATTTATATGAAAAAAAAATTAATGTCGTGGTCCGTTCAAGAGAGCATCCGTCCTATGAGAGATCGAAAAATCGTTCGTCTAAAGGGAAGACGTACGAAATGGTAGGTCTCACTGCACTGGTCAATGGCCCTAATTCAATGACCTGTACTGTATGTGACACTGTATGAATGCATTGCCCAATTTGATGTGTAACTGTCATTGCCTTTGTTCTACCCTTTTACAGTATTTTATTGCCTTAATGATAAACAATGTATTGTTCTGCATTAAATTACTTAATAAGTTACCTTTTTACCGTTTAAATTGTGTTTGATGCAGGAATTGGGAACCAGGTTGATGTTGGTGATTTCACAACGAACTTTGAAGGACTCAATTTCCTGTCTTTCAGAATCTGGAAAAATACTAATAAAAAAAAACCCAATTTGACCTTTTGTGATGATAGGAAAAGTACGAGTCAATATTTTCTTTTTCTGACCAAAACTTCACTCCTTTCTTTTTTTTGACGTGAGAACGTCTATAAATTTCCTTTTGTACTGGAAGCATAACTCAGACGTAGAACATCCTATGATAACGAAATCTTTTGATTAAATCAAAATATACCACGTGATAGTTAAAGAATTAATTTTACCAAGTGGGGCTTGTCGTGGGGATAGTTCCGCTGCATCTTGTATTACTTTTGACTCAGTGAAAGTACAACACTCGTCATTGGCTCAATCGATAGTTCTGATCGTATTTCAGAGATGTTATTCAAATTATGTTGATGTTGAACAATAATAAATGGCAAGTCGAAATATATCAATCGTATACGAAGATCATCTCAACTGCAATCCAGTAATGCTCCACAAGCTCCTTATTTAAGATTGGTCAGCGTTGCCGGGAGCGAATTGGAGAATATTGTTGACATAGACCCAGCTGATGTGTGTGAAATTGACTTAAATTTAAAAATATCTTCTTATATGCTTAAGGGTGTTATTTACCCATCGGGGTACACTCATTCAAAAGCCTTAATTTGTCTCACTATTTAGCCATTTTTGAATCACATTAAGAGTCTAATCAATAAATGGTTCCTTCCATTTTTAGAAAAATATAAATTCTCCACATATTGTCTCAGTTCGAGTATGACCTCAAATTACGTGTCTATCTACTACTTTCCTCTTTGTGTGTGCATTCGTATCTGTGTATGCATGTTCGCATCTATCCTCACTTACAATGATGAACTTTTTAGTTCAATCCCATAACACATTTTTGGACTACAACGATGATGACGATGATGATGAGTACGGCGACGACGACGACGAATTTCTCTGCATCATCATCATCATCATCATGCAAAGGTATCCATTTAACTTTCCGTTCTCAAAAATTGAACCCCACTGCCAAAAACGCTATACGCGCGATGACGGCCAATATACAACCATTCACCATAAAAATATGATAAAAATATATTTTGGATAAGCCACTTCACTCTCGGCTTACCTATGTGAGAAGATAGTGAAGAAGAATGTATCGTCAGTTGTCGGGCGTATACGCAACCTTTTTTTTGTTCTTGTTGTTTTATCGTGTGTTTTGCCACCTCGCTTGTGTTACGCACTCAAACACCATACGTTCTGAGAGTATTGATTTTTGCATATGTATTGAGTCGTTCTCATACTACTAGACTATGATACTTCTAGTTGTATACACTCTCCTACGTGTTTACCCATTTAATTTGGTATTAAAACGAACGCGTGTGCCGGTAGTGGCGGCGTGGATAAAGTTTTTCTTTTTTTATTCGCTGCCCTCGCTTGCTTCGCACGTTAGTGACTTTGGAAAAGGGTCAACATGACCATCAATGGCACGAGAGTATCTCTAACCTACCCCCGGGGTTTTCTTAGGTCTCTTTTTTCACTTTGTATTTAGTTTTACAATTTTTTTTTTAGCGGGGGAATAATAAAAGAGACAAAAAGATTGTACAATAACTTACTTCCCACCGCCTGAATGAAATGTTGAATTGTAATCCGGTGGGTTAAGGGCGGATTTTTAGGTTAGGTAAATGGTTATTTTTGTGTTTTGTGTATTTTTACAGCAGAGTTCAAGAGAGACCATGACAGTGGTTTCGGTCATTAAAAGAAAACATTACACAGAGAAATTAGGGAAAAAGGACCGACATTCTGTTTAAAATGCAATGCCCTTCTATGCCTTGAGTTGTGAGTCATTGCGTTCGTATTGCGTGTGATAGAGAAAATATTAAATATAACCTTTAGCGTGTCTGAACCCAAATCACTTCAATCTTCTATATAGTTTTATTATGATTTTTGAGTGTGTTTTAACCTTAAAGTGAAGCAAACTGTGGCTTATAGCAGACAAAAAAAAATCATTTAATCATCCAACACAAAACACCCACTTTCACCACATGTAATCGTAAGCTAACATCTAAGACTAATAACCACATCCAAAGGCTCAAATGGAAATAACGAAAAAAAAACAATCATCTTATCTACTTTCAGTTCAGCAATCACCAACAATCCAATCCAACAATATGCGCGTGTTTTTTCGAATCAGTTCGTAAGTGTCTCCTATTCTCGCATTTGGGATGCTCTTTTTAAACGACCAGTATGTAATTTCAAATATTACTTTATATCAGTGTAGAGAAATGTTATTTAAGAATAAAGAAGTAAAAGTTAAAGAATTGAACAAAACTGTTTTCCCTTAATTTCTCTCGAGTTCGTTAGGCAAATAATAATGAGAAAAAGTCCGAATTATTATATAGAAATAATAAACCGATAAGAAAAGAACATAAACACAAAAAAAAAACACATTAAATGTATATGTTATAGACCTTTGTAAAAACAAAAATACAAATACCAGGCAAAAAAAAAAAAACAAAACAACTTTAAGTCAATGTGAATGTGTAGAGAAAAAAAATAAACTATAAATATACATATATACATATAAAGAAACAAAACAAATTTATGAAATATAAAAAATGCAATATTTTTTAATTTTAAATAAATATAAAAGAAAAAAAAAACAAAATAAATACAAAAAAAACATTTTTATATATTTATTCATAAAAGTGGAAAAAATAAATAACAAAAACAATTTATTTACATTAAATTAGGAGTTATTAATTACAAAAAAAATATGAACAAAGTAGAAATAACTTTGTTCCGTCTTTCATTAAGGCTGATGTTAGACTCAGCTTTAAAAGTCTCAGCTCTGTCACATTTATTTTTTCTATTTCCTTTTTTGTTGTACTTTTTTTTATTTTATTTTTTATTTTTATAATTCATATTCAAACTAAAAACAAAAAATGTAAAATATTTTTAAGAAGTAGATAATTTATGATTTTTAATTTAAATGGAGAAGAAAAAAAAAAACAAAATGGAAAAAAAATTCAAACTGATTTTTATGTGTATATGTGTAGGTATTATTGTTGTTATTTATTATATTTTATTTGTTTCCTTTTTCTTTTTTTTTTGTTATTATTATTATCATAATTATTGTGCAGACAAATTTTATAGTTATCATTGTAAGCTAAAAAAAACCGTAAACTAAAAATACATCTAGAACTATAGTGTCGAGTCCAAAAAGAAATTAATCGTGGATTAAAAATAAATCCTACGTATTTGCTATATTTAAATAAAAGAAATACCTAGGCTGCAATTAACAAATATAATATAAAAACATCCTAAAACTAAATTGGGTAATAAGACCCTCCAAAAATACACCAATCCGAGAGACAAACAAAAAAAAAAACAAAAAATAACAAATATTAATCAAGTAACAATAAAGGAAAACAAAATTTAATTATAAAGGAACAAAGTTGTCGTTGTCGTAACATAAGATTTAATCTAGAAATTATAACAATAAATTAAAAAAAAAAAAACAAAAAACTTTGCAAAAAAGGAACAACCACAAATAATGTAGAACATTTTAAATTATTTAAAAAAAGAAAGAAAACAAATTAATAATAAAAAAAAAAAAAAAACAAATATCTATATTAGGTATATTTTTTGTTTCTTTTTTTTGTTCTTGGTTTTTACACCACGTGTTTTTATTACATTTGTTCTAATGTATTAATGATATATAAACTATAAAATAATTTCATTGTGGAGGAGAAAAAAAAAACATCAACAACAATTTATCATTTCATATAAATAATTAAATAGCATAAAGAACTAATTAATAATAATAAAAATAATAATAAAGGAAAAACAAATGCTATGTAAAGTTATGATTAAGACATACAAAATAAATCCAAAAGATGAAAATAAGAAAAAAAAAAATAATAATTAAAAAATACAAACAAAATATAAATATACAGTTGATGTTTTATTTCGAACTAGCTGACCCGGCGAACTTTGTTCCGCCAAAAATGTTCCTTTCGAAAGTCGAGCCTCTCTATTGAAGGAAACAAATTCTTTTGGAATTCAATGCATTTAATTTACACGGACGATTTCGGATTGTAGGTAAACATGATGAATAAGTCAGGGCCGTCCGTAATGCCGCACATAACATGTCATATATACATATCGAATATACTACTCAGCTGTCAAACGTGAGTCTGAGAGCGTAACGCTATCTGTTGGTGATCCCATTTTCGTGAGTCACAAAATTGTCGATTCCGTAATGTTTGTCATTCCTTAGAATCAATATTTTCTCGTTCCCATACAAAATGGAGTTATAAGATATCACCACCATCCACCCCTGAAAGTATGCAATTTCGAGTTTCACGATCTTCCGACTTTACCGGTCGAAATTTCCGTAGTGTGTTTACCTGGTTCAATAAGAATTAAACAAAAAAAATTCCCATGCAAATCGGGTGATGTTTAGCCGAGTTATGCGCGTACGAACCGACACCAATTCATTTTTATATAGATTAGCAAAGGCTCTTAGGATAAGAAGCGTTTTCAAAAGGAATTTGACATCGAAACCTGCCTAATCATCTTGTAAATATTTTAAAAATTCGCGCGCTAATTCTTAACCAAATAAAAGTTGACGGAGAAAATCATTATTTTTTTTTTTTTCATTTTAAAAATAGCTTCATGGCGAGATCCGAGCCAGGCACTAAACGCTGAGCGGAGCCCAGCGCTAATGTTACGTGTACGTTTTCATGTGTGTCACATTGACTCTATAAACAGACTGCGTTCTAAATTTGCAAAATTAATATACACAGGCGGGCTGGTGTATTTCGTTCGGTCTACGATCTTTCAGATCAACTGTGCTGTCTGTTACTGAATATCTATCTAATTGTAAAAATAAACAAAAAATCGAACGCGATTTGTAGCAAATATGAGAGAGAGAGAGTTGTTGTTTTTAATCTTAAAAAAAAAAAATTATTTGCAAATAATTTCAGGTGAAAACATAGAACTTCACGTCCTGTGGAGACGCGCCATATGGTAAGCTACATTCACATAAATCCATACACAGACTCGGCCCACGGGAGAAGGAGATCACAAACTATAACTGAACAGAGATACATACATTTATGTGTCTACAGCAAAAGAAAAGTTTATTATTACATCGCTGCTAGCGAGTATATACATTCTTTTCTTTCCATATTTTATTTTATTTATTTATTTTTTTTTTTTTTTACTGGGAGATATATTTTGGCACCCTAAATCTTAGGAAGATCGGAAAAAAAACAAGACAAACACAAGGGTACGACTGTATCTGATTATTAAAAGATTTTATATTTTCTCCTCTAACACGATTTGAACAAATTTTATTTAAAATTTATTGAAAACAAACTTTTGTCACATACGATTAAATGTCATTGTTTTATTTATTAGTCGAGCAGAAGTGTTAATTCAAGTTAATTTCTTAGCCAATATACCGGTAGTAGAGTATTAGTCTGTGGATAAAAATAAATAAAATAAATATGTAAATATCATTCGTGGGATACGTGATTGAATATTAACAAACTTGTTTTTGAGATTGTTTGCGCATTAATTCAACTAACAGGCTCTCAACAAGTCATAACTCATATCATATAAAATAAGCAAACTTCGATGTGCATTAGTGTGATAACAAACAGTTTTTATTTTTTATTATTTTAATGAAATTTAATAGCAGCAATGAATAATAAAGGCTTTTAAATTACGTGTACCTATAAAATATTAAAAAAAAAATATCAGTGGAATATTTTCGAAAGTAATTTTATAAAAGATGACGACTTACTTAGCACTGGTTGGATAATTGTGAATTGAGATATAGAACACAAATTCGTTGCTTTAGTGTTACAGTCATGAAGTTGGAATTGAAATCTAAGGCTAGTTCGTAACTTATTTAAAAAACAACACTATCGAAGTGGATCTTGATATCCAATGGGGAAGAATCTTAATAAATTAAACCAGTTCAATTCAACACTGGTGGACAAAATTAGAGGAACGCAAGCAAAAAGTTAAACATTTTAATACCTTTTCGACATATCTTTATTTTTTTGATGAGCGTTTATAATTTGTTCAATTTTACATCAAGTCTGTCGTTTTCGTATGAAAATTAAGTACTTAACCTGAAATAAGGATATTTTGCCAAAATTAATGGTTTTATTTAATTCATAAAATTACCTACCAGTATACCTTCAAAGTTCAGCGAAATTGAGGATGATTGAGTAATTGGTACTCCCTCTTTTTCCTCTTATTACCGCCCAAAGTCTCCTTGGCATACTTCTGTTGATGTTATCGATGCTATCTTAGGGTATTTGGTCCCATGCTTCAAGCAAAGCACTTTTAAGCTCCTCCAAAATTGATGGGTCCGAATTTCTCTGCTTCCACTGTTGGCAAACATGTCCCAAACATGCTCAATAGGATTAAGATCAAGCAGCAAGCTGGTAAGACAAGGGTGCTCAGTTGTGCCTCGAAGATACTCCGAAACGCTATTTGCACCGTGGGGACGAGTGTTATCTTGGATTAAAAGGAAATTGGAGCCGATACTTGGGGCAAACGGCACAATGATTTCTTCTAAAATGTTTCTTACATACCGCTCTGCTGTTAAGGATCCATTTTCTACCACGTGTAACTCTGTGCGTGCTCCTACACATATACCATCCCAGACCATTATGGAACCTCGCACCATAAGTCACTCCTGGAACGATATTGCATTGTGCATATCGCACACTTGGTCGCCTATACACTTTTCACGGTCTATTGTTTGGACTCATCAGTAAAAAGCACTCACTTCCAGTCGGCCTCAGACCCGCTTTCGTGAGAAGGTGGGCCTTTGCTGGTCTATATGGTCTTAATCCAGAGTCTTGGAGTCTTCTTCTTACAGTTTTGGAGGATACCCAAAACTTCGCACTTCCACAAGTCTACTCCTAATCTCAGTTGATGTTGCAGCCCAGTTTCTGAGGGAAGGTCTTACCAGAAATCGGTCGTCTCTTTGCGTCGTCGTGGCCCTTTTCCTACCTTATCCCGGATTTCTTTTCAAAGAACCGGTTTCTCTTTATCGCTTTACACCGCGAAAAATAACGGACTTGGATACATTTAGCATTGTACGATTGTCCATTTTCAATCTAGCGTATTGCACAGGGCACCGTAGCGCAAGTGGTTAGTGCGTCGGACTACTGTGCCAACGGTATTGGGTTCGAATCCCGCCGCAAACACCTAAAAAGTTTTTCACGGTGCCCACCTCTTCCGAATGCCTGACAAGCATTCAAGAGTATCATTTTTTATGTAAAGCTTCCCAACTCGCCGTTCGGAGATGGCAGAAAACTGTAGGTCCCTTCCATTCGTGCAAAAATATAACGCGCACACACAGATGGTTGCGGGAAGCTAGGGTTGGTTCTACCTAGGACTGCTGAAGCCAAATATTTATTTTTTTGTATTGCACAGGCTACCCGAACTTCAGCTAAGTCTGGCATTTTCACGTAAATTATTCAAATTAATTATAAACAATATTCCAGTAACCGTTTGATAAGAAAATCAAAAGAATATCAAAAAAATCGCGAAACACCCAAGCTTGGTCATACCCATACGCATTTAAGGACCAAATGTCTACTGGTTGCAATTAAACATTTTTAAATGCATTTCCGTTAGGTAAATAAGTTAAAATCTGTCACCTACATACCATAAGAGTACCTTGAAACATAAAACATGTAACTAAAAGCATCTCGTTAATTTATATTTAACCGTCAAACAGAAAACTATCATCGTTCCTCTCATTTTGTCCAGCACTGTATTTTAAGTTTTGTACAGAAAACGGATTATTTTTTTCTTTAGATTCATGGAATACGAACTCGTATTCTAGACCTCCAGTCTCTCAATCGCGCATCTGTCAGGAGTGTTGCAACTATACGCATTTTACAGTGTTGCCAGTTGGTTGCAACTTGAAAGATTTGTCACAATTGATACTCAGTGAAATTAATCCCTTTTCTCGAGTACACACTCGCCTTCCCTCATTCCCTCTTTACCTTATAACACCAATTCCCTGCGCTTATTTTTTATTTTATCAATTCACCACATAAGAGTGTCTTCAACAATTACTTGAGCAAAACAAGCTCACATTTAATTCTACAACTTATTACATTTATTACGAGCAATATCATGTTGCATAGCACTTGGATTTGAAGTGCGTTATTTGTTAACTTCTCATCTCTAGGAGCAGCGTACAGTACACTCGTTCACTGTACAGAAAAAAAAGCAAGAGTGTTCTGCTTATGGTTATGGTGATGTATTTATGTATATATTCATTTTATATTGCTATACATCGGGGATTGCATGCCTACGTCCATAATTGGTCAGGAAAATCTTGCTAAGTTCGAAATATCTTAAATGAGTGACGTACTAATGTCCAAGTTGTCAATTTTGGTTTTGTGCAGTTGTGTCTCGCCAAAATGGTGGCTAGAGATTTTTTTTTTTCATCCACAATTTAGCAATTCTAAAACAAACAGGTGGTTGCCGTTGAGAAATATTTTAAATTTTAATTACAGCAGCTTTTGCGATTTTATTGACATCACACATACCGGCTGACCCCATAAATAGAATTTCATTTCTAATTAACCGCGGAAGGGGGAGGCACTTGCACAGGTGTGTACTTGCGGTGTACTCTTATGCAATTCGCATGTCCTGACTCAATTAAAACATCTGCGTTTCATCTGCTGACGGTTGGCATATAGATTATTAAACAGAAAGAACCCATTTCAAGGCGAGTCAACCTAAAATATGAAGACGTACATACACAAACACATAAGTGAAAGGAAGTTCTAATTGAGTAACAATGTGCGAAGTAACCAAGGTTTTTCCAGTGAACTTATTATTAAAGATACGAAATAATGTACTCGTACTCGTGTTTACCATGCACACTTGTTTTGAATTGCTTTTGCATTTAGTTTGAATTACTTTGGATATGTGTGCGCTTCTATCTCAGTGGAGGGTGCACAGCTGAGGCGCTCTTTTTTTTATTTTATCAAGCAGTCTCCATTACGAACGAGTTGTGTGATATACGAGTAGTCGTACTCGTACTCGTACTCGTATTCGTATGAATTGAAGCCATGTTGCTGTAGATTTCTATTACCCCAGTGGTGTCCTATTACGCGTTGGTTTTCATAGCATTGATTATGTTTATTTTAAGTCATATATACGGCGAATACGTATGTGAAGGTGGGAGGGAGGTGACACGAGAATGTGTCGCCCTAGTGTAGGGTTTCACAATTAGCCGACTATTGAAGGGTTATGTTTACTTTGTAGAAGAGTATTTTAAGAACACGCTCTGTTTATATCGATTTGTGTTTGTTTTGGCTTTTTATGGCTTGTTGGAAACTTGACCTTCCGTCAATATCATAAAGAATGACTACCCACATAACTGCTGCAATTATGTAGTTTGAATGAAGACGTCATTGTGATTGGGAATGAACTTTTGAATTGTGATGAACATTGTACATTCATTGTTGTACGTCAGGAGGTGTTATGAAACCAGCGGAGAGTTAGAGAAAGCGTACTAAGGGGGTAAAACAATCTTAGTTGCATTTCTGTTTTCCTGAAAAAAGAAAGCATAATCAGATCTCTGTATTTCTGAAATGTTGTGTAAAATAAGACTAAATATTTCCCTAAAGCAATAAATAATTGTTTTCAACTCAATACTACCACAATATAACACCATAAGTTCAATTCAATTTAATCGCATGTGTATAATGCGGCACCAGTACTAGAACTCGTTTGTGTTGCTCTCTATGCCACTGTCATTGCTCTCCACGCTATGTACGCGAGTATGTACTGCCATGCATCAGTAGCAGCAGTATTGACCTGAATTATTGCATATTGCAGTGCGCCGCAATGCACTAACAATCTAAAGCTAACACACAAGCAAACATTGAACTAAATTTATTCGAATAAAAAACAAAACACCGCCAACAGATGTTGTGGCAAAAAATAATTTAGAAAAAAAAAACGCAAATTCTCTTTAACATGCAATAAAATAATTTCGAAAGCCAGTGAGTAATACTTAACGTGTGCTGTACGTCAATTTTAACAAGTGTTTATGAAGCTTAAATAAATTATTCTTAATTTTTAGTAAGAAACTGATCATAAAACAGCAATTCGTACCTAAAGCTAACAAAATTTAAATAATTGTAAACTAACCCTAACACATCTGCTAGTTAGCTATTTTCATTGTCAAAGTCTGACAGTCTCGTAATTGGCATGCGAAACAGGTAAAACGGTGTGTTATAGTCGAGTGCGGTTATCAGCGTTTTTGCAATACATATTTTCGGTAAATTAAGACACCGATTGGAAGTTAAATGTATGTAAGTCTGCTTGCGGCTTTACTGTTTGGAGATGGTCTTGTGTTATTTATTTGAGGGCATCATTGACAAAAAGTGACCTTTATTTCAATTATAGCAGCTTCGATTTACGATTTTGGTAAAGCCATTTAGGGGAATGTAAAAGAAAATAGATGATCTGTGTTAGGTTAAGATAAAAAAAAATGTAATTGCAATATGCAAATATTTTAAATTTACTGAATGGTCCAAATTAAAATTATCAGTACTCTCATTGCTAGAAAGGAGAAAAATGATAATACGCAGAATACGAAGATTAGGAACTGTTTTTAAAAAAAATTAACACAATCTCAAGGAATATTCCAAAATTATTATTTGTGATTATTGCACCAAAATTCGGACTCCATTGCTAAGCGCACCGAAACAAAAAGTTTTCCCAGCCAATTTTTTTGTTCGTTATCTTCCCTGAAACAAATAATGAGCATTATGCATTAACTTATAATAAACAATTTTCACGAATTTTTTTTAGTAAAATAACTTACATAAATCTATCGAAAATTCCCATCACTCCTAGACTTTGACATCAGTAAACTTTCTGGAACCAAATAAAAACAGATACAGCTTATACGAGTACAGTAGTGCAACCGTAAGTTTACATTATTGAACGCAAGTGTTACCAAGCGCATACATTGATATACCTTTTTTTTTTTACAATAATGAACGCAATGGCTGCAGTGTTACTGTATTTTTACATTTATGAACTCGACCTTTGTTTTTCCTTGTTACCAAAGTTTTTTAAAATATCAGCTGAGAAAAGAATTAGAATCACAAAATGTTTGGGGGTATTTGTTTTAATTGCGTTATGCAAGTACACGCTGTGATTAACTAGATCAACAACCTATCCCCCGACTAAAGTTGCAGTTATCATTGGCTTTCACTTTTTTTTGTAATCGTATTCATACATACATATGTATGTATAAGTACATGCTCCCGTTGGCGAACAACATCTGGTCAAATGTAAAAAATACCGACAACGACACGCCAAGATTGGGTAAACATGTCTACTAAATTGTACAAAAAAAAAATAAATAAAATATTTGTCCACTTGTTGCAAGTTGTCATTTACTGCGCCTTACCATCGACGACGCCACCACTCAGCTGAACTGTTGAAGCTAGGAATATGAATCACCTGAAAGGGGGTTGTTGGTTTCACGGTTGTTCACAGATCAGCCTACTTCTACTTCATTTTTTCTCAAACAAGTGTACAGTCAACTTCAAGATTTTCACATCGCGGTCGATTGCAAGTTATTAGCTGACGTAATATCGTGAAGACCGTAAAATAAAGTCACAGCTGGTACTCTACAATCTGTAAGCTGAAATCTAGTTGATTTATTTCTCTTGCAACTGGATACTTTAAGTTGAAAATTTATGTGCAAGAAAAGGCAAATAATTGACGAAAAAGAAATATTATTCGCACGTTCTATTGACACTTGTTATCATCGCCGTTGCAAAGTCATGCTCCTTTGGGATTATTTTGATGTTTTTCTTTTCTACATTTCGAGTATAATATGCGAGTATTCGTACATTGTAGACAAATACAATACATAAGCGAGCGTTGTATTTCTACGAGTTGAATGTTAAAATATTTTCTTTTGGTGTTTAACATTTTTTAATCCGAACACGTACTTAGCCAAGGTCATGCTTCGTCTCCTAATCTAATCAGATGTGGAGTATTTTTGTTGTTGTCTACAATAGCGCTACAACAACACCGACGACGACGATAAAACACTATCTCATGAAGCACACAATAATTGTCTTATTTTTTCGTTTGCCATTTGGTTTAATTTTAAATACTTTTTTGTTTTATTATGGATATTTCAATAGATTTGCGGTTTAAGATTATAGCAGCCGATTCGTTTGGATATTTAAGTTTTTTTCCTTTCTGCGATTTAAAGTAAATAACAAAACAAGGCGATTGAAATGCTTATTGACAAATTAAAGTAAGCTAATTAGACAGTTTGATTGTTCTGTTTTTAGTGCTTTTTACTGTGGTAATTAATGTGTAAAGGCAACGTCTGTAGGTATTGCTCTGTTTTGAGCTAAACGTTAAAACTTCACCGAACTTAGGGTGGATTTTTGACATTTCAAAAACTATTTATTAGCATATTATTTTGGTTATTTAATTTGTTTAGTTTTTTTTTAAATCTTTGACATTTTAGTACGTTTTGACGAGAATTTTGAAATTTCGTGGCAAAACTCGAAATGCTAGCCAAATGACACGGCAGTTGAAAATCCGTAAAAAGCAAACATGCGTACCCATGTGTACGCCTACAAAACTACGAAAATCTACGAAAATCTACGAAAAGTTACGAAAACCCGTTCGCAAAATTTTTGTTGTTTTTTGTAAAAGAGAGTACTCACGCGAGAGTAAGAAATTTCCTCATGCTATGTACGAATTTTAGCACAAACAATTTCTTTGGGCAGGTATTTACGTATATGAAAACTGTCAGATCACATACATTTTTCATATTTTGTTGTTCAACGCGTTCGTTTATTTTTTCGTAAATTTCGTATCTTTGAGAGCATTTGTCCCCCACTCTTCGAAATTTGCCCGAAAACACATACATATTTGATGCAAAAAGTACGGGAACGTACTTAATGACTTCATCACAGATTTTTTAAATAGTGTCAGGCACAAACACTTGTCCAAATATTTCTTTGGAATTTATAGCCTCCATACACAGTTCGACAAATCTTTCGAACATCGAAGACTGTCCTAAAAATCTGACAGTGGATGGCATTTTCTATCCGACGGTCAGGGCCGGAGTTAAACTGATCTGACCGTGGATGGCCTGCTTTAGAGGTACTTTGAACTGTGAATTATTTGCATGATTTTTAGTACTTTTTATTACTTAACTTAAACCATTGATTTAATTTTAAGAAATGACAGAAGATTAGAAAAAAAAAATTGTCGAAGCTGTGTAAAATGAAATTTAGTTTGCTGCAAATATTTTATCGAAACTTTACAAATTTCATTCGCTAAATGTTGCATTTCCCTTCAATGGAAATATACTTATGTATAAATTCAAATAAGCAGAGAGAAGGTACTAGTTTTCCAATGAAAGATTATTGCATTGATTATGTCATTCACTTCAGAGTGCACAAAATGAATAGGTTTGCCCTACATAAAGCGCAATCCAATTCGAGTACCAAAGGTATAATAAAAAAGTAATTAATCGGTGTAAACACGTGCAAAAGGCGCTGACGGAAGGGTGCTCCATATTATCTACATATTTACATCCAGCTGAGTGCGGTGACGTAGACTGTTGTGGGGGTGGTAGGTGATAGGTGGTACAAACAGCAAAGTTTAATTAAAGAAAACAATATGAAAACACAAAAAAAGGAAGTAAGGATGAAATAAAAAGGATAATTCTTCGAATGTGTTGTTGTTGAACGCGTCTTTTTATCATGTGTGTGCTTGGTTTCGAAGTCGAAGTCGTGAAATTAATGATTTTTGAATGCATTTTTATTAATTTTAATTGTTGAGCTAAACTGCAACCATGGGGTTACGCTCTGAATGATTCAAAACCGTGTTTTAACTAATTCTACTTTGAACTAAGAGAGGATATACAGTGTTGGCCAAAACTAAAGCAACTAAAATAACTTGTGTGGGTTGAACGATTTATTTCATATTAATTATGCCCAACGTGCAAAACATTTTTTTTCTAATAGCTATGAGTATTGTTGATTGATTTAAACATTCAAACATCCTTAGGACGATTGAAAGAAATCCCCTTATGTTATACAGGGAAATAAAAAACGAGCTCAATACAAAATAAAGCTCCAGGACGCTGCGTCGAAGAGCTGTTGATGGTTGTTTTTCATCATTCAGAGTTGTAAAGAAACCATTTATTTCGGCCAAAAATAGAAAAAGCAAGATTGAGATTTGCAAGCGGCCACAGTAATTGGACAGCATCTAAATTGAAAACCGTACTATTCTCTGATAAATAGAAATTTAATCTTTAGAGATCGTTGGTTGGATTTTGCCGTGTCCACCGTTCAATCAATGAAGCACTGAACCCCCGATACTCCAAAGGCACTGGTAAGCATGGAGGAGGCAACAAAATAGTTTGGAGCTGCTTTTCTAGGCCTGGATTTGGCCCAACACATAAAATAGACGGAACTATGTACCGGTTTTTTTTACAAGGACATCTTTGAAAACACTATGCTGCCGCATGTTGAGGAGGAATTACCTCTGAAATGGATACGTCAACAGAATAATGAACCGAAACGTACCTCTAAAATTTTTAAAAAGTGATTTCAGGATCAAAGAATCGATGTTATGGAGTGGCCAGAACAGCCCACCTCTGATCTCAACTCCATAAAAAAACTATGGGAGATTTTAGATCGGCGAATAGTTAGAGAGAAGTTCAAAATTATAGACGAACTTTACAATGAATTCAGGAAGCCTGAAAAAACATCCCAAGTTCGATAATTTCTAATCTTCTTGAGAGTATGCCAAGAAGGTGTAGAGCAGTTATCACAAACAAAGGTTTCGCTACCAAATATTGAGGCTAAGACGTGCTGTTTCAAATACATCGTCAATTTATTATGACGTTGCTTAAGTTTTGACCAGCTAAAAATCGACATGTTTACAGTAATTAAATGTTTTTTTGTTTGCTTATGAAATAATGTTTTTGTTTTTAGTTTTTGGTTCTTGAATATAAATAGTTATTTTATGAAAAAATACATAACGAAATATATTTCAATTTAACTAGTTTTACCACAGAGTTTTGTGTTTGTGTAAAAGTTGTTTTAGTTGTGGCCAACACTGTATACATTGCTTTATTTATTTTTGGAAACGTTTTGATATTTAGTTTCTGGTTTAAATGCGCGCAATATTAATTTGAATAACGTTGTTGTTTTCGGTTTAGATGGTATTTCATTGAGGTTTATCCAGAAAAGTGAGTTTTTAGGTGTTACGAGTTCAGTCTGTGTCGATGGGTGGCAGACATTTATTAATTTTACTGTTGAGTTAATCGAAAAAAAACCGGACTAGATCTTTTTGAATTTTTTAGATTTTTTTTTTTTAAGATTTAAGTGGTGGAACCTGCATTTTTACGTTACTTAAAAAATATTTTATATAATATCCCACTGTGCAATATATTTTCTCTTATGATGCTGTTTTTTTTTTCTTGTTTGGTATCAATTTTCGGTTATTTTACGGCTAAATTCATCTGTTATAATAAACTGTCCGAAACGATGACAGTTTCTGCTTAAGTCATGTATTTTTTAATCGTTCCGTGACAACTTCTCAGGCCGCTAATGCGCAACCCTTCGTGTTTATTTGCAAAAAATAATAACAACAAAAATAAAAATTAAATGATTACTGATTATTTTATGGCCAGTAACAATTAGTTAAAGATTAGTTAAGGAGCTTCCGTTGGCTATTTATTAAATACTATTTTAAGTCTTGCATGCTAGCCACCGCGTGTTATCTTGAAAGCGCCATTCAAAGTCTTTATATATGTATGTACACATGCTGTCTGTTTTGGACTTTTTTTTTTAATTTTCTTAAAAAGACTTTGGCAAACAACAAATTAACTGATAAATTTTTCTAACACAATCAACAAATTATTTTTTCCTCTCCCGAAAAATGCTGAATACGTTTTATTGCTCTTTTCTATAATTTATTTGAGGTGCGAGGCAGCAGAGCTATGCAACCCCCGATAAGATAAGATTAAAAAACGAACCTAATTTCATTCCCCGTCCAACGATGGTTTTAATCTTGATGTATGCGCGCGTACCTGCAGACATTTTTTTTAATCAAGTTTTGTTTGGAAAAATTATTGTTTTATTATCAAAAGAAAAAAAAAAAAAAACAATACAGGTCTTGGGTCGTCTTATCATTTAACAACAAAACTGAATGACTTCTAGTGCAAAGTTTCATTGTTTTGTTTGTGGCTTTTGTTTTAATTAATATACAAATGTGGAGGGGGTCATTTATTGGGACACAATATTATTTAGTGTACCCTTTCTCTATTTTCGATTTCAACCCCTCGTAACCACACACAGTAAAACTGTCAAAGGTTGCTGCTCATACTCGCACACGGTTTCCTAATCAACATTCTCTATATATCGATTAATAATAAAATAGGAAAGGTATAAATAAACAGATTCGATGATTGGTTTTTATGATGAATAAATAACTGAGTATGCAAGCTACACTCGTAGCATACAGAGTGAAGTTTAGTGTACATATGTGTTTTCACTTATTGAAAATTAATTTTGTGGATTATTAGAACCAATTTTATATTGTAAGTCTGTTCTGCATGCTTTGTATTCAAAATAGCGTGTTTTCCAAACAACACTTTGATAAGTCAATGCGTAACATTTTGGGGAGAGCTTATTTATGTTTGTGTATGTATAACATAAGTATCGCTTCCCATCTAATCCGGTTTGAAGATGGAATACGATGATGACCTTCAAGAAACAAAAAAGCTCTAGCGTTGAGAATACACGTATCTTCATCCTTACGGGCAACATCTTTCTAAATTCTCAAATCGAGTAAAAGCTTGTTTGGGACTGTCCCAACCTCTCATCTTGGCAGAATGCAAGATATGAAGATAGTACCATACACTCAACTGTCAGGAATATGATTTCCAATACTGGCTCAATGGCAAACACCTCACGTTGCCTTCGTTGGCCCCCTCCTTAAGTATGCCTGTCAAGTCTGGACCCCCTTACATCGAGTTCATGAGTAAAGAATCGAGAGCATTCAACGTCGCTCTGGAAGGAACTTTAACTTAGTAGTTTGGACGCGGAAATGTAGCAGATTTTCTCTTTATTCATCGACTCCTCTCAGGTTTGATCGGCTGCGCATCTCTTTACAACTCTATTTACTTTAATACTAATCCTCGTAATGTACGATGCCTTCGTTTTTTCTATCCAACCTACCCACCCAAATGCACCTCAAATGGCTCCAATTAACCAATCTCCCGTATGCTGCGGAATGTCAACTCAAACTTTACTATTTTCGACTTCAACCGTAGCTCTTCCCACTTTAAACCTGAGCTCCTTCATCCCCCTCAACCTAAGTTTTAAAATTATAGTTTTTAAGTTATGTTCACCTTGTAATAAGCCGAGAAAATGCAGGCTTTCGCCCCACTGAAATTATGTTGAAAAATTAAAAAAAATCTCAATAAACCAGCTCGCGGAAGAGGTAAAAAGCAGCTTGAGCTAAGTGTTTCAACCAGATATCTGAAGACCATTCCTGCCGACTTTGCGGTACGGATAAGAGACGACGGAACACAGACTTTGCCAATGTCATACAGTAGAAAAAGGCAGAGCTAGCCATCTATAAAAAAACGATCATAAACTCAAAGGAAGTTTGGAACTTAGAGTCTAGAAAAACACGGAGGTTTATCAGACACAAGTAGTTAAACCCATTCTGTCCTTTTTAACTTAATTTCTCATTCCTAGAAATATTTTTGTTAACGAAAACCATCAAAACATCAATTACCCGGAAAAAAGGAACACAACACACTACTCGCACTCGCATCTATCTGGACTTTATCCTGTATATTGAGGGTGGCGAAAAAAAAAACCACTCCTTACATGAAAAGTTTAAAAAAGCAAAGAAAAGAATTACCAAACCAAAGGGACGACGTACATGAATCGATGAAACTCTAGAAAGCCACAATAAATCAATTGTCGTTGGGTCCTTGCTACCGCATAGTTGTTAAGAAATTTTCTCAAAAATGAAAACAAATTTCTCCTGACATGGACAAGTAAAGTTTAATATCAAAAAAAAAAAAAAAAAAATTTTAAAAACCTTTCCATTCTCCTAAACAAGCATTTCTTCCTTTTCATCGCATTCGCTCTTAGCTGACTTCTACTGTTGTTACATTCGAAAGGTGATGTCCTGTAGAAACTTGAGTGCCAACTGCCTCTTGGGAGTTGTCGTTTCCTACATCTTATCGTGGGTTTTCTTGCTGTATGTAGGTATGTATATGTTGGTATGCGTATCTATCTGCTGATGTTCATTTACCTTACGTCCGTCTTCGCACCTATAATGGGAATATGGGATGCGTCGTCATCGTTCTTTGTTATTTCATAACACTGGAGTAACAGCAGCCAACAAGTTGAAATTGCGTAACAGAAACACCAACCAAGTTGTGGCAGTGGCAGTCGTATCTTTTTTTTTTTTGTTTATTTGTTTGATTACTTTTCTCTTTGCTCTTTTACGAGTGTGTTGTGTGTAGATTGCTCTACTACTACTTCTGTGTCTCAAAATTGAAACCAATTGTTAAATAAGAAGAACAAGAAAAATTGAGAGCGAAAAAGGACCTTTCTCCCTATTGACGTCATTCCTTAAGGATTCCCTTACATTGCACATTACATGCTTAACCCTCCATTGTAGTAGTTGTACACATGGCGATTGTGTGTGCTTTACGTGCCGACCTTGCGCAACTTTTTTTTTTCATTTGGGGCTTTTTTTGTGCTGTTTCTTTTCCCGGATTTGGTAGTAGAAGAAGACAGTGGGATGGTTCGGAATTCATAAACACACATAATTTTCTATACAAGAATGTTTTTAGACAGAGAAAAAAGGGAAATAAATTTAAGAATAACCTTGAAATGTACTTAAAGTGTAAACTTTGAACTTTTCAACGTTGTGTCAGAAAAAAGGATGTTTTTGGGTAACATGTGTCGGTAGCGTGCATGACTGTCCATGACGTTATTATTTTCCTTTTGTATGGAAATAGTACTGTTTATTAAAACAAAATGGTTGTCAAGAGCAGACCACGTTAATGCTCGTTTATTTTTAACTTTCAAGTGACAGACTGGCCTTACACTGTCGTTCTGCATTCAATGTTCGTTGTTCGTTGTTTATTGCTAGGTTAACGTCGAACAACGAACAACGAAGAAGCATTGTCGTTATATGATTTTTGGATCCATTTCACTTTTATTGGCAGTGGCAGTGTTTGAGTAAAACCGTACACCGAAAATTCCAAACTGGTTGGAACTTCTTGCGTACATGTTCGTTCTTCACTCGTTTTTCGAAAGTTATTCGGTTGTGTCATTTACACTTTCGTTGTTCCGCGTACGTCTGACAACGAACAATGAACGTCTCAAACTAAGCGAGTTTTAAAATGAAAGATTTTCAAGCAAATTCAAAAAGAAGTTGCAAGTGAGCAACATTATTTTGACAGCTAACCGAATCCAGTAGATTTTCGAAATGACAGTTTTTGAAATCATTTGTTTTCAAAGATTTAAGCAATACCTGTGTCTCCCTCTTATACCGTACAAAATTCGCCACTGATTGCCTCCCCAGTGGAAGTACCTTGTCTACTGCTTCCTCGTGTCTATAATGGAATTCTTTTGACGATTTTTTTCAAAATATTAACTCAAGGTGTTGAACAAAGGGATACATACCTACATATACAATATTCACACACTTGGGATGAGTGTCGAAATCTTTCTTCAATATACAAGGAGTTTATCCTTGTATTTACGCTACAACTTCTTATAGCCCACGCACTGCCTTGCTTGCCCTGTAATTTTCGTCACAAAAAAAAAAAAACAATTGGTATGCATGTCGGCATCTTGGCTCCCAAAAAAAAAAATCTGGCTCACAACACAGATAGAGAAACTAAAGAAGGAAAATTGAAAAAAAAAGAGGAAAAACTTGTGGAATCGTTATGGTCGGTTGGTTCCTCGTCGTCGTCCTCATCCTTCGTGTTCTTTTCAAAGAATCCAATATATCCTTCAGCATAATTCAAGAGAATTGCTGTTCTACTGTTTTTCTAGTTGGTGGGTGTTACTGCGGGTAAATTGCACAGATATTTATTTTCATTGCTTCGACGAGTATATGTGATTTTGTTTCGCTTGCTTATTTTTAATTATACGAGTATATATAACCAAACACAAGAGGGGATGTAACTGCATATATACACTTTGATTGATTGGATTTTTTTTTGTAGACTGATATAATGCTGATTAAGAAGAAGAATTTTAAGTAGCAAAGGAAATGTGATATGTGACAACAGGGATCACTTATCGCTTGTTTCTATTTTTAGGTTAAAGATAAGTAAATGTTATCTAAAACAAAAATTCAACTTGTTTGCAGTTCATTCGTCCTTTTCCTATGAAATACTACCAATGAACCATCCTTATCTTAGATAGACGCGTTTTCATTCAACAAATACAATCTTTAGGAAATACTATTGCCCAAAACCATAACACACTTTCGTCTCCCTCTTTATTTGTATTCAATTAATGGCATTCTCTTTCTGCGAGAGGCGGGAAATCTCCCGAGTCCTGAGGACCTGGTTACGTGACAAATGCTATAAGAAAAGCAAAAACCACCACCACCAGCAAGAGTTCTGTTTCACGCACATTATTGCCAGCCAAAAATAAGTTATTCCCTCTCAAAATCAATACCACCCTCGTTCATACCTTAATTATTATTTCAATCCAGTCGTGTCGTCCCGATTAATGAAAATAGAAGGAGCAAAAAAAAAAAACAACGGAAAAAAGGAGGCCTGCTGCCGGTTGTATAGTGCACACCTACATATACATATGTATGTATGTTCGTATTGATTTTCCTTAGCCGTTGTTTCTTTAACAAAAAAGTAGAAAAAAATTACTGCAGATATGTCTTACTTACAGTTACAGAGACATTTCTATCGTATGCGTTAGCGACATGGAAGTTTTCGGTCAGAATTCTGCAGCTAAATGCAGTTAAACCTTAAATTGTCCTTTCAACCATTAAATTGGGTCATATATAAATAAATTCTATTTTAGGCACACATACATATAACATACATACAGCTATGGCCAAAATAATAGGAACGTTTATTACTTTTCGATACCAGTAAACATATTACATATGTACATATGTAGCTCTTACTTTATTCGAATATATAAAGCAAGGATATTATCAGATTCATGGTAAATGTGTTAACATCATGTTCTTGCTTAATTCAAAGAAAAAATGTGCAGTCAGTTATATTGTTTCATACTGCTTAGTTACCTGGCCAAAAAAATAGGAACACCTAGAATAAATAAAAAAAACCACATGTATGTACGTACAGTTGATTTTTTGGAATCTATTTTGAATGGAAAGTTAATACCTTGTTATAATACCTTTGTTTATAATAACTGATTTCACTAGAATTGTTGGGCATTTGTCGGAAGGTATTGAATACCAAACTTCTAGAATGACTTTTCAAAGATCCGCTTTTTAAGAAGGATACTGTTTGCTGCCTTTAATCATTAGCTCGTCCTAGGCGCCTTCGATCGGATTTAGATCCGGAGATTGAGAAGGCCACCGCAAAACGTCAATATCAATACCACAGTTTTTTCAGTCTACCCGTGTCTTTGGGGTCGTGATTCTGTTGGGACCGCCATTTCGGGGTCATCTTTTTTTCGCTCACGGTATCAAGATATTCCACAATATATCCACATAGGTTTCTTTGGTGATTATGCCTTCGATAAGGTATACTAGACCAATGTCCTACCAAGAAAAACAACCTCATATCATTACACTATCACCTCTATGCTTCATGGTGGGTTTAGTGTACCATAAATTGTACTCCTCACCTTTTGGGCGATTAGCAAACTATTTACTGTCAGATTTATTTTGGTCTTGGGACTCACTTCAATTGATGTTTCGTCTTTGGAGGACATAAAGGGGGTCGCCGGGGCTTTCCTGACGAATCTCTTTTTGTCTTTAGTGGACATTTTAGACTGACATTCTCTGGTTTCGGGAAGTTTTTTAGCTATGCAGAGCATTGACTATCAGAGTCTAAGAGCACTAGATTGCTTTGGTCATCTTTTGGATGGATTCACCCTGATCGCGTTATACCATAATGCTTGCAGCTTAAGCTTCAGTGCAGTGTTTATTTTTGCCCATATTATTCTTTATTATAAATAAATAATTAATACCAAAATAATAGCAAATACAGCTAAACAATATATTAATTATCACCAGCTCAAAAAATCGTTTTCTTGAAATTTACTTAGAGTGTTCTTATTTTTTTGTCCAGGCAGATCAGTAGCTCTTAACAGAATAATTGCAACTGATTGCAGTGTTGTCCTTTTTTGACAGATGTGTTTACAAGGAACTATTGCGCGTATAAAGAAGTACTAGTTTGACTCTGAAACATTGTTTTCATTTCATTAAAACAAAGAGGTCGCTATGATATCATTGGAAAGTAATAAGTGTTCCTATTACTTTGACCATAGCTGTACATAGGCAGCACTTTGTAAGAGTACGATAGTATCTATGTACGAGTAAGAGAGTGTTGGAGGTTAAAGTTTTGCTTTGAGTACAAATTGTCTCCATACACATAAAAATAGATAAATATTATACTAAGCAAAAACATACATTCACATATTTATATTCATTTGTATTTATGTATATATTTATTAACAAACTACTTTGTACAATGAGTCAAGGTTGCACCATTGTGACTTATCGTTACCTTTCTCCTGTCCCTTGCATAGCGGATCTATGTACATTACACATGTCCTACTATTGGAATCATTTTCCAAATGTAGTAACCTTGCTTATATGTTATATATAAATGTGAATAATATTTAATATGATATGGTAAATTCGGTCCAATCCTGCCATAATATAGTTTTTACTATTAAATATTGATATTAATTTATATTTTATATTTTGCATACGTAAATATACTCGATTAGCTAGAAAAAATACCAAAACTAGGGTAATCTGAACTTGTGCTGTGTACACGGTCAAAAATGTCGCGTGCCTAGGGTCAACCCAAAGTAATAAGTTGAGGACACGCATATCTAGATTTTGTCTATTTTTAATTAATCCTGGTATTATTATAAATACCCAGCTGATTTGTCACCGTTTTGAAAATAATTTCTCATTTATTAATCAAAAGTTTTAAATATAGTGGCAAATTCATTTTATAGACTTCCCCCTAGGTACTAAAGTACTAAACGAAAATTACCAACACATTTATGTATTGAAAAAAAAAAAATAACAAAGTCACTTTTACATCACGTGACAACTGTCTATTAATTAAACAAAAAAAAAACTAAATAAATTCAAAAACAAGTGTTCCATTTCAAGTACTCGTACACAAACAAGCTGCATGTTGACAAAGCCAACCCCCCATCCCTTATCCAAACACCAGTGAATATTACATATGTACCTATACCTACACACCAAAAAAATCGCACACCGACGACAAAAGATAGATGTTAACGCCGGATTAATTATTGCTCAATGATTTGTTAAATTTCTTTTGATACAAAACATGTTCGAAATTAATGAAGAGGAAATTATAATAAGAAATTTCCCCTACCCCCCTTGCCGCTCCGCATCCCTTGTGTCGCTGGCTTACTATCTACTCGTATCGTATCTGCGACCGAGCGTATTTTAACATAATACACTGTGGGGGTGCCGTCGTGTTGAACTTTTCAATTTCATCGACAAGTACGTTTACGAGGAGACCAACCGAGCTTTCCCCAACTAAGGATGACAGGACAACAAGGACGACGACGATGAATATGACGAGCAACCACTTTAGAATGTATACTGTCTAAAAATATACACGTTAGCAGCATCAGCACCCCGAAATCCTAAAGTGGATGAAGAATATTCTTTGTGGCAGCTTTCACAAAAACCCAATGACTGCCGATGGGGATGTAGGCGAGTGGTGAAGGTGGTGGTTCAGGGTGGACTGGTGAGTTTTGTGTATGTGTAAATTCGGGGTTGAAGTTATAAATAACAATATGATGAGCTGTTGCATTTGAGCACCCTTAGATAGTCCTCTCCTTTGTAGCAACACTACACTTGTTTTCCCTTAGCCGCATAGTTCACCAATCGCCCTTCTTCCCTTACCTGATGACTAGATTGTGGATTCTATTCGTACGTGTTAAAGTAATCACTCCACAAACAAGGCTAATGCCTTTGGTGTGCATTTTATGTACGATACGTGACACGTGGTAATGCCTATCGAGGTGAAGGAATCGACAAAAAATATTGAAATCCTTTTGATAACCATCTTTGGAAACTAACCTGTATTAACGTGACATGGCTGAAGCTGAAATTGAATTAAAAGCTTTGGAATAACATTCCACGGTTGTGGAATAAAATGAGAGATGTGGAATTGGTTCGTATATGGGCTACATCACAAGAAGCTTTTGGCAAAAGCTTTGGCGATTAAACAGGTGTGCTGTAGAAAAGAAAAAAAAATCGAAATGTTCAAAACGAAACCACTGTAATAATTCAAGTGTGGAAGATGGAAGTGAAACGGAAATTGTTATTATTATTTATTTATTAATTTATTTATTTATTTATTTACTTATTTATTTATTGATGGATTTTTTTTAGTTATTTATTTATTTATATATTTAATTATTTATTTATTTATTTAAATATTTATTTATTTATTTGTTTATTTTTGTTTGTTTTTTTGTTTATTTATTTATTTTTTTTTTATTGATTTATTTATTTATATATTTGTTTATGTACATATTTATTTATTTAATTATTTATTAATTTATTTTTTTATTGATTTATTTATTTATTGACATTAATTTATTTTATTTATTTATAAATTCGAATAAGCTGATTCAGATAGAATTTCGAGAAAGAATAGGAGGCCCAAACAGGACCTCGGAAACACGGGAAGACGTTTTTTTGAGAATCTTTATAAACAGCGGAAATATTAAATGGAAACTATACGCAAAGGTCACATTAACAGACCTTTATGTAAATGAAGGGATAAAGTTTTACTTCTGCCGCGCGTATGTAGTTTATACAGACGATTTTTTTTCTATGGCATTGTACAAGGACGCTTATTTAAATTGAACTTGCTGATGTTTTTCTTATAAAAATTTATTGAAAAAAGGTACAAAAAATCCTTAAAGAAAGTTATAGCTTTAAATATTTCTAACACAAAAAAAACTATCAGCACTTAGCCTAGTGGAGTCCGAGTCAGATCTCATCTTCGATTTGTTCATCGTCCCAATCCCAATCGCTGAATTGAAAGTCCTTAAAGAATTTGTAAATAAAAAAAAAAGTCAACAATTTAAATCAACAAATACCCACATAATCCTCAACAGACGAATGTGTTGGAAGAGAACACGGCGTACACGCAATATAGGACACTCCAGTGTTATGGCCCGCGCACTCACATCGTTGGCATGTATTCGGTGCAGCAGTCTTTGCCACACGTTTCGCGAAAATACTAGCAAATCGCTTTATGGGGTACCTGCGTTCGGGTTGTAGCTTGCGAGCAGTGAACACGGATCCATTTGTCTCTAAAGCCAAAGGCGTGCAAAGTCCTAGATTGTCCTTTGGTATGTGCAGTTGCTTTCTAGTTTCCGCATCTCCATCCATGAATCGTTTCGAATAGACAAAGTCACGATCGAGACCGAAGAAGTGTCGCAGCTTGCGAGTTTTCTCGAAATCAAATTCCGTATCTGCAAGGATGTGCAGATTAACGCCTTCCTCGAGCATGTATTGTAGGATTGATGTAAAGTCGAACTGAAAAGGTATTGGTGAAGGGAGTGCTGATTTGACTTTATTTGTATGAGTACCTTCATTTCTTGCGAAGAACAATCAGAACAGGAGAGCAGAATGAGGACTTTGGAAGCTCCTGGTCGGAATTTAAGATGAGTTGCAGCGCTGATTGCCTGCAGAATGTCATTATTGCTTCCATTGGCCACTTGAATGTGCTCGAAGTTCTTCTGAAGTTCCTTGACATTCGAAGTGAAAACCTGATTGTGATGGACTATGCTATGAGGCATGTCGAATGGTTCGAGACCGCCAAATGTCAGGACAGAAAACCTTTAAAAAATCGAGTTAAAAATAAAATTAACTGACAGTTAACGGCGCGGGTATTTACCGGTTGTTTGTTATTTTTGCAGCTGCCAATTCTTCCTCTAATGAAGCCACTACGGTCATGATACTCTTTCCCAGAGTCAGATTGGCGTTGCAAGGCTTCGCTTCGACTATAAACACAACATCGCTTGTTCTTGGAATCTCCTCCTTTTTAAGAGTGATGAACGTCCCCTCGGGCACATACGTTCCATTCAATAGTTGACAGCTGTCATAAGAAAAAACAGGTTATTACAAAGATTAAGTTTATAAGGAATAGCGGCTCACAAAACACACTGATCAGGAACTCTCATAGGAATCTTAGCTGCTGCGCAAGCTTCTATATAAGCCAAAGCGGCGGTGCAGATACCCTTCTTCGCCGGGTTATTATCCCTCATCGGGTTTGAGTTTGCTCCTAAATCATGACACATTTGCAAGAAGGGCAAGGGGTTGATTGTATCTGTACAGGCTGACAGCATGCCAGACACAAAGAAATCATCACAAGTCTGAATGACTTCGTTGGGTATCTTGCGTTTCGTGGGAGTCTGTCTTTGTTTGCACGACTGCAAACTCCACGAGTCAGTGAACTCTTCTTCGTCATCAACTACACCGTTCCTGGATGTCATGAACTCATCAAAGTGCTCGTTGTTTATTGTTCCCAGGATACCGGCCATTTGACCATAGTACCATCCCGACACCTCGAACCAACACAGGTCGAACTGAATGTTGCAATTGAGGCTGAAGTCCTGCTCTGATTGCACCGTGAGTATGTCCATTTCTCGGTAAATTGTTACCGCACCGAATTGGAGAGGCAGGATTGGAGATGTATTCTGGTCAATTGTTAGGGTCTTTTTTAAAAAAAAAGGTTAATAATTATTCAGAATGCTAAAATAGCTTATCCGACTTACATCGCCCTCCAAATCGATTTCAAGGATTTGATTGTCTGCCAACAGGGTTAGCTTCTTCGTCGCAACTAAGCGATCCTTGCTTGGGTTCTAAAAAAAACAGGATTGAGCTTTATGGATTTTTTTTAAACTTTGATGACCTACCGAAGGCTCTAAAAGTAGAGTGAAATTGCGTTGGAAGAAGTCATGTGCCAGCAAATATGAACACCGAGCGTTCTGTCGTTGTCCCTGCACCTCTTCCAGTTTCAGACCAACAAAACTCTTGTCAAAAGTCATATAGTGACGGGATCCAATCAGCAATGACCGTTCTAAAAAAGGTATGCAGTCAAACTGAATATTTTTATGTGGGAAAAGAACTTACGTGTATATGGAGGCAACCAAGTATTCGGATCCAAATGCGACTTGAAGCTATAAATGTATTTAACTATCGATGCATTTGTACTGGAGAAGAAGTTCTGTGCATCTGCTAGGAACCTATACTCGGGAATCTCTTCAAACTTAGGCGTCTCATTGAAGGCATGCCAGGACATTGGTAGCTTCTGCTCCAAGTCAATAACGCCAACTTCGGGATCGAAAATAAACTTCGTCTTTGCCTCTCGGTACATATCGGCGGTTTCCAGGGCATTTAGGGCATAATTTTGTAACTTATTCCTCAGCAGCGCGTACAACTGGTGCAGTCGGTACTCAAATTGTATCTCCTCAGCCAACCACTCGATCTTGGCTATGATTTCGTCAGTCTTTTGGATGATGATCTGTATGTGATCGAGCTTCTGTAGGCCTTTGATTTCCTCCCAAATTTCTGTGAAAACTTCGTTCAGTTCGTTACCGAATGGCACAAGCTTGAAGTACTTCTCCTTGATGAAGTTCCATGCCAGGATGGAATATTTTTTAATATTAGTTATGGCATCGTTCGATCTGATATCTTGGTAAAGACGATCAACGTCCTGCGTGAAACTGGACACTTTGTTAAAGTATGGTGATTCTGCAAGCTCATTCGTACGTTTATAGATAAAGTCGAAGATCTCTTTACTAATATCCCACGCAGCGGATTCGACATACGATAGAAATCGAAAGACGTGCGGTTCAATACGCTTGAGTACAGACTTCCAGTAGTTCGACATCATAGTCGAAAACTTATTCCACAGATTCTCCACGTACTTAATAAACGAAATGTGCAGGTCCTTCACGAACTTGTCATACTTTTCGACACCCTTTTCCATAAGATCCGATAGGTAGTGTAGCGACTCGCCATGGAAGAATCTACTAATGGCTTCCAAAGCTTTGTTGTACGAAGACTTTATCTGAAAACAAGAATTTCCTATGTTAAGACTTGAGGGTACATGAAATCAACTTACAGTTTCAATAAGCCACATGATACTCTTGCGAAGAGCCTTTCCAGAGTCTCCCATAGCATGCCATAGTTCGGTGAATATCTTTGGTAAGGATTCGATATGATCCCGGATAGCTAACTCGTCCAAAACGGACAAAGTAAAGTTGACAACAGTCTTTATGTAAAAGTCGTTCGCTTCATAGGACTGATTGACAAATACTCGCAGTTCTTCAAGGTCCTGCTCCAGGACGCTTAGTTCACTAAGAAGTAAATAAGTCAGTTCCATTCAAAAGAAGGCTTAGATGCACTTACCCAACGTCATCTAAAAACGATTGTGTGTGTATCTTCGCTGTTCCCCAAATATCATTGGCAGACTCCATAGACTCTGTGTACATATTCTTGATCCAAAAGTCAATGCCATCCGAGAAGGATGTGTAGAATGATGTACCTATTGCTCGGATCTTAGCCTGAAAGGAGGGCGAGAATAACTGACAATTCAAAGGATTCACAATAAGCTTAACCCACCTTTAGATCGTCCTTAATCCTAGGTCTCCAATGGAATCGTCCAGTTATCAATCGGGAATGATTCATCTTTAGATATGAACTCACATCGATAATACGTATCTCTTCGTAGTTTCTCCAAATGTCCAGGAAGCCATTTCTAGCGTCGGGAATGTGTCCAATCATTTGAAGATTTTGGCTAGAGTCCTCGCTCAAGTTGAATTCCGCTCGCGTGTACTTATTCTCCAAATCCACGTACACAAAGCCGGTATTGTTGAGATCTGGTGAATCCCAAACGGTCGCATTGAGACCGTAGAATGGATACTTGGCATAGGGAATGGCCCAGAATCGTACTTGTCGGTAGGGGGAGTTTCTCTTAAAAAAAAAATTTACAAAATGTCGTCTTTGGTTCTTTCTCAACTTACCTCATATTCAAATTCTTTGTTATTCAAGTCCAATTTGGCCAAAAAGGCTCCCTTCTTCTCGGGGAAATAGCCACGCCTGTAGTGCGCATTCGATTCGGTTTTATAGTATGAAGTCTTAGCCGCGGCAGTTCCATGGACATTTACGTCCAATGTTGAAGCTGGGTGAACTACCACAACGTCCAGAGTGTAGTTGGTGAAGCCGTCTCTCGATGACAGATCTCGCAGGATGGTTTTAAACGTCACCAAGTGTTCCGGATCGTCTGAGTAGTCTATAATAAGGCTTGCCTTAATCAAATCCACCAATCCTCTGTAGTACGATCCCTTGAACTCGGCGTCCTTTCAATTTAACAGAAATAAATAAATAAATGTGCTTTTGCTTGTGTCCCGTACTTACCTTCTCCAGATAGGGATGACCAATAGTGAAAATGACGGTCTGGTTGTCCTTATCGCCCTTGCCTAAAAGTTCGCTCTGCCACAAAAGTCCAGCTTTGACGGTTTTCTTCTCCTCCGGTTTAGGGCCAGCAGTCCATTTAAAGGAGATATCGGAATCAAATTTCTCCTCCGTAACATAGTACCAGCCTTCAGCTGAAAGATTCCTTCTGGGATACGACAACTCGAATAAAAAGTTCTGTGATTCATTTGTGGCCTAAGAAAGAAAGGTTAAGGGTTGAATTTAAATTTAAAAAAAAGTCCATCAAACCGTGCTAGAGTTTCCAACTTCGAAATTATATCCAATCCAAGCCTTTGGAGCCAGTTGCAGTTTAGATTTGTGCTTGGTTTTCAAACCCCTATAGTCGTACTCGGAGTTCAGGATAATCGTTCGATTCGGATGGATTGCGACGATTTTGAACTCCTGCCCAGTGCCTGTGGACCGTATATGCAATTCACCAGTGAGATTCAAAGCCTTGGCATTTCTAAGCTCGAATATTTCACAATGTTTCATGTCCTGCGAAGAATCGGACATAGGCAATCTTAAAAATATTTGATTTTGGTTTTAAAATGCTCACGTGATCTGGAAACTCTGCATTCGTGTACTGTTTGGCGTGTATATAGTGAATACCCAGTGGTTTTAGTTCGTTTTCCAAGCTTATGTCGATGATGTCCTTTTCGAATCCCATACTCTGTTCAGTTTTGCAGTTGTAACGACCGTTGAGAACATTTTTATCATTGTAAACGACATTTGCATGGCCCGTGTTTATGAGTTTGCGATCCTTCATGCTGTACTCAATGTCAGCGCGGTGGCGGGTTGTGAGTGGCACTTCAACTTGAATATTGCCCTTAAGGTCTCGGTTGAGGTTTTGCGAACTATAGGTGCTGTGTAGATTGAAGAAACCCGAATCTGCTGGCCAGGTGGCTTTCATGTAGCGTATTGATTCTCCACTGAAATTAAAACGAAATTATACACTCGATTATGTCAGGATATGCCATTGTGAACTAACCCAGTTGTGGAGAAGTTGAAATCACCTCGCAGCCAGGTTATATTAAAGAATGGTGATGTGCCATTCACATGTCCCTTCATGTTGGACAGACTGTTGAAGGCCACGTTTAAGTCTCCTAGTCTGCGTGATGCTGGGATATCAAGTGTGCACCTGGAAAAGGAAGTTCGGAATCAACAAAAAAAAAATACGGACCTATGAAATCCAACAACATACAGTAATTTATGGAAATCTGCATCCATATCGTAATGTCCACTAACAAAAACGGTGTCCTCCTGATACTTCGGTGTAATCAACTTCGCATAGAACTCCTTTCGGACTTCCTTTTTCCTCAAGACTTGAAAATCTCCCTCCACCGTTGACACATTCGCAGCCTGTCCCCATTGAATCCTACACAAACCCTGTAAATCGTCGACATTCCTGTATGAAGCACGGGTCAAGAATCTTCTCTTTTCCTCCTGCGACTCGTACTTCGCCTCGACAAACACATTCATCGGCTCTTTGGTCATCAGATTTCCTCGATACCTCGCGGCTAAGTGATGAGTGTCACCAACAGGTTTCGGTAGTTGCACAACCAGACCCGCCTGCACATCATTGCCCGAGAGGTAGGCTAGAGTTCCATTCACCTCCAGAATCCACTTGGAGTCAACGTTAAGCTTACCTCCGGTTAAAAGTCGTTGGAAACTTCTATTTGGATTGAGATACTTGGCACTAGCGTGAACTATACGTGGCTCGGCGTTGTCACGTTCCATGTAGCTCTCCAGGATGAGTTGCATATTCTGCGCTATAATCCAAGACCAGGCACATGAGCCTTTGCCAATGGCATGCCCAATCTCATATTCTCCCTCGACTTTTCCGGAAACATTTTGGACATTGACGTCGGTTGCCAAGCGAACAGACTCGATTCCCAGGTGACGCCAGGGAGTCTGCAGTCCTATCTCTCCACTAAAGTGTCCCTCGGCTTTGGGTTGGACTTTGCCGTTTATACTGATTCTTGAGATTTCCGGCTCAGTGGATTGAATGAGAACATCAAAGTCCCAGTCTAACTTATTTCGCAGAGTATATCCTCCAGATATCTGACACATCTTACCATTTTCAATCGCGCTAAATTGGAAGCTCTTGCCCTGTTTGCCATCGGACTCCTTGATCATAAGTTCAATGACCCCGTCTGGGCCACCCGCCTTTGGTTGAACACGAAGCCTTGTCTGAGTGGGATACGTCTCAGCCATTTGGACAGTACCGCTGACGATGTAAACTCCCATATTCCGGTATAAGTGACCATTCACTAGGTACTCATTGGGCTTGGCCTGGTTGCGAGCCACCGTTCCATGCAAGGAAATATTCCGATAGTTTTTCAAAGGTGTCCAGATCTCCACATTGAAGACGTCTTTCTTTTTGCTTGCTCTTGATCCGTATTCAATGCGCTGACCATCCCGACTGACCAGAGATAGGTCAAAATTTAGAGCGTTGTTAGGGCCTTTCGTGAGAAGGATCGAGCTTTCGGCTATTTTAAGTGGGAGCATGGTCGTTTGCACTTTTCCTCTGGCGTTGAGGATATTCGCTGGGCTTAAATGCCAACGTGATTCGATTTGAAGCTAGAAAAAAAAACGGTTATATGAAAAAATTAAGGAATACGCTTGAAGACGGATACCTTGTTCAGAGTTCCATTATCGTAAACTTCAAACCGTATATCGATGTTGTTGTCCACGTCAGACAAGTCTTTCTTAAAGTAAGCCTTGCAAGCGTAATGCGGGATGACATTTGTGTTTAGAATTATGCCAACAGATGTCTCTAGGAAATTCTCCTCGGCCTGAAATAAACACTATTTAGAATTAATTTGCAACTATGGAAATAGGACCCATACCTCAACGGAAGCAGCTAACGAAAGCATAGTGGTAGCAGTCCTCGAAGAAATATTTCCCCTGTGAACATTCTCCTCAAGTTCTAGGAACGCCTCTATCTCGATTTCTTTGAGAATTTCAAATGGAGTCTTGACCATCAACGCTATGTCGTGCTGCTTTATCTCTTTGTCTTCTATATTCTTTGTGTAGTTAACGACGAACCCGAATTCAGTCGGAACTGTAACCCCATTGTTGACCACAAACTCAATCCTTTGAATGAAAAACTTATCCAAATCGACGTGATATTCGAAGATAGACTTAAGGTTCCGACAAACGTCAAATGGCGTCCACAGGTTCAACACATTTTTCACATTCAACATGTCGGGGTAGTAGAGTCGATCCTTGAAATCGATTCGACCTTTCGGAAGAATCGCCTCCCCAAGGATGATGTAAAAGTCTGAAATCTCTTGAATGTCCACTTGTCCCGTGATTGTTGGCCAAGTCAGAGTGTCCAGCTCTAGTTCGACAAAGTACGTGAAATAGTCATTCAGATCATACTCATCGTCGTCGTAGTCTTCTTCCTCTTCAGACGAAGGTTCGGGCTGCTTTAAGTCTTCGTCGTATAGAAGTTCGAGGTTTAACTTATTCGGATTTATCAGACTGAGGAGTTTTGATTTAGGCTTTCCATTGACTTTGATGCCCAATTTGTGTTGGGATAGCTTACCATGAATCTCTAGAATGAAGATATCTCTTTTAATCACCTTCACAACAAAGCCATTCTGCTCGAAGCCCGTAAAAGGTGTATAGACAACGTAGGAATATTCAAAGTCGGTGACATTGTGGAACCTCCAAACTCCAGTAAATCCCAGTGTGGAGTTGTTTAGGTTTCCACGAACATCGACTGTGTTCGCTTTTACTTTACCAATGAACGCGACTTGATGGAAGTTTTCTATCGGAGTGGCTATGCTTAGCTTTACGTCGAAGTCAGAGAATCCATTTACCATAAATAGGACCTCGGCTCCAAAAGCCACTGCTGGCGAACGTACTTCAGCCACTGCATGGCGTTTCTTTTCGCTCAGGCCAAAACGACTATTGATCGTGCGGAACTTCTCCAGGGGTGTGGTTATGTTTATTTCCAACATATTGTCTGTGAATTTCTTGACATAACCATTCATAGCCAGGGTGAACTCACGTATGTCGAAATTGAGGGAAGCGGCACCTTGAATACGACGATCATCACTAAGGCTAAACTTAGTGGCTAGCCCACCCTTTCTATAACCTTCGAACGGACTCAGCATAAGCATCGAACCACTCAGATTTTGATAACCACCGCTTTTGATCAACTCCCACACTGATTTCACACTATAGATTTTCAGGGTTTCATTTACGTCAATGTATCTGAGATCGAGCTCAGAGTCCAACTTTTTGAGATCCTGCCAATGCCTTACCTTAATCTTGGCTGTTGGGATGTCCTTTATGGTGCTGTTGATTTCTAATCCCAAATGGAAGCTAAGAATCGGTTCAGCTACTTCGTAATTGCTCTCATAACCGAGTTGCAGACGCTGGTTCTCAGCCCAAAGGAGGGAGGAGTTAACAAGAATCAGATTTTCATGGTTGTAGATTCCCGCCCTGAGGCTGTTCTTATGCCAGCCTTCGAATGGAGTCGATAGTTCAGCTCGAACCCAGTTGTTGAACTCCTTGCCAGGAATGAATCCAGCGTCGTAGTTGAATTGAACCACGTCATTCGTACCCCATGTGGCTCTGGCGGAGCCATAATATTTCGGACCGCCTGAGTACATATCAAATCCGCAGCTGAACGTCCGATCTGGGTAGGTGAACATTAGGGTAGCATCGTACGTCCTATTAGCAGGGTTATTGTATTCAGCATTGATGCCCAGCCTTTGAGAGGGATCCCTGTTGGCGTCCCATTTCACCTCCACCGAGAGTTCTTTTCGTTTGGGTATCGTCAACACGCCGATTTTAAGGTGAATGTCCCGAATTCTAAAAAAAAGACTTGTTAGCTAAGAAAGATGAGGTTTCTGTTCGAATTACTTGTCCAAATGAATTTCCATTTGCAAGAGCTTCGGCTGTTGGGAAAGTAGCTTCGCCCCCAGCGAGTAGTTGCGCTCCTTGATTTTAAGTTTCACTTCTGCATTGGAGTTAGTCTTGTTCTCGTTGCTGTTGTACTGCAAGGTAATCCCGTAGGGGTCTTTGTTGTATTTGCCTTGCAAATCAGCAAATACCAATAACTGATTTCGGCGGAAGATTAGATTTAGAGTGGTCACTTCGAATGAAGGACTTTCAACGAGCAGTTTGAGATGATGCAGGACTTGAATCCGAGAGCTCTTGTCTTTGTAATTACCTTTGAGCGAGATGGAATGGCCAGAGAACCATGTGCCATTTAAGTTTATCTAAAAGAAAATGGCTCCATTGTCAAGGCAAGAGAAAATTGAAGAATTACCTACCATGTAGTCCTGCTTGGATTTCTCATTCAGTCTCAAGCGGGCGGTGCAGGAATTGAAATCAGGAACCGTCAGATTCATGTAAGCATCTACCGCGAAAAGATTCCGCCGTGGCAAATGAACTGAGAACACCCCGGTTGCCTCTTTCTGCGGTGCGTACTTTAGACCAATTAGGACGTTATGCTCCGTTCCATTTTTACTGCGTTCTTCGTGTCTAAGAAAAAAAGAAAGCTGGTTACACTGGAATGCAGAAGGTTTCCCACTTACTTAACCAAAATGCGGACATCAACATTTGACTTTGGTACATTCAGTTCCAGTGAGGCTTTGGTTCGAGAGCCCTCCCAATCGAAATCCTCGGAATGTGATCGGGCAAACACCAGGCGCAGGCGACTCGTTTGCTTCGTATCAATCGCATCGGGGACATTGTTATAGGTCATGACCCCTTCGGTATGTCCCTGCAGAGATAACCACGTCGCATTTGAGGCGAAATTCAACCTGGGATGTGCCGATGTCTTTAGCTTCATGTTGCCATTATACTCCGTCTTTGATTTGTCTCCGGTGTTGGTGAGCTTACCCTCGAACTGCACCGTTTCAATTTGATTCGCCTGGAACTGCAAAGAGGGAAGTTTTAAAAAGTTCCAATATCACAAAAACGTTTTGACTTACCCTATAATTGATGGTCATGTTAGTTGAGGTGGTTATCTCGCTTTTCACCACGTTACCCTTGATCAACGCTTGCAGCTTTTTAGTTTCAAACGTCAGTTCAACGTCGTTTTGTGATATCCCATTCTTTTCGTTGATTCGCACTGTACCCACGAGCCCGGTGATATTCTCTCCGTTCACGGATAGCAGAGCCCTCGGTTGATAGACCCACGCATTACGTTCCTGATATCGCTTCAGCTCCATCTTCAGATCGAGGTTTTTGCGGCCGTTTGTATCGATATAAACATCGAGTCTTCTATCGTCTGGATTTCCTATATAAACTCCTCCGGCGGAGTATGTGTGGGCGCCATTTATAAACCAAATCGATGCATTAGCAGCCGCTGGCACTGTCGATACATTCGCCGTAAGCAAACGCTTGACATCAGAGTTGGGTGTGGTGAAAATAAATGACCATTTGGAGTCATTTTGCACCTGAGTCCATTCATATTCGAAGACGAATTGCTTGGCGCTCGGATCGGACTTCTCCAGCACCCAACTAATGTTAGCTGGTCCGCTTAGCAAGAGTCCCGGATACGTCGCATCATTGGCATTACTCAAATCGGGTACGCTAAAAGAAGCGCAGATTTTTAAGCCAATAGCTTGATCTAAAATTGGCCAGGTGCATGTGGTATTCGAGCGTCGCTTCTCAATTCCAGTCTGTGGAATCTCCTCCTGCTCTTTCATGACTATTAGTTCTGATTTTGCGCTAAAAATCTCATTTTTATCCTGCGGCAGGCTGAACGTCAGTGAAAACAGACTTGAACCGCGTATTTTCAACTTCGCTTCAATAGCTGAGTTTGAGTACAAATTACTCTTCACTCTTATACCAGACATGGCGTAGAATGCATCCGCCTGCATACTAGTGATGACATCCACCGATACACTAGTCTTCAGCTTACCGTCTATGTCGAAGTGCCAATAGTCTGACGCTTCTCTCATTCGGTCCAAACTTCCCGACAGTCTTAGATCGACGGAGGAGGCTCCAAACGCATGGATAGCTAGCGGCAGACCAATGGCCATGGGTATATTGTAAGAAGCGTCTAGAAACACCCTGGACTTGGTGTATGTGATTTCATTTCCAGACAGAAGCTTCGCTGCCTGATGGAATGGATCAAACTCCTTAGCTACGGCCATGACCTCGGCAATCCCCTCTAGCGAGTAAAATTGAAGATCATTTCCGAAAATCCTTACACCGATTGTAGCCTTCGGTTTGTTGTAGTTGTACTTCAGTTTGTATCCAAGGTCGTCAATGTTCTTTTGGATGGACTCCTTGCGGTCTACGGAACGAGTTCTGCGAGTTTTTTCCCCCTCATCCTCATTTTCCTCAAAGTGATAGTCATCGTCGTCATTGTTGCCGGTAGATGTTTCAGTGATACCGTCTTCGGCGCTCCGTTTCATCCTCAAAGGATCAAAGTCTAGAAGATTGTCCAGGGAATCTGTAGGAAAATAATAGAAAACTCAATCATCCCTCAATATTCCTCTGCTTACCTTCATTTAAGGACGTCTTCTCTCCCAGCCACTTGGTGAGGAATCCGAATTTTTTCCGAAATACTTCACGATTCAATGGACCCGTCGGTCCAAATACAGACGCAGCCAGCTCTTCGAAACCCTCAGCACGTGCGGAAATCTCAAAGAAATTCACCGATTGTCCAAACAGATCCGCCGTGAAGTTCAACGTTGTCATACGCGGGAGGTAGGAGTCAGTGCCAAAAATCAAATTCATATCTGTCGAAGTACCTAAAAATGGAAGAAGCTTTGAGTTGAGCCATTTTCAGGGTACTGTTCAGTTCTTTACCAAAATTGTATTCGTCAAAGAACAAACTGTGTTCATAGTTCCTTGAGAATTTCCGGATGTCCAGTTTGAACTTATCCGACAAATCAGCGTTGACGAGAAGACCCTGAGCTTCGATCCGAACCGGTGACGAAGATTTGGCTAAATTTTTCAAATGCGACCACACAAATGATCCCACCTGATTGACCTCCTCTCGCCTTAGAACCTCCTTGATGAAATCAATCGAATGATAGTCGGGACATCTCATACTTTGAATGTAAGTGAAGATCCGAATTTCAGTGTTAATTGTTATGTTGCCGTAAGCTTCCAGGAAGAACTCTCGGTATTTCATACAATCCACTCGTCGGAAAGCCAGAACACTCTGAAGGCGAATATCCACCGGAGCTATGTCCTCGGTGATGATTTCCTTAAGCTGCTCAGCAAACGGTTCCGAAACCACTCCGATATTGCCGAGGCCTTTTAAAATCACCATTAGTCGGTCATGGGTACGCCTCTCGTTCTTGTACATGTTGAAGAGGCTCAGAAACTCCGTCTCGAGGAGGCGGATGATTTTTTTGATTTTTCCATTCGATCCACATTCGGGGTTGTGCCTGCAGAAGCTGTAAATGACAGCGGTGGATGCCAAGGTGTACTCGGCATCGATTTTCTTCTTCGAAAACTCTAGAATCGTATAGAATGTCTCGAGGGTTTCCTCGTCTGGTCGTTGGATAAATGACATCGTGGTCATCCAGTTGTGGGCTAAATTTTTCGGAATCGTATTCGACACAATTTGGTCGCGCATAAGCTTGTAGGAAGCCGTACTGCCGATGTAGGGAAGGCTTTCGAGAACGTGGTTTCTAAAATGATAGGAAATTTGAAAATCTAAAATTAATGTTGCTCGTGTAGATAAGCAGCAACACGCTGCTTTCCAGATGACACACAAAGACAATTTTTGAGATAATGGAATAATTTATAAATATTTGGCTTCGTCAGAGATTAACCCCTGTTTCATTCATAACAGCCTTCAGACTGTGTTTCATCGTCTCGTTGACCTTTGTCACTTGTGTGTTTATTTTTAAGTAGTCTACTTTTGGCGGGAAGCCTCTTTATCACTCACTTGCCGTTACTGCATATGCCAGCTGACCTTGCCAGAAGTTGTGTCAATGCCTTGTAATCTAAATGCTTGGTTGTTTGCAGAAAATTGGTGAATACATCGATAAACTCGCGCTGGATGTTAGGGAAGCCCACATTGCACATTTTCATGAGCAGATCCCTGGAGGCTTTGATCTCACCGTGAGTCGGTTTCGTCGCTGGTGTGTGATCCAACAGAAGAGTCGAACGCTTCTCGATTAGGTGTTCATCTGAGGTGGAAAGGTCTCCATAAAACTGTTTGATTGTCAATCGAAAAACTCTACTTACCCTCGTATGCGTAGAAATCACCCGAGTTATAGGACTCCTCGCTGGTAAGAACCAGTTTCGAGTGTGCTACTGTGACAGCTCCTGTCTGATTGCTGGAGAAGGGGATTAGTTGGTGGCGCTCGAAACAGCTCACCTCTCTATAAATGCTGTGATCGATGGTCATCTGTAAGAGATCCAATGAACTCGCAAGTCAGTGCAGACACATACAACCCACTTACATTACAATAACTGTGTGAATTCAGAATCGGCCAAATGGCCTTGTCATCCCGGAAGACATACGGTGTTGTCTGCAGAATGGAATGTGTTGATTGCCGAAAACGACAGGAATAGAGATCCTTTGTCTTTTTTATGATTACGTACGCAGCATCGGTTCCTTCTAACGAGTAAGCAACGTTACATCTTCCTGACACATCAGTTTCGGTGGTGTTCAAGTCAACATCGAACCGCAACATTGTATTTTGCAGAGCTGAGAGGATGCCCTTCTTGAAATTCAACACCCAAGAGGGTTCCGCCACAATGGGACACACTTCACTTATGACGCCATCGTGAAATGCAAATCTCAGGTCGTACTTTTGCAGATCCACCGCCAGATCACGGCTTTTTGGATGAAGGTTCACATCGGCGACTTCGGCTTCGGGACTAGCGTCTAGATTACCATAGTCGTAGTAGTCGACGAATGTCGTACTCTCAGTTGGCTTCACAACTTCTTCGGTGATTTTTTCACGCAATTCTATCGAACTAAGGGTCATTACGCCTTCACATTGCTTTGGAAATATCAAATCGACCGCGGCACGTATATAGATATCGGAGGAGTTTTGACCAGTTCCCGCAAATTCAGTTCGTAGATGGACATTGTAATCGTATTTGTAGCGGTTCGAGTCTGTGTACCCGAATTTCGAAGTGTTTAGGTCGCAGACAGGTCGGCCGCAAATTTTCGGATTTTTTAACGGATCTACGCAGGGTGAAATTGGAATTAAAGAGGAATTTTAATAGAAAGGGGAAAGCAGAATAAAAAAAATTACAAGAGCTACGCAAGCACTAGTTAGCCAGCATGTGCTTTCATTGAACAATATCTACAGACACTGATTATACCTTTTAGGCCTAGGTGATGATAAACGGGTGGATTTTTGAGCTAACCAAACATTTTTTCCAAACCCCAAATGGTATAAGGCCATAAAAGACAGGAATTTTTGAACTCTAAAACCTCCTATTTTCTGCTATCAAATTGAGCGTACTGTAACGTAGTCGGCCACATACTCGTACTCCCTGTCATTTAAATATGAAAACCCGGATAAGTGCATTAGCAGAGTTGTCCAATGTCGTGAGATACTTATCTGGGATATGTAGTTACGAAAACCCGCTTAGTTGCTCAGAGGTACTTATCCACGAACAAGACAAGCCCGAAAGATCCTCAAAACCAACAATCGAAAAGTGAAAAGCCAAAAGAAAAGGTCAAAGTCTTACTAGACTACTAGAACTCACCACATCATGTACTAGATTAAGTTTTTTTTACCTTTCGATTTGTTTCGATTCTAGTGCTTTATTAAGAAGGTTATTTAAAAGGGGAATATGTCATGCAAATTATGATGAAAGATTTGTAGCTATATGTAAGCGATATGTACTTAAAAGGGGATTTTAACAAGAATATAAACTTATAAATTTAGGGTTTCAAAAAAAAGAGGATGCTATGCGGGTTTTGCATTTAAGACGGTGATTCTTAACCGGGCTTCACTGTATCTACTATATTGTATCAAAAATGCAATAAAAACTGTTCGGGAACTCTTAAAGACCCCCTTTGGTGGATTATACCCTTAGAAGCAACTTACATTCCATCTCAAAAGTCATTATTGCAAACGAGTCGACGGTTCGTAAGTTAATTCCCCCTGACCACGCGAAATTTCATCTCAGAAAATGTCTTCGAATAGCCGATTAGGGACGAACATACCAACATCATTGCAGTTTTCCTATTTTTATAAGTTTCTTATGTTTGTTGGACTGTACGTTGAATAAGTACTCGTACCGTTAATTAGGAGAAGAAAAACAAGGGGAAAAGTTTTACGTAGAAACTTACCAAAATAAAGATAAACTCATTATGTTTGTTGGTTTAGTCCTCGAATCGATACCTTGCGTTATGTTTTAATGGCCCTTATGTGTGTATTCCGAACATCGAGCATGTATTTTTATTTCGAAAAAAAATAATAATAAATTATCGCAAAGAAGGATGCTGAATGCAAATTTGAAATTACTCAAGCGTCACACGATAAATGTCAGGAAATTGGGTTAATGTATGCACGAACGTGCAAATGTGAACGAATATCATTCCCACTAATACCGAGTATGTGCAATTTGCAATAAGTTTTTCTTCCTTATTTCCCAATGAATGAATACTATATCCTTTTCAGAACATGCAAGAAATCGTTCGTTGAAATCCCCATAGTCTGTGAATAAAACGTGTACTTCGTAGTTCGAAATGAAACGTGTTTGTGTGCAACAAGGAAGGCCAACATGGGAATTGTGATGTTTAACGGTAGCTTTTCACTTGTACAATAATTTTAGTTGGCAAAAGGATGTCAGTTTTCTTACAATGCAGTGATGTGTAGCAACATTAAAATGTTAATGCTAAGTTATCATAGATTAACGTGTGCTGTCGGATAAAACGAAGTACTTTATGTATGTAAAGGAGGTAAATACATACATACACTGCACCTGTCAGGAAACGTTAAGTTTAGTTAGAAATATTGAACTGGAATTACTTATGCAGCTCCTTCCTTTGATAATTTTCAATATCTGCACATAAACGTACGACTCATCCTACAAGCCCGGGGCATCAAATTTAGAATTGTCTGGGAATGCTTTGATAAAGATAATAGCCTGAGCGAAGGAAACAATTTCACCATCTACTGGGTACCAGGACAACTGGATATAGAAGGTATAGTGAAGAGGCTGACAGACTTGTCAGGAAAGGGGCTGCTACACCCTTCGTGGGTCCTGAACCCTTCTTTGGCACAGGGGAGCACGTACTTAAAGACGATCTCCAAACAATGGAGAACTTACAGGACTAAGTCCTAGACAAAAACTCAGGGTCTAAGACAGGCGAAGAAACCTTGTGTAATTATAACTTGAAGAGATTCTAGCTTGTATTAGCATTGACAAAAACAAACTCCGCATCCAGACTACGTTGCTTATGGGGTACCTTAAACTCAAGGGACGTCTCATGAATCTATGTAGGTCTTTCAGATGAAAACTCATGCGAATTTAGCAATAAATCCAGGGCACATACTAGTGGAGTGTTGGGCATTAACCCAGAAAAGCAAGCCAGTAAATACCAACTTACAGTCAAGAACCTGCTACTCATAGCACCAAATCTCCTACTGCGATTTCTCAGGGAAATTGGTCTGGACGAGGTGCTATGACCTATGAAATTTTCACCTGGGCTAGGTGTGTGTTCTAGGCTCTCTCTAACTAACTCTCTAACTCTTACTTCTTCTAGGGTCACAAATGACCTTAGGACGCTGTACAGCTCACCCTTCAATGATAATAATAATAAAACACGTATTGGCTTGACTTGTTTATGCAATTAAGATTGTTTTCTTGAAATCGGCAATCAACAAATTTTCAATGAATTTTCCACACATTCTAGAAGTTCCAGATCAAGATTATCGCTGTACTTTGTAAATTTTGTAAATTGTGAAATTAGTTATAAAACTATATGGTTGATAATCTTGTTTTTAACTAAAGATTCTTATCTACAAGCTGGTGTACGTATCATTAAAAATGCATTTCTATTCGGAATACTGCTTGCCTAGAATTTTGATTCTCAACTGTAGGTTTGGTTTAAAATTTACTAACTGGAAACCACCGTCAGATGACAAAGTGTATTTCTGCTAAATCATTTGATGTTAAAGCTCCAACGAAAGAGCGCGTATTTCTTTCGGAGAATACTTAATAACTTGCTTTGATTGAAGTGGTTTTAAACAGTTTTTAATACAAATGTCACGAATCGTGCCGGCAGATATAGTCCATTTATTATTTACGTTAAGTAGCGCTACAGTTCGGGGTGAACCAGGGCCTACTTCGCGCAACCATTTGTGTGGGCGTGTTATATTTTTGCGCGAATGGAAGGGACCTACATTTTTTTTTGCTGACTCCGAACAGCGAGTTGGGAAGCTCATCTTGACAAATGATACTCTTTGAATGCTTGTCAGACATTCGAAAGAGGTGGCATCGTGAAAAAAACGTTTAGGTGTTTGCAGGGATTGAACCCGGGTAGCATTGCGTTAAAGTCCAACGTACTTACTGTGTTAAAAAATGTTAGAAAAACGGCCCATTTTTGCGAGGCTAACAGAGGCGGACATTTAGCTGACATTGTATTCCATACGTAATTCCCAATATTCAATAAAACATTTATCAGCATTAAACATTTTTGTTTAATTTTCCATGAAACTTTCCGACGAACACCCTGTATAACCAATATACTTTTTTTTATAGCAAAATCCAAAGGTTATTATTTATTAAATATTTACTTTACAAAATGGTTTTTCCCCTAATTGTCATAGCAAAAAAAAACACAGTGCTACCAAATTGTCGCAGATGTTGGTTTTTTGCCTTTTAAAGGCACGATGGCGGTTAAACTCTTAAACTGATCGCGACCTTTTGCTGTTAGCTTTAGTCTTTTCTGTGAATTAATAGTCGCAGAAATATGTATTGCTAGTTGTGAGATATCGATGAAAATTTATTGATATACTTGTTTATATTTGTTTAAAAATTGATTTCCCCTTTTTTTTTATTTTTATTTTGCTCAAAGCAATTTTAGACTTATTTAGAGTCTCTTCAATGGCTCGCTGAATACCGTCTACGGAGTAGCTGTAGAGTTTTAAAAGTCCAATAAAACATAGTAAGCGGTGCTTGCTTAGTCAATGCATAAACTTTGTACACACTAAATTGTGCAGACCTTTTTCTTATGTAAATAAGATCAAACGATCAAATAGAAAACTAAGGATCGTATAGACTAAAAAAAAAATCGCAATAGGCCCAATCTGGCCACATGGATAAGGGTACAGTCCCACAGCTTTAAATCCACCTAAACCTATAGTCCCTTAAAATACATGGATACATGGCCTCATTCGTAAAATGGATTTCAAGTACAAGTACAAAGTTTGGTCCGAAAATACGAACTTTGTACACATACGTAACCGTAACCGTGGACGAAATGTGGATTCATCACAACACACCAGAGAACAGTCGAAACAGTAGACTTTTCCAGGCGAAACGAAGCCGAAGAAGGCCAAGTTGGGTCTGTCGGCCAACAAGGTCATGGTTTTATCCACATCGATTACCTTGAAAAGGGTAAAACGATCACCGGTACATGCAGAGCTTTTGGATCGAGTCGACACCGATTTGAAGCAAAAACGACCGCATTTGGCGAGGAAAAAAATTCTCTTCCACCAGGACAACGCACCGACGCGTTACGAATTGCTTCCTCCTCCAGCATATTCTCCAGATTTAGCCCCCTGCGACTTTTTCCTGTTTCCAAACATAAAACAAAAGGCTCAGCGGTAAGAGATTTAGGTAGAATGAAGAGGTCCTTAATAAAACAAACGCCTATTTTGAGGGGCTCAAGAAATCGTATTATGTGGAGGGCATCAATTGGAGAAATGTTGGTCGAAGTGCACGGAGCTAAAAGGAGGCTATGTTTAGAACTAAAATGTTTGTTGCTAAATAAGTGTTCCTTATTTCAATTTTCAAGGACTTAATGACCCACCGTCGTACCGTTCGAATAAACTAAAGGATTAAAATAGTATACCTAAACAGTTTCTCATTTTCTTATAAAGTGTGTTGTTGCCTTAAAAAACTTATTTCTGGGTTTCAAAAAATCTCGTAAAAAAATCCCCAAATCCTCGTAAATTAGTTAATACTTACTCTGCCTTGCAGCACAAGTCAATTGTAATCCACATAGTATTAGTATTATCAGTTTTAGCATTTTGCCAAACTGATTACTTTTAACAGTTCACTTCTTCACTTTTCTATTTTTTTTTTATATTTATTTATTTACTTGTATATTTCTCCCTTACAACATCTTATCATTGAAATTGATCTAAATTGGGATAAAAAAGAAAAAGAAAATTAATCAACACTAATATCCCAAAATTTCAATTATCCAAGCAATTCTCAATCAGATTACACCACCACCACCACTAGAACCACGACAGCAATCCCGATTAGCAATAAAATTGCTTCCCCTAATACGGGGTGAAACAACTTTACAATCCTTCGTGCATAAAATTTGCAACCCGCACGTGCCAATTGGAATTCTTTGTTTCAAAAATTGATTTCACAGATTCAGTAGCTCTCGTTCAGATTCCTATCGCACACACACGCACACAGTAACAGAAACACTCTTCCACCGAATTGAACCAACTAAATGAATTACGATAATCCTCGATTTGCTAGCGTGTAGATGATGACCCTATGTCATCTCCGAAATGGCGATAAGGCCACAACTTCCGTGCGTTATCTATTCGAGCGTTTGAGCGTCTTATCTGTCCAGAGTTGAGTTGGAAATTTTGCGAATTTCCAAGTTTCTTAAAAGAATACTATTTTCTATTTTTTTTTTTGTGACTCGTTATCCTGTGTTTGTCGTGTCCTGACTCGGAATTTATTTGCAGACCACGTATGGGGATAATTGCATCATAGACTTTATGCTGTCTTCACAGAAACATCCTTTCACACGTAAACGTTGACACAACACAGCAAGGATAACAGATACTCTTGTTTTTTGTTTGTTTAGGATTCACAACTACCTTTGCCCGATTTCATTTGCGATTACATCCTCGTGTAGGATAAGCTCCAAAAATAAAAAATAAACGCAAAATTGTACACGTCAGATGTTATTCGGTTAACAGTAAAGCGGAAATAGAGAACGAAGCTGGCGAACCGTGCGAACGAACCGAGATGATGCGACCAACTGAAGTCCTGATAGAGTCAGAGCACGCCTGGCTTCTGGCTTTCGTACTGGCTGAGGAATAGATAGACAAAGTTTCAGTTGCCCCATTCGATGGAGATGCTTCCACTCACTATCTGACTCGCTTATCGCATCGTAGGAATAGCAGGAGTGTTTCCGAATGAAAGAGGAGAGTGAGTACTGGGATGATAATTGTCGGCGGGCTTATCACTCCCAAGTCTCAACGCGTATGGATTGAAGATCACACAAAGAGAAAGAAAGAAGGAAAGAAAGAAAGCCGGACAAGTGAACAGAAGCCTGCAATTTGGGGGTATGCACGAGCGGCGCGGCGGTGGACAAACTGATTTGATTCATGATTTCTTTCAATTGGGGGGGATGAACGAGCAGGGTGTTATGGTTATCACACCCTCATCTCGGTTTAACAGTATGTGTGTGAATCGAATCTCAGCAATACATTCTCGTGCATACAAGAAGAAGAAGAAATAAATGAAAGTGATTTTCCGTAAATGATTGTAAAATTGTTTTGTGTGCCGGATCTCGGGGGTGGCTGAGCTCTGGCGTTTTATGTTGTACACACACATGTTGCCATTGTAATTCAATATTTTTCAAGTGGCTGCATTAAGGTTTCATGAATGGGTATGGTGGAGGTGGATTTAGAATAAAATACATGTGCGAGTATTATGTACTCGAACAAGGGCTGTTCTCGTCGCTATTTATTACGAATGGAGCAAAGGGTAGTAATTTATTTTATTTTCAATCATTAACCCACAGCACAGGGTGTGCTTTTGATGGTAGGTTGCCAGTAAACGATGGTCTTAGTATTTGAATCCCTGGATATTTGCCAAAAGTGACAAATATCCTGCCAAATGCTGCCTGAAAAACAGGAGGGCAGAGTAAACGCGTTCGAAAGCGTGTAATCAACGAATATCCTTGCTTATAAGTACATACAGATATACAATTATACATACGAGTATTCACATATATATGTCATGACTGTTCTTGTTGTTAGTGATAAACTAGGGAAACCCTTTCAAAATTGATATACGATATCGCATTTCTGTATCCCTCTTCCTATGACTTCTTTTTTTTCCTTATCTTATCCATGATGGCCCATCTCATCGTAATCTTCTTCGACAGCAAATGTCAGTGGGTGGTAGATTAAGCGATTGGAAATCATTTCAAACCTCAATATAAAAAAAAACCTCAACAAATTCTCGATTATAATAGGTCCAAGGTGACGGTGTTAGATATCTTTTAGCTAAAGGATAACCGTAACTTTAACACAAATTTAATTTTGGGAAGAATCCAAATATTGCAGTAATAACTTAGAAAATGCATCATAAAAATAAAAACCCCTCACATATACTCGTACACCCTTCCTTGGCGAAACAAATGCTTCTGGTGAACTTTGCGAAGAGTGTAACATTTGCATAAAATGTGTATCGTGACGATGTTTACATCCATCCAGATTTTGTAAGTACCTACAGTATGTGTAGAAAAATCATAGTCCAATGGTACATTGGAGTTTTGTGTATTTGTGGAGAGTTTTTTTTGCATACCCTAAGGCCTAAGTCTTCATCGGCCTTTCTGTGGTATCGTGGAACTGATTTTTCTTCGTTTGCTCAGAGTTGCGTTGCCATCTGTTCGGACATGTACTCTTTTTCGCGCCTATGCGGGGAACGTCCGGGATATTTTTTCTAAATTGTCCGGGTTTTCCATTATTTCATCAATTGACATATTTGGCTCATATTCTAATATTCTGTCCCAAAATTCACGCAAGATTTGATTTCTTCGCCATTGATGCCAATGAAAAAAAAAACAGCGTGACAGCTGACAGGATTATTATTAGGTATGTTCCCGTTCCTGTCCAAAACTGCGGAAAACTATGAAAATCTACGAAAATCAGTCAAATCCTGTTCCCGTACGAATATTTTTCGTAGGTTTAGAATAGAGAGCTAACAAGAGCTAACAATTTCCCCCAATTTAAGCCCAAGAATTTTCTTTTAAGTACCGCCATAAATGTGTTTTTTATAATAAATAGTATGCGTGTTGGTCCTAGTTGCGTACTCTTTTGTGGGTCCAATTTTGTCCGGGAAAGTCCGTGATTTTCATGCTCGTTAACTAGTTCCTTCAAAATATTTCTGGCAACCCTAACACGGAGTAAAATTTCGTTTACTTTTTCGATATAATATGTAGGTTACAAAAAACAAAAAAAATAGTTACATGTCCGGTTACTTGTTTATACATACTGCTCGACTAAATTACATTTTTGGAACGTATTCCCGATTGCCTCGAAAACTTTCATTCAAATTTATGGTTAGTTGCATACCCGCAATGCATTTATTTCTCCTTCTTTTTTTTTTGTTCATTTACAGGTTTTGCTTAGAGCGAAGGATGTGTGCAGAGCTGGTGTGGCAAAACACAATTTGTTCTTTCCTCCTTTCTAAAAAGTTCTCTTCAATATTTGCCCTCAACGAGCATACAAAAAGGAGGATTATTTTTTATTTGAAGATGTCCTCCTACCATTTCCGATGGAATAGCCGAAACAAAGGAATGAACGACTGTGCTGTGCTGTATCATTTTATCATGCATCGCGGTTCGAAGAATGTGCTTTTTGGTAAGAATTTTTTTTATCTCTCTATATAAGTAAATGAAAAATGTAATTTATCCAAGTCAAGAGTCTGAAATAAAGGAAAACACTCAAATTTTCTAAATTGTTTAGCATTTATTTTGAACAAACCAAAAAACAAAAAAAAACAAAATTGAATATTGTGTAGTGACAGTCAACAGAGTTATTCCACCCAACACGGTGGTGTCTAGTATTTTGTGATAGCATATAACTCTGTGTCAACTTAACCTATTTTTACGTTTGAGAGTGTAATCCTTTAAGGATCAATTAATTGTACGTACATCTACAGAGTAGCAAGCGCGCGGCAAAGCACATTACAATATTCTAATCATTCACTTGAATTTGTTTTTGTATATCTTTGTTTTTTTTTTAGTATTTAGTATTTGGTTTAATTGCTCTAAAATCTACTTAAAATTTATTTTGAAATAATTTAATTAATTGTTTTTTTATTTTTGTGCTTTTATTTTATCACAGAATCTATCGATTTTGATTTCGAAATTAATTTTAAGGTTAGAGAATATCAATTTGTTTATTCAGTGCCGAAGAAATGAAAATCTCACCTTAATGGAAGTGGCGAGTTGATTTGCAGATTATTGTTAGACGCACCATGAATATAAACAAATTATGTCTTCAACAAATACATAATCATAAACAAAAGTGTAGTGTATCTGTTTAACTGCATCCTAACGGTTGGGCGGATATGCTTCTAGCTACAATGTATGGGGGCAGTATTCAATTTGATATAAAACCGCTCTGCTTTTGGCTACAAATTTGAGAACTACTTTAATTCATCGAGTATTCTAAAATCATAAATCTAAATATGATATATGCACCGATACCTGCAAGATATGAAAGTTCTTTAAAATCCAATAAATGGTACATTCTTTGCTCATTGTGTACCTACAAATGTTGCTAAAGACTGCAGATTCGTAAATAAAATGGAGTTCCATCTAAAATACATTACATTTCTAGTGTAAGTAGAAAATAACCTAACTTCCTTGTGTGTGTTTGTCTTTTAAATTTTGCAATTTTCTTTTCTTAAGACTAAAATTTCAAATATTCGATACTAAATAAGGAAAGGCCGTTGTTTCTGCTTCTGGCTAGCGGACGGCGCACACATTTTTTTCCAAATACGAATCAGCCGTAGCTGGGGAACAACCAATTCCAAAATTTCATTATGGCCGAATCTCACCGAAGGTAGTAAGATATTGGCTTGGACTTTCCGTTCTTTGTGATTGTTGCCTTGACACCTGTCGATTAAAAAAAAAGTGCAGTTAAAATTAGAAGCTTTGTTACACATATATGTATATTTAGAACTCACCCTCATAATCGGATGCATGGCTAACACCCATCGTCTCCAGACCCTTAAAGAGTGTTCCCAAACTCGATTGATCACCTAAATACTGTGAATTAATTCGAATTGTTGGTGCTTTTGTTTTTTGCGTTTGTGTATGCCAAACTAATATCTCTGTACAATTATTGCCTTTTGGTTCAATGTCTTTTAATGTTAATGATATGCTCCTTAGGAATGAGTCTTCCTCGTAACCAGCCTTATAAGGCATCGTAGCATTTGGATGGAGTGCCAAGTATTCGAGATTTACAGCAAATCCGGCCATATCAACAGGCCAGCGACGATTTCCCGGCCACGAGTCAAAAAAGCCAATTACTTTTCCCTTTAATAAAAACAAACAATACTTTCTATAGCACATATGTATATACTGTAAGATTTTAATACCTTTTGTACAACCGGTGTGCTAACAGAAAACATCCCAATAAGCCCCACCGGAAACATGGAAACCTTTTTTGTGTCTCGAATTTCCGAGAACAATTTCAAATCGAACGTATTGTCATCGTCGCCAAAATACAGGACACCAGACGTTTGTTGGTGATGGCGTAACCAATTGAGCGCTGCTCGACGATTGGCCACACCCCTAGGATTAGGGCTCAAACTACGATAAACGTCGGGCATCGGACTAGAAATATGTGTGAATGGTATTCCTATTAAAAATAAATAAATAAATAAACAAAAATCCACATTGTTTGCACTGCCAACTTCCTTACCAAACTTATTAAATAGATGATCCAAAAATATATTACACTCTACATAATCATCCGCAACTATCCAATGAATTTTGGGTACATGCATCAATGTATGAGCCAGCCTTGTCAGCTCAGGAATTTGCTCCCGTCGCGGATATGTTGGCGTTATAAAATATATCATCGGCAGGTCTTCAAACTCTTGTATTGGACGGTTTTGCACGAATTGCCTCGAGTCGGAGAAATTCTCACTACACACTATAGATGTATCGTTTACAACTAAGCTGGGGATATCTTCTGCAAAAAAAAAAAAAAAAAAAAAAAAAACAATAAGAAACAAATTAATGCCACTCCTGGGACAAAAAAAAAAACGATAATTGGTTTGACCTTCATTTATTTCTAGGTACGAACAAACAGAGATTGAAGAATGAGTTTATTATATTACAAATTAGGGGTTACTCCTTATTTGGTATTGACACACCTTCGGTAAGTACATTTATGTAGCTACATATTTCAGCAGGTCAACATGTGTGTATATACACCCACAAAACAGAAAGGAATGTAAGGACATTCTTTTGTAATAATAATTCGGTAAGTAAGTAGTAGTAGTTTATTTTATATTACTGATTTTGATTTCCATCCTTTTTCTAGAACCACGGTACTTAGTAAATTCTCGTTTTGAGCTACTTAATTAAACTCTACCCTTAAGGCTACTAACTTCGTAATAAATCTTAAAAAATGGTGTGACCTTCACTCAATTTACGCTTCTAAATCTTTGTATGAAATTAATAAATATACAAAAGCATACTGTTTCGTGTTTATTATTACTTACTCTGCTTACGCTTTCCACATAGTAAATAAAAACGCTTAAATTTAGAAGTTTTCAAGCTATGCAACTGGAGCACATCAATCTGCAAAAGCGACATGTAAAGTCTTTCTGTCAGGATTATGGAATAGTTTCACTTTTATGTCCCTCCCCCTCCATTACATACATCAGCGACCAGAAAACATTTCAAACGTCGTCGTGTTGGATGCTTGTCGTGCTCGTGTGTCGGATTAATTTAAGCCACATGCCGCATAAAAATTACAGGATTTTTATCATAAAAAAAACGAAAGAAAATCATACCGTAGATGCACGACTGAAGGAAGCGTGAAAACACACACACATATAATCATTTTAAAACAAAAATGCACTCTAAGAGAGAAAAAAATCCAGTCGCTCGCTGCTTTCTGTCTCGCAAAACTTGAAAAACACGTGAAAAAATTCCATAAAGCACCAGGCGAGCAGAATCTGCCAGCCAGAAATGTGTGAGGTGTGACAGTTCTTCATAACCACCTCACACCACAGTAGCTACCATTCTACCATCAATAATTTATGTGGCATATCATCTAGGCGACCTTGTTTATCGTTTAATATCAATCATTTGGCCTGCCATACCCGTAGGAGCTGATCGATTTTTAAGTCTTTTTTGTGTGCGCTCAAAAAAAGTGATTGACGTCGCCCACTACAACTCCTGTTTGCCTGGTGGCGCTGCAAAAATAAATAATTAGATTTCTGGATGGTGCAAAAAAGTTTTGGGTAGAGAAAACTGTATTTTACTTTATGGAAATTGTTTTGATGCGATCATTGGCGAGCGTGTACATATGTATGTGTGGTAGGCAATCAATTAACATGCAGAGCGTTTGTTGAAATGGTTAGAGTCGGTTCTGCATGTTTATTTTTAACTGAAGACGTAAAAAAAAGGCTTTACAAACAGGGTTAAACATGGCCAAATCGATTTATTTTTCTTTTTGGACAGGATAGGATGTGTGTTTTTTATTTGTAATATTAAAACTTCTGCAAAAAATTGTGTTTCATCATTGGGCATTGACAAGTTCTCGCATGTGAAAAAGGCTGCCGGCAACTACAGATGATCTCTGGTTCTGCTGAATAGTACGGAAAAGCTGTAAGGTTATGGAATTGATGGCAAGATGGAGACAATATCGTTAGGTAGATCTATCTAACCTTAGTGCTATTTTATTTTGTAGTTACTTATGTAGATATTTACTTTAAAAGAGATCAATAACACTAAATCAAACAAAAAGAAAAAATAATAATGAAAGCTCTGCGAAGACTTGCATTTACTTACCAGTCTAGTCATAAATACTGATACAATTTTCATTGGAACCATTTTGAATAAAGTATTAGTTGCACTCTTTCCATGTTAACCGTTATTTAACCCGTTGGTTTTGTGCTTTTGTCGTGGAAAAGATTTTTGTTTTTAGTCATTTGCAATCATGGATTTGGGTGACATCGAAAATTGTGTCGTTGTGATTGGCTTACACAAGTACATTATGGCAAGAGGTGATATCTTTACCAAACCACTGTTTTGGAAGACGTCGTTAAGCTTCTTAGCCGAACAATGTTCGCAAACAAACACAAGCAACAAGATTCTACTCCAGCCCACAAGGCGATAACCACTCAAGAGTAATTTAAAACAAATGTGCCAGACTTCCTTTCACCGGATGATTGGCCAGTTGGTAGTCCGGACCTCAACCCTTTGGATTACAAGTTGGGGTCCGTTGTAGAAGCAACGAACTGCTCTACTCATCACCGAAATATTGAGTCTTTGAAGCGAGCCCTTGCCCGTGCTGTCGACAGCTCTCCAATGAATGAGGTGCGTAGTGCTATTGATGATTGGCCAGTGCGTCTCAGGTCGTGCTTTAAGGCAAATGGGGGGCATTTCGAATTAAGTCTTCCATAACTTGTAGCTAGTGATTTGACAAATAAAAAGTATAAATTTGTTTCTAAAATTATCAGTGCGTTTTCATTTCGCATACGTTTTTCTTTGTATCAGTATTTATGACTGGACAAGGTACTCAGGGGATCCATTCAATTCCTTCCACATACTTAAATATACTTTGCTAAATCTTCTGCTTGGGGATTATTCCTATTGCCTATAAATTTTATTATAGTCTGCAACACTATTATGCAGTGTTCACATTATGACGTGTTTTTATTATTGATGCGAATATGCAGTGTAGCAACGATGCAATAGAGATCATGGAATTCTACCAAATAATTTTAATGAAATATACAAACAACAAAACCATCTTACCTCGACCATACCATACGTTTGCAATTTAAGGAGCTTTATGCATTCTTTGCACGTTCAGTTCAGGGAAGTAAGCACACACAGTTAAAATAATCGCATATGGATCACGTACATGCATATATTACTCTCTATAGTACAACAAATCCATAAATAAGCTACACAAATTGCACGCTGTATTTTAATTTCCATGCAGGCATCCTTTCAAATCTTTAGACACGCGAAAGACATGTGATTAGGGAGAGCGTACGAGTATCATGTGTGTCCGGTGTGTGTGTCCGGTTGTTTCGTGTAACATGCTACCATTTGTAACAGTGACTTCATTGTTCTGCATTCAGTATTTCGAATGCAATATAACACACCGGACGGACATCATATAATAGATGTGGAATACTATGCATTGATTTGTTTTTTATTGATTAACCGCCTGACTGGCCTTACATAACCTTACCTGCCTATTTACGTGTCCAAGGAGTGGTGCTAATGACTCGTCGTTGTCGTCGTCGGTCATTATTAAAAAGGTTAAACATAATAGCCTTTTATAGATTAAATTAGGTATTGCAACAAAAATCAATTTTAGTAAAGTAAACAAATAAATGAAAGAAAGAGTAAAGTGTACATATTTGACTTTGAAAAGGGACGAATAATAATAATTTTCGTGTGTATACAAAATGGAACAAATGCCTACTTGTATAGAATTAAGTAGAACACCAACAATTGGTTTATCAAAGATTGAATTTAATGAAGTTCAGTTAAGAAAATGTTTTGGCAGATGGGACTGTCTGAACCTTATCGAAGGAGCAATAGTCACCGTTTTTTTTTTATGAAGGGAGATATGATATGTGAAATACTCAGTACATATGTACATATATTGCAAAAGATCGATTGTACGTGGCTTACGTGGCTTACGTGGCTTACGTGGCGCCGCGAAAGAGCTGTCAGTGTTATTTAAAGAGAAACGAACAGATGATCCACATGAAGGATAAGACAACAGAGACACAGAGCGATCGGTGCAATGGTATGATACGGTGTCAGCTTTTAACCAACTCAATAGGTGACATCCCGATAACTCTAGAGCACGGCAAGTCGAATGCATATGGACACACCAAGATAGTTGACAATTACCTTAGGTTAGGTTAGGTTGGGTTGGGTGCTATCCTTCGTAATCGGTAGGATTCACTTAGACCAAAGTAGGTGCATTGTGTTACCACATGGAGCCGTTTATCGAAACTCCCCTACCCTGCTTGATTTCGGTGATCTAACTAGAACCGATGTTTTCAGCTTGGCGTGGTCGTTGACTGGCAATTAGCTTAACGGTGACATCAACTCAGACCACACTAGCCCATACTTTGATTTTGATAAACCTTTCTCGTGGGCTTTTCCGAACAGAGAGCGGTGGGAGAGAAACGAGATACCACAGGACGCTAAAACAATCTACACCGATGGGTCAAAGATGGTCATAGGTATAGGAGCGGGTTGCTTCTCGGAGGAGCAGCTCCATACGTTTTCCAAGCTGAGGTTCTCTAGCAGTGACAAAAGCCGCCCAATCGGTGTCAATGATGACAATGTCATAAAAACATTAGTTCGCAAATAACTTCGAAGCTTGTAAAGTGTTGCCGCGAAGAGGTGAAGGATCTCGGCACGCAGCACAATGTAAAACTCTGCTGGATCCCCGGTCACAGTGGGATACTAGGCAACGAAGTCGCAGATGAACTGGCCAAAAAGGGCTCAGCCCTAGATCGAGAACAAGCAAATGGGACGGTTAAACCTCCACTCTGTAAACTTTGGGCCAAAATTGAACAAAGATCAGTAATTTGAGGTATCAAGAAGATTGTGGCCAGAATATGACAAAACAAGAAAACAACAAGGAAACTCCTACAAAAAGACAGGGAGTCGTTGTCAATGCTAATGGGAGTGCTAACTGGGCACAACACTCTAAGATACCACATGAAGAAATTTCGACTGAATGATGATGACATATGTAGGGGATGCACATGACGAAGAGGCACATGAGGGCACAGCCCATTTCCTCTGTCGCTTCCCTAACCTCAGTCACTGAGAAATAGAACCCTGGGTTCTTCTTCTTCTTTGATCACATCGACGAGCTATCAGATTGATCACCATCTGACCTGCTTGAGTTTGTCGGGTTGGTTGAAACCTAGACATTGACACCACACGGGTGGGAACACACTATATGCGTATCACAATGGGTCCACATGGACTTAAGTGTGATGAGGATGTGACCATTCTCAGATTTGCATTCACTTAAATGTCGTGCTCAGAAAAAGGCTTAAGTGAAAAGACACTCATTTGCAGAGTTTTACTTCTGCACTTTTATAGGTTTCCTTGTCTCTGGTCCAAGGTTTTACAGTCGCCAATAAATAAACAAAATTTTAGTTCAAAGAATTTGTAATTCTCGATCCACACCACCACTCCCCGCCAAATGTAAACACATAATCAGCAACCGAATAGTGCTCGCACTCTTCAACACGGTCTTCTTTAAATAGATCAATCAAAATTGGCCTTGATAAATCATTAACATTAACAGCTCGTAGATTCTAACAAAAAAAGAAAGAAATCCATTTAAGCACTTCAATTTAAAATGTTTTTCTATACACACATTCATTGTATCCGAGTAAAGAAAAGACACAAAGTAGTGTTACTCGGTGCAAATCGACGTATAACGTTAGAAGACGATGACAATAATTAACAATAAAAGTTCATTAGCACCACCGTGTGTGCTAGATCGAAAGCTTTCCCAAATTCGTGACGAATATTAGTCGGTTATGTACCGTACCGTAAGCTTTTAATATCGAGTGACTAATCATCAAATAGGTATCTGGTATACCGCTTGATTTCAATCTGTTGGCCAAATTGTCAAATGAACACATGACGGGAAAACAAATCAATAAAAAAAAGAATAATAAAAAAACAATCACAAAACTACACGCACAACCAAAACATGATAAGCGACATGTATACATGCGAGTACGAGTACATATTCAAACACTGCAGGCTTACTAAAGTGTGATAAGTAAATATTGGTAGATGGAAGCGAAACAGATTCTGTAGATCAAAATGTGTGAGCATAGTTTTAAGATCAAGGTTTCAAGGCCAACTGCATATTCGTCCAAACAGGTTGTTTTTGACGATCAAATAGGTAGAATCAAGCTCAATTTAATAACTAGTCGGTTGATCGGCCTTTAGTGGGATGGAAACATGATACGAGCCGAACGTAAATCCAACCGGTTTCATGGCACAGCGGATACTGTGGCGTGTTCAGGAAGAGATCTATTCTAATGTCACATCTAATGTTTGTATTTTGCTTCTTCGATGACGAGTGTGTCTGCGATTGGCCAAATATAACAAAAGGCATCAATTTGCAGTACTAAGACAGTTCATGACATTTCTTAAGTCGAACGTCTTTACCATCCTGCAGTCATCCGTAGCGTTACGTACGAATGTAGAAAATTAGCTCCGTATAACAATTTCCATAAAAATTATGTCAAATTAATAGAAAATTGAAGTTGAGCGTTTTTTTCGAATGTAAATTTAGTCGTTTTGATAGAGGTTCAATTTACGTAGAAAGAAAAAGGTTTTTACCCTGCTTATTAATAATCTATATAATAGACGTGTTTTTTTTTTAAATCTATAAGCGTGTGTTTTTCAAATTTATATAGGCTAAACATGTTTCCGCAACATGTTTTCAATGTAAAATACAACAAAACCTTAGCCTGGATAATTGTTCCTGCAACGTTTACGCTATAAAGATTTGAAAAAAAACACGCCTAATATGTTCGTAATGTCTAAATGTCTAATTTCTAACACGTTGTAGATGGTAAAATGCGACATGTGCCATGGTTATACTCGTTGAACCCTGAAAATGTTATATCTCGTTAATTTTGTTTCTTTTTTTGAGATATGAAAATCGAATTGATTTATTTCCATGATAAGACCAAGGTTTTATGAGTTTTGGTGTATAAACCATCTCGAGATTGGCAATACAATATTAGTTTACATAACGAGAGGGAAAACCCATGGCAGACATTTCAAACAGTAGCTGTAAATGCGAGTATTTAATTTGTTTTTTTTTGTATAAAAATGTGGAAAAATTTGGGTTTACACAAGTGAAAAAATGCGGAAGCTTATATTTTAATTAAACCAAATAAATCCGGTTTTAGAGAGAAGCATTCTTGAAAAACGTGTCTTGAACTTAGTTTGGAATGAATGGAGAAGCATGCACAAATTTTAGCTGTTTTTATTGACCTCCAACGGACCTTTGAAAAATTGAATAGGGGAATATAACTTAAAAAGTTGTAACAGTATAGCGTTCGAGGAAAGAAGTAACAAAGATTTAAGTTTAAGTCTTAGCAACAGACGCCAATGGACAATTTTTAACAACGTTACATCAGACGGCATGGAAGTAGAAACAAGGAACACTATTATTAATTGTATATGTGGCGGGTGCTTAAGGTTTTGATAGGAACATCTGCTGGCAACACTACACACGACGACGGAAGCTGTCAGAGAATGGACCAGTGAGGAGGAGACTTTTACCGATATTATTCAGTTAAGTTTAGTCTTGCCACTCCGGCGACGACGCGATACGCGGCGCAAGGCAACAGCTTGATTTCGATTTTTTGGTCTTTTCGTATTTATATTGTTTCTAATGAAAGTTATATTTTTGGCAAATAGTTTGCGACCGAATATATATTAATTATTCATTTTCGGAACAGATATACGATTGTGTTTAGAAAATATGTTGCAGGAATTTTCATCATTAAATATGTGCCTTAAAATAAAAAGGCTTACTTACTTACTTAGTTGGCGCTACAGGTCGAGGTGAACCTGGGCCTGCTTCTCGCAACCATTTGTGTGTGCGTGTTTTATTTTTGCACGAATGGAAGGGACCTACAGTTTTTTTCCCGACTCCGAACGGCGAGTTGAGAAGCCTCTCATGACAAATGATACCCTTTGATTGCTTGTCGGGTGTTTTCCCGGGATTGAACCCGAGCAGCGTTGCGTGGTAGTCCAACGCACTTACCACTACATCACGGTGCTCAAAAAAAAAATGTACCTTGAAGTTTTATGGAAATTAGGCTTCGGCACAGTATAGTCGATGTTTTCGAGGGGAGTTAGATGATCTAATATCGTGGAGTGACCAGTACAAGTTTTTACATGACCACTGTAAGATGGATTTGAGCCTCCTGGCTGCGCTGGCCATATCAATGGTTGGGAGATGAGTGGGATGTCGAGTGCTGCGGAGGTGTATGTTCTTAGTGCTTTACTAATACACAGACAAGCCAATCTTTTTACTTTTCCGATGCCGTTACGATGTATAGCTTTATCTGGGGCGGTCCACCAGACAATTACGCCATACATCACAATTGATCTGATAACAAAACAGAGCCAATGGGTTAAATGAGCTCGAAGTCCCCATTTGTTCCCAATGGCTTTTTTGCAAGAGTAGATGGCTATGGTAGTTTTCTTTACTCTTTTCTGGAGTTTCCAGCTAAGTGTTTTTTACTATCCAGAATGAGACCCAGGTACTTTCCTTGGTACCGATATGAGCGATGTTGTATTTCCTAGTCACCTCGGAGGGTTGACCCCTAAGCCACATTTTTCGGTTCATTTCGAGAGCTTGTTTAATGCATTCTGTATGAGCTTGCTAAGTAAATAAAGAGTGAACACGTAAATGCGTAGAATTGTAGACTGCACTCCAACCGAGTATAATCCACTGGTAATAATTCTGAATGCCATGCAATATGTGACAAGTATTCGGATGGAATAATTAATTTACTAGAAACACTTATAGCGTTTTGACCCAGACGAGCGCAAACCTGAAAGAGGGTCACATTTTTTTTTAGAATGTACAACGCGATAATATTCGAATCAAAAATGCGAAAGATTATCTCATCCACAAAACGAACGAATTATGTTTGATCGTCAAATATTTTATGCGAATAAATTGCGAGCTTTTTTTTTTTTTCAAAGTAGGTACCTACTCTTCTTCCTGCTTCTTCTACAAACGCTAAAAATAATATTTAACCCACTAAAAATTCTTCTTGTTTTGTTTTTCTTAAATCCAACCGCACAATTATAATTGTTGACATGGCTATGGCGCTTTTGTTTTGAAATATTTTTAGAAAATTTATAATTTAATTTCGTCGCTGCCCCTTTCTGGTTTGCCAATAAGTTCCATATTATTATTAATCTATTTGTTAATTCGATAACGTATTCGTTGTTTGAATTTGTAGATTTATCTGATATACGAGTAAGTATGCTATACTCAAAGTTGCTCTAATAAAATGTTTTCGTTTTGATAAGGTTTAACTCCATTCGTGATTCAACGGGAAAAAAATGTTAAAATGTATGTACAATACATATAAACCTACAACAATAATAGCAACCGGTTTATTAACCTGTTTTTGTTTTAAAAGGTTAGGTTCTTGATTAAAAAGAAAAACCCCTATTACATTGCTTGAGCCTACAATTATGTAATTGTCTAGTTGTGTTCGATTTGCCCTATATCTAATTAAGATACATTATGTGATAAAAATGTGACAAAATGATAAGACGAAGCAAGTATTTCTGTTCATTGGGATAACAATCGATAGAGATACTCGTAGGTACTTCACTGACAGACAAATTTGTCGAATTGATGGGGGTTTTTGTTTTTTTTTTTTTATTTGAAAGACCATTACCATATTTATAACAACGTAGTAATTTAATTTTATTTCTCCTTAATATGCTGCGTGTTGGAATTGTTAATTGTAAACCTCATATCATGCCGGAGAACCGACAAATAGCTTGTATCCATATTTTGGGCATGACGTCTGCCGAAAGTGACCTCATGACCGTTCGACTGATTTCAGATTATTCAAAATGTTTTTTTATCCTCATATGTAGACTGGAATTAAATTGAAGAAAAAATCAAGTTTCTTGTGCGCTTCAGTTTTTTATTTTTATTTTTTTTCAACTTTTGAAAGGTTAATTGCGTGTTAACTGAAATAATGCCAGGTGCAAGGTTTTCTGTTTTTATATAAATTAACTACTCACGTCCACTATGAACCTTTTTCCGATTCTGGTGCCATTATATGGAACACGTTTTTTGTTCTCATTTCTAATTACTATTTCAACACACATAGAAACTTACATGTGTTCACGGCTTACTAGCTTCTTGTGTTTGTTATTCAAAAGTATTTGTACGTATAAATTACTCACTCTAGAATGGTTTCAAAAATAACTGTTTTCTTTTTTTATGCACGCGCTATTAAGCGCTATGGGGGTGATTAACATTAGCTCTTTAATTAGATGTAATTTTTTGTTGGGTATAGGTACATACTACATATTATGTACATATTTATCGGACGACCATATCACCAGTGTTAATTTGAACATTGTCCTAGATTTCAATGTTATTTCACACGTTAAGAGTAAAGTAACACACACAAGTGGAAAAAATTAATGGAAAATCTGGCAAAATATGTGTTAATAAGAAAAACAAAAGAAAATGTTTAGGGTTGCCACGTTTCCCATTAATCTCTTATTAATCTAGGGTAAGGTTTGTTTTTCCTTTATATTCTTAGACATAGGTAATACATAATTTATATTTTTACACACAAAATGGATCGACGCAGTTAGCACAGGTATTTCAGTAGTTTCAAAAAGTATTCATTCAGAAGAAAAGACGAGTTTTACAACAAAACACATATCAACTGCCTTTTTTTAAGAAAATCGGTGAAAGGCGCAGGTTATGGGATGAAGAGACGGCAGAACAAACCGCTTTCTAACATACTCCCATATTTTTTCAGGTTGAGAAGCAAATATTTTACTTTAAATGTTCCTTTTTTCAGATCTTAGAGCATATAGGATTGCATTCTGATCAAATGTGTGTCTGCGAAACGACCAACACTTAATATGCTCATCAGATGCACAAACTGTCGGACCCAATGCACAAGATTTAAGCAGATGGCAGATGTTCCTACACCAGAACGTAACTAATTTTAGTCTATTGTTAATCCCTATAGAAGTAACACTTTCTAAAACAAATTTATTTGGTCTGTCTTCTCTGAAGGAATGCTTTTTGAAAACACTGTGTACAAATAAAGATGACAAATGAAATAGGTCATTTGAGAAAGAATGTGAAAATATTTTTTTGTTTTACACAGAATAAGGCGACGGTGAATTGTGGCAACCCTACTCACTTTGTCTGTGTGATGAAGCCGAAGCAGCACCGGAAGCTGCAGCTGTTCGTGGATCAGAGGACATGAACTCATTCTCATCTCTGCTATACCTCATAAGATGCATACTGCTGTGATGGTGCAAACTGGCGGCAGCTAGATTACCTGATTGCGACGATGTAGTTGAAGATATCCAAATAACATAGACAATCACCAAGCAGACGACGAATGCGAATGCCAATGAGTTTCTTGTTGTAGCCGCACTGGTCCACATTGAGGAGCGCGACTGATTGCCTAAAGTACGATAGGCTATTTTCGTCATGGTTGCTAAGTAACACTTTTTTCCCGAAAGTGATTGTACACAAAATTAACTATTCGCGAACGTTGCATTAGAAGTGCATTTTTGGGTAAAATCCATTGAAATTGCAAAAACTAAGAAGTCCCTTTAACATTAACAAAGCGTTGATTGTAATTCGGTTTCAGTGCGCGTATTTGAATATCAATTTTCAGCTTGTGAGTTTTTATGCAATTTTCCGATGCAGAGAAAAAAAATTAAGCAACACCTGCACAACACACATTTAACACTGACATGAAATTTGACAGCTACAAATTGACTGTGGATTGTGGTACGGATGAGAATGAAACTGGGTATTCGTATGAAATGAAACAGTTCTGTTCGTTCTGGCATTTTATTTGTATAAATTGTATAGATATATCGGAAAAAACTTCCAAAACAGAACCAAAAAATATTCCAACGCATACAGGGAATCCAATATAACCCCATTTACTAATTACGCTCTATCACTTATCAAAAAATCATTAGAAAAAGTCCATGATCTTGATAATTCACTTATCAATGGAATTAGCGAGTCCGTGATAAGCTGGAACATCCACATATCCCTCCCCTTGGGGATTATCTCTCATCGAGGTTAACACATCTGCGGATGGTTTGTCCTCATCCTTTTACACCTCGTCAATTACCGGTCACAACCGGGGTAAAATTATTTATTATTTTTTCCTCTTTTTATCACTCTTAAAATGTTAAAAAATAAAATATATATATAAAGGGTGATTTTTTAAGAGGTTGAGAACTTTTTTTAAAAAAAAACAAAAAATTCGAAAAAATGAATGAAATATTTATTTGAATCGATAGTTTGAACCTTGCAATTTAATGTTTAAAGATAATTTCATGCAAATGTTGACCGCGGCTGCGTCTCAGGTAGCCCATCCGCTGAGTCCAATTTTGGCATACTCTTTCACACATATCGGCCGGTATCTCACGAATGAATGCATGGATGTTGGCTTCCAGTGCGTCAATCGAAGCGGGCTTGTCCCTATAGACATTAGCCTTGACATACCCCCACAAAAAATAATCTAATGGTGTCAAATCGCACGATCTAGGCGGCCAATTGACCGGCCCGAAACGTGAAATTAACTGTTCACCAAACTCGCCTCGCAATTGCGCCATTGTTTCGCGTGCTGTGTGGCATGTGGCACCGTCTTGTTGAAACCACATATCATGCAAGTCAAGAACTTCCATTTCCTTCCGCAAAATTTTCCACGTAGTGCTGTAACAAAGGCCTAACTGCTGGGAACGGCGCCGAATCGACATTTCGCGGTCTTCTGTCACACTAGCTGATACGGCCGCAATATTTTCTTCACTACGCACAGTACGTAAACGTGTTGGTGGTTTAATGTCCAACAAAGTAAATTTGGTGCGAAATTTGGTCACAATCTTCCGAATAGACTGCTCAGAAGGTCGAGAATGCCGATCATAAAATGGAAGCAGCGCGCGATGAACATTTCGAACCGAGCACGAATTTTGATAGTAAAATTCAATAATTTGCAAGCGTTGTTCATTTGTAAGACGATCCATGGTTAAATTGCAAACCAAACTGAAGCTGTTTGACAGTGACACAAGGTACTAAACACACGTCAGCTGTCAAAACCAGTGTTGCCAAAACCAAACCAGCTAAAAAATCACCCTTTATTTATTATATTTATTCATATAAGCAAATAAATAAGCAAGCTTTGGAGTACAAAACTTTTAGCACAAGTATTTTATTCATTATACATGTCCCCCAACCACCCATTCTCCGTGCCTTTATAGAATTTAATTTAAATATGGTAGCGGTTGTATCGCATACACGCATACCCGCTGCCGCTGGTCCATTGACGGTGGCAATGGTCTTCACTGATCATTGTCGCGAAAGCATACAAACAATATTTCTTTATGTTACTACTTTTCTCACAGAAAATGTACAAAGAAGATATATGTATATCAAAACCTTTGTTGTGAAATAATCTTAACAAATATGTAAATTATATTTTAATACGTTATTTAAGAACTAAGATAGAGCGAGATAAATACCCAAAAGTAAAATATAAACTTTTCTTTTTCTCATTTAGAAGTTTTTTATTGAAATATATTAATTTTTTTTGATCCATTTTATAGATTTAATCCAACCAGAATCGTTTGCAAAAAACTGCATTCAAATCCATACTTACTTTTTTTTAGACTTCATTTTATAAAAGTAGTGATATCTCGTACCTGCTCTAACCAATAGAATTTTTATGTATTCAATTTGTACTAGTCATACGTCGGCATAATGTACCTTTAAGAAGCATGACAGCATACAGGTATGCAGTTGTCTCACTTCTTCGCCCTCGTTATTTAGTTTTAAGTATTTGTAAGTTCCATAGAGACTATAGTCTACACTGAAAGCAATACATAGCTCCGAGAGCAAGAGCTGTCAGTATTAAAATATTAAGCCACCACTCACACATCCTGTAAAAAATCGAATGTGCAGGCCATACATTTCAGCCGCCACCTAAATTAATAATCATAAATGTTGAAATAAGACGTATTTATTCAATTGGAAAAAAAAAGACTCAATATAAATTACAATTATGGTAAAATATAGCAAATACCAAAAACGCGTTCTTCATTTAGTAAATAGATAAAATAAAAAAAGATCTAAAAGATAGAGTCAGGCATTTATCAGTTTGTCATTAGAGTGATTCTGATTTCCTGGGCGCTCATCACGTAAACCGGCCCGTAAACACTAAAACATGGTACGAGTAAACATGGTCTCACTAAAACCCGTAGACGATGAAACCAAGCTGACTTCAATTCACTCGAACCATCTGTCAAGTTAGTTTTCAGTCACGATCAACATCAGCTAAAACTGAAACCAGGGCACTTATCACGTAAGACAGTCGTCATCGTTTTCGACATCTGTTAAGAGCCGCTGAACCCACTCATATCGTGACTCGCCAACAACTTCAGACAGTGGGATTTTGAACGCGACAGACCACCAACGGTAGACAGGAGTCAGTAGTAAGCAGCCGCCGAGAGCACACCCAAAATACAATTTAGAAACGCGCGCCTCACGCCCAATTCTTAACAGTTGCCAGTGTAACATTTAACTTATTTAATAATCAATAAATTTGTCAAAGATTAAAGTTTAATTTATTTGTTTTCGTCATTTACAGTTTGATTTTCGCCAACATTAGTTTTCTAAATTTTGTGTGCTGTCGAATTTGCATTAATTTCGTTTATAAAGAAACAGTTTGAAACTATATTTGTCTCTTTTTGGTTTGTTGTTGTCCTGCTGTCGCCGTGCCAAATCGCGGAGCAACGCATCCAATAGAAAAAGAAAAAAGTATTATCGTGTAGAGCAGAATTACGGGAAAAGTAACCAACGAATTGTCACGTAGCCAAGCCAAAAAGACTTTTTTTTGAAATCCACGACAATGGAGGATGTACCAGAAGCACCAGCTCATCCACCAGATCATCCAAACATTGCCGCCCAGCAAGTATCTGCAATAATCGAAAGCCTTAATTCTCTCAGAGTAGCCGTGGAGGAGCTCCACAACACCACCGCCGATAGTCAACGAGATATTGAGAGACTACGCACTCAAGTAAATGCGCAACCCAATGGATCTGCCGAAACTCTTCAAGTAAGAAATCCTCGCGAAATGATGACGCCACCGACAAATGAAACTAGCCAAATCATGCGACCTGCAGAGTGTGACTCAAGCGCGAGATTGTACGATTTACCAGTATTCTCAGGTAACGCCGAAGAGTGGCCACTTTTTCAAGCTAATTTTAATGAAACTACTAACGCATTCAAGTACAGCGACAGGCAAAATCTAATGCGACTACATAAAAGCCTAGTTGGTCCAGCTAAAGAAGCAGTAGCTTCAATGTTGATTTACCCGAACGATGTACCCAATGCTATTGAAGAACTGGAATTCAGATTTGGAAGGCCAGATATATTAGTTCGACATCAGTTAAATAAAGTGCAACAATTTCCAGCCATAAGTGAAAATAAGCTGGAGCAAATAGTTTCGTTTTCCACCAGAGTGCGCAACGTCGTCGCCTTTTTAACATCTGCTAATTGTCAGCAACATTTATCCAATACCTCACTCCTGGAGCAACTTGTTTTAAAATTACCACCCAATAAGCAGTACGAGTGGGCGAAGAGTTCCGCTAATATCAAACCGTTTCCCACTATCAAAGACTTCTCAACTTGGTTGAGTGATTTAGCTAGAGTCGTGTGCCTGATGCCGTCTTCGAGTCCCGCTATTGCAAAAGGTAATGTACAACAGCAAGTTCGACGAGTAATGCATGTCAACGAAAATGGTCAAAAACCAGAATTGAAATGTGCCCAGTGTGGAGAGGACCATTTAATCGCCAACTGCAAGATCTTCAATCAATCGCTTACTGTTCATGCCCGCTGGGAGAAGGTAAAGGCTCTTCAGTTATGTTTTTCGTGCCTGCGCAAAGGACACAATACTTCAAATTGCAGATATAGAAAATTCTGTGGTATCAATAGTTGTCGCCGTTATCATAACAGAAGTCTTCATGAGGATACATACAAGAACCCAGCAGTGCAACCGATCCCACCACAGGATGCCACCAAACCATTACTTAATTGCCGATTACCAGAAACTGCCTGCAGCCAGCTATTCAAAATTATTAAGGTCAATTTGTACGGGCCAAATGGAAAAATCGAGGCCTTTGCAATGTTCGACGAGGGCTCTGCAATCACCATATTGGAGGAAAATACAGCCAAAAGCCTCGGCCTCAAAGGTAGGCCACAGCCATTGACTCTACAGTGGTATGGCGAAAGGGTTACCACGGAAACATCGTCGAGGGTCAACTTGGAGATAGAAGGACAGGAAAAAGCCATAAGATTCGCCATTAAGAATGTATGTACAATAAAGGATCTAAACTTGCCACAACAAACATTCAAGAAATCCAATTTCAAACATTTCGAATTACTACCACTTCAAGACTATGCCAACGTCAAGCCGGTTATGTTGATTGGACTAGATTATGTCCACTTAGGAGTTTCTTCGACCATTGTGCAAGCTGACAACTCTAATCCTGTAGCCGCCAAAACTAAACTGGGTTGGGTTGCCTATGGCCCGACCAAAGAGCCGCCATCACCACAACAAGTAGTATTGCACATACGAGAAGAGCAATCCTTGAACGAGTTACATCAAATGGTGTTTGATCATTTCGCAACAGACAACTTTGGTATCAACATTTTGCCTACAATGTTGGAATCTGAAGATGACAAGATGGCCCGGCAGATCATGGAAGCCACTACAAGACAGATTGGTAAGCGCTTCGAAACAGGCTTACTTTGGAAGAATTTTCCGCCTATGCTTCCATATAGTTTGGACATGGCAGAAAAACGCCTAGCCAGTATTGAGAAGAAAAGCAGCCGGGATCTAGAATTTGCCAAGAGATACCAAGAAGAAATGTCAAAGTATGTAAACAAAGGATACGCCAGAAAACTCTCTGCCGAAGAAGTTAGCGATACAACTCATCCAGTTTGGTACTTGCCACATTTCGCCGTTCACAACCCTCATAAACCGGAGAAATTGAGAATAGTCTTTGACGCAGCTGCTGCGGTTTGCAAAACATCACTGAACTCAACGTTGCTTAAAGGTCCTGAGCAAGCGAAACCCCTCGTGAGTATTCTTTTTAAATTTCGACAAGGCATCGTTGGAATTGCTGCCGACATACGTGAAATGTTTTCACAGATACAGATACGTCAATCTGATCAGCATGCCCAAAGATTTCTTTGGAGGACCAGTACAACACAACCTGTACAACATTTTGCGATGGTCTCCATGATATTCGGCGCTGTATGTTCACCTTCTTGTGCTGAATATATCAAAAATCGTAATGCTGAACAATTTAAAGATAAATTCCCGGATGCGGTAGACGCTATCGTCGAAAAGCATTATGTTGATGACTTCGTCTGCAGCTTTCGAAGCAAAGAAGAAGCACAAGAAATATGCCAACAAGTGGTGAGCATCCATGCCGAAGCCGGATTCGAGTTAAGAAATTTCATCTCAAATTGTTGCAGTCTACAAGTTATCATGAATGGGAAATCGTTGGGAGGAACTACTCCGGTCAATATGGAAAGACAAGCAGTGACGGAAAAAATTCTAGGGATGTTTTGGGATACAGCAACGGACACCTTCAAGTTTCAAACACAATTTCATCGTATTTCACAAGAAGTCATTCAAGGATTACGTGCGCCAACTAAAAGAGAGCTGCTTGCAATCGTCATGGCAGTTTTCGACCCATATGGATTGCTGGCCGATTTTTTAATGTTCTCAAAGGTCCTCATCCAAGACACATGGAAAAGCAAAATCAGCTGGGACGAACCCATACCATTCGAAATCAATAAACGATGGGTCGCTTGGTGGCGTGAGTTCCAAATGGTTAAAGAGTTCAAAATACCACGATGCCTTTCACCGCATTTATACACGTCCAAAGATGTTCAGCTACATTTATTTGTCGATGCCAGCCAAATCGCCTTCGCAGCTGTTGGATATCTTCGCATTGCTCATATGGATGGGGTTGAGATCGCATTTGTGGCAGGGAAAACTCGCAGTGCTCCTCAGAAGTTAATGACCGTTCCCAGACTGGAACTTCAAGCAGCAGTACTCGGGGCACGACTCGGTAAGATGATTTGTAACAACCTTGAAATAAACATCACGCAGGTCATATTTTGGAGTGATTCTCGTACAGTGCTGTACTGGATTCACTCAGCCAAACGAAAATATAAAGCCTTCGTTGGACATCGAGTTTCTGAAATACTAAACACTTCACATCCATCACAATGGCGCTGGGTAGCTACGGACCAAAATGTTGCAGATGTCGCAACACGCCCCACATTTCCACCAAAATTTAAACTCGACGGTCGATGGATAAAGGGTCCTGAATTTTTGAAGCTTTCTGAAGAACATTGGCCAGTCGTACACATCGAGCCACCGCCAGAGCCACTTGAAGAAGAAGTTGTACCTACATTGCTCATAGAGCCGCAGGCAAGTAACAATTTAATTCCATTTAATAAGTTTTCCTCTTACTTGAAGCTGAAACGAACAACGGCTTGGGTACTGCGAGCAGCCAAAATTCTACTTAACTTTGCACGAAAGAAGAGTGAGCCACCGTCACCAAGAGGTACACTCACAGTTGCTGAAATTAATGACGCTGAAATCTATATATGCCAAATAGTTCAGGGAGAAATCTATTACAAGGAAATCGCCATCTTAAGAAGTCTGCAGCCAATACGAAAAGAGAGCCCACTCTACTCCTTATCGCCATATATCGATGACGACAATCTTTTGAGGATTAATGGCCGCATTGATGAAGCAGTATGTTTGCCTTTAACCGCGAGACGACCCATATTACTACCACAAAAGCATATCGTCTCGGAACTAATTATGCGTTACTTCCACGAAAAATTCCATCATCAAAACATTGCCGTCACGATCAACGAAGTTCGTCAAAAATTCTGGTTGCCCCACGCACGCACAGTTCTCAAAACCGTACAACGCAGCTGTGCCAAATGCAAGCTCGATCGCGCAAAGCCGAATTGATGGGCCAACTTCCAGTCGATCGCTTAACACCTTATGTCCGCCCCTTTACCTATACGGGTGTTGATTTATTCGGCCCTTTCAACGTCTCTATAGGTCGTCGCAGAGAGAAGAGATGGGGTGTCATTTTCACCTGCTTAACAATTCGAGCAGCACACCTGGAGCTAGCAGAGAATTTATCGACCGATGCATTCATCGTCTGCCTTCGCAATTTTATAAATAGAAGAGGAACACCAACTCGTATTAGAAGCGATAACGGCACCAATTTCGTTGGGGCACGAAAGGAATTGAAACTCATGGAAGGACTGCTGGATGTGGATCGGATTAACGAAGAAGCGACAAGCCGAAATATTGAGTGGTTATATAATTGCCCGGCGAACCCTAGCTCAGGTGGGTGTTGGGAACGCCTCATACGAATCATAAAGCAACTGCTCAACAAAACGTTACGTGAAACAGCTCCAAGAGTGGAAACTCTGAGAAGTGTACTGATTGAAGCGGAGAATATTATAAACTCTCGCCCGCTCACAGATATTCCATTGTCATCAGCAGAGGACGAACCATTGACGCCGAACCATTTTTTACTAGGATGTGTTAATTCTACCCAGACTCCACATCCTGTGGATTTGAAAATATGCTTAAAAAAACAATGGAGGATATCTCAAAATTTAAAAGACCGCCTGTGGAAACGTTGGACGACAGAATATCTACCACAACTACTTCTTCGCACTAAATGGCACAGCAAGGTGACACCGCTTCAAGTCAATGACCTCGTGATCATATGTGATTCCAACCAACCAAGGAGCCAATGGGAGAAGGGTCGCATAACGAAAATATTTACAGCCAAGGATGATCAGGTACGTTTTGCTGAGGTACAAACATCGCATGGATTAATCCGCCGTCCTGCTACGAAGTTAGCCGTCTTAACTGTGGATGGTGAATCCCGGAGTGATTCACGGGGGGTGGAGTGTTAAGAGCCGCTGAACCCACTCATATCGTGACTCGCCAACAACTTCAGACAGTGGGATTTTGAACGCGACAGACCACCAACGGTAGACAGGAGTCAGTAGTAAGCAGCCGCCGAGAGCACACCCAAAATACAATTTAGAAACGCGCGCCTCACGCCCAATTCTTAACAGTTGCCAGTGTAACATTTAACTTATTTAATAATCAATAAATTTGTCAAAGATTAAAGTTTAATTTATTTGTTTTCGTCATTTACAGTTTGATTTTCGCCAACAACATCGTTAACGATAACGATGCTTCCCATTAGCATAAAAATGCTCGCTCGTTCAAACGACGAGCGACCGATCGTCTTCACGAGATTAACACGAAAATCTGTCAAAGACAATCGTCTCGGCGAGCATGATAGCACGATAGCTATTTAGCTGTCGTCCTCCTGTGTTTAGTGTAATTTCGGTGCGTTTTCAATTAAAATTCGTTTTTTTGGAAATTGAATTTGGTTTCTTTGGCAAAAATACGAATTTCATTTGTAAAATAACGAATGTAAGTTTCAAAAAACGATTTTAAAGTGAAAATAGTCCTTTCTGCCTACTGTCATTTTTCATTAAAAAAAAAAAAATTATTATAATTATAAATTATTTATTGTAATCTTAATAATTAATAATAAATATGAAATATGAAAATGTTGCCAAAACCACAATAGCCGTGTTTTAATATCCCCGTGATCTGATCCGGATCAGATCAATTCAAAAGTTTGTGTGCATTATAACAACAATACGAGATCTTGCTTTTTATCAAGATCAATTTTCGTAATCCAAAATTTAGTTCGACTATTTCTCACTATGATGCACTTTCGTTTGTGAATGTTGCTGTATTATCGACAATTGTCAAGGGTAAATGTTGCCAGATTAGAATATAAAAATATTATTGGCAATCATTCATTCATAACATGTTATTTTGATCGAATAAATTAATTTTTCTGCTCATAATGGTATCTAAGCGATGTGAAACTGAAATTATAGCTACAAAATATTATTCTCATTCGGTATCTGTTAATCAAAAATAAAAATTTCCTCCTAAAAAAATAAAAAAAGCGCATTAAATTTTCATTTAAAAGAAAATATTCATTCGCATGGCAACTTCGCACTAAATGTCAAAATTAACTTAGCTTGTACAATCACCACAGCACAGAACTTTGATCTAGTTTGTTTTATTATTCTGATCTGATCTGGATCAGATCACGGGGATAATAAAACACGGCTAATGTAAAATTATGACTTCATCAGCAAATGTCAAATCGCTTATAAATGTTCTTTTCTGTGGTTCTCAAACTGGAAAAAGACGAAGGTGAGGGACGACACGAGACTGGTAGTGTTTCGGAAAGCATCGTCGGTGAAATTACGTGATGAGAGCCCTGTTTTAATCCTTAAATGCCCAGTGTATCTTTAAAGATACAACCATTCAAAACATGATATCTTCGTTAATATTAGCATTTAAGCTTTATATTTTTGGGTTTATTGACTCAAATTCTACCTCCAATAAAATACTCAGTTTCTTAACTACCAAATTGCAATTATTATTTAAACAATTACTGGCTGAAATGTTTTTTAACAAAACTTAAAAAAATTGAGTTTTTTTTATCAAATTTCTTATGAACTCGTAGCACTAAATTGATAAAAAAAATCATGCGGATGTAATTATATTATGTGAAATGATATAATGTATTCATAATAAATCATTTTCAGAATGCGTTTGAGGGGTTAATGCCCAGTGTGTCTTTGAAAATACAACCGGTTTTTTATCAATAACTTGATAAACAATTTTTTTTATTTTTTTTCGGCACCTGATTCAATATTTATGCTTCATTTAACATCTAATATATTTTTTCCAAACAAATCGGTGTCGTTGGGCATTTAAGGGTTAATTTAAGGAATTCTTCTTCGACCCCAGTGACGACACAAATCATTAGCGTTTATATAGCAAAACTACTAAAATTGTAATAGATCTTTAAAATGTCGGCAAGCAAAGAGCGAGCAGAACCAATTCCTCTCCCACAACCGAGACAGCTAGCTCTACGAAATTGAAAATTTCCCATACAATTTTCGAAATGGATAACTTTTTCCCCATCACATTCGATTTTCATAAATTTTCCTTTTGTTTTCTTCATTCGCCTCTGTGTAAAATCGCGCTGATAGAAAAATATCCAGCGTGAAAAGTAAAAGAAATCGGCGTTTGTGTGTGTGTAGTGGTAATAACAATAAATAAAACAATAAAAACGTAACTCCATTGTAGTAAACGACCATCACTATTCGAAATTCATATTTCCTTTTGTTTTCATTCGCTGTCACACTTGTCACACAAGTGTGAAAGTAAAAAAAATCGACAACTTTGTGTGTAAAGTTTTCGCTGCATGTCAAAAAAGTAGCTCCCGAGATACCTTTTTTTTTCCTCCCATTTCCATTTGTTTCCCTTTTCTCGGCAACGCAGGCTTTTTCTAGTATCGTTGTGTGTGTGTAGTAAAGTTAGTTCGTTCATTGTACCCAGCTCAGAGGGCACACGAAAAAAAAACAATAAACGTAAAGCAAATCAATTCTCAAGAGGCTAAAACCAAGAAAATGAGAACATAAATAAATTCCATTAAACACCTCTTTTCATAAAACAACAAATTCTCTACATTTTCACACCTTGTTATCCAAACAAAAAAAAAATAAGGAAAAAAAAGTGCCGCAGCAGAAAAAGCCAAGAACCTAGCAAAAAGCAGAGAAAAAATACACCTACCCAGGCGAGAAAGAGAGGCAAAATCCGAAATAGTGTGTGCGTGACAAAGTTGCAGATTGAACAACACATAACATACAATACACTCCCGTGGAAAATCTGCATACTCTACATTAAGCCACCGCAGCTTTATTTTTCTAGCTCCCGGATAAGGAAAATAAATTCGGACCTAGCAGTCGCCCAATCCTGCCTTTGCAATGGACTGTCCGCATTTAAGTGATAATTGCAAGATAAATCGTGGTCTAATTAGAACAAAAAAGTGTCAGCTGATTGATGGACGTACTGGGACTGGGAGTAGCAGTGGTCCATCAGATGGAGTTGGTGTGGTGGTTCTCTCGGCAGACAGCAGTTCCGTCCCTGCCCGAGCAGTGGTTACAACACCATGCACCGGTGGCGGTGGCCAGCATCAGCAAAAATTATGGAAGTGCTCAGGTAAAATAAATCAAAGCCGTACCACCACCGTGGTACGGGTGTTTCTGGTTTCTGATTCTGCTCTAAAAGGTGCAGAAAGATGGGCAGCGTAGAGCACATCAAATTTTTATTTAATTTTTTGTTAGTGTGCGTTTGCGTCCCGGGGAAGGTCATCTTCGGGATTAGTATCTACAAGTAAATGCAATTAATCGCATCTTCTCATTATGTGACTACGTGAAAATCGATATTAGTTTGATAAGGAAATCAGCATCGAGTGAGGTGAATGGTTTCTGCGAAGACCTTCCACGCTGAAACGAAAAATTAGAATAAAACGAGTCGACGTCGAAGAGTGCGTAGCAAACCTGTGTATACCCGATTTGGAATGGAAGTTTATTTGCGGAGAGTAGATTGGTTCCGTCCCATCGGTTGTGTCATTGTGTAGAGTTTAGAGACTTGCGCGTGGAATTCTCCACATGAAAGCAAAACAAATCGAGTTTTGTACAATTTTTCTTTGCAGTGGTTCTCTGGTTTGTGGGTGGGGAATCTACTGGTAAGGTGGAACATGTCTATGTTTTCTTTTGTGCAAATATGCGAAAAGAATTGCAAATGGTTATAACCTATGTTGGAAGATTTTTCCTGATAGAAAAATTAAGAAACTGAAAAAGGAATGAAAAAACTTGCATACCTCCAATATGAATGTACCCACGTTTGTATAAGAAGAGATATTTTTTTCTTCTATGCTACGCACCCGAAATCTTCTATTTCCTATTCCTCATATTGAATTTCTTTTAAAATATTAATTTCCAGAATGCAAATCGGAGAAAAACAATTGGCTTTGTCTGCATTGCGGATTAGTATTGTGCGGCCGCTTTGAAAAAGCACACGCACTCAATCATTTTAAAGTCAAGAGTCATAAAGTCTGCATGAACACGCTGGATTATTCTGTATTTTGGTAAGTTGTCTTGGTTCTACAATTGAAGCAGTCAAATTTAATTAATTATACTGCATTTGCAGTTACAAATGTGATGATTTTGTCATTAACGAAACCAGCTACGTGGAGGAGTTACGACAAGAGCTCAAAAACGAAGATGATTCCTGTTCGGAGACATCGTCCTCATCTAAATCTCAGCAGGAAACTGCAAGTGTGTCCTCAAATGACTCGGGTTGGGAGGACACTCCCAAACCGGGTAGAAAACTGCGCCCACGCAAGCGTACAATCTCCAGCGAGAGTGGGGACAGTTTGACTGCGAAGAGAAAGTCATTGCGGAAGGTTTGTAATCAAAGTTCCTAAGTTAATAAGCAAATGAGTTGAAGAGTCTGTTGTATGTTTTTCGAGCAGGTGGTTGGCTTAAGAAATCTGGGCAACACATGCTTTATGAACTCCGTTCTGCAATCGCTTAGCAACATTAAAGAATTTAGTTGTTATTTTAATGCGCTTCCATGCCTAGAGCCTAGTGGCAAACAAAAACAGCAACGGGTTTATTGTTCGCGCAGCCTTAAAGAGAACATGAACGATGCGAATGTGGTCGAAGAACTGAGAAAGGTTTTGATAAATCTTAGCAAAGGTGGCGATGGATCGAAAGCGATTTCGCCCGAGTGTCTTTTTCTTGTCATCTGGAAGGTGGTTCCCCAGTTCCGTGGCCATCGACAACACGATGCACATGAGTTCTTGCGGTATATGCTCGATAGGTTGCACACAGAATTGCAGCATTTGAGTGTGGACGCATTACAGTTGCAGGTTACTTCTGGAGACTGCAAGGTCGGAAGTAATGGTAAGTCGATGGCATTCGGAAGTCTGAAGTCAATTGGTTCGTCGTGTTACAAAGATGTTGGGTCACCAGCATCATTCACATTACCACCATCAGCTTCGGCATCATCTGCACCGGCATCCACACCAGCGAACAATAATTACAAGGGCGGACGCAGTTCGATTGTTACGAATGTTTTCGGTGGAACACTACAGAGTGAGGTGCGGTGTCTTATCTGCGGAATGGAGAGCAAGAAGCACGATCCATTTCTAGATCTATCACTAGACATTCCAGAGAAATTCTACAAAGACTGTGGAGCAAATACTGCCGTTATAGACGGGGTCACAGGTGTAGCAACAGATAGTTCAAGTGCTTTGGACGCCAACACTAAACCGGCTTGCAATATAAACGACTGTCTGTCCAGTTTTACTGAGGTAAGTTTCAGAAGTCATATACAAGACAAGATAACTAATAACGTTTTTAGGTGGAAGAATTGGCTGAGACTGAACTGTATTATTGCAGTTCTTGCAAATGCAAGCAAAGGTCGACGAAGCGCTTTTGGATTCGAAGGCTGCCCAATGTGCTTTGTCTGCATATAAAGCGATTTAGATGGAATAATTTTTTTAGGTTTGTTTTCAAGGCGAATTCAAGAAAATATATTTGAATTCTTTTGTTTGAATAGAACTAAGCTGGACTTGAGAATAAATTTTCCAATTAAATCGCTGGATATGTCGCAATACGTTCTGAGTAGCGTTCCAGAGACCAGAAGAAACAGCCAGACGTGCAACGTATACGATCTAGCAGCTGTCATTGTACACCATGGCAATGGGTAAGTTAATAACTGCTCCTTTTGGATCTTATTTCATTTTATTTGCCATCCCCTCTTTAGATCAAGCTGTGGTCATTATACTTCGTTTGCAATAAATAATGGCTCATGGCTGCATTTCAACGATCACACGGTGAAAGAAGTTCCTTCATCGGCGGTCGCAGAATGCAAACCATACATCCTGTTCTATATCCGACGGGACGTCAGCGGAAGTACAATCAACAGTTTAAGTAATAAAAACTCATGAGATTCATAATGCGCTAAGTAATTTTTAGTTAGGTTTTAAGAGACTGATTTCCCCACATCCTGTCTTTTTGTATTCTTTTGTATCCCAATATCGCTAAAATTCAATTTGCTATCACGCACTCTCTGGTGCTTTTAAAGCGCATCGAAGGACACTTTTGTTTTTATCCCTTTTTGACTTTGAGGTAGGAGTGCAAGATGACTCCTCCCCCAAATGAAAACAAAAAAAAAAAAAAAAAAAAACCGATGGAAGTATTAATGTAAATATTTAAATACCTATAACAATATATTAAACAAATTATTAATAAATGTACACATTAGTGAGCTCTGTATTGATTGCTAGTTGTTAAAAACAAAAATGCGAAGCATGACCCCCTCCTTTTTGTGAACACTGGAATTTTAAACTTTTATTTTAGAAATGGGGAAAAAAAAACATGCGAAATGAATTGTAATAATGTGATTTGTTAAGTTTACGTGGAATTGAACAATAAAATTAACTTTGGCAGTCTCCCTTCCCACCCCACCCCCAATAAACAAACATTCTTCACACTTCAAAATGAATTTCCAATTCTGCGAGAATATGTTATAACTCAGTACCGATTGGATACAAGCCTATTGTAAACTTTTAAGCAATTGAGGAAATACATATATTAATGAGAACAGAGGTGACTTGTTTTTTATTGAGTTTTACCCGTCTCGGAACATCCATCTTAACAGATGGCTCTAAAACAGAGGAAGGTACCGGAGCAGGCGTTTTCTCGGAAGAACTTTGCATAAACCAGTCTTGCCGACTAGCCGACTATTGCAGAGTCTTCCAATCAGAGATATATGCTATTAAGAAGACAGCACAAATTAGAAACGGAAAACACCATTCGCGTGGACAGCCAAGCCGCACTTAAAGCACTTGATTCCACCTCCGTGAATTCACAATGCATAAAGGAGTGCATCACGGCACTTAGAGCGATAAAGCACAATACTGTTTTACTCTGCTGGGTACCCGGACATGCGGGAATAGAAGGGAACGAAACAGCAGACGGACTGGCCAGGAAAGGCTCTGATATGGATATAAAACTAGCTGACAGACAGGTCTTACCGACTTTCAACACAGCTAAAAATCGAATAGCCCGCATTACCACTAATTTAGCCGAGGACCGATGGCGTAACGCTAGCAATTGTGCCATAACCCGCAATCGTTCAGAAAAGAACAATATCCCTACTTTCTATGAGAAATCTATGTACTCGTCGGTGCAGTGACTTCTGTAGAAGCTGCATGGATGAGGACGAAATGACTCCTTTTATGCCAATACCCGGCTCTTCAAGAACGGCGCCTATCTTGTATGGGAGCACTGTTCTTCGACTGCCTCGATGACCTGGCTACGATACCGCTTACAGAAATAAAGAGATTTATTAGAAGATCGAATTGGTTTTGTTCAATGCATGTTTCTACATGCACAACTAGGGTATTTACGATGGACCTTTACGGCCTCTGGGTGATATTCACGTCTATCACAGAATCCGTCGTACTCGGAATTTTGCTACGAACCCCGAAAGAACTTTCACAGAATCCGTCCTAGTGGAAATTTTCGCTACGAATTTCGTAAAAAGTGGTAAATTGTTAAGTGCGGCAATGCACTTTCGGATTCCACTACAACGGATTCTGTGATAGTTATTCCGGGGTTCGTAGCAAAATTCCGAGTACGACGGATTCTGTGGTAGACTTACTTACTTAGTTGGCGCTACAGCTCGAGGTGAACCTGGGCCTGCTTCTCGCAACCATTTGTGTGCGCGTGTTATATTTTTGCACGAATGGAAGGGACCTACAGTTTTTTGCCGACTCCGAACGGCGAGTTGAGTAGCTCAATCGTGACAAATGATACTCTTTGATGGTTGTCAGACATTCGAAAGAGGTGGGCACTGTGAAAAACTTTTAGGTGTTTGCGGCGGGATTCGAACCCAAGACCGCTGGCTCAGTAGTCCGACGCACTAACCACTTGCGCTACGGTGCCCATTCTGTGGTAGACGTGATTGCATTTACTGCAAACGACCCTCCTAACCTAACGTCTTGTGAAAATAATAAAGTCGCTGCTTCAAGCCCATTTCATTTCTATACAGAAAATAAACAAAACCTGGACCAGGGACTTCTAACTTGGGTTTGACGTGCGCAGTTCCATAGAAACGCACTAAAGAAAAAGCACAAGCAAGGAAAATTAAATTAATTAAAATTAGTTCAAAGCTACTCTGATTATAATCAGGGAAAACAGATTAAGCAAAATTGAGCAAAAAGATCAACTGTTGTTTGAGCATCGTTTGATTCAACATTTGTATACATCATTGTTTTTGGCAACTCAACAGAGCATCTCTTTTTTGTTTTATAAAATTCGGAGAACTGGACAATCTCGATTAAAGACCGAGAGCCGAGAGCAAATTTTGGGAGTGGAGGTATAACCAAAATATATGGGTATCTTTGGAAAGGTATTATCGTCGTGATATCCAATTCAATCGTCTGGCAGCGTTTTTTTTTTTCAGCCACGGCTAGATATAGAAAGTCAAAGTACGCCCCCAATCAGCTTTTTACTTCCAATTTCTCGCATTCTGACATAATTTTCGGTGAATACCTAATAGAAGTAATAAAAAATAAATGTGCCAATATATTTACAAATTTTATTTTTAATATTTGATTTTTCACCTACTTTCAGGACGTCTGGCAGGGGGTAGGCTGAAAGCAAAACGTCTGGGACCTAGATTATACCATCGGGACGAAAATCTGAAAAATTATTCTATATCTGGCCATGGCTGAAAAAAAAAAAACGCTGCCAGACGATTGAATTGGATATCACGACGATAATACCTTTCCAAAGATACCCATTGGTTATACCTCTACTCCCAAAATTTGCTGTCGGCTCAGACTATTAGTCTTACTTCTCAATACACGCTCCATGGAGTAAGCCTCGGGTAAGCAAATTAAAAACCCAATGTAGGTATCCTTGTCTCCCGAGTCAGGAAAATTTTAGTATGAAAAATCTCTGCAGTTGGATAATCTTTATCCCTACGGTAACCATTTCCTTTGAATGCAATTCAGTCAAATCTATTACTGATTTCTCATACGAGGGTCTGTCCCTAAGGATTGACTCACCTCTCAATACAAACAACAACGATTCAAACAAATTTAATATTTTTGAAACATTTACAAGTTAAATTATTTGTTTTATTATTATTTAAAGTTTATTGTACACACTTACATATTATTTTAGTACATTGTACACGATTTCTTTTTTCTCTTTTCGACACGCTTTTTTTTATTTTATTTGTATATTTATTTATAAATATATATACTTTAAAATATTTTTTTTTTATGTGAATCCTAGAAAAAGAGAGTCAAAGTAAAGTTAAAGAAAAAAAAAATAGAGAAAATGAAGGGAAAAAAGGAATTTATAAGTAATAAATTAACACATGTATATTTATATGGTTGTGTAGGTGAGTAATTATTCTTCACAAATATATACCTATATATATATATAGAGGATAAAAAAATAACGTATTTCACAAATGAGGAATGCTTGTGGGAGCAGGATCCTCTGTTTCGATTCGCTTGTCAGGCTGTGTACAAAAAATAAAGTTGAATATAATTGAGTTTCGGCATTTAGATGTGCTTTTCTATTGTTGCTGGTCTTATACACGAAGATTTAAGTAAAAATAAAAGAAAATTGTGGGCGTAGCTGCTTGCCGGCGGCTGCGTTGTCGTCGTCTACCTTGGCTGCGATCGGTTTTTAGTGGTCTGCGACGGATTGGCTTTAGCGCACCGTATGCAGATGTAATCGTCGTCGGCTTTAATTTGGCTGCGATTGAGTCCGACACAGAACATGTGAAACCATTCGTTACAGCCACCGTCACATTGTACCCAATCGACTTCACGGCCAGTTGGCTTGTGACAGTTTTCGGCGCGACACTCTTCTTCGTCGTCTTCCTGTTGAGCCATTTGAGCGCGCTGTGAGAGCTTCTTGCTGGTGGCACGCTTTCGTTTTTTAGTGTTGCCACCCTTTGCCTGTGGGGGTGTGTTGTTTTCTGTGTTGTCCTCTGTCGAGTTAATGGTGGCTTGCTTTGTGGGCTCAGAACGCCGTCCACCGACTTGTTTTTTATTGTTAGCCTGCTGCAGCTTATTGGGGGTGGCTGTCTTCTTGCGCGGTACGGGACACAACACCGCCGGGTCCAAGGAACGACGTTTTTTCAATGCATTGTTGCTGCCACTACTGCTGCTCGAGTTGTTATTCGTGTGTTGATGGACTAGACTGTCGTTGGACTCATCCGAGGGGAGATTAAAGGGCTGTGGATAGTGGTTTAGGTCCGAGGCTTGGGGATTTGTTGCTTTTATTACCCGCCACAGTTCCTGCGACACATCCAGTGAGACTTCGAGTAGATCACCCTCCATCATTAGCTCCTCTAGGGTTTCGTATTCATTGTCAGTCAGTTTGTTGGGGAAATTCTTGCTTGTTTCGTCTTCCTGCTGGTGGGACGAGTCTTCATCGCTGAAAGCGTCTTCATCAATGCGCAACCTTCCCTCGTCGTCATCGTCATCATCTTCATCCTCATCATTATCGGGATCCTCGCCATCGGAGATACTGGACTGTTTTTCGGGGTGGGTAGCAGTTTTCCTCTGCTGTTGGAGGGTTCGGCGATTGGGTTTCTCTACCTTTATTCTGGATCTTGTTAGTGCTTCCAATGTTGAAGCTATTTCGGGGTTGGCTAATGCTTTCTGTGCACGATCTTGCCAGTTCATTGCCCGCTCTGCAAGGCATCTTAATGCCTCATCTTCTGGCAATCGAATGGGCAATTTTTGTAGTGATACCAGCAATGGAAGAATCGTCTCTAAACGGGGCCTCTTAGATCGCACACATGAGGGGCAAAGGAATTTCGGTTTAACGTGCATTCCATTCATTGCCGGCAATGGACTACCAACTAATGTTGGGGTGTTCGAGGCAGATCTAGACTTTGCAAATCCATCCTTAACACAATCCTCGTGGAACCAGTCCTTGCATAGTTGACAATTGAACATGACACTTTGAAACTTGCTGTTGCAGAGACAATAGTTATCTTTAAGCTGATTTTTCCCCATATTAATGCGCCTCAGCTCTCGCATATTCTTTATCTCCTTTTCTTCAGCCGTTTTAAAGGAATCCACAATCTGTGCTGGGTTCATATCTTTTAGAAAATCAGCCTCAAACGGTCTCTTGGTGTCAGAATCGATGCCAATCGACTCTGAGCGCGGCATAAGCACCTCCAATAGTGTGTAGTACGTATTCTTTTTGAGAAATGCCTTTGCAGTGTTCTCTTTCCACTCTTTGGCGCTATTCAAATGCCCCTGCATACGGAAAAGCTCTTCCAGCTGTATGGGAATGTTCTTGCCACGCTGTACGATCTCCTCCAGCGTGTGGCAGTATGGAAAGTGATCATTCGCCTGCAGGGCCTCTACCGACTTTAACCACTCTTTAGCTTTTTTAATTGCGTCCTTTAGCGCTCCATACGATTGCAGTTGTCCGTTTATTTCATCACCGGTTTTTAAAAACATTTCAATCTCGGGCAATTCATGTTGAGCACTGCCACGGAAGTACTTGTTCGCCGTTTTCTCCCAGGTTTCTATCTGCAATTGGGTTTGCTGTAATATCCTCAGCTCCTTCTCTACAGATTGATCGATATCGATGGCTTGGCCGGTGCTTATGAAGTGTTTCACCTCGGCGTGTGTCATCTTTACGGTTGAGTTACGCAGCATTTGCGAGCGCTTACACCATTTGATTGCTTTCAAGCGACTTGACAGCCCAATCATTTCCTGCATCTCAATTCGAAGCGAGCAACCCTCATCTATTAGGTTTTCTATGGCCTTCTCATCCGATACATCTGTGCCCTTTGCCAGCATACATTTTGCACGTTCTACAAAGTCTTTTCCGATTGCGAGAAGCTCACGAACACTGCGACCTTCTTCAATGATACAACACAGGTTGTCGATTTCTTGTGCGAATAATTCGAGCTCTTCCATAGTAAGCTTGTATTGAGCGGCGTCAGTTGAATGATCCAGACGGGTACGGACCTGTTACAGAGTGGAAAAAGGTGATAATAAAGGGAAATATATTAATTTTAGGTTATATCCGGTTTTGATGAGATTTGGTTACATTTTATACTTTGACTTACCTTATTGATTCCCAGCTGCTGTATAACAGTCACACACTTTTCGGCTTCCAATACGGCTGCGTTTAATCGATCAATCAACAACGAACTTGGGAACTTCTTTAGTTCGGCTTCTTTCGTCAGTTCTTGCAACTCTGCAAGCGTAACCACTGTGGGTGTATTTGTGTCTATGATGTCGCGGCATCTCGATAGCCATCTTTCAAAGCTCTGAGCCTTTGCTTTCAACTTTTGCAACATTAGCGGCATCTCGTCTAAAGTATAGCGATACTGCAGAGTGTGTTTCTCAGGAGGACAAACACACAGCACGGTGTAGTGTCTGAGGCAAACAATCGAGTTGGTGCACTCACATGAGACCGCTGACAAAAAGCAGGTGGTATTGCATTCTTGGCAGTGGCGCTCGTCATCTGGAATCAGTTCGAATGCCTTGCGTTCTGCTCTGGTTACACCCCACTCGAGCAGACTCTTTCGCAATTTTTTCTCAGAGTCCACCATTTCGGCCATATCGATGTAGCAAGCGGTGGCAATGCCAAATGTGAGCTTGTTCGGTTCCAGTGCCATCTTGCAGACTAACTCGTCATGCGAGAATACACAGAAACGTCGTAGAATTGAATAATGGTTGACGCACTCGCGTCCCATTTTTAGCCAGTCGGCTGGGGCAAAGTTGACCGCCTCGGCAAAATTGTATCCCTGGTTAAAGCCAGCATGATAGGCGCGTGGGAAAGTGATGACAAATTCACCAGCATTCTGATCTGTCCGGAACACTGGTACTCCGTTATTCATCAAGATATTCGGGTTCATTATTGTCACCAACTGATGGAGCAAATCGGGTTGAGAAGCAAACAGCTCTGGTGCTGCCTTCTTCATGGTCTCTTCGAAGGCCTCTGCACATGAACCGGGCACGCCGTACCATGTTTTTGGCTCTCCCCAATGGAGATAATTGATCGAGTAGCTCCAGTGGTCTTCGTTGTGCCAGCAGAATGCAGCAAAGCACATTCCCACATACATCCACGGTGCGTTCATTCCACTTATATCGGCATTGATATGGCCCAAGATTGAATCTTCCAGCAATGGAAGATTATTCAAATTCCATGGTGATTCGGCGTATTCCTGATCACTGGGCAGAAGATAGAGCGAACTTTTTGTGGGAAATCCCGAGCCGTGATCCATAGTATGCAGGTCGGCTCCATACTCAACGGTCACATCTTCGTCAATCGAGGATACAATTCGCCAGAACTCTCGTTCCACTAGATCTGTTGGCACCATGTGCACCGGCTTACGGAAGTAATCCGCCTTAAACTGGTCGGCCATCTCTCCGAACTGCTGGAGGGTATATTCGCGTTCGGCTTGCTCGAAACCAAATGCCTCGGTGGGCTTGCTTACTTCTTCCACGACGCAGCGAGGACACAACCATTCACCTTTCGGTATAGATGCCAACGGTGGAATCAAACAGAACGTATGATAGCTATCATCACATCCATCACAGAGAAGCATTGATTCTTCTACATCCCCCCGGTTGCAGATATGACAAATATATTTCATTAGAGGATCTACCACGTTAGAAGCTTTGCCTGCATTACTCGCTATATTATTGAAAGTGGCAATCAGATTGCGTTTGAAGTCCTCCTTCGTTTCGCAGTGCATGGTCGACGTGGATGAAGGTGTAGCTCCCAAGCCACACACGGCGCCTTTACCTGAATTCGCGAAACGCTTTGATCGTCGAGCAGTTGTTTCGTTCGGTGGAGTAATCTGTTGCCGTGACACTATTTCATGGGATTTGTAGTCCTTGGCTGTGGAGAGAAAATTAACACACAATTTACATTTGACAGACACGATATAATTTTCTCAAAATCTGAGCAAGAGGCTTTTTTTACATATCTCATGACTGATTACGTAAGGAACAGAAATAGTTTTCTTAATAATTAAAATAGAACACATACCATCATCTGAACCCACTGATTCTGCCTCCAGCTTCATGTCGATTATCTTGCCCGATGTGTACACATTGAAGGGGTGTAGAATCCTCTCGTAGTGCGCTTTTAGTGTAGCTCCAACACTCTTACTCGATGGGTACGACATTCGATTGGCAACCTTTGCCCACTTTCTCTCCTTGGTTGTCATTTCCATGCCGCCCTCCTCCTGTACAACACGGTGCAGAGTGTACAGATCCAATGCCTTCCTCTCGACCATTGGAATTTTCAGTGACGAACCTTGAAGCTCCCAGAATTTGGCGATTTGATCAAGAAAATTCAACTTAACCCGTGTCTTCGCCTCCAACTCGTTCAATCTCTGCACACGCGGGGTGAACTTCAATTTGTCAACATCCACAGCGAATGGCGGACGCCATTCAGGTGGTGGCAGGATTTTTGCAATGCCACATTTCTCGGCGATTGGCCGAATCTTGCTAATGTAGGCGAGTGGATTCTTAAACTCATCTGTGGTCGGTCGGAATACCGGGCATTCACGTGGCGTATCAAAGTGGAACTCTTCGTTTTTATTTTGCGAAAACGTTGAAGACGAATGCGGTTGTGTATGCAAGGACTTACCGCGTGCAAATACTGTTTTTTTCTTAGCATCATCGCTCGATCCGTTGCCAGGTAGCGACGAGCTAGAATCGCTCGATGTTGACGTAGTACACATTCGCTCATTATTCTTCTTTTCACTTCCACTTGCAGATTGCGATGTTCTTGTCCGTAGACGTCTCTGTGGTGTTCCATTTGTTATTACACTACCACCGTTGCCACCAGAGGACAATTGAGAGCCCCCTACTGCTACTCCTGATGACGCTGACGAAGTTTCTGCTGCTGCTGCTTTGTTAATTTTAGTCGACATTTTTTTCATTGGAATTCTTTTTTCTATTTTCCGTATTTACTTTCAAAATTCTAATATTGTAGTTTTTCTACTTTTATTTGTTGTTATTATCAATCCACATAGCATCCACAAAACTATCTACCATCTTCTATGGCACATTTTTTGTGCAATATTGGTTTTATAACTTCGACGACAATCTGTGTGCATTTTTTTTACAACTTTTTCTTTAAAATTTAAGCAAATAAAACTCCTCTCGAATTAAAAAAAAATTATCACACTATTCTGGTTGAGTGAACGATAGACCGAGGGGGAAAATTCTAAAATTCACTTTAGGTAAGTTCCCGTCCAGTAATATGTTGTTTTTGGGGGCAACAATGATTTAAATTTTTTTTGTGCAATTACCTACTGATATTTCTTTTTTATTGAATTTTTTTTCTTTTGTTTAAGGGGCTCGCACGGCGGGCTGGAGATATGTACTATCGGTCAAGAGAGCCGATTACAAAGGTTTTCGTAAATTCACGTATTTTTCGCTGCACAATATTACATTTAAATGGCGACTATGTGTTTTACATTAATTTTTTGCTTATACGAGAGGATAAAAAAAAATTCACAATAAATTCACTCCTCCATTCTGGCGATACAACACCACAAGTAAAATAAAATAAAAAAAAACACTCAAACTTTTTTACAGCAAATTAGATTATGGCGCATGTTCCATGTAGGGTGCGTTCAGTGCTGGGTATTGCTACAGACGATGCTATAATTTTAGTACATGAAAGCTTTCCCATCGAAGATTTGTCGCACAGGGTGGTGCAATCAAAGTTGCTCGTTTTTTACCAAGTAAAAGCTTAGTTATTTTTGTAGAAGAAATATTAAATGAATCCTACAATTGCCGATTGTACAGTGCTTAGTTTCATTTCGAAATGCCCATCGGTTTGATAGTAACGTTAATGATTCAATTCATTCGAAATGTATCTACTTTCACCTGCCGACAGAAAAAAAAACTATTGACAGGTGCATTTTATAAGTAAAGATAACCTTAGGAATAGTTAGGGTGAGCAAAAATGAGCGCTCTCATTGTGAAATGTCAATAAAAACCATAAAAATAAATTAAGCCATTTATTGTTTGTTCTGCTTGCACATCCCTATAGTCTTCTTTGTGAGCCAACTGCCATCTGTTGAGAAGCTCTGCTTATATGATTATATATACCTATGTTAGTGCATTTTATAACCTTTATATTAATTTTTACTGGTAATGTTATGGCAAATAACCAGCTGATTGGATGCTGGAATGGGGATTTCCAATTTTAAAATGATCTCAACATTTTGGGAAATGATTAACGCAGTTGGAAAATTCCGATGGTGTTCTAATAAATAACCCAGAAGACAAAAGTGGTTCAACTAATGAGTTTGTCGCCAGTCAACGCACTTTAACTTTTAATAAAAGCTTAGTTGAATTTTTATGGCACAGGAAGTGTAAAACTTTAGATACAGTGGGATAAGAGCAACTGCATATGGGGATGATGTAGTGCTAATTGCTACGGGCAGATTCCTAAATACTGTCAGCGACATAGTACAGAGAGCTTAACTATTGGGCGAAACAATGTGACTTGCGGCTCAATCCTCAGAAAACCGAACTAGTTCCTACTGTTCACTAATAGGGCTGCCGACCATTGAGGGCACTACCTTTAACTGGGCGAACACAATGGTGAAGCTGTAGTGGGAGTAAAAAGTTGAAGTTGGCTGAACTTTGCGCTTCACCATACAATTCATACTACAGCATCAGCTTCGCATTGTGTTCGCGCTATAGGGCTTACGTGTATTTTAACTTTGCAAGCGCTGCCTACTTCCACTACAGCTTCGCCATTGTGTTCGGGCAGTAAGCTGTCCGAGAGTGCAAAATACCTAGGACTCATACTCGACAGGAAGCTTAACTGGAAGGTAAACATAAAAGAAATAGTGAAAATGGCATCAGTTGCCTTCTATAGGCTGCAGTAGATTCTTCGGGAAGAACTGGACATCCAGACCACGAATAACACTGTGGATGACCTCTGCGATAGTTAGAACCATATCTACTAACATACGGGGGATTGGTCTGGTGGCAAGCTGCCGCTAAAATCAGCAACCTTAATGTAATGACCAAAGTACAGAGAATAGCATGCACTGGAACAACCAGCACGATGAGAACAACGCGAACAGCGGGATTGGAAACAATTCTTAACCTTCTGCCTTTAGATCTCTACATGCAGGAGGCTGCAGCAAAGAGCGCTATCAGAATAAGCCAGTCAAAGTACTGGAGGCAGAATGCATATGGACACTCCAAGATATTTAGCAACTATCTTAGTGGTAATGTCAATTCATGTCCCATACTTGGATTTCGAAAGACCCTTCTCGTGGGCCTTGCCAAGCAGAGAACAGTGGGAGAATAACGAAGTATCCAACGAATTTTAGTCCAACTACAGTCTACACCGATGGGTCAAAAATGCAAATAGGTATAGGAGCGGGTTGCTTCTCCCATATCCCAGCAGGGTTTTCCAAGCTGAGGTTCTAGTAGTGACAAAGGCCGCCCGAGAGGATATCACAATTTACAGCTGCTACGCAAGTAACATCTAAGCTTGTGAAATGTTGCCGCGAAGAACTTAAGGTTCTTGGCACGCAGCACAACGTAAAACTCTGCTGGGTCCCTGGTCACAGCGGAATACCAGGCAATGAAGCCGCGGATGAATTGGCCAGAAAATGCTCAGCCCTAGACAGATACCTCTACTCTGTAACCTCAAGGCCAAAATTTAAAAAAAAAAATTATCTGAAGCTAATAGCAGGTGGAAATCAGTAACTACCTGTGAAATATGAAGTTCTGGCCAGAATATGTTAGGAAAAACCAGAAAGCTTCTACAAAATGATAGGAAATCGCTGCCCACAAAACGCTAAGATATCACACACAAAAGTACGACTTAGCGATGATGACATATGCAGGGGATGCGGTGATGAAGAGGCTCCTGAGGATACGGTCCATATCCTCTCTTACGGCCCAAATTTCTGCCAACTTAGAAACAGAACCCTGGGCAAATTTTTCTTCGAACATATCGACGAACTATCTGACAGATCACCGTCAGGTCCGGATGGTTGGAATCAAGGCATTGATACTATGAGTGGGAACACATAATTGGTTCACATGAACCTAAGTGTGATGAGGATATAATCGTCAGCCTGCTTACTTATTAATCTAACCAAAATTCATAGATTCTTATATAAACTCAGAATTTCAAAGCCTATTTACATAACATATGTTACATAATGTATGTATGTACACACGTACGAGTAACCTATTTCGAATTAAAGTGTGGCTACCGGAAACAAAAACATATTTAAAGCACAAATTTGCATAACAAACAAATTTAATTCACATTCGCATTCAAGTCCTAAGGCAAAGGCACAATCGAGAAGATGGAAACTACATAGTAACAGATGCAGATGTCAGCACATGTCCGCAAAATGCAATTAGTAAAATATTCTAATGAGCTCATTTGACTAATATTTTTCTTATCTCGACGTTTCCGTTAAAGGTAATAAATCATTAGCTGTTGATCTGCTTCCATTTTCTAAATAAATTCGTATAAAAAGGAACACAGTTTACTGGGTAAATTCAAATTCAAAATGAAGGTTCTCTTAACTATTTCTCTGCTGATCTGTGCCTTAGTATTGTCGCATGTTTGCGCTCAAGCTGATGATGCAACACAAGAAGGCCCTAAGGAGAAATTAGCATTCCGCGATATTCAGCTGAATGACGGGCAACCCAAGGTTGTTGGTAAGTTATAAAATGTTCGGCTTTTTTTTGAAAATAATTTCCAACATTTCTTTTTTGCGCAGATCCTTGCAATTACAATCCTAACGGACATTCTAGCTGTGCATCAGCGTGCTATACTTACGGCTATTACTATGGTGGCTTTTGCTATGGATACGATTGCTATTGCTATGTGTAGAACAATTATTGTCAAAACGTAGGTATTCAGCGGACTTAAATAAAATAACTTGACCAGAGTTTTACTTTGTCTTTTTCTACCTTTGATATCGGCCAAGATAAGCTAAACAATTGCGTTCTTATTTTTACAAAGTCAATGACAGACAATTACTTCAACCTTGGTTGCAATCAAAAATGAAAAAAAAAAAAAAACAATCAACTGCACTCAACGTTCGATATGTTGGAATAAATGGGATTACAGCCTAAGCTAGAACATTGAAGCCGGTTGTAAATCATTTCTTTTAAGCCCTGATAAGATGGCTTAGTAGGTCTGGTGGAAAATCTGAACAAGGCTATTCGCGTCATAATAAATTTCACTCAAGTGCTTTCTGCCGGTATGTTTTACTGTCCACTCCAAAATGTTAAGTCGCTCAGTATCTTTCTTTTTTTTTTTCAAAATGAAGTCATTGCTAACACAGCGTTCTCCTATATAAGCCGTTAATTTGGCGTTTAGTCGATAGTCTTTCACGTCTTTCGCCATGTTCCGTTTGGTTGTTCTGTCTTGCCTATTGGCATTCGCTCAAAGTGGTAGGTTATTGTCAAAACCTATGCCCGATGGCCGTATTGTTGGAGGTGTTGAAATCGATATAAAGGATGCGCCACACCAGATATCATTGCAGCGCTACGGAAGTCACAGTTGTGGAGGATCCTTGATCGCAGCGAACCTTGTACTCACCGCTGCGCATTGCACGAGTGGAGCAAGTGCTTCCTCCTTAAAGGTACGCATTGGCTCATCGAAGTCTGCCAGTGGCGGTGTTCTCGTCGCTGTGAAGAAAATCAATCAACACGCCCAATACAATGCCAATACGATTGACTACGACTTCTCCATTCTTGAATTGGAAAGCTACGATTCAAAGAACCTGATTTCGGGTAATGTAAAATTGCCCAAGCAAGGAGAGGATGTGGCCGATGGAACCCCGCTACTTGTCTCTGGATGGGGCAACACACAGAACTCTCAGGAATCCCGTGCCAACCTACGTGCTGCTGTGGTACCCAAGGCCAACCAGGAATCTTGTAACGATTCGTACTACCGATATGGTGGTGTTACGGATCGCATGATTTGTGCCGGCCTAGAAAAGGGTGGAAAGGATGCCTGCCAGGGAGATTCCGGTGGTCCATTGATGAAGGACGATACCCTAGTCGGAGTTGTGTCATGGGGCTATGGATGCGCTGTGCCAAACTATCCAGGTGTTTACTCTCGTGTCGCATCGGTTCGCGATTGGATAAAGGAGATCAGCGGCGTTTAATGCGGGCGCACATTGTGAAATAAAATACCGTCAAGTTTAAATGCAAAATATGTTCGTTTTTCTATTGACCAATGTTGATGCAATCAGCTTTAGCTACGCTTTCAATATTCAGAAATCGTTTTCGTCTCGTTTTCCTCTGCTTTGTCTCTGATTGACCCTGTTTCATTGGATACATTCAATTGACCCAAAATCAAATGGCAAATATGACATCGTTGTCTATTGTATGTCCTGTGCGATGTCAACCTGTGTCGTACGAGTATGTGTACCACACATGGGTTCGGGCAAAGTTTACTCTGAATGTTTACAGAATCTCTTCGACTCCCCAATCCCCACTTCAGTATGAAATTTCCAAAAGCCCGATCGAATCACCTGGTCACCCGCCATTCAAAGTACACTTCCATGGTACGAGTGTGTTTGCTCAATGAGAGTGGCTTTAATAATAGAAAATGGATTTATTCTTTCATTGCAGCAAATCCTCTTTGGATCAGAGGGGGGAAAGTGTGTGTTGGCTGTTCTGACGATTTTCAGTTTGCAATGTGAGCCTGCCTGTCCTAATGGGGAACGATATTCGGAAATATGACAGGAAGGAACTACATACATGTCTGGGTCAGTTATTTTAAACAAACAAAATCAGGATATGCAATTGGTAGAGGGTACAATTCGATGCGAATAAATGCGACAGGACTAGACGTCCTTATTGTTGTTTTATTCGCATAAGATTGGTTTCTACGGGTGGATTTTGATGATCACGTCCTGTTGTTTGTGATGTCTTACTGTGACTGTTCTTGGATGGTTAAGTATCAATTTGGAACTCATTTTCAAGAGAAAACGTTTACCGTCATCAGTAACTAGATTTCAGTTAAGATTATGTGTGTTCAATTTTATTTAACCAAAAAAGAGTCTGGAATCTGTTGGTTTTAAGTCTTTTTAACTGAATATTATTATTATTGTTGAAGGGTTAAGAGCTACAAGTCCTAGTCGAAGAAACATCCCTCTCGTCATTAATTCTATTGGAATAGGTTAGCGATAAATTCGCTCACACCTAGCCCAGGTGAGAATTCCATAGGTCACAGCACCTCCTCCAGACCAATTTCGCTGAGAAATACTATAAGTGGTAGATCCTCTGCTGTAATTTCATATTTACCAAAGACCTGAAACTCTTTTTGAGTTAATGTCCCACATTCCACCAGTATGTGCTCTAGAATTTCACTAGATTCACTGCTAAATCAGCATGAATCTTCATCTGAGAGACCTAGCTTCCAGAGATGTCCCTTGAGCTTACACTGCCCCGTCAGGAACGCAGTCAAGATGCGGAGTTTGTTCTTGTCCATGCTGATGCAAGTTTTGAATCTCTTCAAGTTGTAATTACTCAAAAGTGTCTTCGCCTGTCTTAGACTCTGAGTTTTTGTTCAGGACTTCGTCCTGTTTGCCCTCTCCAGTGATCGAAGCTCCTCTTTTATAGTGTGTTCCCCTATGCCGCAGAAGGGTTCAGGGCCCACGAAGGGCGTGGCAGCTGCTTTCCTGGCAAGTTTGTTCGCATCTTCATTACCTATTATCCCCAGATGTCAACTGATGTTATCAGTAGATGGTAACGCTGTTTCTTTGTGCTGGTCTATTTAGTTTATCTAGGCATTCCCAGACGATTCTAGATTTGATGATCTCGGCTTGGCTGTCTGACATTATTGCTATGTCGCGTCTACTGTAGCGTTTACCAAGATCGAGTTTGGCACATCTGTCGATAGTACAGAGTTCAGCTTAAAAAATTCTGGTGTAGCTGGCCATGCAGTTTTCAACTGATAGTTGCTCGTAATTTTTAATGACAATTTTTGTTTCAAATGGATACATTGGTTATATGATACCATACCTCTTGGGCATTGGATACGAGATATGATAACTGTATTAAAACACATGACCCGTACTAGTTAAAAAAAAACCGACAGTAGTGCAGATAAGTGTATGAGTATCTAGTAGATTTGTACGAGATATGCTTTTCCATCAACGGGACAAACAGGACCATACGGGCATTCATTTTTCTTCTGTTTTTCCTCCATACACTTACGAGTACGAGAGAAAAAACAACGGACATGAAAATATTATCACAAACAACAACAAAAAAGAAGCAAGAAGAAACCAAAAGAGAAAGAGACTCATCGAGTTAATTTTCTGGTCACGTATTCTTTTTAATCCTGACAAGAATATTCCTTCCATAAAATTCTGTGTTCGTTTTCGTACCCCACCCTCCTCATCTATTTTTTTCCGTGTTATCCTTCTGCTACCTATAAACAAACAAGTTGAACATAGTTCACTTCACATACCAACAGCGACTGACAGAATTGAATCAGGAAAAAAAGTAAAAAAAAAATTTGGAAAAATAAAAAACATCCTTGATTCCTTTTGTGTTTTCGGTATTTTAGTTATCCATATCATATCCCAAGTATCTATTTTTCTATTTGCAGATATCATCGGGATACAAGACCACCACCACATACTCTTATCTTGCGGTGGTAGCCTTGAGAGGGATTGGCATCAATTTCCAGCGGTTGCCTTTGGCTAACAAATTTAACGAAAATTGTTATCGCCGTCCAAAGCTATGTGCATATGTATTCGCAGTTTTAGGTATGAGTCTCGTGTTTGCTTGACATTTTCGTGTACCTATTCGAAACGGCACCCTGAAGAGTTGGGCGAGGGTTCAATGCAGAGTCATCTCTTCATGCATGCCTGAGCTTCCGGCATGACATGTTTCTATTCCCATTCATAGTGGTGACTACGTGCGGGGATACCTCAGGTATTTGCCTCTCTCTACATTTTCCTTTTATTTTGCTTACGCTATTTTTGAGAAGCTGGCGCGGTGTCATTGTTCTATATCTAAGCCCTAGAGATAGGATAAAATGTATCAGATTCCTGCGTTTAGGAAGACTCCAAAATTAACGGTGACATTTTGTCTACGTGCAGAAAAAAACAAAATATATTTTTAAGGGCTGCAACCCTAATACTTTGCATACTTTTATTCAAATTTGATAACAATAAGTAGGTAATACAAACCAGTATGTAGATGTATAGAGCAATTAAGAGCTGAAAATACAAACGCTTGGAAAAATAATCTATAGTCACACAAATAAACATGTTTGTTGAAATGTCGGGGACGATTTGAACTTTAAGACATACCACCGACCATTCTACGTAATGGGGTCTCTGAAAAATTGAAGGCTTATTCTTGTAGATAAGCTGCGAATATTTACAAATAAATGTCTTTATCTGAACTGAAATATGTTTGAATATGTACATACAGTACAGTTGATTCATCTTATTCAATATTTGTGTTGTACGTGTGTCTGTTTTTCTATTGACAAATGTAAACTCAGCGCTTGATTCACAAAGGTCGTGGAAACAAACTAAGGATTGTATGCTAAAATGGGTAGTTCTCAAAAACGTACAATTTTAGTAATTTATAAAAAAAAGAAACAACTCATAAACGTAAAAAACTTCCGCCTAACAAGTAAAAAGAAATAACTTACAGTGGACTCTCCCGAAGTCGAACTCTCTCTAAATCGAATTTCCCTCTAACTCGAATTTGTTCGCCATATTTTATTATTCCATTAAATTTTCCATACAAAAACCATTCTCTAAGTCAAACTCCCTCTAAGTAGAAACTCTCTCTAACCAGAATACATTCTCTCGATTATTGGCATCTTTTTTCACCCCTTAAGTCGAATTTTGTTTAGCATCCTATTCATATTCTTGGTACCTCCATAAAAAGATGAAGTTCAAAATTGTCTTTTTAAACTAGAGTAATTTAAAAAAAAAACAAGGATAACAAATTTTATTAAGTAATGTTTTTTTTTTGTTGTGGTGTTATTTAATTTTAAGGTCTGTTTGGTGTGCTGTTCGTGATCCAAATGGGACATCTGTCAAATAGTAAATAATTTGAAAAGTGGGGGAAAATCCTCTCAGAAACTTCTAATTACACAAGCAAAAATGAAGATTGACATTTCACGAATTGTCAGATGGCTGTTTGATAGATGTCCCGGGACTACTACATGGATGTGATGTAGCACGATTTCGTAGAAGGGGAAATTTTTTGACACTCTCATTTGGCTCTCTATTCTCTTGATTTTTGACAGGTTCAGTAAATTTACGTAAATTTACTGCACACCAAACAGACCTTTAAATAAGTAAGAAGATTTTTTTTTTTATTATTTTATATTTTTGTTTTGTTTTGATGAATTCATGAGTCCTTATTTTATTATTATTTTTTTAATGAAGCAAAAAGCTATATTTTTTGTTAACTTTTTGGTTAGTATATTAACCTTTTTTTTTTATTAAACAAACGTTTTAAAATAAAAAGAAATGTTTCTCTCTATTACTCGAATGTTTCCAAAACTCTCCCTAACTCGAACAAATCTTGGTATCCCGTAGAATTCGACTTAGGGAGAGTCGACTGTATGAATAAAAAGTTCTTATTCTTCGCCAGACTTTCCAAGAGCTGGAACTCGTTTCTCATTTGCTTGTGGAACATGTTCACTATTTGAGTCACAACTGCTGATGAAACAAGAACCGTGATCAACGTTTGGGCATGCCAGGGCCTGGTCCTTAGACTTTTAGATGTAAGTTAGTTTTAATTAGTTTTATTTAGTCTTAGTTAGATTTAAATTCTTAGTTATATAAGTAATACATCGAAGGAGGTTTTATAACAATTTCCTAAATTCATATGAAAAATTAATTTTCAAAAAGCACATAACACACATATAATAATTTATTTAAATCATCCACATACACAAAAAACAAAAAATAAAATAAGTATTGAGTGCCATTAAGGCTATAAAATTTAATAAAATAAAAAAGTTTTTAAGTTCATTTAGACTAAAAAAAATGTAATACCTATTGATTAAATAAAATAAATAAACGCTTGAAAAAAAGTGAACAACAGTTGCTTACTTTGATAGACAGACATATTTGATAATTTCTTTGAATTGATATCACTTAATGTCTTATTAAACACTTCGCATTAGAAAATAGAATAGAAATGTGTAGTTAAGCTTTTAATCCTATCGCAGATATTAAGCGTCCGAAGAGATTAAAAAAAGCTTAAAGTTTCTGCTTATCTAGTTTTTCCAGACATAAGATTTGTACTCCCTGATAAGTGAACTTGTTCAACATAGCGAGTATTAAATTCAGTTTTTTATGAAAGTAGGTACCTACTTTTGACATTTATTTTTCATAAATTGACAGGTCTACTGTTTGCATCCAAATTTGTATTCAAATTTGGCGGTAAAATTATAGGTTTGTTTGGTAACTTTTTGTAGTCAAATGGGCAAAACCTGTCAAATTGTTAAAGAAGTAGAAAATTCTCTTAGATAGTGGAAAATTGGCAAGAAAGATACCAAACGCGTTGAACCATAGGTCTATGTGGCAACTTTCTTGGGTTAACAAACACTCACTCATGTGATTTTCATGAAATTTTATGTAATTTTACGAAAAATAACAAGTTACCAAACAGACCTTGACACTGGTGACACATTTGCTTTTCAACTAATCCGAATTTATACGACAAAAACTGACAGATTGCTGTTTTGGCAGGTTTTACCCTTCTTCACCCGAAGAAAAAAGTGGTGTAATCTGTACAAATTCGCAACTTACCAAAAAAACCTTATCTCTGAGAGGAGCAAGTACACCAAAAAGCACAGGAACATGTCAAATAGAAAAGTCGAGCAAACGCCAGTAAAACACTTAATTTGACATTTGTATTCTTTTTTTCACAGAAATGAATTGTACTAACTTTTAAAAACGATTCCCTATTTTTTAATTTGGGCCACTGTAACCTCGATTATTATTTGTTACTCAATCACAATATGATAACGCTTTCGTCGTTGATTTGACAGTGAGTTGATTGATAAGGTTTTTTTTTTACACTTTCAGTAGCTTTATCTAATTTATCCGCACTATCTATCCGCAGATAATTTGGAGAAAACGCTGCCCGATGACTCATTGATCATTGTGCAAGCAGTTATTTCTGTTTTAATCGGTTTAACCATATCCGGTTGGCATTAGAACAATAAGAAAAAAGAAAAAAAAAATAGAGCTACCACACAGAGACACTTTGTTCAGTCTGATGAACGCAATAATATAAAAGGAAATACGCAAACATGGAAGTCTTGGGGAAAACCACGGGCGAAGGAAAATGTGGAATAATCAAGCTCCAAAATGAAGGCACTTCAAAAAATGACATCTCGTCGGAAATCAAACGAAGGATTACTCTTGCCAACCACTGTTTCTTTGGGCTAAGAAGGCAATTGAGTAGTAAAGTCCTTTCTCGATCGACTAAGGAGACACTATATAAGACCCTTATCATCCCAGTCTTGCTATATGGAGCTGAAGCATGGACTTTATCGAAAGCGGATGAAGATATCCTTGGTCGCTTCGAGAGAAAAATCCTTCGTAAGATATTCGGACCCGTTTGCGTTGACGGGTTCTGGAGGAGAAGATTCAACCACCAACTGTACGAGCTGTACAGCGACATCAACCTGGTCAAAAAACTGCACATTGCCAACTTGACGTGCGCAACTGGAAGCGGCTAGTTAAGGACCGGGCTAGCTGGAAGAGGTTGTTGGTTGAGGCCTTGGTTCACCCCGAACTGTAGCGCCACCTAAGTAAGTAAGTAAAATGAAGGCACATTCATTTGCGAACAGCAATTTATGTAGAACCAGAACCAAACAATAAAGAGAAACAACACACGATCATTAACATGCTATATGCAGCCGGAAATAACGATATAGGGTCATCCAACGAGAGGTGTCATTTTAAATCAATTGAAATAGTACTGCGATGTGCGGGGTCTGGTGGCTTAAATTATTCTTATGTCAACAGGATCTTATAAGCCTGTTAGGCAAGATCTTTGTGCAAAGTGGTTGCGGGTAGGCCCAATTCCTGTGATCGTCTCGAAATGGGCACACCTGGGTTTTCAGTAACACTCTCAGCTACGGCGGCGATATTTGCAGCTGACCTTGCCGGACGAATACGAATTGGAGTATTCACATTCCTTAGCTATCCGAGACGTTCAAATTTATTGATAAGATTTACTATAGTTGTAAGAAATGGCGTTGGAAAATGACCAAAAGCAGTTCGAACTTTACGAAATGTTTTCGCGATATTTTCGTAGTCATTTTTCACATTTAACAACCTCAATTTTTATTTATAGCCCCCTAGTTTTTAATTATCATAAGTCATTTAAAATTACACCTCTTGCTGGATGACCTTTTAAGGGACTCAAGTCAGTCAAGTCAGTGGCTGATGTGCAGGACGCAAGTAGTGTAAACGATAGGTAACATATGGACGAAAAGACATATGGAATGGAGACCAAGAGTGAGCTAAAGAAACAAAAGAAGACCACCATCGCCTTACTAGACGAATATCCGGAAACTGGATTCAAAACTGCAAGCAATGTAAAGATTTAGAAGAGGCCCCAATTTTGGACACAACACACAATAGGCTAAAAGTTGGCATTGAAATTAATGACCATCAGATTAACAAGTTTGAATATATCCACAGATAAGATTTTAATGAAGAGAGGTTATCTTAGCGGGTGTTTTTTCCAAGAATTTTTTTGTTGATGTTTATCAATTGAAAGTTTCCCAAATATCACGTGGACATACATACATATGTGCTCATCATTTATACACTATTCTATAAAACAAACAAGATGTAATTACCGTTATTGCACAGTCTATCATTTTCACACGCCTTCCGCAAAAAGATAAACAACAAAAAGAGAACAAACAAAAAAATCCTTTTTAACCTTCATAATATTATGTTCAGATATAATATAATGTATTCCATGAATAGTAATTTTGTGCACATGCAGATTCACATTTCTGAATATAAACACAAAGTAAACAAACCTATATCTTTGCATATGTATACCGAAAAATGCCAACGGTGAGATTATACAACACACATACATGTGTACGTGTGTACGTAGTTGCAAAGCCTTATCTCTTCATTGTACCTTATATAAAAATCCGAACCCAATTGTCGGTGACTAGTAATTCGCGCTAGATACTTTCCCCTGCAGGTCGTCGTGTGACAATAAGTGAATTTAAAAAAAATAATAAAAATGTTTGTTAAAACCGTCGCATCGTTTTTGATACTTGGATTCTTCTATGTACAATTAGGTAGAATTGGATAAACATATAAGTGGGATAAAAAGAAATAATTTTCAATATTTTCTTGTGCAACAAATAAAAGGTACATCATTGGACTGCTATAGCTGCTATTCACCAACTGGCTGTCTGAATCCTTCGGCAGTCACTTGCGATTCGGCCAATGCCAACGCTACAAGTTCACATTTATCAATTTATTTCACGCAAAACTTAACCAATTCAGTATCAACGAACTTTGATTGCTTCCATCATAATTACACCTCGAGTAAGTTACTCTTTTCAAAATGGTTTTATTCTGCAAAACAAAAATTCAAATACAGCTACAGTGAAACCTCTCTTAATGGGACCGGTGTCTTTGTCCGCTTATGAGAGCTGTCCATCGATAAGAATGCATTTTGTATGGGAAATTAGAAATTGGCTCCCCACAAAGGAAGGTGTCCGCTAATGAGAGATTTCACTGTAGTAGTCGAGTTTGTTAAGGTCACACTGTGCTTTTAAAATGAATTAAGTGAATAACGCCAATACCTAAAATTGAATTGGTAAGTGGAAGAACAGTAGGCTCATGAATACAGAAATAACTACATATTCAAAAGAAAAAGTATTTGTACTGTTCTAGTTATATACGGTGAACCAAAAAAAAATTTGCACAGCAACAGGATGCAATTATAAAATTGAATAAAATCACAACCCGTAATCAATGAAAGTACAAATGAAACAGTTTTACAAATAGTTTAAATTAATTTTTCAAAATATTTAGACACACAAAAAGAAAAAAAAGTAGATTTTAAAGCAAAAATATACATTTTAATATTTAGTATGGCTTGGCTTCCAAAACAGCTTGTAGCTTTCTATTCATAGACATAACTAATGTTTTGTTACATTGGGCGGTAAAAAGGCAGCAGTGGTGAGGTTGCTGTTCAGTTTACAAAAAAAATCTAACAAGCAGTAGATTTTACATGGTCCTTCGAGCCGGATGACCCGGCTAATTGCTGACAGCTATCCCCTCACCAGTGGTAAGGTTGCTGTTCAGTTTAATAAAATCTAACAAACAATAGATTTTACATTAGCTGGAGTTCTATAGTGAGTAATCGTACAGGACCAATACTGCCATTAAAAAAAAAGTGAATACAAGTGCAAGGTTAGTTCACATGTGGTCACCGTAGCGCAAGTGGTTAGTGCGTCGGACTACTGTGCCAGCGGTCTTGGGTTCGAATCCCGCCGCAAACACCTAAAAGTTTTTCACAGTGCCCACCTCTTTCGAATGTCTGACAAGCATCAAAGAGTATCATTTGTCACGATTGAGCTTCTCAACTCGCCGTTCGGAGTCGGCAAAAAACTGTAGGTCCCTTCCATTCGTGCAAAAATATAACACGCACACACAAATGGTTGCGAGAAGCAGGCCCAGGTTCACCTCGAGCTGTAGCGCCAACTAAGTATAAGTATTAGTTCACATCAACAACAATGAATGAATTGAACGATATAGAGTTGATTCAAATGCACATTGAGGATGAAGTCCATCGATTATGGAGCAACTTCAAAAAGTATCGAGAGTCCCGATACTCTGTGGAGTATCTCTCTAAAAGACTTGAGCTTTTGGAGCAGCACTGGTTTAACTTCCAACTAAATAACCGATATTTAGGAGACCTGAGTGAGGCATACCCGCTCCATGAGCACTTCACACGGAAGTATTCTAGTCAATTGATTTCCAAATCGGCGTCCATCAGACCCAAATATGTTGAATTTTGACTCGTCGCTGAAAATTACCGTGTTCTAGAACTGTAAACGTTGACGTGTATATATGGGAATATTCCAGGTGTTTCTTGCAGACAAAAGAGGCTTGTTTCGGGGCGTGCAGCCTCTCAAACATATAAAAACATAATAAAATCAGGAAAAGCGTCGATTATTAGGATAAGGGAAAAACTGTCCAAGTTTTTCTTTGGGTCTATAAAACTAAATTCTCGGTTGATTGTTTTATTTTAAAACATTAAATAATTTAGAAAAAAGGATATAAAATTATTTGGCTTAAAGAATTAAGCTTCATTTGCAGTTTATTTGACTTCAATATTCCAACAAATTGCCAGAATGCAGTCCAACATTTTTTTGGTTCACTGTACGCGGTTATTTCGCTGATTGGTAGGTGTACAAATGTTCCGTTCTTCTACTCACCGATTCAATTGTGTTCTGTTCTAGGTCATTTAAAAAAAAAAAAAAAACTAAACAGATCTACTAAATACGTATTTGTGTATCAAGACAATTAGAACTGTATGATTGATGATTTATTCTATTTTTATTTAGGTGCAAACAACATTACATACAAGGGATGCACCTATCGTACTATCGAGCCATGTCAATTGACCTTCAAGGAAGAACACCAGCAATTGAAAAGGGACAGTTGCTACAAGTGTAGTGGCAATCTGTGTAATCGCAACACCAACCCAGCGGGGACTTTCTCATCCAGCATGGTGACAATGTTTTCGTCCATAGTCGTTGTTGCAGTTTATAAAGCCTTGAAGATGTAAATACGTTTTCACTGTATAAGCATAAGTCTGTTAGAAGATAAGTTTTTTTTTTTTATTAAATAAATTCAAATTAAGCGCAATGGCATGCGATGACTGCCTTTTTTAACGGTATTCGATGACAGGGCAATCAAAACCTTGAACAGTTGCCGATACGATAGGAAAGTATTTAATTAAAATTTCTTCAATATTGGTTGCTATCGCCTATTTTTCCACTCGTTGAAGATAAGCAGTAGATGTTTCCAAAAAACGACGAATGACAGATCCTATCAAAGCACTAAAGCAAATTACATGTTTACGTTCTTATGCCATTCGGAATGTACCTACGTATATATGTACATTTACGTAACGCAATATGTACTCGAATGCTGTATGTAGTACGAGTACATCAGAAATATGTTTACAAAACTCATTATGTGGTTGTTGATTTAATTTTTAGTCTAGCGACTGTCAGCATCTGTGGTGGTGTTGAGCAGCTAGCTGCATGTGAATTCGAATGCGACATGACATATGTCTGTGTTTGCCAGGAAAGGGAACGCAGCAAGGAAGAGCATAGATTAAATTTGTCACACTAAAAGCATTCCTTCTTCTCTGTTACGATGCAGTTGGAGTATGCAGCAGGGACACTCAACGTAGCGCAAAGGAATGATATACGGCATGATATTTAGTCCGAGCCATCTAAGCACAAAAATTGGCTATGGAATGGGGTACTGTCGTTTTATTGCTCTAGATTTCGACTGGTATATTATGTTGTTGGGTGATTTTTGTTAATAAGCACATTCTTAAATTTATTGTGTTGATGAGCGGATAAGATTAGAGGTGGAACCCCGACCGATAAAGCCTCGAGTGGGTGCAAATGTTGATTATTACATTTATGGCTCTTACCTTTATTTACTAGAATTTGCTTTTATTAATCGCAATGATGATATCAACAAAAAAAAAAAACCGCTTATTTTTATTGATTTCCAAATACAGTATTTCAGAATTCTTACAATTTGAGGAACTGAGTCAGGCAGAAGTGAGTCAATATTTCTTTCCATATATTGCCCGATCCACAGGAAAGGAAACCCCTCAATTGTTCCAATTACAGAGATCAAGATAAAGATCTTATCTGCCATATTGTGTGAACGCCTGAAACATTTCATTAACAACCTAATTAGCCACTATCAGTGCGGTTTCAGGCCAGGGAAATCCACCATAGTCAAAATTCCCACACTTAGACAGATCCTGGAATAAACCCAAAAAGTCCAAATCGATACCCACCGCTTATGACAGCATCTCGAGAGATGAACTGTATAGAGCCATGTCTGGTTTTGACATCACTGCTAAACTCATCCATCTATGCAGGATGACGATGGAGAAAGCTCGCTGTTTCATCAATGTCGGTAATGACCTCACCGAGACCTTCGATGTCAAAAAAAGAATTCAGGCAACGACATGCGACTTTTCCAACATATTGCTTGAAAGAATTGTTCGAAACTCACAAGCCAACATACGAGGAAAGATCTTTGAAAAGTCCGCTCAAATACTTGCATACGCTGACTGATGACATTGACAGCGAGGTGTCAGCGGTGCGTTTGCGAGCATAGAAATGGAAGCGGCTAAAATGGGTTTAGCGGTAAACGAGGGCAAAACAAAGTATATGCTGTCAACGAAAAAGGACACTCAACATCGACTAATTAGACAGAACGTCACAATAGATAGCTACAACTTTGAGGTAGAAAAGGACTTTGTCTACCTTCGGGCTAAGAACGCAATTGAGTAGTAAAGCCCTTTCCCGATAGACTAAGGATGTTATATGGAGCTGAAGCATGGACTTTATCGAAAGCGGATGAAGATATCCTTGGTCACTTTGAGAGAAAAAAAGATATTCGGTCCCGTTTGCGTTGACGGGTTTTGGAGTAGAAGATTCAACCACGAACTATACGAGCTATACAGCGACATCGACCTGATCAGAAAACTGCGCATTGGGCGTTTTAGACATGTAGAGCGTATGGACATCAGTGCTCTGGCTCGGGGAATATTCGATTCTAACTCAGAGGGTCAGCGCAGCAGAGGAGCGCACACATGTAGAACAAGACCTCAACTAACTTGGAGTGCGCCACTGGAGGCAGTTAGCTAAGCACCGGACTTATCGGAAGGGGTTGTTGGTTGAGGCCTTAGTCCACCCCGGACTGTAGCGCCACCTACATAAGTAAGTAAGTATATTCTGATTTGGAAATACAAAACGAAAAGTAGAAACTTTTGTTAGCCCAAATTCATTTAGTTTGAAGACAGAAGACATTTCAAGTGCAATTTCGTAAAATAATTACCTTTTCCAGTCATTATTCCTTCATAAAAGGACCCACAAACTACTTTGAAAACTGCTCTCCACGTAGCGCAAAATCCTTTCTCTATTCTTAAACAAGAATTAAGATCCAACCAAATACAATGCACGGCTTCTTTTATCCATTCTTAAGTAAACTATGAATTATGTTCCATTGAATTTTGTGTGTTCCTTTTTTTTCGTTTGCACCTATACAACGAAAAGTTTTTCCTCTTCTTTCGTAACTTTTAGCATCTGGTTCACTAGTTTGTGGAGAGAGGCGTGAGGCAAACCATTGGCCTTAAGGTATGAAAAAATGTGTATATAGTGGAAGCGGGTTATCTCTTGGAACAACAATACGTTCGTCGAAGTTCACAACGAGTTCCACAATTTCTGCTATTGCCGTCTTTGTTCTAACCAAGAAATATTCCTATGTGCATATGTATATTGGGCTCTATTAACTTTTATGGTGTTAGAGCTGTACTCTCTGCCAAAGTTGGCCAAGTATACTGATTCGTACGTAATACATAATGAACGATATCATTGAAAGGGGGGAAGAGCGCATTCCAAGGATATAAATTCGGAAACCACAAGTTGCTAACATTCCATGTAGCAGCCATAAATCCGTATTCAATCGCGATTTAAATAAAATAAAGTGGTTCTTCGTGGAAAGCGTCGTCGTTGCCAGTACTTCCTTTGCAGTTGTAGCTGTAGATACTAGATACCAGTCACAAGCGATGCCCTTGCACTTGAGATTCAACAGGAGCAGAGCAGAACTGAAAGGGAGTTGAGCACACAACAAAAAGGAACACTTCTACTCGTACCAATGGTTTGCTATATTTATGTTTGTTGAACCCACTCCTGCCTTGGGTTTCCTCATTTATTTTGCTGCATTTTAGTGTGAAGACCGGCACCTCCACGCTGCACACCTGCTGAAGTTATGTCCTTGCACATTGTTCGTTGCTCATACGAAAGACCACAAAACCAAAACAACAAAATCCCTTTCGACAGGGGGTTCCGGAGAGATAATGACTATTCTAACCAGAGAAATGCGAATATTTGTGGCTGTGGTAGCCTTGAGAGGGATTGGCATCAATTTCCAGCGGTTGCCTTTGGCTAACAAATTTAACGAAAATTGTTATCGCCGTCCAAAGCTATGTGCATATGTATTCGCAGTTTTAGGTATGAGTCTCGTGTTTGCTTGACATTTTCGTGTACCTATTCGAAACGGCACCCTGAAGAGTTGGGCGAGGGTTCAATGCAGAGTCATCTCTTCATGCATGCCTGAGCTTCCGGCATGACATGTTTCTATTCCCATTCATAGTGGTGACTACGTGCGGGGATACCTCAGGTATTTGCCTCTCTCTACATTTTCCTTTTATTTTGCTTACGCTATTTTTGAGAAGCTGGCGCGGTGTCATTGTTCTATATCTAAGCCCTAGAGATAGGATAAAATGTATCAGATTCCTGCGTTTAGGAAGACTCCAAAATTAACGGTGACATTTTGTCTACGTGCAGAAAAAAACAAAATATATTTTTAAGGGCTGCAACCCTAATACTTTGCATACTTTTATTCAAATTTGATAACAATAAGTAGGTAATACAAACCAGTATGTAGATGTATAGAGCAATTAAGAGCTGAAAATACAAACGCTTGGAAAAATAATCTATAGTCACACAAATAAACATGTTTGTTGAAATGTCGGGGACGATTTGAACTTTAAGACATACCACCGACCATTCTACGTAATGGGGTCTCTGAAAAATTGAAGGCTTATTCTTGTAGATAAGCTGCGAATATTTACAAATAAATGTCTTTATCTGAACTGAAATATGTTTGAATATGTACATACAGTACAGTTGATTCATCTTATTCAATATTTGTGTTGTACGTGTGTCTGTTTTTCTATTGACAAATGTAAACTCAGCGCTTGATTCACAAAGGTCGTGGAAACAAACTAAGGATTGTATGCTAAAATGGGTAGTTCTCAAAAACGTACAATTTTAGTAATTTATAAAAAAAAGAAACAACTCATAAACGTAAAAAACTTCCGCCTAACAAGTAAAAAGAAATAACTTACAGTGGACTCTCCCGAAGTCGAACTCTCTCTAAATCGAATTTCCCTCTAACTCGAATTTGTTCGCCATATTTTATTATTCCATTAAATTTTCCATACAAAAACCATTCTCTAAGTCAAACTCCCTCTAAGTAGAAACTCTCTCTAACCAGAATACATTCTCTCGATTATTGGCATCTTTTTTCACCCCTTAAGTCGAATTTTGTTTAGCATCCTATTCATATTCTTGGTACCTCCATAAAAAGATGAAGTTCAAAATTGTCTTTTTAAACTAGAGTAATTTAAAAAAAAAACAAGGATAACAAATTTTATTAAGTAATGTTTTTTTTTTGTTGTGGTGTTATTTAATTTTAAGGTCTGTTTGGTGTGCTGTTCGTGATCCAAATGGGACATCTGTCAAATAGTAAATAATTTGAAAAGTGGGGGAAAATCCTCTCAGAAACTTCTAATTACACAAGCAAAAATGAAGATTGACATTTCACGAATTGTCAGATGGCTGTTTGATAGATGTCCCGGGACTACTACATGGATGTGATGTAGCACGATTTCGTAGAAGGGGAAATTTTTTGACACTCTCATTTGGCTCTCTATTCTCTTGATTTTTGACAGGTTCAGTAAATTTACGTAAATTTACTGCACACCAAACAGACCTTTAAATAAGTAAGAAGATTTTTTTTTTTATTATTTTATATTTTTGTTTTGTTTTGATGAATTCATGAGTCCTTATTTTATTATTATTTTTTTAATGAAGCAAAAAGCTATATTTTTTGTTAACTTTTTGGTTAGTATATTAACCTTTTTTTTTTATTAAACAAACGTTTTAAAATAAAAAGAAATGTTTCTCTCTATTACTCGAATGTTTCCAAAACTCTCCCTAACTCGAACAAATCTTGGTATCCCGTAGAATTCGACTTAGGGAGAGTCGACTGTATGAATAAAAAGTTCTTATTCTTCGCCAGACTTTCCAAGAGCTGGAACTCGTTTCTCATTTGCTTGTGGAACATGTTCACTATTTGAGTCACAACTGCTGATGAAACAAGAACCGTGATCAACGTTTGGGCATGCCAGGGCCTGGTCCTTAGACTTTTAGATGTAAGTTAGTTTTAATTAGTTTTATTTAGTCTTAGTTAGATTTAAATTCTTAGTTATATAAGTAATACATCGAAGGAGGTTTTATAACAATTTCCTAAATTCATATGAAAAATTAATTTTCAAAAAGCACATAACACACATATAATAATTTATTTAAATCATCCACATACACAAAAAACAAAAAATAAAATAAGTATTGAGTGCCATTAAGGCTATAAAATTTAATAAAATAAAAAAGTTTTTAAGTTCATTTAGACTAAAAAAAATGTAATACCTATTGATTAAATAAAATAAATAAACGCTTGAAAAAAAGTGAACAACAGTTGCTTACTTTGATAGACAGACATATTTGATAATTTCTTTGAATTGATATCACTTAATGTCTTATTAAACACTTCGCATTAGAAAATAGAATAGAAATGTGTAGTTAAGCTTTTAATCCTATCGCAGATATTAAGCGTCCGAAGAGATTAAAAAAAGCTTAAAGTTTCTGCTTATCTAGTTTTTCCAGACATAAGATTTGTACTCCCTGATAAGTGAACTTGTTCAACATAGCGAGTATTAAATTCAGTTTTTTATGAAAGTAGGTACCTACTTTTGACATTTATTTTTCATAAATTGACAGGTCTACTGTTTGCATCCAAATTTGTATTCAAATTTGGCGGTAAAATTATAGGTTTGTTTGGTAACTTTTTGTAGTCAAATGGGCAAAACCTGTCAAATTGTTAAAGAAGTAGAAAATTCTCTTAGATAGTGGAAAATTGGCAAGAAAGATACCAAACGCGTTGAACCATAGGTCTATGTGGCAACTTTCTTGGGTTAACAAACACTCACTCATGTGATTTTCATGAAATTTTATGTAATTTTACGAAAAATAACAAGTTACCAAACAGACCTTGACACTGGTGACACATTTGCTTTTCAACTAATCCGAATTTATACGACAAAAACTGACAGATTGCTGTTTTGGCAGGTTTTACCCTTCTTCACCCGAAGAAAAAAGTGGTGTAATCTGTACAAATTCGCAACTTACCAAAAAAACCTTATCTCTGAGAGGAGCAAGTACACCAAAAAGCACAGGAACATGTCAAATAGAAAAGTCGAGCAAACGCCAGTAAAACACTTAATTTGACATTTGTATTCTTTTTTTCACAGAAATGAATTGTACTAACTTTTAAAAACGATTCCCTATTTTTTAATTTGGGCCACTGTAACCTCGATTATTATTTGTTACTCAATCACAATATGATAACGCTTTCGTCGTTGATTTGACAGTGAGTTGATTGATAAGGTTTTTTTTTTACACTTTCAGTAGCTTTATCTAATTTATCCGCACTATCTATCCGCAGATAATTTGGAGAAAACGCTGCCCGATGACTCATTGATCATTGTGCAAGCAGTTATTTCTGTTTTAATCGGTTTAACCATATCCGGTTGGCATTAGAACAATAAGAAAAAAGAAAAAAAAAATAGAGCTACCACACAGAGACACTTTGTTCAGTCTGATGAACGCAATAATATAAAAGGAAATACGCAAACATGGAAGTCTTGGGGAAAACCACGGGCGAAGGAAAATGTGGAATAATCAAGCTCCAAAATGAAGGCACTTCAAAAAATGACATCTCGTCGGAAATCAAACGAAGGATTACTCTTGCCAACCACTGTTTCTTTGGGCTAAGAAGGCAATTGAGTAGTAAAGTCCTTTCTCGATCGACTAAGGAGACACTATATAAGACCCTTATCATCCCAGTCTTGCTATATGGAGCTGAAGCATGGACTTTATCGAAAGCGGATGAAGATATCCTTGGTCGCTTCGAGAGAAAAATCCTTCGTAAGATATTCGGACCCGTTTGCGTTGACGGGTTCTGGAGGAGAAGATTCAACCACCAACTGTACGAGCTGTACAGCGACATCAACCTGGTCAAAAAACTGCACATTGCCAACTTGACGTGCGCAACTGGAAGCGGCTAGTTAAGGACCGGGCTAGCTGGAAGAGGTTGTTGGTTGAGGCCTTGGTTCACCCCGAACTGTAGCGCCACCTAAGTAAGTAAGTAAAATGAAGGCACATTCATTTGCGAACAGCAATTTATGTAGAACCAGAACCAAACAATAAAGAGAAACAACACACGATCATTAACATGCTATATGCAGCCGGAAATAACGATATAGGGTCATCCAACGAGAGGTGTCATTTTAAATCAATTGAAATAGTACTGCGATGTGCGGGGTCTGGTGGCTTAAATTATTCTTATGTCAACAGGATCTTATAAGCCTGTTAGGCAAGATCTTTGTGCAAAGTGGTTGCGGGTAGGCCCAATTCCTGTGATCGTCTCGAAATGGGCACACCTGGGTTTTCAGTAACACTCTCAGCTACGGCGGCGATATTTGCAGCTGACCTTGCCGGACGAATACGAATTGGAGTATTCACATTCCTTAGCTATCCGAGACGTTCAAATTTATTGATAAGATTTACTATAGTTGTAAGAAATGGCGTTGGAAAATGACCAAAAGCAGTTCGAACTTTACGAAATGTTTTCGCGATATTTTCGTAGTCATTTTTCACATTTAACAACCTCAATTTTTATTTATAGCCCCCTAGTTTTTAATTATCATAAGTCATTTAAAATTACACCTCTTGCTGGATGACCTTTTAAGGGACTCAAGTCAGTCAAGTCAGTGGCTGATGTGCAGGACGCAAGTAGTGTAAACGATAGGTAACATATGGACGAAAAGACATATGGAATGGAGACCAAGAGTGAGCTAAAGAAACAAAAGAAGACCACCATCGCCTTACTAGACGAATATCCGGAAACTGGATTCAAAACTGCAAGCAATGTAAAGATTTAGAAGAGGCCCCAATTTTGGACACAACACACAATAGGCTAAAAGTTGGCATTGAAATTAATGACCATCAGATTAACAAGTTTGAATATATCCACAGATAAGATTTTAATGAAGAGAGGTTATCTTAGCGGGTGTTTTTTCCAAGAATTTTTTTGTTGATGTTTATCAATTGAAAGTTTCCCAAATATCACGTGGACATACATACATATGTGCTCATCATTTATACACTATTCTATAAAACAAACAAGATGTAATTACCGTTATTGCACAGTCTATCATTTTCACACGCCTTCCGCAAAAAGATAAACAACAAAAAGAGAACAAACAAAAAAATCCTTTTTAACCTTCATAATATTATGTTCAGATATAATATAATGTATTCCATGAATAGTAATTTTGTGCACATGCAGATTCACATTTCTGAATATAAACACAAAGTAAACAAACCTATATCTTTGCATATGTATACCGAAAAATGCCAACGGTGAGATTATACAACACACATACATGTGTACGTGTGTACGTAGTTGCAAAGCCTTATCTCTTCATTGTACCTTATATAAAAATCCGAACCCAATTGTCGGTGACTAGTAATTCGCGCTAGATACTTTCCCCTGCAGGTCGTCGTGTGACAATAAGTGAATTTAAAAAAAATAATAAAAATGTTTGTTAAAACCGTCGCATCGTTTTTGATACTTGGATTCTTCTATGTACAATTAGGTAGAATTGGATAAACATATAAGTGGGATAAAAAGAAATAATTTTCAATATTTTCTTGTGCAACAAATAAAAGGTACATCATTGGACTGCTATAGCTGCTATTCACCAACTGGCTGTCTGAATCCTTCGGCAGTCACTTGCGATTCGGCCAATGCCAACGCTACAAGTTCACATTTATCAATTTATTTCACGCAAAACTTAACCAATTCAGTATCAACGAACTTTGATTGCTTCCATCATAATTACACCTCGAGTAAGTTACTCTTTTCAAAATGGTTTTATTCTGCAAAACAAAAATTCAAATACAGCTACAGTGAAACCTCTCTTAATGGGACCGGTGTCTTTGTCCGCTTATGAGAGCTGTCCATCGATAAGAATGCATTTTGTATGGGAAATTAGAAATTGGCTCCCCACAAAGGAAGGTGTCCGCTAATGAGAGATTTCACTGTAGTAGTCGAGTTTGTTAAGGTCACACTGTGCTTTTAAAATGAATTAAGTGAATAACGCCAATACCTAAAATTGAATTGGTAAGTGGAAGAACAGTAGGCTCATGAATACAGAAATAACTACATATTCAAAAGAAAAAGTATTTGTACTGTTCTAGTTATATACGGTGAACCAAAAAAAAATTTGCACAGCAACAGGATGCAATTATAAAATTGAATAAAATCACAACCCGTAATCAATGAAAGTACAAATGAAACAGTTTTACAAATAGTTTAAATTAATTTTTCAAAATATTTAGACACACAAAAAGAAAAAAAAGTAGATTTTAAAGCAAAAATATACATTTTAATATTTAGTATGGCTTGGCTTCCAAAACAGCTTGTAGCTTTCTATTCATAGACATAACTAATGTTTTGTTACATTGGGCGGTAAAAAGGCAGCAGTGGTGAGGTTGCTGTTCAGTTTACAAAAAAAATCTAACAAGCAGTAGATTTTACATGGTCCTTCGAGCCGGATGACCCGGCTAATTGCTGACAGCTATCCCCTCACCAGTGGTAAGGTTGCTGTTCAGTTTAATAAAATCTAACAAACAATAGATTTTACATTAGCTGGAGTTCTATAGTGAGTAATCGTACAGGACCAATACTGCCATTAAAAAAAAAGTGAATACAAGTGCAAGGTTAGTTCACATGTGGTCACCGTAGCGCAAGTGGTTAGTGCGTCGGACTACTGTGCCAGCGGTCTTGGGTTCGAATCCCGCCGCAAACACCTAAAAGTTTTTCACAGTGCCCACCTCTTTCGAATGTCTGACAAGCATCAAAGAGTATCATTTGTCACGATTGAGCTTCTCAACTCGCCGTTCGGAGTCGGCAAAAAACTGTAGGTCCCTTCCATTCGTGCAAAAATATAACACGCACACACAAATGGTTGCGAGAAGCAGGCCCAGGTTCACCTCGAGCTGTAGCGCCAACTAAGTATAAGTATTAGTTCACATCAACAACAATGAATGAATTGAACGATATAGAGTTGATTCAAATGCACATTGAGGATGAAGTCCATCGATTATGGAGCAACTTCAAAAAGTATCGAGAGTCCCGATACTCTGTGGAGTATCTCTCTAAAAGACTTGAGCTTTTGGAGCAGCACTGGTTTAACTTCCAACTAAATAACCGATATTTAGGAGACCTGAGTGAGGCATACCCGCTCCATGAGCACTTCACACGGAAGTATTCTAGTCAATTGATTTCCAAATCGGCGTCCATCAGACCCAAATATGTTGAATTTTGACTCGTCGCTGAAAATTACCGTGTTCTAGAACTGTAAACGTTGACGTGTATATATGGGAATATTCCAGGTGTTTCTTGCAGACAAAAGAGGCTTGTTTCGGGGCGTGCAGCCTCTCAAACATATAAAAACATAATAAAATCAGGAAAAGCGTCGATTATTAGGATAAGGGAAAAACTGTCCAAGTTTTTCTTTGGGTCTATAAAACTAAATTCTCGGTTGATTGTTTTATTTTAAAACATTAAATAATTTAGAAAAAAGGATATAAAATTATTTGGCTTAAAGAATTAAGCTTCATTTGCAGTTTATTTGACTTCAATATTCCAACAAATTGCCAGAATGCAGTCCAACATTTTTTTGGTTCACTGTACGCGGTTATTTCGCTGATTGGTAGGTGTACAAATGTTCCGTTCTTCTACTCACCGATTCAATTGTGTTCTGTTCTAGGTCATTTAAAAAAAAAAAAAAAACTAAACAGATCTACTAAATACGTATTTGTGTATCAAGACAATTAGAACTGTATGATTGATGATTTATTCTATTTTTATTTAGGTGCAAACAACATTACATACAAGGGATGCACCTATCGTACTATCGAGCCATGTCAATTGACCTTCAAGGAAGAACACCAGCAATTGAAAAGGGACAGTTGCTACAAGTGTAGTGGCAATCTGTGTAATCGCAACACCAACCCAGCGGGGACTTTCTCATCCAGCATGGTGACAATGTTTTCGTCCATAGTCGTTGTTGCAGTTTATAAAGCCTTGAAGATGTAAATACGTTTTCACTGTATAAGCATAAGTCTGTTAGAAGATAAGTTTTTTTTTTTTATTAAATAAATTCAAATTAAGCGCAATGGCATGCGATGACTGCCTTTTTTAACGGTATTCGATGACAGGGCAATCAAAACCTTGAACAGTTGCCGATACGATAGGAAAGTATTTAATTAAAATTTCTTCAATATTGGTTGCTATCGCCTATTTTTCCACTCGTTGAAGATAAGCAGTAGATGTTTCCAAAAAACGACGAATGACAGATCCTATCAAAGCACTAAAGCAAATTACATGTTTACGTTCTTATGCCATTCGGAATGTACCTACGTATATATGTACATTTACGTAACGCAATATGTACTCGAATGCTGTATGTAGTACGAGTACATCAGAAATATGTTTACAAAACTCATTATGTGGTTGTTGATTTAATTTTTAGTCTAGCGACTGTCAGCATCTGTGGTGGTGTTGAGCAGCTAGCTGCATGTGAATTCGAATGCGACATGACATATGTCTGTGTTTGCCAGGAAAGGGAACGCAGCAAGGAAGAGCATAGATTAAATTTGTCACACTAAAAGCATTCCTTCTTCTCTGTTACGATGCAGTTGGAGTATGCAGCAGGGACACTCAACGTAGCGCAAAGGAATGATATACGGCATGATATTTAGTCCGAGCCATCTAAGCACAAAAATTGGCTATGGAATGGGGTACTGTCGTTTTATTGCTCTAGATTTCGACTGGTATATTATGTTGTTGGGTGATTTTTGTTAATAAGCACATTCTTAAATTTATTGTGTTGATGAGCGGATAAGATTAGAGGTGGAACCCCGACCGATAAAGCCTCGAGTGGGTGCAAATGTTGATTATTACATTTATGGCTCTTACCTTTATTTACTAGAATTTGCTTTTATTAATCGCAATGATGATATCAACAAAAAAAAAAAACCGCTTATTTTTATTGATTTCCAAATACAGTATTTCAGAATTCTTACAATTTGAGGAACTGAGTCAGGCAGAAGTGAGTCAATATTTCTTTCCATATATTGCCCGATCCACAGGAAAGGAAACCCCTCAATTGTTCCAATTACAGAGATCAAGATAAAGATCTTATCTGCCATATTGTGTGAACGCCTGAAACATTTCATTAACAACCTAATTAGCCACTATCAGTGCGGTTTCAGGCCAGGGAAATCCACCATAGTCAAAATTCCCACACTTAGACAGATCCTGGAATAAACCCAAAAAGTCCAAATCGATACCCACCGCTTATGACAGCATCTCGAGAGATGAACTGTATAGAGCCATGTCTGGTTTTGACATCACTGCTAAACTCATCCATCTATGCAGGATGACGATGGAGAAAGCTCGCTGTTTCATCAATGTCGGTAATGACCTCACCGAGACCTTCGATGTCAAAAAAAGAATTCAGGCAACGACATGCGACTTTTCCAACATATTGCTTGAAAGAATTGTTCGAAACTCACAAGCCAACATACGAGGAAAGATCTTTGAAAAGTCCGCTCAAATACTTGCATACGCTGACTGATGACATTGACAGCGAGGTGTCAGCGGTGCGTTTGCGAGCATAGAAATGGAAGCGGCTAAAATGGGTTTAGCGGTAAACGAGGGCAAAACAAAGTATATGCTGTCAACGAAAAAGGACACTCAACATCGACTAATTAGACAGAACGTCACAATAGATAGCTACAACTTTGAGGTAGAAAAGGACTTTGTCTACCTTCGGGCTAAGAACGCAATTGAGTAGTAAAGCCCTTTCCCGATAGACTAAGGATGTTATATGGAGCTGAAGCATGGACTTTATCGAAAGCGGATGAAGATATCCTTGGTCACTTTGAGAGAAAAAAAGATATTCGGTCCCGTTTGCGTTGACGGGTTTTGGAGTAGAAGATTCAACCACGAACTATACGAGCTATACAGCGACATCGACCTGATCAGAAAACTGCGCATTGGGCGTTTTAGACATGTAGAGCGTATGGACATCAGTGCTCTGGCTCGGGGAATATTCGATTCTAACTCAGAGGGTCAGCGCAGCAGAGGAGCGCACACATGTAGAACAAGACCTCAACTAACTTGGAGTGCGCCACTGGAGGCAGTTAGCTAAGCACCGGACTTATCGGAAGGGGTTGTTGGTTGAGGCCTTAGTCCACCCCGGACTGTAGCGCCACCTACATAAGTAAGTAAGTATATTCTGATTTGGAAATACAAAACGAAAAGTAGAAACTTTTGTTAGCCCAAATTCATTTAGTTTGAAGACAGAAGACATTTCAAGTGCAATTTCGTAAAATAATTACCTTTTCCAGTCATTATTCCTTCATAAAAGGACCCACAAACTACTTTGAAAACTGCTCTCCACGTAGCGCAAAATCCTTTCTCTATTCTTAAACAAGAATTAAGATCCAACCAAATACAATGCACGGCTTCTTTTATCCATTCTTAAGTAAACTATGAATTATGTTCCATTGAATTTTGTGTGTTCCTTTTTTTTCGTTTGCACCTATACAACGAAAAGTTTTTCCTCTTCTTTCGTAACTTTTAGCATCTGGTTCACTAGTTTGTGGAGAGAGGCGTGAGGCAAACCATTGGCCTTAAGGTATGAAAAAATGTGTATATAGTGGAAGCGGGTTATCTCTTGGAACAACAATACGTTCGTCGAAGTTCACAACGAGTTCCACAATTTCTGCTATTGCCGTCTTTGTTCTAACCAAGAAATATTCCTATGTGCATATGTATATTGGGCTCTATTAACTTTTATGGTGTTAGAGCTGTACTCTCTGCCAAAGTTGGCCAAGTATACTGATTCGTACGTAATACATAATGAACGATATCATTGAAAGGGGGGAAGAGCGCATTCCAAGGATATAAATTCGGAAACCACAAGTTGCTAACATTCCATGTAGCAGCCATAAATCCGTATTCAATCGCGATTTAAATAAAATAAAGTGGTTCTTCGTGGAAAGCGTCGTCGTTGCCAGTACTTCCTTTGCAGTTGTAGCTGTAGATACTAGATACCAGTCACAAGCGATGCCCTTGCACTTGAGATTCAACAGGAGCAGAGCAGAACTGAAAGGGAGTTGAGCACACAACAAAAAGGAACACTTCTACTCGTACCAATGGTTTGCTATATTTATGTTTGTTGAACCCACTCCTGCCTTGGGTTTCCTCATTTATTTTGCTGCATTTTAGTGTGAAGACCGGCACCTCCACGCTGCACACCTGCTGAAGTTATGTCCTTGCACATTGTTCGTTGCTCATACGAAAGACCACAAAACCAAAACAACAAAATCCCTTTCGACAGGGGGTTCCGGAGAGATAATGACTATTCTAACCAGAGAAATGCGAATATTTGTGGCTGTGGTATTCATCTTTTCCACACCTTTGATTTGCGTGATAGTATCAAACAAGCACTAGGCAACAAATCTTTTTAGCTGTGTGGTGGTGGATGTCCTAGTTGACGACGGTAATGTAAATTTGATTCCATCCAACCCCACCGTTGTTGGTGAAGGATGCATTCGTGTAGACTTGACATTTGATAGGATTTCTGCATCAAATGAAAAGGAGATCAGTACCAGCCCTACCGCGAAGGATGTCAACTGGCTGAAGACAAATGGTTTTCAAATCGTCTACTCACTTCCCCTTGTGCAAAGAATATAAACAAACTTCCAAAAGAACAGAATTACAATTTAATTATGTCTTTGAAGTATCTTGACTTCAATTTGGTGATAGTTCCATCGTTACGTAAAGTTATGTGGTAATTTTTAATCGGCTTAGGTAATGAAAACGACAATCGACAAACTTGAAAACATACCATAAATATCCAGTTCCGGAAACGACTTAACTGGGGAAGAAAGAAAATAGGTAACCATGTCCTCATAGATAAAATCACAGAAGTATGAAAATGGCTGCTAAAAGGAATCAAAAATGGCTTTCCAGATCAAACGAAATGCCCCACTGTAAAATTACACTCCTGTCAGTCGAGTGTCAGTTATTTATTCAAACTTAAATTGTTAAAACACAAATTATAAATTAGTGTTGCCAGATACTACAACTCCTACTTGAAATATATTTTGTTTTAATTAAATGAAAAGCAAAACCTTGACGGGATCCTTTCAATCGCTGAAAAGTTGCAATTCGTCTCAATTACAGTAATTGGTAAACTTATTAAAAGATTGTCTATAATATGGCTCAGGAGATAACCAGCATTGATTCATTATTCCACTCATCATTCGAAAGTCAGGGTAAAAAAAATCAAGCGAAAACTACCACCACCAGCATTGTTAAATTATCCAAAGGACACCGATCCAGATGCAGGTTTATCCGATGGCAACATTTTTAATTGATGGCTTCGCCACTGTGTTCGTCCTGCGAAAAAGAGAAAAATACAGCTACCCCCCGAAGCGTGTTGAATCACGTGTCCTCTAAATAACCTGCATCGCAGTCCGAAAATGTCCAGCACCACCGCACAAGCGTACGCATGTGGATATACACGTGTACTGCTCCTGCAAATGATGATGATGATGATACCCAAAGATATCGCATCCACCACCGGCCGGCGGCGATGGTAATAATCAGGGTTTCGCGCGCAATAACTTCATTAAAAATAATTTCTCGTTCGCGTGCAAAGTGATAGCGCGCGCCAGTATGCAATGGATTTTTGACACTTTGACAGCCTTCCCGAGAATATTGACAGTGCTGATAATTTCATGCTTTATAGGTTAAAATAAAATTGGCCCATGGGATTCGAAGCGACCACGCACAGACTGAGAAATAACATTTTTTTTTTATTTTGACGAAAGACAAAGTTTCGAGACACACTTTTGAATACTTTGACAAGCAAACATTAAGTGGTACAAGTAAATCAGTTTTCGGCAGCATATTAAGCGGAAAAGTTGTGTGCGAATTTTCTCAGGCGTGCACTTGCATTTCTTGAGCAAGAAAACATTTTAATTGGATGCGAACGATGTTTTTTTTTCAGGCAATCACTTAAGGAACTCATCTGCTTCCCCCTTTTCCCAATCGAATGGAAACTGGGGGAGGTGCAGTCGCAGTGACACGTAAAAGGGAAAATTTCAAATCCAGAAACCGAAAATCGTTGCATACACTGATGTGCTCGTATTTGAAATAATTGATTTCACAAAATAATGTTTCTATACATTTTAATTAAACAAAGTAAATATTGTGAATGGAATGACTAATTAAGCATATTCTGGCGATGGCTTATTTGTTATTAAATTCTAAATTAAATTAAATCCTTGAACTTTTCCAACACCAAACTGAAAAGGTACACTTGGAAAATCAGTTTTTTTTTTTTGAATCACCTTTTCTTGTTGAACTTTTAAACTTGTGTAACAAACAATGAATAAAAGAAAATGTAAACAGGGTGGTGTAGATTTTAATATGCAAATGGATTTTCCAAACAACGAAACAAGAACCCTCAACTATTTAGCGCCAGCCAAGCAAGCCATGTAAACCATTCAACATTTTCATCAACCTCATCATTCATCATCATCACGAGTGCGACTTTCACGGCGTGTAACTTTTTCCCTTCCTTTTGTTTGGGAAAAAATTTCAAAAAGAGGAAGAAAAGAAAAATTCAAAAATCTGTTAATAGAAATCCGTGCTATGTTCGTTTGCTCAGAGAAGAGGGCAAGATGAGTCCCCATTTAGCTGGACATAAGGCGAAGGATAATGCCAACAGTTCAGTTGACAGTGACAGAATGCAGCGAAATTTCCTTACGGATTGAAGATTTCCGCATCGATACAAGGACGCGACTACATTCAATCTTTTTTTCTTTTTTTCAAACTTGCACCTCAGTTTTTGTCATAATATATTCAATGTGCATACAAAATTGAAAGTGTCCTTTTTTTGTATTTTTTTTTTATGATGAATAATATCCTTAAACAAATGACATCACGTAAGTACACCATGATGGGATGCAAATTAGATGAGTCTATGCTGTGCTCGTGAGTGGAAGGTGTCAATAGGAACATTGTCACTGGGTGTGCTATGGAAATCAAATTTTACAGGCTTAAGCTGAGTAGGTTTCGCTTCTTTTTTTTGTGGAAACGCGAAATTTCGTTTAAAATTTAGAATAGCAAATGAGGAACATTTTTTCTATGTTTTATTGAAAAAGGTAAGGCGTAGCTTGAAGCCCAAGATATCAGTCAAAGGAGGGGTCCTTACCCTAGGATCTGCGAGATGATAATTGTTCTTATGCTAGTTTCTTTGAACTAGGTTAGGTTAGGTTAGGTTAGGTTAGAACGAGGTTATGAGCCTGAGCCATCACAAAACCCTGAGCATCATGGTGGGCCCATCGCGTTCCCCTGGAACCATCTATTGATGGTACCTAAACTAAAACATTTCCGTCTATACATTTGATTTCCCTGCAAATTTAACTGTGGCCAGTTTAGCCCGCCTCTTCCAATGTATCAAAAAAGTTACTCCCTAAAACTTTTTTGCGCGAACGAGCAATGTTATTTCATTCACAAAGGTTATATTCAACCTCCTCCGCTGAACCCAAGTCATTGCAGTATCTGCATTGGCCCGTATTAAAATATCCCATTTTTTTGCCATGCTTGGAATACTGGAAAGTCTGGAAAGTATTCCTATTAAAGTTTTGTACTTTGCCCAATTCAATCCAAGTATTACCTTGGTCTTTTTGTGATCTAAGGTCGCCCAAAGAGGCTTGGGCACCCTATGTCCCTCTATTCCTGACCATCTATTGCCTGCCATACTAATAACAGTATTCTCTACTTACGCCCTGATGCCGCATGATGGTGGTGCTAAGTTCACCATCTCGGCAGTTACAGGCAGTGCCCACCCCTTTCTTGGTAGCTTATTTGAGAGTTCATTACCATTTACACCAGAGTATCCTGGTACCCAAATTAGTTTAACCTTGTTATGTCTGCTTAGGGTATCGAGCGCAGAGCGACAACCTTCTACAAATGCCCATTTAACGATACACGATTCTAGTGCTCTGAGCGCGGCCTGACTGTCGAAGTAGATGGTGATATTATTATCTGATATCAGCTTCGTCACTAACAGCTCCGTCGCTCTCTGAACCGCCTAAACCGCCGCCTGAAAGACACTACAGTCGTCCGGAAGTCTCTTGAATAAATTCCAGAACCGGTACCATTGTCGGTTTTTGCCGTGTAGGCGCAATGCTGCCCCAACCTTCTCCTTCCGGGTACAATGCTTCGTACAGTCTATCGAAGTCCAAAAGAGGGAGAATGTCATCCGTTTTATAAAAATAAAAATATTTGGCTTCAGCAGTCCTAGGTACCAAGAACCAAGCCTCGTTTCGTTCATTTTATTGAAGTTGATAGTTTTAAGTTCACTAATGGTTAATGGCGAATTCTTTGAGCTATCAAGGCTTTAAATTAGGATCAATTATAGTATTTATCGTCCCAGTTTGTTTACATGGCACACAAAAGTATACGATTCAAAGTTCTACGCTTCACTAAGTGGACTAAGTCTGGTGAGTTTTTGAAGCAATTGATGTGCAATTGATGTACTAGTACTCAGTGCCTACTTCACCTTCACAATACGTGAGTACATTAAGTTGAATAGAAAAACTCACCGTGTCACCGCAGCCTGGAGTAACTTGGGACAGCAGAAGATGCACTTTTATATACCTACACAATGACTACGTGTACAGAACATCTTAAAATTTCTTCGCTTCGCTCTCTCAGTTGTAAACAGAAACTAATTACGAAACAATCTCTCAAAAGATTTAATTAGTTTCTCCCAAGGATCATGTTGTTAGCTTTGCAAACAAGTTGATAACGACAAGGCGCCGCTAGAGTGTGCCGTTCTTTCTACTGTACAAGTATATAGACAATTTTTCTCAAGCAATATTCTTAAGTAGTTTACGGTCTACCTATGGGAAAATCTCTTGCTTCACCTATCCACTCTTTATCACCATCGTACTCGTACCCATATCAGGTATGAGTTTAAAAACAAGTTGTGATGACGTTGACGACAAAAACTTCTCAATCCTCCACCGACTTCTGGTTCCGCTTTTCTTATACCACATATCTGTGGCATGCCGTCGCGTCGTCGTCTTCGTTGGGGTAATTTTCGACAATAATCTCCCACCCGGAGAGCGGCGATGATGTACATAGCTAAAGAAGTTTACTTCTGTCTAGTGTTACAAATTGCTTAATAAATGTGTACATGGAAATTTTACACCTGGGAGTGTGGGTGTACGTTGTCGTGACACAAAATCCTCAAAGGGATGATTTATGCGGATCCAGCAATGCCGTGCATAAATTGCATGGTGATTAGGTTATGGGTTATGAGTAATTTCTTTCGAAACTAATCCAAGGAGTAAGTTTTTACCCATTAGTCCTGGAATATGTGAAGTTTTCGAAAACTGGATACATGTATGCATACATACGTCCAGTCAATTTGACTGATGGACTGAGGGATACATCTGAATGTGCAGTTAAATGATAGATGTTGTGATTTGGCTTTGGCGCTTCCTGAACGGGATAGTGTGTGTCTTTCTGTCTTAACTAATTGGTATCCTTTGGGGCTCAGGTGGGATACTCTATCACCATTAGAGCAATTAAAGTTGTATGAACTCGTAGGAAAGATGAGTGGTGAACTCGTTTATAAAGGGTGATTTTTTAGCTGGTTTGGTTTTGGCAACACTGGTTTTGACAGCTGACGTGTGTTTAGTACCTTGTGTCACTGTCAAACAGCTTCAGTTTGGTTTGCAATTTAACCATGGATCGTCTTACAAATGAACAACGCTTGCAAATTATTGAATTTTACTATCAAAATTCGTGCTCGGTTCGAAATGTTCATCGCGCGCTGCTTCCATTTTATGATCGGCATTCTCGACCTTCTGAGCAGTCTATTCGGAAGATTGTGACCAAATTTCGCACCAAATTTACTTTGTTGGACATTAAACCACCAACACGTTTACGTACTGTGCGTAGTGAAGAAAATATTGCGGCCGTATCAGCTAGTGTGACAGAAGACCGCGAAATGTCGATTCGGCGCCGTTCCCAGCAGTTAGGCCTTTGTTACAGCACTACGTGGAAAATTTTGCGGAAGGATTTGGGCGTAAATCCTTTTAAGATACAGCTGGTGCAAGAACTAAAGCCAGCCGACCTACCACAACGCCGAATTTAATTTAATTAATTAATTTAACAGTTAATTTCACGTTTCGGGCCGGTCAATTGGCCGCCTAGATCGTGCGATTTGACACCATTAGATTATTTTGTGTGGGGGTATGTCAAGGCTAATGTCTATAGGGACAAGCCCGCTTCGATTGACGCACTGGAAGCCAACATCCATGCATTCATTCGTGAGATACCGGCCGATATGTGTGAAAGAGTATGCCAAAATTGGACTCAGCGGATGGGCTACCTGAGACGCAGCCGCGGTCAACATTTGCATGAAATTATCTTTAAACATTAAATTGCAAGGTTCAAACTATCGATTCAAATAAATATTTCATTCATTTTTTCGAATCACCTCTTAAAAAATCACCCTTTATAATGTTTTATTTTGGGTACGCACAATTCGGCATACGTAATCCGCAAATTCAGTTGGTAACTTTACCGACCAATTCGAAACAAAATAAGAATATTTTCAGAATGTTCACTTTCGAATTTTTGCCCTTAATTCCCTTTACAGTAAAGCAATGTTCAAATTGAAAGCTGCATTTGACATAAGACATTATAATTTCAACTCACAAGTAAAATTGCATCGACTACATCCAATTTAAGTAAATATTTATTTATTCTTGATTTTGGTTGAACAAGTTATGATTTATTTTATTCCTCTTTGCATTTTTTTTGTTTGAAAATGGAATTAAAACTTTTCATCTTTAAAAGTTTTTCGCGCAAATATTTTTGTCCAGTCCCTAACTACTCGTAACTCGAGATAGTTCAGGGCATAACTAGCCTTTACTCTACTTATGCGAAAAATTTCATTCCGAAGGGACATTTCAGTGTCCATCTGAAAAACTGCAAGCATGTTCCACACATTTTTTTTTTTTAAGGGACAACTTTCGCTTAGTGCCGCACTTTAAAATGAAGAAAAGTCCTATGCAGATAAAAGTTACAAAAAGAAAAAGAAAATGTCTAAGCCTACATGGCGGAGCCCCAATTTCTCCAGATTTTTTTATATATCGACATCCATGTCATGATGCAGAACTATGCAGTCCTGAAACGACGTGAAAAGGGACGGGCAAGAGAGGACATGGTTCCCAAAAGTGTATTTCGATAGCAATTCCACTACTAGGAGTTTTTCTTGTGCGGTAATAACATCCGACAACTGAACTGGCACGATTAGTTAGGAGTGTAAAATCGAGCAACACACACACAGCAGCTGAGCCAAAACGCAAGGAAAATTGGAAAATTTAATTAGAAAACTTTTGCCGATATAGAATAGAGGGAGAGAGAGAGCGTGTATGCATCGGAATGATCCTTTTGCGGCCGGCGATTCGGTGGTCGAGTGTCGAACAAAAATACCCATTCTCTGTGGCTCTGGAGATTTTGTCTTTCCTCGCACATAGATACAGATTTGCAGAAAATATTTAATTTCCATTTTGTTTGTTTCTATGAATTAAAAAAAAGGCAAACAAAATCGTCCTTTTTGTCTCCATTTTGTTGGTTTCAGCATGCAGTTTGTAGTCAACGTCGTTACAAGTGAAAGTATCGCAAGAAGACAGACAGATTCGAAGTGGAACGCAGAGAGTTTCCTTATGAATGTATAATTTGAAGGGAATCGCAATGAAAAGTTTCAATGTTTTTCCGATTTCCTTTTTTTCTTGTTTTTGTTTTGGCAACGTTGTTTTAAGGCAGTTTGAAGTTCCAAGTTTGAAGTTCCAATGAGTAGTAAAATCTACTACATTTCTTTTTTCAATATAAATGCGAAAAAATATCATCGAAACTTGAACTTATGTTATGAATTTGAAGTTTTTTTTTGTTTTAAATAAACATATTGCGATTTTATCGGTTGTTTCCAAAGTACATATTTGAAAGGCTTATGAATTTTCAGATAGGGAAATTTCTGAGAAATAATAATTTACTATTTGCAGTCTGGATTTCCTCCTAAACATAGTTGCACTACTGCAATCATAAACGTGACTGATCGTGTCTGATGACAAGCGGTAGATAGTGATAAGCAGGGAACGGATTTTGTTGACTTTGCCTTTTTTGCCTTTTTTTACTCATATTTCCTTTTTTTGCATTTTTTACTGATATTGCCTTTTTTGCCTTTTTGGTACTATTTGTCAAAGTAGCTGTGCACGTTCTTCTTAAATATACGATTTATTCTTGCTCACACGAAAGAAATCTCAGTGTCCACACGTATGAGAGCAGGTTTTTCTCTTGTATGAACATGCACATAACTGCACGCGTCATTTGCACTAGCGCGCATAAAAAAAATCCCTACACACCAATACAACCTTAAATTCATTTGTATCAACTCAATATATTTATTTATTTATTCACTTACTTATTTATTTGCTTATTGCAAACATTCTTAATACTAAAAACTTAAACAATCTATAACTTAAACCTAAATTAAGAATTTAAGGCTAAACTTGATATTCTAGGAATGGGGCGTATTGGAGATGGAGTGGTAGTGTAGGGTATTTCTGAGAGAGGATCTGCTTAAATGGAAATTAAATGCGTTTGGAAGGAATTGGTGATGCGAAGCATTCGAGAAATCGGTTCATTATAACCATAATTGGTACGGTGATAATTCAGTCGGAAGAGGGGAATAGATCTAAGGTTACGTGGGTTAGTGCTAAGGCTGATCTTGTCGAGCAGTGCGGGGCAGTCGATATTTCCAGCTAATAACTGCTGAACAAAGAGTATATCGGCAATTTGACGGCGTTTTTCGAGAGACTGAATATTAATTAATTTAAGACGATCTGTATAAGGTGGTAAATTACATCTGTTGGGCCACGGAAGACCGCGTAATGCGAACCGGATGAATATACATGCGCTTCTTCTTGTGCCGTAAGTGCAATCTCAGGCATTCGCCGCAGTTTCATCTGACAAAAACCGTTCGACATCTGGGAAGTATTTTTTTTCGTAACTGTGCGCCTTCTAGATTCTAGATTCAAATTCTGTGACATTATACTGGTCATACTTAGTACTGGTCTGTTTTCTTGCTTGTCATTGAAAGTGAAAATGCCCCAAGACAGAGTTTGTGGTGAAATTGGATACAGATTTTTAGTCAACCCGAAAGACCGCATATTTAAGAGTTTACAAATTACAGGTGATTCCTAGTAGTTGTATGTATTTTAATTTGAGCACTTGATCTTAGTGTTAAAGACTTTAAACGGGCTCGAGGAGAAATAACAACAAGCTAAACGGCCAGAAGCTGAAGATGGAATGACAAAATTGTACGGATGAAAAAATTGTAACTCTAAATTGGACTCAAATATTAAAGTCAATGACGTGCCATCTCTTATCTTGGCTCCAGTAGGATCTGCCCAAGTTGTTAGGTCCTTTATTTCATTCAAGGCTTTCCTGAGAGATAATCGCAGGCGATTGTTACATACCAGAGAACTTCAAAATGTTATGGGTTGTAATGTTAATAATAATGCATAGAAACCTTTATTATTAAATGCCTTTTTTGCCTTTTTCTGCGGTATTATTTTGCCTTTTTTGGCTTTTTTTGGTCAACAAAATCCGAACCCTGGTGATAAGGTATCGATCCTTATCCTGATTGCTTGGGTACGGTAAGCCACAACGTTCTTTCTGCTAAGCTTCGAAGTCAATTTAATTTTTCGGTTTCGTCCACAAATTTGATACCCTTTTACTTAAGTGAAAGATATCACGCGGTTGTTGTTAAAAATTGCACACCAGACTTTCTTCCACTTAGTTCAGGCGTTCCCCAAGGCTCAATATTGGGTTTGCTATTCTTCTCCATGTACACGTCAACGATCTTCCTACATGCATTTTCAATTTCTCGATTGATATGTATGCTGATGATGTGCAGGTACGAAAGAGTTTTTCTTTGAGTCTTCTGGAAAACACTGCATGTGAATTAAATGAAAATGTGGATAGGATCTTAGGCTGGTCTCGAGCTAGGTATCTCCGTTTAAATCCTTCGAAGTCGAAATGTTTGGCTAATTCTAGGAAGCTGGTTGATACCTTATGTGTTCCAAGAATTTGTCTCAATGGCAGCCCTATTGAATTTGAAGACACCACAAAAAATCTTGGTATAACTTTTAACCGAACGCTTACTTGGAATAACCATATCAGACTGGCTCTAGGTAGGGTTTATGGAGGTCTATGCATGCTTTGGGCTTTGCAAGAAGTTACTCCTCTAAAAATAAGAATAATTCTTGCCAAAACGCTTCCTATTCCCATTATGATGTTCGGCTGTGAGATTTTAAGCAACTGCACAGGTGGAAACTTAATATGTATAACAGTATCACTCAAAATCGGTTTACGGCATCACTCTCGACAACCTGTTTAAGCTGGGGACATTGATCTTGTTCCATAATCTTATACTAATTTAATTAGTATTCAGACGTGCCAACCATCTTACCATTTTACGCCTTCAACTAGAACTTTGAACCTCATACTATATCGCTAGAATTTCTTGGTATCAGAGCAACAATTTTATATCCATGCGATACCGTCACAATACGCTGTTCAAAACCACCTCTTTCGAATGTCTGACAAGCAATCAAAGAGTATCATTTGTCACGAGAAGCTTCTCAACTCGCCACTCGGAGTCGGCAAAAAACTATAGGTCCCTTCCATTTCGTGGACAAATGGGTTCGTGAAGCTAGGCTTGGTTCTGTATAGGACTGTTGACGCCGTATATTTATTTATTTATTTTTTCTTAATATAATTTTTCACTGAAGCTTGCACTACGAAATGCGATATTGTATCTTACTGTGGAAGGCTATTAAATAAAGATTGAATTGTATTGAATTGAGTTGTCAATTTAATATGTACTCTCAAATCAAGAGTAGCAATTTTACGACTTCATAAAGCAAAGTAGTAGATTTTCCAAAAGAACATCAGATCAGATAGTTTTATCCTGTTACTTTTAAATTAATAAAAAAATGAATTCTACAATTCCTTTTCCCTAATTCGGCCATTTTAAATGCAAAGAAAAAAAAAAAACACAAATTGCAAATTATCCTTTCCCTTCAAAGCAGTCTTCAGAGATTCCCATAACTGATTAATCTACTAGGATCCCCTTAAACAATCAATGGTACTCTTACTTCGTTTCCTGCCACCGCGCCGCTACCTCGTCAAATTGTAATCGATATTGGAAGCCGAATGCCTGTGGGATTGAGGATGCAAAGTCTCCTCACCAGCAACAACAGCAGCAGCATTTAAAGCCACCACTTCATCCATCAGGATAATTCAATGCGATAAATGCGGCTTAAAGCTGAATATGCATTTCAGCCGATTATGGCTTTACAAACTTCATCTTGATATGAATTTGAGCAATCTTCTGGGGGATGGGTGGATTTCGTCCTTGCCATTGGAGTTTACAGCCTAATGGCTATGGTTGTTGAGATGATTTTATCTCTCTGCTATACACACCCACCACCACTTTGGTATATAGCAATCCAATGGAATAAGTAGAAACAAGAAAGGAGAAAACCCTTTTGTGTTATTATTTCATTTGGAATCGAGAACGAATATCGAAGAATAAGGCATCCGATCCGGTTCGATCCGATCAATTTGTTCGCTGAATTGCTTTAAGTCTGTAGCTGTTCGACGCTTTACTAACTTCCCATTGTCATTCAAGCGATTCCATCCATTCTTTGTCATCTGGCGCAGCGCAGTACAAAAGATGGATCAGGTATAACGAAGAAAACTGCATTTTACAATGGCGTATGTATGTATCTATATATTTTTTAAATTTTGAATTTATTGTCGAAAGGATATTTGTTTGGTTTTCCGCTTCACATCTCGCATTGTCATATTGGGGGAAATTTGTGGTGCATTTTAGTAGAACGTTTAGCAGAAGAATGGTGGAAAAACATGAGTGGATTAAATTTCACAGGATTACCTATTTTAAAGAGAAGGGAAAAGGATTACAAACATCATTTCATCCTGACCGAAGTAATTGATCTCCGCCCAGTTAACTTCTTAGTTTACGACACCCTGTATGTAGTCGCAACCTGCAAACAATCGAGTTAAATACATCATTCAAAATTCCCAGCCGACTAGCCTCCCCAATTCCCCTACCAACGGTATTTGTGTCAAAGTAAATGTCGTGTAAATTTTTTGGTACACATTAATTAATAAAATCTGATGCTGTTAAAACAAGAAATTAATAAAAAAAGGAAAACATTTCATCGTCCTTTCGCTTATTTATGCTGCGGCCAAAAAAAAAAAAAAACACGCACACACGCGGAGGCCAACCCCTATCCTGCGGCTATAAAGTACAATATAGTCCAAGGTAAGCCATGATTACTTTGAGCATACGAGTGCAACGCACTACAGGAGCAAGAACAGCTACAGGATTTCCATTCAAAACGATGCCCAGATAAGATTGCACCTAGGAATTTTGCAACACTCTTTGGTGTAGGGGTGGTGGTGGTTATGCTATTGGTCATGGTCAGACAAGACCGATTCCCATAGCCACATGTTGTTTGCTTTGTGTGTTATTCGTGCTTCGGGTGCTGTATTTAAATACATACGAGTACTCCCACTCACATGTCCACGGAAACACAATGTTTCACACTTACGTTGGAATTCTTTTTCTATTCTATCACTTGCTCCGGGCATGTGTGTGTGTGTGTGTGTATGGTGTGCACAATAAGGGTTAGTTACACTCAACCGAGTACGAGTACGAGCCCCACAAAGGACAAGATGGGGATATGATGATGATGACGACGGTGATTTACATGTTGAATTAACGAGTTTGCGTTAGCTTAAGTAGATTTGCACTTATTATTCAAAGTTTGTCTACGACGACGGACGGCGACGACGACGATGGAGAAAAACTTCCACAGCACTTTTCATACCTTTGTGCAGCAGTATTGCGTACACGAGGATTCGACACTCAAAAAGTCTTCCTCTCTCTTTCTCTGTGTATGTGTGTGTGAGGCTGTCCGGTTGTAGCAAGGATGAAATAAGGAAAGAGAAGATCTACGATAGACGACGCGACGCGACGGCCAGTTTGCTATTTTGCCACGGTATCCTTATCCTTGTTAGTTAGTTGTGAAGAGGAAGAAACTTGGCTGGCACAAAAAGGTTGACAATTAAGGAGATGAGAAATGCAGTTTGAAGTTTGAGTTCAATGGTGAAGTGAGTTAGTACCCTGCACTTGAGTGATGTTCTCACTAACAAGTTTTAGCACAAAAATGGTCCTTCACAGCGGCGATGGTGATATACAAATGGAATTGGTTTTGTTTTTGAGGGTGGAGCTTTTTGGTGAAATTGAAAAAAAGAAGCGACTTTACACAAGGGCAGGAATACTATTTGAATGAGTAAATGTTATGATTAACTGAAGTGCCGTCTTCTGGCTGTTGTGACACCCAATTAGCAAATTATTTTTGCTTATTATATGAGTAACTTGACACCTGACACCTTTTTGGATTATTGCCCACAATTTTTTTTTTTGTCAAATGATTCTGAACTTGTTACTAAAAAGGGTAGTCCAAGAGGCTGTGGGAAAAGTCACGGACAGCTTCCAGTTTTAAAAAATAAATGCTTTCCATCATATTTGATCCTGTCTCTTTCTAACATTCTACTTGACTTTGTCTTATAACAATTTCGACATAAGAAAATCATAGTTTGAAGTTTTGAGTGACTTCACAAAAATTAAGTCGTGCAAAAACTCACCACACGACAGACAGATACTTCTTCTATATAACTGCAATTAAAGAAGAGTTTGTGAAGTCTGTATAACTGCGTGCGATGCCGTGCAGATGGAGAAATAGAAAATCTGTCAACTTTGTGGCTACGGAAAATGTAGACTGTGGACTCCTGAGGCATTTAACTCTCATTGTAACTCTTTCGTTTCTCTAATGTTTACCATATACGTTGAGACAAGTACGAACTGAAGCTGCTGAAAAAATACTGGCATCTGTCACTTTCTATTTTTTGATATTTGAACTGGTGTCCATGCCTTGAAGGGCATTGTAAAATGTTCATAGATTTCACTGAATATTACAATCCTACTTGCCTGTCCTCGTAGTGCATTATATCACAAAGATTAGCTTATGTGCGGAGTATAAAAGGCGTCAATAGTCATTTTTATAGATCGGAAACATCTTAATCCTCCGCATATTTTGTGGAGTTAATGCTGCGAGGCAAAGATGCGAAACGGGGAAATAAAGTTCACCAGCGGACCTCTTAAAATCCTAATGGGTGCTTTGGTATAGGTTTGCGATGCATGGAAAAGCGGCTTTATTGTCAGGAGAGTTAGGTTAACCCTCATCCAGTATTTTGGGCAAATTAAGGCAAAAATACCTGGGAAGACACATCCTACCCGGGCTAACATCGCTCAGATCTATCGATTTCTCGAAGACACTGGAGTTTACACGACACACAGAGCGTTTTTCTTGAATTCACATGTTCCTTCCAACCTTTCCATTCCACTACACTAACCCTTTCACTAACACACACCCCAACCCCTTTTTTCTCAGCTCAGTTCCAGAGGGGAGCACAACGGGCCCGACTCGTGGCCTACGTGAAGAGGAGCAATCCTCACCCTCATTAACCAACCAAGCAACCAACCCAACGAACTTACCTTCGAGCCTCAGCTTTAAAAACATAAGCACTGTGATGATCAGTTGACAGATGGAAATCATACGGGAAGTGTTTATTCTTTTACTTACTTAGTTGGCGCTACAGTTCGAGGTGAACCTGAGCCGGCTTCTCGCAACCATTTGTGTGTGCGTGTTATATTTTTGCACGAATGGAATGGTTTATTCTTTTGGGAGTTCATTTTGTGTAGAATATTTGTTTTGATTTGTTTAAATTTATAAAGTGAAATTACAATTCGTCATTGCTAAATTGAGTTCGATTCTCTTTCTTTTGACACCTCATTTGTCAAGATTGGTTAAGTGTGAGAGCCGCAAATAGTACCTACATATATGATTGTTGAACCCTAGAAAAAAAAACACAAACTTGTTATTTCTGTTATTTATTCAATTATATCTATCATTATATAAGGCTAAATTTAATGTTTACATTTGTGTGTGTATGCTTTATTTATTTTCTCATCTTCGTTAAAATTGAAACGTTGTTTTATTATTTATTTACTTTTTTTGAAATAAACAATGAATGCAAATAATTCTTTGTTGTATAGGTATATTGTTTTAAATAAACTATTATATCAACAAGCTTCAAATTCCCTTGGTAAATAAATACGATCGATCCTCTATGGTTCATGTCACACTTCTGCTTAGAAATATGTTTTATTCAGATTTATATTTTACATTTGTTTTTTTTTTAAATTTATAATGTCTTATATAATTTTTTTTCTTTTAGTTTATTTCTTTGTTTCTTGAAGAACCCTGCATGATTTCTTTTTGTTTGTTTTAATAATTGAATTTATCCACTTTATGGTTTAAGTGAATTTAAACAATAACTATACACTAGTTTGGATATAAATTTATTTATGTACTGTATATATATAAATTGTTTTTTTATTTTTTGTATATACTATATTTTGGGATATGTTGAAGAGTTTCCTTTTTTTGCGTTTGGCGGAAGAGGGAGTTTGCTTCTTTTTTTTGTTTTGTTTAGAGCGATAACATCAAGTTAAGCATAATAAATGCAAGCAGTACGCGTGTTAGCCGATTAGATGACGTCTGTCCAGCCTTTAAGTCGTCCTCTCCTTGGGCCGGCCACCCGAAACTGGTCTTATCTAGGGAGGATGATTTTTGCTCAGATAAGCCAATGTCGTTTAGATTCGATTGGTATCTACTGTCTTTGGATGATGAAATGATTTCTTTTTTAGAGGTGAGAGTGGTGGGAAAGTTGATCCTAAGAAATTTAAAAAAAAACTTACTTTTATCCATACCATTACCAAGGTAATTCGATCTAGATGGGTCCTGATTTTGTCCATAATGATCCCATCGTGCCTCGGTTGTTTGCAATCCCGACGACACAGTTGTTGGTGGATATGATACTGCAATAGAGAGAGAAAAGTCCCAATTAAAATTAACCGATGCTGGTGATGGCCGGCGTGCCTCTGTGGAGGAATTCCATTGCGTAAAATTATGAAAATTTGATTATTGGTCTGGAAATGATGTAAAATGCTAATTAACGGGAAAATAATTGCATGCTCATTCGATGCAGATACAACCACATTTATCATAGTTTATCGCGGGTATATCGGCTTTGGTTTCTGAAACAAAAAATGGTAACTTTTCCAGAACTGATTGATGCCATTTGAGTGTCCCGCAGGACAAACATTATGTGTTTCGAAATAGTGTGTCCTTTATTTACTTTGCTGTGTTGTGTGGTAGTTCTGGTTGAGGTGGTGGCGTGTAATTGGCGTGGGAAATGAGTTAAAATGTTACCTGAATTAGTATCTACATAATATCCTTGGGAAATATTATATAATTAGAAATGCACACATGTCGCTTCCTTTGTGTGCTTAAAGCTCGTTTCGTGGAATTTGTAGGGACTAACAAAAGTTCGCTTAGTTGGTGTCTATTGAGAACAATATGTAAATATATAAATATGTAAGTTCCACCGACAACACAGGAACAAATTCGTTTTGGCATTCTCTTCGGATTTCGACGTCAATTCACGCCAGTCGTGGAACGCAGGAATGCCAAAATGCATACGGAATAAATGCACCATCTCTTGTTACTATTTCAAAGTGGTTTCGAAGATTCCAGACCGGCAATTTTTCTGTGGAGGGAAGGTCGGCTTAAATCCTCGACCGACAATATAAATGTGACCCTGGTGAATGCTAAAATTGACGATGATCCCAAGATGACACAGGAGATGATAGCGGATGAACTGGGCTTGAAGTGTCACAAATTTTAAATCATCATCTGAAATATTCGAGGAGGTCAGCTCGATGGGTTCCAAAAATGTTGAGTGGAGAGCAAAAAGAGGCTTGTGTTCGTTTTGCTCAATATTTCCTGGAAAGTTTAAAAATGGAGAGTCAATCTGCTTCAATAAGATCATTACTGGTGATGAATCTTGGCTTTATAAGTACTACACGAAAACCAAACAGCAGTCCATTATACGGAGCCCGGAAGGTGCAAATCCTCCAGTAAAGGCCAAACAACAAAAGTCAGCGACAAAAGTTATGATGTCGATGTAGTTCACCAGGGCGAAATGGTCGCCGTCATCCCGCTTAAAACTGGTCAGACAGTCACTGCTATCTGGTATGTATACTGAAACTTGAAAGCTTTTGAAAGCTTTTTTTTAATCTATAGATTTGAAAAAAGACACGTCTAATGTCGAAATGAAAAAGCTCACAAAATAGAATTTTGAAATCTGTTTTGAAAGATGGATCTATCGGCTGAAGGAATGTATTGAAATAAATGGGAATCATGTGGAGAAAATAAAAAAATGATGACGACTAAATAAAGTTAAAATTATTTTTGTGTTTTATTATTCAGTCAACCAAGCGAACTTTTGATAGTCCTAACGTATAAAATTTTTGAGTGCTTAAAATCGCATCTAATCCATCTGAATTTGGAATATTTAAAGATGGAACTAGCTAGCGAAACCTATCCAAAGATAAGTGAAAGGTACTGTAAATAAATCACTTAACCACTGAAATTGCTAACAAATTAGCATGTCCCAATTAATGAAGTCAAGGCTTTCTATAAAAGTGTCCTCCTTCATTGCTATTCAAATGAAAGGTTATTCGATCAAATTAGTTTATTAAAACTCCTAATTATGCATAGTTTAATGCTCACCAGCTCCTCACAGCACTGTCCGTTGTAATTTATGTCAAGTCAGTACAACTTTTGTTCTATGAAATGTCCTTGGAACAGAGACTTTGTTATCTCCCTGTTTTTTTTTTTTTGGTTGCTTTTTTCGTTTGCATAAGAAATTTTAAAATACCCCAAAGGCGGGAAGACGATAATTTAAAATAGGATATCAGATTCTCTTGTCTCTTCTACGAATATCCTTTTTCTTTTTATTATACCTTTTTTTATTTGATTTCTTTTCCCGCGACAAGATCGAAGATACTTTCCATTTTTTGCTACTCATTCAACTTGTCGCCCAGAGCGTTATTCACAAAAGGGAGAGGAGGGTTTGTGCTCCTATATAGCAGACAGGAAAGAAGTGTTCGTCACATTAAAATTCGTTTGTCGCACACAACGGCATGACATCCACACCCAGCAAATAGCAATAGAAAAGAATCGGAAAGAAGCATCTCAAAGTGGGACATCCAAAGTGATACAAGACAGGATAACAGCGTAAGTTGCGAAATCGAATACAGCCAATAAACGACAAGTCGCACATTAAACCTTTTGGCTGAAACATTACTCTGTTTGGTAGAAAAAAAGAGAGAAAGGAAGTGGAACAGCAAAAGATCCCAATAAAAGATACGAGTACGACAAAAGATAGGAACCGATGTAATACCCTTCAAGCGACATATTCCAACTTGACTTTTAATATTCATCTCGAGCGGGAACATATTACGTAATGACATCAATCTGCGCGGAATTTGAATAACACAAAACTGATGCATGTACGACTATGTAGGTGTGGGTTCGAAGGATCCTGGACACAAGGATTTCATCGATTAACTTATTTTTCTCTTGGATTTAATTTCCTTTCTCCATTTCAGGAGTGAACAGTCTCAGCTTTAATTACGATTCCGCCTTATAAATTGCTTGGCCATTACATCGGTACCACCTTTCAAGTTCCATTGAATTGTTTTTAGCTATTATTACGATGGCGACCGGGCAATGCTATCCACCAGCCATTCGGGTGAGATTTGCGCTCATAAAATCGAAGACTTAATTGCTCCATAAAGGAACAACAACCTCTGATGCATGAATGTCACGTGCTTAACTCTCCTTTCTGGTTAAGGAAACATTCCGCCGGGAAGGTGGTGAAACTTTTGTAATTTCTTTCCTTTTGACCCCATAGATAAGGTTGATGGCCGATGGAGTTGAAACCTTCCACCTGAGAACTAAGATATTCCAAAGTTAAATGAGTCGAATCTTAGTAATTACGTGACTTTTCTTTTGAGTGGATGCGGCGCGGCGGGGTGATATTCTTCTTTCTTTTTTGAGAGTTAAGCTCCGCAGTGATTCAAGTGCGCGATTTGACCAGTTAAAAAAAAAAATGATTTTTGGATATATATTCGTACGTGGCACAAAGAAAAAAAAAAAACAAAAAAAAACTTTGACTCCTAATGCCAGAACAATGATGACGGCTTCTGTGGATGGGGGGGTGGACATGGAGCGGTTAATCTCCAGATCTCAGCAACAAATCTTAACATCGACAACATCTGCAGTTAGTTTTGGATTCGTTTTTCGAAATATCCCCCCTCCCCACTCGTTCAGTTGGTCCGTTGAGTGTTGTAAATTAAAAGTTTTCACTCAGGACTCTTTCCGTTCGGCAAGGATTATGGTCGTACATTTCATGGCACTGGTACTGGTAGCTTGTATACCATTGTATTCCTTAGCGGGTGTTGTCGTCGTATGGTACGAGTACGTTTTTCGAATTTTCAACTTTCAACTGTGTGTCTTTTATTCGTTGGAAAATACACAAAAGCACATCCGAACACACACCGACATCACCACGCCGCGCCGTCGCTACGTCGTCAATCGCTTATTTAGTGTATTTATCAAGGATAATTGCCAATAAATCAATTGTGCCTCCCAATGTAACCAACACGAACAGTTATCAGTGTTTTGAAATCGCGTGCTTTTCATTTTCACACTCTCTGTCTAGGAAAATCAAGGGGAAAACCCTGAAGGTAATACACAAACACACATACATAGGTACAAGCCATGCAGTCATTTGGCATTGAAATTGAGTTAAGCCAACAGCATGCGGGTGCAGAGATGTTTCGTCCCTAAATCCCCAAAGCATTCAAACAGTTGATTTGCTGTGACGATAAGGAGTGTTGTTATCCTTTTTATGTTTTTTTTTTTGCCTCCACCAGCAGGAAGACGAAACCATGCTTTTCTTTTTCATGTGTGTATGTGTGTCGAATGGAAATACATTTTCTGTGCCACTTGACGGTTGGTCTATACACTTGACAGTTTAACTTTTTATGAGTTGTGAGAAATGTGAAATCACATCCCCAACAAACTACAATGGTCTCCTCCACCTGTTCATACCAAGAATCACCATGGAAATAATGCAAATGCCCCTCTCCCTTTGCCTTTTTGTGTCTGCAGCAATTATTTTATATGCATTGCACTAATTTTCAATTTGGATTTTGGCAATGCATGCGACAGGAAGGCACACATTATACAGTAATAATAATAATGAAATCACCCCTTAAAATGCGAAGGGAGCAGTGCCAGCCACCACAGCAGCTCAATTTAATTATTTACGACAACAGTTTCATGAATTTCATTAAAATCACTCACACTATACAACGAGCGAGAAAGGGATAAATAGACAGATTGTGTTGAGAAAAAGCGGGAAAGCATGTGAGAATTTATTTCCCATCATAAGGAAAATATTTTCATTGCTTGTCGTCGTCGAAACTAGTATAGTTATGTGCACACAAGCACACAGCCAGTGAAACATCCTTCACACGTCGTTCGGAAGGCGGAAAAGTGGTAGCTATTAACCCGTTGCTACTCGTACCATATTCTGCTATGTTCTATGATGACTGAATGAATGAATGAATAGACAGTGGGACGTGCAAGAAAGGCGACTAAATTTGATCGTTTTCGGGTGCAGAAATGCGACAAACATGAAAAAATGGAGGATTGTCGGTTTAAATGCCAATGGAGGCACAAATGCGACAGAGACTGTTAAAAGAGCTCAGACATCGACGGGGGGATACTTCCACTATGAAAACAAGTTCGTGGTATATTTTTTTTTTTACTAAAAAAACGCAGGAAATGTGCTTTCGCTTCAAATACCATAACTTTGACCTCCTTTCCTATTCTGTAGTTGTACTCCACCTTGCTAGCCACACTGTACATTCGTATGCGGAATTATGGCATCTTGCATGCAGCATACTCTGCACATCCATCCGCTTACTATTTGCGGATTTTGGAATTGTCTAACACGTCGGCAAACTAAATTGGAAAATTTAATAGTGAGACTAACCGCCCTTCTTTCCGGTGTCAACCGCCCACCAGCAACCCTCATCCTACACACAGCCAGCATACGTGCTTCCGCAGAATTATGATTATTACTGTTACCATGAAATTGTTTGCATCATGTAGGATATATTTTGTGCGGATGCGTTTAATTTAGTTATACATCTATCTGCGTGCCTGCTGGCTTCGTCCTTGGTGTTTACTCGTATGTTTAGTGGTCATATTGTGGCAGTATTATGGTTATACACTTACCATAAAGTCTGATGATTCCATCTGTTTCACCCCGTGGATTCTTTGCTACGCACTTGTAAATTCCATCATCGCCGCTGCTCACGCTCAGTATGGTCAGCTTCATGTGTGTCTTGTAAGCGGGTAATCCAACACTGGACTCAACTCTGTCGGCAAAAGAAAAGAAGGACGTTGATTCAATTTTCACAAAAAAAAAGGGATAACCGATAACGACTCACTTGTATTTGTGTGAGTCATGTATGATTGGTCCCTCGCCACGTGTCCAATAATTGAGAGATGTCGGATGGGCCTCGGTAAAGCATTCGATGGTCACGTTGTAACCTTCGGGAGCGCCAACAAGTTGATGTGGTATTAGCAGCATAGGTGGAACTGGGGGAAATAAATTAAATTACAATTAATTAGCAGAGAATGGATTGATATTCATAAACAGGTCAGGCAGTATGCGGTTGGATGGTGGCTTGGTCCCTTCGGAGACCGCATGTCCTGTTTTGTATTGTTTCAAACTAATTTTCATCTGTCTTTCTTTTGATGTGGAAACCTTTCACTGATTTTCTTTCAATGCGAAGAAAGAAAAGCTGGCTATCCAATCATTAACGATCCCCTGAACTAACCTTAAATACAAAGTTTATTTAACATAAATCTCGCTTAAGGACTACGAGTACCAATTGCTGGACCAACGGAAATCTCAAGTCAAGTTGAAGAATAATTTAAAAGTCAAACACTTTCGTTGTTGATCTTTTTTCTCTTCCTCAACTTGAAGTTCTTGTTCCTTAGAGAAAACTGGGAGTGGCAAACAAAAAAAAAATAAACAAAACAAGGAGCAATGAGAAAATCGTCCTTTAATACCGGTTCGTGCGTGTGGTTACGAGTCAAGTGCCCGGTTTGTTGGTTTTTTCGTTCCCCATTCCTTCAACTTTGGGTCAATTGCTTGCACTTGTTTTGACATCCTTAACGAGGATATAAAAATGAACAAGAACAAGACTGTGATGCTCATTTGATGAAATGCACTCGAGAAGAGAAAGAAAAAAGCTAAATATTTGCACTTGTGCGCTATTTTCATATCTGTCGTCAGCTCTTATTGTATCCTTCCGGCTGGGGATTTACTCTGGCGATAAATCCAAAGTAGTCTGATGAGTGTCCTTTTCTTTTTCTGTTTTTTTTTCTATACATAGATATTTCCGAAGCACAAATTAGCAAATTGAAGTGGGAAAAAATTGAAATGTTGAACTTCGAAGGGATAATGTGTTTTTTTCTTGTATTGTGTCCTTCCGAGTTACATTCAAGGAGTTCTGTTCTTTTCATCACCTAATTGGGTGAGCAGGTTTTTTTTGTCTTTTTTTGAAGGAGAGGATAAAGGTTGTCCGAACACGAGTACTTACTGCCAATTAATCTTTCATGAGGCTTGACACTTAGCGGCAGCAAATGGCTATTTGAGTTGGAAAAAGGCGTGCGACCAAGAATTAAACTTTCAGGAGCTCCTTAATGTGGTAATAACAATTAAAATAAATACGAAAAATATTACAAAACCAAGTGCGCGTTGTTAGCAACCAACCAAAACGTCATTTGCCCATTGCCCAGGACAAAAGGAGGAGATAACTTGGAGTAAAAATCAACTCAACTTAAAAAGACTACACACAATCATGACTATCTGTATCATATCAGGACACTGCTTTATAGGCAAGCATGCAACTAGACTTGGTATCATTTCAAATGACTTCTGCAGATGTTGCAGAAACGAAGAAGAGGAAGCCAGCCTAACACATCTCCTCTGATCATGCCCAGCTCTTGCTCGTAGTAGAAAACTACATTTAGGAGAATACTTCTTCAACGATTTTAGTGACCTAGTACAAGAAGACGTCAAAAGCCTTTTTCGCCTTATACAAAGCTCCAAATGGTTCTCATGTGTAGCGGGGTTAAATTATCCCCAAGATCATTGGTATCATAATGGGGGTCTATTGGCCTAAGTGTGCTGGTACTCGTTGCTGGCAGCCACTGCTACCTAACCTAAATTCGAGATGACTAGACAGACCGAATCCCTGTGTAAAGCACCAAGCTCTAGAGGATGCCAAAGGGCTTGAACAGTAGACAAAATCTCTGAAGAGCTTGAAGTTTACATGAATTACTCCGTAGATTTATTACAATTTACGACAATGAGGGCAAACTTATTTTTACATTTAATGAATGGAGAGGGTAAGCTAAAGACCCCTATTCGGTTAGTTGTACTCCCCTCGGTGCTGAACGTAATAGTGTTCTTGGTGCGTTGTGATCCCGATTGTGGGGATGATTATATTGATCGAGAATTCGGCTGGTGATTTTTTTTAAGCTTAACGATGCTACCAATTCCCATTTTCGGAAGATCCGTCAAAACTGTGGCGTGGCGCTTCCAAAACTTTAAGTTGTTGCCCCGCTGTTGTTAGGCAGTGGCAGAGAAATTGCCACAGGTCTTCTTTCTCCTCTTCGCAGATGGTACAGATTGCCGTATCGAAGAGGCCAAGTTTGGGTAGCTGCCCGTTGAGATTGAGTGCTCTGTTATGAGTTACACCATTAGTCCCAATTTCATTCTATTTAAACTTAGAGCACAATTGGTAAGTTTGTTGATTTGTCCGTCTACCATCTAGCACTACTCTCAGTATTTGTTGAATTTCTGGTAGATTCGTTTGTTTATGATTGTCTTTATAGTTACACTATGGTTTTTTTCAGGATTTAATTGCCACTTCCCTTGCAACTTCGTCAGTATATAGACTGTGTTTAGATTCACAAGGAGGTTAATGTTCATTCTATACCCCTTTACAAAAGAAGACTTTGATTCGGGGTTTTGGACGGCATCTTAACCTTTATGGTATCTTGCTTGTACGTAGTTTAGGTTAGATCATATGGTTTGGCACAGAGGATGCTTATTGCAACGTCACACTCAGATCAATGTGCATCCATGCCCTTGCTACGCTTCATGAAGCTGATAGCTTTATCGTCACCTCACTTAGTAAACACTATTCAATGGCTAACATAAAAGTTGCAATCGTTACATTCCATATTAATCGCTCCTGACATGTGATTCCTTGAATTGGTAAAAGGATAATACGTAAACACAACTTTCTCCTTTTTCCACTGAGCAAAAGTTCTGTGTCCACGGAAACTTTTCTTTTTCTCTGTGTCCCTCTTCGTCTGCTAATTTAAAATCACGAAACGTTCAATCACAGAAAACATCTGTTCGGAATACATAACCAAAAGAGGGAACAAATTTCGAAATCCAACTCCAACTTTGTACATTTGCAAGCAGCGAATACAAGTCACTGTTCACTGGTGTCCTGCCACTACTCCCGACTTCAGGAGAAATCAGTATTCTCTGTCGGTGCAGCAGCATATTTTCTCTGCAAACACGAAATGATATGAAAAATAAAAACCCAAGCATCCTTCGTCCTTCGTCCTTTCAGTGGACAATTCTCCTGATAAACTGTCTTTTTCCTGTGTGCAATACTCGTACACATGACACCGAGACAGGACCCTATTTGTGGATGATAATAAACATAAATAAGAATGCAAAGAATTATAAGTAAAGCAAAATAAAAAAACATGTTAACAAGGATATGAGAGCAGATGTGACAAATGTGTATTTTGTTATTCCCTTGGGTGACACATTTACACAACAGGATGGGTAGGATATCGGTGTCTAATCTGTCTTTAAGCCCGGACAGCATGGAGACAAGTAAAAGTGAACGCCAACTATAAAGCAGTTTGAAGAAAATCAAAAAGACATCAAAGAGATTATCCTTGCAAGCACAAACACGCATATAAATGCGGAACAACAAAATTGCTGATGATGTGTGATCCCAATGTGACAAAATGGTGCTCTCCCTCTCTCTATGTATGTTCTTTCATTAGAAAAGGAAACCAAACACAAAGGCATTTAGGCGCACCTAATATTAGACGTGTGGCCCCAACAAAAGACCCGCCCACCCCAAAGCCGGATAAATGAGATGTGAATTCAGTTTCGGGGGATTAAAAAATAACATTCTCAGGAAATGTGTTTGTTATTTATTTTTCCGGCTCAGTTCATTCTTTTATGTAATCAACCTTTGTAAACGCGCGCCAACAACAGCGACAACGAAAACATGTCATGATCCACAAAAAAAAAAAAAAAAAAACACATTTACACCAAAGAAAGTGACAAAGATCCAACTCCTGAGGGAGAAAAAAAAACCGACTCCTAAATTGACACAGCACATCTTTTGTTAAAGTCTAATAAGTCCATGTCCGCACACACACACCATCACTGTTATGTCAACTGTCATAAAAAACGTCATAAAAACATCATATGCCAACTTACAGTCCACACTAACTTTTATACGCTTTGAAACGCTTGGCGGTACCGCATTTGATGCGATGCATAAATAAGCTCCCATGTCTAGTCTGGATATCCGGGTGATTTCGAGGGTGTTTCCCTCCCATTCGTTGACTGAAATGGGGGAAATTGGATACAAAATGTTTTATTTTATTTGTTCTCGTCCTTCTTACCAACGTAATTCTTGTTAATTGCTATTTTTGAGTTATCATCTCGTTTCCATTTGATGACCGGCGTTGGACTCCCCGACGCGCGGCACCTGAGGGAAATATTTGAACCCTCGCGGACAATAACATCGCTAGAACTGAGCGAATCATCGATATTTGGCGGCACTGAAATGAAAATAGGGAAAAATCAATAAGCCGGGAATAATGGGGATGATTTTTAATGAGGTGTTCTCATCAATTAAATTGAATACTTGCTGGTGCTATGCGTGTTTATTGATCGAAATCCGAATTCTGAATTTTAATTTACAGGACACAAAAGTCCTTTCATAATAATAGAATTATTATGGTGTTAATTTAATGCCTATCTTTTTTTGTGTGCTTGGAGTTGGATTTTTGAGGGAGAAGATAACAAAAGGGTTTACAAAAAAAAAACCACTCAGCTCTGGTAACGTCGAAAAAGGTAACCAGGATTTGAAAAGCTAACCTATTTCTCGAGTATTTGTGCGTGTATTTATGGGCATTGAATTGGGTTGGATGGTACTACTCTTTGGTACGCATAATCAGGAAACATTGTTAGTAACAGAAAAGCTGGGCCTTGTTTAATGCTGTAACCATTTCCAAACGGTGTAAGACCACACTGAATTCAGTCAAAAGGCTAAGCTCATCGAATTCTAGGACACCGGGCAATAGCAGTCGATTGAATTTCACAACCTAACCAACCATCATTGTTCAGGCCACTGTGCATGCTCGATATGTTGGGTAAAGTCTTTGAAAAAATCATACGAGCAGGGCTAGAGCAATAGGTACACTGAAGGAGACTGGGTACTCTCCAACCAGAAGTTCGGCTTCAGAAAGAAGCGAAACACCATACTGGCAATAGAGGTAGTGTGAGAAATAGCACGTAAATCAATCGCTGGACGAAGAAGGCTAGGAGGAACAAAGCTGTACTGCGCCATCGTAACGCTCGACGTCCAACGCGTTTAATTCAGTTAATTGGAACTGTATTGTCAGAGCGCAGATACACTATCTAATGAGAATAATAATTGTCAGCTACTTTAAAGACAGTACCCTTTACTACCACACAGAAGAAGGGTCAAAGAAGTACAAAATCACAGGAGGAGTACCACAAGGGTCCGTTCTTGGCCTAGTACTATTGAGCGTAATGAACGACGAAATTCGGAGAATACCAAAGCCGAGAGGAGTGGATATTATTGGCTACGCGGACGATATTGCAGTAGTAGCTGTTGCAACACCATTGGACCAAGCATCTAAAAAATGTCATCATGTGATCAGAGATATCAGTGATGCCAAGAGGACTGATAAGCTTTATGCTAGAGACAAGCGTAGCATGGAAGACTGCGAATGAAGTCATCACAAGCATAATGCAGCAGCTATAACTAGAAGAATGGGCAGCTAGAAATGAAGAATCTGCAAACTCAGGTAATTAACAACAGACCAACTTCGAAATGCCTTACAGCGGGGATACGGGGTCGGATACAGAAGTTGTTTTAGTTAGGGTTAAAGTCCCACACACAGGCTTTCGATGCTTTCCACCTTCTTACAAAAATAGTGATCACAACCAAAAGTGGCTTGAATATTCTAGCTATGAGCAGACTAAGCATATGATCACCGAACCAACATCTGTAAGAAAAGACTCTAGAAATCTTACTACCATTTTTAGGGGCAACACCTAAGAGTGATACTCCTCTCTGCGACTACATACTTTGCAGAAAGTCACGATACTGGGGAACATTTATTGATTTTCATGCATTTGCCTGTTTTAGATGGAAGATTTTTGGTCTTTCTAACCCACTGACCACTGGAACGTCTAGTAGTTCCACCTGGTAGTAGTTACAATGGATCTGTCTTTGAAGCTCCAGTAGAATTTTAATACCAAATGCTAAAAGCTCATAAAACTGATAAAACAAAGAAATTAATAATTTTTGACTTTTGAAAACCAACCTCAGAAAATGAATACCGACCTGTGTTAGCCTTTATCCTTTTGAATGTCTTCGAAAATCATAAACATTGCTTTGTTAGTGCGTATGTAAATTTACATTACTATTTATTATTTTTTGTGGAACACCAAGTCGCATACGTAACTTTTTTTAATATATTTTATTCATATGTAAATTACGATTTATGTACATATTGTATATGCAGATCTTTAAATTGATAAATATATCCAACGTATCGCAGCCAACTTCACGCAGTACTTTCAACTGTCTCGTGCAGAGAAAAAAAACTTTGGCGGCCAACTTCCTCTATAATCCTTGTCAAACTCGAAATTGAAAAGCACACACAAAATGTTAAATAATTCTTTCAATATTTACTTATACGAATAGCATATGCCTGCATGAAGATTCAAGCTTTCACCACACACAGAAATGCTTATTCCCTCCAACATGTAAGAAAAAGAAGATACAATTTCAGTCCTCGTACTCCTACGTACTAAAAGCATCGACTAAGCATCGACTGAAATGATGAATTCATGTTTTGATGATAAGTTTGTAAAATCGTTTTTCTTCCTTTTTTTCCACCATCCAGGATTCCACTGTAAAGGATGATATTCCATCTCTATACTGCTCCAGGATAATCCACTTGTACGGTGTAGCGGGGCAGACACTATCCTTGCACATTCACCTCAAATAGCTACTACAGACTACAGACTCTTGTTTTTCTTGTTCCCATCTCTCGGGGGAGACCGTAACAAGTAAATGAAAGACTCCTCGAGATAGAGTTTCTTCTGCGTTTTTGTTTGCAAAAGTCTAAATGAGTTCTTCCTTCTAAGGGTGGTATCCTCTGATGTAGAAGCCGGATTAAGGAGCTTCCAGTTTTGCCCCAGCGACACTTTTAAATTGAATAAATACAATTTTGAATAAATTCTTCCTTAGATCAAAGGACAACAACATTTTTGTGTGGTCGTTATATCTGTTGACTTGCTGCTACAACTACAACGCCACTACAACTTCACTCTCAATATAATGAAGAAATAATTACAAAATTTCACAACCATAGAATGGCCATAGATAATGAGACTGGCTATATACCAGGAATCCAATTTGGCCCGTAGCAATGACCCTCTCCTCGGTGGTGGAGGCGGTGGGTATGACAAAATAATGAATAATAGCTTCTAAATAATAATTGTGGATTCATCTTTGACTTTTTTTTTTGTTTGTTTTGAGATAAAATCCACAGACACAACTTTCCTCAATAAATTCTTTCCAACCATTGGCACTTTAAAATTGCATTCTACTCGTACTTACCGACAACATTCAGGAAGCCGAATTGGGTCTTGGCTATGACTGTATTAATCTGACACATATATCGTCCTTTATCCTCCTCGTGGACATTATTGATGTGAAGATACCATGTCCGGTGGCGGTCATGTTTGTCGTGGGTCACACTAATTCGGGGATTTCTCGTTATGACATGATTGTGTACTGTCAAAATTGCTGATTGCTCAAAGTGCATCCAGGCTACCTATACAAAAAAAAAAAACAAAAGTAAAAAAAAGAGTGAAAGAGAGAGAAAAATTTAATATTTTTGGGGGAAATTGCCTTCGTTTAGACAGAAAGGATAGAACAAATATTTGAAACTAAGTAGGAGGGTAAAACAGCGCACTATGGCCGATTAAAATTTGAGGTGGGAATTGGAATCGTCGCTTTGGGCAGTGTAAACAGGCAGTTTAAGTGATTAGAAATTTTAATATAACCGACGGGCGAGGAGTAGGAGAGTCTTCTTCTACACTAGTGATGGGTTTTTTTTAATTGCAAATTAGATGGGGTGGAACATGACCCATAAGTCATATTAGGACTGTAAAGAGTGGCATGTGCTGACATTGCTAAAAAAAGACGTTAATTACGCGAGGTTTGAATTTTATAATTATCGGACGATCTCTCAAAACTTTTTTAAACCTGAATTCATTTTTAGTGTTCCGTACCCCAAAACGGAACACTAATGGAATCAGTTTGTTGTCTGCCTGACTGTCCGTCTGTCACATGCGTTTTTCTCAGAGACTATTTGACATAAACTATTGAAATTTGGAACAGTTGTAGCAATTAGTGGCCCAAACACAGGCCAGAATTTTAACTTTGGGGAAGTTAAAAAAATGAATTTTGAGGTCATCTTGTGGGGTGTCAAAAGAAGCTCGTTTATGTAATAAAAAAAAATATATATTTGGCTTCAACAGTCCTAGGTAGAACCAAGCCTAGCTTCCCGCAACCATTTGTGTGTGCGCGTTATATTTGTGCACGAATGGAAGGGACCTGCAGTTTTCTGCCGACTCCGAACGGCAAGTTGGGAAGCTTTACATGACAAATAATAATCTTGAATGCTTGTCAGGCATTCGAAAGAGGTGGGCACTGTGAAAAACTTTTTAGGTGTTTGCGGCGGGATTCGAACCCAAGACCGCTGGCTCAGTAGTCCGACGCACTAACCACTTGCGCTACGGTGCTCGTTTATGTACGAATTCAAAACCGTATGAAATAATTTGCGTTACTTTTTTCTTAACACTTTTTCACAAAACGTTAACAATTTGCTGTCCCAGGCTTTATCTCCGAAAATATCGCGCAGAAAAATCTGAATAAAATCACACACTTCGAGAATAAAGTGTAGATTGAACCAAAATTATCAGGACTGCATTACGTTTGAGTTTTTATTATTATTTTTTTTTGTAATTTGACCTTCCCATCATCACCATCATAGATGAACGGAAATTTGTATGTGTGAGAGTAAGAATTGAATAGTTGCTCCTAGAAATATGCCACAAAAACTCGCTTCGGGCCTTAACTTGTGATTTTATAGGAAAATTTGTACATATGTGTAAGAGTAAACATTGAATGGTTGATCATAGAAATCTGCCCGAAAAATCAGCATTGAGCTTATACTTAAACCATTGATTTTAATCAACACAAATGAATCTTGATGTATATATATATATGTAGTTAGGTGTCTCTTCTTTTACTTCATTGGGAAAAATTGAATTTGTGTGTGACATATAGAGAGAGAGAGAGAGAGGGAGAGAAAGAGAGAGAGAGAGAGAGAGATAAATTCCATATGCACACACGTAGATTTCTTGAATCCTTTATTTGTTGTTTTCTCTGGATCTTTAATTATTCTTCTGAGCAGATGAGAAAGGGCATCAGATAGGTACCTAATTTTATAAAGTTTTTTTTTACACTTATTGCACAAGTACGACTTGCACTTGACCGGATTTTTTTTTTTAATTAAAACGAACATTAAATCATTGTTCCGGAGCATTTTCTGTTACAGTGATTTGTCCACTACCGTGTCTCGTCCCTAATGGTTTACATAATCCATTTGGTATGGCACGCTACCCCCCAAACTACTTTATATTGCCACTAATGGATTTTTATAAAGTTTTGTAAAAGCTTGAATAAAAAACCTTCGCCTTTATTTTCCTGCGTACAGTCGTACAGACTTCTGCTGACATGGGATTTTGTGAAGGTACAATGTTCAGTCCCATGCCAGCTATAGAACGTGGAAAAAAATTCCACCTAACCTCCATTAAAAATGAACAGACTGCAATATCATCATCTTCGCCGTCATTGTCTGCACAGAGGTGGCAGTCATTTTAACGGTACATTTTTACCCTGTACAGCTGGTGACTGGTGAATGCCATCTCTCGGTGTAGCAAGTACTAGTGGAAATTTAAGTCAACACCGGATTATTATCACTCTCGCAAATATAGAAACTGCCTGCACTGACAGATAGATGGAGGTAACTATACCCACACAAAGCTCACAGTTCAAATAGGAAAATATCAGGAAAAAAATAGCAAAAAATCAAGGTAAAAAGGGGAGATCGGTTATAAGGCAGAATTAAGTGAACTGAGGTGTAAATGTTTTCATTTTGGGACTCATCGAAAGAAAAGAGCTCCGAACGTGCACTGAATGCAAGAGTTTCATCCAACTACCCACCCACTTTGTGTAGTACCAATACACCTGGGAGAGATATTTTCTGATACGAGGTATTATTTTAATGTGAACCTTCGACACCCCAAACTGACAGAAGATTCCTCACTAAAAGTTAACGAAACGAAAATGTTCTCCCTCTCAACACCTCATCTTATTCACTTTTCAATGAATGTTAGGTACGTCGTTTCATTCCCTCATCCCCATAACCACCTCGATAAAGGTGGACTTGAATGGCTTGTTCTACAAGAAAAGTACGGTTTTACTTGCCACATCGCATCGGCGGCGTGGGTGTGAGGAAAGACAGTTGATTCAGAAGAATGTGTAATGCCACCCGTTTCAACTTCCGCATCTGGAAACCAGGACGACGTGACTTTGGTTTTTATTATTTTTACTATTGCTTTCCCAGGAATGTGTATGTGTGTGTGTGTGTCTGTCAGATTGTGGAAAGAAGGAACTGGGAAAAATCCCTAACGATAAGACGAGAGGATGTTACTTAATACTTGGACATTGATTAAGCAATTCACCGAGTTTGGGTTATGAGACACACGTTGTTACAAATTTGTGCTCTGGTCGAGAGATGGCGCAGAATATGTATGAAGGGGTTGCAATACTTCCTTAACTTCAAATATTCTCTATGAGAACCTGAAAATGCTCTTTACCAATCGTGTATATGAGTGTGAAGGGGGGTGATATTTATATTGCCTAACCCGGTAGGGGTTAAGCATGTTTTTGCGTTGCAGTTGTTCGGGGTTTTGGAAAGTGGAACAAGGTGAACTTTGTGCAGATTAAAAAGGAACAAACTCCTTTACATATTCTTAAAGATTACATGGAGTTGCAGAAGTCTTCAGAAAGTTATACAGAATTGTATATCCTGAATTTAGGGATGATATCAACAAGTCAGGAAGGCTCTGAGCAAAAATATCAATTCTCTATTTTTAGAAAATAAAAACAAACATCCCTCTTCCAGTTGAAAATCCAACACAAACCCGCCGCAAAGAATAAACGTTGCCAAAGGGGAAAAAGGAAACGTCCATTGTAGGATCGAAACTGCCGCTAACCGTGAGATACAACAGATGACATGTGGTATACGCGAGTTCTGAAAAAAAAAAAAAATTTCCATTCTTCTGCCCCTGAATCACTGTAAAAGTCATTCAGGCGTGTGATTTACTTTTAGTGCTGCGCTGGATGCAACTATTCCCATAGCGGATACTCGTAAGCTGCATAAATGCAAACACAAAACTCGCCCACGTGGAAAATATGCTGAGAATAGTAAAAAGAGTATACACATGTCCTCGTATCCTTTTCTACATTCCAATGAAAACTGCACATCATTTGGAATATTTTAGGTTTTGTTGATACAGGACCTCTTTTACAACTACTAAGCATGTGTCAAATGCCTTTCTAAATTTGTTTCCGCTCTTAGGAAAACCAAAAAAGGACGAATAGAGAAAAATTCCCCAAAAAAAAATTTAGCGAAACGGATAGTGGTTGATTTATGTCGTTCTTAACGTATTCCATACCAGACAAAGGATCCACAACAGCAAAAAAAAGGACATAATTTGAATATTAAGTTACCAATGACATACCATGTTGACTTTGTGTGCTATCAGAATACTGATAGCTTGAAGAGAGTGTGCTGCTCAGGCAAATACCTGCTCGTATACACAAACGCTGGCGGTCCTGCGATAGTCCTCTGCCTGTCACTTTGTTATTTATGACCACAAAATTAAGGCTATTCTCATGTATATTACTCTTGTTCCATTGCGAATGAATACGAGTATATGCGGTATAGAGGGAGCCGTATGCCTTTAAGCAGGACAAATTAGTAGGTTTTATGATGAGGTGTATAGATACCCGTGTACCTCGTATACCTGTATGGCGGCAGTGTACGAGGACAAATTACGTAAATGGCATATCCTCGAGGTGAGGTGGATGGCGCACATTCACTGGCATCAGTCTGATGGACTTTAATTGCTCGATAAATGTTTTTGTCGTACCAAGACCCCCTCCCCCCCCATACACCTGTCCAGCGCCCATTGAAAAGGATAACAATAAAGTGGCAAACAATGATGTGGTGGTGATGGGAGTGGGGTGCCTTAGAGTCATTAATCTTACTTACTGAATTTTAAAAATTTTTTTTTCAAAGGACACCAAAAAAATAAAACATTTTAGAAGCGCTGTCCCAGAAGCGATTGATAAATGATAAAAAAAAATAGAAAATGTCGAGTACCTATCCACTCCAGGGGCATCAAATTTAGTCTGTTTTCCCAGGTTTTGAAGGATTTTTCCTCTAATTAACACACGCTAATTGAAAATCAGACAATCTAAAAGTTTTCTGATTAAAAAATACTCGTACCTTAAAAGGATAAGATAGTAGTAGATCCTGTCAGAGTGGAAGAGCCTTTGGCAGGCATAATTGTAGGTCTACATAGTTGTTCCTGATGTTGCACGTCTCATCTCATTGTTCGTCGGTGCAAAATTCATCTCCAATTCACCAACAAAAAAAAAGGATAAGTTTGTTGGGAAAAGTTTTTCACACGTTCAGAGAGGGAAATTCTTCTTCTGTTTTTAGCGGTGTTTTGATGAAGCAGCCTCCGCATGGTTGGAGGACTTTTGACGCAGAGCAAAGTATTTTCGGGTAGACACAGACAACAAGAAGGGGTTGAGAACTTATATATTCCTGCCAAAAGTTAATAATACAAGTAGTCCTGTCGATAATTCAGCCGGAATCGAACTGAAATGTAAGAAAGGAATTTTAATTTCGCAGAGAGCAAAGCAATGGGAAAAGGAAGTTTTTCCGATGGAATGTCCTTCATTGAGAGTGGATAAATGAGATATGTATATATAAGTCACCTTTGGAGCTACACCCTTTAAGGATTAGCAGCAAAAAAATCTTTAACTATTGGAATTCAAATCGCTTCTTTATTGCTTGAGTCCTTTGAAGACATATGCAGTTATGCTCGCCTACTTACAATTTGAATTCAACAAAAAACGCCTGCATCCTTTGTGCTTTGTCTTTTTTGAAATAATTTAATTTTATTTGTGGAAAAAGAATGGAAGACCTCAAAGCAAAGTCTGGTAATTGTGCGAAAGGATAAGAATAAAAAAAAATACATAAATAGCGTGCAAAGGACTCAAAAATAAGATTTGCTTAAGGGCACTGAAACCTTCTTCGTCTTCTCCTGCCATCCTTAAAGAAGGAAACAAGTGAAAGAAAATCCTTGGAATTTTTTTTGGTTTTTCAGTTTAAAATTTGTTCGCATGTAAAATATGCAGAATAAAGGATCATTCTGACTGCTCGTCGGTTAAAGGGATATATATTTACAATATTTTGAAATGCGTAAAAGGTAGGCGAGAATCTGACTTTAGGCGAGGGCCTTCGTACAAACCGCTTGGATTCAGTGGACGCCGCCGACCTTAAAGGTTAGTTGTAAGAATGTTGTTTGCGGTTGGAATACTTTACCAACTTTTGTCCTTTGAAGGTTGCTGTTGAAAAGGGATATTAGGGCGATTCAAAAATAAAACAAAAATCACTTTATACTGTGAATGAATTGAAAGGCAAGGCACAGTGTGTGTGAATTATCATATAACGGTTACATTTTGAAATAAAAATTATCTAAAAGGATGCGTTACGGAATATAAATACAATGGAGAGAATTCTTTGATACATTTTATAGATGAAATCACTGGGAACACTCGTGGGCAGAAAAGTCCTGGGATGTTTAATGAAAACAATCGTTTTTTAGATAAAGTCATATTTATTCCTCAACATAATTGCCTTTGAGAGCAATACACTTTATGTACCGAGTATCCAGCATTTCGATGCCCTTTCTGTAAATATGAAACATCCAAGCCTTCGAGATACGCCTCGGTTTCCGCGATGACTTCCTCATTCGATCTGAATCTCTTTCCCTGGAGCCACCGCTTGGGGTTTGGGAACAGATAATAGTCGTTGGGAGCCAAGTTTTGAGAAAACGGTGGCTGAGCAACCAATTCGAATCGTAATTAGTCCAATTTGGCCATCGGTTTAAAAGACGTGTGTGCCGGTGCGTTATCACGATGGTACAGAACCTTTTTCTTCGCGATATGAGGCCATTTTTTTTCTTTATTTAGTCGTTTAGGTTGTTCAATAACGCGGCATAATACTCTCCTGTGACCAACTTTTGTCCTTTGAAGGTTGCTGTTGAAAAGGGATATTAGGGCGATTCAAAAATAAAACAAAAATCACTTTATACTGTGAATGAATTGAAAGGCAAGGCACAGTGTGTGTGAATTATCATATAACGGTTACATTTTGAAATAAAAATTATCTAAAAGGATGCGTAACGGAATATAAATAGAATGGAGAGAATTCTTTGATAGATTTTATAGATGAAAAAAATCACTGGGAATACTCGTGGGCTGAAAAGTCTTGGGATTTTTCATGAAAACAATCGTTTTTTAGACAAAGTCATATTTATTCCTCAACATAGTTTCCTTCGAGAGCAATGCACTTGGTATACCGAGTTTACAGCATTTCGATGCCCTTTCTGTAAATATGAAACATCCAAGCCTTCGAGATACGCCTCGGTTTCCGCGATGACTTCCTCATTCGATCTGAATCTCTTTCCCTGGAGCCACCGCTTGAGGTTTGGGAACAGATAATAGTCGTTGGGAGCCAAGTTTTGAGAAAAAGGTGGCTGAGCAACCAATCCGAATCGTAATTAGTCCAATTTGGCCATCGGTTTCAAAGACGTGTGTGCCGGTGCGTTATCACGATGGTACAGAACCTTTTTCTTCGCGATATGAGGCCATTTTAGTTCTTTATTTAGTCGTTTAGGTTGTTCAATAACGCGGCATAATACTCTCCTGTGACCGTTCTTCCCTTTTACAGATAATCGAAGATTGTGTGCAACCCAAAGAACGGAGGCCAAAACCTTCAAAGCCGAGCTTTGGGCTTTTGATTGCTTTGGTCGAATTTATGGCTTTCCAGTCACTCTGCAGACTGCCTATTGGACCAACGTTTCATCCATCGTTACAAAACGTAGAAAAAAATCCGCTCGACTACGGTGCAACAATGCTAAACCGGCCGTCGAATCATCAGCTTTTTCATCTCCAAAACATCATGCAAAATGTATTCCGCTCGTCCTTTTGAGATACCCACGGTCTGGGCTAACTCGCGCAACTCCACTTTTCGATCACTTAAAACGATTCGATGCACTTACTTGACGATTTCCGCATTCGTGGCCTTGCAGAGGGAGGAGCGTCTTCGATGCTTGTACGACCCATTTTAAATGCATCAAACCACCGATAAACTGTTGTAAAATAAAATTTTTTCAACCATTGCAATAATTGTTCGGAAGTGTTTCCCATCAAAAAGCTATGTTTGATCAATATACGATACTCCTGTTTTTCCATTATTTTACTAAGGCGAAAAAAGCGTCACTCAAACGAGTGTAGCTTGAAAACGAATGGACGAAATGTCATGAAACTTCATACATAAACTAGTGACAGATGAGCCTCTCGCAACGAGTCATGGTCATTTTCTAATGGCACCACCTACGCGTATAAATTGAAATGTCAGAACATATAGCAAAACGGATATCAATGAAGTTAAATAACGTCACTACGGAGAAGCATGCTCAAACACTCACAAACATTTGGCGATTCAATGTCAGAATACAGACAAGGTCACGTTCAAATGTCAAAAACGGTCAAGTTTGACAGCTGAAAATTTGGTTTTATAATGACTTGTTTCATGTTTTTGTCCAAAGAGACATTTGTTCATTGAATCCTCCAAACGGATCTTTTAAATCCCAAATCCCAAATATATAATTTCAATATTTTCCAGGGTCACTGTGTAAAGCTCAATTTCCATACACCAATCCTCTTTACAACACGGGAGAGGGAAACTTTTTCTAAGCCCCAATATTTATTCGTCGATATCACACACCTCTGGGGAAATAGTGTGCAGTCAGGAATCCTTTTTGAAGTCAATTCCTTGAACAAAAAAAGGAGAAGAAAAAAAAGTAGACAAATATTTTTATAAGCATAGACGACGAGTGATACTTGTCTTGCTATCATATTTTTCTTCTTCTTTTAAATTCACGGACGAACAGACACATTGGGAATTGGGAGAGATCCTTAGATATGTAGTTTTGCACACCAATATACACACAAGGCAATTTCTTTCTGTGACGGTGACTTTTCGGAGAAAACCGATGCAATTTTTTGCTTTCCATTTCCCTTGTCCCGAAGGTTATGATGATATGACAAGGTTTTGAAAAGTTGTATATAAGGTATGATGCTACCAAAGGGAACCTTTGAAGCGTTACGTTTTGCTACGAATTAGTTTTCTTCTCCTTCCATCGTGTGCAAGGAAAGCAAAAAAGAAAAGTAAGAAGCTCACAACATGAACTTATCTCCTGGTCTCTATCTGCAGAACAGCAAAAAAAAAAAAAACACAGAAGGAAATTGCATTATGGCATCACACATCCATCCATCTTCTCAGATGTTTTTGCCTGGCAGCTTTCTGACTTTTCGCTCGAGTTATTTCCTTTCAACTAACTCTGGAAAATAAAGTGTGTGTTTGAAGATCTCCTGTTCTTTTCCAGAAAAAAAAAAGTATTCGAGTAGCCAACGTTCCCTAAAAAACAACTATTAGACCATTAGATAGTGTGTGGTGCTTGTAATTCAAAATGTAAACCCGATATGAATATTAAAGAAGTCCCGAAGTGAAAAGTTGCGGCTGCACTTTGAATGCATTTAATGCGGTTCTTCTTTGATAAAGAAATACACATGTACTTGTACCCTTCGTTGCGAAACAAGAAGAAAAGAGGGGGTCGTCGGCACATCTTTTCTGTTTACCAAAATATCGTAAGCTACCGGGAATAGTTGCGATAAAAAAAAGAGAAACCTATCCAGGATTAAATAAAAACGAATTATATATTCCTGGCATGACTTTGCAGCCTTTCTGTGCATCGGTCTTCTCCCCAAATTGGGTTACCCACTTCGGTTCTATGGACGAGAACAAAGAGGACGCGCGTCTTTACACAAAGCAGAGGAAAAACGTGGAAAGGTGTTGCTGCCGGTATGAGTTGTGTGCGAAATACTATAAAGGATCATCCTTTTCCGGTGGATGTTGTTGTGTTGCTGCGCTGCACTAGAGTTGAAATACGATTAGCTTGGTGATAGTATTGTATTGTTTTATAGAAGATTGTGTTTTGTTGAATAACGCGGAAAAATGGAATTTAATAACTGTTGTTGATCGTTTGTTTTTGGTGTTTTTTTTTTGTTATCCTTTTTATATTTAAAGGTTGCAAGATAATGTAATTTAAAAGAATATTCCATAAAAAAAAGACGGGCGCAGATAGTCCTGGAAAGAGATTTTAGTTGCGAAATTGTCCTGAATTTCTATTGCTCATGTAGTGACTTCTTTTTGGCCTATTTAGCCCAGAAAACCAATAGAAAGTGGTCGACTAATCTTTTGTTAGATAGACCCAGAAAAGATTAAACACATTGGTATAGTGGTAAGTGCATTGGACTACTTCCACGCAATGTTGCCCGGGTTCAATCCCAGGAAAACACCTAAAAGTTTTTTCACAGTGCCACCTCTTTCGAATATCTGACAACCAATCCAGGAGCTTCCCAACTCGCTGTTCGAGGTCGGCAAAAAACTGAAGGTCTCTCCATTCGTGCAAAAATATAAGACGCACACACAAATGGTTGCGAGAAGCAGGCCCTGGTTCACACCCGAAATGTAGCGACACCTAAAGGAGAAGGTTCCTATTGAACCTCTAGTTATAATTTCGAGAAAGTCCAAATTTCTTAAATTCTTAGCTTCACGGGATCCTGTTGTTTCGTAGTATTTTAGTCAGCAAATGTTAGCTTCCTCATAAAATTATGAGGACATGCTTATTTATGAGCCAACAAACTTCACGCGCACATAAAGCATCATTTAATCGATGATTAATGTGCGATTTTATATCCTTTCAAAAGCCGTAAGTGCTTCCGTCAACCGTTAACATAACTGCACCTAAATCAAGTAACAAATTAATTGCAATTGTGTGACGAAATTTTACTGTGCGTCCTAAAACTTCCATCCTCACGTCATTCGACAAGGAATCGCTTTCAATCCCCTGCTGAGTTCGCAGTGAAATCCTTTTTTTTATATCCCCCTGTTTCCGAACCCATTTAAAGGGGGCTCTCAACTCTCAAGTCTCAAGCCCAAGTAAAGCTAAAAAATAACTTTGAACAAATAGTCCTATGTACATCGATGTATGGAGGAAGGATTACCTAAATGATGTCTATGCGGCACTCGCTTTAAACGGCGTCGACAGATTCAATATACGAGGCTCGGGAAAGCCTCGAGCGGTTCACACACCCACTCTACTCTTCCTGGTTGGGGGAGTTCATGTAGCGCAGTAATGTATCAGGCGATATGCAAAGACACCTCCTGTGCGTATGTGTCTGTATGGGAACTGAAGAGTATTATATGTCTGAGCGTAGAGGAGGAGTACAAGAAAAAAGAACAAGTCCCAGCTACCAATATTATCCTGTCATATATTCGTTATGAATATAAATTTCCCTCGGCGAGAACTTCCAGCTATACAGCCACCATAATAATAATAATATATTCCGGCATCCTGCTTACTTCCTTTCTGTCGTCCTACCCCCAGCCAATTTCTTGCGGTTCTACCTCCCCTCGTGGTATAATTTTTGACATATTTTGGTTATACCACGCTTTTCGACATCCTCCCCCCGCCACGATGATGATGACAAAGTGGCAGAGCAACACATGAGCGTTGTTGAATTTCGCCCGGTGAATCATTGGAGGATAATTTCCCCTTCTTCCTCATCTTCGTACTCGCGCAGCATATGTGCCAGTATGTGGTTTTCCAGATTTGATGAAAAACTGCATATTGACACCTGCATTCCATCTTATTGCTCGGTTGGTTATTTAATCAGGATCTGCGCTTTCAAATTAAATTCGATGTCGTTGTGCCGCCACTATATGTCCTTGACACACGCAGCTGTCTTTGTTGCCAATATATTGCACGACCAAAGGAGCAAACAAAGATAAAATATAAGATGATACAACCCAGTTACTCTATATGCAAAGTAGCAAGAGGACCACTTCCATGTTAGCTCTACAAAATATGACGTCGCAGGATAAGATGATAAATACTGCAATGTACAAAAAAAAAAAAAAAAAACACAAAGTAAAGCGCGCGCACTCACCCTATATTGCTTGTAATCATCGTTATTGTAATCACCAAGCCATCATCATTAGCATCGCTCTATGTCGACATCGACATCGTTTTAATCATAAATGGCTTGTGGCTTTTTGAACGATACAATAGGGAGATACAAAAAAAAAGTTACATAGAAAAACAGGATTTATACTCTAGAAAGGATAGGGATATAAACAAAAAATAAAATAAAATAACGATAATGGATGCGATTGATTGCTAAGTATTAACTTGTCGATAGTACATCATGGTTAAGGTGTACTTGGTTTGTTGGATGGGATCCTTGCAGGGAGAACACTTTTGGAGAGTTGTTCATCTTCTGGAGTCAATGCATGTCCGTGATACTGATAAGGCGCCTCGAGATGCCTATTGATGCTGGTCTTTAAATGGATAAGATGACAGATCAGAAGCTTTGTGGTAGTAAACTCCAGAGCTGGCTTTTCTTGTAAAGGATATTCCAGTAGTAAAAGTCTTGAACCTCGCCGAAATGCTGTGGTCCTTAAAATCACTTCATTGAATTCTCCGGAGTTATACTACGAATGGTAGTACAGTGACAACTTTTGTGTCCACCTAAGGGAGTTGTCCGTTCAAGGGATAAAAACATTTTTTTTTAATAAATTATCTTTATTTATCAAAACATAAACAAAAACACTGTGCAACTTTATTTGATACAATTAACAAAACAAAACAAAGATTGGGTGTCCTCGCAAATGACTTCGGTCGCAGTTGATGGATAAGGAGGAAGGAGAATCCTCCTTTCACATCCTGTGTAGCCCGGCACCCTTCTCCTAAAAAAAAGATTATGGGAGAATACTTCTTAATAGACCTTCAAGATATTTCCTTACCGAATATTTAACTTATAAAATGCAGTGAAATGAAACTAAGTGAATTCGAAGGGAAGTGAGTGAGTCCAAGAGGCAAATCACCTTTCTAATAAAGGCAAGTATGTCCTTGGTTGACGCATTTTTTAATTCATAAGGTACGCCGTCTGACACCGAAAAGTGCCGGGTAATTGTAAAGGAGTCAGCAATCGGTCTCGCTAGACAGGCCTAACTTGTTTAGGTGGTATCGTAACTGGCAATGACCGGAGAAGAAATTAGGCTTAGTTAACAGTTTGGCTTGTCTTAGCACGGGGACATTTCACCAGTGAGAGAGTCTCAGATTATATTCCCATTTGTCAATTAAGGCTAATATTATTGCCAAGTTTATGCCACAAAAGGTTTCCGGGCCTGAGAATTTTGCAATAGAACCTGAACGAGCCAGCTCATCCGCAATCTCATTGCCTCTGTGACCAGGTGTCAATCAAAGTTTGACCTCATTGTGAGTAGCTAGGGATTGGAGAACATTGAAGGAGCACTTTACCAGTCTTGAGTCCACAGAGTAGGAGCTCAAAGTTTTGAGTGCGGCTTAGCTGTCTGAAAAGACAATTATGTTAGCTCGCGTGATGCCTCTCTGAAGGTAAGTCAGGGCGCAGATCTAAATGGCGTGGACTTAAAACATGCTGGAGAATAATCCAAGAGGGACGGAGATTCTGGTGTTGGGCCCGAAGATTTCAGCGCCAATACTAGAGACCATTTTCGATCCATCACTAGACATTTTGAATGTAGGGTGGATCCGCTGTTGACCACGTGGTACGTCTTATAGTTACTTGTACGGCACCCTGTATAAATATTAACATAAGTTTTACGTATACTAACTTCAAAACTATTCAAGCCCGATCTTACTTGAGCCTTGCATGGAAAGAAGAGCCGCTGTCGTGAAGAATCTTTTTAATTGTGCCGTGTGTTTTTTTTTCAATGTTGGTCCAATGTATTGCTTAAAAGGATCCCCCATATCCTCTGCGTTGTAGGTTAGGTTAGGTTGAGAGGGGTTGAGAGGCTGAGCCAAAGTAGGCCCATCGCGATCCACTAGAGTCCATCCAAGGATGGCATCTAAGCCGCGTCGAGTCTATGGTTGATGCGGCTTACCTCTTCCAGGTAACTTAAGAAGTAGGAGCCTAAAATGTTCCTGCGACTGCATGCTATGCCCTGGCATTCATACAGAATATGTGCGATATCCTCTACTACACCTAGATCATTACAGTATCTGCAAATAGCCGTGTCTACGAGTCTGAGCCTCTTAGCGTGTTTGCCAAGAAAGCAATGCCCGGATACTATTCTTATAGCTATTATCATTTGTGCCCTGGATAGGATTTTATTGGTCCTTTTACGGCCTAGTGCCGGCCAAAGTGCTTTGAAAACCTCATATCCTAACTCTGCGTGGTAAGCTACTGATATATGTATACACAAAAGTGTACGCAAAAGTGAGTTATACTTTGCCTTGTTCTCGATACCAGACACATCTTTGCGTGCTTAGTTAGAAGTGATGTTCTAAAACAACGGAAGCATTTCTTGGAACCAGTGTTGAATCCTGCGAACCTTGTAGAAGCAACTAGTCTTGAAGTCCCCAATCACCAACGTCACCTCCAAAAGATTAACAAGAAATCGCTTACAATTTAAATATCAAACTCCACCGTACAACTCCCAGTTACCGATGCTTACCACCTCTACTCGCATCAACTCGTACTCATTCATACCTATGACAAACTCAGGACTCAGATCACCCCTTTTCCTTTTTTGTGTAAGGAAAAATTATAAAAATCCCTCCGGTGACGTAGCACAACAATTAATCAGAAAATCTCCACTTCAGGGAGCTAATTACATGCTTATCGGAAGCACTTTTTATTACCATTTTTTTTTTCTTCTAAAGTGCTTCCCTTCCCTTGCCAGTACGAGTATCTTTAGTTGTTTTTGTTGTTCAACATTCAACAAAGGATATGGATGCGGATGCGGTTGCTATACCCTTTTTTATGAGCGCTGCTCAATTCCGCAAATTACTGAGCGATGAAATCACAGGCGCTTGATATTTTTCCCTTTTTCATGGATGATTGAAATTTTCGCCGACTACGACTGTCGAAAAGGACGAAGGAGAGACGAGACCGAGACCCATGCCTTCAAGATTGCAGTAAGACTGCGGCTACACAAATTTATGGACGACGGGTGAAGTGAAGATGAATTGCGAGTGCCAGTAATTTGCAAGGACGATGGTCGATAGATGATGATGATGATTTTTACCCACGGGTATTTTGATGGCACAGCTTCCTTCCCCACCTCCCTCCGAAAACGGATAATGGCAGTATCAGCGGATTATTATGTTTCAGTAGCTCGTCGGAAGCTACGTATATTGGGTGGATTACAATTGTCGAAGGACCTGGAGATGATTTCCTTTATTTGCCTGCTAATGATTGCGTGGGTGGCGAGAAGAGGGATACTAAATTCATTCATAAATAGCGAAAGCAGATAACGACGAAGCGAATGACCGATAAGGGGAGATAATTAATTGGAGTTTGTTTTCGCAGCTGGGGGTAGAACGTCAGGGTGTTGCTTGAGCACTCTCTTGTCAATTAAGTGGCGGAATTACTTGCGGTTAATAAGGGGTGACATTTAAGTGGCTGACCTAATTGGGCTGTGCGGTTAACCCAACGACAAATGCTTTGAGTACTTACTTTGTACGATCCAAGATTCTTCACCGAACATCCAAGTTTGACATTTCGTCCTGCAGGTACTGTTACATTTTCGATGTATTCCATAAATTCGGGATCCTCTGTTACCACTAGAAAATAGAAAATAGAAACATTGTGTTAAAATGTCAAAACAAATGTCCTTCGAGATTCACTAATAAATAATCAAATCACGTGCATGTACTTGCAATGGGAACGACAAGAAAAAAAACCATCGTCATCCTGCTCCCGTTCGTCGATCCAAGACTCAAAAGACAATTCATAACTAATGCGTATACGTCCTATCTTCTTAAGGACACAGACGACAAGCATATGGATTTTGAGGGGATAATTCAATTTGAATCGGGTGGTCGGTCCTCTGTGTAAAACTATTACTCCACGAAGTAATACGGATTCTGTTGGACGACAGCACATTGCCAATGCTGATGCCGATGCCGACCCATGTTCATTCGAGGCATAAAATTAGGGATTGAATCTCCACACAAACACACACAGAAACACAGAGCGAGTATCTCCTCTGGAAGTGTACAGTGTCAGCCGGCTCAGGATAAAATTTGATTTTGCTCCCCTGAAATGGTACTCCTGGGAATTAGGTTTCTGCCGAATTAGTAGTACACACACATAGGAGTTTGTATTTGTGTGTTTTTTTTTTTTAAAGTCCTACGGATAGCAGGAGGCTGAAAGTTCGTGATGGGTCAGTGGATACGGAGAGTCTTCTTTTTATTGCATCTTTCATTCGAAATAACCGCAAAAGAGGTGTGTTTTTTGAGTCGAAAAAAAGGAAGAAAAAAAACTTCCCTCCATGTCCTTCTCTTCAGGATTAATACGGTAATCACTCTGATTGCTGATGATATCATCATCGGAGTTCACATCGTGAACGAAGAGGAGGAACGATGGCGAGCTGAGCAATTTACTTTTAAATTCGAATTTTATGATGGCCATCAATTTATTGGAGGCGATTTCTCTTATCGTTTCCCTTTCGACATTGGATAAGTATCCTTGTATCTTTGTATCTTCTTTATTTTTTATTAACTTTTGATTTTAAAATTCCAAGAAGGTCAGCAACACAGTACGAGTATATGATGTGAATGGCAATAAATTATGATTTAATTTTTTTTTTCTTTTCTATTTTAACTGAAATGTTTATCAAAATATTTAGGGGAACATTTGCTAAATTAGCTTTTGAATTTTTCAAGGATTCGTCCATTTGGAGTGCTTGTCAATAATTTACTTTGCCCGTAGGTATATGGTTTTCACTCGATCCGTATTTTATGTAAAGTAACATGTCCTGTCCTGAGCACCGTGGTGTAGTGGTAAGTGTGTTGGATTGCCCGGGTTCAATCCCAGCAAAACACCTAAAATGTTTTTTTTACGGTGCCACCTCTTTCGAATGTCAAAGAGTATCATTTGTCAAGGAGCTTTTCAAATCGCCGTTTGGAGTCGGCAAAAAAATGTAGGTACCTTCCATTCGTGCAAAAATATAACACGCACACACAAATGGTCGGGAGAAGTAGGGTCTGGTTCACCCCGAACTGTAGCGCCACCTAAAGAAGAAAGAACATGTCCTAACCGATTTGGCATCACCGAGCCGAAACCGCTAAAACTGTAATAGGAGTGTTTTTTTTCAAATCTATATAGGCCTAACTTAAAAGTGAGAAAAAAAACGCTCGTCAGTGACTTGGCAGGACTACGCTAATTGACGTTTGACAGTTTCACATCGGCATTGTTTTCATTCAAAGTAAGGCCGGTAGTTACCAAGCGCTCATAAATCGCTTTTAAGTTTAAATTTTTGACGCTCTTTCGAGGATGTCAGTGACATATGACAATGTAAATATTGGGGATGATGCAACACAGCTGTAGATGGTGAAATTAATGTTGGTGGATAGCATTTTTTCTCGTCAAATTTAATTCAATCAAATAGTGAAATAAGGAACATGTTCACTTAATTCATCATAACTTTCTTTTCCTTGTCGGATAAATTCGTATTTCTTACTTTTCTACCCATTTTAAAAATCAACAGAAATAATTTAAATTTGAAATAATAGCAGAGTTCGGTTGATAGCTACCGGCCTTAATATTTCTCCCTCACTTCCAGGTCATATTTGACATTTCGATAAAATTTTCGATAGCACATTTTTCTATCCAGGCTAAGGACCTAAGACTGGATAATTATCCAGTTTTCGTAAGCCTATATAGGCTTAGTTGTTAGTGTAATTAACATGGAAAACATTTTCTAACCTACATATATAGTTTTCAAAAAAAACACGGCTAATATGTATATACGTAAATTTGTATCAGTAGTTTGATTCTCTAATGTAGACCGTAGACATTCACTAAGAAGGGGCTTTCGAAAATGTTACCCCTAAACAGGTCTTTGCCTTCCCTTATTTATTTAATACAGCCATGAGTTGAGACTCCAGCAGTCTTGTCCAGCAGTTCCATTCCCTTTGCACAGCAGTTTGTGTTCCATTCCATCGTCATCGTTGGAATATTCCATTTTCTGGAAATGGTATCTTAATGAAGAGTGCCCTGTTGAAAACCAGGTCTCGTCTGTTGAGCTCTAGCAGCCTTTAGGCTTGGCTACGAGCTGGAGTTATGAGTATCTTAGCTTGTCTTTGGCGCTTGGATTTGGTACAGTGTTCAGCATGGGTATCATCTACCAATTGCCTGATTTTTAAGTGTATTGAGTATCCAGGCAAGACTGAATATAGTGTCTTTAGCCAGGTCTTCGAGGAGGTTCCAGCTGTCCCAGACCAATTTGGACAATATAAAGATACGGAGTGAAATCTCCCTTTATACAAGAAACAGTGACGTAGAATCTGTCCAATTTTACCAAACTTTGTTCATTTTCACTGGGAAGAGGTGATTTAAAATTCTCTAAAAAAAGGAAAAAAAAAACGCAACGGTAGGTGTCAGTTGTCAGTTTTTTTTTTCGCTAATTTTCTCCTATCGATTTTGGCTTTGCCAGGATTTGCATATTTTGTTTTGTCCTGGATTTATTAATGTGAGATAATTATTCTGACTAGATTCTTAGGAGGGTGAATTTTTTTTTTCTAAGGACCACATCTTTCTCGAGATAAAATGTAGATAAAATGGCCGCCATACTCGAACGTCACATTGTGAAGTTTGTTGCCGAATTGTTGAAATTTGGAGACTTTTTGATAATCTGCTAAAAACGTGGAAGGCTACCCTAGAGCCTATCCCAAAAGCACGTGGAACACCTAACAAGCCAATATTCTCTCACAAAAGGACTCTTGTTCGTATAGCTCCACACGGGAAAGGGAGTTGATGTTTCCTTTGTTTGTTGAAGGAATTTTGCGCATATGATTAGAATTTCCAATTAAAATTTTCAATACAAATATGCTGCGCCATCGGTGCAAATTATGCAATGGAACCCGGGGCATCCGGGAGGCACTGTTACGTACCCACACTTACCCTCTGGGTACCTACAGTAGCAACGATGCGACGCATAACCTGTGAGGCCTAGCAACCATCAACATATCAATGAATATCGAAAGTACAGCCGGAGAAAATCCCACGAGAGGGTGGGACAACCAAATGGAATAATAATGATAAAATAAGCTCCCAAGGATGTAGTAGGTACTCCAAAATATGTACATATCTATATTTGCGTACATACGAAGAAAATACCAGCACTCACACAACAACAGTGTGTAATAATAAGCAGGACGTTTTGATTATATTCTGTTGATGAGTATGAAGCTACTGTTACAGCTCAGCGCGCGTAGTACCGCACATGTCCTTTCAAATTGGAATGCTGTAACCGAGAAGAGTGATTTGGTTCCCAGTGTCCCCAGCTTAAATTAGGATAATTACATTGTGTGGGTAATTTCGTTAGTATTTAATGCTTAAGCAATTGTAAGGCCATGCAAATGCAAACGTTTCGTCAGATGCCGATTATCAAAGGAGTGCATTGTCAGAGAATGGCATTAATTTCCTCTCGCTCCTGCCCCCCATGTAGTAATCAGGTTGCCGCCCTGGCCATAGGCGCATTGCATTTGGTAGCCGCTGCACGCTGATGAAATTCGTATTTGCCAAAGGATGGTGGCAGCGAATGACGCGGTTTTGCAAATTGACCAGGATCGTCTAATTGAATAATGTTTGTATTATTGCGGCGCACAGCTGTGGTGGTTCCTGTGCGTATGGCTAATAGCTATCAGTGGTCATCGATTGAGCCCTGAAGACTTGTTAATGTTTGGTTTAAATTATGCAAGTTTTAAGGGGGGAAATGTCCTTTGTTTGCAACTTACATGAACATCACTTTAAGTTCTCAATTGAGGCGTGATAGATCCCTTCACATTGCAAACATCAGAGTTGCGCAACGATTTAATTGTAATTTAATATTTTCATTTGTAATGCATCCGTCGCCACATACATACGAGGAGAGTGAAGTATCTTCGTCCTTTTTCGCATAATTCTGGCTGGGCTGCCTTCCTCATTGCATGCAAATTAAAATGCAATTTTATGAATATTTTTTGATGTTTTTTTCGTCGCGTGAATGCCTTTTTGCAACGTTTAATGTTTTTTTTCCGACTTTTTTCGATTCATGGTTTCATCGTTTTCCACCATCCACAGCTAGAGATCCATTTAAAGCAAAAACAACAAAAAACGACAGCACCACAAAACAGATGCCGCTTTTTTCGCGTATTCCTCGGCAGTTCAGGACGAAAAAAACAACAATTGTTTGGACGAGCCGTTTGCTCTGATTGTTCAGTGCACTGTAAGGACAAAATTGTTTTTCTCTGCGATCCTTTTTGGTTTTTTGTTAGCCATTATTGAAATCCGAAAGGATAGCAAGTTAAACTCTTGCCTCGCGCGAAAGGAATACATTGAACAATTTATGGACGTTTTGTCAGTTGGTCAGGGTTATTTTTTTACTCCACCCCCACGACCCCCACGGTTGCTGTTGTCCTGCGGAAGATTTATTTGGTTTTGTTCCTTTGCTAATTTATGCCGCTTCTAATAACAGCAGCTGTGTTTCTTAGTCTTGATAGTGGTTCGTGGGAAAGTGATTTTTTGAGATATGAATTTGTTGGAATTTTTCAATTCAATGATCGGACCTATTTGAGAGGTTAAAAAGAATATTTAATATTAAAGCATCCATTTTTTTGTGTCGACAACTTCTTTAGTATCAGAATCTATGATATTTTCCGGTCTAGCTACTTCGATGTGATTGCACTGCCTTCGCTTGGGTCACCATTTAAAAAGCAATAAAAGACATCGAAGTCCTTTAAAAAATATTCTTTCATTCTCGACATCCCCCCTTTTATTTACAGTTGAAAGAATGTTTTAAATTCGATGTTTTGAAAGTCGGTAGAATCTTCTTTTTCCTGTTTTGTAGCTGTGGTTGCCTGTGATTGGCTGTGAATGGCTGTGCCCACGATTGAATTCGTAGAAATGTGGACGACTTTCAAAGAGGGAATCTTCTTCTTTTAGATTTCACAAATTCCTAATTTTTATAATTTTCTACAAGCGAGACGCCATCTTTATTACTTTTTTCCTTCCATTAATTGCAAATTAAACTTTCATCAAAGCCACCCACCACCCCTTGTCACAGACTTCTGTCAAAAGTTATCGACGATACTCGAAAGTGGAAAAGAGCAAAAGAGTACTTCCCACACAATTGGAATTGGAACGATCGGTCTCGTCTCCACTTACACAAAGCAGACAAATCAGAGCTCGATATCGACAGCCATCTTGGTACTTAGTACTGAGGTCAGTCGTCAGTTGTGTTTTGTGCGTGCAAGTGAATAGTGAAAGTGATCAAGTGCAGTGCAAGGTCAAATATGCAAAGGCAATGTGCGGTTTGATTTTTATTATGATTTCTCACTTGCTGACAAGAGTGTTACTGTCCGTGTGTATTTTTGAATATGTGTGTATGCAGAAAGACCGGCGAGTGTTCATAAATGCGGAAGTGCCAAAGCGTTGTAAATTTAGCTGTTTCGGTTTTTTTTTTAAATTTTTTGTTCTGTTTTACTAAGAAAGTGTGTAAAAGAATGTTGTGTTGCTTTTTTTTGTTACGAAAATGTGAGAGTGTAAAGCTAGCTGTATATTTATAAAGGAAGATGCATGAAGAATTGGTAAAAAAAAAACAGCTGCTTTCGGGTTTTTGTTGCTTTTTTTTTTGCTGTTACGAAAATGTCGAAGTGTAAAGCTAGCTGTAAATGTATAAAGGAAAGATGCATAAAGCATTGGTGAAAAAAAAATCAGCTGCTTTCGTTTTTTGTTTGTTTGTTCTTTTCTGTTATGAAAGTGTCGAAGTTAAAAACTAGCTGTTAATTTATATAAAAAAAAAAGATGCATAAAGCATTGGTGAGAAAAAATAGCTGTTCTCGGTTTTCTGTTACGAAAATGTCGAAGTGTAAGCTGTAAATTTATAAAGAAAAGATGTATGAAGCATTGGTGAACAAAATCAGCTGCTTACTGGTTTTTTTTGTTTGTTCATGTTGGATACAGCGGTATGCGCGTTCGAATATGTGTTTAAAGTGTTTATGAGTGCCGGCCATGCATGGGCATGTTCTTTAAAATTCCTTCTAGCTAACGACAGAAGCGGTCTTGAAATTGTAAAATGTACAGGTGAGTTTTTTCTTTGCTTTCGAGTCGTTTTTGTTTTTATTAAATTATTTTAAAATGACATTTATTTATTTATTTTAAAACTGAAAGGTAACAATCTTATTAAAGTTAATAAATATACTTTTCCTTTGATATGTACATCTACATATGTGTATGTATGTAATGCAAAATTTAGATACGTCCGGGAGAAAAAGTCCTGTGTCCTTTTCGATATTTCGAAACTTAAGATTTCCTTAAATAACGTTACCTACCAATTGTACCACTGAGCTTTTCTGTGAGATGTCAGTCAAACTCAGTTTAAATTTTGGTTTTTAGAGTTTTCACAATTAACTGTCGAAAAAGCAGTGATTTCCTCTCGTTTGGTATCTCTGTTAATTTTGTCCATCATTTTGATCAGCCGTTTGTCAGTCAACTGTCTATAATGGTACAACTCTGTTCACTAATGAAATCGAGTGTTTTTAAATGCAATCCACCATCTTTAAGTGAAAAACAGCGACAGAAGTCCTTTCGAAGATTATCCAATCATTTTTTTAAGCGAAATTGTTCTGTTCCCCGTAAATCACTCAATCGAGATCTTAACCCCACACTAAATAAAATGCATAAACAAATCCACTTACCATTTGCCGAAGATGACGGCAGGCCTCCCATGCCATTAATATGAATTCCTACGCCGCCTGCACCTCCAGCTATACTAACACCACCTGATGCTGTTCCAGCCGCCGAGGATGATGAAGATGAAGACTGCGGTATGATGCCATACGATGTGGAGGAGATTTTATTTGTGGAGTCCCCCGCTGTTGCCGACAGCAGTAGGAGGGCCCCAATTAAACACCAGGGGCCCATCAGCTCAACACTTTACTACACTTCATTGTTTCTCAGAGAGCGAACTAAGAAGAGCACAAGGATTCTTTACTTTTTGAACTTTTAAGAGGGTGTGTTAACGGTGTGATGTGGGTGATTCGTGGGCTGCTCTGTATTTGTGGTTTGACTCTCCTCTTAGCACAGCCTGTTGAAATTTTTGATTACATTTATGAGAAGTTTGCATAAGAAGGACTACGACCTCAAGTACCATGAATCTGATATGTGTCTGAATGTGTGTGTCAGGGTGTCTTGTTTTCCTACACATGCTATAAATGTCGGCGCCGACAGTAAAGTTTCTGGCAAATTTTATTAACACTCTCTTAAGACTTTTGGGGAAACTTCTTTCGATTGAATTATGGAAGTTTTCCTCTTCGAATTTGGAGAATAAAGTCAAAAAGTTGCGAAAGGCTTTAAATCCTTCTTAGCACTTTGGACCAAATAACAAAACACCATTCAACTTCATAAATGCTCCCGAATATAAATTCATTAAACAAATTCTCCTTTTGACCAGCCAGCAACTGGCCCACTGCCATATAAACAGGAGCCGGAGTGCTGTTCAGAGAAATCGTGTCACCCGAAAGATGGTCCGGCCAATTAAGACCAAAACATTGGGAAACTTTCCTCACCACTCATTGTTATGGGGCAGACGACAAGTGTTGTCGTTGTTGGTATTATTTTTTTTTGCATTCGCAATCCTCGTCTATCCGTCCGGTAAGAGGGAACATGTTTTGAATACAAGTTGATTCTTCTACTTTGCCGTCGTCGTCGTCGTCATCTTGTACCCACTGCAACCATAGTGAATTAAGTATTCCTGCAGCGTATACACCTCGGATTGCCTCGATTCCTAATTAAAAGGATTTATGTGCAGACGAAATTAAATATATAGGACAAAAGTACGACGAACGAGAATATGTATGCGGAATTCCATACGGATAAACACGTTGCTTTGGGGTTGATACTCGTCGTCGTCGGTCGGACTTAGTTGACTAACGTGATTATTTCTTTTGAGGGCTTTTGTTCGCCCTTCTGGTGGCGGAACCCCAAATGCCTTTTTGATGTTTCCTTTTGCTCAGACTACAATACATATCTATTTGTTGTTGATGGTTTTTTGTTTAATTTTCTTAAAAAAATAATGAAGAAATGCTCTGGGTTCTCCTCCTCTTCCGTTTGCAAATAAAACTTGCCATCTTGTCTTAGGGAGTAAGAAATGCATTAATTATGAGGGTAAGTAGGTTTAAATTGGATTCGACAGTGAATGCTTTGGGTTTGGTTTGTCGTTATAATTGACGTGGTTTTTTTTGTTTTGCCTAAAAGAAGTTTACAGCAAAGGATTTGCAGAGAGTTTTATTCCATTTCTTTTTCATCAGCAAATAATCAACCACCAACTTATCACTTAAAAGGAGTTGTTTTCTTTTAAAGCCTTTTTTTGTTGACACATCTTCATAACTCATGCAGAATAATTACTAAGACTTCTGATAGACAGACGATGTAGCCCCCAAGTCTGCAAAAAGGTTACCAAGATGCGATCAACAATTTTTATAAGGATACCAAGATCGAAGTCAAACCTGTACAAAACCTGCGAAGATTGCAACCCAGAATTTTGTAGTTGAGTAAGTGATCAGAAGAACTAAGTAGATCCCCATATTTTCGGACTTTGATTTGAAATCGTCTAAAAATTTTAGATTGCTGTCCTGGTAGTCTTTCTAAGGAACGTCCAGCACAATGAAATTACAGCAAAAGTTTGAATTTGCAATTCGTATACATATGAACATTTAATGTGGTGGTTAGTGCGTTGGACTACTACGCATGCTGCCCGGGTTCAATCCCAGCAAAAACACTTAAAAAGTTTTCCCACGGTGCCACCTCTTTCGAATGTCTGACAAGCGATCAAAGAGTATCATTTGTCATGAGAAGCTTCTCAACTCGCCGTTCGGAGTCGGCAAAAAAGAAAACTGTAGGTCCCTTCCATATCGTGGAAAAAAAATACGCATACACAAATGGAGAAGCTAGGCTTGGTTCTGTATAGGACTGACGCAATATATTGTATACATTTGAACATACGAGTATATAAACTTATAGATGTATGGTACATATGCATGTACATATGTCTAAAAACCGGTATGTTCAGCACATGCTTTTAAATTCAAAATGACGGTTAAACGAGCTTAAATGTTCGAACTTTGTCTACCTTTGTCTTCGATATATAACATGTGCTTTTTGGACGGTTAATCCAACTGAAATATAGGTTGCCTGTTCCTTTTTTGATTAACTTGACAAGAGTCAGAGACTACCAATAGTGGTAGTTCGCCTACAAAACCGATTTTCTGCCGGCAAAAATCATCTCGTGTGCGGTGGCCCAATGTTTGCATGGTGGGGTTGAAAATAAGAATTTTATTTTCTTGGCTTGTTTTTGTTGTTGTTTGAAAATAAGAATTTTATTTTCTTCGCTTGTTTTGTTGTTGTTTTCTTCGCTTGCTTGTACTTTTGATATTTTGTGGCTCGATATGTATGTGAATTTATTTTACTGCCTGTTGAAGTTGGAGAAGGGGAAGCGTTTCACTTTTTCGTCTGATTCAGGCAAATTTGCCCTACCGCGGCTAAAGAAGTTTCACTTCAAAAATAGATTGTCTGATCTTAAAAAAAGATCGACTCATAAGCTTTGATTTGTAAAACTCAGTTGCTAAAGAATTTGCAGAAGTCACTGGTAAAATCATCACTGAATGAAACATGAAGCAAAAGGTGCAGGGAAATAACTTCACGGGCAATAACTTCACATGGGAAATAACTTCACCTCGAGTGGGAAATAAATGCACATGTGATGTGAAGTTATTTCTCACTAAAGGTGGGCAATAATTTAACCAAAAATTTTGTCAAATTATTTCCCACTTATGATTTTTTCGAAAAAACACAGGGGTACCGTGGGATAAAGCCGACCAAAATAAGGCCGAATTTGGCACTATCTCTATTTTTAAGCGGAATTAGGCCAAATGAAGAAAAATTTGTCATTTGGCTTTATCTACTTATAAAATTTGCGCAAATTACGCTACTACTACTACTACTCTATCTTATGCTCCAAAACTAAAGTTTCCATTTAAAAATTAAAAATATAGGTATCTAATTTTTAAATGGAATCTTTAAGAATAGTCAAAATTTCGCACGAATTTTTAAATAATCATTAAATGTGAAGTTATTGCCCACCTTCAGTGAGAAATAACTTCATATCAAAAATGTGCATTTAACAGAAACTTCTTCTTCTTCTCGGGCTTCCACGTTTTGCAGATTCTCGGAGATCCATTCAGAGAGGTCATCGCTTTCGAAGTTCTCATTTGGGAACATCTGGTTAGGCACTGTTGTGCTGTCAGACCTTTTTGACAAAATTCTATCCCGAACTAGAAGCAAAGGAACGCAGTCGTCTTCCTCCTAATGATCAGGAGTTCTAATTACTTTTTTCCAACATTTAGCAATTGTATTCGCTTTTAAGTTTTGCCAAGAAACGGATGTTTGAAATTTAGGCTTTCAATGCTTCTTCATACAGTGAAACCTGTCTAGTTGGCCAATATTTTACTGCAGCAAGAAAATTTCACCAAAGTTCACCTGTTTATCTTGGATCTTGGCCACAAATTTTCATACCTTTTTTCATCTCTCATATTAAGTAACCTGCGAAAGTTTGCGAAGGGTAGTATGTGACGGATTTTGTTCAATATATTCGCTTAACCACTGAAGATGGCGGTAAAATAACAAAATGCTAATTCTTGTTTTATCGTGTGCAATAATCGATCTTATATTTTTATTAAAAAAAATACCCCCCCAAATAAGTTGGCCAAAAATTCTTGCAACATGCATACGTGGCTAACTTTCCAAGGTTTCACTGTAATTGCTCCTAAAATTTATTTTTTTGTAGTAGTGTTTAGTCAACCTTATTAAGTTTTGATCTATGAAGAAAAGACAAATGTCGTTTTCCATTGATTTCACTGTATTTAAAACAAAGCCAGAAGCTAGACGCGTTGTTGTTGTTACTGCAGTGCGTCAAGATGATTGAATAGTAAAACTTAAACACAAAAATGTTGTATGTTGCGAAAATCAAATCTTAAAGCTGCGAAAATCGAATTTATTTCACGTAGGTTGCAAATATCGAGAGTCCACTGTACTTTTACGTCCAGTATGCAGCACATATGACGCTACGGGTTCTCATCCTCTGAAAGTTCGAAATCTTTTTCGTTTTGAGTGGAATCACATGGTTTGGGTTTACCTTGTACGGCAAATATGAAAATCTTTGTCAAGCAAAACAGGTTTTTGTTGAAAATGCAAGTCCTAGTTTCTTGGGAAAAGGGTCGAATTGACATTGTGTCTGAAAAGGTTTTGAAAGGTTTGAAAATAGTTTAACTCCATTCGACCAACTACTACATCAGATTAGATTGGAAAACAGTGGACCTTTTTAGCAGAATTGACTTTGACAATTGAACTTATCCGCTGACACATGCATTTTTATGACTTCTTTTAGGTTTTGAATTTTAGACCACGATTAGTTATGATATGAGCAACAATATTCGATAGTTCGATGTTCGTACAATTTTTTGCCGCCGGAAGTCATAGAAATATTAAAAAATTGTCTTTTTTATGTCTCAGAGCTCAAAGAAGTTCGAAGTAAATAGCATAACAGCCGAAAGTAACATATTTTTTGATACCTTCCAGGAACGAAAAGTTGACCATGATCAAAAAGTTATTTAGTCTTAAATGAAATTCGAAAGACTCCACCGGAAAATGCATTTAGCAGTCTGTCTTTCGCCACCAAGGAGCAAGGACCCGTCACAATGACAGTTTACTTTTTCTATCACAGTCTACTTAACCAAAGGTTGACAACGAACTTCGTCCCCTCAGCCGCGCTCACCCATATAACCCACGTTAAAACAGGAATATCAAGTAGATAACTTTTGGTTTATGTTATGTTCTTTTTTTTTTACGTGGTAACAATTCGAAATGTAAATTTTGCAATTTTTTACTCAACAAAGGTCCCTAGAGGCTGAACTGGTAGAAAAGGAATAATGTATGGGAATCGATAACCATTCAAGAGAGTGGCTACTTTAAAGCACTTTATAACAATTTTACGGGAATGTACTTGTATCTCAATCTTAATCTCAATTGAAGATAAGTGGTAATCTGTTATCCTTTGGCTCATTTAATAATTCCCACTCTGACACACGCTTCTCACATCAAAGTCAGTGGAGAGGACAGAAAAGAAACGAAACAAAAAAAAAAAAAACCAATTAACATCCTTGCACTGGGTTGATAAATTGTATATCATCACTTACAACCCACCAGTCTACTAGAAACAATGCACACACACAGAATGTCCTTGCACAGCGATGTGAAACAACAAGAAAAATATGCGACACTCTTTCTCACTGATTAGTCAATTTAGACGCGATTCATCTTTGTCACCAGCGCAGCGTTGCGTTGGGTGTCACATAAACAAAACGCGATGACAAACTCGGATTCGAGAAATCACTATTGTATGTGCATTAGCCTAGACAGGAGCACAAAAAACTACGTTCAATCATTTAAGGACGAAAATTGTTTCCTTCCGACCAACGAAAAAAAAAACAACGACCGGCAAAATGCTCACAGGATCGTAATCCGGTTCTCGAATTCCGTACACAAAATCACACAATCATCCGTTCGACGAGAGACAGATGCGACCGTATCCTGCAGAATCCTTTGGGTAACTGAAGCTTTGTCAGCGGACGATTTTCTAATAAACCCGAGACCGAATGTCACACATAGTCAAGCGCACAGCATGCACAGTGGGAGGCAAAAAGTGATAACAGGCAAACGATTCCATTCATTTCATTCATGGGAAAAAGTTCTCGCCAGTTGGTCGGTCCTACTGGTTTTGCAGAACAACCAGGATGCCCGCCGCAATCACGGGTCGGAGGCTGACAAGCTACACAACACAACATCCCACAACAAAAAAATATCCTATGGATTGATTTGAATACAGCACAGCAACTGTTTGTGGGGGATGCTAACATGACCACAGTCTGGGTATAAGGACGTGATACCTCCCCATCGACTTGGCAGGCACTCGAAAGCTTTGGGCTGCAATGTGTTTCCTTATCACTCTCGTGTTCGATCGAACATTTAGTTGGATGGAGCATTCAACTTGGAAAGCTTTCTGCTGTTTGGAGGTGAATTGGGATTGGGGACTTGGGGTTCTGCCCTTCTGAGTAGCGTTTAATTCGGCCGCTTCAGTATGGAAAATAATTGTTACCGTGACGGTTGGTGGAGGTTGCTCCACTCTTAAAGTCACTTTATCTCCCATAGGAGCGGCGTATTCTTTAAGGAAGAAGCTATCGTCGTCGTCGTCGTCACACATAGGCATATAAATCGTGCATTGGTGGAGCTTCTTCTGCGAGTTTTTATGATGTTTTTCTCTGTTTTGTTTCTTCCAACCCACAGAGGTTGTTGTTGTCTTTTTTTTTTGCTTGCTGGGAGAAGAAGCTTTCTACTGTGGCATGGCGATGATGATGAACACCTATGCGCATTGTGGGTTGGTTTGTAGCCAATCATTTTATTACGAAAGTTTTCGTGTCCTTGAAGGTGATTTTCTACATTTAAAATGCATTAGGGCTGGCCTTTGGAGTAGCTTGCTGCCTGCCTGCCTGCTGGCTGTCCGTGCAACTCGATGGTGTTGACTTTTGTTCTGCCAGCCAAGCGTGATGATGTTTTAATGTCGTTTTATAATTTTTATATTTTAATTGCAAATTGGGTATTTTTTTCCATGAGGAAAAATATGTGCTTTTAAAGTGGGGTGGACTTGATTTGGAAAGTGTTTTCAGGATATTTTTGTTTGCCGTAAAAGTTATGGTTATGGAGTTTTTGTTCGGACGGTTGGATCCTTTTGATCGCTAGCGTTGCAAAAAATACTTTCAGTAGTGACATCTTGTAGGAAAATGTCGAAGGTATTGTTGAATAAATTAAGGAACGGTTGCTTCAGAACTAGCGTGTTATTTAACCAGTCAGTGTGTAGTCGCCCCGTCACGGACAAACACTTGATGAGTTTTAAGAAAATATTAAATATCCTTATAAATCTGAAATTCTTTAAACCAAGCAAATTGCAATATTAAGGATCCAAAGACATAGTCCCGGGATTTTTAATGAAAACAAGCATTTTTTAGGCAAAGTTATACTTGGTATACCGAGTTTCCAACATTTCGCTGCCCTTTCTGTACTACGAAACGTCCAAGCCTTCGAAATACCTCTCTGTTTCCGCGATGACTTCCTCATTCGATCTGAATCTCTTTCCCTGGAACCACCACTTGAGGTTTCGGAAGAGATAATAGTCGCTGAGAGCCGAGTCTGAAGAATACGGTGGGTGTGCAACCAATTCAAATGGTAATTGGCCATCCATTTGGACAGACGTATGTGCCGGTGGTACACAACTTTTTCCATCGCCATATGAGGCCATTTTTTTCTTCATTTAGTTGTACAGTTTGTCCACTGTCCACCTTTCTGTAGATAATCGATGAAGATTATGCCATGTGCACCCAAAAAAAACGGCGGCCAAACTTTGGTCTCTTGGTCATTTTGGTCGGCTTTCGTGGCTTTCCAGCTACTCTACAGACTGCCTATTGGACTCAGGCGTATGGTAATAGACCCCTGTTTCATCCATCGTCAGAAAACGTCGAATAAAGTCCGATCGATTACGCTCCAACAACGCTAAACTGCGCTGCCTCTTTTGGCCGACGGTCAGCAAACGCGGCATCCATCGCGCCGATAGTTTTTTTTATCTCCAAAACATCATGCAAAATGTATCCCCCGCCCGTTCTTTTGAGATATCCACTCGCGCAACTTTACTTTTCGATCACTCAAAACGATTCGATGCACCTGCGTGGCGATTTCCGCATTCGGAGCCTCTTTTGAACTTCCGGAGCGAGGTGCGTCTTCGGTGTTTGTTCGACCCTTTTTAAATTCACGAAACCACCGTCAAACTGTTCTCGAAGGATCAGAAGTGGGATACCATTGCCATGGTGGTTCGAAAGTTTTTCTCATCAAAAAACAATGTTCGATCAAGATGCGATACTCCTGTTCTTCCATTATTTTTATTATGGCGAATTTAGCCGCACTCAAACGAGTGTAGCTTGCAAACGAATGGACGAAATGTCATGAAACTTAATACATAAACTAGTGACAGATGAGCCTCTCGCAATGAGTATTGGTCATTTTCTTTCAAAGCCCAAGTATCGATAACGAGTATCTCACGAAATATCTAAGCAGCAACCATTTTGAATATGCTGTTTAGAGATGTCGATAGGTGGTCCATTAAACTCAGACAGAACAAAGAGATGCTCCGCTGTCCGTAGCATCATTTGTGAATTTACACACTGCTACTAACCATGTACAATACTCGCATCTACCGCAATCTGATTGTCCTTCAAAGAATACTCGAAAATATTTCCAAAGATTTACTTTCACTTATCTGTTGTAGATACTCGTAGTCATACCTGCTGGTTTCTATCTTCCTCTAGAGCAGGAACTACCCGGAATTGCACTTGAAATGCTCAACTTACCCAAGACGATGCACTTCAAGAAATTCTTCGTATCCCTAAATCAACCTCCAGACACATTTTTCTCTTTCTATCCCCGTTCCTTGGGGAAATGATTTTCAATTCTTTTTTCCATGTTATTCATAACATCCATGAGAAGAATGCAAACGTCAAGAATTTGAAAAAAAAAAACAAGTATTTCATGTTTACAGAGGTGGAAAATTATACTCTTATTCGCTTATTATCCTGGTGGATTAAAACTAGCGCATCATCACGGTGAGGATGCGCTACCGATAAAATGAAATCGCGAACAATGACATCCTTAAACATTTTTCCCCGCGCACGGAGTCAACCATAACAGGGGGGAACCGCAGCAAAAAAAAAGAAAAAACAACAAAAAAAGTAAAAAGGATCAAAAATGTTGAGATGGGCCATTAACAGGGGACTCATCAAATTTCTGACGTGGTTTTGGACAAATCCTTCTTTGATGGAAGATGGTGTGATTGCTCTGTTCGCTCCCCATTGGAAAATTTCCCTAAAAAATTGTTCGGCTAACCTTACTCGATGGAGAACACCAACAACGAGGATGACGACGACGACGACGACGGCGACGATAACGATGAAGGCAAAAGGGCAGGCGAAGGCAAAAGACGAACGAAAAAGATGATAAGAATTTTTTTTTTCCGTTAACCTCAAACTCTAGCTGCTTTCACGGTAAAGTGACTTGCCGAAGTGACTTGTTGGCAAAGGGAGTGAATTTTTCCTCTCTTACACCCAACTCCAGTATCCACCACCGGAAGGATGACAATTTTCACTCCGTTTTTTTTTTTTTTGTTATGAATTTTCATGGCTTCCTTTGTGGGACTTTTATGGCTAATGTCAGTGTAATAATTTTTCTTTTTCAGTGTGATTTATTAAGCTGCAATTTGTCAGCTAGATGCTAAGACTCAGCACAAGGACACGTAAGCATTTGACTCTCCGTTTTTATGTTCATTTCTATTCCCCTCCAGTCAAACAATCAAAATTCGATTTTCATTTACAATTGTAAGCTGTTTAGGCACTGTAATTGGGGATTTAAGTTGGTAGCAAAAAAACATGCGTTATCCTATTTTGTAAATCATACATAACAAGATGAGCAATCAGGAGATAAAATCTAAATCCTTTCAGTGTGTTTTTTTCTCCCATCTTCTTTCGTTAGCCAGACAAATTTTCATTCATCTATCATTTGTAAGCAGCTAAGGAGGGGTAAGTAACCCTATTCTTTAAGTTGAAGATACAACATACGCTATACATCTTAAAACGCATTTATATATCCTTTTGCTACGCTGTACGTTGGTGCGGTACATACAACAGTTCCTGAGGCGTTGCTTTGTCCATGTGAATGTATTATTTAATCCTGAAAACGAAAGTTTTATACCCAAGAACTCGTACTCGTATCTATGGGAGGGAAAGTTGGCCAAGAAAGTTTTGATATTCGTTAAGCCGCATTTAATGAAAATAAAGGGGGATGGAGATGGTTCCTTTTTTTCTACCGAACTTGCGATGGATTCCGCAAATGAAGCATTGATTTGCATTTACTCAATCTACGAAAGACTCTTGCTACTGTAAATCCAAGAAGCTGTGTGGATTAAAAAAGACGAATTTAAATAGTTAGGATAACTGATAGATTAAAGGACAAGATCTGTTTGCGAGCAAAAGAGATGGCTTCTCAAAAAGAAAACGAAAGAACACAAGAAGCTCGCGATCGAGGATATTGAAAGCTGGAGATGACTTCGTAGAGAGCATACACCAACTCATCTCTAGGATTTGTTCAGATGAAAATATGACAGGATGGAATCTCAGCATCATGTGCCCGATCCACAAGAAAGGGGATCCACTCAACTGCTCCGATTACAGAGGCATCAGTCTCCTTAACATCGCCTTCAAGATTCGATCTGTCATATTGCGTGAATGCCTGAAACATGATTAGCCCCTAGGCCAGGTAAGTCCACTATAAACCAAATTTTCACACTCAGGCAGATTCTGGAAAAAACCCAAGAAATCCAAATCGATACCCACCACCAGTTCATTGATTTCAAGGCCGCCTATGATAGCATCTCGAGAGATGAACTTTATAGAGCCATGTCTAGTTTTGACATCCCTGCCGAACTCTTTCGTCTGTGCAGGATGACGATGGAGAACGCTCGCTGCTCCATCAAGGTAGGCAATGACGTCACCGAGATCTTCGAAAATGATTCAGACAAGGTGACGTACTGTCCTGCGACTTCTTCAACGTCATTCTTGAAAGAATTGTTCGAACATCACAAGCAATCACACAAGGAAAGATCTTTCAAAAGTCCGTTCAACTACTTGCATACGCCGACGACATTGACATCATTGGTAGAACACAGCGAGCTGTTACCAGTGCGCTTACGAGCATATAAATGGAAGCGTTAAACGAAAAGGGGCACTCAACATCGACGAATTGGACAGAACGTCACAATAGACAGCTACAACTTTGAGGTAGTAAAGGACTTTGTCTACTTCGGCTCTGTAATAACATCAAGAAATGACATCTCGATGAAAATCAAACGAAGGATTACTCTTGCCAATCGCTGTTTCTTTGGGCTAAGAAGGCAATTGAGCAGTAAAACTCTTATCACCCCAGACTTGCTATATTGAGCTGAAGCATGGACTTTATCGAAAGCAGCTGAAGATATACTTGGTCGCTCGAGAGAAAAATCTTTCGTAAGATATTCGGTCCCGTTTGGGTAGACAATTTTTTTAGGAGAAGATTCAATACAAACACTGCGTATTGGACGTTTGAGATGCTAAGGTCATGTAAAGTGAATGAACACCAATGCTCCTGTCCGTAGAGTATTCAATTCCAAACCAGAGAGTAAGCTCAACTGAGGAATACCTTGATTAATATGGCACGCACAACCATTTTGAAGTGCGCAACTGGATAGGCTTTGGATCACTCCGGACTGTAGCGCTACCTAAGTAAGATTGATACTGGAAGTCGAGTTCTGAGAAAGAAAAAAACTACAGAATATTTAACAAATATCAATTGGATCCAATAAATCATTTCTCGAAGGAGCCTGAGCTGCAATAACATTTAAACCCTTTCACTTGAAGTATACAAATCCAGGATATCTGCAGAGCAACTTTCTAACCCAATTACATCGGCAGAGAGTGTTGCCAAAATTCCAATTCACGTCCGAGTCGTATCTTCTGTGATAAACGAGAACGAGTATTTATTCTCACAATATAAGCAGCACCCTGAGTTTACTATTCAATATATGTGTCCTTCCAGCCACCCCTTTCCCCTGTTTACGATACAACACAGGTACAATCACCTATTTCAATAAAACCGAAAAATACCCCAAAGTCAAATAGAATACTACTCGTACGAAGGAATCTAAATCATTTATTATTAAAGGCGCCAGAGTGCCACACCAAACTACTTGGGTTTGCCTTCTTGCCAAAATATACCCTCAGGATGCTCATATATGAGATGTCGTCCTTGTCGTCTTCCTCTCACTATTTACTTCTGTGCTCTGACAATAGAAAAGGGATGAACTCGTATAGTCTGGCAAAATTCGGTAGGAAACCCAAACAATTGCCAACTCTTTTCAGGAGCACATGTCAACAATGCGATGTTCATTGGCAGACACAACAGAGGCTCATCCTTAAATCGGGAAGGATTTCAGAAGGTGAACAAAGCACAGTGAACGGTTATAGGCTATTAAATTGTCCCCAAGGGCTGTTGTCGGTGAAAGAATTTTATCACCATCATGAGAAGAGAGGATTAATTGTTTGCAACTAATTAAAGGTGATAAAAACAAGGTTCCCTAAAGAACGGGCATGAGTGTGACATCATTCGTCGGCTGTGAGAAAAGTAATAGGATAGGAGTGTAGGTCTTTCTTTGGCTAATTAAAAAATAACAAACAAAAAACAATACACTCTTCCATGGGGAAAAGCAACAAGTTGCGAGTTCAAATCCCTTAGCAGCCTGTTGCCCTGTCATATTCTATAAAGAAATGAACACTCTCTGTGTTTCTTTGCACACATTTTTCATTAGATGCCAAGGAACAATGAAATATGTTTTGTTTTGTGGCTCTTTGTTGTGGCCAGAGGATGAGTTAGTGAGCGTCAAAAAACGATTTTCTTAATTTTCAAAACAACTTGGGATGGAGTTGGATGCGGTGACCTTGCTACCGTTGCACGTATTTATACTGCAAAGCTATATTAAGAGATTTAATTGCAAAGTTTTTGCTTAAGTTTACGTGAGATTTAAGAACTAGACCATGGATTTCCTGCTTTTAATGAACGCGGCCATAAAAATAACACCCACAAGACGCACGGTGGAATTTGAAAGAAGAGAATACACAGTGGGGTCGAATAGACAACGACCAAAGCATAGGTAAAAGGTTGAGTTTGGTTAAAGTGAAAATGATTCAGGATAGGAGTTAAATTAGTGCAATTCGGCAGTGCTCCAGGAAATTCTCTTTCTTTCGACACCCCATTTGTTAAGATTGGTGAAGTATGAGAGCCGCAAATGGTACCTATACTAGAGAAATAATATACATATATGATGACATGACTTTCTTAGGTTATCAGTGCAAAAAAAATTGAGCTTCTGAGCAGCTACCAAAAGCCTTGAAATAAATAGGTGTCAGGAAGGTTTTAAAATAGAGCAACATCCATTATGTAGTAGTAAAATATTTCTTTATCTTTAGGTATATATAAAAATGAGCTGTTCGTTTGATACCTCAGAACTCATAAACTAACCATCCGATTGAGCTCAAACTTGTTCAAGCTCAAAGTGTTCGTATATCAAAAAATTTCAAGTTTTCCGCTAGATGGCGCTGGAACTCAAAAATTTTTAAATTCACCGTAGGATTAAGCTGAAACTTACACAATATATTTGTAATGAAGAAAGAAATGTTCGTACAACGAAAGAAGTTTTCAAGTTTTCCGATAGATGGCGCTAAAACACCAAAATTTCAAAACCATCCGATTGAGCTGAAACTTACAGAATATATTTTTTTTTTAAATGAGAAATGTTTGTAAATCAAAAGTTTTCCAAGTTTTCCGATAGATGGCGCTGAAAACTAAAATCTCAAAATTATAACTGCAGCAATGCACGATGAAAATTGATTCAGAATTATATTTACGTACAATATGTAAATATGTATTCAATTCCAAGAACTTCTTGAAAAAACATTTGTAAATACAATTCGTGCTTCCCGATGGTGTAGCAAAGCGCACCGGGAAACCACTAGTTTTTTATAAAAAAAATGTACAAAACATAATTACTTGAAAAATATCGTCCATTGGTGGGGTTGCGATATAACAACTAAATATAGAGCTAATGTGCATTTTATGAGTTGTACTCATCTATTAGGCTTTTTTGGTAGTAGAAAGCTTCTGTTATGTATTTGTGTAGTGTTTCCCAGTTTCGTCCTCTTGCAGTACCTGCTTTCTGAAGAACTTTCGTCGAATTTCTTTATTTCTTCTTGCTTTCTGGCTTTTGTTTGCAATCTAATCACTAATCATCTTTATATTGCGTCAACAACATCCATTATTAGCTCCATAGTTTTCCGTAGTGTTAAGTTAAAAAAAAAAAAATTAACTTTTTAGGGGTGGGGGACGCATTAGGACGGATAAGCGATGATAGTGAGCGGGAAAAAGAAAGTGGATAGCGCTACCGCTACAGCCTAAACTCTAAACTACTCAACCGATTTCAACAAATAGAGTGTCGTTGGATTCAATTTGACCCGGAGAGTATCCTAAGTTATATGACGTCATAGAGACATTCAATACGGCGGACACCACAAGATGGCGGGTTACCGTTATATCCACGACTTTCTTAATATGGGAATGAAAGGGTTTGAGAACACAAATACGCTAAGCGACGTCATTCGAAATTCAAGATGGCGGTCCACCAAGATGGAGGATTACCGTTATCTTCACGACTTCCTTAATATGGGTATCAAATGATAGGGTTTGACAAGACCAACAATACGCTAAGTGACGTAATTCGAAATTCAATATGGCGGTCCGCCAAGATGACGGATTACCGTTATCTTCACGACTTCCTTAATATGGGTATCAAATGAAAGGGTTTGACAAGACTAACAATACGCTAAGTGACATCATTCGAAGTTCAACATGGCGGTCCGCCAAGATGACGGACTACCCCTATAGTTATAGTTTGACTTCTACCGCGTGTGAGTGACACACACACATTTTTTTTCTACTCGACTTCAGTAAATTATGTTGTAAGACTTTGCGTACCCACTGTGCATTCATATTTATTTTGCTAACTGTTTGACTTGCTCACAGAAATGCCATGTTTCTCGGTTTTTGTTTAGCTAGCTACCCGGAAGCTGTTCTTTCTGTTTTGCCACAAGTATAACCTCATTCGCATAAACATGTGTGTATGTACCCCCTGTTGAATTAACCATTAATGCTCACTTGGTTGGGAACAACAAAACCAGTCCGGTATGCCAAAATTACTTGGATAGCATGTGTGGCCAATCCCACTCTCCCTATAATTGAGAACGATGCTCTAGGTAGGTAGGTATTCTTGTAAATTTTGTGTGCATGAATGCTTGTTTGTGTTTGCTTTAGCCCGTGGTATCCTCTATGTCTATGCCGCCAGTGTATGGGGTTGTTTACAGTAAAAAGGATGCTTAGATAGAAGTTCCTTTCATAGAAAAGCTTTATTATTGTTTTCAACACTTGCCTTGCCAGTAGTTTTGGCATGTGATTTTACGTCCCTTCCAAGTTTAGTTTGTTTACTTTTTTCAAAAGACTTCTATGGAAGCAGGAACAAGGATAGAGTTTTCACTTTTCAACTTACTGTTTAAGTAACCACTGACCATCTCTAAACGATGATGACTTTATTCCCATAAAGATATATGTACATTTCTCTCCAAAAAGGACATCAACTTTAAAGACAGGAATTTATAACTTAATTTTCACACCAAAGCCACAAAAGCCACAACCAACTCCGTACTAGAATAAAACAAACAATAACCATATAACTTGACACTATGTGATAATCGTAAACAAAAAGCCAGAAAAAAAACAAAGGAAATGGTATAAAAGGATGTAGATGGATCTCTCTCTCCGTAGCAAAGCAATTGCAAATAACAACACTAAAGCTACGGAAACAGATTGTACAAAACACTTGCCGGCTTCAAATGAGTCATATCAAACACTTAAAAAGCCACAAAAATGACATAAAAAGATTCGGCATAGTCAGTCCGTGTGTCCCTAAGCAACTTCATCCCAAACAGCAACAAAACAGAATCACAGTCCAGATCCAGACACACTGACAGAAGAGAAAATACAAAAGTTATGGTTGGCGTTGCTTTTACAAATCCACCCTTAAACAGGCAGTCAAAATGGATTTCTTTTTGGTTCCGCACTCCGCAGGGATTTTCAGCTGCTGAAGTTGCGAATTCTTCTTCTTTTTTTTGTATTTTGATTTGTATCATTTGTGTGTCATAAAAGTGGAATATAATAGAGGACAGGATAGAGGCCAGGCCGACTTGTGGTTAACCGAATTAGCTGCAATACGTGGGTTTTTTGTTTAACGATGAAAATTTATGAGGACTTCCTGCCGCAAATTTATGCCAGTTTTTATTTGGTGGCTTAGCTCAGTTAGATGTAAGGTGGACGTTACCCTACTCTGAGACTCTTAGTTAAGTTCAAGTAAATCACTGATTTTGGATCACCAAAATAGTGGTTTTAGCCTTAGCAGCCATTTTTATGAGTGAATCTGGCCACAAAACATCACCCGTCGGACGCTGATACATCTCTTTAAAATATTAATTAGTCTTTTAAGGTTAGAGCTATCAAAGTCCTTAGATTTGCCTCTTAAATTAAATGATACTAGTCGATGGGAAAGCAAAATTCTTAGATTTTAATTGAGATGAAAACATCAAATTGAAAAAAGTCGTTTATGAAAATACTTACTTGGGATGTAATACTAACTTACTTACTTATGTGGCGCTACAGTCCGAGTTGGATCAAGGCCTCAACCAACAACCCTTCCAGTTAGCCCGGTCCTCAGCTTACGGGGTTCTAATAGCGGACAAAAAAATCAGAAAAATCTAAAGTCCAAGTAAAGGAATCTTTGGATCTGGAATATACTTTGAGCAGATATGACGAGAGCTACATACTGATTTGCTATTGGCACACTTCGAAAAAAAACTTGCACAGATTCCAGCTCACAAAGGCTATTTGGCTAACGAATTGGCCGACCTCCATGTCAAATCTGGCTTCAGAGCCTTACCTAAGAGTCAGCAGAACCGTTATCAAGACATCTTTGAACCAGCATCTGGGGCAACACGCCCGGCCAGAAATTACTTATTTACGAAGATTTCTCCAGCGAAATCGAAGTTTGGTCGTTCCAAGATATTGCATGGAGCTTCGGCTCTAGATTGAAAGTGATCGAGAGGGTTCGGGAGGGTTTCTAGACAGATCCCTTAGATAGACGGACAAATTTTCATAACCAAGCTTTTATGTTTCAGATTGCATATATTTCACGTTCCATTAGTCGGACACCTTCCCTGATCGGACGCGGATAAGCATATCTGCTGGAAATTATTTAATTTAATTCCATTAGACGGACAAAAACAAAACAATCTTCCTTAGCTTCACACTGAATTTTTTTACTTGGTCATAGTCGCAACAGATGCTAACGAAAAGACAAAATGCAATACATTTAGTACATTTAGTACAGTACTCTCTGGGCGGCGGTGCGACGATGCGGCGCGCGGTGGTAAATATCAATTTTGTATAGCAAAACTCTTTGTTCCGTTAAATCATTTGTAGGCAAACAAATTCCGAATACCGAAGCACGTTGCAGAAATCAGAAATATTCAACTATCGTGCATACGGCCTGCGTATTTAGGTTAGTTACGGTGGCACCGTAGTACTCGGTAGGATTCACTTAGACTTAGACCAAAGTAGGTCAATAGTGTTGCAACGCGAGCCGGTGCTTTTGGAACCATTAGAAAGTTGGGAACATTTACATATTTTATTGATATTTATTGAGGAAATAGGTACCTTGAAGGTCTATGAAATATTCTCCCAGCGAAGATTCTCAATCCTTGTTGTTTTGTTTGTTTTCGTAATCGTATCAAATAAAGTAGGATTTTTTATGTTTTAATAAATAAAGATAATTTATTATTTAAAACAAAGGTGCTTATATGATGTCTTAGTTATGGTATCCGCCAAACCAGATACATTAATCAAGTTAACGATTCGATTGATGCACCTAAACTTTTTTGATAAACAGAATGAACAGATTAAATGAAAATCTCCTGTTTTACTGCACACCCAAATAAAATTTTGTCTAGCGTGCGTATAGAAGTTTTAAAAATATACGGCGTCAGCAGTCCGATACAGAACCAAGCCTAGCTTCTCGCAACCATTTGTGTGTGCGTGCTATTTTTTCCACGAATGGAAGAGACCTACAGTTTTTTGCCAACTCCGAACGGCTAGTTGAGAAGCTTCTCATGACAAATGATACTCTTTGATTGCTTGTCAGACATTCAAAAAAGGTGGCGACCGTGAAAAACTTTTTTAGGTGTTGGACCCGGGCTGGGATTGAACCCGAGCAGCATGCGTAGTAGTTCAACGCACTTACTACCACGGCCACGGCCACCACCACCATAGAAGTTATACTTGAAACAAAAACGAAACAAAAGTCCCATACCCATACCCATACCCATACCCCTTATCACGTAATGACATCAAACTTATAAATAACGACATCATCGGTTTGAACCTTTCTAGGCTGCAAAATAGCAGAACAGATGTACATACGTATGCATGAATGTATGGCAACATATTTTACGGCATATTTCCATAACAAACCTTCTAATTACACTCGCATACGAGTATCTTTCCAAATGAAATTGTATCTAACTATTGATTAAATTTTGCCCCAGTGACACACAAATTAATAAATCATAGCCCGAGCGTACTAAGCATCTGCAATAATGCATCTTAAAGCATGCATCCCCTTAGTTCAATGCAATTACGCATGTCTTACATTAAATTATGACACACATTTGTCTGTTCTTTGGTTGCATCATCAATTTAAGGCTCTCGAGCTCGCAAGGAATAACAGACATCACTGTGACAGTGTATCCATTTCCTAAGCATCGAATGACATTCAAAATGACTGTAATTTTGAAAACATCCAACCACCCTTACTTTTCAGCTTCAACAATTGCACTTGATTAAATATCAACACCTCCTCCTATCAGAACAATAGTACATAAGACTCTTCCACAATCTACCTCAATCCTCTTTCAGAGAGACGGGAACTCCTGCCGGACATAATGCCCATTTCCGTATTGTTGAGTATCCCCACTCTCACCCTATTGTTTGAGAGTCAGCGTGTGTTGTTGTTGGTATATACATATGTCGAAACATACGCTCACTCGATTTGTTATTCAATTCAAAAATCTATGTCGTCGTACGAGCTCGTTCTCGTGCTCTGCCCTTCCGGATGAAGGTAGTTTCTGGTATTTTGTTAAAGCTTGAAGAGATACATAAATTAGATAAAAATGGTAACATTCATCTAAGTTGACCAAAAAGCCACCCTTTGGGTTTGTTTTTCCTGTACAAGTTCGCCTTTTCACAACAAGGAGGAGGTACGAGGAAGTTTTGTAGTGCACATGCACACGCCTTTTGAATTACAGTAGTGACTGGCACACGTCTTACAAGGAGTTGACATTTTCTTCCTTTTTCTTCTCCATCCATAGACGGGTAAAGGACGAAAATAAAAAGGACCCTTCCCGTATGCTCTTTGAGAGATTTAGCTGGAAGATTGTTATTAGAGTTGCTAATGCATTCCGTCCAATTGAATTATTGCAAGTAGGAACAGCAAGGATAACGATCATATGTGCGTTCGTTTGTATCGTCCTTTTTTTGCAAGCAGCTGCTCTTCCTTTTTGTTAAATTTACTTAGTAACTTGTACGAGTACATCGTACATCGAATGTGAATGTGAGTTCTTTTTTTTACTTACTGAAGCGCCTGATAAATTGTTCTAGGATGTGTTGTGTTGGAAAACACAAAAAGGCGGAAACACAGTATTATGTCGATGTGAAGAGGCAAATCACCATAAATGATACGATGATACTCATTGAAGCGATTGGGGGGAACCTATTTGTTGGAATAATTTGGTTTAGATCCTTAAACAAACAGTGATTTTTTTTTAGGAATTTATCGAAGCCACAAAAAGGATTTGAGAAGATGTTATTTCTATTGAAAGACTAAAGTGGGAATATGTGGTGCTTAAGTCGTCAATGGGAGTGTGGGTACAGTTGAAGCAAACAATTAGGGAACACTTGGGAAAACATTTTTTTATGCTTGAAAAAGAAAGGGACGTTTTTCTCAATCGAACTACATAATTTGAAAATGTTACAAACGCTGTTTTTGAACTGAACTTAACTCAATGAAACACCAAAACCCCCTCCGTCGCTTACTTTTCTATGGCAAGTGTATGTGCTTTTGCGTTGTTTCTGAAAAGAACACCAGCAATAGAAGTCATCCCTCTTCAAGTGATAATCAAATCAATCGCAAGCAATAACTCAGTGGAAGTCCTTTCGTGTTCATGTTGTGTGCATGAATAAGAACACATGCTTCAGCAGTGGATGCCTAATACAATTGTGTTTAAGTATGTTTCTCTTTCCTTTTTAAGTTTTCCTTTTCTTGTTTGTTGGTGTACGCGTGTGTATATTTTTTGTTCTATTTTTTGAAAGCGCCCCCCCTTTAGATGACGACAAATTTTATTGAATATGTTTTTTGTCAAATAGAGTTTCAAAAGGATAGAACATTAAACCGATAGGAAATCCTGTCAATCATTTTTCTTTATCCACCAGCATCATCCCTGTTCTTCTGCCTTCATTTGGAAGATCAGAAAAAAAAGGACATGCAATGGGAAGTGAAATATTTCGCAAGTTATTTGGATAACTTTAGTTCGTTTGGCCTCTGTACGGGCGACGATGTTGGAAAGGATTAAGAATTGAATTTCACTCAGCGGTATTCGGTTTCAATTATTCACTTTTTTATCCAGTTCTTTTTTTTTTTGGGCGAATTTTTTTTTCTTTTTCTCAATTTTCGTATAAGTGAAAAGGAATTTTCAATTCACACCTTCACGATGGATGAAGGTATAGTAAAGGAATTGAAGATACTGTGTATTTTTTTTAAGGCATTTTTTCTACTTCCATTTGCGGTTTTTCATTCACATTCTCTGTAAATGCTTCGCCACAGATCAGACGAAGCACACGGACGACGGAAGGGTGGGTGTAGAAAACGAAAGCTAGTAAGACAGGTGAAACAATGGACAGCCTGATATTGGGGGAGGATTTTAAATTAAAAAATTGCTGAAAATGTGAGAATGTAATTTATTTTAGCAATTTCCGACACTTTGGTCTTCTCTGTGTCTTTGCATTGAGTGGGAATGTTCCGTTTTTTTTTTTTGTTTATCTTCTTCAAGTTGGTGGAGAGTTTTAAGTGTTTTCCTTTTTTGTGAGTTGCTTGAGTTTGAGTTTGGCGTGTTTTATGCCGTTGTTTTGATTATTGTAGTGCACGTAGCTAAGACAACAACCATTTCAATGGGATTGCTTATTCTAGAATCTAGATGGCGTAACAAACAGCGATGCGATTTTTTTATTTGTTACAGTAAAAGATCTTTATTGATTGATCAATTTGAAGGGATATTATTATTATTATTATTATTATTATTGAAAGGTGAGATGCACCGCGACCTTAAGATCTATTGTGCCCCCAACAAGTCCTAGATGAAGGAACATCCCTGTCGTCATTATTCCTACTGGAATCTATTATAGAGAACTTCGCTGGTAAGAATTCCATAGGTCATAGCACCTCATCCAGACCAATTTTCCAATTTTTCCCTAAGAAATCGCAGTAGGAGATTGGGTGCTATGAGTAGTAGATCCTCTGCTAAGTTGGTGTTAACCCAACCACTTGAATATCTTCTGGGTTAATGCCCCACATTCCACCAGTATGTGTTCTGGAGTTTCACTGGACTCATTGCAAAATCTGCTTGACATAGCTGCCGGAGTTGTCCTTTTGCAATGCCCCGAGAGGAATGCAGTCAGGATGCGGAGTTTGTTTTTGTCCAGGCTAATGCAAGCTTTAAATCTTTTAAGATTATAAGTACCCAAACATTTCTTCGCCTATCTTAGGCTCTGAGTTTCTGTCCAGGAATAAGTCCTGTTTGCCTTCTCCAATGATCGGAGCTCATCCTTTATAATGTATTCCCCTATGCCCCAGAAGGGCTCAGGACCCACGAACGGTGTTGCAGCTCCCTTCTTGGCAAATTTGTCTGCCACTTTATTTCCTTCTATCCCCAGGTGTCCTGGTACCCAGTGGAAATTGACGTTGTTTCGATCGCCTAGGCATTCACAGGCAATTCTAGATTTAATGGTCTGAACCCCTATTGCCTTGATAGCTGATTGGCTATCTGACATAATTGCTACATACATTTATTCAAGTTTTTCAAGATTGAGTTGGGCGCAGATTTCGGCTTGAAAGATGCTAGTGTAGTTGCCCATGGGGTTTGAATAGTTTGGTGCCAGGCACAAACACTTCTGCACCCGTTCCTTCATTAGTTCTTAAACTATCTGTGTACCATTTAATGGTATGAGGACTCTAGATTCAATGCTCGAGTCTTTCTTGGTGCTGAGTTTGATGTGAGAATTTTTCTTTCAGCTCAATTTCCTAATCCCATCGTCCCTAGAAAAGGTTAGAAGGGGAAAATTATTGGCCATTGCATCATGGTCTTTATGGCTGATGCATTTTCCTTTTCTTATTCCTTCTTTGGCCATTCTTAGAAACGTCATATTTGCGGTTTCATTAACTACAAGATGCAGTGGAGTAAGCTCCATTAGCACCTGGAGAGGTAATTTAAAGGATTGTATTTTAGTAAAGAAATGACAATCAAGACTTAGATGATGTGAAGTCATTAGAATATAACGATTGCCTGTAACGGTTTCCTGCAATCAACTCGTCCGATGACCGTAATCTACTTAATCACATCCAAGTCATATTTCAGGTAAACCGTTAAACGATGTTCTCTTAAATCATAGTCCAAACAAATTGTCCTGCTTCGAAACTCTTTATCTGTACCTCATCAATTTTGCTTATCACTTTTTTGCTCCCTACGAGTATCTCTAACATCCAAATGGTCGCTTGTTTGCATTGGACTAATTGGGGTTTTGTCGGTCATGAATAATAGTGAAAACTTTTCATCCTTCGTAGGTTCCATCAATTCAAAAACCCTCGGGCTAAATAAAATTTGAAAACTCAACCAAACCACCACTGTTGCCATTCAACATTTTGCGCTGACGACTCAGCGCTTACCTTTAAGCACCTTCATATAGAAGTTTTTTGCCAAAAAATATCATCTAATCTTAATTACTTTTGTTTAATTACTTTCGCGATGACTTTCTCCGCAGACACTCAGTGAAGAGTTTTTTTTTGTTCGTTTTCAAACCGAAACGGTAGAGATGAACACCTTTAGGCGGTAATGTCAGTTCGTTCTAGTTTCACTTCTTCGCTGCTACCATCTATCGAATGAAGTCATATTTATCCCCGAAAAATATCTCGCGCCGTGTTTTTCTTTCTTTCCACCACCAAAAAACGGAATAAGACGTAAAGAAAACGTATCCAATTTTTTTTTTAGATGGCGCCCAACAACAATTCACAGGAGCACCGCCACTCGTGTAATCTGAAACATTTTTCCATTAACAAACATCCCCCGGTGGTGATGCTGGAACAAGGTATAATTGACTTGGCTTGGAATGATAACGACCCGAAGATTAAAATCTTTTATTATACAAAACACACCAATCTTAGAATGGTAACGTCTGCTTTTGCTCGTGCCGAGCCTACAGACGCGCGGGGGCACGCACCCTCCCTTGACATTTAAAATCTGTTTTTGTTACACATTTTCTTTTTGTTGTTTTGCTTTCCGGTATAAGAAAACATTAACCGCTCTTTAAATTGTTTGTGTGTGTGCTTTTTAATGTGAGGCTGTAACTTAGTTACAAGGAGTTTCCGTCAAGAAAGGCATGAGTGTTGCTCTGGCCTGCAGGCTAAATGTGTGCGAGGGTGTCCTTCTGACAAATTAACATAATAATAATTTTTATGATGGAAAGTTTTGTCGTTTTAATTTGGCCCAGCCTTGTTCGCCAAAAAGGTGAAAAACAGAGGTGCAAATCAGCAAAATAGCCGCGAGCCTATAAACAGAGGTTGGGGAGGCTTATTGTTGTGTGTACTTAATGGTGGGTCTGTTCTTACTCTATATAAAAAGGGTTGTAATTGGCCGCCTGAGGATAAGTGGTAGCTTAGAAACCATAAATTCAGATTTTGCTATTCAGCAGTGAATGCAATAATTATTAATGACCAAGTGGGAGAATGACATAAGGCTCAATATGTATACGAGGTGATAAGAAAATCGCTTGTTTATAGGTAGTCATAACTCTGATAAGTTTTGTGGTTTTTTATTGGAAATATTTAATGCCTTCGATGTGGTTATTCTGGAAGGGGGTTAACCTTCATCGTTATTCTAAGTTATGAGTGTAATATAATGGCCCCTATCAATTCCTTGCTGAGCTAACAATGTGGATTCAGATTAGGGACCGTGGGTGTGTATCTCTTTGAAATGTATTTATAATAAATTCTTATTACGAATTTTGATGAATACTTTTTGGTTCAACAAAGTATTGCTTGTGAAACGATGAAATAAGAGAACTTCGGACAAAAGGCCTAAAAGCCCGGGGCAAGGTCCAGCGATCAAGAAGAAGGGCAGATTTCCAAGAACGGCCGGATATCCTTAGAATAGCGAGACGCAACTTAAGGAGAGTTAAACCGCATGCTTCAAACGTTTATGTCAAGGTGCCGATATAAATCCTTGGGGAACGGCATATAGGATGGTGATGACGAAACTGAAAGGCTATATGACTCCACCAATAACATGTCTAACAATGCTCAGATCCATAGTAGCGCACCAATTTCTCCAAAGACCAGCTACTAAGTTATGTGCAACATTGTCAGATCAGTCAGCCAGGAGGATACCTCACCAATCAGGACTGGCTTTTATCAACTTGCTTAGAACTAACTGACCAAAAAAACAGAAGCCGTAGAGTTTGCTAATTTTCAGGTATGCAACCAAATCATCAGATCAAAGGAAGAAATCAAATATCTTGGAGCAATAATTGATAATAAACTGCAGTTCAAAGCGCATGTAGGTTACATCAGCAAAAAGGCATCACAACTACAAGGAGCCCTCTCTGGCATCCTACCAAACTTCGGTGAGCCTTGATATAGCAGAAAGATCATACTCTCCAAAGTAACAACATCAGCCTTACTATATGCCGCACCAGTATGGGCGCATGCATTAAAGACGAAGGAGACAAAAAGGAACATGTCGTCAGTATACAGACTCTGCGCTCCACGAACGATCACCGGTTTTCGAACCATCTCAGACGAAGCCGCCTTTGTTATTGCTGGGATGGTCCTCATGGACATCCTCGCAGATGAAACGAGGAGAATATACATATGATGCAAATGAAATTAAGATGATAAAACTAGAAGAAAAGGCAGCGTCAGCAGCTATGTGGCAAGCCCGGTGTGACAACACACAAAAAGGCAGGTGGACCTACATACAAGCTTATCCCGAAAATCAAGGATTGGATAGGTTGGAAACACGAAGGTTGCAACTACCATCTTACTCAGTTTCTGTCTGGCCACGGGGGTTACCAGAAATACCTGCACAGATTTGGACACGACAGCTCATCATTCTGTCCGGAATGTCCAAACGAGGAAGAAGACACTGAGAGCGCAGTATTTAACTGCACACGCTTCGCAACATGGAGAACCACTTTACCAAATCTGCCATCGCTCCTCGACGCTATAATGCGGTCAGAAGAGAATTGGATTGCCGTCTGCAGTTATATAACAGTACTCCAACAGGAGCTACGGAGAATAGAAAAGCTTAGAAAAGCAGCAGGAGCTGACACATGGCGTATAGCATGATGCTTACCAGCCCGCGAAGAAGTACCTAATGGCAGTCTCGCGGGGAGAATGGTCGAAGTCTGTGTATGGGGGTGAGGTTTAGTACTTGGGCGCATATCGGCTGACATTCCTATGTCAGGATCAGGTATGTGAATCGTGCATGCCAGCAATGCGGGCTTCTGGTATCTCGAGAAGATTCCCACCTCCCTGGCGCAACCAGAAAAAAAATCATGCTAAGATCAACATTCCGGGATAACTTATTATTCGAAAATTCCCCAAAAATGCCACGCTTTAATTGCGGCTTGGCTATCCGTAATTATAGCGATATTATGTTGGAGTGTTGGGTGGTTTATAAAGTGGTGACAGGCCTCGAGGATCGCTAGTAGCTCCGCCTGGAAGACGCTAGCGAAATTCGGAAGGCGATAGGAGTTTTTCCAAATTTTAAACAAGACCCCAAGAAACCCTTTCAAGGAGTTCTCGTATAGTTCCTTCCTTCAACCACTTGTATTTATGTGTCATCTGTCTGGTTGAACGCTTAACCCATCAATGACGTATGAGCGAAAGCTTACAAATTTTCGGCAAACAAATAATTTTTCAGTTAAAAAAAACCACGACGCGACGACGGAAAAGTTTTTTTGTTGAATTTTTTGCCCTTGCTTCTGCACAACAACTTCACGTCCCTGAGAATTTAATGTACATAGTTATTGTTTCCGATGAAACATATAAAAAAAGACTCTACTGCGTCTTCTGGTAGAAATGCCAAGACACCCTCTTTGGCTGCATGTGGCCCCTTCTCAGCAATTTTTATTAGCAACACAACGCTGTGTGTCTGTATGTGTATCTTAAAGGACTTAAAGTGAATGAATAAATCAACTGATGGTTGACTTTGAAAAAAATTTAAGGGGGCCCCCTTAAACCATCCCCCCACAAGTAACCGCAAAAATAAAGCAATTTATTTTTAATTCAATTGGGAGGCGCAAAGGTTTCATCCCTCTGCCGCTGCCGCCATCACACATACACAGATGAAACAAAGTCATAGGTCAGAGGCATAATGAAAAGCGTGTTGATACAATTTTTACGGCTGCAGGCATCAATTGAGTAAGAATATTGTTTATTTTATTTTCTTTTTTTTTCCAATTTGTGCTGATCGACGGAGCGTTAACAATATCCAACAGAGGTCCTTTCTAATAATGTTGTAATGTGGTAAAGTCGGGCTCGGGCTGGTGGTGGAGGTGCGTGTGGGGGAAGCTAAGCGGTGGGAGTAGGAATACCATGACAATTAAATGGGAATTGCAATTCTTAAAGTTATTCGTCAATCTTCAGATGGAGTCCCCCAAAGGAGTCCTCCTCCTACGATGATGTATCAACAAAACTAAAACAGATAAAAAAAGGACAAGCAAAAAAATACCCATTGAACTGTGACGAAAGGCAAGAACGCCCGTGGGCGGTGACTGGTGGCTGGTAGTAATGAATGAAACGACTTCTTTGGACGATGAGACTTTCGGACAGTTAACTTCGTTACCAATTCAAGAGAAGTTCATTTTCTTCAAGGATATTTACAGAACTTAAGGTTAACTTGTAGACGAACTGAGTAAGGTGTGCATGGGGGAGTGTCGAATGTTAAAGGTGGAACAAAATGGTAATGCATAATTTCACTTAAGTTTAAATGAATGAAAGCATCTCCTTATGAAAGCTTAGGAAATGCAGTTTGAATTGGAGTACCTTCTCAGTTTCGAGTGTTTTGGGACATTTTCATAAAAAGTGTTAGCAAGATATTCTAAAACTGTATTGCAGGACTGCAGGAGTCTAATATTTAAGAAACTCAAAATTATGAAAATTCAAAGAGTATGGTCTAGGCATCGAAGAAAGAAGCAGTTGTACTCTTAGGACTAAAATCCGAGTGCCAATCGATATTGGTATTTCCTGGGAACCTTACGGAGCCTTACGAAATCCCCGCTGCTCTGCTTCGATTTGGCGTAACATATGAGCTCAAAACTTCTAACTGTGAAGAGGAAATGCGTAAACGATAATCAGGGAAGCAAAGCAGATATTTTGATTGGGGATAGCGCCATCTAGAAGAGAATCGACGTATTGGTATCCACAAAGGTTGGTGTAGCTGCTGTAGTTACGCAAGTTTCATAGTAGGGAACTCATTCTCAAGATCCACTTACGTTGCGGAATGTTCCACAGTGGAGAGTTCCAAGTCTAGAAGGTTCTCGCCTAGAATATTCAACAGCAATTGGTTTGAGTATTAATAGAACACTCCGAAAGCTAAAACATGTTGACTTAATTATATTAGCCGAGTTTTATTATTCTAATCTGATCCGGATCAGATCACGCACATAATAAAACAAACTGGATTATATTGCACACATTTTTAGCACGTACACAAACATTTAGCCCGAAGTTGCCGTTTTATTATACAACCTTTAGCATGGACACAGACATTAAGCGGGAAGTTGCTATTTCATTACTCAACCTTTAGCACGGACGCAGACATTTAGCGCGAAGTTGCCGTTTTATTACACAACCTTTAGCATGGACACAGACATTTAGCTGGTTTTTAGCGCAAACACAGATAACAAAGTTCACAAGCGAAAGTGCATCCTACTGAGAAATAGCCGAACTAATTTTTGGATCATGAAAACAGATCCAAATGAAAAGCAAGATCTCGTATTGTTATTGTAATGCATGCAATTTGGATCATGGGTGATAATAAAACGCGGCTATTATTGAATTGAAATTGATTTTCGAATTACAGGCCCAGCTTCGAGACAACAAGGAACGCTGAACCATTGTTTCAAGGTTCAAGTCATCAGTGGGATTGGATTGAATGCTGGTGTGCTACAAGCAGAGTCTCTATTTTTGTCATCTGATCTGGACTAGATACCTTCTAGATTTTTATGTCACCAAAAGTCGAAAATTCGATAAAAATTAATTTCCAATCAAACTGCAATAATGGAACACAAAATAATTAATGAACTTCCACATGTGTAGGTATCCACTAAACAAGGATACCCTCAAAGCGCCCATCAGCGTACCGATCATAATCATCATTACAGCGGGCGCGCACACAACAACACACACAGCCAAGCAGCAGAGACCACAAGAGGAAACAATCAAGTTCATTAGAAAATGTTACCCGGTACCGTCCCGCAATCTCCACGCCGCAATTTTTCACATTTTGTAAATTCCTAGCACCACCCACCCCCTGCCGCCATACCCGGCGGTGTCATTGTATACATGTACGTACACTCCTGCTGCAGTTAGATGCTTTTGCTATTGCTACTCCTTAACACTAGGTCCTGGGGCCGCAAAGGATAGTGTTTAAATTTTTTAACACATGTTTCCCGTTGTTCTCCCGCCCCGCTCTAATGTGTGTGTGTGTGTCAATTTGCGGACAAGCTTTATCTCTGTTTCTTCTGTTTGCTTTTATCTACCAAGCCACCCTTTTTTTGTATATGTATAGGTACTCGTACAATAACATAGGTTATAGCTTGGGTTTGCGGTTTGGGATTATTGTGCGATGCACAGACAAAAAGCGAAGAGACGTACGTGCATGGATGTGAATGTGCAGCAGCAAACATACGAAATAGTCAGGGATTAGCAATATAAGCGTACGTGAGCAATTTAGATAAAATTCGGTTCGGAAAAGCCACTCACCACTTTACAAAAAGCGAGGGGAACAGTGGGCTATATCTACCGACCGACAGAAAAGAAAGAATCGAATTGTTAACCCAAGGGGTGTGTGGTGGTAGACTGCCATAAAACTCTGGACACATGGATGTGATTGTGTCGGTATGTATCTCGTCGAAGGAGCATTTCAGTCTATAATTTAAGTTTATGTGCAGTGCATTGCTGTGTTGATGGCTAATTGCACGAATGGCATTAATTTAGCCACCTAATGATGCCAAAATAGAGTAATTCTTACTTTGCTGTGCAAGAAGGAGCAGAGCTTCAGAAATTAAAACCGAAATCGCTACTCTCGATTATTGAATGCTGGGTTATGACCCACCCATTCATACTGCTGCTGCTGCAGGATAGTCCTTCGGGCAGGATGAATTGATTGCTGCATTGGCATTGCAGGTCGTGATGCCCCATCATCATCATTCGAAACTATAGACATTTATCGTTGAAGCAACTTCAATTCCGGTGCATTTCCTGTGTACTTCCGCTAGGACTACTACGGGTTGATTTGAAAAAATGTGCCAACAGTTTTCCACAATTTTTTCTCATGTCCTTTAGTTTTGTTTATCCTTTTCTCACAACATAAATTGTCAATTTTTTTTTTGCTTGGTCCCCCTAACCCAATCCTCGTTAATTGTGTTCCATTGATTCTGCCAGCCGGTAAAATTGATGGCACATCCTTTGGAATTTCTATCTCCTAGTCATTTTTTTTAGAACGCGCTCTCATCTGCCATGTGGCTGGTAGCTGGTGGGAAGATAAACGCTGTGGTACTCTGGTACTATGTCACGGAAGTGATTATGGTACCGGTTCAGGACCTAATTAGGGTGATAATTAGCGGTGATTAAGTTTTCGGGATGTAATTGGGTAACTTTATAAGCCACCAAGGATAACAGCTTAATGAAGGCGATGTGGGTGCAGCCCCCCCCCCACCAAATTAGCTCTGAATGTGTGCGAAAATTATAATTTTAATTCACCAGTAATCAAATTATCATCATCGCAATGCAATCAGACCTTTAACCACATCAAACTCAAATTACATATACTACAAAATTGACCCAACTCATATGTGTATTAGGGAGTACTGTGCAAGGTTAACCAGAAAAGACGTCATCGACACGACTTGTTATCCCATCAAGTTAATCACCCCGTATTGTTGAAGTTGAGTATATTGTAATCCCTCTCCGGCCTCGAGCGGTTTTGGGTAAAACCAAATACCAAATTGCGGTTCACCGCAAAACAAAACTTGAATTAGCCTAGAGTCCTTTCAGTTGCTCATCATCCTTCTCACGTACGTACACGAGTATACATACATACATCGACGACGAGTAGTTGTGGAAAGGAAACTGTTTTTGTGTTAATACTTCCTCACCTGACTATCCGCACCCACTTTTAAAGTCAATTATATCCGTTTAGATAAGTCTTTCGTCCTGTGTCCTTGTGTGTCTCTTCTATGAATTTAACACCGCTTCGGTGAGAGGAACCACTTGAACAACAAAACGCAAATAAGAACACACACACACTCAAAAATAGCTTAGAAAGTGAAATCAGAAAGTTTGTATTGTACGGTGTGTGTGGGTGTGTGGGGCGGAAAACATAATGTAAAGGAAGCGTGTGGAGAGTTTTGAATGCCGCAGGATATCTGTGCAGGAAATTACTTTGTGAGTAATTACTATCTGTGTATGAGTGCGAGACTCGTAAAATGACAAATTTTGCGGGGAAGGGTACACACGCTCAACTCAGCTCAGCTCAGTGAATATTTTTGAATGTGTGGGGCGGCTATGGACCTTAATTTAATGGGACCCGTAATGGGTGTTTTGTGGGGTAATAACATTGCGTTAAGTGGCCATGCTATACACAATCAACAATTAATTTAGAAAGATATTCATCCGGCAAGGTAATTATTCATTGAATTGCTAAATTGTGACAAGTGAATTTAGGCTTTGTGCTCTGGGGGTAGGGTATGGTTGGTCAGTGATTTTGGGTGCCTTTTGATTTCGTATGGCATTTACTAGAACGTAATTCTTAGGGTTATTTAATATGAGTAAATATAAATCGATCGCGTTTGTAGATAATTATAAGTCAGGATGGCTGCAAAGCACACCGTTTATCGATCTAGCGCAGTAGTAATTTACCAGAAGATTTTGTGTGTCCTGCAAGAAGCCAGGACACATTAAGGAAATAAACTCAAAAGTCTTGTCTTATCATAAAGATTACAATGTAGAATGAAATTTTAAATAAGTTCGAGGATATCTTAACGCTTTGGAAATTGGAACTGATTGAACTTTGGAGCGATGGATCACCTACTTAAGAACAAGTAAGAGTCACTGTTTCAACTAAGCAGAGGCTTATACCTAATATTTATATTGAATTGGTGGGGGTAAGCATTTCCGGTGGTCCACTTGAGGGGCAGTTTGTTAATTTTGTAACTCACCAGGAACCTAATTGTCTCTTCTTTGCTAAAATATGCCAGTTTTTATGAATTTAGGGCAATTTGAGACCCTTTCTGATAAAAAGGCATATACATAGTTCATTTGAAAATATGATTTAATCGGTAAGATACTTTATTTTATTGTCTACTCCGCAAATGTTTAGTTCCCTACAACCGCTCTTTGTGAGCCCTCATTTTTTGACGGTCCTTATATCACTGCCGTATAAATATGCCAATGGCTTTTAATTAAACACAATTATAAATCCAGCTTAAATATTCACAATATTATTACAGTAAAATCGCCTAATTGGCGCACTCCAGGGGACTAAGAAAATGCAAACCAAATTGGAGGTGCCCCGATTTGAGAAGACCCAATAAGCATTTTGTCCCAATTATACTGCTGCCTTTATTCAAAACACGACGAAAATGAATGAGTGCTTTGTGGATTGTGTTGTGGCAATAAGAGAACAAGAGCACGGATCTTTTTTTATGAACGCATTTTCGATATTCCGGGGATTCCCCTATTTTTAAGCATGAACATACTGTTCGTACGTATATGTATGTTACACTTACACATAATCAGCTCTGATATTTGTTATTTCTTTCTCTCTTTTCTTTTTGTCCCAATTTGGAGGTTTTTTAAGCAATTCTAACGAAATTTGCAAGCAATTCGTTGCCGCAGATCCAATTCAGAGGTGCCCCGATTTGAGAGGTTCGCGTCTATAAAAAAAAACCGAGTGCATGCATGAAGTGGGGTTCATTTCGGAGGTGCCTTAGTTACAGAAAGTCCCAATTAGCAGGTTTTACTGGAGTTATTCATCATGGATACAACCGTAAAAGCAACTACTTTACTATTCTTTTTGCCCAGAAGTGATCTATTCAGAAGAAGAATTTTGTAATACCTTTCCATACGATGTGACGTACTCTTGTTATCCCATCCAAGGGCATGTTCTGTTCCCTTATATCGTATGCGACAGTATCCAGGATCTTCCTATGTCCATAGAAGTTACCGTTCCTGTTCACATCCCGGTGCAACCTAATCCCAAACTGGAGATCACAGAGAAAAGATTTCAACCACTTTTGGGTGGATAAAGTTGACAATTTTGGACAGATTTGCTCCTTTTCCGAGTGGGGTGTTATATGAGAGTATTCGCACTACAAATTCAGTTCGTGACAAGTTTTTTTTGTGTGCCTTCAGGTACCTCTTCATCATCAAAGTAGCACATAATAATTTGAATGAACTTTCTTCGATAAATTGGACATGGACAATAAGTTTGAGGTCCAAGATAAGTAAGATCTATTTTAAACTGAAATAAGTAACCTGTGAACGAAAGTCGGCGATTCTTCTTTCTAATGATATCATAACTAAGAGGTGCCCTAACACTTATAAGTCTTCATCCAAATTGTGAGTAGAACCCTGCAAAAAGAAACCCAAACTCCGCATCCCTCTTAGGAGTGTTAGCATCTTAGATTTCCATCCGTCAGCTCTTTGGAAAATCGGATATTCAAGTTTAAAAATTGAATAGGCTTCAAATTTGTTAGTGGATGGAATGACATGGAGCTCAGCACTGTGAATTCAAGTCGAATAGATTAATCTACAGTTCTGTATAAAAAATTAAGATCAGTAGGATAATTTTATAAAAATTGACTTTTAACTTTAACATATGTTCAATTCCTTTTTAAATTTAACAAAGTAAATAGATTGTAGACTTATATTCGGCTGAATTAGTTTAAAGACTGTTTTCAACTTAAGCACAAAACCTTCATCTGAAAAAAATTAGAGCAAAAGTGAACCGTAGCGCAAGTGGTTAGTGCGTCGGACTACTGAGCCAGCGGTCTTGGGTTCGAATCCCGCCGCAAACACCTAAAAGTTTTTCACAGTGCCCACCTCTTTCGAATGTCTGACAAACATCAAAGAGTATCATTTGTCACGATTGAGCTTCTCAACTCGCCGTTCGAAGTCGGCAAAAAAACTGTAGGTCCCTTCCATTCGTGCAAAAATATAACACGCACACACAAATGGTTGCAAGAAGCAGGCCCAGGTTCACCTCGAGCTGTAGCGCCAACTAAGTAAGTAAGAACAATTATCCTACTGGTCTTAATTGTTTACACAGGACTGTACTTTAAGACGGACAAAGATTGCTTTTGTTTAACACTATTTTCCAATGAGACTAAAAGCCACATGACTAACTATTGTTACTTAATTAAATGAAAGTCCTAAAATCTTGCACTTTCAAGAGCCATTATCACTTGCGTCACTTGCTACATCCATGAATTTTGTAGCTCAGAACACCTCTTCTTAAAGACAGAATCGCCTAAATTTTCCCACTTCACTCGATGCCATCCGTCCCTTCTTCTTATGTTTAAGAAAAGTTGACTCAATGAAAACTCCGCCTTCACCACTTGACATTCTGCTTCTAACTGAATTTCACGATAAGACTAAAAGCTTTTCCGTTGCCTCCAGAAAGAGCATAAGATTCAATTTTCCTCCAAGGAAAAACAAGAGCAGACAGAAACCTATTCCCCTGCAAGAGGATTTCCCTTTATTTGAAGGAGAAATCTTGAATTTTCGAAAAAAGGGGAACTAACTTCCACTTCTCTCTTAAATTATGATAATTAAGAGTTGATGAAACTGCAATCGAATTTTTGTGAATTTTAACTGCAGGATTAAATCACCAGTTCTTAATCAAGTTGAATTGATTTACTTCCTGCAATCGCCATTCACGATTAATTAATTTATCCGCAAATTTCTCTTCCCAGCTTCGACATCAAATCGGTGCTTGGTTTGCTTGGATTGCTGCGCTTACGACGAAGCTGGGGAGGATGAGGTTGGGTAATTAATTGACCCCAATTACACAGTTGAAGTATTTTTTCTATTCATCTTTCCATTTAATATCCTGTCAAGAATTTTTTTTTCTGTATTTTAGCACAAAAGATGATGATGTAGTATAAAGGAAATTTTATGATGATTAAGGACTTTTATTTTTGCTTTCTTAAAAGTTTCTTTAAGACGGAAAAAAATATGATGTATTTATATATACAAAGAAATACACACATACATGTGTATTGTGATGAATATGGGAGTCCTTTGAATAGAATTTATGGCACAATGATGTTTTATTACCATTAAAATGTTTTTACACAGATTTTCGCTAGTTGGGGTAATAAAGCAGCCTATGCTAACACTGTGACTATGGAATCGAATTTACGTTGTATGTATGTTGCCAGTAGGTAGTCTAGGACAGCCCAGTGGACTCTTGCGCCTGGAGGTGGAGGAATCTTCAGAAGATACCAATGGCCCGGCCCGTAGCATTGGTTACGTCTGATTCATACATACATATATATCTGATCTAAGAGTATCAGTATACGCCTACGGGCTAAATAGCACCGCTCAGGGAAGTACTATGAGAACCGGCCGCGCGTTAGTTACCTTAACAAGAAGTTTACCCTTCGGCAGTTTTAAATCGCATTTACGTACATAGGTAACTTTCCAGTGAAGGCACCGCTCAACACGAATGTGGAATGCTTTACCAACCACAATTGTTTCCTCCCGTTACGATCTACAAGCTATTAAGACCAATGCGCATCGGTATCTCCATTTTCATCCTCCCTAAATTTCCTTTGGCCCACGCTGTGCAAGACATTTTAAGGGTATTAATTACATGCGGTTTTTCCTTACGGCGGGCGCCAGGTCGAACGGTCTTGTTCTTTGAAGTCGGTGCTCGAGGTTTGTCACGTCCAAGGTACGGATAATTTCATTATTGCAATGAACATGAAGGCGAGTGCGAAGTTTGCACTTCGTCCCTCACGGTAGCAATTCCTAGATCTCTGTGAATATCAGCGTATGTACCACGGAGCATTCACGATTACTCTTAGCGTTTTATTTTGAGATGTTTGCAGTAGAGCCATATTGATTGGTTTGGTATATCCCCAAAGTTGTATACCGTATGTCCAAGACGGTTTTAGCACTTGCTTATACAGAAGCAGTTCGTTGTATACGCTTAACCTCGAGTGTCTTCCGAGTAGCCAGTACATTTCTCTAAGTTTAATTTCGAGCTTGTCGCGCTTCTTTTTAACGTGTGACTTTTACCTAAGTTTTGTGTCCAGGGTCTTCCACAGGTATTTTGCCTCGTTTGCGTATGGTACTTGTACTTACCGAGTTAATGGAAATAAGTAAGTTCTTTATCTTTTTGTACGTTAAATTGACATGCGTTGACTTGGTCTCATTAAGGACGATTCGCCACGTCTTTGCCCAATTGGCATACTTTGCTTAGAGCCCGTTGGAGTTTTCCCATTGATGATTCAGCTGACACATCTTTTGTAAGTATTGCCGTATCATCTGCGAACGTCGTCCCTTTATCTTGTGGTATATCTCTTGTATAGAGCAGGAACAGTATTGGGCCTAGAACGCTTCCTTGCGGGACACCGGCGTAGATTTCTTTGAATTCCGAGTATTCAGTACCGTATCTAACACGAGATTCTAATAGTCTGTACAATTTTTCTGGTAGGGTTTCCCTTAGCTTACACTTAAGGTCTTCGTGTCACACTTTGTTAAAGGCTTGCGATACGTCGAGAAAGCGGGCTTTTTCAATTTCATTCGTTATTCGATGCACCTGATCGATTGTAGAATGTTTGACCCGAGAGCCGAATTGATGGTCCAGAAATAAGCGCATTTCTTCAATTACTGGTTGTAATCGTTTTAGCAAAAGTCGGCAGAAGCGATAAGGGTCTATATGATTTTTTGTCGTTTGCACATTTCCCCAATTTCGGAACCATAATGACTTCGGTGACTCTCCATTATCTTGGAATGAAGCATTTAGAGTGTACAGCAACTTAGCTATCGCTTTTTTCGGTAGCTCCTTCAAAATGTCGCTAGTGATCAAGTTGTATCCTGGAGCTTTGTTATTTTTCAATCGAAGTTCGCATTAATTTCGTTCCTTACGCCTGATGTTAGCCTGAAACTTCTCCTGTTTCAAAGCGACTGTCAACAATCGTAACGTCCATTGTTAGGCTCTCATATATGCATTTAGACATCTCAAAAAACGATAAATTGTTCCCTAAACTACTGGTGTACCCTGTTTAATCTACATACATGTGTGTATGTGGCTTATTGCAACACCACACTGACACCTCTACGGCTGCAAATCCCAGTAATCCTCCCGTCAAATCAGTAAAACCCTTTAAACCGTGTGTTTCACCGTTTGACAGGTCGAATCGCCACTTGCTTAGCCCCAGCAAACAAACAATAAACTTTGATAAAGTAAAATAAAAGGCATCCCCCACAACACAAACACCCACGCAATCTGTCGAAAACGAATAAAATTGATGTGATTTCCCAGAGCTTCGGTTTGTGGCTACCACACATACACGAATGTACATTTAGTCCTTTTTTTTGGCGTATCGTACACTGATGTGGTAATCGCTACAGTGATTTGGGATCACACTGTCGTCGATTTGTTTACAACATAAAGTTCCAACTTGTCCGATGAGTAGCCTTACAAGTTATCCACAAGCAATACCATTTGTCTGTCATCATCAACTACCGATTGACAACATCCTGAACGACATTAGCCCATTGGATGGAAATAGGAGGAGTCAAATGCAGCTGCCAAAATCCGTGTCACATTAGGTGGACTTTCTTCGTTAAAAGTTTATCCTTTCGAGCCTAATTGAATTTTCTTTGAAAAATCGTTGACCACAACACCATCAGGCAGCAGGCGGAGAGTATAGTCGAACTATTGCAATATGGGATAAGTTGAGAAAGGTCAAACAGTAGAAGAAAGTTTCATTCTATTTTTTTGGAGCTGACCAAGAAGCTACTATAAGTTGATGACAACACTGAACGCAGATTGTTGTTACGACTTTTAAATGAAATTTTGCGCTGAGAAAAACCACTTCTTGTTGTGGTGTGAAATTACATTTCGGGCCAGGAGTACCGAGCAAAAGTTTCACGATAGCAATCAAAAGTACTGTGTTGATCGATTTTGCATCGTCATGGACCAATAAAGTAAACTTTCTAGTCGCCTAAGGGATCAGGAAAGCAGGCTGCTATACTTCGCTCCACCTATCCCCTTATCCGTTTATATTACGTACGCTGTAGCCAAAACAAATGCACAAACATGTCCATTAGAACACACATTGGATGCTTATCGGGCAACTAGATAAATTGTGCACCAAACAATCCCCAAACACCCTCACTTTATATGAGTATCGATGTATACGTATATATTCGTCCAGCAGTTATTTTAAAACTACGAGAATACCGTCAACAACAGACAGTGCGGTCGAATAGGGACTTACATTTTTTTTTTAAGTTTAAAATTTAATAGATTCTAGTTTAGTTTGGATCGAAAGACAGTTGTACGACAATGCTGCCAAATATTTCTTCAAATTTAAAACTGACATTCGTGGATTTTCTTCATCAGAAACGTTGTCAAGAGCTGAAACGTTCGATGTTTCAAAAATGGCTGCTATCAAAAAGAGCTTATACACTTAATAAACGACCCTTAAATATAAGGCTTCTCCTTAGAAATGTGTCCCATTCGATTCTTTAAATGGTTGCGATTGGGAAATTCATCAACTGGAATTTTTCTCTAGCCCTCGACAATCACCACTGTGCTGCGACGTATAAATATTTTGAAACTAACTCTCACCACTCCGCCCCTATCCACCCAATAGTAAAACCCCAAGGAAAACAACAGAAAAATCGAATTTTCCGGTTGCGCGCGGAAGTTCAGTTTCAAAGGTGGCCGTGAATGTAAAATGTACGACAAAAAAAAAAAAACAATGAGAAAGAAGAAAATTCCTACTTTTCGGTAAATTTATTGCGAGACGTAACTTCGGCGACATCCCGGCGCCTTTCGTCCCTTTTACAGCTTGCGATTCCTCATATGGCTGTATTTTTGCTGCACTCCCACACTCGCTAGATCCACCATGCTCCCGGAAGACGACTCACAGCTAGGTGTTATATTCCGCTTCACTCCACATCCCACATACAGCTTCCACAAGGAAACCCAGTTGTTATTGTTGTTGTTTTCCTGCTGCGAATGATGTCCCCTTACCATTTCCTGATTCTTGTGATTTTCTACACAATAAATTTTGCAGAGGGGCTGTTTCAGTGCCAGTCAGTGTGTGTTTGGAGCTCGTAAATGTTTTGCACGCAATTGAATTGATTCTATTGTTACGAGTAGAGATGGGGCTGCTGTCGACTGTCGACTGTCGAACCAATGGCGTAGCTTGTCTATGAATTTAACTCATTATTTCAGTTAATTTTGTGATAAGAATTCGTTTACATATTGGCTACAATGTCAGGCTGGCTGTTCCATATCGACATATCGAATTCTCCGTCGGACATGGGAATTCAAATGTGACACTTACGAGGTAATAAAAAAATAAATGCATCCCATTCCACAGTGAGGGGGATTGACTAAGGTTCGAAGGACATAACATGGGTTCATTGTTCAATGAAAATTCCACAATGGGAATGTGTGTACGCAACGCGCTGATAGAAGTGACAGGACTCGGTATTTCTATTCGTAGTACGAGTGCCGTTTGCAAAGTGGCATTTCGAATCAATTCGATTGTTGCTCTTTTGTAGAGAGAAAAAAAGACTTACATAAGCTCTTGGAGGACACTCCTATGTACTTCTGTCAAAGTTCTTATAATGCTAAAGCCAGACTTCATTTATTGGTCCGGGATGGACCAAGACCTCAACGAACAACCGCTTCCTGCCTCCAGCTGCGCACTCCAAGTTGGTTGAGGTCTTGTTCTACTTGTGCGCGCCAGCTTAGGCGATGTCGTCCTCTGCTGCACTGACCCACCGGGTTAGAATCGAATATTCTCCGAGCCGGAGCGCTGGTGTCCATACGCTCTACATCCATCTCTACAGCCATCTTAAACGTCCAATGCGCAGTTTTTTTTACCGTGTCGATGTTGCTATACAAACGGGACCGAAAATCTTGCGAATGATTTTTCTCTCGAAGCGACCAAGCATATCTTCATCTGCTTTCGATAAAGTCCATGCTTCAGCTCCATATAGCAAGACTGGGATAACAAGCGTCTTATATAGTGTCTCCGTAGTTAATCGGGAAAGAGCTTTACTACGCAACTGCCTTCTTGGCCCAAAGAAACGGCGATGGGCAAGAGTAATCCTCCGTTTGATTTCCGACGAGATGTCATTTCTTGATGTTGTTACAGAACCGAGGTAGACAAAGTCCCTTACTGCTTCAAACTTGTAGCTGTCTATTGTGACGTTCTGTCCAATTCGTCGATGTTGAGTGTCCCTATACATAAACTCGTTTACCGCCAAACCCAGTTTAGCCGCTTCCATTTATATGCTCGCAAACGCACCGGTGACAGCTCGCTGTGTCCTAACAATGATCGTGCGATCTTTCCTCGTGTATTGGCTTGTGAGTTTCGAACAATTCTTTCAAGAATGACGTTGAAGAAGTCGCATGACAGTGCGTCACCTTATTTGAATCCCTTTTTGACATCGAAGGTCTCGGTGAGGCAGCGAGCTTTCTCCATCGTCAACCTACACAGACGGATATGAAATACGAAATAGAGTTCTTATAATTATTCTGTTAAAACATTTGGTGGAATTAAATTTGTTGACCAAACAATTTATATAGTTCACTTAACCACGGTGGCAATTACCGCCTGGTAACCTGTTCAAAAACGAAAATACCCCTTTCGACATAAATATTTACATGTTTGCCCTTGGCTTAGGCAGAAAATAGAATATTCTACAGCTCAACCACACCTGCCCAATCCACTCGGGTAACGCTAATATGTAAATTTCATTTAGGAAAATTATGAATTCCTCGTAAAAGGAGCTGATTCCCAGCACCAAGTGCCATCGTCCAGTCCAGCTAACTGAATTCACCTGACACATGCAGGCTTCCGATGAAATGTTATTTTATTCCATTTTATGGAACTGATTCCATACAAACAAACATACATACATGCGCATATGTATATGTAAAGCAATCCCAGAGATAGAAAAGGATGGAAATCAGTCAATCGATGCGGAAATAATGTAACTGTACCCAGTACGAGTACTCGCATATGAACAGAGGCAGAATAAACGATTTCTCAAAATGCCTGCGCCTCAATTAACGACCTGCCTACCTCTGGATTTTGCAATAATACACCAATATTCGACCCGGTGCGCTGTCTACCGAAAGGCAAGCGGGGGGGAAGAGATGAGAAAATGTTTACTTTGCATTTCACTGATCATGGTCTTTGGTCTGAACTGAACGATATGCGGATAGCTTTTGGCTTTTGGGAAATTGACCAAAATCCTTTACTAATTTATCTTTTAATCAAACAGGAGGTTGCTGGGCCTGTGCTCGACCAGCAGAGCAGTCCATGGTCTCTTTAATGTTTTGCTTTGATTTTGTAACGAGTGTTTGAAGTTTCGAAATTGTCTGTGAAATTTCTGGTTGTTAACAGCTGAGAAAATTTACAACACAGAAAGGTTGGATTTGGGGGCATTTTAAAAAAAAACAGAGATTTCCCTCTACGCAAGAGATTTACTCTTTGTCACTGGAGGACCTTCTCCCAATTAAGTCAGATATCGGGTTTTAGTTGAGGTAGTAGCGATAGCCACCACTATATAGAGGTATTTGGAATGGTTTTCCTCATATTTTCTCCATGATGGTATCTCGAACGCGAAGGCATTTACAGTCTACTCCCGCGCATATGCCATAAATTATTTAAAAAAAATACGATACAAGAAAATCATTCTTAAAAAATGTAACCTCCACTGCACTGCACTCCATCCCAGAAAGCGTATGCAATGGAATACTGCGTGGTCTGTGTCTTCTTCCTGATTTGGGCAATTTAGGCAATAAGGTGAGCTATCGTGTCCAAAACGGTTCCGATACTCACCGTGACCAGACAGGAACTGCGAAGGGTGGTAGTAACAGTTTCCGTGCCTTCGGTTTGTCCAAACGTCTCTGATTGGAATCAATTTATAGGTCCATCTGCCTTCGTAGTGGTGTCCCACCGAGCTTGCCAGCTGGTCATTGAAGTCACTTTTTTCTTCATCTTTACCTAATCCTTTTGATGGCTTTCGCGTCTTGGTTACTAGAGATTCTCCTATTATAGCCTTTTTGTATCTCGTCCGCGAGGATATCGATGGGGACCATCCCTGCCACTAAAAGCACTGATTACCGTCAGTGCACTAGGTCTATATATTGACGATAACTTTCCCCTTGTTTCCTTTTTCGCTATGGTCCCCGCACAAACTTGGGCAGCGTATAACAGGACTGAGTTTAAGTTTCTTCTAGCATACCCGGGTCCTCCGATGTTTGGCAGTATTGAAGCTTGCTTGAAGCTTTGATCCATTTTTACCCGAATAGTCGAAGTGAGGCTTAAAGCTAGGTCTAGGTATTTTACAGAGTCTTTCGATCTGATACTATGACTTCCCAATATTGTGTCCACGTATTCCACATTTTTCCGGCTGATTATAAGGACAGCTTCCGTTTTATGATCTTTTAATTCGAGGCCGGCGGATATTATCCAGTCTTTAATGGGGTTCTTTGCAGCAATAACAGCGGCGGTGTCGTCAGCGAATCCGATTATTTCTACTCCTGGTGGCAGTGTTACTCCGTCGTTCATAGTATTCCAGAGTAGTGGGCCCAGTACTGATCCTTGTGGGACTCTCCTGGTGGCAGTGTTACTCCGTCGTTCATAGTATTCCAGAGTAGTGGGCCCAGTACTGATCCTTGTGGGACTCTCGCGAAGACTTAATAGTACTTTTCTCCTTCTTCAGTTTCATATCTCAACTTTCTGATGGTGAAGTAGCTACATACATTCTTTCGCAATTAGCATATCCAGTGACCTTCTTATGGTGTGTACAGGTTTATATGTATTTTCTTCTAAGTAAAATAAATGGGTAGGTCGAAAAGTCGAACACATGACGAGCCTGAGAGTTTGGCTCTCCCTGCTCCATACCATTGACTCCCTTATGAACCAGATGATAAAAGCAATTTTAAGTTTCAGAAAGGTCACATTGTGTGAGCTCGTCTATTGAAGCCCTAATTACTCGTACGTAGCAAAGGACTTGGCAATTTTAATTCCCCTTATTGAAGTTTAAATTCACGATAATTATCACCCCAACATTCCTACTAATTGTCCCTAATTGTTTGTTGACTTGGGAGCAAAATCGCGTCACCTCTAACCTCTTACCTCACAAATAAAACATTATACATAATGCGCAGTAAATTGGTCAAATGAACAATGGAGACCGTGCAAATAATGGGAATCCCATTCCCATTGAAAATAAAACAATAAAAGCCCCACAGCAGCTCAATGCATTGATTTAAACAATCAATTAAATGAGATTGTTATGGGCCTCTCGGGACTGTCGAGTGCCTATCGGCTTCCGCCCTAACCCACCCATCAACAGTTCATCATCTGTAGACGGACTAAAAGCTGGCCAAACACACCACAACCATTATCACCAAGGCAACTCGAAGTTCCCTTTTTTTTACCCATACATTACTCGTACACATTGAGGTTGTTTTAGGGGTCGTGTGGGTGGGAGCCATTGTTGTTGTTATTTTTGTAATTATTATTGTTATGACAATTGCGTTATTCTTGTGTGATGTTGTTTTCATCGTCATCGTCATCCTCGTCCTTATCGATGATGATGGTAGGTAGGTGCTGTGATGCTGTGAGTCGGCTCAAAAGTGATTTATTATAAACATCAACAAACGTTGGTGGAAGGAAGCTCACTACTTTCGTTTCCATATATACACATAAGCATATGATATACACCGCCAGGTGGTCAAGAAGCGCATTGTGTATTCGTTTCCAATTGATTGATTTGTTGCTCTGCATCAATTAGTTGGTGGGTGGATTTGCCTCTGATAAATCGATCAAACTGAAGTCAACATTATGGTAATACGAGTTCAGTGTTTATTTTGCGCAAAAAAAGCAAAAACTCTCCACCATCGACGACTGACATGAGGCAGTCATACTCGTAGTTATCGCATCACCACCAAATGGAACCTTCTGTGTGCATGTAAACGGGTTCATAAAATGTTGATTCTGGCCGCTGCTGCATCCTCTTTTTTATTGATCTATTTCGGAATCGCTGGATTTGTATAGATGTGCTTGTGCGTCGCTATACTCGTATCAGCAACATCGCCACCTGTTGACCGCACTGAAACAGACTCGTATCTGTGTGTGAACGAGGATGTTAATGGAAAACATAAACAGTTTGTCATGTCCTTGGAACATCAATCAACTTGTAATATTTATGCATACAAGAATGTGTCTGATTTTAATTGAACACTTTTCTCTGACTTTGTATGCTTCTACAACTTGCGTATGAAGAGAAAGAGAAAGAATTTGTTAGTAAAAGTGGTTCAGAGCATTGATAACTACATAAATGGGTGGCGTTCTAAGCTAAGCAAATGATTTGGCTTCATTTTTTTTTCCTTTGTTTATGATTTCCAGTTTTTTTTTCTTATTTTTTTATCAAATTTAATAAAAACCGGGATGAAACCAATTGTATTTCTAAAATACCCTCAGCAGAGCACTAAGCGAAAGGATCTGCTCTACTGTATAACTTGTAAGAGGATGTCAGTATGGCGAATTGTTTGGAATGCCATCGTGACACTCTCTGAGCTACCTTGTTAGCACTCATGATGTCCCTTATGAATACGAAAAGTTTCTTGTCCTTCACACAATTTGTGGTTTTTTTTAAGATGTAGTTTCTTTGCATTGGGTTTTGTTCCCATTCATCTTCAACCGTTAGAAGGGGAATAATTACAACATTCTTTGACGATCAATTATTCTTTAAATAAAATTACGTTCGCGAAAGTAGAAAGGAACTTCTTTCATGCGCTGTGCTCTGTATGTGATGGGTATGAGTATGTATGCTCTTAGAAACTCACAAGTGCATGATATTCGTACTTGTACCAATGTAAAGGTAAGATATGTAATAAAGAATCCTACTACATAAAATAGGTTGGAGAAATCTCAAAAACTTTTCAACTTTTCCGCAAATGATAGAAAAGAAAAGAAAAGGGAAAATGGAAAAACAGGATTCTCTCCTTCGAATAAAAATTCTTCTTTCGCGCTGATTTAGTTAACACTTTATATCACCTTGTCATCCGGAACCGAAAAAAATATGAAATGAAATAAAATACAAGAAAAGCGAAAAAGAAATCCAGAGAGAAAAAAAAGGAACTCCTCGTATAATGAGGTACTTGTGTCCATTGAAAAATCCTTTTCAGAAGTTTTCACTCAGCTCATCTTCTCCTTGGTCTCTAAAGTTTACATAATTCGCATGAGATACGTACGTACGTATGTACGTACAAAATGTTAACTTCAACACCCTCCAGGACTTGACTTACCACACTATAACTACACTCTGGTGTGCAGCTAACAGCAATGTAGTCGCTGGATGCAGTACATATTTCTCTTGCGGCTTAAAGGCGAAAGAGCCACAAGCCACTCAACCTTAAGTGTTGGTTTATTTAGTAGTATTACGGCAAATCCTTTTATATTTTTTCACCATTTTTGTTTTTGTATTATTTTTCAACGATACTTCCACCGGTATAACGGTATTAGAGGTTTTTTTTCTATCCATTTTTCATTTTCTCTACTTTAATTTTCATGATTTCGGCCATGTCGATTGACACAAAAATATATAAGTACATCTTACATGCACACAAATACTAATACAGATAAAAAAATGGAATTCAAAAAAAAAAAGTGTGTGTGGATAAAGAAAAGTTTTGGAGGATACAATCTCTAAGTGCTTGTTAGCGTTGCATTCCTTTAGCCGCGTTGCTTTTCTCAAAACTTCTGAGTCTTCTTCTTCTTCTTGATTCTCAGGGCACACAGTGACGTGGCACGTAGGTAGAATAGTATAAGATTCGGTGATGAAAATCGTTACTCAGGAGTTATATTTATTCTTCTTTTCATCCTGCGAAAGGTACTCTACCATTTCTTTGTACAAGTACCTATCTTGTATCTGTTACACGGAATACGAGTATCTTTTGCATCCTCTTTCCCCCCTCTATCGCATTTCTATTTATATAGAATTATTCAAATGTAGATTAATTGACGTGATTTGGAAATAGGAAGCTGCTCTCTGGTGCACGACAGGGAGAAGAAAGGTTTATCGCAATATTTGCCATTTGCAAGTGGCATCATAATTGGTTTAGTTTGACTTTATGAATCAGGAGGATAGGTTACTTAGATAGAAATGGATATGGGGATCATTGATTGCATGTTTGGGTTTATTACATCAGTTCAAAGAGCATTGAATCCCTACGATTCATTGAATTGTGTTGCATCTTTAGCCCGAATCAGCCCAGAATTTCTTTTTCGATGCCATGTAATGTGTACCGAAACATCCACATATACTGTTCCAATTCCAGTATAAGCTCATATTCTGATTCGTACGGTCTACACCAGATACGTATTTATTTATATTCTCCTATACAGCATGCCCGCGGAGCATTAAGCCCAATTCACAATGTCGCGTTCGGGCGCTCTCGCGTTGACAGATAAAGTAGAAACAATGCAAACATATGGGGTGCTCTTAAATGTTACTTCAGGCGTTATATCGTAGATATCGTAAAGTTCTGGGCTATGGCCGAGTAGAGCTACTTTCTACTAGGGCGTGCGTTGTGACAACTCACAGCTGTTGTTGACATTATACTATTCGATGATCTGTTCGATTAAAGTACAATTTTTTAACATTTATGAACGCCTGAAGCTTGAAGCGGTATTTAGTTTTGCAAATTTCGACTTCGTGCGTTGGACAGAAGTTTTCGTAAAGTCGATATAAAGCGACAGCGCCCAAACGCGACATTGTGAATTGGGCTTTAACCTTTTCTAAATAGTCGAGATTGGATTTATTCCATAAGAAGTGCAAGCAATGCTAACTACGGAACTATCATTCCACTTGGTTAGGACAATGTTTGTTTCCTTCATTTTGATTGACTTTGTTAAACTTGTACATTACTTTACTCTTTGGGACTCCAAGCCACCCACAAGAATGGGCAGAATGCGCACAGATGAAAATAAGTGCGCGAACATGTCATACTGCCAGAGAAACCATCCAGTAATTGAAGGAAGTGTTCGATGACAACATTATTTCCAGCTATAGACCTGGCCTTGCCTCCAAGATAGTGTGATTTGACGCCACTGGACTATTTTCTGTGGGGATATTTGAAGTCGTTGGACTATGCGGACACGCCAACAACGATTCCTCATATGCTCGAAAAGTGGTCGAAAATTGGAGCTCTAGGATAAAGTCTCTGAGACGCTCCCGTGGTAGCGATATCCCCGAAACTTTTTTCCATCAAAGGCCATATAATTATTTATCGCAACTATGGCTCTTTGCTCAAATTTTGTGTGTTTTATTTCAATTTCTCACAGTTTGAGAATGACTGGTACAAAGTAAATAGCAATAAATTCAAACATCTATTAAGAACAGAATAAAAGAAATATTTTAAAAATCGGTTACCTGGAGACCGTTTAATTTAAACCATAGAAACACATGCCCACCTTGTCTGTGACCATATGGTCAGACTGCGCTGATTCGGGTTAAGCAAAGGTTTGAAGTCGTGTACAACGATGCAGAGATGTTTGCGGTCTTGGAGTGCCTTTAAAGTCTATTTGCCTCAAGCCATGGGGCGTTGGATTATTTTGCAAATCACGCTAGGACTTTGCTGCATGCCTTAAGCTTGACCTCTTAAGGATTCGAAACAATTCTGATGTTACATCCACACCTACAATGTCCGGGATACAGAAAATTCAAAAACTGTTCCCTAAATTAGACAGTTGAATAAATAAACTTAAATGCCCACTAAAAGGAGTACAAAACAAATTTATAGCTTTAATATTAAACTCGTCGGTTGCATGTACGTCAGGACGCGCCTCTATGCCAGAGAACATCCTTTCATTCTTATTTATTTCCAGTGGGTGCATTGAAATCGTGACTGTCATTAAATGCGGTCGGAGAAGCAAAACATTTTGTAATTTGCAAATGAGCCCGACAATATGTTTGTGCATATCTGTCTGTGGATGGAATCATGGTTTGACGATGCTACCCCTGTTTGCTGCTGTTTATAAATTGCTTGTGTCTTTTTCGGTGAACTCCATCATGTAGGGTCAATTCTTTTTATCCACTGAACTGTATTCTAATTGAACATAGACGGCAGGATAATGCTCAGCCAGCGAGTGGTTTAGAGATGTAGTAGCGATAGCGAAAAAGACAGAAAGAAAGGGCGGATCAGTACTTTGCATCGAAATAATATCTTTTTCCTTGATTCGAGGTACGAGTACTTTTTTGTTTTCTTTTTTTAATGCTAGATGCACCTGTTTGGGTGAAATGATTGCCCTTTCTTAAAGTACGAGAAGTATTTAGATACAGGAAAAAAGATCAATGACCATGAAACTTATGATTAGAATCACCAACAGAATAGCTTAGTAAGATTATCCGTTGATTAAAGCCCCACACACATCGCAAGACTCAAGTGGAGAGTGCAAATCCTTTCGGACAAAAGTTTTATTTCATATTTTTCTCCCAACAAACACTTTACTCCTTTCACTTATTAAGGATAAAAACTTGTGCTTCAACGACCGACGACGGTTGGGTTAGGTGAAGGAAAACATTAAAATCTCGTTTTTTTCCCACCCACAACCTACCTTAGGGGCTGGGTTCTTTAAACATATGTCGCTCACTATACTCTATTCCCTATTCCTATATAATACATGCACACACATAACTCACATTACCGTGCGAACAGTGTGCGGGCCAGGATGAGGTGAAACTTGTGTCTTTACAAAAAAGAAAAGCAGAAGAAACTTTTTGATGTTCATTTCGGCAACATATTGACTTGATTTCCTAGTATATCTTTTGATGGATGGATATTTCGATATATGACTTTGTTGTTCATCTTTTCGTCCTTGCGCAAATAAATTTAATGACCTCTTGGGAGGAAATTCAAATAAATGAATTCAAGTGAAAGAAAAAATTTAGTAAACAAAAACAGGGGGCGTCTAAGTATGGAGATGTGCTGTGCATCCTGTCAACAACAACATTTTCCACTGTCGCAGACATTTAGAATAACGAGCGGCGAAATCTGTATCCAACTTCAACACTTTTCTGAATTTGTTTTTTTTTTTAAACAACGAAAGTGAAGTTGAAAAACCCTTAGATTCGTTGTTAACCAGTTGTGGTTTCCCAAAAAAAGAGTGGCTATTATTATACCTGAATTACCAGCGTAAAAAGTGTGCAAAGACTAGGAGGTAAACTGGAGCACATTCAAGTTGAATGGATCCATAAGTTTTTGTTAGATTAAGATATGTTTTTAGTGTTCCGTACCCAAAACGGAAAGCTAATAAAATCAGTTCGGTGTCTGTCTGTCACAGGCGTTTTTCTCAGAGACTATTTTACGTAGACTTTTGAATTTTGGAATAGTTATAGCAATTAGTAGCCCAAACACAGATCAGAAGCTGAATTTCGACTTTGGGGAGCTAGTATTGGGGGGTCAAATGGGTAGTTAAAAAAATTAATGTTAAGGTCATTGTGTGGGGTGTCAAATGATAGCTCGTTAAAGCACGGATTCAATAATGTATGAAATATTTTTTTGTGTTGCTTTTTTCTTAACAAAACGTTAAAAAATTGCTTTCCCCCTACCTTATCTACAAAACTATCGCTCAGAAAAATCTGAATAACATCACAAACATTGAGAATAAAGTGTAGATTGAACCAAAACTATCAGGACTGCATTAGGTTCGACAGTTTTTTCTTTATTATTTTTCTTGTAATTTCACCTACTCAACTGCTTACATATCCTGAAGTAATGTATCCTATCACAATCACATCAAAGCGAACACGTAAAAGGAAATTTGTATGTGTGAGAGGAGTAAAAATTTACTAGTTGCTCTTAGAAATATACCCCAAAAATTCACTTTCGCTACAACCATTGAGCTTATACTTAAACCAATGATTGTACGTACATAAAGGAATCTTAATGGTTTCCTATACATTATAATATAGGTGTCAGATACATATTCAGATACACATTTGCCATAACAATCATGTCACATGCAGATACAAACAGTTATAAGGCCAAGCTGATGCAGGTGGCAATTGTTGTCAAAAAAGTGAGGTTACATTTCCCATTAACTCTAAGGCATAAGCTTATAGATGTGTATGCTCTGCTCGCAGAACTTTTAAATTCCTTAGTAATTCAAAGTCTCTACAAATTAATTACTCAATTTTTACTTCACATCACATTTCACTTTAAATGTGCTCCTACCTGAGGCAGAAAAATCTTCACCGACAAAACTGAATTCCTTGTGTACAACCGAGAACATGCATTTTTTTGTTACAACAGATCCTTGTCCCTCAGCCAGCATTTCTGTGCAAATTAAAAACTTTCCGTTGAAAAAAATTAAAGCTTACATACACAGTATCTTCACAGAGAGAAAAAGTAAAAACAAAAAACAAAATCGCAACGCAGATAATAGAAAACCTTCGTCTAAAGGTAGTTAAATAAAGTGCGCGACTGTGGTGAACGTTTTTTGCTTGTAAAGGCTTGGCGTGTTGGGATTTAAAATATTCAGCAAATCAGCTGTTTGCAGGAAATAGGGAGAATTTAGTCAGGAAATTAGCATTATTTTTGTAGTGCAATATAATACATATGTATGAATTTAAAGCTTCATCTACACTTTCGTGATACGATGTACGTAGGAAAATGCACACAGTAAAAGAAAAATCTTAAAAATAATGTCGTTTTCGAATTCACTTCATATGAAACGTAGAAAATAAAGTAAACTAGTGTATGCCCATCAGCGAACTCTCACAAGAGGTACATCCAACCCCCAAAATCCAAACTTCCTAGCCAACATCAAAACTTCCCACATAATTTCCATCTATCAACTGACGGAAATCCATTGGAAATCCCATGGAAATCACATGGGAAATGTGTATTCTCTTGAGAGTTCATTTAGTGTAAAATATTTGTTTTGATCAGTATTTTAATTTGTTAAAATTTATAAAATGTACTTTTAAAAAAGATTAAAGTGCAATTCGGCACTCCTCCAGGAAATTCTCTTTCTTTTGACACCTCACTTGTTAAGATTGGTTAAGTGTGAGATCCACCAATGGTACCTATACTAAAGAAATAATGCACAGTGAAATCTCTTATTAGCGAACAACTCGCATTAACGGCTACCTTTTTGGGGAACGTATTTCTAATTTTCCAAACACAATGCGTTCTTTCCGTTCAGGTCAGCTCTTATAACTGGAAAAAGAAGCCCGGTCCCGTACCGGTACCGGTCCGCTTAAGCGAGATTTCACTATACAAATATGATATTTCCCAAATCTGGATACTCCAGTTTTTCTGTATCAGTATTTTCCAAAAACCAATGCGCCTCCCTTAGAACGTTAAAAAGCAAAACTTTGTAAGCAGAAAAGAAAACCTCCATTCTATCTATTTTCCATTTCTTAATTAATGAGAAAATATTTTTCATAAATCGCAATAACATACCCGATAACAAAATTTGAATGGAGCGAAACAGAGAAACAGACAACGAGCAGTATCTACCTATCTACTGAATTTCTTCAAGTTTTTGCACGACTTTCCAATCGCAGATGAAGAACTTCACTTCAGTGGGAACAACTTCAAGTAGGTATACTACTCGTACTGTGGTGCCGAACTAATACTTACCCGTACTTGTCCGATGATGTCCAATAAGACCAACAAGCATACAATGAGCAGGAACAATTTTCTACCAATCTCATAAATATTTATGGAATAATTTCAGTTCGTTGAATCGAAATCAAAAACTCAATACCACCACCACCACCACCACGACCATGACGACCACTATACTCGTCGTATATTGGCTGTTTTTTACTAGTGTCCGGAGTTTACACGTTAACCCTTCATTCCGCAACGACTGGAGGGTGGTGGAGGTGATAGGATTGCTTTCAAAAGGCTTGTGATATCCTTTTATGTCGGTATAATATTTTTATCTGAACCTCAAGTGAAACCATGCTGTATATTTAGTTATGTGTCAATAATGATAGAAGAAGCAGAGGAATAGTTGCACCGAAAATGAGATAAAAAGGACGATGAAATAGGACCTCAACGAGTATTTTTCAGATTTTAATTCTTCCCCTGCTCAGTGCAATCCCATGATCTGTGGAAAATGTTTCCTTTTTCTGCTTCTTGACCTCGTATTCCTTCCAACATTACGTTTGACCAAAGGCTGTAATTGGATTGCATTGACAGGATACATGCGAAAGTGGTAACTACTTATAAATGAAGAGAAGAACAGACAGAGTTGTGTAGGTACTGCGGTTTGTTGTACGAGTATTTAGTTTTGAAAACGAATTTTACCGCACTGGAATCATTTTCTAACATATATTGCACCACGCCCTAGGCTGCACAAACCGAAATACTCGTACGTATACCAAATAATGGACTAAACGCTTGTGGCGTCATCACAGTCACAGTCACAGTAGCATCTGAATCAACTTTCAGTACCTTGACTCCTCATTAGTGTCCAAGGATGTGACCGGAATTCCTTTCTGTACATTTCGCAAAAGTTGAAAAATCAGCTTTTCTCCAGCCGGTCGTAGCTTCCTCTATTCAGCAGGACAAATGAATCAAATGTGTTACCCATTCGATAATTCCGATCACACCCGTGCCGTATGAACATACAGACATTCACCATACTCATGACCTTAGGTCTCTTTGGTAGTTTTTGGGGAAATTTTTTTATTGGGTTTCCTCTCATCAGGTGGTCTACAGTGGCACTCACCACTATCGTTATGTGGTGGTTTACGTAGGACGACGATTTATCGATGGAGAAAGGATAAAAAAAAAATCAGAAACTATGAAGAAGTCCTTTGGGTGAATGTAAAATTTTTATTCGACATTTATTCGAAGGCGTACAGGGCTTTGTATGAATGTGTTCCTTTATTCGATGTGACGGGTGTGCAGAAGATGGACTGCGGCTTCGTGTTGTCCTGGGATGTTAAGTGTTTTTTTTGTTGTTTAAGAAAAATGCATAAAGTCTGAGAACAGCCCTTGACCGCAGTCCTGTAGCGTAATTACTCTTTTGTTTTCAATTACACTCGAAATAAACTACGAGTAGAATTAACGGACAAAATAGCCTCCTGACTTGTTCGTTGAATTTTAAAATTGTTTCAAGAACTTTTCATCTGTAAACTCCCGTGAAACCGTAACAAACTTTACTTTCTTCTCATTCCTCGTGCTGTTGTTCTTCTTTAGCTTGGCCAACAGAAAAGTAAATAAGAAAGGAGAAATGCACAAGTCTCCACTGTAGTAGACAACTTTCGATAAAGTGTACATGAACACATTGTTGAGTATTCAACAAACGAACTCGACTGACAGTGCTGTCAGAAAATGCAGCGCTCAGCACATGAATTCGTCGATAGTATGTACACAATCAGACGGATAGTAGCCAGCGGAAGGGGAGAAGAAATGGAAAAAATTAAGTTTCTGTACTGGTTCCTTTTTTTGACATTTCGAAGAATTGTAAAATTACATAAAAATGTTTGATTTTAAAATATTTAAATGTTTTTATTTTTGTTTTATAAATAAATAAAAAATATTTGTTTAACTAGACTCTTTTTAAAAACAAATATTATTCAACTAATGTAGGTACACTGGTCCCACGCTTTGCGCGAGGGTTAGGGGAATGAAAAGTCTCGCGCAATGCGAAACCGCGCAAAGCGAAGTATGAATTTCATGTAATTTAGGGTGTTGCGTCCCTCAAAAATGAAATGTAAGCATTTATTTAAGCCGCGCAAATCGAATTTTGGTAGGCAAATGCATTTGGCGCAAAAGTGAAACCGCGCAAAAAGAAGTCGCGAAAATCGAGGGAGCAGTGTATGTCTATAAGGAGGAATTTCACTTTATGCAATGACAGTATAAATAAATTAAAAAAATATATACAGTGGACGGTCAGAAATTAGAACCACTTTGTTCCTGGGGTAATTCTAATTTCCGAAATGTTCTAATTTCTGGACGTTTTTTTAATTCACTTGAAAAGTAAAATAAATTTATTATTTTCACAAAAATCTCTTTATCTCTTTCAGTAATGTTTGTTTGTTTTTTTGGTTTAATTGAACTTGTGCACTTCTTTTCACGTTGATTTAAAAACAATTCAAAAAGAAGACTTTCTATTTCCGGATATTCAGCGCCGTGTAAAGATTTAGTTTCTGCTTCTTGATAGGTGTTGTAAACAGCATCTAATATCGCTTTTTTCTTCGATTTTATATAGCTGATGGCAGATTTTGTCACATTGAAATCTAGAGCTAAACGATTCCGTTGAATGCCTTTATCAAGCTTTTTTAAAATCTTAATTTTGGTTTCCAAAGACAAAGTGTTTTTTTTAAGTTTATTTGACATTTTTAATAAAGTACATTCACTTTTTGATCGAGACTGAGTCAAATTTGTACATGCGAATCAAATATTCACAGGCGTATAACCAAATATGTACCTGAGTATGACAAAAAAAAAAAATGCGAAGGGAATCACCACATACATACATACATAATTTGGTGATTCCCATTTTTATTTTTGTCTTGTTGAAGTAAAATACATAAATACAAAAATAAGGATTCCCCTATGTGTACAAAGCTAAGAAAAAATTAGAAATTATAACCCTAAGCTCTAATTTTAGAGCATTCAATGCATTAAAAACTCAGGTTCGAATTTCTGGAAGATTCGAATTTCCGAAAGTTCTAATTTGTTAGCGTCCGCTGTATAATCCTACATTTAAGATTGAAATAATTATTTAAATAAAAATAAATGTTTAATATACTACGTTTTCAAATGGACTAAAAAGTATAAAATTATTTTTCCTAGCCCCATAGATAGTCCTGAAAATTTGTGATTGTGAATTTTGAATAACTATGAGAATAGGTACATATGTTATGTACTTGTAAAATTTGTAGCGAAAAACGTGGGGCGCAATATAAAAATAGGAAGTGTAGAGCAGGTGCCGTTGAGAAAACTCACGCAACAGTTCATATCATTTGCAGTGCAAGCAAATTGTTAGCGACTTAGGTGAACTACTCATGTATCAATAAGCATCAATAAGAGCGCCCCACTTTTTTCGATTTAAATCTTTCAAGTACCTATTTTCAAAGTTATTCAGAATTCACTATCACAAATTTTCAGGACTGTCTGTATGGGGCTAAGAGAAATTATTTTATACTTTTTAGTTCGTCTTAAAAACGTGGTATATTAAAAATTTATTTTTATAAATATTTTCTTATAAAAAGCATCTTATTCACTCCTTTCTCGTTAAAACTCAAAAATCAAAATACGAAATCCAAAAAATGACCATAAGTTACGGTAACTATGTGTTATAGGCCCCGATTTGACGATTTGTAGTCGATCACAAATTTCTGGTCGATGCTTTTTTTTGAGAAATGTGAAAGAGTTTTGTGCGCATAAAATGATCGTAATTTTAAGAAAAACGATATGTTAAAAAAACCTTATTATTAATTCAAATGCAGTGCGAAGCAGGTTACAAAGAAAAAGCAATTCGAGCTGGTATTATTTATTGAAACAAATCCTGACATCGCTAAGGGAGTTTGTGCAAAAACCCAAGCAGATGGGTGATGGAAAAAGATAATTACCTAATAATTGTTATTTAGCTTATTCTCTTTAGTTTAATACCACAATATGATGAAATAAAATTTAATAAGTTGCAAGTTCAATTAACTTTTATTTGCTTTATTCTAAATTTTATAAGGACATGGATTTGAGTATATTCCAGATTTCTACCGCTTCTGCGTTTCCGAAAAGTTATTCGCCATAATATGGTGCGTTCCATTATTCCTCGACCATCGCTAAACCACAAATCCACAAATTGAACTTTTTTATTTTAAATTACTTCTGAGTTCTGATGCAAAATAAATACCTAATTTATGAAAACAAAGCCAAGCAACTGTCAAAAGTATGATGTATTCACAATATTCACATTTTATTCACAATAATCTATTCTTCTGTCGGTTGAGTTACACAATAGGAAAGCCAAAATTAATCGACGCAATCGACAATTGTCGTGACGATCGTTGATCGACACTCACAATAGGGGCCATAGTTTAAAAGTTAGCACTGCAAAATTTTAAGTATGCATAATCATAAGTGAACTCTAAATAGCCTAAAAGTATCCAACCCAATTTGGTTAAGTATAAATATAATCACAGAAATAAAAATTACGTAAAAGGGGTTTTTTTTTTTGCATCTGGAGCTCCGTACGGAACCATAACGAACAGACAGACAAGAAAACGAGTTAATATTGCATTGTCATCCAGTGAGCTATTTTTAAAGTTTCAAGTCTGTAGCTCTTCGGGAAAATCGTGTAAAATCAATTGTAAAATTTGTACCAAACAGACAACAAAGTTACATAATAAGATCGGTGTAATAAATATTTGTTTTCCTTATTTATTGTTGTTAAAAAATCTACTAAATTCAGTTTTGTTTGACGTTTTCTACCCAGACCACGAGAAATATTATGAAATTGAAAAAAGTGAATCAAAATCATTTTTCAGACACGATTTCAAAAACCGATAGTGACCAAAAAAAATGTCAAAAGTGCACAGTTTTGCTGTGGCTTCTCCAAAGTAAGTTCCTTGAATCGTTGCACCTGATAAAATACGCGATTTCCGTGAATTTACTCCTACAACTCTCATTCCGTCAGCACCTTCTGAGTAGAGTATTGCTAGACGACTGACAAGACAAACGCTTCAATGCGAAATATCTGATTTGGTGAAATTCTCAATTGTAGTGGCATGCGCCCTGAAGTCCTGAAACATTCTCCCCAATGTTGCAGTAAAGTAAATAACATTTGTGCACCAATTTGCCTGTTAACTTTTAACAGGAGCAAACTTTTTCTCTTAAACACATAAAACCCTGCCCTGTTAACAACATGCCTCTCTTTGCGAATGTATCTGCAGATACTTCGCTGTTAACCATGGAATTTCAAGAAGCTGGTAAATTCTTCTTCATTCCTTGTGTCCGTCTGTCTTTGCCTTGCGACATATCGCCCAAATCATCAATCAAAGATTTGTTGACAAACATTTTCGAACGATTTCTCTCCGTCGACTCTATCGCGCGATGTTCTACACACAAAGAAAGTTTAACAGATAAATCTTCCAGCAAAATGCACCTAAGCACTTTTTCTTCGTCGCTGTCGTCCCTCCCACAATCAATGTTTGCATATCACATCTCGTCTGGAATATAAGCGGAGGATTCACCCGATAGGATCCCAGGTGCAAGCGGCATAAATCATCCTTTGTCGATTTTTATTTGCCACAGATGCCTGGCGCCATTGTCTGTTCGTCCTTTGTGATTAATTTTCAAAAATCAACCAACCACCCACAGCCCCCCAATCGCAGCGTAGTGACACATTCGTTTACAAGACTTATGCTTATTTATTAAAATGCACAATATATATACATACGTCATGTGTACGTAGTCGTTCTGGGTTGATTTTGTAATTGCTCCAGTTACAAAATTTGCGGGTAGTGGTCTTCAATTAATAATTGAGTTGCCCAACAGATGGATATGTCCAATACTCACAGCGAAGTCCTTCTCTGTCTCACTCTCTTTCTGATCGATAAATTTGAATGATTTATGGCAAAAACATGAAATAATTAATTGGTCACTAGCTCGTCTCATGTCTTACTCTACAGAGATGATAATTATTTGGTGTACTTAGTCCTTGTTACAATCACAGCGAAGGCGAATAATAATGGTTGGTTGGTTTCAAATGACAACATCCTTATTTTCATGTCAGGAGAAGGCGAAGACGAAGGAAGGAATAATTATCATCAACAAGTTGTGTGTGGTGTGTGCGATTCAAATAGAATTTAATATAACCAGTCATTTACATGAAGACAAGGCGCAAATAGCAAGAAGCAAGGAGCAAAGGACAATGGAACCATGGAATACATTTGGACGTGTAGGGGCTATGAGATCAACATCTTAACTGGATATCATAGCTTAAGATATTGTAATTAGCACGCTGAAGGTTATTGTCGGTCTATACATATGTATGTATGTATGTGTAGGTTGTGTGCCTTGTTACATTTGATATGATACATGAGTAGATTGGAACTGAGATAGTTCTGCATGCGATTATGGGTTAACATGATTGTGCTTTGTTTACTTCTTAATTGGTAGATTATTTGCTTTTAAAAATGTTAGATTATATCTTAGAGGAAAGCAATCATATTTCTGTGTATTTGCAAGAAGATATGGCACTTCCGGTTAGGAGTATTTGATGGCAGTGGCGGTTACATAATAACTAGACGTTGTCCGCTCGGCGTTGCCCGTGGAATAAAACAGTCGCGTAGGAATACGTAATGTAACATTTACTGATATTCAAAGGGAATTTGATCTTCCTATCACCGCGAGGAGAGTATAACAAATTTCACATGAAGACAGAAACCTTAAGTACGGTAAAGTTAAGTACCACGGTTGGAGTTTGCGTAAAGTCACATAACCTGGACAGAAGAATGGAATACCGTTATATTTAGAAACGAACAAAAATTTAATCTCGACGGCCCCGATGGTTTTTCATATTTTTGGCATGATTTGCGGACATCTCAGCAGGTCAAAATAAACAGACATAGCGGGGGAGGTTCTGTTGTGATTTGGGCGGCATTTTGCTCTGCGGGAACATCACCAATCGCGTGGTTACCAAGAAATCTTAGCGCTTCTTTGTACATCGATGTGCTAGATCTGAATGTAGTGAGCATGTTTCTTCAAAAAAATTTCATATTCCAACAGGATAACGCGACGTTTCACAATGCAAGGTCCGTAAAAGAATGGTTTTCGCACAACAATGTTGAGGCAATGAAGTGGCCACCACGAACATTCGTGGGGGACTATAGCACGTAAGGTTAGCTCACATGGCAGACAGTTGCAAGACGTCAATCAGCTTAAAGAAGCTATCCGAGAGGCTTGGTCGTCAATCAGCCCTGATGAGCTTAGAAGCCATACCATACCAATGTCAGATTGCCTTACAGATGTGCTACAAAAAAGATGAGGTCCCACTCGTTATAAAGACTTTTTTTTAATTTCAGCCATATTTAAAAAAGAATGTGGAAACATTCATGTGTTCATAATCGAATTTTCTATAATTTTTCATTCTTTGAAAATGTTTGGCTCCTGTTTTCTTAAACTTGTATTTTGGAAGTAAACTTTTGTGTGACATTTTTACATTTATGTTAATTTAAAATTTTAAATAAATATATATGTATGTGTTGTTCAAAAAAGTGGAAATTCGCACTACTGTACGTGGTAATATGTCTTCTTGTTCTTGCGAATACGTTAGTGACAATTTCTAAAAAGAAAGACCTCGTTTCGGTGCACTTCAGACCCAGAACTATTGACTTAAGTGCTTTAACATGCATTGGTAAGAATCCATTCAATTAAAACATGTACGCCAGGAGAACAGAAGACAAAAATATTCTGTTTTAATGCTTACAGAATTAACACACTATTCCAGGCAAAGGTCCTTTATGCTTAAGATTAATTTTAAGGCTCTTCAAGTAACATAGAAATATCCTTAAGATATTCAGATAAAATCATTAGTTCCACCTAGAGAACTTAAAAAATCACTACGCGCCTTCTTTTTTGCATTTTCTCTATTACGAACAAGGAATGACCTAAAACGCATTTTAATTGACTTCCTTTGGTTACAAGTACGAGTAGAAAGCTCCCTACCCTCTCTCTCCCTCCCTCCCTTCGTCTTTACTCATTCCACTAACAACTGAAGAACATTAAAGAGATCCACAAAAGACTATAGAAAACGATAAGCAAACGGCTTTTGTGTGCCAGAGTGGTTGAACCTAACTTTCGAATTGAAATTGGAACAATGTGCAGCGTTAATACCGTTGTAGACCACTATATGCGCCCCATGCATAATATGGAACAAGGGCAAAGCTATAGTAAGCCCAAATGAAGGGAGTAGAGAACACCAACCGGAAATATTTAATTACTACTCTGGTGCCATCTGTCAGCTGAGTTTGCAATTTATGGAATCTTGATAAGCATGAGACGGTCCTTACTCGCTTTAGCTCTACAGGATATCGCATTTTTACTTTTGTTTGCGACCGGTGTTTGTAAGGTCTAGATTATCCACTTTGGCTTTTATGCAGGTTTTACCCTCTTAATCGTTAGGAAGTTGATTTTTTGTTGTATTTTTGGCAAAGAAACCGCATAAATTTTGCACTGCTTTACAAAGCAAAAAACAAAAAAAAAAAAATAGCCAACAATTCGTATTTTTACATGTAAAAGATGTGAGGTTAGGTTTATAGTTTTGTTGCCAACAATGATGACAAATTTATTACGCAAAGATGGAGATTTCATTGTCAGATGATAGCGAAAAACAAACGGGATACAATTTTGGTAATTATTTTTAGACATCTTCCGTGCGTCATAAGGTTCATTTAAACTAGCGTTGCCATCAATTAAGCAATGTGTCCCGCAAATTTACGCAAGATTTGACTTTTATACGGTAAATTGTTGTCAACAAAAAAAAAGGCCGCGTGTCAGTTCAGAATTACTAAAAATGGAGTGCTACACGAAAAAACAACGGTACATTGTCGAGGAATAGCTTTCAAATAATGTAGGTTTGGCAGCCACTTCGCATTAGGCTCATTTTCATCTTGATGGCTTTGTCATCATCAAAAAATCTACGAGTGCGAAACAAATGCAACCGCAACATGTTACTGTTTGGTGCGGATCGTGGGCTAGAGGATTTTAAAAATGTGACTGGTCAGGCAATAACAGTTAATGGTGCTCGCTATGGCGACATGATAGTCCAGTTTTTTTGTGCCTAAATTCCAAGATAGGGATGTGGACGACATGTGGTTTCAACAAGACAGTGCCATGTGCCATATACAAATGTCACTTTGACATTTTTGAAGTTTGCTCCATCAGAAGTCATTTACCGTTACAAATGTCACTTTGACATTTTGGAAGTTTGCTCCATTAGAAGTCATTTACCGCTAAAATGATGATTAATGATTGCAACTCTCCTCAAACCAACGACATAATCAACAAAATTTTGACATAAAGCCAAAGCACACACATCGAGTTCCTTTCTGTCTTATGACTGCTTGTTGTTGTTTTTTTTATATATAGAAAAAATAACGAACTATTGTACATGAATCAACCAAGTTGATGTTCAATGAGCCTTGGATTCTGTCCAATAGCATACGAGTAACTCGAAGAAGTAGAGAGAAAGAGAGAGTTTCTAGTAAATTCAATCAATTCAGGACCCATCAGAGCATATAGAGTAAACATTCTACAACAGGAATAGAAAGAAGGTGGATGTCCTTTAAACGAGAAGAAAAGAGAAAATGAAATAGAAAAAAAGGAACTCGAGCAAATAAAAGCAAACTGATCCCAAATGAACAAACATTGCAATCAGAGGTGATTTTTTTTGCCCCCATCAACTGGGACCTACAACATTTCCACTTAAATTCATTAAATCATTGGCAATCCTTTTCCAGAATGAAATATAAAATATCACAAATTAAATATTTCTTCTCCTTCGTGACATCCTTCCTAATTGTCAGTCCTTTCAAGTCGACAATTTGCACTCCATTAGTACTCGTGTACACAGATCAGATCATAAGGTAATTTAATACAAGAAAAAAAAATCAACTAAGGGATTCATTAACAAAATATGTACGTACATATGTATCTACATATATCCAATAACAACAACTGGCGAATGCAGAAGGTAAAAATAAGAAGAAAAAAAAACAGATGGATGACGACCAGAGAAATAGCACAAACTAACAGAAATCAGTAAAATTTGATTTCCTCCTTTCGAAGGCTTACTTTCGCTCTCTGATTTCTATCCATTTCCATTCGTCCTTTCTTCTCTGTGTATATTTTCTTAAATTTAGTTTCTGAATAGACACACCAAGAGTGGGAGTGAAATAGGTAGAAATCCATTGGCATTTCAATGCAACACAGCAACACAGCAGCAGCGGATTGGGCATAGATGGAAAAGTCGTACAAAACAAAAAAAAGGAGTGAAATGCGAAGAGGATATCCGACGGATATAACGGAATGGAAATTCAATCAGCTCACTTTAGAATTATTCATAAATAGAATTAGAAGAATTTCTCAAGGACACGCGCAATGATGATTTTTATCTACAGTTCAAATGTTGTTGGCAAAATTTGTCGAACTTTTGGTTTACATTTAACTTCTGATGAATGCAATATGAAGTAGGTATCTTCCAAACCTTAAATCAATTTAATGAACTCTAACGGAATGTTTAATACTTGTTTGTTATATGAAGATTCACACAAAATCCATATCAATTCCCTCATTGTCCAACATTATCAAGCCTCCCCTTTATCGCCTTCCACTGACGAATAACATTGATTCAACTTGAGATACATATGTACTTATGTGCTCGTAGACATTAATTCGTCGTGTTTCTCACTCAAACACTGAATGATTGATATACGTCATGTATGCCTTTCATCCTTTCAAGAAATTCTACCCAGAGGGTATATACTGCTGATACAGAGAGAATCGTCTTTCTATGTCTATCAGAAATTCCGTTTGACACCGCATAATTCAAAATACATAGATACACTCGCAGTCCTAGTCTAACTCTGTTTGTACTAACGAAATAATTTGACAAAGTCGCAATATCCCAACTCCCAGTCCCAACCACATGTCATCATACTCTGTGGCAATGTGCATTTATACAAGAATTAACTGGATAAGGATGCGGAATACATTAATATTGAATTAAATGAGGATGTTTTAAATAAAATATCACGAGCACAAGCAATTTCCAAATTCGAGTGTAGAACATATTAAATGTGGGCTACGTACGTGCAGGGGTATTTTTGGGGACAAGACATGTTGGCTTGGGAATTGTTCAATAGTTGTGAGTTGTAATTAGACTGCAACAGAATATATAAATGGTCGAGTCACGTATGTCTGAAGTCTTGCAATGGGATTTTATTTTTACTTTTTACGACGTTTATTCGGTGGAAAGGCGTAAAATGGACTTGAGATAGCGAAGCAATGGTTCCTAAATTTGTGCAGTGCTAAAAACTACGAGAAAGCTGTGGATTTATTATTTTGATCCCAAAGAGTCCGTTTCATGAGTCAAAATTGTACATCATATGAGCCCACTGACTGTAGCATTTTTAAGCAAATAAATATTTATGGAACTACTGGAAAGCACATTTGCATCTAGCTTACGCCTAGATGGCGCTAGTTCTTATGTCACAATTCTGTAAATACACTATTAACTCGTGCTTAACACAAATTCCTATGAGTCAAAATTGTATTGCATATGAGCCCACTGACTGCATACAGCGTTTTTAAGCAAATGTGGAAATCACATTGGGATCTAGCTTACTATTAACTCGTGGTTTACATAAATTCCTATGACTCCGTCTAACTATAACGAAAAATGAAAATGGGGACCGCATTTGAACACATTCCCATCATCTAATTATGCCAGATTTGGAAGAATCATTGTTTTTGTTACTCAATTTTGTCGATTGTACATCCCTTTGTCCTTTGGGGATTTTACTAACAATTATGTATTTCGTTAGCTGCATTATCTACTCTGGCAAGTGGCAACGAAACATTACACTGCTGACATTAGAATTGTTGTAGCAAAAGCACACCCTGAAAATATTTCATTTGCTCTGGCTGCGACCTGTCTACCAACTGAGAGAGACTACTATATGGGTATAATTGCACGTTATGAAATTCCAGTCATGTTTTGACTCTAACGAACCACATCGATATACATAAACACATACACGTTTCTACACCCCCTCCCTGCGCTGTGCCTGAAGGGAAGTCTCACACAATCGTCCCGAATGTTGACCAACTGGCAAAAGCCAAACAAAGTCTGCCACCGAACTACGTATATAAACGGATGAACTGGAGCTGAACCCAGTGTGACTTGGCTGCAGTAAAATCACAAATCAGGATGAGATCTCGATAACTATTGTACTCAAATGTTGCAAAGGCGTGTATTTAAAATAGGGATTTTTTCAACTCAACTTAATAACACCTATTCTAGTCAAATAGTAGCTGAACCCTCTGTGAGTCATCATTAGTCGTATTATCTGTCGCCCGCGAAAGCATTTCAAAAGCACATATTTTATGCCGTAGATCGTAATAACTGCGATTGGTAACAATAAAAGGACATTTAAACAATTGCGCATCACTCGAATCGAGTTCACCTGAGCAATTCCAAAAGTTCATCGTTTCCTCTTGAAAGTGCACAGTAAAAAGGATACAATAAATTTCTGAACCAAAATAAAATTATTCCAGCTACACCATGGCGTAAGGACATCCGAAGGTATCAAGCGCGGTTTCAAAGGTACCAAGCGTGAATTATAAAGAAATTACCAACGTAAACATAATGACATCTCCCATCTCAATGGATATGAGTCCTTAAAATTTCTCCTATTTGACAAAGGAAATTAAATGCAAATAATACGATAAAATATCCTTAATTTGCTATTGTTGATTTAGTACCGCTACCAACTTACTGGATGTCTTCAATTATATTTGAAAAAAGCACAGCATCCTTGAATCCTGGCTGCACCATCGTAGCACATTCACTCAACTTGTAAAAAAAAAAAATAATAATAATTTCCACAAGACGGTTAAAATTATGCATTCAGAATTTTAATGGGGTAAAGTGGAAATTAAAAAATAACACAAGCAAACCGAACAAGTCCCACGTTGTCCTTATTTACACATGCACAAGTGTGCATTTCCTTACCGAAAAAAAATTGCATAAAAAATATGGAAAAAAGTCCAATAATAATAATAACAACTGAAAACTTGTAAGCGTGGCCAACAGCAAAAAAAAAGGGGAGGAAAAGCCAAAGAAAATGAATTTGTGTTGAATTAATTAATGAACATAAAAAAATGGACACTTGGTTATAAAAGAGATGGAGGCCAGGTACGAGTGGGTCAGAGTCAAAGCCTGCAAATAAAAGGAGACATGATCCGTAGAAAAAAAAGGGAAACGATTGAAAAGAAAATATTTTTCCTCTTAAAAGCATGAGCAGAGAAACCTCTTCAAAAAAAAGGCTTAATAATGGAGCTAACGTTCGCTCATGCAATAATTACGCGATTCTATCTTGTATACACATTGGTTCTCAACCTTTTTTTTAATACTTATACAGTAGTGCATTATTACATTTATATTTTCCTTTCTGAATGGACACTTTCTGTTAGGTTTTCCTGAACTGCAAAATATCTATAATCTGTTCAAATAGAATTTTCAGTACAGGCCTTATGTGGGAGCTTTTTTTAACCATTAAAGCTGTACATGTCTTCACGGCACTCAATTACCAAAATTGCCACTGAAATAAAAACCAAACCACTGACCCACACAGGTTTTGTGTTTGTAATTTTCCTAACATTCGCATACATCCCATTATGACCAGCCTGCCACACAGCCGATGGCAAAATGGTCGATCGAATGATCTCTCCATTAAACATTTTTGGACCCCATTCTTTCGAATATTTCGATTTAAAATTCGTGACATAGATATAGCATTCAAATGCAGTTCCTCCGCTATCATCTCCTGTGTCATCCTGGTATCTTTGTCAATTTTTGCCTTCACCAGGGCCACATTTGTACCGTCGATCGATGATTTGGGCCGACCTTCACGAGATTCATCCTCCACAGAAAAGTGGCCAGTCTGGAATCTTCGAAACCACTTTGAAATATAATACGCCCTCGGTAAAAGCAACCATCGATAAACGCAATACCTCGGTTAAAGCAACACCCAAATTTTTACCACTTTTCAAAAAAATGTGCCTCAGTAAACGCAACTTTCCAATAATGATCTCTTATTTCGTTTTATCTTTGTTTCTATTTTTTGGTGTTTGGTTTTACTGTAACTGAGCAGTTATTTTACAGTTACTTCTCTCAGAATTGACACTCGTACATAGATCGTAGGTTCATTGTATTTGCGTTTTAATTTACCAGTATTCAGCTAATTTTCTCGCGATCCGTACATAATTGCTTAGTTTTACTTTAGAAATCATGGCTATCGTAAAAAAAGTTCCCAAGCTGTCTACAAAGCCGAATGCTGAGATTTTAGATAAATTGAGTAACGGTGCATCAGTTAAATCGCTTTGTGAAACATATAAGTGCAACAAGTCAGGCATTAGCATTTGTCTTCAATGGGCTGAAGAAAACTCGGTTTCACTAGAAGATACCTTGAAGACGCAAACGAACATTTCCCATTTTTTTAAATGAATTTAACCAAAAACTGTATTTACATTATGTAAGTATTTTTTTTTGTCCGTCTAAGGGATCTATCCTTTGAATGGAGCTATCCGTAATGGGAAATTTCACTGTACTAAAATTGACAGACGATTGTTTTTGAACAAACATAGCCTTTGCTGTGATCTCCTTAATTGCTCTGCTGTTAAAAAAAAAGCTGCTCCGTCCGACAACATTCTGTCATATTTCCATCAAAAGTTTGACTCTTTTCTCCAAAATATTTAGAAAAAATCAATCGGCAAATATTTGACTTAAAAGTTCTGACAAAAAATGTCAAAACTATTTGACTGACATCAATTCACAAACCTTTCACATTGAAACTTTCAGATATTTTTTTGTTTTTGGTACATATTATGTATATCTACCAATTGAAATAATTTATCAGTTCATATGTCTGAGCTAACGGTATCTCAGGTGCTGTCGCCACAGTTTTCGAAAAAAAAGTGTTATACCCATTCTAGCATGGCAAACAATTTCGACACAAATATCTACAAAAAAAAAAAACAGGAAACACTTTTTAACTGCAAAAGTTTTGTACAAAATTCCGATGATTTTTTTTTATTTTGCACAACTAACTCCTTTTCACAATTGAAATGGCACAACAAAATGCGCGCAATTGTTTCCAACCGGTCTGCGGACTATTTACCAATCTTTTTTTTTGTTGGTCCCTCCACGATCAAGTTCGTGGAAAAGTTTTAGTTTCATCATCAGGACCTGCAAAACTATGACTTGTTTATCCGAATCCGTATATGTACATAATATATGACTCTTGCCATGAAGTGGAGAAACTAGAAATCCCTTTAGAAAACTCAGAATATGTGTGTTTTCATGAAGCAATTTCTCAAAAAAACTTCATTTATTTTTAATACCGGGGATGTGTTCGCAATGTTAAGCTCCTCGCACGACGACCGGGATGGAAGAAATTCGCGATTTATGACCAAATCAGAGATTCCTGTTTAGTGGTTAAATCGGAATAGTTCCATTTTGTATATTGAACTCGTATCCACCTGTTAAATGGAGCAAAAAGTTTCATAAATAAAATAATGGTAATCCCTGGTAAGTCGAATGCAAATGACGTCCATGGGATGGCGAAGAGAAATTGATCGAATGTGACGTGAATGGTGAATACCACCACGCAACGAGAACAAACACTCATCAGGAAGTTTTATTTTGTTGGCCAAAGAACGAAGGAAGACAAATGACGACAGAAAGGGACACAAAGTGTGAGCTGTGTGACATTGGCGTTGTCAAAGTTATTTATTCCTTTCAAGTCAATAATGTCCTTTTATGGTTCTTTTATTATGGAAAACGGTTATATTTATGCGTGCGTGGTCCGTGTGTGCGTTACGACTTGGTCACTAGATAAATTGATAACTGAGGATAAGAGGGTATTTAGGTTCACATAAAAATTCAACGAGAAGATTCCCGATACCCGGCGCGTCCGTGATGCGAATATTAAGTTGAATTTTGTGGGCTTTTGGATCTGCCTCGCGTCGCCCGCCGCCCGCCGCCGCCGTAGATCAACAATTCAGTGTTTTTTTTTTGGGGGTGCGTGTGTTGTCCAACATTAAGATCAACAATCAATTTTGTTGAAAAGTTATTCGATTTGTTTTGAAAAATGAATAGAAAGTTTGTAACTGTAAATTTGGAGCGTTTAGCTGTCATTCGTCGAAGGAAGAAGATGTAGTTCGACTTTAAGAAGATTATGCAAATTTCGCGCCACCTAGACTGTTTTATTTTGTACAGTGAAATCTCACATTAGCGGACAACTCGCATTAACGGACACCTTTTTGGGAAACCACTTTCTAATTTCCTATACCTCATAACCGGATGACAAAATTACCGAAGAAAAAAAAACGCAACAACCCATAACCGATGGAAATGGGATTCTTTTTTCCGGTTTCTCTTTTAATGCTGGCGTAGGTACTCCTTTATATCGAAAATCCCATTTCCTTTTAATCGAAGTGTCAGGTGCACATATGTATGTACATTTCCGGTATGTATCACCATCGCTTTTACTCAGTTCACCTTCCAAATAACATGGAATGTCAGAAAAATTACAAAAATGTCAACAATCGTCGTTGGCAGAATTCTACGACATATAGCACAATGTACACGGAGAACAGTGCTTCCGGTGGCTCATTTCAGTAACATATGCTTGGGGATGAATCGCACTCCCCGACGCCCGACACCATCGCCATCAAGGACGACGAAGACGACCAGCATACGAGTACCGTACCGCCTGGTATAATCTTGATATTCCGATAAACGAGCTGTGATACGGTCATGGGGAAAATTACTGCATTGTGTCTCGCTTAATGGTGTCACACGATAAGTATCTACGCGTGGTGGTAAATTGCATTTAATAATTTCAAACGCCGCCGCCGCCATCACCGTCGTCGCCCCCTAGAAGCTCACCACCCCCAGCCTAGCCCAGCACACACACACACACACACACAGAAATTAAACTTGATTCGAACGCAGGAGAACGAGGAAAGACCAACAGGCCAGGCTACGATGGCATTATCTTCAAGCTTTCATTTACGGGTTTTATACAACCTGACGGGCGAACCCATTAGCCAGAGGACAAAAGGCAATTAACAGTGTTCCCGTGCTATGCTATCTCGCGTAATTTCTGATCCCCTTTCGTTTGATTATTCATGGCACGGGACTGAAGTAGCGCTGATGCTGCTGCTGCTGCTGCTGTTGGTGGTGGTGGTGTTGGTGCTGGACTTGGTTTAGTTACTCGTGCAGCAACCTTTTTGATTAACTAACTGGATTTCCAAGTTAACAGCGTAAAGCTTTTGCACTCTGGCTGCTCGCTGTAATCACACGCCAGGCCAAATCAATTAGATTCACACCCGAGTCCGGTGTCAAGTGTCAAGAGTGTCAAGCCCATGACATCTCTAAATCAAAATCATGTTTTTTTTTTTACCGGAAATACTTGTATCTGTATGTTTCCTCCCCAATTAATTAATATCAGGACACCACTTTCTCAAGGACATAAAAGAAAGGCCTTCACCGCCGAGAATGTATTTCCAATCAAGTCCCCAAGATGTTAATAGGGGTTTTTTTTCGCGATGGGTGGGAAAAAGTTGGACAGGTTTGTTGAAAGGACGCCAACATCAGGCGTGGAAAAAAATGAAACTTTTTTTCCTACTCCAACACCTGTCTAAGGGAGCGAGCGGAGTCTGTATTTGAGAGACAACAATGTCTTTCGTGAGACTTTGACGTTTTTTTTTTTTATTTGCCTTCAGTGCCCAACACTCGTCCTGTAAAGTTTTTCCATTTTGGCAGCAGTAGCAAGGACGGAATCGATTTTCTCCCTGTCTGAGTATGCAAATTATTTTATTTTCAATTTTCGACAGTTTTGGAATCATTTTGAGTTGGGCCTAGATGAGGAAGGATTTGTCGTATTTTTTTTTCTCTTCGTTTGCTTTGGAGAAAGTTAGTCGGAAGTGAAAACTTATTTAAGCGCTCGTAATTAGAAGTGATTGATAAAGGATCGGGGGTGTGGGTGCAGAGTGTCTTTCGACTCATCTGTCATTTATCTATTTGTGGACTGTAAGGTGTTATTCAATATTGAACTACTGGTCTTCAGTCAACAGAAGGTTACTTATTTCCTCCTGGCCGGACTTTTGGATTAACACAAATGGACATATGAACTAATGAATGATGTGCATGAATATGCTGGGTGAGCATGATGCAGCATACTCGTACAATTTCGTTTCTTTGATACTGCACAGTTGACAGTTGTTGTGGAAACCAGAAATAGTCTTGTATGATGGATGGTATTTTGATTGGCTTTGTGGTTTCAGTACTTCAGGTATGTTTCAGATGCTCCATTCATTAGTGCAACTTGATATTCTAGTACATACTCCGACTTGTAAGGTTCCTGTTAAAACTCTAATAACTGAGACCGAATTCGATAGACTGTTTTCGAAATCAATTAAAATTTTTAATGACAGTCAATATACACACATATTTTGGTTACAAATTTGAAGGCAGTTTTGATGTGGGCAATTTATGGAAATTAAAATGAAGGATGACGTAACCTTCCTTATTTTGGTAGGCTTATTTTTAAAAAAAAAAACCGATTTGCTTTTTGATTTTGGTCAACGAAATTGCAAAACGAAGGAACAGATAGCATCTTTCATACTTTTATGGTAACAAGTAGGTACCAGGGATGCCAGTTTTAAAACAATATCTCTGTCTAACTACACAAAATTTATTAAAGTCGACTATTTGGGACTTTACTCCGTTCCAATAGAATTGTCAGAAGAGAGAAGATAGGATGTTTGCCTCTCAGTCTGGTTGCAATAGCTTGCATAAATATGTCCCTTTTTTAAACTGGGTTACATATGGCCGCAAATTGGAGAGCAATACCCGTTGGGTTACCATTTGCTGATTTAAAAACAATACAATTTGTAGAACGAAATAAAGATAACTGCCAACCCCGATTTTGATAAAATTTAAGTATGTTGAAGAGGGCATGTTTTCGAGTATTTTGATGTATGAATGTTATACATCGGAAACGATAAGGAAATAGCTTCAAGGTCTATACAATATTCTCCCAACGAGGACTGTCAATCCTTGTTGCTTTGTTTGTTTTGTTAATCGTTTCGAATAAAATAGAGTTTTTTCTTTCTGTTTTGATAAATAAAGATAATTTATTTCAAAAAACTGTGTGTATCCCTTGGACGGACAACTCCCCCCTAGGGGGACAAACATTTTGTCACCGCCACTGTCCGCCTAAGGGAGATTGCGCTGTATTTGAAAATACCAAATATCCGACGGCATTCCATCCTTCTCGTTTTTTTCCATGTCCATGTCACGTTTTCTTTTCACCAAAGTTACTCCCTGTCCCAGTCATTAACAACGAGACCCAATGAAATTTTTTTTTCCCTCTTGTTCATTACGTGTCCATTTTATAAAGTCAATTAACCCAAAATTCGTCTAAATTGAGTTTCTTCGAAACACAATAATCATTTAACTCTAATTAATATTCTCTGCGAAAATTAAGGAATTCCCCAGTAAATGTCTTCAGAGAAGATTTGCAGAAAAAAAGCGATCATAATTAGAGAACTTGCACCATCCCCATAAACAAGGATAAAAAAGAATTTCTAACCCAAAAAAAAAAAAATCCAATGTAATCTTCTTGGAAAAAGTCTTCCAATCGTGATTTCTGCTCCTTGATCTTAATTGGTCACCTCCGTATGTCTGAAGGGACATTAAAAATTCTGTAGCTGAAAATTTAAAAGTTTCGAAAAAAATGAAGGTTGGCACGTATCCCACAGAGAACAGACAAATTGGACGGCGAACATTGTGCAAACGCAACAACAAATTCAAATATCAACGGTGGACGTCATATACCTATAAAAAAAAAAAAACAGAATTGTCCTTGGGCACAAAAATGCAATTAACCGCATTGTCACATTTGTTCTGTTGATTTTTATCGGCCTCGACAATTCCCACCGAGATTTCAATAGTTTTGAATGGATTCATCCCTTGCCAATTGGACGTGTATACACGTTTTGTGCAAGCACCACTATCTACGTGGCATCGAACACGCGGTCATCATGATGTGTGGACTATTGATTTACGAAAAAAGGGAAAAATCTGACCGATTTCCGCCACGGGCGACCTTGATATACATTTTGGTTTTCCATGTTTGCCCCCGTGGCACAGAGTCAAACTCAGTGATATCTTGTGGGTGGAAAACTAACGACCATCGAACTTGTCAAAAGTTACAGATGTTGCAGCGCAGATACGAGTTGCACGCAGGTCATAAAAGTTAATTTAATAATTTTCCGCTGCCCTTTTTTTTAAACTCCCATCCTAACTGCGGACAGGAAATGTAATCAGGATAAGTTGGAAACACAATTAATTATACTTATCGCGTTTTTTTGCAATTTTTCTCTTTCGTGTCCCTTTGAAGTAGATAGCTACGCCATTTACCTTCTTCTATACTAGTTTAAAATTTTAACTCCTTATCTCGAGCGCGCTCACTAAACCGCACACAGATTAGACAAAGTTCGCGTTTTCGCTTAGCTAAATTGACAGCCTACAGCGGTTTTCCAGCCAAAGTTGTTTGCCAGCGTCCTCTTCGTCGTTAAATTATCAAAATGGTGTGGTGGGACAAAATGACTCAAACTCACAACTGTCATAGAAATCAAATCGAGATAAAACGTGCTGCCGCCGGTGGTCGTAGGTTAAAATGGAATGAGGTACGAGTTCCTTTTTTTTGGTATTAATGTAGGCGTACGTAATATGTCTGAAGTATAGGTGTCAAAAGGTTAAGGATAACTTATTTACATAATGTCTAGAAGGTGAGAATATTTTCTAAGAAAAGATTTTGAAAAATATAAGCATTTATAAGCAGTTAAGAGTTTATTATTTTTTTCTTTATGTTATGTACTTTGAGATGGCGCCACAGTTCGGAGTGGTATTCGGGCTTTCCTCGACATTCCGCTTGACATACATGTCTTTCAACTGTCAGCTAGATTACAAGATATATACATTTTGACCACTGGGTATGTCGTGTGAACTCCAGTGTTTTTGAGAAATCGATCGGTCTGTTTGGTAACTTTTTGTGATCAAAATGGGACATCTGTCAAATAGTAAATAATTTGGAAAGTGGGGGAAAATCCTTTCTTCTTCTTTTTTGTCTATTAAATATTTTCACGAAAAATTAATTTTCCATTATTTCGGTAACGAATAGTGATTGACATTTCACAAGTTGTCAGATTGCTGTTTGATAGATGTCCCTTGGTCACCCAGCGAAATAGGGTAGCACGATTTCGCAAAAGGGGACATTTTTTGACACTCTCATTAAATTTTTTGACACTTGCCTTTGGCTCTCTCTTCTCTTGATTTTTGGCAGTTTTAGTAATTTTACGTAAAATTACCAGTTACCAAACAGACCTGATAGATCTAAGCGATGTCAGCCCAGGTATTTTTGCCTTATTGAGCATAAAGCAGGACAATCGGAAGTGTTTAATTCTCTTGTCCTCTTCTTCGCAACATGGGCAGATGCTATGCAGCACTAGTCCTAGTCTGTTTGTATGTCTATTCAGGTTGATGTATCCGATCCCGCATATAGGCCAATCACCAGTTTTATTTGTGCTCTTCCCATATTTAGTACTTTCCTTGCTCTTTGTGAGTTCGGATTCTCTATCATGGCTGTGGCAGTCTTGCAAGTTTGGATTTGACTCTACATACGCGAATGGCGTTTTGCAAAAGACAGGCTGTAAGCGGGTTTCACTGCTTGTATCGCCGTACCTATCGTGGTAACCGTGAAGCTTTCCATCTTTTCTGCCCCGCCCTTGCTAGTTCATCTGCTCTCTCGTTCCGCGGTATGTCGTTATGGCCCAGGTTGTGAAACAGCTTGAAAAACAGTCACTAGGGTTCTAAGTTAATGGATAGATTTATCGGAGTATCTAGACAGGCCATACCTTAGGGTTTGGTAAGTAATGTTCTAGCGTAATTGTTGGTCACAACTGGCTACAATACTAATACTAGAATGGGTTCGACTACACACGAGTAGATCCATTGAACTAGTTTTGGTTTCAAGTCTTGCTGAAAGCCCTCCGGCAGATCCAGAAGGCTTTAGGATCTAGGCAAGGATTTTCGGTGGAGCTCGTCTGCGACCAGTACCCATAGGAGAGGAGCTAAAATCCCCCCACTGGGGGTCCCGTTCCGGACGTTCCCTTTCCTGCTTCCGGTATCAAGATCGGCAAAAATTGTTCGGTTTGAGAGCATGGGTTCAAAGAAATTATTTATCGTTTTCTGTTTATTAAACATAGAGAGAGCTTTCATTATGTCCTGCGTCTTAATGTTATAGAAATGTGGAGAAATTTGGTTGGTTTGGAAAAAAGGGAAAGAATTCAAATGATCCAGGATTTCGCCAGAACTTGAAATCAAGACTTATGTTCAGCTATTTCACGTCAAGTGAACAGGTTTATTGGTAGATATATTCCTATTTTTTAAAATTATCCTCCTTTTGAATTGCAACTGCAACGCATCACAAAATACAGGTGTCAACATTCAAAGCTGGATATGTTCCACCAGCAGCATTTTTTTTAAAACATTAATCATTTACAGTGTCCTTGATTCGTAGACCAACCTACCCAGTAAATGCCCTGAGTTAATAAATCTGTGCTGACAGATTTATGCCTGTTTCGAATGTGGGAGCGAGCCGACTGGAAATTTGAAATTCACGTCAAGATGTATGTGTAATCGTTCTCGGTGTTTATTTGCGTCAAAAGGAAAATATTTATTTCGGTTTTTTTTTTTATAAACAAACCAACGCTTTTCACACAATAACAAAAAACAAGACAATGGGGGATACGAGCGAGTGTGCTTTGTTCTTTTCGAACAAAGCTGACTGACCAGGTCCACTGAAAATCCTTAAAAGTACCACACGCTTTGCCTCAAGTCCATACAAACATATAAACAAACTCTCAACGATGATGAAGTCAAAGAAACGACATTTAGTAGTCAGGGGGGGGGGGACAAAGAGTCACAGACACAGAAAATTTCCCCGAGGGATAACAGCAGTGATTCAATTTGTCAAACAAACACGACAGCTTCAGTAGAATTAGCTTAGAGTTTCATCACCACTCACCACGCCACGCCACAAGTGTGTTAAACCTGTGATGGGTACACCTACATAAATATTTAAAAAACAGAAAAATAAATAAACAAAACCCAACCAAGAAGCGGAAGGAATAGGAAGGAGTAAGAGCAACAGTCGTTAGGAAAGTAAATCCATTTTGATATGGCGATAGTACGAGTACGAGTAGCAAGCAGCAAGAACGCTTGGGTATTCTTTTGATTTCTGATGTTCTATGCGGGTAGAGTTTTAGAGGCAGAGATTCAGCTTAAGGGCGCTCTTGGCAACCAACGCACAGAAACATATACATTTACCTATATACTCGCATTTATGTATTAATGTACAAAGTTGCATTTTTGTCAAATGAAGGAGGATTCAAGGACAAAAAAATGAGTTTCCACGAGTATTTTTATGAAAATATATGAACAGAGCCAAAGTATATTCAAAGAAGCAATTATTTGTGTCTTCTTGACCAGAAAAGTGGCGACTTTAAGGTAGTTAACTAATTTTGCGAATCTTTTTCGGTCTGGTGAATTTGTCCTAGCGATAGGAGGAGATGGTGGATTCACATTCCTATTTCTGTGTGCACCTTGTTTGTGTTTGTTTGTGGTATGAAATGGAATAAGGAAATAAAAATAGCCAAAAATACGTCATTTTGAGGGAGTCCGTATCATAAACAAACAAACCCAGCCTGTGAAAATCATAACCCTTCCTTTTGCCATAGTCGGGTAAAAAGAAAACAAGTTTTCCTTAACGACAGTTCCGACTGACATCTCTTGGAAAAGAATAGATACAGTGGAAAAAAAGGCATTCATATTTTCTGTGTCTAAGATGCATAACTCTCCAATGTCCCGGTCTCCCGGATATCCTAAATTCAATTTCCCATGTCGGTTATAATTGTTAACAGCATGAATAGGAATTTTTTTAAGGGAAATTTCTACACATTTGAGCTAAAGTGGATTCCATGTTCTGCGTCCTAACTACGAAACAAATGATAACGGATAAAATGTATACTGGTAGGGTAGTGTGATTAGTATGGACACTGTATTGACTAAGCAATGACTCGAACCGGTATATGTAAGGTATTTTATAGGAAGTGTAGGTGGCTTTTCGATTAGGTACGTCAGACTGTTCTCTTAAACTTAAATTTGTAGGAACTGCCAGGCATGTAGTTAATTTTTCTTTTACAAATACATAAGTCTAGAGTTCAACATATGGCTTTGTTTTTAAGATTACATATTAGCCGTGTTTTTTTGAAACGTAGCTAGCCAGTAGTTGCTAGCAAAGTCAAATTTCACACGTAAAACAAATACAACAACCAGCTGGCTACAACTCTTGATTTCATCCGCAGCCAAAAGCAGCTGGCTAGGAATGTTGCGATATCTCATGGCAAGGTGGCGCTTAAAACGATTTGTAGAACATTTGACAGACTACGAAAATATCCATTGAATAAATTACCGAAATTAATTGTTTTCACAACAAATAACAAAAAATCGATTTGGTTGAATGCCGAATACTTTGACAGTTCACACTTAACAGCTGATCGAAATCACACACATGTGACCGAAATCACACACACCAACTTGGAGGTAAGTCAGCTGGGTTCGGCTGGCTGGGAATCGTTTTAATGAACGACTGGCTAGCTACGTTTCGAAAAAACACGCCTATTATTAAAATGAAAAAAAACGGAACCATTAAACTAGAAATTGAATAAAATTGATTTGAATTGAAAACGGAACCATTAAACTAGGATTCCACCATTGACGATTTGCGTCAATATTTATGTTTTTTTTAAAGTCTAATCGACCCCGTGTACCTACCCCAATTTGATTGACCCCCAGATTGTTCCAAATTTCCGTTAACCAAAATTTACGCGATTCCATCAATCGTGTTGTAATTGAATCAATAGCACTATCGTCAACCAGTGATATGATTATACTCTTGCGATTCGAAACAATATTGAGAGCGATTTGAAGCTGTCGCCAGTAGATAAAAATCTGAAAGGCCGAACGCTTAGATGCGGAAATTGAATTTCCTATATTTGTGTTTTGTTTTTGAATTAGCGGTATCACCATATGCAACAGTTTATCGAAAGTAGCTTCGTTTATCCGCCCAAAGTTTTTATACTGTTTCTGATTCTCGATATCACGGAATTCCTTCAACAAACTGTTGTTGTGCTCCACATATTGGCCGCTTTTTTCAGCCATTCAAACATCCAGGCTCGTCGTCCACCGCGAGAATTGCGTCAATTGATATTTTGGTTGACGTTGATAAAATTGACGGTTATAAGTCAATCGTGTAAATTGGGTGAAAATGCTATTTACGCTTCTGTCAAAACTACATCAATCGGACGTTAAACTATTGACACTGGATCTACGTTTTTTCGTCAATCGTGTAATCATGGTAACGTTAACCTAGGAAATGTCGACGTGTTCTTGCTTAGTACTTACAGTAGCAAAAGATACATTTTTCAATAGTTAAAACTCAAAAATACTCGTATAAAATCGGACAAAACCAAGATAAAAATTATGTAATTTAGGCAATAGGTAATTACGTCATGTACACTAATGTATGAATGTTGGAAAAAGTCCTCTTAAATTAAGGAAGAATTACTGGATTTTGAATTTTACTTAACCGCGCTCAGATCATGCGTAAAATATCTGCAACGTCAGAATGGCATCATGTGTAGTGATTTTCGAATTCATCCAAATAATCACCACACAAGAATAGACCGTGGATCAGCCCAATATCAATGCGTTGCGAAGCGTCATATCTAAACAGAGCAACAACTTATTCGTAGTCTAGACGCCTTCAAACTTGCGATACTTATCCTTTATATTCCAACTTTAGAAAAAAATATAGAAAAATAAAACCCGAATCCTTAAATTAACTTCATTTATATTTGTATTAAAAATAAATTGGTTTCATTTAAGTACATAATAGTTTAAATTAATTCGAAACTAAAACTAAACATTCAATACAAGAGTATATGTATTCACACATAAAATATATACTCACATACATGTATATATTATTAAATGCCTCCCACTGCCGAATTAAATTCAATCCTACTACTGAACGCACTAAAAAACTAACCACGACAAAATTAAATAAAAACAATCAATTAAAAAAAAATAGTTTTACTGTCTTTTATCCTTTTATATCTGAAAAGAAATTATATTCGGAAACTATAAATACAAATCTTTCTATAAACATTTATATATGGGTAAATATTTAGTTTTTTTTTTTTATTTATTTCCAATGCGATTTCTAACCATAATTTGAATATTTTATTTTGTTAAATTTTGTATCTCGTCTTTTTAACAGCAATTAAAGAAATTAATCATATATAGCTTACTTTTTGTATAACATATACATTTATCATTTTAACAGATTTTTAGCTTTGTTTTCTTTTTTTTTTAAATAGTATAAAAAATGAGATATGCATTGCTTTGTCTGTGTTCCATTTGTTGTCCGTTTGAATTGTTGAGATCAGTCGGAATGTTCATAGTGTTTTTCTTGATTACTGATCAACGTCGGAACAGGAACGTGAAACGTAATTTAATTTAATTTTCATCGTATAAAGCGTCCAGATGATTTTTTGTTTTCTTCTTTTATTTAAGTACATTTAAAAATGCTTTTGAAAGCAAAAAAATTGGATGATGTTAAGTCTTTCCTTGTGCAGTCAATTTATAAATTGTATTTCTATTTTATTTTTCCAACGATTTCTTTAATATAGATTTAATAGGAAAGAAACTTGGTTTGTGCCTTAAATATTAAAAACGTTTGTTTATTCTTGAAATATTAACTAATTGTATGTATATATAGGTATGTATATATTTGTTTTGTTCCTTAAGTATCAACAGTGTCTTAGTTTTTGCCTGTTTTTTTTTTAACTTTTACATCAATACAATAAGTAGGTAAATATATTTATGTATAGCAATATTTCATATTTATTAAGTATAATTCATCTAAAAGTGGTTTCTTGTTATTAAATTCTCGCGTACATATTTGTGTTTCTCTATTCGTTTAATGTACCCTTTTCCGCAAGCGATGGCGTTTTCTTTTTCTCTTTTCATTTTATTTTGTTTTTATACATTTAAAAAGGTTAAATTTGAGTTAAATTTGGTGCAGAATTGTCGTCTTTATTAAAAGGTGCAAATGAATATGTTATTTGTTGGAGTTAAATTCTTTTGAATTTTATTTTGTAGTTGCGAGCTTTTCAAGGAGATAAACGTATAAACAAAAGGAACACAATAAGTAAATAAACATGAACTTTAAACAAATTGATGAAACATATTGAGCAATTATTTAGCCTGATAGCCTAGAATGATAATGCATATCACTTAACTGTCAAGTCATGTCGTTAGGAAACAAAGAGACGTTTACCAAAGAAGGCACTAACACTGCTGATTAAATGAGTGTGGGATTAGTTTCCCTTTTGGGTGGCCCTTTTCTATAGGCCCTTTTCTATTACGCGAGGGAAATGAACGCTGAAATTGACGAATGCCTGCATTGTCAAATACCGTTTTTCCCAACACTAGGCCCCGCTGATTTGTATCTAATACCATTGGTCTTGATCCCGTATAAAAGGATGACGTAATCCAACCAATGCTGCCTTATACCATGTTCCCACCGAACTGAAACCTCAAGGCTTTGATGAACTTTTACTGAAACCTCAGTAATCCGTTTCCACCGAGTTAAAGGGGTTTCAAATGGCATTATCTGTCAATTTTGAAGTGGCTGGCAAAACATAAGGGTTTTTAAGAGAAATGTTTAAAACTGAGTTATTTAAAAATTAAAAAGAAGGTTATTGCAGCGTGTGTAAATAAATAAACGAATATACATAATAATTGGCAACTCCACAGAGTAACTTGTAATCAATCATCAATTTCTTTTAATGTATTAGCCATTTTGGCATAAATGTGGCCATTTTTCTGCTGCCACGGAGCTCGCCAATCTATTATGTTTATTTATGTCTAGTATTATATGTTGTGCATGGTCTGCAAAGATTAATAAATTATATAAATATTTCATATTTCGACATCTATTAATCAACACCAAAATAAACCGCTGTAGACTTGTTCGGTTTGACAACCTCTCATGGATAGATGAACTCAAAGAGATTTAAACTAGGTTTCGCCGAAACCTTGCAGTTTGCAGAAATTTGAATTTGGTGGGAACATGGTATTAGTTATAATTTACGCAACCAACATTATGTGACAGACAAACAAAAAAACGAGATACAGTGTTGGCCTTTCGGTAGACAAATTCCAAAGTAAACAAATTCCGATATATGATAGTTACCAAAGAAAAACATTAAGCAAATAAACTAAACTCTGATATGTATTGAAATTAGATATAATAGCATTTTAATGCGCATGATTTAAATGAAATTGGCCACCTCAAGAGATGCATTAGACTTAACCCCTTTTCTGAATGTCTCAATACATAAAATGACACACAACCAAAGCGATCTCTGAGAATGTTTTCGCTAAGAAAATTAAAATATGATGGGCACAAACGAGGGGTGTGGAGGGATTCTATTTCATTATTTGATATCTACAACTAGTTAATAACAGGACAAGATATAATCTATTTATTTTTTTCATTTGTATTTATATTATGCAAGTATTTTAAGTTGTTTTTATCTTTTGTTTTGTCTAAAATTATAATAATACAAATATTTTTAATTTTATATATAAATATAATACAATTTGTACAAAATAGGAAGAAGAAAAAACAGTGAAAAGAGTTGGAAAGGAAAGAAAACCATGTGGAAGATCCCTAAGCCAGAGAGAGACATACATATATCTTTTTTGTTTGAAAAGATTCGTCAACTCGCCTCCTCTCCCTTTAAAACATATCTGTATTGTTTTTTTTTTTGTTAATTTTAAGGCTAAGGGAATAATACATAAACAACTTAGATCATCAACAACAAATAACAATTAAAAATAAAACAATTAATTTAAACATTTCTCAATCGAGTTAAATTTTTTGCAACGCATCCTACAGCTGCACCTGAAATGATTGCACAGGCGCCTTCGGCGGTGATATAAACGGATTAGTATTATGGTGAATTTCAGGTGTTGTCGCCTTTGTAACTCCGGCCACCCATTCCGCATCGAATGGATCGTTTGGAGAGTGGGCAGTTATTGGGGCGGCACTCATCGACTTGGCTCGGTTTTGCAATGATAACGTTGGAGGTCGTTTCAGAACTGGAGCTGGAGATGTGCTTTTCACTACTTGCCCCAACCATTGATCGGCGTTAGGAAGTGGTGCCACTACTTCGACTGGAACGGTTCGCGGCGCTGCAACACCACCTAATGGAGAACTAGGCGTGGTGGGAGTGGTAGTTGGAGTAACTGCCGTTGGCGGACTGGAAGTTACACGCGGAGACACTTGAGCTGTTGGCGGTGTAGTGACGACTTTATCCAAGGCGGAACTGTAACCGTTGCTATGAGCAGAAGTGGCCTGGGAATTGTTGATTTGCTTTTCGGCTAAGATATTTTGATTGATGCTCAGGGTGTTGTTGAAATTCAGATCATCGGCGTCGGTTTGTGTCAACAACGATAATCCTTGGCTAAGTTCCTGACACAGCTGGCTAACAGTATCCACCTCGGTGAGTGATCTCAACGGGGAGATCTCTGGAATTGGTGAGACATTGCGATTTGGAGTAGTGAGCGAAGCCCCACCGGCGTCTAAAAATGCCTTCTGTCGTTCCGCATTGGACGGAAGATCATTGATACGCAGCGACATTTGTCGCTTGAATGGCGATTGACTGCCGATCACACGGAATGAACCCTGCCGTTCTAGCATTGTCGGATTTGCATGTGGTCGCTCAATAGCAAACGGATTATAGGGTTTAGGCTGTGGTGGAACGACGGCCGAAGGGGTTCCATTCATGTCGACTCCCCTTTCATTATTCACAAGGCGTTCGGTCAGCGTTTGTTGCCGGAATGAGCCAGTCCTAGTGAATGTTGAATTCTTCATATCGAAAGTCATCGTAACACCACATTCCTTGTCACGACGTTGTTTACGCTCTAAACAAACGGCAAATGCGCAACCTACGGCATGCGAAAGTCGTTCACCAGAATCCTTACACGCCAGAAATCCATGGCACATCCAACGGCGAGTAGTGCCATCTCTGCAGATATAACTGAAGCCACGCTCGTGATTGCGATCGGGAGCACAGAAGCTGACTTTTTCGATGGTTTGATCGACGATCAGACCTTTTGTTTCGTCATCGACAACACGCAGTCCATCGCCGCTGACGTGGAGCAGACCGCGAATAGGACGACGTCGAGAATTCTAAAAAAAGGGAAATGATAAATAATTAATCTATGAATTACGAGTATCGAGTATAAGTATTTATATATAACTTAAACAAGCCCCCCTCCGATAACAATAACTTTCGGCGCCACAGGCTAAGTTGCCTTTTGTAGGTGATTCATTACAAATGTAACTGGGTTATCACATTAAAGCACACCCAACGCTCACAAGCAGAACAATTAGAAACATACCACCTCACCGCTGGCTATACACACGACTTGCGACATAAGGTTCAATTAATTTTGCTCCCGGCCGCCTCACCAGCTGGACAATAATATTGTGTTTATTATTATCGCTTAAGAATTTCAACTTCAATCTCAAAGCAATTTGTCCGCTGACAACATTTCACTTAAGTTCATTTTCGTTGTTGTCGTCTCTTCCACAGCAGCGAAGTGTGGTGGTGGTGGAGATTTAATTAAAATCTCTATCAACGCAAAAATTAGGTTCATGATGGTTATTATTACTTCATTACATACACAACTCTGTGTTGACCTCTTTTCGTCTGCTTTAGGTATTTGACAGTCTTTGGCTCGTAATTTAGTTATACCTCAATTCGAGTCTACTCGTGCCGATGACCTCTTCGGCGTGCGAGCTCCTCTTCTGCTGCGACTACTTGTCATCACGTCTTTCCGACTTTGTTGTATCAATTAAATCAACAGCACACCCAGGAGAGTGGAACTGCTACTCCCACTCCTTTGTGTCACGTTCGCAAGAAGCAAATTGACCTTTGCTCCACTTTTGGGGTGGAACAGCGTCCCTCCAACATGTGGACGATTCTCACGATGACGATTTAATGACAATGGATAATTGAATAATTAATTTTAATTACACAAGCGCAAAGGTTTCGATTATTATTGACTGGTCTGGTACGAAATCTCCTCCGCACTCCGTTGTAATTAGTATTGGCAGTTGGTGTGTGCAATTAATGTAATGTGACTTGGATGCAACCGAATGTATTCGTTAAAGGCGAAAAATGTACTTACCCTTAAAACTTTTAAAGCCTCCTCGCAAACTTGCATACCCCGAGATTCAAACACCTCCACACAGCCCAAGTATTTCACAGCAAATGAGCATGTGGCCGATCTGACTGCTTGTTCGTCCGCCTGCCATTGATGTGGTTTCGAAGACTCTGGAACGCGGTCCTTTCTTCGACGGAACGAATCGCGAAAGGATCGCCTAAGACGATCCATTTTTTTCGGTGATTTTTTACTAAAACGGAATGATGCGGATTTCTATGAGTAAAAAAAAACAATAAATGATTAGTTAATGATCCGAAGGAATTAGGAAAGGAAAATCCACCCTCGATTTTAAGGGTGAATTTTTTGTTTTTGAAACAGAAACAAAGGGAAAATTCTCAAGCTCTGTACCTACCCCATTTTTAACGTCTCCAAATGTGCCGCGGGTGAACCCTCGTTCTAAGGGTTCGTGAGTATGTGACGATGAGTTTCCCATGCTTTTTGATCACAAAATTCTCCTCTCAAATAGTGTTGTTGTTAAACGTTAGCAAATGAACAAACTCAATTCGAATTCCATTCAGCGGTTGAAAGTTTTTTTTTTTTTAATTAAATTATTTGTGTACGTAGCAACTTTTCTGCACAGGCGAACAGTTCAGAAGTCTAAAAGAAAGTCGTACGCGGTTTTTCTTCGTCCAACTGGGCACAACCGAAAGATAAACAGTCTCTCTTTTTTTGGGTGATTGATTGCGCGATTTAATTGATTTTAATTGAATGAGTTATTCAACATTAATTGCAGTTGATTTATTGTGGATCGGATTCTGTAGACGGATTTATTGTGGATGGTCGGTCGAACTATTGTAACTGAGATTTGATTTGAACTTTTTAACCTGTTTGCCTGAATAATGTAAAAAAAATAGGGGATGGTTGGTTATCTATCTGGTTTTTATTAGAACGTTAGATTCACACCATTTGTTGCTGCCGCAGAATTGATTTAATTTAACAAAAAAAAAAAAGACAAAAACAATCGATTGATGAGTTATAAACTCATCCACCACCAATGTAGAAAGAAACCAAAAAGTAATGTAACCGCGCACCGGTAGCGATGACTAAGCAGTAAGAGCTCCACTTGCCCAGTGCTACGAGTATTTACACTATGACTCATTGTAGGTTCTATTCTAACCTTGATTCTACTTTTACCACCTTTATCGCCGCAATTCATTCAAATTCTGTGTATTCTGTTGCATGCCGATGTGTGATATAATCGATATGAGGGTGCACTGTACATTCTTGTTTGTCTGAGTCATTTTTTCACACTTTTCGGAAGGGAATCTAAATCTAACCAACCATATCACAAATACCTAGCCGGAGGTTATAGCGGAGGTAGTGGTAAAGGAATAAGGAATGTGAGGTGCTAACTTGGAAAACCGAACTTTACATCTAGAACTCTAGAGCAAACAAGTAATGAAATGTTGGAAGATGCGCCTTTCCAATCGCAAACAAATAATTCTCGGCAGCTGTAACTTAAATGCTAGGTATTGACAACTCTGCAAATTTTCCCACTCACCCCCTTTAGAAAAAATCATAGAACTTTACCCTAGAGCCTAGACCATGAGAATATTTCCTATTTCTTCGTTCAACTCCTTATAATGACCTTTTTTCTTCATCTTCCGATTATCGTGCGAATTTTCTTTATTACCTTTCCACCGCTTCTATTCGTCCGTAAATCATCAACCAAATTAAAAACATAACAACCCCTCTTATGGAATTTTGTTTTCTTTTTTTTTTTTTACATAAGAAGAATCCAACTTTTACAATTTCTTTCCCCCTGTTTGGTTCTTAAGGTGAGGCTGTGGAAATATCATCCCCCTTGCAAAAAACAGAAATACGGATAAATCATAAGGTCAATGGAAAATGTTGAAGATGTAAAAAAAAAATCGCAGGACTTTTAACAATTTAGAAGGAAGTGAAATTTGCCTAGCGACAAACGAGCATAATAACGAGAATCCTGGACTGATAAACGCGTCATTACTTTCGTAGTGATATCTTCTTTTGCTCAAACTAGCGTTAAACACCGCACAATTTTTTTGTATTGAAAAACCTCGAATCGAACATCTTTGACGGCACAAATGGAAAGGAAACCCAAAATATCCTCACGCCAAATGGAAAAAAAAAGGAAAGACAGATGTTTAAGTGCCTCCTGCTGGTACTCCAGCTAACAGCCGGAGCATAACACGAGGATATATTTTCATTCTCATTCTCATTCATATGCGTATGCATTTACCTGAAACGACACGTCGTGGTCCGTGTTCGTACCATAATAATGACGGAAATACGATTCTCACGCACACATCCGTTTTTCGTCCTACCTCGGTTCCACTTCTTCAGCAACAAAGCAAGTGAACGGAATTCCTTTGAATATGCTCGGTTATAGTCACATGCACATACACAACCACATGAATTGTTTTCTTGTTGAAAGCAGATGCAATTTAAGATACGCTGTCTTAGCACATATGCATCCTTTGGTCCTTTGTCTCGGAGGCATTGCCAGGCAATTTGCACCATTTCGATTAAAAGATGTAAGTAGGCATTTAAGAAATTTCTCGGGATTAACTTCGAGAATCGCTGATTAAAATGAATTTAATTCCCCTTTGCCCTTTGAAAAAAACAGGACAAAAACAAAAACACAATTTTCCCACGACATGAACGCACACAAAATTTGATGGAATATAATTTCCTTCTTGCTCTCGTAAAAAAAAAATTCAAATCAACATTTATAAGGTATCCTTTGAAAGGAGAACATACGCCTAAAACAGAGGTGAAAAAAAAAAAACAATTTGCGTAGGGGAGGAAATTACTATGCACAAGGATATGACTACCGTTGCAGTTAGCCAGGCACACCGTGTGAATTTTCCCATTTCAAATGAAGTGGTAAGACAGCATAACGATGCACTTATTCGAAGGATATTTTCACTTTACAATTTGAAAGGACTTAATGTGCCGCTGCGCCGTCGAAATGGATGATGCATTTCCACGAGCAACTAATTATTATTCTAGAGGATTTCGACACTACTTAGTTATCCATAATAAATACAAGTAATAGGTTGAAGCGCGTTGCAAACACCCTCTGCATTTTCACTTCCTAGGAAGTTAAGGAGTTTTCCGAACTTTTCCAAGTAAAGTGGCGGTTGAAGTACACAAATGCTTCAACGCATGCAAAATTCTCCAAAATTCACAAGCGTACTTTGGGGATTGTTCCAGAAGAGCATTGCTACTGTTTTTGTGTGATGTTCTTCTTGAAAGGAATTTACCCAGGAAGAAGTATGATGTCTTTCCAAGTGGAAAGCAACGAATCAAGCGATTTTTTAAACAAAAGCAAAGTACTTTCCGAGAATATTTCTTGGCGGAACGAAAAAGGCTGCAATATTCATAAAAGGAAGCGACCTCCCTCCGTCGGAGATAGCCTCTGGTGGACAGCTTTAAAACCAATAGGATCAGACATAATAAAATCAAAGGCAGTCCAAAAATATCGCAATGCGCACTAAATGCCATAAGGCACCACAAAGTTAGACTGTGCTCGGTACCCGGACATAGCAATATCGAAGGGAACGAGATAGCAGACGAATAAGCTAGAGCTGGATCAGCCATGAGCAACAGTGATGCTGACACCTCCATACTGCCACCGATTAAAAAAGGGTTCAGCAGAGTCGACCATATAACCGAAAAGAGACCAACGCTCTGTGGCTCACACGAACCGACTGTGTCACATCTCGTTCTTTATGGCCGAAACTTGATCTTAAATGCTACATCTGGATAAATCCTCAATACGCTTAGTCACCGAAACAATCACAGGACAGTGTGCCAATGTGCCATATGAAGAGCAAATGGTTACCTGAGTCCAATGTTATCTGTAGATGTAGAAGCTGCGGTAATGAGGAAGAATGCGAATCGATCCAACATCTACTCTGCTACTGCCCCGTCCTCCAAGAAAGACGCTTCCGTACTTTAGGTCACAGATTCTTGGAGGACATAGCAGAGCTCGGAAATTTAAAGATATCGGATCTTCTAAGATTCACCATGAGCACAAACTGGTTTACGAGTTGGTAAGAAAAGCGGATTTATTCCCAAACTATGAACCTTCGGATCTCCGAGTGGAAATGATTGCTCGTCAATCACACACCCTTCCTAACCTAATCTAACCTAAGCTAAACTTAGCGAAAAATTGTAAAGGTTCAACAAAGAACTGCGGCCGGAAAATAAAACCCATCGACGAAGTATTCGACGAACGAACTGGTAGCCATTCAAAGCACACAATTCAGCATCGCTATGATGTTGCTAAAGTTGGCGAATGACCTAATTGCACGTCAACCGCAAGAGATTTTATGAAGCCATGGCAAGACGAGAACGAGGGAGAAGACGATTTTTTATCTCATGGTGATGACTCGCCTGAGGCAGCCGTGTGAAGGAAGCACAGAGACAGTCAGCTTTATCTACTACCATCGACCTACTGCCGAAAAATCAAACGTTTATCTTCGGTAAAAATGCTTCTCGACCGCGGAGTTATCAAACTTATCGATATCGAACCCTTCAGAACGATAACAGACGATGTGACAGCTGATATTTAAAATGATAAGTTTAAGTTACGACCCAGAGCAGTTTATCAGATGAAATTACAAGGATCCCCAAGTCATCCCAAAAATACATTTTAAATCAGTCATCAATCAATCTTTAAATAAATATAAAAAAAATACATTTTCATCGCTGCTGTTTACTGTTAACCCAACAAAATGAATTACAATTTCAAACGACAAGTCTTCCGGTATTTGCACAAACACGTTGTCCCCCAAATTCATAGGTACGAATGAGTACCTTGTGGACATGTGGACAGTTACTATCAGTATCAATGGTCAATGTAGAAAAGGTGCGTGATTATCGACGACATAAAAAAAAGTTCAGATACCTACCCACAAAAGTAAGGTACCTGAAAACTTCCGATGGTCATTCACCTTTGTGGATTTTCCATCCACGCTTGTGTTCAACACAAAAAAAGGGACAGACACACACAACATTTACTTGTTTGTATGTGTAATTGATGAATACCTTTGGAATTTTTGTGGGCCCACTCTTTGTGGTGACCAATAAAGTTTTACTGGAGATTTCGTTTGGATTATTATCAGGAAAAGACAAACGAACAATGGATGCGGATAGTGCGAAGGCGAAAGAAAGATGATGGAAGAGAATTCCAACAAAGGAACAACTTTAACCTACTTCTTGTTTTTGTTTTTGTCCAGAAATGCGGTGGCATTTGGGTATTCCAGAGAAAAATTGTTATTCTTCTTCCTCTTTCTTTTATCAGAGACAAATTACCCGTGGGATATTGGGAAGGTGGGAAGATAAAACTATCGGGGGATTTTGGAAAACTTATTTCGAATAGGAAAGAACTTCTTTATTCATACTCCATTGATTTTTCCGTTACTCTTTTAAGATGATTTTCTTTTCCTTGTATTTTGGATAAAAATGCAAATGTACGGTTCTGTGTAAAAAAATTAAGACCTGTACGACAGTTGTTCACGATTGTTTCTATTTTTTTCTTCAGATGAAGGTTTTGTACTTTAGTTGAAAAAGGTCTTTAAGTTTTTAAAAATTATAAATTCATAATGTTAAAGTTGAAAGTCAATATTTTATAAAATTATCCTGCTGGTCTTAATTTTTTACACAGAAATGTATTTCCTTCTTTGTTTGATTTTTATAACACCCGAAAAGATATTGTTTTCTTCTTTCTTTTTTATTACATCATTCTGACAAAAATGTAATCCAGAACGTTTTACGGTAGTTCGTTCGCCGTAGGGAGAGTCGGCGGTGGCGGTGGCGGCGAATGTGGTAAAATAAAAATGGCTACTGCACGTAATTCACAAGAGCCGCGCATACGTTACAAAACACAAGTACACATGCTCGTACGAATAGGTATGTATAGTAAAACCATAAGAAAATGTCACAAAGAATGACGGTAAATTTTTTTTAATCATCTTTAACCATATCTTGGATATTAAACAGCTTTATGTTGAATCATAAATTCAAGGGGTAAATGTCATTCTCATACACATATGCTAGAAGGTATTCTTAGAATGACAGTTGAGTTGAAAGACGAAGGTTTGTCTACGAATGTTGGAAAGAAATACGAAGAAGTATTCTCGAGTCTTGTCTCGTGGAGGTGTTCAAGAATGCCTTTAAACCATGAAGTCATAGGTACAAAAGAACAAACCAGTGTTAATCATCTCACCATTCTCAGTAAAGTCCAAACAACAACCTACACGCCGCTACCACAGAGCCAGCCGTTATTGCTGCAAAACAAAAACGAAAAATCAACAAATTGATTTACACCTGCCGTCGGTAGTAATAGCAGCAAATCTGTCAAGTTATTTAACCAAGAAAATTTCGCATTAAGCTCACAGCCGTCAGAGTTTTATAAGTGCCACTCGAAGCGACACAAAGTTAAGTACGATTATATAGGTATGTATTGTGTGTACCTACATACATAATCACAAAGCACGAACAATACCAGCCACAGGCAGGTAACATTGCTATCGGAATTATGGAAAAAAAAAACAATGTACTTGGTCCCTCTTGTGGTTACGTCTGTTTGTTTGGCTTTTTCCAAAGATAAAAAAAAAACAAATTTCTTGAAGACTACGTCCTTTGATAAGACCCAAGTAAATATATGCACATCTTTACATAGATACTTTTAACTGATAAGATGCAGAAAATTGTTTAAGAAGAAAACTCCCTCATGTGATGGAAAGTAAATTTATTAGCAATATGCGAGTAGCAACAATGTTAAATAAATGGTTAGGTATAGTCGATTCAGAGACATTACAGGTGACCAGGATAAGAGCCGTCGTTGTACCGCAAATAAACCGGTCTCCATGTATTCTACGTAAGTATGTATATATTTACATTGTGTTGGATGAATTGTAAAAAACAACAATTTAGTGAAATGACACACTACGAGTGAATAGTCTCATCGTTTATAATTATTTTTCATTGTAAAATCATACATAATTTGACGAACACTGTCATAGGGTAGATGGTATGAATAATGACGAATGGTTGAAGCATTCACATCCTATTGGACACTTGAGAGTTGAGTCAAGTTATTCTTTTAAGAAAATTAGAACAGTCACAAAAAGACGTATGTGGTCTCCAAATCAAAAACAAAAAAAAAAAATTCATCTCGATAGTGTCACAACCTCTTAGACAAGCATTCAGCGCGTATCCGTGCAAATGAGAATAAGAAACCAGTATCAAGTTGAGCGAGAGCTACGAAAAGCATAAGATAGAAGAACAGGTCTGTTATTTCTGGAATACATCACTTATAGATTAGTGACAGTTCTATGTTTAGTTAAGATGAAAAAGCCTAAATGTCATATCGCTCTATCTCCAAAATACTAAAATGGATTAGCTCCTATCTTACAGAACGTATACAGTGTGTCCCATTAACGGCATAATATCAGCACCTATTTATGTAACTTCTGGTGTACCTCAAGGCAGTCATCTCGGCCCTTTGCTTTTCCTTCTATTCATAAAGGACATTCCCGACTTGTTCGTAAATTCCCAATGTCTAATGTTTGCCGATGACTTTAAAGTTGTCCGGCTTATAAACTCAGAGCAGCATTGTACTCTTTTACAAGATCTTGAGACTTTCGATTTGGTGCCTCAATAATTACTTTCATCTAAATGTTTCTAAACGTTTCCCCAATTCCTTCCACATACATAATCGGGAATGTCTCGCCGTCCTTAATTTCCTCCAAAAAGGATCTTGGAGTTATTTTCGACATTAAACTTATGTAGCTTTGTTAATCCTATATTGAGTTTTGAGTGGCCAAATGTAGCTTAATGCTAGGACCTCCAAGATCCCTATGCTCTCTTAAATGTCTATTTTTTTGCATTTGTCAGATCTAATCTTGAGTACTGTAGTACAGTCTGGAACCCATTTTATGATATCCATGCCAATAGAATTGAGAGGATCCAAAAACGTTTAACAAGGATTGCAGTGCGTAAATTACTCTGAAATATCGAAATGCATTTTTATGAGACGAGGTGCAAATTATTTGGAATTTTACCTCTTTTCGTAAGAAGGCAATATTTTTCTATCGAGTATTGCCCTTTTCTCCTTTCATTGATTGGATTTTATGCTCCATCAAGAGCCCTTAGAAATCGATATTTTATAGAGCAAATTATGATTACAATGAACCAATTTCTAGATGCCTACGAGAATCAAATAATTATTGTAGTCTTTAAGATTTTCATCTCAGTAGGAGTTCATTTTAGAATAAATTAGTTCTAGAGCTATGCTGGTGGTTTTAGTCTCAAAGTAGTTCTAAGTTTATATTTTGAATTTGTACTAGTTTAGATGTGTGCATTTGATGAAAATGAAATAAATAGGTAAATAAATCCAAATGCCAAACCATCACTCTCATCAGAGAAGACCCTCCGTCATACGCAAAAGAAATGAACACTTATTTATTTGAGAAGCTCTGGAAATTTCTGCAAGTCCGACAACTTGAAAAATGGCGCTGCCCTATGAATAGTTGGTGTCTGTAAAACAGCAAACAGCATGAACAGCGAAATTGCACATTCAAAGAAATGAAATCCATTTAAAACTCAATACAACTTTACTCAATGAGTTTAAAATATTCAAATAAATCCTTCCGGCACAAACTGATCCATGAAATAGTATCCCTAGTTGCTCCTCTCACGCAATAGCATATTTTAATTACCTTTTCCGATTATTTCTGCATAGATAACGAGAGAATTACGACTTTTCTAATATCACAGGATTATAATTACACCCAGAGGGATGGACGGGTATCTATCTATCTACTCATTCTCATATGAAGAAGAAAAACAAATTTCTGTTCTCGTTGACCAAGGTATGGAATCGGTACAAGCGATTTTATCACATTGTCAAATAGTCACATGTGCCAAGAGGCGCACTGACATTCAAACCAACGTTACCCTTTGAACAGATTGGCAATCTGATTCACTTTAAAGCTCTTGAATATTGACACTTGACAGTCCCCAAGTGAGTAGTAGTAGTTGAGTTCTGATGATGTTTGTTCTACACCGTCAGGTTCACAAATCACAAGATGTGGCTAAACGACCGACCATCTGTGTGTACTCCTATACTCGTAGCTAGACAGGAAAAAAGAGGAAACTGCTTTTAATACGAACAAATGAATTGATATTGAACTGAATGTCTGAGTGGGAATCGATTGTGATTATGAGAACAACGCGCCGTGAGTCAACAGACAGATACTCTTTGCCGGATGAAGCTGGAAATGGAAATAGGGGGCGGAAATTGTTTTCAATGTGACTGCAGAGGAGATTCATAGGGTGTGAGTATGAATGGGGGTTTTTTTTTTGTTTTGTAATCTTACAAATATTTATTCTAGGCTTTTCATTCGTTTTGTGGTATTAAAATTCGTTGTCATCGTTTAAAATTATAACTAAAAAATAACAAATAAAAAAAAAAAACAAATCTATGTCGAGGTCGTGTGTTTCTCGTATTCATTTGTAGGGACGTGCGTGCCTTATGGCCGAATCACAATGTGGCGGTCGTGCGTTAATGGGTTTTATATCGACTTAACGATATTTTCTGTCCTCAAAATTTGCAACACAAAATATGGCCTCAGACGGTCGGGCGTTTTGTGAGCTTGTGAGGTATGTGGCAGAATTTAAGAAATGTTTCCTTAAATTTTCACAATTATACAAGAAATCGTTTTCTTTAACGAGAGCTTTTCATTTTTCCTCTGAGGAATTCACCTTTTTCGAATAAATACATGTACCTATGCACACGGAAAAACAACAACTGTGTATGAGCTGTCAAACGCACGACAAAGTAGAAGCAACTCGGCGTTGAAGTTGAATTTACGATATTTACGATCAAACACCTGAGGTCACATCTTTACTCGATCTGACAACGCGCGACCGCGCGAACGCCACACTGTAATTCGGCCATTATTCTGAGTACATCGACACCCTAAATGAGAATGAGGAACTATACTGTCAAAATTTTAAACACTACATCGGCAGACAAAAAGTTTGATCGGTTTGAGATCTGAAAGCAAAGCTGAGCCAAGCTCTTACATGATACGAGTGTCTTATGGCTCACGAAGGCTACTTATCTAAGGCTCATTTCAAGAACTCTAGCTGGCAATGAAATTATAAATCAAATTACACGCTAACCTGTAACTCATGCCCAATTCACACGCAGGGCACTGCTTGGATATATCATTTTATGTAGCTTACGATAAAATGTTAGTTTTTTTTTTCTCCTTCAAATACAACCGGATCTTAATTGAATTAAAATCAAATCTTCTTCTTCTTTTTTACTCCCATGGGATGGACAAATTCAATAGACGATCATTGTAAATATGTTTCTTAATTTTTTTCATTTAGAGTGTCGTTGTTAATTGGTTTGAATTGTGTTGGATGCCATAGATACATACACGTACACATTTCCGATATGGCTAAAGAGAACCAGCAATAGATGATTAATGGCCTTACATCATAAAGAAGCGAAAACCATACACCATACATACATATGTATATTTAAGATAGCGGTGGCGTGGGTAATTCGATATGAATTAGCAAATGATAATCAATTTGAATGAATATGTATTTCTTTGTTTATACATATTTTACTCGGGGAGACAGTGATCTATTTAAACTAGCGTTTATAAATTTTAATAACCATCATCACGAACTTTCATAATATGGTTCGCGCGTACACGTATCTACTCAGAGTTCGTTAGCCTAGTGCTGTTTGTTATTTTTTCTACGCATAGGTGGGTAGGTACCTCGTACTTCACACTCAACCCGGTGTGTCATTTTGATTTGACGCGCTTGACTGCACAACTGTGACAGAACGACAATTTTCAATGGCTTCTGTGTGTTGCTCCGTTTGCTCTTATAAACCAAACAACGGACAGGGTAAATTATTTTTTGCAACATTAAACGTCAATTTCCGGGATTTTGGTTACGCTGTTTCCAGAGCCACCCCCACAAGAAGGAAATATGCCTGCCCCATTAAATCTAGTTTAATCCCTTTCACAAGACGAGTTTGTAGACAATATCTGTGTTTTGACTTCATAATAAATTACATCAGAATCTTTGGAGCTATTTACCAAAGACTAACGCCGTTGTGCTAGCTTAGATAAGCGAGATTGACTCGTGGTACTTGGCAAGTTGAAGGAATGTTTTTTGAGCGCAAATATTGTTGTGGCTGCTTGTGATGATTGCAGTGGAATTTGCGACTAGGCTTTTGCAGGTAGTGTCTAAAGTTCTGATAGATTAGACGTTTGCTCTTCGCAATGAAATGTTGGTGTGTGTTTTTTTTTTTTTTAATTTTTTGCAGCCATAGGAAAGACGCGTGTTTTTGGTTTTTGAGATAAATTTGGGATTTTTTATCGGGTTAATTATTACATAAGTTGACTTTTAGAAGCTTTTCTAACTCATGTCATTTTATATGTTTACCTCCCAGCTTTGTGAGTGGTTGGCACTAGTTGTTCATGACCCTTAAAATGTTAATCGGATTTATTTATTCCATAAATTGAGTCTTAGAAGCTCGTTTAACTCGTGTCTTTTTATAATCTTACCTCTCAGTTTTGTGAGTGGTTGGCACCAGTCGTTCATGACCCTTACGCCGCTTAAAATGTTCACTTGAAAGTCGTGGGAAAAGGGTTTTTTTTGACGTAATGAAAATATAAGCGCTGTGTTTACATATAAAAATTCAGTTTAGATTTGTCAACAAATCCCAATCGTCATAAAAGCTAGAACAACACTTCTGTGATTGCATTCAACGCAATGCTAAAGGTGTTCATCTAGCTTTAAAGATATGTCACAATAAGCAGCAAGGCAATCAACATTTTTGACAAATTGCAGCGATTAAAAAACAAATCTCTCTTTTCCTCATTCGTATTTCTGTTTGCTGACCATTTTATCAAACCTCAAATCTAGTAAGATTATCACTTAATCCTGTAGCCAGTAAAATAATAAAAAACATAACACGTCCATGTTATCATTGTTATTTCGTTAATGGTCATAATAAATTGTCGGCTACAGTTCCAAATATGAAGAGAAGGTAAACTACAAAAAATGAGGACGGTTTGAAAACCGTGTCAAATGACATATCTATAAAGCAAAAGGTCAGGAACACACATGCATGCAAGGTTATCCCTCAAATACTTGGCGCCCGTGTTAGAATAACCAATATTTATTCTATAAATAATATCCGTATTGGCCACAGAATGTAGAATTTTTAATTCACTCGTTTAGAATGACCTCTATACACATGTCAATGAAAACACGCCAAACACACCACTGGCAGGCGCATATGTTGAAAATCGATTTCATTTGTACTCACTCATTTTTGAGTGCCTTCTTTTCGTCCTCCTAATCAAATTTATACTCCGACCTCTTCTATTACTTACTCTCGATAGGCTTCACATTTTTCCAGCTTAAATGTTCTTTTGGGACAACGTATTTGCGGAACAAAATTATCAACTAATTAGAGAGAGAAAAAAACTGATATCCTACCGCTAAATTTTCAGTCAGAGTCAGTTTTACATTAAATTAACTATACAACCAGTTTACCATTTAAGGCGTTCTCTTATTTATGGAATATCTGGAAAACAAAAAATTTAGCGTAGGAGAAAAAGACGACAAGCAAGCAGGATGGTAGAAGATCAATATACCCACGCTGGGGTAAGATTTGAAAAATACCATGAGATTTGCCATTTATTTATTAAGGCGTAATATGCTTCTTCTTTTTGTTGAAAAGAAATTGAGTAAATAAAAAACAAAAGAAATCAAAAGGGAATTACAACGGTTGGGTGCGGGTGAGCTAGAGTAATGCGAATGCGATTATTTGAAAAGAAGAAGACTCTACTCTGACCTCAACTTGTTTTACGCATTTTCAAATAATTGAGTTAATTCTACGTAGAAAGCGTTAAATTTAAACCTCATTATAGCATGAGAAAGAGCATAATACGAGTATACATGCAAATGAGTTCAATAACTTAGCACGTTCTATTATGTACGAGTTGTGCGCATTTCGCAGTTTTTTTTTTTTTATTACTCTTTTAAACTCATGATTGACCTACAATTGAATGTGATGTGTCTAAAACATAAAGCGAAATGTTTTGTTTTCAACGGGCTGACCTTGCGTCTTTCTAAAATAAAACAGATTAAGTCAAAAGCAAAGGGCATTGTCTTCATCTTTTAGAGTCTTTGTCGGTCAATTTAAGAGTGTAATAAACTAAATCAAATCTAGACAAATGCTCAAAGTAGACATCGAACTGGCTACAGAGATTTGTTAGTTAAGACCAAGGTAGTTGCATACATACATAGGTAGGTAGAAGTAATGGTTTTGATGGAAGAAAACCCCAAATAGCGCGTTAAGGGCGCCGTGTTGATACCACAACCTCAGGATGTAATATTGAGATACTTTTATCCACCCTGTGGAGTTTAGGAAGAGGATTAGCTCACCAATCCTTTTTTCGGATATCTTTTTAAGGTCGTCGGAGAAGAGTTTGCCCTGTATGCTATGCCTGGCTCTCGCTAGATCCGGACATTTGCACAGAAAGTTCATAAGCGACTCATTTTATTTTCATGTTTGGAGATATAGCAGAAACTGTTGTCAGGGACCGCTACGCTAGCTTGGCTACATGCTCCCCTGTTGGCCAGCGCCATTTACTAACTGCCACTACTCTAGCGTGTTCCTGGTTACAGTTCGTTTGTTTTAGACCTGTTGTAACTTGGTTAAGAGCAAACGTCTAAGTATTTTCTGTGAAGGCAAAAAGGCCAAAACAAAACACCAGTCAATCAGATAATTGAGTTTGATTCATGATGCACTGCCTTGTGTCAATGCCAATTTTTTTTTTTGCGCAAATCGCTTTACGATTTCCATTTCCACAAAGAATCTTGCCTCACAAAGGTACTTCTTCTTTATAAGAACGAAATGTTAACTTCACCTCTTCTGTCTCTCCTTTGGCTACTTAAAAACGAGATTATCCTCGGACGAGTATAATGGAAAAAATACCTGCAGAACAGGTCTTCAGATCGACGACCATTTTTTTGTATGCCACTTTTCCACCGAATCAACTTGCAAGAGTTTATAAAATGGTTTTCCAGTTGCAGCAGCAGCAGCAGCTTCTCTCTCTCCAATGGCCTTTGTCAAGTTTCGCTTTTTTTACATATGTATTTTTTTTTTATCTAGCTTTATACATATTCGTATAAGAAGAAACCTGAGATCAAAGAAATGAGAAGGAGAAGAGAAGACAGAAATACCACAAAAGAAATACACACAGGCTATCGAATGGTAAACCAGTTTCCCAAACCAATTCACACACAAATTTTGGTCTTTTGTGTTAAATTCTTGTTCTGATCCGTTGGCCAGCAAAGCTTTTAAAGATATTAGCTTTTTTTTATTCATACAGAAACACAGACACTAGCGCAAGTGACCACGACCAGTTGTTTGTGTTTCAAGTGGAATTTGAAAGAAAAAAAAACTCCGTATATCTTGCGGGTCAAAAACTCCGACGTGTATCGATTTCAATTGAGAGAAAGAAAAATAATAATCGAAGCCATATTGGGTTACTGGGGTAAATTGGCACCCCTTTTTCTTTGGAATCGCGTTAAATTCGATAGCGCCTGAAGACAGGTCGCCCTTCTTTTGGATTAACTAAAATAACAATCTTACTTAGGGCGGTCTGTCACTTGGGAAACCTGTTATTGTGCATAAATTCGTTCTTTTTTTTATTTATGTTCATACCCGTCAATTTGTTCGTAGATAAAAAGTGTGAACTAAAAATTCCAAAGAATTTCTCCATCATCGACGTGAAATGTGTTTTTTGAAGCGAAATCAAATTAAAGTGCGCATATTTTATGCAAATACCCGTGTATTTTTGTACGAGTAGATATACAAATAAATAATATTATAGATTCTGGTTTTCCTGTTGTTTGGCAAAATAATCTTCTCTGCTTCTGTCATATTAGACGATGACGTCATTGTGTTGAGGTTAACACGGAGGAATTTTATTGAGTACAAGTCTGAACTACCTAATTTTTTGCTCGTTAGGATGTCAGGAATTGTGTGCGAGGTTTTCATTAAAAAGAAAAGTTTTGAAATCCTTCAATTGAATTACGAGTACAAAGCAGGCAAGCGGCTTTTAGTCGAAAAGGCCACAAAAATAAAATTAACATTTTATGCGAACATTTATATTTATAGAGGCGCATACAAATTGAGAATGGGGTTTAAATTTAACTTTTTTTTGCTGCCACAAGGCATTAGTCCAAGGGGAAAACTATCTTTCTAATAAAGCCTAGTATGTCATTGGGTGACGCATTTTTTAAGTGGTAAGGTTTGAGGAGTTTTTAATGTAGGGTACGCCGTCAGACCCCAAAAAGTTCCGGGCATTCACAGAGGGCATACTCGGCCGACTCGACCTCCTTTAAACAGAGTCGACAATCCGTCTTGCTAGACAGGCCTAACGTGTTAAGGTGGTATTGTAACTGGCAGCGACCAAAGAGGAAGCTTGTTAGATACCTTATACACCCATACCTCGCTATACGGCCGCTCGTTATACGGCATTTCGCTATACCGGCCTATTTTTTGTATTACTTTGTTTCGGTTCTACGGCCAATATTTTTCGCTATAACGGCCAAAAAAACAAAATTCCCTTAAATGTTCTTACAATGTTCTTATTTTACGTTGCGAATCGACAGTTGACACCAAGAAATTGGTGTAAAGCATACATTTTTGGTTAGTCTTTTGAAGATTTTGAACCAACCTAATGGAATTTGTATGAAAAACAATTACTCGTTATACGGCTTTTCGCTTTACGGCCTGATTTTCTGGAACGTATCCTGGCCGTTAACCGAGGTATGAGTGTATCCTTCTTGTAGTTCAGAAATTCCTTGTGCATTTGGCTTGTCTGAACCCTGGGACATTTCGTCAATGAGAGACTCGAAGGTTATGTTCCCATTTGTTAATTAAGGCTGAGATTTTTGTCCAATTTGTGCCGCCGAAGGGTTCCGAGCCTGATAATTTGGCAGTTAAACCTCATCCGCAATCTGATTTCCTTCAATGCCTCTATGACCAGGCACCCACCAGAGTTTGACTTTTTTGTGAGTGGCTAGGGATTGGAGAGCATTGAGGCAGAACTTTACCAGTCTTGAGTCCAAAGAGTAGGAATTCAGAGCTTTCAGTGCGGCTTGGCTGTCTGAGAAGACAGCTAACATGTAACATGTATGTATGTTAGCGCCCTTGATTCCTCCCTGTAGATTGATTAAGGCGCAGATCTCAAAGGCATGGACCTCAGCTTGAAACACGACGAGAAATGTTTCAAGAGGCACGGAGATTCTAGTACTGGGCCCAAAGATCAAAGCCCCAATAATTGCATAAAAAGTTGATAATGACGATCGCAAATCAGCACAGTTTGGGATTTCCCAGAAATAGGGTAGTTTCGAGTATGAAGATCTATGCACAATTCTCAGTGATTAAAATATACGGCGTCAACAGTCCTATACAGAACCAAGCCTAGCTTCTCGCAACCATTTGCGTGTGCGTGTTATTTTTTCCACGAAATTGAAGGGACCTATTCTCAGTGATTCAAGGACGATAACTCAATTCTATCACCCTGCACTCGACTGAGTGCAGAGAACTTGAATCATTCCGATGATTAGCATGTAAATTCATAGAATACGCCAATGTAAATGGGCGGGTTATATCATACGAGTACAAACCACCAAATAAAAAGCTTCTATACTTTTATAATAAGATGTGTAACTTGCGACACAATTAGCTACTTGCACCTTAGCAAAGAGGGTACTCGTGATTGGGGCAGCAAGTGGCAACCATGGTCGAGAGTTGTGACTGCTTGCGGGTGGTCTCAGGTTTGAAGTTTACTCAGCAGGTCATTGCTCCCTTTGACTCCCCCTTTGTAAAAAATTGGTCTGTGCGAAATATGAAATTTGACAACTGGATTGTATTTTGTTGCTGAGAAATGAATTTTCAAGAAAAGGGGCTCACTTCCTAAAAATAAATGCAGTTCTTACATTGTTGTCAGAACTTTCATCTAAAATCACAACAAATCTGCCGGAGAGCATCTTTTATTACCTTTAGAGGGACTTTTTGAGAAACTTTTTCAAAATTTCCAGCAGTAACAATGAGCCCAGGAGCTCACCATCGTATGCCTGTCTAAGAACGTCTTATGTTATCAAGTAATTATCGACTCAAACTGTAGTCATTGTGACCTCCCATCTGTTACAAGGAACCGTGGAAAATGCAATCCTCGTATACTCCCAGTTGAAAATCAATATATTCAGCACCGCCTCACTTCTCATTATCTTTAATTACCTTATCAGGTGGCATTTTAATGAGAATTTTAACAATATACATATATCTTTTGGTGTTGCCTGCTAAAAACCACTTAAATTTTGTGGCGCCAGAATATATTGTGATTGACAGAGTTCATCGGTATTATACGAGTAAGCGTTGTTTTTTAGGGCCAGCCTTTGCTAATTACGGTCGTTAACTGTAATCCCTTCTTAAATATGTACATATCTCTTAATCGCTTATGACGACTATTTAGCAATGGTTTCGGTTGATTAACCTTTAAACATGTCAAAGACATCTTTAGACATTTACTCTCCACCCCACACCTTTATTTAAAAACATCAATCAAACAAAGCTTTCTACTCTCCATCATCTGATTGTCCAAAGCAAAAACTTCACTCATCCATAACGAGTCTTGGAAAGAAAACACAATAAATTCCTTTAAAATCACGCTCCATGTTGTTATTGTTACTTACTCAGGTAAATGCATTTTCATCGTATTGTTGTTTTGTGTCGTCTACGACGATGCCGTAATTAAAGGTAAATCCGCAAAGTCATTAGTATGACAAGGAGGAGATACATTCATGCGGTATTAGTGTATTTCGCGCAAGCAGTATACCTAGTAAATATGCATCTAGATACATAAAGACTGCAAGAAAAGACACACTGAAAGTCGTGATTATTTTACGATACAAGATATGCTCGACCTAGTAGATACTTGTCACATAGCCGTGTTGTAGTTGCACAATTCTGCATATTCGCTATGTATCTAATAGATACCTACTCCTTGGAGGTTTAAAAATTTGCTTTTTGGTTTCTTTTTGTAAGTGTGGATGGATATTACATTATTCCGAAAGCAGACAGCAACTGAAGGTGGAATGTAAATGAAATTTCTTAAGAACTCTTTAGATATTTTTATTTTTGATTAATTTATTGCAATGTGGTTGGTTTTCACCGCCTCCAGTTTCAGTAGTCAGTAGGTACCTGAGTAAAATTCCGAATAATATATTTGCTTTGTTGTTGTTTTGGAAGCAAGCAGTTTTCGATTCGGTGTAATGCGGTCGATTGGTTTTTTTTTTATTTTTTTTTTAATTTAATTTAAAACACAATTCCTATTTCATCGATGACGATTGCAAATTTTTTGTTTGATGGGTTAGCAAAAATTTTAAGAGAACCTTCCACTTTTTTTTTAAAGAAGAAAAATCACTCGCGCGAGGATTAAAGATTTTTTTTTTTGATGCACACGAAGAAGCGCGGATTTATAATTGCATACGAAAAAAAAACCGATTTGAAAAAAAAAAAAAAACACGAAATAGCAGACGAACACGACGGACAAAACGGCAGAGAGACGCGACGAAACTCCTTTTACTACACAACTATACGTTCCAGCAGTTCAACTTACTCTAGCTAATAGCCAGCTGGTGGTGGCTTCGCTGAGCGCTTAACTATTTCACATCCACAAAACATAACAAGAAATTACGAAGGGAACAAAAGTAAGAAATACAAAAAAAAAAAAATTCCTTCAACCACCAGTTGCCCTCTCTGTCTATTGCATGGCTACGGCAATGCAGTCTTCCCATTCAGCTGTAGCTGTGGCGATTCATTTATACCAATACGCTTGATATTTGAAAATTTATAACCGTCGTCATCATCAGCCGCTGAGTAGTTGATGATTACTGCACACACATAGGCACTGTATCTGGTATCGCAAAGCGGATGGAAGTACATGAGTGTAGGTGAATCAATGCGTTTAGGGTTGTTTTTTTTTTTTTTGATAGGTGCAAAGATTGAGTCATAGTGTTAGGTAATGGAGGGATTTTTTTTAAAGATGTAGTTTTATTTAGAAAAATACTTTGTTGTAGAAAATGTCGAAATAAAACCCCCGTTCGGCAGCTTCTGTAGGCGAATTCATGAAACTGACATTCTTGAGGAAAGCAAGAAGCTGGCCGTAAAAAACCAAGAACCTCAACACTTCACAGAGCTAAGCAACTAAACATCAGCCGCATTTCTTTGGGGAGCGTACCGCATAAGGACCACGAATAATTTGCTCCCTAGGTCTAATTCAGGGTTATCGATTGGCGACTTAATTTCCTGGATGACTGCACTTCGATTATTGACAACTTTGAGAACGATTGACTTTTTCGTCCCAATATTTGCTAGCAAAGCAGTAGTTCGAAAATGGACAGAAATAGGTACCCATTTGTACCCTTCTTATCTTCTACGAAGCTGATTAAACCGGGTGTACATACATATGTGCCGATGCGTGTGTATTCTGCATTCTTTATTCCGAGTTGACTTTTACAAACTGCCCATTGGTAATTCTATTCCAATTCAGTCAAGAGTTAAGTCAGAATGCCCATCCGAGCACCGTGGCGTAGTATTTAGTGCTTTGGACTAATTTGCATGCTGCCTCGGGTTTTTTTACGATGTGGAAATAGACTGCAGTATTCACGGACAGGTCCAAAACAGCAAGCGGCACAGGGTCTGGTATCTACTGTGTGGAACCAGATCTAAAGGTATTCTTAAGACTCCCGGATACCTGCAGCGTTTTTAAAGCATAAGTTCTAGCCGTACTTAGAGCTGAATATCCGGTAAGGATATTGATATTTACATCGACAGCCAGGCTGCGCTTAAGCCGCTAGAATCGTGCACTGTTAAATCGGCACAAGTTAGGAGCTGCGGCACAACACTAACGGCATTATGCACACTGAACCGGGTAAGACTACGTTGGATGCCTGCTCACTCCGGGATAGAAGGCAATGAGTTTGCTGATGAGCTGGCAAGAAAAGGGAGGGAGCTATACCACTACCCGAGACGGTGGAAGTAGCTCCACCACTTTGCTGCATTAAATCAAAGGTAAAGGATATCATTACGAGAAGGAATGACCATATATGGTCTAACATTGTAGGACAAAGGGTTTCTAACGCACTTTGGCCAGCGCTGGAACGTAAAACGACCAGTGAAATCCTTAGACTTAGCAGGGCACAAATGAGTATAGTTATAGGAATATTATTCGGGCACTGCCTTCGAGACAAAAACGCCAAGTGGCTCGGACTCTTAGGCACGGATATTTGCAGATAGTGTAATGATGTAGGTGCAGCAGATGATATCGCACATATTCTGTGCGAATGTCAACGTAACCGCAGGAACATTTTACTGGCCGAACAAAATGGTGAAGCTGCAGTTTAAGTATGCAGCGCTGTCAAAGTTAAAATACACGTAAACCCTAAAGCGCGAACAGAATGAGTATATATGTTGAAGCGCAAAGTTAAGCCAACTTCAACTTTCGAACGTGCTGCTGCTACTTTCCATTGTGGTTGTGCAGTTAGGCTTACTATTTCTTTGAAAATGGAGGTTGCAAAAGCGTTACCCTGGACTGAGTGCACTACAAAATCATTCTGTGGCCTCGCCATATCTTCAGCAGAATGGCCCAACGTGGCACACCAGAAACCGCTTGAACACGGTTCAACGCCATTGGACTTAAATATGTAATCACAGTGCGAACTCTCTTTTATAAAGCAACCACCAGCAGATGGCACAACTCATCGGAATGAACGACATACTGAGAAATGAACGACCACAAGCAAAACACCGCAAACAATACAATAACATGTTATATTCGTTCCCACTTTGAATTTTGTCATATTCCCAGGGAATTTTTCATCTTTTCGATCTGGCAATACCATTTTAAATAAAACAAACAAAAGCAAAACCTCGACTCAAACACATTCAAAAGTGTACCTGGCCAAATCCATACAAAAAGATAAAAACTAACACACATTGATAAAAATGGTTTTTTTTTTGCATCTGATTGGTATAAAAAAAAAGTATTATACATTTTATTGCTGCGATAGTGAAAATTGAGAGAATACAAATGAAAGCAGACAACACAGGTAAATACGGTACTGTAAATCGTTGATGTAAGTTCTTAGATAAGATTGGATTAAAAAATGCGACAGAGTCGACGACGACGGGGCAATCGCATAAAAAAAAAAAAAAAAGAACAACAAAAAACACCACAAGAATAAACAAATTGTGCACACGCTAGAAACTTATAAGGTCGTTTTGCTGTCGTCATACTAAGAGAATACACACAGAAAAAGAGTATCTACACACATGTACATTGTGACAGAGTATCTGCATTAGCTGGAACTGCACAGCCACACCTGAGCTGGTCACTTCGGGGTCAGCATCAGAGAAAATACTCCAACAAAAGATAGGCAGAGATATGTTTATTTTAATTAGTTTATCGTGATAAAATATGCAAAATAAATCGCGATCAGCTGTTCGCAGTCCAGAGGGTATTTTTAGACAGATTCTTTATTGTTTTTTTTTTCTGTTTAGCAAGGTTATAAATAAACAAACGTGTTAAAATGTAAGCAGGCAATCATATGACTTTGGATGTTTGCTTTTCTGTTGCTGCAATCAAATATTGATTTCATTGTTGTTTAACGCGACGCATACCGAGACACTTTATGGTTCCTACATACTTGAGAATTTCACCAATGGAGTTTAAAGACTTGGATCAGGTAGTAGGTGGTACTTACCTAAGTAGATGCTAGTTATGATGCGGTAACATTTTAATCCTTAAAGCGATCTGAAAGTGAAACGGGAAAAGTTATTCAATTGGGTGAGTTCAAAAGATTGTTGATTAAAAATTCTTCTCAGGGGTACTTGATCTCGATACATTAATTTCTACCTAATCGACGACTTTTTAGCAATTTTAAAATAGTTTTGTTGATTCAGTCTTCTGAATGGGTCAGCCTAGCTAAGAGCGAGTAAGCTGCACTCACTGCTACTTACATGAATGTCAATTCCCTTCAGTATCAAAAGGCGTTTTTCTTTTTTAGTTCAAAGCACAGTTCAGAACAGAGCCTGAGCGAATCGAACGCGCTCTGCACAAATAATCACACGTTCCACACTCTGAGTTAAAAAAGAAACACAAACATTTCTTTTGACAACTCACGCTCTGCTCTGAACTAAAAAAGAAAAACGCCTAAAGTCACGTGCCGAGTAGATCTTAAAATTTCCTTTAACTCTGGCAATGACAGCCGTACCACATGACATGCACATACAGTCACTCATACACATTCACATAACGTATGTGCAAGTCATAAAAATGATAAAAATTGTATGTATCTATCTTGTAACCGTAATTCCCACACTTACATCGCATGATGTGAACTCTTTTCACGGTATTTGGAGTTCGCCACAACACAACACACTGTATTCGACCACTCGCTCATGCGATGAATTCACCCATTCACTCAGTCACCAACTTCACAACAACACAAACCAGGGGGTGTTGGTTACGTATGGAGTTTTATGGGGATTATAAGCTTTTGTTTGAGATAAGCTTGCCGATGAAGAGTGATGGTGAACTGAGCCGAACTCATTTGGGATAATGTGTAGTAACAGGGTGACTAAGCTGAGCTTTTTTTTTTGACAACCGTCAGTCTGACTAAGCATTCTTAGTCACAGATGTATAATTACGTAGGTTCATATTAGGTCTGTTCCCGTACTGTTGCAAACAGCCGAAAACAGCCGAAAACTACACTCTCTTCTGTCAAAACATATGAAAAATCTTCGTACGGGAACAGGATTTGACTGATTTCGCCTATTTTCGGCTGTTTTCGACAGGTACGGGAACAGACCTATTATGTGCGGTGAACTACGTAACTGTTGTTTCTATTCAAAATTTCAAAGAGCATTTGTAGCCGTTTGCTGGCAAGTTTAAGACTTATTCGACTTAAGGCTAACAGCGTTTTTTTGAAGTCTATACTTTCCTAACGTCTGTAAGTTCGAAGAAAAATAACACTCTTTAGGGGGCTTCAGGACCGTCGCTTAGACTTAACCACTTATAACCACAGTATTTAGCTCCCTTTTCATATCTTGTCCACTATCCACGATCTTAGTTCCGTAGTTCTGCACTGCCTGTGATTCCCCGTGTCAGCGTGATAGGAAATTCGTTTTATCAGTCAGATGCACACTACCAAGATTTGCATTCTTTTGCACCCAGTGCCGCTTATCAGCTTTCAGAAATTCCATTTTCTAGTGATCTGCGAAATTTAAATAACGCTCTTACTAATCTCAAAACTCATCGCTCCACGCTTACAACTTTTCTCTGTGTGCAATTTACAAAGCCTATCCACATGTTACCTGCCTTACTGGCTCTCCTATCAGTGAAGCTTGAAATTCCAACAGCGATGCACTGTAATTCTTTCTCTTATCCGGTCAAAACTTATTTGCCGCATAAAATTACAACCATCTATCATCCTGTGGGAAACATGTAATTTTTTTTATTGATTTCCCTTCCTTCTCCCATTTTTTTAACAGTGACAAAATAAATATTTTTACGAGTTCAACACCAGCGCAAGAGGTCCAATTAGGGGTGAGAACTTGTCGTACAAAATGAATGGTGATAGGGGCACATAAAGTGGCGTAGATATCCTCGTACTTCAAACAAGGGTAGGTTGGGGTGTGATGCACTCAATTCGATATTGGTTGCAATTGCACTGTTATCGATAGTGCCCGACTGTATAAAAAAAAAACCTTTTTTAATTATTTATTTATTTTTAACCAGATAAGGGTAAACAGCTTTGCATTACAATTTAATTACTCGCCATTGCACAGTGTGGTGTGAAATATCTGTGTGTGTTTGTTTAAGCGGTTTTTCGTTTTCCAGGCCAACCCTTGAGGCCTCACAAACACTTGAGAGGTTCCTAGAAAAGAACCTTCCAAAGTTCACATTATGTTTAGTAATTGGTAACAAAGGGGGAAGGAAGCATGTTGGTTGAAATTCGCATATACGATTCGCTTTGCTGGGCACTGACATTTCGAAGGTGTGTGATAGTGCTCTATGGTCATATGTGATCAGTCAAGTTGAACCAAGAATTTACCTGAGGAGATTTATTATATTAGAGTCTTGTTCATGGTGCGTTACCAGTTTTACCATCATTAAGAGAGCATCAGTCCCCCCTTGTGCGTGGTTGAAAAGCGAACAAAATTCCCACGGAATCTTCATGTGTCTTAGCTAATCACACACAAGTACTCGTTCTAATATACGAACCACCCACCACCTAGCAAATATTTACATAAGTACCTAGCAACCAACCGCCAAAAAGTGCGACCGGAATTACGGAAAAAACGTGCCAGGAAACTGTTTGTGACGTTTCCATAATCTTAGTTCTAATTACGAGTACGAGTATAATACGCAGATACAGTTGTCCGGATATGAACAGACACACACGCGTCAAATGCAATTTCTATGGCCGTTACACACTCCGTTTCGTGTTGCCTGGAGAAAGAGCTTATATAGAGCACACTTAAAGAGTTCTGCAGGACATGTAAGGATTACAGTAACCAGTAAAATTTATGAGAACCTTAAACGATAAATTGTAAACAAATAGTTTAGATCACCCCTTGTTGGAGGGTGGTTACGGTGGTGGCGATGGCGTTTGCATGTTCTCACCCTAGTTAATTCCATAAATAGTCAAATGAGGTCGGTCGATCGCTATGACATTTTGCAGCACAAGGCTCTCCCTAGGTTTGTGCAATAAGCTCCTTATGCATGGACGAAAATAACTTGAATAATTATTATCCATTCCCATCGCTGCGCACGTATGCGAATCGCGGCGCGTAAGCGTAAATAATCTAACAAAGTATAGTTGGTTATCGATTAGATACCGCGCTTGAGTTGGGTTCCGCTTCAAGTCAAAGTACCTACTAGATTATTTTCGTTATTTTATCCTTTTATCATCTTCTTTCTCGCGCACACAAAGGAGGCACTATGACCTATAGAAGGGTGTTCAATAATAAAGACTACTTAGAGGCCATTTACCTATTATAAAACGTCGACATCTTTTTAATTGCATAATACGCGCACTCAACACGTCTTCCATGCAGAACGAGAGACTGAAATATGCATACTTCATGCATAAATGTGTGTTATATGGGTGTATGGGAGGACTTATGTCATTTCCCTCATTCCCCATTCATTGAAACTTTCAACGTGTACGACGGGGAATCCCATTATGTAGTCGTGACATTTATAGCAAAAAGAGTCTCCAGCCTCAGAGATGTCGATGTGTAAAGCAAATGGAAATTGCGTCATGTAGAAGCACTGTTCTGTCCTTTGTACCGTCAGGGACCGAGAATATGTGATGAAAGCATTTTTGATAGAATTCGCACGTGTTTTTTTTTATAGTTCATCGAAAGGCCACGACCACGATGAAGAGATACGAGTACCACAGTCTCAAGGACTTTCCATTAGTGTAATGAGAAAGGTGTAATGAACCTGGTTACGATGAGTAAATTATTAACACCGAGAGCTGACATGGTAGTTTTTGTGTTTCTATAAAAATGGTGGAAACATAAAATGGAGTTTACTTGTTTTTAAAGAAAACTCTTGGGCTACGTTTACCCACAAGACGAATCAAATTTGACATCGTCGGAGAAGCGACTGAATACGCTACAGTCTGAGGAAGCTGATCTTTTCAATGACAACCCGTCTAGTCTCCTTTTAGCTCTATGCATGTCGTCCAACGTTTCTGCTGATACCTTTTAAATAATACGATTTCTCGAGGCCCTCAAAATAGGCGTTTGTTTCATTGATGACCTGTTTATTCGACTCAAATCTCTTACCGCCGAGCCATTTCTTCTTGGAAATAGTCGCATTGGGCTAAATCTGGAGAATATGCTAGATGAGGAAGCAATTCCTAACTTAATTCATGCAATTTTGCTTTTGTGACTGCGGACCTGTGCGCCGGCCGGTGCGTTGTCCTGGTGAAAGAGAAATGTTTTCCTCGCCAAATGTTGTTGTTTTTGCTTCAAATCGGTGTGGAATCGATCCAAAAGTTCTGCATAATATGCACCCATGATCGTTTTACCCTTTTCAAGGTAATCGATGTGGATGACACTGCACGCATCCCAAAAAACGGTCGCCATGACCTTGTTGGCCGACAGACCCACCTTAGCCTTCTTCGGCTTCGATTCGCCTGGAGAAGTTTACTGCTTCGACTGTCCCTTACACTTTGTGGTCTCTGTGATGAATCCACGTTTCGTCGGTTTTTTTTCGGTTACGAAACGGTGCCAAAACTCCTTTGAATTGCGATTGAACATCGCCAAACGCGGATTTTATCGATCATTTCTGGTGTGGTGAGTTCAATTGGTCCACCAGAACGTTCGGCGTCACTTTTGTTGGTACGACTGCACACAATGGAATAGCAACAACAACACCACCAATGTTCTCCACACAAAAAGAAATTTCTCCCACTGCATCGAACTCTAACCGCATGCCTTCATCTCATGCACGTCTCTCTTCCAATTGCTTGTCTGTGTACTACCAAAATGCTGGTGGCATGCGAACAAAAACCAACCAGCTATACCTTGCCGCCTCTTCTCATGAGTTCGACGTCATCGCCATTACAGAGACTTGGCTTAATTCTCACTTCTTGTCGTCAGAGTTGTTTGATCCCTATTATGCTGTCTTCAGACGAGATCGCGCCCTCTCCACTGGATTCACTAGAGGAGGTGGAATTCTCTTAGCTGTGCGTTCATCACTTGTATGTAAAGAAATTTCTCTTAATTGCAATACAGATGTCGTCGAACAATTGTGCATTTGCGTTGCTTCGGCTGATTTTAAAAACGAATATTATTTTCTATTAAGTTATATTGCTCCAAGTAGCATTTTTGAAATTTATAATTCTCATGTGTCAAATATAGTTAATATCTGCAACAATCTGAATGCCAATCAGTTTCCAGTCATTTTGGGCGATTTTAATATTGGAAATGTTGTGTGGAGGACAATGGGCAATGATAAAGCTCTTGTTGCATATAATGTCAGAAATGATATTGAATCGTTGGTTGTTGATTCATTGTCCTCCCTTTCTCTTTCTCAAATTAATGTTATTAAAAATGGTTTAGATAGAATTCTTGACTTAGTATTTGTTACTCTAAGTGATATTAAAGTTAATTTATATGAAGACAAATTTCCTTTATTAAACAATTCTATTCATCATATAGCTTTAGTTATTCAATTCGAATCATATGAGTTTCAAACTATAAATTATTGTAACACATTACCTTTCTTTAATTTTAGAAAAGCCAATTTTCAAGGTCTCAATGATTTTTTTAATTCTATCGACTGGCACAATCGCTTTTTGGGATTACATCTTAGTGACAAATTTCGTATTTTTAAAGTAATCTTGAACTCCGCATTCGAAATGTACGTACCAACCTCAAGGAAAAAAGCAGCCCCTAAACTACCGTGGTTTAATTCACAGTTAGGCCATTTAAAGAATCTGAAATCTAAAGCCTTCAAAAGATTAAAAAGTTCTGGTTCTCCTGCTGATAAAATTAATTTTCTTCGACTTAGAAAAGAATACGATTTTTTTAATAGATTCTTGTATCGTTGCTACATAACTTCTACTGAATCGAAAATTAAATCTAACAGTAAAACATTTTGGGTTTTCTACAATTCCAAAAGAAAATGTTCAGTGTTCCCTAAGCAAATGGAATTTCAGAATGAGGTATCGCAAGGTGGTAAATCTACCTGCGATTTATTCGCGAAATTTTTTTCTTCCAATTTTTCTGCTGCTGGTTCATCTACTGGTTTATTTAATTTTAATAGTTTAATTCATCCCATCACTGATATTGGATGCTTAGCGCTCTCAAAGGAAGAAATTCTTCTGGCATTGAATAGCATCGATACAAATAAAGGACCGGGTCCTGATCGGGTTCCACCCATCGTATTGAAGAGCTGTGCGCTTCCGCTATCGACTCCGCTCCATCTAATTTTCAACCACTCCTTATCTTGTGGACAGTTTCTTGATGAATGGAAAGTTGCTTACGTTTCTCCAATTCACAAGTCAGGTCCAAAACATCTGGTTGAAAACTATAGGCCCATCAGTAAGTTGTCAGCAATACCGAAGCTTTTCGAGAAAATGGTAAAAGATAAATTATATTTTCAGGTTGAGCAGCACATTTCCCCATTGCAACATGGATTCGTCTCTGGGCGCTCTACTATGACCAATCTAACTCTTTTCACGAATTTTTGTGTTAATTCAATTGAACGCGGTGTGCAGGTTGATGTGCTTTATACAGATTTTGTAAAAGCATTCGACAGAATTAACCACTCAATCTTATTGAAAAAATTAGCTATGCTCGGTTTTCATTCAAATATTTTGAATTGGTTATCGTCCTATGTTTTAAATAGAAAACTAGTTATCAAACTAGATAATTTTCTCTCAGATGTCGTTTTAGCCACGTCGGGTATTCCGCAAGGAAGCCATCTAGGTCCTTTGCTTTTTTTGTTGTACGTTAATGAAATTCCTGAGCTTTTTAAAATGAGTTCATGCTTGTTATTTGCTGATGATTTTAAAATGTTTTCTATAATATCAGACTCTACTGACTGCCTTAAGTTTCAACATGAGATAAACCTGTTTTTGTCCTGGTGCGACGAAAATGACCTAGAACTTAGTCTTGCTAAATGCAAAGTTTTTTCAATTTCTCGTTCACCCAGCCCCCTCCATTACTCCTATTCAGCCAACAATGTAAATTTTAGTCGTGCTTTTGAGGTTAAAGACCTAGGGGTCATCTTTGACACAAAGTTAAATTTTAGTTTGCACATTGACCGAATAGTGTCTAAATCCTATTCGCTGCTGGCCTTTATTAAGAGGAACTCTCAAGATTTTCGTGACCCATATGTACTTAAGACGCTTTACTGCGCTTTAGTTCGGTCCAGATTAGAGTACTGCTGCGTAATCTGGGACCCCTTCTATGAAGTTCATTCATCCCGTATTGAACGGGTCCAAAAATCGTTTACCCGCTATGCACTTCGTAGATTCAGTAGAGGTTCTGAGCTTCCACCATATAAGTCACGATGTTTACTGCTTGATCTAAGCACTCTTTTTGTCAGAAGGAAATTGCAGTCCTTAGTGTTTTTGAATGACATAGTTTCAAATAGAATACAGTGTGCTGAACTGCTTTTTTCCTTGCCGTTCTACGCGCCTTTAAGAGTTTTAAGAGAAAGGCCTCTATTTTATCTTCCACTGCATAGGACCAACTATGGGCTGGCCGAGCCAATAACTCGATGCATTCGTTTATTTAATTCTGTTACCGGTCACTTGGATGTAAGCTCAAGACGTGATTGTTTTAAACAAAATGCAGTTGAAATTTTAAGAGCCAAATTTATGTAATTCAATTTTTGAAATGTTTCTCTATTTTGTATGTATATATGTATAGTAATTATATTTATGTTAAGATCTGTTAAGGATATTTTGTACCTAGTAGATTAAATAAATAAATAAAAAAAATAAAAAAAATAACTCAGCAGTGGTTGATTAGTCACAGGGCCCCCATCTACCTTACATAACTTAATAAGGTTTTTTTTTGTAATGAATTTTTTTTTTTCTGAGGCCATCGACCGTTGTGTAAATTACTCGGTAATCGGTTGAAAACGTCAGGCATTTTAACCGATAGTTGTTCTCTACCATTTAAATTGTTGTATCTTGGTGTTTGCAGGAAACCTTGTGCTCTTCGTCTGGTGTTAACATCATGTTCGATAGGTGTAGTACTCCTCAATGATAATGTATTCAAATTGTTGTTTAAGACTTAACTATCCAAGCTCTGAATTAAGCGTTCGGTTATCTCTTCGCCAATTTGGGGCGTATAGAGATTTTTAAAATTTGCAAACGTTGAATATCCATCAGGTAGCTGCATGTCGTATTGCCCCATGCTGGTATGCCATATCTTAGTACAGAATCTACGAGTGAAAAGTACACTTGTTTCAGGACGGTGTAGTTGGAGTAGTTGCTTAGATGATGAATAGCATAAACAGCTTTCCTTAGACGTTTGCACAGTTGCCCCAAGTGCAGATCCCATTTGAAGAAACAGTCCAATTCTACCCCCAGGTAGTTGTAGCTCGTTACGTTTTCAATTAGGTATGTGCAACTATTATGAATGAAAGCAACTCCCAGGATTCACTTCATTATTTGGCATTGACTCCAATCGAATTCGTCACATCAGATGTTTGTATCTGTCGGACATGTTTAACTTTTTCTGCACTGCAGCCAATGGTCTTACTATCAAGATTTCTCTTAACGTTTGTCCACGTTTACTTTCAATTCGAAACGACCACATGAAAAGAGAATCGAAGACACCATCCTCAAGTGCAAGCACTCGTTGTGTTGGATTTTTTTTTCCATTATTTTGGTTTATTTTCTGGCCCCAGCATTGCACTTGAGCATTCAATTATTTGAAATTGAATATACAAAAAGAAAAGAAAAAATATACTTAATTGTTTGCACTAGATTTGAAGTGAAACACAAAAGCGACTTTCCCCTTAGATACATATTTTTCCATCTTCTCGATTCCATCCATCTACCTCACCACTTCCATCGGATCGATTCCATCTGAAAGAGGTTGTCTTTAAATAGAATTCGCAAACTGTTTACGTATCATATGCGTTACCCCACGCGGAGTATCTTAAGTACCTGATTTCAACAAAAAGTCAGACTTTAGTATGGTTATACTCGTAGTTGCCTACCTTGGGCTTGTGGTCGAAGCGAGTACATGGAATTGTCAGTTCTTAACTTATGCAACCGGTTTAAGGTGTGGGATTGTGTTTTGGTAATAATTAGATATACGCCTAACCGCTGCCCTGCTATAGTGCCTGAGATTAGCAGCTTGTCGATGAAACAGCTTAGCCATCGTGTGACAATTTGTGGGGTTTCGTATAGTGCAATCCTATCAAAGGCGAGAGGTGCGTAGGATTTATGTTTTTCCGTTGGTTGCATATAGAGAGGTTGTGTTTGGTCATTTAGTGTGGCACTAGCAAGAGAAGAGGAAATAAATTGTCAGTTTTTTTTTTTCAAAATCCAAGGACAGCACTTTTACCAATTCGATCAATTTATTGCACTAAAACAGAAAATTACTTTGTTAATGGCTAAGCTCGCTTGTTATCTTTATAAATGTATCACATGATAACCCATATGAATGTTACGTATAAATACTTAATTAATTTGAAAATCTCTTAATCCCATTAGAGCTGTTTCATTGAAGCAATTTCCCGTTCCTCCACCCCTCCTCTTGTGTAAGATTAAAACTATAAAAACTGATGCACATCGGGCATTCCCTTCTCATAAAGCTTATAACATGACAAGGAGCAACAAAAAAAAAAAGGATGTACATGCAGCGTCTGCACTGCGTCAGAGTGCATGGAACTTCTCGTCCTTTAAGATGGGGGAGTTATTGTCCACAGCAGGATAGCTAGTACGAGGGAATGATGTGCACGTAAAGCTAAACGACTTAATGGATGGTTTTCATTTTAAAAAAAATGAGATTTGCGATTGGAATGGGAAACATGCTAATGACAAGACACACACACATACATAGTTAAATATGCATGTGTGAATGTGTGTATACTGGGAAGGAATGTACAAAAATATCCAATTATACTAAAAACCAAAAATGATTGATTGTTCTTCGTTAGACTTTGTACCAACACACCTGAGGCGGTGCTTATGGGTTCTGTTTATTCAGCTTGTTAGGTTTTTTTTCCTCATTGGAAAACTGATCAAATTCACCTCACAAATATTTAACTAAAATTCACTTGTATCTTGTATCTATCGATGAATCTCAAATCGGGTAGCTTTCATCGCGAGTCTATGTACTTTTAAGTAGAACCATGTGTGTCATGATACCTGACAATTGAGATCATTTTTAATGATGTTTTCCACTTTAAGCCTTTGAAAGCAGAACTCGCACGCGAAGTTGACTCATTATTAAAAAAAAAAAAATCAGAAAAAAAATAAGCGATCACGATCATGCTCTTTAATTCAATAAAACTTGAAACGGGTTTCTTCTTTTTCTTTTGGGGGCCCGCGATTGAAGTAAAAATATGAACAAGTGAGTAAAATTTAATTGAAGGCACAGGATTGCCAGCGTTATTTATTGTTATTTATTTATCTAACGAAGTTTAAATGTGTCAAGACTCATCATTTGTACTCAAACGAGGGTCCAATCGATTTCTGATGGAAATGATTTGTTTTGTACGTATGGTCCTAATGAATGTATCTGGTGGATTTTTTTTAGTTTCTAACAGGGGCAGAGCTACTAAAAGTAAAATTTGGACAGGTAATAAATTTCAAACTACAGTAAAACCTCCTAATTGGGACACTCCAGAGGACCGAGAAAATGCGAACCAAATTGGAGGTGCTTCGATTTGAGAGGTCCTGCAAATATCATTTTGTCCACACTACGAAAATGAATAAGTGCTTTGCGGATTGTGTTGTGGCAACAGAATAAGAGCGACGACTTTTCCTTACGAATGCATTGCCGATATTTCCCTATTTTTATGTTACATATACACACAATCAGCTCTGATATTAGGTCTGTTCGTACCTGTCCGTACCTGTCCAAAACTACGAAAATCAGTCAAATCCTGTTCCCGTACGAAGATTTTTCATAGTTTTTCGCAGAAGAGAGCCCTAACAAGAAAGTAAGAAATTTCCCCATTCTGCGAATCTCAGCCCAAGAAATTTCTTTTGGTAGCTTTAGGTAAACTGTCAAATCTGTCCATTGTCATAAATTTTCAATTTTTTGTTGTTCAATGCATTCCTGTACTTTTTCACACTTTTAGCTCACTCTGAGGGATTCTTATCCCAACTCCTTGAAATTTAAGAATTCGTGTATTTTGGTGCGGAAAGTGTGGGAACAGACCTATTTGTAGTACTTTGTAAGCAATTCTGACGAAATTCGCAAGTAATTCGCTGCCCGTCCCAGATCCAATTCAGAGGTCCCCCGATTTGAGAGGTTCGCTACTATAAAAAAAAAACCAAGTGTATGCATTAAGGGCGGTTCTTTTCGGAGGTGCCCCAATTAGGTTTTACCGTATATTTCTGTCGATGTGACAGCTGAGTAGGAACCATAAAGGTGGGCATCCACAGGCATGCAAGATTTGCTATGAGTCAGTGTAGGTCACAGGGGCAGCTTAGGTACAAAATAAAAAATTAAAACTCATGAAACAGATGTCAAAAATACGAAAAATTTTGTCATTGTTGGCAACTCCACCATCTCCCCAAATAATTCGATCGAAAAAGCGTTTATTAAAGTGCGTTCTCAGGCGACATCGTCATTGTGGGCAGATTAATGTACCTGCTCGTATACAAAATAATTAAAACTTTTCTCTGATTTGATTGCATTTTATTCAATCGTGTTAAGATAATTTTTCAAGGCCGTCTATTCGAGACTTGAAATCCTTTTTTAGACTGATTGTGACTGCACCAGTCACTAGGATTTACTTGTATGTACCTACAAAAAACAACCAATTTTGTGGTTCTTTCTCCTGCTCCTGCTGACTACTTAGGGGGGTTGTTTTCTTTCTTCCTGTTTTTTTTTTTGGAACGAAAACGGAAAAATCGATATTTCCTTTCGTTGGCGAAAAATACAAAAAAAAAAAGAAGAGAAAATAGGCTCTGACACTTAATAACAATCCCGTCGTTATTGGTTCACTTCACATTAAGAATTTTGTGGTGGCGGTGGAATAACGGTACTGGTTCCTTATGGTAAAAACAACTGTCGAATGACAAAGGTGCTTTTGATTGATGATTATCGGGGTGGCAGTATAAAAAACAAGATAAAAAAACGAGAGCAATATTTTCGATATATTTTTTATTTTTACCTTACTACGGTGGGCGGAAGAGATCGAAATGTGTGTAGGTATCCTTTAAAATTCCACTGCACAAACAATTGAATAAAACCTGCTGGCCCTGACTGGTGTTAAGGCTTTACAGGTCAAAGGGAAATCGAAGGATCGCCGAAACCGATTACACAATCGCGAACAAGAAGTGGGAGTTGTACTGTCGGAGTTAGAAAAGAAGTTCACCTCTTCCACGACTATAGAAATTCACAAACAATTCACAGCGCGCGTACTATCAATGATTGATGTATAAATAACAAGAAAATCTAAAAACTGAAATTTCCCGGAAAACCAGTAAATAAAAACAAAACACGACTCTTTTCATTCAGAAACAATACTTCTGCGGATGGGGATTTTTTTTATTAATTCTTTTTTGTCTTCTTTTGGCGTGGCAAAGTAACACAGAGCAAGTAGCCACCACCACGACGGTACAAGGCGAATGCGAAGACTCAAAATCGAAGTCAACAGAAAAACTCACCAAACCGAACCAACAGCGAGAGGGAGATAGCGAGATTGTTGTGCTTTTGCTTTGTTTTTGCTTAGCGAATTCGGCAAAATTATTTTAGCCATGCGTTGTGGACTTTTTGCTCGGTGGTGTGGGGATGGTGGTGGGAAGCGATTCGATAAAGAAAGGATGATAAATGTGGGTGACGCTAAAATAGGGGAACAACGACAGTACGACACGAGAAACATTCACATTGGAATTGTAATCGGCGGACTTCCAATGAGATGATTGATGTGGGGAAAAGCGGGGGGATACAAACTCGATACAAACAACAATTTATAGTTGGACTTTTTATAACAAACAACACACTTTGGTGATTTTTATTTGCGGTTTGTGTAGGTACTTTCGATGCGATGACGACGACTGTTTTTTTTTTCTATAAAAGATACGAGATACGACGATTGGGGGAAATGAACTACCTACATAATTCATCGATGACTGGAAATGGAAATGGAAATTGCGAGAGCAACTGTCGAAGTGGAGCTGAACATTTATACTTGCCAATTCTACTGCAAAATCGACCCAAAACCGGAATCATCAATCACTAAAGTAATGTTGCCAACAAGAAAGTTTTGAGACAAACAGAAGATAACAAAAAGACCGAGAGACTACTTTCGGAACAAAGATTTAACTTTCCAACTCAAATTTTGTACAAATTTTGTATATAGTATTTTTTTTTTAAACAAAAACTTTATTTATAATTATTGGAGTTGGGATAAATTCGTAGCATTTTTTTGGCGAAAAAAATTGTTTATATGAAATTGAATAATTATATTATCCAAAGTGTTGTCCATCGTTAGCCATCTTGGGCAGGATTCGAATACCATGTCGGAAGAACGCCTCATCCTTAGATGGAATCACTGAATCGGCCCGTTTTTTGCAGTCTTCATAAGAAGTAAACTACTGCTCGGACAGGCTATGAGTCGACGATCAGAAGGAGCAATATCTGGAGAATACGGCGGGTGGGGTAGGACTACCCGTTTGAGCGTTTCCAACTTAAGATTTGTCCGGTTTTGCGATGTGCGGACAAGGATTGCTAAAAAATCACTTTTCGGAATATTCGGGCCGTTTTTCCTTCATTGGTAGCGATCTCCAGTGGTTTCATTCGGCTTGAGCAGCTCATTCATAGAATACCACACCCTTCTGATCCCACCAAATACAGAGATATTTGGCTTTGCCGTTGAAGTAAATGATTGGCCGGGCTTAACCCATGACCTTCTGCGCTTGAAATTGTCGTAATGGATCCATTTTTTATCGCCAGTCTGCAGCTCAAGTTTTCGTTTCCCTATATTTAAGCATGGCAAATAGTTTTAAGAGTGCGTTCACTTTTAAAACGATCAAGAGAGCATAGCTCAATTTTTTTTCAAATGAGAAATTACCAGGAATGACAGATGACAAATTTTATTTTAGACAAAAATACATTATTACCCGCCAACAGTTTCGAATTTACCCCTCATTTCATTCTCTTTAATAAGCGTAGCTAATTCCTCATCCTTTTGTGCCCTCATTTCGTCAATTATACTCTCCCGAAACCCAGGATCTTTTGCGGGATCATCGAGAAACGTAGCCTTGTCGGCTTTCACTTGCGGAACATCTTGACAAAATGCCAATCCAATGCGATCGATCGATAACGGACTCACACCAATTTGCTCCCAAGTATCTGAGCCGAACCACACTGAAATCGGCCCATTGTAATCCACACTGAATGTCCGAAAAGGTTGCGAGGGACTACCAAAGCCCAGGTGGCTTATAGTGTCTCTCAATGTTTTCGATAGCTTTGGAATTTGTTTCGAATAGAATATTAAACTCGCACCTAAAATGTGAGCCATCGAGCGGAGACAACGGCAGATATGCTTTTTCAGTTCGGGATCTAAAAACAGGGGAATTTTTTAGTCAACCAGAGAGTTTATGAACGACTAACCAACCAAAATCCATAAAAATGTCATACTTTCCTCCCACGATAACCAGTGGACATGGAAAGAGATCCATTGTGGGTAGATCTGGGTGTTCTTTGCCAACTCGTTCACTTATCTTTTCCTTATCGTGCTCTGCTACTTCGGCCTCGGTAAGTTGCTTCATATAGGTGCTTTTAAGACACCTGCAAGCTTTCTCCAGATCTATCCATACCCTGTTTGGTTGCGATAAATCCACGAACACAAGAGCTGCAAAATTTCGAGTTCCATGCGATCTCAAAGGGACATCGATTAGCTGTTCAGAGTTATCGAGGGAACCCAATTCCCAGACATTTACAATTTGCTTGTGAATGCCTTGCGAGGGACTTGTTCGTCTACCATAGGAGTATTCCAATGCTAGAGTTGAACGAACCGATTCTTCTTTGTCGAAGAATTTGCTAATCGCTGTGGATTTTCCCTGCAATTTGAGAACTCTAGTTAAATTCTTAGGAAATGGGTTTTTGTGCAGCAGCAACTTACAACACACTTGCTGCCAAGGACAAATATTGTCCGCTCCTTGGAGTCGTTTTCGATGTTGAGATGACGAAGTTGCTCGTCAAGTAATTTTGAGGCAATATCTTGAATTGAATCCATCTTGCCTGTGGATTGGTCGTCGAAAAACATTTTCTTTTAGTTTACTTGGTGTTGTTTGTTGCTCTATCGTTACCATGGCAGGGGAGTGTGGTGAATTCGCTATTTTGGGGGTAAAAATAGTAAAATAAAACGAATACAATTTAAATTCCTCAACAGAGAATCATTTACATATTTATTATTTAGTTTTTACAGTTCAACTCATTTAAATTCTTGTTTTTTGTAAATGTTACAAGTTGTGAAGGGAACTTTGTTTTTAGTTCTTTCATTTAAGCCCCTGTTTTATTTTAAGAGATATTCTTGACTTATACGAATCAAATGAGCAGTGCATTAGGCTATTTTATTTATTTTTTTTTAATTCTGTTTTAACAAATAGCGCTGTGCGGTATAAATCGCCATTTTATCTAGTTTTATAATTTTTTTGTTATAAAATATTTTACAAATTATTTTAAGCGGTAATTCTTTTTATTAATACTTTGATATTTTATCAACTAAAATTCGACAACAAAAAAAAACATAAACAAAAAAAAAACTCCAAAGGACAACAAAGAAATTTTTAAAACTCCAAATCTGGAATGTGAAACTTCTCCAGTAGAATGTCTCGCAAAACTGAATATTTGGCAGTCGTAGTCTACAAAAAGAACAGGAATCTGAAAAAAATGAAAGAAAAAAAAAAACAATTTCAAAGCTTATTCTATTTTAGTTGCTAAAAAATCCAAATATCCTCCATTGAATCTTCGCCCATCTCTGCGAGTGGCAATGCTTTAAGTGTCCTAAGTGTTTCCATGTAAAAAGTGAGTTCAGACGTCACAACTCCATGCTGTGGGCCGCCATTATTTATGATATTATTCTTGAGGAGCTGCTCCCTTAGTTTGTCTTTGAAATTCTTATGCACAACTCTGTAGATGGTGTGAATTTGTTGTTCGGGTAGTATGGGTGCGATTGCTTCGTGTAACTTCACCAGATGGCGTGAAATATTCCGAAATGACTGCGAGGGAACGGGGGGTCTGGAATCCCAGCAGGCGAGCTGTGCAGCAACACGATCCGTCACGATTCCGTAGATTTTATTTTCGATTTCTTTGATATGCCCAATGAAGTCCTTTTCTATGGTGTCAAAGCTGGCCACTGACGTGGAATCAAGACTGCGAAAGTGCTCCTTAACCTTGGGTAGCAGCCATAGTACTAGTTGCAGGGCTCGAGAGACTAAGGCTAAATTGCCACTGGTAATAGTTTTAAGCCCAGCAACTCTAAGAGCTCCCGCGCCGATAATTAGCTGACAGGATCGTGAGTTAAAGGTTCGCAGCAAATCTACCACATTCCTGGACAGATAGCCAGCCACAATCGGAAGTCTCAGTGCGCACTTACAGTACTCGCTAATCATTTGTACTAGCAGCAGAGCTGCTCCCACCAGCGAGAACGGTTTGCCTTCCACTAGCAGCACAGGACTGGCTGAGCTGCTACCGTTGCAGTGGATCGATGAGGTTGAATACTCCAGTGACTTGCTAAAGCTAAAGTCGTTCTGTGCGATGCGATCGATGATTTTCTGGAATTCATTTGGAATGTCCACTTGCCGCCAGCGTTCTGAATCGAGGAGGAGCGCCATTTTTTGTTTCCTTTCGGAATGAAATCGATTTGCGAATCGTGAAGCCTGCACCTTCACTGCCACTTTTAGTGGCACACTCTGTGCTCCGGATATATTTTCAGTGCCCGTACTGAACTCATTCACAATCGCAGTCAATCGTTCCACTTCGTCAGCTGTTGCTACACTCTTCTCCAAACTCTGGCTGGACACTAGATTTGCACAGCGTTCGTGGCAGTAATTACAAACAGACTGCAGCAATTCCCCCAATTTCTCCCTAACGTTCTCAAAGTCAGATTCTGTTAAAAATGCCTCGGAGTCCATAAGATTTATCGCTTCGTCGAACCTGCCTGCTGCGGCGTTTGCCGTTTGCAACATTATTGTGGTTACAATCTTAACTCTGCCCAAGACCTCTAACAAAGCAACAGTGGCTCGTTGAAGTAACGCGATCCACTCGGTGATTGATAAACTCTGAGCCTCCTCACCAGCCCCAGTCAGACATATTTCAGCATCCGATGAAGCGATCACCTCTATGACCAGCTGCTTGATTATCGCTCTGATCGTAACGATACTCTCCTCCTTGTAGGTGTCAATGAACGAGTAATTGTTTTTCCGCAGCAGGCCCATGACGATGCAGATAAGCTTGTCTTCGGCAAGTATCTTATCTAATTCTTCTCCATCGTTGCTGCCGCTGGTCGACGAAAGTGGCCGATTCAGATCGGCTGTAGCGAAACGTTCAAACTCGGTGGTGAGCATCTTGTCGATTAGTTTTTCCATTTCGGTTAGTTGCATTGGAAGATGCTTAAAACAGTGAATGCCCACGAGTTCCTGGGTTAGGATTTCTTGAGTGGTACCTATAAATAAGTCCGTAATTCAAATCCATGGGAAGATATATATTCTATCGCTTACCTATCAAATCCAATGCAGCCACATAGTCCTGTGTGCCCAGCAACAACTGCAGCATTGGCTGTGTTTTATGTACCGTCGCCATAAGACATAGTTTATCCAAAGTTTGCTCATTGTTTTTCCTTCTCTGCGCATACTGGACGATTTTTAATGAATCAACCACCTCAGTCTTACTCAGAGCTTTGAGACTCTCTCTCAATTCCCGCACGTTTCGTGTTGCTTCCCGCATCTGTTCCATGATTGCATCCTGTGATGTCATTGCGTGGAAGAATGCCGCTGATTTCTGTGATACCTGCCTGGCAATCTTCACCTCTACTATGTCCAAGTAGTGACTCAACTTTTCCTGAAGAAGTCTGCCGGACTGTTTACTCTCCTCGTTAGCCTTTCCAATACCAGGAAACACTGACGCAAAGGTGCCTGAATTATTCAAATCGAGCGATCCTTTCATGAAAATGTCCGGAATCTCGTTGAGACTACCCTCTCTCGTTGGGCTTCGGTAATTCTGCTGACTAGAATCTTCTTTCTGCTGCTGTAGCTGTTGTGCTCCCATTCTAACATGCCGCCGATATCGTTTGCCAATCTTTTTAAGATAGCCATCGAAATCGTCATACTGAATGTCATCAAGATGCGGAGAAGGCGCTATGTGCACTTTCTCCACAAAACTATCACCCCATTTCTTAGTAAAGAGACTCGCCTGCTTGCCACGACCTGGATCGTTCAGCACGGCGGGAAGATTCTGTGCTGCCGAAAAGACTGACCACTCTGGTGCTTGCTCCTTACTCGGCTGGTTAACATGATACCGCGTAACATGCGATTCGTAGTCCCGATCCGAGACACCGTCCAGCGGTAGCGATGGACAAACGCCATTGAAGCCATAGCGGCAAACATATGAACCACCCTCCTTCGTGCAGTGGCGGTCTCTTAGGTGCCTATTTAAAATTTAAAAATATAAAATAAATTAGTTGTAAGTTCATAGGTGCTAGCTCGTCTCGATGTACTTGACAAAATCCGATGAACTCTTAAATGATTCCATAGGGCAGTAGTAGCATGTCTCCCAAGCAGGTGGAGATTGTAGTTGTGGATCTTTTTTGATGTCGTTGCCAGTTGTCGGATTGGCCATCACATTACTCTACTCTTCTAGTTAATTCTTGCTGTAAGTTTACTTCAGTCGTTCGTGGTTGTGGTTTATCACACATCGGAAATTTAGCTGCGGAGACTTAAAGCAAACGAAAACTTGAAAATACGGCACACATCTTACGAAGACGGAAGAAAAATTTTATTCCTTTTTCTACGTGTGACAAAACAGGTGAACTGTCAGAAAAATTTCTTTCGATGAGTGTGTCTGCTGTCAGATAAAAGACTGCGTTGCCGAGAAAAGGGAAAAAGAATGGATAAAAATGGGAGAAAAAAGGTTTCGTTACTTTTTTTGAACATGCAGCGAAAATTCTGCTTCTACAGGGTGACTATGATTTATTTATTCGTTATAAAGGAGAAAAGTTTGAAAATGTTGCTTTTCGCTCTCAAAATCGTTATAAAGGAGAAAAGTTTGAAAATGTTGCTTTTCGCTCTCAAAATCAACCCAAGTTCAACACAAAAAATAAATTCTTTCATAGAAAAATTTCATTCGAAGTGAAATGTCATCAACTTTGAGGTTAATAATGGAGAGTAGTCGAAGTGCGATGTCGATATGGATGGACTCTTTGCTAAACATATTTATTTTTATTTTAAATTAGCTTAATTAATTAATTGGTAAATTTATATCTAAAAATTATTTCTTAAAATATAATTTATATCATAACTTTGCCATAAATAATGTTCACACTACCTTACCTTACCAGCACTAATCTATTACTGAATCGTAGAAGTTATTAACAGCTGTCCACACATGTTTTTTATGACATTTCTATATCGAGCATTTTATCCCGCCGCGGCCGTAGTCGGGCGCTTTGACTGCTGCGTCCGAACACCCTTTTTGGTCAATTTTGCTTGGCTTTTTTTTTTGTTTGTAAAAGTGTGGTGCTGATAACAGATTATTTTATCACATCTTGCAGTGAGCAAAATAAATATAAAAAAAAATGTTCTAGCCTTGCCAGAGTCTGAGGTACCCACTCATGCTAGTCATGTGAGTCGTTTGCTTCTCAATCGACAGCCATCGTTCCGGAGTTGTGTGTTGAAGTTTTATATATAAAACCTAAGATGCGATTGTTCGCGATATTTAAAGTATTTCTTGTGATAATATTGGTTACCATTGCTTTAGTCCTTGTGGTATGGATAAAGAAGGTTTGTTGCAAGTTAAAAGACTTCTTGAAACATTTCTCAATGAATTTCATATATTCAGAATGATCCGAGTGGTGCTTATGATAAAACTAAGAAATTCATTAGGAATGACCGCACCCATATCCCAGTTGTACTATGGTGGACAGAATTGCTGCCAAAATATCACCTAACGAAACGGTGTGGTTTTAATCAGTGCACTTTTACTGTCGACAGAGGGCTACTTAACGACAGTAACACGAAGGTTAGTTTGGACTGATTGTGTTTATCTGCAACGAAGATAATTAAATATTTTGTTCCCTCGAAGGTGGTGGCATTCTATGGCTCTGATTTAAACAAAACGGATCTTCCTTTGCCCCGTAAGCGCGATCATTTGTGGGCTCTGTTTCATGAGGAATCACCAAAAAACGTACCATACATTCAACATGAGAACTTTCTCAAGCACTTCAACATCACGTCCACCTTTAGCCGCTACTCGAACTTCCCACTGACCACACAGTATATCAAAACCTATACTGAGCTAACGGACAGGAAGTACCTTGTAGCTATTGGTACTAAATCGATGATGCGTGAGAAGCTCGCACCAGTTGCGTTTGTTCAATCGATTTGTGACACATCGTCTGGCAGGAATGAGTATATGAAAGAATTAATGCAATACATTGACGTGGATTCGTACGGCAAGTGTTTGCATAACAAAGAGCTGCCAATTGAGTGCGTTAAATTGTAGTTGACTTAAGAATTATTTGATAAAGTTTATTTTATTTTGATAAGATTAAGATCAGACTACCTAAACACTATACAGTCTGATGAGTTTTACAAGTTCTTTGCTCGCTACAAATTCATCATTGCCTATGAAAATGGTGTCTGCAATGATTATATTTCCGAGAAATTCTGGAGGCCCTTAGTAATGGGTTCTATTCCCATTTATTTTGGATCACCCACAATTAAGGTACCAAAGACTAGTCATCATTTATTATCAATTATTTATTTTGTATTCCCGATAGGATTGGGAGCCGACGAAGAAATCCGTCATTTACATCTCGGACTTTCCCAATCCGAAGGCTTTAGCGACGTTTTTAAAACGTCTCGATGCGGATGATCTGGAGTACAACACATACCTCGACCACAAGTACTCCTTTAAGCATGCGATCACAAATGAGTTATTGAAGAACACGCTGCTGGAAACAGACTTCGAATCGGACAATCACTTCGAACTCTTCGAATGTTATATCTGTAACCGAATTCATGACGAGAACTTCCATTCGATAGCGAACGCGAAACATTATGACTGTGGTGGTCGGTTGCAATTTCCACCAATGGAGACCTCGATGGATAACATCGATTGGCATTCTATCATGGCTGTGGGCAAATGCCAGGCAGATATGTTGGATACGTTTCTGCAGCGGAATTTAAACTTTACCGAGCAAGAGTTTAATGATATGCTGCAACAAGATATCAAGACAACGAAATGTCGGTTGTGAATGAAGAATGAAGAGGAGAGAGAGAGATGAAATTATTTTTTTCCTTTTGAAACACATACATAAATACATATTCATGTTATTTATTAACATTTTTGTGATAAACTATAAAGTACACAGGTAGTTGAATAATTGGTGCAAGTGTTTATTCATGTTTTTTATCTTTAAATGGACGAAATTGTTGAACTTTTTTCATTGGCAAACTTGGGCGACGATAATACGCGGGCATGCTTGCTAAGATTTTTATTAGCAAACCGATGCGAAGATGAGTAGATCTAAATAACAGTCGGATAAAACCGGTTTCATGATGTAAATTGTTTAATGAATCGTTTGAAATCGCATCATACGTTTGTATCTTTGTTTGTTTGGTTTATTGACTGTAAATTTGAGGTGTTAAATGTTCTAAAAGATGATTTGATGAGTCAAGTGCTATTTACTACAGATGAGAAATTGGTCTCCTCATGATTCACGACGATTAAAGTCAGTCCAAAAATTGTTACAACCGAAAATTAATTTTCCCTTAAATTTAAAAATGTCGAGAAGTAAAAAAAACCGCCACTAGTGGTTCTTCACACATGTCACTCTGTAACAAGCAAAGCATCTTGCCACACAGTGGCAATTCAAGGTAAGAGACATCATGGATAACCTTTGACTGATATAAATTCCTAACAACAGCTTCTTGACCCTTGGTCTGCCTTCTACCACTTCTAGAGAAAATCAAGAAACGAAATCCCAGCTTTTATATTAAAATAGATAATTTACAATTAATTTTATTCCTTAACTAATATCTCAGTCGTTATAATTTTTTTCTTACTTTCTACCGCACTCCTAAAGTGAATACCTTAAAATTACTCCAATATACACAGCCCATGTTAGGCTTTGTATCGCACTGCCACCGCGGGCAATCTCCCCTTCGAACTCTTCCAATTCGGGAATGTAATCCGAACACTGTGGGAAGTTCTTTGGCACGGGGACCATCTCGTGATGTTCACCGACTTTAATAACCAAAGCCATTCCAATCTCTGCATGGAATTCAATGTGACAATGCAGCAGCCAATAGCCAGGATTATAAGCCTTAAACCGAACAATGGTGTACCCACCATCGGGTACTGTAACTGTGTCCTTAATTGGGGGGCGATCAAAGTTACGATGCAGTTGTCCCAACCGATCCATTTCCTTGATCTAAAGAAAGTAAATATTTAATGAGATTCAAGAAACACCAAACATTTTTTCTTACCGTTTCAATGGTAACATTATTTCCTACGCGATCCAATCCGATCACTCGAAACGCGTTGCCGTGCAAATGAAAAGGATGATTGGCATCGTAGGTCACTCCTTCGTCGACGAGTATCAATTCTACGATAGAGTCTAATGGCACCTGCAAGACATGATGACATTTACAGAACTCCTTTCGGCAATCGATGCCCTGTTCCGCTAGCGTCGTCTCATTGCAAAACATAGAATCCTCAAATTGATCTTTTCCCGGCATCAGTGGCATCGATGGCATTTTCATTGTGATGTGATTAAGTTGAGGGGTAAATAGCTTATTGTCATTCGACATGGTCTGATTGAAACCGTAGATGTTGGATGGGTGGAAGTCGGGATTATCCTTCGGGTAGAAATCGTAGTAAACGAAAAACTTGTAATCCGCATCCTTTTTCAACAGCGAGCTGTTATCTTCCTCGGTTTCGATCGATCTGAGCTCGTTGATGGTGATAAAATTAGAAAAGCCTGGTCCCATATTTAAGGAGTTTAGTTCTATTCCACCAGGATTGAAGTCATAATGTGGAATTCCTTCGGGTTCAGTGTCTTTCGCTTGCTCATAGTGGAGAATGGCAACTTGAAAGGCTGACGTGAATCGTTCATCGCAATCCATGAGTCCTTTCATTCGAATCCAGTAATTGTCGTTGGGCTGGTCAGCGTGTATGATAAAGTCGAACCGTTCGCCGGCATATGTGACAACAGCGGTTACTTTTATTGGCTCCACGTCAAAACCATCGGAATTGATAACCGAAAGGGTGTGGTTGTCCACAGATATGGCCACTGGGCAATTTAAAAACTCTGCGTTGATTATACGAAATCGGTACTTGAACCCATGCACTACAGTGAAATGCTCCAAGGGGATGTTCTCCAGTGGATCCTTTATCGAACGTCTTGACCTTTCTAGAGGCATCTCCATTTTCATGTTGACCTCCGTCTGTGGTTGGTATACACCCACGTCAGTTGGAAGAGTCGTTGTATCAAACTCATATGAAGTAGTTGGAAGTGTATATACATCAGAAGCAGGATCGGTAGGTATATCAGGAACCGTGACCAAAGGAAGCTTCGAAACCTTCTGGAAAATATCGGGATAATACCTTCCACGTCCATTCACTAATATATTCGGTGGCTTATTATCACCAATTGAATGGTGATGCGATGCAAACATCGCCACTCCCGGCTGATGAGCCCAATCTTGAATAAGAAGTTTATGTTCCGGCAAATCAAAATCATAAGTCTTTCCATGTGGTTCTAATTGCACTGGCTGGCGTATAATCAGCGCCCCAAAGCATCCATCCCCTCTTTGCATTCCAGTGTGCGAATGCCAGAAGTGCGTTCCGACGTTTGTCGCTGCAAATCTATACCTAAACGTCGAATGTGGATGAATTGGACACTGAGACACATGCGGAACTCCATCCATATATGGATTTTCTCGTTGGTGCAACCCATGCCAATGGATTGTGGTACTCTCGCCAAGCAAACGGTTCTTAACATCGACCACAATGATATCGTTCAGGCAGACCTCAATCGAAGGACCCGGCATCATTCTATTCACAACCGTTACACTACGCCTGACACCATCCCCCGTTATGCAGTGCGGTCTGCTGCAGTCGGTCACATTGTGTGGACAATCATAGCAAGCCTTACTCAGGGTCTCATACCATTCGACCACAAAAGTATATTTACAAACCATCGGTTCGTCTCCAAGTGCACAGTCCCTCACGCAAGGATGATGTCGGTAGTACTCCTTATCTTTGATTTCATCGGCATCATCATTGGAGTTTACACCACTCCGCCATCCAACAGCTGGTCTACCATCTCGACGGCAATAAATGCAACAATCTTCTTGATACAAATCGGATTGCGGACAATCTGCTGCCACTGGAGGGCAGGCCTTCTCATATGCCGATATGATTGCCTCCCCATTATGCAGTGTACACTCAAGAATGGTGCAATCGTCCTTATTGTGCCATGTTTCACCCAACGAATAGAGACGAGCATCGTGCATACATTTCGTTTTAACACATGTTCCACAGCAGTTATTCGCTTCCATGCGGAATTCGTATTCCTAAGAAAAGTGTTTTTACGATTATTGATACAAGACACGATAGAAGTGGAAGAACTCACCTCCTTGCAATTCACAACGCAAGTCTCTTCCCTGAGTTTCTCATGAGGATTACCCTCATCGTCTAGCTCACAAGAATGTTGCACGCATGAATCATTTGTCTGCCAAACAGCACCCACATCCCTGATCACTTGGATGTTGTCGATTGTCACCACACATTGTGGTAGTTTGGTATCTAAAAAGAAAAGAAATTAAGTTCAATTTGAATCGGCATTTCTGTAGCTTGTAACCTAACAATATATATTTCCAAATTTGAGAATAATTGGTAAAAATGGAGACGAGAAAGAGATAAATTAGTGACGTAAGCTCGATTGAAGTTCCACCGCCAACACAGAATGAAATTTGTTTTGCCATTCTCTTCGAATGTAGACGTCAACTCACGCCAGTCAAAATTCTGCACGAAAACCAAAATGCATACGAAATAAATGCACCATCTCTTGTTACTATTTCAAAGTGGTTTCGAAGATTCCAGACTGGCCACTTTTCTGTGGAGGACGAATCTCGTGAAGGTCAGCGCAAGTCGTCGACCGACACGGTACAAATGTGGCCCTGGTGAAGGCTAAGATTGACAAAGATGCCAGGATGACACAGGAAACGATGGCGGATGAACTGGGCTATGCCACGAATTTTAAATCATCACCTAAAATATTCGAAGAGGTCAGCTCGATGGGTTCCAAAAATGTTGAATGGAAAGCGAAAAGAGGCGCGTGTTCGTTTTGCTCAATATTTCCTGGATAAGTTTGAAAATGAAAAGTCAAGCTGCTTCAATAAGATCGTTACAGGTGATGAATCTTGGTTTTACAAGTACGACCCGGAAACCAAACAGCGGTCCATGATATGGAGCCCAGAAGGTGCAAACTTCCAGTGAAGGCCAAACAACAAAAGTCAGTGACAAAAGTTATGATGTCGATGTACCTACTTCACCAGGACGAAAATAGTCGCCGTCATCCCGCTTAAAACTGGTCAGACAATCACTGGTAATTGGTTTTCCAGAATTCACTAGGATACCAAAAAAAGGAGGGGCTGTGCTGCTACTTTTTGCACCACGATAATGTGCCTGCCTGCTGAAAAAATCAACAACTTTCTTGCGCTCTCGGGCATCAATAAAATTCGCCCAGCACCTTATTCTCCGGATCTAGCGCCGATCGACTTTTGGCTGTTTCGGAAAATAAAAAAAAAATTGAGGGGAAAAATCTTCACATCTAATGAAGAGATTATTAACACAGTTCGAAAAGCTCCAAAACGAGGATTTTGAAAGATGGATCTATCGGCTGAAGAAATGTATTGAATGAAATAAGTGGGAAATATGTGGAGAAAATAAAAAAGAGATGAAGATTAAATATCTAAAGCGTGTTGTGTTTTATTATTCCATCAAATAAGCGAACTTTTGTTAGTCCCTACGTATGTATATCCCTGTTCTAGAGATAAACAAAAACCTTTTTATCAAAAGTTACGACTCTCCTCTTAGAAACGATAAAAAAGCACGCAACTGTTAATTAAATCTTCTCGCGTCAAATTAGATACTCAAAAACCTTGATAACGGCAATTGCTTTCGATACATGTAATTAAATGTCCCCTCAAATCAAGCAGAACTGTGGAAGTGATTGTTATCTACGAGGTGCAATTAAAAGTGCTCCAATGTTTATCTTAACAATCATTGCCATTGTGTTAGCTGATGTTTTGAAAACTCCAAAGTGCAGCCAGCCAAAGTGCATGTAAAATCGGTATCTACTAATCGGAGGGGAATGTCCTCGTATCTAACCACCGACCGCCCAGGCCACACATCATCGGGAGTAAATCAACCGAAAAGACCATAAGCATAGTTGGTACGTCTGAGCACGTTCCGTAGAATGTTGTATCTACGAGTACATTGACTTGAACTGCACACGAGTTCTATAGCGCTTGAGTAATGGATTTGCTTTGCTGGTTTCATAACATTTCATTTGTGGGTTTTCTTCTACAAGTACATGACATACATATGTTTACTAGTTTTGAGTTGAGATGTTAAGAATGGCGTAAGTGAAATGCCTTAAAAAAGTACTTATCCACCTCAACTAAGATATCCGTGTTTTTTCACTCAATCCTTCGAAAAAACCACAAATTAGAGAGTCCAATGATTGATGACACTCGAGGAACTGTGTAATTCCCTCATTACTCATATCCACACATGTACATGAACTCGTACTTAGTTGACGGTCACCGCAATTAGCAGTTTGGAAAAGTGTTAAGGCATCATAATTCAATTTCATCCGGCTGTGTAAAGCGGTTTGGTCAGTCGCGGTAGCATGTTAATGGGCTCGGGCACCCGGTTAATCCACAAATTAAATCAAATTAAACATTCCACCGCAGCAGCATACCGAATGAAGTTCACCTCGGTGCATGCTGCAAGCCAGGTGAGCTATGAATGGTGTAATTGTAACGAGCGTTGCCAGGTTAGGTAATTAATTGGTCGTCGTTGAGTCTATTAGCATGTCCGACACGTGTTCGGAAAGTATGTTTCGTTTAATGATCAATTTATTATGATTATCATTTTTAAATTGATTGGCTTTATGAAATTAAGTATATTAGAACTTACCTGCAGTTATAATGGTCCCGGCATTAATGACCGTCGTCGCTGTGAACATCAGCAGGGTCAAGCATGCGAATTGTCGGCGAAAAGTCTCCATTACGTTGTCTCTCTATTGCTGCGGCTACACTTGCATGCATCAAGTTCACTCCGAAGGTCTGTCGATTGTTTGCGTCTTGAAGGATGACCTGTAATGGTGTGAACAACGATTAAGAAATTACGCAATTATATAGCGCTACCACTCCCACATTAAGTCAAGGACAACGGCAACATAATGATAGAATTGTAAAACTTTTATAGCCAACTTTATATACCCGTCTTTGGCGTTTGGACGAGTATACATTTACATAGTTTTGTGTGATTTGTTGTGGGAAAAAAATAATAAACAAATTGCAGTTTAATAACACGCTCGACTGGCGGCGGTATGATCGATCTACCTGAAGGTGTTGAAAAGCATGTTAACAGAGTTGTACAGTGTGCGTTGCAATGTATCTTCCTTTTAATTTGCAACAGAAGCACGTTTCGAGTGCAATCAAGTTGCGATCTTGTGGTTTTTGATGAAATGTTTGTTTTATTTTTAGTCTGAGTACTTTCAACTAATTAAAAATGTTAATGTATTGGTTTGAGGTTTCTACTCTCATAAATCTCATAAATGACATTAGTTATTTACCTAACCGATGTTGTCATCGGCCGGTCTCATTGTTTCTTTAGATGCGGACTCACATGTAGTCCTGCAGTTTGGCACGTACTTCTGTTTCTCTCCAGTGTTGTGGATTTAACGACAAAATATCCCCGCGGCAGAATATGACAGACATAATATTAAAATCGCGGCAATTAAGACAGGTTTTAAGAGTTAAGAAAAAGCCCAAGGTAGTGATATCATCAGCATAATGTTGGGAAATTCTACTGAGCAACTTGTATTTGAGTTCTTTTTTCTAGGACATTGTTTGTGGTGGGTAACATCTTGGTAAAAGTGATAATTTTGTAAAAGAAATAATTCTTGTTAACACTTACATAGATGTTAGAACTTAGGTCTCACTCTTATTTTTTAAATTTACTCTCATCCTAAAAGGGGCTACGATCAAAACGTAGTTCCAAAATCTTAAAAATAAATCAGTCTAAAATTGTGATAATGCAAATCAGATTGACAGGAGTATCCAAAGGTCATAGCCACTAAAACAATTTCATATTTTTTATGATCATTTCGAGTTGCCATAAAAATGACTACAACTTCTAATTCCGACAGCGCCACCATTTCAATGCAAATTTTTCAACAAATTAAGTTCCTATGACGTTCTTAACCAGTTTTCGTCTCCGGCTTCTGTCTTTGTTCTGGTTATTAACATTTTATGGGCTTTTTGTTGTCTAATTACCACAATACTCTTGCCTCCTCAGGTGTGGGAATTCCATTCTCTTTGACCGGTTGCAAGTGAAAGCACTCGCCTTCAAAATGTTTCGAACAAACTTACTTAGTTGAACCGTCCCCGGCTTTGCCGTTGGCGAATTCGTATGCATAGAGAAAAAATTTAAAAAAAAATCTCATATAAATAATCTATGACCGATACCGCAAATATTTATTCTCCAACAAACTCAACACTGCTGGCTCATTACTGAAACAAACAAATCAGGTATTTTTTCGCAAGCTAGCTGCAGTAGTTTTTATTTTTATACCACCGAAAAGAGTCATTAAAAAATTCAAGCTACTTGCTATTCATCGCCTAAACAAAAACCGTGTTGATTGCGCGTATGTAAAAATGAATAAAATTAAAAAAAAAATCCTAAAACCACAAACAAGACGACTGAACTGCATTTAATTTCGTTTAACATTAATTTGAGGTTTGTGCTTCATACAAAGAAACAAGTAAACTCGTAAAGAGTCATATCCGCCTCTGGGTATACTTTCAAAGCCTGCCTCCTCTTTTAATTGAATACCGTTTTGTAAAAGCCATAACCAACCGTACTTAAACAAAAACAAAAAAAAAAAAAAAACAAAAAACAACCAAACCAAACCGGCTTGTTATGGTAACGTACGCATACATTTTTTTTTTTGGGTTTTATTATTAATTTGTACTTTTGTTATTGTTGTATGGTATTTGCATAAAACTGTTTAACAGCTGTGAGTAGGTATCTATCTGTGAGAAAACATCTTGAAAAGAGGAACAAAAAAGTAAATATCCGTCTGCGAGCATGCCTTGTCTTAACAATAAGAAAAACAAAATAATAATATAAACATTTATTTAAACATAAATGAATTCCCGGCTGAAAATCGCTTTTTTTGTGAATTTTTACGGAAACTGTGGTCGCATGTCATTTTTGAAAATGATTCATTCAATTAGAATAATAATAATTATGTATTTTTTATTAGGTACATATATTTAAATATTTTTTTTGTTGATTAATCTAAACGACTGGTAATTATAATGTTAGCAGCGGATTTATTTTGTAATTGTGGTCAATTTTAGAACTGATTAAAGACTTTGTTTTGGGATTTTTCGAAAGCAATGTACGTGATTTTCCATTAATTTCTTTATACAGAGAAATTTATTTATAATTTAAGTGGCAATAAATGTTGGCTAGTTTATAGTGTTACCCAATGAATAGTTATTGGAAAACCGTTATAGAAAGAATTTTTTTAATTTATTCCAGACATCGACCGGCCACAGTTAAGCAAACCAAGAAAGGCGGTTTGTTTTTGTTAAACCCGAAATAACTTTAAATTAAGAGATAAAATAATTCAAAAAATTAACATTTGAACGAAATTCTTTGCATTAATACTCGAATTTAAAACTTATTTCCTTCTTACGGTATTGGTTGCTGTATGCGACTTGCTTTAAATAAACGAAATTATAGCCATTCTGAATACTGGGCTCTGGGGAATTTCCTGCACTGACAAAAGGTTGAGTCACGAATGAACCGAATAATTTGACTTAGAAGGCGTCAAAAGGTACACTGCTTTTGGGATGTGATGCGATGAGTGGGGCCGCTGCTGTAAGGGTAGCTAAAACTCATCACTGAACAGAATTTGATTATAAAACAATGGAGAATTGTGCCCAAGATCCGTGCTTATAAATTGCCACTTATTGGACCACTTGCTACGACTGACGACGAATCAGTAAATTGTGGATCTTCTGGCACACTTTCGTTTACTGTGGCGATGAATTGATCAGACAGACGATTATGTTTGACCTACAAATCTCGAAGTCGTTTTTAAAGTTCAAGACTTGACGACTTACATAATGTATGTTTAGAGTAAATTTGGATAATTTTATAGCGTTATTCAGATGGACAGAATAATAGCTCGCTTTGACGGTTATTGTAAATTTTATAGAATCAAATTTATTCCCCATAACTAATCTGGAACAACCCCGACAATGCCATCATCATCGTAACATCAACCTTTACCGATGGCTCTACAACAGAGGAAGGCACCGGAGCAGGCATCTTTTTGGAAGAACTTTGCACAAACCAGTATTACCTCCTAGACGGCTATTGCAGCGTCTTTCAATCAGAGATATATGCTATTAAGAAAGCAGCACAAATTGTCCTAGCAAGGATATTACCCGCAACGGAAATCACCAGTTGCATGGACAGCCAAGCTGCACTTAAAGCACTAGACTGGACTCCACTTCCCCGAATTCAAAATGCGTAGAGGAGTGCCTCACGGCACTTAGAGCGATAAAACACCACAGAGTCTTACTCTGCTGGGTACCCGGACATGTGGGAATAAAAAGGAATGAAACAGCAGATGTACTGGCCAGGAAAGGCGCTAATATATGTAGATATAACACTAGTTGACAGACAGGTCTTACCAGCTTTCAACACAGCTAAAAATCAAATAGACTTCATTACCACCAATTTAGCTGAGGATCGATGGCACAACAGTAGCGATTGTGCCATAACTCGCAACCTGTGGCGGCCCGCAGTCGAACAGAGAAAAAACAATCTGCCTACTTTCTATGAGAAGAAGCTAAATCCTTATACTCGTCGGTGTTATAACCGGACACTGTATAATAGGAAACATGGCCAGAAGATATGGCATCCTTAAGGTGGGTGTCCACTTGAGAGCACTTTCGCTAGCAAATTCTCGAGAGTTACTCTCAAGTAGCTTTCCATTTGAGAGTGAAATTTTTGAGATTTACTATCGAGAGTTGTTTGCGAGATATCTGAGAGTAAATTTGCGGATAGTACTCTCACAACCGTGTCCACTTATTATCTTTATAGCTATATTTTTTTTTGTTCCTGTCCCGAAACTCAGGAAGAAATGTGTTCCAAAGAATTTCTTCGGATTCATACATTTCTAATAATATTTTTAATTTTTCGATATTCCAAACTTATGCCATAATATTTATTTATTTATTATTTCCAGAAATTCAAATTTAAAATCAAGTTATCAAATTCAAAATTATATACATTTTTTGACAATTTATTTGTAGGCATACATAATCCATTTACTCGCAGCTAGCTGCTCTCAGAATACGAACTCTGTTTGAATAGTGCGAGTTGCTCTCCGAGAGTAGCAAAATGTATGTCCACTTACAAACAACTCTCAAGAAGTCGGAAAGTTGAGAGCAGCAAACCAACTCTCTGCGAGTTACTCTCGTGACCGTGTCCACTTACGAAACTGCTCTCGAGAGTGGCCTGAGAGCTACTCGCAATAGTTTTACTCTCAAGTGGACACGCACCTTTACAAATGACTTCTGTAGAAGTTGCATGGATGAGAATGAAGTAGAATCTATAGCACACCTTCTATGCCACTGCCCTGCTCTTCAAAAAATGCGCCTATCTTGTATGGGAGCAGGGTTCTTTGACTGCCTGGATGAGGATGACCTGGCTAAGATACCGCTAACAGACCTAAAGAGATTTATTACAAGATTTTGTTAAATGCATGTTTCTAAATGCACAACTTTGTTATTCATAATGTACCTTTACGGCCTCCGAGTGAAATTCAACCCCCACAACCTATCTTGCCAACCTCATGCTAAATCCAATCAAACCTAAATCGGAAAAGCTAAATAAATCATTTTAAAAAATTCGCACCTAATTGATTTTGACAAACCAACAAACATCACAATATTAATTTTATCAAACCATCGAGGTGCATAATTTTGCGATTGGCCTCATTAAAAACGCATAAAACATGAATTTTATTATATGCTAAACAAATGTACGCCTGGTGGAAAATACATCCAAATGCAATTTAATCGAATTGTGATCAATAACGTGCTTGATAATTTATAAATGCCATCACCGTGCTGATAGTTTTTTTTTTTCTGATTAATTCCATAAACGATTCAATATGGGGCGACGGGGCGTATGCGTAACTTTTTTTTTATTTTTACTTTTGTCATGAAATTCCGTTGAGCGTCATCTCTCCTACGGGAAATACTGTGTGCCAAACCTTTTGTGGATGGTGTTGGGATTACAAATTGTGAATATGTGATTATTGAACTGCAAGATTCGATATGAATATTACGAGTATTTTATTTTATCAATGCATATGGTGTTTCAACTTGAATCTATTCATTTTTAATGAACCGGGCGATGTGATGATGCCAGCTCGAGTGGGAGCTTAGTGTTTGTAGTGATGGCATATTGAAGCTCGTAGGTAATTCTATAATAATGAACTTGTAGTGTGAATGTTGGTTGTAGGTAATGTAGCCTGTGTGTACACAATATTACATGGTTAGCAACATAATACTTGATATGCATATTCACTACCTATACCTACAGTGGTGACAAAATAAACTTGTTCCCTATATAAAGTGTTAAGCATCTAGATAGAACATATGCAAAAGTTGGCGGATTTTTTAGGAAAGTTGCGGTGGGTATCTATGAAGTTTCAGTTAATGTTAAGATAGGGTCCGAGCTTGTTACTCAGTAGGCCTTCGCATCATAATTTATGTCTATGATTGATATCCTTTGATTACAAGATATGTGTATATGTGTGCAAAAAATTGGCTTTTAAGGCAGAACAAAAAATAAACATTGATTGGTTAAACATTTGCTTCTTAGAAAATAACAAAATGCAGTACAACTTCATAATTGGGATCTCCGTAATCGGGACAGCTCCCAATCGGGACAACATATTTGCCTACAAACCCTAAGAGTTTGCACACAATATACCCTCTGTAATCGGAACACTCGAATCGGGACACCTCCCAATTGGGACACTTGATTTAACTTTCCTATAACCCCCATAATTGACCCCAACCTCCGAATTACTTACTTACTTAGTTGGCGCTACAGCTCGAGGTGAACCTGGGCCTGCTTCTCGCAACCATTTGTGTGTGCGTGTTATATTTTTGCACGAATGGAAGGGACCTACAGTTTTTTGCCGACTCCGAACGGCGAGTTGAGAAGCTCAATCGTGACAAATGATACTCTTTGATGCTTGTCAGACATTCGAAAGAGGTGGGCACTGTGAAAAACTTTTAGGTGTTTGCGGCGGGATTCGAACCCAAGACCGCTTGCACAGTAGTCCGACGCACTAACCACTTGCGCTACGGTGCCCACCTCCGAATTAGGACATTTTATTAAAAAAGTCAACAAATGTGATTTCTCTAGGTGGGACAATTCGAGTTGAACCTCTCAATTGGGACACTAGACTCGAAAAAAAAAAAACAATTGTGACTTCTCTAATCGGAACAGTTATGAATTACAAGTAAGTTTAAGGTTCGCAGCTAAATCAATTAAAATTAAAGGGAAAGAATCTTTGCATTTCTTTCAAACTTCTCTAATTGGGACACCGAGGGGACCAAATTTTTTTGTCTTTGCATTTCTTACAAACTCGTTGTAAATATTTTCACATCAGCACAATCTAAATGGGACACCGACGGGACCAAATTTGTTTGTTCTTATTCAGAGGTGTCCCATTTAGAGAGTGTTGTGCTGAAAATTTTTACAACGAAAATTCAATAACGGAGTTTGTAAGAAATGCAAAAAAAACAAAATTTGGTCCACTCGGTGTCCCAATTAGAGAGGTTTTACTGTATGCATAACATCTAGAAAATAGTGAAGCCATACGCTTTACCATTTGTTTCTATTTTTTTTTTTATTAAAAGTTAGTAGAATTGATTTTGCTTCTCAAATCAGAATCGTATACCATGAGCTTTCTATCTAATTCCAAATCTGGTTTATCAGACTAATTGCCTTGGACGAAAAAGTGTCCGCCTTAGACGTTATAGATACTGGCGCAAATTTATAGTCAGTCCATGAATAATACCTAGAGCCGACTTTAGTTACAGCCGGAACTAAATATTTATTTGTTATTTATAAACACATTTTTGCCTGAGTATAGGTAGTGTCGACTTTAGAGTGTTATTGTTAAGTGATTTGAACGAACAAACCCAAACGTCAAAATATTGTAATATTAATTTAACAGTCGCTTAAGGCCGACTCTAATTATTTAAAGCCACGTTTGGCTCACTTTAAATTTCGAGTCGGCTATGAGTGTTTAAAGTCGACTATAAGGTGTCTATGAATAGCAACAATTCTATTTTAAGTTATGTAATGTATGTAAATTTGTTTAATGTTGGCTTTATCTGACTATGAATTTGCGTCATTGTCTTTTAAAAGTAAAAAAATATGGAAACATTTCATCTCCAGCGTCCCAACGCCTTTACGAACATCTTACAAACATAAGATATACAAAATTCCAGTTCCACTCCATCGATTACATAATTAATAATCATTCAATAAATTGGATATAAAATTTGTGCTTAATACTTCACAGAATCGGTAGAATGTATGAAGGAAAAAAAGACAACCCCATTGAGACCTTGATACCATGATATTACCTTCTTTGAATAAAACTGTTCAAATATTTGATTTTCGTTTATCAATATTTAATAAATATTTCAACATGGCCAATTTATATACATTCATTTATTATAAGCCAGTAAAACAATTATATTACTTTACTCACAGTAATTAAAAAAAAATCCACGAGTCATCTTGATCACATTATCTTTTTATTTGGAGTAAAGCAGGAAGTTAAAAAAAAATTCGATTTTTATCTTCAAAACGGTCTATGCTTTGAACTTTGTAGGCATGTAACTTCAAGAACATCCATGTATGCGATACAATCAAAAACATTTTACGGTCATCGATAGAGTTATTGGTTCAAAAGAAAAAAAAAAACATTCCACAAAGTAATATTGGCCTCTTTACCCACCGAACACGCATAAGCAGATTTTCTTACATGTTCAAACGACCTTCACAGATAGATTCCAACAAAAAAAAAAAGAACTGATAAAAAAACGTTGCCACAACATGTGGACAGGTTTAACCACAAATCTTGGACATTTACGTCCAAGAACATTCTCCAATGAAATTGCCTAATAATACTGGTTACAAGCACTGACTTGGGTCAATGTACTGTCCTGTTACAACAAAATTCATTAGAAAATGCATACTGACACGTTCATTAAAAAAAAAACTTCATAGATAAGAACAAAGAACACTATACAACCCCGACCTAATATTCCCGGTTGGCTTATCAGATTTATCTCTTCACTATTTTTAGATACTCGTGTTATAAAACAGAAAGCGACGTGATTACCTTTTCGTTGATATACGATGCGTGATTTAAATTAAAACAAACAAAAAAAATAACGAAATTTACGCCAGAAAAGCTACACGATCCTTAAGCACGATCAGCTCCTTTTCTGAGATTATTACACGAACTTGTAAGTCGCGTTCATTACCACGACGCTTAGAGCCACGATCTACACTCGACGCCTATTTAATGCCGACTAACTTATTGTTAGTCAGCTGTTGGTGTAAATATATAAAAAAAAAAAGATACAAGATACCGATTCGGTGCAGTCTCAGCAGGTGAATTGAAATCGAAATCGAATCTCTTTAGACGAACGAAAGACGAGCTTGCGACCATTGTTGAACGTCGTTCGAGTGTCTCTTATGTACATACTAAGACTTGTTGTTGTGTTTTTTTTTTTGTTTGATAAAGAGGGCTGCTATGTCTACGCATGGGAAAAGCTTTTGTTTTCTAGTGGAAAAGTGAAAAAAAAGCTTATTTTAGATTTGTAATCGGGCTTTGGAAAATTGTATGTTCTGGATTGAAGGGGAAAATCTAGTTTTAAGTTTTAGAACTTCCCAGGCCCTACTTTGTAACGCAAAATATTGTAAATGACTAGTTACAATGGGGAGTTCCATTTTGTTTTGGGTTATACCAGGAGAGTGTGATTTCTATCGAGATTCCCCATTTTAAAGATGCCTTACTTTGAGATTCGGAAGAACTGGTTTTTTGTTTACTAATATATAGAAATAAGTTCCTCGGGAAACACCTAAACTTAAGTGATATGTGTCATAACAAATTTTAGATTGTTCTCCTTTTTTTTTTATTCTACGTGCACTTAACCATGAATTTTGGTGTACATTTCTAAATTGTCGTTTATGTTCTCTTAATTGAATTGCGTTGTGAAAATTAAAACATTGTTCATCAATTAGCGAGAAAATGCTAAGTGGGTAACAGAACTAACCACTTTTGCTGGTTCCGGACAATATTTAAAATATGTTTTGTGGCAGTTAGTTGTTTGTTAAAATTTGATCAATTTATTTCTACCGAATTTTAAAATGAAACAGATACTCACTATCTTATCTGCCATATTGTATGAACGTGTCGTCAACAACCTGATTGGCCCCTATCAGTGCTGTTTCAGGCCAGGAAAGTCCACAATAGATCAAATTTTAACACTTAGGCAGATCCTGGAAAAAACCCAAGAAGTCCAAATCGATACCCACAACCTGTTCGTCGATTTTAAGGCCGCCTGTGACAGTATCTGGAGGGATGAGCTATATAGAGCCATGTCTAGTTAGGGCATCGTTGCCAAACTCATCCGTCTGTGCAGGATGACGATGGAGAAAGCTTCGAGAGAAAAATCCTTCCATCCAGTTAGATAAGGACCGGGCTAATTGGAAGTGGTTGTTGGTTGAGGCCTTGGTCCACCCCGGAGTGTAGCGCCACCTAAGTAAGTAAGTAGTATAGGCTCAATATGGTCAGTTAGCGGGTTGCTAGGTCCCCAACTATTCGATTTTATCTTAGGGAACGGGTTTCGCCAATTTGTCTGTCTATTCATTGTAAAGTAACTTTGCTCCCTTACTATCGTAGAGGTATTCGAGCTTGCTTTATTTTCTGTTAAGGTTTATCTGAACGCTTTTTTTTTGTAGATTGCTGCCAATCTAGATCAGCTGTTCTCCAGATCCTTGCACATGTCCAGCCTTTTTTGTTTCCCAGTTTAGTCATGTAGTTCTCGCTAACGCTGTATATTTTAACTATAGCTGTTCATTATGCCCTTCTTACTTAATCTTAGGCTTGAATTTTTGACTTCTTTTTCAAATATTTCCACCGAAAGATTTAATGTTCGGGGATTGCAGTGAGGTGAAATATTAAATTATAAACTATTAGAACCGTCTCCCCTTCTAACCCATCCTAGAGACGATGGCATTAGGAAATTCAGCTGGAAGAAAACCTTTCACATCAAACTCAGCAACAGGAAAGGCTGGAGCAACGAATCTAGAATCTATACGCTGAGTCCGCACACCATTAAACGATACACGGATGGTTCAAGAACTGAGGAAGGAAAGAGAGTGGGAGTGTTTGGGCCCGGAACTAAACTTTTCGAACCCAGCATCTTTCAAGCTGAAATCTGTGTTATTGACAGATCAGACAATCTTGACAAACGCTACAACAGACGCGACATAACAATAGTGTCATATAGCCAAGTAGCTGTCAATGGGGCTCAGGGAAATCGGTCTAGATGAGGTGCTGTGACCTATGTAATTCTCACCTGTGCTAGGTGTGAGCGAAGCTCTCTCTAACCAATTCCAATATGCATAATGAAGAGAAGGATGTTCCTTCATCTAGGACTTGTAGGGAGCATAATAGATCTAAAAGTTGTGGTGCAGCTCATCCTTCAATAATAATAATAATAATAAAAATAATGATAATAGTGATTGGAACCGTCCCACAAGCTCAGGACTTCTCGCTGATAAATCCTTCGCATCGGATTCAGTCTAACGCACATTTTAAATTACAAAGGACTCTGCTGAGAAAAAAAAATACACGTGCTATAATAAACCTGTAAACATTTCCAGTCTAATGGGTTCTCCGAGACCGTTTTATTAAAAAAGCAAGTCATTAAAAATTCCACTTTTACTCAGGATCTATTTCCATTCAACTTTACGTACGTTACACGTATCCAGACAGTCATGTTTTAGCTTCTTTATTATTAATAAATCATTCCACAAGCACATATCTAAGCAGAGTTACAAGCATAATTTATAAAAGTCTTCATATTTACGACGGATTTGTACTTCCTTAAGCCTCAGGCCATCATATTATTCACTGTCAAGCTCTGTTTACCATCACGATGACTGTTAATATTATTTTTTTTTATACAAAACAGTAAAAAATCCGGTCGTGTGTACACACATATATTTCAAGGAGAATACAAAATTACCTTGCAGAATTAATTTGGTTGTCTTGTTATCCACTTGAAGCTCTTTGATCCCGTTTTTCGTGATAAACACACTTTTCCTTTATCCATTTCATATGCCATGCAGTGTCATGACGTAACCTTGAAATAAAGCATACTTAGTTAATCCCTGCAAGTCCTTTCTCTACATAGACACTTTAAATAAATTCCTATTTCCCGCATAAGATTATTGCAAATTTATTCATCGGAATGCTCTCAGCATACGGGTTTTGTGTCCCGCTCTTATGAACCCGGAACCAAACATATGTCAACTGTAAATGTCTGTCCCTTTGGAAACTAGTGTCTCGGTTATTCTTGTTTTTTTTTTTTTTTTTTTTGGTTCTTATGCTTTCAAGTGTAAGCGAGCGTTTTTATGCCATTTTAGGTCGACGACGCATTTGGGGTAGAAAGGTGTAAGATGGGGGTGGGCGAGTCCTGGTGAACCAAGAGACACACAATCTTTGAACAAAAGTGTAGGTACTTCGAAGATGTCTCCGACAAAATGGGATTTTATTCTAGAATTCAACTTATTTTTTATTTACTCTTTACGTTTTTTTTTCTGACTAAAGAGTAAATGGGACACGTAAATTGTAAGAATAAAAAAAGCGATGTCGTCACACGTACTTGATTCTGGGAAAAGTGTATCATGGGGAAAAAAGGATAAGATGAAATAAGGGCACGGTGTGAATGTGATTTTCAGTCGATTGGGGGTACGAGTATTTATAACAAACGCACACACACGTGATATGGCAGGATAGCTAGACTTATTAAAATTAAATCAATAACTTTTCTACCAACCAGTGCAAAGGGGGAGAAAAAGGATTTTTCTTTAGAAAAATATGCAATTTAAGATCAGAATCACGTTTGGTTTAAAATCGAAATAGGGTGGCTATTTAGAAATTAAATAAAGGTGAATAGGCTTCACATATGTTTTCATACCTCCTTTACCCATAGAAACGATTGAATTTTCATTCCGAAAACAGCGTCATGACGTGTTAAGTATTCTTGCGTCTGCTGCTTGGGCGATTAGGTTTTCGAGATCACGTTTTCATAGATATAAATAAAATAAACTTACTGTTTTTTTTTTTTTTTTGAAATTGCTCAAATGTCCATTATTTCCGTTGTTGTCATGTTGTCATCACTCATGTGCTCCTGAACAGTTATAAAATGTTGTAATAAATAACCTTCGTCAACGGTCACACAACGTGCCATGAATACTGTCATCGAATACACAGAACTGCAAGCGTGCTTGAATAAAAAATAAATTAATTCAGTTTAAGTGAAATTAAATTTAGATTTTTTCCCACATGCAGATCCGGATTCATTCATGACTTGTTTTCGACTATGAAATAGATGAATATTCTAATTGATTTAAGAAGGCAAAAAAAAAAAACCGGATGCATACTTGTATTGCAGTAGTGCCCTTATTAAGCGCTATTGGCCGCATAAATGGCAAGACAATTAACGATGTTTTAAGTGCAAAAAATACCCACTCTCTGTAGTTGGTCGAAATACTGGTTTAGAAAGCGATTTCGAGTATTTCGGTCGTTTTTCCAAGAATTGAACAGAACATTCCATCCAGTGATGTGTTGTTTTCTTTTTATGGGCTTAAACAATTTCTCAGATTTCAGAACACACCCTCTGGGAGTCATCGGGTCAATTTACCTGTTTTAGAAGCAGTTGTTCGATAGCCAGTTTCATGGCTTCGACTGTATATTTACCTTGCGTTATCGTTCCAGCAAAACTGTAATTTCAGGCTCGTTACTATCACTCGGAAACAATTACTAAGGTACAAGGGATAATTGCCAGCTTAAATCAGGGCACAAAATGAAAACAGGACAAAAACACAAATCACACAAAAAAAAACAAGCAGAAGTGTTATAAAAAAAAAAAACAACAAATAACATTACAGCATTTCGAGTGAACGTGGATTGAAATCGAATTTGGAATTTGAAATGGATATCAATGTTCTTTCGAGTGAATTCGAATTTTTGAAATCCACTTCGAATTCATTTGTTTGAAATGTCAAAATCAGCTGTACAATCATTTCAAAATTATTTGTGATTTTCAGTTTCTTAACTTTGTTTTGTGAAAGTGAACAAAACAATTATTTTATTAAAAATGCATTCTATTTTGTTTTATATGATTGGCGAAACAGTGGAAAAGGATTTTGATTTTGGCATTGGTAGATCCACAGTCAGCAAAGTTCTTGGCGAGATGTAAAACATTTTGCAATACAAGTTGTGGTCGAAGTGGACTGAACTGGAAAATACGCAGATGAAAGAAGAAAATATGTTCTTTTTCTGGAAAATAAGGGATTCCGGGGATAATAGATTCCTTGGGTGGTAATAGCATTCACATTCACGCTTTAAAAAATATAATTAGTTAGTAAAAATTGTTAACTACAATTTCTTATCGTTTTATATACAGTCGTTGGAAGACCTTCACACTTGAACCGTTGTGCGAACTTCCTCCACAAATTCTTAGTCCCTTTTAACAATATGCTTTACAAAATCTTGATTTTCATCCAGTGAATACTCTCTTGCCTCTAATTTTTGTGTTTTATCCTATTAAACAAATCAATTTTTTTAGTACACTAATAAAAAGTTTTTTTTTTACTCACAGTTTTCAAAATGATTCAGATCGTCAAATTAATTAATTAATAAATCATTTTACAACGGCATGTGAATTCAATTCAACTCAAGAGTTTCAAGTGAATTCAATTCACTAAAAACAGGATTTGGAATGCAGAACACGATTTTGCAGTTGTCATTTCGAGTGGAATATAGAGCACCAAAATATTCACTTTCAAACATACAATCCACAGTTCATAATTTTGTTCGGAATACAGAACATCTAATTCCACTTTTGGTGGTTGAATGCACTAAAAGTGAACACTACAGAACAGGGTGCACTATTGAATTTTTTCGCTGTTCACTCCTTCGCAGGCCAAAAGGAAGTAAGGAGAAAAAATAAAAGCAGCGCCGACAAGTAAATCTCCGCCTGTATCCACAGATGTTCTTCCCCTTCGGGACCCGTGCTTTCTTACGCTGAACACGTATGCTACTCGCATTACAGTCGTAGCCGTCGACGGTCTCGCGCGTGTACAGCAGTTTTAAGGTTTTCAATAAAATCAAGACACCCGTATTGTTTGAGTTTAAAATTGATTTTCATCAGAACTTTTATTTTCATTCATTTTTAGATAAGGTAGGTACATACGTCATTATTTTTTTTTTTTCTTAAGTTCAAAGAAAGAAAAACTTAAAAAATCTTTTTGGTAAATATATTATACTATTAACATTAGATTACATCCATTTTAACAATCAAGTTTTATTCTTATAATACAAATACACAATAATTTCTTGTTTTTTTTTTCTTTTTAAAAAATAATTCTCTATTTTTTATTTTTTACTCAATTGGACCAAAAAGATATCGGTTATCTAAAAATTTTTATTTTTTCACATATTGGATTTTTTTATTTTCTAGTTTTGTTAATAAAATTTAAATATTAAATTTTCCATCTCTTGATCCATCCTTTAAAATTGTGTACAAATTTCTCTTTTTCTAAAATACAATTTTTTTTTTGATTTTCCATCCAAGGATAAAAATAGATGTCTTGTGAGAGAGTGTGGTGGTTCTAAATAACCATTTCCCACAATCAATCATTCGGTGAACTGTCAGTGTGTTCTTGCAGGTCACCGCATTCATTCTCCTTGCGTAGAGTAACCTTTGGCTGGTGGTCAACAGGATTGATTTTTTCCGGTGTCGCTGAGTTGACAGCGATAGTGATGTTACAACCGACACTTGTCGGTCGTGTATTAAGGTTCGGTGTTCGCGTTAACAAAGAGGAATAACTAATAGCCGAACTGCCGCCGATTGTGATACTACCGCAGGAAGCACCTAAACCTCCACCGAATGGTGGTAGCCGCTCCATAGAGGTTGGTGCATTTAGATGTGACTTATTGTTGCTACTGTTGTGATGTTGTATGCATTCGCTGCGATGGTCAGCTGCCATTTGCTGTGGTGACAACTGCAAGGGATGCTCTTTACGTTCTGCAGGAAAGATACAAACCAGTGAGCAAAGGATACTATAGGTTTAGGTTTCAATTTTAATGAAACTCATTTGAAATGCAATTACGAAAAGGAAATAGAATATATCAGGAAAAATTATTATATATTAAAAACATTCGAAATATTATGGTAACTGTCATTTCATCGTCCAAATGTTTTAATTGTGTTTATACAAGGTAGGCCATTTAAAGTGGAAGCATCTGGCAACACTATAACTTTTGACAGCGCTGTAAGATCGACTAATTACATACCGCGTAGGTAGCGCCAGCCGAAAGAAATTTATACCATGAAACAGTACTACACTCCGAAAGAAAGCGCTGAAATAACTTCTCAATCCTGATAATACTCTAAGCTGTTTATACGCAAAATGTATGAGCTCCGGTAGCCTAGTAATTCCAGCCACGCACCCAGATAACGAAGCCGTACGAGCCAGTATTAAGGAGACTCCAACGACATCGAGCTATCGCCGTTCTTGTCCGTTATAATTCATGAATAACGGATTTTGTGATGCCCATTGTTCTTTAAAATGGCATGGTTGGCTACTGGTTTCAACAAGGCGGCGCAAAATGCAGCTAAACAAATATTCAATTTATTGCGACCATTGTTCCCAGGGCGACTAATATCGACAAAATGGCGATTTTGACTGGCCACCCAGATAACCCGATCTTACGCCACCAGACTTTCATTTGTGGGACTATTTAAAGCCCAAGATATAAGCCAAGTCCAAGGGGTTATTTGAAGCCAAGAACTTTAGGCAACAAACGACGTGAAACCGTCGCCATATCGGCCGAATCACTACCGAAAACGATGGAAAACTCCGAAAAAGAACACATTTGGCCATCAAGGCTAAAGGTGGCCATTTGCGCGATATCATTTTCAATAAGTAGCTAAAATAATTCCCCTGGAACTAAAATAAATGATTATTCAAATGAACAACAAAAATTGTTATTTTTTTTTTCAGAAACAAATGCTTCCACTTTAAATGGCCTACCCTGTACCTAAGACGATAACGATGCATAGTTTTAAAACTTGCCCGAGTGTCAGTTGCTATCAAAAATAACAAGGACTTAAAAAAGGACAACACCGTCGCACAGTCACTTTCCGTAATCTACCCTCATCCACTAGAAAGTTAAGTTTATTTTTAAATTGGAAAATACATCTTACCCAAGGGTGCTAGCAGCTTCGGTTGCAGAGGTAACATAAAGTCGTGTCCGGTTGTTGCTGCCCTGGGTTGAAGGCTCTGCACTGGTGGCACACTCAAGTAGTCAGCTGTGAAAATAAAAATAAACAACCAAAACGGAAAATTCCCCACCAGGGATGGAATATAAAGAGAGAGAGAGAGAGAGAAAGTGGTGTCATGGAAAACACCACGAAAATCAGTTTCAATTAAAGATGTTGACTTTCTTTGATCTAGACTATGTATGGTTTTATTTTTGAAAGTTTGTATCTTCGTGTGGTAAGGTGGTAAATGTAATGGAGGGGGATGCAGTGTAAAAGGTTTTTGCTTTTAAAAAATAGCATCTGAAGGAAGAATGTTTTTTTTAAGAAATTTCGAATAAATTAATCACAAAAACCACACTGCATTGCGAATGTAGTAGAGTGGGGTGGGAACGAGTATGCTTCATGCTATTTTCCATATTCACCGATATAGGGATGATTAAACTACGTGTGTTTTAATATATTTTATTTCACGACTTTGCATTTCTGCATTTTAGTGCAAAAGATGTTGGGAGTAAATTTATTTATTCGATAAGGGGGAAGAACATTAAGAGATTGATTTACAAACGGATTTAAGTGATAAACAGATGATGAATGTACAAATGTAAATGCAAATTTTAAAAGCAATATGCAATCATATTTGCATGCAGGTGAATAAAATATTTGTTTACAAAAAATAGGTAAATGAAAAATTTAAAAAAACCTACGCAGTTGTAAAGTGGAATTGTAATTGGGAAAGTAACCAGTCTTGGAAGCTAATAAATAAATTAATAATTTTTTTTATGTATTTAAAAATGAAATATGGATAATATAAAACATTCCAGAATAAAACAACCGGGGCTATAAATATGTACAGTGTTCATATTCAACGATATGAAATTGCATCAGAGACCCTTGAAGAGCGAGCATATTTATCGCGATGAACTCATTGAGTTGATTAAATACGTGTAAGTACTTTGTCCACTTAAAAAAAAATTATTACAAAATATTAACAATACCGAGTGGCCCACTTTGACAACTGCATTTCAGGTGAATTCTTTCGAATTTGTATACGAGTACATCTTCACAAAAGACACACGGCTTTTCACATCTGTCAATTGGAAACTTCTGACAGATGATGTAATTTAAAAAAAAATAGGGCTACTTTACATAAGTTAGCTTTTTTAAATCCACCCTGTAAATGATGTAAAGCAGCTGGAGATGATTTGGTAGAGAGCACTCACCAACTCAGCTCTAAGATCTGGTCAGATGAAAGTATGCCAGATGAATGGAGTTTCAGCATCGTTTACCTGATCCACAAGAAAGGAGAGCCTCACAACTGCTCCAATTACAGAGGCATCGGTCTCCTCAACATTGCCTATAAGATCCTATCTGCTATATTGTGTGAACGCCTGAAAACGTTCATCAACAACCTGATTGGCCCCTATTAGTGCGGTTTCAGGCCAGGAAAGTCTACCATAGACCAAAATTTCACACTTATGCAGATCTTGGAAAAAACCCAAGAACTCAAAATCGATTCTCACCACCTGTTCATCGATTTTAGGTATCTGGAGAGATGAGCTGTATAGAGCCATGTCTAGTTTCGACATCCCTGCCAAACTCATCCGTCTGTGCATGCTCCATGCCCCTTCCCGATCGACTAAGGAGACTCCATATAAGACCTTTATCATCCCTGTCTTGCTATATGGAGCTGAAGCATGGACTTTATCGAAGGCGGATGAAGATATCGTTGGTAGTTTCCAGAGAAATATACTCCGTAAGAAGGAGAAGGAGAAGATTCAACCACGAACTATACGAGCTGTACAGCGACATCGAGCTGGTCAAAAAATTGATAATTGGGTATTTAAGATGGCTGGGACGTGTAGAACGAATGGACATCAATGATCCGGCCCGCAGAGTATTCGACTCCAGCCCGGATGGTCAGCGCAGCAGAGGACGATCTCGCCTAAGATGGCATGCACAATTGAAAGAGGATCTCAACTAAGTGAGAAGGAGTGCGCAACTTGAGGCAGTTAGCTAAGGACCGGTCTAACTGGAAAGGGTTGCTGGTTGAGGCCTTGGCCCGCCCCGGACTGTAGCTAGTAGTAACCTAAGTAAGTAAATGATGTATGTTGGAATCTAGTGAGCTACTTTCATGAGTTAATTCGTTAAAACTCTCACTAGCAGTAACGCCATGATTCCGTTAAATGCGTTGTGAAGCGTTAACAAATTCAAAATCAAGAAGTGTATTTTATTGACTAGACTAGATGACTAGACCTATGTTTCAAGATTGTTACGTTTGTATGGCAAAATAATGATGAAGCATATCTTCTGATTGAGTACTTTATGGGTAAGGTATTTTTTCTACGCAGGTTTACATGAAGTGGTTTCTCCAATAAGAAGTTTCATTTTGATTTATCAAGCAATTTTTTGATGAAATGAAATAACTTCAACGACTTATGCTGCAAATCCAGGCTGTTTTGATAAAACTTTCCAACACAATTGGGCACATTTGCGGCTCTATTTCATCGATATAATGGTATGGTAATTGTCTTTGAGTGTTACAATCGACTGGGGAGTATTGGCATTAACCTTCTCTTTCACATGATCCCAAAAACTTAAGTCGCACGTCGTTACATCGCACAATCTCGGCTGCCAATTTTGCTCATAAATGAATCGGTCAGGAAACTTTTATCGCAAAAGAGCAATGTTTTCGCCACTCATTTGGCACGTAGCGCCATATTGTTGAATGTAAACATCCATACCTTCAGGTTTCGGCCATAAAAGTTCAATCAATTCAGATACAGCGTCTACAGGCGCACTCACTTCATTTTCGAAGAAATAAGGCAACAAGCACTAACACGTTGTGGATAGATGAGATTCTCGATAATCAGTCTTGGATTTTCCGAATCCCAAATATGGTAATTCTGCTTATTGACGAAGCCTTGAATAAAGAAACCGGGCGAGAAGGTGCTCCATTTTTAACTTTTCGAACTGTTTCGTTGTAAATTTTAAGAGTTTGTTGAAGCAGAATTTTTTATAAATATCGTAGGTTGTGCTTGTCATTTGTTAAAAAATGACAGAAAAACATTTTTAGACATTTTGTTTGTCAAAAAAAATTGGGAAAAATATTTCTCTCTTCCATGGCCCGAACTCGGATTCGCCTCTTTGATTTCAGAAACACAAAACATCTCTATTCAGCCCACATACCCGAAACCAATTCGGTTTCGACAAATTGCTGTTAATGTCTTAGCAATCGTGGGTACTCCTTCCCCGCAGGTATCCTTTCGTTTTCCACGCAGCTCCTTCTCCTCTCGATTCGCTTCTTAAGATTCATGTATTCGCCATTTAATTGCCTCAAAACAAATTCCATTGTCAATAAAGTACAACAAAAAACACTTCCCTGCTCTACACCACAGCCGAGCTGTAAACAGCAAGCAAACCATCTGGAAAATTCATTATCATGCATAAAGACTTGACGGTTTGGAGGAGTTGGGAGTAGCGTCTTCCACTTTGACTACCAAATCAATTCGGGCAACCGAGAGGAAGAATATTATTTACATAATTTCAGGATTCACTTTCTTTCTGTGTTTGTTTTTTTTTTGTTTTTACTTTCGTTCATTTTAAAGAGGGAGTCTGACACCGAGAGGGCGCGAGGAGGAGCCCCTAAGGGGTGCATGAAAAAAACGGCTTTCATGAATAATGAACCGAAATGAAGTAAAAGAAAATAATTCCCGATGCTCGTCTTCTGCTCTTTGCCAAAACCGGGGGACATGGGAAAAAGCCGCCCCGAAGGGATTTCCATGCCCACACAGATACACACATGAGTGAGATAAAAGCAAAACAAAAAATTAAAATAAATAAACCAATGTTCTTGCTTTTCTATAAAAAGTAAAGTTTTTTTTTTTGGTGGTGGTAATTCCAGCAAGGGGCGGTTAGTTTCGAGGGTTGGTGATGATTTGCGGTAGGATTGGTGTGATGAATAGTGAATTGTGATAGTGGCGGGTTGAGGGGTGGGGATTTAAAAAAAAAAAACTTACAGTGCGGCGGTATTCCTGTTGGTGATTTTAGAACAGCGGCTAGAGGCACTGTAGGCCCTTGAATACTTAATCCTATAACATTAACTCCATTCACAGTGCCTAGGCACGAGCGCGCGTGGGATTATTAATTTTTTTTTGTTTGAATTGTTTTTTTTTTAAATAGCGTGGGTTCGTGTTTGATTTGTAAAAATCAACGAAAAAGACGAGACAGGTTTGGCATTCACATTGACAAAAGAATACACAGAAATTTGATATATATATATATTGAGATGTAATATCTTCCTAAGGCTAGCTATTCATATATGTTGTGTGTTTTCTTGGAGTTCTGTGGGGTAGATGGGACAAGCTTTACCTATTTTTGCACTCCCGAATGGGTCCTTGAACATAGGAGGCTGTGTGGCCACCGTCGACGGTTGATGGGCATGATGCTGTTGTTTGATTGCATTTGTTCGACGTGGTGGTGGTCCTTGATCGCGTTTACGACGTGGCTGTTCGACGGGTAGGACACGGCGACGTTTTTTCGGTAGCTTTGAACGGGCCTAACCAGAGAGAGGTGTAATTTCTGCTATTCAAATAGGGGATCTGCCTTTATACATACCTGAGTGTGTGAATAGAACATGGAAAAGTTGCTAACAATAACAGGTACTGGTAGTGCTATCGTCAATACACCAGCTAAAGCGCATAGAGCACCTACAAACATTCCAGGGTAGGTTTTGGGGGCCACATCTCCATAGCCCACGGTTGTCATCGTGACGATGGCCCACCAGAGTCCTAGGGGAATGCTTTTAAACTGGTTTTCTGGGTTGTCCTTTTGAATGAAAAATTAAGACAAAATAAAATTGAAGGTACATATTTGAATTAAAATTTACCTGCAACTTCTCCGCATAGTAAGCTAAACTAGCGAAGAAGACAATACCGAGCACCAAGAAGAACACAAGCAACGTCAATTCCTTTGCCGACGCTTTGAAAGTGTGTATCAGTATCCTCAATCCTGGCGAGTGTCTAGTCAGCTTGAAAAGTCGCATAATCCTCACTATTGAGAACGCCTCTAGCAGGCCAGTATGCTCGCCCATTCTCTGCATAACGTCCGTATAGAAACTTAGCGTAGCCGTAAAGTCGATTATATTAACCGGTGACTTCACAAACTGCCAGATATTCGGTGAAACCTTACAAATAGATTTATTAATTTCCATGGGACAAGTCGGTACTCTATACTTCCACTTACAATTAATCTTATGATAACCTCAATGAAAAACCAGACGTTACACACCAATTCCACGTAGAAGAATGCTCCATGCGGTTGGCCATACGATTCGTGCCACCCGTGATGATGGCGGGTTCCGCCCAGCATTTTCTGTTCGAAAAGCTGGTTCAAATCACTGCCATTGAGAATAGAACGTTTTAGACGCTTTCGATTGGAACTTTTATACGTTAAATTGGACGAGTCGAAAACGGCGCTAAAATTGCCGGCAGTGAGGTTCATTTTTCTAGTATTATTCGCATTTACTTGACTTATGTCGAATGTCACATTGAATGCTGGATGCCCTGACGGCGAGTTGAATGTGGTCGTTAGTGGTATGGATGATGGATCATCGGGAAAATCGACCCGAAACCCCGGATGTGTTTTCAAGCAGAATGATATCACAGAAACGAATATGAAGAATACCGACATGCTAGCTACAATCTGAAATGATATCAAGGTTCGTTGAGTGCTCACATTTTCGGTTACCCAGCTTTATTTATCAACCTTTGCTGCTGTTGAACTTGATGGCTCATCGAACAGAGCCCAAACCTTCGGCTTAATTCGTTGCCAGCAATTCAGTTCGCCATTACTGAGGGCTTCTTCGAAACCGAAAAGTCGTGCTATTTGTTCCTCCGATGGTTTTTCATTTTCAATATCTAATTTATCTAAAATTGCTAAAGTATTCTAAACGCGGGGAAAATTACAAGGATTTACAAGGAACTCCATTTAGCCTATAATCCAACTCACTTGTGTATCTCGATGTATACTATATGTTGACCAACAGCATGGTTCTACCTGATTTGAATCCAGTCCCCAGAATTCCAACTCCTCCTCGAACAATGGTCCACAGACATCTGTTGGGTAGTGTAGCTTCCCAGTCCTGCAATACATATACACAATACACACACATTGTACACAAATAAAGAAAAGCATAAAAACTAATTATTTCCTCCCCACTCCCCGCTCAAAGTTACAAATAATTTAATTTTCATTTTCTTTCTCTTGTAGTCTTGCCATAGTAAAGAGAGAAGATACCCGCCAGCTCATTTGTCCTTTTTTTTTACTGATTTTCCCAGCAATAAATACGAAGGATGAAAGTCTTTACCCCAGTGTGGGACAGTATAAGGCTATTCGCAGAAACCAACCCACCCTCGGTTGATAATGGGTGGGGAGGGGATTGTGGTTTAGGTTGTATATATTTATGTACCTAGACTATGTGGCATTAGTGCATGCAAATTAGAACATGACACCGGTTTTATGTGCATGCAACGGTCACATACAAACAGAATAAGGATAATTATCATTGACAGTATAATTAAGCTGAGGTCAAAGAGCGTAACATTATCTGCTAGAATTGGAATTCGGACAGCGCAGCGTCGCAAATGCTCGTTAAATGTTTTTAATTAAATTTAGAAAATAGCTCTAATGTGCTGATTCAATGGAGTTATTTCAAATTTAACGCATTAAATAACCACTAGATTCTCAGATCCGTAGGTTAGGCGAGTTGAGGAACAATAATTTTATATTTAATGCTGAACTAAAGGGTGTTTATCTTTTTTAGACAGACGTGACGCTGTCATTCTGTTCGCTCTTTTTGACATTCCTTTAAGTATAGGTTAGGTTAGAAAGAACATGTGATTGTACGAGCAATCATTTACACTCGGAGACCCGAAGGTCCATTGTGAATCCCCTCATAGTTTGGAAGTAAATTCTCATTTTTAACCAACTCGTAAACCACTTTGTGCACTTGGTGAATCTTTGAGGATCAGATATCTTTAAATTTCCGCGCTCTGCTATGTGTTCCAAGAATCTATGACCTTAAGTACGAACGCGTCTTTCTTGAAGGGCGCGGCAATAGCAGAGTAGATGTTGGATCAATTCGCTTTCTTACTCATCTCTGCAGCTTCTACATATATCGTTGAACTCAGGTAGCCATTTGCTTGTCATGCTACTTATAGCATATAGTGTCCTGTGAATATTCCGATGATTAAGCGTATTGAGGATTTATCCAGATGAACCATCGTCTTTGTCCTATTAGGATCAAGTTTCAGCCAGAAACAACGAGATGTGACGCAGTTGGTTCGTGTGAGCCACAGACCGTTGGTCTCTTTTTCGGTTATATGGTCGATTATGCTGAACACTCTTTTAATCGGTGGCAGCGTGGAGGTGTCAGCATCACTGTTGCTCATGGCTGATCCAGCTCTAGCTAGTTCGTTTGCTATCTTCTTCCTTTCGATATTGCTATGTCCGGGTACCCAGCATAGCCTAACCTTGTGGTGCCTTATGGCATTTAGTGCGTTGCGACATTTTTGGACTGCCTTTGATTTTATTTTATTTGATCCTTTTGCTTTTAGAGCTGGCTGACTATCCACCTGAATGGCTATCTCTGATGAAGGGAGGTGGTTTTCAATCGTCAGTAATGCCGCATGTGTGTATCTGAGTAGAACCCTGCTCCAGTACCTAAGTTCATGTTTGAGCCATCAGTGAAGAGTGATATTTCCCGGTCTCTGATCACCTTGTTTGACAGCCAGTTTTCCCTACTGAGAAATAGGATTAGTTCGTTCAAGTGAAGTGTGAAGTCTTGGTTAGAATTTCAGGGTTGCATCTCCTCAGTTGCTACATTTCTACGAGTATCGCCGCATGTCCGTACATGGTTTGTTTTGGCAAATCGGATTCCCTTAGTCTGAGAGCTCCCATTGCTGCTACGCCTTATATGAACATGTCAAGGGGAAGGTAATAAAGCATCATATCCAATCCCGCTTGTAGTCTTCTCCTTATTGCTCCTGTCACGCTGAGTGCCGCTAATCTCTGCACTTTGGCGAGCTTGTTTATGTAGCTTTTTACTTTTGTGCAGTCCACCATACAGTGAATCTGTAGCTGATGATGGACCTGATGATCGCAGTGTACATACATCCAGTAATTGATGTAGGGTTACAGTCGCCATCTTTTCCCGGAGGTCCTTTTACAGGCGTAAAAAGCATATACCTAATGCTTTCTTCATTCTCATTAGATTATTTTGTCTTCAGGATAGCTTGAAGTCTAAAATAATTCCTAAGTATTTCGCCTCCTTTGAGAGGTTGATTGTGATTCCTTCGAGTTGTGGCAGGGGAAGGTCTGTGACTTTGTTTCTCTTGGTGAAGAGGACAAGCTCAGTCTTTTGGGGAATTACTTGTTGTATACTTTACATCTATTATAAAAAGTCTGCCAAGGCTAATACACAAAAAAGCATGTTCACAGCTAAATGGCAGAATGTTCACAACCACCCGAAACCAAGGTTTCTTAGAATGAAGAAAAAGCTAAAACATTTGACAGTCCCTTACTTTTCCAAAAGACTGTTAGTATCGTCCTTTCTAAGTTAATTTATTAAATAAAAATCGACAAAGCTGGCATAAATTAGGGTTAAACACACACTCCTACTCGTCGTCGTTAATAAAATTGTCTGTGGTGTTATTATACACGTACTCGTACACATAGGTAATATATTTTTGCCTTACAGCCCATAAATGTCACAAACGGTAATTTAACTTTGGAAACACTTTTTTTTTTGTTTTTCAAAAACTTATTAATATCACTAAAAAGTAAGTGTACCAAAATTTCCATAAAGCGTGTCACTGACGCGTGAACAGCGCCGCTTGTAAAGGTAGAACCATCTCATTTAACAGTGTGCGAGTATATGTTTATACTCCAATAAATAAATTGCACTCAGTTGCCGTCAATATATGTGTGCACACGAAATATGTCAAAAGGACGAACAATTTCCTTTGAAATGGCACTGTTTCCTTTTTTTGTGGTCGTCGCTCGTAAGTGCGAAAAAATGTCCTTAAAAAAATAAAAAAAAAATCTCAGCCAAAGCATACAAACTCGTGTGTATGTTCACAGATTTGTAAGCACAAGCTTAAATATAAAATAAAAAGGAAGTCCTTGATAATTGAAGTAAAAAAAAAAAAAAAAAACACAAAAATGAAACACTAACAGAAAAGAGCAAGCAGGATCCTTAGCTGTTCACTTTCCACCACTGCTCTATTGGGACGGGGGTTTGTATAAAATATACGTCCTTGCCCGCCATTGTCATCGGTTCGCATTCGCACTCATCGTTATGATTATTGATATTTGTATTACACGTCTTATTGTTTGCTTTAAACGTAAATATGTTTCGAAATGTGTACGAGTGAAATGAAATTACTTGGAATGGCTTCTTTTTCCAGCTGTCATATATTTCAGATTTCAGTGCTGTAAGGATTTTCCTGTTTTTTTTTTTTTTCAAAATTCAAAAGCAATCATATTCTGTAACAGTTGTTGGTTGTCTTTTCTTCCATTTTTTTTAGTTGTTTGTTTGCAGGACGACTCTTGAAGGGAAGAACTTTGAATTACACCCAAATGTGTGTATGCGAATGGAGGATGAGAGATTTAAATTATATTCGAGGAAAAATGTTTCACTGAAATTGGTCTCATGTGCAAAATATAGCAGCAATTGGTATTGCAAAATAACTCAATAACCAATCGTTGTTTTGAAGGCGTTTTTAGTGTTCCGTATCCAAAAACGGAACACTAATGGAATCAAATCGGTGTCTGTCCGTCTGTCACAGGCGTTCTTCTCAGACACTATTTGACGTAGACTTTTGAAATTTGGAACAGTTGTAACAATTAGTGGCATAAACACTAACCAGGACCTAGAAAGCTAAATTTCGACTTTGAGGGCTCGTTTCGGGTGGTCAAATGGAAAGTTAAAAAAAAATGCATTTTGAAGTCATCGTGTGGGGTATCAAATAAAAGCTCGTTAGAGCACGAACTCAAAATTGTATGAAATATTTTGTGCGCTACTTTTTTCTTAACGCTTTTTGCAAACAATGTTAAAAATTGCTGTCCCCGTACCTTATCTCCACAAACATCGCTCAGAAAAATCTGAATAAAATCACAAACATTCAGAATAAAATGCAGATTGAACCAAAATTATCAGGGCTGCATTACATTCGACAGTTTTGTTTTATTAATTTTTTTTTTTGTAATTTCACTTTTCAAAGTGTTTACATATCCTGAAGTGACGTAACCCTATCACAATCATATAAAAGCGAGTACGTGAAAAGAAATTTGTATGTGTGAGAGTAAAAACTGAATGGTTCATCCTAGAAATATGCCCCAAAAATCAGCATTGAGCTTATACTTAAACCATCTTCCGAATGTGTGACAAGCATTCAAAGAGTATGATCTTCCCAACTCGCCATTCGGTGCCGGCAAAAAACTGTAGGTCCCTTGCATTCGTGCAAAAAATGTAATACGCACACAGAAATGGTTGCCACGTTTACCCCAAGCTGTAGCGCCACCTAAAGTAAGTATCGAGCAATGTCTCATGTCCATCAGCTTTAATTTAAATTTCCTGTAATTCTGATGGGATGCGATATTTTTTCGTTTGATTCAGGCAGACGGAGTGGAAATTCATATGGCTTCATGCGTCAGGATGGAAAAAGTACGAGTATATCAAACATTAGAAGACCCAAAAGGACCACTAATCCTGTCAATAAGTGGGAAACACCAATACCAATAAAAGCGAGATGATTGGAAAAAAATGTTCATCCATTGTATTCGCAAAGCCATTAGTATCAGTCACTGAAGCATATCAAGATACAAAAAAGATTGGAAAAACATCCCACAGCTTATATGTATTACATTTCCTTTGCATTAGGCCTCTTACTCGTCATGGATTTATATATATTTGCTGGTGTGTGTGTGTGAAAAATCTTTCATCAATCAAGATTCTGTCCGAATGAAGAAGAATCATGACTACATTTACTGTCAACGTGATTTTATCAAATCCAATATTGGCTATAAAAAAGGACTCAACACGATGACAGACAGAGGGTATGTCGTCCTGAAAGTCATTATCGTTCTGAATTAAATTAGAAACCCCTATAATTTCCATGTTAATCCCTTATTTGGCTTTGTCAATGAGAAAACACAACATTAAAATAGCTTAAGGACTTTTCATTACCACCCCCCCATTTGAATCCAGGATTCTGACTAAAGGGATGTGCTCATTCAATCAATTCTAAATAATTAGTTACTACTTGTCGCATCTTAGTTTTAATTAGCTAATAGGAGTTGGCAAGATTTGTCACCAGGGATGCTTTTTTCCTCCCCTTATCTCCAGAAAAACAAAACAAGGATGAGAGACAAGACAAAAAAATAGCAATAAGTAAAAGCAAAAATAGAAAAAATACCCTGCTACAAGGAAATGTTTTACTTACCTGTAGTAGTTAAGGATTTGTGTAAATACTCCCGGATGTCTGTCAAAGAAGTACTCATTAAGCACCGGATCGTAATTGGCCAGAGCCTCCGTTAGCCTGGAGAGTCGGGTGGCAGGAATTTTCTTGAGTGTTGCTTTGTACGTTTCATATCTACAAAAAAAAAAAGAAACAAAAGAAAGAGAAAAATGGAGTGTAAGCAAAAAAACATTTATTACGTCATTGAGGTGCGTAACTAAGTGGTGTGCACCTCTAGCTAAGTGCTTCTTTCAAGGCTCCAACAATAACAAATAGCCGTAATTATGGGTCTTAATTACCAACAAGGCATATTATCCAAACGAATTTTATGATGGAAATAACAAATAAGGCATCACACACATTGACACATGTAATCTTACAAATATGTGCTTCCTGAGAAAAATTAAAGGAGTACGATTGCCTGCCAGCCATCTCTTCGAAGAGATGGAATTATAATCGGGCTTTGTGTTCGTTCGTGACTTTTTTCTTATTTGGTACTTAAGCTGATTTTTCCACACCACCTCCTAGTCAAGGATAATTAATAGGATTTTCTCTTAAGCTTAACAGCGTGTGTACGGCGCAGTGCTGTGATAGCTCATTTTTGACTTGAGAAGGACTATTTAGTACGTGAGTTATGACAGTGTTGGGTTAGGTTATGTTAGCGGGCTGATGATATCCATAGCGTATTGCCACCCGTAGTGTTAGTGTCTGGGTTCGAACCATCCGGAAGCAGATCCGATCGGATAGCTCGTCGATGTCTTCGAAGAAGAATTTGCCGAGGGTTCTATTTTTCAGTTGGCAGAAGTTATGGCAGTGACAGAGAAAATGGGCGTCTTCGTCACCGCATCCCCTGCAAATGTTATCATCATTTTGTCGTAGCTTTTTCATATGATATCTTAACATGTTGTGGCCAATTAGCACTAACAGCGATTTTCTATCTTTTTGTTTTTTCGTTCTCACTTTGTTATATTCTGGCCACAATCTTCTTGATACCTCGCAGGCGGTGAGTGATTCCCACCTGTTATTTGCTTCAATTACTGATCTTTGTTCAATTGTGGCCCGAAGGTTACAGAGTGCACGTTTAACCATCTCATCTGCTTGTTCTCTACCCAGTCTGAGCCCTTTCTGGCCAGTTCTACTGTGGGTTTATTGCCTGATATCCCACTGTGACCAGGGACCCAGCAGAGTTTTACACGCATGCTGAGAACCTTCAGCTCTTTACAATCTTAGATGTTTTTAGCGTAGCAGCTATTGTTTTTATGGCCACCTGGCTATCAATTTAAATAGTGATATCCTGTCGCGATATTGTCATCATTGACACCAATTGGGCGGACTTTGTCACTGCTAGAACCTCAGCTCTGGGAGCCGTATGGAGCTGCTTATTCCTAGTTCCCCCGAAAAGCAACCCAGTCTTATACCTTTGTCCATTTTAGACCCATCGGTGTAGATGGAGTTAGCGTCCTTAGATAACTTGTTTTTCTCCCACTGCTCTCTGCTTGGAAAGGCCCACAAAAAGGGTTTTTCAAGATTCAGGTGTGGGACAATGTAGTCTGAATTAATGTTACCGCAAAGGAAATTGCTAAGTATCTTGGTGTATCCACATGCATTCGACCTCCGGTGCTTGGACTGATTAAGCCTGAGAACGCTCTTTGCTTCTGGTCCAGAGGAAGAAGGTTAGTGTTGTTCTCATCGCGCTGGTTGTTCCAGTGCATGCTATTCTCATTATTGCGTCCAAACGTTTAGTGTGTTCAAGGCTCTCTGCACTACTTCGCTAATTTTTCCGTAACATGTAGCAATGTAGGATATTTCCGTAGCATGTAGCCCCACATCGTCTTTTATGTTGTGACAGTTAATACAGAATCTTTGAAATGCTATTTCAGAAGGCAGATAACAAGAAATAGAAGCTAAAAGACAATGAGTTAAGGAGTCCTTTAGATATTCCGGTAGGTGGTTGGAAAAGTTCGGAAGAATTGATTCCAAATTGCATATTTTCTAGCGGCAATAAGTTTTTGCTGGGATCTGGAATTTGGCCATCACCGTGTACATATCAAGACAATAAATGGTAACAAAACCGGTGAATCATGAAATTCATTCGTCTCTGCCAGGATTCGCCTGAAAATCTTTCGGACTAAGTGTGTTTCAGAAAGGCATCAGCCATTTCGGTGGCTTTCAAATGGAACCTTTTCAATGTATTAGCCACATGCATTCAATGTATATGTATTGTTGAACTGTTTCCATTCGAAACGGCCGGCATTGCTATCACGATATTCTTGATCCATTTCATTTCTCTTTTTTCCTGAATCGTTTAAATAAATTGTCTATTTAAAACTAACACACTCATCCATTTATTCATTTTACTACAGTACAGCGTATGTATGAATTATTCAGGCAGCATAAAGGATTTCTGCCGTATCTATGGTCCTAATTTGGTTAAATCCTCATCGCCTATTGCTTTTTTTTTTGATGATCTATCGCAAAAGAATATTTGACACGTTCAATTGAATTGAATAAACGTCCAGCATCTATGTATGTATGTGAAAAGGGACTCGAAATGTAATTTTTTTTATATTCCCATTGAAATAAGTCGGAAGGTTGTTGTTTTGTGGACGGGGGGGTGAAAAAAGTCCAACTCAGCAGTGATGTGGAATAAATGTCTCACTTAATTTTGGGGAAAATTGAGTGCTTTTGTTTTTGCTTACACCCATTGTGGTTAATTGTGAAAGAGTATAGACACTTCGGCTAAGGATCTGTCTGATTTCGGTAATTTTTTTTTTCATCTCATAGTAAAAACCACACACAGCCACAATCCATTTTCTTGATTACTATCAACAACAGGTACCTACAAGCTACTTTCCGAACTATCAACCATAAAAGAGTCCATTTTGTGCGATTAATTGTCCTTATTGGACAGCGATGGATATTGATGACCGAACTTATGCCATTAACACCCAAAAATATGACCAAACAAATAAACTGTGCTTTGTCTTTCGGATTATGATAAACAGATTATCCGCGGTATGAGTTGGGTTGGTTTCCACTTTCTCCTGATTAATGATGGCAGCATCTTCTTCTCTTCGTCTTCATTCGACGTGACTTTTATGTTTGTTTGTACACGTATACATAAGAGTTAAGTCAATCCATTAGTATTCAGGATATAGAGGACTAAACAAGTGCCAAAATGGCCTTTCTACTGTTACACAATGAGTACCACATTTGTTATGACTATGGTAACCGTCCCTGTACACATTGTTGAGGGATTTTATTTGCCAGGACCATAATTGATTTTTTATTCCCAAAAAAATACATAAATTCCCAATTCTAAAGCTCCTCAAGGGTGAACAAATATATAAATATAGGGCGGCACTCCTTGCCGATATTGACAAAATCCCTCCGCTCGACAGGATACAATATTTGTACAAAGTACTAAGTTTAAGAGAAATCCCATTTTGGCAGTTTTACAAGAGACACATATATGTACATACACTCACATGTGTCCTCGTAATGGGAAAACTTGTGCTGTGTGCACAATTTCCACAGGATAATCAGGAAATTAATAGCAAAACAGAAATTGCCCAGGAAATTGCACTGGAATCGAGAATAGGATCTAATAATTTGCCAAAAAAAAACTGCCAGTGCTGCCAAACTAGTCAGAAAAACAAAACTGTAAGCAGACGAGTCAAGTTTTTTTCGTCGCAGGTCGCAGGAAATGAACATTTTATTGAATGAAAATAAATTTCTCCAGATGTACGAGTACATCATCAATTGGCAATCTGTCTTAAATTTTAGCGCATTTCCTTCGTGTTTTACATTTCTCCCTCCCACTTTCGGTCATTCTTTGGGGGTTTTTTTTATGATATTTGTATCGTTTTATGTGTGTGCATCTATTCCATTCAATCTAAGTCTATTCGGGTCGTCTTTAAAAGAGTTCGACGGAGCAAACAGCAAATTCAGTGAACTGTCAATTGAGAGGTTCGGTTGGGTTGAAAAATAAAAACCCCAACCCATACATACGTAAACCCAAAGGCGGAAGCAGAAAGTAGTTGTGCAAAATTAAACGGCACGAACAAGGACACCGACGAAGATGGAAGTGGCAGAGAAGCTGGGAAGCTTCAAAGATGTACATGCTTACACCCAAAGTACACAAAGCAGACTGCTGACTGTGTCCGTTTTTATGGAATTTTTTTTTTCTTGTGCTCCTCAATTTTACGAGCCTTTCTATTGTTCGGTCGTTCTTGTCGGCTCCTCGGTTCATTCTCATTCTCATAGTTTACTATAATAAAGAGAAAAAAATGTGTGTGGTGGTGTGTGTTAACTCAAAGAGACTTAGGAAAAAAAAACAGACTTTCTGATAAACGTAGCTAGTTTCTTGTTTTTTTTTTCTTCGAAGGATATTTAATTTAATTTAAAAAAAAATAAATTGAATATGCCTCGGAGCGAGGCGAAAGCGAACGAGCATTTTATGAGCAGAGTTTGCCAAACTTGAGGTAGTTGAGGAAAAAAAATGGGCAACTGGTGAAAATTCAGGAAAAGGCTGCAGAAAGGGTTGTAAAAAAGAACTTTATTTGTATGATTTGAAACTCTTAAAATGATCGTCCTAGGAACTGAGTTGCGAAAAAGATTAAAACGATTTGAATTTAATCAAAACGCCGGCCGTTTACTTTGGTTGGGAAGTAACGATGTAGAATTTATGCTTCTTACCAGTGGATATACCGTGCTGTAGCAGCAAGAAAGCTTCCCATAGGTATCTGTTGATTATTATTTGTGTTTGAACCAAGAAAAATGTAAATCACTCACGCCCTGAAAAAACCTGTTGGACATAATATGTTATTTACTTGATGGCCAAAGGATGGAGGAGGATACAATGTGCCCATTTCTGGACATTTATTTTATGTATTTATTTATTTATTTCATTTAATAAAAGAATTTAACAAAATACTTCTAGCTTTTAAAATCTTATGACAAGTATCAATATATCATTTACAAAGTTCATTATTCAAAGAACTAAACGTTAAAAATTAAGAAAAATAGAGAACAAAACAAGAATTATAAGAAAAAAAAAAAAGATAAATTAGTCTTAGAGCCCCCGCACACTACAGACTTTCTATCGGCCGATAGTTTGGTCTGGTTGGGCTGGTTAGTGCGCACACTGGGCCGATTAAATAGTCGGGTTGGTAGTGAGTGCGCACACTAGACAAACAATCGGCCGACTGTTCTCGAACGATTTGCTTTTGCTAGTCGTTAAACACATTTTGCAGAGAATAGTCGCTTAATGGTAGCTAATAAAAAATGTTCCAAAGAGGTAATCATCGCTCTACGCCCAAATATGTCCATAATTCCATATCAAAATACGACGAAATATCCAGAACTTAAAGAAAATTAATTTAAAACTCAGAGCAAACTGAGCTATCGAAAAAATTGGCCGACTTTATAGTCTGTAGTGTGCGCACGTATAAGAGCGCCGTACTGATTAAGTAGTCGGCCGATAGTTTGCCGATACTTTAGTTTGAAGGCAATCGTGTAGCCTATCAAACTTATTTATCGGCCGATATCGAATCGTTGTAGTGTGCGCACTCTCATATATTTTCATACTGATTAAGAGCCCGACTAAACTGTCGGCCGACAAAAAGTCTGTAGTGTGCGGGGGCTCTTGGACTTAAGATAAAAGAATAGACATTTTGTGACTTCAATTACTGTTTGATAAGTGAGAAAATAACCTCCTCCGAATTCGGCCAATGAGCTTATTCTCTGCAACTCAACTGAAAGTCTATTCCACAGTCGAATTGCTATTACAACGAAAGATCGCTCAGCAGTAGTGTATGCGAATCGGGGCAAGATTAGACGTAGACCCCTACCGCCCTACCTGATTGGGCAAATCGTATCATCTCGTTCAGATACACAGGACAATGGTTATGATTAATTGCATAGAGTTTCAGCAAGTTACGGAAATCATAGTAATCATTTAGACAGATACCTTAAAGAGAAGTTTTGAAATGTGAGACGCTGGTATATCTCGGAACGCTATAAATAAATCTGACACAGTCATTGAATGCTACATTTATTTTGCGTTTGCATTCGTAGTCTTTTGTGGCATATACAGAGCATTATAAGGGTTTTAACTATAGACGCGGTTTCATGTTCAGTGGAAGGAAACAGGCAGAGCTGCGTAAACCAGAGTATATTATATTCGCCCAATTGTTGTCGAAATGGCGTCGCAGCAGCTTAACTTGTTGTCGTAAAACCCAGATATGGAATAATTTCACCATTAAGAAAAATGCAGGGAAATTCTGAAGCATCCACTTCTCTCCTTGAGTCTTAGAGGGTATAAGTTCAAGTTGGTTGAAATCAGACCAGAGTTGAATTCTGGCTAAATCTTCACTCATCCTTGCCACTAGATCCTCCATCAGCCCTACGGAACGACAAAGTCTGCATACATTTGTACTTTGCAGGAACTTCAATCCGGACGATCATTAATATACAAAGAAAATAGTAGTGGTCCCATTACTGAGCCCTGTGGGACCTCTGTATTTATAATAACTGGTGTGTAATTTCCGCTGTGAGTATTTACTTCTTAAGCCCTGCCTCCGAGATAGTTAGATATATAGCAAACGAGAAATTGAATGTATTCCTTAATATAAGAATTAAATTGTTTAAATTTGAGGTTTTTTTTTATCGTTGTTTCCTCAATATATATTTTTTTTGCTAGCAATAATTATTCTTTGTTTTTAAAAAATAGTTTTTTCCAGTAGAAAGGTAAAACTATGTATATCATATCTCTGTAAGTAAAGTTATGTAAACTGTGCGACAACACATTGTAAATTATGAATGAAATAAATATATTATTATTATTATACAAGAATTAAGTGATCAATACTATCGAAAGCCGTCGAAAAGTCTAATACCAACAATAGACCAATTTTGTCTGAATCAAACTCCATACGTGAGTCGGTAGTGACTTTAATTCTTTAATGACTACTGATTCACAGCTATGTTTGATTCGAAAGCCTGATTGCCAGACAGGGATCATATTGTTGTTATTTAAGTAGGTAAGCATTTGACTATGAATGATTTTTTTCAAAATATTTCATGTGAAATCTCTCAAAGACGTTGCTTAACCATTTATTTTTTGTGACTCCAGTCCTTACAAGGAAGCTCTTTTTTGCACCGTCAATTTTCATAGGAACTTTAGGTCGACATGAAATTTGTTTGTCCGCAATTCGCCTTTATGTGGCAAGGGTTGAGGGCAACATTTTCTGTTAACTCATTTTCGCACCGTTGTCATTTTTTACTGTTCACGACTGAGATAAATAAAATCGGCCCACCCTGGATTAACCTTAGCCTCGGGTTCGTACCCGAACATTCCATGGAAAAAGCTTTCAAGTTTCTGGAAATCATACGTAGTCCAGAGTTAAAGAAGAGCAAAAACTTTTTGGGTTACGAAAAACGCAAAACCCTAATATTTAATTAATTGTTTCCAGCTACAAATAAATTGAGAACATATTTTAACAGAAATCCCCTAACTGAAGGAAGGATTAAGGAATTTTAAGATTCCTCGAAGGAACCTTTTCCGTTTTCTTTCCTTTCAAAAGGAACCAAAAATAACCAGGTAGAAAGTTGTCTGGTTTATGTTTCCAAATTATTTCGGTCAATCTTATTTCCATTCGTGTGCTTCCTAGAAAATACCGTAAAGCATCTAAAATTTTCCATCTCGATGTATCAAATCTAATAAAGAAGTTTTAGCTTCAACTCAAGTTTCTCTTGCGTACGTTAATTAAAGTACATACATCTGTAATTAATTCATAATTGTATAACTCCACTTCCCTGTACAAAAAAAAAGAAAATCATCGTTGAACTCGGAATGTTTTTTCTACGAGAAAATGTATTTATTTTCCATCCCTTTCCTGGCGCACATAATTTGATCATGGGGTTGTTTTTTTTTTTTGCTTTGCTTTTGCTTTAACTCCCGTGTTTTGATGGAAATAACAACAGCATCCATCCATCCATCCCCTGGGCTCTAACATAGATGAGGACGACAACGACAACGACAACTAACATTTTCATCTGCACTTAGGTGGGAACGGAAAAAAGTGGTTGTCTTTGGTCTCCCCAAAGCTCGGGGCAAATATTTGTCATGCATTCGCAACCAAATGAAGTATGAATGACAGTATAACAACATTGAAGATAGAAAAATAAAGAGAATTGAATCACTTGCGGCTGTACTTTCGACACACACTGTCTGTGTGCTGTGCATATATACGAAGTAGCTTAGAATAATCCGCCTCCGCCCCCCGTTTGGCAGCCAGGCGGGATACACTTTCGAAAAGTGACTGCTACAACCACTTCAAAGGATGATGCTCACTTCTGAGTTTACAGAGCTCTTTCATTCACCTCTTCAATAAACAAAAAAAAAAAAAAACAACAACAACAGAAAAGGTCGCAGACGTATAGACAACATAACAGGCTCTGTCATTGTTTTCGTTTTGGCAGCCAAAAAAAGCTAGAAAAGTTTTGTCGTCACCCTTTCGTATTGACGGAAGAAGGAAGGGCTGCCTTGAGTCCTTGTTTTAAATGCGGAAACTACTCGTGAAAGTGATTCAAACTTTCTCCTACTCAGAGGATACTACTCGAATTAATGAGCTCACCTCATCGAAGTTAAGTTATTCGCTTCCATTTCATGTTTGGCAATCGTGCCACTTGTTGTCATCGTTTTTGGATACTTGCCACTTTAATAACAAAGGGGGTGGCATCTTGTATGCACCCCTTTAAGCTCCTGCTGTTGACATACAAAACACAAAATCACTAATTAACACTGCGTCAGATGGTGATATGAGTTGGGTATATTAAGATGTACGTCAAAACCAGCAATCGAAGATAATGCTTAGTTGTTGTTGTTGTGAGAAGTTTTCAACGGAGCCATACGTGTATGTATTCGGTATCAGCTTTCGACAAAACAATCGTATATTTTCGAGAAGGAAGTTAAAAACGAAAACAGGACTAAAACAGTCTTAATTGAGCCCTAATGGATGTAAATATCCATGGGCGGAGGAAAAACATTCCCATTTAGAAAGTCAAAAAAGGGTAATGGGCGATTGAGTTAAAAAAGGGAGGAGACTGAAATGTTGCTTTTATTTTCCGCAGTAGGGTTACATTTCATTAATAATAATTATTTTTTCCTCTTCTTAGAATATAATAATCTATTATTTCTTTGAAGTCAACCGGGGGATATGTAATTGGATCCTTTATTAAAATAGATCCTTTGATGCATTATCTCGGGAGATTGTTAGGGGTATTTTAGAAAATCAATGCAAAAAGATGAGATAAATATGTGACAACGAGAGGCATTGGATGAGATACTGTTGTCTTTGTTTGCAGATTGGTATTTTAAAGGATTAAAATATCCTTGAATAAAGTGCTTTAGAAAAATGAAAATATTAAAAAAAGTAGATGTAGGAAGCAGATCTTCATCATCTTAGGTGGCTGCCTATATAGGCCCATTGTGATACAAGGATCTTGGAGATGTGAATTCTCGTTACTCATGAGAACCATTCGGAGCTTTGTATAAAACCAAATAGGTTTCCAACATCTTTTTGTGCTGGGTCACTGAGATTGTTGAAGAAGCATTCTTCTAGGTGTTGTTTCTACTACGGGAAAGAGCTGGTCATGAACAGAGGAGATGTGTAAGGCTTTCTTCCTCTTTCTCGTTTCTGCAACATCTGCAGAAGTCGTTTGAAAGGACGTATGCTTGCCTATAAGGCAGTATCCTGTGGTGACACCAATAATCGCATACTTATGTGTAGTCTTTATAGGGGCAAAAGGTAGTTACATATATAGAGCGGTTAAGGACAGATCTGTCTGTTGGCAAGGCAGGTGTGCCCAGTTTCCCATCTAACATTGGTTTTATTGACTGTATCAACTTTGAATATTAACTAGCAAATGACGCATACCTACTATATTCATCTTTACCTGTAGAATATGTTATGTCGTTCCTAGTTTGCAGAGTTCGTTTCCTTCACAATTCCCTGGAATATCTTTGTGCTTCGGCACCCAAAACAGGTGAATATGCTTGGCTATCTTTGAGGTAGATGAGACTTATTCCAGGGATTTTAAAGTCGCCAGACTATCCGAGAAAATGCTAATATCGTTTGAAGATATGACATTCCTCTTGATCTAGGACAGTGCTTCTGAAATCGCCATAACTTCCGCTTGAAATACACTGCAGTGATCAGAAGCCTTGCCATGAAGCCGTAAATCTACTACAATTTTCATTATTTTAAGTACTATAGAAGACTAAGTCTTATTTGTACATGATTAAATAAATTGAAAATTGAATTGAATTGAAATGGTTAGGTTAGGTTAGGTTAGGTTAGGTTAGGTTGAGAGGGGTTAAGAGGCTGAGCCATCCCAAAAAACATGGTACGAGAGTGGGCCCATCGCTATCCCCTAAGACTCCGTCCAAGGATGGCACCTAATCCGCCACAATTTCTTCAAAGATTTTTATTACCCTGCAAAATTTTAGAACTAATCTATCGTTGATGCAGCCTACCTCCTCCGGGTTGGAAATAGGAGCCTTAAATGGTCCTGCGACTACGTGCTTTGCCCTGACATTCACACAAAATATGTGTGATATCCTCTGCTTTACCTAGATCATTACAATATCTGCAAATATCTGCACCTTTAGATCTGGTTCCACACAGTAGATACCAGACCCTGTGGCCGCTTGCTGTTTTTGACCCGTCGGTGAAGGCTGCAGTGTATATATGCAGAATTACTGTGTTGTTTGTCCATTCTTCACGCACAGGGTACAAGGTTCTGTACGGTCTGTTAAAAACAAGTGTGAAGTGGGTATCAGACGTTCTTTATGGATTTCTGTAAGAATAGCACAGTGTCCTTTGCTTTTTTATTAGGAATCCTTGAATCGATGTTAATATTTTACATTTTATATTGATAAAAAATTCTACTATACTGGTCTAGGAAGTCAAATTTAAAATAAATACGATACCAAATTGCCATTTTAAAATTCTCCTAAAGCGAACAAAAAAATCCGTCCCACAGTTAAAAACCACTACATTCTTCCTTTGCCAAATATCTTGTAATATTTATGAGCTCAAAACTAAAGTTATCGACTCCAAGGTATACCACCCCTTCTATTGTCAACAAAGTTACTTTACAAATGTTCACAAATCTGGAACAAAAAAACAACTTTTCAACATTTTATTCTCTCCAAAGTATCGACTTCGACTTGACGCAATTTACATGGGATTTCTTCTCACATCTCCTTCGGTATACCAATACCTTTGGAATTGGTACAAAGCAAAAACTTTTCATCTCTCAAAAGTTAGCGATTGACCATTCAAGGATCCAGAAGAGAAGCGAAAGAACAAAAAACAAACAAACAAGTATCATCAACAAGGATTTATCTGAGTCTCTGGTAGATTTTATCTGAATTTTCCCTTTTCCTTGTTTTGATTTCGTCCTCTGTCCCGGAGTATACGTATCAAATGCACTTTAAGAGTGATACAAAACATGTGAACAACTCAAATGGCAGTTTGTAGGCGACTCGGCGGAAGCTGGTGTGAGTAATATTGCGAATTAAAATCCGGAAACGGATTTCGGAAACGGAAGCATAAAGACATCTTACATGAAAGTAGATAATGGGCATAAGAAATAAAAAAAATATTCATTGTTAGAACAACATTGTCGTGCACTACGGGTAACGGCCACCATGGCGTCTATAGGATTACGTGGAAGCACCCGCATTCCTTTTGCATCATCCAAAAAAAGTACAGAAAGGTATACATAATGTAAAGTACTCGTATGTTGGTATCTAGATGAACTGACAAGGATATAACTTCCGCTATTGCTCCACGGTGGCACCGACACGATTGTACAAGAGTCCTTCTGCAAACGAAACTAGCACAACAATTCACCACCACCACCGTTCTCTTTGTAAATTTTTGATCAAAAAGTCACGTAGTCGTGATAAATTCGATTTTATGAAAAAAAAAGAAGCAAACCAATACCAATAGGGAATGTGAAAAATCAGCGAATGGTAGGAAGAAAGCGCATAACACCAACGAACATTTTATCTGGGCGGGCAAAGTAAAATTTTTTCTTCGACTATAGTAAAAAGAGAAATAAGTCAACGCCAAACTTTTGCAATTGAGATAGTTCCGTGGGACACTTTGGGAAGTAGCTTTTTTATCACAAAATAAAAAGAAATTTAATCCTTTACCAGATAGAAGTACAAATTTATCGAATGCCTTCCAAATGGATTGCAAATTAGGGAACTTCGAGCATTATGTCGCATTTTCTTTGTTTCTCAAATAACTTCAACACGAAAAGCTTTTTTATTAGAAAACAAAAACATTTATAAAATATAGGAAAATCAGAACAAAAACAAGTGTAATAAAACTAACAATTTACTGATTAGAACAACGAAAAAGTCAAGTTAAAAATGTTTTATAAAGAAACCATAATGCACTATGCATAGGACAATATTGTTGTTGTTTCCTTACGTAAGTCACAATTTTTAATAGTTTAAGCGATGTCTTGGTTTCATCATCGGCTGGCACCAGTTTCAGGCAACCATTAAACTCCGCAATTTCCAACCAGCTCGATTGGAATTTCTTCTTGTTGGCTTCAGTTCCTTTTGATATATTTTCTAACGCAGTAATACAATCACCAATTACGTGAGATCGTTGAAATGACCTCTTTCAAGTTATGGGATGAATTCATTACTGACTATTGCAGTGAAAATGTGAGAAGACGAATTTGTCAATAGAATTTCCCTTTTTTGTATGGAAAACGAAAAGTATTACTTTTTTACCATTTCATAAAAATTGTAGTTGAAATTTACCACGAAAAGGTAAATTTACCACAATCTGGCAGCACTGGTTGATGCTACAGTTCGGGGTGAACCAGGGCCTACTTCTCGCAAAAACTTGTGTGTGCGTGTTATATTTTTCCACGAATGGAAGGGACCTACAGTTTTTCGCCGACTCCTAACGGCGAATTGAGAAGCTCCTTATGACAAATAATACTCTTTGAATGCTTGTCAGACATTCGAAAGAGGTGGCACCGTGAAAAAAACGTTTAGGTGTTTGCTGTGATTGAACCCGGATAGCGTTGCGTAGTAGTTCAATGCACTTACCACTATACCACGGTGCTCACTGACAGAAAAATCTCCAGAAATATATGCAGACTAGTTTGCCCGTGCGATAACATTCGCAAGAGAAAATCCAACCGCCTACATTCAAATTTTCCATATGATTTCCATCTGTCAACTGATGGAAATCCCATGGAAATCATACGGGAAGAGTTTATTTTTTCGGGAGTTCATTTTGGATAGAATATTAAGTTGGTTGGACGATAAGCAGGAAAGCAGAGCAGATTTTGAATATTTTCGAAAGAAAAATTCTACGTCGGATATTTGGTGCCGTATGTGAGGAGGGCGGATGGAGGAGAAGATATAACCGCGAACTCTATGAGCTGTACCAAGATATGGATGTAGTCCGAAAAGCCAAAACACGTCGACTATACTGGCTCGGCCACATCGAGCGAATGTACAACAATGCTCCAGCAAAGAGGATTTACGAATCACAGCCCCCAGGTTCGAGACCACAAGGAAGACCGAACCTTCGGTTTAAGGACGTAGCTACCGCGGATGCTAGTGCGCTTGGTCTAGACAACTAGAAGCAGCGTGCCCGGGATCGAAGAGAGTGGCACTCTATCAAGTGTTCTCATCGTTTTGTTTCCTATAAGCAAATCGGAAATGTGGCATTTAGAAGGTGCGCCATAATGCCCGAAGTTACCCTACTTGGTTTACAAGCAATTGAAAACAGAATTAATTGCTGGCCGACCAATCATTACAACTGAGAAAATCCCTCCCACTGCTTTTAACCGAAAGGGTAAATTGGGTTAAAACCATCTGTCAGTTTTGTAGTTGGTTAAGGCTCACATCGCATCAGTAGGTAATCACCCATCGACTCCCAAAATCAATCTTCAAATTACCATTGACCTCGTAATTAAATTGAACAATCAAAATTAATGATCCTGAAGTAAATAAGAACAAAAAAAAAGCCCATCTATTTTCAAAATTGATTCATTTGCCAGAATTTGGCTCGGCCCTTTAAAAAGAAAAACCCTAAATGGAATCGCCAATTAAATAAAAGCTGGAAATTCAATATCCCCGCTCATGACCAAACAAGAAAAAAAAAATACCCGCCTATTATGCAAACATCAACAGAAACGAGTCAATCACAAGAGACTTTTTTTCATCACTGGACCGTTCCGACAACCATCCGAAAATAAATATGTATCCCAACAAAAAAAGCCACGGAAAACGGAAAGTATCTGGCTCCACGCCCCATCCGCACCCGCAGAACCACAGTAAACCATCTGTGCCATTAGATTAAACCATAAAAAAAAAAAAACTCCCAGTCTATTTCAAATATTTGAATGAAATACTTGGGAGCATTAGGATATTACATTTATTTTCTAATTCCATGACTTCTCAGAGCCATCAGTTTCGATTTCATCACAGAAATTCGAAACGACAAAGTAACACACAGTGAAAATATCCGGTGTCCTGTACACATGTAAAACAAAATCATTTCGTCCTTATAGCATTGGTCCTTGACTTTATATAATTTTCATTAGAACTGTTTACCCAAATAGTCAATGATTTCGGCACATTCTTCTATTTCAATGCTGTGGCAGGTTGAACGCAGACAAGGACGAGGGCCATCCTTTGCCTTTCCGGTCATCTGACAGCTAAGCAAATGTCTTAACATAAATATGCTTCAGTGTAATTGTGGGTGAATTCTCCTCCAAACGCCACAACACATATGGTGGGCAGCATTAAATCGACAGATGCGTGGCTGAGAGTTATGGATGTGTGGCCAAAAATAGAAATTGGCCCAGTAGATTGATGGATTCGAGAGGGTGGTGGAATGGGGGAGATATTTTATTTCCTTTCCCTTTGTGCCTAGGTGCAACTTCCCTTTTAGGTAATGTTGGTGCGAGAGTAGGTACTCATTTTTTTATGGGCGCAGACAATTCTTTTATTTTATCGCGATTATATGATGTTCGAGAGCACATAAATTGGTGTCATGCTCAGGACTAAGCTACGTGTCATGTGTTCTTGTTTTATTATTCTCTCAGGAAAGGGCGAAAAAGCGGGAAATTTTACACCATTTAAATTAGCATGTCAGTGGCAAGGAAACAATGCGGTGGAGGTACTCCTGCCAGCGATAGCCGAATAGATACGAACGATGATTTATTTTGTAAACGTTTTATAGTCAAATAAAACGAATGGCGGTTTCCTATTTTGCGATAGAAGTGTTTTTTACGAGTAGGTAAGCCTTGTCTTTTTTTTTTATATTTCTGATACATCAGCTGGAGTAAACTTAATCAATTTTTTTAAAGGTTCTGACCCGCCAGAATTTCCATGGGAGTTAGGATTTCTCTGTGGAAATGTTGTCTCCTGAGGGCACATAGTGCACATAAAATATGTTCCGCAGTTTCGTCGTCTTCCATGTAGCGACGACATTCAGTTTCCAAAATTAGACCTATTTTGTTTAGGTGATATCGAAGACGGCAATGCCACTAATCTCTTGATATCATTTCTACTGAGGAGTAGGTCTTTTATGGATTTATTGCGGAAGTGTTTAATGGATCTTAGCCCGACGCAGACCCTGGGGTACACATGTTGTTTTCCTAACTTTTTATTTTTAAGTTTAAAGCTGAATTTGGAATGTTGTGGGTGGCCGTGGCTAGTGGTAGTCGTCGTCGCTTGTCACGCTGAAGGTTCAGGTTCAAATCCAGATGTCTCCGAATCATTTATTCCTCATGAAATAAAAATAAGTTGATCAGTTTCAGAAGCTAATATCAAAAACCTACTGCGAAGGCATAAAACTGGCAGAAGGATGGTGGGTATAGCTGAAGAAATTAATCGCACAAACTAATAATAGGAAACATCTGGAAAAAAACTTCTGTGAATCATAAGCAATGGCATAACTTTCAATAATACACAACTCTCCAGTTATCCTGGGCACCAACCACCCATAGAGTTAGTTGAAACCTGACATCTGAGTTTCTTATCTCTACGTCGATCTGTCTGTCTCTCGTTTTTGTCCTTCATGTGCTCGCGCTGTGTTTGAACATTATAAGGGTACAAAAAAAAATTACAAAACGGCTCAAATCCGATAAAGGATTCAGCCGAACCTATCCTAGCTAGTTCGTCAGCTTTTTCGTTTCCATCAATACCCTCATGTCCAAGCACTCATCAAAATTTGACTTTGTTTCTATGGGAGAGGTTTTGGAGAGAACTGAAGCAGTTCAGGACTGATTTGGAGTCAATCAGGTTTGGGACTAGTGCTGCGTGACTATCCGGTGTCCATCTTCGATCTGTCCGTATACCACTTGTTACCTTTTAGGTCTGAGGGAGGATTTTTATAGTTCCATGTTTCACGGCTTGGGATCACTTTATCGAACCTCCTGCCCAAGCATGAAGTTTTAGGTAAGCGGCCAATTACCGCGCAGATCATGTCGATCTCTGGGATTTCGGAGAAAGGAGTTACTTGATCTGTGTTATATATGTAGTCCATCTCTCCTATTTGCAGTAGTCTGAGAATTGGTGCTAATTTCCATCTTTTTTTATGAAAAGACGCTTCTATAGCAGCTGTGGGGCAAGTGCGCATAGCACCTGTAGTGCCGAGGCATGCCAGTCTTTGTAGCTTTTGAAACTTTGAGATGGTGGATTTCTCTTTAGTTTTGCTCCACCATACTACTGATGAGTATGTCATATTAGGTCGTGACATCATTGCATATATACAATGTAATATGTGGCCTTTGGGGTTATTCCCCAGGTCTTACCCACCATACACACGACGACGCGACCGGCCCACATGGCTTTTTTTGCTTTGGTAATTTTGTTTTAACATGTGAGTTCCAATTTAGTTTTTTTTCTCAAGAACATAGATATTTTACTTCGCTGGAATACTCAATTATAGTGTTGTTAAGAGATATCTGGTCTAAACTCAAATTTCCTTTGCAGGTAAATGGACAAGTGGGGGTTAATTGAGAAATTAAAAAAAAAAAACAAATAAATAAACCTGCTTTAAAAAACGACCCTGGCCGTTTGTAAGAATATCCGGATTATCGGTTTGTATAGAAAACCAAAAATCTTTCAACATCATGTTTTCCTTTGAATGTATTTCAAAGCGTTTCCACTCCTTTTAAACATTCATCTAAAAGTGTTTTCTTGGTCAACCAACGATTTCATTTTAAGTTTAAAATGGTTAATAAAACAGACCAACAGTGCAAATCAAATGAGAAAAAAGATAAAGTAGGTCTATCACCAAATCATCCATCCACTGCTAAATTAGCGATTTTTAACCGATTTATGAGCTCGTTTTTTATCCCCCAATAACCATGAATGAGTAGAAATTCTTCGCTGACAACTTGAGTCTCTAGAATTGCTTATTAAAACTCCCCGTGGAGTTATAAAAGAAAATCCTCGTTTTACACTTGAATAGAAAACGAATAAACAGAGAAAATATTAATTTCACAAAGTGGATCGTAAATTCCACGAATCTTCCTTCGTCCTGCGATTGACAATGAATCTTCCAATACTATATTTAGAGAGGCACAACATGCGTTCCACTGTCGACTATTCCGGTGCTACTTATCGGAATTAATTGGCTGCTAAAGGACGCGACAGCAACAAGTGTGCTTTGCGTTCAATATTCACGCATTTACAAGTATCTGCGTGTGGTGTGTGTGTGTGTGTGATTGGAATTTTATTTGAAGCCAGCCACCGTAGGAGATACGTGGTTGGCATGCTAAACGGTCTTCAACAGAATATCTTTATTTTGTTTACATACATTACATACATACATACGTATGTACGTTTATAAGAGTATGTAAGAGATTTGTAATATTTATGGGGATTTTGTCTGTGGCCAAGTTTTAGGAAGTTTTTATTGATTCTTAGTACCGAAATATTATCTTTTAATGAGGCAAGGAAAAAGTATGTTGTAAACATAAAATTGCTGACAGCCTGCTTTAAATATTTCATAAGTGATGTGGGTCACGTGCGAGCGCAAAGAAAAAAAAAGGTTTTCCATTTCATTAGCGATTCCAATTATCCCTTCAAAGTTCATGTTTGGGTGGATTCACAGATCCTAGTTTGAGCCTACACGCTACACCACACGGATGTGCAAATTAGGAGGTTAAAAAGTCAAACCAAAGTCCAATCATTCGAAAAGCAATTAACGATAATTTCGATAAATAATTAATTTTCGCAAATAAAAATCCAATTTAAAGTACCTAAAACTTAAATAAAAATCTTCTCTCTAATTCGTTCAAAAACTTCCCATAACGACACCAACCCCAGCTGTCGCTGATTGATAGCGCAATCTTTATGGGATTTCCCCTAACAGCCTTTGCGATACTTTGCGGTGAAATTCTTTCACAGTTCGAAATCAAAAGTGATTTTCAAAATGTTAACTGATTTCGACTTTTCTGTATAACAAAGAAGAAAGATAAAAAAAAAAACGAATCCGATTTTCTTCGATTAGGGAAAAGTTTTTCTAAGTGAAAACTTTTTAATTAAAATCAACGAATTGACATTCCAAGGGAAATTGGAAGGATTTTTTTTTATTTACCAACTTGATTGGGAACAACATTGTCCCTAGAATAAAGACTGTGCCTTCTTTACTTTATTCATTGACAAAGGAAGAAGAACAAATCAGTTTAATTTCCAGCAAACTAATTGGAGGCGATTTGAATGAAATGACGCGTGGTCAATTTGAGAAATTACTGCCTACACAAATTAAGATGAAATATTTTCTTAGAAGATTTTGTTTGTGTGTCTCTATAGGCTTTATATGTAATTATAGGTATAGTTGAGGCACGTACACCCTGTGTTTTTTTGTAATAAGATACGAGTAAATAAATACTTCTGGTGCGATCTGAGACTAGATGTTGTGGATTTAACAGGTTTCAGATGCCATTTTCGGCATTTATGTATAAAAAGAAGAACCCTTTATATAATTTACTAGTTTCATCTACTTTGTAGTTTTTCAATCCGATAAGCCATTATTGAGCTAGGGCTGTGTAATCATAATTTTCTTCACGGATATGCAGTTTTTTGACTATTATCTTAACTCCCAAAAGAAGTATTGTGATTACTCATATGCTATAACCTGGCCGAAGAAAATATCTATGAATAAAAAAATAAAACACTTTAAACGGACAAGTGGTTCTCGATCCAATTGGCAACTAACAGAAATAGGCTTTGCATTTTATAATATGTAAGGATGATTAGTCGAGTTCCACTTACGAATCCCTCCGATATCTCCGAGCGATCCGTAAGTGGAACACGATTCCTCAACTGAGGAAAGGGAGATTTTTTTGCATTTACTGAGACTATATTTTTTTGGATTCGTTTCCTCACTCTTTCTGTTGAAACCGAGCATGTGGTTATATTGGACATTTTATGAAAGGAATCCATAGATCTAAATGCTGTGGAGTGAGAAAATTGTCATGTTTTTCGTTTGCGCATATTTAATTCAAGTAAATGAACCTGAAAAACGAAGTTATTGAAGAAGAATACTTATTTTGACCGACATATTTCTCCTCTGCGGAGAATGTTGTTCCACTTAATAGAAAAATCTCTGCTGAGGCAGCGGAGGAAAATCTCTGAGGGATTCGTAAGTGGAACTCGACTATTGAATACATTGAAATTCAAAGTGTAGTAGATTCGAATAATTTCCTAAAAAATGTAGTAGATTCTCTACAATCGTAGTAGAATGGCGATGTTGCATGGTATTTCTGAAAACACTTGAAGGAATTCCTGAGTATTCCTACAACCCACATTGTGGCTTTTCAAATACAGTCGAACTTCGATAACTCGAACCAGCACTTGGCCCAAAAAAAAATCGAATTATCAAGACTCCGAGTTATTAAGTAAAGTACAAAATTGATATAAATATGTATTTATTTGCGAACATATAGTATGATACAAAAAACGTGCAGGAACATAATTATTATTTAAAATAGTCTGTTATACCTACATGACTGAAGAGTGAATTTTTTATTTTGGTTTGCAAAAAAATCTTCAATGGAATTTAAACTTATTTAATTAAATTTATACACGGAATCGGTTGTTTTTTCATCAATGTAACTCTTTGTTTACTGTGCTTTCCCCATGCCACTTCTGGTTTTTCAAAGTTAAAGTGTTAGACATTTAAAAAATAGGCCCGTCTCATCTGCATTTAATACGTCCCTTGCTTGATAACCCTCCAATAAATGGAGTAAAAAATTACGTTTCCATTTAGGACAGTTCTCGTCACTCACATTATTACTCTCTCCACAAGCCTTTTTATGGCATATGCCGTTCCTTTACGAAGAAAAAATACTTTTAATCCGAATTTACACATATAAATATCTCTATGTACCTACGTTTCCAATTATCCAGCCAACCCGTGCTTGCCTTAAAATTTGGAAGTCCCAGTTTTCGACTAAAATGCAACGCTTTTACGATATAGGTAAGTTCTGCCTCCTTGTCAATTTAAACCATTCCAAAACGGCTTTGTCCACATTTTCGTACGTTGGTTTTTTAAGTCTCTTGGATCTTCTGCTTATACCATTATTTTCGATTGCATTGACAATTGTTTCTTTATTTTTTAAAATGGTAGACACTGTACTTGCCGGAACACCATACTTCGCAGCCACATCTTTCTTTTTCGACCCACTTTCCACCTCTTTTATAAGTTTAAATTTTTCATCAAGAGATAATGTTTTTAACGTACGTTTTACCGACATATCAATAATCAACTTTTCACTTAATAACAACAATATATACACAATATAAACGTATCTTCACTCTGTGTATTATTTTGTCTTCCTCTTTGTGTTTTTTTTTTTTAACAAAAACACGATTTTCTACAAGTATGTATACTAGGCCATAGAAACGTACAAACACAGTGACCCCGAAAGCGATGCATTATAAAACGAACTTGTAAAAACACACAGAATTTGGGAGTTCCCCTTCAGAATTCGACTTATCGAAGGTGACGCCAAATAATCTCTTCGAGTAATAGAAGTTTGAGTTATCAAATAAAAATTACATATAAATTTCAGTCTTGGCGCTATTACCAACCAATTTCATTCGAGTCATTAAAAATATTCGAGTTATCGAAGTTCGTCTTATCAATATTGAATTTTCGATTGAATTAAAAAAAAAAATGTACTAGATTTTCAAAATTTTGTAGAAATTCAGTCGATTTGCTACAAATGAAGTCGATTGGTAATGTATGTTGAATTGCGTTATTTCTATTTGTGTGTAAATTTATATTTGCTTAAATTCTAGTACTTTTTTATGTTCAAAACGCTGTTATGATTGTATATGAGTACGCATCTTAGACAAAGGATCACACCACTAAACACAATATAAAATACAATACAAAAATATTATGTACAAGGAGACTCACCTTATGCCGCCAACATTAAGGATAATCCGATTCTCGCCATCCATGATTATGATGTCCGCATATCAGTCTCGTTCGCCGTTTTACTAGAGTGCTCGCTTTTCAAATTCCATCACTATTTTGTTTTTGTTATTTATACACAATCTAGATACTATCGCAGCACAATCGTTTCATTGTCTTCGCCAATGTGTTCATGTAGAGGAGTACTTCAGCATCATCACAACGAACTCTGTATAGAAACTATAGGTACAATCGGGTTACACGAGCTTACCTATTGACATAGTAACATTCTGCCCCCCATTGTGCCGCAGTTCAGTAATCATCATTCCCTATTCCCCCACCCCCACCCCCCTCGATATAATCATCTCTCTTGAAAATCACTTTAATATATCAACAAATCAGCGTCACATCTCTGTATCCGTATCTAATATGATGGATGAGATGTCCTTTCAACGATCATATTGTGTGTATTGTTTTGTGTTGACAGATTTGTGGCTTACAGAAGTTGATTTCGTGGCTTTGTGTGTGTGCATGCGTGTGCGAAACGAATATGCTAAGAAAAAACCCTCGTTTGTGAATGATGAATAGGTTTTGGAGGATATAATTTAATTGATTCCGAATTCCATTAATAAATTAAACAATTGGTATGTATATTGATAATTTGCAGCAATTACCCTGATCAGTGTGTATAAAGGAGCCAATGATTTATGATACTGAATTCCTGTAGAAGGAGCAATTTCCAATATCTGCTCCTGGCACATGCAGTTAAGGCTTTACGATTTTTTCCATTTAATATTTTAAATAGAAAACGTTGTCCAACGGAGAAAAAGCACTTATTAGGCTTCCTTCGTAATGAATTTCAGCTCTGGCAAAACGGGAACGGGAAAAAGGCTTCAATTGTTTGTTTTTTTTTTTTTCAATTATTTTTATTTATTTATTTTTTTAAGGTTGCCGCTCTTCTGTTTGTGCACTCGTACTCGTACATTCTTTCGCAGTATTTTTATGGTTCACGTGGTTCCTTTATTGGAAATACATACGACATAGGACATTCTTTAGCGCAGATACCATTCCTTGTGTGTTTGTGTATGAAGTAAGGCATCGCTTTTACTGGTCTTGTCGTTTATGTGAAAGCCGAGTATATTGACGCAAAGAATGTGTGTGTTTCGATTTCCTTTTTATGACAAGAATTTTAGTTTGTTCCAATCTTTAACCATCATCCTTGTAAGATCTTTTTAAAAGTATTTTCTGTTCCCTAAAAGGGAGGGATGCATATGCGTTAGATTGACTATGTATATGTAAGTGTAGGTACTCAACGCCAATAAGCTAAATCGGTCATAGGAGTACATGTACTCGTACATAAAGTGCTTCCTTTGAGGGATTTTTGTGAGTAAAGAAATTTGTCTGTACTTTGGGAGTTGTAAACTATTTTATAAATTTTCCAATGCCCCTGGAAGCCATACGTTATGATGGAGTTTTGTAATATTTCGCAAAGCAACAAGTATTTAAAGTTCAAGTAATTTTCTGTCGGCGAAGTTTTGGAAAGCTCCAACAAACTTATAGGAGTGATTTACATCTCAACACCTTCGCAATCGATATAGACGAATTTGTATGTGTTTAAAGAGTAAAACTTAGTAGTATAAATTTGCCGGTTCTGGCTCACAGGGATGCGGGATTGTTTTTTCTTATCGCAAATGTCAATCAAAAAGTGTGTTGACCGCAGCATGTGTGCTTATCTTGAGTGTTTGTGGTTGGTGTACCTGTCAGAAGGGGGGGGTTGAGTGTTGATGTACGGGGGTCGGGGGTACATGTGCATAGTTTAAAGTTGATAGTAGATTGAAGGTTAAGTGTACTATGTCTATGTGAGGGTTGATGTACGGGGGTCGGGGGTACATGTGCATGGTTCAAAATTGATAGTAGATTGAAGGTCAAGTGTACTAAATTATTATTCGAAAAAGTGTGCTTATTCCAAAAATAGTTCTTATCAACTTCAAAAACATTTTTGGCGAGCAGACATGTGAATGAACTCAAGTTGCATAATCTATAACGAACAAAACAAAATGACCTGAATGTTTGTGGTTAGCGCGCGTTTGATTACGAGTTAAGCGAATGTTTGCGGTTAGCACGCATGTCAATCAAAAAATTATGCTCGAGACGTGTAAATGTTGCGGTTAGCACGCATGTCAATCAAAAATTATGTTATCATCTTCAAAAAATTATGGTTAACATTCACTTGTGGAAAATGGTGGTTAACACTGGCTCAAGTTATCTATGTACGTGGAAATACAAAATGTTGATAACATTAAATTAAGTGGTAATTCATAAATAGAATGAAATAGAATGATGAGAACCAAAAAAAGGGTACATAAAAGGAGTGTTTTCATCAAAGATTGTATTAGTTGTGCGAAATGTTTTGGATTCAGTTTATTACAAAGATTGAAAAGAAGTGCCATTGTTCCTCAACACGTTGTACAAGGAATAAATATTGCACGAGAACATATAAAAGAATTTTTCTTTAAAAATGTTTTGGATTCAGCTAATAAAGTCAAAGGATAAATATTGCATTTGTCATTCATCATGGAAAAATTTCCAGATTATAAACGTTGATGTAATTGACGATAAATTATCAGTTTATTTTACAGCTGAGGATGGCTTTAAATGTTTGTTGTTCAGCATGCGCAGAGGAGAGTCAGCACCAAGTTTTTTATCAACAACGGTATATCAGTTTAATGTTAATGAACATCTAAAAATTGAAGTAATGGGTGGCACAATAACATTAGTAGGCGTTACAAATGATGGTGTTAAACGTGTAAAGTGGACAAATAGTTTTCAAGAACTTTGTGTATTCCATGATTTTGATGATAGATTAGCCATATCGTTGAGCAGCATTGATGAAGAGGATATGAAATTGATAGATGAACTAAGTATTATGAACAATGAAAATTAGTACGCATTCATTAATTAGTGATGAAGGATGGACAACATAACTAGCGGATTATTTTTGAAACAAATTCACAACTTTTTAATAGATAACAGAGAAAATTTGCTGGAGGAACATTTCAATGAGTTTCTAGAGTTTCACTCAAGACTATATCAATACATCCATGTTCCAGTCATTGAATCTAAATACGGTCATCATTTTTCGAGCTGTAGCTGGTCTTCAGATGCATGTAAAGTTGGACCAGACACTTGTGCATGTTTTATGTTAGAAAATAAAATAATACGAATAAAAAAACTAATGTTACTCTATAATAAATTTAATAAAAAGTAATGATTTAAAGAAATTTGTCTTAGTTTCAATTCAACCTTTCTAGAGTGCATACAGCTATTACAGAAAAACAAAAATGACTAAATTTGTTTTATTGATGTTAATCTATCTTTCATGGGGATATCTTGTACAAGGTAGTCCAATACCAATTAATCTGTCTGCTGTTGGTGATAATAAAGGAAATTTGGAGTTTACTTTGTTGTTACCTAGTAACGATACTTTAAAAATTGATTTATCCTTTCAATTAATGAAGATTAGCGAGACATTAGACAATCAGCATAAGAATAATAAAACAACAACAACATCAACAACAACAGAGGCACCTAAAACGCAATATTTTACTGTTGAAGAAGCCATAGAAGCATTTAGGCAAGATTTGATACGTAAAGAGAAGGAAATAGCTGGAATAATCGAAAGTGAAAATATCTTTTACAGACACTTTAAATTAGAATATGATCAAGTGAGCTTAACCATTCGTTGTACTTATGATAGTAATTATAAGGATCGCAAATTAAACATAAACTGTTATGAATATCGTGAATATGAAACTGAAAGAATTTTGAGCAATGGTGAAATTGAAGTATTTACAGCAAAAGACACATCAATTCATTCCGATGTCGAATTCATTGATGTTAAAAAATACAAACAAACCCTTGAAATGACTATTTCGTAAATTGTACTGAAATGTTAATAAAAAGAAATAAAAACAATAAATGATACTTTTTTACAAAAAAACATGTTTTATTTTTCATTCCATATTTAAATTATAGAGAAATTTCAGACATAAATGACCACAATTAAAAGAATTATAGTTTTGATGTTGAGTATAGTTGTATTGTAGATTTTTACCCAAGTATTTAACAATTTCTTGAGGAGGTTGCAGATTTCCAAAACTGTCAAAATATTCTTTATGATGTTTGTTCTTAGCATATGCTACCCAATGTGAGCCAGACCCAAACGAAGAATCCAGATTAACGATACCACATTCTCGCTGATATGATTGTTTCGGTAGAGTATCCCGCATGAAGACTCCTCTGAAATGTGTGATAAGTCCAAATGGACTAAAGTTCAAGAATATTTACATATATTCAAAATCATTGCATCAACCCAAATATCAATATCTACGACAATTAATACAACCCATAAAGGGTATGGGGTTTCATACATTCTCTGAAAATGATGATGTTCTACCACCAGATGAAGCGAAAACTGACTCTATTATTATTTTCGATGATGTTGCATGTGAGAAGCAAAACAATATAAGATCATATTTTTGTATGGGACGTCACAAAAACATATGAATGCAATCAATGAGAAGGGGTACACATTGACTTATATTGGACCCTTAGGTAGATCATCACAAGTAAAAATTGAAAAAAAAAAAAAAAACCATTATGAATAAAATAAAGTGAGAGAATATTTAAAAAAATAGTTTGTTTTATTTTCTTTTTATAAACTTCAAAAATTTATACGAGTCTTTTAACCTCGCCAGTAAGAGGTGTGTATTCTATGATACGATCATGTATGAGTACGCAATAAGCTGATGTGTCTGCTGGAATATTCTTTACAGTTTTAATCTCCAATCTTATATCAATGGGTCCGGATTTGATTGCCTCGTTCTGGTGTGTTACATCGACTACAACGATTGGTGCCTTGTTTTTAAATTCTTCACATGATAAAAGCGGTTGCGGATCTCGCATATAATAGCTCTGTTGAAATTTTGAATACATTTCATATAAAATAGCATATCGATCACGTTCAAATTTAAGATTTAGGTCATCGTACGGATATGTGTCAGAGTTGAGATATACTTTTATATCTAATAAATCGCAATGTTTCAATCCGGATTTTGATTGAAAAACAATCAATATAAACCGAGGTCTTTCACTATGTTGAGAAAGTTTCACATTCCACAAGTGATGTGTTCCTTGCGATAGTATGGGATTAAAATGACAGTCCCAACATCGAAATGCCATTGTTAAACGTTGACCACTATTTATTGTTTTGAGAATTTCCAATTTTGCAAAATCAGCCAGGTGTACGTGAGGAACCTTCCATGTAATATTTAGAATGTTTAACTGTATTTTTTCTTTTTCATCAGTAGAGTAGACAGCATCCTGATCAGATTTCGAACGTAATAATATAAGTTCGTGCTTGGAATTTAAAATAATTTTATTAAAATCCTCAGCAAATCCCAAAAGCATTTTAAGTGGTACACAAAAATTAAAATATCCATTTTCCATCTCCTGATTCTCTTTTGTTGTCCATCCTGCATTTTTGAGCATTTCACTTTCGTTTATATTTAAGGATACGAAATTTTTAATCATTGTTGTCATCCCTACATATCGTGTACGATCTACCTCATTTCCATTGATTTCATAACGAATTTCATCAAACAAGAATGCTATACAATTCCTTCTCAATTTAATATTTTTCGATTTTGTTCCATTGTCCAGAGTTACAAAGCCCTCGATGTAAATGTAACTATCACTGGGTAGCACATAGAGATCTTGATTCTGAATAGCTATTCTTATTTCATCACTATTCTTAAATGATTGTAAATATGGTATATAGCTGTGATATTCTTTTTTTATAATGCTCTCATCATAGACGGGTTTCTGTAGAATATTTAGTATTTCACTCATGATTGTTTAATACTAGTCCTTTGGTTGAAGACCCAAAGATTGTAAATATGCTTTGTTGACAGCTGACAGTGGGGCTACCTTTCTTATCAATGTTCGCTGGTTGAATGATGTTGAAGAAGTGATTGAAGGTCTGCTTTTATTGTAAATAATCATTGTATCTTCGGTTTCAAATGAAGTCTGAGAGTAATTGTTTCTCCACGAAAATTTACTAGATTTTCGTTTTGATCAACAACTTTAACAGTTATTTAACTTATCAGTCGAGTGTTCACTGGCAAATAAATAACATTTTTGGGGATTTCATCCATTTTATAGCCGGGACTACCATTTAATGAAAACTCATGAAGTGTGTGTGCAGGAGAATTATTAATATATGACCCTCCCACAATGTTGCATTCTATACGTACTGCATTAATTTTTATTATGTTGATGGGCAAGTCTGATTCGTATTCCTCTCCCCCCTTTATCTTTCTGTTACTGAACCCCAATAATGATCTGATAGATCGATTTTTACTAAAATCTATATCATCAGTACAGTATATTTCAGTTCTCAACGTGTTGTAATTAGCATCAATATAAAGTACTCCAGTTTTGTTTATATCCTCATACTTTTTCTGCAAGTATTCAGAGATATCTGCGAATTCATACGAACCAACTGGAATCTCGATAACTGTATCTTTTATGTGTAACAAATTATTTTCCAAGTCAACGTTGGGTACAGTATTATATGTATGAAAATCAACTAAACCGCACTCGTAATTCTGATCCAAATCTATTGGGGGGAAATAATTTGCTACTAGATTTGATGTATTCCCCGTTAAAGTGAGTGTTATTGACATTTTAACGAACAATGATAGAATGAAATAGAAAATACAAGAAACAAAGCTTTTAAACCAATTTATTTATTGAATATATATATATGTGTGTGTGTGTGTGCATATGCTTATGAATTACAATATATCATTTTTATTTATCCAAGAATTGTGGTCACTTGAGAACCCCAACCATTTTACTAAAACTCTATTTCCTCTGGTGCTGAGAATTTTCTCAACAAGATAATTGTTTGGATATCGTGTCTTCATTAGCTCAAATTCATAGAATCCTCCCTTGATTGTGTTACCCTCATAATCCTCTAATATGTATGTAGTTGGATTTGTGTTTTGAATTGATTTAGTTTTAAAAATTTCCGTTGTCCAATTCGGTGTGTATCCTTTAGCGAAAATATGTTTGTATTTACTGATTCGTACATTGTCTCCAATATGAAACTTTGGTTTATTGAGAATTTTCAAGTTGTTGTAAGCCGTCTTCAGTAGTAGCTTTTCATTGGTAGAATTTACAGCACTTGGTGACATTTTAATAGTTCTATGTTTTGTGTTATTATATCTCTCCAACAGCTGTTTATAACCATTAATCCATTGATACGATCCATGGTAACTAAATTCTTTCCACATAAGATTCTTCAAGGTTCTGTTAAAGCGTTCAATTATGGATGCCTTCACAACACTATATGTTGAATAATGATTAATATGAAACTTAACCATTAGATTCTGAAACTCTTTGTTGAAAAATTCCTTCCCATCATCAGTTTGCAGATTTTTTGGTGATCGTCCATCCTTAACAAATATACTTTCCATAGCTTTTGTGGTGTCAGATGCGTTTTTAGTTTTAAGAGGTACAACCCAGGCATATTTTGAAAAGGTGTCTATGATTGTCAGAAGAAAACGATATCCTTTGTTATAGGATGAATAGTTACCCATTTCAACTAAATCTGCTTGCCAAAGATCATCAATTCCTTTTGTTATCACACGTCGTCGTTTAAAAGATCTACGAGCTTGTCTATGAACCTCATCCACTATTCCTCTCTTTGTATTAGTAGTACTCATTTCGGAATGGTATAAGTCTTTTCTAATTTAGCTATATATTTTGGTTCCAATATTTGTTTGAAAATAATATTTTCGAATCCTTGGAGTCTGTCTTCAATATATAACTTCTGTGTTGTTGTATCATTGTATATATTTTCGATTGAGGTTGTTTGTGATTCTATTCTCTTGTTTATATATTCTTCAACACTTTGAATTTTCTTGGTGGTTTTTGCTATGTCTTTGCTAATGTCATTCTTCAACAGTATGTTTTCCTTTTCTGCTTTTGTAACAATCTGATTTATGCTTGTAGAAACAAAACTCTTAGTAACAGCATCAACCCAAATTTTTTATTCTTTTCAAATGTAAATTTATATTTCTATCACGATCTAAATTCAATCCAAGGGTTTTTCTCAGTCTGTTTTCATTCTGGGTGTGATGAGAAAAGTGACCAAACTTGTCAACACTCATTTTGTCAATGTAAGAATGCAATCAAAATCATGCAATTATATTGCTTTCTTTTTGTACAACTCGCACTTTTTTATTGTACCAGTTGCTAGCAATGTTCATAATCTGAAATTGGTGGTTGCTTTGACAATTCAAATGAGAACCATAAATATAAGGAATGCCAGGAGTGCTAAATAAAGTTAGTTAGATTGTGAAAAACAAATACTTTATTCAAAATACAAATTAAACTTAAATTTATACATTTCCACAACATTAATAATTACAAAATGGATAGTCCATATCTTAAATTCACACTTTTAAATTTGTTTTATCTCCTTAAGGGTTGCATCACCTTCTTGTTGATTTGGGCCTTCTTCTTCTTCCACTCCTTAAATTTAGCAAGCTTACTTTCCAGCTTCTGTTTGTAGATGACACCATGCATCAATGAAGAAAGATCCTGTCGATTGTAGTACTTTGCGTTTGGTTTATTGTTAGACACTAAGCTCTCAGTTAAAGTCAATTTTGCTTTTACTTTTTGTAAGGTTCGCCGATTTTGATGTAAAAACTCCTTGCGATATACGAATAGATTGAAGGCCACTGATGATTTGGTTTGTTTCTTAGAATTTTTGTTAATATCATTCTTCAACAGTACGTTCTCCTTTTCTGATTTTGTAACAATCTGATTTATACTTGCAGAATTCTGGGTGTGATGAGGAAAGTGACCAAACTTGTCAACACTCATTTTGTTAATGTAAGAACGCAATCAGAATTATACAATTATATTGCTTTCTTTTAATTCTTCAATAATGGAAACAATTTCATTATTATGATTTGTATGACCTGCCGATTGTGATGAAATCAAAAGTCGTAATCTGTCAACTAATTCATTTGGATCATTCCAATAAATATAATTAGGTTTTTGTAGATTCACTCTCATTAAACCTGAACCTTTATGTTTATGAATTGATGATGAACTTTTATCCTTCAACAAGTTTTTGATAATATTCTTGTACTTGAATGCTTTAGTACCTTTGGTTTGTTTGTGTTCATCATATCTACGTTTATGTGCATTTGTTTTGAGTAAAATTTCCTTGTACACTTGCAAATCATTAGCACTATAGTGTTGTGGTGTTTTGTGAAAGATCAACTCAAAAAGACCTGGTGTTCTAGACCAGCTTTCACCATTAATCGTAATCTCATTTGCACTTATTTCCATTGCAGCATTACCCATTCTCCATTTGTAATTCGAATCTCTATATGGACCATATAAGGTATCAATTTTATTGTTTTGTTTCAACTTTGTTAAATCCAATAATATTTGATTGTCACTGTTATCTATTTCATCCAGTTGTGTAAAGAAAGTGTCATCCTTACTTTCATTGCTTGAAACATTATCATTCGAATTGGATGTATCTCTTTTTTTAATAGATTTGATTGGAGTACTTGCATTAATTTCTGATGTTTTATTAAATGATTTAAAGTTGATATCATTGTCGGTTTCATCATAATTATGCTTTGCACTTTTAACTAGTTCCTTAAGAGGTTTAGTGATGGGTTTAAAGGTATCTTCCAACATGCTCTCTACAGCTGATTCTCGTGTCTTAATACTATTAAACTTCCTCCTCAAGGCCCTCCTAGCATTTATAACATCTCTTAATACTTTCACATTCATTTTTACTGATTATCTTATCAGACCAGATCAGATCAGTTTATCTGATCTGATTGAATGCAGATGCTATACTAAGTACAAATATCGGTTGGTGAATGTTTATAACTGAATAAAAACATCAAATCCTTTCCTGTAACGCCCGCCATCCATGTGATCATCTTTGTTGATAACAAGGAAGCCATATCTATCTTTCCAACATTCACTACATATATTTAAAAAATTTTTGAAATTCATATCCATCCCCACATGATCATTGTATATATGTCTTGTATTCATTTCATCTTGTTTAAACATTACAATCATATTTGCATTGTCTCGTATTAAATGTTTTGGAACTCGCGTATATGTTTGACATAAATAAAAACTATCTATGTTTTTGTGACGTCCCATACAAAAATATGATCTTATATTGTTTTGCTTCTCACATGCAAAATCATCGAAAATAATAATAGAGTCAGTTTTCGCTTCATCTGGTGGTAGAACATCATCATTTTCAGAGAATGTATGAAACCCCATACCCTTTATGGGTTGTATTAATTGTCGTAGATATTGATATTTGGGTTGATGCAACGATTTTGAATATATATAAATATTTTTGAACTTTAAACCATTTGGACTTTCTATTAAACTTATCATAACATTTGTTTTTCCACAGTTTGAGGGGCCAACAATTAAAGCTCTTATTGAATTTGGTAAAAGTAAACCATGTCTAGCTGGTTTCGATAAACTATTGATTGAGAGATCAATGTTTCGAACCTCAAGATCTTTGTGTTGTTTAATGAAGCGCATTGTAGTAACTAACATGTTTTTATTACATTAATCCAGTCTGAAGCGAAACGTTAATAAGTCATGAACGTATAAGAAAAATGGCGGTGTTGTATAAAAAAGAAATCAGACATAAACGAAACCCTGTTGGAGGAGGAGTGCTGAATAACCTAATTAATTCTCTACCAGTGGAATTACATCTACCAGGCTATCAATTTTGCGGACCAGGTACCAAACTTAAAGAACGTTTAGCTAGAGGTGATAAGGGAATTAATTTGTTGGATGCCGCATGTAGGGAGCATGATATTGCATATTCCCAGTCAAAAGACATAAATAAACGACACGAAGCAGATCGAATATTAGCTGACAAGGCCTGGTCAAGAGTAAAGTCCAAAGATAGTAGTTTTGGTGAACGTACAAACGTATGGTTCGTGACGAATGCAATGAAGGCTAAAGTCAAATTTGGTATGGGGGTCAACGATAAAAAAATTAGAAAAACTAAGAGTGCTAAAAACAAAAATAAAAAACCCAAGTGTAACAAGGATCTCTTTAAGTCTGCTGTAAAAAATGCTAAAAATATTTTAAATGAAAAGAAACCTGAAGACATTGAAAGCGCAATAAAAATTGCACGGAAAGTAATAGGTACTTCTTTTAGAGGAAAAAAGTCTGCAGTGAAAATTCCACGTATAATACCATTTCCTAAAATTGGAGGTTTTCTACCACTTGTACCAATACTTACAGCTCTCGGAGCAATTGGTGGTTTAGCATCTGGTGGGAGTGCTATTGCAAAGACAATAAATCAAGCTAAATCGGCCAGAAAAGAGCTTGAAGAAGCAAATCGTCATAATAAAACTATGGAAGCCATTGCCTTAGGAAAGGGGTTATTCCTTAAACCATACAGGAAGGGTTATGGTTTATTTTACAAGTCAGAGTCAAAAAACTTTTAAGAAACCTACCCAAACGAGCGCTCACCGATATCGATTTGATGAAGTATGGTAAATTCATACCACATTTCAGAGGAGTCTTCATGCGGGATACTCTACCGAAACAATCATATCAGCGAGAATGTGGTATCGTTAATCTGGATTCTTCGTTTGGGTCTGGCTCACATTGGGTAGCATATGCTAAGAACAAACATCATAAAGAATATTTTGACAGTTTTGGAAATCTGCAACCTCCTCAAGAAATTGTTAAATACTTGGGTAAAAATCTACAATACAACTATACTCAACATCAAAACTATAATTCTTTTAATTGTGGTCATTTATGTCTGAAATTTCTCTATAATTTAAATATGGAATGAAAAATAAAACATGTTTTTTTGTAAAAAAGTTTTTTTTTTATTATTCGATAAATCCGTTAAATTTTCTTACCTCTCTTAAAAAGAGAGGTACCACAAGATTGACATCACAATCCTGCGTCTTCAGCATCTCGTCTATTAAGCAGATAAGATCTGCTATTTTTGTAAGATTTTTATAGGACTTACACCTATGGAAGTCCTGGGCCGCTTCTCTGGTCAGGCTTAAAATGTTGGGGATTTCCCAACACCCTTGGTATACGTTGTCTAAGTATAACCCAATTTCTGAATCCATGTTCTCTGATTGTTGATACTTGCGAATGTTTTTAATTTCAAATCGGTTTGGTATTTATACAAAAATTTGGTGGGAAACTTCATAGATATTATCAAAAAATTTTTTTTTGGTTCTCATCATTCTATTTCATTCTATTTATGAATTACCACTTAATTTAATGTTGTCAACATTTTGTATTTCCACGTACATAGATAACTTGAGCCAGTGTTAACCACCATTTTCCACAAGTGAATGTTAACCATAATTTTTTGAAGATGATAACATAATTTTTGATTGACATGCGTGCTAACCGCAACATTTACACGTCTCGAGCATAATTTTTTGATTGACACGCGCGCTAACCGCAAACATTTGCATGCCTCGTAATCAAACGCGCACTAACCACAAACATTCAGTTCGTATTTTATTCGACATAAATTATACAACTTGAACTCATTCACATGTCTGGTCACCGAAAATAGTTTTTGAAGTTGATAAGAACTATTTTTGGAATAAGCACACTTTTTCGAATAATAATTTAGTACACTTGACCTTCAATCTACTATCAATTTTGAACCATGCACATGTACCCCCGACCCCCGTACATCAACCCTCACATAGACATAGTACACTTAACCTTCAATCTACTATCAACTTTAAACCATGCACATGTACCCCCGACCCCCGTACATCAACACTCAACCCCCCCCCCCCTTCTGACAGGTACACCAACCACAAACACTCAAGATAAGCACACATGCTGCGGTCAACACACTTTTTGATTGACATTTGCGATAAGAAAAAACAATCCCGCATCCCTGTGAGCCAGAACCGGCAAATTTATACTACTAAACTTTTGTTTCAGTTAACGTATTAAAAACATCAATTTGATTGCATCTTTTCGCATCCAATTTTAAATTAGTTATTGATGTCACTTAGCACGCAAAGAGGCTGGGAGTGACCGGACTCACCGGACTACAGTCTTTTCAGCTAAGAAATCATAAGAATACCACAGGTTTCTCACAAGCGACGGGGACCATTCGTTTAGCTGCCTGCATCCTTGAGAGTCATGCAATTTTAGTGTTATTCACTTAAAAAAAAAACTGCAATGGAAGCCCTGACTTAAACACCCTAAAATACCTGTTTTTTTTGTTGTTCTTTAGATTATATTGAATACGTGGATAGATCAAAAAAAGAATTCCTGAGTTTTTACCTTAGGATTTTGAAAACTAATTGGCCTTTATCAGTGCAGTTTCAGGCCAGGAAAGTCAAAGAAGAAAATTTTCACACTCAGGCAGATCCTGGAAAAAACCCCAAGAAGTCCAAATCGATACCCACCACCTGTTCATCGATTTTATGGCCGCCTATGACAGCATCTGGAGAGATTAGCTATATAGAGCCATGTCTAGTTTTGATATCCTTGCCAAACTCATTCGTCTGTACAGGATGACGATGGAGAAAGCTCGCTGCTCCATTAAGGTCGATAATGACCTTACCGACATCTTTGATGTCAAAAGAGGATTCAGGCAAGGTGACGCACTGTCGTGCGACTTCTTCAACGTCATTCTTGAAAGAATTGTTCGAAACTCAAAAGCCATCATACAAGGAACGATCTTTCAAAAGTCCGTTCAACTACTTGCATACGCCGACGGCATTGAAATTGTTGGTAGAACACAGTGAGCTGTCACTGGTACATTCGCGAGCATAGAAATGGAAGCGACTAGAATGGGTTTAGCGGTAGACGAGTATATGCTATCAACGAAAAGGGACACTCAACTTCGACTTCGACGAATTGGATAGAACATCACCACAGTCAGCTACATTTTTGAGGTACTAAAGCACTTTGTCTACCTCGACCCTGCTATAATATCAAAAACTGACATCTCGTCGAAAATCAAACGAAAGATTACTCTTGCCAATCGCTGTTCTTTAGGCTAAGAAGGCCAGTAGTAAAGCCCTTTTCCGATCGACTGAGGAGACTCTATATAAGACCCTTATCATCGCTTGTCCTCCCAGCCTTGCTATATGGAGCTGAAGTATGCACCTTATCGAAACCGGATGAAGACATCCTTGGTTGCTTCGAGAGAAAAATCATTCGTAAGATATTCGGTCCCATTTGCGTTGACAGGTTTTGAAGAAGAAGATACAGCCACGAGTTATAAAAGTTGTACAGCTACATTGACCTGATCAATAAACTGCGCATTGGGCATTTAAAGTGGCTAGGTTATGTAGAGCCTATGGACGTTCCTGCAGAGTATTCGAATCCAACCCAGATGGTCAGCACAGCAAAGGACGACCTCGCCTAAGGTGGCGTGCACAAATAGAACAAGACCTCAACCAACTTGGAGTGGGCAACTGGAGGCAGTTACCTAAGGACCGGGCTAACTGGGAGTGGTTGCGCCACCTAAGTAAGTAAGTAATTTTGAAGACGAAGTCGAAGTTTTTACAGAGTTCAAGGAAATTGTTTTTTTTATAACTTCTTACGGCATTGATCTGAGGTTAATGTGTCGGACGGTTCAGCATTCTGACATGCTCAAATGCCAGCTCTTCGAATGTCTTTTTTTTATGAGAAGCTTCTCAACACGAACCTTCTCTTCTATTCTGGTATTCCGACTAAAGAATCTTCTTAATCTGAGTCCAGGGTAGACCTAAGCCAACTCTATCGTAACCTTTTGTATTTGGTTGCTTCAAAGGACCTACAGAATTTTGCCGACTCCGAATGGCGAGTACACATGGTCAACGCCTTTTCACTGTCACAAATTAAATTCATTCCTTCGACACTTCAAAATTACACTTTAACTCATTAAACACTGCGTAAAATAATTTAAATTTATTTTCATCATCAGCCATGCCAAGTACTCGTATTATTTAAAGTTGAATTCCTATGATAAGACCCTCGGTGTTAGTGTTTCACCCGGGATTCAGTAATGAGCAATGGACCCATAGAGTGTCAACAGTTCATCTGCCTCCATTAAAACCATTGCCCATAAAGCGAGAGACTCCGTTCTCCACAAGGACTTCCATAAAATTAGCGCCACGGAAATTAAAAGTACAGCAAAGCCTGTGGTCTCCTAAGTAATTCTATTTCCATATTCCAGAGATCATTTGAAGGCTGCTGGGTCTGCCTTCGCCTCGCACCGCCCTTAATTTGCTTTAACGCATCGAGTGGAAAAAAAACAAAACAGAGGGGAGGATAATAATGACACTCTTCAGTAGATGGCGACAGCAGCGCAGAATGGGTCAAAGTAAAAGTAATCTACCGGGAAATGTGAAATGCATAATTTATTAAGATTTTCATTTTCGTATTTCCAAAGAGCATTAACACCGTCAATTGAAGTTTACAATTTGACACTGTTCTAGAATCTAGTTCCTCTCCTGTGTCGCATAACTAGCTTCGGAGGCTAAGTGAAGCTATTGCGGGACAAATATTTTGGGGGGTATAGGGGACTAAAACCGAGAATCTACAATGAGTGCGAATTCGGCAGCGACAATTTAAAATGTCAGCTGCTCCATTAATAGTGGTTCTCGCCTCGTCTCTGTACTGTCCTTCGACGTCGACATCCTTCGAAATGGAGTGAGCGGTCGTAAAACGACTATTGTGGTAAACTGCCACAGATAATGATTTTGTGGGAGGATGAGAACGGAGCTTGAAATTGCGCTTTTAGTTGTTCAGAAGCGTGCAATGAGATGAAATAATTCACCCTTTTCTGTATCTCTATCTCTATCTCATTTTTTCTGTCGTGTTTTCATCATTTGCAGTTTGGAAGCAGCCATGCCAATGCACATTTGTGCCATGGAAGGTGTGGCAGAACAAATGAAATTCGCGTGCATGGATTCAGTTGGAAAGGAAATTCTCTGTGCATATTCGAAGTAGGGGAGAAAAGAGCACACAACCGAATAAGTGTACACGGAAGAATGATAACAAAAAAAACGTGATGATGCAACAAATAGGACTAAATGTCCTTAGTTACTCGTGTATCTAGGATAATAATAAAGGCAAATTGCAGACACCATTCAACAGAATACGATTCGGATTACTTGGATCCCAGTGGAGTGGCAGACGGACGGAAACAAATACGTGTGAGCTTGTTTTCACAGATACGATTTGTGTCGGTGTAGGTGGCTTAAGTGTTGCAGTCCATTCGCTCTAAATCACAGAGCAGGAGGTGAATGCGATCCAAAATATGCTGCTTCGCAACACCGTACGAAGCGCTGTACCAGAAGAGAAAAGTTTGGGGGAACACATTACCTTCACGAACACGGCAAACACACATTGCGGTTTATACGGATAGGTTGAAAACTGACAATAGCACGGGCTCTGGTATCTACTCAAGAGAAGCGGAGCTAAATATGTGTCTTAGACTTCCAGACGTAGAAAGAGCGACAGAGCTGTTGATGATGAAGTTAATAACAGGCAAGTTTATCATCATCTACATCGACAGTCAGACCGCGCTCAGAGGACTAGAATCGTGTATTGTTAAATCGGCAACTGTGGAAGGATGTTGCTCTGTGCTTAGATCACTGAGTAGAAAAAACAGGGTTAAACTTGGGTACTGGGTGCCTGGACCCTCTGGCGTAGAGGGAGATTTACTTGCAGATGAGCTAGCTAGGAAAGGGGCGGCACTGCCTACAACCGAGACGGTAATGAACATAGCACCGCCCCGCCACCATGCGAGATCAGGGCAAAACTGAACAACACAATCATAAGCATGGCGGACCACAGAGGGTCAAGAATAAAGGGGCATATGGTACGCTCTTTGGCCGGTCATAGGCCGTAAAAGTAATCCTTGACCTGAATATGTCAAAATTAAGAACTCTAATAGGAATACTCTACGGGTATTGCCTTAATAGGAATAGGAGTAAATGTAGATACGCCGAAACAGGGCTTCGGAAACACTTGTGGCAGAAGTACGGCAAGACGTCTTTTTGAGAATTTTTATAAAAAACGGAAATAATGGACATGTTAACTGACCTTTATGTACATGAAGGGATAAAGTTTTACTTCTGCCGCGCGTTGTTTACACACACGAGTTTTTTTTAGCGTTTGGTTCTTCAATAGATTTAAAATCTAGTTTTTCGTTAGATGTTTCCCTTGTATCTGGCATCACTGTTAAAGATATCTGAACATTCTCTAATCCTTTTCAATTTAAAATCGAACGATGAGTAATAATTGTATCTACAATTAAACTGTTGGCTGGATGTGAAATGAGTTTTTTTTTCTCGTGTTTCATATTCCATTCTGTTGCAGAAAAACTATTCCAATTCTGGTGTAAAGAAAATGATTGATGGCCGCAATGAGGAATGGGATTTATTTTCCCATTTTCTAGATACACAAAAACGTTGTTTTCGGCTTCGTTTGTACAAGTATTTTATGGTTTGTTTTCAGCATTTTATCTGAGCCAGGAAGATGCTCGTACTTTGTAACGGTGCAGATAATTAACAATTTAATCCTTGTTCTCTCCTGTTGGCATTTTCGATGCTGACATTAAATAAATAGAATTTAAGATAACGTTTGATGGCGAATGAAAGTAAATGAACGCTTTACAAGAGTTTAATAATATTAATCCGATATAGCAACACAAAGTTTAGTTACAAAACAAATTCAGTTAATCCTAGGAGTTTACGCTGTCAGTTTGGAAACTTTGAAACTTTTTTTTGACACTTAATAGACTAAGGGCGTGTATTAGTTCCATCAACAAGTAAATTAAGAAACTGTAGCTCTTCAACATTGCGAATTTAATGAAATGTAATGGTACAAAGGGAACAGGTGTTAAGAGATATTTTTATGAATTTTAGTCCACGCGTAGAGGTGAAATTTTTAAATCTTAAAATCAATCCCGTAACACACGATATTTCTGACAGAAAGTGCTGTCAAACCCAAACCCAAACTTAATCCAAAACTTTAAGTAAGCAATAACAGAAATCCTCACAGTGAAGCAAAGCCACCCTCATTAAAAGTTCAAAAGTTGAATGCTTTCCTAACTCCCTTTCGAAAATGTCGACGATACATATAATACCCGCCTGAATATGACGGATAACACCCCACCCCAAACACACATAGTACATTCATACGTATGTGCGATGTGAAATCCCTAACTAAAGTGAAAACAAATTGCCCGACAAAAAATCAATTCCCGCGGATCACGAGTACAGGTAGGACTCCGACTTTAGGTCTACTGGGGCTCTTCACATATCGCTCAGTTAATCTAATCGGGCGAGCTCACTGAACAAATATATCCTTTTATTTCACCGCGTCGCGTCATAGTCAGCCAGTAGCACCTGCACAGAAAAAAAAAATCGCATACAACCCTTCATCGTTGTACCTGTAATTGTTCCTGACGTGTGCGGGAGCCATCATCCATGCCATGAAGAATAGCGATATACTTGCACGTGAGAATTGATGTGCTTCTAAGCTTACACTGGGGCGCGGCGAGGTGATTTCAAATGGTTAAAAATGGAATGGCATAGGCATGTCGGTCGGTACCTCTATACACACGTACAACACATGCAACCATCCTGTTCGGTTTTTGTTCTCAATTCAGCAGCACATTTAAAACGAAGGCAAAGGCGAGTTAGGAAGCAATTTTAACCTTGAATATTGCCAGTTGCTGCACACACAGCTACACACGTATCCTTCCGCTATCGCACATACAACGCACACGTGTTAGTACGAATGAAGATAAAGTGACTAAGTTCTTTTTGGTGATTTGTTCTTTTTTCTTGTTCCACTCTCACGGAGATGAGTTATTTATGCTCCTAATTAAATTGATAACGGTCGTGCATGAGGTGGAACGGGTAAATAGGATGAATATGAAACAGGATAATAAATTTAATCAATTTCTGTTCTACCGCACATATTGAGGGCCGATAAAGTGGTTGGTGTTTAATAATTTACCGATGGCGAACGTGTGTTGCCATTTTTGCATGCATGTGTATATCCTTCCCCGTACCAATCGGATAAGGATGAGATGGAGGACGAGGCTTATTGTAGTTAAAGGGCGAGCCGGTGAGTCGGTTCAGTCAATCGGTGTGCAATTTTCAGCTTTCGCATGGATGGGGATGAAATCGACGTCGTCCTTGTGGCGAGATTCGATTTACAGTATTTCACAATTTAACGAACACTAAGTGGACTGGTGGACGTTTTAAATGTAAACAGTTTACCTTTGCTATAAGGCTACATGTGTACGAGTATTTGAGTTCCTATAGAAAATACAAAGGTTAGAGGATTTTAAAACACAATTTTAAATGGAAGTAGATGTCTGTCTTCCAGGCGGAGCTATTAGCGATCCTCGAGGCCTGTCACAAATTCATAAACGACTCAACACCCAAACACAAGATCGCTATCATTACATATAGCTAAGCCGCAATTAAAGCTATAAATTCGGCAATCACCTCATCGAAACTGGTAGATCGACTAGACTAGAGTCAGTCTTCTCTGATGGGTTCCAGGATACCATGTCATAGAAGGGGACCAAAGAGCCGACGAACTGGCCAGGCGAGGGTCAGACCTTAACAGCGGAAAACGTTCAAATTTCTATAGGTGCTGTTAAGGGCAATATACAGTCACACTTCCTAAAACTAGCTGGTCTCACTGGTTAGTGGACCAGTCCAACTAACTGTGTCATATCCAGAAATATATGGCGAAGTTACAACAGGTCTAAAACAAACGAACTGCTACAAAGAACCCGCTTAGACATGCAAAAGAAGCAGCAGTTAGCCATTCGAGTCGCTTGTTTTTTCTATTCAAATTTCCGGCTCTAGCGAGAGCCAAGCAATGCATACTGGATTTCGACGTCCTTAAAGAGATATCCCAGAAAAGGATTCAAGACCTGATCCTCTTCTGGATACTGGATATAAATATTTTAAACTATACATTCAAATAAACGGGTCACCTCGTGGGTTGTGGTATCAAAACGGCGCCCTTTTACACTCTTCGGGGTTTCTTCCATCGAAACCACCACTTCTACCTATCTATATGACGGACAACATTTGAATTTTAAAAGAATTGAAATGAAGACCTTTGTTCAGACCAAAGAGCCGTATTTCTTGAGCTTCTATCAATGAAACTTGTTGATAACTTTCATTTAAATTTAAGGAATTAACTCAAGAGACGCAAAAATACAGTCGAACAGGTCTGGAAAATTCACCTTACCAACATACCAGCTATACAACGACATCGATCTAGTCAGAAAAGTATGAATTTTTTGACTGAGATGGATCAGGCACGCAGGTCCAGCTCGGAGAGTCTTTTCATCCACCCCAGAGGGACGACGCAGTATGGAAAGACCTCCGATAACTTGATGTGTGAAACAGTAAGCCAAACATCATATTGCAAAGAAATTAAATTTATATGGGAATGTTTCAGTTTAGGTATCATAATAGCATAGTGTTTAATGACGGTTTAGCCTCATAACCCCTTCTAAGCCAACCTAACCTAACCGAGCTAGCTTCTTCTTCATTCAGGTTACGTTCGTCGTTGTTTATTGTTAGTTGTACGTGTATGTATCTACACCGAGCAACAAAGAATCATTCACGAAGTTCCGAAACCTCTAAACCCTAGGTTCTGAACTTGTGGGTAATTGCCCTAGCGGGGGTAATACAGCTGGTAATAGATAATAAACTGTACAATCAATAATTAACTAAAATTTCATAAAATGACAGATCAGCGCCACTAGACCGGATTATCTTTTTCCACTCATCAAACAAGCCGTTTTTCTTTACGCATATATGTATCTCCATTCTCGAGATATAGGCGTTTCAAAAATTCCAAGCGACATAATTTCATGAATCAAGACCACTCGTATCTCCTTTAAAAACACACAAATTTTGACTTAATCCACAGTAATTGCTTTTAGAATTTTTTACAAGCTAGATACTTATCTAAAATAGAGTTTCTATCTCAAGATACGTATACGAGGAGTATACGAGTATAAAGGAATCTATTGAAAAAAATCTGCAGCATCAAATCTCCTCCCCCATTTACAGAAGTACTCTGTGCTACTTCCTGGAAAGGACTCTGTTGTGGATGTGAACTTTGTTGTTAGTTTGTGTGTCATGTTTCCATTTGTTCATTTTGAAAAATCAGAAAACTTCCAAATTGCTTTTAGCTTATGGATAAAATCACAAAAATGTAGATACGAGTATCAAAAAAAGTTTCTTCCTGAAAATATCGAATCAATAAATTCTGAATTGTCTATAATTTAGTATACATCATTGTTTTTCCTTATTCCAGGAAATATGAGTATACTCGCATATTTCCAAATTGATTTCTTGAACCCATCTTCTCCAGATGGGTTTGGTAAAAGTTGGCAAGAGTTCCAAGGAAAAGTTTTTCGCCACATAAAGCTACGAGTACAAACATATGACATAGGAGTACGAGTATTTTAATATTTTAATATTTTCATAAAACTGAAATTTCTAACAATTGTGCCTTATTGAGGCCTTCGTGTAATGTACAGTCATGTGTAAAAAAGTAGGATATTTGTTCACGTTTGTTCTTATTTTTTGCAGATGAAGGTTTCGTACTTAAGTTGAAAGCAGTCTTTAAATTAATGCAGCGAAATACAAGTCTACAATCTAATTACTTTTGTAAATTTAAAAAAGAATAAAAATATACTAGAATTGAAAGTCATCTATGTATATAAATGCGTATGCTCTACCACCAGTAATTTTTAACCAATTTAGTTGTTATTTTTAAATGTAGATAACTACGGTTCAAAGGTGAAAGGCAAAAGAATTTACAAAACATTATTAAAAAAAGGTTTATTTTAATGGCTGGCGAAGCGGGCAGGATTTTAAGCTAGTATTTTATAAAATAATCCTACTGGTCTTAATTTTTTACACAGAACTGTATCTGAGCAAAGTTGGGTTAGGTCAGTTGGCATGCACTTCTGATGTACTCCTAACCCGAATGGCAGGAGGTGATGGGTAGATTTTCCAAGAAAATGTTTTCCCTTTTTCTACGTTAGGTGGCGCTACAGTTCGGGGTGAACGAGGGCCTGCTTCTTGCAACCATTTGCGTGTGCGCGTGTACATTACACAAATGGAAGGGACCTAAAGTTTATTGCCGACCCCCCAACGGCGAGTTGAGAAGCTCATTGACAGATGATACTCTTTGATTGCTCGTCAGAAATGGCACCGTTTAATGGGATTGAACCCGGACAGCATTGCGTAGTAGTCCAACGCACTTACCACTACATCACGGTGCCCACTTTTTTCCATTGAATAAATAAATATTCGCTTAAGCGTCTTAAAACTTCATAAAAAATTGAATAATTCGAAAACCGTGTAAATCCTTCGTCTTGAAGTTAATTTTCACACATGGCGATGGCATGTACATACATGTACATATGTATGTTGCTCTTGCTCTTTTCGCCTTAGTGCTCATTCTTTGTATAATTTATGAAATGTTCTCCCTATGTGTGTTTGCGCCATATTTCCGATTAATGAAAACGGATAGGTACCTATGAGGGTTCTTAATTTCCATATCCTCTTTTTGTTGGCGTCCTTGTTTGTGTTAAGCTGTGCGGTGCGCGCCGTTCCTTCGCACATCATCGTTATCGTTATGTCTGTACTAGCGCTAGCTGCCAAAGTGCAGAATAATGTTAATGAGTTTGATTATGACTTAGATGATGGTTGGGCGCGGGGTTGGTAATCCTTTAAATCATCACAGTCGGCCGTCGGTCCTCATTCTCGTTATAACGCAAATGCGAATAGTCTCGAAATATATAAATTACCCCCCCTCCCCACACTTGGAAAGGACTTTTGCCGTAAGTCACATCTGGACGGCGAATTAAATGAACGAAAGATTGAATTGCATGGAGCTAATCGTGATGATTGGCAAAATGTGATTTGCTTTAATTTTATTACTAAGATTGAATTTTTTATTAATTTTTTCTTCAAATTCAAACGAATGCCTAGCCCTGATTTAAGAATAAGATTACTTCCCCATTGCCAACTTTTTGAATATTCCTTCACAGTGGGGATATAGCAGAATACGAGTGTCAACTACAAGAGAAATATCGAAATTAATTTCATCTCCTGCTTCTGAGAAATGCCAATAGGAAATGAGAATACAAATGAGTATACGAAGTCCTGTATAGTCAGTGGAAAGGAAAAAAGAAAAAAAAACTAGGAATCCTAATTGACACACTCACATACAGGCCCACACAAGTAAATCTGCGACCAAATAAAGTTGCGGGCAAGCATTCGTTGCGGCGCAGAAGGGGGCGAGTATTTTTTAATATATTTCAGTAAATAAGGATATGTTCACTAAATCACTGCGGATATGCTCCTTTTAACTTTTTATAATTTTTTTTTTAATGAGGTATTAATTTGTTTGTATATAAACCCACAACCACTTGAACAATCACAATGTCAAAGTGTCGCTACCCCACATCTCACACGAAAAATAAAATGAGGAAATAATCACTTGGGGGGTGGCGAGTGTAGAAACCAAAAGGATTAAAACTTTTCTCAAAGCGATGCAGAGAAACTCACGTTGCACTTGTATACACACTTAAAGAACTTCACTAACTAAATCGCAAGAAGAAGGAAACGAATAACTTCATTGCATTCACTACTTGGCCACTTTTCAAACAATTTGTTGAGCATCACAAGGATACATATAATTTCCGTGAGAAGGATGGATTATTTTTTTTTTTAACTTTTCTTCTGCTTACAAACTACAAAATGTGATGCTGTCAGTGGAGTAAGGAGTAGTCGACTATCGGTATTTGATTGTATTTTTTACAGAGGCACCATCAGAGTAGGGTAGCTTTTGACTGTCTGAAAGGGTGTAGGATTCGAAATTTGATCGTCCTTTAGTAGAGAAAGAGAGTGATTGGGAGCCAAAATGGATGCTGAGCAGGTTGCTCTCATAAAGGAGCTTTTTCTGCTTCTTATTTGCAATGATGCCGATGCCAAAGCATCTTCTGTGGAAGCATGCGCTGTAAAGAATACTGAATGGGGAACACTGAGAGTAATTTTGGGGTCATTCTGAAGATGTTTTAAATGAGGAAAAAGGATTCAATTGAAATTGTCAGTAGATTCAGTAGAACTTTCAGGCAGAATTCCAAGCCGTACTTAGAACTGCAGAGGTTCCGAATATGAAACGAGTATCTGGTAAGGATATTGATATTGCAGCGAGTTTGCCGATAAGTTGGCAAGAAAAGGGGAGAAGCTGTTACTACTACCGCTATGCGGCATTAAATCTAAGGTAAATGATACACTCACAAGAAGGGCTGACCTTAGATTGTCTAATATTGTAGGGCATAGGGTTTCCAAGGCACTTTGGCCGGCGCTGGACCGCAAAAGGAGTAGTGAGCATAAATGAGAATAGCTATAGTAATATCATCCGGGCATTGCCTTCTAGTCATATATGCCAAAAGGCTCGGGCCCATAGGTACGGATATTTGCAGATACTGCAATGATATCGGTTTAGCAGAAGATATCGCATATATTCTGTTTGAATGTTTGGGAATAGCACACAGTCGTAGGAACATTTTAGGCTCCTAGTTTTTTAATAACCTCGAGGAGGTAAGCCAAATCAACCATAGACTTATTCTTAAATTGTGTAGGGTAATAAAATGCTTTGATGAAATTGTGGCAGTTTAGGTGCCATCCTTGCGATGGGCCTACTATGGTACCTGGTGATTTGGGATGGCTCGGCCTCTCAGCCCCTCTCAACCTAACTTAACCTAACCTTCAGTAGATTTTAGATGGACTCCAATTGTGATTTTTTTATCCACTCGGATTATGTATTTATTATTTTCCGAAATAGAGCATGATGCAAGAGTGTTAGGTAGGAGTGGCTGTCGCTAATTCGAGTACCAGCACACTTAGGCCTATAGAGGCCCATTGTGATATCAACGATCTTAAGTATGTGTAGCCCCGCTACTTATGAGAACTATTTGGATCATGATTATTAGGATGTGTGTTATTTCCTGTATTTCCTATGGCATTAAAAAAAAAAAACCTCAACATTCCAACGCCTAAGGTTACATGTCCGTCCAACTCACTTAACAGTAGATATCCGCCTTACACAGAAGCACAAGTGGCTGTACATGGTCTTTAAATTATTTACCAGTTCGATGAAAATTTAAATTACTTCCGCCAACACTAGTTGCTGCATCTCCCAAAACATGGTGGTCACAAGACTTTATCCTTTTTGTAAAACAACCCTTATTCAATTCACGTACATATATACGAGTATCCAAACTAATTTTGAAGGAATCAAAAAATAAAAAATAAAGCACCCTCACGTATGGGTTAATGTGGGCAATAGTGCTAATCACTACCCTCTTGCCCTCTGCCGCCCAACTTTCCCAGCTAGGCTCCTACTGTAATCGACTACAATCATCATCATCATCATCCTATTTCTGCACATACTTCTCGCATCATCTTCAGAAGGAATTTCAGATGAACGGAGCAAACATCGTAACAGGATTGTGACAGTTCACTCATCCTCCTACCCTCCCCACTGTTACCTGTTTGGGTAGGGGTGCTTCTCTGTGTCTTCTCTCCTTTGAAGCCCTTTTCAATGTGATTTGGTTTTCAACTGGTAAAAGTTATCCAAGAGAAGAGAAAAAAAAACATGCCCCCATTTCATCTCTAAGAGATGACATTCCGCATCTTCATTACTTACGTGTGTGTTTGTGTGTTTTGTCTTCATATAATAAAGGAGCCCATTTATGCGATGACGATTAGGTGGCACACATGTAGAGGATCTCGGCATTTCGTGTTCATGGAATTAGGTCAGTCCGTCGGGATGTTAATATGCGATATGAGGCTAAAAATGGGTCCAAGGACGAGTATAAATCCTCGCGATAATGGCATGGTTAGCCTTTTAAACGCACATATGAGTATTTAACTTTTTAAAGTGGTAGAATGGTTATAAAAATAAAAGAAGAAACGAAAGAGGATTTCATTTACTTCCGGGACATTGCTGTTCGATTGGTCATAAATTTGTGGAAATGCATTTCACCTTTCACATGTGCATGTGGGGAAGGATTTTTATTTCTGCAAAAAATGTCATAAATATGAAATAAAGAAATCCGTTTGCGGGCTTAATGGTGTGTAATATCAAATGTATTACTAAAAGTATTTTATTCAGTAGAATTCCGACAAATAGAACAACAAATCCACAAAGTCACTAAAAACGATTCTTGACGTTGCAAAAGCAGTTGACGATGGAAGGCGCACACAGGTATCTTAATGCGACAGAACGTCGTTAAACCTATCCTTCCAACCAGCTACTCCGCGCATTCCTCTCCAGATCTAAATAATACTCACAACGCTCCATTAATTAATTTTAAGAATTTGTCTGTACCATAGACATCGCGTATTTCCTGCTCAACGATCAACCTTCCTTGGCAATTCTGAAACTGCAGAGAACGTAGTCATTATAATATATTATTTTTGTAATATAGGTAGGTACCATCTGCGGCTCTCACACTTAATCAATCTTAAGAAATGAAGTGTCAAAAGACAGATAACTTCCTGTAGCAGTGACGAATTGTAGTTTCACCTTTTGAATTTTAACAAATTAAAAAACAAATCATAACAAATATTCTACCTATAATGAACTCCCAAAACAATAGACACTTTCCGTACGATTTCCATCCGTCAACTGATGGAAATGAATTCATTTTGGTTGATATATTTGCTATTTGAGAATCATATGGGAAATATTTGTTGTTTTAAGAGTTAATTTCGGTCGATATATTTGCTATTGATGCAAGTGGTAGTGGACAAATACATAAATTAACCAAAATGAAGTTTCAAAAACAATCACTTCCTGTATGGTTTCTATAAGATTTCCATGAGTTGAAAGATGGAAATCATATGGGAAGTTTGGATTTTCGGGATTGGATTTTCTCTTGCGAAAGTTCTCGCAACGGGTACACCAGACAATACTAAGTTGAAGAGTCTTCAAAAATAGCAGATGGAGTCGTGGTTCAGAGTAGTTGTAGGTCAAATATTCTTCGTAGATAAAATCTCAGTAAATTTTCTGTATCATAGCAGGATGTGATCCCAAATTTGTGCTCCGTGAGATTGATTTTAGGACTGCTTTGAATACAAGATATTTTGTACTGCTGCGGTTTTAAAAACGGTTTGTACAAGTCGTGCTATAGGAACTTTTGGAATGCAAAATTTTGTCTGTCAAGTGCAGTTCCATACTCAAGAGACTTCAATAGCGTCCACCTTACCGTCATTGTATGTCTGCAACTCTTCATCATCACATAAGATTTGTTTAAGGCTATGTATTCGTTAGAGGTACTAGATAATAGAACAAAATCATCAGAAACATATTCTTCCTTGGAAGTACATAACCAATCAGCGATGTCTTCGATATAAAGCTCAAATCCTATCCCTGCCCCTGTGACTTCTATCTAATTATCAAATGAAACTCAACCGACGAAATAAAAGTAAACTGCAGAGAAATATGTTATTAGGAGCAAGGATGCGATAATACATATTGACAACCTCACCACTCTAAGATTGCGGTTAAGACTTCCTCTTATATACCTCGCAAGCAAATTAAGCGCTAAAAACTGGTGGCTAGAAAAATCCTGATCAACTTTATGAAACAGGTATGGACTTCCACTGGAAGATGTAATATTGCAAGATTGCCAACGAGCCTACTTGCGCTCAAGTTCAAACCCTCGTTCAAACCACTGAATACACCCTGCCAAGTGCTTTACTTCATTATGGGTAATGTAGATGACATCAGCAGCCTACCTGTAAAGTATACGAGTGTCAACGTCCAATTATCTCGGCATGCGTCCCTATAAACACAATCCGCAGATATTGCCTATTGTTAGTCCTGCTAAGCCTAATGATTTCGTTAGTTGTTTTGCAACTTAACACCAGCCAAGTATTTTTTTTAATATTTGTTTGTGAGCTATTATGGTGAATTACTTCTTCGGTTATTACGTTCGTCAGTGGCAGCTCTTCCACTTCTTTTTGCCACTGCATAGGAAAATATTTAACTTATTTTTATTTAAGTTCTAAGAACCTCAAAACTTACAGAGAATCCATAGCAATTAGCGGTGTTTAATCTAGAAATTGAAAACAAATAATTCTACAACACAAATGTCTTCTTAAACTGATAACTCTACTACCTTAAAAAGCATTGCCGCTTGGCAACAGGTGCAACAAAATCCCGCACACCTAGCGAGAAATTTAATACCCGTAAAAGCTATCCCTACCCTAAGCCCACTGAAAAGCCGACACGACCAGCTGTCATAATATCCTACCGCAAAACCATTCAAGGAATCAACTAAATTTGAACCCTTTTTTCCCTTAAGTAGATAATACACCACGAAGAAGGAAACCCACCGAAGCTAATTAGAAAACATATCCACCCTCGATAAATGGGGTTAATTCTCACCATCATTCTTGAATAAAAAAAAACAACAACATTACAAGCCCCCTGGGGTGCAGTGGGGTAGGTTTCATAAAAAAAAAACCTTAAAATAAGTAAATGTTGGGAAAACTACCTCAAATGGCCGTTTACTACAGATTTGGGTACATTTTCTCGGTTCATCTTTTGTGAAGAGGGTTTGCACCTGAGAACAGAATCCTTATCCTACACTAAGTAGCATGATAGTTCGCCCTTTCTGCCTGATTTATCTTAATCGGAATGTGTAGTGAAAGTCAGAATGGTCTACCGTGGGAAAATGAACAGCGCAATGAGGGTGGACGACACGTTTGCAAGTTGAGTAGCAAAAGCTTTGTTGAAAGAAAACTGCAACAGGCTTCTGCCAAAATTATTTATGTGCAACCAACCCTAATATGTCCTACAGATAGACAAGAATTTACTTAATTCGGATATGGTCTGAAACCCGTTGGCGGTGGCAACATCTGGTTGGGCTGACCGATTTGCAGAACTGCTGACATGCCACGAATGGCATGTGATTCTATGTGACAGTGAAGAAACCAATATCCAGGATTGTATGCCACAAATCGAACTACCGTATAACCGCCCGCTGGAACTGCCACGGTGTCCTTAAGGATTGGATAGTCGTAGTTTCGCTGTAGCTCACCGCGTCTGTCCATCTCAATTAGCTACTGGGGATAAAAAAAAAAATACAATGTTAGTTAAGACACTCGTAATACTTTTGCAAACACCTACCAATTCACGATTTATCGGTTGTGAAGTGACACCCATTCCCATTATATTGAACAAGTATCCATGCAAATGAGCCGGGTGCAGAGATTTTGAAAAGAAAATAATCTCAACTGGCGTATCTAGTTCGATCTGGATTACATGTGTGCATTTGCAGATCGTCTGCGAACAGTCTATTTGCTTTTGAATCAAAGTACTCCTGTTGCAAAATGCTGCATCATCGATGTGATCCTTCTCTACCAGCAACGGTAACGTTGGCATTACCATCGTCACCTTATTCACCTCAAAGTTGACAGATGTTGAGCTGATATTGACACCGATTTCTAGAATAATTTTTCTCCACGTATCTTCCCTGGGCCAGTAAACGGGACTCAAGCCGCGTAGTTCGGAGACTGTCCTAGAGCCCGCCGTACCAGGTCCCGCGTTCAGCGTATTAATCTGCAGTCCAGGGGGCCGCTGGCTCTCATCAGGCATTGTGATTGGGTTTTCCATTGGTGCACCTTCATAGCGAACGATGGCGACTTGGAACAGAGTTCGATTCAATGGATTACATACCTTCATCCAGTAGTTCCCGATTGGCTGATTTGCTGTTAAAACGAGGTCAAAACGTTCGCCGGTATTCAAGATGAGTGACTCAGCTGGAGCAGGTCTGATAGGGGTTCCATCAGCCGCAATAACAATCATGCTATGTTTTTCGAAATGGACCTCCACCGGGATGTTGTTCACTCCGTTGTATATAAGTCGCACTCGGTATCTAGAACCAGGCCATACAACGAACACATTCGGTGCTCCGCGGTGGCCACCCAGCGGGGTGTAGGAAGACAATCCTTTGCCATGGATCAAGTAGGTGTGCGGTATTCTTGCCAAGTCATATCCCCAGTCGGAGATGATGATGGCTGGTAAATCAAAGTCGTACCTAGACCTATGTGGATTCACCGCAGGGCTGACGATCAATGTTCCATAAAGCCCCTGTCCCCGCTGCCAAACGCTATGACTGTGATAGAAATTCGTTCCATAATTACTGGCTATAAACTTGTACCGAAAGACTTTTCCCGGAGGAATCTCTGCCTGGGTGATGAACGGCATTCCGTCCATATACGGCGATTGGATCTGATCTATTCCATGCCAGTGTATTGAACTCGGCTCTGTTATGTTGTTTCTCACGTCGGCAATTACAAGATCATGTTCGCACACGTTGATATCGGGTCCTGGCATTTGTCCATTTATCGCTAGCAACCTGGTCCTCACACCATCGGTTTGAATGCAACGAGGACATGTGTAGTTCTGCGGAAAATTTAGGCACTCCGAGCTGCAGTGTTTCTCGCTGTAACTCAAAAACTCCTCCAGCAGTAACTGATAGTAGCAAATTAACGGTCTGTCAAAGGAGCAAACACGATTACAAGGGTGCTGGGCCATGTTGTTATAACGATACGTGGGAATCAGTTCAGAGTCGACAAAACCCGTACGGATGTTGTCTTCGGACCAATTCGGGAACCCCTTGTCATTGAAGCGGTCAAGTGGAATCTTATTGTTAAACGTTTCGGAATAAATCCTACGTGGAATGACAGTCAGAAGGAAAATTGTCGAAAGTTGCTTGCTCCAAGTCATCATGATGACACTGAGCCCGGACCGAATTCGCCTTGGCTTTTTTATTTAAAACTTTCGTGCATACATCTTATAAACAATTTTTTGTTTTCGGATTAACGGTGAAGAGGACAGAATGTGGAGCATCTGTTGCCCCCAATTCTTTCATAATACGGAAAATAACAATCATCCTTGATATTCATGACCGCAATTTACTTGTTTCCCTTATAGAAAAGTAGCCATTGTTGAAAAGAAAACAAACACAAGTTTTTTGTTTTGCCTGAGAGTTTAATATTCTACTGACGACGCACCTTATACCCGTACCAGAAGGTTGAGAGAGTTCAGATATAGAGAGGTGGTGGCAGCTGAGTGGTTTGGGGTTGCCCTGTCATTGTTTTAATGTGTTAAAGCGAAAGAATCATGAAAGATTGCTTGTAATGAAAGAGGTTTTCATCGTTGCTTTTTTCAACATTTTGGGTAAAGTTAAAAAAAAATTATTGGAATGGTTTTTGGGAAACAAAATTCTTGCGTTTTTTTTTTTTATTATCAAATAAAGTGCAGATTGTTTTCCGATTCGTGAGCATACAACGTAAAGCTGGCCATGCGAGAAAACTGGATTTTCCAAATTTATACCGTACATTTCTAAAGATTGTCCTTGCGTGTTATTGATGGTAATTGCCAGAGTGGGTCGTTAAGAATAATCTAGCTGATCATAGTCCAAGAAATGATACCGCATTATTTAAATCTTAAGTACTCCTAATTGTGACCTAGCAAGTCACTGATCTTCGTGAGACAGGACAGGTTCATTGGCAAATTTCGTAGAGCGAGCAAACAGTTAGTAAACGGAGAGATTCCATCGAATGAGTAAAAAGTTGGTGAAAAAGTGATTGTGACACCTCTTACCTTGAGACAGTTTCTGTTTACTAAGCATTGAATAAGTGTTTTTATTTGTTTTCTTAAATCTGACCAACGTGGTCAAAACATGAACTTTTTGAACACAGTGGCCCAACTATGTAACTCGATTCTACAATAAAAATGTTCGAAATCGCAAAATGCGTACTCTATAATTCTATAGCAAGCCCTAGTACTAGAAAATCGTATGAATTTCGAACTTCATATTTGTTTTCGGAAATTCGGTACTACCTAATTCTAAAGTAAATGTCAAAATCATTCGAATTCGTAAATAATCGTTCTAGTGCAAATGTGTTTGCGAGCAAGCTGTCGGACTGTGAAATTTTCAAAGATGTAGGTGACAAATTTTTTCATATTCTGTTACACATTGCATAGAACTATTAAAATATATTTTGTGCGTAGGTAATCATCTAAATGAGCAAACAAGAAGACGTCTCAATTTAAGATTCGTGCGGAATATGTATAAAGGATACTTTAGAACACCGGAGGCTAGATGAAAATCCGCACAGCAAATACAATAAGGCATCTTTTGAAAGTTGGACATTGTTTTATTAAACTAAAATTAAATCATTATGATTACAAATATTTTTATTATTAAATGTATATATAATAAGCAAAAACTCTCACTCGGCTCCATTCATTATATTGGATTTATACCGAATCCGTCTTTCCTCAATTTGACCACTGCGATTTTCGGTCGTTTAAACTAAAATGCGACACGCACTATGTTAATATATGTAGTACCTATTATTATTTCCTTGTTTCACAAATCACAATAAATAATAAATTATTTTAGTTTTCGTTTATCTGTCAAACACAAGGTGAGACTCGTACGAAATTCGGAAATTTTGTGGGAAAATGTTGGCATTACTAACATTCGATTCTAATATCATACGTAGTTCGGTGTGAAAGTAGAATCGGAAATAACTTTCGAATAGAATCGAAAGTAGAATCGAGTTACATAGTTGGGCCCCAGGATTGTATTCTTATATACGGAAATAAAGATTTGAAAAATCTGAGTAAATTCAAATCATCAAGTATACGTTGGTTCAATTTCCAAGGGATCCAGTTTTTTTTGTTACTATGAATAACTGCATAAGATGCACATTACTGAACTCCACCATCATTGTAGTTTAAGTCAGAACTATTTCTATCTGCGATTATTTTCTGCGATTAAAAGACAAATAAATATTTTATTGTTTTCAGAGACAAAAAGTGTTGTTAAACGGAGTCAATTGCTCCAGTGGCTGGGGGGAGCAGCCAATACCTCCTCAGTTTTGTTATTGGAAGAAATATTTCAGAGAAATATATCATTTCAGAGCTTACAGAAATGACAAAGCAAATTTTTGGCTGCTTAGTTACATTTATGGTGATGCTGAAGCGTTGCTGGACTCAGAAGATTGGTGTTTTTTAATTCAAAACATGGTGACTGGTTGAACAGAGGTAACAATAATAAATTGTACTGCATACCCATGCAAGCCTTGCATTGGATAAAACTGTTGCAAATGCAGCCTTTGGCTCAAAGAAGGGTCAATAATGATATCATTTTTATGCATTAACTGATCTCAGGTCTGATTGATGCACCTGACTTATTATCCTGTTTAGGATTAAACTTTCGTGGGGGATCGCATTACCTGCGTAGTATAGATCTACTGCATGTATCTCATCATCATAGAACAAATTACGGGATGCATGAGCCTATTAGCCGCATGAGTAAAATCTATAATTTAAATGAAAACTTCCTTGACTTTAATCTTAACAAGATTACAATAAAAAATGTATTGCGTAATGTAGTTCCCCGAACCTAAATTCTTATAATGTATATTTGTTTATTTATTGCTTGTGGTAGTGTTGTATGTAGCGTAGCCTAACCACTAACACCAGCACTAAATGATGAGCCTGTTGATGCATAATTTGCCTGGCAAATCTCTGCTTGTGGTCGTTGCTTGTATTAAGCACACCACGACACAGATCTGATAGTGTTGTTTAAAAAAAAATGCCTAGTAAACACATCTTCAATTTCGCTTTTCACCTGGAAAAGATTATGCTGACAGTCTGATGGACTTTTCATTTCATCAACCATGAGCAGCGAAAAGCGCCATACAATTTTCTGAGGAAATCGACATGAGTACTGCATGCAATGGCATGGTACGATACTATTATAGTGAAACTTGTCTAGTTGGCCACCCTTGTAAGTCGACCACCTGTCGAAAAAAAAAACACATACAAATATTCCTCAAAATACCTTTATATGTTGTCCAATGTCCACCTGCCTATCTTGGAACTTGGCAACAAATTTGCATAAATAACCTGCGAAAGTTGGCCAAGGGTAATATGTGATGGATTATGATCCCTATTCTCGGTTAACCGTTTGGAAATTCTTCCCCGTCCATGGTATTGTACTGTTGTTTCAGTCAATTTGACGTCATTTAGCCACCAGATAGTCTTCCGATATCAAGCAAAAGGCCATAAAATCCTTTAAAGATGACATTGCGTTGAAAATTCGGAAATTCTTAAAAAAAATAATACTTGTCGTTTAACGTCGGAAGATCGTTGTAGATGCCAACGCCTTAAATTTTGATTGAAGAAGTACATACCATAAGCATTTAAATGGTTGCTACAACCAAATAATAGTAGTATGCTGTTGTTTATTCACACTTTGAACATTTGGTGTGATTCAACAAGGTTTGTCGGATTTGGCGGCTCTTATTTCTACCCAGACCAGAATCAGCGTTTTACGTACTAAGTAACACGAATGTTTTAGTACACGGACGAAGACGGGCGGGACAGGCTTGTTTTTATATACAGGGTTTTTCAACAGGGACGCTACAAAAGTAGAGCGACAGGAACAGCAAACGACGCCATATTTCTTGCCGCTCTTTTGACATTTCTCTTCAGTAAGGTTTGAATGGGAATCGCTACCGTTCAATGATAACCGAATATTTTTGGCCCCAATTGGATGATATGGACTTTGAGGACATGTGGTTCCAACAGGACGGCGCCACAAGCCACACAGCGAATGTCACAATCAATTTATTGGAAACCAAGTTTGGAGAACGTGTTATCTCACGAAATGGTCCAGTCGCTTGGCCGCCTCGGTCGTGCGATTTGACGCCGTTAGACTATTCCCTGTGGGGCTACGTCAAGTCTATGGTCTATGCCAACAAGCCAGCGACGATTGATGAACTTCGTACGAATATCGAACGTGAAATTGCAGCAGTATCGGCCGATTTATGCTTGAAAACCGTCGAAAATTGGGTTCAGCGTCTGGACTTCTGCAAGCGTGCCCGTGGTGGCCATGCAAAAGAAATCGAGTTCCATACATAATGGCATCGAACGTACTTTCACAGGAATAAAGAATTTCATTGATATCCAAAACCGTTTTTGTTTTATTTAAAAAAACTTTTCTAGCGCTCTTATTGAAAAACCCTTTACATATATTTCATCTCAGCAAAATTAAAACGCTTCACCAATTTTACATATTTTTTTTTAATTTTATTTATTAATTTAATTTCATTGTTTTTTGTTTTTTGTTTTTATATTTTTAAGTATAGTACAAAAAAAAAATAAAAATAATAACGACTATTAATTATTATTTACTTTAAAAATACTATATTATATATATGTATATGTATATAAAAAAATATTTATTAAATTATTTAAACTATTGCATAAGTTTTATATATATAATTTTTTTTTGTGTTCTTTTTTAAAAAACCACGCCTTGAAAATTAGGCGTTTACTCCTTTATATTTTTTTTTTTTACAAAATTGCTATAAATTGCTGATTGCAGACTAAATAAAATATACTTCTAACTAGAACAAGAGATGGACTCGTTAAGTTTTCATGGATTTGTTTGTTCTTATTTAATTATTTATTTATATTTTAATGTGTGTATGTTTTTGAATCTCATATTTTATTATTTATTTGTTTTTAACACTTTGGCACTTCACATTAAGTATGGAAATTTTATTTAAAATTTTGACTTGAAAATTACATATGTTTATAGTTAGTAAGTTTTTGGGTAAAAAAAAAATGTACAAATTGGAAATTTCACACATTCAATGGGAAGTGCGGAGCTAGAGACTTGTTGGAATTTACTTTTTTCATTTTTTTTTTTTTTAAATTTTTAAGAAACAAATGAGTATTTTAATTTTTCTAACTTAGGGCAGTGATTTTATGATCGGGATTAAGCTTTTGTATTAAATAAAGATATGAAACCATTCGTCGTTCTGAGCTCATTTTTGTTTTTTAGTTGTTTGTGTATGTTTTTGTTTTCTAATTTAAAAAAAGCTTACGCCTTTTAATATGACCATGACAAATGTATTAATTTTTAAGAAAATGTTTTATTGGACTTCGCTATCACTGTCACTCTTCTCTGAAATTGAATGAAAATCGAAATCTTAGAATGCTGCTGAATGACAGAATGTTAACGCTGATAACTAACCCTTCTTGCCCGTGTAAGCGTGCCGTTTCAGTCGATCGTATAAGTCTTCTTTAGTTCCATAAAGCGAGGCATTTGACCTCGCCAATGTACTCATCTTACCCCCATGGAGGCCTGGTTAGTGATATAAAGGAAATGATATTATAGTTCAATGAGTATGCGTGTGGTTGTACCTACCATCTTTCATATATGTTTCATTGTAGAAATTTGGCATCTCCCAGCCGTCCTCCTCGTCGTCGTAGTAGTGTGCGTACGTACTGTGATGGGAAGGCGCTATTGACTCGGCGTAGGGGGTATGGGCACCATAGTAGAAGTTCACTTGTGACCCGGTCTGATCGATGGCGGGTGTTAGCATTTTCTTTGGATCCCGCCGCTTTGTCGATCTGACACAGATCATCCAAATCAGTAGGACTATCACAATGATGAAGATGACAGCGCCAGCAATGCCACCAGCGATGTATGCGAATTCAGAGCGTTCCGCACAGTGCGGTCCGGTGAATGAGCCCACGCAACGGCATGATGGGGTTCCCTTGAGATCCTTCACACAGGTGCCAGAATTCTCGCAGTAGTTGTCACAGACATCGGTGCACTCCATGCCGGTGCCATTGAATCCGGGTTTGCATTCGCACTTAAAGTCGGATGTTTCGGGAACGAGGATGCAATATGCGTTCGGGTCGCAGTGGGGCTTGCCTTCGGCAATATGTTCGCAAGGGTTTGTGCATTCCGATTTGCCGGTCGCCCCGGTATTCTTTGTACTATGATTCGGTGGGCATTGGATGCAAGATGTCTGTTGTGATTCGGATTGGAAAAAGCCCTTACGGCATTCAACACACATGTTCATGGTTCCATTGAGATATGTTCCAGGAGCACACACAGGAATGGTACACTCCTCAACTGATGATGAGCCAACCTTGGGAGTGGTTCGACCCAGAGGGCAGGATTGGCAGGATGGTTGCACGCCTTGCAGGCGGTATGTGCCCTTTGGACATGGTTCACATTGTCCGTCGATTCCGAGCTGTTGACCTGAACTGCATTCGTCGCGGCATTCTTTGCGTGAAGTTGCTTCAGACGAGCGTGTTGTTTGTCCCAAACCACATAGATCACACCCGAAGGATCCCTCCCTGGGTTGATAGAAACCATGACCACATGGTCGGCAGAGGCCAGTCTCCGAGTCAAGGAATTTACCCGCCGGGCACCGTTCCTTGCAGTCGCTGGCTGATCGAGCTCCTGGACCGGAAGTAACTCCTGGCCTTCCTGCTATCGTCGGGCACTTAGAGCACTGAAGCTGTCCCGCTTCGGACTGGTAAGTACCCCGAGCACAAGCAACACACGTCTTATTAGAAGTATCGTAGAAAGTACCAATGGCACATGGCACACAGTCGGGCACCATAACGACTTGTCCCACAGGACAAGCATACTCTGAGGTAAGATCCAATGAAGCTGGATCAGGCACAGTATTTGGTAGGATTTCATGGACAGCGAATTGATCATCTTCCAGGATGAGTTTCTGCAGCAAAGCTTTCACATCGGAACGTTCCCCAGTCGATGAGTGAATAACAGGATCGCTGTAAAGATTAGGAAGAGGAATAAGATGTGTGCTCATAACCCCGGCAGAGGTTTCCATCCCAGCTATAGGTTAGGTAAAAAAATTATTTAAAGCTATAGTTAGAGGGGCGTGGCGTGCGTGACGTGCAGTTAAAAAGTTATAGTGCAGTTTAGGGGATTAAAGCAGAGATTTTTGGAATTGCTTAGACTACAATTAGTATATTAAGAGTCCTTGGACCGTATTGTAACTAAGCGTAGGTGTTCATAACTTTCGAACACTACAAAAAAGAGAACATACTTGACTGCTGGGAATGCAATCTCCAAGGTGTATGTATCGCCGGCCTGTTGTCTACCCTGACGTCCTCGTAGCTCTTCATCATCAGCAGCTGTATCTCTACACAAGTTTAAGTTTTATAAAGGGGCTTACGATCATGCATCAGATTTGCTCCTTGACATTTAAAAAAAAATCAGGATCCTCTTCTATACTTACTTTTCTACTGGAACGATGGCATCTAGGACGTAGGTACCACCTTCTTCGTTCTCTGCTGCTCGTCGGGCACGGTTCTGTCCACCACGATAGTGATCGCATTTCACATCGATTTGAAGGTCCTTGCATTCCCTAAATTGTCAACAATAAAGTTTGATTTTTGAGTCCCAAAATAGAACATGTTTAAACCAACCGTGATCCTTCGACTGAGTACGAGCAGAAGTTCCAGTCACGATTCAAAGCGTTGACAGAGTTCGAAACCTTTTGACGAAGCACACCCTGACCAGCCTTGTTGCAAAGAACATCGGACGGGAAGAGCATTTTGATTCGGAAAACTCGTTGAGCCGGTTTGGCCGCTAAAATTGTATAAAAGTTAGCGGGCCTTCCATTTTCCATGTTTTTTTTTTAACTTACGTGAGCATGATGGATAAACAAGTGGCATTCCGGGCTCCCTGGTTGGACGCCAGAAACCTTCAGCACCGCATGTGTAGAATTCTGGTACAAGCTCCGAGAAACGTAATCCTGAGTGGCAAGCAATTTCACAGACCTAGGGAGATACATTATAAGCTTTCTATCGGTTCTGCGATTCCTTCGAACTCACCTTAAACTGTCCGCCAGCGCCCCAATCCTTGCACACTTGTGAACCGCCTACTGGATCCGCCAGAGGTGGACAGAATTCAGCTGGAAAAATCATTCAATCGTTATTGGACTTAAATTGGTGAAACGACCTGAACTTACATAGCAGCGAAACCTTAAAGCTGCATGAAGCGCTATTTCCTGCGGCATCCGAAGCTACATAAGTGATGTCGTAAGATCCCCATAGCAGTGTCGTTCCTGGTCTATGACCATTTCTTTCCATAATCTTGGTCACACCAATGTTATCACTGAAATGTGGTTCATCCCAGGAGACAACAGCGGAACCGTTCTTGGCAATAACCCACAAATCACCGGGGCAATGTTCAACACGTGGCGGTTCCTTATCAACTTGCAGTTGCTGGCAACTCTGACCAGTGTATCCATTGGGACATCTTCGTTGACCACAAACCGATGGCACAGATCGTTCCACTCCTCCGGAAGTTACCTCGTAGCCAGCCCAGTTCAGAATCAAACCATTGTACAGAACTGGTTCACTTCGACAGTCGCGGACTTGTTTTTGAATTTCCGACGTCACATCCAAGGCTCGTCCCCATATTTGTGCTTTGGTGATCTTTCCCTGGAAGCCTGCCTCAGCATATGTTGCCAAATTACCTTCATCTGGTTGTGGACGTCCAAGGACAGCCCAAGCAAATTTGGGTAATATGCGGCCACCTGCGTACTCAGTCTTGCTGGCAATCAAACCTTCGGTGATGAGTTGCAATTGTCCCGTGGTTCCATCCCAGAGGATGGCAATATGATGCCACTGGCCATCGTTTACAGTTGTGTATTCGCGGAAGGAAAGGAAGGCGTCTTGAATATCGGGGAACAGGGAAACCTGAACTCCACTCGAGTGCGCCTGAATCAGAAGGCGGCGATTGTTAGCGACATGAGCTGACTCCACGCCGTAGAGGGTGAAGAAAATGCCAGAGTCATCTTTCTGGGCGAATTGAACCCACATTGCGATTGTGAGGCTTGGCGATTCACTCGTATAGAAGGGAACAACCTGGGCAGCTGTGGAACGGGTAGCATCGCTGAAGTAAAGATCGTAGTCCACTTGGATGACTAAAAGACGGAAGTTGGCTTAACAATTCCTAAAAACGTAATTTTCAGTACTCACCTTTTCTGCAGTCATCTCCGGTCATATTAAATGGACACTGGCAATAGAATCCATTCACCAAATCGATACACGACGCTCCAGGTGGACACGAGTTATCTTTGCAGTCCACAATGTCCTCCTCGCAGTTCTTGCCCTTGTATCCCTTTGGGCACTTGCAAGTGTAACCAGATCCATGATCAAGACAAGTAGCGCCATTCTGGCAGACGTTCGCCTCACACGCATCGAATTCGTACTGGCATCCAACACCAGAGTAATCCTCCGCACAGGAACAGTTCAGTCCTGAACCAAAATCTTGACACTTACCACCGTGCATGCACGGGTTTCCAATGCAACGTTCTGGCGCGGTTTCACAGTTCTTGCCATCGGTTCCACTGGGGCAGGAACAGAAATAATCCTCGAACAAATCGATACACCTCGCGTCATTCTGGCATGGTTTCTGGATGTTGCAGGTGGTCACCTGGTCTTCACAGCGAATGCCAGACCATCCTTCCAGGCAAATGCAATCAAAGCCACCAATCCTGTCACGACAGTTTCCATCGTTCAGACAGGGGTTGGTCTCACAGTCATCAATGTCGGTTTCACAGAGCGCACCGGCGAATCCTTCACGGCATACACATTCGAATTTGTTGTCCAAGTCCAAGCAACGCTCCGTTCCCACCGGGTTGCATGGATCCGAGAGGCATTCATCGATTTCGGCTTCGCAGGATAGACCCACGTAGCCGGGGCGACATTTGCAAAGGAAACCATCCAGCTGATCCATGCATGTCGCTCCGTTTTGGCACGGGTTTGACTCACAATCATCGATTGGGTGTTGGCAGTCCTTGCCAGTGTAGCCTGGTTCGCAGTTGCAGGTATATCCATCGACTAGATCCACACAGGTTCCATCGTTTCTGCATGGGTTCTCCGCGCAATCGTTGATATTTATGTCACACGCTGGTCCCATCCATCCTGGATGACAGACGCATTCATGGTCGAAAAGTCTGTCAACGCATGTACCGTGTTTGCACGGTTCCGAGAGGCATAGGTCGATCTTTTCTTCGCAGCGTTTCCCAGTGAACCCTGGCGCGCAGGAACAACTGAAGTCGTTCACCATGTCAGTGCAGTTAGTGCCCAGTAAGCAAGGATTTTCAGCGCAATCGTCAATGTTGTTCTGGCAGTGCACTCCTTCCCATCCCGGTAGACAGTCGCACTTATAGCGACCCTGCTGGAGGGCTTGACAACTGGCTCCATTGCTGCAAGGATTACCATTGGCAGTGCAAGGATCAATGGTTATATCGCAATCGACGCCTGTGTACCCACTGCGACAGAGGCAAGTGTAGTTCTTGTAGCCTGGTTCATTTTTGCACATAGCCCTTGCAGGACAAGTGTCATTCCTGCAATCGGTTGCTTCCTCCTGACAATTTATGCCTGAGTAGCCCGCTTGACATTCACATCTGTATCCTTGAGGGAGATCTGTACAGGTTCCACCGTTGTAACACGGTTGCGAGGCGCACTCGTCGATGTCCACTTCACAGCGACGTCCGGAGAAGCCAGCAGGACAGAAGCACTGAATTCCGTGTCCCATTGGAACACAGAGGCCTCCATGCTGACAGGCTCCCTCTCCGCAGACAACTGGCTTGCATTCGTCGCGTCCCTTAGAACTGACGGTGTCTGTTCTCATATTCGTCGGACATTCGTTGCACGTCTGTGAGCCGGGGATTCCTTGGTAATAGTTCATCGGACATGGAGAGCATGGTGCCAGTCCAGTTGACGAGTAGAATCCAGCTCCGCATTTTGTTCGACAGAAGTCCTTCCTCGAGGCAGCCGGTTGAAAGGTAAAAGTTCCTGTTGGACAAGCCTGGCAGTCTTTGAATCCTCCATTCGGCGGCTCAATTGTAAATGAATTTCTTGGGCATTCCAAGCAAGGAACCAGCCCGGTGGGTGAATATGTTCCGAAACCACAAACTGGGACGCAATCAGACATGGATTTGGAGCCCTCCTCCTTGGTGTAGGTACCCGCTGGACAGCGCATGCATGTTCCCTGTCTCTCTCTGTTTTGGTAATAACCACGGGGGCAGTACGTGCAGATGCTTTGCCCGGAACCGACATAAGTACCGGCTGGGCAGTGCAGACACCTTGGCACATCGCTTGTGTCCATGTTGAGTACTTCGCCCACGCTGCAGGTGAAGCCTCGTGAGATGTTGCTCTTCAGAGCTCGCAGTGGTGGACACTGGTTGCCGATGTTCGAAACGTTCAACAGTGACTCTATTACTGCGCTCGTAGACGGTACGCTCAAATCGAAGATCAGATTCAAAGTGGAGCCACAAAGCTCATACAACTGTGGCTGACGGATCGCTGGAAGGATGGAGAGAATGAAATCCATTTTCACCACGTTTTCCTCCAACAAACTGGGCACCGAGCGGATAAAAGATACATTCATGTTCACATTGACAGCTGAACAACGCTGCGATAAGATGTTGTTCAAGCCACCGTAATACTGTGACAGAAGGTCTTGATATTGACCCAGGCAGGATTGAGCTACAGCTCCGTTGGCACGATACATGACGGTGGCCGTCACTTGGTAGTCAGCTTGTTCGGTATTTTCGGAAACACAGTCGGGCACCACTGAGGTCGGCTTCCACAGGCGAGAAGTCTCGCAGGTGAAACTCTTAATTGGATCTCCATCGGTGAATCGGAATCCTGGCTTACATGTGGCGATGCATTCGACTCCGCGGTCTCCAGGCAGGCAGTTGATAGCGCCATTAGCAGGCGGTTGTAGCTCCCAGTCCACGCACGGTGACGCTTGTACCGACACTTGGAAGTGGCAAGTGGCACGGTTATTGTACTTGTCAGTGGCGGTTACGGTGACATTCTCGAATCCTCTGATCGGAATCACTGCTCTGTCAGGTGTAAATGTGATCAAAACATCTCCAGAGTCGTCGGAAGTTTTAATCCTCTTCCTGGTATCGTTAAAGTTCACGTTGTAGCTCTCCTGTTTGTCCACCAGCTCAATCACGTAGCTCTGTGGGCACGAAAGTAGTGGTGGCGTCACATCAGGAACGGTAATGTTTATTTCGCAAATAGCAACGTTTCCATCGTAGTCGAAAGCGACGTATTTCACAACAGTATCCTTGAAAATAAACGACGGAGTCTTGAAATTCTGTGGCTTTACCTCGAGGCGGGCAATCGAGCCTGAGTTATCCACCGCCGTTGGTTCGGTAAAGTTCACAGCCAACACGGCTCCATTTTCATCTCTTCTCACAATAATCGGCTGTTGGGGACAGTTCTGGAAGATCGGAGGCTCATTGTCGACGCAAGGACTATAGCCATAGTCGTAGCCTAGCAAAGGTTCCTTTTTCGGTTCTTCGCAACCCATCAACTCAAACTTCAGACAAGCATTGTCCATGTAGCTGACGATTCCGAGTATGACAAACCTGGCCTGTACGTATTTAGGCAGCGTGATCATTGCAAGTTCACCATAGTTTCCAGGATCCCTCATGGTCAGGTTAAAGTTAGGGAAATATACAACGTAATTCTCGTTCTCGGCTTGTTTATAGAAAAATCGGATTTCTGTGGGCCTTCCAACGATATCGTTTGTCACAACGCCCTTAACAAGGATCGCCTTCACTCGGTAGACTTGACCCAAGTCCACACTCACGTAGGTAAAGGCCTCCTGTTTGCCACACCAACCAGTGACGGAGTTTAAGCGTATATTCTTCGCTTCGTAGTTTGGACGCTCCGAAGTGGCATTAATCGCAGAGTCTGGAATTCGTCCAGAAGTCAAACCCAACGGTTTGATAACCTTGCACTCAGGTTCGCGTATACAAGTGATTGGTCTTGGATTGATGAGGATGTAACCTGGTCGTTGGCAGCCAAAGAAAACCTCAGAACTCTGCTCATAGCTGCGGGCAACTTGCAAACCATCGCTTGGCCTGCCAGGATCCTCACAAACAGGACCTTCGCAACGGAGATCTCCAAAGTCCCAGATGCCGTTGCCTTGGCAACGGACAACATTGTCGTGCTTCGAAGTTTGACCGGCCAGCTTGAAGGTATTCTGGCAGCCGAAAAAGAATGAGCTTTGGAAACGTGTGTCCACGAATTGCCCATACTCGGCACCAGGCGTTGCCATTGGCATACCGCAGTCGACACGTGGACAGGATGGAGAGGTACCCGAAAGCCAGTAGTCTGGAAGACCTGGTTTTGGATCATACACACACTGTCTAAAGCCAGAAGTAGCACTTCCACGTAAACGACGGCCGGGACTGTTGCAGGCGATGGTCACATTGTCTCGGAATGGCACTAGAACGCTTTCCTGATCGGGTCGGATGACCGCTAAGCCTTCCAGTTTATCATCAGGTAGGGATACGCACTTGGCATCTAAGAAGAAAAGAAGTAGAGATATTAATTCTTGGAAACAGGGTGTGTACTACAAAAAAAAATACTACACTTACAATTACACTCCGGCACAGAGGAGTTCCATTGTCCACTGGACAGGCAAAGCACAGCAGAACTGCCGGACATTATGTACCCGAACTCACACTGGAACTTTACCACGTCCCCAAAGTGATGTTCGTTCTTGTCGGAGAGGAGTTTGCCATTTTCTGGTGCCACTAGTGGCGGACACATCACAGGGACACAAGACTTATCCTTCTGATAAGTATCTCCATCCCGTGTTCCAGTCTCTGACCTCTCAATATAGTAGCCCGCCGTACCATTCGCTGTGTACAGCTGGAAGCCATTATTGCAGGAACAGGCATAGTTTCCGGGAGAGTTTATGCACTTCTGGTCGCAGCCACCATTGTTCTTCGTACATTCGTTGATGTCCACACAGTCCAAGCGGGTGCAGCCCATGGCTTCCATTTTCAAGCAGGGTGCGCCGACATAGTCCTGGATCTTGAAACGTATATAACGAGCTTCAATGGGCATGGGAAGATTCAAAATCGACAGGGTGGGTTCTAGTATTCTAAATTCGACAGCAGTTCCGTCGGGATTGGCGTAGTCTTTGAATACATCGGTCAAGTTATTTGTGTACTGAAGTCGTACGGCTGATGTGAATGCCACGTTTCCATCGAACCTCTGCACAGACATAGTCCTAAAGCCGCGCAGGATTGTAGGTGCCTTCAAATCAATCATGACCCAGTTGGCGCCTGGCTCTACGGAACTTCCACACCAACCACCTGAGTTCAAACGAATCATTCCCTTCGAATAGCCCTCCTCGCTGGCCGAAGCCATTATACTCTCATCGGGGATGCCCCCATTAGCCAGTCCGAGGTCTCCAACTGGTCGGCATTCAGTAGTCGGTGCGAAGCCCTTCCGGCACTGGCAATGGAATGAACCGTTCGTGTTCATACACTCGGTCGTGGCTAAATCGCATTGAGTCGAGGTGCATTCGTTGATATCTTCACAAGTGGGTGCATTTTCGAAGAGCTGTTCAGCACTGCAGCGGATTATGTTCTGACCTAATAGCTTGTACCCCTTGAAACACTGGACGCGAGCTTCGTCTCCGAAGAAATACGGCCGAGCGGCATCGACAACGAATCCACTCTCGATCTCTGGGAATTTGTGGCAGCGTTTTCGTGTGCATTTAGGTACATCGCCACTCCATGTGCCATTGGACATGCAGATGAGAACGGGGTATCCTGTTCTCTCGTAACCAGGTTCACATTCGAATTGCACGATTGTTCCGTAGCTGCGTCCACCTCCATTCAGAAGTGTCACATTGGCATGTGGAACCTCTGGCAGTGGGGCGCACTGCGAGGCCATGCATGCGGGTTTGCGTTCCCATCGTCCATCAGGAAGGCAGGAGATTTTCTCGATAGGCTGGTTTGATGGGAAAGCGAAACCAGCATAGCACTGGTACATAGCCACACCACGGTAAGTGACATTCGACGAGCCAATTGAGAATCCGTTATCGATTTGAGGCACTGGACCACAGTAGACCTCTATAATTAAAAAAATTTTAAAAAATGTCAAATTAGTTGGACTTCTGAACTCACCTTGGCACTTGGGAATGTATTCAATGCTCCAGTTTCCGCCCTTCAAGCACTCGGTAACGATCTTATTCCTTCCAGTTGCGAATTCCTGACCAATTGGACATGTGAAAGTAACCACCGTTCCAAAAGCTGTATCGCGACTTGACGCTAGGGCTCCAATACCAGGCTTCAAGTTTGGACAATCTGCGGAAAATGTCGCCGACCACCTGGGATTTGTACAAAAAATAAAATAAATGAACCCGCTTCAAGGAGCTACAAAGAAAATCCTTACCCAGCAGCATTATGCAAAGCATCAGAGGAGAACTTAATCAGCATCTCACCCGACGATGCGGTGAGAGTCAATTTTGGTGCCGCAGTCCCGGTAAATCCAGTTCCAGAGTGTAACCTCAGACCAGTTGTTGATGATCCATCGTATACCTGGACAAAGTCACTTTTGTGCACCATGAACTTGTCAAACTTCAACGAAAGCGGTGATCCTAGACTGTTCCTTATGACGAAATAGCACTCCTGATTGGTTGGGTAATCCTCGAGCCCGTACGCAGGCGAGGTGATAGTTCCGTTTCTCGCCGTGACCGTGGCCTTGCAACCTTGAGTATACCTCAAGCTAAAACCTTTCCCAGAGTCTCCCAAGCTCGACTTAAAATACAGATACAACTTATTCCCCGTCGAAATCACAATCTTATCGTTGTCCTTGGCACTACCCGATAGCCTGGCGATTGGTCGGCTCATCGGACTATCTCCATCCCTGATCAACATGTAATCCCTTCCGGCCGTAACATCCAAGTCTTGAATTTCAATCGAAACAATTCGCCCCGGTTGTGCCTTGATGAGGTACAGACATTCCAAGCCTCCAGGATAATGCTTAGGATATCCTGGGCTGGTCAATACCTGCCCCTGTGCTGTGGCACGCAAAGTTCCGCCACAAGTCTTCGCTTCGGTCTTCCACGTCGCACGGAAACCCTTCCGTTCCACACTGCCATCGGTGGTGAACTTGATAATCATGAAATTCGATGCAGTCACAAGTGGTTTCATCGTCAAATCTTGTTTTCCCGATAAAGTGGCCAGGGACACTGATTTATCCTCAGTCCGCCCGCCGACCAATATCTGAACCGTGTCAAAAGTCTTCTCTGTGTCGAAATCTTGGAACTGCAGTATAATGTTGCTTCCTTGAGGACCTTCTAGCGTCCATTTGCACTTACTCAACGCCCCGTATTTATGGGGGTAGTTTGGTGACTCGATAACATCGCCGCCGGACTGCATATGGAAATTGCACAATGCCGGACAATCTAACTCATCAGAACCATCGCCGCAGTCATCATTTCCATCGCATTTAAAAGCTTCATTCACGCAGAGGCCGTTCGAACAGTGAATTGAGTCCTGTGGACAAGCCGGTGCTCGGCACATGAATGGCAGTAGACTTTCACAGGTTCCCAGTTCCCACGATTGCATTCGGGACTGCGAGGAAGCCGCAACACATTCACCCGACAACGGATCTGGCTGATTTAGAGCCCAGAAACCCGAATACTGAGAGATAAGGGCACCCGATGCCGATTCCAGGGTATTTGTACGGAGGTCGTCAAGTGATGCCAAACCCAGCCAGTACTTATCGGAAGCACGGCGATTTGGATCACCCAATTTCGCAATGGCGAGTGTGTCATTATTTTCCGCATAGTTATCAACGGCTACCAAATCTGCACCGTATCTGGAAAAAAATACAAGTGATGTTTACATATTTGTATAACCTATTTCCGCCCCCTCTAGCGCAAACAAATAGAACTAATTTTCTCTTCAAATTAGGTCTGCCGCACTTCAAATCAAAACCACTTCCGCATACCATTCCAATTACGAAAACAGAAATCCGCCGCCTAATCGGGGCCACTGGCCAGACATTACCTCCAGCGGTACGCGACAATTTACTGTCAACATAGTTTACCTATATGAGTTCACGAAGTGATTCATTACCAAGTTCGTTCTGTCAAAGTGCATGCATGCGAGTATTCATATATGAGCAGAAAAAAAAATAACTGTCTGTTGTCGTGAAATGAAAATCAGGTCACATCTTGTTTGGGGAACACAAAAAAAAAACCAGAAAAGAAAAAAAAAACGAAATCTCAAGAATCGACAACGAAAGTTTGACAATCGCCATCACCAGAAAAAAAAACGAACAAAAAACTCTCAAAACTTTGTCTGTCCGTTTTGTCCAAGTCATAGCGACGCGACCGATTAAAGAATCGTAAATAGGTTTTCGGTATTAGAAAGCCTGTTCTTTTTTTGTTTCTTCTTTTTAATAACATTTTCTCCTCGCATTCTTATTACAGTTCAATAAAAAAAAAAACTGAAATATGAATTAAAAAAGAAATGGAATCGCGTTCCAGTAACTTCGTTGCATAAGTTGTTTGTGCGTTTGGTGAGGCTTAAGTGGGTCAGTACAGGAGGAGGTGGCAGAGAGTGTGAGTTGCAGAAAAACACACCCAAAAAAAAATATCTTCTATTCTTCGGTTTTTTTCTTTGGAATATCGAAGAATCACGAGAGAACATACCGCGACCGTGTGGTATGGTCTTTGGTGGCCAATTCACACTCCGTACGTATGCGGGACCGGATAACCAGTCCAAGCTTCATGGAAATTTCTCTATCCGATGTTTTTTTTTTGTGTTTATCTTTATTACCTTACCCCGGGCGCGGCGCACCACCTCTTGGGAGGCAGCTCGTCATTGATTAGTCGTGTTAATTTATGCCACAAGTTGTATTTTGTGCAGAGCTATGACATGACGGTACGGCGACACCTGTTGCCTGTCATCTGAACGAAAAAGGGGAAAAAATTGGGGACAATTTGGCAGAGGAAACATTGGCATTGAATCATAGCACTTTCTTTCTTTTTTTTGGCAGTGCAGTCTGGTGATTGCAATTTCACTGTTAAAATATTATTTTTTCCTCTTGCAGCCAACTCACAAGACAGTGTAAATAGAAAACTCACGTTTTATAGAAAGCCATTGACCCCCCAACCGAAGTTGGGTACGCTTCATTTTTGTTTTTTTTTTATTTTATTCTAACGCACAGGTTGCCTGTATTTGGACTATAGCACGTGCTCTAAATGCCTAATGAAGATTAAAGTGAAGACAGGTTGGCTAAAAGGGTGAATGAAACGAAATTGAATAGATACCAGTTTTCTATTACCACTCATGTGTATGTTATTTATTTTATTTTTGGCTGAGGAAAAAGACTTGACTTCATAAATCACTGACATCTAGTTGTCAAGATTGTTATTCAAATTGGCAGTGCGTGATGCATGGCGAAACTCTACCAAAGTGACCTTTGGAAAGTTATTTATTGGTGGATCGCATTTCAGCGCTGATTTAACATGAAAATAGATTTATTGGGTAAGCTTTTCAGAGGCGAAATGACCAAAGAATAAATTATGGAATTTAGCAATCTGTTGCATTTGTTCATTGGTGTCACAATTTTGATAAAGATCGCATTTTACGGTGACAGATATTGATGAACTGAACTTGCTTAGAATTAGCTTTTAACTAGCAAGTATTCAGTGGCTAACCGAGTTATTATCTAGTTACTTTTCCAAGTCAAGTTCGTTGCTGTTTTTCGTCATACAACTAAAATTGTCAGTACAGAGTCTGGTTGCAATAGCTTACATAAACCTGTCCCTTTTTTAAGCTTACACTGGGTTACCGTAGTATGCATGATAAATCGCCGCAAATCGGAGAGCAAGACCCGTAGGGTAACCATCTGCCGATTTAAAAACAACACAATTTGCTGAACTAAATAAAGATAATTATTTACAAAGTGGACACCCCCTCGAAACATCTCGCGTAATTAAACCTTTAAAAGAAAGCACAACATGCAAAAAATTGTTTAAATGCATTTTAACGATTTCTTCAGAAATACAAGAAACTGGAAAAATAAAATAAAAATCAAGCGGCAACACCCTACTACACCTCTACTCAAATTTATTTACTAGTGCTCAAATCATAAAATGCCAAAGCTCTTTGACAAAGACCTCATCAATTAATAGTTTTCAAATTGTCCGCCTTCGGTTTTGAACCCATATTATTAAAATGGAAAACCTAGAAAACCATTTTTATAGTGTCCCTTTCAGATCCGTCCTCTCAGCTCCTTTCTTGGGCGCCTCTGGTGTCCCCCAAAATAGCCATCTAAGCCCCGTTCTCTTCATCCTAACTACAAACGATCTTGAAAGAGTCATCAAATACTCCTCTCTCTCCCTCTATGCTGACGATACCAAATTTTTCAAAGTCATTTCTTCACCCCATGGCTCTAATCTCCTTCAACAAGACCTCGATAGTTTTTCTATTTGGTTACTCAAAAATCTCTTTATGACTTGATGCTAACCCTCGTAATGTACAATGTACTCGTTTCTTATATCTACCTACCCACCGCACCTCATATGGCTTTAATGAACCAATCTTCCGTATGCTGCGGAATGTCAACTCAAACTTCACTTTTTCGACTTCAACCGTAGCTCTTCCCACATTAAACCTGATCTCATTCACCCCACTTAACCTTAGTTTTTAAATCTTAGTTAGTTCTAAGTTTTAGTCTTTAAGTTATATTTAGCCTGTAATAAATGGAGGCTCTCGCCCCACTAAAATTAAATTAAAAGTTAAAACCACTGGAAAAGCTGTAACGATTTACTTTAATTAAGTAATGACGGTAACACTGCTTTGATGTTCATATTTTCCATACACACAGAGACGGTTGATGGCGGCCACACGTGACGCCACACGATCGCTCTGTCATTGGATGCCCTGTGTGGGTGTGGCATTCTGGGAATGTGTGGTGGGATATATGTGAATTTGATGAAAATTACAGAAACAAAACTTGTATAAATCAGTGGTTTGCTTTTTATATCAGTTGAAATTTTGCTAGGTACGTGTCATAAAAACATGTACAGGCATCAGTGTTTAAAAAAAAGCTCCGCCATAAGACCTGTACTGACAATTTTTGTGGAACAGAGTATAGTTCTAGTACATTTTCTAGTTTGCAAAAACAAATTGTGTCGTGGGATTCACCACTTTGGCAACATGTGCATGCGTCCCTTCAATATCAACGGCGGCAAAGACTCTTAGGAAAAACTGCCTTCATTTCCGGTTATATGTAGTTATAAAAATAAACACCTGTTGATATTTAAAAGTTCGAAACTTCCTGTATAATTCGAAACTGGTTTCTTAGCCAGACCTCTGATACAGAGTGTGGTTACTAATGAACTATTGGTGAAAAAATAAACGACAAAATATGTCAGTTAAATGTCGTAAGCTTAAGACACTCTCCAACACTTTCATTGTATCTAATTACATTCTACATACTCGATGTGAAACTAAGCCAAACGTAAACAATTAAACTCAACAATTTCTTAAGTCATTCTTTAAAGACATTCTTCCAGGTCACATTGCTCTAGAAAACAGTAAAACTGAGACTTTCTTATTATGAATCAAAACAAAATTAATGATCTTCTTAACAATCCATTGCCCACTTTCCCAATGTTTTGAACTCAAATATTGACTCGTTTTAACCTAATCTAAATATGTATGCTATCTTCCGGCCTTAATCTTGGAACTCTGAAGGTAAATACCCGAGAATAAGAAATAATAACATTTGTTGCTCTGGATCATTAGTAAGTTCATCATATTCGTATCTGTTAAATTGCAAGCCTCAAGCCTCAAGATTTAGGTCACCGAAATTCAAAAACAAAAAGCAACGACCCGAGCGCACATCTGCATGTTAACAAAAAAATGTTGCTTGTGAGGTAAGAAAAGAACACAAGCATCTATAGGTAGCGGTTTCAAGGAAATCAACTCTATCCGGAATGCTGTTAGGCACAGTTGATAAAGAGATTTTGCCATATTTAGCCACGTGCAGACTGGTTTTATCTTTAATATATTCAAACAAATAATTTATTACGTATGACTCACCTTCTACACAGTTCCGCACTCTTTTCCCATGAATGTTTTATGTTAAAGTATTTGTAGCAATTTAGTCCTCTTAGTTCCCAGCCTTCAAAAAAGAAAAAATATATGTATAAATTTTAAGGTTAAGTGTGACCTTGATATTAGGCCAATTGTTCACACAGTTTATTTTTCGGTAAAACGGGAATTTATATAAAACCACCCAATTTTAGTTATTAATTACTCAATTTAAATAATATTAAAAAACAAAACGCCTGAGAAGAAATATAAATTTCTCTACAACACTTTCATCCGCACACTGATGATGGTTTGCTGTGCGATTAACTTTCCAGAAAAAAATATGATTAGTAGAGAACCGGAAAATCCAATCCGATCCGAAACTGAATCCACTCTCTCCCTCTGTGTGTGCGTTTTTTTTCAACGATAAATTCGTCCCATAAAAGGTCAAAAAGAAAAACAAAATCGAATGAAAAAGAAGTGTATTGTGTGGATTTGCTTCTGAGAACCTGAGAAAGTACTTCGTGCGATTAAAAAGCGGTTCCTCATCTTCCATTCCCATAATGGTCAAAACAGATTGTTCATCCGTCAGTACATGCTTTCTTCCTTTCTTACTCAACTTATCGATAATGAAATGGTTAGTGCGCCGCAAAACTTGATGATGAGGAATTAATGGAAAGCTGCCAATCAAGACTGCTGCGCGTCTGCGTACATCAGAGTTGACACAACTTTCGTTGAAGAAAACGCATTACCGATGCGATGGCCATCACATCTTCATCAAAACTATAATGGCTTCGATGGACGGTAAAGCAGAACAAAAAAAAAATCAAATTGTATCTGCGAAAGCATTTTCCCTGTTCATTTTTCCTGAATGATGATGTGATGATTTAGTTTCTTTTCCGCGGAAATGAGTGGCTTAAATTAAGAAGCTTTACTGGATGGATTAAAATATTCATTTACCGCTTGAGTGCGTCATATGGAAAAGCGCTGTTAGATGGAGTTTCCACGAAATATAAAAAAATGCAAAATAACGGTGTGTATGTTTCTATATTTATGTTATATTGTAGTTTTCATAATAAAATGTGTGGAGTTTCTTTAAAGTTAACCCTCTAGTGCCCAAGAGTGCCTCTAGGCACGCTTCTGTAAAAAATATTTTAATAGTTTTTATCCGTTTATGCCCAATACAGCCTTTTGGCATGGTTTCATTATTTTATTTAAAAAACAACTTATTAAATGTTGTTTTGAATTCTTAATATTGCATTCGTGTTTTTCACTTTAAAGTTCAGTTATAGGAGTTTTTATTTTAGAACCATCAAGAATTTCAATAATTAAATTGGGAAGTAGAGGGTTAAGTAAAAATGTACATACAGTGGTGGTCATTGAAATAAATCTACTTTATGTTTCTTTTTTAAATAATCATTTAAATAGTATATTTTAATTTATCGAATTTATGTCATCCGACATAAAATTAAATGTAATTCATTAACATTAATTTAAAGTTTAACCGCCCGTCGCTCACTTTTAAATCCCTCAAAAAGAAACATTTACAGTCGTGGCGAGCTAATTAAGAACGATTAAAAAAAATTAAAAAAAATCGCAAATACGACAAAATGAAGATGGCCACACATAAAAATGATCTGTTATTTTGTTGGTATTGTTTGCTGTGTTTCGAAATAGCTTTTTAAAATAATATTGCCCTCCGTTTAATATATTTATTTGCACATGAGTTATTGAAGTGTAAAATTTATTTGGCGACATAATTAAGAACGACGATAGAAGGAGTAGTTATTTTGTGAAAAAATTGATGATATTAACAAAATTAATCCCTAAACATAAGAATCTATACAAAATTCAATAAAAAACACATATTTTTGATAATCTGGACCGAGAGCTAGATTCAATATATGTTTGCCGGAGGTCATTGTAAATAGGAGAAATATCAGGAGGTTATCGTTTTAAGAAATCGGGAAAAGACTGAATTACTCAAAAACAATGGTCTTCAATGCTGTAAGCTACAGTTAGAAATATCAAATTACGGAAAATGTATAGCAAGACGCAAAAGACCGCGTAAGACTAATGAGGGTGAGAATCGAATAATAGTTCGAGTTACCAAAAAAAAAAACCATTTATGGGTTCTATAAAAATTGAAAAGGAAGGTTTTGGTAAGGATTATAATGCCGTTTCAGCACGCTCCATACGGGAACGATTGAATGAAAGCTAACTTTTTGGAAGAGCAATAAGAAAAAACAATTCCTTTCACTAAAAAGTCGAATAGCAAGGTCTGCTTTTGCGAAGAACCATAAAAACTGGACCATTTCGGAATGGAACCAAATATTATAGAGCGATGAAGCAAAGATTAATAGAGTGGAATCAGATGGTAAAAGATATGTCCGGCACCCAAAAAATAAGTAACTTAATCCGAAATGAACGACGGTTACTCCTAAGTGTGATGCTTTGGGGGTGTATATTATTCAAAGAAACCGGGCCCTTATATCGAATAGAAGAAGCAATGCAAAGAAATATTAGGAAATTTTATGTTACCCTATACTAAGGATGTACTGTCCGTTACGTGGAGATGTATGCAAGATAATGGCCGTTTTCGAAAACGTCATCTGCATCAAATTGATTTTCTCCAAATGTTCTTAAACGCAAGCTGCCAATAGCATAACCCTTAGTGCTGCAAATGTCGATCGTCATTGGACGATCAAATTGACGATCAAATGACGTTTTCGAAAACGGCCAATGATCTAATGAACACGGCAAGGCCAACAAAACATTGGTTCGATAAGAATTTTGTCGATGTTTTAGAGTGACCATCGTGTAGTCCTGATTTAAATCCTATAAAAAACTCGTGAACACCGAAATTGGCAGGCATAAAGTTGGAAATTTGAACGAATTATTTGAAGTCGCATGGACGCCTTGCGCCAACATACCACCTAAAAAATGCAGTGATCTTATAAGCGGATTCCTACGAAATATTGAGCCAGGACATGACAATTCCGCAAATAAGCGAACAATTTCATAACTTTCTTCGGGTTCACCCTAGAGGATGAGGAAATCGAGATTCTAATAAAGAGTTTTTATTATACATATCAATGACTGTACACGAAACAAATTTTTAAGCGATAAATTTCAAAATGGCGCCTGTGCAGCGTTTTTCGATGACGTCTCCGTTTTTTTAAGGGTCCACGGCCGGACACACAGCTCCTGTAATTTTTAAATTTTAATAAGCCAATTTATTTTTTCTGATTTTATATAATAACTGCTGTAGAAGTACGTAGGATTTTTTCGATATATTAATTTTTGGCCAAATGGCGCACTTCCAAAGTGAAAAGTGATAAATTTGGATACAAAATCATCACATAATTGTTAATAACAAATGAACTATGCAATATAAAAAAATACGTTCTACGTTCTTCTATAGACAATATATTTTTTAAGATTTATTCAATATTTCAAGTAAATCGGTTGAAAATTGTCTGAGTTATGTTTCTGGCCAACTTAAAAAATGCAGTTTTGAGATACACGCGTTTGAAGTTTTGATTAGTAGAAAATCATAAGGAAATTTTGCAATACCTTAAATCTGCGATGCCTGCACCGAGTACTTAGAGATTTTTCCCGGCCATAATCTTTTGAGACATCATTTTTGAGGTCTTTGGGGACAATTTAAAAAAAAAACCGATTTTTCGAAAATGCTAGAGTGGCCTAAGCCCCTTAATTAGTCCGCCAACTATTTCGAAACAAGTAATAATTTTTTTTTTATTTTTAATTTATATTTTTAGTTTGTTGTTACTTTTTTCTTACTTTTCTGCTAAATTAACAAAATACATAACAAGGTACAATACCTTTCAACTTTAATTTTTGGTACCATCGTTCTTAATTAATTTGCCACGGCTGTATGTATTTTTTTCATACTAACTAGAGTATTTTTTCCATTAAAATGCATTTCTATGTTCATGAATAATCTAAACATTTAGAAAACCAATTCAATCATTCATCAGAGATTCTTATTGTTACTGCTCCAACCAAAAAAAAAATTCCATAACTATTTTCGAAAGTTACCGTCAGTTACACAATGCTTGAGCATGCAACGCTTCTAATTTCGAATGCAATTATTCAATCATTCGCTTATTAACAGATAGTTTGTTACACATAATGAAAAAAAATATATATATACAATGCCAACACATATCCGGCGAATTAAAATTCATAAAGTCAAATGATTTCATAATCTACAAACTGGTATGTACGAGCAGACACTGGTATAATGTCTCTTGTTCGATCAAATATACCACACCTGTGTTTATCTGTCGCAAAAATTAAATTTTACCAATTAAGCACGCTCTGCTTGGCCGTGTTCAAAATTACACTGATTCTCTCATTTGGAATTCAATTCCGATAGGCTGAGTCATTCTCAGACTTAAAGTAGTTCCTGCCACTCCCATACGATTAACGGATGCACTTGCCCTAATCCGAAGAGTAGGGAAGTGTATAGGAAGACACTTCAACCATAATTGATTGAATGGCCAGTCAGCCAGCATACCAATTTAAGAAGCTCCTAGAGTAGCACGTTGAAAAGAAGCAAAAAGTGTAAATTAAAATGCCAGCGGACTGGTTTTAATTTTTCTTTTTTCCAATCTTGATCGCCTTCTTGAGCCTCTTCGATTGAGTGTGGAGTTTTCTATAATTGCCTAAAATTACTCTCCATCGTGGTGTAATGGCCTACATTTTCCAACAATTTCCATTCGTTTTTCCGATGGTTTTCCCCCCCTCGCTCTGACACAGTCCACTCCTGTATGGTGGGTCAGTTGCTAGTGCATACAAACACAATAGTCTGTTGTGTTTGCTCTTATCTTACCGCTAAATAACCTCGGGGAAAATTCATCTGTGCACACATATGAGTTAAAGAAAAACAAGTACAAGTATCTAAGTATCTAAGTATCTACATCGCCTTGCAATTGTGCAAAAGAAGAAAAGAAGAAAATCCAAAAGGAGAATGAATGTTGAAAGAAGCAAAATGAAATAAGAACCTGCTGGTGGTAGTTCGACGGCGCGCGGGAACAGCTGTAAGTTGACGTACCGTTACGGTAAAGCTGGTGGCAGCGCGCACATTTAACAGATTCAACGGTTTTTCAGCTTCCCCGGTTTTATTCCATTTTTTTTTTCGGACCTATTATACCACAATATATTTTTTTTCTTTTGAATTGGGCGACGAGCGCCTGTCTATGGGAATTCGCTGGCGCGGTTCTATACTTTCCTCTTCGGTTTCAGTTTACTTCTTCATCGCCATGCATGGCTAGAATTCAAAATTAGCTCTGCACTTGCTGCTTGGCATAAGAAATTATTTATTTTTCTCCAAGTGCCACCACACTTGGCAGTTCTGCACTGTTGCAGTCGGCAACACTGGTCACGGGTTCGCGTAATTGTGCTAATTTCAATATCGACGTGGGCTTGTGGTTTCTTCTTCTTTTTTTGTTTGCGCTGGACTACAGAGGAATGTGGATGCTCTTAATCACGGCCATCCCTAAGATTATTATTTCATCGATCGGTCCAATCATGAACGTACACATATCTGGGTCAAAGATGTCATCAGGAATTAATTGAGATATGTTTCTTGAGCGAGTGGGTTTTTTTCCAGCCTTAATTATGAGGTTATGGCATACTGCACATAGCTGTGCATAATACCCATGCGCACAATAATCTTTAATTATATGCAACAGCAGATTGTATATCTTTTCTGTGTCTCTGTTGATTTGACAAGACTCAAATAGCTTGAGAAAAACTTACTTAATGTTCCCATAGTTAAATACACATTTTTTTATAGTCTTGAATTGGTGTTTTTTTTGTGAGGTGCTGAATGGAAACGAGGTATAATCTAACAAGATCTATAAAGGAAATAAGACCTTTGGGTTTCCATCATTTTTGAGGTGAAAATATTATAATGCTTAATGATCGGTTGGGAAAATTGTTGTTTTGAAGTTTCTTCTATCCGCGAATTATACTCGAGTGGTTTTTGTTAATAGCGAGTAAAATATTCCATGCAAAAATACCTTAAAAAAATGTTCAGATATTAATCTTTTTCAAGCCCCGATCATTAGCAAGTCGTTACAAATCGATCATGAATACCGGAAATGCCATACGAGTCTCTACTTAAATAGGAAATAACCGCTAAATGACTAAAGTTGTCTATTACAACCGCCCCAACACTATCCAATCAAAATGGTGTACTTGGTTTATATCTTGTGTATCTCCACTTGACGTCCTTGAAAACAACGCAAACCGATTAAGAATTTCTATCCATGAGGGAGTGTAAACTTTTAGTCTTTATAGTCTTTTTAACAGACGCCTGATATAAAACTAAATTAACATCAAAATAAGAAATACGAATGAATGCAATTAGTGTGGTGAATAATATACCGGTTTTATGATCGGAATAATTGATAATAATACAGATTGTACCGTATGGAATGCGGTTAAGAACTAAGACCAACTTCAATTCGTTAGCTTTAATTGGATAAAAATCGAATACCCGCGCAAAACTTGTTTGCAATTGTCATTAGCATTCCCCACGACAGAGGTATACGAGTATGTATGTATCTCGCAGTTGGATAAAAATCCAATGGCGTACCCAAAAAATAACTGAATTCATCAAATATCAAATACGAGTACACATAGGTATGTTCGTTTCTATGATAATAAATAGGCTAACAGAGTTCTTTAGCCGTAAACAGTATTGCGGATTCCTAATGTTGTTTTTGAACGAATAAAAATCCTCTTTCCACCATTTAGGTTATCGACAGGTGACGAATTACAGTAGATGGCAAATTAAATCACTATAACGCGCTTGAATAAGCTTTCAGGTTGCTGAACTTGTTTGAAAAAAAAATAAAATACTCTTCTCTATAGCGTAAAGATACGTTGGTGCTATTAGTCTCGCTATGTTGGGCATCAGGTGGAAATATGTTTTATAAGTTTTGTTGCCCCCAGACAGTACTGATATAAAACCGTTTAATCGAAAAAATGCGCCTTTTTAGTGTTTCGTTTTTTGGAAGCAGTTCGGTGTCTGTCTGTCCGTCTGTCACATGCGTTTATCTCAGATCAGAGACAATTTGATGTAGTCTATTGAAATTTAGAACAGTTGTGACAATTAGTGGTCCAAACAGCTGAGTTTCGACTTTGGGGGCTAGTTTTGGATGGTCAAATGGGAAATAAAAAAAAAGAATTTTGAGGTCATCGTGTGGGGTGTCAAATGAAAGCTTGTTAAAGCATGAATTCAAAAATCTATGAAATATATTTTCGTATTACTCTTTTCTGAACACTTTTTCAAAAAAACGTTAAAAAATTGCTGTCCCTCTACCTTATCTCCAAAAACATCGTTTAGAAAAATCTGAATAAAATCACAAATATTGAAAATAAAACGAAGATTGTACCAAAATTAGCAGGACTACTCTACGTTTGACCATTGCATATCCAGAAATGAAATGACGTAACCCTATCACAATCAAATAAAAGTGGATACGTATGGGAAAGGTTGTATGCGTGAGAGTAGAAATTGAATGGTTGATCCTAGAAGTATATCCCAAAAAATAGCATTGAGCTTATACTTGAACCATTTATTTTATGTACATGAAGAAATCTTCATGGGTTCCTACTTTTACTACATTACTACACTGGGAAAAAATTAACAAATTCCAAAATTCCACACATTTAGTACACTTCAACGACTAACGAGACGAAGAATGAAATCTGATGGACGTGCGTAAATACTTGTATCATAAATCTATCATCTATTACATATATAAAAATAACTGATAATACGTAACACTTGTTGCGCAAGTACGACTTGCACTTGACCAGATTTTTTTAACTTACCATTTGGACATGAAAATAAATCCTGAAATGAAAGAAGGAGAAAAAAAATGTTTTTTTTTTTTAAATTAATCAAATGTTTAAATAAAGCTTTTAGCTTACCTCTGATATAACTGATGTTAAACACGCGGACAGCCATATGACACTGGCCGCCGTTAACCTCCCCATTGCGTTTCGCTTTATTATGGAGTCTCTATGCAAACGTTGATGTTAGCCTGCAAAATAAGATTTAATACAAATAAAACATTTATTAAAGATCACGATTATAAAATCGATTCAGAGGCCTAGTTTAACGATATATGTACAAATAGACACACCAAAGCTAATGGAATGCGAGTGTAAACAATAATTTCATCCGATCAACTAGAAAGTTATGCGTAAGCCTGTTGACTTTTTATGAATAAAGAAAAACTCGTTTCTGTATAAATACGTATTAGTTGCCTAATTATGAATAAATCCAATTTGATTTGATTACAAAATCTGTATGGGTTTGCTCTTTTACCTCATGTGCATCAGCGCCCAGGTAACCTTTATGTTAGATAAGAGGAAATTTAAGTAGATGCATTTTTTTTTTTTGCTTTTGCAAAACTAGTGCAATACATAAACTCTTACTATAATTTAAGTATCATTAACATAATGCCCTAAGCTCTGCGTTGTTTAAACTCTGTGGCTGGTCTTTTAATTAAAATTTACTAAGAGTTGTTTTCTTAGTTACAAAAAGTGTGCAACTTCAAGTAGGTTATCTCACACAAAACAAAAGCAGACACTTAAAACGTGTATACAAGCATTTACATATTGTATTTGTACTTTGCACAATTTTTGCGCACACATACACTTGACAGCTAGTCAGCCTCTTGAAACAGCATTGAGATTTCGTATAGCATTTCATTTACTCAAAGTGACAATATACTTTACTCTAAGCAAACGTCACTCAACAATACATTTGCACATTTGAGTACTCGTTCGTCGTTCCTCGTGCAAAAAGTGGTAATAGTGTATCTGTTGCATCTTATCATCGTCGGGTGTAACGAAATAACTATTTCAACCGTAGAATGAAGGTTATCGATATGAGTACAGTTTGAACTTGTTCATACACTAAAAACGTTAAGTTTGTTGTGATATTAGATACGAGTAGAGTACGTCTTTTTGAAAAGCTAGTTCATTGTCATAAGGAATGTGTATAGGTAGACTGCAGTTCGCAGTGCAAACTCCATATTGTGAGTCAGAGTCGAGGTACCTTTGTTTTATGGCAGAGCGAGTAATAAAATGTTTGAAACGACTTTCGAATGAACAACTTTTAAAACAAAAACTAAAACCATCGCGAATGTGTTTAACGTTTGGTGTGACAAAAGAACGTTGGTTAAGGATTGTTGCTTTTCTCAGTTAAATATGAAATCAATTTAGAGCTGTGGGAAGTTTTATTTTTTTTTAAAATAGGTTGAAATGGTTAGCAAAGCACCTGCACACAAGGTCGCTATACCTATATCCAGATTCTAATGTCGAATTTATGCAAAACTGGTTCCGGATTCTGAGAAACTCTCTTCTACACACTCTGTAAAGCAAACTGAAACAAATGCATCTGTTGTTAACAACGTGTTTAGTGAAATTTTAGCTCTAAGCTATGAGGAAGTTTTTTTTTTTTGTTGTTTTAAATATGAAGGTCAGAATTTATTGTTGTTTTTTTTTTAGTTCTTGGAATGTGATCGTTAAACAAATGTCATAGTAATTAACTCTGTTTGTTTATATTATTTTTGAAGCGAAATTCTTAAAATGGCAAATTTCAAAGACTCAGGGAAAATCTGTCAGAGTATGGGAACGCAATGAATAACTAAAGTTGTGTCCGGATGAAACGTCTGGTGTGAAAACAAAAAAACTGGAATAACCCAAAAGCTTAGTTATTTGATTATTTTATAACTGGGGTCGAATTACCGCACTCAATAACCAGTGAGTGAATAGGACTCGTTATCGAATGATCGAGTTACCTCATTGGGATGACGGCTCTCGAAAGCTAAGGTTTCGAATAAAAATAAAATTAGGTCTATTCCCGTACCTGCCCAAAACTGCGATAAACTACGAAAATCATTCAAATTCTGCTCCCGTACGAAGATTTTTTGTAGTTTTTCGCAGAAGAGAGCGCTAACAAGAGAGTAAGGAATTTCCCCATGCTGCGAATTTTAGCCGAAGAAATTTCTATGGGCAGCACTATGCCTGTCAAATGTCAAACATTTTCCATTTTTTGTTGTTCAGTGCGTTCCTGTACTTTTTCACACTTATAGCTCACTCCGAGAGATTTTTACCCCCACTCCTTGAAATTTAAGAATCTGTGAATTTTGGTGCAGGAAGTACAAAATTGTACTAGAAAAAATTGACTAAATTGATGTTTTAAGGATATAACTAATTTAACTAAAAATGAGAAAAAAACGCTCTTCAGTGACTTGGCAGCACTATGAAAACGGACATTTCTCAGTTGAACATTCGCTGTCAAATTTATTTAATTCATAAACGTAAAAAGACACATTTTTTTTAAAGAAATAATAAAATGATGGACTGAGATTTCCTACAATAAATGGCTTCCATGATTTACATCTTGCCCTTGTGTACGGTCTACTGCATATATTACTAGCCTAGGTTGTGGGTTCGACTCCCACCCAGTGCTTGGTTGCTTTTGGGGCTCTGTTTGGCAGTACAATGGACCAGTATTGAGTCTGAGTGCTCCAATAGACTAGATAGAACCCGAAATATAAGACAAAAATGTTCGATCCTCATATCATAATAAGCCGAACGTGTCTGCAGTGGTAAGAGTACTAAATTGCTGTTTCCTATTGTATGCGATAAGCAGAATACTCACACTCTCATACATGTATCGATCGGTGTATGTGTAGCCTTTTGAAATGGTTCAACTTCTAATGTTGCACCATCGCTTCAAGTTCAAGTATAAGATGGAAATTCAATTCAAAAGATAACGCTGCTCGATTTGATAATTGTATTTTAAGCACCAAATGGACCAATATCAGATCCATAATAAAAACAACAGATAAAACGATTTTATGTGTTGAATTCAATCGGTTTTCTATAGTGACTTTCACATTGCATCTTTTTTTATGTTTATTCATTTATGTTTCACCATACTTTCCGTTGCTACATACCAGCACTGTTGCTGGATTTTTTTTTTTTCATTTGTTACTAATTTGTTGATTATTTGATATTGTGAACAAAAAATAACGACACACAATCGCAGTCACTCAGTGACAGTCCCTAAAAAACAATACACAGTAGAAAATCGTTGAAAGTTACCAAAGCCATCAGCTGAATTCCAATACAACCAGTCTGTCAGTGTCTCTATCGAAAATTGCATTTCAAAGAGTTAACTCGCACAATGAAAATGGAAAAGAAGAAAATGCAACATGCGGGTCCAAACCAGCAGAAATGTACATAAAAAACAACAAACACACACAAACAAACAGAAAGCCAACATTTTTTTCTGTTGCCTGTTTGGAATATTAACCAGCGATCGGTTTGGTTATTCCAGTTTTTGGCCCAAAACCAGCTATCGTGGCAGCCCAGAGGAGTGGTACTAAACACAGCAAGCGTGCATGGAACATAAACAATGTGAGTACGGCGACTATACGAGTACAAGTATGTATTTGCGGTGGTAAAAGTATTCGGAGTTTCTCCTTTCGGGTGAAAAAAATGCTGCTCCAAGCCGAAGATGTATATTAGACCCGTTCGTTGTTGGCAGCGCAGGAATTTCAAAATCTTCTCATATTTGCACTAAACTGCATTTGTAAATGTAGGCAAACAAGCTGGGACAGATCGATTGTGACATTTTCATCATCATCTTCAAGTGTGCTTGAATGCATCTGATCACTTTGCGTGTTGAAGCTACTAGTGAAAGCTTACGGTAGGTCCATAAAAAATAAAAAATAAAAATGTCATCACCAGCACCAAGCGCTAGTCAACCAGCAAGTATAGATGAAGATGATTCAGTTGTTAAAATGTCGAAGGTTGGAACCGATGAAGCCGAGGTGGACTGCGGAGATGTGAACGTACTCGTATATGCTTCAATACCGGTCTCGTCTCTAATGATTATTTTATTTATAGGTTTTTGTTTCTTTACAAATTCGCAAGCAAGTAAGCAAACTAAACAACAAAAGGTAAAGAGCATTTGAAAGCTTAAAGAAAAAAATGCAAATGCCAACGGAACGTGAGTTGAAAGAGAATTCTTAGATGATGAAGAAGATGAATCCATTTTTTTTTTTTGATGATTTCATCGTTTGATGGAATGTATGACAATTATGAGTATTTCTACGACAAAAATAATAAAAATCATTTAATAACTTTAAAACTTGTTCGTGATTCAATGGGAATAATTGCATCAACAGTTTTCATTGTCTATCAAGCAGTTGGATATTTTAACCACAGCCCAACATCCGTCTGGAAAAAGGTGTTTAGCTGCGATTTAGTAAAAGATATTTAAAAAACTGTTTTGTTGTATTAATTCATTAGGTTAGGTGGCTATTCACCGGACCCAGTGGGGCTGACTTAGACGAAAGTACATAGGCCCATTGAGTTGCCACGTGAGCCGATTCTTATCGGAACCATTTTCAAAGTTGGATAAGTTCCCATATTCTATTGATATCCGTTGAGGAAATATCTTGTAGCGCTAGAAAGGAATCAATTTTCTTAATCAAGAGAGTGCTGGGACGCTGCGCAGGAGGTGAAAGGGTTATTCTTCTCCTTCATCATCCATGCAGCTGTGACAGAAGTCATCAAAAGCCTATAGCACAATAGAATGTCAATACCCCAGCTAGGGTGCCGGTGCCGGTATGTCCTCTGCTGATTTTTAGTAGGCTGTACCTTTTCCAATTAAGCTGATCCAAGTCTGTTTAGCGTGACTGCACGTACCAAGGTTACGCCATGAAGATGTAATCGTTTGTATAGCTCACTTTTAATGGTAGAAGTCCCAAGTTGTGTACTTTTTCTGGCTAATTCGTCTGCTTCACAGTTACCTGGCTCATGTGTATATTAACTGTTGTTGTGAAAACGGATCACTAGACATTTTGTAATAGATTATTTGCACTGAAAAGTTGTGTCTGTAGCGTTTTTAACCTCACTTAATCAACCGTTCTTCTAGTATAAATCATTTGTAATCTATCCAGATACTATATATCTTAATATTTTGGAAGCTCCTACAAAAAGATAGGAAATCGCTGTCGACGCTGATAGGATTTAACTGTTAACTGGCCACAACAATACTAAGATAACACATGAAAAAACTACGACTGAACGATGATGATATATGCAGGTTATGAAGAGGCTCATAAGGACATCACCGACCACCCATTTCCTCTGTCACTGCCCGAACCTATGCCAACTCAGAAAAAGAACCCTGGGCAATTTTTTCTTCGAATATGTCGACGAGCTATCGGATCGATCACCATCAGATATGTTTAAGTTTGCCAGGACATCCAGACGGTTGGATCCAAATCACTGATACCACGGGTGCGAAAATGGGTACCACAATGGGTTCACATGAACCTAGGTATGATGATGATGTGACAATTCTCTTAATATATACTTGAAGTCCACTCACTAACACTAGTTGTGGACCCTACTTCGGATTGCGTCACATACATTCAACAACCAGGAAATGGGAAGATGAAACCCTGCCAAATACTGCCCCAAATTCAATAGCCAATGGTAAGAAAATAAATTCATCCACCCAGCCCGCAGTAAAGCTAAAAGGCTACTTGGGCTTAAAATAAAGATCTTAAGGCATACTGGCCACTTAGATATTATTTAAAACTCTGTGGTAAAGAGGAAGAAATGACGAAACATGTGCACATCTCTGTGTTAATTGAAATAACGCCAGTAAACAGACCACCTGGGGCTACTTAAGACTCATTGCACTTGAAAGTTAATTTAGACCTGCCAACCTTTTGAACTGTTTAATCAATTTGTGTTTATAAATACAACTGTCTATCAGAGTGTTTCTAGGTGACTGAAACAAGTCTGCTCAGTTACAGTTAACTCCACTTTTTTAATTCAAAACTTTTCGGACTTTTCGGACTTTTCTTTTTAGAAACCAATATACTTGTATGTCGTATTTTATTTCAATAATACATTTTTTTAAACCATAGCAATTATACTTAAACCGACTAATGATAGGTTTTTCTGTTTCCCAAAAAGTATGCGAAAGGAAATCAAGCAGTTCACTTTAACCTCACTATCCTGATCAATTTCATGGTTAGTTTGGGTCAATATCGTAACTAATAAACCATGAGGAACTCATTTAAGTGAAGTAAATCTTTAGACAAATGCGATCTATTTTTTTTTTTTTTTACATGTTAGCAGATTTATGTGCAAATATGCCTAACCTACTCATTTCCATCAACTCTACTACGGTATTTGAGTTGGCTTTTTATTTCGACCAACAAAGTGGTAACACCAAAAGAGGCAGTACCACTTCTTGTAGCCCACATTTAATTAATAGGCCGCGGAAAAAAAGCGTGGGCGAAAGTAATACACAAATATGGGGTACTGTGTGACATTCTTCCTTTCTCTCTCGCTTATTGTATACCAGTTTCTTTGTTGATTAAATAACAAACAACAACAAAAACGTATCTAATTGTTCAGCAGTTCGTGGCAAATTCAATAAATCAGAAGTGTTTTTTTTCAAACACCAACACTGTCATTATACTCGGGCATATGTATGTATTACGAAACTCGGCTTTGAATGCCGAAGGGAAACAGGCAAAAAAAATAATAATACTTAACCACATACACCGTTAGTTACAGGCAAAAAAAAAACCAACTAAATTGTTATAAAATTATAGATCAAGTTCAAATGGATTGAAGAAGATCTCCAGCTCCACTCAACAATCCCAATCTCCGCCAACTGAGGCCAATCCACTAGGTATAGCGAAAAAAAAAGAAGATTGAAAAAATGCAGATTGCGGTTTAAATTTATTACCACTGATGGCACTTGGATTCGGTTTTAGATTTGAATTATAATCCATGGTAGTACGGACACAGATACAGAGTAAAATTGATTGCAGCATAGTTGGATGGATGGAATTTTTCAGCCGCAGTAATAGCCAAAGTTACTTGGGAGTGTGCTTGTGGGTTGAATTTGTATCTGCATCTCTAATCCGAATCCGAGCCTTTTGTTTTGAATGCTGTGTGGCAAAGTTGCGTAATTTTGACTCGCTTTAATGTGTTCGGTTGGTCGGTCACCGTTTCTTGTTGTTTTCTATATTTTTTTTTTTTGGTTTTCCTTCTTATTAACTTTTAACTTTTTTTTATTACCATTTTCAGTTATTCAACACAATTAGTGGTACGTTTTTTCATGTTTTAATCAAGCGCGAAATTGCATGAAATAATAAAACAATGAGGAAAGATATACAAACGAAAAATTCTATTGTATTGCGGCTTATATTTCGGATTTGTTGTCAAGAGTTGGGACGATTTTCTTGTCGTTTGTGTTTTTTTTTTTTTTTTTTTTTAAATGGCTTTATTATGATTTCGTTAGCGCATTCATATATTATTCCACTATTTCCATAGGGAATAAGCGTCAAAAATTACTCAAGTATCGCAGATCATTACATTAGAATTGAAAAACTTTGTGGCAGACCATTCAATTTCTAATTGTATGTAAGTCTTGGCCAAATTTAATAGCGATACATTATACAGTTGATACAAATCACCGAGTCACTCCTCTGCGGTTTTGGCTTTAAGCGATGGAGCAGAGTCCTGTTGGAAGATCCAGTTCTCTTTATTGAATAGATTACCTATTGATCAAACACTTCACAGTACCCTGTAGCACATCTAGTTGGTCAACATTTGCTCCCATTTTCAGACACCGTCTCTCACGCCTCTCACCGTCTCACCAAACCATTGTGGAAGTGGGATGATGACAACGTTCAACCCTTGGAACAACTTTTTTCGCTTCCTTAGATGATCCGGAATCAGCTTAGACATGGCTCTGCTTGATATATCCAAGTCCTTGGACATAATTTGTTGCTTCCGAAGGATATTTCTTCGAATTCGTTCTCGCACCGCTTTTACTATCGCACTCGTTCGAGCGACGCGCGGAGGACCAAATGTTGGACTGTCCTTTACTTCAGACAATTGGCCGAAGCGACCAATAGCCCGATAAATTAACATTCTCGATATTTCGAGTAGTTTTAACAACTTGAAAATTCGGACAGTATTCCCTTCGCACTTATGCAATGCTATTGCCACGACTCGATTCACTTTAACACCCTACTCTATAATAATAGGTCGCAAGCTGAACCCAACCTGGCTTGTATTCTGTACTAATCAATGCATGTGTTTTGAAAAAAAATGTTAACGGTTCTATTCATAAAAAAACAGTTTTAAGCAATGAGCGCTGAAAATTGTGTAACAGAACTTATGGCAGGACTAGGGATAGCATTGAAAAATGTTTTTTTCTGAAATAATGAGTCAGTGGTCTGGGTATATTCCTTAATTTGATCACTTTTAGTTTTTACCAATTTCATTGTATAGTATGTACCTAGGTACCGCCGTAGCATGTCCTTTGAAATGATCCACAGTAAGTTTGTTGCTATCGCGAAGCGGCTTCGTTTTTTTGTTAGGTGTCTTGTAAAATAATACTTGGAGGATCAGCAAGATCTGAGTCTAACTCTGAGCCATTCTTATTACCTGATACAAACACGTGTCGACGCACATTCTTGCCAAATGATCTTAATCTCGAAGCGAAAATGCAAATATCCATTCTCCATTTTTCGAAATTCTTTCAATTTTACTAGTACACATGTTTAAGCATATTTCTAGAAATACTTGTGTAGTTAACTTTCTGTTTTTTTGTAATTACTTTATCCGATTAGAATAAGTGCTAATAAAATATTCCTACTTCCTGTTAAATTTTTTTTTTTTATTTTCAGTGATTCCAATCTCACAGCGGCATACATTTATGATCATGATCACTAATGTAAGTATTGAATCATTTCCCAAAGCTAAAAAGTGTTCACCTCAAGGTAACCGGTCCCACACCACCATCACAATTGCGAAACAAAAATTTCACGACACCCGAAGGGTAAAATATCTGGTTTTACAAGATACAAGTATTTACTAGTTTAATAAAAGCAACAAAAAAAAAAACGCATGATCACAGCGATAATCTTGCACGAAACCAATACGTCTGGCGGTACAAAAAAAATCATTAACCACTTTCTGAATCACTCAAAAAGCATAAAAATCAATAAAATAAAAAAATGTAAGTTGGTGAACCAAAAATCTCTGATTCATTAATATATATGTATTTTCAAAAATAAATTCTTTACCCAATTTAAGAAAGAGAATGCGGCAAGGCAAACGTTTTTTGAGGTTTCCATGTCACAGTTTTACATAGAAAAAAAAATAAATAAAAAAAAGTGATAACTTCCATCCATTGAGGTCAGTGTAGAGATCTTTGTAGATTTTCAATTGAAATTCATTTAAACATGATATCATTCCATTTAGCGTTTAAGTTGCCGCATTATTTCTCTGCGTTCTATGATTAAGTTTGTCAGTCAGCTGTGAACAAAAAAAAACATCTTCGATTGTAAAGTATTATTTAATTCTAGTACGTGACAACTGACAACTAATGTTTTCTCAGTCGATTTGCTTCACCTCGAACCACCTCATAAGATGATAAATACGAGCGTGGAATGTTCAAAATCGTGAATTCTCCATTAGAGTTTGTTTTTTGATAAAAAATATAAAACTCCTCTGGTTTTGGAGTTTTTTTTATTTTCACACTAGTTAGCCCGGCCGGCTGCAGACGTTCTTCTGCCCTTTCCTGTATGTTGCGCCATGAGTTTGGTTTCTTAATAACATTTAGTGTCTTAGTTAAGACTAAGAAAACATGAATTTGATATTATTTTGATTGAAGAATTAGTGATGTAGAAGAATGTACAAAATCACGCTTCTGAGTCCAGGCCATAAATGGACATTGTCTGTACTTGTGATTTGTGGACTGTCATTGGAATGCCAAACCGATCGGAAATTGAAGCCTTTTGAATAAGATTATAGTCGCTGACGGTATCATTGGGATACGTGGCAACAGAACGACTTCTCTCTTAAACCTGCCGTTCAAAATGGTTGCTTCAATAATATTTGCGGTGATCCGTTTGATTAGCAAACGTGAACCGTTGTATAACCTGGGTGGGTTTAAATTACGAAACAAAATTGTTGGCGAACCAATCTTCATATCTAGAAAATTCTTTACTTAAGGTGGCGCTACAGCTCGGGGTGAATCTAGAAAATTAAATTGGATAATAAACTGATTCATTTTCACCAACGACAGTGTCGATTGATTTGAATGACATCAGTTCGCTTGTTCGCGTTCATTCAGCGAACTAAGGTTCAAGTAATTATTCAGTATGACCGGGAACACATTCCCAATTAATTAACGGTAGTGATAGTATTTCTCTTGTTGTTAACTTGGCTACAGCGTCACCTATTGTGTCCAAATTTTGTTATTTTCTCTTTTGGCACTAAACCAACAGAATTTGTAGAAAAACTTGACTCCAGCGCCACCTTTCGGGTCCAGAACTATGCTATCCTTCAAGCTGGAACCAATCATACATATTCACAAAATTTCATCGAAATCGGTCGTGCGGTTTCGGAGATTATCGTGTACGCACACAGTGACACGTGATTTTTATATTATTAAGATTTTATACTAATGTTCATGTAAATTTTTCAAACCTCGGTTTTTTTTCGCCAACAAAAAATGATTCAAAGAACCCACATCCGTGATACAATCTTTAAGGATAATCTCATTCCTTGTCTTGTTTATAAACCACAAACGGACAGAAAACAATTAAAAGAAAAAAGCGCAAGAATTCCCAAAGCAAAATCACGTCCAATCTCAAAACACCGATTGCCATTTGGCCATTAAAGAATCTCGTTCTAAAACACTTTATTCTTCCCCAAATTTCTTTCTTATTGTGTTTAAGATGTCTGCGCGGCTGTAATTTAATTACCTACTTTCTGTAGTCGGAAGTCTCTTTTGTGCGGCTGGAATTGCCGCCGATTTTCGGCTAGAAAGTTCTCACAAATTAAATACAAAACAATGATCAATGACAATAGAAAATAGTTAACAAAAAAAAAAAATACTGGCATCAAAATCAGATTACAATTACATTGGACCGTCTGTCTGTCGTGTCATATTTCGTGAGAAAAGTGCAATAGAGTCAGTCAGTCAGTCAGTCAGTTAGTGATGAATGGAATACGTAAATTGACCTGAATCCTAAAGGTATGTCTAATTACCATTAATTTCAATTTTACTCTATCTCTCTCGTTATTCAAAAAGTTAATCGTCTTAAACGAAAGTGCTAGATAAAAGAATTTCTCTACGCTTTCTGTTTTTTTTGAAATTACATTAAATCGGTGAATTACCCTTTTTTGTTTTAATTGATTTGACTTTTGTTGCGCAAAGCAAATTTTAAAGTACAACAGTCTCTGCAGCTAGGCTCGTTTAAGCTAATATTACCATGTAATTTTAATTGCCTGTTAATAAATAATAATAATAATAATAATAAAGTACAGTGGAGGGTCGATAGTTCAGACAGGTTTCTGGAATTCGGACGATTTCAGAAAAGTCGGACTTAATAATCCAGACATAGTTTTAGTTAACAAAACCAGTATTTACAACTATGTAGCCGGCATAATTTTTTGTTTGCAAGAGAGATATGTAATGGGTCGTATTAATAAAACCTGACCTTATGCAATTGTGTAGCAATTGCTAGAATTTTGAGCATTTGCTCGGATTCGTATGCGAGAGAACTTGAGCATTTGCTTTGTTCGAAAATGGCGTTTGCTCGGATTCGTATAAATAAAAGGCATAAAGGCAATTGCTAGAATTTTGAGCATTTGCTCGGATTCGTATGAGAGAGAACTTATTTGAGCATTTGCTTTGTTCGAAAATGGCGTTTGCTCAGATTCGTATAAATAAAACGCATAGATCTAAGCATTTGCTAGGAGAATTCCAAGTCTGTTGTTTAGCTGACTCAGAGCGTTTGCCTTGCTGTGCTATTGGATAAAATTCCAATTTGAAGAAATGGAATACGATAAAAAACAGTGGCAAGGGCAAAAACTTTCCGTCGAGATATTCCACTTTTTCTTCATGTAAACTATAATTCCTCGTCAATTTTGCTCAATTATCCGTCGAAAGAATTTTCTGATTCCATTCCGTTTGTATTTTTTTCGCAACAGGCGCTCTAGAGATCATAATTAAATGTGATTTCTTGACATTCCATATCGTCATGTATATGAGAACTCCGTAAGAGCTAGGTTTTAACAAAACACACCTGTTTTGAAATACATACTATTAAATACTCATTTTTAAAATGAATTAATTTTGATTCAAGCTTCCTGAATAATTTGCAAAATGACAGTTGAGCGATATGATGTCAAATGTCAAGCAAATGCTCATTTCGAATTTTCGAACTTAAATTTTATTCATACCAATTTCGAGCAAATGCTAAATGCCTTTAGTTTCCCCAGAGATTTTACTGGAAGTAATTGCCTGTTTTCAATATTTGTAATACGAGAAGTTCTACTCCTTTGTTTATATTCCAAGACCAAAGATGACTTCTTTCTGTCCGAATTATTGAACCCTTTCTGTTCATTTGTTTACATCAATAAAAAATGTTTCTCCTTTTTTTTCATGTGTGCTTTGTAGTCAACCTAATGGACATCATAAATCTAACAGGTACCTAGGGATACGATCGAAAGATAAACAAAATTCCTTTTTTCAAGTTATTTTGGATAAATCATCTTCGCGCGCCCACATTGTGCCACCGTAGTAAGGGCATTTCCACTGAAAAAGGTAGCCTAGATCTAATGAAATAAGAAGAAGAGTACATAGTTATGGGATGAGTAACTTACCTTTTTGGTTAAAGGGAATGCCTGAATCTTTGTAATCCCAAATTTTAGGTGCGTCGGTTCTTATTTAATCCCAGAAATAGGTTTGTATCCTTTTCTATGTTCGTTGAGGTATCCACGTTTGTTGGTTTTATTTTTATTTTTTTAACACTTATGGCAACATTAGTTTCTTACTAATACACTTGGGCCATTCTTTATAAAAAAAAAAACTGGAAATAAAATTTAAATAATTTCACATTTAATTGAGAGGATTCGTGTGCAGATCATTTTTGAATATTATTATTGTATCTCAAATAGATCCTAAAAACTCGTCTATTTATTTAGTAAAAACAAGTGATGAATAATTCAGCACATAAAAAACTTCCAACGTCCAAAATAGAGTTTTCTACATTCCATTCCACTATCGACGGTGAAAATATGTGGCATATGTGGCTATTGAACCACTATTGAACTTTTTTTTCTTATGACACTACAACACAAGCAACACAAAAACGAAAGACTTGAGGTGCAAACTTGATCGGTTGGTATGTTAAAAAAAAAAATAAATAACCAACTCGCGTTCGATATTTAAGTTGTTTAGAGGAATTTTCTTTCATCTCAACATAAAGGACACCTACGTAAAAATAAAAAAAAAATACACAGGTGGTTTAACCAACGCATGACTTCAACGAAGTAAAAACCGCAAAAATTATTAAAAGAAAAAAAAATCTTTAACGCAAGGAGTTGCACTTTGGATTGTTATTTCATCCATGAAACATAATATAAGTAATACCAAATGTGAGAGAAAGATAATAGTTAGTGATAAAGGGAGCGCGACTTAAGAATTATTTTATATCTTGCACACGAATCCATTCAATTGCCAGTATCACTCATAAGTAATAATAATTATTATTTTTGTTTAATTTATTTCACTTCACTGCTATGCCAGTAATATTCAATTTTCTTTTTTTTTTGCTAATAATCCAATGGGAATGAAATAATTGTTTGTTGCTTTTATCCTTTCACTTTGTGTGTAGATACCGATTTTGTTTTTTTTTTTTTTTTTATTTAAAATCCATGTAAGTTTAGAAAAAAAAAAAAAAGATTAATTTACGTTTTACACCATTCCACTCGAAGGCCAAACACTCACTAAACTTGCTTAAGAAAATTTATTAAAGCAGACACTAGCGCTAGCACTTGGTCGCCGACAGCGACGACTATGTTTGTCGTTGTAGTTAGCGTCTTTTGCATTTTCAAAATCTACCACGAAGATGGAGAAGAAGAAGTGGAAAAAAGGTAAAGTAACGCAGCAAGTTTCCAACTACCTGTGTAAATTATACAGGTACACACGAAAGCCACAGGTATTGGGGGAAACCGTAAGAAGTGTGTGCATGGTGTTGGTGAGTCGAAATACACTTGTCAGATTTTGTGTTTCTTCTTAGGAGGGTGTGTTTTGTTTGCTTACAATAAAAGAACAAGGATTTTCCCTAATGTCAGGTACGTGACCGGAAAAATCGAAACGTAAACGCAATCAATTGTCACGTGGAGTTTTTCAAAGATTCTCTGCGAATAGTAAATCACAATTAAACGACAATCAAGCGGAACACTAAGGACACAATTACATGCTGGGCATGGCTGATTTTCTACCGCATTGGGCTCTCTATCTTGTACTAATATATGTAGGTCCTTATCCATTATTTGTAAATGAATAACTAAAATTATTTAAATAAAAATACATTTTTAATATATGTACATACTACGTTTTTAAACGGACTAAAAAGTATAAAAAAATTTTTCCCCCATATATGTAGATAGGCCTGAAAGTTTGCGACTGTGATTTTTGAATCGAAAAAATGCACGTCTTAAAAGTGTGGTAAATTAAAAATCTATTATATTTTTTTTTATAATTAGCATCTTATTCACTCCTGTCTCAAAGCTCAAAAATTAAAATACAAAATCCAAAATATAACCATTAGTTACGGTAACTACATACATACATATGTGTTATAGCTTAAAATTATGCAATGCAAAATTTTCAGTATAATCACAGAAATAAAAACACCAGAAAAACGTTGCATATCTACAGGTTTTATAATATATTTGAAGCTCCGTACGGAACTCTAATGAACAGACAGACAAGAAAACGAGTTAATATTGCATTGTCATCCAGTTCTGAGCTATGTTTAAAGTATCAAATCTATAGTTCATCGGAAAGTTAGTGTAAAATCAATTGCAAAATTTGTACCGAACAGACAAGAAAGCGACCTAATAAAAACGTAGTAATAAAATGAGAGGACTTCCGGCTTAGTATCGGGAGGATTTCCAACCACATGGACGAAGTTAAGTTAACCTTTATGTGAAAACCGTGGTCTGGCCAGCCTATCTAGATTTTTTTTTATTTTTTTACATTTCTTCATAATGTTTCATGAATTCCTGGAACTAAAAATTACAAACTGCTGGGTCTTCCAAAAGTAACATCTTGAGAGATCATATGGTTTACCAAAGTTTGTGTCGGTTTGGAAACTTAACTAAATTGTTGAGATTAGCTCTTAGCATTGCTGTTAGAATTGTTGGATTTCTCCAAAGCTTTTGACACGGTAGGTAAACCATTCCCAACACGTATCGAATCTTTTTAGCTGCTACTTAAATTTATTCATACCTCTCCGGTAGGCAGTGGTAATAGGTAACGCAATGTCCAACTATAAGCAGACATTCATGAGAGCCCCGCAGGGATTCTTTTTTCCCTACTCTGTTTACCATGTTCATCAATGATTTACCAACTTCCATAACCTACTCTTCCATTCACATGTATGCCGATAATGTCCAAGTGTAACTATTTATTAAATTAGGACTCATTGCAGACATAGTATTTAAAATCAATGAAGACTTCGACAGCATTCTTCTATGGTCAAAACAAAACTATCTTTGTCTTAATCCAAAAAAATCACAGTGGGCTGTGCCCATAAGTCGTCATGTTTCTACAACAAGCCTTCCCAGATCCCTGGTGATCGCGGTTTGTTAACTTTCAATCTAAATTTGAGCTTTGCCTTATACGTTCTTTAAAACCGTCTCACACTGACCAATTTCTAGCAGCGACGCTTCGACCATAAGAGGCACATTTATACTCTGTTCATATTTGTACTTTTATATATGTATGGCAACGAGTATTTCGTGTCGTGTGGCTTAGTGCCTTTTGCTGGTTAGACTTTTACATACCTTTCTTGCAAAAGCATAGTGATAGCCGTATATTTGCCACTAGTTCTGCCATTTATATTTATTCCTATTTGGCCATTCTTTCGCCATAAAATAAGGGTAGACCCCGTAGACACGCCATTTGTGAACATTCTAAGTCAATACAATGCTTATGCTTTGAATTCTTCTGCTTTTGCTTCTGCCGTATTTTCTCTTTAATTTTCTTGTTTTAATTATTTGCAATTAATTTTCGCTCGTATACGGGATCATTTTGAATATGAACGGAGAATCGTTGCTTAAAAAGAAACCGCGATAAGTTTTATTTTTATTACTTTGCAAGGTAACTGCTTGATTAGCTGTTTTTAACAGGGGTGTGGAACATTTTTGTTTGCGGTCGTAACAGGGAAAATTTGAGACACCAATTTCGTTTATTTCTTTTCTGTTCTTCTTTTGAGGTTAAACTTAATCGTTTCTCTTTACCAGTTTCTGTTCTCCTGGAATAAAACTTTCAATGTCCGACATCACCCGCCAAAAAGCCACTCTTACGAGTATACCTCAGTCGATGTCAAACTCTGACACACATACCAATCGTGTGATAAGCCGTAGCTGTGATTATCGCATTCTACAAGTTTTTACCAACATAAAAGCCATAGCCGTGAATAATACAATAGCTTCTAGAGTACTGTGCCTTGGCTTGCTTTGCCTTTTGCCCATGGCAAAAGAAGCTTTTACACTTAAAAACAAACTCGTTTGGAAGTATATTTCCCACTGTTGCAAAACATGTTATTGTTCATTTTGAATACAAGTCCATAGAGACAGCAGAAGGTGCTGTCAGTAATGCATTTTTGGTAGGAGCTCTTGATCATAAATGACATGTTAAAAAAATATAATCAAGTCTTCAACCATACAGGTGGGGAAAAGTGTGAAGTTCAAGTGTTTTCGTTTACCTTTTTTTTCTAGATAGTGAAAGGTGTTCGAGTAGACTGATCTTCGAGTGAATAATATGGATCTTCCACCCAAGTTTTGCTTCGAATAAATGTATCTACATATCTAATGCAATCGGTATGATTGACAACTTAAAAACACAAGCAGAAGTTGCGAACACAATTTTTGATGTTGAAGAACAAGGTGTCGTTAGATTCGTTTCGGTCCCATTCTAGAGGCTATTTTGCTCATTTTCCGCTCATCATTGATAATCGGAGCCAAACAATGTGAGTTAAGTTTAAATCTTAAGTCAAACGTACGCAAATTGGAAGATGGACTGGCTCCCACCACGATTAGTGAAGGTAACCCCCCCTTTTTTGGGGTCTATTCTAGAGGCTACTTGTACCTATATTGTCCGTGAAATTCCTGCAGTAGTGACGCGTAACGCCTGTCGACTATTTTATCCTGGAACTCATTTCTCACAATTGAGAGAAATAAAATTAAACAATTATTGCATGTACTCTGCATACATGCTTGACTGGCAATAACCCACTTTCCAGTTTCTATCTCGTATCTATTAACTCGTAACTCGTAAGTGTATTGTATAATTTCCTGACAGGAAAACAGAAGTTCCCCGCACACCACAAACTTGTCTCGTGCAATAGAAATGCAGTTAAAAAAAAAAATGGTAGGTACCAATAAATGGGTCAACAGGTAGAATGTAAAGGTGATTCGCGCAGGTAATACGAGTACAATGTTTATTAAGCGTTCGTGTCGTGTCTGGCACTGGCACTTCTTCTTTTACTTTGGCCAAATGGGTGTGCGATCATGATGAGTGGTGCTTGTGCATCTAATTAAGAACCTTGTTGGGTGGAGTATCTGTTTGTAGAGTATGACTACAAATACAAGTATGATCGATGATCAATTGAACGTATTTGCATTTAGGCCTGATAACGGGTGAACCATTTGAATTTATACATTTTAGCTCCCTTTGGTTTGCGGTGTTGTATGGGAGTACTCGTACATAAATGGAGATGGTTCCGGTCAATAGGCTTTACTGTGAACCTTATTAGTATGTATGCCTTATCGTTATGTGTCAGAACTGTTACATCGATGGAGCCTCCTTGTTTTGGGCAAGAACTGTTTTTTTGTCGTTTGAAAATAACTTTCCTGCATTGAAATGTGTGTCATGCGGTGTGTGGTTAAATTGAAAATATTGGTCTAATAACTCAATGATTGGACGTAGTTAAGAATCTCAGCCTCTTGCATTCGTATTGTGCACTTAAACAAATTTCATGTTGAGAAGGAATGAGCACTGCTTGTGGCAAAAGCGATACAATAGATAAAGATTGTCCGTTTTTGAATGCTAGTCACTGCCCTAGCAGACTTAAACTAGTCTTGTCGGAAATACATATGTATGTCAGTGTGTATGTAGAAACTGCAATGAACTGGAAATGGTAGGAACACTGCAGCACCTACTGCTGTGCGCTTACCCTGCACTGGCGAAAAGGAGACACAGACTACTGGGAAAATTATTTTTCAGCTCTCTCAGAGAAGTCGCAAACATAAAGCTTTACCTTCCCATTAAATTTGCTCAACGACAAAATTCTTATTAATTTTATTCTGTGGAGTTGTGGTATCATTATGGACAAACACTACTCTTTGTGGGGCTTTGCCAGAACTTCTAACCCAACCTTACATTTTGAATGCTAAGTACAGCGTTGATTTGAGATACTCTAGCCTGGATCGAATAAAATACGTACAGTATGCGGTATACCGAGAGAGAGTGAGACTACTCTTCGGTATAGTGAGATTTACTCTTTGTTCTTGAAGAGGGAATACCTCATACACCTTCAGGGGTGGCCAAGTGCCCCCAGTGTATCAGACTAAAAATCGACTTAAACCTCTCCATCTTCAGGCAATCGATGCTCAATGCGACTAAAGTGTTTATAACCCATAGTATTGTTCAGATCAGAATTTAATAAGCTTTACATTCGCAAACTTTCCGGTTCAACAGTCGCAGATTAGGGAGACTATCTACTGCTAAGGCGGATTAGAAGAAGCAAACAAGAGAGAGAGAGCGAGAGAGAGAGGGAGAGAGAGAGAGAGTGGGCAGATTATGAAGATAAGACGGTCAGAGCCTCAGAGACCAGGCGAATGGTAAGCAACGATCGTAGCAAAACTGCTACACGATTTCCAAAGAAGTCAAATTTGCTACGCTCTCCAATACCTTTTTTGAAGAATTTGTAATGTTTAAGACTCTCAGAATCACAAACCAAAAAAAAAAATTAAACCAACATATTTTCAAACTACATAAATGTATATATATATATACGCGACTCAATCTGCATTCTATTTGTCGTTTTCAATTTTAGTCACTTGTTTTGTTTTCGTGTGTAAACGTCAAACGTCGTTAAACATTTTCATTCTGCATTCTGTAAGACGAAAGGAAACGACGAAGATGAAAAAAAAACTACGATATCTCTCGTTTAAAAATTCGTTCACGATAGAAAAATGGAAGGCCGCAAAACAGTAAGTATCCATGTTAAAAAATGTATTTTATAGAATTTATTGTTGTATTATTTGCTATTAATAAAACAATAAAATATTTGTTTACACTTTCAATTGAAAATAACAAACCAAAACCAATTCCAGACGCTCTTAGAGCTGATGGATGGGAACGAGCAGTTGGCTGGTGATTTTTCGAAGGGGATTAACAAAATGGATGTAAAAAAGGAATGGAATTTGGTAGCTGAGCAATTAAACAGCAAGGGTCCTCCAGTAAGAGATGGAGATGGTTGGCGAAATTTGCTGACTGTTGGTTGAGCTAATCCCAATCGTTGTAGAATTCTAAGGGTGACTGCAAGCCTCAACATTATTGGAATCGACGACGAAGGTTGCCGAATCGTTATTTTGTCAGTTATTTCATCCAACACATACTTAAATGCTTCCTTTAATAATCTAAAGTACTGCTTGAATCTGTTAAAGTGCACAAAAGTTTCAATTATTTATAGCTACAATTAAATTAAATATATTATGAACTCACTTAGGATCAGGTAAATCAAATGGATTTGAGTTGTCTTATCTGCTTACTTTGTATAATTAAATGTGCAGTTTCAAAGTTTCGGATTCCTCCTTCTTATCCTCGTCACTATCACTACTTGTGTTATAAAACATCTTTACGATTCAAGAATTTTCCTTTAAATTGGCATCCAATCGTTAGTGCATATTTTTGCATATTTTACCATAAATGCATATTTTGCATATTCTTGCATATTTTTAATAATAACTGCATGTTTTGTGCATATTTCCGAAAAAAAATTAACGTTAGTGCATATTTTTGCATATTTTACCATAAATGCATATTTTGCATATTCTTGCATATTTTTAATAACAACTGCATGTTTTGTGCATATTTCCGAAAAAAAATTAACACAAAATTTAAAAAAAAAAACAAAACCGTAAAAATGCACACACACCATTAAACTTTTTGTCGTTTTCCATTGCTTTTTAGTTCTTAAAAAAACTGAATTTTTTTAAAAACTGGATAACATGTTGTATTGTTTTTCATTAAAAAAATCCAAAGTTTAACTACAGTCGTACAGTTTAACTGGTTGCTATAGCCAACGGTTGTTTTATCCGACTTTTCAAAAACAGAAAGATTACTAACTTGTGCAAAAACCAACCACGTGGGGGAAAGTTGGTCGCTAAAAGCGACTGGTCGTTATGAACCACGTCGTTATAGGTGACTTCGCCATGGTTTTAAATGCATATTTAAGGTGCATATTTCCCACTTTTAAGAGCATATTTTAAGCGCATATCCTAGCCCTACTTATCATATTAATTGCTTATTAAATTACTTATTTTTAAATAAAACCGCATTCGTTTTCTCTGAGCGTTGAGCAATGACTTTTTATTTTAGAGTTTATTTCAATTTCATTTGATTTTGACAGATATCCATTACTTTTCCATCGTTTAAAAATCTGCTACAGATTCGTTGCGTCGTAGAAGTTAGGAATGCCATTTGAAAAACGACACGACAGAGAAAACGAGTGTCGTCGAAAAAACGAGACGACATCGGTAATCGGGGTGACTGTTCTACCGTACACTACACAGGCAGTATACATTCCTTCGGATTGGAATTGCAATGGAAAGTGGAATATATGTGCCTCTTATCTTATCTTATAAACATAGTTGCTCCAATACTTAAATATCTATGTCACATGAAGGATTTTTTTGTTTGTAGGCTATGCTTGTATGGAGGAAGGTAGTTCCCAATCATCTGAAGAAACTATGCATAGATACGTTTTTTTTTATTATAAAACGCACTCCTTAAACTTTCCATTGGATCACCTGCAAATTAATAAAATAAACCAATAAATAAATATAAAATAAAAACCACAATTTGCTACAGTTATTTATATATAAACAATATATATTTTCATACAATATATTATTATAATCTTTTATAAATTTTTACAAAGACCATTTTGTTTTTTGTATCTTATAATTTTATTGCATCTCGCAGAGAATTTGTTACAAGTTTTAATAAAAATAATATGAAAGCCATTTTTAATTTAACATAATTTTAAAACAAAAGAACAAATAATATGACAAACATGTAATCCTTCTCACATTGACTACAGCTCCTATTTTTTAACTAAACATATTCGGTGTTCTTATTGGCTTTAATTATTTTTCTGATTCTAAACATCTTTTCCCTACAAACAAACAAGTACAGTTATTTTTTGTTGGTGAGTTAATAAAATATAAATATTGTTATATTTTGAAAAACAAAAAAGATAAGTAAATCATTTAAGAATCCTTCATGTGATAATTGTTTCTACTAATTTATGCGTTTATTTTCAATTCTAAAAATTTTTTTTAATATTTTTTGCTTATTTTTTTAAAACGTTGCAATATTTATGCCTAAAATGTAATTTTTTACCATTTTTTTGTTTCTTTGCTTTTTTCTACAATTTTCTCATGTGGGACTCTTTCTCCGCGGTAGGGGAGTGGGGGATAGTGAAAAATAAGATATTTAAATGATTTTACGAGTTCCTCTGCTGCTGTTCGCACTTCAGCTCTCAACAAGAGTGATGATTCCTTTTTATGTACAATGTGTGCTCTCAATAAATACTCCGACGAAGCTCGCGCTTTGATAAATTAATTTACTAAAGCTAAAGTTAAAGAAATGTAAATGAGTGTATATGTGTGTGTGTGTGGAATATTCTTAAGGAATACGCGAAAATACTTTCTTTTGCCTAAATTCGTTTGTTATGTATTAAGATCATCGTGTTGAGAGCTGAAGTAGCTCACCAGACCACTGAATTCGCTTGTGGACTGCGATGAGGTGGGTGGCGAGCCACTACCATCCTCGGGGGTGTCATCGACACCACCCACTGTTGGAGGATTGGATGAGTAGGGACTGCGTGATTCGGAAGACTCTGTCAGTGGTGGAGGAGTGGCGATTTTGGATGTGTTGAACGTCTCCAAAGTGGTGAGTTTTTTTCGTGATAATTCTATAACGGATGGCGTGGCAGATTTTGTTGGGATTGGAGCTGCCGATGGAGCGCATGGTTTTTCAATTAAAGGTGACGATGCTGGTGGACGAGATGGTACTGAAGCAACTGGTTGTGGTGGATGTGATACAGCCCCGGACTGGGCTGCGGAAAGTGATGCCGCCGATACTATGACAGAGCTAGGCACTGCTGAGGCTGTTGGAGGTGGCGGCGCTGAATGAGGAACCGATAATGGCGGCGGATAGTAACCATAGCCTCCAACATAAGATCCAGCTTGAATGGTTTCAGATTAATATAAAAGAAATAAAATTCATGCAATTGTTTTTCTTCTTACGTGATGCATAGTCAGGAGCTGCTCCAGCTGGTCGCATTCCACTTGACTGTGAGGAATTTGTTGGTGGCGCTCGTTGTGGAAAACCAGGACTCCCAAACATTTGGGGCCTTCAAAATGTGGATTTAGTTTCAATTAAGTTTATTAAATTGATGAACTTACCTATAAGGACTTAAATGAGGAGGTGCTGAATGCCTAGCCGGTGGTGGTGGTGGCGCATATTGTTGCTCAGGTCCTGAATATGGTGACTGCCTTGGTTGTTGTTGCTCGCGAATATCGTTGGCTAGGCTTATGGGAGGACCACTTGTAGATGGTCGTAGTGGTGGCGGTCCGCCAACATATGATGATCTCATAGTGTGATGTGCGGTCATTGAAGGCATTGATGGACCACGATGTCGCATTGGGGGCCTATTACCGGGCGACATCAACGCATTTGGTGGTGGCTGGGACTGCGGCGGTGGTTGTTGCTGTTGTGACTGTGGCTGCGGCGGGCGATAAAAACGAGAACCTGTAAAAAGATGAGATTGTATAAAATGAACAGTTTTCCTAACACAAGTTTTACCTTGATCAGCGAATGGTGAACCGCCACCGGGCATTGGAATTGGCCTTCCCTGGAGATGAGGCATTCGGGTGATAACCGATGGCTGAGTATTTGCTGGCGGCGGCTTATACAACTGCGGTGGTTGAGCTATGGATAGAGCCGACTTGATAACACCTGGCGTAGTAACAATTTGATTTGTCTGTGCAGACTGCAATTTAGCATCAACCTTTCCTGAAGGATGATTTCCAGCTCTGGGATTTGATGCTGCTGCTGTTGCAGCTGATTGTGCTGCAGCTGCCTGCTGCTTTTGCAAAGGATCCCGCAGCGGTGTTATCTTTTTTCGCCTTCCACGTGGTTTATTAGGATCGCCACCCGCAGAAGCACACATTCCCTGCGTCGTGGCTGGTATTGCCTGAGTCATTGGTGGAAAATTGCGAGACATCGGATGATTAAGAGGAGCACTCAAAGCGTTTTGAAGAAGAGGTAAATGTGGCGGTGCTGACGAACGATTATGCTGTAGCATGTGTTGTGATGGTGGTCCATAGCCGTGCCTAAGCAACGGTGGATGCATTGTTGGCATTGGTAGTTTCTTGCGTACAGGCTCTTGCAGACCCGACGCCGAGCTGGAAGTCGATTGCAGCAATTGTGGTGCCAAAAGAGAGGAACTGGGTTTCATACCAGCCTCCATTTCCTTTGCGGATTTCTTTCGAAGTATTTCGGTCGGCATTGGAAGTTTAAGCTGCTGCTGTGCAAAGTCTTCCTCCTCCACCATCCGTGCAATCGCTTCCTCATCCATGTCTTCCGGATTAAAGTCATCTGGCAGATCGTCGTCATCGAACTCCGACTCGTCGAGGTCTCCTTCACTGATTGATTCGCCCTTGCGCTGCAAGTAATCGATATCCAGCACCTTGGCCTGACGAATAACAGACATCGGTACAGTAGACAAAGAGTCTAGCTTTCCCGGAGACCTCTGTGCTCCTGCCTTGATGGGAACTAGCCTTGGAGTAGCTGCCAATTTAGCTCCTTCAGCATTCTTTTCTGCCAACATTCGCTTTATCTCTTCCTGCTTCTGGATAAACTTCTCCCGTTCCTCTGGCGGGGTGTCAGGCCGTTTCACACCAGGTTTTATACCTCCATCGGAGCTGTCATCTTCATAGTCTTCCAAGTACATGCATCTCTTACCACGTGTCTTACGAGAACTGTCCACGCTGTCGTTGTCATCATCATCGTCGCTGTCATCGCGTATCATACGATTCTTGGAAATGCCGGCCTTAAAGCTACGATTATCATCATCCACTCGCTTCGTTTTCTTTGCCTTTGTAGCTGATTTTGGTTTCAGTTTTGGCGACTTCCGTGCGATTGTGTTCGAACGTTGCTTCTTCCTCTTCGAAGGACACCATGCACCATCACTGGCTTGACTGTCGGTCGAATCATCGCACAGCTCATCGCTGTCTATGTTCTCGGACAGTTCATCTTCTTCGTCGTCATCGTTTGTCTCAGATTCTGTGTAGTCTGACTCCTTTTTTCGTTTTTTCTTCAACCGCGGACGAACTTCGTCCTCCGAGCCGTCCGAATCTTCAACGATAAACTTTCGATCCTTTCGGCGCTCGCGAGCAGCCTGACGAGCTGCTCTCCTCGTCTTTTTTCGATTTTTTCCACCTCGACGATGGCGACGATACACCTCCAAGCTGCTGTCTGATGATTGCGACACGTCTTCCTCGTCGTCGTCATCCTCTTCGTCATCGTCCATCGAACTTGTTTTGAAGTCCTCATCCGAATCGTTGTCTCCTTCGGAGCTGATGTCCAGCGTGGTTAACTTTCGCGGTTTCTTCTTTAGGTGACGCCCACCCTTTGGTTTGCGCTTTAAGGGTTCAAAATCACTTCCAGAGTCCTCGGCCGGAGGGACATCGGTGGTGAGCGGCTTTTCAAGTTCTTCCGTTGGTTCACCATTCTCCTCGGCGATACGCTGCTGCTGCTGGCGTAGCTTTTCCTCCTTGTCAGCTTCGATTATTGTGGAAATGTCTTTTCCACGGCCCAGATTACCTGCACCAGCTACTTCGTCTTCCTCCTCCTTCAGCGCTGACTTTATCATATCATCGTATTCGTTCAGACGATAGCTGACGTTGATTTGACGACGCTTCCGCAGCTTGTATATCGGTTCGTCGTCGGTGTCGGTTGCGGAGCCACTTTTGCTGTTGCTGGATCTACTGTTCGACGAATTCGACTTGGACGAGTTGCTTTCATCAGTCTCTGTTCCGTTCTCCTCACTTTCGTCTGCATCGTCGTCCGAGTGGCGCTTCTTTCGATATGCCCTATTGTTTCCTCTTTCGCCTTTATTTGTACTTCGAAACTGCTTTCGTTTGTGCTTCTTTTCGATCTTCACCTGTGCAGCTCGCTCGAGCTCCAAGCGTTCTTGCGTTTCAACTCGTACTCTCTCCTCATCCTCCTCCTTCTTACGCTGCACTAAGTCATCAAACTCTTTCAGGCTGTTTTCCAACGCAACTATCAGCTCTTCCTGCTGGCATGGCGGGCAGAACCAGTCGCCCTCGGGAATGTAAAATATTACAGGAGACAAACAGGAGCAATGGTACCCCTTATCACACTTATCACACATAAGAATCCACTCGGGGTGGTCTGACTTGCCGCACTTTTGGCATGATTCGTCAGCGGCTGTCTCGGCTGCCACTACCACCTCGCCTTCTTTTCGGGCGGTTCTAGCCCTCTTCAAGGGAACTGCTTGAGATTCATCCTCCAACTCAGACTCGGGTGAAAATTCATGGTCCGATCTGAATAGGGGACTGCCTGGGTCTGTTTCGTACTGCTCCTCTTCTTCTTCTTCTGGTTCCTCAGAACCCGAACTCCAACCCCCTTTGCCAGGACACTTTTTCTTCTTCTCTGCTTTCTTTTTAATCTCAACTTCACTGTCTGCATGGTCGGACGAATGCTCGGAAGGTTCGGTTACAGTTGGATCTTCGGCGTTTTCGGCTTTCTTCTTTTTTTTTAGCTCCGCTTTCATGTTCCGCAGGGCGATCTCCTCCATTTTACGACGATCGGCCTCCTCGCGGATCTTTAGCTGAGCGATACGACGGGATTGCCGCACAGGGGTAGTGTCGGATTCGAGGTCGATTATGTTTTTGGTATCGACATCGTCGTGATTTTTACGTCGCTGACCTGATGCGGGTTGTTTTTGGGCAGCCTGTTGTCGAGGACGTGGAGTCATAATTTGTTTGGCCGAAGCATTTGTTGGTTTTACTTCTTCTGTAACTTTAGTTTCTTTTTTTACTGACAACTCCATGGGAGGTTTCACATCAATCGTGGTTGGTTTTACTTCTTCTGTGACTTTAATTTCTTTTTTTACTGGCAACTTCGTGGAAAGTTTCACATCAATCGTAGTTTTCTCTTCAGTTTCTTCTTCTTTCACAACAACTTCCGGCTTGACTGGAGGTGTTTTCGGCGCAGTGCGAGTCGCAACCACCTTCACTTTGGTCTTAGCATTTTTATCAGCGTCAAGGCGAGTTTCTTTTTTAAATTCACCTTTTTCTGGTCGATTGGCAGCGGGAGTTAATGTCTTCACTCTTGTTCGTTTAATTTGTGGCAGCTCTCCCACTGGTTCGGGAGGACCACTTCTCCTGCCAGATCGAGTTTTTACTAGAACCGGTGGTGCTACACTACACTTTGGGGGTGTAGCTTCCTTCGGCTTCGTTGCCTCTTCACTGCTTCGCCGTTTTCTTTGATTATCCGATGTTAACTGATCATCTACGGGAACTGGTTGTTGTGCTGGTGCTGGTACTTCTTTAGCGGTTTCAGGAATTTTAATTTTTTCTACCTCAGGAGCTTTTTCTTCTTCTTTCTTTACTGTTTCTTTATTTTCGTCTGGGCTAACCGTTAACGACGCCTGTTCCGGTGATTGTTCCTTTTTTGGGATTTCTTCATTCAATTCGCTTCGGTATGGTTTCTTCACTTGTTTGCTTACAGATTTCACATCAGATGTTACTTCTTCTTCAATTTTGACTTCTTCACGCACTGGTGGAGATTTTTCAGCTAATATAGGTTCCTTAGCCTCCTCCTCTAATATTTTCTGTTCGTCTGGTACTTCGTTTACCACCACAAGCTCTACGCTCTTGGGGATATCCTTCTCAAACTTATCTGCTGCGGCAGCTTGCTGTTTCAATTTAACTTTTAAGGGTAGCACCTTCTCTACGACTTTTTCCGCTTTCTTTTGGAGAATTTTGTGTGCGCCATCCTCATCACTACTACTGCTGGTTGTCTCTTCCACTGTGGCAGCAGTCTTCCTCTGGGCCTCGACTTTTTTTCGAATTTCTATGTTTATCATCTTGCTTCGTATTTTGAGCCGCTTCCCTCCAATGTCTTCTTCTAAATCGGGATTTGGATCTTCCGGCAGTTCTGAGTTTAGCTCAGTTTCACTTTCTGATGAGTGCCGAGCTTGTTTTTCCGATTTATCTTCGCTTAATCGACGCTTACGGCTAACTGTTTTCGAAAGGGTCCGTCTCGGTGGATTTGGATCTTCCAAGAGCTCTGAGTTTAGCTCAGTCCCACTTTCTGATGAGTGGCGAGCTTGTTTTTCCGATTTATCTTCGGTTAATCGACGCTTGCGGTTGATGGTATTCGAAAGAGTTCGTCTCGAAGGTTGTTTTTCTTGGCTGCCGTTACTAGGTTCTTGTTTCTCTTCGGTTGCATTACTCTTCTCTTCATCTTCTTGCGTAGGTATTTCTAGCTCATCTGAATGGTTTTTACCATTTTCTGGCCCAGGAACATTTTTTACTTCCTCCTCCGCCTTCTCTTTATCGTTGCAGTTCACCGGCTCTTCGTTTTTCGATTGATTTTTCACCGGACTAAGCTTCAAACAACCAGGTTGGCCAAAGAAAAACGTAGCTTTCGGTTCCGTTTCACTGGCTTTGGAATTACCCACAAGGCTCTCGGCACCGGAACCTTCTCCAACCACGAATATTGTTGTTTCCTCGATCACATCACTAAATTCCGGCAGGTCATTGCCAAGCTCTCCAGAGGATAAAAAATGGTAGTAGCAACTTTCGCACTCTTCTCCATTGCCTTTTGCCTTTACTATTACTACAGGGTCTTCAACGGCCTCGCTGACTATAGGATTTTCTTCAATATCGTCTTCCTCAGCCCCTTCATCGCGTTCAGCGGCTTCTTCTGTACCGTCTTCGCCTTCTTCCCCTTCACCATCTTCTTCCTCTTCTCCTTCCTCGGCAGTGCCATCATCTTCTTCGTCCTCCTCTTCTTCTTCGCCTTCTTCCTCTTCCTCATCCTCATCATCGTCTTCGCCCTCCTCGTCGTCTTCATCATCGTCCTCCTGTTTTGCTTTTTCATATTTGCTTAGTTTTTTTTCTCGCTTTGAGTCCAACAAGGATGGCCGTTGCTTTTTCACTTCCTCGGGCTCGCTCTTCTCCAACTCTTCCAGCGGACGTTTCTTAGACTTTTCCATAGTTATCTTCGAGTGGCTGATTACCAGTGGCTGAAATGAGTGAAATAAAATGATTCTCCTCGCTCTTTATGTCAGATATTTACACCTTACCTTTACTTTCTTTTCTTCATCTTTATCTGCACCGTTCGCCTCTGACCCATTGGCCGCAACCACCTCACCGTTCATGGCAATTCCATTTTCCTTGTTCCCCAGTTTAATTTTTATATTTGGTATCCGACCTGTACTCTGATTGCTCTCCTGACTTTCATCTTTCTCCTCCGGCGGTGGAGGTTTTATAATGGCTGCACAGCTGTTGCTACTACTATCTTCATCAACCACACCGATTTCTGACGGCAACACGACCTCATTGCCTTTTAATCGGGATATCAATTTTACTAATTCCTCTCGGTTCGTAGCAACCACTTGCCAGATCTCCTCATCCAGATGTTCTTGGTAGATACGAAGGTTGCAATCCAAGTCTTGAGTTAACCAATATGCGTGGCCAAGTCGATCACGCCCAATCGGTTCGCTGCGCAAAGAATCGGCACTCATTGTTAGGAGCTTTGCTCGGAATTTATTGTTGCGGTCAAACTGACTTTCGAGGAGTTCCTTTACCAAAAGAACATTGGAACATATGAAAAAGAGGAACAATGTGATTGGGAAGAGTGGTTTTATTTACCCTTAGAATCCTCAGCTTCACCTTCAGACTTGATTTTTTATACCCGAATCTCTCGATCTCCCATCCATCTTGCGAAGAGTAGGAGAAACAGAACTTACATAACGCTGACTCCCATGCACACTCGTGGACAGTTCTTCGGGTCTTACGCATCAGCTTTATATGAAGATCCCGCAATCCGTTTGGAACTACGAATACAAAATTTTGGATTAAGTTAGTAAAGGATTTTGGGTAGTGATTATCATATAATATTCCAATAAATTCTTATAAGAATACGAGGACTAGAGCAGAGCCTCTTCTGTTCACTCCTACTATTCCTGTCGTCGTCGTGTCTTCCAAATCAATAACAAATTTTTTGACAGTTTCGGAAGTGCAGCGAATTTTGCAAACTCTAATCACGGCGAAAATATACACAAACAGAGAGCAAGTAATAAGAGAGCAGTTTTATTCTCCTACTGCCTTTTGCTTCTCTTATGCGTACACGAGAAAGTGCGACAAAAACCGAAGAAAAGGAAAAAAAATCACTTCCCAATTTACACATGCAAATCGAAATTCATTTGCACTCACCTTCATCCGTATTTGTTATCCAGTCCTGCAACTGTTTAAAATCTGGATAATATACTTGCAATTGTTCTGAAAACTTCTCTAGAAACGCACAAATCACTGCAAAATCGGGATCATTTGCACAAGAAGCATCTTTGTCGGACGACGCCATTTTTCCTTGCCGTCAGTGCGTTTGATGATTGGCATTTGGTGTAGCATACAGAAAAACACAAATTACACACTGGTGTTACTTGATTCGGTGTAAATTTTTACACACACGATATCACAACATTATGGGGAACATTTTTAACACAAATTTATTTGTAATTTTGATTTTAATTTAATGGAAAATCAGATAAACACCGGACTCCGGCAGTGTACATAAGTGAACCGTGCCGTAAAACAGGAGTAGCTTTTTTTGTGCAATTTGTAATAGATTTGTATTCTACATAGTTTTTTTCGATGGGTAATTTTTCGATATTGTCAATTTCGTTTTTTTTTTATATATTTAAATACAAATGAAAAACAATTGAATCTCATAATACAATGCAAAACGTTTTTTTATAATTAAACGGAAAATATGTAATTTTTTTAATCGTCTCCTTGCAAGTTTATCAAGGGGATGAAAGCTTGAATAAAATTGCAATAAAAGAACTATCAAATAAAATGAGAGCAGAACTGCTACATAAATTGTAAGCTTAATCCTATTTATTAGGTACCTAACTATCATTTTAGAAAATAAAATTAAATGATAAAATTGATTGAATGCACCCAGTTCGAATATGTCACCCAGCTGTCAGTGTGTATGAAAACAATTGCCGCCTACTTCAGAGCATAACCGCCATTTGTTTAAAAACTTCGTTTGGACCTAATTCTCTGTGCATTGCATTTGTTTTCCAATTTTTTTTTTATATAATTCTAATAAACTTAGATAAACACATCAATAAAAATGGGTGCAAAGCAAACCAAAATGGAAGGCGAATATCTGCCGCAAACGCCCAAGCAACCAATCACTGTGCAAACTGATTTCGAAGATTCGGAAGATGTCTTGGACCCGAGATCACCGCACATCTGCAGAACACCCATTAATGTGGGTTTCTTTTATTAAAACAAACCTATTTATATTAATAAACTATTTTCCAGGAAATCGTACAAAAGAAAGAAGTTGAAGTGTATCAACAGATTGCAACAATTCCAGCTATTTCCACGGAGCACCCGGTCGGACTTTTGCGCAAGCGTTTCTTCAAAGGATTCTGCTACAATTTGAATGATCCACGATCACCAAGCGCCTTACTTAATCGTACTCCTCTGCTATTTGACGAAGTGACTGACAGGACATTGAATTTAGATGATACATTCTCTGATCTCTTTGTGGAGAGTAAAATCCCTCCAGTCGACATTCCCGCGCAGGAATGTGTAACGATCCAGACTCCTGACGAGGAAGAAAAAATCGATGTTATTGTGAAGACACCAGAGTTGATAATTGAGCAAGATCCTCGTTCTCCATCGATCGGCGTCGAACGTACACCGATTATCATTACAGATGACACTGCACCTGACGAGGAGGACATGATCGAGAGTATCCTCTCCACGTTGTCGCTAAATATTTCACAAAATATTCCAGAGAATAAACCATTAGAACGAATTCGGAATAAAAAGAGGATGCCCAGCAAATTGCCATGCCGCAGAGACATGATCTACGAAGATCGTGAGAATCAGACCCCACCAAGGGGCCAAAAGGATACACTCTTCGACTCACCGTCGAGTAATAAACGAACCCCACTCAGTTGCGTTAAGAATCAACCTCACTTCCGATCGCGATCTGTCGAAATTTCAGGAAAATCCAACAAGTCCCGATTGCCGTTGACCAGCTTCGACGATACACTGCACAAGATCACGCCTGTGAAGAAAATTCTGCGCTACTCCAACATGGAAAACATTGAGAATTCTTTTGAATTTTAATAATATTCCCTTCTATGTTAGAAATTTCTTTCTTCTTTATTTGTTCGAAATATAATGAGAAATACATTAGCATTCATACATCAAGTACAAAAGCACTTGTTTTCATTTCGATAGTTTTTTTCAGTTTATGCCTAGAACTATGCTAAGCTTTTGTTGTCTAATCGTCAGTGGTTGGCCGTTAGTTATTTAAAACTCTCCCGCCTTTTGCTTCCAACTTCCATGTTTTTCACAATTCCATCACATTCCCTCTTAGGGCACACCTCCGACGTTGACACCACCCCACCGAAACCTTACTCCTTTTCCGGTCCAAGCGCTAATTGAAACTTTCAACAATTTTCTCTGCTCCTGCTCTAGTCGGTTTAAAATTGTTATTCTTTTTTTTGCGTGTGTTGCTTTGTTCTTGTCTATAGATTAGTATTCATTTTATTATTTTTTTTTTACTTTAAAATATTTAAGAGAATCCTTTCGTAGTGGCTAGAACTATTGTTGTATTGGATAGAAAAACGTATTCGCTATAATTCTTCGAGTTTGTGAATCCTTATTGTTTACAAAAAAAAAAAAAGAATCTTGAACACATTTATTGTAATTTAAAAAAAAAGATTACATCGTGAATTTATACGAAGGTGAGTGTGCAAAAGTGTTTAACTGTTCTCTATTGTTAATTGAATTGGAAAGCCGTTAATTTATTGAAAGGATAAACTGTCAGAAAATAATGTTTATGTTGTGATTACTGTTTGGACGGTATACTTCAAAAGTGTTTAAATTTCTGCAGCGGACTTAATTAAATTGATTTAGGCGATAGTATTCGAACGCCTCTGTTAAAAGTTGTGATATCGCAGAACCCCAAAGCTAAACACTATACACTGAATTTGTCATATGACAGTTTTCCCTCTAAAGGGATGCTCAGCAAGTTTTGGGTCTATTATTGAGCCGGTTGTTTAAATCAATCTCATCGGTTATAACGATGTTTGATATAATTGTGTATAGTCTTGCATTTCCATAATCATCTTTTTAAATCAAACAGTTTTAATTGTTAACTAATTGTCGATTATTATAGTAATATATGTATGTGTACTCGTATGTGCGGCGATTAAGAGTTACGTGTGCATATAAACGCATTGTTTTGCTTTCATTAAATGCCATTCATAATATGATTGATTAAACGTATCTCTTCAACAATAATAATTACAACTTTATAACTTATGTATGTGGCAAAAAAAATTAATTAACTTTTCCAGATTATTGATTCAAGAAGCTAGAGAGATACGAGTACGTGTACAAAACAAACATGGCAGATAGGTTCTTCAGGTTAGTTAGCAAACACAATTACGCTTGACCCGCAAAACAAATCTTTCTCACACAGCTTTCATCCGGAAGGGGCCGCTACTTTTATGAATTACAACGCTTGCCTCCAATCGACAGGGTTGGCGACACAACAGCCGCCCGCAGCGACAACTACAGCTACAGCAGTTATGACCGACTATGGCCAAACGGCGGCGTACTTCACACCTACCACGGTCGATGTGAACAACAATACCGTTGAGTTGAATGCTGGACGTAGTTCCATGTTGAATTATTTTAGCCAACAACAACAAAAATACAATAAAATTCCAACGAATTCGATGTTGAAACAGCCGAGCCAATCGTATATACCACCGTCTAGCCTTCCGTCGCTGCTGAATCAGCCTTCGCAACAAATACCACCACAGCAGTGCCAGTATGCAAGTAATACTGGAAGCGGTTGTTTTAACCGGAATCGCTACATGCCCTACAATCACAACCGGGCTTGTGCTGCTGCTGCAGCTGCAGCTGCTTCATCTGGTGCTCCCATGGTCAACCCAGCATCCACTACGAACGCGTTAAACATGTCGTTCCAGCAATTTGCGCCGATTTATCAGAATTGCTCCTCGTCCATGATGATCTCGCAGTCTTCTGGACCTGGCATCTATGACCGTATTGCGGATCTGGATTATAGCTACGCTGCAGCTGTTGCAGCAACTAGCATAGCCAATACAAGTACCACGAATGTGCTTGTTGGGAGCAATGGGAATTCTAGTGGAAAGGGCCAAGTCAATGGATCACCACCAGGAGGTGATACCAGCCAAGTGGTGACGCTGCAGATCAACAACTTGGATTACTCGATGGACGAGGCCAGTCTTCGGAGCTTCCTCCTCAATCAACTGAAGCCAATAACGCCAGTGGTGTCGTTGGTATTTGAGGGTAGCTCCTACGCTAAGGTAACCGTCCCGAATTTGAATTTCGCCAAACAAGTGGTCGCCAATCTGCATCGGAAGAAGATCGGCCATAAGCGTATGATCGTCTCCTACACGCGGGACTCATCATTGACGGAGTTTAACACACTACGTTGCCAGGTAGCCGGTCTACTTAAAGACGTCCCATATTACACACTTCCAATGTACAAGTTCCGCGAACTTTTCCAGTCCCGCTTCAAGACATCAATCAGCGTGCTGGATCTGTACAAAATGCAAGACATCTGCAATATAAACGCCGATAGTAATGAGGAAAAGTTCATAAGCCTGCAACCGGAGCTGTTCAACTCACTGGATAGCAGCCCACTGATGGAAGGGTTGCAGCACAGCGTTCCGTACTGTACGATTCATTTTAAACGTGAACAACACAAGGGTTGGGCCGAGCAGGAGATCGAACCATTGCCCAACGTCTTTATGACCATCTCTGAGATTCAGCAAATCATCTATCCGCTGCTAAAGGGCCATCCTGGAGACATTCCCGTAGCCAGTTTGGTTCACTGCATCGAAGGCGAGTTGAATATTCAGATCACAAAGAATGAAAACGGGGTGAACTTGGAGCACTTGGTTTGCTGTGTCCATGGAATACAGATAAACACGAATAGCTTTGGGAATAAAATTCTCGGCTGGCTGGAGCCGGAGAATGCCGTGGGCAAAGAGAATGGTGAAGGGCGGTTCTATGCAAAGAACGCCTCTGTATCGGATCCATTGTATCAGATATCGAGGGAGGTGGTGGAACTGGTGAAGATGTCTCCGAAATCCACGATGAAGTTTAATCGGTTCATTCCGGCCTATCACAATCACTTCGGAAAGCAGTGCAGAGTGGCCGACTATGGATACACCAAATTGATTGAACTCTTCGAAGCTCTGTCCACAGTCGTCCAAATCATGGGTGACGGCGAAAATCGCCAGATTACCCTTACACATCGTACCCAGGTGCGTCGCTTTACCTCGGATCTGTTGCGAATCTTAAGGGCACTGGGGAACAAGTCGGTGCTGCTCTCGCAGCTTCCGATAATATTTTCCCAAATTCAACATCGCAATTTCGACATAACCGACTACGGCGTCTGTGACATTGTGGACATTCTCGACGGATTGGTGAATTCAAATATCGTCACCGTTGCCACAGTGCAGAACGGCAAGGACATCCTAATTTCGATACCACAGCGAAAGCAGACAGCAAGTGAAATTGAAAAGACCAGCATCTTTGCCAGTGAAGTAGTGGAACTGTTCCGGAACGCACCGCAATTCTCTATCCTGTTCCAAAAGTTCGTCCGTTCCTATCACTATCATTTCGCATATCAGTGCCGGCTCAGCGACTATGGATTCTTTAAGCTAGCCGATTTAATGGAATCCATCCAGGGGGTCGTGGAAATGGAACTAACCAACGAGGAAGATAAGAAAGTGTTCCTCTCGCCAAAGGTGGCTCGTAGAGTCTTCGCCGAGCAACTGGAGGAACTGATTCGAGAATTTACGGGCTCATCGAAGACTTGCATGAAACTGGATGAAGTCTTAGAGTTGCACAAGAAAAAGTTTGGTTATAATATACAGCCGCAGGCTCTTGGCGTTTCCGACATTCACGAGGGGGTTCAACTTTTGCCTTACATTGAGGTAGGGATGCATCAGCAGTTACCTAGCCTTGCTAATGGACGATTTATTTTTCAGGTCCTTAAGAATGACAACAATATCTGGATAATCTGTCATAATGACGATGCCGTCTTTCGTACGCAGTGCTATCGTTCTTGTTACATTATTCAAGAGCATGGAAAAGATCTAGTCCCTATGAATGATTTCATAAGCTCATTTAACCTCAAGTACCAAGAGACACTTCCAGAGAATTCAATTGCTGCCATGAAACACGCTGTTCAGGTATAAAGATTTACCCGGTTAAAGTAGGTACACAAGTATTTTTTTTTTTTTTTTAGATAATAACAGAACAAGATACAAAATTCGTAAAGATTTCCGACTTTATGAAGTTCCTCATTGGAGTCGTTCAATTCATAGAGCACCGTACAATGCTTTTGTCTGAGATAAAGAACGCTCTCAGCGTTGAGTGTATCAATTGCTTTCAGTATGGTTTTCCCAATCTTTACACGATTCTTCGTGCGTATCCAGATATTTTCTCATTAAATATGGGAACAACCCAGGAGCGTAGTGAGGTTTCACTAATTCCCCAATCGGAGCTAGCTCTTCAATTGATCTCTCGCAATGGTGTACACTCGAGCCTCCAAAAGCATTGTTCCAAGAAGTTGCCTTCGAAGGTGCGCCCTCAACGTCTGCCACTATCTGAAAGCAATCGCAGTTCACTCACAAAGACGACCGTGGGAGCAACACAAAAGACCTCAACCAAATCAAATTTTTATCCCAAAACACAACCGGTTCCCATCAAACAGTCCACTACCAGTGGCAAGAACACCAGTTGCTTCAACAACAGCTCTAGTAACATCTTAAACACAACTTCCACATCTAGTAGCAACAAGGAGAACTCCTTCAACAACTCTGGATTTAACATGTCATTCAATTCATCGCTGAGCTCGCTATCCGATCCGAACACCAGTGCGGGTAGTGGCAACAGTACCAATCCGGTGGGCTTTACCAAGTTATGGGACCGTCGTCAGGCAACCTACTACAATAGTACTGCAAATGCAAACACAGAGCAAGAAAGTTGCATTTTCGAGTTAACCAGCACTATGCAGGTGTGCCCGGTCTATGAGCCACCCAAACCGGATACCCCACCATCGGATGTACATACCTAAGTTTCTATGTGATTGTTGAAAGGCATAAATGAGGTTTTTCTTCCTTTTTTCTAGAACATGCCATTCTGGATTGATCCAATTTGGGCGAATAGTAATGGGCAAAAGCAACCAAACATCAATACGGTAAGACAAGTTTGGGTGGCTTAAAACAGGTCCAAGATACAGATACTCACCCTTTCTTTCAGCTCAATATCAAGCTTCCAGAATTCAAGACATTCAATATCCTACCGATGCTTCTATCTCCCTACACTCTGTCAAAAACTGAAAACATGAAACAGCAAATGTTTAATTTCGAAAATCATGACAGAAAAATTGCTTAAGACGGTTTAACCCCCTAAACCAATGATTTTATTATTTATTTATATTTCTATTGTAATAATTAAACACAAAACAAAAAATAATAGACAAAAAAAATCATGTAAATCAATTTAAAAATAACGTCCGCACTAAAAAAAAGAAAACCGTAAATCGCTTGGCTAATTTTTAAATTTAAATAAAATTTCGTCGGAGTGTTACACTTATTTTTAAAGTGGTCTCAATATTAATTATAAATATAATTTTTTTTTAACTTTTAATTTAAAAAAAAAAAACACGGAATTGTTAAAACTTTTGTTGATCAAAAAAAAAAAAAAGAAAACTTTGTAAAGTAAGAAAAGGAAAAAAATATTTGTTAAGTAAATACAAATTGCATGCTTCAAGAAAAAAAAAATTGTTTCCTTATTTTCGAATATCGGTGACGTTTTCCACTCTCATCACTTTATCTCATTAGAACGCATACGTGATGTTAATTAAATAATTAATTGTAGGAAATCTTCGATGATTGCTTGACTTTACCCTCGAACATTGTATTTACGCCTTAAAATCTATCGATGGGTTTCAAGTAGAAGCGGAAGGATTTCTCCCTCTAATGATAGATAATCTAACAGAATAATGGTATTCAATTAACTGGATTTATAAGAAAATTGTTGTATGCAAATTCAATTACACCCTTGTAGTGTTTACTTGTTCCACACCAAGATACGTGCAGATTAAAGCTTGATTGCACCTAGCTTAAATCTGTAGATAATTAAGGCAATTATTAAGGAATGATACTTTAATTTTAATTTCCTTAAATTGATTTTTTTAAATGATTATTGACAATTATACTCAAATTAGAAAGATAATGTTGGTTCTTAATATTTTGCTGGATGCATACAGGTAAGCCTTCCTGGCTTATGATACACTAGCTGACCCCGCGCGGCGTTTTTTTATTTTTTATGCAATTAAAGTATTTTTCAAAAGTTATCTGTGTGCTGAAAAAAAGCTCCCGACTCCCAACAGACAGTGGAAATATTGCGGATTCTATTTTCATATTCAGTTTTAATGCATTTTATTTTATTCAATTTATTTCATTATAACTTACATGCTAGACAAAAAAGAACGCTTATAACCTAGCTTATTTTACTTAACGTAACTTAACTAACTTACTGGCCCTATACGGGCACTCTAAGCTAAACTTAACACTTAACCTATGTCTTTCGACGAAACTTAAAACTTTATTTTAATTCAATATTGAATAACAATTCTAAAACTAAGAAAACTTGTGAAGTTTAAAAACATAAGTAGTAACTGAACTTTCTGGCTTATATATTTATAAAACTAAATCTACCCTTAGACAATATCAGTCTTAACCTAACTTAACCTAGTTACGTACCAATACGTATTTTTATTTATCTTTTTTTTTGTTAAGCCAGTGCTGTGCTTTTTTTAACATTCACACAATTCCAGTCATACAATCCTATTGCCTACAAACCTACAGCTACCTACACCTGTCTTAACTTACGCAAGCCGGCCAAGGCTATGCGCGCCAACTGTGACCTATTAAAGCCTACCCCGGATCGAAGGGAATCGCCGAAGGAGCTCCCTCCCTAGGTGCTAGCCACAAGAATTTCTGGTGCTGCTGAACTACGTCCCTCCGGTCGCGATCTGACACCACTCTACCAAAACGGAGACGCTCTGCATTGCTGTGGACGATGTCTCGCTCGTAGTTGAGTCGCCTATCCGCAGCTGTTCGGGCTGCGTGGAAGATTAGCGGAATCACCAACCTATCAGACCTTCCTCGTCTAAAAAAAAGAAATACCTCTGGGGGGACAAAGCCGTTAAGGCGGACGCTCTCGTGGTACCTGTGATTGGTGTAGTATGCGCCCCCCAGAGATAGATTATTTCTCGAGGTCATTGCTCTCGCAATGTGACCCCGAATGATTGCGGATTCTGTAATGCAGCACTTATTCAGATTCGCCCTGCTAGTGGTTGTTTTGGGTGAATAAAAGTAGCCTTTTAGGTGAAATCCGATCTCGTCCGGCGTTAAAGATATATTTTGCCCCTGTTTACCATCTTAAGGGTCCGAATCCCTTCTTAGTGTAGTGTGCGTCCAAGTTATGGGAGGAATGTATTCAACAAATTTCAAGATTGAATTGGACACGTTGATGAGGCAATAATCTGACAGCGGGAATTCGTAGCCTGGTATTTTTGGCTAAAATTTCCTTTGCGATAAAATCAGAAGCTTAACAACATCGGAATAATATTTGTAGCTTGACTTTGTAGACCACAGAAACCAGTGCTCATAAATCCCCTTCTTTGTGGTCCAACATTTACATATATTTTCCAAAGCAACTACAATAAATTTATGCCTCTTTTACGCTCTTGAAATGTTAAATACAAAATTAAATCTTCATCACTTGATACACATACTCGTGCATATGTCTGCCGGTTCACGTGACAAATTGAAACGTGATCGTTTTACTAATCAGTAAAATATTATGTCAGCTTTCTAATGGGACACTAAATGTACTTGTTTATTTTTTGCTGATAAGAATTAGAAGACAAAAATATTCATTGCATCTAATGCTAATGAACTTTTTTCTATGAATTCTAATCTTCCGTGTAGTCTCGAAAAGCATAAGTGACTACCATTGTAATTCTTTAATAATGATCTCACGGCAGATAAAGATGCAGATAATGCTGAGTGACACAGAAAAGAGTCCAAAACAAAACTTGCGAACGTTCTTTATCCACAAGAAATTCGCTTGGTGTGGTCAAGTAAATCTGAATAGGTGAGTACCTAACAAATCCGGTTTTTCATATGGATAGACGATGACTTAGCAACAGCATAGGAAAATAAACAAAAAGTTAATGTAGTGCCGTAGGTATATTTGCCATCATAAAATCTTCAGGTGCGGCATGAGGCATAAGTATGACTCGTGAGATTTTTATTTACGTTTTTAAAGGAGGTTTGAAATCAATCCTGTTTTAGGAACATACATAAATGAGTCAAATGGAGTGTAGAAAAGGGCACCTAGGTCTATTGTGCTGATGAACTCAGGCTTTTGATAATCCTCACTCTCTTGAGGTCTAAAATCTTCTTTGCAGATGGAGTGCTCTACCTTTTGTTTCTTCCTATTTACCACTAAGTCAATAGGAATTGTCTATAGGATTTTCACGTACATATCTATTTTGCTGATTGTTGAGTGTAAATGGTGGGTCGTAGGCGCCTCTTTCAAACCATCGCGACCTACTTTCCAGTGAATAAATTGTCTACTGCCAGATCTTCCAGGAGATAACCATAGTCTCAAAGAAGTTTTGACATTATCGAGAATAACTTGAGAGCCTTAATAGCTGCTTGGCTGTCCGAAAGGATAAAGATATATCATCTGTACTTTAGATACAACTCGTGCTCATGTCTTGTCTAAAGTCGGACGTAGGCTTCTAATAATTTCCACTGTGTCCTGTCTTGTGCTGTGCGGATACAGTTGTCTGCTGGTATTCGCTTAATGTCGTTACTCCAGCGTAATGGTGGTCTTCCCCTGGTTTCATTTTGGTCTCCATTCAATTAGCCTTTTATCCATCTATTGTCTGTTATTCTTGCCACGTGTCCATTTCGCCTTTGCTATCTGTGTGGTTATATCAGATATTCCAGTTCTTCACTTCGTTTGTAACCCGGTCTCTCCTGCTTATTCCCAGCATCGCTGTCTCCATTGCTCGTTGTAACACTTCCAGTTTGTAGATGGTACAGCTTGTTAGGGTTAGGCTTAGGGTCTCTGCTTCACATGTGATAACTGGCAGTATACTTTTCAGACGCATGACTATGTCGCTCTGGCTGCCCAACCTAGTCCGATGCAGCGTTTGATTTCCCGGGTTTGGTTTTCTCTCATTATTCTCATTACCTGACCGAGGTATTTGTATTTGAAAACCTGGTCGATCATCACAATGTCTGCTGCCTCCAGGTTACCACTGGGAACTAAGTTGGTCATGAATTTAGTCTTTGTGAAGTTGATGTTTAGATTCACGTGCTTTGATGCTGCGCCGAGCGTAACACTTCCGTTTAAAAGCTTTCTAGAATCCATAGACTCCATCTGGTCGGTGTTCCAGGTTTGTCATCCGGCTGTAAGCCAACGTATGTATGCAGATGAGTAACGTGTCAAATTTTATCTATCAATAATTTGGGATTGGAAAGTCACGTAAGTAAATTTCCCAAAACGGTTACACTTTATCTTCTTCATCCATAAATATGTAAACATTCATATCTAAAGCTTCACTGTTATCACATTATCTAAGCCAAAAATAAAAATAAAAAAAAAATATATACTCAAATTGTGTCTACGAGTATGTACATATGTAATATATCTTTTCCAAATCAAAATAAAAACAAAAGCAAATTAAATATAGCCTACAACAAAATATTGTTTACACTTTTCTAAAACTCACTATCAATGCGTATTATTAGAGTTTGATATACTGGTTTCTTTATAAAAAAAAAAAGCAAAGTAAAACAAATAGTCCCTCCCGCACAGCGCACAAGCAGAAGTCCATTGCACAAAGACCATGTGCGTCGTAACCAATTTAATAACTCGTATCTCAATTAAGTTAAATGATGGCTTCTCACACATAAACAATAAATTATTTAATAAAAAATAAATAGTAGCCCAAATCTACATTTGATAGGGTCTGCATCGAGTGCGATGATAAGAGCCATTCAAATTTCCAATTTGTGTCAAATTCGGCCAGCGGATGCATTAAGTTCGTTGAAACCGTGCTCGCTAGCGGTAGCTGCCACTGACTCATAAACACGCGTGTGGCATCAGTCAAGTTAGAGAGAACGAAAAAAAAAAACAGTCACTTGTTAAAATTAAAAATAACAAATTTGATTGTATCCGGCAGAAGCATTTCATTCATCCCTTCTGAAAATCTGAATTGACTTTTCCAATTGAAACTTAATACCTAACGCTTACCCGAGAGTGTGTATCTTATTTTTATTATTTCTACGCACCGCTACCGGTGTCTGTATAAAATTTTCTTTACGTTTAAAAACGCCGACTACCGATCGTGTGTGCTTGTAGAATTCATGTGTATCTTTCGATTGTGACTTTTGTGAATGTTCTAATTTTAAAAATGTTTGCGAAAATTGCCGGTAAAATTTCTTTGTAAAATTATTGAAAATACTTATTACATAAGTTACGCGTACCTACATATCTATCTCTCCAGTGTTATCGATCGCGCAGTTATCGATCATTTAGCCATTAAAAGTGGTTAAAAAAAAGTGCAGAGTACAATAAAAATGCATTATTCGGTCTTTACTAAGTGAAAACTGAAAACTGAAAACAATAATGAAATTTGCAATGACCCATTTTGATAAAATTGATTCGAATGCGAGAAGCTATTCTTCTCCTTTTCCTCGTTTTTCTTCTTCGCTATATACGCGAACGGTTGTGATTTATATTTGAACTCGTTGCGTCGGTTCATCGTTTATCGATCATCAGCATTTTGCCCGGTTGTACAGAAATCTGAGTGTACATAATTAAATTAAAGAGACACAATTAATGGCCTCAATGAATTCTTAATTAGATTCGTATAGAATTTGTTTTTCACTTTCAATTGAGTTCATTCAATAAGTGAATCAATTGATTTAACTAGAAAAAGAAAAAAAACAACAATTTGAAGACAAAATATTAAGTTTATTTTACAGATAAGTTTCGAAGAAGCAGTGAACTTTCAGACTTTAAAGATCACTTCATCGATCTAACAATCAGCAGATGAGTGAATGAATGTTTTAAAAATTCACTTCCTTCAAAAAAAAATTAGGACAGACCTTCTGGCCTTCTCTCTCACACACTCTTTGACGTTAAAACTATCTATCAGTGACATATTTTTATTTAAAAACAAAAAGAAGGACAATTACATTCACACATTTCCATTGAAAGTGTGTTAAAGCATCTTAGGCCAGCACCTAAACGCCTTGATGTTTGTGCTCTTATCACTTTCGCATCCGAAGTACTCGTACAGCATTTTCATGAAAAGAAAACCGCAGATACTTTCATAACGACACAGATGTGCTTTCGGTAACGTTATAAATAATTGTTTAAGAAAATCAGTATCAGTACGTGTTTTTGTACAATACATCTACAATACATCTGAAAGAGTTATAATTTTTTTTTTTTTTGTTTTTTTTTTTTTAAAGGATGTTTTTAATATAAATAAAATTATTATTATAAAATAATATAAATAGCGAACAAAATAAAATAAATAAACAATTATCCTCTGTATGGTGCGTTTGTATTCTGTGTAATCCGGCAAAATAACAAAATTTAAGCTGAAATTTAAAGGATAGAAAATAAATTGACTTGATAAGTGGAATCTTATTATGTTTATTCGTATTCAACGTAAGTACACTTATTTTTGTTTAATTTATTTTTAATTCCTGTTGCCTATTTGAAATTAAATTATTTAATTAATTCATTTTGTACATACATATATTCAGAGAATAGTATATGAGGCAAATCTTTTGAGGTGTTGGATATTTGATAAAAAAAAAAACAAAATGTGTAAAATCTTTACTTTCGCACTGCTCTTGGGAGTTCCCTGACGTCACCAATCAAAATTTTTGTTTTTTTTTCTAAATAATTCAAAGAGTGAAACTTTTCAATAAAATATAGGAGTGTTTACAAAGTGGGATTTTTAGAGTTTCGTAACCGACTATGTGTATGTCACAGCCGTTAAGGTTCTCTTCCTGTTGATATGAAATTTGGTACACAGATGTAGACCTAAAAACAAAAAAACAATATGAATCAACCAAAACGAGGAATGTCGTTGGATAGGTCTCCTAAAATTTATGTTTTGTTCCTTATAACTTTAACCTTTTAGTCATAAGATATTTACTTGAAAATGCGTTATTAACGTTTTCCTTACTAGCGTGCTCCGACCATTCCGTTGACGTGTAAAGGAAAAACTGGGAATCAATCTAGAGACCCCATTTTACTTATAAGGATATTTTTTGATGTAAGACTCTCTTGAACCCTGCTGTCCATTACTGGGTGGTATTAATAAAAACTAACTCGAAGATAGGTCTCGTAGAAGTGAATAAAGCAATTGCTCGAATCCATATGAATTATGGTAGAACCACAAAATCACAGTGGCACGTTTTAGAACCAATGGTTTTTAACGGGGAGGAACACCATTTAGTACAGCAACTTCAACATAAGCTTCATGGTTAAATCTAAATTCTAAATTTGCTGTTGCTATGCAAATCGCACCAACCTTGCGGTGACGTTTTCAGTGTTCCCAACCTTCAGATATTTTCACGGTGCACAGTTGTTATTGAAATGACAAAAATTGCATAGTTAATAAACACAATGTTTGAAGCTGTTTGAATTGATTTCAAGTCGCAGTTCTTACTTCTGTCAAAGTTCCTGTTGATCTGTTGCTGTATTGATCTGTTTCTACCGTAAGACTTTACTTTATGTGTTTTACTTTTTTAAGTGCGAGTATTCGAACTTAGCACTTGCCTGACATTTGTCAAAAAATTATTATTTATCTTGTGCGCGTGTATTCGAAGTAATTGTTGTCACTTTTTGTAGTTTTATAGCATGAATTATGGCATATTAGTTTATTTTGTTATGTGCTTTTTGCACATTTGCGTAGATAGGCCAAAATTTGTGCGTCAAGTGACCCACATTTCAGCGTGTGTATTTGTATTGTTACCCAATGATCTCGGCTTATACTGCTGTTATTCACCAACGTTGTTTGCATTTTATTTGCTTATTTTTCAGGGAAACCAAAATCGCACATTTCAATTCAATTGACTTGTCATTTATATGTCAAAAGTTCGTAGACTTGGTAGTTTCCAAATGCTTAGTTTAATACGCGCTAAAGTTGATTTTTTATCAAACGAAGCAAATGCTACTTTTTCTAGCAATTGCTTCATATTTGAACAAAAGCAGTTTTTATTAAATGTATACAAAAACAAAAAAATGTTGGCAAATAAAAACCAAAGATTTCCACCCAGTTAACCAAGCCATGTTCTATTTAGATTGGATGATCTAAATCTTGTTCGAAATAAAAAGACCATGAACTATTTAATTTGGTAAAAAAAGATTACAAAACTTATTTTAAAACATTCAAATAGAAAGCGTATACGAGTGTACGAGTACTATTCCCTTTCGTAAAGGCTAATCGGCTAACAGTGGCGAGTTGATTTCACCCCTCTTATCAACGACTTTATGCAATCTTTCATTTTCAAAATATACATGTGTAGGTATGTATGTACTTATATATATGTCCATTACATACTCATATATTTATAGCATCAATTGATACGTGCTCTGGCCACCTACGTTTTAATCAGGGACAGTTGGGAAGTGGAAGTGAATACAAATTAGATTGTGGTACGCTAAGCTCCTCGTGCTTTGAACTTCGAATGGGGATAGTTAGAATTCCATCCAAAGAAGGACTTTTTCACTTTCTATAAACCAATATCAGGTTACAAGTGTCACAACACAATGTCTACGTTACGTTACGCTTTTCCATAATCATTTGTTTACCTATTTCAATGCAACTTTCATTATCTTATTTATGATGGTGCTTAGATTTTAAAATATGATTTTTTCCTGTAATTAAAAAGAAGATCGCGAATCTTAAATACTTAGCCACTGGAGATCAAATCAGGGCCTTAATAATAATAATAATAATATTAATAGTAGCTGAAATTGAATAGGGTACTCTCTTATACATATAGATGTGTACATATACATATATATATGTATGTATATATTATAAATTTTTTTGATTAAATGACGCCCATGATGTCCCTTCTCTCAAGTCTGATGAGTCTGAAGCTAAAAAAAAACTAAACATAAGATCGCTTCTCGTATTTAAGAAAAGGAATAAATGGTTATTTTAATAGTTTAAATTATGACTAATTAAAAATTGAAACACTTAAAATAACACGAAGGTTATTTGGTCCATCAAAAATCTTGGATTATTGGTGTCATTTGTTATCGCGTTGTTTGAAAGCAATAAACTACATATTATCATTGTATTTTCCTTCTCACACTTCTTTATTATTAAAATTTGTTTTGTTGTTGTTATGCGAAAACTTTAAAGATTGCACTTGGCACCAAATGAGGTTTGTTTACCTTTTTTTTTGTTTTGAAAGATGACGTCATATGTATTTACCAAAATACAATAAGATTTTCTTATACGTATAGAACTGGGTATGATGTCTAACGAGTCTAGCGGCCAAGGGTTAGAGATAAAATGAGTTCCTCATAACTCATAATTATTGTTAATTACTTACTTGCTAAGATGGCGCTACAGTTCGGGTGAACCAGGGCCTGCTTCACGCAGCTATTTGTGTGCGCGTGTTATATTTATTGCACGAATAAAAGGCGCCCAAAGTTTTTTGACGTCTACGAACGGCGAGCTGAGAAGCTGCTCATGACAAATGATACTATTGAATGTCTGTGAGACATTTGGCACATGCTAAAATCTAATTTAAAACTAGAAATTCTAGCTTACTGGACATTAGCCGGCACTATACGCTTAACTCCATCATTAAAAACTTTTGCCTTTCAGCCTTAACCTAACTATACTACGACCAAACTAATCTAACACTTAGTCGTATATTTAATTCCAAGAAAATTTGGGAAAACTTGAATTTCTTATCAGGTTTTAACTATTCTTAAAACGATCAAATTTAAATACCGTAAAAGTAGTCCAACGCACTAACCACTATGCCACGGCGAAGTATACACCTACATTTGGGAAACAAAATGTTGTTCAACACAGACTATCGAAGTTCAGAGCGTCGTCGCGTCGTATTGACTCGAAGATGAATATTCGACACCAACATCATACTAAACAGTCCTGTGTAAAAAATTAAAACCAGTAGGATAATTGTTCATTTTTGTTCTTATTTTTTGCAGATGAAGGTTTTTACTTAAATTGAAAACAGTCTTTCAATTAATGCAGCCGAATATACAATTTAATTACATTTTTAGGTTTGAAACAAAATTAAATATATGTTAAAGTTGAAAATCAGTATTTTATTAAATTATTCTGCTGGTCTTAATTTTTTACACAGAACTGTACAAAGTCGCGAATACACGATATTACAATGTATAGATGTGCTGTATCGGTACGCAGTTTACGAGTATATTATTATTATAAAAGAAAGTGTTTTTTTTCTCCAAGCCGATCAGATAAAATTAAAGAGCAGTTCAGAGATTGATAAGGTACCTATCAATTGTACTATAAAAAATATTTGCACTTTGCTCGCTTTTCTTATAATTAATTTACGCTCAACGAATTAAATTATTTATACCCTTTAAGTATTGATACAGCGCAAGCAAGCAACTAAACAGTTCAGTAAAATGGTTTAGATACTGTTAGATTTAATAACCTTAGGTTGGCATATAAATCACTATTTTTGTGCGATCAAGTGATCTTTAAATCATCCTACTGACACCAACGGTGCTCAACCTAGCTCGGAGTCTTTCATTCCTCAAAATTGTATTTGCTGGTAAGTCATTAGCTTTGCTTATAATCTCTGCTGCAAACGAAAAGAACGAGGTCTGAAGGATCTCAAAAGATCTTGCCATAGTTAAGTAGAAACCCTAATTAAATGTACCTAGGCTACGCAAAGTTGCATACTAAATTCTATATAATGTACAAAAAAGAGACGCCGTCCGTGTGTACACTCATAACTCGAGAACGGATCGTTCGATTTTCATGATTTCGGGCTTGATGGATTCGTACTGGCCATACATATGTTAGAAACAAGTAACTAATGCGACTGTTTTAGTGCACGGGCAACGCCGGGCGGGCATTGCTATACATATTATTTCTGTCATATAGGTACCATTTGCGGCTCTCACACTCAACCAATCATAACAAATGAGATGTCAAAACAAAGAGAATATCCTGGAGCAAAGACGAATTGCACTTTTAACAAATTAAAAAAAAAAATAACAAATCAAAATAAATATTCGACCCAAAATGAACTCCCAAAAGAATAAAAACTTCCCGTATGATTTCCGTATGATTTCCACAATCTGTTGACAGATGGAAATCATATGGGAAGTGTGGATGTTCGATGGAAGATTTGGACTTTGCGGGGTTGGATTTTCTCTTGCCAGAGTTCTCGCACGGGCACGCACACTAGTTGAGTATATTTTTCAAATCAACATTATTTATTTAAGAATGTCATTAAAAACAATTAATTACAATTATAATTGCTACTCTCGCATCTACGACTGGGATTGCTACTGTACTCACAATTCCAGCAAACAGCTAGATATATTTCAATTAAAAACGTCGGGTTAATGTTACAACACAATTACTCTTGTCATTGACCTATTAATTGTTTTTGCTTTGCTTTGTTTTTTTTTAATTATTATTTGCCTACTTAATACCTTTAAACAGAAATGGTTTACGCCACAAAACAATCGATTACTATCGATTATAGTACTTAATAAAAGGAGCTATGCGGAAAGGTGTTTCTGTATCACTACAAACTCTCAATTAACCTTCGAGCTATTAAACGGTGGAAGGTGTAGGAAGTTTTTTTTGCGCAATAGTAATTAAACCTGGTATTTACTTGAAGACCGTTATATGACCATTGGGCATTGAATTATTTTCATTTTGCTTTTGAAAACAAGCTTTTAATTTTGAATGATAGCTTAGTTTAGTTTTTACACCATTAGCCCTTCGGGAAAATTGGTGATAGGTAAAAGGTTGCCCAAAGACACCACTGGACTTAAGGAATTTCGCAACAGCTTCTGATGTACGTCAACTTTTAAATTATGTACATTTTTTAAGCGATGAAACTAGTTTTAAAATTAAAAAAAAAATAAAAGAAAAAAATTATTCCAACCTTGAAGGAGTCTAGTTGCTGATAAACAGTCAGAGTTTGATTTAATGTTACTTTAGAGTTGAATATGGTGTAGGAAATACATTTGTATCCATAGGAAAACTATGCAAATGCACAAAGGTTTGCCAGTGCATTCGTTTGATAAAGTCTTCGATATTTTGGCCGTGAGCTTGCATTCCGATATTTATTTAATTAGATCAAACTACGTGAAGGTTTTTGAGTGGATTTTCTGAATTTATTAATTTCTTCGAGATATTTCGCTCTCGACAAGAGACTTTTTTCAATGTTATAATTTATTATTATTATTACGATTCGGAAGTACATGTAAGATTCTAGTCGTTTATAGTTCCTTACAAGTTTCAATAATGACATTGGTTATTATATTGGACGAAGTTCGCCGGGTCCGCTAGTAAATAAATAAATATTCGACATCAGCAATCCTATTTAGAACCGAGTCTAGCTTCTCGCAATCATTTGTGTGCGCGTGTTTATGGTATTCTTTGCACGAATGGACTTTTTGGTGATTGCTAGGATTCGACCTAGACAGCATACGTAGTAGTCCAACGCACTGACCACTATGCCTCGGCGCTAAACTTGATGATACACGCGATATTTGAGCTGATCACCCCTCAAGTTTGGCGTCTATTCCCGACATCTTCACAGTGGCGACACTATGATCAGTTGCATAAAGTGCAAAATACGATCATAATAAACTTAAATCATTAACCCTTCTACGACGTTCGCAATTAATGTCACTAAAACGGCTCTTCTCAACTGAACATTAGCGCCGACTGACATTTTTGTTCGTGGAGTTGTTTGTGGAATTACTTCCAAATGGCTGACCTTTTTCTTTGTTATTGCATTAACGTCCTCCCAGATTATACCCCAATTCCAGCATTTTTATTCTATAACTTTGCATTGTTGTTGCCACTTTAACGTGTATTTATTTTCTAAGATATTTTTGTCTAATCCAATCCGGTATTAGTAAATTTAAATGTGTAAAGCCACTCTTCAAAATAAAGCTCCGACTTTTCTATCTATCAAAATAAATTTCCAATGATAATAAAAGCGGAAGACTGCGTTGAATGTGTCATTAATTATCACACACACACAACACACTGGCAGTCATAAAATTTCAAATTCGTTTGCGAAACTTCGAGATCATTTCTGATAGTTGTAGCTGACATTGCAACTCAAAGAAAAAAACCAACTTTAAGTTCGACTTTCGACGGTAAAAATAAACTGAATAGGAAATCTTCGGTAGCCCTATTCAAAGACAAAACGCACGTTGTAACTAGATTTACATTTAAAGCAATCCCATTGTATTTTGCGTACCCATGAGGTCACCGACCTGTAAACGAATCATAACGAAGCCTTCAAATTAATTAACTTCGCGTAGCATGATTCGGTTAGAACAGTGGTGACATTTGATTTAACTACATAGCTGATTGGAAATCACTATGATATAACCGGTATCCGTTGGATCGCTTAATCTATTTTCGGCGATAGCAAAAATCAAACAGACGACATGGAAACTTGTTTCAATAGGATCATCTCTCTACGTTGTCTTAGGATGATGTATCGATCTTTGAAAATTATAATTTTTCACCATTAAAGTGAACTACGGGCGATGTGGGGGGGAGGCGATGATTCTCTTGTTTTCACTCGGTCTTTGTTTTTTTTTATGCGATGACATGATTCTAAATAAAAACAAGTTTCAGCCTCGCCTTTGTAGTCATTCAACTATCCTAGTATCGAAATACAAAAACCCTTTTCCATCACAATAACAAAAAAAAAACAAGTTTGAAATCAAATCAAATCAGAAAAGGTATCTGCAGATAATTGCGATAGATACGGAATGGACGCAATAAAACTGAAGCAACATGCTCAATGATCTTGCGCACAGATCACTGTTGCACATACATAGCTATACTCGTATGCATTTCAACAGAGTGCCAGGAGAATGGAAAAAAGCGAACTATCGCAAAATGAATAAAAAAAACCAACGGATGAACAAGTTAAGTGGGGTTATGTAGAAGTGATCTTGCTCAAAAGTGGATAAAGATGTTTGCCTAGCAAATAAAATACTAGAAACTGAAAATGCTACCAGGAGTTGAGTAGATCAATGCCAAGAAAATGAAAATGAGGAAATTTCATTTATGCAACCAAAATACGGATGTTTAGAGAATTCTTGCGCAACAATTGGAAAATGGGATGAAGCATCAACTTAAATTTAAATGAATTGACTAAATGATCAATACGAGCATTTTCGAGGTGGATCTGATCAGGGGCCGAATTACCGCATCCGTGAACGAGTGAATGAGTAGAACTCATTATCGAATGATCGAGTAGATGATACGTAAAATGATACTTAATAGCGTGAGCGGTAATGTCAAATCGTTACATTTCGATAAAGAGTAACTCGTTAACGGATGCGGTAATTCGGCCCCAGAAACCAATAGATATCTCCCATTCTTGGTCAGAAGGGCAAAGGACTTCCCAAACACGAAGTATTTGTTGAGGTTGGCTTGGTTGCCTCATAAATTAATTTCATTAATTTCATTAATTTCATTGTTAGAGTTACCTTAGAGACTCTATCAATACGCATATGTCTTCCAGTTCACCCACGAGTTGTGCTAAACATTATAATGATCTCCATAATCCATAACACATTCAACCTTGAAAGCCTCTTAGTCTTAAAAACATTCTGCAATAAAAAATGCACTTACTGATATGGCATAGGAAAAACCAGTAAAGTCGTAATTTTTAAAAGAACACCAACTGCAAGACATCTCGTCCTCAAGAGCCTTATCTGTCCGTTAAAAATGGAAGAAGAGTATCGGCACTTAAGCAAACCGATTTAATGCTTTTAGTGTGATCTTTCGAACCCTCTCTTAAGTTTTTATTTATTCATCTACTTGTACTTTACACCGCACACTATATCTGTCCATTTTAGCCAATTTGCAATCAAAATAAACAACAAACACATCAACTTTAGCAAAAAAAAAATCACTCCAAAATATTTCCGTCATCTCATAAAACAACACACACCCCCATATTTGCCACCAGCCAACAGATATGACTACCAGCTAACAAGGTCAAGACAGACAAAAAAAATTAAATTAAAAAAAGGCCGCTTATGCTTTCTTCCTGCTTCGTGTGCCACTCATCTGTGTCTCAACCCAGCCTTTCAACATCATCTAGAATCCAAATTGATTTTATACGCGCTCACAAGATACAAAATGTATCTCGCTATACACACAATTGCAAAATTAAAAACAACAAAAAAAAAAAAACTCGTCTAACAGTCACACGCAAATTTGCCAAGACAGACAGATAAACTAAACCTGCATTCGAACCACTTGACCATTTTCAATCGATCGAGGGTTCATTTGCTCGCACTTTACAACTTTATACTGACCAATCCAACAGGCCAAGAAGCTCTATTAACACGATCACACCGTGCCGCAGAGGTTCCTTCTTATCTTACCTGGCACCTAGCCACTTGTTGGGGGTTTCATTCATAACTGAACATCGTCAACGATCAGACGAACTTTGCGAAAAGCTCTCGTTTGCTCTCTCTCTTAAATCACAAGTCATTCCGTTCGGTAGATTTAAACGTAACGTAACGGATGAAGTAGATTTTGTTGTTTATTTAAATAAAGAAATATAAAAAAAAAAAATAAAAACAAAAAGATTGTGAAATTTTGAAATGAAAATTGTGTTCAAAAATAAGAAAACAGTGAAAATTTGTTTATACTAACTAAAAGTGTTAATAAATTTCTTAAAAAAAAAAAAAAAAGAAAAATGAAGGAGCTCACAGAATATTTTAACCGACGGTATAGTGTTGTCAGCACACAGGAGGAAAATAACCCTGGAAATTTGGAAAAGCGACGAAAAAGCCTAAATCCAAATCGTTCACTCAATCAAGGATTCAACATTGTTGATTCGTTTTTCAGTGAACGATCCGAAGGAAAAAGAACTCGTGTTCCAAAGTGTAAGTTGAAAACAGAAAATATATCTGACCGTTTGCGATTTATTTTGACCTTGTTTTTCCCGAATTTGTTTTTCCTTCCTTTGTTTTCTTTTTAATGAATTTCTGCACAAGTAGTGAAATAAATTGAAATAAATGTTTACAAATACATAATAATCAGCAAAAAAGCAACAAATTCGCATGGGTAGTGAAAGAATAAAAAATATTGCTAAGGAAAGTTGAGCAATGCAAAAAATGTTTTTTTTTTTTTTTTTGTAATTTTTGTTTGCAAAACTATTAGTCAGCTAATATACAACTGTTTGGTGTTCTCGCTCGCAAGTCGCAAGAGACTCTACGGAGTTACTCGTAGTTGAAGGACACACCTGTGGATAGATGAGAAAAAAAATATTGTTATTTTTTTTCAAAACTGGTTACAAAATTCCGACGCGATTAAGATGGTCAAGTTCAAGGAATGGAAGTTGTTTCCTTTATACAATCAATTTTTTTTCTATTTTCGTTTGTGTGCGATTAAAATATGCGATTGCACACAAAGGTGGTACATAGTTATGTACATAAAATATGTATATCCAATAGACAAAATGAGAATGGAATTCCTTAGAATAGGCAAACAAGTTAAACATGCCTTAGGTAGAAGTAGAATAATGCATGAATAAGTGTGTGGTTGGAGGGATGTCCATAAAACATAAAGGAAACCATTTTGCATTTTCTCTTGTGTATTCTGTAGAAATTAGTACCGGGATCAGAAGTTTCAGGATGCTGTTTGAATATAAAATTATTTTTCTTTTTATTTAAAGCAAACTGTCAAGTTTGTATCCGTCAATTTTATGTGAAAATTGCAACTCATTCTATACCACTTTACGTATGTTACAAATGATTGTATCTCTTTCAAAATTTCTTGTTAATTGGAAGTGAAAGAGTAATTTTTACGAATGACTAAATATTTACACTTCTGCCCATTTTTTTGCTATTTAATTTTTAATTTTTTTTTTTCATCCGAAAGAGGAGCACTCCCGTCGTAGACACTTTCTTAAGTTAATAAGAAACTTTTTAGACCACACAAACATAGTTCAACTATTTCAGTCAATATTAATCACATAATTCGTCGAAGCTACTCGTATTTATTGATATAGCGACAATCGAAAGCATTTCACAATCTTAATACAGTGGACGTCCAGTTAAAGGAATACCCGATCTAACGAATTTCCAATATAACGAGTTAGTTTTGTTTTCCATTGATGGCTCTATACTACGACTGATGCAATAAATATCCACCCAGTTTAACGAATGCTTACAATTTGTGGTTAAAAATAAAATAGTTTTTCATTTATGTGCATTTATCCCTACTTCCGTTATTTTGTTTATACATACATTGGTGGGATTATTAGGTAAATAAAACGACGTTCGTTTTTTTAGATTTAGATTTTAAGATTTTCTTTATTACTATTAAATTAACAAAGATATGTAGGTATTCCAAAATCAGTAAGTGCATGGCTTTGCCGTCTGCCTGATTGACAATCATTCCTTAAATTGGACGTCCACTGTATATAAAAGTCACGTGTCACTGTGTCCATACCGCCCAACCGATTTCGATGCAATTTTGTGAATATGTATGGTTGGGTCCAGCTTGAAAGGTAGGATAGTTTTGGACCCGAAAGGTGGCGCTGGAGTCAAGAATTCTATATTTATTGACCAAAAAGACTCATATTCACAATAGCTGTTGGTTTAGTGCCAAAATAAAAAACAAGTGAACCGTGATGATTGTTTGGGTAGACCAGTTATTTCCGAGTGGCATAATCGTTTTTTTGGCGGCAGAGAGACGCTGGAGGATAACAAATACACACAAAGTCCTATTTCAGTTCGCACGCCTGAAATGATCCAAAAAGTACGTGATTTTGTTGCAAAAGACCGCAATGGTTCACTGAAAATGTCGGAAGAGGCCCAAACATCAACAAGGAGACTATTTGAACCATATTCACGATACATGTTGTTTTAGTGCCAAAAGAGAAAATTACCCGATAGGACCCGATAGGTGGTGTTGGAATCAATTTTATTAACAAATTCTATATTTGCTGACCAAAATGACACATATTCATAATTTGATTATTCAGTATTTCATACATATACACTGTTTTTTTGTGTGTTCTCGATGAATTCCGAAACTACTCGGCCGATTGAGATCAAGTATGTTTTGCAGAGAGTAAGACTTTATTTGTTTGTTAATAAAATCAGAAGCGTGTTTCTTCTACTCCGCTAATTCATAAATCAAAGTAAGATCAAATTCATATTTTCTTACCTAATTTTAACTAAGACACTGTATGTAATTAAGAAATCAAACTCATCGCGCAACATACAGGCAAGGGCAGCTAGTAAGTAAATAAAAATCACGTCCTTTAGTAAATTTATTATTTTCTTAATTATTTTATTTATTTATTTTTAATCTACCACTTTTTCCAATGCATACATAATTTACATCTTAATAGTTTGAACCAGTGCCCGTATTTTAATAGAGAAAGCATTAGCCTTGGAAATACAGGTGAAAAAAGTCTATAATTTAATTAAAATGAGATTTAATTTAATTACGCTAAGAAAAAATCCAGTTTTTCATCGAAATTGTTTAGTTACTATATTTGTTCTCGTTTTTTATTGACTATTAATTAATGAGGCATGTGCAGAGTGACTAAACAAATAATATTGGTATTCCCTATAAAATCTGCTAAAATTGCGCGCATAGGTACCTATAAAAAAAAATTTGTATACTTAACGCCAATCAGTTCTAATTTTATATTTAAATAAAAAAAAAAACATGCTTATTTTTTTCTTTTTACTCGTATTCGATGCGTTAAATTGTTCTTTAGCTAAGCATACATATATCAGTTTAACTTTTCTATTGTGAATTGCATGAGAAAATAGTTTTTGGCGGATATCATAAAGTTCTTGTTAAGAAGTGTATGTAAATGCCGCACGTGGTGTTTGCTGAAACTTTGAAAATTAGAACCGCACACATGAAACTTAAATCCGCATCTATAAATGGACAGCAACACTTTTAAGAAGATGAAATTGTGTAAAGATAGTTAACATAAACTAGTGATTTGCGTTTTTCCCCAATTCGAAAGGGGCGAGCAGATAGAATTCAGTTGCAAAAGCGATGACCTTCACATTCTTTGATGTTTGCAAATCTATCTTGTTTTTTCTTTTTAACGCAAATTGATTCTTACAAACAGGTAGATTAAATATCAAATATATTCTTTTTGGATATGTTATTGAATTTTGAACAATCTTTCAAACCTGTTCCACAGTTTTGAAGGAAGGGCGAGTATTGGTTCTACCATGTAAATGGCGATTTGCTTTTTAGTTTTATTATGTTTAAGTACCGCATTCATATTAACATCGAATCAGCTAAAAACAATGAATATATAAATAAGCAAGAACGTGCGACCCAGTTGAATATTTTTTTGTTTTTAATTGCTGAACATCGCACGTGTTCCGAAAAAGACTACACCCTTTAGTAACAGAACTGTTAATGGTTAGCAGTTTTTTTTTTTTCTTTTCTTTTTTAGGAAACAACTCAATAAAATTAACATACAGATACACGCTTTTGACTTGATATTCAGTTGTTAGTTCTAAGACAATACTAAAGCGCAGACGATCACAACTAGAACCATCATTTGCTTTGTCATGATGAAATGGCAAGAGAAAAGTGGTCGTCCCCCAAACACGCTTAAAATGCAAGATCAGAGTTAAGTGGTTATTCATCTGCGTGATCTGCGCGAAATGATAGAAATAGATTTAAATATGCTCGCATCTAATTAATGTTCTATGAATAAGCATAAATACATAAAGAAAAAAAAATAAATAAATAGGTACCTACCTATACTCGTACGTTTGCGAATCATCATAGAACATAAATATTTCGCACGTCACAATAAAATTATTGTTTTTTTGTTGCGTACTCGAAAGTGGAAATACAAGGAAAAACATAAATAAAAATTACCTGTTATGAATCACTACCTGAAAAACTATTTATTTTTTATTTTTTGTTTATTTTTCAAACGGCGCCTTTTTAAATAACGTTGCAAATATATATCCAAACTCTGGAAGTTTCTCAAAAGATTGAATATTTAACACCTCGTTTGATCAGTAAATCATCCATGAACAAATAGGAAGTTTGCATATTAATTTATTGAACAATTAAATTATTTTAATTCAACTTGATTTCTGCGGCACCACATTCAAATTTTCCTGTTCAACTTGCACTATTATTTACCAATAGCGTATTCGAGAGTACGGAAAGGATTTGCATTTGTCCCCAAAACGCAAGGGAATGCCATTAAAAACAAATTCGGTCGTCGAATTAGCAAGTCCATAAAAGGTGAATCAACCACTAACCTCAGATCTCTACCTAGTTTTTGGTGTTTCCAGTTCCCATTTCCCCACATTCATCCACGTTTCGCACTTTGAACTGAAATTCCCATCCTCTTGCTGTCTGCCGAGTGACAAATACTCGTATCGAATCGAATAAGTTTGATATCATTCTGACGTCGTGCCTGGAGTACTTAATTAATGTTAAACGATCGACGACGGACTGATCGCTGGTGATCTCTAAGTGTGTACGACGAGTACACCTCATTTATGATCAATTCTAATAATATAGTATAAGATCATATGATAAGTTCTTCTTCTGGGTATTAACCAATTACTCGCCAATGAGTCGCTTCTGGTGAAGCGCGTGCACTGGCTTTTTAAGCTAAGAATAGGAACTTCCCTATTTTCCTTTATCTTAATTTTGCCAACATGCCATTTATGCAGATTCTAATTGGCGGGCTAAATATGTTTTCGCATGCATGTGTCATGCCGGTACGTGGCCAGGTGGCAATAAAAATTGTTTGCTTTGGTTTTAGGAAATTATGATTTTCCAGCAGATAAATTGTCATAATTTCGCCATTTAAATGGATGACTGCAGGGTTGATGAATTGGGTATGAGTTGTTTTTTTCTTCTCTTTTTCATAGCGCAGTTGATTGTTGGTAAACTTTGGAATTGTTTGGTTTGTTGTTTGTCTGATTTTGACGAGCAAAGGTGGCGGCACACGGTTGGTTGGTTAAATTGTTTATATATTACTAATATTAATTGAATAGAAATAAATAGTCTTGAATTGAATTGTGAACGCTTCAGTTGTGGCAAGAAAGATTTAAGTAAAAGAAAATCGAAAATAAACGTTTGCCAATATCGGATGTGTTGATCATTTTCTTTGAGTTAATATAGAAGTTTTATTTTAAGTGACTTAAACTTAAATAAATGTTGAGTTTGATTTTGTGTTAAATTCAAAGATTTATTTAAAAAAAAAAAAACAACTAAAAACAAAACACGAGTAAGTGTATGTGGATAAAGTAGAAAAGCAAACAAAATTATGATCCTGCGAGGAAAGTCATTCAATTATATTTGGATATTTGGAGCTAAAAAATTAGAATCTTCTTATCCAGTTGAGATACCAAAAACCATGCAGCCCACAAATTGGCGAAGAACTACTTGTAAGTTGTTTCCATTCGCGTGTTTAACATGTTAAATACAAATTACATTGAACCAAAAAAAAAAAAAGTTGAACGGGAACAGGATAAAATTGAATAAAGTCGCAACCCGCAAAGCTATTAAAATTAATGAAAGTGCAAATGAAACATAATCTTTTTTAAGTTTTTCAAATATGTATGTAGATTTAATCATTTTTCTGAAATATGTTACTTATATATTTAAGAAACACAAAGCCAAAAAAACTTCGACACTTAGGGAATTAATTATAAGAACCGAATACATGAACCAAAATATACATTTTACTATTTAGTATGGTGGCCATTGGCTTCCAAAACAGCTTGTAGCCTTCTGTTTATAGACACAACTGATTTGTTTGATACATCGGGTGGTTATGGCTCATATATCCTGAAGGGAAATATATTTTCAAGATATTTTTGCTGCATATTGGCATCTCCCTAAATTTTTTCTCAATTTGCACTCGCAGGTGCTCTATAGAGTTTAAATCTGGCTCTTGTGGAGGATGAGGAAGAACAGTTTTCACGTTATAGAGCAACCATTTCCGTACAATATTGGACGTGTGCTTTGGGTAATTATCATAAACAAAGCAAAAACTATCGCAGCCGTTGCTAGCAAATTGTTTTCGGGGATGTTAAGGTAGTCTATTTTGTTCATATTATCTTCAACGAACACCAAGTTTCCTACTGCACTCGAGTCTGTCATCGCACTGTCTCCACCATGTTTAGCAGTAGCATTTACATGCGCCGGATTTAAGGTTGTACCTTATCTCCTCCAAAAAAAAATCGGCGTCCATAAGACCCAAATTTGTTGAATTTTGACTCGTCGCCGTGTTTCAGAACTCTTAAGGTCGACGGACATACATTTGGGCATATTCTAGGTCTTTCTTAATGTTTCCTGCAGACATAAGGGGCTTGTTTCGGAGTGTGTAGGCTCTCATACTCATTGAATTTAAAAAATGTCTAACAGTCTCTGGGTGCACCTCTACAATTGCATTTTTCTGTAGGTCTTTAGCAATGTCTACCGCAGAAATTTTGGGATCGTTAACGACTCTAATCGAACATTTTTTTCCTTCTGTCCACGACCACTGAAGGTCTCTGCAAGAAACCATTTTTTACCAGCACTTGGATTCATTGTAGATCTAGTTTTTTTCACAATTTTGGAAATTTCTCTCACACTTTGTGTTTTATCCACAACAGGTCCTTCATGTCAATGGATGTTTACTTTTTATCCATTTTTTTTTTAATCAATCGGTACTGAAATTTCTATATCACTACAAACAGAAAGCTTAAACAGTGACTCTTAAAAGAACACACAAAAACATGTTAAAATGGGAAAAACGTGTCAATTAATATTACAATAAGGTTTTGTTGGTTCTACAAAATTACATTTCCGGTTAATTGTTTGTTTTAAAATAACATTAAATAAATTAGAAAAAGGATATATAATTATTTGGAAAATTTAAGTTTCATTTGCAGTTTATTTGACTTCAATATTCCTACAAACTGCAAGAATATTCAAATTACAATATTATTGCAGTGCAGCTGTCCAACTTTTTTTTGGTTCACTGTAAATTATTATAATGCCATTGGCCCTTACTGTCACACGAGTAGTTGTAAGAATTTTATAAATCTTAATTCTCTCAAGTGAAGTGAATAAAATAATTAATTGGTTTCCAAAAATGCTTTGATGGATATCAAATTGGTAATAAATAGGTACCTGCCTTCGTATCCATCGATTGAAGTTCGAACTATCTATCACCCAGCTGCTCGTTTGTGAAGTAAAATATGTAAATATTGTTATTTTGTTTCTCAACTCGTTGGTTTTTACCCGTCGTGTCATAAATAGGCTCGTGATAATTAAAAAAAAATATATGCAAGGTCAACAGAACGTTTTTGCAAAATTACAAAAAAAAATAAATTACTGCTATATATCATATTTAGAGCTCTGCGACTTATTGATTTGAAATCGTTTAAATATTTATTGTGTTTTTTTTTTAAATGTTGTCCTTTTTATTATTTCTATTTGATCAATTGATATAATTCTTATGGGTGGACTTTGAAATGAGAAATTAAAATAATAAATTTCTTCGGGGTGGAGATCATGTTTAAAAATAAAAATTAGTTTTTTTGATTTATCGTGAAATTCAATAACATACGAGTAGCTAGCTGGCATGCCAGACGATAGAACGATTTCCTATAAAAATGTCAAAAGGCGCTCTAGTCGTAGGTACATATACGGGTTTGTGGAATTGAAAAGATCTTCAACTTGATGTCTTATTCTTGATACTAGATTCTTGATGGGACACTAAAGTAGAATAAAGTAAGGCTTTTCTGTGTTTTCCGTTCACTTCGATTATAGAATTTGTCTAGCCAATTGAGTCCAATTCAGTCCCAAATTAAAAATCCCAGTTATATGACAATTCAAAAAAGCGAATCTTCCGACAATTCACGTTCAATATTATTATTATTTGAAAGTATTGTTAAGGCAAATTTCTTTTTCGCGGTAAAAGAGATTATTTCAAATAATCAGCACGGCTTTGATCGTGGTAGATCATGTACCACTAATTTAGCTTTGCTAGTATCGCCCGTGGTCGAAATTTTACCAATTATGCGAGAGCAACGCACGTATTACTATTTATTATTTTACCTTGTTCTTACCTGGCTTAGACTAAACATCTGCACTGCCACACTTCACAAACTTTCCAACAAAAAAAAAATCAAGCGAATATGTTGTCTTTAAGGCAGTTAAAAAGGGGTTGAACTGTTTTGCCTTCGCTTATTTATATAATGATGATGATGATGATTAGCTAATTATATTTTTAACAATTTTGAGGAACGTTTACAAGTTGATATACTATACACTGACTTCACAAAAGACTTCACATCGTTGAGTTTTCATTCCTCAATGCTAAAATGGTTTTTTAACTACTTAACTAATAGAAGGACTTCTCGTGTAATAGAAGTAAAGTCGGGCGTTCCACAAGACAGTCATTTGGGTCCGTTGCTATTTATTTTATTTATCAATGATGTTCACGAAATATTAAAATTCTGTAAGGTTTTGACATTTGCGGACGATTTGAAATTATTTTCTCGGGTGAATAATGTTACTGATTGCATTCGTTTGCAATCAGAAATTAATAGATTATCGGAATGGTGTAATCATAATGCCCTGGAACTTAATATTTCAAAATGTAAGATTTTTGGATGAAGTGAAAGATCTAGGTGTCATGTTTGGCTATAAATTAAACTTTATTTTGCATTATGATTATGCCATTAACAAGTCTAACTCTTTGTTTGGGCTTTCTAAACCGTAATAGTAAATACTTTCGAGATGTACAAAGCCTTAAAGTTATCATCATATTCATCCGTTATTTGGGATTCACCATGTGCTATTAACGAGCTCAGATTGGAAAGAGTTAAAAAAAACTTCACGAGATACGCGCGTAAATTAAATACATATATTTGATGTGCTTCCTAATTATGACAGAAGGTGCCTTACAAACCTTAAGTTTTAGACGCAATGCAACTACTATCATGTTTATGTGCGATATTATTATTATCATATTATTTCACCAGAATTGGTTTTTCTATTAAACATACATGTGTACATGTGTATGTGTATGCTCCCCAAAGGTCTCTGCGGTTAGAAGCTTGTTTTTTCTATAAAGGCATAGAACCAATTATGGTAGTAATGAGGTGCATAAGCACATTCAATGAACCATGCAACGTAATTGATTTTTGCCTATAAAACTGTGTTTTTTCATTGACTTTTTAATTTAAAATTATTTATTTGAAAATCGGTAGATGATCCTTGGTAACGCAACAAACCATAGTTGTGTAAAGCGATACTGAGAGTATACACTAGAGAACGTAGTGTTCTTTGTGCTCTGTGATGGAAAAAAAAATTAAAAAATATCGACTTCACAAAATGTACTAGATTTTGTGCCTTCACGGTAACTTAAATAAATACAAAAACAATTAAGTATTTCCCAATCACCATTTGTATGTATAGGTAGCTATGCACGAACATTAGCTTCAACAGGTTATTTTCTTAAATAAAATATATAAAATTGAGACAAGTAAATAGCAAGTTCTATCTATACTCGTATTCATCGGTTTTGTGGTCATACCTGCTAATATCTCGTTTTCTATATTTCTGACGATTGACTACAGACTCAGTCTCGTCGCTAAAAGGAATAAATCAACTTATAAGATATAAGTCCACGCGAATTGAAAAATAAAAACAAATATGGTATAGCAACAGCCTCGAAGATGCCACTCATTTTTTTGTGCCCTTCTCAAAAGGGATTGTTTTAGTTTCCATTGCTGAACCGGTCGGATAATGATCCTCACGAGAATTAAAAGCAATTCAATGTTCTTTATCTCTTTTTTACAATTACCGTCCAATTCACTCACCATTCCAAATGCGAACCAGTTAATGTGGCTACTGTGCATCATTAAGGCTGCAACAGGAATAAGAACAACCTCAATCTATTTCCACAAGGCCAAAAAGGAAATAAAATAGAATGCAAACAGAGCCTTAACCTGCAATTTTAATATACTCAGAAGGGTCAAAACTCTACTACTTAATCGTCGCTGTTTCATTACACACGAATTTGAGTACACGACGAATACCTACATATGATCATGTGTGCGGTCGATTCTGATACTAAACAAAACAACAGCTCCTTATACCCCAAAGCTATTGGCTGTTTAATTTTTAATAAGCAATTTTGTATTCCAATCGCTTCATATGAGTGTGCAAAAAGTTAAGGAACAAAAATAATTCTATGCACAAAGAAACAGAGAAAAAAACCAAGAAGAGCAGAGCAAGTAGACAAGATTTTTGCTAAAAGTCTCGTGTCGTATCTGTGTGTGGTATCATACTGTTTATTTCGTATTTGATTCGCGGATTGGCATTCGATAAACAGTTTTTATAGCTTAAATAAATTAATTTATGCATTACTAAATTAGGTATCAAAGTTAACACGCCATCTACATATGAACGTTGGAAGAATGATCTGCAAAATGGTAATAAAGTTGTTAACATTCCCGGGTCAATAAAAAATAAGCAAATAGAAATGACATAAAATAATGTTAGCTACATACATATGTATGTACAATTGTACATTTCAAAATAAATGACTCATCGTTGGAAAAATTCCATCTGACCCGACAATTGTTTTTATTCATACTCGTAAATTAAACGGATTAACCGGCATGTAACTCAGACGAAAATTTTCCATGCACAAGAAATTGACCAGTTTGAAATGCCCGTATCCAAGGTCTGAGAACTTTGCTAGATTTCCGAACAACAGAACTTTAAAACACAGACCAGTCACGCAAACTATTCTGGTTTTTTATGGCCTACTAAATCATCACATTTCGAATATATATTTTATTTATCACGTACGAATTGCGGTCTTTTCCATCCCATTTAATTAACAATTAAACTAGAATAATTAAAAATTGATTTTATGTCAAAACAAAAACAAAAATAAAAATATTTTTAAAATATTGTAAAGAATATAATCTGAGTTAAGAATTCCACCATTTTGTTGAGCAATTCCTTCTGTATATGCACAGTCCTGGACATCTACAGATGGGCACAGGGCTAATTCATCGTGTCATCGAACTGGTCCCGATTTCAATCGAAATCCGAATCCACATGATTTTTTTCTTATGACAGGCAACTGAATCCCTAGGGTTGAAATGTCACAAACAAAACAAAAATGCGTCTCAAATGTGGAACACAATTCAATGTCAATGTTCATGCACAGTCTTGAACATCTACAGACTACAGATGGGCACAGGGCTAATTCATCATGTCATCGAACTCGTCCCGTGTTCAGTCGAAATTGGAATCCGCATAACTTTTTTTTATGACAGCCTTTTAAGCCAACTGAATCCCTAACGTTGGAATGTCAAAAACAAAATAAAAATGAGTCTCAAATGTGACACACAATTCAATGTCACACACAGCTACTGCCCAAAATTGCAACAAAAAAAAAGTCTCCAAAATATTTATTAGTAGATACGATCAATTGCATTCGGTTAAACACGGCTCAGTGTCGATTTTCCATGACCAGAGCTCTATAAATAAGCAATTTGTATGAATACCGTCTGTCACTCTTGAAATATCTCATTGGTACGGTAATAATTACTTTCGGATGTACAGACATACACAAATGTATAAGCGTAAATAAAAGAAAGACGGTCACTGTCAAGTGGACAACTAATTTTTATTTTTGGGCTAACATGGCGTATGTGAAACATAAAATCGTATTGTCAATTTCAACATAACGGTAATGTATTCTTTTTTATTTGTTTTTGTTTATAGGTGCGTTTCTGCTTCTGGCTGGAGGTCTATTAGCAATAACGGCTGCAGTACTTGTCAAAATCTTTCAACCTTATGATTTAATATTCAAATGGGTAAGTCAGTCGAGCTGTCATGTCAAAAAAAAAAGAGTGAGAGAGAGGAAAGCATTCGATTTGCAAAACAAACTTAAATAATGTTATGGGTTTTTTATCATCTATGTATTTATATTTAAATTACAGAAACTCGTCTTCGAGGAAGGGGGGGAAATTTTCGGCCTTTGGGAGAAACCACCAGTTGATTTGTATTTAAAAGTATATCTATTTAATATAACAAATGCTGAAGCGTTTCTAGCCGGTCGAGAGAAAATGAATGTAGAGGAAGTTGGCCCGTATGTTTACAAGTGAGTAATGCCCGATGGACCATTGCTGGGTAAAAATGTTGTTATAAACCAATTATGGTTTGGGTAATTTTCCAGGGAACTTATGACGCATGAAAATGTCACATTCAATGATAATGGTACAGTGTCAGCTTTGCCACGTCATCCTCTAGTTTGGCAGGAAGAACTGTCTGGTGGTCGCAGAGAAGATGATGTTGTCATGATGTTAAATATTGCGATGTTGGTAAGTTAGACTACTTTTTTTATTCTATTTTATTGTGGTTTTTGCGATATAAAAAATATACGTGATATCTGTCATTTTAAATAGTTTTAACAGCCATTCAAAAGTCATAGCTTCAGTAGGTCTGTTCATTGAGGCTGGTCTGCTGTAGAAAAGCACAAGGTTTTGTATTCAGTGTGAAAAATGTCTGTCCGAAACGGATCTCGTTTATGTTCAGTGAGGTTGTCAGAACACAAAAGTATAGGAAATCTTGCACAGATGTCAAATTAGCTTTTACTGCCATTTTGATTTGTTTTCAGTAATTAATGTATACCTAAACAATTTTTGGCAACTAACATATGTACTTTGTACTGTACTTTTCTGTTCTAGAGCAGCCTTAATGAACAGACCTAGCATTCGATATTTATTTTTAATTGCGAAATATGTAAAACAGTTTAGAAGTGTAATTAATTCCTGTTCCATTATTAAATGTAGGTATAATTAATTTAAAAAAATAAAATAAATTGTATTTTTAATAATGGAAAAAAAACAAATATTCCTGGTAATGAAATACTTTAATAAGAAAATAAAACGCATGACAAAAACAAAACAGCATTTAAAATGCAATAAATTATTTTTCAACACTTCTGGTGTGACAGGTCATTTTTTCAAGGCAGCTCCACTAACTACGCTAATTAAAATCTAACGTTATTTGCTGGGAAAATCTATTTCCTATCACTCTACAATATATCTACTACCTAGCCATTAGACAACAATTATAAGTACTATCATTTGTAGTATTGACATTTTTAAATGAATCAATATAAGAGCTGAGATGAAAAAAAAAACATGTTTTCTGGTCGTAATGTAATTAATTTTTTTATTCACATGATGAAGTACTTTGCAATTTTATTTTTACAGAGAAGCTTATTAAAGTTTATCATTTAATGGATTTGTCAAGTTTGGGGTAGTTCTGCTAATCGACTCGCCCCGTCGAACTCAATGGTGAGCGGGAAATGGGTGGTGGAAATTCTAGAATGGACATAGAGGTTCCATTGCACCTTTCTGAAATAAATTAACTTATTTTCGATTATAAAGTTTAAAATAGAATAATATGAGTTATTTATTAAATTTATTGAAGATTCTTGCGAGAAATGTCGTTACTAGATACCAGGTTTTATTCAGCTCTTTCATTTGCATACCAATGAGGGTTGTCAATAACAACAAATTGAGTGTAATACAAGATTTTAATGTTGTCATATATTGTAACACTTTTAGCTGGAATATTTCTAGAAGGAATGCTTTACTGCGAAGTAGTACTCGTTCACTTCATTGTAAAGTAACTGCTCGAGCTATACAAAAGATAGAAGCTCAAAGAAAATATGCCACATGGATCGTACTTTGCCAAACAGTTTCTAGCAATTTTTTCCTAACCAAATAAGTATCACTTTTTGACAGAGAGAATTCCAATTTGCATTTGGATGCTTTTAATTAAACATTGAAGGATCCGTGAAATATCACATTCAGATAGAAGGACAGACTAGAATATTTCCGACATTATTGTTGCTTTTTGCTATTTTTGTGTTAATCAGCGCTTTGTTTTATTGAGCTGACCAAATTGTAATTACGAGAAACCCCAGCTTGATTTTACTAAATACTTCAAGGTCTCCATACCAAGTAGACAGATCTGGAACAATTCCGAATTTGCCATCAAAGGAACATCCATCTTCACATATGACTTCAAAAATAGAGGAAGGTAACGGAGCAGGCGTCTTCTTGGAAGAAATTTCCATAAGCTAGTTTTACCGACTAGCAGACTATTCCAGCGTCTTCCAATCAGAGATATATGCTATTAAGAAAGCAGCACAAATTGTCTTTGTTGGGAAACTACCCGCAACTGAAATCACCAAACACTGCGCACAGTCTTACTCTGCTGGGTACCCGGACATGTGGGAATAGAAGGGAACGAAATAGCAGACAGACTGGCCAGGAAAAGCTCTGATATTAAGATAACATTAGCTGACCTACAGGTCTTACCGGCTTTCAACACAGATAAAAGTCTAATAGACCGCATTACCATCAACTTAGCCGATGACCGATGGCGCAACACTAGCAATTATGCCATAACCCGCAGCCTTTCTATAAGAAGAAGCCAAATCCATGTACTCGTTGGTGTTATAACCGGACACTGTATATTAGGAAACATGGCCAGAAGATATGGCATACTTACAAATGACTTCTGTAGAAATTGCACGGATGAAGATGAAATGGAATCTATAGTGCACCTTCTATACAACTGCCCGCCCGGCTCTTCAAGAACGGTGTCTATCTTGTATGGGACCACGGTTCTTTTTCTTTGATCTGGCTACCACTTACAGACCTAAAGAGATTTATGGTAGTTCGAAATGGTTTTGTTAAATGTATGTTTCTACATTCACAACTTGGGTATTCACAATGGACCTTTACGGCCTCTGGTTGAAATTGCATTTACTCCAAACGACCCTCCTAACCTAACCTAACCTAAATGTACTAGTCCCTATATATTTATATTTATATTGGGTTCAATGAAATCTATTGGTCTATTTATAAGGCATACAAAACCGATGCTGGAATCACTTTACCCAATATTTTAAACTCTCTTATCTTCTAAAAGGCACAATTAAGCTCCAAGATCGACTAAAAGTCTGACACTAGTTGACACATAGAGTGCAGATAATAAAACGACCTACATACGAGTAAGATTAAAGAATTCGCTGTTTCAAGAAATACAAGAAAAACAATGAAACCACCCCAAACGTGTACATACAAATATGCAGTGATTAAAATTCCTACAACTAATCGTGACACTTTTCGACAATTTTATACAACCCACCGGCACCAAAGCGTGTTTCTTACTTCTTAAAGTAAACAAAGAAAAAAAGCATAGAAATAAAATGACCTAATTTATTTAATCGACTTAGCAAAAACAAAACAAAAAAAATTGAAATTAACGTCACGCATCTGTTTATACTCGTACACTCGTATGTCGGTGATGAAGACATTCGAATGAATTATTGCCTTTGTATCTTTCACCGCACAAATATCAGTTTCACAAGAAAGGTGCTGTGTACAAATCGGAATACTCGCACACCACATTCCTACCTCAACAAGTTACTTGTACGAGTACGTACGTATGAACTTTGAACCTAATGTCTGGAGTTTTTGCAAAATGTTCCTAACCACAAGACAACCAATTCCCACCAATCCTCCAACTCCATCTGACCAGTCTAATCGGTGGTGTATTAAATCCACCCCATTATGTAATGGAAAGGTGAGTCTGAGTAGTGCTCCTCATTAAATCGATTATACCAATTGTCAGCTAATGCCATACCGCCGGCCGTGCCTCCAAGTGGCTCACCAACTAACACGATGACTGATTAACAGCCGAACGTCGAAGCCGATGATGGATTGGACTCTGGACAGTGGATTGGAATTGTCTTGGATGCTAATTTATGTTGTTGTTTTTTCTAATCGAGCATAGTTTTGTTTTTTCATTGCACAGTGGCTGACAGCTGAAAGGAGTAAAGGAATTTTTAAAACAAACAAATTAAAACGCGTGTAATCATGTTGGTATTCGAGATCACGCTACGGATCACCTTTCTATTTTGATCGAACGCGAAATTAGAAGTTACGAATATTTAACTTATGCAAGTCACAAAAATAAAAACACCGGGGAATACCGCAATGCGGGGAGACGATGTTCTAAATACCGGCTTTGAGATGGTTTTGTTTTTTATTCTCGTGTTTATCGAGCTTTTAAGAAGCACGACATTTCACAATAAAGCGGACAATTTGCATTGTCATCATATTTCATTCAGCGGTAATGTTCAATTTTCCATCTCTAGGTCGAGTTTAGCTGGTTTTGCATTTTTTTTTTTTGGATTAGAAATCTTTGTTGTCTGCATTTTGTTTATCATTCCGATTAGTTAGAAAAACGGTTGGTTTTTTTTTGGGGGATTTTTATATGCTTTATTACGGACCGGTGATAGGTTTTACATACTCGTATCCATCCATCTAAAGTCGTTCGATTGTACTAGAAATTTATTTGAAAACATGTCATTTTTACTCTGTGGGTATTTTTGGGGATAACTACTTGTCAAACCCGCTACCTTTTTCCAAATTAATTTTGAAAATCAGTCGTACGTAAGACTTTTTATACAACTTTGTGTCTATCTAAACAAGCCATTTGGGTTTTATAGTACTTCTTACTTAGGTGGCGCTACAGTCCGGGGTGGACCAAGGCCACAAAAACAACAACCCTTTCCAGTTAGCCCGGTCCTTAGCTAACTGCTTCCAGTTGCGTACTCCAAGTTGATTGATTAGGCGAGATCGTCCTCTGCTGCGCTGACCATCCGGTTTGGAGTCGAATACCCTGCGAGCCGGAGCGTTGATGTCCATTCGCTCTATATACCCTAGCCATCTTAAACGACCAATGTGCAGTTTTCTGACCAGGTCGATGTCACTGGACAGCTCGTGTAATTCGTTGTTAAATCTTCTCCTCCAAAACCCGTCAACGCAAACGGGTCGACACAAGGATATCTTCATCCGCTTTCGATAAATCCATGCTTCAGCTTCATATAGCAAGACTGGGATGATAAGGGTCTTATATGGAGTCTCCTTAGTCTATCGGGAAAGAAACAGCGATTGGCAAGAGTAATTCTTCGTTTTATTTCCAACGAGATGTCATTTTTTGATGTTATAGCAAAGCCGAGGTAGACAAAGTCCTTTACTACGTCAAAGTTGTAACTGTCTGTTGTGACGTTCTGTCCAATTCGTCGATGTTGAGTGTCTCTTTTCGTTGACAGCATATACTTTGTTTTGCCCTCGTTTACCGCTTAACCCATTTTAGCCGCTTCCATTTCTATACTCGCAAACGCACCAGTGACAGCTCGCTGTGTTCTACCGATGATGTCAATGTCGCCGGCATATGCAAGTAATGGAACGAACTTTGGAAAGATCATTCCTCGTGTGTTGGCTTTTGAGTTTCGAATGATTCCTTCAAGTATAATGTTGAAGAAGTCGCATGACAGTGCGTCGCCTTCTCTGAATCAAAAAAAAACACTCTTCTACATCCAGTTACAGGCATTGATCAATGAATTTTAATTTGAAAATATCGATCACATTGATAGGGATGAGATGTGAGAGCAACAGGATCACAATTTAGCGATAAGTTGATTTTTCCAAAGATCCTATGATACATATACATATTTATACGTATTTGACGCCTTGAAATGCAAATGAGCAGCGGTAGTATTTTGCTTGTAATCATTTTAAAACAACCAAAAACAAGAAACATTCATTGCTGCCATGAATTTGTCTGGCGAAAAGAAAAAAACAATTTTTCATAAACAAACATTTTTGTGTTATTTTTTTAACTTTAGTTTTATTTTTCTATTTCGTTTCTAGTCAATTGCTCAAGTAGCAGCGGGAAAGAGTTTCTTTGTTCGCCTTCCCCTCAACGTTGTCCTTTCTAATCCAGAAAATCAACCAATTGTAAAAATGACTGCCAGAGATTTTATGTTTGGCTACAAATCTTCGATAACCACTTTGGGTAATACATTCCTTCCTGGTTGGATATATTTCGACAAAGTCGGACTTATTGATCGGGTAAGTTTTAAAGAACCAGTATATATTTTTTTTTGTACTACAATTGCAAACCAAAATCCCCTGTAGATGTACGATTTCGACACCGATTATGAAACATTCCACGATGGCAAAGAAAACCCAAGTCTCTCTGGCCTATACGCAACCTACCGGGGCTCACCGAATCTACCCCAGTGGAACGGCGAACACTGCAGTAACATAAATCTCGCATCGGATGGGACGAAATTCAAGAGTTTCATACAACCAAACGATTCAGTACTGTTCTTCCGTAAAAGTATGTGCCGTCCACAAAATTTGGTAAGTACTTTAAAAAGAACAACACAACAAGTATTTAGCGAATTATAATTGCCCAGGTAATTAACTGTCAGATTTTGGATGTTTGACATCAAACCGATCTACGTCATTCAGTTTGGCGCAGACGTCTTAACACCATCTTTGGTTTAATTTGTGTTAAGTATCATTTTCTTTTTATTGATTACAGGTACGTGTCGGTGACGAAATTGTTCTTGACAATCTAGCAGGATATAAATATGTATTTGAAGATAACGCCTTGGATAATGGCGAAGTGGAGGAGAAAAACAAATGCTATTGTCGACAAGGTAAGTGTGTTTATTGATTGACTTCCGGTGTTGCAATTAGAATAAGTAGTAAATTATTGGTAATTATTAGCGAGAGAATTTTCTCGATTTTAAATACAATACATACTTTCTCCGTTGCGGAATTAAAATGAGAAATTGCGATGTTAGAGTGGTTACCCGTGAAACTGTTCTGTTTTGCATTTCTATGATTATAACCTACCGTAACAGTTTTCCGGTCTTTTTTTAATTACTTTTCGATCTTAGAACTACAAATATATGTATGTGTGTATGTGTGTACTGCACAAATAATGTTTGCTACATAAACAAATGACAAAAAAAATACTCTGCGAAAAATGTAAACAAACACTGATTGCTGTCCAAGCACACAGTGAATTATAATGGAGCTAATACATACGAGTATAGTATAGTATATACGAGTATGTTTGATAGACTCAATCTGGCGATCTAATCAAAATTCAAAGCAGCACCAGTTTACACCCTGCGACAGAAAAAAATATCGTATGCGATTAGTTAATTTCTCAAGAAACCTACTAGTTGACTTTTAAAGAACTACAAGTACGTCAATTAGTACAATGAACGAATTTAAAGTACCTAATCATCTTATGGCGCGTGTGAACGCTCACACGAGATACTCGAATACAACTTCCGCCCCCATGACATACGAGAATACGAGTAGTAAAACATAAATGTCTATTCTGCTCCGCGCAAAACATTAATCAACGTGATTTTAGTCTCCTTCACTTTAGTCATCACCTCGACACGCGACCGGAAAACTGACAAACGAAAACGGCATTCCATCGGATTAGCGCTATGCTGCTGTTATGTAGGCATGTTCGTTCATTTGTTTGTTTTGTAAGTCAAAAGTATGCAATTTAAGTGCAGCACGCGACAATGATCTTGCACGTTCTCAGTACATTTCCATTAAGGTATTTTTGTCATGGAAAATTTGTCTTGATAGTGGAATTTTATTTGTCTCCGCTTTTTATTTACAGGTTATTGTCAACCACGTGGATTGATTGATGTCACCGATTGTTACTACGGATTTCCCATTTCCCTAAGCTATCCGCATTTCATGGATGCCGATCCAGGCCTATTAAATAATGTAACCGGACTAACACCGAACAAATCGGAACATTCCAGTTACTTCATTCTTCAACCGGTAAGTAATTAATTGCATTAAATTAATTAAGTAATAAGCGCGGGTCACGATTGCAAGTGTCACTCCACTTTGTTTCTTCCAATTAGAATGCTGTAAGCGTTAGGTGCTTTGACATGGGGTTTTAATTGTTATTTTTTTTTATATAAGAAAATATATAAGGCAACGTGAAGGGAAAACATATTTCAATGGAATTTCAATTTGCCAAAACAAAAATAAACAGATCTCATTATAAGCAACGATGACGACGAATTCCGCTTCAAGGCGAAATCAATTAAGCATCGGAGATTTTTTTTTTCTAAATTTATCTCATAACAAAAACATGTTTAACGACCTTTCCAAATACAGTATCGTTTTTTATTTATTTTATTTGCTTCTAGGACTCTGGTCTACCACTCACCATCTCTGTTAAGATTCAAATCAACATGCACATGCGGAACGTACGCAGCATGAACAAGGTGGAACGCTTTAGTGAGCTCACATTCCCAATGCTCTGGTTCGAGATTGTAAGTACTCGACATACTCGTATAAGTAAATCAGTTAATTAATCAGTGACTGCATCGATGCATTCTCTTCTAGACCATGAAAGAACTGCCACCATCGCTAAACAATCGTTTCAACTTCTACCTAAACTATTTGCCTTTAATCGATTATATTGGCTTCTGGGGCGGCCTGGTCTTGGGCATAGTGTTCCTTTTCTTTGCCATAACGCGGGCCACTGTAAAGATGTCGCATTTCACAAGTATCTCGGAGAGTGGCAAATCATATGCCAAAGCGAGCTTACGTTCTGGCGTGTACATGCCTTGCGAAATGAAGCTAATCGAAACGAATGAAAAGGAGAAGTTGACCAAACAGGCCGACATCGACGAAACGCAGAAGGGAGCTTTGCTGGATGAAATCGATTTGAAGGCGCATTCGGGGAATTATATTCTAGAGGGTGAACCTGCGCTGTCCGATATCGATGCGGATGATGGCAATGGAAGTGATACCTCAAGTCAACGTTCCAGTTGTGCGGAGGAAGCTTATTGCATGACGGATGTGATGGGAAGCAGGCATACACTACATCCGAATGATGAAAAAGCGGTAAGTTGATGTAACTTATATGGATACATACTGATCTGTAAGAGTATCTTTAAATAGTTATTTTATTTCATAGCTCTCGTATTTCTTTTGCAATTCGCTACTAGCTAAGGTGCGATTGTTTTTAAAAAAACAATGCAAGTGGCTTATTATGAGCCAATTAAGCATGTGAATGCGAATCATATGCTATTTATGGCTGGTTAAAGTACGCTTTAAAATTTGATTACTTTTCCGTTCGATTTAAAATTGCTGACTACGGTAGAAAAATAAAAATAATGTACTGAACGGTTAACGGTTGATTTTTTGTGAAAATCATCCTTGGGAGGACTTTTGAAAAATAGGACATGTCCCGTCGAATATAATAGATGTTTGTCTTAAACCTTTTCTAGCTTTGGTTTGTCTGACTGTAATTCAAAAATGTTATACAGTGAAATCTCCCATAGACGGACAGGGATGGTGACAACATTTTCGTCCGCCTAGGGGAGTAAACTATCTATATTTATCAAAACATAAGAAAAAACTCTACTTTATTTGAAATGATTAACAAAACAAAAAACGAAAAGAAACATAGACCTTCAAGATATTTCCTCAATGAATAGGTATCAATAAAATACGGAAATCCATCCAACTTTCATTGTGGTTCAAACAGCACAGATATGAATCGGCTCACGTGGCGACACTATGGACCTACTTTAGTAAAGGGAATCCTATCGAATACGGTGCCATCATACCTAACCTTAATACGCAGGCTGTATTCACGATATTGGAATATTTCTGATTTCTGCAACGTGCTTCGGTATTTATTCGCCTATCCATACGACACCGACGCACGCGACGAAGAGTTTGGGTATGCACAAAATACAGAAGATCTTTTGAATGATGTCTTTTCGTTGGCATCTGTTGCGACTGTGAGCAAGTAAAACAAATTCAGTGTGAAGCTAAGGAAGATTTTTTAGTTTTTTGTCTGTCTAATGGAATGAAATAAAGCAATTTCAAACAGATATGCTTGTCCGCGTCCGATCAAGGAAGTGTCCGACTAATGGAACGTAAAATGTATGCAATCTGAAACATAAAGGCTTGGTCGTGAAAATTTGTCCGACTAAAGGATCAGCCCGTCGAATGGAGTTGTCCGTAATTGATTTCACTGTATACACTCCTGTGATAAATTTCGGTCGAATTCCAATCCGCTCGGCTTTCAATGTTTCAGTGTTGTTGTTTTCGCATTTTTTCGAATTCATCCCTTGTAATTCCGTTCGTTTTCAATCCGGTCGGAATTGATCTTAGGGGTGATACTCGTAGATTACCAAATGCGGAAACCAGTGTTAAAATGATTACAAATAAAACTTTATCTACTAAATCACGATAAATTTGAGCCAGTTTCAAATACAATCGATTTTTTTTTTATAATCGAGACCGACCTCTGTACATACATATATGTACATAATGTAGTACATACGTAGCCAAAAATAAATTACACGTGCGCAAGTTGACTCCAATCATGGATAGTTTATTTAAATTTGTTGACACATGAGAATTGAGAACTTTACAGCTTCGACTTCAGTTAATAAATTCCACATTTATTTCCAATCGTGAAATATTTTTCTGGCAAATACCCGATATAGACCTCCCGTGAAGATGAAGACGGATAGGAGAAAAAGAATATGTCAATCGGTGGAGCAAGCGTGCTACTTTCGTCTTTTTCTGTTACGGAAATTAGCACTATCTGTTCTTGTTGTCGTTTGTCACTACTTCTGCTGATATCCATATCCATACCCTAAACAAGTGTGGTTCTGAATACCTAATAAATTAAATTGTTGTTGCTACCAACGCGCGCGGTTCGGGCACGTGTATCAATGTACAGACATATATTTGCTGATTTTCATTAAGTTCATTGGATTTAAGAAGAAAAAAATCACCGCCTGACAGTCTTCGGGTCTGCCAAAGAAGGAATCACTACAAAATGGATTTATGAGTTCTTTCGTTTGTTTCCATATAAGTTTTTAATCAGATTAAGATATACAGAGGTATGTATTTGTATGCGGTAGAACTTGATTTAAAAAAAAAAAAATTCTGAATGATTTGAATTTTGCATAACCTGCGGATAGTAATAAATTTCTTAATAAAAAGCAAGGAATGAATAGATTAAAATTGAAAAGAAATAGAAATTAAATCTCTGCTTAGCTTTAATAATTTTTAAAAATATTCGGCTCGTGTAGTTTTAATTTACATCCTTAGATCTTGTGGTTTAAAATTGCAGTTACGAAATTCCAAAACATAAAGACACATACTTGGCATTTTTAAATTTGCAAATTAATGGCAAAACTTGATCCACAGAAACTCTTTCGCAATAAAGCAATACTAGTCTCCAATCAATCAAATATTTGATATTTTATAGCGACCTTTTAAAAAACAGTTGTTTCTTTATTTATCTAGATATTTGTACTTCTTGTTTTTACAGACAACTATCAGCTACGGCAGCAGTGGCTTTGAATCATCCGATATCAATGATGATCAAGAACATTGGCCTCTTCCCGAATCAGAGTTACTCATCGAAGATGTAAACTTCGAAGTGTTTCAACCACTTCGGATAGTCGAAGAGGGCGAAGAAGACTATCTAGAAAGTCGAAACATTCGTGCAGTTATACCAGATAAGACAAACAGGAAACTACTAGAATAATATATATACATATATTTTGTTTATTTATGCTTAATTTTTATCTGCACACTTTCTATTTTGTTTCTTCCTCCATTAATCCTCATTTAATGTAATCTGTGATACATTGGTGATATATCACTCAAAAGCAATTTTTTAACGCGTTTTCAGTTTCATAAAAAAAAGATTCTCAACTTCTTGTGTAAGACAAAAACTTACTCGTAATGTAAGATAAGCGTTTTAAGTGCGGATATTTAAGACCCACCGTTGAACAATTATTTTTTATTTAAAATCTATCTTTAACTGTGTACTTATTCTATACTTTTTCTATATAAAATTAAGCATAAATACTAAAGTTCTAAGCATATTTTCAAAGCCAAATTTATATAAATAAACTAAATAAAAAATTGAGACTAGACTAGGATAGCTAAAAAATTATATGTACATGCTCAGACATGTATATTATCTACCTCTGTGAGGTAAAAATCTAAAAAGACAAGTTTGTCATGCGTACACATCCATACATAGCTTATACATTTCTATGTAAAAAAAAAACAGAGAAATATTCCAAAAGAATTTGTTAAATGTTATTAAATGAATTGGGCGAAGGCAATAAGCATTTTTGTTTATGTAGATTATGTGTTCTTAGGACAAAATAATTCTTAAAAAAAATTTGGTACTGTTTACTAATTTATTTTAATATTTTACGCTGTGATTATGTGAATATTTTGTGGTTGGGACCGTTAGAATCATTGGAATTGAAAATGATTTATTTTTCGCTCGGACGTTTTCAGGATGCATACACATTTCGATTTTAAAATAAATCTATTGTTACTGATTATGTTTAAGTACTTTATTATCTTTTTTTATTCAATTTTGTACTGTATTGTAGGGTATTTATAGTTTTGAATAGAAAATATATAGAATTAAAAAAAAATCGTGTATTTTTAATAACTCATTGTCATAGGCTTAAAGCTCCACAAACTCCATTTTCATTCATAAATCATTGAGTGCCATCTGCATGTCATCAAATGCTTGGCACAGAAAGAACAATTATTGCACTCAGAGCGATAATATAATACTTACATGTACATGAACACAGCACACATTGTTTTGGCAAATAACCCCGCCCACCAACGACGATTGTAAAGCGATTGTGCTTGCTGGCCTAGCTCCCCTAACCTCCTGCTGATGCTGGGCGCCTGGTAGAACGAGTGACGTTCGCATGTGGGAAAAAAATGTTTGATTTGCAAACTAGAGGTACTGTGTGTGTAGGCTGCTGTTGGATGGATAGTGGCAAATGGCAATGGTGAGGGTGACTAGTTGCGCCGTATGAGTCCCTGGTGTAAATTAAATGTTTTCAGTTATCTGTGCTTGAAAGAGAGAAAAGAAAATTTACGAAATTCCAGCACAATGTCGGAGGAAGAGGTTATTGCATTTTTGTTAGTGTTGAACACTGTACAAAATTATGAATCTCGATTGCCAGGCGAGCAGAGTACACTGCTGGCTGATCCTCATAGTAGAATTTTTAACAACTGTGTAGGTACTTGTCGTGTAGGAATTGTTGACTTATGAATGATGGCTTGATGGAATTGTTGTGAAGAATGTCTACGCGCGCTTTTAATTGCTATCGGGTAAGTTCAGAGAAAGAAGTGACAGGTGAGTCCAGTTCGAGTCGGACCGACGCATTTTGAGTGTTATCTGTGAAATTCGATTGACTGGTGGCGATTGGCATTGATGGCTTTTAGGGACTAGTCACATTAGAGATGCAAACCGTTTATATGAGAATGTGGGAAGTATAAAATGCAAACGGTGGAATAAGGCTTCCCCTGACCGTTTTATACTGAAAGGCTGAAAGGGTCATCATCATTAAAGGCCTGTAATGTAAAAAGTTGAACGTAGGCTTCTTCTAAAAGTTTCCATCGGTTCCGATTTTGGGCTGCGTGGATCCAGTTTCCAGTTATTTTTCTGATGTCGTCGCTCCATCGTGATGGTGGTCTTCCTGTTTCTTAAGTCTCCATTCCAGCATCCTTTTAGTCCATCTGTTATCTGCAATTCTAGCTACCTGGAGCTTACCAATAGTATTTCTCGTTACAGTTAAAGTCTCTGCTCCGTAAGTTATCACCGGTAGTACGCGTTGGTCGTATGTTTTCTTTTTTTAGATGTATGGGGATATTGCTTTTAAATATGTGCTTTAGCTTTCCAAAGGCTGCCCAAACGAGTCCAATTCGACGCACGATCTCGCGGGTTTGATCAAAAGCTTGGTATTATGGGGTAAAACATTTTGTTTTTATTGTGGATGGGTAAAAGAAAAAAGGCAGAGGTAGGAGAAGATCTATTGTGTTAAATAGAATTTTTTTTATTTGAACCTAGAGATGAACTAAGGCTTTTGGTTTTCCTTTGAGCTTGGTATTTGCAGACGAAAAACTGTAATGCGTTCAGTTATTTCTTTCTTCTTATCAGAGTTATTCCTAATTGACCAGGGGACCCTAACGTCTTATTTGTTAAGCACAAGGAGCAGAAAAACTTGTTTTATTTTACAAATGACTTACTCTTTGACTAACCATGTATTAGTCTTCTAATTAGTCTTCTTAATTAGATTAGATATACACATGTACGCACATATATTTAGCATATTTTCTACCACATCATCTCCTGTAGAGCCTCGAACAGTTCAGTTTTTGGTCTGCGTTGCGTGAGTTTCATTAGATTGAGTTCTAGCAGAGAACTTTATGAACTAAGACAGCATTTGCAGTGGTGGAAAACTGATGAACGAACGCTTACTGTTACCGGAAACATCTTTAACTTGTTTAAGCATTTTTGAACCGTAAGAGCGATGATTTATTTTTCATTGCACGTTTTCCAGAAGTCCATACTTGTCACTGCATCTAAATTTACCGAAAAGCGAGCAAAAACACCAAATTTGAAATCACTTAACTGCTTTATTTTACATAAAAATTCCTTAAAAACTTCTGTTAGAAACCAACTTTTCTCATAAATGTATTACACAATTCAATACCAAAGAAGCACGCTGCATTAGCTGGGAAGGCACGAATCATTACAGGAACCACACCACGGTACAAAGCGAATGGGCCATCCTTCTTCATCAAATCCACAAAAACACTACGAATTCCACTTTTATAAGTACCCTCGGGTGCTTAAAATAAAAATAAACAAATTAAAAACCATACAAGAAACTATGTTTTGCAATTTTTTATACAAACCTGTTTGTAATCGACTCTTGAGAACATCTGCTGGCATTCCTAAAATCCAATACGACATACCAGCCATGCCGCCAGCAAATAGTGCTGAATAAATGCCCACATTTTCTGCTCCAGTCTTTGCCTTGGCAATATCTTGTAAGTATTCGTATACCAAGAAATAGATTCCATTAGCAGGGACATCTGTAGTAAAGGAGGGGAATTCGAGTGATTTAAATAGATCTGTTTGCGTTGAATTGAAAGGATTAGATACAACTTAAATGCTGCACAAACTTCATAGTCAACTCTTTTGAATATGGATAAGCATTTTAGTGCACCCACCCACTCGTTACACAAATATTACAAAACCATATCCACACTTCCTACATTGCAAAACTACACACGCAAAATCCGATTTCCCTACAATCAACTTGTAATTATTACGGAAATGTAATCCTAGCCCCGACATACGACGAAAACTGCACTTCTTGGAGAGTGAGCAATGTGATAAAAATTTGTTTACAACCTTACCCCTCTAACCGCTGATATCTTGATCCATTCTTTTCAGAGAAACCCAAATCTACACTCTTGTAAGCTAAATTATCGTATGAATACGAATTTATAAAATATTTTTAAACTTTTCAAATAGTTTATCAACTTGTGTGTATTTCTTAAGCGCGATTAAGTCAACGTTGTGTTGGTTAGGAGCTAACTTCTCCAGTGTGAGAGGGAGCGCCGAAAACATCTCTCTCTGTACTGCAAAAGGGGCAGCGCTTATCATCAACTGAGACGCGAGTTTAACGTGCTATATTGCGATAAACCACATCCTTTACTATTTCTTCGTCGAAAGTTGGTCTTCTCGTCACTTCCTTCTATCGTGAGAGCGCACACTGTGTAAGTAAAGGCTTCCTAAATAAAAGTCGTAGAATAGTAATGCTTGAAATGTGACGACGATGGTGGTTTAGTTGCTTATAATTTAATTTTTTTTATCTACTTTTGTTCGTTTGGAATTAAGAAGTTTTACTATGAAGTATTTTTTGGATTATCTGTTTCTAACAGCTATTTTGAGCTGTACTGTGAGTATATAGTGGAAAAACCAAAGGAGACTCTTAAATATCACATTTTTAAACAGATTTGTCAAGTGCGAAGTGGATTAGGTGCGCCAGCTTTTATGAAATGTCCAAAGGGCTGCGTTTGTCAGTATGCACATTTAATGGACCTACCAATATCACGATGGATCAACTATATGCAGATGAGACGAGCAGATCGATCGGTTGGGAACAGAGGGAGCTTCCAAGAAACCCAGGAAGAGCTGATCAATGACAACGAAGTAATGTACGAAGGAGATGAGAGTTTTGTGGATAATCCATTTATCAAGCAAGCCACCTGTATTTTGCAAGTAAATAACGATGTAAGTGAGCTTGTGAGACAGTTGCCAGTGGACCTGCAGGCACTTGTGCTTTTATACACCGCCGCAGGAAAGAACAAAACAGGTATACTCTAAATTCGTGTTCACAGTTGCGGCGAGATTAATCAAGTTTTTTCTTATTTTCTCTTTCCCTTCTAACAGTGCCAACGAGTGCTCTCAAACCACTCAATCAACTTACAACTCTAGAGATTCGTGGGCCGCACGACAGAAGTTTCCGTCTCATAATCGATGAGCCTATGACTTTCCTGCACCATGCCAATTTCGAGTCAATCACGCTAATTGGAAGTGAAACCTACAAACGACCCAAGAATCCAGTTCACCCACGAGAAAGCTTCGACTACGTGCCAAGTAGCGAACAAGTGGCCTACAATGTCTCCCTAGAATCAGTACCCGAAGAAGAGGAAATCGAAATTCTACCCTACGACGTTTACATTATGGAGATAAAGAAATCTCGTATGGCAACATTCTATGGCTGGGATCATTTAGAAGTGCTTCGCATTAATCACTGCAAACTCGACGAATTGCATTGGGAGATGTTTGACGGACTGCTGCAACTGCAGCACTTATCGCTCGAGCATAACGAGATAAAAATAGTGCCCGCATTCGCTTTGTATGGTGCCATGCACATAAAGACTTTATCGCTGGCACATAATTTAATATTGGATTTAAACTATCGTTCGCTGGCTGGTCTCTTAGAGTTGGAAGTGCTCGATTTGAGCCACAACAGTTTGTCGAAGTTATCGGAGTTGAGTTTCCCCCCATTCCCCAAATTGGAAAATGTCGATTTCAGGCACAACCCCATTATATATATATTTCCAGCTTCATTCGGAATTATGAATAATACAAGGGTAATGCACTTGGGCTCGAAGGAAACCGCCACTGAACTCTGGGGTAATGTGCCATTTGAATCATTGGAGCTGTTGACGATCCTTACCATCACGAATGTGTCTATTGGTGCGCTCGAGCATGATGTATTTCAGGATTTAGTAAGTTTGGAAATGCTAAACCTAAAGGGACACATCCGCAGCATTGAATTCGACGCTTTTGCAGACATGTCGCAGCTTAGAGAGTTAGACCTTAGCGGATGCCATATAAGAGAGATTTCTATGGATGCATTCATCGGTTGCAAGAGGCTGGAGATCGTCCACCTCTCACAGAATAATCTTTCGTACATTCCCCCAGGCCTTTTTGATGATCAAACAATGTTGCGGGAAATCTATTTGCAGGAAAACAATTTGAAATTCCTGCCATCCACTTTCTTTCACAATCCATCGCTAAAACTCGTGCGACTGACTGAAAACCCATGGAAGTGTACATGCGAAATGACAATGTGGAAACAGAAGGTTACCAATCAACTGCGAGGTATGAAAACCAAACGTTGTATCAAAGATTTTCACTCGGGGAAAGTACTTTCTTGCCGCAATGCAGACAATTATAAGTTTGAAAAAATTCTATCTCCTCGTTGCGAGAACTTCAACGGACACAGTGTCTACTACGCCATTCGCAAGGATCTTCGGTGTAACTTTAGAAAAGAAATAAGCAGACATCTAAAACACCAACAACGTATGCCAAAGCACAAGCAATTAGCAGAGCGGCGCGATATCTATAAAGAAAAGTTACAAATGAAAAGAATAATACACAAACAGAGGGAGAGAGTTATCAAGCCAAGTAAGGTGCAGAAAGCAATATCAAAAAATAGTTTGCAATATCTAACAGGAGAAGGCGTCTTTGTAGAAAATAACAAGACACAAGAGGTCGCAAACGATATCTTCGGAGGAAGTATCGATTAACAATTGTTTTCAATAGAATTTAAGTTTAAAAATATTAATGTGAATTTGTGTAATATTTGTTTTTGTTAAAAGTTATATTTTTTTGACTGAATGTATAATATGTAATTTTAAATTAAACAAAAATAAAAGAAAATATTAAAGTCTTGCGTTCTTGGACGCGAAACTAGGGAAAGCCGTTAATTCAAAAAAAAATATTAACAGAAAAATTGTTCGTTGCAGACAGAAAATGATAACTCTCTGTTGGTGGGAACATTATGCCTAAAGCCGCACACTCTTATCATAAGTCTGCTGGAAAACTCTGAATAATAACAAAAAAAAAAAGAAAAAAAAAGTAGTCTTCCCAATATCATCGCAGCGCATAAACACTCGTACGTGTTGTTGTATTTGATACGTTTTCATCTTAGTATTCTTATCTCGATTTAATTCAATTAATTTTGAACAGATGGAATGAGTAATTGATGCTTCTGTTTCAAGGACTATCTCGCGTCGCCATTTCAACTCACCTCGCAACAAAGTTGCACAGCTTCCTTTGAACACACTACGTAGACCGCCTTCCCTGTATAACTTCTTAGCACAATCCACCATGCCATTGTACTTCTTCGGGCCACTCGAATCCGTTTGCACTTGTAGCAAACACTTGATTCTCTCGCCAGGTGCCATGATAGCCGTGGAAAATATTCCCGAAAATGATCCGGCCACAAAGATCTGACTATAACTTAGTTTTTTATTTTCTTCGGTTTGTTGTAGTCTTTTGCCCAAGGCATAACCTGCAAAACAAACTGCAAAAATTGGAGCCACGCCAGTTAAGGGAGCCTGAATTCCCTTGTATAGCCCGCGAACACCTTCGTTTTGGATTGTTTTCTTGGCGCAATCAAATGTACCCCTGTACAAAGGTTGGGCACCCGGCGCCGGGGCTGGCATTGTTTGCAAACGGACCTGAAAGAAATGTTTCCAATTATTCTCACAACTTATGAGCATATACACTATCTCACCTTGATTGTGTCCAGAGGATGGCCGACGAGGACATTGCATATTCCACCAAAACCACCGCTTATAAATGATTTTATTGGATTAACCTTTTGTTCCTTGCTATTACCTTCGGAAGACATAGTGTTCGGCTTTTTCTAGCTATTTTCTTGTAGTGAAAGCTGGGAACTTAAACCTTTGCCCTTTATCTTCACAAGATAAGAATGATTCTAAAAAATTTACTGGCACTGATTAGGATTTTCTTCACTCAGTCAAATCTGTTTCAGTGCAGTAGCAATCGACTTCGTTTATTTAGGCAATGGTATTGAGAAAACAACGCACACCGCAGGGTACAAAGTCCGACGTTTTGAAAGAATTTGGAATACCGTCTGGTTTCTATTTTTATATACAGCAGTCCGGAATTTTCGCATTCGATTCAATTAGGCGACGAATTCAACGAATTAGTTGAGCAAATTGAAACAAATGAAAAAAGAGCAGAAAATGTTGCGGAGTTGAGGAATTCATTCCACCAACTAGCTAATCACATAATAATCAAATCATCAACAGTCGAAGAGTTCGAAACAACTGTCAGCGTCAAGTAGACGTAAGCAAAAATTTGAATGTCAATTCTTGTAAAACAGGCTCTCAAAATGCTTAGAAATCGTAATATTAAAAAAAAAAAAAAAAAACTAGAAAACTTTTAAGGTAGATCCGTGATTACAATGCAAAGTTTATTTTCCTTCATACACCAATATCACTTTTTAGAAATGGGCTCAGAGGTCATCCTTAGGTAGGATTTTCCAGACGGTACATCCAATGTTTTAATTCCTTTAGGGAAAAGACTTGGAATTTCATCTGCCTTGACTGTAGGTAGAACCATACACTCTTTGCCATGCTAAAACGTAATGCAAATAAGAAATAAATGATGTACATCCTCGTATATGTAAGTATTACCTCCCAATCTGCGGGTGTAGCAACTTTGTTTTCATCAGTCAGACGAAGAGAATCAATCACTCGAAGTATTTCACTGTGAATAAGGAGTTCAATTAAATTAAAGGAAATAAAGACACAATCCGACAAATTACTTGAAGTTCCTTCCAGTCGATGCGGGATAGAGTAGGGTCAAACGCAACTTCTTATTACTATCAACAATGAATACTGCTCTACAAGTTAATGGAATGCCAGCTTTATCCCTTTCGTCCTTATCTAACATGTTCAATTTCACAGCCAGATCGCGCTTGGCATCCGCAATTATTGGGTAACCAAAATTAGTTAATTCTAAAAAATGGTTAGATTTTTGCCACCAGGCATTCTATAGTTTACTTACTTCCGTAACTCTTGATGTCCTCAATCCAACCATTATGAGATTCTACGCTATCACAAGACAGTGCGATTGGTTTAATATTTCTTTCGGCGAATGAAGGTAGAAGACCTGCAACCCTTGCTAATTCAGTTGTACATACAGGCGTGTAGTCTGAAGGATGAGAAAATAGGATCGCCCACCTACAAGATGAGAAAACAACTTACAAATTGTTTTTCGATTCAAACAAAAAATCAAAGCTTACGCATCTCCCATCCATTCATAAAAGTCGATATTACCAATTGTGGTTTCTGCTTGGAAATTAGGAAACTGATCTCCAAGGTTAAGTGCTTTATTATCAGGCATAATTACTGACTTAAAAATTAAATAAAATAAAAACTTGAGAACCACTGGTGTACGACGCTGCTTTCAGAACACCCAATACATTTATTTTTTTGGACAAAAACTAGAATTTTATTTGTAACTGACTTACATATATCTTAAAAGGACTTACTTTTAAAAGGAATCTATCTGGAACTGTTAAATAAATGCAAATCTTACGATGCTTCTCACTAATTAAACCCAGCAGCAGAAATAGAGCGAACCCAGCAATCGCAAGGAAATGGGGCACTTCAACTGAAGCCGAAATGTCAACTATGAAATTAGTAGTTGTCAGTTGAGTTCATTCTTTTTTTTATCGTTTTTCATTGGATAATTTGGGATTTTTGTTTTACATTCCGAAGGTAAATTCAATCAAAAAGTGTTTATAAATATATGGAACAGTTTTTAAATTTCTATTGTTTAATAAATCGGTTAGTACCTAGTAAAAAGAACCTCTTTTATTAATCGCAAAAGGGTGCATTCAAACCGTTTTTCTGAAATAAATTATCAGCTGTGTTCTACCATTGCTCAACTCAACAAGTTATTTATTTAAAAAAAAAAAAAAAAAAAAAACAATGGAATATTTACCCCCACGGCCCGACGTAGTATAGTTAGTTCACTTTCGATTATGCACATTTTTTTTATCAGCAATGGTTAATAGAGAAGAAAGTTCAAACCAGTCTGGATACGGATAGTGGCACAAGCAACTTACATTCCAGTTCTTTATTTCGTGATACGTGGAGTTCGGAGTTGTGTTAACTTGAGGGCACTTCATTAGTATCTATCTCACCTTGTTTGCTACCACAAGTAATAATATTTATCTTTGCCCTATAATCAATCTGTTAATGTGTTTTTAAAAAATTATGCTAAGATATAAAAGGTGCCATCTTAAAAGATGAATTCAAAATGTATTATTTAAATTTAATTTTCTACTAGGGAATCCGTGGCGAAAATAACAAACGACCAACACGAGTCCGAGATGCAAATGTTATCCAAGAGAATCATTTATGATTGTTTAGTAAGTAAACTCCAAAGTTCAAACAGCTCTAAAAATAGTACCTGCTAGTTGAATTAATTCCATATCAGCTAATCGCAATTATGGATCATTGATACAAATTGATTAATTAATTTTTTTTGTGTTTATAGACTAAGAACACTCGACAGGCTCTACCGTTTGCAGTTGGTGTGCATCATAATCTCACTGCAGCTTCAAACAAACACAATGATGGTATCCTACGCAACTATGCTAGTAAAGCTGCCTCAAAGCCAGCAAAGCAAAATTTATTACGCTACCCAGCACTTTCATTAGAAGAAACACTTACGAAATTTCTAAAATCCGCGGAGCCATTCCTCTCAGCAGAAGAACTCGAAGAGAACCGCAAAGAAATTCAAGTATTTCTTCACTGTGACGGGCCAAAACTTCAAAAACTCTTAGAAACAGCAGCTGCTAGAGATGAAAATTGGTTGGCCGACAGATGGCTTCGCACTGCATATCTACAGTATCGTGACCCACTTATTATTTTCTCCAGTCCAGGCATGACCTTCCCATCAGTAACCTTTAAAGACGATGATTCATTCTTATCCTACACATCAAAAGTCATCTTTTGTCTTGTAAAATACAAGGAGATTGTTGATACGGGAAAGGTTCCAGTGGTGAAGATCGGTAACAATGAGCTGGATAATTCGCAATTTGGTAAAGTTCTTGGAACTTGTCGAATTCCACAACCGAATGAGGACAAACTGCAATATAATCCAACATCAACGCATGTTACTGTCATCTATAAAAATCACGTATTAATTTACAAAACTTAAAATACATTTAATACACTATACAATTTCGATTTGCTCTTTTTAGTTCTACAAGCTTCCTGTGTATTCGCAAGCATTAAAACCCCTCCATAAGGATGTAATCTTTGATGAACTGAAGAAGATTTACGCAGCTGAAAAAAGTGAGGGTGTTCCATTCGGAATTCTAACAGCACAATGGAGGGACAATTGGGCAACTGCTTACCCAGAATTACTTGCAATTAAGGGAAACAAAGAGTCCGTAGATGAAATCCAAAAATCTTTGTTCACCGTATCATTGGACAAAGAAATATGTGTCGATGCTTGCGTAAATCAGAAGAACTATCTCGCCGAAAATTTGATTCATGGCCGTGGATCAGAGGAAAATAGTGGTAATCGTTGGTTTGATAAAACAATTCAAGTACGAAAATAAATTTTGTGATGCAGATGAAAGTTATAACATGTGGTTAAACTCTTTTTTATAGTTGATCGTCAGTCCAAGTGGATTTCAAGGCTTTTGCTATGAACATTCTCCGGCTGAAGGTCAACCCATTGCAGTAATGGTCGACTACATTGTTAAAAATCTGTAAGTTTTCCTTATATTCATAACTTTGTTTCAAATCATATACAAGATTTAATTCTTTCAGTGAGGAAATCAAATTGCTAGAAGGCGCTGAAACCAAGGAATTCGAACCAGCAAAGAAACTTCCTCTAGCTTCGTCACCGGCTTTGGACAAGCATATCGCAGATGCGAAAACCAGCCTTGATAAGTTGGCCAACGACCTTCATATGCATGTGCTTCATTACCGAGAATTCGGCAAGGGTTTCTTAAAGCTTCAAAAACTTAGCCCCGATAGCTTTCTACAAATGGCTCTTCAATACGGATTTTATAAGTAAATTATATTCATACTCAACATCAAGTACCTCCTAACGACCAATTTATTTTGTTTTCTAAGACTTCACAAATCACCTGGCGCTGCTTATGAAACTGCACATCTTCGTATCTTTCGTAATGGCCGGACTGAAACTATTCGTTCCTGTTCCAATGACTCGATGGCTTTCGCCAAATCCATGTTCGAACCCAATCCAGACGAGCTACGTGTTAAACTCCTCCGTAAGGCTGTCAATGCTCATCGGGAGTACACCACAATGGCTTTACAAGGAAGAGGAGTCGATCGTCATTTACTCGGCTTAAAGTTGATGGCTTTAGAAAATAAATTACCAATACCAGCATTCTATGACCTACCGGCATTCAAGAGAAGCAACCATTTCCGTTTGTCGACGAGCCAGGTTGCTTCGGTGAATGAAGTCTTTATGTGCTATGGTCCATTGACTGCGAATGGTTATGCTTGCTGCTATAACCCACGAGAAAATGATATGATTCTTTCGTTCGCATCCTGGAAAAGCAATGAGGAAACTTGTTCGGATCGCTTTGCAATGTCCGTGCAGGAAGCCCTTACTGAAATGATGGGTGTATTGTGTAGAGCTGGGGAAAAGACGAAGAACAAGTTGTAGTGGGCTGTGCAAGTTGTTTGTACCGATTTAACTTGATACCATCACAATTTTTAACGAATAAATTTATAATTGAAAACTATTGGAATACTTTTTGTTAGGTTGAAAATAAATTGAGATTAGCTCTTCGCTCTTGATCTAGGTTCTAGGTCCAGGCCTCATTATAACATTACATTCAAAATCTCGTAAAATCAGTTAACGAACGTTTCCTTGGATTTATTCTACATTTAAGGCGGTTGTCCAAATTCTATTCATTTAACTTCATAGTCTTTAGTCCCTTAAGCATTTAAGTATAGCAAACGAGGAGAAATAACACTTCGAGAACTATTGAACTTTTAATACTGCTGATTTGCTTTAACCCACCAAACAATACTGTTATTTTCGCAGTTTAATATATAACTATATATGTACTATACACACTTTATTAGTTGCTTAGATATAACATAGTTTATGTATCTTCATAATTCGGCCACATTCAAAATCGAGTTTTTCCTTCGCTTAGTAGTCCAAACCTTCGGAATCCGGTCCACCCAATGCAAGCACTTTCACTCCAGACTTTTCATCCAAAACATTATTGCCGGGAGCCTCACAACTAGTATCTGTCGAAGAGCACGTATGACAATGGCAACTAACTGCTTCCATGTATTCATAACGTTTAGCCTCAGGACTTGCTTCAGGGTGGCAATTTCTTAAAATCGCCACGGCTGGTGCTCGAGATGCATGCACACACACCGGATGGTATGACCTTTTGTAGGGGAATTTCCAATCGGATATTTCACTAGAATCACATCGACCCCAGCAGGACATCACACTAACTAAATCCCAGCATTCTCTTCCTTTCGAATCGGCTTGGGTTACACGATATGTGTACAAGCGACGATGACAACCAAGCGGCGCAGTAGTTGGACTACCAGCAATCGGTTCGATTTCTATGGAACTGCTGTATATGGTTGAGATTGATAGGAGCGAGCAAAATAGAAATAAACTGAAAACCAAAGAAATTTCGTGTTTTAGATATTGATTTTTGATTTTCAAATAACTAACGAGTCTTACAGTTCTCCGTTCATTTCTAATGGTAGCTGCTCTATGGAATAGAATACGTTACAAGGATACTAGAACACTGAATACTGAATGTACCCAACTACGGCTTTTATAGAGGACAAATTTTAAATGTTCAATTTGAATGCATGCGCATTAAAGGATTGCGAATCGAATAACAAAGAAAAAAGTTCATTTAAATTTATGTGTGATAAAAACAAAGATGCTAGAAGGTGTGACGTCCTTCGAAGGCGCTTAAGAAATTCAATCAATGTGGAAACTTATGTATAAATGAATACAGCAATTATTAAATTTATTTTGGATCGGATCACGCATTGTTTCATCACGACAAGAAAAGTTTCCATTCGAGATAGTAATAGCAGAGCGAGACTATGCAGAGGCTTTAAAGACACAAGTTTTGTTTCAAATTGATACCGATCAATGGAATTTAATGTTCATGTACAGAAAAGTTTGATATTTGTCAGGAGCTACCATGGACCCAGCCGTCGACAATCTATGATTTTTTCAGCACCTCTTGTAGAACTGTTTTGATATCTATGACAGCACTTTGGGCACATCTATGTACATCGTCTTAAAAAAAATACTATGTAGATGTAACCTATTTAATATTTACACAGCTAAGGGCGGGCAGCACCGTTTCGCACAATTTATCACATGTTTATCCCTTTATTAAGTTTCAATTCAAATATGTACCTTTGCCTCTCACAAAATTTTCAAGCGACAAATGAATTTTTTCCGCTGAATAAATTGTCAGTTGTTGTTATCGTTATTTAAAATAAGTTAAAACAATTCCGTTATATTTTCATATAAATATATTTTTTTTACGTAATATATTTACAACATTCAGTTAAACTATCTAAATTAATGCAACTGACTAACGCAGTTGTTAAATTCTAACTAAATTTCCATAAAACAAAAAAAGAAGGACTGCGAACTCAATACCGGATTTGAAACCAGGAAAGATCAAAATTCACTGAGCCACTAAAAGACTCCATCCACCGCAGCAATAAAGAGCCTCATCTAGATTCAGTCATTTAATTTTGGTGAGGCTATCAAGTTTGAACCTTTATTGGGAGTAAAACAAAAACAATTGTGGCCAATTTCAAAGGTTCCCTTATGGCCTGTCAGGCTAGAAAGTCACATACGAATGCAAACAATGACAGCGATCCCGAATCGTTGCGCGCGTGCATTAGTGAACAGGCATTGAATGCCCTTAACGAAATGCGAAAAGGAAATCTACTGTGTGACGCTGTAATAAACGTTCCCGATGGGTCATTTAACATCCACCGGGCTATCCTAAGCGCTTGTAGTTCGTATTTTAGGTAATAAATGTGAAATTGTCTTTGATTAAGTATTTATTCTGAATTTAATTTTCAAAAACCTACAAGAGCCTTGTTCACCAACTCCCTTTCGATGGAACCGCGAAATGTTTACCTTCCCGATATGCGAGCTGCTATCATGGAGGAAATAATTTGCTATGCCTACTTGCGACGGTGCGATATCAACACATCGAACGTTCATGAGCTCCTAGCCCTGGCAGACTATGTGGGAATGACAGGACTGGTCAAGCAATGTAAGCTCGTGCTCGAGCAAATGTTAACCCCGGAGAGTTGTTTCGGTATTATGCGGTTTGCGGGGTAAGTTTTTTTTCCTTTTAATCCTTAATCGACAGGTATGAATATGTATAGGTAGTGAAGATGTAAAATATAAAAATTTTGTTCTTGTTATTTTCACCCATCCCATTCTAAAGTAGCTTCCGTTTTTGTGATGATTTATATGAAAAAGCCCGCACCTACTTGTTGCGGCATTTCACTCAAGTGGCTGCAAAAAACGAGGACATTTTAAAAATCGGCTTAGAGGATTTTCTGGATATCATCAGTGATGACATGCTCAATACAAGGGATGAAGAGCTGGTATGGAAATTATGCATCAAATGGATTGACTATGATGTGAACAACAGGCAGAGGCATTTACCGAAGTTGATGCATGGTGTACGATTGGGATTGATGACTGCAAAGGTAGGTATAATATAGAGGAGAGTGGTTGGCAGTTAATTAGAGATTTATATGTCGCCTTGTATTAAAAAAGGGGCTTAAGAGAATGACGTACCGAGCATATGTGTACACAAAGGTATTGGCTGGTAAATTTAATAAAAATCGATTGTTCAGCAACTGAAAGTGATTAAGAAAATTAAATTCCTTAGTGATTAACTTTAAAGTCCTTCCAACAAGATAACTTGATTGGATGTTGATTTTGAGAATCACAAAAAAGTATAGTACCATTCGACCCGACCACTTCAATTGTTTCAAATGCAAAACTTGCCTTCAACAAAAATAAACAATCTCATTCCAGTTCTTTATGGATGAAGTAAAAGATCATCCGTACGTGGTGAAATGTGAAGAGGCAAAGCCCCTGATTCTAGAAACTCTAACATTCCTCTACGAACTGGATATGATGCGACCAACTGATAAAGAGGTGACGCTCCAGTATTTGCCCGAAAGAAAACTATTGTATTTATTTTACAGCTAACAACACCTTCTATCGCAATGCCTCGACTTCCGCATGAAGTAATTTTCGCCATTGGCGGTTGGAGTGGTGGCACCTCAAAGGATTGCATCGAAACCTATGATACACGGGCTGACCGATGGGTAAATATTCCAGCGGAAGATGCCGCCGGACCAAGGGCATACCACGGGACAGCTGTTATTGACTTTTGTATCTACTGCATCGGGGGATATGACGGAGTTGAATACTTCAATACATGCCGCGTTTTTGACGCAGTGACGAGAACATGGAAGGAGGTCAGTAAGCCATTAGCATGGTAATGTACAAATTAAACTTTTTCTTGAAGACGCTTTAGCTGGTTAATTGCGTAGAAAATGTTGTAAAAGTGTGATTTCCATATTTGGGTATACATTTTTTTTATTACACAGATAGCTCCAATGCATAATCGTCGTTGCTATGTAAGCGTAGCGAAATTAAATGGTGAAATATACGCGATAGGAGGTTATGATGGTCAGAATCGTTTGAACACCGTGGAGCGATATAATCCGAAAACGAATCAATGGAGCATGATAACACCGATGAATATGCAAAGATCTGATGCGAGCGCCTGTACGTTGAATGGCAAAATTTATGCAACGGGTAGGTGAGTTTTTTATTCTATATTTTAATTACAACGTCTGTTGCAGGGAAAGGGGTGGGTTTGGAAAATGTATACAAAAATAATTAACATGGAGGTAAATGTGTCAATTTAAGGTGGTTTCAATGGTCAAGAGTGCCTATCCACTGCGGAATTCTATGATCCTGTGAAAAATATATGGACACCGATTCCAAATATGAATCACCGCCGATCTGGCGTATCTAGTGTAGCCTATCGAAATCATGTTTACGTCATTGGTGGTTTTAATGGACTGGCCCGCCTGTCAACTGGAGAAAGATACGATCCGGAAACCGAAGATTGGACCTTTATTCATGAAATGTGCCATGCAAGAAGTAATTTCGGTTTAGAGATTATCGATGATATGATATTCGCCATTGGAGGTTTCAATGGTATATCAACAATACCACATACGGAATGTTATGTGGCTGAAACTGATGAATGGTAAATAAAACGATTTGTTCTGCTTCTAGTAACCATACAAAATGTATATTTGTAGGATGGAAGCCACCGATATGAATACCGTAAGGTCAGCCTTAACAGCGAATGCGATTGGTGGTCTTCCAAATATCCGAGAATATATACACCAGAATCGGGAGCGATTAATGGAGGAACGACGCCAAAGGATGTTTCCAAGCAGCCCCATGCAAGAAACAATGGAAGACTATGGAAGCGCCGACGAAGAAATGGTGGCCGAACAGGATATGGAAGATAACAATGATTTTAATTATTAACAAAACAACAAAATCGTATGTCCTGGAAAAATCGTGGATAAGCAGAAAGAGAAACATCATAAATTCCTGATTTGAAAATCCTAAATTTTAAATTACATACACGTCAATATCTCGAAAAAAAAAAAACAAAACAAATTGCGCTTATCCCTCTAAATTTCACTAAATGAAAAATAAAATCAAAATTTAACAAACGGGAAAACGGTTTTTAGTCTAATTTTAGTTTTCCCCACACTGAGTGAGTAAATCAGCGCATGTCCCTTCAGTATTCAATTCATGGCTTGGCTCCATTCGAGAAGGAATAAAAACCACTGTTGGACAATTTTTCATCGTCAGTCTTCAGATTGCTTTCAGTAGCTGCAAACATACATTTGAGAATTTTACTATGCTGTGGTTACGTCTGGCCACCGTTGTTATTTTTTGCATTATCTCTGCATTGGCAAAGGATAACTGGCACAAGCCTGGCTGCCATAAAGTCGGTAATACACGGAAGATAACTATTCCAGAATGTGTAGAATTTCGTATAACAACGAATGCATGCCGTGGTTTTTGTGAATCCTACGCTGTACCATCGATACCGTGGGGAGGACTACTTAAGCCACCAAAGCCAGTTGTTTCTGTGGGTCAATGCTGTAATATGATGGAATCGGAGGAGGTCAGTATAATTTTTGTTTTTATAAAATATAAAAACTAAACATTCTTGGCTTAGATTCAGAAACGTGTACTCTGTCTTGATGGTATTCGTACTTTTAAATTTAAATCAGCCGTTAGCTGCAGTTGCTATCACTGCAAAAAGGACTAAGCGAGGTGAATGCTGTCCGTTACAAAAGGTTTAATAGAAGAATCCTCTGAGTCACTTAATTTTGTAAAATATTTATTTTAATGTAAGTTAAAAAATAAATATAAACGTAATGCAAAGTTATTTTGTATTTTAATGGACTGTGAAAAACAGTTTGCAAGTCACATTAGTTGAATTCTGTGTTAGGGTGCGACGATCTAGTTTATTCAAGTTGTTTTAAATAACAAGAGCTTATAAGCACCTTTTAAAGATGAAAAGGTAAAAGCATATTCGATGCTCTTCGGTGCCTTGGATCGAATAGATCGACCCAGAGAATAATGGAAAGGAGAAGAGAAATACATCAATCCAAAGGCAGATTTGAACTGTTCTGTCACAAGGTGTGTGCATTTTCTTATAGACTTACCCCGGCTTTTGACTGGACCTGCATCTGACAAAATTGCAGCCACTTTGTTGGACTTACATATGTATGTACGTTCGTTATTATCAAGACACTTTCAAGTTTTTTTTTTTTTTTTTTTTTTGTAATTTACTAATGTTTTGGACCAAAGCTAACATTTTCTCAAACTAAAATTAACTCCCACGCTTACACATTCTTACACTGAAATTTTACACTGCTCCTGTGTCTTACTCACAAATAAGACTTCATTTGCATTTTATTAGAACCGTTTCGTGACAACTGGAATAATATGTATAAAGCAGAGATGCCGAGGCCCACTCCTCCACCAATTGCACATTTCCGTAGCCCAGCTACAAAGAAATAAGCATCAGTGTCCGATATTCAATTGAATAACCTTAGAACTTTACCTGAAGATTTGTAAAGGAACCCAGTTGCTGTGCCTGCTAGTACTGTGTTCAGATCATCATCCTCTCCCCGTGCGAACTGCAACAGAACTCCAAATGCAGAATACATAACCGCCAATGTCCCAAGTGTGTTTGCAGTTGCTGACCCTTGCTTCATTACATGATTTAGTAGCCTATAGGGACCGTAATTAATCAATTTCAATACCATAAAAATTCATGCGTTGTTCTTACTGTGTTCTCCTTAACTTCCCAGTTTGTTGTAAAGCCGCAGTTGCACGCATCCCATTATAAAATCCAGCTACTCCACCGATCCCCGCACCAATCATTACGGAAGAACCAATCTGCGAAAAGGCCAACTCGAAGCGACCACGTTGTTTGTTCGCACCTTCGGGGAATATAAACTCTGGCTGTGCCTGCTGGAGGAATCTTGGGTCATAGTTCAGGTACGGCGATAGGGGTGTTCTTAATCGTGCATCACGTTCAGAAGTGGACGCTTCTTAAAAGAAAAAAAAAAAACATGCTCGAAATTGCAAGGCAGTCCGGACATTGCGTAATGCGAGATTACTTACGGGATGATCCCGGATCCAGTGACAATGGTTTACTCAAATAGTCGTCACTCATTTTGTTGTGTTTTTTTTCTATTTAAAACTAGACTTTAAGCACGAATAAATTTCCTTTTGTATAAGAAAATAAAATCGAACGTGCAATTTATCGGCACCTTTTTCCAATTTGTCAGAAGGTGACAGAATTTTCTGACAGTCAGTTCTTATGAGCTTTTCGTTGAGTTGGTCAACAAATTCACAATTGATTAAAAATATGAAATTATGTCGGCTAAGTAGTAGAAAATTGCCTCGTTTAATTCAAAGTGCATTTGATGTTTACAAATTCGTTTATTTATCATTTTCTCGTGCAAAATTTGATGTGGGTGTTTAAATAAAGAAATAATAGATCAGCACTTCATGCTGTATACTAAACTGGTCAGATTCTTGTTCATAACTATTCACGATGGCTTTAACCATAGCTGGTTATATTATTAATTTGTAACGAATATAATTGGGGGCTATTTTTTATACTTTTGGTGAGTTTGTTTTTTAAACATTTACTTTTTATGTAGCGAAGAACTTTTCATAAATAAATACTTTAACTAAAAACAGAATTATGTACAACTAATGTGGCCTTAAAATTAAGTTCAATTTTTCACTTTAGTTCACAATGACCAACTGTCAACGATTGTTTTCATTTTATTCCTCTCATTCGCTTAGTGCATGATCTGGTTATTCGTCAATTTATCGTCAGTGGTCGTTGCGGTTGGTTGTGTTTTTCGTATATATAAAAAGGAAGAAGAAAAAAAAGAAGGTTCCGTTTCCACAGTCTATCAGTTGCCCAAAATTTATATTAAATGGCGTCAAGTGATGTTAAATTGTCTAGACTCTTTAAGCTTGCACAAAAATTCAACAACTTTTACTTAACCGGTGAGTAATTGCATAGGAATTCTTTATTTTCTCAACAAACAGCCGGGTATTTGCAATCGCCCTTTTTCCCTCTCATCCCCCCTGCTCATAAGTATCTCTCTCAAAGCCACAATCGCACCTTAAACCTTTATATCACAACGAACCAGAGACTTATCGATTTGTCCAAGTGAACTTTTGGTTTAAAAAAAAAATACAAACAAAATACATTTGGTAAGAGAAATTTCATAATTTAATCTCACATTTGGGCGATTATGAAATCATTTGTTGTGATAGCGCCGCCGACTGCATCTTCCTGGGCTGGCTGTTTGTGATGAGACATCGCCAACTACAGTGTTTTCCAATTGCAATTGCAATCAGTTCAGTTTGGTTGCAGTGTGGGGGGTACCAGGTACACTTGATTTTCGAGCCAGCGTTGATCAGAATTTTGCAGAGATCTATCTACTCATTCTCCTCTTTGGCAAATCGTTTATCTTCCACTTGGCGTTTTAGTTATTTTTTCGTCAACAAACATTGTACACTGACATAATAAATCCATACATCCATAGGTACATATGTTTATATTTGACGTAACTTATAGACATTTGTTTATATTTTAATCCTGATGTGAAAATTCCACACCGGGACACCCACGAAATGACAGGAAAATATGCTATGTTTTTAGTTGTGGGATTTACTATTTCACTATTAGACTTTCTAAGTGCTTATGTTGTACTTCTATCGCGCATAATTTTGTCATCTTGCGATAATTTATATTACACCTACGGTCAGAGAACAAAGTGTCATTTACTTCGAATGTCTTTAATTAGTCAGAACAATAATAATGCAATGACCAAGCTATAGGTATGCGGGTACATAATGTTGAATAAGCTTTTTCTCAGGTGTTTGTTCACGTGATGAGGTTTTTCATGATAAGCGGTTAACCAATCTCTGAAAGTGGGAGTACGAGTACCTAGCTCATATTGTTTCTTCGACTAGCAGAAGTTCCTATTATTTTGATCATTATCTTTCAAGAACAATGCAAAAAGAAATCATTATCATGTACACAAGTATGCGTAGTTATATGTATCAGCTTCTATCAATAGGGTTATTAACTATGTACATGGGTATGAATGTTGTTCCCTTTCGACTATTTTGAGTATCGCATTTTTATCCCTTTTCCGATGTCTTATATTTCATTTCATCGTTAATCAGAATCAGAGGTTATAATTCACCATCGTAATGTACAAACATATGTAATTGTTGCCATTAATATTGATACAACAAACATACATGCCTACATTATGTATATAGTATATACATAAATATACTCTGATTAGATATCAAATAGGTATGTATATCATAAATTGATTTCCAGATTGTACGGCTAAATTCTGAGTGAGCAGAAACAATTTAAATGTGGCAGTAGTACATACTAATTGTGTACACAATGCTAATGATATATTTTGGCCAGCAAAATAGGTAAACACCACTTTGTTAAGAGTAGACAGTAAGTTCTATATAATAATATGTGCCAGGTGTATGTCCATAGCGAATGACGCAATATAATACTTAAGTTGATGAACTTTAACGATACTAACGACGGGCGAACGTGCATAATGTTTGAACTACTTTTCTTTCCCAACATTCAAGGTTGTTCAGCATTCCAATCCGCTCACTATTTAGACTGTACTTTCGAGTTTAAATGGTTTTGGAAGAACATCACTTTTTTTTTGTTTATCCTATGGGTTTAATTTTTCATAAATAAACAAAGGTAATTTTAATTAACCATTGATTTGAGCTATCAAAAATTAATTGAAACTACTAATTTAAAACCTACCGACTCATTTGCACTCGTGGTGATAAAGAATTTGATTATTGTATGTCTGGTTTAAACAGGAACAGAAGAAGCACACAAGTAGCATGATAAATTTGATTCTGTATGTATGCACGTAGCCATAGAATTCAAAATTAAGACGTATTATTGAAACTAAATAAATAGCTTCATTTCATGTTAAGCGTGAACTATCTAAGAATTTTTATTAAATTCGTCATGTACATATTTAAATTCGATACTCCCAGTCAAAGTGTCAGTTTTTTTTTTTTTTTTTGTTTATGCCGTCACTCTTGTGCCGTTGTAAACTGCTTCTCAAATATCGAAAGAATTATTTCATTAGAAAAAAAGAGACAATCCAAACAAACAGCAAATGATTATTCAACGCTGCATGCGTACACATGCGAGTATCATACTCCTGTTGAGTGAACAAATCGGTCTTTGGAGTGTTGACGTAAAAACAACGCGAAGAATTATTTTCACCGAACGATTTTGACAATGGTGTTGGACCAGTCTTTTAATTACTCACTCGCTAATTAGCAAAACAAAAAACAAATATTCAAGTACATATCATCTATCTACGGTTTTCATTGAGTCATTGGAATAGAATTTGCCACTGTACAATGTATACATGCACTCTTATGAAATATTTGTTTAGTATTATTTTTAGTTGCCTACAAGGTTTATGACAAAAAATAAATGAGTAATGCAGTTTATATGTTAACAATAATTTTAATGTTTCATTGGTTTTTCTTTGTTTTTTTTTTAGGATTTCAAAGGGGTGAAATTCGACCATTCCTGGTTGAAGGCCAACAAGTGGGTCTAATCAAATCCGATATCGCTAAGCATTTGCTAAAGTACCCCGAAGTCTTTTGTATTCGTGACTGTGAATACACTAAGCAGGTAATTGAATCCACGGTGAATCCACTATGAAGATTTTCATTGAAAAAAAAAATATCAATTCAGGGAATTGTTGAGTTGAATCCAGCATTCCGTGACTACTCGGAGCGAACTGAGAAACTTGACAAGATATTACGAGAGCTAAGATCAAATGACATCTTTACGGCACTAGAAGGATGGCGCGATGAGGTAAGTGCGATATCTAAAGTTTGAATATATGCACATGGCTTAATCTCTTCCATTTTGTAGTATTATGAGGTTAAATCATCAGAGTATAAGAGCCTATTGAAGATGGACCGATCGGCAACATGTCTCTTTGGTGTCCGTAAGTATGGAGTAGATATCAATGGATATGTTCGGCATCCAACGCATGGCATCTGCATTTGGCTACAACAACGGTCGAATACGAAAGAAACTTGGCCCGGCAAGTGGGATAACATGGTCGGCGGAGGACTCTCCGTTGGCTTTGGCATCCATGAGACGGCAGTAAAGGAAGCAGCCGAAGAAGCGTCCATTCCAAATGATCTCATTAAAAATTTAGTTTCGGCTGGTTGCGTATCGTTCTTCTTTGAGAGTGATCGTGGTTTATTTCCCAATACGGAGTATGTATTCGATTTGGAATTACCAATTGATTTTGTACCCCATAATGCGGATGGAGAGGTACAAGCATTTGAGTTGCTCCCCGCCAAGGAGTGCATAGAAAGAGTTTTTACGCCCGATTTCAAGACAACGAGTTGCCCAGTAGTCATCGATTTTCTTATAAGACATGGATACATCACCCCGGAGAAGGGTTGGTACAAATATTACATTTTTATATCAATTTTCAATTCTTCCACTCTCAACTTTCATTTCAGAACTTCATTTTACACAAATAGTCGAGTTGCTTCATGTGCCATTGCAATCGCTGTACACGTACAAATCCAGAACTGAATCGAATATCACCGAAAACGGCCACTTCAAGGACAATTAGATCTGGTTACTAGTTTGTTGTTTTTTTTTTTAGAATTGTACATTGTTTGTTTCTATATTTTATTTTTTTAATTGCATATACATACATACATATATAAATAATAGTTTCTCTTAATTTATTTTCAATTTAATCTTGTTTACTTAAATAAAAGAAAACTTTGACGCAAGGGCTAAGCTCGCAGTATATACTATATACATATATATATATATATATATATATATATAAATTAAAAGATAAATAAAATAACTTAGAAGTTAAATAATCGTTTTTTAAACATTCAATTTTAAAAATAGAAAACTAAACTCAAAATAAAATACGAATACTTAACCAAAGTGCTCAAAAGGTAGCGTTTTTTACTTTTGTTATTAAATTTAATGCAACAATAATATAAATATATATGCATATGGATCTGTGACTCATTATATATGTATAGACGCATATAAACAAATGTAATAGATGTAAGACAGTTTCTTCCGAACCGAAACAAAAAGGGAAAGAAAAAATTCCACCACAACACACGTATTTACATAGATATTGTTTCTTGCTGCACACATTTATTTTATTTAACATAGCATTGCTTTTATCATTTATTATTTAAATCTTTATTTTATTGTAATTGTTGGTATTTAATATTCCTATTGAGTAGTTATAATTGTGTTGCATGTTTAGAAAAATAATAAAGACGAAAATAATTGTTTTCAATAGTTTTTTTGTTGATTCTTAATTTACTTCTGTTTCGTGTACAAATACTTAGAAAAAATACAAATTTGATTTGAAAAATTAACTCGCCTGTTATTTTATTAATTTATTTACTTACCTGCTTTTTAATCACAATGGATTAAATTGTTTATTTTTTTTCTTACTTTTGAATACTGAAATGAGTTCTATGGTAAAATATTGCACACCAAAATATAAAAACCAAGAAAGTCCTCTACACATCAAACTCTAACCTAAGTCCATACAATTTGAACATAGGCAAACAGAACACGCATTTGAAAACATCATAAATCTCAATCACCTTCGTCAAATGTTAGCACTAAACCTAACAAGGGTCAAATTACATTTTTAAATAAACACATTGGATTTTTTATTTGAAAAACTATTGTTGTATTCAAGCTTAGTGCTATTTAGTACAAATAAAATAAATAGCGATTCTTATTTGTTTATTTAAAAAGGGTCATTTGACTACTAGGTTTATTGTTAATTCAAACATTTTCAATGGCATGTAAATTTGTAGAATTAATTTTTATTTATTGTTAATGGCGCCACTATTGAGGGTTAAAAAATGTTATCTTTTGCTAATTTCATTTTGATTATGTATTGTATGTCGAACAAATCATTCTATCAGTCACTCAAACTATGAAAGTCGTGTTATTGAGTCGTATACGAGCATAGTCATATTTTTTCAATAATTTTCTACTACACTTCAGCTTTCTACAAAATATTTTATTTTTACCAAAATTGGGTAGTTTCCAATTTAAGGACATATTTTCAACAATTCTTAAAGATTTTACCGCGTTTAGTATCGTTCTTTATTTCTTACAAAAAAATATATTCGTTATTAAACGTTAAACGTTGGAAACGACCTTCGACTATCTTTACTTTGCGCAGTAGATTTCATTCTTCCCTATTTTTTTCGATGTAAACCTCTTATTACACACCTTCATATAATATCATACATCTACTCGTATGTTTGTTCATAATAATATACACCCCTATTCTAGACCCCGTCGGCGGAAATGTTCCACCGAAATTTGCTTTCATTGAATCCGTTCGAAGGGAATCGTTCACTTGTCGGTAACTGCCGGTAACTCTCGAAAATCACCTCATGGCTTCAAATTGTCTAATTCGTTGTTGTTTACGCTTTGGCAGTAAATTTAAAATAAAAATTCAACCAACTCTTACCACTCACATCAAACTATAATTCTGTGGCCACGAACTATCTCTGCCTATTTCCTGGTTTCTTTTAAATATCCCATGCAAAATGAAACCGAGAGATCTTAAAATCTCTTCGCAGAGTTGCTTTTCCAGACTTAAGCATGTGGTCACATTTTTTTCAACACATTTTCTCACAAAAATAAAACACCAACAAAATCTGCGCTTAACCTAAAAAGAATATTTATTTCCTTTTTTAAATAATTTTTTTTCCCAAACACATCTATGATATAAGCAAACAAAATATATAAAAAAACAAAGTTTAAGAAATACATATAAAATTTAATCTATCGTTAACAAGTTTTAAAAGTTTTTCAATTCTGTGATTTCATAAGTAAAAAAATGTTAAATATTTATTTTCTGTTTTTGTATTTAAATTTTTTCTCACAAAACAAACACAATTAGTTGTTGTATCTAATATATAAAAAAACAAATGAATATCTATAATTATTAACTTATATATGAAAAGTATAATGTAAACAAAAAAAAAATACATTTATAATGTTTGTTAATAATTTAGGCTTATGCATAGAATTCAGTTTAAATATGTATTTGAAAACAGCTATGTGTACTATATCTTTAGCAAATGCGAATGAGTTTAGACTTTGAATTTTTTTTTTATTTTTTTACACAATTTACAAAAATGCACAAAAGTAAACAGAAACAATGAGAATGGAAATGGAAAAGTTAGAATAAAAATGTTACGGGGTAGACAAACAATTTTTTGAAATAAATATTAAGTGCTGATATTATTCCAAAAGCAAACAGAAAATAATAATTTTTACAAAATGCATACATCAATACAGTAAAAGAACATTTAATAAGTTTTTCAATGTCTTTTTCTTACAATGGGGATTGGCCAGGATTCTCATAATCCTTACAGGGTTCATTGTACGTATACTCGTCGTAGACCCTTGCGGAATACAAACAAAGAAGTTGGCGCCAAAAATTTAAAACATCTGCTTTGCCTGTTGCCTGCTCTAAGCAGACCTTCACAGGCAAAAACCACACAACAAAGAACGGACGACACACATAAAATGAAAGAAAAAAAAAATACTAGTTTCGTTCTTACCACCTTTCTTCGAGCGTACGCATTTAATTGTACCTTGTGTGCTTGCACCCCTTATCAAAAGGAAATCATCTTCACGACAAAAAATAATAAAAACAAGAAAAGGGGATTCCATGTGCAACGTTCATGTTAATGAGGGTAGCTCGCTCGACGTGATCATCACTTACGGCACAAAAGTAGACATTGTGTCACATGGTTTCTTGTTATATAAATAGATTCCATTCAGACGATAGTAAACAGCTCATTATATTTTTTTAGGGTGATATATAAAAAGTATACGTGATCGTGATCGTGATCATCAACTGATCGTTAAAATACATATATAAATTAATAAGAAGAATAAGAATTACCGAGGAAAGAGAAAACTACATACAAAAAATCTAAAATAGAACTACGCACTACAATGATCTACTTATTTCTTGTCTTTAGCGGGCTCTTAATCACGTCCACTCCGGGCACGAGGTTCTCCTTGCCAGTGAACAGCGCGGTCTTCAGCGATTTCGGCGTCTTTGGTGTACGTGGAGTTCTCGGTGTCTTCGGCGTTGTATTCTGGCATGTCTTTGGAGTCCTGGGCAGGCTTTTTGGAGTACAGAGGATCTTTTCTTTCAGTATATCTTTCACTTCGGTGGTGTCATCCGAGGAGGACAACAGCCAATTGGTTATCTTGTCACATTCGGCTCGCAGTTGTGAATCGATGAGGATTTCTTGAAATTTCTCCACATCGGTGTCCTTCTCAGCAATGCATTTCGAGTCGGATTTCAGCGAAATGTTCTGTAGCTTCAGTGCGTCATTCTCCTCCTTCAGCTTTAGCAGACACCTGTCTTTATTATCGATCTCTAACTGAGCCAGCTGCAGGACCGTGGCAAAATCGTCTAGCGCTTTCCGCATATCAGACATGTAAACCTCGCGATTCTCGTCCTTCTTCTTTAGATCCAGATACATTTCAATGTATTTGTCGACGTTCTCATCAATGCGCTCCTGAAAAGTGTTGGCAATTTTATTGAATTTTCCCAGCGTTTCCTCCTCAGAGGTGAGCATGGCACTAAACATTGTTTCTTTAGCCCTCACCTCGTTTTGTAGTGCCATAGAAGACTCCCGTAGAGCGTTCAAAGTTTGTTCACTGTCCGATAGATCACCTTTCAGGGCTGCCACTTCTTTTTGTAGTTCGCTGTAGTTTGTTTCCAGTTCGGCCTTAGCAGTCTGCACAGTCTCCAGTTCAGTCTTGAGGCTTTCCACATCGGAATCGGATTTTTTGAGGCGTTCCATGAGAATATTTACCGTCGAACGGGTATTGCTGAGTGTCAATTGGTAATTGTATTTCTCTGTGATTGTCTTCGCGATGTCGGCTTTCAGATCTACCACTTGTTTTTGTAGATTATCAGTCAGTTGGATATAATAGTCTAATCCCTTTCGGAGCTGTTCTTCGTACTTTTGTATCTTCTCGTCTCGATCGCGTAGCATGTCGTTTGTACTTTCGAGAAGCACCATAACATCCTGTTTTTCAAGTTCAACCTTTATTACTTGATTTTCAGCTTGGTGCTGTCGCTTTGTGAGTTCGGCGCGCCAGTAGCTTCGCTCACGTTCTACAGCTTGCTCCAAGTTTGCTTCAAGCTCTTTGATTCTTTGCTCGGCTTGAATTTCGGCAATGCGAACTTTTTCCTCGGCATTCTCTAACAAGTGTTCGAAGTTTGAAAATTTTGATTTCTCCTCCTCAAGCTGACGGATAGTATCGCAGTGCGAGTCAATTTCACAATTTTTGTCAAGAATTTCGTCCTGGAGGCTTTGAATTAGCTGAGACTTATTGGCCAGGTCGTTTTTCAGAGCATTCTTTTCGTTCTTAAGCGATTCTAACTCAATAATGGTGGCCTTGGTTTCCACTGCATAAGCCAACGCATCAGTTTCTATTTGATTTTTTAGATCGACCACTTCGGCCATCAGATCTGCATTTCTGCTCTGAACATTCTCCAGCTCTTGCAAGTTCTGGAGAACTTTATCCTCAGAATGGCTGTAGTTTTTTTTCATCTGAGAAATCTCATGCTCCAAAGTCTGAATTTTCTCATTCAGATTTAAATTTTCGCTGAGATGTTGCTCGTACTGCTCATTAAGGTACTCACATTTTGTCAACAGCTCGGAATTTGTGTTTTGTAGATGAACCATCTGTGAGGAGTGAGATTCGGTAAGAGTTTTCATATCTAGTTCAAATTTAATCGATTTTTCCAGAAGCTTCTTGTTTTCCAAGCTTAGACACTCGATCGTGTTCTTGTGGTCGTAGTTTTCTTTATTTAATTCGCTTATCAATGTGTCGTTCTTATGTGTGATTTGAGCATTCTCTTCTCTCAGACGAGCCTCGGTCTCCTTTAACTGATCTACATGGCGCTTCAAGACATCAATCTGGCTAATGTAATTGTCCAAGAGCTCATTTTTTGACCTAATTTCAAATTGTAACGCCTCTTTACCTTTCAAAGTCGTGGCTGACTTCGGAAACTCTTTGATTGGTGTCGAACTTGCCGAATGATATGGTGTGGACGCTGCTGCGTTTGCAGATGCCGTTGCCGTTAAATCAGGATTCTGTCTAAAACGAAGGCGATGGGGCAGCGAGGGTGTTCGAAACAGCCTTAAGCCCTTTGCCTTAAGACTGGTCTTTTCCTTTTCTTTACCTTCTTTTGGCTCTTTAGCTGAAGCAGACGCACCATTCGCTCTAACAGCGTCTTTGAACAATTTCTCAATTTGTTCCTTTCGTTCCGGATGAGCAGTAGAGCCCGACGAAACGGATGTCCCAATAGAGGACGCAACTGCTGCGGCCGCCGAAGGGGAGTCGCAGACATTAATATCGTTGAAACGCTTCAATTTTGCTTTCGAAAATGACATTTTTTTAAAATTGGTATTTCTTAAAGGGAATCGGATTTCAATGACTTTCAATAGACTTTTACGCAATAAAACAAGAAACAAAAAACACTATATGACTTTAATGAAATAAATAAACAGGAAAACAAATTTTTTATTTATTTTTAAAAATTAACAAATTTAACACTCCCGAACCTAACGCGGCAACAAATCAAACCTAACTAACTATGCAGCTGTGAAGTAATAACGGACGTACGCCAAGTAGTCCTGTTTTTTCCCTAACGAATCTAGGAGTTCGTTTTCTTAATAGTGGTGGTTTGTCCCTCAGAAACTATTCGTTCTTATGTATTGAAAGACGAAGAAATAATAACACGTAAGAGGGAAAGGTGCACCATCGTTGGTAGGTTTAATAACACAAGAAACGGTCGTAGGGGATTATGATTGTACAAAGGTAAAGGTAACTGAAAACGGGAAATAGGGTGGACAATCGAGCGTACATTCGGTAAAGGGGAATAATTCATATGTAGTTATATACATAGATATACGGGATGCAAGAAAACAACTGGTGGTTGAAGAAAGAAAAAGGAAAAGGTCGTTCCGGTGTAAGAAATATAAGAATTTTGCTGCAAGGGTATTGGGTTTTGGCGGGCGGAACATTACACTGAATTTGAATGACATTTGTAATTGCATGATCATACAAGGATAAGGGATCTTTATTTTTTTTTATATATAAACAAGTACGTACTTATTATATGAGTGTGTTTTTGAAAGTATATAGAGTCCTTAGTTTTGTGAATTATAACGCAGTTCTATATGGAATATGGATGCATAGCTTCATATCTATGGTGATCATTTAAAATTTATTTTATGAAGTTTTCGAATGACTTATATTGTTTTACCTTTTCCCACTTAACTTAACACCTGGGAAAATATTATTTTGATTTATTTAGCTTATATTTTTTGTTCAATTTATTTATTTTATTTTATTTGCATGCTTGCATTTTAAGATACAATATCTTATAAACTAATACAAGCTTCATTTGTAAATTAACTTAAAGCTAGCTTCGGATAAATATTTAATAGTTCATACTTCATACCTATAAGTAAGCTAATAAAATACAAAATTTATCATATTCATTCTCAAGTATAACAAAATCATTTTACATACATTTAAAATTTACATATTTTACATTTATGTTTATTTATATATAATATATATATATATAGGTATACATACATATATACATATATGTACATATTTAAATATTCTGTTCTGGTCAAAGATAAGAAAAGGAAGAATACAAGATCGAAGAAAGCGAACTTTAATGCAAGGATACATATTTCAATTTACTATCTATTTTTAAATACCTAGCTAGCTTAAACCGTAGTGCGCCAGGCACCATTTGACTCTTGAATTATTTTGCGCGGTATTAAAATGTTTTTGAGAACATTCAGGTGTTGATTGAGCCTTAAATATGAACTGATATTAAATTCAAGGTTATGTGCTTCCTGATTTGGCCGCTAGGAGGTGTTGACTCCAGGCAACAATTGTCTTCCTGAGCTGAAACTAAAAGTTTTTTTTTTACTTTTATTTTCTCATCATGTCTGACATATTTTGAAAATAAAATTCACTTGTTCCTAAAAATTTGCTTTGTTTTGAGTATTTTCTTTTTTAATTTTTTGCTCAATCACTTTACAAATTTGTTTACACTTTTATTTTTTTTGTAGTTACAACGAAAAACAGCTAGAATCTGACCAATCGTAATGCTAATGTCATGAGATTCACTTACAAGTAATCAACAAACAAACAACAAATCAATCTGTCGTGTGAAAAAAACAGCTAACAAAAAAAAATTAAGTTGAGTATTTCAATGTTAAAGAGCGTGTACGCAATTGTGGCTACCATTAGTCAAAGGGTGAAAAAAACACTTTGTTTTTTTGAATTTTGCCTATCACCTTGGTACCGTAATTATCTATCTTAGAAAAAAAACAACTATACGGGCGGTAGAGGGCAACATACGCATTTCGCAGGCTTCACAATAGTTTAAAGTGCATTTTACTATTGAGTTCTTTAGGCTTCATACCAGTTTCCAATATAAAATGGTCACACTATTTTAAATCATTTATATGAAGATTATTGGGTACATTCTGAAAAATCTTTTATACTGTTATAAATTTCCTGTTTCCTTTCAATAATTATAAAATCGAATTTATGATTCTTACTGTACCTAGTTACTTCATCTTGACCACACAGCAGCTCTGAATCCTTCGTTAAATTCATACATGCTTCGTTAAGTGTTACTGCCAGGTAAAATGTTTGACTTGAGATGTCAAAATATTTAAGGAAATATTTTATTTTCGGTATTAGAAGCTTTGAAAAAATATAAACGTGTATTACGTGAGGATAAACCCCAAGTTCATCGTTTATTTGTTAAATAAACATAGTACTTAAGATTATATAGTGCAAAAGTAAAGAAAATTTGTGTATGCTTACATTTACAAGCAACGTCGTCAATGGATTCTGAAGATGTATCTAGTAAAAGGGGACGTGGTCGCGGTCGTGGTACTAGAGCTCGTGGACGAGGTCGTGGCCGTGGACGCGGTCGTGGTAGAAAACCAGCTGTTGTGGTTTCTTCGGATGATGAAATAACACTAGATCGAACTTTGGAACCCGTTGTGGCTGTAGTTCCTTCCGTACCGGAGGTTTCCAAGAATCCTGTTGCGCCGGTAATCGCAATGGAAACAGACCAAACAGTCGATGATGTAAATAAAGAAAATGAACCAAATCATCTAGTAGTATTGCCAACCGAAGAGGTTCCGCTAATCGACGAGGTGCAACCTATGATTCCACCGACTAGTGAGCTCATTCATAACTTTCTTTAAATTACTATACGAGCTTAGTGTTTATAATATTGTTATTTTTATAGTTGATATGGAAGCAGACATATCGCAACTAGAAGCACCGACATTCACAACAATTTCCAGAGGACCACCAGAACCGATGCTTCGTCTCAAATGGGACCATAAAGTTTCTCTCATCGGTGAGAAGGTTTTAAACCCGATGATCCATTGTTGTGACCAGTGTGATAAACCAATTCTACTCTATGGAAGGATGATTCCCTGCAAACATATATTCTGCCTTAAGTGTGCCAGAGCCGAACCGGTCAAGATATGCCCACGCTGTAAGGATAAAGTGGTTCGTGTCGAACAAAGCGGTTTGGGGACGGTGTTCATGTGCACACATGGAGGTAGTCGCTATGGTAATACCGGGTGCAGGCGAACATATTTATCACAGGTTTGTTCCTCCAGTTTTTTCAAATAAAATTTCCACATAAAACAATTTTATCTTATTTTTGTTTTAGAGAGATTTACAGGCGCATATTAATCACCGTCATGTAACCCAGCCGCTTCTATCGCTAGGAGTGACTGATCCTTTAACTCTCAAATCAGTAGGAACAATCGACACACTCAAGAACATACCTCTACAACGAAAGATCTCCGATGGATCCTCAAATCCACCCGTTCCAACCTCATCTATTCTCTCCAATCGCCCACAAATTCGACCGACACCGGTCTCATCGTCAAATCTCACCCAGGCTAATATTGCACGCAACAACATGGCCAATGCTCAGGAATGTCATCAGGGTAAAATGTCGCTTCATCAAACGATGAAAAAGACTCCTATCACTCAGTCACATCATCAGCCACCAGAGACAGTTGCCGATGCTTCCTACTATAGCAGTGTATTGAGTTCATATGGCAGCGGTTCACAGGGACAGACGTTCAGTGGTTCCTCGCAAACTTACGGCTCGACACTGGCGCCTGGAGTAAATCCTAACATGTCGCATTTAGGTCAGCCTCCACAATTAGCGGGATCGGGACCAGCGGCTCAGACAGCACAAAGCGTTGGATTTTATAATTACGGCCAGCAATTCGGCCAACTGCAACCGCCTCCGGTACCACCTTTCACACATGGACAATTCGATCAAAGCACACTCCCGCCGTCCTCGTCACAAGCATGGAACCAACAGCAATACTACCGATGATTGCAGTAGTATTATCTTAAAAAATTGTAGAACTATGACGACCATAAAATAATCATTTTCATTAAATTGTTTTTTTTTTTTTTTGTTTGTTCACATCTATTATCTAGATTTCCCCACCTGTTTTGGCCCCTCTTTTCACAAGCTGGCGTTTTTTAAATACCCTTTTTTCCCATACAACAATTTTATTTGTTTAGAATCATTTATTTTTCTCTTTCTCTTGTTCCATGTAAGTCTACTGGTAATTTTTTTAAATTTCCTTTTTTGTTTTTCTTTCTAATATTTACATACATAAAGAGGGTTTGTAATAAACTATTTAAAACGCTGGACTTTGATCTTTCTCATTCTGGATAATTAACTTCTCGTATATGTTTATAATGGTGATAATGATAAAAAAAAATATTAACTATGTAAATATAATATATAACCCTTTATGGTAGACAATCTGTACCAAAACTCAAAAAAAAAAAAAAACTGAGGGTAATTTAACGGTGTAGAAAAAAAAGAATAGAAGTTAACAGCATAGAAATAGAATTCAAAATATGAATATCGATTGCAGATAGAATCGAATAGGCAAACTAAAACTCAAAGACAAGATTCTATCTACTTAGAAGCTTCCGCTGATGAGCCTGCGTCTATACTTATAAGGGTTTCAGTTTCACCAGGCGGAGGCTGTGGTGCAGGTAAGGGAATTGCCATTGCTCTGGCACTCATTAAAGCAATGGCTTCCGGCTTTGGTATTGCTGGACTGGAAAATGATGCAGGTGTGGGAGGCGGAGGAAGAGTAACAGAAATGGAAGCAGCCTGCTGCTTCTGTTGTGGCTTCTGAAGAAACGATGATGCGCCACTATCTTCGTGATGATGCTGATGCGAATGCGAATGACCACCAGCATTGTGTGAATGGCTGTGGCCAGCTGAAGAGTGATGAGAATGACTGTGACCGTGATGATGTTTTCCACCAGAACTGCTGGGTGGCATCGGAAACGACTTGGGTAAAGTATTTTGACGGCTCGAGTCCGATGATTTCAAACGTTCACTGAGAGCTTTCAACGCAATCAACCTAAATATAAATATAAAATCAATTATTACCCACAAAGCGTTTAAGCAAAATATGTATCCACCTTCTTCTCTCAATATCATGCGGGTCAACTCCAGGCATAGATATGGCTATGGACGTTAAGCTCGACGTAGATACAGTTCGTGGTGGCGCTGGCGGCCTTACCACCCCAATTTTCAAACAACACAAGTACAGTGGATTCACTAGTATACTTATCACCGGCTGCATAATACTTGGAAAGAAGCTAGCAAATGTGAAACTTTCCGAACTATCACCGCGTCCGTTCGGATGTCGCTGATAAAATCGTAAATAGACCCATGAAACAATTAATCCAGAACAAAACATTGCCGGGTAGGTGCCTTCGAGAACATTGAACACCCAAAATACCAGTGAAGCGAAGAGTACTGTAAGCGGAACGTTTCTGCAAAAGAAAAAAACTAAGCCAGTCAGATCGTAAAAAAATGCTAGCCATTTACCTGTTGGTTAGTTTTCCATATCTCGTTTTAAAGATCAAATGATCGGGCATTATCTGCCTCACTGCCACCGAAATACCAGCAACATAGCCCGCTAGACCATGTATATGCACATCGAAAAGAATTTCCGCATTCTTAGTGCACATATACACGAATAAGTAATAGAAAGTGGTGCAGATCGCAACCCCCAAATTCGTAATAGCAAAGAACTTAAACATTTCTATTTGTCCCCAGAGGGGTTCCAACATTTTCCCACATAGTCCGACGGTGATCACATCTACCAGAACCTCGTAGAAATGTAACTCAATGAAACAAAATGTAAACGCTGTCCATATCCAGAACTCCGAGGGCAGGATATAGCCCGGAGTGACACTGAGAATTCGGACGGCTGTCTCGGAATAAGAAAGTAGATAACCACAGGTTGTGACTGCACATATTACGGTAATTACGGGCGAAGTGTTCTTTAAAAGGGCGGAGAATTGTTGCTTTAAATATGGAACATTGCGATTCAATGCCCGTGTTGTCGCCATTTTTCGTGTAATGTTGTGCACTTTAGATTTTCCTCATAAATGAAACGTCAACAAAATGTCAACTTTTTCGATATTTTATAAAAATTTCATAGAATGTTGTACGATGCGATGGCATTTTTTTGTTCAGTATACCAAGGCGATGTTATGATTCATCAGCTGATTTTGTTTATATCGCCACTTCGGAGTGTGTACAGTACGGAGTGAAATTCGGTATTGTTAATTCTTTATGAACACGTTCGCGAACAAGACGGCATATATTATATGCCGTCAATGGTTGAGGGAAGTAGCGGTTATGACGGCATATTCCCTCAAATAATTTTAGGTCTTTTAGAACAAGACGGAGTACTCCGACGAGAAATACAATATATTTCCATATTCCAGCATTATTTGTACTACCGGAGACAATTTTTCACTTCGCTGTGACCTTCGGAATCATTTTTTCTTTATACCCACAAAATTTGCAAAAAAAATAATAAAATATCACTCAAAATGCCGGAGACGTTTCTTTCTAGCGTTCCCCACCGAAAATCATGTGTCCGCGAACGTGATAAAGAAACGTTGGGGATGTTCTCATTTGAATATAATAGCATATTTTGAGGATAAATTCACAATTTTGAGAAACTTGAGAACAGCAGGAAAAAGATTTGAGACAAGGGAATAAATTTAGCTTCGCCTGGAAACGCCTTCAATTAAGTGGTCGTTTGCGCATTCTTTGAGCTGCTATTTATATGAACTTTACTTCGGATTAGTTTACATAACTTTTTGCGGCCCAAAAATTCATTATCCCAATGGAAAGATAGACATGTAGGTATTCCCCTTTTTCAATTTAAATAAAACAAAAGAAATTTATTTTACGATTTTTTTTGTTTCATTGATTTTTCGGTTTTTTCTTTATTTTAAGTTTTTTGCTTTTATTTTTTTGTAATCAAATATTTTAGTTATTATCATTCATCCATCAATATTAAATGAATCTCACAAAGTATACAAAATTATATAATTAAAAAAAATTAATTACTTAATTAACTTAGGAAACCTACAAAATTAGGTCTAAAAGGGGTGAGTGGCACACTTCCTTGCACTATTCTTAGAATAGCAACGTGCCCATGCCACCCATTTCAGATTGCTCCTTAACGAAGATCTCAAAGTATTGATAAATGATTGTCACGGCCAGCAAGATACCAGTTCCTGAACCAATGGCGCCGAGGAAATCGGCCAACACTGATAGTGCGCCAATGCAAAGACCTCCAAATGCTGCCGCTGTGGGAATGTAGCGATTCAATTCATGGATCATTGAGTTCTCACGATGACCGCGCATAACCATGTGCTGTTCTTTCAATTGTTTAGCTACCTAAAAATATAAAAAAAGAAAACAATTAAGTTCACTTCAATAGAAAAAAAGGTAAAAAACTCTGCAACTTACATCCTTGGCTGAGCTTCCAGACACATCGATCCACGTTTTTGAGAAGAACGCACACGATCCCAACATAAACACGATATACAAAATCGCATGGATAGGATCCTGAAGGATATGACCGACACTCTCTGGCGGCGATAAATAGTAGCATAGCCCGCCTATAGGATACGATCGAGCTGGGCCGCCTCCACCGACATCAGCCCACACACCCAGTAAATTAATGAAGACGTTTCCATGGAACTTAACTGCCAACATTTGTGAAATCACGTACAAATTGGACACCAGAGCTGATTGCAAGATGATCGGGATATTTGATGTGTAGAACAATTTAATTGGATAACTGCTATATTGACCACGATAACGTGCTGATTTGATTGGTAGATCGACACGGAATCCTTGGAAGTAAATGACGACAGCAAAAACGAGAACAGTAGCCAACAAGTTCATTAAGTTGGGCAAATTCTGACGGTAAAAGGCCTCCCTCAACGCACGTACTTTATCATTTCTAGTAGCCATCAAGTGGAATAGGGCAATTACGGCTCCCTCAAATTCTGTGCCACGTCCAGTCGTTACGGTGGTGGGTGAAAATGCCTTCCATACAATTGTCTCGCAGATATTCGTGGCAATGAAGAGTGAAATACCTGATCCCAACCCATATCCTTTTTGCAGAAGTTCGTCCAATAACAACACAATCAAACCAGCAGCAAATAATTGAATGATAATCAACAGGCAGACGCCAGCTCCAATCTCTGAGGGATCGCCATACATTCCAGTCATTACATAGACAATAGCCTGACCAATTGTGATGACCATGCCAAATAGTTTCTGTGCTCCGTTAAAGAGTGCCCGATCCTTTGGTGTATCACCGACTTCAATGATTTTAGCACCTGCCAACAGTTGCATAATCAATCCGGAGGTTACAATTGGAGAAATACCCAGCTCCATAAGGGTACCACGATTGGAAGCTAGAATTACACGAATCCAATAGAAAGGATCCGCAGAATCTGAACTCATGATGCCGAACAGAGGGATCTGACAGCAGACAAGGAAGATGAAGAGTGTTATTGCGGTCCATAGCACCTTTTCCCTGAATTGAATCTGTGAAGGAGAATATGAATTTATATTGAAAACTGTTTTACAGTTAAATTAAACACGGTGACCTACTTTCAGTTGACAAGAAAATAGCAAAACGATAGTTTGAACTTGAACACCATTTGTTCAATGTGGAAGCGACGAGAAATAAAGATTCACATTAAACAAACTTTACTTAGAAAAGTTATTGATTAAATATGTAGTTTGTTTCGATTTAGAAATTTTACTCACATGAAAGAATTTAAAACCAAATTCAACTTTGGTGAAAGTAATTGCAGAAAAATTACCCGATCAGAGAAAGAGAGAACCAACATACAAAAATTCCACGACGAAGTCTCCGCCGCTCTCTCTTACTGTGATGATGTGTGTCTTGTCATCACTTTCAAAAATGAACATGGCCACACTGACAAAAGTCTACTGACTATCACTAGGTTCAAATAAAATTTATGTATGAAATATTACTTTCTGTAAAACCACTAAATCACATTTTCCTGAATGAATAAATTTCTATTGTATACTTTAAAAGTAGTTCAAGCAACAATAACATTCATAAGGGCGAGAGAAAACGAATTTCCAGACAACTACCACCTTTACTGTCAGTTCTCAGGACTAGCAAATGACGGCTTGCCAATTACACTGGATTTTGCTGAATTTACATTAAATTTCATCATTGATGTACAAGAATTCAACTTATTTTACCCACTTCCCGATAGAGATTTAAGAAAATGCTAAAATTTCACTTACCTTTCGCTCTGGTTTAGCTATTTCTGGCAGTATACTGCAGAAGGGTTTAATAACCTCGAGGAATTTAACTGAAACAAAATAAATCCCAAATTAATATCCACTTCTTTTCAATTCAATAGGAAGTCAGATATTTAAAAAAAAATAAAAATGAAAAAAAAAACACTCCAAATGACCAAATGTGGATTCTAATCGAACCCATCCGACCAAATGAAATTGTATACGTAAGCAAGTGTTTATCAGGGAATGAAGAGTAGAGCGCCTCTTCGATTTTTCCGAATAATACGAGTGAAAAGATGGAGAAATATGTCTTTTACTTACTTCCCATTTTGTGTGGTGTAATTTATTTTATAATTTGGATAGTTTACTTAAAATTACAGTAGACGAAAACTACTTTTTTTTGTAGTAATAAATGACAACCGAACACGCTTACTACTACCGCACGACACTTTAACTCGCGATCACATTCACTGTACGAAAGAAAAGAAAATCATTTGTTATACGGCAAAGCCCACACGAATGATTCGCCCCGGTTTGCAGCGGCCAATTAAGAAAGAAATCCACCGTTCACTTTTTCCTTCTTTTTTACTCGTCGTCGTCACCACCAACTCAGCCAGTTGGTCTCTTTCGGTTCGTTGAGTTTTCCCGAAATTCCAAATCGAAAAATGGGTAATTTTACAAATTTCCTTCGAATTGTCGGCTATTTGTGCCAACTGACAGACAAACACATGGACAATTTATATAAATCACTGGAGGGCGTTTGATTGTATTGCGTTGAGTTTGCAATACTTGAGCATATTCGACTGACAACAAGTTACACGTATTCGGTTTTTTGGTAACGTGACAATAATTTAGTCGTTGAGTTTTTTAGCATTACCATGACTGTAAATTGTAATCCCGCTATTAAATGAATCTATGGGGAAATTTTGAGTTAGGTACAATTATTTAAGTGAATAAATTAAATAATAATTTCAGACTTTAGACCGAAGCAAATTTTCAGATCATTTTTTAAAGAAATTTTATTCGTTAATAGTTATGTTCTGTTTTTTTTATATGTAGATATGCATTTTGACCATCCGTATACGGAGAAGAAACGGATCAAGAAGCGTACCTATCACTTTATACAGAATTTTTACTTTTTGAAAAATAGGTCTACTTTTAAATGACAAAATAGAAAAATGTGATAAAGGTAATTTGACAAGTCTCGATAGAAAATTTAAATGCTATTTTACAAGTCATTTTCTTTATTATTAGCGACTTGCTTCGTTCTTGTTTCTAAGTTGGCGATAGTGTTTCGTGCGAAAGGTTTAAAAACAAAATTAATTCTAGTGTTTAATATTTTGTTTCTTTTTATTATTACATATTATTATTTTTTTTTTTATAATACAGCTAAGCTGCTATCAAAACAAGTCTTGCCTGGACAGAAACAAGCTCCGTATCCTGACTGCGTTCCATTCTGGGCATTGTAACCGTAAGGGCCGTTGCAGGAAGCTGGGTCTATCAGATGGAAATTCTGCAATGCGTCCAGTGACACCCCAGAACATATACTGGCGGAATAGGGGGTTACAACCCAGAAAAGGTTCACATACTTGGAAAAACACGAACTTATAGCGGAGAATCTGCCACTCATTGCACCCAGTCTCCTGCTGCGATTTCTCAGGGAAATTGCTCTTGATGAGGTGCTATGCCTATGACCTAGGCAATACTCACCTGGGCTAGGAGTGAGCAAAGCTCTCTCTAAGTCCCTGGCTACACGGTCAATTCAATACCGATTCTTTTCAGTGAGACAGGTAGATTTTATGTGAGCTAAAACGAGAAGGGTTGATTTCACCAAAAGCACACCGAAAATCCGATTTGATAATAATTCTCGGTGGAAGATGCATGTTCTTGTCTCAAAGCGTTTCATTTCTCATACATTTTTTTTTCATTTTTTTCTGACCGTCGGAGGGTTCACATCACGGAAAACTCAAAAAAATAATTCTCTGTCCAGGACGGAGCACGGAGGTTGTGTGTTCTGTTTTCAAAGTGTTTCCCTCAACACATTTTGTGTGAAGCCACGGGGAGATTTTCAATACCTAGTATGCCATTGACCGTGTAGCCAGGGCCTAACGAACCACTTTCAATAGGAATATTGAAGAGACGGATGTTCCTTCGTCTAGCACTTGTAGGGGGCACAATAGACCTTAAGGATCTCACCCTACAATAATAATAATAATAATAATAATAATAATAATTTATCAAATATTCTTTTAAAAATATTTAACAAAAAAATATTTCTTTATTTTCCGTCATACTGGGAAATTCATAAAGGTCTCCTCTGGCAATGCTTAAATATACCATCTGAACAGTAGTTGTTGATACACTGTTTGACACCAAAATACGTCACTGATTGCAGAGACGGCTGAAATAAAATAAACATTTAATCCCATCCCGACATAATTTTTTTGACACTCTTGTTCCAAGTATTCATTTGATGTTAATGCTGTGGTTTTGCATAAACAGGTTCTGTAATTAGTGTAGACAAAATAATGTCTTGAAATTATGAATGAATAATCAACCCCCTTGTTCGCCCACCTGTTTAGCATGTGATGAATTCACAATCCAACCGAAAATAAACTAACCTTTTGTTAGGTACCTACTCATGTTCTGAACATTCTTCTACATAATGTACATATGTATGTAGTAAACCCCATTGTATTTTTATGTCGGTCGACAGCCGGGTTTGGGTGAAAGTGCACACACGAACTCTCATCTCAGTACTACTTTAGAATGGCAAATGTCAAGTATATCGTTTTGTTTAGCGGCAAGCGAAAGTGCGGTAAAGATTATCTCTCGGAACAGTTAAATAAAAGGTTTGCTCAATATTGTATTTTGTTGGGGTTGACAATTGTTACAAAATATTTACCCCAGGTTAGGTGAGCGCAGTCAAATCATTAGAATATCCTCACCAATCAAGACTGAATGGGCCAATAAACTAAATCTAGATCTCGAGAAACTCCTCAGCGATGGACCATATAAAGAAAAGTATCGCAAAGACATGATAGAATGGAGTGACAATGTGCGAGCGGAGGATTACGGCTACTTCTGTAGGACTGCAATGGACGATGGTGGGTATTTATACAAAAACATTTGTTTTGTTCGCCTTATCGCTCATTAGTTTTGTGTATACACAGCCGATCGTGAGATTGTTATTGTCAGCGATATTAGACGAAAAAACGATGTGAAGTATTTTATGGAAACATATAGTGATAAGGTGCAATCAATACGTATCACGTGCCCCGAGATAATACGTGCCGAGCGGGGATGGATCTATCAGTTGGGCGTTGATGATGTCCAGTCTGAATGTGATCTGGATGATTATGATCAATGGGATCTGGTAATTGAGAACAATGGATCACTTGATGGAGATCTGTTGGTGGACTTGATATTTGCTAAATTTCAATTTGATTAAATACTAAGGTACATAGGTATCTAGATCGACAAGAGAAAATACATAATCCCAAAACTATGATAATGGCGAATTAATATTTAACGCCTTATTTATTCGAGATTTTTAAAAAAATGTATGCCAGAATAATAATTTTTAGTAGGTAGGTATTTGATTTATTTTATTCCCCTAAAAGTATACGCATTCTTTTGGCTCAAAAAAGGAAAAGTAAGAATGGACTAGATTATTAAAGATGCGAATGTTTATCCCGTTAAAATAAATAAAATAGAATTCCTTTTCCTTTCGGAACACTTTTTTAATCCCCAAATAAATATAAAGTTTCAATTTAAAAGTAATCATGTATTTTTATTCCATCGTAAGCTTAAAAAGTAAAAGTTCGACCTCACTTACATAATTATACATATCATACATACTACGTTTACACCGAGCCGAAATCCGAGATTTGAGCGAACTGTGTATGAAATATTCACGGTTGTTTCCTTGGTCGTGTCCTCTTGAAATCCACATTACGTAGTGTAGGTAGACCACTTGAGTAGTGTACCTAGTACCTACCTACAAATAATATACAAATTCACCGAGTCGTCTACGATAATTATACGTAATGAGGATTTGAAGACGACACGAAGGCCAAAAGACAACCGTAATCATGGTGATTATAAAGCCATTTTTGGAAAACTTCGTTTTTTTATGAATAATCACTTATAGGTACTGTGATCCCGATACGGGGTAAGAGTGAATAGTGATGGTTACACCTCTTAACCGTGAGTCCTGGTACTATGTTTTTTTTAATGGCTGGTTCAGTTAATTACCATTAACATATTTTGAAATCTTAATTGAAAGTAGGTAAACAATTTGTTGCATTTATTTAAGAGTACTTAGGTACCTATGTTGGAAAAAATTACATGTTTTCTTGAAATTCTTAAAAACTCAAATCTGGTACAATTAACTCAGCGCATACAAATAAACATACATACACACACACATGTATTTCTGAAGTGACCCAGCCTGTCATAATTGTTCCGATTCACTTCGATTTCATCGAGCGCATGTCATATTTGTTTCCACTTTTCTTGGAACCGTATTTCGCAACTCGAATCGCGTGTGATTTTGTTTTTCTGTCTACCTGTAAATGTATATGCTAATGCACACATATCCATTATCTATATAAATATAGGTATTCGGTATTCCTTTCCGCTCTGTTCTGTCGCCTTGGTCGTATAATTCAATTTCCAACATCACAATTTTGAACAATACTCCGCCGACCAGCCTAGCTAGCAGTAGCAGATAGACGACCGAGTCAGCTAAAGTAGAGACAGACAAACGGCAAAAGCAGACAGAAAGAGTGAAACCTTTTGTCCACACGGATGTTCAATTGAATAATCATGAAATTTGCTTTAAATATAAATTGTAATAATTTGAAAAAATCAGTGAATTTATTCAATCAAAGTGCGGAATGCAATTTAACAAACACTTTTAAAATTAATAAAAACACTTCAGTGCCAGCAGTTGTGAATTATTTAATCGTAGCCGAAGAAAATCTTATAAACTTGAGAAAAATCAATCGTATACCTCCGTCTTGATTACGACCTTAAGTTGTAGTGCAAATTATTTTCGTTTTTTTTTATATTTTATAGTCAAACGGAAAACCAAAAAAAATCGTAAAAAAAAACCTAAGTAAAAAAAAAAATTACAAAATTTTAGTTGAATTACATTTTTTCCATATTTGCTGATAAAGAATTAAAAAAGAGTGCACGAGGGAGAAAGGAATAAATAAAATCCGATTTCTTGGTGTGTGCGGTCTGCGGTGACCTCGTGTTAGAGAATTTACATTCATTTCTGAATTTTGATTTCCCTTTTTTAAGTTTTTTGTTTTTTTTTTTTTTTTTTGTTATCGATTGAGAAAAAGGGGTTAAATATTAGTAACAAAAAAAGATCTAAAATGCCGAAAAAGAACAGAAAGGGTGGAAAAGGTGAGTGATTGCATTAGGAGGAGTGGCCACAATAATTTGATCTATTAACTCTGGGGGGGGTATGTGGATTTGTGTGTTGGGATTGGAGCTTTTGCAACGTTTGCTCTTTGTATTGTGAGTCATTTTTGATATTACACATTCATTTGCAAAAAATAAATAAAATAAAAATGACCACTTTTGGATGACGTCGTTTTACACACAAGTGTGGGAAAGCGGATAGGCGGTTGGATGCTACTCGCGCCCAAGAGGTTCTGTTAAGAATTGCTCCTTTCGTAATGACCTTGAACTCGTGTGCTTGCACATTTCTATAACTGCCTGCGTTATGCCTTCGCATTGTGGCAACATTTCAAGTTCACGTGTTTAGGTGTTTAGTGTAAAATGGAAATCAGTATGCAAGCCATTTTTATTTGCTCATTTCTGTTCCCACTTTGCCCACATGGCAGTTTTTTTTCTATTCAGAGTGATAAGCAATTTCGCTGATGATTGATATTAAACAAATCACACTAGACAGATAAAAGTTATTTAATACGCAGTAAACTTTTTTTTTGTTTGAAAATATTTTTGGATTGGGAAAACCTGTGCAAACATAATAAATTTACAAAAAAATGTATTTCTTACTTTCTAAAAATACAACAAATACAATTACAAACATGTATGTACAAATGTGCATACATTTACAAACCTACAAACAGCTGATTGGTTGGTTGGTGTGGTATTTCATTGTTTGTTGTCAACCAACTACAAATTTTATATAACAGAAACAGGTATAGACATAATACATATTTACAAATAAAAAGAGAAAACAATTTCCTTTGTGAACTTATTTCTTCCTACTTAACAGTTCGGCAGAAAAGTTCGTAGGTACCTATCGTTTTAAAGAAAAAAACTTTTTTTTTTTTAAATTTATTTATTTATTTATTTATTTATTTTTATCAATAACAAATTAAAATTTCTTATTAATAGTGGCAATGAAAAGCACTAGCAGCAAAAGACTATCGGCTCTTTAGTAAAAAATGTGTTATTATAACTTAATTCTAAGTATGGTTAATATTTTGTTTATGGTCTCTATGTTGGTCAGGGTAGGTTCCTTTAATATGTCTATGATGTTGAGGCTTTGGTTGAAATGTTGTGGTAATTGGTCTGATGAAAGGAGGCAGGGTCCAAGCAGGTGGCTGAATGTGAGGTTGCTATGACAGTTGGGGCAACTCGGTGGTGGTTCTTTTTTGAAGAGGTGTTGGTGTGTTAGGTAGGTATGACCTAGTCGGAGGCGAGTAAAATTGGTTATCATTTCTTTGGATGCGTTTGTCGGATAGATCGGCTGGTCTTTATTGGGATTGATTGATGTGTAGTGATGATGGTATTCTGTCCACTGTTGGAGTTGTTTCTTATGAATTTTGTTTTGTATCAATCTTTGAAGGTCGACCCGGGAATACACATCGAACATATAAACTGGAGCCATGCGGATATCGTTGGCAGCTTTGTCGGCCAGTTCGTTGCCCTGTATTCCAACATGTCCTGGAGTCCACATTAATTTTAGTTTTAAGGTTTTACTTATAAGAGCGTCTCTAACTTTGGATATAATTGCGGAGCTGCGCAGAGGATTGCAAATTGCTTTCAGGACCGAGAGACTATCGGAGCAGATCATCCATTTTCCTGAGGTGTTGGAGCATTTTTTCACGGCTTCGAGTATTGCTACCGCTTCCGCTGTAAAAATTGAAGTTGTGTTTGGCAAAGTACCTTGTACCAGTATATTGCCTTCTTTTGAAACAACAGCAAAACCAGTATTGTGTAGTGTTTTTGAACCGTCTGTGTATAAAAATTTCCAACCTTTGGTGTGAAACTGTGATGTAGTTTCGGTGAATACTTGTTTGTAGGTTGCTGGGCTGGTATTTTGTTTCTTCAGGTCACATAGGCTGAATACTATAGCATTGCTATCTAAGAACCAGGGTGGGCGTGGCGAAATGTATTTGGCGTGGCGTTTATATGGAATTTCCAATTTTTTTCCTAGATCCAAGATAGTATGTATTGTGGAAGGGATGCGTCGGGGTCGTTTGTGAGAAAGAGTTTGGTTTATGTCGACATCAATTAATGATCCAGTTTGGAAGGTAAGCTTAGGGAGGAGTTTGGCACTGGCCTCTATGTAACGCTCGTCAACTGTTGGTAGCCCAGCTTCGGCAAGGATGTTTAGAATTGGGCTCGTTGGAAATGCATGAATGCTCCTTCTTGCTGCTTGGTGGTAGGTTGATTTAAAGATGTTTTTGGTTGATTTAGGGCAGGAACCATATATAGCTAGGCCGTAATCTAATTTACTAAGGATTAACATTTTTGTTATATAGCAAAGAGAGTTTATATGGACCTTACTTTTCCTTGAGGAAAGATATTTGATTATACTAAGTCTTGCTGCTAGTGATATTTTTAAGCTTAAGCAATGTGGTTTCCAACTGTATTTATTGTTAAAAATTAATCCAAGTATGCTGAGATTCAAGACATTTTCAATTTTGGTATTATTAAGTTCTAAATCAATTTTGTTACATTGTTTTTTTCGGCATATGTGGAGCAATTTACATTTTTTTAGTGAGAGGTTTGATCCAGAAATAGTGGACCAGTCAACAATTTCCTTCAGTACATTTGAAAACAAATTTTTGGTTTTATCTAGGTCATTGTATTTACAAATAATATATACATCGTCTGCATAGATACAATGATCTAGATCCTTGTATTTGGAAACGATTAAGCTTAATTCATCGAAGGCAATGATAAACAAAATTACCGAGAGTGGTGATCCTTGTGGGATACCGTTGTCAAATGGAACGGTTTTAGAAAAAGTTGATTTAATTTTTATAGAGAATTTTCTGTTAGTCAAAAATGATTTAATGTATTCAAATATTTTGGGACCAATTCCCCATTGATTCAGTTTTTTCAAAACGAGATGGATACCTATTCGATCAAACGCTTTCTCGAAGTCGAGTGCTAGTATCGAGAGGTGATTTCGGGCGGAGAGGGCATTGGAAATAACGTAGTCCAGATGGAGAAGCACATCCATGCATCCTCTTTTGGGTTTGAATGCAACTTGGTGGCTACTCAGCGCTTTCTTAAATTCAGCGAACCACAGAATGCGATTAGCGATTATTTTTTCTAGAACCTTTGACATGCATGGTAGCAGGGATATGGGGCGGTAACCATCAACGATGTCGATGTCCTTTTTGGGCTTAGCGATGGGGACAATGACAGCTGTTTTCCAGCTTTGTGGAATTATACCATTATTAAAAATGTTGTTGTATAGGTTAAGGAGTCTAGTTTTAGCTTTTTTGGGGAGATGTTTAAGCATGGGATACGCGATTCTGTCTCGGCCAGGAGTTTTTCCTTTGACTTTGCTAAGGCAACTTTCAAGTTCTAACCAAGTAATGTTGTTTTCAATACGTTTGGCAGCTGTATTTTGTGGGGGCTGGGAAAAGGCAGTAAGGGATTTTTTCTTGTGTGCGTTAAAGCCAGGTGGAAAGTTGGAGCTCTTTGACTGCAATGACCATATTTCAGCGAAGGCATTGGCTATTTCAGCAGAAGACGAAGCTGGACCTAATGATGTTTTAATTGTTTTTATAGATGTATTTTTGGAGTGACCTGTTAGTGCTTTAATTTTTAGCCAGATGTTGTTGATGGGGCAATGTGGGTTTATGCTACTAGTAAACTCTTCGAAACATTTTGTTTTACTTATTTTCATAAGTCTTCTAAACCTAGCGTTAGCTTTCTTATAGGCTAATAAGTTGACCTGGTTGGGACTTTTTTTAAAAGAACGCCAAGTGATGACTTTTTCGGCTCTTAGCCCAGCTAATTCTTTGTTCCACCACGGCACAACTCGTTTGGGAGCTCTGTGTGATGTTTGAGGAATAGAATTATTAGCCGCGCTACGAATGCATCGAAGGATTATTGCGGCTTCTTTGTTTACATTAAGCGAGTTATGTTCCGGTAAGGTCTCCTCAATGTTTCTTTTGAATTTGTTCCAGTCAGCGTTGTCCGTTTTATATCTCGGGATTTGTGGCAATGGATTTTGGTAGCAGTTGAGTTCTATTGATGTGAAAATGGGAAAATGGTCGCTGTTATACAAGTCGTTCAAGGCGTACCAAGATGTTTTTGGTAAGAGTGCTGTCGTACAGCAAGTTATATCAACGTGAGTAAATGAGTTGTGTGTTGAGAAATGTGTAGGGGATCCGTCATTTAATATTGAGAGATCGGATTTAGTGATAAATTCCTCTATTATATTTCCTCGTTTATTCGTTTTAGGCGATCCCCAAAGCACGCTCCACGAATTTACGTCTCCTGTTAGTATAAAGGGAGTATTAACCTGTTCTATAATATTTACTAGATCTCTGTACTTGAAACCTTGTTCTGGTGGGATGTAAATCCCGATAATAGTTATTTGAGTTCCAATGTTAACTTCAACTCCTATGGAGAGTATGTTAGAACTAATTGGTATCTGCTTGTGCGGGATGTTTTTTTTTACGATAATGCCGACACCTTGTTTAGCGGTGTTATTGCAGGGGAGGTTACTGAAGTAGCCAACATATGCACTTGGCACTATCGGATGGAATTGATAGGCGCAGTGAGTCTCTTGGAGAGTAATAATGTCAGAGTTGTATTCTTTGATAAGAAGGTTCAACTCGTCGTAGTTGTTAATGAGACCTTGAATGTTCCATTGCATTATTTTTAAATAGGAGCTTGCTGAGGCAGGAGTGTGCCTCGGCGTGCGTTGGTATTGTTTTTGGGTTTTGCGGTTTGTTTTTGTTTTTGTTTTTGTACAGAGGTTGGTAGGAATATGTTGTTCAGTGCTTCGACTCTGCGGCCCTGGTGTTGAAGCATCCAGGCTGTCAATGGAGCCTGATTGATTCAACTCCCGGGTAGCAGAGTCGGAGTGATTATTGTGGTTAGTATTTTTACAATTGCATGTCGACATCGTGCGTTTCTGCATTATTGTTAATATAATATTCGTCGTTCTCCAAAAGTGCTTGGGTAACAGCTGATATAGGTGAACGTGCGGTGGGTATAGGCGTGCGTGTGGGCACAGAAGGGGGCTTTGGGTTGTTTTTTGTATTTGGAGTAAATGCAGATTGGGTATTGGTATTGGAGAGGAGTTCTGACGAATGTGTGATGGACTGAGAGTATTGGGAGACGGGTGTGTTTGAAATTGAAGACGTGGTAGTGGTAGTATGTTGGTTCTTTTTGTCTGAATTTGTTTTGAGTTGATTGGAAGGTAGGTTTGTGTTTGACGATGCAATTGTAAGTTCAGTGCCCAGGTGTGTATGGGTGCTGAGTGCGTTATTTTTTGAGATTAATTGTGTGAGTAGGGGCTTATTTATGTTTATGGTTTTTGATTCTGTGTTGGGGTTTTCTGTCTGATTATTTGTGCTTAGTGGTGCTATTTTTGGTGTCGATTCGTTTTTTGCGTTTATTTGGCGAGTGGAGTGGGGGGCTTGAATGTTATTCTTTTGGACTTGTGCGTTTGCTTTTTTTTTGTCGTCTCAGCAAATGTGTCCGTTAGTGGTAGGGTATGAAGCGTGTTCTGTTGACTGTAAATTCGCTTTGCATCTGACATTGTGCATTTTTTTTGCGTTTTGATTGTAATAATCTCTTTTGCTTGTTTGTATGTCGGGCATGCTTTTGAGGATGATGGGTGGGGAAGGGAACAGTTTGCACACATGATACGGGTACATGGTTCTGGTATGTGGGGAGGGAGGTTGCACGATTCGCATACAGTGCTACTGTTGCAGCGTTTGATTGTGTGGCCGAGGAGTTGGCAGTTACGGCAGCGCATAGGGTTGGGTATGTATTCAGTTACTTTGGCAGTGTAGAAACCGATATCAACTGATTTGGGAATTTGGTAAAGGTCAAATGTGAAGAGCATGAGGCCTGTTGGTCGCTGCTTTCCATCATCGCCTTTCTTTAAAAATTTATAAATCTCCGTAACGCCCTGCGGTTTCATTTCGGTGATTATTTCCGTTTCGGATACGTTAATGAGGCAAGGAGCATAGACTATGCCTTTGGATTGATTAAGGCGATCGTGCAGCTTCACCGTTACTGGACAGATTCCAGCGAGATCTTTAGCTTTTAAGAAAAGGTCTGCGGTTTTTTGTGATTTCACAAAGATCAACAGGTTTCCGTCGCGTAGTTGGCTTATGTTTTCGTAGTCTTTGCTAATATTGTCTATAGCTTTTTTTAGAAGAAATGGGCTAAGGGATGAGATGGGCTTTTCACTTTTATTTGGAGACATTAAAATGAATCGTGGATTTTTTGCACTGGAATGTGATGGAAGATCTGGAAACATGTCTAAGGGTATTTGGTTATATTTTGTTTTTTTTTGTGGTTGGATATCGGGGTCGGGGTCGGGATCGAGAATATTGAAACGACCACCTTTCTGCTTTGGCCCGGGGGCCATTCTACACTTCACTACAATGGGTACACACACGCGCACGCACCGAGGTATTGGGAAGAAAAGAGAACAAAAAGAAAGATGGTGTTGGTTTTTTAATGGGGTATACCGGTTCGCGCACTAGGCGGGAGAAATTAGACACCACTTGAACTGAGGAACGATGCTATCGGCTCGAGGGTTAGTCGGTGACTGTTTTTAAATTCAAATTTTCAATATTATTCAATATAGTGGCCATCGATGGCGATGCACCGATTATAGCGATCTTTCAACTTTTCGATATCATTTTTGTAGTACGATTTGTCTTTTGTTCAAAATAGGCCTCAGACTCGGCGATTACCTCTTCATCGGCTCTAAATTTCTTTCCAGCGAGCATTATCTTAAGGTCTGAGAACAGGAAAAAGTCGCTGGTGGCCAGATCCGGAGAATACGGTGGATGCGGAAGCAATTCGAAGCCCAATTCATTCAATTTTGTCATCGTTTTCTTGATTTGTGACATGGCGCATTGTCTTGATGAAACAGCACTTTCTTCTGCAAATGGGCCGTTTTTCCACGATTTCGTCCTTAAAACGCTCCAACCACTCTGTGTAATTAAAATGAAAAAAAAAAAAATCCTACGCGCATATAAAATACAGACGCCATTCAATTACGTGCAGTCCACTCGGCTGACTGTCGATTGGACTTCGGAGTGAAATGATGAAGCCATGTTTCATCCATCGTCACATATCGACGCAAAAATTCGGGTTTATTTCGATTGAACATTTTCAAACACTGCTCAGAATCATGAATTCGTTGTTGTTTTTGGTCGATTGTGAGCTCTCCCGGCACCCACTTTGCACAGAGCATTCGCATACCCAAATATTCATTAACGAATTGCCCAACACGTTCATTTGATATCTTTAGAGTGTCAGCTATCTCGATCAGCTTCATTTAACGGTCATCCCAAATCATTTTTTGGATTTTTTTTTGATGTTTTCGGCCATAACAGCCTCTCTTGGACGACTGAGTTCATCGTCTTCGGTGCTGTACGGAATTTAGCGAACCACTTAAGAATGGTTGCTTTCCCTGACGCTGAGTCCGGATTACACTCATTAAGCCACTTTTTGTTATCAGCAGAATTTTTTTTTTTTTTTTTTCATAAAAAACAGTGTTTCATTAACACACCAAATTTCCGTTTTATCCATTTTTTTTTTCAAAATAACAAAAGTTGCTTCTCACAAACTAATAGTCCGACAGCTGCAAATTTATACACGTATCTTTTGTAGGTTGGTACTAACTAAAAATGATATGGATTTAATTCTAATGGCGCCCTCTCATAGGAACGATACGAACTTTTCAGCCGAACCGTTACCTACTACAATTTGAAGTAAACAGTGAAACATGAGGAAAACAAGTGTACGAATGTCGCGGCTGGGAATTGAGCCAGAGAAATGAAATTATGGTGAACAATGATAGGGTATTTTTCAATATCGACAATGTAAACAAAAACAAGAAAAAGAAATGGGAAAAAAGATAACCAAACATAAGACTTGGTCGGACTCTTGTCTGACATCAAGCAATTTTAAGAAAATAAGGAGGCAATCATTTTGCACATCTGGCATACATATGTAATTACATAAGCATTGCTAGGAAATTACTGAGAAAACGATATCCTTCTTTCGTATTTAATACCAAGCGCACTAGCATCAACGGTAGCTTGGTGCGGTCTTTCTTGTCGTCTCATAATTTGGGCTACGATTCGATATGGCTGAGTCACTGTAATGGTTTTTTTTTTTTTTTGCTCTTTGGACCACATCCACATGTCTATACAGGTCATAGAGTTCGCGGTCACTCACATATTGCTCTGAAAAATGATCAAAATCTGTCCTGCTTTCTTACTTATAGTCCAATACTCGGCACCATATAGCAGAACTGGCAGATTCAGTGTTTTGGAGCAAATACCAAGCCAAAACTTCTTCGAACTTCTGCAAACGAATTGCACGAGAAAATTCATTTTATAAAATGATTTACGCATGTTTGTGGATCTTGGTATATTTTCTGTGGAAGGTATCTAACCTCATAATTTTCAATGTTGGGTTGGATAACCTCAATAAAACTATAAATCCAGCACATTTCATCACAAACAAATCGAACATATTTTCGGTTATCGATGTTAGAAATAGAATGTGCCTAACTTCAAATCGTTATGTGATGGCGGCCACGGTTGAATGAAGATCTACGAGGAATCTAGAAAAGTGACATAATATACCTACATACATAGGTAGGTACATATGCATACTATTTTTTCGCATAAAAGAATGTGTATGTATGTATGTACACGCATTGGAAATGATGGGGGCGAAAAGAATGTATGCATTTGCAATGAAAATAAACCATCTAGGTAGTGGGTGGAACTTGAAAAGCCCCAGACAGACAAAGAACTTGAACTTTTTTTTCGTTTTTCTCATTATTTGCAGTTAATTGAATATTTGTGTAAGATTTTTAAACGAAACTCACGCTTGACATGTCTTTCGAATTATCTGATAACGTTTATCTATCGATGACTCTTTAATGACTTTCCCAATGGCTGAATTAATATGACTCATCCATTTATTGTCTCTTTTTTTCACCCCAACATTTTTTTGCCATTTCTAGGACGCGGAGGCGATTCCAATTCCGAAGATGAGTCGCTTAACGATAATACAAGTGTTTATTCTTGTCTCTCGGAGAATGCCGTCTCCGTTGATGATTCCGATGAGTTGTCATCGAACGAGCGTTATGAAGAAAAATTTATGCAAGCCATGGAAAACGCCACTGAGAAATCAGCCCAAACTCGTGCTCAAGCGCTGCAGAGCATCTGTGAGATATTAATGCATCGCTTTATGCCGGACTTTGTCGAAGATCGTAAGGTTACTTTAATTGATTGCATTGAGAAGTCAATTCGTCGTGGCAAGGGAGCAGAACAAGTATGGGGAGCGAAGTTAGCACCACTGCTAGTACTCCAACTGGGTGGAGAGGAAGCCATTTCTAAGGCACTTAATCAATTCCTCCTCACAACCATGCAAGATAAGTCAGTCAGCTTCGATGCCAGAGCCAAGTGTTGTACAGCTTTGGGCCTATTAAATTTCTTGGGAGGCGATGATATCGGAGATCTCTTAACCATGATGCAGTTTTTTGAGAACATCTTCAGCGGCAGCTACTTGCGTGGAGATGAAAAGACTCCGATATCCGTCAATGCAGAGGCTGGTACTTTGCACGCTGAAGCATTGTCCGCTTGGGGACTTCTATTGACTTTGATTCCACCAGGAGATTTCGTGTCTGTTATGACCAGCGGCCAGCAGATGTTGCCGTAAGAATAAAATCATTTTATCTGCGGGTCTCGTTTTTACTTAAATTTTTTTTTTGTAGATCTATTAAAAAACTTTTGGGTCTTCTGCAGTCACCTCATTTAGAAGTTCGTATGGCAGCCGGAGAGACACTGGCTTTAATACTCGAGAGTGGACGAGCACACGATGATGATTTCTTGGAGGAAAACCTTGTCGAGCTCACAGAGGCTGTCAAACAGTTGGCTACAGATTCCCACAAATACCGGGCCAAACGAGATCGCAAAGCACAGCGTGCGACCTTCCGTGACGTGCTAAGATATTTAGAGGTACGTAAAAAAAGAAATTGATTTTATTTTGCCAATAGCCAAAGAGCCAGTATAGAACAACAGTGGGTTATCGATGAATTATTTAAACCTGTTTTTTTTTCGTTTGTATAACTTTTCTCTGAGACATCTGTTTTAAAAATTCAAAACCAAAAAACTCAATTTTCGTTTGACCCTTTAGAATATAAAACAAAAAATTTAAATTTTTCGTTGAAATAATTTGGAAATATAAAAATTTATCTTTTTGAAAATGTTTACCACCACCTATCGTCATGATTACATTCCGCCGGTGACGAAACGCTACGATTTGGTCAAAACTCAAACGGATGAGAAAAATGTAAAAATACAAGGTTGTGACTGCAATGTTCCGCCGGCTGTACAGCCGCCAGCGTCGATACTCGCGCAATGTGCTGCCGCGGAATGGACTGGTATAGCGCCAATGGGTCGACTAGTCGATCCGCGTATCATTCCGACCAAACTCCAAGAATTCACAGATGATAAAGTGGAAGCATGCAATCGCGATCAACCAAATAGATTCCTGAAAATTCTCCGCACCTGTTATCCAGATTTATATGAACGACTAAAGAATATGCCCCAGGATGAGCTAAGTCGTCGTTTGGATATGGATCGGCTGAAAACCACGTACCAGATTGATTTCTGTAACGTAAATGAGTATCCCGAGGGAGTTTATGCAAATTTGGGCGGAGGAGAGAAGAAGCTCCTTCCAATGGGTATGCTACAAGAAGAGGATGCCTGCACAAGATTTAAAGGAGAAGTGATGACAGAATTACATGACCCATCAGCTAAACTAAATGATGACGAATGTCAGAGAAGTTACAAGCCGGTGAAGTTTAGCTTTACCGATAGCTCTAGGTTCTCGAATTCAGCTAATTACTCGCATTGGGCGGCGCCGCCTGGCACAAGGAAAACAACATTCAGCGAGTATATGGATACAATAAGCAAGACGGGATGCGTGATCATTAGAAATAACATTCACAGCCATACGAAATGTCAAAACGGAAAGAATTGCAGGCATAAACTGATGCATACTTGCCCACAATTGACGTGAAAAGTTATTTTTAATTTAAAAATTAAGTTTGGAAGTAAAGTTCTAAGTTAAATTAACGTGTGTTTCTTTGTTGTTGTTTATATGTACATATGTATAAGTGTTACGTTAATGTCGATGTCCATTATTTTTCTTTCATAATAACGAAGATTTCTTATAATTCAAAGAAATAAAGAATAATCGAAAGAATAAGTAAGAAAACACACAACTTTTAAAGTAAGAGGTTTCATATGTCCACAGAAATTTGATTCTAAGTGAACAAGCGTAGCAATTCATGTTTTAACAATTTGTCTTCTATTTTTATATATATCAGGAGGATATATCGCCCGAGATCACTATCCGCTTTGGTACGGAGTCTCTTGTTCTTGATACATGGGCTGTACATCATCAGTATACAGCATTGTGCTCTGTTATGGGGCCCGGCATGACATCTCATTTACAGGAGAATGATTTCATTCGTGACATTTTCCAACTTGGCACAAAACTCGTCCTCAATCCAGTTCCCAAGAACAAACAGTCAAAATTGGAACGGGTAAATAAAAATAGCTTTATATAAGTATGTAAATATATTTGAATAATTTGTTTCTTTCTTTTTTTGCAGCATCTCTTAAACGCCGCTGCATTCAAAGCACGTACAATTACCAGGGGCAAAAACCGAGATAAACGTTCAGCAGTTTTTACTTAACTTTTTTTTTTCTTTTTTAAGACACTTGGTTTTGCTACGTTCCTCTCATCATATTATTAGTTTTTGCCTTTGATTATTACTCTCATATAATTACTATAGTTTCTTTTGTAGATAAAATATATTTTTTTAAATTCTAAACGTAGTTATACATGAATATTCTAGTTCTTCAATGTGTATCAAACAAATATACATATTCAAATTAATATATTATATGACTTTGACTGTGAAGTAGGTGTGTTCTTTTTATTAACAAACATACATAAGTAATCATTTTGTTCAGCCAATGAATTGCGGTAGAAACAAAAATGAAGATCTACTCTAAAATATAGCGCATGTACGTATGTATGTATTTATGTTAATAATATAAAAACAAAATTGGAATTTAAAATGAAAAAAACTTAATATGCATACATATAATACATGTACATATGTATGTATATACATATTTGTGATAATGAAATCACATTCATTCAAATTAACTTAGAGTAGCACAAGAGAAAAATACATAACTCCATAAGAAACATACATATAAAGCGCATATTTCGTTGAATAAAAATGTTACTTTTTAAAAGCTCATCACAGCCAATTTTAGTTCTAAATAATATGTACGAGTAATATAAAAATTTGTGAAAAAATCAATTACTGTTTGGATTTGCGAAAATAAATGTTGATGCATTTAATGCAAGAAAAACAAAATTATTATTTTTATAAAACATTTGTTGAAAAAATAACTAAAACCAAGGAATATAAATATATTTACAGTTAAACAGAAATTGGAAAGGTAATCATAAAAGAATGCAATATATTTTTGTCCAGAAAAATATGTAGGTATACTAAACATATTGTTTAAATTATTATTATTTACTTGTTAACTACAAAAATTTAAATAGTAATAAAATAAAACTTAATTTAAAGAAGGGCTCTGAACCGATTTGTGTTATTTTTGTCAGTTTATAGAAAGTATATTTATTTTTCCAGTTTTAAATCGATAAGTGAGAAATGGGGACTGGGCTTCATACTCGGAATGGTTAATTTCAAATATTTTAATTTCGATTTATTTACACGAATGCCTAATTTTGCAAAAGAAACGCATATATTGCATCATATTTGATGTTGATATTTCCATTACCTTTTCTGAGCTCATGGCCATATTTAAACCAACATTATATACTTTGCAACACACATCTAGGCTCTGGGGCAACCCTAGCATCGTTTGTGTAAATACTCAAGAACAATCAAAAGGGTAAACACAAATGTGCTTAAGATCTTTGACAACAGGAACAGCCTGTTCGTTCTCATTTCTCCTTTAGATTTTCCTTCCCCACAGCAGGACTGATATTTAAAGCAGCAAATTGAAAGACATGAGTGAAATATAAAGTTCATAATATCAAATTTAAATACATACATTTATTTATCAATAAACTAATTTAAATAAAAAAAAACAACATGCAAACATCAGGAACGCTATTTTGTCGGTAAGCCCAGGATAAATTGTCCTCAATATTGTGGCATAAGGTATTGTGGCATAGCATACTGTGGAATATTCTCCGAGTAGGCTCCTGAGTGTCCACCTGAGTATCCTTGAGCACATGGTACTGGAGCCAAGTTTGGTTGACAGCTGAACAAGTAGTTCTTTGGGCACGGAGGTGGAGCGTAGGACGGAGCGGGTGCTCCATAAGATTGTCCGCCATAACTGGAACCGACTAATCCTTCCTTTTTATCAGTTTTATCGGCTGATGTGATACAGGCGATGGCAGCCAAGACGAACAAGCAAGCGATGAATTTCATGATAAAACTTGAGTAGTTGTGTTAAGTTGAAGAACTTGTAATAACTGATGAACACTTAGCAATCGAAACACTTTTTATAGCCAGCGTTTTGCTTGAATTTTAAGTTGACACAGAAAAGGTAAAATTGCCTTTTCAGCAAGTAACTATTTGCGCTACATTTTTCCGTTGGTAACCCACAGGCATGTGTACATGTACAAATTAGACTTATTCAACAGAATAGGAAGTAGGCCACTAAAATACGAATCGAAAACGTAAGAACCGTGTTCGGCACTAAGACGCATGTTTGGAAGTGCATTTTTACTTTGCATTGTTTGGAAAATTTCAATAAATTGATGATTGGTTTTTTTCAAGAAAAAAGTTTTTTATGTTATCTCTTATAAGCCGTTAAACGAAAAAAAAAACTATTTACGCACGATCAGGTTTAGCACATTCACATAGTAACTTGCAAATGTGTAGATACAAGATACATGTAGTACATATATATATTGTAAGATTTGGACCCATTATGATCGGAGAATGTCATGTATGTAACCCCAAGAGCAGGATAATTACCCTGTCTTTATTTTTTTAGGAGAAGAAAATACCTAGTATCTAATAAAAATGCAATGTGAAAAAAGAATAAAATCACTCACCCATAAATATCTTCGCCAAATCACCAGAAAACTCAAACATACTTCATAACCTTCCTGCAATAACGGTTAAACGCCGACATTTTATTAATTTATACACTCACATCGCACTTGTGGCTTAAAAATATCCAACCATTAATACACTGAAATAACTTATTTTAACACTAAAATGACCAAAAAAAATGTAACAAAAATACACCTCGCTTTTAAATATTTAAAAATTCAAACCAAGAAAAAATTAGCAAGAATGTGGAATTTCACCACAGGAAACACTTGTGAAAGCCATTTGCAGCCATTTTGACAAAACACATTTTTTAAATAGCAAACAAACCTCTTTAAAAAGCTTGAACAACAGAATTCTTTTGATTTATCACTTTCGCTTTCAGGGGTAGAAATAAATTAAATTACATTTTGCATTCGCAGTCATTGTGGTATACTTTTTTTAAGAGCAAAATAACACTTCAAAATGACCCAAAAACACTTGGATTTTATTCAAATGATGGAGGAGATACACTATACTTTTGATTTAACACTTGATTTATACTTTTAAGAGACAGAAATCAATTAAATTTAATTTTAACACTTAACATTTAAACAGTACAAAACGATCTTACAAGTGAAACGCGTGGGAGTAACGAATGTAAAATGGAACATCTTTGTCCTTGTAGAATCTTCCTGGCATTGGATCAGAAACAGGGATGTCATGTGAGGAATTCTCAAATCAGAATTGAATTGATTTTATTAAGACTTCATTGTTACAATTGCTTATTCATCTAAGTATACAGTTTGTTCATTATTACTAATGTTGTTAAGTGAGAGGCTTTAACGTATGGCCTTCTCCTTCAGTTATATGTGAAAATTTTAATGCCTCGTGGCAACAGTTATATAGTGTATCTGCTCTTGCTTGCGGAGCTGAGGGCTGTTACTTTTGACGTATTGTCTATCACAGAGCATTGCTTACTCTACCTTAACCTAACCTAAAACTAAGAACGAAAGAGAAGGAGGAATACTGTTCCGAGTTCATGTATTTATTATTGTATTCCTCCTTGTCTTTGAGATGTTATGAAGTAAGAAAAAATATCGAGTATACGATAGCAAGAAAAGAGTATGTACTACATACATTTGATTTCAATTTCGAATGCTCTATATGATATTTGAAATTTGAAAAATATTTCTTTTTAAAACGATAAGAAAGGGAAAGATAGATGCCTTGTAACGTGGCGTATAATCCTTCCCTGTCTTAAATGTTATGATAACATGTTAGATATTTCAAAATGATTTTGTTTTTTGAGTAAAACATAAAAAAAATACAGTAAACATGAAAAAAATACAGTAAATCTTACGACTATTTGGAAGAAGGAAAATCCATTCTTTCCAAAAGTTATAATAAACTGGTGTTTATTCCCCGTTGTTGCTGCTGATGCCGTTATTAATATTAGTGCCGTTATTGTTGTGGTACCTTTGTTACTGTCGATGCCGTTGTTGCCGCTGATGTCTGCATACGTCATTGACGGTGCCACGTTTTTGCTGTTGGTGGGCAATGTTGCCCCCATGTCGCTGATATTGAGGTCTTGCGGTGTAGCAAATCATTTGATGCACGGTAGCACTGCAGTTACATCTGTATCTCCTTTTCTTAGGGATACAGAAATGTTGCAGGAGGTCATCTGTGTGGACCTCCACGTCGTGTCAGTGACACGAATGATCTTACTTGGAAGATCTATATTGCTGGAACTTTCTTTGAAGCTCCTGTGTTACAAATTTATGCGAATTGTAGTAGTATAAGGGCGCTTATGTTTCGCCCCGTTGATTAATTGGTCCCCACGTGCAATGCGTCGAGGAGACCGGATCCGTTACTGAATTGCGGTCTGTATTATTTATGGAATCAGCCTTGTGATGCTTTTCGCCAGCCGAATTCCTCCTGGTCACTTAAATTGTTAATTAGTTATTTACGTTACATGTTTTAAACTTTCTGCGTGTGAGAAAGACAATTGCAAACTTTGAAAAAAATAAAAAAAAGTTTAAAGTTTATACCGCGTTTTTAAACGCGTCCGTACTCTTTGACGATCCATCCCGAACCCTCTTCTCAAATCAGACTGAAATGCATTTCCATATATTTTAAAAATATATATTTCATAGTTAGTGACGTACATTTGTTCGCACATTATTTCAATGTGTGTATGTGTATATGTATTATATTTTTTACTGTTTTTAGCCATTTATACTTTTTATAACTACTTACTTCTCCATTCGCCGCGTTTTTTATTTTATTTCGAAATTCATAGTTGTGGTAGAGAGCAGGTAAATCGGAAACACTTATAAAAAAAGACACAAAACCTGCCATATGTTTTTGTATACACACTTATTTAACACTTTATTTAGCCTAAATATTTAAGTATCTAATATAGTTTAAATGTGAACTATCTTCTTGGTTACTTAAAATATGTATTTTCTTACTAATTAATTTTTCCAGGAGCTATTTCCCATTAAATCTTAATGGAATTATGCATTTCACTATTCGAATTTGAAAATGCCTCACATGAAATATCTGTGTCTGATCCCACTGCTGGGAACATTAGCGTCTCCAAAAACAAAAACGTTCCATTTTAAATTCTTTAGTCTCAAGCGTTCCGCTTGTAAGATCATTTTGTGCTGTTAAAATGTCAAAGTGTTAAAATTAAATGTAAGTTATTTCTGCACATGTGATTTGATAAATATGGTATTATTACGATAACGATGCGCAAAGGTTTGAAAATTATCTCGGTGAAATAAACACAAAATATAAAAAATAAATGTTGGTTAATCGCTTAGTTTAGGAGATATAGAGGTTTAAAAATTACTTTTCCTATGGAAATTTCATTGAAATTAATTAAAAATTGGTTTTTAAGAATTGAAGTAAAGAAATTTTATAAAATTGTAGTTTTGAAGATCATCGCGCGATATCTCCTAAACTAAGCGTTTAATCAAAATGTTTAATTTTATATTTTGTGCTTATTTCACCGAGATCTACAAAATGGCATTTTCAAACCTTTGCGCCCCGGTTACCGTAATAGCCCCGGTAAATCATCTGCCCGTTCCAGTATTGCGATGATTTGACGAAAATTATTATGGGTGAGTGATTTTATTAATATTATTTTTTTTTTATTTCTTTCCACAACGTTCTAATGTTCCTCGCATATTTCAATGTTTAACGGAGAAGATATACGTATAAAAAGTGATAATAGGCTCTGTTTTGCCCCATCTTAGTTGAAAAAAGTTGGTCCTTTGCTAAGAATTTAGCTGAGTTGGAACATCTGACATATTGAACTGAACTGTAGTGTCGTATGTTTAACTGTATCTGTTAATAATTGAAACATATACAAATAAAGTTTCGATTCTTTGTACATATTCGTATTTACACAATAAATCTGAAAAATGTTAGTACTAGTTGCTTAGGTTAGGTTGAGAAGGGCTGTGGGGCTGCGCTATCATAAAACACTAGACACCGGAACCTCTTGGCGTGTTTGTTCAAGACGCGATGTCCGGATAACTTTCCTATATCTATTCCAATTTATGCCCTGCTAAGTCTAAGGATTTCACTTTCACGGTACAGTGTCGGTCAAAGTGTCCTACCATTTATTTATTTCTTTCCCACACAATAGTAGGAGGTTCCACAGAGCCTAATCCTTGGTGTTTACCAGGGATAGGCATTGTCTGAGAAGAATGTAATTCTAATAGTTGACCGTCTCGTAAAACATTACTTTACTTTTGATTTTATGCTGCATAACGGTGAGCGACTTCTACCGCTTCGGATAGTGGCAGTTCCCCTCCTTACCTGGCCAACTCATCGGCAAACTCGTTGCCTTCTATCCCAGAGTAATTAAAAGCTTTTGATATTTCTTAAAATGTTTTGTTTATTTATTGTTTCGCTTTTTTTGTTAGTTTTTTCTTCATTTGTTTTTCATGTAATATTAGTACATACATATTAACATTATCATACAATTATATATTTATAGATATATTTGCTTTTATTTTTATACAATAAATAGTCAATGAGATGAAATCAAATGATAAAACCGTTCACAAATCATACTGTCTACAATCTACGCAAAAAGCCAATGGAAATAAAATTTTTTTTTTTTCATTTCTTGTTTTCCTTCACATAAAAGATTTTCCATTTTGGTACGCTTACACGGTACGTTCTTATGCTAGAACAATTTTGACATTGCTAAACTAAAACTAACATATCTATTTTCATCGAACAATCTGTGTGTTTGCATTGACGTTTTACATTTGAAAAAGATGGAATTCAGAAACTAATATAAGTTTATCGCAAAAAAAAAAACATGTATGTAAGTTCATACAACAAAGAAAAAATTATAATAATATTGGAAAAATTAAATATGAAATTGTTTTATGTAGTAAAAAACAAATAAAATAATTTAAACTACAGCACATGTTTTGTTTCTCTTATACGATTTATTCATTTGGCAATTTCTAAAATTGATAAATTCAATTTCAGGAATAATATAAAACGGTTCCTTAAAAAATAAAACATTTTTTTACAATTATAATTAACGCGTTTTTATTCTTTTTAGTTGCATTTTTGTTTAAGAAAAATCCAGTTTTCTTAATATCACATTTAACAATGAAATTAGAAGGTTTTATTTTCTTTTTTTATGAATTTTATATGAATTAATGAGCATTTTTTTGTTTGTAACTGAAATAATGTTAAGCAAAAACTAACTAAAGAAATCGTTTCATTAAATAATTGTTTATATGTAGAATATGCATACTTATAATTTATTGTAAATATTAAAAAAAATATTCTATTACTATTACAATAATGTTCGTCTCTATTCGTTTTCTTTTATACATAATTTCAAACGGATAAAGAAAAAAAATTAATTCTTATTTTGTGAAATAATCTCGTTAAGTGGGGTTTTATGTGATTGCTACCTGATCAGCCGAATGCTTCTAGTCGAATGTTGTTCGTAATTTGGCAATATTTGTGTATTTTTTTTTTTAGAACGCCTTTTGTAAGCATTTCCGTTTTTCTTTTCATAAAATTGAAACGATAATTGAATTTAGTTTTAAGATAACATCAAGCAAACTTGCAATACGGCTTATTTTTATTTTTTTCTAAATGAAACTTAAAAATGTAGACGAAAAATAATCTGACATGAGAATCCATCAATCACTTATTCTTTTATTACCAGCTGGCCTGCTCTTGTGGTTTCATTGGGTACCAACGTCTTCGCAAATCGTATGTAACTTCTCCGTCTCACCGCTTGTGACAATGTTAATCGAACTAACCTTCGCTCTTTGATACGCGACGACTGTATTTTCACCCAAACATTTTACACAGACATACCCGACGAGTACAGCAACACCAACGGTGAGGATACGAATCAGAGGGTCGACGTAAAGCTGAATAATCACCCATGCACAAGCGCCGGAAATACACATCAGCGTTACCAAGATAATGGTTTTGGCCCAATGTTGGATGGTGAACCCTTTTTCCCAGTCGAGTCTAAATTAAATTTCAAATTACTTCATGCAATAAATTCTAAAATGAAACAAACTTACTTTTTCGCTTTTTCAATCTCATATGGTGAGCCACAAACTTTACACGATAGTATCGCATCGGACGTGCTGCTACAACTCTCCACTAACCATCGTTTCAGGCACTCATGATGTACTGAGCTTACATCTCCTGTGCATTTGCATGGCTGAATTAATGGCTCTGGCTTATCTGTGTCATAACAGATCCAACAATCTTTCTTTGCCAGAAACGATTGTCCCTCCTCCGGCGATAAGCCTTTACTCTCAGCCGATGTTGTAGGTATGCTTGGATCAATTTGACGACTGAGCAATTTTCTAGGATTCAGAATCCACAATTGTTCTGGGGCCATGGAATTCCATAGGCAGCAGGGAAACCACAGTGCTACACCGATCTCAGCTATACGGAAGACAATGTCGTGCCAGTTTCGTGAATAGACAGGGACTCTGCAGAAAAAAAAACCTTAATCACCTGTCCACAAATGGAATGCCGTGTAAACTTACTTCTTTTTCCAAAAGTCACCTAATGTTTCTGAAGTAAGGAATCCCACAATCACAATCAACATAATCGCTTGACTCAGCAGTCCAAACCGAGATTGATGCAGTTGTGAGGCGTTGACTATCGCTTCGCTAGGACCGAGAATTTTTCCACTTTGATCGTAAACGAATCCGCCGCGGAGTTTAAAGAAAACTTCAACACCATATATAAGGAAGAAGACGACAACAATGAGTAATAGAGCCGCGTATAGGCCGTTAAAGATGTGCGCATATGTCTGACTGTCAGGTATGATAAGTGAAGAGAAAACTTCCACTCCAAACAGACTGTAGAGGAAGAAGTTGAATGCAACAAATCCAAGAAAACTCTTCGAGAGGAATTGTGATTTCTCCCAGCGAATATCGCGAAGATGGAAAATCTAAAAAAAAAAAAAAACAAAAACAAATAATAAAACACATGTTAGATTCAATTTTAAAGGAAATGTAACAAAAATCCCCGCAATGAGAAGAAAACAGAAAATTTTTAAGAAATGATTCTGGTGTTTTTATGACTCTAAGAACTGTCTTCAATGCAGACAATGCTGTACAAAAAGGCTAAATATCTAAATACACTTTTACATCTTTGAACATCCGACGACAATATTTTTATTTGCTTTTATTCTTGTCTTTCGAAACAGAGTTCCCATTGCAGAACCAATTACCGAAACTTAAAAATATTAAAACTAGAGATAATCGAAAATTAATAAAAATACCTTTTACTAAAGCCACAACTTACTCTGTCCAAATACTATAATCAACTTAATCCTCCCATCCTAGAATAAAACAAATAACTAAACCAAATTTGCACTTAAAATAGCAAAACAAGTAACAACAAATGCTTTGTGGGTTATTATCGCTTTACGGGAACGTTAATATATGTATGTGCAAAGTCTCATTGGTTCACCTGCACTCAGAATTTGTACTGACGGTTTGCACTTGAAACTGAAGCACACAATCATGGTGAGGGTTGAAACTACCCCGATAAGTAGTACTTTTGCACTTAAATTTTATTTTCTGTTATCTTTTGTTTTATGTTTACAAGTACACTTATCAGTTAAGTTTATAACCGTAATTAAACTGGTTCATAAATAATTTCTCCAATTATGAAGATAATGTCAATTGAAAAAGAAGTGAAAGAGAATAGGTGTAGCAAAAATATCGACAAAAAATGTTAATTGATACCATTTTCAAAACAAAATCACTTCATCAACAAAATATAATCTAAATGAAAGAATAAAGACCAGCAAATGTCGGATAGCCAAATGGAAACATTAATATTGGCATTTACGGATACATAACATGTAGTTTCAACGTAATATGCAAATGTCAAACTATAGTCGCTATGAGAAATTATATATGTAGTTCTTTTCTATATTTAAATATCTACTGATACTACATGATTCAAAGGTCAACTAGCTCCGAACAAAGTGCGTAGAAAGGGTAAATCTGATAAACACATACAACTGCTGGCATACGGTTATTTGATTACTTAATTATTATTATGTGACGCAATATAGTGATTCAATATCAGCTGCTCTTACTGTACGTTAACAAAAGTATATTTTTAATAATGTATTCAGGTCTTTTAAGATCTTATCATCATACTAAGGCCAATTGTTGAAGAGATTAATGATGTCGTTCTACAATAGGCTTATATGAATAACCTAAAATCACTTAGTTCTAAAACATACGTTTTTTTGTTTGAATGTTTGCAAAACATACAACTTTTATATTTGACAGTAATTGTTATACTAAATAAATTAACTCTATATGCTGACCTCTCTCTTATCACCATAATACACCCCTTAAGTACTAGACATTGCATACGAGAACGATAAAAGTTTTAAAGCAAAATTTGTATATGTATATATAATTGCACTTACTTCCGCCCAGAGGCACACAACTAAAGAGGAACATGTCATTAACAGCGGATAGTAAGCAGACATTAACGTGGCGGCCCAAGTTGGTTGCAGATCACGCTGTAACAAAAAAAAATCATATAATACATGTATTTAGTATGAAAGTGAAACTCCCTTACCGGTGTTGTAAAATAAGCACCTCGTAGTGATGCTGCTAGGAAAACCACGAAATACAAAAGCTTCTGTGTTGTAAGACGGCACGCTCTTAAAAACGAAGGCTGTTTTAATCGTTGATATTCGGCTATAATACATATTATTAACTGTATTACAGAGACAACAGCAACCAAGTAAAAGAGTGATGAAATGCCCGCATGGTAGGGCAGATTAAATGCGGAACATTCGTCACCGGTGTAGCGTATTTCGCAGAGACATGTGCCATTTAGACAATCGCCCCGACCCGAACATGTCGCCATTGTGTCGTCTCCGGGTGGGGCGTTCTTCAATACATTCGAGGAGCACCTCATTAAAGCATGAAAACTCGATAGCATTCTATTGTGAAGTACCTAGAATTTGGAGGAAAAAAAATTAATAATTTATTTAATAAAATAATTAAACCACATGCAAGACAGTTGACACAATTTTAATAGGGAACGATAACAAAATCGAATAAAATAATAATTTATACACATATATTCCCTATATGTTATATCTTAATTCAATAACACTTAAGTTTGTCATAATGTGTAGAGTTGACGATATGAATTTTGCCACTTTATAGTGGCATAGTTGGTTTTAACTATAAATATGTCTGTTTGGTAACTTGTGATTTTTCGTAAAATAACATAAAATCACTAGTGTTTGTTAACTTAAAAAAATTACAACAAATCGTAAAAAAGAGAGCCAAATGAGTGTCAAAAATTGTCCCTCAATTAAGAGTTGTAATTCTATGCACAAGCTTTTTCTTTGGGTGGTCTGCCAACGCTGTCAAATCAGCCATTTGGATTTGACACTTTGTGAAATGTCATAAATCTTCATTGTTAGTGAAAATTTGACAGGTTTAACCCAAAGTGTTGGTTACTTTTGTGCAATTTTTTTCACCAGGGATAGGTACCTTCCGGCAATTGTCCGAGAAAAATGAAATTCTATCAATTTCCCTATGGATTCACATATGTATGTATCTATCATCTACTGTATTTGTTTGAAGACATTTTCGAAACATCTAACGATATCAAAGAGTTTTCAATGACAACTCAACGAATATAGACTTTATGTACACTAAAATTGTCTTAGTCTCAAGTCTTAATTTTAAGACAAAGTTAGGAAAGAAAGCTACATATAAAATAAAAAAAAATGTTTTTTTTTAAATGATGATAATAAAACTAGTTTGTGTTCAAAAACTGGAAGTAAATGCTCCCAATTCTACCCAAGTCAGCGCATCATCAAATGCAAACAAACAACAGCCACTTTAATTTTTTGAATTTTAATTTTTAATTAATTTTTTTCGCACCCAAGCTCTTGCTCATTGCAGTTACAATTGTCACGAACTACGAGTATAAACAAATAAACACACACTGTCAATTATTTATTGCGTTTGCCTGCTCATTTGATGACCTTTTTTTCTGGATTATTTCGCATGCAAATGTAAATGTAAACGTATCATCATTGTTATGGAATTCATTTGTATTTTACTTTGTTTCGCGTCAGTCTAAATTTGTAGGTACTTGGGTGTTTTGTTTTGAGAAAGCCATGAAAGCAGATCGCGGAAATTAGCACACAGCCTTTAACGGGTGGAAAGACATGTAAGCCGGTTCATTTGAAATGATAAGTGAAATAAAACTTGTAACAGCATAGAGGGAGGGTTGATTTTGAATGTAAAACGTTTCGGAAATGACATTATCATGCTCGTAATAGTAATCATATGTACGTATGTACAGATGTAGGTATAACAACTAATCACTATGACAGAAATAAAGATCTCAAACATGATGAGCGTATGATTGGAATCGGTTGTGTTCCAAAGCAATAACAACTGGTGTGCTGATTCGAATATTTTCGTTGCTAAATAACAACAAACAAATAAATAAATAAAACCCGTCCAGATCCGTCGTCACTGACAGGGCCCCAAGTACTCGTATTTTATGGTGACCTTAACGCTTATGACTAGACCTCGTAAAAATCTCCTCATAAAATCTCGAAAAATGCATGAAAAATAGACGGAATGTGCTTGAAATTACTGGCCGAACACAATGGTGACGCTGTAGTGGAAGTAGAAAGTTGAAGTTGGCTGAACTTTGCGCTTCACCATACAATTCATATTACAGCCTCAGCTTCGCATTGTGTTCGCACTATAGGGTTTACGTGTATTTATGACAACCAAGCGATTACATTTCACAATCACATGCTTTTTAAGGTTTTCGAATAAAAACTATCTGCGCCTTTCAATGGGCAGATTTTTATGGGGTCTACTTGCGATGAAATGGGCTAATTTTGTTAATTCAGGTTTCAGATGTATTTAAAAAAAAGACGTGAGTACTAGGTACTCTTGAAATTAGATGTGTAAACATACGTTTGTGTATGATGGCACCAATACTAAGAGAATCATATACAGAGAACGCACTAATACCAAGTTTGGTTACGCGTGACGGACGACGGCGAAAAATCTGCCCATACCGAGAGCTAAGATGTTTACACGTCAAAAACACGTCAACAACACACCTCTAAACGATTCTGCGTTACTTCAGTTCAGTTAGTAAAACAAACACCACCTACCTACCTCTTGAAATACGAATATAACAACGAATTGCAAAGCAAAAACTACTCGTGTGAAACTCACCATGGCATCGAAAACCCCTCATCACCAAGTCATGTGTAACAGTTTCTAAATTTAAATTACAGATCACCGTGATGTAAACGAATATTTTAATGTCTAAAGAGCCCTGACGAGGGCAACGTTTTCTTTTCACTTTCCGTGTTATAGTTTTAGGCGGTAAAGTTGCAACTATTTATATACTCACATTCCTTATATACATTTTGTAGTTTAGTTTATACAACTTAAGAAGAAAATTTCTTTGAATTTTCACGATCAAGTGCATAAATATAGATTTCAAAGCTTTTTATAAAAACGTAAATAGGAGATATTATGTATTTTTAAAATGATAAGGTAAGATAACTTCTGTTGCGATAGTGCACACAGGTGGAGATAATTTATTCTCATAAATAATTTCGCAATGATTAAAGGTTATCTGATTAGTTCACACCTGTTTTACCTGAGAAAAAGGCGGTTACACAGACAATAGATTTTATTTCTGATGGGAACTGTTTGTCGATTTTCAATTGTTTGTCAATTTTTTTTTTACTACAAATGGCAGTCATTTCACTATTTCAAATCATATATGCCTTGGAGTCACTTCCGGAATTATTAAAAAGTATCAACGGAAATCCACCGCAAAATTTAAACTGCTGAAAAAATTGAATCTTGGTGCTCACCGCGAACGCTTTGTTATTTGTATGTCGTCTGTTGGAAGACTGTTTGATATCTTTAAGCTAATAAAAACAGTGCTGTCGTTAAGTGATTTAAAAGATGCAATTCATTCTAGAGAGAAAAAACGAATAACTTTTGTCAGCAAGTCTACGATTCAGCTTTGACCGTTTAAAAAGATATTCTTTGTTATCAGCAAGTTTCACCTAGACTGATTCAACTCCACTTGCACTTTAAAAAACATTCCAAATATTTTTTTGCCAAAACTGTTTTCCGGCAAAAGAATTCAAATCCAGAAGAAACACAAAATGTATATTTCACCCCAAATAACAACTCAACTGATATGATATTTTTAGTTCAACCAGAGGTGGTTGACGGTCGTGATAGCTGTTCATTTTTTTTTTTTTTTGTATTAATTATTTTTAGCACTCAGATGATAAAACATTGCTACACTTGTACGTACTCCATATTTTAAACTTTCTGCAATTAATCGTGAAATTTTGCAATAAGAAATAGAAAACTCAAGATGTGACACACCCGTCCATAGAACTACAAGATGATCGCACCAAGGAGTGAAGACTGCATGTAAGCTACATCATGTTGATTGTACGTATTCCACAGCAAGTTTTTTTTTGTTTTCACGCCAGATGAGGATTATAATGAGACTGTGTGCAAAATTGACGTCGTCGAAAGTTGTACACACAGAAACATGGGAACAACAAAATGATGTTAGACAAAAATTTGAAGCGTTGATTCGCATTAATTCAAATTGATCGCCACACTTAATTGCTGTAGCCCGGCTTTTCGAGAGATAACTCAGATTACAAGAATGAACTCATCGACCGAATGCTATACGAGAGGGCACTAAACTGGCGCTCCACTCACATGTTCCAAAGAGTTTTTGCCTATATCATAGCCAGGCTAATACCAGAAAGAGAGTCCAGTACCTCTTAATCTCTCTTACTTGTAAGCGACAAATGCGTGATTAAAATAAGTAAATATGTACATATACATATGTATTTATACATTATAAAATATTTCTGTTGTCTTCAAAGCTTCAACAGAAATATAAGAGGGGACGGCATCGGCGGGGTTTTCAGTACCAGTCCCAGCATATGCGAAAGAGAAATATGTATTATAATTATTATTGTCGGAGTGTGGTCGATTGATATGCAAGTTATGTTGTTGGAAGACTTTAATTGGCGATCATTTGGGATTGTGAGTTGAAAATTGTTAATAGTTTTTTTTTCGGATTTGGATAGAAGTGTCATTAGAGAAACACAACCAAATGTGTGGAAGCGATTTTGATTCCGACGAGGCACGAGGGTCGACAATTATTGTAGTGGCTGTAGTTCTCTGGTTTGAATATGCTGAAATGATATAATTTTTTGTTTATGCTTGTTTTTGTTTTATATTAGCATGCAATGTATTATTTAAATTGTCATTGTTTGCTTCTAAATGCGGTTTTTATTGTACGCCAATTTAGGTTCGAATTTTACGAGCTAACATTCGTCAAAGAAGGGTCATTATCAAACTCAAGTTTAAGGAACTCTTTTAAGTTCAGTTGAAGTGTTATATAGACATAAGGATTAGATCATAAAGCTTACTACGAGTATTAAGAAAGCCTACAAAGTCTATAAAGGCAATGTAACAAAACGGTCTGACCTATTCATCTGTGCAAGTCATCCCAAGTTCATAGAGAAAGATGGATCAACAACTCGCCACTGACAAAGATAAAATGTTCGAATTTCTTTTCGTACGTCCGAAGTTGCGCTTAAGTGTTAACTGTTGGGAGTTCCTTGCAAGACGTGTGTTGCGAGAAAATGATTGAAGTGGAGGAATGCAACTGATACTCATAATAGGGCCCTAAATAAGACTCTACTTCAATATTTAATAATCTTACAGTCAGAATTCATACGGTACATATGTACAGTACACCCGTATAATGGAGGACGAAGTTCGCCTCTCTGTTCATGGCTGCAGCAACGATCGTGAATGTTTTGAATTTAAATGAGCCTTTGTTTCTAGCGTTTTGTTTATTATTTTTTATCAGATTAATACTAATCAAATTCACCGTAGTCAATACAAATACATACAATAGAATACAAGCTGTATAAATTCTTATCGTTGAAAGGATTAATTTATTCGATAATTCTTCTAATCACGAGGTTTTGTTTTCACCATTTGAGCGAAAAAAATTAAATTTTTTGTGTTTCACACTCTTTAATAAATAGTTTGCATACATTTTTGTTTAAATATCTAATAAAATTAACAAATTAGCAGTCACAAAAAATATGAATCTACTACAAACAAATCAACACGATAATTTTAATAAAACTCAAACAACAACGCGTATCATATGATAAATAGAAGATTAGGCTGAAGAACAAACGATAACGTACGAGTATTTTTCGCATGTTAATAATTAATTAGAACAAATCCTCTCTTCCTCGCAAGCAACGAAGTTTTTTTTATTAAGTCATTACAAAGTTGCCGATAGTCGCCGATATGAATTTACTTGATAAATTAGCAATATTGTTATTGGTTGGGTCTTTCTTTGTTGTTGTATTGGCAATGGGAGACTCTTTTTTTTGTTAAAATAGTTAGTACAATTTGTGTTTGAAGGAATGTGCTAATTTTTTTTGTCATTAAAAGTCCTCATCCCACTTAGGTTCATGTGAACCACTTGTGGTACCCACCCATGGTATCAGTGGCTTGATTCGAACCTGGCAAATTTAAGCAGACCTGATGGTGATCGGTCAGATATGTTCAAAGAAAAAAATGCACATGCTTCTGTTTCTAAGTTGATAGAGCAGTGACAGAGGAAATGGGCCGTGTAATCATTAGCCTCTTTATCACCGCATCCCCTGCATATGTCATCATTATTCATTGTTACGTCGTAATTTTTTCATGTGATATCTAAGCATGTTGTGGCCACTTAGCACTCCTGTTAGTATGAAAACAGCGATTTCCTATCTTTCATGTATTTACTTAAGAAACAAACTTTGGATTTGCACAAAGAATAGAAAAACTGACTATATAAATGTTGTATTCATTTCTAAGAAAGAATTATCATGTGATGAAAAACTTAAAACATATTGCAATCCAGCAAGTGTTTGGCTATGCACTGTGACAAATAAAAGGACGATGCCGAAAAATTAATAAATAATTTCGCCCATAAGAAGCATGAAAAAGGACTGATTGTTGAAGATGTGTGCTTTAAACGTGGTATAATTTTGATTGCATAGTTACTTTGGTTAATTATTTTAACTGTATGCTAAGATTGGGTCCTTCTCATATTTTAGCATTTTCACCTTTATTTGACATAACCCTTTGTTGACTGAAGATACTTACAAGTATCAGCACATTTAACTTCAAATGAAATCCCTATAGGAATAAATTTAGACACAAAGAACAAACGAGAAACTTTTAATATTACCTAAATGAAATTTGTTCTTTATGTATGTTTACCTTACTTAAGCCACAGATATAACGGCTTTTCTGACAACATATTTACCTTTGAAGAAAGTAATTTTAGTCGATTTCGGTGTTAATAAACTAAATTGGTATTTTTACACAGTTTCGATCTTTAATTTTATTGAAAGCTTATCGAAAGTCAAAAATATCATAGTTAAATGAAAAAAACTTGGATTTTTTTTTTTCTTTTTATAGCCTAACGGTACTTTGTAGTATGACTATCAAATTTCGTCCCTAGTAGTCGTTGAAATAAAAAAAATTAATTTTCCATCTTAAAATACTATCAACTTAAACATTTTTCAAAAAAAGGGAGATTATAACTTTTTTCAACAGCTTGGTCAACAAAGGGTTAAAATGAATTCGTTAAACAGCGTATTGAGCGTATAATATACACATGTACGTGGAATACTTTTAAATAATAAAAAAAAAATACACATAAGTTAGTCAGGATATGTGGATTCCATTAAAAAATTCCCAATAAAGGTTTATTGTAATAAATTCTAATTTCAAAACACTCATGCATAAAACAACAATAACAATAGAACAAGGCAGTCAAAAACATTAGCAAAATTTGTGTTATACAATAATTTTTTTTATTAAAAAAAAAAACAAAAACACCACAACCAATAAAACAATGTAAAGGGAGAAAGGGAATCATCCATAAAACAATTCACATGAACGCTAGTTTGGGTACTCACAATGATTTGCGAGCCAACACTTTTCGAAAATGTTTGCTCAACATAGGGAGGGGAAATACGTATGTATAAACTCGGTTATTTTACTCAATCTATTGGATTGCGTATTTATATCTCAGCTGTGTTGTTGTAAAATGATCGGATACGTCGTGTTTCGTATTTCATCTATACGCGGTACATCTGTTGTTTATGACTCACAAATCGATGAACCCTTGTGTCCCCGATCCAATCTAGAAAATATTTTTTTTTTGTTTAGAACATACATAAATAATAACAATGATGACTACGTATATTATTAAATGGGAGTGATAGTATATATTAATTATATTTTTGATGACCAATTCAGGTGGACACTTAATGTGGTGATAATATGTCATTTCACTTAAAAAATAAAACCATTCTACCCGGCTCAACGATAAAACTGCGGAACATTCTTGACAGCACCCCGTACATGTGCTATATGCTGATTGATGAAAAAAAAAGAAGAGAAAAATACATTTCAGGTACGAGGTTGAGTGGGTATACATAGTACATATGTATATAGATTTGGCAGAGTTCCAATTAAAGGCTGAAAGGTTTCTCATAATTCTTTTTGTTTTTGTTGGTACTCATTGGAGAAATTCGTACACGTGCTACATTCTCATTGAACTAAATTCTCATGAGGAATGGAAAATCGCTTTTTCACATCCTTTGAAGGACTTCAGTAACGAAACGACAACAATTAATCGAAGTCTGGATGGATTACATAAGAATTGACAATTCTATTCGTCCGGAAGAGGATTATATTCGTATACTCATTCGGGTATAAATATTTAATTTGTTTTGTTACGAAAACACGCAATAAGTATAGAATATCATAAAATGTAATCTAAAAACTTTCATTGATGAATAATGTGGTTGTAAAGTTAAAATTACAAAACCTATTAGTCAGACCTGTTTGCAAGTACTCGTAGGTTCGATTAGTTGAACTGAACATTTAAACATATGTTACAAAATGAACACGCATTCAATGGGCATTTAATTAATTCTAGTGCTTCATTTTACATTATCTAGGTGATGACTAAGGACTGGGGGAAGAGAAATGTCAAAGAGCTAATAGCAATCAGGCGGTTGGTTTTGCGTATCGACTAAAGTTCACCCGTAGCAAGTACGCAAATTGGTTAGACATGTCATAAAGCATAACCAACTCGTTTTTAAAGTATGATGCACATAGAAAAAAAATGTAAACAAATGAGCATTGAGTTAATTAACTACTCCAAGGACTGTTGAGGTTTAGATACATGCATCTACACAACAGCGCTTTCACTGGTGATTGCATGTTCTTTTTTCTTTTCAACGTATTTTTCACTTAATCGTGTCTGTCTTCTAACACTTTTAATTAATAAACGTAATGTACTCATAAAAGGTAAATAGTTCTCAGCGTGTTGGTGTTTTGTCAGATTGAGTACAAAATTAATGTAAAATGACGAATATCATGCATGTGGAGACTGTTGCAATGAAGCCCCGTTCGATTCGATTGAATAGAATAGTTTAGAGCGGGGTTAGAAGTAACATGCAGTAATAGCTAAAAAATTAAGAGTCGCGTTAAAGAGAATAATATTCGTCTTTTCCAAAGCAAAAGACGTGCCTACTTCCGTTTTGAATTGACCGTCACCAGAAAAAGTTTTTGATCACATGTGCAATCAGGCTAGAGTCACTCTTCTCTGGGTTCCAGGACAAAGAGAGGCGACGATGGTCGGCCCTTAACAGCTCACTAGAGGAAAATGTTCATATTCCTATAAGTGTTGTTAAGGGCAAAAGACTCTCACACTTCTTAAGACTAGCTGGTCTCAGGTGGACCAGACTTACAAACTGTGTCATATCAATAGGTCAAAAACAAATGAGCAAGAGCCAGGCAGTACATGGCAAACCCTTCTTCGACGACCTTAGAGATATCTGAGAAAACGATTAGAGAACTGATCCTCTTCTTAAACTTCACAGGGTGGATATTAATATCTCAAACTACATCCAAATAAACGGGTCATCTCAGGTTGTATTCAAACTGCAGCTATTAGGGTTTCGTTCCACCGAAACAACCACCTCTACCTATGTATGTACATACATTATTTTATTTATAAATCAAGTAAATTGTGATTTTATGTGTTTTTAAGAGCTTTTATATTTTTTAATAAGTTTTCGAGATAAATTAATATTTTTTATTAAAAAAAAAATCATGATACAAGTTTTCATTATTTTTGTTACAACTTACTTACATACATACGTACGACATACTTACATACAGACCTATTATAGGTCTGTTCCCGTACTGTTGAAAAAAGCCGAAAACTACGCTCTCTTCTGTCTAAACCTATGAAAAATCTTAGTACGGGAACAGGATATGACTGTTTTCGGCTGTTTTGGACAGGTACGGGAACAGACCTAATATGTACATACAACATACTCGTACTCATAAAACCACGAATTTGTTTTTGACAGGGGAGAAAGCAAAAGCATCACTTTAGGAAGCATCCTATAACTTCATGAGTCACTCAAACCAAAAGAACACAAATAAAGTTTTTTGCGAAATTATTCCAAGCAAATATTCATTAAAGACTTAGCATAAATTTAATAGCTTCAATATTATTTATAAACCGTTACCTACCCATTTATAGCATCAAGCACAATGAACTTCCCGCTCGGTACTAAATGGGTGGAAGGGCAACCAAACCAACACAAACAGTAGGTACACCTATCAGATAGAAACAAACACTCATACAAAACGAAAACAAACAGGATTCGATTTTCTTTTTTCTGAAAGAACTGTCTGATCTGATCACCACAGGTACATACATTTTATACATTTGTATGCGGGTACCTCCTATTCACTGCAAAAAAAAAAGAAGAGCAAACAAATTGACACACTTCCTATTCCCAGTACATTTTAGGTACACTTGCACCGAGAATATACTGGTATTGGTGCTGAACTGTGATGCCCATGCCCACTCATTAATAAAATTCACAAAAACAATACAATTTGCTGCTAAACTATTCGCGTAACAACTAAACACAATTGTTTTTGATTTTTAGTTGACAAAAATGAGGCAAGTCCGGGGTGGTGTATTTATAGAATTTAACGTAGCAAATTTTCATTTTCACAGTTCAAATCTGCTTACCTTGGTCGTTTATGATGTAAAAAAATTCACTTTTATAATTTCTTGATTTAAAGACAAAAAGAATATCGTACGATCGATTTGAATTTACTTGCAAAAATTACACAACAATGTACAAATTTTAACAATTTATTTTTCCGTTTACAAAAAATGTATTCTCGAATAAATTTTTTTCTAATTTTTGTTTTCACTTTTGAAGGTTTTCTCAAACTTCTCAAACTAGCTTAATCGTTTCTACACTCGTACACTGAATTGACACGGATTGGTTACTTGTTATTGAATTTAATGGAAGATTTTCATTTAATAATACACATCACACAGGTTTTGTAGTAACATTTTCTTCAATTTTTTTTGTTATAACGCAAAGCACTCAACAACGACAAATAATTGTCGCCATCGGCCATATTTCTCTACAATTTTTTTCTTATAAATGACATGAATGTCAAAAGACTGGCTAAAGCTGTTTGACGTTAGTGACTGGGAGTTAACAAAGAAATGCTGCATTCACAATAGATGATATAGTACTAGATTGTGGTGAATTGCAATTGAATGGATATGAGTGGTTTTAATTATTAAATTGCTCTATTTTATATACCTATGAAATATTATGCTTTTTAATAAATCATCTTTTCTTTCTTAGCCTTTTGAATACTCTTTGCATTGTAACTCTTAAGTGGGAAATTAGCACATTCAAGTAATCTATCATTGGTATAAAATCAGCCTAGGTACTTGTTCGATAGTCAGGTTCATGCCGTGGACTATATATTTACCTTGTTCGATTGCTCCAGCAAAACTGCAACTCCATGCACCTCGCTATGTTCCTGCTCACAAAATGTATACATATATATGTATGTATTTTAATAACGAGTTACTATTTGCACCGTAAATTCAAATCTCAGAGCTAAATAAAACAGGAAAAAAAATAGCAGAACAGAAAGAAGTAAAAAACAAAAGCACAAATAACACAAAAGTATATTTTATTGAATAAAAATATATTCGATGTTCGCTTATGCACAGACCAAACATTAATGACCAGAAAACATAAAAAAATCAACAGCGAGAGCTTTGCTTGTATCATGTCCTTTCAAACAGTTCGGTACAAATTCATTCATCCTCGCTGCACTCCCGTAGTTTCTTTCGCTTCACGCGTATGGCACTCGCATTGCTGTCATCACCGTCGTCAGACACCCTTCCGCTGCCAATCGTGCCGGCGTGAACTGTACTGAAAAATTAAAGAGATGTCTTATCTATTGAAGCAGGTACCTATTTAACTGTCGAAACTATACTCGTAACTTGTTGATTGTGCCTTTTATTGATTATGCTGCTGTCGTTTTCCGTAAGCCCGATTTTCAGTCCCTACCTATATGTACAAATTTACTGCGGCATTCAACTGTTTCGGATCGCGACATTTCAAGCTCCTATGTATGTAAATCCCATTGATTTCCTTACCCTTCTCTTTTCTCTTGCTGACCAACTCCTCTCAGCATTTCATTTCAATTGTTGTTGCTTGTAGGTATATATCTTTTCAATGAGTCTTAATATTATATTTGGATTAGAGAAGACAAATAAATCTTACATCTATTTCTGTCAAATAAACTAGTTCCCGTTTATAAATTCAGACTTGCCAAATGTTAGACCTTTGACCATCCTTAAATTTTTTTTTTTACTAATATCCCATAAGGACTAATGCCAGCCAGACCTTTTAATACGCTGTAGTGAAGGAACTTCCTTGGTCTCACACTTATAATTTTGGATAGCGTTGACCGCAAAAATAACCCTAGCAATAACTCCCCACAATTATATATTAAAACTCAAGCATTTTTGTTATACTACAAAAGGATTTTATTACTAGGCATTTGTTGGATTACAGTTGCGTACAAATTTCCCGCTTCAATAGCTCCTGCAATACAAAATATTTTAAGAATTAGCACAAGACCGTTTTTAGAGTTTGCCTTTGTCACTCACTTAGTGATAAGTCCATCCTTCTTAGCCAAACGATAGATGCAATCGTCAGACTCACCCATACGCCTGATATCGCCGCAAATGGCGTAAACCTTGGATCCATCACCCATCCTGCCGGTTTCTGGATCAACATCAACAATGTTCAATTGCACAGAGGCATGATCTTTAGCGTGGATGATTCTGTTACTGGCAGAGCTGTATAAGAACGCAAAATTATTCAATTATTTGGCGACAAATTGAAAGTATGAATATTGGGTGACAGAACCAACTAAAAAAACACGTGGAACTTACCATTTTCGTGGGCAGTACAAATCAACAGATTCTCCAGCGTCGTTTTCCATTTTATTTTATCTGTTGAATGTAAGGAAATGAGATTTCGTTATATATAAAGCAATTTTATTAATATTTACACATTAATTTCTTACTTTTTAATTGGGATTTCTTCAACCAGTGATACGGCGACGGAGTCAAAAAGAAAAGAAGGAACGGTTGGTACCACTGATTAGTATTAAGTTGGTTGTGGTTGGATATATGAATTGTAGATGCAAAAATGCTTAGGCAGTGATAACACTAAGCAAAATGGATGATATTTTATGAATAGTTATGAAAAGGAAATTATATGAATATAAAAAATAAATGATAAATCGCTTTTTGAAATAGAGCTATGATATGAATTTTGGTTTTAGAATTGGGCTGGTAATTAACTATAAATTCGGCTGACAAAAAAAGTGAATGATGGAGTTCTGTACATTGGTGTTACTTTTTATGATATTTAGTTTGACACTGATGAGACGCAAGCATTTTCAAAATTCACCCAACCATTTTATATGCATTGCAACACTCCTTTTCGAATCTACAAAAAAAATATTTGTATTCACAGAAATATCGGATGCTTAGATCCGATTCAAAAACATAGAAAAATCTTCACCCTGTCAAGGATTTTATGCTGCGCAGGACATGCAAATCCAAAAAAGGCAACAATACATTCTTCCACGTTCATTCAAGAGAAATTCAAGTGGACGTGGTTATGATTCCTGCAAAAAGAAAGAAAACGTCAACAGTGCAAAGAAATTAAAACATAACCTCATTTAGTGAAAAGAAGTGATTATTTGTTTCTATTTGATTAGTTTTAAATTAAACTTTTCTTTTTAAAAAGATGTATTTCAAGCGAAATATTGTATACGATTTTTTAAATTCATAGCTCTATATAAAGATTATTTTTTCATGGTAATATTTGTTAAAATATTTTCTAATGAATAAAAAATGTACAAAAAAAATTAAATGGAAATCTTTAAAACATTCAATTTAAAGAGAATTTCCAAAATCCATTAATCATTTATTTCAAAGGATTTGAAGGGCAAACAGAAGTGGAAAAACGACTGTTCCATCTATTTATAGCCACCACCAAAGTATTGATTAAGCATTTTTCTTTAAAATCACTGACAGATATGGTTGCTGCATTTCCTCTACACTTTACGTGCTGCAAATTACGACATCATCATGAAAATGTACCCCAAGTGGGCGATTCCTCTCGTGTGCCAAAGGAAATAAAAGCTTCTGTCGAAAAAGATGGCCTCCAGGGATTTCTTAACTTTGATGGATCTTAATTGCCATAGTTTTAGTGTGTGTACCTATAAATAATTAATGATTACATGTTGCTGGATGTGATGAAATTCTTTATGAAGTATTAAAAAGAAAATATGGTCACCAAAAACTCTGAAAATGCACAACTCACCTGTTGGTGAGTCCATGTTGGAAAGTGGAATATAGACACCAAACCGATTTATTTTATAAGAACATACCCATTGCGGGATGAAATGTAACTGCTCCTCACAGTACTGAATTTTTAAAACAAGCAAATAAGCCTTCTCACATAGAATAAGTAAAATATTCCACATGAACTTACTTACATAGTATGTAGGTTGTTCTCCCTTTACTGCAACTCATTCAACTCCAATTATCTGCAATTAATGTTAGTCAATTCTCTAATTAACTGCATGATAAACCCCATTAAATAAGTTTCACATTCCCCAGGCGATCGTAAGCCCTTCTACATAATGTACACATACACACTTAAAAATCCATTATAATTAATATGTTTTCCATTAAACAATTTCTAATACTTAGTTTCCTTTCCTTTCACTTTATTTAAGAACCCGGCTTCTTACCAAAACCTTCTCCACGGTTAATCCATTTGATGATGGAAAAACGATAAGTACACCAGAGAAGGAAGTAGAAGAAAGAAAACTAAAACCAACAGTCACCTACGCAAACCAGTCCGGCCCTCCTAATGACTTCCACCGGTCCAAAGAAGAACAAAACTCCACATGACCGACGACGACAACAACGACAAAAATAGCCAAAGAATAATAACAAAAACAAGAAAATTCAAAAGAAAGAAAAAACAATACGGAAAATCATCGTTAGTTCACCTGGAATACCCTCTAACCGCCCACTACTCCCCCCGTCGACTAGAATTACCGCCAACGCTGTTCACATAAATAAGTCGCAATCAAAGAGTACACAGCCCAGCCACAGTCCCAAACTGTAACAAATCGAAGAGTGCTCTAAGAGTATACCGTCCAAATTTGCCGCCGCCGTCCAAGTTGCGTGTGCTCGCGCGTTCTGCATCTCATCAACGTCATCGTAATAATAATCCTCCCCTAGGTGACCGACCATCATCATCTACTGCAATTGCATCGAACAAAGTCAACTATACGACGAGTACAACAACTAGACTCTAGACCGGCACGGCATGGCGCAAAAACAAGTTCACAGTCTATCGCCAGCTACAGAACCAATTTAGACGCAATCGCGAGTGGTCGTGCGACGTGCAGTACACACACAAGTCTTCAATCCAATTCGAATACAAATCCGCATCCGAATATGTGACGAACCGCAATACCGCGCGCTGCTGCTGCAGGTTCTCTACAATACCTGTCATGGTCTAAGTGGTGATAATGTCGTGGTCGTGGTCGTCTCTCCTCTGAATTCCTATAGAAAACTTGAAAAATGAACGGGAAAATATTGCCTCTTAATTAAATACGAGTATCTTATGCGCACGAGACTTAAAACAATACAAGTACGAGTATGTACTAGTGCCTTCCTTCGCCATCACGTTCAGATTTAGCGGTATTCATCGTTTGTCACACTGTCTCTGACGTTGCTCGGAAAAGCCCAAAATATCCTCTTTTCTATTTCGGAAAATTACATACGAACAAAATTCTCTGTGTTCTAGTTCTAGTGTCTCCTCTTGGTGTTTGTTTTCCATCAAAGTGATGTGCGGTGACGTCAGAGTGTATCTATAAAAAAAAAGTCAATTCGATACCAATTTTCAAATGGAAAAACTCGCTATGAATAGTGCGCGAATTTAATGATATACTACGAACGAAGAGAAATAAATAACGGCAAAGGGAAAAGTCGTTCTTTGCGTCTTCATCGTCGGCGGGAGGAAAAGAAAAACAAACCCAATCGTGTACTCTGCGGTTATTAACTCGATTAAAAAAATCTAGATTGTTGCAAATTCTCAACTGCAGATACGAGAACTATCTTTACTATCATTGTAAGGCGGGGCGGTATCAATTAGATAAATTTTAAAATGTCACTCAAGGTAAGTTGTTCCAAATTCTATTCGGTTCAAATTTCAAGTGTTTTTCAATTTTTTTATGATTAATCAGGAATTTTGAAAGAATTTAATTTTTGCGTGAGGAATTCATGTTAAGATATATGAAAGAGCAACAATTGACACATGTACCTCTTATCTTGGTAAAGGAATTTTAGATAGAAATGCTAAAGGTGTTATCTGAAAGAATAATAAACAACTTAAAATAGAAATGAACAGAGTATCTAATCAAACAAGGTATCCACGATCCAAGCTGTGTTTTCTTAGTTTGTATTCAAATCGAAGCTTGTCCCAATAATCACTGCTGTGGCAGGCAATTTATGATCTTGTTGAATCACTTTAAGTGCAAAAAAAGTGAGTGGGTGTTTGTTGGCAAATCATGAAGACTTCACAATATTATTTCACAATTTGAATATTAGAATTTTTGTTTTTATTAGTTTTATATGCGCAACTTGGGGTGGACAGCGGTACGTAGTGTAGCCTACGCGATACGTCAGAATGTGACGTTGGCATTTATTTCATGTCTAAATATTTCAAAGTGATAATTAAAAGCTAACGCTTAGAATGACTGCAAACATTAAAAATTAATTAATTTATAATTTCTTACATAATTTTTGTAGATGTTTCAGATTGTTGGCTTTCTTAATTTGATTTTAATTGACTGTCAAAATGGTAGAGTTCGGCCAGCAGAATGTTTTTATACAGAACACATTCATAAAATTTGCATTCAATAATTTATTTTTAAGAAACCAAATGTATTCACGTTTCCCATTCGTGGAAAGATTTTTCTGTTTTTAATCGACTCTCGTTTCATATACTGAATGACCCTGAACAACCCTTATGGTAGTCCTGACAATACATGCTTTTCAATTGCCCGAATTATTCAGCTTTGTATACTTCATTATTTATTGATTCTGTTTTAAACAAATCCAACCCATTTCATTAATTTCAAAATTATGCCTACGGTGACGGTGGGGCCTAGAGATGTAACGGATAGTATTTTAGCCGGATACCGGACATTCGGCAAGTAATAATGCCGGATAGGTGGATATTCGGCCGCCGGATATCTGGCCAACAACAATTCAACAATTCCCAATTTTGTCTAAATTAAATAATACCAAGAGACTAGGTCTGTTTGGTTAATGTTAATAAATAATTTGAAAGTAATCAAACACGTTGAAACACTTTTGGGTAAAACCTGTAAATTTGTTTTTGTTTTCCACTAACAACCAAGATTATGACATTTCCAAACTGTCAGATGACTGGTTTGACAGTGTTGGTCAACCTCACACAAGGAAAAAGTTGGTGTACGAATTCATAAGGCTCTAAGTTGAGGGACATTTTTTGAAACGCTTATTTGGCTCTCTCTTTTACGAATCTACGAATCTCTTGGGTTATCAAACAGGAAATTCGTAAGAATGCTACGAATTTGTACGAATTACTAAGTTACCAAACAGACCTACTATTCGGCAATATATCGGCTGGATAGGCCGGATAACGGATACTAAGAGGATATCCGTTACATCTCTAGTGGAGACCGCAGTAAATGCGCCATAAAATCGTTGTCAGTTGCTCTCAAAGAGCTTAAAATATTACGAATATTAAAGTAGAACATTTGAACTAATTTCTCGAGTTAATAGGATTGTTAACATAAACATATTCGTGAGTTTCCGACAACCTGCAAAATTACGCGGAATATACTTTTTGTCGTTCGCTAAGATGTCACCTGCTGTCTGAGAACAAAAATCGTTTTCCGGTGTAACAAGAGAATAATTATTGGGAGCTCGTGATACATAATGTGTATTTATGCAAAAAAAAAAAAAAACGATACTCTCTGTCCAAAGTATATCTGTATGCATATCTACATATAACATACAAATGCATATACATATATATATGTAGTGTAAGTACAAGCCATTTAAAGATTGTGATAGGCAAGACCAAAAACACAAAATACAATACAATCACCGCATCAAATAAGAATAACCACCCATGCAATGAAACGATAAAATCATTAAACAAATACATATTGCAATTCATTCAACTACGAAATACATTACAAAACCAATGCAAAATCGAAGTATGTTTATTTGGTTAACGAGTCCATTACCTCACACTTTGTACTGCAAAGTGAAAGGGGGATCGGCCTGTGTTGTCCATTGATTTAACAAAATGTACCTGATTACGTTATCCTCGGCTCAATTACCACTCAATAACTCACATGTGCACATACTATATGTAGGTACATAGCACACAACTCTGCCATTAGCGCCAGGCACTTGCACACTGCATGCATAGCCTTGTTCCAAAAAATCCGGCGTAATTTTCAATAAAAGAAAAACAAAAACAGTTTTTCAATAATAAAAAAAAAAATTGTAATAATAATTAACGTATGTAAATCGTGAATCGAGTCACAGCCAACTTCAGGTGTCCTCTCATAATCCCCCGAAGCGAGGGTGTACTCCATTCCACTTCCCGTGGCAAACATACGATCCACCTGTGGAGGCTGAAAGTAAAACCACAGGAAGACGCGACCGACGGTGGGTGTCGCGTTGCATAATGGATGACATTTCTTGTCGTCTCCGATGCAAAAAAAAAGCCGCCGCCACTAAACCAACGGCCACCTTCTCGGTGACATTTGAGTAACTTAAGAGTTTCCAATGGAACCTGTTTGCAAAAAAAAAAAAAAAAAAACAGATTTTGTTTACTTTTCTCATTTCATGCGCCTGCCAACACTCTTCACTGGCATCAACAAATATTTTTTGTTTCTTCACTAATGCTACGGTAAAATGAAGAATTCTCACGTAAATAAACATAATTAGCATTTTTTAAGAGGAGGGAGTATAGAGAATTAAAACATCTGAGGGAAATCGAAAAACATTTTTTCATTTGTTCGGTTAAAGGGGGGAGGAAGAGACAGGAGGGAAATTAAAATTAATTATCTCACTCAAGTCTTCTATCTTCTTTGCTTGATTTTCTACAGAAGGAAACACCATCGGATGTGCTTTTACATTTGGCAGCGCTGCGGGGAGATGATATCACCTTGAGACGAGTTCTTGACAGTGGCAAGGTGCATGTCGACTGCAAAGATGAGGTAAGTGTGATTGTGTGAAGGGTTAGTGGGGTGTACTTTGTGCAATTTTCTGAAATCACCGACCGAGCTATTAGTTATACAGAAGCGGAAGTGGAGCTGAAATTGAATCAATGTAAATGGAATGCAATCATGTAGTTTCGTATCGTGATGGTGGTCCTTTCGAGATTTTTATCGTAGAAAGTCTACTTAGACAGATGAATGCATTTAATAAACGTCTTAGCATAGATATTTGACTTGAGGTGTCATTTTGAATATAAAATAGCTGTAAAGTATGCAATGTTCTTTGTTTTATTTTTAATTCTAAGAAATTATATCCATAAACGCAATTGCCCTCATTATTTGCAAATAAAATAAAAAAATAAATTGATATTCATGAAGAGCGTGAGCTTTGCACCTGAATTTGCCTCTCCAATTTTGTCTTGCGTATAAATTCATGTTGAAAATGCTAATTCTGCCGTCAATTAGAAACGCCTTTGGAGTGTGGAATTTTTTTTTAAGTGAATTTTAGTAGGTACATAGAGCTAAAAACGAGATACCGTGACTTTGTTGGTTACCGACATACATACATGTGTGTACCTGCTGTCATGGTTTATGGCATTTATGTAAGTAAGATAGGCTTAGAAAAGAATTCACACTGGTAGTCTTAATTTGCTAAATATATGCAAAGTGTCTAAGTATATTAACTGCACCTGCAACGACTAGACGGACTGAGATTATATTTGTTTATTTACCGTTAAATGGAGTACCTATTTTCTTTAAAGGATGGCACAACTCCACTTATACTTGCTGCTGCTGGTGGTCACTGTCCTTGCGTGGTAGAACTGCTTGAACAAGGTGCTGATCCTAACTCAAGACGGGCAACAGGCACAACACCCCTATTTTTCGCCGCCCAGGGTGGATACTTGGATATAGTAAAGGTTTTAGTAAAAGCTGGAGCAACAATTGATTGTCCATCGGTGGTTAGTATCTGACTTCTTGGTAATAATGAAACGATATTCTCTTGAATGAATTTTATCTTTTAGGATGGTGGTACAGCACTTTTTGTCGCTTGTCAGGGTGGTCACGTGAAACTGGTCAAAGAGTTAATCGAATACGGAGCGAATGCAAACGCTTATATGAAAGATCGAGCGTCACCTGTTTTCATAGCTTCTCAAAATGGCCATAGAACAGTGTTGCTCCTTCTCCTATCAGCAGGCGCACAGCCAGATACAAAACGAAAAGATGGCGCCACACCACTTTGGATAGCCTCACAAATGGGACACGATCACATTTGTAAGGTTCTACTTCAAAATGGTGCCGATGTTGATGCTGTTCGCTGTGATGGAGCAACACCATTATTTAAGGCGGCCCATAAAGGTCATGTGGCTGTGATGACAGAGCTTTTAAAATACAGGCCCAATTTGGGAATATTGCCGGTAAGGAGAGTGTGTCTGCTGCTACTTAACAATTTAATAAACCCCCTCCCCCGCTTTTTTTTTAGAATGGTGAAACAGCTCTTCATGCGGCGGCCATGTTTGGCCACCTGACAGTTGTCAAACAACTAGTTGCTGCCGGCAGTGATATCATGCAGAAAAATCAAGAAGGCCTTACTGCCTTACAAGTCGCAAAAAAACAACACTTTGTGACTATAAGTGATTACCTACAAGAACGCCTTCGCGCTATTATTGGAAGAAACCAATAAATCGCATCCATTCAACCCTTAGTTAAGTTGAAACAAAATACTATATGTACCTTTGTTATGACCGAGGTGACACTAGCGCCCTCAGTTGGATACTTGTACAAACTTTAGATGATTTTTTCCCATACACGAAAGAAAAGAACTTGTTAATTATTTATTCTCATCTCGAAATGTAAATATTCATTAAGATTTAAAGCAATTGTTAAGATGTGCAATTATCGCCTAAGCAAATACATAAAAAGCACAAATCCAAAATATGTACGTCCGTATTGAAGTTTGTAAATTTTCTAGATATAGTCACCGTAAATAAAAATATAAATAAAAAGAAATAAAAGTTGTTTGTTTATCTTAAAAAACACTTATCCATCCCCCAATGTTTTTTTTTTTTTTTTTTGTTGAAACCCCTAACGATTTTCCACACTATAAAATTGAATGAGCTCAGCCCCACTTCTAATTCAAATACACAAACAGAAACGATGGAGAGAAAAAAAAGGAAGTAAGTATTCACTTCTCCATTGCGCGCCTAATAGGATTTGACGATGGACTCCGAAAGCTTTGCCTGGTAATGGCAAGTACTGTAAACATATCGAAGGATTACAAAGGGATCTTCTTTTTCTTCTTCTCCTTGGCTGGAGGAGCCAACAACAGCCACAACAAGCAACATCAAATGGTTTAACATGAAGCAATTAAGGACACATTCGAAATAATTGAATTTCCTGTAATAGTCCTTGGATATGTGTTGACACAGGGAGTTAAAAGAAATCAACGTTATGTGTGTGGTCTATCGATGAATCAAGGTAGACATGGGTGTACACGTATCTTTAGTCAGTAAAGTGTGAACATAGGAAGGTAGCTTGATAAAAGTTTATCCATCAGATTAAGTTGGAAAGTGGATTGAAGGAGAGTAAGAAAGACTCATTTTTGGAGTTGATAATGGAATCAATTAGGGAAACGTAGATTAGCAAGATTTTTCAACCTTGAAAAAAAAAAGCAAAAAAAATCATCCGCTATCTACGAGTATCATAAATAATTAACACGCCTTTAATCCCGCAATAAGTTCTTTAAAAAAAAGGATTTCCACCAAAAGCAGCCAATTTCCCTGCACTTACACCTATTTATGGGTTCGTATACTATCCCCATGTACTTGATAGATGCTTTGTTGTTTCCTGGCATCGTTAAAAACATCTGCATCGTCACAGCCTCATAGCATATCCTGTTACGGGGGTGTTTTATGTTTGAAAAAAATCCCTTGATACTGGGGTGAACTTTTCTACATCTTGATGCCGCCTAGGCCAGGATATACTCGTACTTAACAAGAAACAAAGAAACAAATGGAATATTTTATGACCTAACCAGGATCTTAGAAGGGTGCAACAAATGCTGCCGCGTACTAAGACTAGCCAAAAAGTATATACCATAGCTACACACTCGGATAAAATGAATCTGGCAAAAGCTTATACCACACCCCACCGTCCCTAAGGGCTAAAATATTTTCGAAATATATTGAATTTTCACGAACACGAAGTTTTTTTTTACCACAAGGCTTTCAACTATTTTGCGGAGTGCTGCAACCCCCCCAATGCCACAAATAAACGTTCTGTTTCAGGAAATATGTGGTTGCAATTTCGGGAACCTAGTTTTGATGAAATACTTAACTTTGTTTGGATATTAAATGCAACAATAAATGTGAAAGGGCAAAAATGAACAATTTAACTTTTTAAAAGTTTGGCAGGGAGTTATATTTTTATTATTTTCGTAAATTGTTTGGTTTCATAATGAAGAGGAGTTGAACAGTTTTTAGAGAGGTTATATTGTAACCGAAAAGAAGGAAAAACATTTCTCTTAAAATGAATTGTCTGAATGAGTTTATGAACGGAGGTAGTGCTGACTAGGAAATCTTTTCTTGTAGGTAACTGAAGAGACAAACACAACGTACTTACTCGCAACATCATTTCAATTGAGATTTTTATTTACTGTGGAAACAATGGAATTGTTAAATGTGGACGATATGCTTTGGTTGGATGTAGTAAGCTTAGGTACCAAGTATCTTGACGATGTATACCACGATGGTCAGACACCTCATTTCGTACGGAGTCTGGTGGCCTAAAGTTCTCGAAAAGACTACAGCCAAGAAGCTCGATAAGCTTCAACGCACCTACCTTTCAGCAGCACTAGAAGCTGTAATTGGTATATCGCTATTACAAATCTTCATTAGGAAGTCAGCCGCTAGAAGCGCTATTAAATACAACTTATTCGTAAGTACAAACCAGGTAATCTTACGGGTCACCTCTACAATATCAACAATATTCCCGATCAGGACATGCTGCGCACAGTCTCTGATGTTATGATGAGTGAATACTGCTTTGGCAGAAAATTCGAAGTTCATATTGGGGAATGTACCACGTAGTCAAACAGCGGACCCACCCTAGACCCAAAATGTCTAGTTTGGTACACTGATGTATCGAAAATGGTCTCTGGTATTGGCGCTGGGGTCTTCGGGCCCAACACCAGAATCTCCGTCTCTTTTGGATCATTCCACAGCGTATCCACGCCATTGAGATCTACGCCTTGTTTAACCTATAGAGAGGCGTCAATGGCGCTAACATAAATGTATTTTCAGACAACCAAGCCGTACTCAAAGCTTTCAGCTCTTATTCTTTGGACTCAATACTGGGTAAAGTACTACTTCAATGCTCTCCAATATCTAGCTACTCACAAAAGGTCAAACATTTGTGGGTATCTGGTCACAGAGGCATTGAACGAAATGAGATTGCGGATGAGCTGGCCCGTTCAAGCTCTACTGCCGAATTCTCAGGCCCAAACCCTTTTGTGGCACAAACTGGGCAAAAATCTCAGCCTTAATTGACAAATGCGAACATAATCTCCTACTCTCTCATTGGAGAAATGTCCCAGGGCTTAGGCTAAGCCAAACTGTTAACTAAGCCTTATACCAATCACTGGGAACTTCTAAACCACAATTAGAAGTATGAAACAAATTTCCTCTCCGGTCATTGCCAATTAGGATACCACCTAAACAAGTTAGGCCTATCTAACGAGACCGATTGTCGACTCTGTTTAGAGGAGGTCGAGGCAGCCGAGCACGTCCTTTCTAATTGCCAAGCACTTTTCGGGGTCAGACGGCTTACCCTTCACAAAGATCTCCTTAGACCTCATGAATTAAAAAAATGCGTCAACCAAGGACATAATTGCATTTATTAGAAAGGCGATTTGCCTCTTGGGCTAATTAGTATCCTTTCATACAATAGATCTTTTAGGTCGCAGTATCAGCCTTCTTCTCATTTCACGAAGAAGAAGAAAGTATTTACTACACTTGTTATTTATTAAAATAAAAATAATAATTTACAAATGTCCACCCTCTAGGTCTAAACACCTTTCGCTTCTGGTCAAAATCTCAGTTTATCGTTCACTACTACTGGACTGCTGGACGTTTACCAAATTCTATGCCCGTCTAGTTTGGTGCATGAAATTCTATTTTAATAATACCAATGTTGCGGCTTTCATAACCCCGCAGCTCCAAAATATTAATTAAATTTCTGCAGCGTTCGACAAGCAGGTCACGTTGTTTCACAGTTGTATAGTAGGTATGTCGTTTTTTATGGGTAGAGCAGGTTTGGTTGCGCATACGCCTAAGGGATGATGGGGTTGCGAGTGAAGTTATTAATTTGCCAACGCACCCAGGAATGAGTGACTGCCGTTAAAGTATTCGTACCTGATCGCATTATTAATTTCGAGGGAAGCGTTTCTCTAAGTTCATAATTGATATCTGCATTTTATAGACAGACACAGAAACAGAAACACGTCGTTTCTATAATTAGAATGATAATTATTATAATAAATGATGATCACAGGGGAATCATTGACAATTTTGCAACCTCATTAAGTTTGAACAGATTACATTTTCATTTAATTAACACGCATCGAGTGTGAGTCTACGATGCCGGTACGCGGTGGCTGTTAGCAGACCCATTTCCGTCATTTAATTCCTAAGGAAGTTTGTAATTTATTTATCTTTATGTTGATGGAGAAAATTTCACAGGAATTATTCAAATGCTTTCTCCTACATAGGGGCAGATATTTGGAGACTTTTTCCATCCACTGCGGGGGATGAACGGGGAAGGGGAACGTAGATGGGGAGTTGTGCAGAAAATGTTGGAGCATGTCAAGAGAAGAAACGAATGTTTCCCCAACTAACAAGTTGCACTGGGTAAGAGATAGGGATAATCATTTTTTGATAAGGCCACCTGTTGGGTTTCTTATATTTGATTGGTTTACTTGAGTAGTAGTCAAGGGCTATTTCGGAATTTAAGGATATTTAAAATGATCAACTCATTCCAAGACACGTTTTATTATAAAAGTATTTTTAGTTTGTCAGTTGTTTTACATCCTACTTGATTTGGGAATGAACATGTTGACAGCTGTTGGGCCACTAATATTTTATGTTTTGTTTGTCATTAATAAAATAGGCGAGACTCCGCCATTAATACTAATCATTTGTATTGAGAAAAATATAAAATTCGAAACTCACAAAATAGAATCTTGACAAATTAATGAATCGGTGATATATAGCCGCATTTATATGTAGATGTTATACGCGACATTGTCTGGAGAACATTTTTCTGTCAACTTATTAATTTTGTGTTCTCATTCAGGATTTTCTGGGAATAAATCAAAATGTATTGAGCACGAATTTATGTATATTTACAACGTAGGACTAACAAAAGTTCGCTAAGTTGATTGAATAATAAAACACAAAGGTAATTTTAACATTTACAGCCGTATTCATTACATTTCCTTAATTGCCTTTTAATTCATGTTTAACTAATTCTCGATTAAAAAGTTGATCATTGTGTTATTCATAAAAACATTATTCTTAATTTTTTTTTCTCCACATACGAGTATGTGGTTCCCATACATTTCTTTAGCCGATAGATCCATCTTTCAAAATGCTCTTTTTGGAACTTTACGATTTTCGACATTGACTGCATTAATAATCTCTTCATTAGATGTGAAGATTTTTCCCCTCAAATCTTTTTTTATTTTCGGAAACAGTCAGAAGTCACACGGTGCCAGATCCGGAAAATAAGGTGCTAGGCGCAATTTCATTGATGCCCGAGAGGGCAAGAAAGTGGTTGGCTTTTCAGCAGTGTGCTCAGGCGCATTGTCGTGGTGCAAAAAGTAGCGGCGCAGCTCTTCTTTTTTTCGGTGTCCTAGTATATTTTGGAAAACTTGTGGTAAGCAAATTTCAGTATACCAATTAGCAGTGACTGTCTGACTAGTTTTAAGCGGGATGACGGCAACCATTTTCCCCCTGGTGAAGTTCATCGACATCTTGATCTACATCATAACTTTTGTCGCTGACTTTTGTTTGGCCTTTACCGGAGGACTTGCACCTTCTGGGCGCTGTTTGGTTTCTGAGTCGTACTTGTAAAACCAAGATTCATCACCTGCAATGATCTTATTGAAGCAGCTTGACTCTCCATTTTCAAACTTATCCGGGAAGTATTGAGCAAAACGAACACGAGCCTCTTTTTGGGTCTCCATTCAAAATGTTTGGAACCAATCGAGCTAACTTCTTTGAATATTTCAGGTGATGATTCGAAATTCGTGACACAGCCATGGCATTCAAGCCCAGTTCATCCGCTATCATCTCATGTGCCATCCTGACATCTTCGTCAATTGTTATCATCGGTCGAGGATTTGGACCGACCTTCACGAGATTCGTCCTCCACAGAAAAATGGCCGGTCTGGAATCTTCAAAACCACTTTGAATTTGAAACATGTAATGGTGCATTTATTCCGTATGCACAGAAAAATGGCCAGTCTGAAATCTTCAAAACCACTTTAAAATTGAAACATGTAATGGTGCATTTATTCCGTATGCCTTTTGGCATTCGTGCAGAATTTTGACTGGCGTGAGTTGACGTCGAAATCCGAAGATAACGGCAAACCGAATTTCTTCCTGAGTTGCCGGTGGAACTTCAACCGAGCTTACGTCATTAATTATTCTCTTTCTCGTCTCCATTTTTACGTACATCTTTTTTCAAAAAAAAGGGAAATTTTGTTAGTCCCTTAGTATATTTCATATGATTAATGCATCAGCACAACTTTATCATTTTATCTCATTCTTTGATTATTATTTATTGTTCATTGGCCAATCATAATTTTGAGTCAAGCATTGGAAGTGCTCCGTTTACTTTTTAGTTGAAATCAACACCTCAAATTAGAAAAAAAAGTGAAGTTAAAAATCTGGAAGAATTGAAAAATTAATTTTTTTTTATCCGTGTGCAGCGGCATCTGTGCTTCATTGATAATTCGTTCTCCATTTGGTTGTTGCAGAGGGTTTAGAAAATTGTCTTCTCTTGGGTTGAAGTCACCGCTGACAAATGGCTCTTGTTCTACTACAATTTAACAAACTGCTACAATCTAGAAAGCGATTTCCTCTATGCGACAGATGTGGAAGTACAATTTAGATATTCCTCCAAACGGTTAGGAAATTTCCCAAAAAAATAATGGTCGGCGAAATGAAAGTCAAGTTTTCTCCGAAAAAAATGGAAGTTCAAATTTAAGCACAGTGGAGATTTCGATAGAAACTTTCTCTAAAAGCACAAAACAGAGATTGATAACTTTTGAAGTAAGCAGAAATTAAATTGGCCAAATTACTAGCCGCTTCATTACCATTTGAATTAGGTTTTTGATGATTCATGCAGATATACATACTAGCACCCATAACCATCACTGAGGGCCATCCATGACTCTTAATATCCAATGGAATTGTGACATTCCAACAACAGAAAAACAGCAATTTATTTAAATTGTTTACTCCTGATAATGCGGGACAGCAGAGCAAAGCACGCCTCCCTTCATTTATAAGGACACTGCTCATTATTTTCCAGTTGGTAATATTTGACATGGCTACAAATAATTATTGCGTGATTGGCGGATATTTAACCTCATCCCATTAACGTCGAATCTCCTAGCGTTGGTATAATTTTAATTGTTAGGCATATGTGACCGTCCGACGGGAAATGATTATTTTAGGATTAATTTATCTATCCAATGCGGCAGGATGTATGCCCAACGAGGAGCTTAATTGCACAAAGCGGCAATAAAGTGTCATTATATAGGTCGTATAGTGATTAATTAATTTAAATTTCACATTTCTACGCTTAACGGTCACGATCTGCCGCACTTATGTATGTCTGATAGTTTATTTTATTGTTATTCATTAATTATTGAAATGTGCAATAATTTTTCATCCTTAAAGGACACTAACACTAAGCACAAGAAAGGAAAAATGAAAATGGCTTTCACCTACCATCAGCGGTATCTTAGCTCCGTGCATGTTGAATGAAAAATGCATTTGACATGATCGAACCATTAACTTTTCGCTGCATCCCTAAATCACGTTCCGTTTCCTTTTTTTTTGTTTTAAATTCTTAAGGCTTGGGTGTTGCATGCTTTTGGCAAACATAGAGATTTTTTGTTGTTTGCCGGTCGCGTGCTCACTTCCTTTCTTTCGGCCAGACAATGAATAGTAGCTTCGCTGAATTGATAAATTGATTTTCTAGAGAACGGACACAAGTTGAAGTGTTAAAAAATTTAAAAGATAATAACGTCGACAGAATTGGACGATGGGATGACGAAGCCATAATAAATTATTTAACAGTGTAAAATATCCTTTGAAATCAATTTGTTAGAGGGGATTTCTTTTCTTCAGCTGGAGTCAATAGGTGGTAATGGCGGTTTATCAGGATATTCTTTGATAACAAACATGTATGTATGTATCAGTCGATGTATCAGTTATGAGGTGATTCCTAAATTCGTCCCTGACTTGTACAAGTACAGGCGTGTTTTTTTTTCTAATCTACATAAATACATATACCTATATAGGATTGACTAAAAATGAGGAAAAAAACGTTCGTCGCAGTGATTTGGCACTACTATGGTAATTGACATATTTCAGTTTAGCATCTGGTGTCAAATTCATTAAATTCATAAATATAAAATCTTTGAGCACACATTTCATTAGTTTTAACACTTTTTACACTAATCATTAGTTTAAGCTTCCATTTTGTTAATTTTTTTACATTTTCTCTTTGGAATCCATGTTTTCTTTGCCGCAATTATTTACAAATGTCATATTTGACATTTCTATAACATTTTCGATAAATATCGACAGAGAAATAGTTTGGTAGCACTTTTTGCTATCCATGCTAAGGACGTAAGACTAGATAACTATCCAGATTTCGTTGTTAGTGTATTTAATATGGAAACATTTTTCTAAGCCTATATAGATTAGAAAAAAACACACCTTACACCTTGCATTGTTTATTACTTTGTATTTAGGGATTTACTAATAGATGGCGTGACATGATTGATATAAATATGAGCGATGTTCCTTCATCTCCAATGCGTCACTTGAAAGCTATTAAATACTTCGATCCACTTTCGATTCCGACGTATATTTTCCCTTTTGCTCGTGAAATAAGTTTTCTAAAAGACCAACTTCGTGTCTCAAAGTTCCATTAGATTTGTTGAAGATCCCTGTCCGATGCTGATGTTTCAGATATCTACAAATTGCACTCGAAATACACACTTAAAGGCGAGAGGCATATCCAAGTGTGCGATGACATTTTAACCGTGCACATTCTTTAATGCATTGCAGGATTACCTACTTTAAAGTGTGGTAAGACAGGCGCTTACTCTGTTTTTTTTTCTTCAGTTCTCGCTCACAGGTCTGTGCTCCCATTTATGATAGGATATACATATGAACAACATTGCAAGACTGAATTATAAATGCCAGTAAGTGCATAAGGTACAAAATATTGATACCCCGGGGTACCCAGGATATTCGTCATCGCCATCGCTAATGCGATTTCCATTCTCTTTCGTTGCTCTCTTAAAAAAAATATATTCTTTTCAAACTGGAACTGGGAAAACATCGCACAAAAACATAGAATCCATTCGTCGATAGAAACTCTCCCCAGCGTCATCTGCATCATCATCTCGCAGGATTTCTAAACGCATCCTATTCAGTTTTAGGTTTCTTTTCAGCTCTGTTTTGTTTAGTTTCTTTTGTTTTGTTTTCTTTTAAATTATGCTGCTATTCTACGTAACACCAGCAGCGCGGTTGAACAATCTGCAGAGTTCCTCTCAACTGTGCACAATGCACGTCCTGCTACTGCGTGTTGCATTCCACTAGAAGCACCCGTTGGGTTGCCTTTGTTTACCCGCACATACATATGTGACGGACGGGTATATCCAGGCAGGCACATACTCGTATAAAAGAAAATCATCCCATATAGAACGAAGAAGAGACTGAGTGTATGAATGAAAATTGGTTGAAACTTGAAAGGACTTCGAAAAACTTTTCCCAAATTAAATTTCATTTCAAATGGTACAAGGATATGGGGGTTTAACCTAGGATTCTGTTTTTTGTTTTGCTCTCATCCTCTGTACAGAATGTATGCTTCATTCGGCGGTACAAGGATCACATGGATTTCTTTTTCCTTTTTGGAATATTTTAAAAAAAATTATTTTAATGGAAACCTTTTTAGACAACAAATTTGAATAGCGTAATGCGGAGGATTTTTTCCAAGCAAACGTGCTCCTAAAAGTGGATGCAAGATCTACCGAATTTAGAGAATGTGCATATTTGTGTTGGCACATAATATGATAATCGAGTTTTAGAAGTCAAAGATAAAATACAAAATTGCTAGATATATACGAGTATTTAGATGTTTCAAGTTTTAGCTAATCGTGGATGGTTCAACGAGACTTGCTTTAGCATTTGGATGCTTGTTCCCGGACATAGTTGATTTTTTGATAAAAACTTTATGGTCACTATTCCCGATAGGTCCTTCTGGGATGACTTAAATGATATAACAGACAAGCCGATACACTTCTACACTGATGGCTCTAAAACCACTGATGGTGTATAAGGCCACCCTGATCACTGTAGCGGGTTTCGAGCGGAGATTATAGCGATTTCGAAAGCACTGTCCTGAATCAAGAGAAATGGTGTATCCACTAACGATATAAGCATCTTCTCGGATAGTCAGTCAGACGGCCTTTAAATCTCTGGAATCAGTCTCATCCACTTCTAAGACCATTTCCAACTGCAGTTCACCTCTTATAGAGAGGGCTAAGCAGTTTTATATTCACCTTTGCTAGCTCCGCCGGGCCACAGAGACATTCCAGGGAATTGTAAAGCTGACGAGCTCTCTAAACTAGGGACAACAATACCTATTCTATCGGATAAAAAAAATATAGGTATGCCCCTACTGACACAGTCAAAAAAAACCAATGCCAGATGGGAAGGTGGAACTAATTGCCTTGCCACCAGAGAGATCTGGCATAGACTATATTATCTTAACCGCTCCATATACCTTCTGTCCCTTAAAAGACTACATAGAACTACCACAGTAGGTCCCTTCCATTTCGTGGAAAAAATAACACGCACTCACAAATGATTGCGAGAAGATGGGCATGGTTCTGTACAGGACTGCTGGCGCCATATATTTATTTATTTTTATAAGTACCACATCAGGACACTACCTTATAGGCAAACATATAACTAGGCTTGGCATCATTTCAAATTACTTCTACAGTCCAACATATCTCCTCTGTTCTTGCCCAGCTCTTTCTCGAAGTAGAAAACTACACCTAGGAGAATACTTCTTCAACGATCTCGGTGATCTAGCACAAAAATACGTGGGAAGTCTTTTTCGCTTTATACAAAGCTCCAAATGGATCTCATGAGTAGCGGGGTTAAATATCCCCAGAATCGTTGGTATCACAATGGGCCTCTATAGGCCTAAGTGTACTGGTAGCCACAGCTATGTACCTACTCTAACCTACACTTGCATCTGCTAAACTCCATAGTATATCTAAATCCAAATCTACGAACAAGCTACGCCGCCGGTTGATCTCATTTCATAAATAACTTACCTACTCACCCCTAATTTACTGGTTCATCTTTATCTATTAATAGCAACCATATACTTATTTTAATAACCCTTTTCCCAGTCTTGTCTGTCTGTCTGTTGCTCTAAGTCAATTTATATTTACCAGGCATTCTAGGCATTATCTTTGTTTTGCAATGTCAATATATCGTAAATTGTTTTATACACTGCTGGCCAGACGTTGGTCCTTTTCAAAGTGGCTATTTCCCTCTGGTGTCTTTATTAATTTTATAGCAAAATTGGAATATTAACGAGTTATGGACCGTTACTTTGAAATAGGTACTTTCGAAGACTTAATGCGAAAAGGCAGACTTTATTCGAAATGTCAATGATTGATGTGAATGAGAAATTTCTTTAAATTTAGAACAACCTGTTCCACCCGAGTCTGTATACTTGCGACGTATTCTCACTTTTCATTGCGTTCCTTTTTGGTCTCACATCACAAAGCATCTTAATCCGAAAAAGGGGGGGTTTGCCAATGTCATTTGCTCATGTCGGATCTGCCTTCAAAACGTATGTTTGTACATATGCCTCGATTCATGTGAGTAAAACCTGCTCATTAGGATATTTGTGTCCTCTTTTCCTTCTGGCAAACATACTCATCCATATAGGTAGTGGCTGGTTGATGGTAGATAAAAGGCTTAGGGCATTGAAAGGTTTTGCAAGACTTTAAATTGGCGTAAATAAAGTCCTTGAAATAAGGCGACAAAGCCGAGTCAATTGAGTTAGCTTTTCAATGACTATTAATCTCCGTTGAAGTTGCGAAAGGGTCTAGTTTGCTGGTTGGCCATTTTCGTAATTAGCTGGGATAATGTTCTGTGTTTTCTATTGAAATTAAAATGGAAATTGAAACATCTCCACTAATGAAGTGCTAGATAATTAAAGCTAATGGCATTGGTCTTGATTATGGGCTGGAAAATGTGGTAGTCAAAGTTTGTTGCTTTCAACAAGGAGATACGAGCAGCTACTACTCCCTTGGGTTAAGGAATATTGTTTGCTTGGATATGTGTAAATTTGTAAACGTCATGTTTATCTACCGAATGTTCAACAGATAGGAAGTCTCTTGTGTGTATAAAGCGAGTTGTTTTCTTCTTTTTATTTTTGTTTTAAAACTGTTAAGATGTTCAGAAAAAAATCTTTACACAGGAGACCAAGTAGCAAGGTGTCATTCTTTTACAAGACGTTTTATTATTTGTTATCTCCACTTATTTGTATTAAAAATATTTTGCTGATACACACAAATTCCGATAATTAAAATTGAATGCAAGCAAGTGAGTCTAGAGGGGGAGCCTTAAGCCAAGCCTAACTCTTAAACCAAGCTTAACTCTTAAACCATTGGATATTTTCTTCGTTTGCATGAGTGATAGACCTGTTGTTTTTTGTAAGAAGGTGGAAAGCATCGAAAGAATGTGCGTGGGACTTTAACCCTAACTGTTGTTGTTAATTACCGGAGTTTCTTCATGTCGAGCTGCCCATTCTTCTAGTCGTAGCATTATGCTTATAATGACTTCGTTCGCAGTTTCCCATGCTTCGCTAGAGAAAGTTTATCAGTCCTCTTGGCGTCACTGGTTTCCTTTCTAATATGTTTCTGGTCGTTGTATATCTTCGGTACTCCATCAGAACATGCTCCGCATTCTGAATTTTGCCATCGAAGTTGGGGCAGTATGGGGCATCTACGTGTTCATATTTGCATAGATACTCCCGGAAGCATCTATGCCCCGACAGAAATTGTGTCAGGTAATAATTAACCTCCCCATGTCCTCTGCTAGTCCACTCGTCTATATTGGGGATCAGTATATGTTTATTCCATCTTCCTTTGGTTATACTGTTCCATCTGTGTTGCCACACCGCCTGCATGGCCTCCTTTCTTCTAGCTTGGTTCCACATTACGCCGCTGACTTTTTCGCTTCTATATCGATGGGCATTCTGCCCGAGATTACACTGATTGCTTCCGCCGACACGGTTCTAAAAGCGCAGCATACTCTTCGCGATGAAATTCTGTATGCCGTGTTCATGCATCTCATGTAAGATTTCACACCGGTCGCTGGTGCCCACAAAGGAGACGCATACATAAGCATCGACTTGCTCACCGTTGCTAGCAGATTTCTAATTGGTTGCCTGGGTCCTCCGAGATTTTGCATTCATTTGGACAGTGCCGCTACTGCCCGAGAGGCTTTCTCACCACAACAACTACTGCAATATCGTCCGCGTAGCCAATAATGTCCACTCCTCTTGGCTTTGGTATTCTCAGGATCCAGTCCCTTACATTACGTTACTGGCCCAAGCACTGACCCCTGAGGTACTCCTCCTGTGATTTTGTACTTCTTTGGCCCTTCTTCTGCGTCGTAGTAAAGGCTCTTGTCCTTGAAGTAGCTGGCAATTATTCTCATTAGATAGTGAGGTATCTGCAGGTTGTCTAACGCCCTGACTATACAGTTTCAGTAAGCTGAGTTAAACGCGTTTTTGACGTCAAGCCTTACGATGGCGCAGTACTGCCTTGTTTCTCCTAGCCGTCCAGCGATTGATTTACGTACGATTCCGCACACTGCCTATGGTGCCTCGCTTCTTTCTGAAGCCGAACTGCTGGTTGTTGAGTCCGGAGTCTCCTTCAGTGTATCGCTCTAGTCTTGCTCGTATGATTTTTTTAGGGTCTTTACCCAGCGTATCGAGCATGCACAGTGGCCTGTACGATGACGGTTGGTCAGGTGGTTTGTTGCCTTTTTGTATTAAGACTATCCACTGCATTTTCCATTGATGTGGGAATTTGCCTTCCACTAGGCATGTCGTATACAAATGCGTGAATATCTCTGGCCTTAATTTGATCACTTCTTTTAGGAAAAAGTTTGGGATCCCATTTATTCCTGGCGTTTTGTTTATCTTTATTCCTGCTGCAGCTTCTAGTATTTCCTCAGTTGTATGGTATGGCGACCCCTTCCGCCAATGTTTCTTTGTAAGTGATACCCGTGACTCTCAAATACTGCAAATGAAAACTTAACGCAAAAACCATTCAAAATCTCCCATAAGTCTAAAACCCTGGTGGAATATGAAACGAAATTCCTTTCCCAAAAAACCCAACACAAGCAATTATCAAGAAAACAAACAGAAGACGGTTTCTTCGTGTTGTGAGTCTTTTTTTGCGGATGCGGACAAAGTTTATCCAAACACGACACAAGCAATTTGTTTTCATTCCACGCTTCTTTAAAAATTTAGCCTAAGCACTCCCATGCACACGATAACTCGAGAACATTATAAATTTTTATCTTTTTTTTATTTGTTTTCTATTAGAAAACTTTATCCAAGATATACGGTCTCCTTTATATACACCATAAGAACCTGTGCAAATAAATAATCACTTCCAAAACTTTGTCAATTTTGAAAACCAAAATTATCCTTAGTGCACACTTCCTTCCGGTGTACCAATGGAAACTGGAAACTTATCCAAAATGCAAAACTGCTCCGCCCAAGTTATTGTTATTATATTTTACTTGTATACTCGTATGTGTGTACAAATGCACTCAACTGAAATGCAGCAACAATCTCCTACCACACTCGACTAACCCCCGTTGTCACCATTAACACGAAAACGTAATCAATTCAAGTTCCACCACCACCACCCCCAGGGCCCAGGCTATGAAATTCCGCATTTGGAATTATGTTATTGTCTGAGCGGATAGAATATCCTGCGTCCATGTGCATGTTGTAACCAAAAAAACCACAATAATACGACATGGCCGTGGCTGCAGTGTTGCATATCCTATATTCACACGATGGAGTGACATTTAAGTCCGGATAGTGGTGCAAAGTCGTGGTGGATCAGAACGATGGCTGCTGCATTCGATCGACGTAATCAGTTGGCCATCCATATGGATACTGTGTTTTATTTTTTGGGTAGAAATAACACCCGTACATCCGATTTAAATAGTTGTCGTGGTAGCAATGGATTTCGCTGCAATAACACCAACGACAGGGGTTTCTGTGGCACCAAAAAAGTATAAGCTTCGGGGCGGATTTATGTAAGCATATAAAATGATAGTGCTACCATGACCCAACTTAATTACAATATAAACTGACGGATAAATGGGACAGCAAAAGAAACTTTCGACTAGAGTAGACATCAAAGGATACATCAGTCACCCCTTTTTTATGTCGCGAGCAGAAGCATCGCTACAAAACGTATATAAACTGAAAAATTGTGTAATAAACAAAAATCATTGCTTATTTCGTTAAAAATGAAAAAAATGTGAAGAGGAACGCATATTGCGACAACAAAAGAGGATACATGTGTGGGTGTTTTCATTACCGCAGGACCCGAGCCACACGGATCGATAATTTACCAAGACAGTCTGAAGGAAAAATGGAATGGCAGACGTCAACCATTATGCCAGTCTACTTTGCAAGAACTCCATTTATTATCGCAGCTACGTAGTTTACGTATTAAACGTAACGTATTGTACGAGTAGCAGCCACAGTATATCAAGTACATTTTGTTGCTGTCGCTTAAACGTCCAACGAACTAAGTGAAACGTGACGTGTATTTAATTACGTAAAAAACGTAACGTAAGCTCGACTGCATCATTATTTCTCTTCGCAACTGTATATTTTAATAATTTTTCGATGAAAAATAAAATTTCGTGTATTTTAACAAGCATTTTTCGTTTTGTATTCACACCGGGTAATTATTATTTCCCAGGTGGGGATTATTAATAACTATTTAAATATTTATAAGTATTCCTTAGGGAAAATATTAAGGACCTCAATTAATCATGTTCCCCAGTCTGGAAGAGACACTTTAGGCTCATCACTCATTTACGTGTAAGCGTGGTAAAGTGGCCAATCTATCATCAAATGTTGGATGCTATTTCAAGAGAGTTACAAGTGCTTCAGAAAAAAGAAAGTGTGTGGATATTTTGCTTTTAAGTATAGCGTCAACTGCACAAATATATCCCCCCTTTCTTCTAAAGGCCAAGAAAGATTTATTAGCTTTAACTAGGGGTTGACTTTTTTTGGTAGCAAAAAAAAACCACAGAGTGAATTTTATTTTTATTTATTCACTCGTCTCCTTCTTGACCCGTTGTCTCGTGTTGTGATATACGAGTGAGAAACTATCATCACTATGGAAAAAATAAAACAATTTTAAAGGATTGACCTACATATGATATGGGAGAATGTATTTTCAAAGTTCTTGTTTTCGGAGTGAGTTTGTCGTAAATATACTTCCGGATTAAGATTGATTTCCTACAGAATGGAAAATACATTCCTAAGGAATGAATGAGACTCTTCTGGGAACTGTTACAGAACGTACTTAAACTTCAAATAGAGAGAGATGGACATCAACCGCCTTCCAGTGGGTATACGACGATATCTGAAACTAGCTGCCCAGTGCTCGCCTTACTTCGGCCGCCTGCAACTTTTTTCTAATTTGGAAAACTTGACCTATTACCTCAAGAATGTATTTAAATAATGAATGAATTGGAAAATCTCACTGATTTTTCGAAGCTGAAATGTTAAAAAAACATGTTCTTTAACTTTAAAACATACCTGGGATTCGGGAACTCTAATAGAATGGCACTATCACCAATTATTCTACGGGCCTATGCTCAATTATTCACAATAACAAACAATTTTGCTAATTAATTTTCCTTCGGTTTTTTTGTTAACTTCCACTAAGAATAAATGCGTTTTCAAAAAAAAAAAAATTAATCTCTCTAACTCGCACCAATTTTGATACCCGTGAAAATTCGACTTAGAGGGATTTGACTGTAGAGTCGTTTGGGGTAAGAGGGCGCAGCGGGTAAGAGTACGCAGTCCTATTTTCTCCATCTGTGAAAGAATCAGCAGAAATCGCTAAATGAGAAAATGTGTGCTTCACTAACCGCCAAAGAAGAACAACTTCTACGAAAATATTCGAATTCACAGTACAAAGAAAAACAACAAGAAAAGATCAGCCGGAAGTCAATTTTTAAAAGTATGTCAGGAAAGCGTGGCAACTCGATACCCCATAAGTAGTATGTAGACATAAACAGTGTATATGTGTGTTTGATTTAGTATACAATTTTAGTGGATAATATTATTCCTTCTTAGATTTTCAACACAATGAAAAAAAAGTAGCGTCTTGGGAAAGAATGCGCAGTCATGCTGTGGGTAAGATTGCGCAGTGCTTTCTTACCCAATATTTAACTTTTTGTAATAATAACAATTTTTGGGCTATTACGGTCTGTCGTCAGATGCAACAAGCATATCATAGTCATAGGTGGTAAGTTGTAGCTCCATCTGTCTGTTTTTGTTTGTCCTGGAAAATGCCTCGTATCTACTAAAGACAAACGGAAAGGAAATTGATAACATAAATGCAAATCTGCCAGGCTAGGGAGCTGATTTCAAATGAAAGCAGCCCATGGAAGGTCGCCGAAGAATTAAGTTTGAGTGAAAGCTCAGTTTCAAACCTTTTCAAGTACGAAAACTCTGACTTAAAATGGCTGCGCACTCTTACCCTGACTTTGGGGCAAGAGTGCGCAACTTGACTTCCTTTTGTTTTTTGATCAAAACATATGAAAAATTAAAAAAAACGTAAAATATGTTTGCATAAATTTGTTCCTTAAATATAGAGCTACCAAATAATAGGCTCGTTTGTTTGTTACCTGCTGTAGATATTACAGAATTCAAGTCCGAAGTCCAAAATGCGCACTCTCGCCCCGAACGACTATACATATTACTGTCTCCACCGATTCGAGATCATGATGAATGCGTTTGCTTTTCGAAAAAAAAAAAAAAAAAATGGGATTGCAATGCAGTAGAAACAGCGTTGCTGATGTGGCACGATGCCTTTTTGACATGGTAATTTCCTGTAGGCACGCCGGGAAGAAAAAATAAATGTTGGCACGTGTTTCTTATGAGTTAAATTCAAAGAGCTGAAAGATTGCCAATCTTAACATATAAAAATCACGTGTCACTGGGTTCGTACACGCTAATCTCCGAAACCGCCCAACTAATTTCGATGAAATTTTATGAAGTCATATTGTTGGTTTCAGCTTGAAAGATATGATAGTTCTGGACCCAATAGAGGTGGCGCTGGAGTCAAGTTATTAACAGATCCACATCGTTTTCCGGAATAAAAGGTACTAAAAATGTTGACCAAGAACACAACCAATCACTATGTCAAGTTTCATCAGAATCCGTTCAGTAGTTTCCGCGTGATGCGCGTTCAAACAGTTTTATGTATTAGTATTAGATGAAGCAAATCTTTCCAAGTAAAGCAACGACCTTTTGTGTGTATATCGTGTATATCGGTTAACATAAAGTACATATGTATGTATATTCATCGATAACTAACTCCCATCATATCTTAGCAAAGATAACATCAACCACAATTAAGAAATTAGTCATTTTCGCATTTGGTAAATATTATTGTTAGCCCAGCTAGCGAAACGTGACCTCTCGCGGTCTAATCTGTTCGTGCAAAAGCGATAAGTTCTACCAATAGAAATTTGACAATGCACCTCTTCATTTCCTTTTGGGCCGATTACAATTTAACGAAACACCGCTGTGACGATGCTTCTAAACAGTATCAGTAATACCACGTCTGGTATTTAACAACTTGTGGAAGACTTCAATGTCCAGTATTAACGTATATCGCATTCGGTATGAAGTTCCGTCTTGACTCCGTTCTTTTAGTGTGTTTACTTTGTTTGGCAGTTGCGCAAGATGATCTCTTGGTTGAGACTGATTTGGGCAAAATCCAAGGATCGCTTTTGAGTACTGTTAACGGCCGTGAAATAAAGGCGTTTCGTGGAATTCACTATGCCCAGCCGCCTATTGGTGAAAATCGTTTTAAAGCACCAGTTGCTGTGACCAACTGGGGTGAAAGTGTCCTCGATGCAACGCAAGATGGATTTTTATGTCCACAGCCATATGTTTTAAACGACCTTATATCTGAGAATTGTTTGCTGCTAAATGTGTATACTCGCGATTTGCACGGGAATACACCGGTTATGGTTTATATCCATGGTGGTGCCAATATCCTGGGAAGCAGCCATAGTCAGTTCGATGCAGGACCGGAGTATCTATTGGACTACGATGTTGTGTTGGTCACGATGAATTATAGACTTGGCGCACTGGGATTTCTTAGCACCGGCACGGATGAAGCTCCTGGGAACTATGGTTACTTGGATCAAGTGATGGCTTTGCAGTGGGTTCATGATCACATCTCGAAGTTTGGAGGGAATCCAGAATCTGTTACGATTTTTGGTCTGAGTGCCGGTGGAATGGCCGTTACGCTTCATATGGCTTCACCACTGTCCGCAGGTCTCTTTCATAGAGCCATTGCTATGAGTGGATCGGCTACAAATCATTTCGACATAGACAATTTGGGGTGGACAGAGAAACTAGCGAGATACACATCATGTCCAGTATGCAATCCGAAAGATGTGGTCGAGTGTTTGCGGAAAGTTTCCTGGGAGACTATTATCGAGGTGTGCAGCCGCTGGGAGCCGTATGGTTTCACCAACATGAAGTGGAACTACGAAGTCGATGGACATTTCCTGTTGGATACACCCACGAATATCTTCGCTGATGGGAAGTTCAACAAAGTCCCAATACTAACCGGGATAACGAAGGACGAGTTAACTTACTCCGTTTATCGTGAGGACTTCTTACCCCAGTAATGCCACAGTAGATTTTAATGAGTGTCCTGTTTTTTTAGATCAGGTAAACAACACAGGACTGTTGAATGATATCAGTGTGAACTTTGAAATGTATGCACCTGAGTTTTTCCTCTATAATCGCGATGAGGACGCATACGAGAAAAGCTTAACGATTCGTGGACTTTATTTGAATAACACGGAAATCAAGGGTAAAACGTTGAGCAGGTTCGGTGAGATATTCTCTGATGCTATAATAGCTCATGGTGTGCATAGGCTGGTGGAATTGGCAAGACAATATGTTGACGTTTACTACTATCGGGATGAATACCTCGGACGGTATAGTTTGTATGTCGATGCTGATGGATACCCAAGGGGTGAGTTCGCTTTGGTTTACACGAATACAAGCAAGATGACATTTGAATTTTATTGCAGGAGTTGGACATGCAGATGACATTCAGTACCTTTTGGGGAGCACTTGGTTTGGAAAACAAATCGGTCTTGAAGATCCGGAAATGTTTATGGTCAACCGGATTGCCGGATGGTGGACTTCATTTGCTCGAAACGGGTTTGTGGCAAAGTTTTCAGTTTCTTTGGCATTATAATAGAAATATTCTTTAAATTTTTACAGTGTTCCAAATGATGTATCTGAAATTAAGTGGCTACCATCCAATACAACTTCGGTGCACACAATGTACAATAATGCAGATATTTGGCTTGGCTATGAACCACGTGCAGGAATATTGTACCAGTGGGATAAGATGTTTCCGGTGGAAAGGAGTTCCGCCGAAGATATTAAGATCGCTTGGATGCTAACAGCAGGCGCTGTGACTCTTCATGTTTTTGCAAAAAGTGTTTTATAGATTTTAAGTTAGAGGCTTTAGTTTAAAATATAATTACATAGGAATAATTGCGTGGGATGTGGGATGATTTCTTTCTTATTCTTACAAAAGAAAACATAACATTAAGTTTAAGGAATTTTTAGTGGTTTTTGGTTTAAAGTGTGTTGAAACCTTAAACTTAGAAAATAATATCGATTTCTTTCTACTGCAACCCTCAGCCAACTATTCTACGAAATCCAATTAATTTTTCGGCTATTTTCCTTCATTTACATTCAAATGAGCAAAATAGAAAGTCTCGTTCAATAGTCCTGCAAGCACATATTAGAAAATCGAAACCATTCAACCATCTGCCTCCAGATTTTCAATTCAAAGTTTATCTCCTTTCGAGCAATTTCCACGAAACCACAATAATTTAATTTAATTCATTCCTTCATTGCATCTTCAGGAGGGAGGATTTCATCCATCCTAGCTATCGTCAACGTCGTCCTAGTAGTACGACTAAGTCCTTTAAGGTACCTACTATATCGTACAACTTGCGTAATCAGTAACCAGCCTAAGTCGCCTCGCCTCCATTACACAATGCAATTTCCCTCGAAACTCATTTCACTTCAACTCTTGCGGCTGTTACACAGGATGGAAAACGGTTTATAGGATGGAAAATCGTTTTCCATAGGTAATTAAGGTTTCGTATTTATAGCGGCACTGGTTCGATTATTATCTTTTTCTTTTCCTTTTTTTATTTGCTTCTATTTATTTTACTTTGCTACAATTTCATTTGTTTTCATTCACAAGTATCTGTTTAAAAATATTTTCATTCCTTTAATCTCTCATCCTAAGGTCGTCGGTGGGGGTATAAATGGCAATGTCAATGGCAAGCATTCAGTGCTGTTGGGCACGTCAAATCTGTTGTCTCGTTGCCAAGCTCTTGTCGTTGGTATTTTGCAATATCAACTCAAGTTGAACGAAGAAAATTAATGACAAAAAAAAAAAATAAGTGAGAAAATTGAGTTCTACATTGATACAGCTTTTTAATTGATTTAGAATCGTCCTCTTCTCTGTGAAGGGCCTTGCACGTGGTTGCTTTTGAATCGAATGGTTGATTAAAAGAACTTATAAGGGTGTGATGTTTTTTTTATAGTGTCGTACCTTCCGTTTTTATTTTTCTTTAAGTACGATACCTGAATGTTTCCTGAGAACTCCTTTTCGAAATCATGATGAGAGGCGTCATAAAAAGTTTTGTTTTGTTTCGGTAGAGTAAATTACGTTTTATTCCTAATTTTGTATTATATTATAAAAAGTCTTTAAACAGTACCTATCAGCCATATTATTCACTCACTTTAACCCGGGCTTAAACTTACATCCGGGTTAAAGTGAGTTTAAGCCCAACTCCATAATATTAACTCGTCTAGCCCACATTTAAACCCAGTTGAATAAACCTGGTCGGCGTTAAATCCGAATAAATTTAAACTGCACTTGGCAACGAGTTTAAATACTTTAACTCGGGTTAAAACTCAATTTCATAATATTGAGTCATTTTGATGAAGTCACTTTTGACATGTTTTTGATGAAATGTTATTGGCTTCAGAAGACGAATTTTAGAATAGCCCCTGCAGCCATTTTTAGAGCAAGGGTCGACACCACCTCATCAAATTAATTAGATGCCCGACTTGTTGGCATTGATGTCGTCTCATCAACTGGACGGTGTGACCCCTATCGCTGTCAACTGTTGCGAGTGCTGCAAGCTTTGAAACTGCATATTTCCGAAGATATCTGTAGAAGCTGCGGAGATGAGGTCGAAATCGAATGGACCCAACATCTACTCTGTTACTGTCCCGCCCTCCAAGAACGACGGCTCCGTATCTCAGGCCATAGATTCTTAGCGGACATACATAGCTCGGAAATTTAAAGATATCGAATCTTCTAAGTTGGTAAAAAAGAGAATTTACTCCCAAACTAAGAGGGGACTTAGAAATGATTGCTCGATAAATCACACACACTTCTAAACCTAACCTAACCTAACTTAACCTAGCCCGACCACATCCGAAAGATCAAATGAATCCGATGGCGGTTTAAGCGGTGGATGGTGAAAGCCGCCAGTTGCTAGTGTTGATTCTTTGTAGAATCTCGAAAGTTTATAGAAGTCTTTGTCCTTGTGGATGTTACTTCCCCGATCCCGAAATTATTTTCCTGTTCTTTGCTCCTTATGAATGAAAGAGTAAGAACAGCGATTGAATGAAACAATTACCACGACACAGGGCGAGGCATTGAATGACAAACTGATTGACTCCCATCCCACCATGGCGCTCTTTAGTTGTCATTCGAGTGTCATCATGCTATTAACATTCGAAGACATAATCAAGGACAGCAGAAGATCTGTTTCCATTTGGGAAATGCACTCTTTTCATTTGCTTTATTTTGGGCTCATTTTCGCAATCACTGCTGCTGTTTTCGTTGCCAATATTTACCGCTACGGGTTTAAAAAATGCGGGTTAACAATCGAGTGTAAAATTCATTTAAATTTGATTTACACCCGGAGTGATTTCATTTGGTTCGAAATCGCTAAAAATTTTAATTTAATTGACATTTCTTACGTTAAGTAATCATGATTGTGTTTCAAGATACTTACGTAAGGCAGAATACGTAACGTAACATACTCAAGTGTCTGACATTTGTGATTTACTTACATGCGGTCAATTTAAAGCTACTCCACAAGATACCATTCAAACTTCCAACTTTAAACTCGAAAAAAAAAAGACTAGAATCTATTTCAATAAATAATGACATTCCAGACTAATACAAAACTTTTGCGCAATTTAAGTTACTTTGCATTTAATGAAAATAGGATGTTAACATTCCAACGAGTTAAAATGAAGTGACTCTTTATTGGCCATTGAAAAGTTGGAATTGTTTCCCTCTGCTGACCCAGTCTACCACGAATACTTGTACCTACTTGGAAGGGATTATGTTCGTTTTACTTTTCTTATTTCCTTTCCATCTCTGTATTTCATTTGGTTGAATGAATTTTCTTTCGTAACCTTCGAGGATCCGTTTTTTTTGGTAGCAACAGTCAGGGCTTACGAAAAAGAAATACCATCAGAGAAGACCCCAAAATGTGCTGTTTTTAGTGCGGAAGTATGTACATATACATCTCTGCCGGGTGAAAAACGTTTATTTCCCACACATACGAATACGTACATATAAACTACATACATAGCTATTAATCAAGGCTCGTTATGAGTATATGTCGCGTTAATGTTTTTAATGTAATGACCTTTAAATTGCAGCCTTGAACGGTTCAACTCGGTACACTCTGATATAACAGCGTTAATAAATTATTCAAATAAATTTGTGGCCAACACGAAGTGGCACCCAGCGACAACCGACATCGCATGAAACTGGATTCCAGGAATTTCAATTAATTTCGCGCACGCTAATCGACACCGTGCCACTGTTTTCACAAATTCGATTGAATAGTACTGAACGGAGCCATTCCATCTGATAACTTTTCCCTCGTTGTTCGATGTCGAACTTCCAAAAAAAAAAAAAAAAAACAACGTGGGGAAGCGGAAGTGGTGCATCTAGGTTAGAAACTTTCGCCAACATTATTTCCATCGGCATGAACGCTCCAGCTCCACTGTCGCATCATTTCCACCGAACGGAAGCGCTGAGATGCCATTTACAATAACCGCATTTAAGCTTGTCTGGCTCCCATCGTTCGGATGTATTATATCATGGGAAACTGTGTGTGTGGAGGATAATTTGGTTTCAGGGATCATTTTGGAGATGAGGCTAAGTCGATTGCTACAAGGGGTGCGAGTACAAATTCGTTCTATCTATCGCAATGAAAGACATTAAATGTGTTAGCTTTGCTAGTGAATATTATCCGTGTGATGGGGGAAAAAAAAGAGTTATTCCAACGACGCACGGCGAAAGGTTGTTGTAGTGGGAAAAATAAATGGGATATTGGTTGCGAGTTTATATTAAACAAAATCTCTGTTTTACTATTGCCGAAAGTATAGACAGAGGCTCTAGAGCAGGGCTGCTGAAGTGCTGAATTGAGTACTAAGGGAGTATTCGTACTACGCTCTCGAAGCACAAACACTGTGCTCCCATGCTCCCCTCGTCATGATTGAACACCCATATAATCGAATCATGATTTCAGTCTTCAGACAGGTTGGAGCGATATCACATAAAAGTGGTATAAAAAAAATTAAACATAATACATCAAACTACTGTGTGACATCATGAACTAATCAAACAAGATTAGGTACATTAATCGTACAATCATGATAAAAACAACCAACGAATATACTATATAAATGAAATGACTGAACAAAGATACAATCTGCTCTGCTAAGATAACCGGCCCGATTTTGGTACTATTTAAGTGCCCAACGAAAGTTTCAGGTTATTATTTCATTGATTCGCGAGGGAAATGGAATCTCTGCTAAAGTTCGCGGTCGGTTTGTGCCTTTTGGTGCTGATAAACGGTCAAACTAACCCGGTGGTCGAAACCACTCTCGGCAGGATTAAGGGCTCCATTTTAAAGACGGATAGAGGTTTTGATATAAGCGCCTTCCGGGGAATAAGATACGCACAAGCACCAGTGGGTGATAAACGGTTTCAGGCTCCCATTGCCGTGACAAAGTGGGACGGGGAACTGGATGCCACGAAAGATGGATTTTTATGCCCACAAATAGGAAAGGATGCTGAACTACTTTCAGAGGATTGCCTAATTTTGAATGTTTATTCACGTGACTTGGCGGGGAACAGATCAGTGATCGTTTATATTCATGGCGGTGCCAATACGGGTGGCGGCAGTCATAGTGTTCTAGACGCCGGACCCGAGTACTTAATGGACAGTGATATAGTGTTGGTGACAATAAATTACCGCCTGGGAGCACTGGGCTTCCTTAGTACGCGTACAAAAGAGGCTCCTGGAAATTATGGCTACCTGGATCAAGTGATGGCTTTAAAATGGGTGCAAGAGCACATCTCCAAGTTTGGTGGAAATTCAGATTCCGTGACTATTCTCGGTCTGAGTGCCGGTTCCATGGCTGTCACGCTTCATCTAAGCTCTCCACTCTCGAAGGGCTTGTTTCATAAAGCGATCGCTATGAGTGGATCGGCAACTAACCATGTTGTTAACGATAACTTGTACTGGACAACACTGCTGGCCAGGCAGACATCCTGTCCGATGTATAATCCTGATGATGTTCTAGGTTGCTTGAGGAATGTGTCTTGGGAGAAGATTATCCAAGTCTGCGACACCTGGGAGCCATACAATTTCACAAACATGAGATGGAACTACGAAATCGATAATAACTTTTTGTATAACTCGCCTTCCGTTGATTTCCTACACGGACAGTTCGAGAGAGTACCGATTCTCGCTGGTATCACCAGGGATGAGTTTAACTTCTTGGTATATAGTAAGTTGCATGCATGAGAACATAAAAACAATATGAATGTGAACAAATCTTTTATAGTCCAAGAGAACAACACCGGTCTTCTAAATGACATCGATTTGAATTTCGATAAATACGGTCCGGAGCTATTCGTGTATAGTACGGACGATTCCGCTCTGGACAGAAGCGATAAGATAAAGAAATTCTATTTGGGCAACAAAACAATCAACGAGCAAGACATCACGAATTTTGGTGAAATATTCTCAGATTCAAAGATCACTCATGGTGTACATAGATTGGTAGATTTCGCTAGAAAGTATGTAGATGTTTACTACTATCGCTTTGACTATGCCGGCAAATATGGATTGTACAATGACGCAGATGGCAAGCCCAGAGGTATTGGCCATGCTGATGATATTCAATATGTTTTCAAGAGTACATTGTTTGGTGGACAAATCGGTCTTGCTGATGCAGATAGATTTATGGTGGACCGTCTTGCGGGATGGTTTTCATCATTTGCGCAAACGGGGTTAGTAGTTACTAAACTCGATGATAAAATGCACTTACGAGTAATCTTTTGTCTTATAGAGTTCCAGAAGATGTGGGCACTGTGAAGTGGTTGCCTTCTAACATTACTAAAATCCGCACTTTGTATAACGATAAAGAAGTTAGATTAGGTGATGAGCCCAATCAAGATAGGAACGATTTGTGGGATAGCCTATATCCGCTGGCTTTGAGTGGCAGTAGCGCTCTTTACGCAGCTAGTTTATTAACAGCAATGGCAGCATTGTTGCATATTTTTGTTAAGTTTTGAGATTAATTTTCAAAGAAAATAAATGAAGAAAATAAATAATTTAGTTTTTTTTTTTTTTAATTTTAATGAACCTTCAAGCCTTCAAGCATTGCTTACATATGTAGATCCTAAAAACATATTAGACGTTTTGTTAAAGTCATATATGCCGACCTGTCCTTTCGTGCTTTTTTCAGCGTTAAGCTGTGGCCACATATGTACATCCACTTGAGATTAGATAACTAAAAAAATGTGATTCACCTTCTTAAAAGTGATCAGTTGTTTAATTTCCTAAGATCCGATATAATTAATCAAAAATGAAATTAAATTTTGTATTGAGGCACTGATTGAAAAAGATAAGCGCGCATGTAATATTGTATTTTATTTCAACGTTGTTTCGTAAATGTATACATATGTATGTACATAATATGTATGTACATATATATAACAAGGTTATGAATAACACGAGTAGAAAAATGCTTAAAAGAAAGGCACATTCTCGCCCGTGTACGCAAACACTCGGGTTACTTACATGGTAGATAATTTTTCTGGTAATCTGGTTTAAGATGGAAATGCTAGCCGCCAAAGTCGATAGACTTTATAAAATCACATCAAATGTTCATAATATGAATAAATAGTTTAATACAACGACAACACGAAAAAGAAAAAAAAAATAGTTCATGTTGTAATTTCCTCGAACATGATGGTGATGGTGCCCTTAAGCGAATTGATCTAATTTCTACATACATACCTATATCTTCTGCATATGTACATACGAGTTGATCCATGCTCACCTTCTTCCCCCCCCCCCACTACCACTGGTTAAGGCAAAACAAATTGTATTGGAGATAAGTTCCGAAGAGCATAATTCAAACACGAAAAATCCTCTCCCAATAGACACATGATCAATGACAATGGTTGTTCTGTCCAAATTTAAGCCCTTTAGGTCCAGCGCCAGCGGTTTGGTTTGGGCCTTGTCCGTCAGTCAGTCAGTGAACTATTTTCCATATAACGTTTAAGGATTTTTCCGAATTCATTAACTTAGAAATTCACTCGTCATAGGACACTGTGCCATAGGTCATATGTCACATACCAAGCAAATGACTACCTGAGTCCAACGATATCTACTCTGCTACTGCCCCGCCTTCTAAGAACGACGCCTCCATACTTTAGGTCATAGATTCTTGGAAGACATGAAGGGGCAGACGCAAAAGACCACAGCTGTGCCAACAGAACAAGTACGCCAACGAACGATCGTGTATTTACGCAGTAAGGATATTTATAATATACACACCTACGACATACGACATATGAGGTAAGTACCGTGGTTTAGTACGTTGAACTACAACAAAATGCTGCCCGGCTTCAATTCCCACCCGGGTCCAACAAGAAGAAAGTTATCGTCAACATATCGACTTAGCGCACTAAGGGCAATCAGACGCTTCAGTGACTATCATGGTACCCATCGATATCCTTGCGGACGAGATGCAAAGAGTCTATAATAGGAGAATTTCTAGTAACAAAGAAGCGACGGTCATCAAAAGGATCAAGGAAGAACAAAGAATGACTACGAAGGGCTGATGGACCTACAGATTGATCCCAAACATAGAGGTTTGGACAAACCGAAGGCACGGAAACTGTAACATCACGCAGTTCCTATCAGGTCACGGTGGGTATCGGAAATACCTACACCGTTTTGGGCGCGATAGCTCACCTTTTTTGCCCAAATTACCCAAATCAGGATGAAGACACAGAGTACGCTTTCTGGGACGGAGTACAGTGCAGTATTGTTACATTTTTTAGGAACCATATTCATGTATTGTGTATTTGTTATAATGTATTAATTTTAAAGCATATGCGTCGGGGTCGACTGCAAATGCCTTCAGTTTCGACCAGTCGACCGCGGTCTACGGTTAGGCCACCCGTGTGCTATACATTTGTTGCCGAAATATTTCTTTCACGCTACCTTGATGGCTACTTTTGACTTGGACAGTTTTCACTTAAATGTTTTTCCATATTGAGGTTTCTCATCGGATACATTTCTAGGCACTCCTCCACCTTCATATTTTCTCCATTAAGGTGCCATTTTTCGTTTGCGCAGTATCTCCATCCCCCTTTTTTGAAAACCATAATTTGCGACTTACTTAAGTTTACCGTCACATTCCACATTTCACAGTAATCAGATAGTCGATTCACCATTAGTTGCAAAGATTCTGGTGTTTAGATTAAATACATTAATCGTATATACCCTGAAAGACACCCGAAATCAAGATAAAAGCAACCAGTGAATATACTAAATGAATGAAATTAATGAACAAAGATACAATCTGCTTTTCTAAGATAACTGGCCCGATTTTGGGTACTATTTAAGTGCCCAACGATAGTTTCAGGTTAGTATTTCATTGCTTCGCGAGAGAAATGGAATATCTGCTAAAATTCGCGGTCGGTTTGTGCCTATTGGCGTTGATAAACGGTCAAACTAACCCGGTGGTCGAAACCACCCTCGGCAAGATAAAGGGCTCTATTTTGAAGACGGAGAGAGGTCTTGATATAAGCGCCTTCCGGGGAATAAGATACGCACAAGCACCAGTGGGTGATAAACGGTTTCAGGCTCCCATTGCCGTGACTAAGTGGGACGGAGAGCTAGATGCCACGAAAGATGGATTTTTTTGCCCACAAGTGGAAAGGGATGCCGAACTGATTTCAGAGGATTGCCTAATTTTGAATGTTTATTCACGTGACTTGGCGGGGAACAGATCAGTGATCGTCTATATTCATGGTGGTGGCAATATTGGTGGTGGCAGTCATAGTGTTCTAGAAGCTGGACCAGAGTACCTAATGGACAGTGATATAGTGTTGGTGACAATAAATTACCGCCTGGGAGCACTGGGCTTCCTTAGTACGCGTACAAAAGAGGCTCCTGGAAATTATGGCTACCTGGATCAAGTGATGGCTTTAAAATGGGTGCAAGAGCACATCTCCAAGTTTGGTGGAAATTCAGATTCCGTGACTATTCTCGGTCTGAGTGCCGGTTCCATGGCTGTCACGCTTCATCTAAGCTCTCCACTCTCGAAGGGCTTGTTTCATAAAGCGATCGCTATGAGTGGATCGGCAACTAACCATGTTGTTAACGATAACTTGTACTGGACAACACTGCTGGCCAGGCAGACATCCTGTCCGATGTATAATCCTGATGATGTTCTAGGTTGCTTGAGGAATGTGTCTTGGGAGAAGATTATCCAAGTCTGCGACACCTGGGAGCCATACAATTTCACAAACATGAGATGGAACTACGAAATCGATAATAACTTTTTGTATAACTCGCCTTCCGTTGATTTCCTACACGGACAGTTCGAGAGAGTACCGATTCTCGCTGGTATCACCAGGGATGAGTTTAACTTCTTGGTATATAGTAAGTTGCATGCATGAGAACATAAAAACAATATGAATGTGAACAAATCTTTTATAGTCCAAGAGAACAACACCGGTCTTCTAAATGACATCGATTTGAATTTCGATAAATACGGTCCGGAGCTATTCGTGTATAGTACGGACGATTCCGCTCTGGACAGAAGCGATAAGATAAAGAAATTCTATTTGGGCAACAAAACAATCAACGAGCAAGACATCACGAATTTTGGTGAAATATTCTCAGATTCAAAGATCACTCATGGTGTACATAGATTGGTAGATTTCGCTAGAAAGTATGTAGATGTTTACTACTATCGCTTTGACTATGCCGGCAAATATGGATTGTACAATGACGCAGATGGCAAGCCCAGAGGTATTGGCCATGCTGATGATATTCAATACATCTTCAAGAGCAAATCGATTGGTGGACAAATCGGTCTTGCTGATGAAGATAGATTTATGGTGGATCGTATGGTGGGATGGTTTTCATCATTTGCACAAACGGGGTTGGTAGTTGCTAATTTCGATGATAAAATGCATTTTCGAGTAATCTTTTGTCTTATAGAGTTCCAGAAGATGTGGGCACTGTAAAGTGGTTGCCTTCTAACATTACTAAAATTCGCACTATGTATAACGATAGAGAAGTTGAACTAGGTGATGAGCCCTATCAAGATAGGAACGATTTGTGGGATAGCTTATATCCGCTGGCTTTGAGTGGCAGTAGCGCTATTTGTGCGGCAAGTTTATTAACAGCAATGGCAGCATTGTTGCATATTTTTATTAAATATTGAGATTAATTTTCAAATAAAATAAATGAAGATAAGAAATAATTTTGGTTTTTAAATTTTGAAGGATCTTCAATTCTTCTAGTTTTGCATACACTTACAGTGTTAGTCAAAACTAAAGCAACTTTTACACAAACACAAAACTCTGTGGTAAAATTAGTTAAATTGAAATAGATGTCATTATGTATTTTTTCATAAAATACGTACTTACATATATAAATAACGAAAAATTAAAAACAAAAGTATTATTTTATAAGCAAAATAAAAATAAAAAATTAAATACTGTAAACGTGACGATTTTTAGCTGGTCAAAACTAAAGCAACTTCATATTAAATTTACAATTGTATTGCGAACATCACATCATCTTAGCCTCAATATTTGGTAGCGAAACCTTTGTTTGTAGTAACTGCTCTACACCTTCTTGGCATAATCTCAAGAAGATTGGAAATGATCGAACCTGGAATGTTTTTCCAGGCCTCCTTGACTTGAATGCAAGTCTCCGCCCAAGTTTTGCGTTTCTCGCTAACTATTCTCCGATCTACAATCTCCCATAGCTTTTTGTAATAGAGGACTGCTTTTTATGACTTGCCGCAGCAGACTGATGAGTCAGTTTTCTTTTATTTGAATTTTGATACATCATATTGGAGTAGTTAATTACAAAGTAACAGTTTTTCTGATTCCCGTAACAGAAAAAAACAATTACAACCAAGAGAGCGAAATGAGTTGCTTTTGTTTTGGCCAGCTGGAAAGTAATGTGAAATAAAAATTCGGCGTTTGTATTTTTTTTAATTTGCTCTAATGGCTGCTAATAGATTTTACACTCATCCACTCATGTGCATTTGCATAAAAATAAATGAAATAAAAAGTAAAAAATATTTTTTTTTCAGAGTCACCAATATGTGACTATTAATTAAAGCTTAAATGTTAAATGCTTAAAAGAAATTGCTCTACTAAAAGACAGGCATTTTAAAAGAGATCAAATGACACTCTGGCCCAATTGCCTAGTGCGTACTGCTATTAAATTGCTTTCATATTGTCGATCTACATATGCAGCTAAGTACAAGAGATATTGAAGTACATCTTGCTTTAGTACCTTTTTTTGTCAAGTTTACAAACCAACGACCTCCTATGACGCCAATAACGTCGTGAAGCGGAAGTGGTGCATCCAGGTAAAAAACATTCGCCAGCATCATTTCCGTCAGCATCAACGCTCCACTGTCGCATCATCTGTACCGAACGGAAGCGCTTAGCTAAGACGCCATTTACAATAACCGCATTTAAGCTTGTCTGGCTCCCATCGTTCGGTTATATTATATCATGTGAAACTGTGTGCATTAATTTGGTTTCAGGGATCATTTCCAGTTTAGTTTGGCGCTGAGGCTAAGTCGATTGCTGCAAGGAGTGCGAGTACAAATTCGTTCTATCTTTCGCAACGAAAGACATTAAAACTGTTTGCTTTGATAGTGAATATTATCCGTGTGGTGGGAAAAGAAAGATAGAGCAAAAAAAAGAGTTATTCCCACGACAGCGAAAGGATGTTGTTGTGGAGAAAACAAATGGAATATTGGTTACAAGTTTATATAAATCTTATTAATATATAAATCTCAGTGTGACGCTCTTACCTGTCAATCTTACGATTAGACAAACACAAAAACTAATGCACACAATGAAGTAAGACTTCGTATTCCAGTTCATTGACATTCTGTGCCTATTACAGGCCGATTTTGACATTAATTTATTCGCAATATTATTTAAATGAATGCAAAAATAAAACCACTCTAACAAATGCCACTTTCTTGCGAAATGTCATTTATTCAAACTACAAATACTAAGAATCCACACTTGTGGATTGTATATATTGAGGGCTGCCGTTTTCAAAATTCTAATGGGAGTATTTTAAACGTTCACAGGGGAGTACTTTGTGTCTGAGAGGAGTACAAAAAAGAAACGATATAAATCAAACAACAATATCATCAATCGGCTCCAAAACATTAATTTTTCCTGCATAGAAAGGATGTGTAAAGACAGTAAGAATTTTAAGGATTAAAACAACGAAGTTTTGGGTTTTACCTGTCAAAATGTAAGTCAGTACTTCATACAACCTCATCGGCTCCCAATAACTTCGAAAACTCTATTAGGCAATTCTATGCCAAGTTCTGCAGAACTTCTCCATTGATCTCGATCTATGACTGAGATATTTGTGTTCTTTAGCTCTTTCACAGTCCTGTACTGCCCTTCCATAAACATTTTTCCAGCCAACATCCCCCACATGTTTTCGATTGGGTTCAGATCAGGATTGCATGATGGCCACGGCAAACAATAATAAGTAATAGGGGCATTGTTGAAAAATTAATTTTTCATTGCTGTAATTTGTCAAAATTCGTCTAAAGCATGTTCGAGCATCTCTTTGTATTCTGTACCATTCATTTTAGATGTTCGCCACATCAAAGCAATTTTTCCATGATACCCAGAGGGAGCCCAAACCATCGCAGTTTCAGCTCCGAAGTGCCGGCTCATTTTCACTGCTTTTTCGTCTCGCGAATCATGCTTATAAAAGCTGAAACCATGAGGTTAACAGTTCAACAGTTGCTACACTCTTCTTACTTCCGAAAGTTCCAACTTGCACCTTACCTGAACGGCATTCAGCATATTTTGCCTGACTTCACGTATTTGAACAAAGTACTACTCAATGAAGAAATGCTACTCAAATGACTACTAGTTTTAAAAAATTATAATATTTCAAAGGGGAGTACAATCATGACGAAAGGAGTACAGGAGTACAGTTTTTAAGAGGGTAGTACGAATACTCCCTTAGTACTCACTTCGGCAGCCTTGATATTGATAGACTGTAAACCTTGGGGTGCATTCGCACTGTCTTTGAATCTTCGAACAAAATGACAATGTATGTATTGTAAGTAACACTATAGTTTTCAGACACGGGCGAAGCCGGGCGGGTAGCTAGTATTAAATAAAATCTGCTGTATCGATGCCGAATGGATATATCTGAGTAGCACAGAAAGACATTAAATAATGTTCGCACATTGAAATGTGTGTCCTAGAATATGAGATTTCTTCTTTTTTGTATAGCGTTTATAGTGTTGGTGTATGTAATGTATGTACATATGTAGGTATGCCGTCTTGAAATCGAACTGGTATGTCTTAAGGCTTGCACACCGATTCTTGGTTTTATTTTTGTTTATTATTATTTGCATAAATTTGGTCAATGCATGTTTTCAGTTATTGTATATATATGCTTTTGATTCCTCTGTAAACGTTTCTCGTATTTCTTATTTCCCCTATTAGTGATATAATTAGCCGTATTTTATTATGTCCGTGATCTGGATCTAGATTAGATCAAAATAATAAAATAAACTGTATAAATAGCCGTATTTTATTATCACCAATGATCCAATCTGGATTTAGATGCATTACAATAACAATACGAAGTCTTGCTCTTTATTTGGATCTATTTTCGTGATCCAAAAATTAGTTCGACTATTTCTCACTAGGATACACTTTCGTTTGTGAATTGTGCTGTATTATCCACAATTGTCAAGGGTACATGTTGCCAGATCAGAATAAGAAATATTATTGTGCAATCAATACGGCCATTGTATTTGTAAATTACGGAATATTTATTAATTTCTTCCTATAAGATACACAAATTACATACATATATATGGAAATATGTACATAAGAACGTACTATGTAACTTCAAGTCAGTCTGATATTTGAATTGTGTTTTCAATTTCTGAACTTATGATTATACATACATATGTGATTCAACAGGAAACAATATTTCCGGTGGCTCGTACCTCGAATCTCACTTCGAGTCGTACTCGTATCGTAATGTATATCGTTTGTTTTTCATGCAGGTCGTATGCGTTGAATACAACTCCATTTAATATCCTTAAAAAAAATTACTATTCACATATTGATAAGAGATAGTATAGTATGCATGTATGTACAGTACATAGTGTGTAATATTTAAACTTTAGTACAATTTTCTTGGCCTACAGAATTTTGAAGTTTAAATTGAAATGAAGTTTCACCACAAATTCTATGTGAGAGTGTATTCAATATCTGAGACAGTAATTATAAGTTGCTATCGGCGTTTCGATTCTTCGGGAAAGGAAACTAATAAACTGGTATTGGAAGATATATTTAACTTGGGGAATATTGTAGCGAACATTTTCCAAGGTTCTTAAAATCTTAATGAAATACGGTTTGTAATTGAGCAAGACAATTGTACATAGTGGAAATGGATCCTTTTATCAGCTACGTTATCCGCAGTATCTTCGGAAAGAAATCGATTTTTTTACTGTGGTCTCTAGAGATGTCCACATTATCCTCCATAGAGATAATGCTTCGAATTGGTTGCTGTTTAAGATATATTAAATCGTTAAAGTAATTACTGCAGTGAAATAACTTCGTAAAGCATTTAATTGTTCCAATTCAAGAAATAGGAATTGTTTATTTTTTATTATTTTTTTTTTGATTTCGTAAATAGTCACTTAAGAAATCGTAGCCTAAGAAAATACCACCAAAACGTTGAAAATACGACTAAATACGACTTGTATAATAGCTGATATAAACCGAAAGTCGTATGCGATGGCATCCGATGCCGTTGACAGATAAAGTCACTTGCATAAGAGTATGTTCGTTGTGGCACGACTTCCATAATACCAAAACACGAGTATGTTCGTATGTAATAGCATAATGGGGTGACTATTCCTCGAAACATGATTTCAAACTTCCTTCCTCCAAGAGCTGAACCCCATGACAGCGATGGAGCGATATCACATCAAGGTGGTATATATAAACAAAATACATCAAACTAATGTGTGACATCATGAGCTAATCAAACAAGATTAGATACATTAATCGTATATACCCTGATAGACACCCGAAATCATGATAAAAAACAACCAGCAAATATACTATAGGTATAAATGAAATTAATGAACAAATATGTAATCTGCTTTGCTAAGATAACCGGCCCGATTTTGGGTACTATTTAAGTGCCCAACGATAGTTTCAGGTTAGTATTTCATTCATTCGCGAGAGAAATGGAATCTCTGCTAAAATTCGCGGTCGGTTTGTGCCTTTTGGCGCTGATAAACGGTCAAACTAACCCGGTGGTCGAAACCACCCTCGGCAAGATAAAGGGCTCAATTTTGAAGACGGAGAGAGGTCTTGATATAAGCGCCTTCCGGGGAATAAGATACGCACAAGCACCAGTGGGGGATAAACGGTTTCAGGCTCCCATTGCCGTGACCAAGTGGGACGGGGAACTGGATGCCACGAAAGATGGATTTTTATGCCCACAAATAGGAAAGGATGCCGAACTACTTTCAGAGGATTGCCTAGTTTTGAATGTTTATTCACGTGACTTGGCGGGGAATAGATCAGTGATCGTTTATATTCATGGTGGTGCCAATATGCGAGGCGGCAGTCATAGTGTTCTTGAAGCTGGACCAGAGTACCTAATGGACAGTGATATAGTGTTGGTGACAATAAATTACCGACTGGGAGCACTGGGCTTCCTTAGTACGCGTACAAAAGAGGCTCCTGGAAATTACGGCTACTTGGATCAAGTGATGGCATTGAAATGGGTGCAAGAGCACATCTCCAAGTTTGGTGGAAATTCAGAGTCTGTGACTATTCTCGGTCTGAGTGCCGGTGCCATGGCTGTCACGCTTCATATGAGCTCTCCACTCTCGAAGGGTTTGTTCCATAAAGCGATCGCTATGAGTGGGTCGGCAACTAACCATTATGCTATCGATAACTTGTACTGGACAACACTGCTGGCCAGGCAGACATCCTGTCCGATGTATAATCCTGATGATGTTCTAGGTTGCTTGAAGAACGTGACTTGGGAGAAGATTATCCAAGTCTGCGAAACCTGGGAGCCATACAATTTCATAAACATGAAATGGAACTACGAAATCGATAACAACTTTTTGTATAACTCGCCTTCCCTTGATTTCCTACTCGGACAGTTCCAGAGAGTCCCGATTCTCGCTGGTATCACCAAAGATGAGTTAACCTACATGGTATATCGTAAGTAACATGAGAATATGGAAGCAATATGAAAGTGAACAAATCTTTTATAGGTCAAGAGAACAACACCGGTCTTTTCAATGACATCGATTTGAATTTCGATAAATACGGTCCAGAACTATTCATGTATGGTACGGACGATTCCGCTCTGGACAGAAGCGATAAGATAAAGAAATTCTATTTGGGCAACAAAACAATCAACGAGCAAAACATCACGCATTTTGGTGAAATATTTACAGATTCAATAATTAATCATGGTGTACATAGATTGGTCGATATCGCGAGGGAGTATGTAGATGTTTACTACTATCGCTTTGACTATGCCGGCAAATATGGATTATACAGTGACGCAGATGGAAAGCCCAGAGGTATTGGCCATGCCGATGATATTCAATATGTCTTCAAGAGCAAATGGTTCGATGGACAAATCGGTCTAACAGATGCAGATAGATTTATGGTGGACCGTCTTGCGGGATGGTTTTCATCATTTGCAAAAACAGGGTTAGTACGAGTATACTTACTAATTTCGATGATAAATTGCATTTTCGAGTAATCTTTTGTCTTATAGAGTTCCAGAAGATGTAGGCACTGTGAAGTGGTTGCCTTCTAACATTACTAAAATTCGCACTTTGTATAATGATAGAGAAGTTGAACTAGGTGATGAGCCCTATCAAGATAGGAACAATTTGTGGGATAGCCTATATCCGCTGGCTATGAGTGGCAGTAGCGCTATTTGTGCGGCTAGCTTGTTAACAGCAATGGCAGCATTGTTGCATATTTTTGTTAAATATTGAGTTCAATTTTCAAAAAAAAAATAAATGAAGAAAATAAACAATTTTGGTTTTTAAATTTGCCACGACCTTTAAATCTTCTAGCATTGTGTACACTTACTACGCAGCATTACGTAGTAGTCCAACGCACTTACCACTACACCACGGTGCTATACATGTACCAAGAATTATATTTAACTGGTACGACTTTTTTTTAGTTTATTATGTTTGTTTTGCATCTTCATCAACGTTTTACTTATTTATGTTATTTGTTTCGGTAAAGGATATTGTTTTAAAACAAATACTTATTAAACTTCAGTTTTCCCGAAGCAACCAGCTGACAACATTGCGGCAACAACAAACAACAAGAGTTTGAGATATTTTTTTTTGACAGACAGCAATGCACGAAAAAGCTTCTATGACTATCCCGTGTACATTGGGAAACATAAGGGAATCTTTCGTTCAATTTTGACATAAGCTTATGTTTCCTCATGACAGGTTGGAAATAAGTGTATGTGTCAGTCACACGCGGTTGAAGTGAAACTTTTTTTTAAAAATAGATATACATACATACTTACCGCTTTATGCCTTTGAACATTTTCTTGACAATCCTTTTATAGCCAATTAGGGGTAAATATTTTACTGTGCTTTTATCTGGAAATATAAAATGTTTACCTTTGTCCCAGCCTTCCAACCAAATGCACCTCTAAAACAAAAAAAAAATGCAACCAGGATCATACCTGCGATCATCGCCCACCATACAGTAAGCCCAAACCTACCCCCATCTACCCTTTTCACCCGACTACGCAAAAGGAATGGTTATGCTTATGACTAGGCCAACCAAAAATATGCCCTAAAATATCAATTTTAAACGCTTATAATATGCTGTGCATTTTAAAAGTGAATTTTATGCCCTTAAATATGCCCAATACATTTTTAACTATGCTTATGAAAATACATTTTATATCAATAAATGAATTAAGTGAGCAAAAAGAACCAAATAATAGATCCAAAAATTACTTCACTGCAAAGTTAAATAAGTAAAATACATGAATTTCCATTAAAAACCATTTATATTGGAATTTATTTAGAAAAATTACAAAAAACAACTATTATAATAAAAAAGATCAAAACAACATAATACAAAGAATAAATTAAGTTAGTTTTTTAATTTCGAATCCGAATACCACGCTAATCCGAATGACCCTTTTTTCCCATTATGTATTCTACAGTCCGAACCTTCTAGATTTATGTATTCTACAATCCGAATTCTACAAAAATTACCAAAGAATGCAGATGGCTTTTGCAGTTATTTTGACATGCAAAATACGTGGGGACGATAAGTACTTAGCCTTACCGCCCGATGGTGCCAGTATCGCAAGAGAAATTTACTATCGTCTCCTAGTAGGTAAATTCTCTTAGACGGCTACTGTCAAAATTTCAGCCGATTCGGACTCGAAGTTTCGTTTTGACCACGTGTGGAAGCCAGCTTGTTCAAGTGTATCGAGCTGAAAGGAGACTATGTTGAAAAATAAATCGCCACTTTTCCGAAATGTTTGTTTTTCTATTGTAGGCTAAGTACCTACTTATCGGACCGCCCTCGTACATCTGAACATGTTCATACGTGCAGTATTTATCTTTTCTCATTGGTTGAACACATGTGCATCTGAGATTCTATTCCAACAGATTGTTCTTTTAATTTTTGTGTAAAAATGGCTAACAAATATTTAATTAAGTAGTTTATTTTAATTTTTGTATGTAAAGGAATAATAAATATGATATGTTTTCTTTGGAAAAAGAAGTTTTTTTTTCTAACCTATGACATACTATGTACTTCCCAATCCGTATAATTCGATAATCCGGATACCTCCTTGCAATAATCAATTCGGACTAGCGAGACATTACTGCATTTAAAATTAAGTTAATAGGTTAATACAGATTTTTATTGCAATAAATAATGAACATTTCGCTTGAATTGTGGAAAATAAAGCTTTGCCTGTTTGACCGAAATACGTTTTTGTACATGGAAAAACTGCGCTCAACATCGACAGAAGTTATTGGTGCACATCTAAATGCCAATGCGTTCACTCGCAGATTCTTCTCCAGAAAAACTTGTTGAACTTGTAGTTTTTAAGGTGTCAAAACCAACATTTTTTCCAATGACATCATTAAATTTCTCCTTTACAGGCTTAGCCACATCGGTATTTATGTCGTTGATTGCTTCCACAGTATCAGTTACTATTTTTATAATGTAATTGGAAAACCGCTTTTCTCCATATTTTGATATTGATATTGCCAGAAAGGCAGAAACCCATAGTTTGATAATATGAAAATTAAATCGGCTTTTAAATTTGGCGATTTTAATTGAATTTAATTAACTGGCTTTCTACGCACGTACCACACAAACAATGATGAATCTACTTATATATATATATAAATGAATTGGTGTCTGTTTGTACAAGCATAACTCGGCTGAACATCATCCGATTTGCATGGGGATTTTTTTGTTGAATTCGTATTGAACCAGGTAAACACACAACGGAGCCGAAAATTTTAAAATTTCAAAGAAAAATTGAAAAATTCAGAAAAAGCGATTTTCCATTCCATTTCCATTTCCATTTTGATCGCAATATTATAGTTCAAATGGTTGCAAAAGTTCAAAATTTGAAAAATTTTCCCGGAAAACCATTTTTTTTTATTTCGACATTGAAAATAATTGCAAGAGCTCCAAATTTGGAAAATGCAATACTATTAGGTCGTTACATATGAAATTGCCGATTTACCGATCACTCCTAGTTGTGGCGTAAAGTTGTGCAGAGAAATTACAAAAAAAAGTTTTTCTTAAGAAAAGAGTGCAACTTAATCTTTCTAACGGTGAAAATTATTTTACCCTATCAATGAGCTGAGTTGACTTTTTTTCTTACATAGAAAATCCTTTCACCAACAAATTTAAGGGCAATTTTCGTTTTTCAATGAAAAAAACATTAACGCAGCCGCAGCGACTAGAAAAATCAACGGTGCTTTTGGTTTGGGTACGTGTTTCTCTCACTACACGTTCGAAACTGGTTTACCAAGTTCAGCGAGGGAAATTTTTCGCTTGAAAATTTACCAAGGGGTAGACCACAGAATGTCATCAGCCCTTCCTCAAACGCGGAGGAACAATCACGGCCGAGTCGTACTGTAGAGAAATCGACATAATGTACAACAAATTGCTCCAAAAACAGCCGTCACTGGTAAATAGGCACGGTCCCATACTGCTGCATGACATCGCAAGACCACATACCGCACAGTCGACATTGCTGAAGCTGGTGTAGTAGGGCTATGAAGTTTTGCCTCATCCGCCTTACTCACCGGACTTATCCCCGACCGATTACCACCTTTTCCGAAGTTTGGGAATCACCTCTAAAAGGAACAGTACATAAGCCCAGATGCCATAAAACAGGACTTTAAGGACATCTTAGCCCGAGAAGATAAGGACTTTTTCAAAAGAGGCATTCTTGCTTTGGTGGAACGTTGGAAAAATGCCACAGATGTAAATGGAGATTATTTTTTGGAGTAAACTATTTTAATTTTTGAAATATCGTTTTTTAACTTTCCACATAAAAATCGGCAACTTCATTTATGTAACGACCTGATATTTTGAGATTCTATTCCTTCGAATTTTAATTTTCGAACTTCATATTTATTTATTCAAATCTATAAAAATAATGGTGACAGCAATCACCATTCAATTTTAAATCGACGAAAGTATTTTGTGCTATGGTCAACGAAGTGACCAAGTGAAATTCAACGGATAGGTGTTGACTTTTGTGCTTTTTTCCAGAACATTGTGATTTCCAAAACTAAGGTTATCGGCACATCGATTTTGGAGTTGCATTAATACATATTACCTTTATTCATCCACTGTTTTCCTGCAATTTAGTTATTTAAAATATTCATTAATTTTGTGGATAACGAATTTCAATATTGTATTTTTTCAACGAGATATTTGTGTTGCAATTGATTGACAGTTTAGTATAATAATGCCACCGATAAGACGATCAAACATTGGAGCTCGCAATAAAAATATGAGACGGGTGGCTAATTTACCTGCGAATGAAACGGAGGAACAGCTTGCACATCACAATGAACAAGCCCGTTTACGAATGGATAACATGGAGCCCCTGTTATCCAAGAACGCGGTGATAAGCCCCACCTTTAAGGTAATGTCGTCAGGCGAACCTTCCCATATATCCAATGTGGATTAATTGTCCCATACCATTCCATTCCATTCCAATTGTTCCATTCTACAAACAACGTTGTTTATAACAAAGCGTTGCAGTGGCCTGAAATGTGTGAAATCCATTTTCCGTGTAAATAAAATGCATTGAATTCAATTTAATTCCAAAAGAGCTTCATTCTTTTAATAGAGAGGCTCGACTTTCGAGAGGCCGAACAAAGTTTGCCGGGTCATGCATAGATGTGCTACGTGAGTGACGCGACTTTTTGCATGCTTTTTACATGCATCTTCCACCGAGAATTCATATTAAAAGTGGATTTTCGGTATGCTTTTGCTGAAATCAACCCTTCTCGTTATGGTATGGAATTGATCGTGTAGCCAGCCACATCATAACATAGATACATATGTGTATGCTCTGAAAACAAATGGAAAATTTTTCTCCCGATTTCAATAAATGAGGTGTCGACGGGTTCGTCCTGATCCGGAGAGTGTCTATGGCTATACTACTTATTTAAGGTGGCGTTACAGCTCGGTGTGAACTTGGGCCTGCTTCTCGCAACCATTTGTTTGTGCGTGTTATATGTTTGCACTAATGGAAGGGACCTACAGTTTTTTCCCGACCCCGAACGGCGATATTGAGAAGCTCATTGACAAGTGATACTCTTTGATTGCTTGTCAGACATTCGAAAGAGGTTGGTATTGGACCCGGGTGGGGATTGAACCCGAAAACAACGCACTAACGACCATGACCACGGCCCCCAATACGCTATACTACGTCACAGAAAAATTCTATATGGCGGATTACTTTTTTTTTCTTTTTCTTTACAACCGCCTTAATAGTGGTATCGAATGAAAGGACTTGGCAAGTAGAATACAATACGCTATGATGTCATTCTAAATTCGATATGGGGGACGCCCTTAATGCGGCGGATTACCGTTATATTTACTACCTCCCTAATATGGGTATCAAATGAAAGGGTTTGGCAAGTAGAACGCGACATTGCTTACCTATGTACACTCTACATATTTTCTGAAACTAAACTATTGTAAATAAAAAAAAAAATAAAATTAAAACAACTAAAACTCGATTAAAGGAAAAACTTACTTAAAAGTATACGAAACAAGATGAAACGAAACGATGATTTTCTTAGTATAGCCTGAATGGTTTTTTTGTTGCACGATTTGCAGTGTACACCGCGAGTTAAGAAGTTTTACTTCAAAAAAGAAAACAAAATACATCAAACTACTGTGTGACATCATGAGCTAATCATATATGATTAGATGCGTTCCCCGCAATCTGGGAGCACTGCATCTGGCACTGATATAGTAAAAGAGAAAATCCGGGCAAGCATACATTTAATTCAGTGGTTTCCATGTCGATCAACGAAGCGAGCGTCTATTCTTTTCAGAGTCCCATTAATACTGGTACATCCAAAAACATTTCACATAACAGCAATAGAAGAAAACCTTTCGATCATTTCCAAAGTATTTGTTGGCCACAACCCTTTTAGTAACACGACACACCGTTCACTTTGAAACCCACTGCATATCAGCTACACCATGATATTGAGAACCATTACCTAGCCATTATAAGACTAGTTAAAGTTGCTGTTTGACCCACAGAGCATGATTACGATTAGTTTTGTGTCGTAGTGATGGTTCAATGTTTCTTTGCAATTCCTCGAAATCATTAAATTTATGATACGAGTATGTTATGATATCAAAATCATTTTATTTTAAATTCCTTAAACACACGTGATCTAACCACTAAACTCTAACCGCGAATAAGTCAAATTTTGGCAGTACTTGATTTTATTACTTTACTGTACTTTTGGACTGTTTATTTAGCTTGGTGTTATGTGGATGAGGCATTGTGTTGGTGTGTTGAGTGTTATAGATTATTTCGTAGTACTTTTCTTGAATATTTACTTTAACTTTATTTTAATATATGTAGCTTAAAGTTATAAATGAAAGAAAAAAAGAAAAACTTCGTTCGGGGTTTCTTAGTGTAGATGTATGTTGTGGCGTAGTGTATTAAATGTAAATTAAGGGTATCCAAAACTTGAATTACTACGTCTACTCCATTTCACTTACTTTCCACACTATGCCTATGAAATAATTACGAAAATAATTACATAAATGTGAGTTCTACTTAGTTTTTTGAATTTAACTAAAATAAAATAAATTCTGTCCCTCAATCAACCGGAAAAACGTCAATTTATTTGAATTTTTCTAGTACAATTTTATTTTTATTCGATACGTTTTCAATGACAATGAGGGTACTCGATCATTTGATAACGAGTCCTACTCACTCACTCGTTATCGAGTGCTGTAATTCGGCCCCAGATTTTTAGTGCTTTTTCTGGAGATTTTTCAGTCAAGGATTTTTGTGGCATTCAAAACTATATTTTTTCTTAATATTACGGACCTGGTTCTATTTACCTCGATCATACATTTTCATCCTTCCATGTAAAACGAGAAACTATACACACATCAATTGGTTTCATTCTTTCGTCATGCTTGGTGAGTCCAATTAAAAAAAATGTTGTGGGTGGGGAAAAGCATTCACACGTGCATACATGCCTATGCAACTACACTGCGTGTTGCATAGCTGGGCTATAGACTGGGGACACTACGAGGCCGAGTATAGAAATGAATCTATGGAAACGTCGTTTAACTCATTCTAACGCATGCTAATACGATGCGTTCTGAATGGTGCATCTCTTCTTGATGTTGTTTTTTCGTTGCACAATTTTCAGTGTACACCGCGACGCTGATAACTGCATCGTATCAGAGAGTAACCATCTTCTTTCTAATTTAGACCGCTACCACCCACCTCTGTCCCTTACTTTTTCCTATCTCAACGACAATAAAACTCTATACTCTGAGAACTCCTATAGCTTCAACTTCCGGAAAGCGGATTTTCTGAAACTAAACACCCTCTTACGTAACACTAATTTCAATTTTAACGCACAGACAAATATTGAGAACGCTGTTCAAATATTTTACGACAAAGTTTTCAACTGCCTTACACAATCCGTCCCTTTTGTACCTCAAAAAAATCCCTCCTCCTCTCCACCTTGGTATACCAAAGAGCTACGCTCGCTTCGTAATAGAAGAAATAAGCTCTGGCGAACATATCTTACTTCTCGCTCTGACTCTGACTATATTAACTATCTTGACGCATATACAATCTTCTCGGATCTCTGCAACTCTCTATATCACGATTACCTATTGCGAATGGAATCCAACCTCATCTCCGACCCAAAGCGCTTTTTTCGCTTCATTAATACCAAAAAAAAATCCGACAACTATCCATCCACTCTGAAACTTTCTGACTCTTCATCGAACAACCCTAGAATAATCTCTAATCTTTTTGCTCTTTTCTTTAGCCAATCGTTTACCAACCATGTCTCAGTACCTGCTTCCGAATACTTTTCTCACATGAGAAACTGCCCTCAAACTTCTCTAGCATCATTTGACATTCGCGTTGAACATGTTGTAGAAAAAATAAATAAACTCAAGTGTGACTACTCTGCTGGACCTGATGGTCTGCCTTCCATTATTTTAAAAAAATGCATCGAACATTTGGCCCAACCCCTCACTACTATTTTTCAACTTTCTATCACCCACGGTGTCTTTCCAATGCTCTGGAAGACTGCTTATATTATCCCCCTACACAAAAAAGGCCCCAAGAACGAAATTTCTAACTACCGCCCCATAGCCAAACTCTCCTGTATACCCAAACTCTTCGAAAGTATCATTTACGATACAATGTCCTTCCACTGCAAGTCCATCATTTCTCTTTATCAGCACGGTTTTCTTAAAGGTAGATCAACCACCACAAACTTAATAGAATTCGTGTCGACAACTCTGTGCACATTGGAAGATGGCTATGAAGTCGACGTAATTGCCACCGACTTCAGTAAAGCTTTCGACAAAATCTCTCACTCTATAGTTCTTTTTAAACTTAAAGCTCTGGGCTTTCAACCAGGATTTATTGCGTGGATTAAATCATACCTCGAAGCGCGTCAATACATTGTACTTTTTAGATCCTCTGTATCCGATCCCTTTCCAGCCACTTCCGGAATTCCCCAAGGCAGCCACTTGGGCCCACTTATCTTCATACTCACAATCAATGACGTTGAATGCATCATCAAAAACTCTTCTATTTCCATCTATGCTGACGACATGAAAATCTACAGACGTATATCAAACCCCACTGACTCTTATCCACTACAAGACGACCTGAACAACTTTGCATTTTGGTGCCAAAAAAATTTCCTTGAACTTAATGTTAGCAAATGTCAGACTATAACTTACTCCCGTAAACTTCATCCAACAGTCAATCGTTCATATTTCATCGGTGTCGAACTTGTCCCCCCTGTTTCACAAATGCGCGATTTGGGTGTTATATGTGACCAACAACTTAATTTTCGCTGCCATATAGACAAAATCATTAGCAGAGCCAACTCTATGCTAGGCTTCATAAAACGTTGGTCTAAGGAATTCTCAAACCCCTACGTCACGAAATCTCTCTACGTCACTTTCGTTAGGCCTATTCTTGAATATGCTAGCCAAGTATGGTCGCCCTACCAAGTCACCCATTCATCCAGAATCGAAGCGATTCAACGCAGATTCATTCGTTTTGCGCTACGAGGCCTTCAATGGAACGATAGGTATAACCTACCCCCATACGAGAATCGTTTAAAACTGATCAATATGCAATCACTCGAGAAACGTCGTCTCGTAGCGGACACACTCTTCATCCATCAGCTACTAACCGGTAACATTAACAGTCCCACGCTCCTCCATACCATTTCCCTGAACACAAACCCACGCAACCTCAGATCTTTCCCACTCTTCCGCGTTAATCTCCACCGTACCAATTATGGGTATAACGAGCCTATATCTAAAATGCTCCGCACGGCAAATCGTATGCATAGGTCATTTGATTTTCAAAGCAGCAGGCTTACACTGAGAAACTCCCTCTACTCAACCTAATTCCCCTCCCTTTCTTAGACGTAAATCATTCTCTTGCTTCTAATTGTTATATTTCTTATTGTTCTTATTTAATTTTAGTTCTTAGTTTATATTAGTTTGTATTATTATTAATTTATAGTATTATTAATTTGTATTATTATTAATTTGTATTATTATTAATTTGTATTATTATTAATTTGTATTAGTTTTTTTTTGTATTGGCTTGTACTAAGCAGAGAAATAAATTAAATTAAATTAAAAGAAGTTTCACTTCAAAAAAGAAAACAAAATACATCAAACTAGTGTGTGACATCATGAGCTAGTCAAATATGATTAGATGCATTGAACGTATATGTATACCCTGATAGACTCACAAAATCATGATTTAAACCAGAGATGTGATCCGATACGGAAGTGTACTATTTGGTACAATTCAAAACAGTTCAAGAAACCGGTACGAAACTAAAAACGATCCAGAACTAAACTACACACAAGCAGTTCACGAAATAGCATGCGAAATATAACAAACTATTTCGGACCAAACTCACTTCTAAACTTCATCCCGAATCAAATCTCTGATAAAAACCAACCAGCTAATAATAATAATACTATATACATATAATTAATGCACAAAGATGTAATCTGCTTTGCTAAGATAACCGGCCCGATTTTGGGTACTATTTAAGTGCCCAACGATAGTTTCAGGTTAGTATTTCATTAATTCGCGAGAGAAATGGAATCTCTGCTAACGTTCGCACTCGGTTTGTGCCTTCTGGCGCTGATAAACGGTCAAACTAACCCGGTGGTCGAAACCACCCTGGGCAAGATTAAGGGCTCAATTTTGAAGTCGGAGAAAGGTCTCGATATAAGCGCCTTCCGGGGAATAAGATACGCACAAGCACCAGTGGGTGATAAGCGGTTTCAGGCTCCCGTTGCCGTGACCAAGTGGGACGGGGAACTGGATGCCACGAAAGATGGATTTGTATGCCCACAACCAGGAAAGGATGCCCAGCTACTTTCAGAGGATTGCCTTATTTTAAACATTTATTCACGTGACTTGACCGGGAATAGATCAGTGATCGTCTATATTCATGGTGGTGTCAATATAATTGGCAGCAGTCATAGTATTCTAGATTCCGGACCCGAGTACCTAATGGACAGTGATATAGTGCTGGTGACAATAAATTACCGATTAGGAGCACTGGGCTTCCTTAGTACGCGTACAAAAGAGGCTCCTGGAAATTATGCCTACCTGGATCAAGTGATGGCATTGAAATGGGTGCAAGAGCACATCTCCAAGTTTGGTGGAAATCCAGGGTCTGTGACTATTGTCGGTTCGAGTTCCGGTTCCATGATGGTCACACTTCTTTTGTGCTCTCCACTCTCGAAGGGTTTGTTCCATAAAGCGATCGCTATGAGTGGATCAGCAACTAACCATCATGCTATCGATAACTTGTACTGGACAACACTCCTGGCCAGAGAGACATCTTGTCCGATGTATAATCCTGATGATGTTCTTAGTTGCTTGAAGAACGTGTCTTGGGAGAATATTATCCGGATCTGTAAAACGTGGGAGCTGTACGATCTCAGTAATATAAAATGGAACTACGAAATCGATAATAACTTTTTGTATAACTCGCCGTCAGTTGGTTTCCTACTCGGACAGTTCCAGAGAGTACCGATTCTCGTTGGTATCACCAGGGATGAGTTTGACTTCTTGGTATATCGTAAGTTGCATGTGAATATGGGAACAGTATGAATGTGAACAAATACTTTATAGAACTAGAGAACATCACCGGTCTCTTCAATGACATCGATTTGAATTTCGACAAATATGGTCCGGAGCTATTCCTGTTTAGTACGAACGATTCCACTCCGGAAAGAAACGAAAGGATAAAGAAATTCTATTTGGGTGACAAAACAATCAACGAGCAAAACATCACGAACTTTGGTGAAATTTTCTCAGATACAATGGTCAATCATGGTGTACATAGATTGGTCGATTTCGCTAGGAAGTACGTAGATGTTTACTACTATCGCTTTGACTATGCCGGCAAATATGGATTCTACAATGATGCAGATGGCAAGCCCAGAGGTATTGGCCATGCCGATGATGTTCAATATGTTCTAAAGACTTATTGGTTTGATGGACACATCGGTCTTGCAGATGCAGACAGATTTATGGTGGACCGAATGGTGGGATGGTTTTCATCATTTGCACAAACGGGGTTGGTAGTTGCTAATTTCGATGATAAAATGCATTTTCGAGTAATCTTTTGTCTTATAGAGTTCCAGAAGATGTGGGCACTGTGAAGTGGTTGCCTTCTAACTTTACTAAAATTCGCACTTTGTATAACGATAAAGAAGTTAGACTAGGTGATGAGCCCAATCAAGATAGGAACGATTTGTGGGATAGCCTATATCCGCTGGCGATGAGTGGCAGTAGCGCAATTTGTGTGGCTAGTTTATTAACAGCAATGGCAGCATTGTTGCATATTTGTGTTAAGTATTGAGATTAATTTTCAAATAAAAGAAATGAAGAAAAGGAATAATTGTGGTTTTTTTTTTAACTTCGAATGACCTTCAAATCTTCAAGCATAGGTACTTTTAAATGCAAAAAAAACTTTTCTTAAAAGTACATAAACTCGTATGCCAACTTGTGAATTCACTTCCTTAATAATGATCAGTTGGTTTAGCTGTTAAGATCTAATATAGTTAACAGAAGGGAAATAAATGATTGCATTGAAGCACTGATTAAACAAGATAAGCGCTCATGCAATTTTGAATTTTAATTCGACGTTGAGTGTTCGTAAATGTATACTATGTACACACATAGATCAAGGTTATTAATAACACGAGTAGAAAAATGCTTAAAATAAATTGCTCTACTAAAAGGCAATCTGACCTTATTTATGTTACTTGCAAACATGCAAAAATTGCCTACAGTGTCAATCACATTCAAATTTAAGTGCAACAAGTTGAATCTTGGGAAACTACACGCATACGCAGATGCCTTGTTATGCGTAAAATTGTCCAAAATGAGTATCTCGTTAAATTGAAGTTATTCTTTGGTCCCTTGAAAATGTTTTCGTAGATTAAACAAACCTAGACAAGGCGACCTTTCGATAATTTGAACTCACTAATGTATGAAAACAAGGTTGCTCGTTCAAACCTGTATACTTTTGTTGTCAACTATTAAATACGTTTTTTTCTCTACGACGTAATTTAGTTTGCATTTGACGATTTGACTGTGATCCATGACGTGTGTAGCTTATTGGCGTTACGATGCATTGGTGTAAGTTTCGTGAAAAAACAAAATGAGTCGACATTATTAAATGAAATGATTTTTCCAAAAATGTGCTCTCGATAATTTCAAATGTTTCTTGTTTCCTCTCGATAACCATTTGTGTGCGGTGCGTGCTATATTTGAGCACGAATGGAAGGGACCTACAGTTTTTTGCCGACTACGAACGGCGAGTTGAGAAGCTACTCATGACAAATGTTACCTACTCTTTGAATGGTTGTCAGAAAATCGAAAGAGGTGGCACTGTGAAAAAACTTTTAGGTGTTTTGCTGTGATTGAACCCAGGCAGCGTAGGAGTGCAACACATTTATCACTAAACCACGGTGCTCACCTCGGTAATTTCAACTTTCGTTACATGAAACTCTGAATAATTTGAATCGAGAGTCGATTGTGTAGTGTTTAGTGTATCCTAAAAATTATGGATTTACTATACCCTCTTCAATCTCAAGTGCGCTGATATGAGTTGTCAAAACTAAAATAATTTACCACAGCCTTGGTGTTTTCAAAGTTCGATTTCGTAGGTAGAAAAGATTTCCTTTTAAAGATACTGTTCGTTTATCTAATTGACAGTTCATATCAGTTCGGAGATAAGTTTTTCATTTTGTTTTATCCATTTTATTTCATTACGTGTACTAATGCGCAACATAAATTGTTATTCACATATTTCAATTGAATTGTTGATATGTCGATTAGAATGAATGACAGTTGATTTGAGAAATGAAATGACATCAATGACATGAAAAGCGCAAAAAACAAGGCAACTTCCCGCAATACAAATGTACACAAGTCAAACCAGAAACCAATTTAACTTCCAGCTAAATGGAACATAAATAACTACTCGTAGGGTGTGCAACTGTCGAGGAGAATTGCTGCAAATGCCCCAATTGAATTTATTGCCACAATTCCCTGTTGAAACTTTATTTTTCCTTCAAAAAAAAAACCTCTATGACCGATAACGCTGATATCCGCATATTCATATGTCTACACACGTACCTACATATTTTGAACTTGAGGATACCACATTTGGAATCAAGTTTGCCATTGTTCAGTATCAGTAGTGTCGTTTTGTTCGCCTCCTCTGCTGTTCGATGATAAATCGCTGGGTAATCTATTTTTATAAGGACCAAGACGATGAGCAGGACACACATCTCGGGACGAGTATCATGATGGATTACACTGGATGGCAATGGCAATTCGGTTTTTGGACCGTTGTATATATTTATTTTATTTTCTCTCTTCGCCGTCTCATTTTATATTAAAGGACTCATCGACCATTGTCCTTGTTTGTTGCTGTTTTCTCCATTTTTTTTCGTTCCTTACAACAATTCATTTGCTAACAACTCCCCGCGCTCGCGTTGTATACAATTATAATTGCATGATTTTTCATCGCAAGTCTCTGTTTGATTCTGGAGCTGTGTATGCAGCTGTCAACAGCACGAAACGGTCGGGTGGAGCAGCGTAGGGATATGAAATGGACTTTTGTTTCGTAAAGCAAACGTTACGGAAGAGAGCAATTTGAAATATTATTTAATTAAAGGATTTTTGTTCGTTTTGTTATTGTTCCCAGTTATTGATGATGGCTATGAGGGGACTACATACAATTCGCTTGTATTCAATGTAGAAGAGAAATGTACTTTGCTTTTAATCGTCTTCTTTGCTTGCACTTAACTTGAAACGATAAAGAAGGAATAGAAACATCTGCTGCAAAAATTCAGTTTCTCTCCTTTTCACGTCTTTGCTCTCTTTTGTTTCATTAAGCGAACTATTAGTGACATCTGTTGGTAGAAACCATAAGTCGTCGGTTTGGATTCAAACGGATTTTTAATTACTTAAAATATGACAGCGGTAGGTTTATTTATTTATTTATTTACTAGAAACGCTGTACATTGAGATTAGGTTGTTGGAATCTAAGTTCTTTCGGGATTTACTTACTTACTTACTTAGTTGGCGCTACAGCTCGAGGTGAACCTGGGCCTGCTTCTCGCAACCATTTGTGTGTGCGTGTTATTTTTGCACGAATGGAAGGGACCTACAATATTTTGCCGACTCCGAACGGCGAGTTGAGAAGCTCAATCGTGACAAATGATACTCTTTGATGCTTGTCAGATATTCGAAAGAGGTGGTACCGTGAAAAAACTCTTTAGGTGTTAAACCCAGTCTGGTATTGAACCCGGGCAGCATTGCGTAGTAGTCCAACGCACTAACCACCACGGCCACTTTCGGGATTTACATACATACATATATAGTGCTGTTCGAATTTTTTGTTTTTCAGTGGATACTAAAAATGATCCATTTCGAGCTAAAGAATAAATAATTTGAGCAAGGTCAGTGAGAAAAGGGCTTATAAAAGCTGGACTTAGAGCAGTCAAGCAGTACTAAACCCGGATTTTCCAATAAGAATCCGAGAAAAACGATTAATTTGGGCTGAGAAACATCTTAATTGGATTCAAGACATGTGGAACAATGTTATCTTTTCCGATGAATCCAAGTTTAAGCTTCATGTTGGAGATGGGAGGATTCTTGCGCGAAGAGAACCGATGGAAAGACTGAGCTCTGTATGCCTCTTACGGATGCCTGCAAAACTGAAGGTGCGATGGTCTGGGGATGCTTCCCTGGAGATGGAGAACGTAAAATGGCCTCTTTAGAATCGAAAGTCACTGCTGTAGTTTAGAACATGAATTAAGGCCCTCCACGCTAGGGCTTTTAGGTAACGCCTGCAGGTTCATTTTCCAGCAGGACAATGATCTTTGCCATACAGTCAAAATTGTAAATATGAACTTGTTTTTGTTTTTCAAATGAAAGATTGATTTATAGCTTTAAAATAAGCTACAACTTCTATGACTAAAAACTATAATAGTATTTTTTTTAATTTTGCAGGTTAAAAAGTACTTCGAAGAAAACAATATTGATGTGCTAGCTAAGCTGGCCTCCTTACAACCCAGACCTCAATCCAATTGAGAATATCCGGTCAATCATGAAACTTAAGATTCCAAAGGAGCATCCAGAGACATCCTAAAAAAATTACTAATCCGGACCTGGAACACCATACTTGCATTCATATGGAAAAACCTATCTGTGTCAATGAATTGCAGATGTGCAGTAGTAATAAAAGAAAGATTAGGTCCACCAAAGAACTGATTAACTGGATAATGTAGGAAGAAATAGAAAATTTAAAAAAAAAAACTGCAACAACTAAGCATTTTTCATTTATTATAAAAACTGACGCAAGTGCCCAAAGAACTCAATTTTTCTGTCTAACAGCATTTTGCTTGGTTCATTAAGTTCCTAAACTAGGGTTAGTAAGAAATTTTATACATGTAGCTACATCTAATTTAAGTTGCAGAAATACATTTATTTAAAAAATAACAGGTAAATATTAAAATTGCTGCACCCTTTTTAAGGGCAATTCTTTAAATTCCACGTTGGAACACTTTCAATTAGCCTTCTCTTTGATGATTCTTTTAAGGATTTTATGTAAATCTTTGCAAACTCCCCTTCCTTGATTTAAGAAGGAAAAAGAAATTAAGCAAAACATTTTATCGACCATGAAATTCTAGTAAAATTCCGCCCGGAAATCCCTCTCATATCCTTTAACAAAAATTCTTTCCTCACTTTTCGAGCGGAAGGTGAATTTTGGTGGCGCGTACAAAAAAATAATTGAATTGCCAAAACCAAAACCCGAACCTCGAAAGGGAAGAAAATAATTGGTTTTCTTTTCATTTGACTGTTTGCAAATAATTTGGAGACAATGTCGTTGTTTTTTTTACTCAAATGTCCGATTCCTATTGAGATATATTTTAATTTCATTGCTTTTTTTGGGTTTGGAGTTAAATGGATGACGATTTAATATCGGATTAACACTGGAAGGCTGTTTTAGATAAAATATCAAAGATTATTATATAAATAAAAATAAATGTTGGGGGAGGGGATTTCCCAACATCGAGTTTGAAATAAAATAGGCGACATCTGCAAGTCTGAGTTGGAGACAATGATATTCAATCGGCGCGGCGCGGCAATTCACGTTGGTTGCCACTAGTAGAATTGCAAATTTTTAAACTTACTTATCAAGCAATAGCTTTACAAATTAAGAAACAGTATCTTATAAAATAGCGCAAGCTTCAATGGTTACTTTTATATGTATAATCTTGAGTGGAAAACTAATAGTAAGAGTATAATATTTAATAATTACATCACTGCAAATTATTTCATTGAAGAAAAAAGAAAAAAAAAGTATTTTGAAAATAAAATATGGAAAATAAGATGAAGAATAAAAAAAAGGACACAAATTTACAAATCTCATCGCCATCATCCTGAAAAGGGTCGTACAACTTATCAATCGTACAGAAATGGAAAGGCAGTTCCACAATCGGACTGCATACACAAAAATTGTCGGTTAGATACTAGGTACATACAGCGTATTGGTATCAGGTTACATGATCTGATAAATTGCGACAGACGAATCTTATTATAAAGGTACGTCGGTGGATATGTTTGCATAACACTACGAAGCAATACTAATGTTCTAAATTTAACCCGGGCACCATTGCATAGTAGTCCAACGCACTAACCACTACACCACAGTGCTCATGCTCGCGTTTTCGCAAACCAAAAATATAACGTGCGATACTATTGCCTATATGCAACATTTTTCTTTTGTGAAAAACACAACCAAATAGCATTATTGGTATTACTAGTGTTTTTGCTAGAATAATTCACATTTTTAATTGTGTCCTTTTTTGGCTAGCCCATATCATGCGAAAGCTTCCATAAACCTTCCCAAATGGTCCATCTGACATATGTAGTTATTCCGTCTTGTTGGAAGTTATGCCAAGATTTTTTGTTGAATCGGCAAACTCAATCGGCGAGTGATTAGGAAAATAAGATGTATCAATAGACCAAACATTTTGACATAGATGGATTTAGACAGATGCCATTGGATCGTGACCAGGACAGAATTCTGTTCAGATCTTCGTTGACCTAAAAAAGCAGCATTTTCCACTAGACCTAAAGGAAAACTTTTTCGTACCTGAACTTCATCAGCATACATGTCGATTGAAGAGCTTTGGATATACAAGAGGAGATCGTTTACACACATTGTGGAAAACAGTGGGCCCGATATTGAACGTTGTGGAACGCCTCTACTTAGTGGCAGAAATTCTGATACACACAGTAATTAGATGCAACTGCCTGATGTCTGTTGTTCAAGTAAGATGAAACAATTTGAAGATGAAAAAAATTAAATTCACTCCTTAGCTTGCAACATAAGACATTATGGTTCAGGGTGTCGAACGCCTTGGAGAAATCGTATAAAGCCGGATATGTTATATTGTTGTTGTCTACAGCTTGCCTTCAACCACAATAATTAGTGCAATCTTACAGCTATGCTTAGGGCGAAAGCCAAACTGATTTTCGCAATGCAGGTTGTTGTATTTCAAATGTCTTTGTATCTGAGAATTTAAATTCTTGTTGAAAAAGAAACTAGCAAAAACTTTTGTTTTCCATTTAAAATAAAACAAAAGCTCAAAATGCCCTCTCTCCACTTGAATGGACTGGACGCTCGTTTTTAGCCCTTTCTTTCCTTTAGTTTATTCAGTAGCCACTGGAGAAGAGTAATGATATCATAGGAAAATCCATACGACCCAATAAAAATCCATAACTTTGATTTATTATCCAGCTTTACACATGATGTGTCCCGGACTCATCACGTAGAGCACAATGTAAATTCCTATGGAACAAGAAAAGATTCATAACATAACCATCTGTGATTTATTATTCAAATCGTGTTGAAATGAAAGGATTATAGTTTAAAAAAGAAAACAGCGTTAACGAGTGAGCAACCCATTAAAGCAAAGCAAATAACTCGCATTAGACTTATGTACGTTGAGAGTGACATACATACTTGTACGAGTTAAAAAAAAAGTGAAATAAAACCTTAAGAAATGTCATAAAATGAAAGCATTAAACTCGGCAACATTCAACAAACGGAAATGGGAAATTCTCATGTCCGTCTGCTTCACTATGCATCAGTCATTAAGTGTATAAAGTCCTTTCTATTGCGGACTCCTTCGTTCTCTCTAATCGTAAAACTTTCGCCCCCGACACAGAAGCAGGAGTACTAGTATACGAATTTCGCTAACGTATCGTGTTGGGCCATTAAAAGCTCATTACATGCGATACAATTTGCCATTTCATCTTATATTTTATATTTTGAAGGTAGACGAAAGGATTCGCAAGTAACTCCCACGATGCCACACTTTCAAAAGTAACACACAAAGCAAAATGCAAAAACGAAATCTGGAAATCATTTAATATACTCCAACACCAAGTTTTCGTTCCTTAGCGTTACGTCGCGTCGCGTCGCGTCGGCACTGTTCACATTACGTGACGCGCCAATTTCATTAGCCAGATACAGCACTGAAAGGATACATTTATATGCCGCAGTAAGCAGGACCTAATGGATTATTTTCTCCCGAGAAGATTAATAAAGTTCTGTGCTCGCAATTAGGTTCAAGAATGACTGGCTTTTCGAATTAATTATTCAGCAGTTTATTTCATTCATTGTGTTGATGTTGCGAGTATATTTCGAGTTGAGCAATTGAAACAGTTGTGTAGTTGTTGTTTCGATTTGCGGTACAATAGCGGTGGGTAATAAAAAAGAATTGACCTGGCCATTATCGCCGATTATAAATATTTAACGAAATGTTCCGTACTTACAGTTTGAACAAAGGTGGTGGGGCATCTTTGGGGCAATAGCATGGGCAAAGAGAACCAGTCTGACAATGACAAGAAATACACTAAATAAAGTGCAGAGACTAGCATGTGTATGTATGACGGGTGCAATGAGTACCTGTCCAACTGCCGCACTGGAGGTGTTATCGGAGTTTACTCCATTGCACATCGGACGTTTCTAAGAATGGCCAAAGAAGGAATAGGAAGAGGAAAATGCATTAGCCATAAGGATTATGCTAGAGTGACTAATAAGCTTCCCATTGTGGCATTGCCTAGGGACGAGGTCATCAGGTCGTTTAACTTATCAAAGAATTTCGATACTAATCTCAGTAACAAGAAGGACTGGAGCAACGAATCTATAATCTTCAGGCTGAGTCCACATAATATTAAATGGTACACGGATGGCTCAAGAACTGAGGAAGGAATGGGGGCAGGAGTGTTTGGGCCCATGGGCAGCTACACTAGCATTTTCCAAACTGAAATCTGTACAATCGACAGATGTGCCTAACTGAATCTTGATAATATATAATAATGTCAGATAGCCAAGCAGCTATCAAGGTAATAGGGGCTCAGATCATCAAATCTAGAATAGACTGGGCGAACAAAACAATGTCACCATCTACTGGATACCAGGACACCTGGGGATAGAAGGTAATGAACCCTTCAGCGACATAGGGGAACACACCATAAAAGAGGAGCTCCGACCACTGAAGAAGATAAACAGGACTAAGTCCTGGACAAAAACTTAGGGTCTAAGACAGGCGGAGAAACTGCTGGGTAATTACAACCTGAAGGGATTCAAAGTTTGCATCATAGCCTTGACAAAAACAACATCCGCATCCTGACTGCGTTTCTTATGGGGCATTGTTAGCCCAGGAGACATTTCAGGAAGCTAGGTCTATCAGATGAAGACTCATGCAGATTTTGCAATGAGCCCAGTGAAACCCCAGAAGACATACTGGTGGAATATGGGGCATAAACCCCGAAAAGATTCAAGTGCTTGGGTAAATACCAAATTACAGCAGAGGATCTACAACTCATAGCACCCAGTCTCCTTCTGCGATTTCTTAGGGAAATTGGTCTGGATGAAGTGCTGTGACCTATGGAATTTTTACCTGGGCTAGGTGTGAATGCAGCTCTCTCTAAACAATTCCAATATATAAATGACGAGAGGGATATTCCTTCGTCTAGGACTTGTAGGGGGCACAATAGCTTTTAAGGTGCATCTCACCCTTTAACAATAATAATAAGGGGATGTTTTAAATGGATTAGGGTGGCTTAAGATTTGTTCGCCTTTTCCAAATTTAAAGTGGTTTTCTTCCCTCTTTCGACTTAGAAATAATTCCCGAATTTAATTTCATCAGAAAGATAAAATTATACATCACACCACAATTATTTGAAAATGCAAATTTTATTTCACCCTATTTACACATAAACGGGCCCAACAACAAAAATATAAAAATATACTTGTACCTTGAGCATTTATCTCGCTTCAAGTACTTAAGGTTTTTTTTTTTCTATGCGATAGCACCGCATCCTGTCTTCCGCCCGCAAACCAGATAAGCATAAAAGGCATGACAGACTTATATCCTTTTTCGCAGCTCCTCTCTAACGATGGTATATAAAAGTTCTCCCGGCGTTATTAAAAAAAAAAAAAAAAAAACAGAAAAATAACCTTAAGTATGTGGCGAGTATAAACGACTGTGGAGTGGAAGGACATTCACTCGTATATGTGTTGGCTTCTGGGAAACATAACAGTGTATGCTTTGAGGTTGCAAAATGTAAAAAAAAAAAACATATAAAAAGTAAGGGGGTGTGATGCGACTTTGGTGGGACGTTATTACTAAGAAAAGCCCACTACGTTCTTATCAAAGGATAATAATGATTAAATGATGGGATTTTATCATAATGACATTACGTAAATCATTATAGACCGGCCCACTAACAAAATAATCTCTGTCAGAAATCTTACTAATCTTCAGGTCACAGGTATTGGTAAGAAAGGACTTATCCTAGTCCCATGGATAATCGATCGATCATTTCCTTCTCAGTACAATAATTTTAACACCGTATACTGTTATGTTTGCCCGGGGAACCTACCGTTATACTCGTGTGTAGTTTTTTCTGGTTTTCTGTCTAAGGGCATGGCCATCTAAGCATCATCATCATCACAATCATCGTCATCATCGTACAGAGACAGGGAAGTACTTTATTTCATTATTGAATTTCTTTTGCTGTTTACTTACCACTCGAGTCCTTTTTGGATTTTCATAAAGTCCTCGAAAAGCACACAGCAAATAAGGAAAAAAAACTCTGACCGCATCTTAAACATGAAAAGTAAAATTGAAAGCGACAGTATGAGTCAGGAAGAATATGAACATTCTGTGTTTTAGATTGTGGGAGGACTAAAGAGAATAGAAGTGAATGAATTTGGGGACTGTGTATGTCCTTTGGTCATACGCAACACACACATGTCTTGAGGGGATTGTGTAATAACATCTATACTTGCTTTTTTCGAATTTCTTTGTTTGTCGTCTTATCGTTTGGGAAGAATATATATTTAATTTTTATTTATGAAAATTATGATTACCTTTTCTTTGGTAATCGAAATATATGTTTACTGCATTTGCGGAAGATGGGGGAGCCGCTTTGCTCGGGGATAAGCTGTATTTAGATTATGTGGCTTATAAATTAAATTCATTGAGATGGCATATGGTATCCTGGAGCGGTTCAAGACATGCCTTCGAGGCATTTTCATTCATTTTAATTATGTCACTCGAGTAATCAAGGCTGTTATAGAGATTTTTTTCTATTTTACGAAAAGGTCAGGACAACGCTGGTATTTGATTCGGCTGTAAAATATACGGAAAAAGAAAGTGGGAACAGATTGACCGATAGTTGAGAACCGAAACCATCTTTGCCACAGCGACTACCAAAACATCCAAATTAATCTGAATTGAACTCCAGCAAGTATGTAGTAATGCACTTGGAAAGAATGAGTACAATTAGACTCTCTAACCTAGGCTAATTCAGGAATAGAAGCTACGGTCATAGCTCTGTTCTTAATGAACCTATAATCGGCGTTCTAGCAGTGCTGAAAGTGATGGAGCTGTAAGAATACCACCACAATTTTCATCGACAATCAGGCCGCGCTAAGAGCTCTAGAATTGTATGTCGTTGAATTAACCATTTTAGAAGAATGTCGCTCCATGCTCAAAACACTAAGCAGACTTGACAGGGTCCAATTATGCTGAATACTAGAACACTCTGGTTTCTCTCGGATGAATTAGCAAGCAAGCAAGATGGTACACATAGCACCACGATCGTGCGGCATCAGGGCGAAATTAAAGCACACAGTTATAAGTATGGCGCGCCCCAGATGGCCAAGAATAGAGGGCCATAGGGTGTCCAAGGCTCTTTGGCCGCCTCTACAAAAGGACCAAGGTAATCCTTGGTTCAAACAGGGCAAAATTAAGAACTTTGATAGGTATACTTTCCGGACACTGTCTTTTAAGGAAACACGCCAAAAGAATGGGACTTTCATCAAACTAGGACATCACATCCTTTGTTAATGTCAGGCTCGTTCTCGTAGTAAATTTTCCGGGAACTACTTCTTTGACACATTGGAAGAGGCTGACCAAAGTGGCCACAATCAAATCTTCAAATTCTGTAGGGAAATTAAATGTCTAGATGGAAATGTTTCGGTTTAGGTCATATGACGGACCCAGGGATCGCGAAGGGCCCACTATGGTGCTTAGTGTTTTATGACGGCTCAGCCTCATAACCCCTTTCTAACCTAACCTATCAGTAGGTCTTCTTTGATCTTATTTGACGTTAGCCGATTGCAGTTGCTAACTTATCAGATACCAAAGATGTCCATTTGCACTTTGTACAGAGAAAAGCAATTTTCTAATTTGTTACTTTTAATAATACTAGTATCGCCTGCGGTCGAAATTCGACCAATTGTGCGAGAGAAACGCATGTATTAATATTTATTATTTCAACTGGTTTTAACCAGGCTTAGACACAAGATGTTGGCACACTGCACTGCCCCTCTTCACAACCTTTCCAACAATAAAAAACTCAATCGAATATGTTGTTGGAGAACTCTGCTGGTCAACCTTAAAGTCTCAGATATATATTTATCCCTGTCTATTAAAAAATCTGGTTTTCATTTATATAACAATGTGCTGCAACTGGATATTCGAATAGGTATAGGGATATCGCATATCGAATTCCATGCACGTACAACAAAAATTCCTTAGCTTGTAAACCCCATAACCTTAATTCTTTTGCACAGTTTCCAATCTTCTTAAGTGCATTTCATGTTCTTTACTATTAAAACACAAAACACATATGCAACTATTTTGAACAAAAGAAAAACACAGGACTCTTTTAAAGGAGCACAACTTTATTCAACTTCTGAGGTGGCGTTGAAAAAAAGAATACCCCCAAGAAAAGTCAAAACTCGTTGGAATGTTGTTTACCAAATTTTAATAATTTCATTCGGTTTTTTTTTTTTGACTGGGGAAAAAACACTCAAATATCTAACTCCACAAGTTAAGCATCTGTACATACATATTTCGCTTTTAGATAGAAAAAAGATTGGATATCCCAAATTTATTTTGTTATAAATAATTAAATTTCTAGCAATTATTTAGTATATGCGACTGAAGTGTGATTAATTACACTTGTGACGAATCTATTTGATTGCGATTTCAATAATAAACGATTTATCTTTCCCAGATAGACAGTCGCAAAAGCAACGAATGGTCATATGCTTTTGTTTACTGGAGACACTTTTACTCAAAATTATTCGAACTAGAATATTATTAATCGTCTTTTGAAAGTGTGTCGATTCTCTAGTAAATATTTAGGGGTTATGAGGCCAAGTCATCACAATGCACCTGGCACCATAGTGGGACCATCTTTGGATAGAACCTAAACTGAAGCATTTGCTTTTCACTGGCAAATTTGATTTTGACCATTTCGGACAGCCTCTTCCAGTGTATCAAAGAAGTAATACTCTAAAAAGTTCCTACGAGACCGAGCAATGGCATGACATTCACAAAGAATATGTTCGACATCTTCTGCTGTACCTATGCCATTGCAATATCTGTATTCGTTCGTGTTTGAAAGTTTCATTGTTTTGGATTTTTTTTTTGAAGAAACAGTATCCCGAGCAGTATCCAGAACGTGGTGTAGTGGTAAGTAAGCTCGACTACTACGCCCGGGTTCAATCCCAGCAAACACCTAAAAGTTTTTTCAAGGTGCCATCTCTTTCGAATGTCTGTCTGACAAGCAATCAATGAGCTTCTCAACTCGCCGTTCGGAGTTGGCCAAAAAACTGTAGGTCCCTTCCATTCGTGCAAAAATATAACACGCACAGTAGGTTGACAGTTGAAAGTTTTGACAGTGGAATCGTTTTAACACTTAATCTCCACAAAACAAAGCATTATTAGGTGCAAAACTTGTATACAGCTGCACCCACTTCCAAAAATTGTAAATATTTAGGTGAGTCAACCTCTTCATAAGATAGCTTAGTAATTTGCAAACGGCTTACAGCATAATGGTTGGTGGAACGCAAAGAACCCCGCAAAAAATGTATCAACAATCCCCAGATAAGCAAACGGCGAATAATTCAACACTTAGAAACAAAGTGCAGCATGTTGAAACTTGCTACTCTTCCTTGGGACATAAAGTCGAACTGTTGGAGAGAAAGGCGATAGAAAACAACGTTGTGGTTCACATGTCCGCGCAAATTAGCGTGAATCCTGAAGAGAAGGCAAAGGAATTGTGTCTGCAACTCCTGTGGGGTGAAGATTCATCGCTAATTTCGGATAGACATTAAACAACATGGCAAACGTCATCATCAAACTGCACAAGAAAGAGGACGTTGGATGATTCCTTAGCAAAACAGCTAAACTTCACGGCACTAAGGTGGCTATACACAGGGACTACACGGTAGCATCACAAGATAGAAGAGCAATAACAAATGGTTGCAAGAAGTAGGCCCTGGTTCACCCCGAACTGTAGCGTCACCTTAAGTAAAGTATCCAGAAAGTATCATTATATAAATATAGGCGAAGGCAAAACACAATATATTCGCTGGAGGTTTGACGATGGGCAGTGCAGTATGTACATTTTTTTCCAATACCTACTTTGTGTACAATTGGTCTAATTTCGACCACACACGATTTTACTTACTATTAAAGTCCTCTCTTCTTGACCGTCTGTGGCCCGCCAGACTTGTAATAGTATTCTTTAATTTGCCGCATGGTGGTGGTGCCCGTGCCCCCCCCATCCCACTACCAAAATGTCAATCCACCCCATTTCTACTTTATTAAGTGTCAATCTAATGAATTAGTCGTAAAAAAAAATGCCATCGTATTTCCCTCAAGGCACAATTTTCCTTCAATTTCACGTGTCAGCACATAGATTTCAAAGTAAATTTCATCTCTGTCGGTTGTGTGAATAAATCAGAATCGTTTTTGCAGTGACAATAATGCCAATAAAAATAACACGTTTAAAATTGTGTTATAATTTAATTTGTGAGAATGAAAATTGAAATTGAAAATGTCCTCTATATTACTTGACGTTGTTACATTTTAGCTGTATCCGTTCAACACTATGTAGTCGAAGAAAATTCCATTTCTAAGTGTGGTGGTGGGGAGTGGACCGTTAAACAAACGTACATACATGCAAAACGGTATTGCGATACGTAGGAGAAGTCACATTTCCCTCGTATAAACAATAACGTGCTTAGCATTGCTTCTGACAGACGATTTTTATCATGGCAATTGGCTTCATTTTTTTCTTCTATTAAGTCGCTTTTCGTTTTTATGTGTATATAGCCAAGTTGAAATTGTCCTTATTAAGGGTCCAAGAAAAATGTACATATATTCAAGGACATATGTTAAAGAGAAAGAAGGCGGTTTTAATTTAAACATTTTATTCGGTGTCGTGTTGTAGGTAATTATGCTTCTTTAGTGTGTTACAATGAAGGAGGCAGCGTTAAGGCAGCGAACGGTAATTATGGTCTCACGGGGCGAAGTAATGCAATAAAAATGAAAATATAACGATTTCCGAAGAGAAATATTCTTGGGCTTTAACACACACATAATGACAGAGTAAACAATGTAAAGCGAGTAATGTTACGTATACGCCAGAGGGTGTAATAAAAAATAAAACAAAAAATAAAAACAAGAAACACAAATCTGCAGGATATCATGTGGCGGCACGTGTACTTTAAGAAATTTTTTTTGTAATCTAATTTTTTTTGCATCCTTGGTTGGTTATTTAGAAATTTCAAAACAAATTTAAAAAAAAAGATGCTGCTGGGGTTTGAACGATTTTTTTAGATTTAAATGAATGCCTTATGATCGGACACCCATTTTAAGGATGAAGCTAGCGTGTTCGAAGATGATAGAAGGCAAATATCTTTCACCAGTTAGTAAATAATTCTCCTTTACCTACGTCTGTCTAAAAAAAATTCCCCCCCATATCCTTTAAGTCTATCTTACCAAGGTACCTTTCTTTTCTACTTGCATGTTCACAAAATGTTAATGAATATAATTGGTTTCATATTTTAGACAGGTTGGCCATTAGATCCTTTTCTGAAACATGGTACTCTGGAAACATTTTTATTGTCATTAGGGGAATGGTTTCTTTTGCAAAAATGTAGGAATAAATGACAATATGTACTCTACATTACCATAAATTTAATGGAGGCTTTATTGTCCTTTTGGGAATAACCTGAACTTGCCTTACTATCCACCAGATGTTCGTAATTAGAAAATCTAAGCCAGGTTATATGAAACCAGCTCTATTGCAAAACAGATGGATTAACAGGATAATTTAAAATTCTCTCTTTGTAACTCTTTGCTGAGTGGAATAAAAGAATTCAATTTCATATTAAATTCGCCCATCCCAATCACTCACTGCGTATACTAATCAATTTGTAAGAATTCCTTTTACAAATTATTTAACGCCCAATCGCAATCTAACTCATGAATTTTCTTTTGACGCGCTACCTACCTTCGTTTACACATAAAATACTTACATCGAATCTAATCAAAAATGAAAATTCACTTCAACACGAGTACAGTAAAGACAAAAAGGTCCTTAAATTATTCATTTGGTAATCCGACTTGAAAGAGGTACCCATACAGTGAGTTACATTTTTCTCCATCATTTCGCCAGAAGATGTACCGGAAACACCGCTACAGTGCGTCTAAAAATCGTTCATTCCAAAGCACTCTCTCTGCGAGCAATGATAGCAGTCGTACTAAGTATAGTATGTACATGTACATCATTGAATAATGTCAGCTGTCTAGGACTTCAACAAACTTAACTCCAGTCCACCCATCGTGTATAGAATTTATAAAACTACAATAAAAATCCGGTGCGGTGGGGGATTACCGTAAAAAGTCAGTCACACTCCCTCGTACGTTATATGGAAATCTATTTTTCCACCTGTATGCATTTACATTGTATTTTTTCTTGTATTCGCTCGTCAGATAGTTTTTTTTTTTTTTGCCTTTTTTCCGGAACTAATTCTGACCAGCAGAGACCCAGAATCTCATCAGAAAGAGAGGAATTTTTTTTCACGTTCTCTTTCGGTTCTCCAAGAGAATCGTTGTCTCAAAATCAACACGTTACATTGTAGACTTGTAGTGGGTGGTGGTCCAGGGGGGTAACTGTCACTGTCACTTAACCAGCAATGGAGATAGGGTGGAAAAGTCGATTTTCAACAAGTCAACGTGGGATCAATAGGAGGTCTTCCAGTCTTCCAATGGAAAAACATCGAATTCTCTCTTATTCTGGAAAAGGCAGTTTTTCCTTCCCCAGAGCGAGCGAGAAATGACTGCCAGAACCATTCCGGGAATGGAAGAACTGTATATTAGAAAACATCTCTGCGAAAAATCAGTTTCATCTGAGACGTGCACGAAAACGGTCGATAAAAAGTGAAAACTGGGGAAAACAGTGGTTTTCTTGTGTGAGAGTAGTATTTTGTGAGATTTTTTTTCCCCCGTTTTAGCAAAGAAAACCTTTGAGAGAAAAAAAAATTCGAGTGAAAAGGAATTTATGTGCGAAATAAATTAAATAATTGTATTTAAAAAAGCATAATTCTCTGTTGGATTGTCCCGTTTTTCGTGTATACTAGTGTGTTCTTTTTGTATTATTATACACATGCAAAAGTATCTGAGTGTAAAATTTGTGACCTAAAAACACGATAAACTAAAGAGAGCGCGTAAATTTTTATGTCTTTAGTTGTGTCCTGGCATCTTCAGCATTCATCATGACCAGAATAGTGGTAATATACTCGTATTTAGAAATTGCTTGCTTATAATATCGATGTTGTGCGTTAGCATCCTTTTCATGAAACACGCATACAATATTAATACAACATTCAACATAACACTAACAGATTATTTTGAAAGCCCAGACCACATCGCACAGGATAATCCAATTATTTATTTGCCGTTTAAACCAATTTGGGGGGAAATGTTGGTTTTACAACAGGGAATATGGAAGCCTTAAGTCCTTTGGCAAAGAGCCTCTACAACCTTCACAAACAGGACTATTGAAAAATGCATAGAGTCTGCATTGAAAAACACGGATATGGGAATGAATTAATTTTTGGGGAAAATTAATTTTGTTTTGTTGAAATCGGGAAGTGTGAACATTGAAGTTGAGTTTTAATATTTTATTTTAAGCATTATATTAGGTTAGGTCTCACCACCACAATTTCCTCAAAGCATTTTATTACCCTGCAAAATTTGAGAAGGAGTCTATGGTTGATTCGGCCTATCTCTTCCAGGTTGCTAAAGAAGTAGGAGCCTAAAATAATCCTGCAACTACGTGCTATGCCTTGACATTCGCACAGAATATGTGTGATATCCTCTGCTACACCTAGATCATAACGATGTCTGCAAATATCCGTGCATAGGAGTCCGAGCCTCTTTGCGTGGCCCAGAAGAAAATGCCCAGATAATATTCCTAAAACTATACTCATTTGTGCCCTGCTAATTCTAATGATTTCACTGGTCCTTTTATGGTCCAGAGCAGGCCAAAGTGCCTTGGAAACCCTGTGTTCTACAAGGTTAGACCATCTATGGTCAGCCCTTCTCGTAATAATATCCTTTACATTTGATTTAATGCAGCAAAGTGGTGGAGCTACTTCCACCGTCTTTGATAGTGGCAGTTCCCTTACTTTCCTTGCTAATTCATCGGCTAACTCGTTGTCTTCTATCCCGGAGTGACCAGGCACCCAACATAGTCTTACCAGGTTCTGCGTGCATAATGCCCTAAGCATTTTGCGACAGTTCCTGACTAGTGCCGATTTAATAGTGTACGATTCTAGCGCCTTAAGCGCAGCCTGGCTGTCGATGTAAATATCAACATCCTTACCGGATATTCGTTTAATGTTCCGAAGCTCTGCAGCTCTAAGTACGGTATTCTAAGGCTTAGCTGTGTCCTTTATTCAGTCCTGTCCCAAAGATAACAACTCATGTGCTTTGAAATAAATCTTCAAAACGGGTATATGAATCATAACCTCATTGTATTTTTGACGGACGTAGAGTAAAGTATCGTAAATCGTTCGAAACATTAATAATCGTAGTCATCTCTTGAGAAATTATCATAATCACCATCGGAAGGAGGCGAAAAACGAGGAAGCATTACATCACTGAAAAGCAGCTCTCTTCCTTTACGCTGAGCAAAAAAAATCCCTATGGATAAACGAAAGTAAATAAATTGGCGCGTTACAGAGTTCGGAGACCTGTGGGTGTTTGTTTTGTTTTTTTTCTAATTCTGTTATCCGACGTAAATTATGGACATGAGCCAACGGTTTTTTTTTTTGTCAAATCATTTAACATTAATACTGACAATCTCTTTTAAGAAACTGGTGATGACTATATCCTTTTCCGATTAGCATATGTTTTTCAATGTCACTGGATATTTAAGATTAAACTTCCCTTGGGAATAAAGCTGACCCATGATTACTTCGACAACTAACAGAATTAAAGATGGCGGTTTTATAGGGTGACCAGATGAGAACGATAGGAAAACAATTTAAATAAGACAACAACGGCGTGAGACATAAAATTGATTCTGGCCTCATTCTGAAGCTACGTTCATGCCATTATGTGTGGAATAGCACATCATTTAATAATGGCCGGCTTGGCTTCACCGGCAGTGCTTCAAGCGGTCGGTCCAACTTTTGATGATTAGATCCAATATGTACGGCGTTATTCCGGCAATAGCATCCCGAATGTTGGCCTCGAGCTCGTCCAAAGTGGTTGGCTTCTTACCGTAGACTAAGGACTTGACGTAGCCCCAGAGAAAATAATCGAGTGGTGTCAAGTCGCATGATAATGGCGGCCAATTGGTGAACGCTCGCCTTGAGATGACCCAATCGCCAAATTTCTCCTTCACAACTGCGAGCGTTGCGTCTTGTTGGAATCTTACTTACGTAGTTGGCGCTACAGCTCGAGGTGAACCAGGGCCTGCTTCTCGCAACCATTTGTGTGTGCGTGTTATATTTTTGCACGAATGGAAGGGACATACAGTTTTTTGCCGACTCCGAACGGCGAGTTGAGAAGCTCAATCGTGACAAATGATACTCTTTGATGCTTGTCAGACATTCGAAAGAGGTGGGCACTGTGAAAAACTTTTAGGTGTTTGCGGCGGGATTCGAACCCAAGACCGCTGGCTCAGTAGTCCGACGCACTAACCACTTGCGCTACGGTGCCCACACTTGTTGGAATCACAGCTCAGATATATGGGTGTTGTCGAGCTCTGGCCACAGAAAGTCTATTAACAATGCTCTTCGATACTGGCCGCTACGGCGCCGGCGGCTATGTTTTCTCCATTTCGCAACAATCTCTATCTGGTTTGTGGCTTAAGGTCCAAAAGAGTGTACTCAAGCTCAAACTTTTCCACGGTGCGACGAATTGCCTGCACACGGAAGCCAGGATGACGACCGACCTCACGACGAAATTCACGTTGCGTATTTACAACTGAGCCGGAATTTCAAAAATATTTTTTAATCATTTCCGCACATTCGGCAAGCGTGAAACGATGCACGATGAAATGGAAAACATTACTGAGTATTCTGATAGCTAGATGTCATTGGTAGCTTTGACAGCTGCTGAAATATAGTAATTGGAAAAGTATCACTTTCGTATTCACTTTCTATCACGATTTTGCAATACTGGAACAAGTTAGGAACATTGATTTCATTGAGGAGTGTTAAGACTTGAGTCTCCAATAGGACATAGCCTCCCAAGATATGTCTTCTAGTTGCTCTCGAAACTGGACATCAATGCATGTTTTTATCCCGAAAGTAATTCCTTTCAAACAAACGGCTGTATATGGTTCTTTGTAAGGATCCTGCAGCTTCCTTCAAATATCTTACCCTAGCCTGCACTTCAACTCCTTCGATGAGCTGGTACAGCAATTCTTTTAAACATCTTACTTTCGATTTTGCTAATTTTTCCTCAAGATGAATATCCATGCTAAGATTTTTAGTATGAAACACTCCAAGGTACTTATATTTCTTCACCACTGCGACTAGTTCCTCATCATATCTCCATATCTGTCTACTTCTTTTTTGAGCAGCATTACTTTAAACTTATCCAAGTTCACGATTAAGTTCCATAGGCTGCAGTAATCACAAAGCCTGTTAATCATAGTTTGTAGGGTCTCTGGGGAGTAAGCCAGTAGAACTATATCATCTGCGAATCAGAGCACTCCTGCATATTCTACTCCTGGCAGAAATTCCACTATGTTTTCGATGAACAGTGCAAGAAGACTTGGAGTTAAAGAGCAATCCTGCCTTACTCCTGTATACTGAAACCATTCGGATAGTACGTCTCCGTTCAATACAGCTGCTTTGGTATTACTAAATAGATTCTGAATAACCCTTTCATGTCCAAGCGATATACACATCCTGTAGAGCTTTTAGAACAAAGCGTTGCGACCAACTGTATCAAAGGCTGCCTTAAAATCCACGAAAACTGCGCATAAAAAAGGAGTTCACGATACTACTCCAAACAAATAAATGCTCAATAGTAGAATATCCTGGTCTAAAACCGTCTTGAAATTCCTTCAACAAATTGTTGGCTTCTACACAATCGTGTTCGAATCAATGTTATTTCCATTAAAATATCAGCAGTCATGAATCATCACCGTTACCTGCGCCAATTTCCAAACGAAATCTATAAGCATTCAAATTGCCTACTCGTATAACTATCTGTCCACCCATGACATTGAAAATGACTTCACCCAACACAGTTTAAGTCCTGAATAATTCGACTAATAATTTGTCAACATCATCGTGTCATCCTTTTCCTAATTTGTTTACCCATCCAGTCGCTGTTGTCTACACCAAAACAACTATGTCAACACATAGCGTAGAATTACTTCTTATTGACAAATTGCGTTCGTTTTAAGTTGACACAATAAATCGTGTTCCATTATACATACGAGTATACCCGTTCCCCGTCGCCCTGAATTTGGGATTAGCATGATTTTTTATTCCCCAATGGTAAATAAATTAATGCAACTATATACGAGTATGTATATCGTTTTATTTTGTATTCGCTTTACATACGATACGATAGAGTTTTATATCCTTGCAACCAAAGTCACGTAATGCGCCGAATATGCGGCAAATTGGTAAGGCGTCTATGCCACCATTGTGTTGGTAACACTGCGGACGACTATACTCTTCGCATTTATCCACAAGTTGAAGGTCCTCGCGTGGTGCATTCAAATCATCTCCAATCATAATAATAAATTTTATTTCTTTTTCTATTAAACTATTCGTGACTGACATGTCAAAAACGATACACCTTTTGAAAAGCACACGCCATTTTGTAGTCAGCCATGTTCGATGGATAGGGAAAGGGATTAATGAAAATATGATGGGGTTCAGATTGAAAGCAACTTTGACATGAATTGATTTTGAAACAATGATTAATCGCCGACAGAAACGGCGAATACACGCAGGTACTTTCATTAATTTTATCGAAGCTATTTCCAATCAAGTATTGCAGAAGGAGTTCTGCTAGGGTTGGAAGGATCTACAGCACCGTCATCGGTGGCTCTGTTAATAAATGAGTAAACCCAACAATGATGCAGCTGTATCCTAGAAATCATTTTCTAATTAAATATGTAAGCGCCCTTGCCTACAGTCGGTATTAACCATTAATTTTAATTTCGCTTGCTAATTTGTTGTGTGTTCTTGAAGACGACTGAAATTAGTGGTTTTGTTGTAGTGGCATAGGCGAAATGTTCTCCTTTCTCCATTCTCATGCCGAAAGGTTGAAGAATTCCATGCGATGTTGTTAATAATGAATTTTTCCTAAGAACCTACGAAATAAAGAGAAAACTTTTTAATGCATATTAATGTACGCTTTACTGTTATTTATTCTTGCGAGGATGGTAGCTGTTTGAATTTATTTGGCGAAGCATAATATTAGCTCTGTCAACCGCAGTGTGTGAGTGTAAAATAACTTGGATAGGAGAATATTGTTTTATTAAATAATATTCCAACCAAGCGATGCAATTTTGTTTATGGAAATATTTTAGTACTTTCGCGTAACTGTGCAAAGCAACATAAACAATGGGGGTGGTGACAGATCCGGCCAAAACACTGTGGTTTGTGGTGAATTTTCAAGCATGTCCAGAGAGGATAATGCCATTTCATTCATAGTCCGTGAACGGTTCTAGGGTTGCTACGTCGCACTTGTACACTACATATTTTATATCATTTACTAGCTGACCAGTGCTCGCCTGCAACTTTTCACTTCACTCCGCCTGCAACTTTTAAGAGAAAACAAATTATTTTCTTCTAATATATTTCTATAGTGCGTTAAGAGTACAAGTACATTACGCAGAAAATAATGCACATGTTTTTAATTTTTTGATTGATTGATTGATTCATAAAGTGTAGTATTGAATAGCATATCAGATGAATGGCTTTCATGGCTTTGCTGTGCTTTGGTCGAAATTCTCCATGACTATTTAGCATAAATGTGTCTAAATTTCGTTTATACTGCGGCAATTTACTCCTTCAAGGCGTGGATCATAGTGGGCTTGTTGGCATAAGCCTTAGACTTCAAAAAAACACGAAGAAAAAAGACCTACGGCGTTAAATGGCATGATCTGGGCGGGCAATTCTGATCACCAAAACGGGAAATTACACGACCAGGATATGGCTCCAGCAATAATGGAATTGTTTCTCGGTATGTATGTTATGTGACATGGTCTTGTTAAAACCACATGCCGTCCACATCCATACCTTGCAATTTAGGTGCTTAAAACTGGATTATCATTTCGCGATAGCGAACACACCATTATATTACCCCTGACCATCCGCATTTTCAATGAGAATGGTGCTAATATTGCACCCGGCCCAAAATTTGTTTCTCAACAATCACTCGTGGATTTTCTTAACCCCAAATATACAATTCTTACGATTAAGAAAGCCATCAACATGCAAATGAGCCTCATCACTGAAGATGATTTTGTTTGAAAAGCTGTCAAACGGTCATTATTTTTAAAATGTTGCTGAAGCATGAAACCGCGTTGCTCTTTCGTTTAGCACTCCATTTTCAGCTGTCACATTGTCTTTTTTTTCCCTAGCAACACTTTACCGCAGAAATGGCTATAAAATTTTGCGTGAATTTTGGGTCACCGCTTAGATAAAACATACACACATAAGTACATATATGTACAATGTATATGGGTAGTTGGCAGGATTTGCTAAAAATAATCCGAATCGTTTTGTATATATGACTCATATTGATCCACAACTATAGGCGTTGTTAACCACTTGACACCAGCACCACCTATCGGGTCCAAATTTTGTAATTTTCTCCTTTGGCACTAAGCCAACATATATGCATATTGTGAATTTTGGTCGATTCATATAGAAGTTGCTAATAACTTGACTCCAGCGCCACTTAACCGGCGGCTTTTTATCCTATCATCTTCGATGTAATGCGGATAACAACTTACCAAAGTTTCATCACAAACGGATGAGTGATACGCCCTCACATATGATACGAGCAAATACACATTCAATTTTATATAATAGACTAGCTGATCCGCCCGGCTTTGCCAGTATTCGCAAACTGTTGCGTTATTCACATGACAGATGATTGCCAACGCAACCTGTGGGAAGTTTTTGTGACTGCACTAAACTATGTATATTATAACGTTTAAATTAAACACTATTGATATGAAAATTATATACGGGGAAAACTACATATTCGCAAGTAAATAGCTGCACCCCAGCGCTACCTATCGGGTCGAAATTTTGCCAAATACTTTCTTTTTATTTTTATTTGTGTATTATATGGTGTGAATTTGAGCCAATTCGGTCCTTAAATAAGAATTTTCGAAAAAGCGACCCCAGCGCCACCACACAAAGAAAAACAATCCGGAGCACCACACGAACATATGTTGTGCATATAAGGTGGATAGCTTCAGTGGTTCAGCCGTGATTATCAGACATACATACGCATAGCTTTTTTCCTAAATTTTCTTTCTCGTAAACGATCTTGACTGAGAAAGCTATCTTAGCAAACATATAAAAAGGAAACATCACTGGCTTATATAACCAAGATCAAACGGTTTAAGAGAAAATACAAGGGCTGTTATTTCAACTTCGACATAGTTAAAAATGGTGAATGTTTGTGAATGTGGAAGTATCTAGAGAGCTACTCCAGTTCTGAAGAAATTCAAATTGCCATCAAAAATGGCTTGCAGGAGCGTTCTGTTTTATGCATTCTTTTATTCCGTTGCACTTGGAATTAAAGTTTAGTTACGAAATAAAAAAATACTTTCAAAATTCTCTCCAGAATTAAATTAAATTCCCTCATGTCCCTGGAATGTCAGCAATTCTCATGTCAAGCGAAAAGCAGCGTTGTGTTGTTGCGGTATCTTAACTTCTAAATCGCTGTGGGAAAAGATATTGATTGCCAATTCGTGTGTAATAATGAAAAAACAATCCCATTCAGTTACTCAAATTGATATAAATCATCAATGTTCTTGTTTTCCCCTGCAGGCCTTTACGAATGCCACTAAATTAAATCAGACAACAATAACCTCATAAATTTTGTTCGGCTTTCTTATCTGCTGCTCCATCTGTCACAAGAAAATTACATTACCATGTGATCACATTTAATCATCGATAGATAAATTGTTAAAGCAACACCACATAGAAAAAGTCAAACACTTTGTCACATCGAAACACCAAACGCCAACAAGTTGCAATCATTCTTGATCTTTCGATTAAAACGTTTTTGTATCCCCTTTTGAAATCGGTGCCAAATCTATACACCACCACGACACCCCATATGTGTGTGTACACAGCTATATATTGTGATGTATCAAATAATCCCTAATTGAATCACCCACAATCTGTGAAGTCGAAAAATAAAGACCGAAAGATATACCATCACATACCCGCAAAAAAATAAAGGAAAAATATTACAGCAACTTGCCACCGCAGTTTATGTGAAAAGTTCCACGTTTTCGTTTGTTTCGGGCAATCGAATGGGATTTTTTTTTTCAAATTAACCTTTTCCCTCCCGTTTACAAAGCCTGCTTAAAAGGAAAGAGTCACATCGTTGATTTATGTGCCTGGCGAATTTTTCGGTGCTTTAAATTCAATAAACGCACATGTGAATTATTTATTGTAAACAATAAACATTTTTCACTTTCCATTTGTTTTCTTATATTCAGTGTGGTGAACTTGGTTAATTAAAAATCGATCTACACATCTGGGTAGCGAATGCAAATAAACAAATCGTTTTTTGATCGCCCGGGAATGAAATTTAAAAAAAAATTAAGCATTATCTCTAACCTTGATATAAATTTCCATAAATTTCCCTTAAATTCGCCTCTTGATCTTGTTTATATGTGTACTCGTATTCATTCCAATAATCGATTGAATTTATCGCCGCGCCGTGAAAATATGTTTCTCAGTGGAAAACTCACTAAATCTCGATCAGCGGGATGTGAATAAACTTGCGCGTCAGTCGACTGTTTATCTTTCGCTGAGACTGTAAATCAGGCCACTTTGACTTTGGAAGATGTGTGCCATGCCAAATGAGCACCGTGGCTAATTAAATTTAAATATTTCGAAGAAAACCAAACTCCCACTGGAACAGCCACAGCTAAACTAATTGGCAACCATTTTGGCATCGATCTTCAAAATTGATTTTTGGTTTTTTTTTTTCGAATTCCATAGTGAACGAATATCATTTTTCGAAAAAGAACATTTAACGACCTTTTGCTTGTTTTCTTGAATTTAGTGATCATTAAATTCGATCATCTTGATAACGTGATGATTGCGATTGAAATTTCAATTAAACGTTCCTAATTTTTCAATTCCCAATTCGCACTCGAAGTCGGTTGTTTATTATTTTATTAATTTTTATTCGCTTCGATTCCTTTGAAAAACTAATTAGCTAAAATGGTTAGCCATCCTAATACATATGTTCACATGTGCATTCATTACGGTTATTTATAGATGACATGTTTTTGTTTTATTTATTTTCTTTTTTTTAGTAGAAAAATGTTTTTTTTCTTCTTCTCATTCACTGGAGATGAATGAGAACAGAAGAATCATGGCGCGTCAGCGGGAGACTTTTTATGTCAGTTTTGACATTTTTATTGCGTCAAAAAACAACGGGTGGGTGAGATAAATTTTATGGAAACGGTTGACATTTAGAATTTATGTGTAGATTGAATAAACTTGATCAAGAAATGGGAGGATTTTTAAGATATATGAATTACCACATACTATGGCACACGTGTGTCCTTCTTCTTGTCCATTTCAGAAGGACATTTGAACTACCAATTATCGAAATTGTGTTGTGCAGCTTTTATTGATATACCATGGTTTGCTTTCTAGAATGTCAGGCGGAAATGAGGTGCATCTTGTAGATAAGGTAAAAGGATTCATCATTAAATTGATAATTTGAGTTTTGCGGTCACCATTCAATCGAATTATTCTGTATTTCCTTCGTTTTTTAATATTTATAGTTAGTTAAAAGTTTCAGGGAAATATATCTGGAACTGAGGAGGAGAGCTTTACTTTATTACGAGAAATATCCCGCAAATGACCACTTTACGATTTCTACCGTGCCAGATACAATTTTCGAAATTGAATTTTTGTATACAGTAAAACCCGGACATTCGTGCAAAAATATAACACGCACACACAAATGGTTGCGAGAAGCAGGCCCAGGTTCACCTCGAACTGTAGCGCCAACTAAGTAAGTAAAACCCGGACAAGTACATTAGCAGATTTGTCTAATATCGTGAGGTAGTTATCCGGGATATGTAGTTACGGAAAACCCGCTTAGCTGCTTAGAGGTACTCATCCACGAACAAGCCAAGTCCGCGAAAATGAGAAAGATCTTCACAACCAACACTCTAAAAGTGACAGGCAAGAGAAAACGTCAAAGACTTACTAGCGTACTAAGACTCACCACATTATGTACTAGATTAAGTTTATTACCTTTTGGTTTGTTTCGATTCTAGTGCTATATTAAAAAGGGTATTTAAAAGTTGAAATATTTCATGTAAGTTATGACGAAAGAAAGGAAAACAATGATTACTTAAACGGGAAATGTAGTAAAGCGGGATTTTAACAATATTATTACTTTATAAATTTAGGGTCTCAAAAACCCGAGAATGCTATGCGGGGTTTGCACTTACGAGGGGGGTTCTTAGCCGGGTTTCACTGTATTTCTACTTTATTAAATTTAATTTAGTTACTGTTCACCGACATAAGCATCCCGTAAATTTGGCAGTAAAACCATCGAAAAACAATTTATTGATTCATTCAAAATTCAAATAAACCACACAATTCACCCGGAATGACCCACGATTACGGATTTCGAACGAAAAATCAAACAACACAAAGATTCCACATTTCAGTTCATGTGGGTCAATAAATCGTATCCATCGACCAGATTCCGTGAAGAATATCTCCGGAAAACAGATTTAATTTTCACCAAATCGCTTTTGTTTTTGTTTTGTTTACCCCCCTTAATTATAGAATATTGTTTTCTGTTGTCTATGCGTGCTTCCTTGGGGTACGTTACATATGTATTGTATATGGTTGAGCAAAATCATCTCCACATAACAAACTGAAGAAAAAGATATTACGATGTACGCGTACAGAATGATATGGTGTGAGGCGTTGGGCGCCATTTTGGCTAGCCTAAGGAAATCACTTGAATTCCATCTCGGAATAAGAATGAACCATTTTGTTGTCATTACTTTCTGATTACATAGAAAAAAGAAAAACAAATGTTTTAGAGAACTTTTTTCAAATGCCAATCTTGCTAACCTTAAAGTCACGTAAAATGGACGAAAATAAAAACTTTTTTTTTCTTTCTGGTAACAGGTAGTGAGTTGTTACCCTGGGGTTATGTGAATGTACCCTTTTTACACCGTTTGGCGTGAAAATCAATCAGAAAAAAAAAAAATTCCTCTTTTCAATTAAAAAATATTTTTTTGTGGGTTGGTTTTTGTCCTTTCAACAAAAATGTTGGCAAGCTCGAGTTGCCAAATGAGTTCAACTTTCACATTTTGTTTGTTCCTATTCTATTTGCGAAGGTAAATAAATTTATTTATTTTCCCTCTTTGATTCAGTTTAACAGACCGACATATCTACCCGTGATGTTAAAAGTCGAAAATATTTTTGTTTTTTTAAATTGCATTCCTCAGTCGGTGAATGAATAATTGAATGATGATGACAAAAAATTGCTGGAAAATGGGATTTAAATTGCAATATTCGCATATTGAGAGGGAAAATATGAAATGTGTTTTATTGCACGCTCCACAGGGGACTGGGTGTAATGCATATATGTTTGTTTTATTATCAACCATACGAATAGGAAAATGACGCAATTTTTACTGCAAAATGAGATCATAAATATTAGTGATTTAATGTTAACAAACCAAGAGTAGATGGTTGGTTGTTCCAATTTTTATCAACTGATAATAAACAGAAATTACGACAAGCATTTAGAAACCATGAATGAAAATGGAGCCAAGGAAAATAAATAATATATCCAGAAATAAATCTTTCCACAGGGAGTGAATATATTTAATGTTCCTCTCATCCAGTCTCGTTGAACACCAATTAGCAAAAGTTAATTCAGTTAAGTGCACCCTTAAAATGGAACAGAAAATAAATTAAAACACTTGCTTTATCTCTCTATCATTTCTCCAAAACTTAATTAATCCACTTCGCCCGATAACCACCCGATCCAATCAACACATATGTAGTGGTGGAAAAAAGTTACCGATTAAACCACTCTATCAATTACGTTATTTCTGAATCAAGTCCATACTTCCATCGTATTCAATTGGACTGCGGAATTCACAGCTGTTACCTGCCACATCCACATATGTACATATGGACGTGAATCCTTCATTCAAGAACGTTTTGTTTTTTTTTCTCCACTTTCGTCCAAAGAACTTTGTGGTTTCGTAGGTAAACAAAAAAAAAACTTTATGGCTCAACAGAGACGAGGAAAAAAGCACCAAAAGATATACAAAACGAAATGAAATGAGAATGCAGCTAGAAAATAAAAACTATTTGCAACAATGGAAGAAAACTTTTTGAATGAACGTTCAAGTGCAAGGAAAAGAAAAGCAATCTCGCCCTACATCCGGGAATTTCGCAACCACACAAGCGGCAGCAGACGGCGCGCCCTATCTATGAGGTACGTGGTCCTTGTTGAAATCATTTTGGTGTCAAATGAATTAATGCAGCTCTTGGTGGTTGTTACTTAAATGTTTAAATTACTTTTGTCCTCAATCCTTAATCTCTCTTACCATATTTTTGTGCTGTCACAGAGCTGATGAAAGGGATTTTGGCTCGCTTTCAGTGATTTAAGTCCCTCTTCAACTTTTTAATCCACTTTTCGGGTCAAGTTCTGTGCAAATTTTGTGGTGAGCCTTTGATGAAGATCCCCATTGCATTCTATGTTTTCGGATGTTTATTCAAGTGACTTGGGGCATGATCTCAAACAAATTTCGATAAATTTGTCTCCTCTTTTCACATCAGAGAATTTAACTTCTAAATCTATGAAAAAGCATTGATAGCCATGTATCTATAGAGTCAATGATGTGGAAAGATGATTTCAGTCAAATAGAAGAAAAAAAATCCGGAAGATAAACAAAAACCACAAAGTTCGGGGCAGTCTATAATTTAAGCAAAAAAAGATAAAAAAAAAAGTTTGACTTTAAGAAAAAGTTGAAGAACAACAAATGTTCGCCTCCATAATTTTTATAGATTTAAAAGTACCACTATAAAACAAAGAAAACACTGGTAGGTGCACCCGGCAAATGATGATGATTTTGAAAGAATTTTTATGGATGACCGAAATAAAAAACAACAAAAATCATGACTTTTAAACGAAACCAGGACGAGTCAGTCTTAATAAATTGAAAATAAACACTTGTCCCAAAATATAAAAATAAAGTGAAATTTCTTTTACATCTCGTTAAATTGAAGTGATTTTTAAATACGAAAACTGTGAGTGTTTCAGTGTTTAATGGTGAGTTCTTCTACTATACACAGTACCGGATAAATAAATAGCATATATTAGTAAAGAAGAGTATGCCTGGAGAATTTAATGCTGAAATTATCCGCCCTGTTCTGCATTTCGAGTGAAAGTGGATTGAAATCGAATCGAAATGGAATTCAGTGTTCTGTATTCCGAGTGATTTCGAATTTTCGGAATCCACTTCGAATTCATTTGGCTGAAATGTCAAAATCAGCTGTAAAATCAATTCATCATTATTTGCGATTTTCAGTTCGGTTTTTGTTTTGTTAAAGTGAATTACTTACTTACTTAGGTGGCGCTACAGCTAGGGGTGAACCTGGGCCTACTTCTCGCTACCATTTGTGTGTGCGTGTTATATTTTTGCATGAATGGAAGGGACCTACAGCTCTGAACGGCGAGTTCAATTGTGAGAAATGATACTCTTTGATTGCTTGTCAGACATTCAAAAGAGGTGGGACCGTGAGAAAACTTTTAGGTGTTGGACCCGGGCTGGGATTGAGCCCAGGCAGCATTGCATAGTAGTCAAACGCACTAACTACTACACCACGGTGCCACGGTGAATTAAAAATTTAAAAAAACATTGGCGCAAATTCATAGTCAGCCCATGAATAGTCGACTATAGATACAGCCGGCGCTAAAAAGAAGCCGGCTACAACTTGTGTGTATTAGTTAGTATCGAGTTTGGTATGTTTTTGTAAAGAGATTTGAACGAACGAACCCAAACATGAAAATAATATATAAGAAATTCATAGCCGACTCTAATTATTGGCTCATTTTAAATTTCGAGCTGGCTATAAGTTTAAGGTGTCTATGAATAGCAAAAAGTATATTTTAGGTTATGTAGGTGAATAAATTCTTTTATTGTCGGCTTTATCTGACTATGGATTTGCGCCATTTATTTTGATTAAAAATGGAGTCTATGATAAGTAAAAACCGCGAGGCTGAATGATGTTATCAAAGGTCAGTGCGGGAGAGGATTTTGATCTTGACCTAAGTAGATTCACAGCAAGCAAAGTTTTCGGCGATATGGTAAACATTTGGCAATTCAAGTTGTGTTCGAAATGGACTAAACTGCAAAGTACGCAGATGGAAGAAGGAAAGATGATATTTTTGGGAAAATAAGGGATTCCCGGGATTATAGATTGCTTGGATTGTATACAAACATCCAACATCACGCTCAGAAAAAATATATGAAAATGTTTTATTTTGTTAATGAAAAATGTTGACTACAATCTCTGCAACCGCTGTACTAGATGTGTCCTCGATTGTTGGATTTTGACTATAAACAGCTATCGATATACATCGATAGTTTTTTCTTCTTAAGGGTAACATTAAAAAAAGTTAAATGCACCATATTAAAAAGGCGTTTCTCACAGAGAGAGATAAGATTCTAAGTTTTAAAGAAACTCGGTTTTGGGTTTTATTATTGCTTACAGCTTCTAAACATAAATATTAGACGTATAAATAACAATTTCGTCTATATTCTCATACAAATTGCTCCATATTTCTAAAATTAAAACTTTAAGTTACATGAATTTCGTTAAAAATGCGTGTTTATGCATTGGAGATTGAGCAGAGGGTGAGAGAAAGAAACAATAATAGTACTCGTATTCCAGCGTTGCTGACTCATAAAATGGGGAATCCCTTTTTAAGTTAAAACCATTTTGACAGTGGCTTATTAGATCAGGTTCCTCTCTGAAATTTTAAATATACTCCGTTCGTTTCAAAATCGACCAGTTAAAGACATTTTTGAAATTCTATATTTTAACGACTTTTGAAAACAATCGATAGTGGTCAAAAAGTAGAGCAAACTAATGATTATATAATCGATAGTGCAATCGATAGTTTTCCACCTCTACGTTTTACTAACATGCTCCACACATATTTGGTATACGCTTTGATCCCTTTAACAAAACCCTTCCCAAAATCTTGATTTCCTTCATGTAATTCAAGAGAATCTTGCCGCTGATTTTTATGTCTTTCCCTATTAAACATATCAATTGTTTTAATACAATAATTGGCAGCCTTATTTTTTTTACTCATAATTTTAAAAATGATTTCAATTCACTTTAAAACGGCATGTGAATTCGATTCACGCCAAGAAACTCAAGTGTATTTAATTCACTAAAAACGAAGGATTTTCAATTGTCATATCGAGTGGAATGTAGAACACGAAAATATTCACTTTCAAACATACAATCCACAATTCATAATTCGGAGTACAGAACACCTAATTCCACTTTTGGTGGTTGAACTCACTAAAAGTGGTGGTTGAACTCACTAAAAGTGGAATACAGAAGTGGGCGGTATAAATCCACATTTATTAAATCACGGGATAGCAAATTAAACGCTAGCTTCAATTGAGCTCTTAAATGGATCCTTATTTACTTACTTAGTTGGCGCTACAGCTCGAGGTGAACCTGGGCCTGCTTCTCGCAACCATTTGTGTGTGCGTGTTATTTTTGCATGAATGGAAGGGACCTACAGTTTTTTGCCGACTCCGAACGGCGAGTTGAGAAGCTCAATCGTGACAAATGATACTCTTTGATGCTTGTCAGACATTCGAAAGAGGTGGGCACTGTGAAAAACTCTTATGTGTTTGCGGCGGGATTCGAACCCAAGACCGCTGGCTCAGTAGTCCGACGCACTAACCACTTGCGCTACGGTGCCCTTAAATGGATCCTTTCTATCCTTATCTACGTTGGATATCATCGTTTTGGTTCTTTTCTTGATCGTTTTTTTTTAAGATATTCCCTAAGGTAACTCGTATGCTGCTACACATCGTTATAGCATTAAACGTTTGAATATCTTAACTTATTTAAAAAATGTAAAGTTTCCCTTTAGCCAATTTTCATCAAACCACGACTTTCATAACGTAGGTACCTCTGTGAAACTTTTCCTCAAATGCTTAGGCTACGAGTTGATTCCATTTCTACCTTAAAAAGGACTTACGGGTTATGAATGGTCTGCACCGTGACCTAAAGTTAATCGTCCATTCGAAAACACAAAATAATTCACGATAACTGCTGCCTAATTTGATGTAGAGTAACGATAAGTTCCATTAAAACCTATGATCGTATTCATTCTTCATATTTCGTTCACTTTATGTAAGTACCTCGCTCATTGAGGAAACAATCAACATTAATAATAAAAAGAAAAAGAAAAAAAAACGAAGCCCAAACATATCACAAATTTAGACATGGGCTCTGAGGCTCTAACATCCATTAGTATTCCAATCCCAACCGTTCTGTAACACTCCGTTCCATTCAGGCAAATTTTTCTGCTCCAAAAACTTCCTAGCCCCCACCATGTACATAACTTCCCATTGTTATAAGATAAAAATGGCCTTGTTTTTCCATTATCCTTTACGGTACTATGAGCATAAGAAATCAGTACACCCAATAACCGTAGAAGCGCAAAAACAAAACAGGAAAAACAGGAAAATCAATGGAATAATCGCGACTGAACTGAACTATTGTCTGTCGGTAAATAACTGTGATTATTTTTTTGTTCTCTGTTGTACCTATGGATGGAATATATGTATATGTATATTGTATGTTCATACGACAGTCCAAAAAAAAAAGAATAACAGGAGGCATAGGAATTCGAAGGAATTTAGTAGCAATGGTGCCTTTGAATGTTACGCAATGAATACTAACTGGCTGATTATACACACATACTGCATAATCCATTATGTGGAACACAAATATATATACATATACCCTTTAACAGGACACATTGCAAGCACAGCTAACAAGCTAAATATTAACCTTACTTACACTAAAATAAACACTATCCTTGCACTATGCACTTTTTGGTTGTTTATTTTCTCACTTAAAATGATGAAACACCAGGGGGAGAGACTCCATATCCTTGCATGCATGCTATTAGCTTGCACTAATACACACACATACAGAGAATATTACCCCTTAAGAACAATCATCGTATGCATGTAGAGTGAGTGTCCCCCTTTGCTCTTTGCACACAAAGATTTCCCGAATTTTTTTTAGCAATTTTTAACTTACGTTGAACATTTCCAATGCATTTTCAGGATGTGTCCAAATGAACTAAATTTTGTTAGCAAAACTAAAGAAAAAAAAAAAACGACGTCACAGTATCACATCGCATGAACGACACGACATTTTATTAACTTTAATTTAAAAAAAAAAAAAGAAAGAAAAGCAGCAGCAGAAATAAACCAACAAGAAAATTTCCATCATAAATCTTAAATTAAACGTGTACACATAACAGGAGGAGGGAAACACGAAAAGGACACTTGGAAAAGTAAAAGAAAGTAACAAATTTGTAACGTTCCTGCACATTATGAGAGCTACTGTTGTATCCTGTATGGAGGGTAGTTGGATGCCATTGCAGGCCACAGGTGTTGGACAACACTAAGAAACGACTGGATACTGTGCGAGTGTTTGTTGTTGGTGTGTATTCTCCCAGACAAAACTTTTGAGGAAGACAAGGAGCAGCAGGCAGACAGAAGCCAAAGTCGGGTGTTAAGTGAATTTTCTATTTTGTTTGGGTATTTTTGTTTTTTTTGGTTTGTTTTCTTTGAGGGTTTTTTTTTCAAGAACAAGCAACATTTTTTGGTGTAAGAAATGCCCGAACAGGATAATTACGACGATGAGGTAATTATCTGTTTTTTGTTTTTTTACTTTTAGGTTAAGTGTTCCGTGCATGAACTAATCTATTTAGATTTTTTTTCACCTTAAATCACATTTTCTGGTAAAATAATTAATCACCGTCGAAAAATGGCAGTAAAATTAAATAAAAATGTTTCAAAATTGTACACCTTATTCTATATATAAAAATAGAATATGAGCACTATTCCAGAGCGGCAGCAAATAAATGAATCAACAAACTAAGTGGAATTAATACCCCTTTACGAAAACAACTCAAATTAAAATGTATTATTCAAACGCAATTACACTGTAATTATATTCGACAAATTAAGATAAATTACATGACAGCAGTTAGTTTTAATTATCTGCTATCTGAGCTTTTCAAAACTCACCAAGTCTTCTTTCTTTTTCTGTTTGCCAATAATAAATTCGTCCTGCAAACAAACTGAATTCATAAAATATTCAAATCACAGATAGTAGACGAATGGAAGGACGCCTTAATCAGATAAAATTCGCCACCACTGATAAAAATAAAAAAAAGAGGAAGACCCCGGTATATTCAATGAGTTTGAACAAAAAAAAAAAAAACAACCCCCAATGCCAGTGAGCTTCCTAATTGCACAAATGAAAAACTCGCCTAGCGTGCGAGCAAATTTAAATTCAAAAGCAACGTGATGATCGAATTATTTATCTCACAAGCTAACCATAGAAGACCGTGAATAGAAGACCACAATGCGAGGGTATTTGCATTGACCCCACAGTCCACACATATTTAAAAAAAAAATCCCACATATACACGTATCGATTGGAAAAAATTATTTCCACACGAGTGATAGAAGAAAAATTGCAAATAAAACTGAATGGAGAAAATATTGATCGTTTTCCCGTTAACCAACACTGATTTTCTTCGTCCTTTTTTTTATTGATTGTTATGAAGGATATTTTAGCTATATCATTACAGTCCTTATCCAATTTGTTTTATTTTTACTGACTTCTCATCTCCGCCAATTTAAGGAATAAGGACATTGTACGCGTTACTACCCAATTTATGAACTTATAATTTAATAGAAATAAATTCATGTGGATATACAAGTATCCTATAGAATAAACCATTGACCTTGTTATTTGGTCAACAAATCCACTAAAGATAAAAATACAGAGTGAACGTTTGCCTGTGTGTGTGTAGGAAGACAACGTGAAAAATGAGTTTATTTAGCCCGAGAAAAGAAGTGGGTAAATAAAGTTTCAATTACGATTGAAATTCTATACAATAAGGGATGTCAACTACATATATCGATGATGGGAAACACCAGGACCACTTTAGTATTACACAAAAGCATTTATTTTTACATATATGTGCTTTCCGATATTCTGATCCTTGGGAAGGGCAGTAGGAGTCGAGAGCACAATTTGTGTGACCGTAGTAAAAATGTTAATCATATCACGTAACAATAAATGCATTCCTTTATTTTATAGCACAATATCTAAGGGTCACAATTTCCGACATTTCCAGGGATGTACTACAAATAACTGAGTAATTTCTCATTCACTCGTCTCTTAGTTTGTCCACCGAATCACATACTTGCGTTGCTGCATATTTAGTCGGAAGGCTGAACTTATTGAACCCCGTTTGGGTTCCTAGATCAAAAAGTGACAGGAAATAAGATCTCTGATGAGCTTGTAAGGACAAAGCTCAGAACAGCTTTTTGTGGATTTCTAGTGAATACGATATCACTCTTCAAGATGAAAACAAAAGCTGGTTACTACAGAATCACCATCGAAATAAGATTCTTTGCCTAGTAATACTAGCTCCTTATTCAGGTGTAGTGTGTCGCCTTCGAAAAAGAACCCACTAAATAAGAAAAGGTCTCTGCAGATAGGTATGTAGAATTGGTGGTTTCGATGGTAGAGAACCCAAATAGCGCGCAGAGGGCACCGTTTTAATACCACAACCTCAGGTGACCCATTTATTAGGATGTAATGTTGATACGTTTATATCCACCCTGTGGAGTTTAGGAAGAGGATTAGCTCACCAATCCTTTTCCCGGATATCTCTTTAAGGTCTTCGAAGAAGAGTTTCCCCAATAAGCGTTGCCTGACTCTCGCTGGAGCTGGACATTTGCACAGAAAGTGAATAAGCGACCCTTTTTCATTTTCATCTTTACAGCTACGGCAGAAACTGTTGTGAGTGATCGCTAGTTTGGCTGCCTGGCCCCCTATTAGCCAGTGCCCTGTACTAACTGCCACTGCTCTAGCGATGCCTACGCGTGTTCTTTGTAGCAGTTTGTTTGTTTTAGACCTGTTGGCCATATCTTTGGCACAGCTTGTCAGACTGGTTTACCTAAGACCCACTAGTTTTAAGAAGTGTAAGAGTATATTCGCCCTAACAGCACCTATAGGAATATGAACGTTTTCCACTAGTGAGCTGTTAAGGGCTGACCCTCACCTGGCAAGTTCGTCGGCTCTCTCATTCCCTTCAATGGCGCTATATCCTGGGACCAAGGAAAGCATTGCTCTAGCCTAGTTTCACAAGCGATTGAGTTTTTGCTGACATCGATCTACTAGTTTCGATGAAGTGATTGCCGAATTTATTGCTTTAGTAAGGTCACTGCAAGTCTTAAGATTTTTGTTTTGCTTATTCTCACATCACTCGTTTCTCTTTTTCTAGTTATCAATTTATTGTTAAACATCATTATTGTGACAAAGAAACAAGATAATTTCTTATTTTCCGCAAAAAAGCAAAAACCTGGTACTCTTAGTCTGACGCTTCGTTCACATCCTTTTGCAGAACTAATCAGCATATTTGTTCACAGATGCAAAAGTAGTAAAAATCTTAAGAAAATGTTCCAATTTTGCCTCTTCCTTCCATCTCATTGAGTTGTAAAAGAATCATTAAAAAAAGGTTACGTATACGCCCTAGGTACCATTTTATGAACCTAGTATACGGTTGATACTTTAATAAATGTCAGTTTTCCGAAAATCTTATAACTATTCCGCAAATGATCGTCATAAAACTGCTTCATAAAAGTTTAAGCTTCCTTTCTGTTCGCGTTTGCCACCCCCTAATTATCTATGGAACAAAAATCTATCTGCATAGGAGCATAGGATTTTCAAGCACTCATAAAATCACCACCCCATACATTTGTGGAATGATACATTATCTCGATATCTCCCTTAACCACCATCATCATCACCATAATCATAATTGTCTATTTATAACAAAAAAAAAAAACATGCTATAACCCTTTTCATCATCTTCGTTCACATTTTCCAAAAGGACTCCATCACATTTCCATCATACGTACGAGTACATACGAGGATAGTTCGGAATAAGGATGGTAAAATGTGCGCTGGGTGCGCAATAACTTTTAACCCTCAAACCCATTCGTTTTCATGTGTTTATGTTTTGCTGAAAGCAGATAACATACACCAGTGCCCCACAGGAAATCCGCTTCTCTACTTAACTTACCATCACTGTTCTTTAGTACAATACGAGAAGGATCACCTTAATAAATAATGATATGAAAATGTACTTCTGAACAACTGATTTGTAGTTTGTTATCGTGCGCCCCGAATCAAGAGAAGTTCAAAGAACAGTTTTCAATACTCTGGGGCTAGAAATTTGGCTAGTATGATGTTCCCAACTTTATTCATTATTCTTGAGCAAACAATGGAATATTATTTTCTTTACAAATTTTCTAGTGGTATACGAGTTAATATGCCAAACATTCAACTAACTGAATTAAAAAAAAAAAAACATTTTTGAGTTAATTATGAAATTATCTCCACGTGAGTGAAGTTTCCGGTTCACTTGCTTTTCGGTTTCATTTTTTTCTTTGAGGCAAATGACAGCTTCAGTGCCCCGACATGAAAGCATCCACTTCTAGGATGTGAATGACTTTGTTCTCAAGTAACCGAAATTAGCTTTACTGTTTTTATACACAGCCACCCGTCGCATTGACCTCATTAACGGTCCACACTGCATTAATACAAAAATTTGAGCTTATGAATGGAATTAATGCATGAAAAAAAAGTTTCTCTCCACAAAAGGATATGAGTACCATTTAATAAAATTATTTCCTATTCAGCCAGTAGATGTGGATAGCATCTGCTTGCAGGGAAATGCAAATTTTGCAAAATAACTTTAATTGACTACACGTACGAGAATGTTTTTTGTCATTCCCTATTCTATCTGTTACTTTTGTGCATCCATCTATCCAAACGCAGATGTGCTCATTGTAGAGATGAGGTTGGTTCGTGGAGCTTCATATATGTAACTTCGAATGTAATTGCATCGCTTGGCGCGACAATTATTCGCTAATCCAAACCACCCATCCAGCCATGACAGACTGTAAAAAGGAAGGATAACCCTAAGTATAACATTCTGTTTGTACCCGCGTGCTTCAACCCACAACGATTCACCCAGGATATCCTTCAATGTAAATGCAAATGACAATGATGATGAGGATGACGATGGCAACATTAGCAAGCGTAGTCGTAGTTAAATGCAACCATGCTATGTGGTATGCGGATCTGTATGTAGTTGCAAATGGGACTTGCAATTGTGTTTTGGTTTTTTAATTGAATTCAAGTTTCTTTTAGGTTATTTTTTATTATCGCAGGTGTATAGTTCTTTATTTAATTTTGTTTTTATTCATAGGAAGGAGAATAGTCGGTAAGAATGTATTTTTTTTTCAAGAAAGTGTAGATGTTTCAGTTGGCTCTTTGTGTTTAAAGAAACGCTACAAAATAATGTGATGGGATGGAAATTGAAACAATTATTCCCTAAACCCAATTCTTAGATAACAAGGACTGTGTCCCAAAGAGTGATATACAAATAAACACCTAGATTTATTTTCAGACCAGGGTAAAACAATTTTGATGGCCTATTTGGATCTACAAAACGAAAGATGAAAACCTGGTCTGCTGTAAATATGTCGCTTGTAATATATCCTTTTTCTAAATTATTTAATGTTATTTTAAAACAAACAGCTAACCGAAAATGTAATTCTGTAGAACTAAAAAAAAAACTTGGACAGTTTTTCCCTTACTCTAATAATTGACGCGTTTTCCTATTTCAACATGTTTTTGTATGTTCTTTTAGGTGTCACTGTTTAATATTTCTGTTTGTAGTGATAGGACATATTTTCAGTATCGATTGTTTAAAAAAAATAGATAAAAAGCAAACATCCATTGACATGAAGGAACTGTCAACAAAGTTGTGGAAAAAACAAAAAGTGTGAGAGAAATTTCCAAAATTGTGAAAAAGCCTAGATCTACAGTGCATTATGTCATCCAACTGCTTGAAAAAAATAGTTTCTTGCAAAGACCTAATGGTAGACGGACAAAACAAATTACGACTTCTCAAACAGAACGAAAAATTGTTCGATTAGTCGTTAAAGATCCCGAGATTCCTGCGGTACACATTGCTAAATACCTAGAGGAAAATGCAATGGTAGAAGTGCACCCACGGTCTGTTAGAATTGTATTACAGTCAATGTGTTTGAGAGCCTACACACCCCGAAACAAGCCCCTTTATGTCTGCAAGAAACATTAAGAATCATAAGCAAGTACAAAAATAATACATAACTCTCCAGTTATCCTGGACACCACCCATAGAGTTAGTTGAAATTGAAACCTATCATCTGAGTTTCCTACCACTACGTCAATCTGTCTGTCTCTCGTTCTCGTTCTTCATGTGCTCGCGCTGTGTGTAAACATTATAACGGTGTTCATATCCCCTTTAGTGTGTGTAGATTATATAAAAAAAAAAAATACCTGGAATATGCCCTAATGTATGTTCGTCAACCTTTAGAGTTCTGGGACATGGTAATTGTCAATGATGAGTCCAAATTCAACATATCTGGGTCCGATGGACACTGTTTTTTTTGGAGGAGCTAAGATACAACCTTTAATCTGGCGCATGTTAATGCCTCGGTGTAGGCAGTGCGATGGTATGTGGTGCAATGGGTTCGAGTGGAGTATTAAACTTGGTGTTCGTTGAAGGTAATATGAACAAAATAGACTAACCTAACATCCCCAAAAACAATTTGCTAGCAACGCAATGCTAGGCATATTCTTAAAATAAAATCCCTAAGTGTCCAAGTCTGTTTGGCTTTGAAAACTACTGTTTTTTCATTCTTGTGTGTCTTAAATAAATAAAAAAAATATATTTGATGAAAATTAATTAAAACTATTGAGAAAACCTAAAAAGTGATGTTTCATTTGCACTTTCATTGATTTTAATAGCTTTACGGGTTGCGATTTTATTCAATTTTATATTTGCATCCTGCTCCTGTCGAACCTTTTTTTTATTCACTCTGTATGCTATCGCAGAAAATTTTGCTGAAATTGTTTGCAATTGTCTTATAAAATAAGAGTTATTAATAATATGAGTTAAACATTAAACAAAGCTAGTCGCTGAGAAAAGTGACAATAAACTACTATAACATCAATAACTGTCAACCACAATCGATTTAGTTTAGTTTGAGTTCCCATATCCCTTTTCGATCGCTGGAAAGAGTACAATAATTTCAAGATAATTTCGAAAGTATTCAATCAAAACGATTTGATTACGTAGATTTCTTTCACAGTGACTCATAATATCACCCAGAAAAGTTCAATTGGTCTACCATTCTGCTTGTTAGATAGTGAAAGAATTATTTAATGTGATTTCGAAAAAAAAAAAATATAATCAATAGAGTCCTTGAAAGCTTGATAGTTTGCTCTTTTCTGCTACATCCACTCGTATCGTTTGATTAAATAACGAAAATAATATTCGAGAAAAATATCATAAAGCTACCAGAAATAGAAATCGAAAATGTCGGCACCACGACCACCCACCATTCCATAAAATGTTACCCAACTTTGTGTATAAAGCATCAACTTTCAAGTATACCGTAGCATTTGAGATTATATATAAGTTGATAAATAAAAAGAAAATGCATTTTTTTTCTGTGAAAGGGGAAGAGCATATTTTTAGACGGTAAGAGTTTGGAAAACTTAACCCGTCCATTGCAGTGCTTGTGGCAACTCGTTTCGACTTAAGTTTACTTTGTAGCAAATACTTAAAAGGGATAGCTAGCGATAGCAGGTTATCCACATTTTAACAAATAAACATCTTTAAAAATTTACACTTGTGCGCGCTACCTTAGGCTGACCATCCGGGTTGGATTCGAATACGTGCCGTAGCGTTCATGTCCATTCGCTCTACATGTCTCAGTCATCTTAAAAGCCCAATGCCCAGTTTTTTGACCAGGTCAAAGTCGCTGCACAGCTCGTATAGTTCGTAGTTTAATCTTCTCCTCCAAAACACGTTAACGCAAATGGGACCGAATATCTTACGAAGGATTTTTCTCTCGAAGCGACCAAGGATATCTTCATCCGGCTTTAATAAAGTCCATGCTTCAGCCCCATATAGCAAGACTGGGAGGACAAGCGATGATAAGAGTCTTATATAGAGTCTCCTTAATCGATCGGAAAATGGCTTTACTACTCAATTGCCTTCTCAGCCCAAAGAATCAGCGATTGGCAAGAGTAATCCGTCATTTGATTTCCATCGAGAATTGTTTGATGTTATAGCAGAGCCGAGGTAGATAAAGTCCTTTATTACCTCAAAGTTGTAACTGTCTATTGTGACGTTCTATCCGATTCGTTGATGTTGAGTGTCCCTTTTGGTTGACAGCTACTTTGTTTTGCCCTCGTTTACCGCTAAACCCACTTTAGCCGCTTCCATTTCTATACTCTCCAACGCACCAGTGACAACTCGCTGTGTTCTACCAATAATGTTAATATCGTCGGCATACAAGTAGTTGAACGGACTTTTGAAAGATCGTTCCTTGTATGTTGGCTTGTGAGTTTCGAACAAATCTTTCAAGTATGATGTTGAAGAAGTCACATTATCTGTATCGAAGGTCTCTGTGACGTCACTACCGATCTTGATGGAGCAGCAAGCTTTCTCCATCGTCATCCTGCACAGACGGATAAGTTTGGCAGGGAAGTCAAAACTAGACATGGCTCTATACAGTTCATCTCTCCAGATGATGTCATAGGCGGCGTTGAAATCGATGAACAGGTGGTGGGTATCGATTTGGACTTCTTGGGTTTTTTCCAGGATCTACCTACATATGTGTGAAAATATGGTGACCTTTCCTGGCCTAAAACCACACTGATAGGGGCCAATCAGGTTGTTGATGAAAGGTTTCAGGCATTTACACAATATGGCAGATAAGACGAGGAGACTGATGCCTGATGTAATTGAAGCAGTTGAGGGGGTTTCGATGCTGAGATTCCATTCATATGTTCAAGAATGAAGTGGAAATAATTTCGATTCAATTTTCTTTCAATTCCTAGATACTCGTATTATTACATTTTATGAAGTTTTCACTTCGTGGATTTGAATGGGGAATAGGATTATTGCCTTGGAGTATAAAAGTCTTTCCATGTCCTTCCAAAAATCAATTGAAAAAATATATCCTCCTACGAATATAATCGTCTCTTTAAATTTACCACAAATAGAGGAGGGAATTTAAGAGAGTTATGTAGTAAAAATATTTAAAAAAAAAATAGTTGAACTTTATTTTTCTTAGTCAAATTGGCTACAAAAATATTTAAAGAATAAAGGAAGAACCCAGCCCGTCCAGGCAACTACTGTAAATTTTGCATAAAAATTCGTGAATCATTTTGAATTCTTTTTTTGTTTTGTTCAGTCCAGTTTTTGTTTTTCCCCCATTGTTTTGTATAACGGGTCGGAAGTTGTGAAACAATGGATTATGGAGATTTTGCTGGTTTAACTCGGGCATTGTGTCCGGATGTTGATATATATAGCTTTATGGCGGATATTTAATTTCCTTTAATTTTGCTTAATTTTAATGTCATGAAACGGATTTAATTTCCTGTTTGTGGATTATAATACACGAACATACATAGTCGTACGCGCGCGTAAAATTCAAATCACTCGCGATGCCTGTCAACAAACGAGGAGAAAACAAATGAAATCGTGTTAAAGTGTTTTATACTTTTGTTTGGCAGGCAGAGGGTAATCGGCTTTTAAGGGAAATTCGTTGATATTTCCAAATGCAAAGTTTCCGTTTGCCGCCAACTATACAGGTATATTTACAGGTACACGTACAATAAAGCTTTAATGGTTTGTGATTCGTGTTTTTAATTTTATTTATTCACTTCCATCTATTTAGAGTTCAATCAATATAGTGGAATATTGAATAAATCTTGCACTTCATCAATCATCGCATTTCTATGATTTATTTAAAAAAAAATGTTGTTTACAAAAAAAAAGAAAAAACATTTTTTAAAGGTCGCCCCAGTAATTGATCACAATAAATATAGCCCTCCATCAACCAAATAGCTTTCATATCTCATCAATTGCACACCAATCTCAACAAGGCGCCCGGAAAAAAGAAAGCATAGAAACTATTAAGCGGAAGAAAAGGGAATTTACAATTTCATATATCAGCGATGAAAGATTGAGAAGCTGTCAGAAGCATTTTTCTTCTTCATTCCGGAGAAGAGTGTGGCCTAAAAGAAAAGCCCTACCGTTCGCAGGTGGGTTTCAAAAATACTGTCATCATTCATTATTCCTTAGGATTTATTTGTCACTTCTTCAGGATGTTACATTACTGGGGTGAAGTTAAAAGTACTTTTTCCATCTTCTATTTCTATTTGCTGTTATTCTGTGTACGGGGTGTGTGCATATTGTTGAAACAAAAGCTATATAACTTTACAGGAATGTAACGAATATTGAAAGCCAAACACTTGAGTATATACATTTCCTTGAGTGGAGAATTTTAAATGACAGCAAGAAGGCAAGTGTAAGTCCTACAACTGCACACAAGTTTTCCTATGTCTGTCTAGCTGTCAAGTTTAAAATTCTGACTTTGAATGTTGTTTATAAATAAGAGAGAAAACGATGCATTACGCTTGAAAAGTAAATGGTTAGAATGAGGCGTTTTGCTGTCACCAGAAAATACTTCCTGTTCCTAGGTCGTCTCAAATGTTTATCGGTAACACTAACAATTAAGAAATCATTTAAAAATTCTGTGAAATCCTAGTACAGGCAGGGCCACCCTAACCTCAGGGTTAAATGGGCTATAGCCACAGGGCGCAAGCCTTTTGGGCGGTATTTTTTGTTAGTGTTATATATTTTTGTTATTTTCTATTAGTAATTTAGTTATAAGTAATTTTTATTCAAAATTTTTTCAAAACAAAAATCACGTTTAGCTTTCACGATTGAGAACTGATTTTTAATGTATAGCTGAACGATTTCAGCGCGCTCTTTTGGAGTGTTCTATTCAATGGTATAAGTTTCCTTTGACTGATGCTTGCAACGCGGTATGTCATTAGTCGATCTGGCAGCGCTGTCAAAAGTTATAGGGCTGCCCGATGTTTCCACTTTACCTACCCTGTACATTGGACCAAGAAATCTTTGTCGAAAAAGACCTTTGGGTTTTGACAGAAAATTGAGGAAAAAGTCGACCCCACTGAACGAAAAAAAAGGCAATTAAATTCGAATTTCGAAGCAAAGTCCTCCGCTAAATATAAAAAAAAAATAATTCAAAACCCTCTCTGACATCTAATTTACCCTCATCAAATATGATTTATTCAAATTATTCTCTCTAATGGGCAATATGTTTCCGATTTTCCCTCATATCTGTACGCACGAGTATTAAGCGTCACCAAAACGACCTCTTCTCAACGTGCCCATTAATAATTCAATACTTTTTATTTTTGCAACATTAAAGACGGGAGTTGTCGTCATCTTCTCACCACCTAAAGAAAACAGTACTAAAATTGTTTACCAATACTGTTACTCAATTATGGAGGCCAAAATGCGGTGGTGAATTGTTGACACTCACAGGTAATGAGTATTTAAAGATATTTATTTAACATTAAGACTTCTATGTTAGCCCAAAATCCCACAGAAGATCCGTTACAGTTAATTTAAGTAGTCAAACCCGGATTCCGGTACTCATTTCTTTGTAAAGGAGACCAGTTGTTATTCCTCTTGTTTCGACTTAGTGGAGAGAGACTCATTAGCATAAATTACACTTGACCCAGTTTCGTCCCCAACGACGTAGTATTTCAGGGTATGCCATGGCATGCCACATACTGGTGGTAGTTTGTCGTAGTGTTACCCTGGTAACCGCCTTAGCCGCCTGTTTTGTCTGTGTCTTACCCATACTAATTAGTCAGTGGCTATGTAATGTATGCTAAGGGATGGTGATGACTGCTGTATCCTATCCACTAAAAGGGATGCATGAAGGGAGATGCAGCCAACAATGAGATGTCGGCTTGTGAAATTGTAAATTTATTCAGTGTCATTCTATGCTTCCCTTCTTCTTTTTTTTCTAAACTGATTACTGTCAGTTGCGTTTATTTTGTTTTCAATCTTTTATTGCGGCCTTTGACAAACACTTTTTCGTCGGGTCCCTTTCATTGAGTATAATTAAAAGAGGTTTATTTACAAACCGCTGATAGAATATAATTACTCATTTGTATTCCAAGAAAAGAATAAAACAAATCCTTGCTTTCGTCTGTGCAACCATCAATCACACAAATTTTCCACCCATTTCACGGATTATTTTATATTTTCGAATAATAAATTGTTTCCATTTTCCACTCAGTTTTCAGGGATACTTTAGGCCAAGCATTTTTCATCCTTCTTAACAATAATCCGCGGTAAATTGCTTGTTGCTTAGCAGACGGTGGGTCCTTCTAATATAATCAAGTCATTACTGGAAAAAAAAGGAAAGTAAAAAAAGAATTTATTCCTTTTTCTTTTTGATCTGCTGTTTTCTTTTATGACCGTTTCCATAGGGTAAATTCATAGATATTAAAAAAATAAAAATAAATAAAGATGGAACTTCAAAAGAATAAAGGTTAAATCATGAGATTTACAAACCTGATGCCGAGTGGGTGTTAGCTATCAACAGTTCTGCTAAATCCCAAAATAGCTTCGTTATGTGAAAAACCATAGCGTGTGTTACAATTCATATTTTTTCTGCTTAGTTTTTCATTATTTTTTTTTGCTAGATTTTAAGATAAAGATTTCAGCCCTTCCGGCCCTTTTGGGGTTCGACAATAACCCCATGTATTTAGTGACTAATTATTTTTCATCTTAAATTAAAACAAAACCCTCGAAATCCGCTCGCTTGTGGTTCTTCGTTGGTCGTAAATTTAACTCCCAAAGGAAGGTTTTGGATGACAAACTTAAGTGGTAAAAAAAAAGAAATAAAAAAATGTCCAACTTTTTCTTTTATTCGGTGAAAAAGGTATATAGGTATATAGTGCTGGGAATATTTTTTTTTCAAGAGGTGATTCAAGTTGTTTCCAAAAAAAATTAGTTTAAGTGTCTAATAAAATGATTCCTGAGTTAAAGATAATTGGTTGGATGTTATGTAAAAAATTTATTTTTTTTTTTAAATGGAAAGAGTATGCTTGCTTTACATAGACATAGACTTTCGACGCTTTTTAAATTGTTTAAAACTAAAAACAAAAAAAACCCATCTCCTTTTAGTTGGTATCCGGAAATCCAAATCAGCGCAATTGGCGCGGTATTCTCATAGCCCTACTTGTCATCATTATTGTCCTCGCTTTAATTGTCACCTCTGTGGTAAGTACTATTATCATCGTCAAATGGATTATCGAGAAACTGGTGGGTATGCATATAAAAAGCAAATATCCGCATCCGCCATTTAGCATCTTAGAACTGATTGTCCCCAACATTGTGTTTTTTGTGTTTTCCGTATTTTCCGTGTCTCTCTACGTTCGTGTACCACAATAATTTCTGTAGAAAACAACATATAAAATTTCTGCATTTATCAAAGGTCTTACTGACACCACCCGATGAGGGGCCACGCGTCAAAGGTCAACGCATCAAACTTCAAGATATCGTTGATGGTGTATTTCTGCCCAAGCGTGCCAATGGAACATGGATAAATGGTAAATTACAACCGAGAGCGATACACTTTTGCTGGGCAATTTCAATAAATTTTGTCCTGTTTATCTCGTTACTATAGCGGAAGAGTTTATTTACCAGGACCAATGGGGCAGAATAAGTCTATTGAATGTTGGCAATTTATCGGATCGTGTTCTGATGTCAAATGTTACATTTGTAAGTATTTTATTTTTGTCTTTACTCTTTATTATAATTTCTGTGCACCACGCCAAACTATTACTCATAACGAAAAGTGAAACACTCTAATAAGGGGGGGATTTGTGAAATATTTGTTTCGTTTCCTTCCACATTTCTTCTCTTCTTCTTCTTTTTCTTGCGGACTTATGAATATTTATTTCATGTTTATTGAATTTTGGCGTTGGAGTCGAGCAGAGTCGTTTCGTTACTATTTGGCTCATGATTTTCATTTTAACAAGTTCGATTTAACCGCAAAAAAAGAATTAGAACGAGAAAAACGTAGTTCGTTGGAGTCAGAAATGTATTTCATGCGGAACGAAATAAAGGCCATAAATAAGATGAAAGAACACACTCGACAGTTGGGTAATGGAGTTGTAATTGCCAGAAGTATTGAAAGCATACACCTTTGGTTGGAATCATAAATAATTCCGTTTTAATGCGGCAACGGTTATAGAAGTCAATGATGATTAAAGGTTAAGTTGAGAGGGGTATTTAACCTTTCTCACTTTAATTACATGTTTATGTTTTTTTTAAACGCAAGAAAACATGAAATTTATGGAATTTTCTGTATAAAATAAAAAAAACATCCGTAGATTTAAAGACACTCAAATTTTGTGCTTTACTAACTTTATCGTTCAGGTGATTAGTTTACACCCCCAACCTTTAACCCTCAACGGATCCTCGATTTTGTTTTCCTTATCCCGATTAGTATCAAAAAAGACCCTGCAGCTAAAATCTTAGTTCCGAAGATACGCGAAAAACAAAATCAGAAAATCTAATGATGCAGTTTTGTTCGCCTTTCCTTTGTTATTCTTAAGCGGAACAGTTTTCGAATAGGCATTGTTGAAAGTAAAAGAAAAATTAAAATTAAAATTATTTGAATAACAAAAAAATGGCAAAAATCGAAATGAGGTAAAATCACAAGAGATCAGTCCGACAAATTCACTCTGCAGCACCTGAACAGCGTTAACATGTAATATATTCTTCTCATGGCGCATCGGTGAAATAAAATTCTTGTAAAGGGTGTTTTTTTTAGAGGTATAGACCTTCCGATAGGGATAACTGTTAAGCTAGCTGTCATACTGAGCTGTGTTAAACTTTTTTTTTCAGTATACTTTGGCAAATCACCATGCAAAGACTAACACCAGAACAACGTTTACAAATCGTGGAAATTTATTTCCAAAATTCGAGCTCTGTTCGTCAAACTTGAACCAGATTTTTACCCTCAAATCATTTTCAGCGATGATTTCATTTCTGGCTTAACGGGTATGTAAACAACCAGAATTGACGTTTTTGGAGTGAGCACAATCCTCATGAAACGCTACAGGCAAATGATTCGTGATTTTTTCATTCCTCATGTAATTGCAAATCATTTGGAGGAGAAATGGTTTCAACAAGATGGCGAAATATGCCATACAGCGCGTACAACCATTGACTTTGTTGAGCCAAACGTTTGGTGACCGAATCATCTCAAGAAATGGACCTGTGAATTGGCCACCTCGTTCGTGTGATTTGACACCGTTGGACTACTGCTTGTGAGGGTACGTCAAATCCCTGGTCTATGCTGATAAACCAGCAAGACCAGGTATGCTCAAGAGGTGGTGCAGAATTAGACCGGCAGGATGGCGCAGTCGAGGAGGTCAAATGCCAGAAATTATTTTTAAACAGTAAATGCTATGAAATTTGTGAGCTAATAAAGCCAAAATGTTTTTCATTCCATTGAAATTATTGTGTTTTATTTTACAAAAAAGTTCTATACCTCCTCTAAAACACCCTATATTTGTTGCATTTGTTGCATTTGGCCGAATGGTTAATGGCGATAAGCAGATCAAATACAAATACGAAGCTGCTGGCTCTGAGGTACCTAATACCTATATTAGATTTTGTCATCTTTCGATTTACACAATACAATTGGATCAGTAGCAGAATCCTCCAATATTGTCTCGTCCAATTCGTCTGCACTTTCTCCACTGCCACTCGAATAATGTTCTGCTTCGGCGTCTGCAATTTCGGCGTTAGGCAATAACGCCCAAGGAAATAACGCCCAAATCGATTTGGAAATAGAGTCCAAAAAAATTTCTAACGCCCAAAAATAAACAAGAAGATTTTGCCTAACGCGCAAAACTCAATATCACCCAAGTTATAAAAAGGTAATATCGCCCAAAAATTTTCAATGGGAATTGTTTTTGTAAAAATTTGGCGATATTTCCAGATTTTTGGGCTTTATTTCCAATTCATATTAGTAGATGCGAGGTTGGGTATAACATACGTATATGTTAAGTTTCTTTATATGCATGCAGAAACATGCGAAACAGCGATATAAAGAAACTGCATATCTTCTTTATAACATATACAATTCATTCGGCGTGAAACTCGATGACGTTATAACTGGATAACCGCTGGGCTGACTTTCATGATTCTTTTTTTGTTTTTGTTTTTCGTATTGCTGTATTTCAGGCTTAGGCAGAAAGAAAATTGCGTTTTGCCTGATGGTTAACGAGACTGTTTTAGTACACGGGCGAAGCCAGGCAGGGCAGCTAGTAGCCATTAAAAACAAAACTTTGCAACCAATGCGAATGTTGTTCCCAAATTAGTGAATAATAAAAAACCCGGGAGGGGGGGGGGGGCGGGGCGCTGGTGGCCCGTAAGCGTCGCGGCCGCGTACCGTTCGCGTCACACGCCGACATGGAGCGCCGCGCCGCGGGAATCATTTAGTTTGGTACAATCGATCTTGTTGTTTAATTTAAAAAAGCAATCAAACTAATTGTGAAGTCCAGTTTATTCAAAACTGCGAAGAGGCTTGCAATATCTGTCATCGAACTTTGAGTGGGTTGCATTTTTCAATGACATTCTACATTCTCAGTAGAAATTACTCAACAATATTGCCATATGGGCAATTCTTAATTTTATTTGGGCGTTATTTCATTTTGTCTAAATTGTGTTGGGTGATATTTCCTTTTTCGGGCATTATTTCCTTTTCAAATATTTACACTTGTTATTTTGGGCTTTACTGCCTATTATAAAATGAACCCTGACTAGGAAATTACACCCAAAATGACTAAAAAAAATTACAACAACAAATTATTCGAGATTTTTTTGGGCGTTATTTCCAAATCGATTTGGGCGTTATTTCCTTGGGCGTTATTGCCTAACGCCTGCAATTTCTGCTACTGTTGGTTCACATGAGTCTTTGTCATATTGGAAATTACTGTATTCAGATTAAGTAAATACATAAATCTAACGCCGCTTCCTCTTCATTTCGAATTTTGGCCGACGTAAGTCAATTTCGACGGCTCATTTGCAAACAGCAATATTTTTCTGAACTCAAACTTAATTTTTTTTTAAATTTAACGTGTTTATGGTAAGCACCATGCGCGCCAATATCGGACAAAAAGCTTCAATTTTTCCGATGCTCTTTCCATTTAGTACTGAAAATAAACATACCTACGTAGGGTCATTTCCGATTCCATGAGGCCTTTCATGTATAGAGAAACACTTTTGGTCTACGATTCCAATCTCGTCCATCAGAGTCATCTGCCGAAAGTGAAAAATTACGTATTTCGACGACAAAATAAAAGTCACTATAAAGCACGGGTCTAAAGTTCTGCAAGCAAAAAAGTTATTCAACATTTTTTTCACGAAATTATATCAAAATTGATACTAGATCGCCTGTGGGTTAGATATTAGTACTAAGCCTGAAGTCTTCATTTTGTATTGCTATAGTGAAACAACTGTATGTCTGTATGTCACAGCTATTCAAAAAGTCAAACAAAAATACTTTTTAACCCAGTCCAGCGGGGTGTCTTTAAAAAGCATTAATGGCAAATTCCCGTACAAAATTCTATTTAGTTATATACATAATTGAAAAGTGCATTTTACTTGAAACGAAATTAATGAGCACTTTAACTACTATACATTAAATAAATTTACCCATATTTTTGATAAATATTAAAATACTTTAAAACATTCTCTTGCTTTGACAAATAATATCGAATTAACAACAAAGTAAAATATTGAATTAAATATTAAAATAAAAGCCAATAAATAAATTATTATAATTATTTTAATACCAATTAATACTCATCTCGTGTGGATACAATTAAAAAATGATTAACCCCAAGCCTGTGGTTATTATCTTTAAAAGTGTATTAAATATAATAATTGTACGAGTACCTCAACCTCGTTAGTCACCATGTTGCGTTCCATTTAATATTGATAAATAAAAAGCTATAAAATGTTTCATTTTTAATTAAATTCGTTGGCAGGTGGCTTAAATGTTCTTTCATTTAATAAAAGTTTTTCTCATCTGTTTTTTTTTTTTTTTTGTTTTTTTGTTTTTTTCATTTTCAACAGAAAACTCTTGCACCATATACATTTTCAATTTCGGCAGATAAACGATTCATTTTGCTCGCACAAAATGTCGTCAAACTCTTCCGGCACTCGTACTTGGCTCAGTACACAGTGTTTGATATTCAAACGAGGTAAGTGCGCGAAATCGATATTAGATATTTTTATATGTTATCTCTTTGCCTTGGAAAACAGTGAAAGCATAAAAATCAAAATAGACGCACACAGTGATGAATGGCCGTATCTGCATTATGCAAGATTCACGCCATCTGGTAACTATCTTATTCTAGTCTATAACTACGACATCTATTATATACCGGGGCCACGTTCGAATCAAGTCTATCGAGTGACGAAGGATGCGGTGCCGGGTATCGTATACAATGGTATACCCGATTGGCTTTATGAAGGTAAGTTTAAAAGGGGTGCTTACCACACACACATACATACAAAATTATATCTATTTGGATCAATAGAGGAAATTCTGCAAATGAACCATGCAATTTGGATGTCAGACGATGGCCATCTGATGCTTTATGGTTCATTTAATGATTCAATGGTACATGAACAACAGTTTGCTTGGTATGGGACAGCATCGAACGGTGGCAACACGAATGCATATTTATATCCGGAAATAAGATCGTTAAGGTAAGTTTTGAGAAATTTATGACTCTTGATAACAAGAAGCCCTAAAAACAATTTGTTCCATGGAAAAAAAAAAACATAACTTTCTAGTTGGATTCGCTTCCAACAAGTCTGATACTCATGATGGATAGTATCATTTGGGTTCGGCTTTAAGTTCTTGTTGTCTCGCTTGGCAGAGAAACTCAAGGGGGAAGTGGGTGTATGTAGCAAACAGACAGTTTTCTATTGCCCATCTAGGTACTTCTCAGAAATCAAAAAGTTTTTATCCAAGAAGCTAGTTTTTAAATATACATACATATACGTGGGCTGAAAAGTCCCGGGATTTCGAATAAAAAAAAACATTTTTCAGTTATATTTATTCCTCAATATAGTTGCCTTCGAGAGCAATATACTTGGTTTACCGAGTTTCAACATTTGCCCTTTCTGTAGGACGAAACGTCCATTCGATCTGAATCTCTTTCCCTGGAGCCACCGTTTGAGGTTTGGGAACAGATAATAGTAACTGGGAGCCAAGTCTGGAGAATACGGTGGGTGCGCAACCAATTCGAATCGTGATCGGCCCAATTTGGCCGTGCCAGTTCGTTTTCATGGTAGAGAACTTTTTTCTTCGCTATATTATGCCGTTTTTACTTTATTATTTTGTCGTTCAGTTTGTCCAATAACGCTGCATAATACTCTCCTGTGGCTGTTCTTCCCTTCTGTAGATAATCGATGTAGATTATATCATGTGCATCCCTAAAAACCGAGGCCAAGACCTTCCCAGCCGTGCTTTGGTCTTTTGGTCGCTTTGGTCGGCTTTCGTGGCTTTCCAGCAATTCTGCAGACTGCCTATTGGATTCAAGCGTATGGTAATGGACTCACGGTTCATTCGTAGTAGCAAAACTTCGAAAAAATCCAACCAACGCGCCGATAGCTTTTTCATCTCCAAAACATCGTGCAAAATGTGGGATACATTTTGAGATACCCACGGCCCATTCTTTTGAGATACTCACGGCCTCAGCTAACTCACGCAACCTCACTTTTCAATCACTTAGAATGGTTCGGTGCACTTGCCTGACGATTTCCGCATTCGTAGTCTCTTTTGGGTTTCCAGAGCGAGGTGCGTCTTCGGTGCTTGTCCGATCCATTTTAGATTCACTAAACCGCCGATAAACTGTTGTTCTCGAAAGAGTAGATATGCAACCATCCTTGCAACCATTGCAATGATTTTTCTGAAGTTTTTTCCCACCAATAAACAATGTTTGATCTACTCGTAGATGCGAAACTCCTGTTTTTCCATTATTACGGCGAAAGTATCGTCACTCAAACGATTGTAGCTTGCAATCGAATGGAAGAAATGTCATAAACTAGTGACTCTCGCAATGAGTCATGACCATTTTGTAGTGGCGCCACCAATTAAAAAATCTCTGTCAGCCAAGTACCTCTGGAATTACTTGTTGATGGTATGCAGTACAAGGTGACTAATGGTTTACATTTCATTTTTTCTAGCCTGACGACATCTTCTAAACGTGTTAATATAATTGTTGACAGAGGGTTTTTTTTGTTCATTTTGATCGGATAGTAAATAAAAACACTCATCCATCTTATCCCACTCAACTTCAAACGACGCTTGAATCCCTCGATTTACATATTCTTTTCCGCATCTTCAAATAAAAATTCACAAACAACTTCTTTCATCCGCTGACAAAAGATTATAATAAATTCAAAACTTACCTTTTTATCATCCACCTGCCAAGGAAAAGGATAATAGAACAGACGAGATGCGCCCTAAAACCTGTTGCGTGCCAAAATAGATGTACATACATAAGTAATATCATCTTTTCTTATTTCTTGTGATGATTCTGTGCCGCCCTCAAAATATGCGTTTGGAATTTTATATGCGTGCGTATAATCGCAGATTTAAATTTTATGCAAGTAACCCCGAAATAAGACTTTCGCCAAGTTTATCCTTGATGGTACATACATACGAGTATATATGTTTATCATTCATGAGGATTCGTTTTTTTTTCTGTGCGTTGAAAATGGAATTCAATTTGCCTCTGAGGGAGTATTCCTGACACAGATGAACAGCAAATATATACGAGTATAATCCACCCGCAATAAACTGTCTTGAGGATTTGTTGAAATACGGAATCCTTGTGTGTGTGGATGCGAATTTACATGGCTCAAATATAATGCAAATCTATTTTGGAAAGAGCGAGGGTATTTATAGACTACGAGCTGTGTTTAATCCTGTGAAAGATTGACAACAGCTTATCAAAAGCAATTAACAAATAAAATCACATAAACACCATTTCATTTTAACACCTTCTCTCCTTTGGATCTAATTAAGTAAGTCGGCGCCCTTGGCACGTAATTGGTCTTTATCAAATCTAAATATGTACATATGTAGATATACTCATGTGTGTGTAACGCGAGAAGAGATTCTGATTCTGGCTTTTAATCCAATTAGGGTGGGAAATTTACAAAGATTCAATCACGAACAAGTATGAAAGGTTACCAAACATTCACGTATGGCGTTTGAAACGCCTTTCTTTGATTAATTAAAGATAGAGAGGATAAGGGAATAAGGGGTCTACAAATATCGCAATATTCGTGTATAAATAATACATATCATTTTCTTCCCCTTTAGATATCCAAAACCTGGTACACAGAATCCAACTGTGAAATTACGTGTTGCTGATTTGGCAGATCCGAAGAATATTCGTATACGAGATATAAAACCGCCTCAAGTGTTGATAAATGAGTACGTTATTTTTTTTTTTTGGGTTATATTGGGTGGACACATCTACATATGTTTCGTGTCAACTCACATGTTGAATAATTTGTCCGTTTATTTATTTGACAGGGATCACTACGTAACGAGTGCGAATTGGGTGAGTGAGACGGATATTTGTGTTGTATGGTTAAATCGGCCGCAAAATATATCAGTGGTTAGCGTGTGCAAGAGTCCTGTGTTTATGTGTATTGAGGTGAGTCATTTTTATATATATTTTTTTTCCTTTTTAAGATATTTTTCCGTTGCAAAGAATTATGAAAACTAGTGTGCGAGGACTCTCGCAAGAGAAAATCCCACCCCCCAAAATTCAAACTTTCCATCAACATATTCAAACTTCCCATATGATTTTCATCTGTCAATTCATGGAAATCCCATGGAAACCATATAGGAAGTGTTTCCTTTTTTTGAAACTTGCATCAATAGAATGAACTCTTATAACAACAATTATTTCCCATATGATTCCCAAATAGCAAATATATCAACCAAAAGGAATAAACTCTTACAACAATAAATACTTCCCATTCGATTTCCATATTTGCATCTGTCAACTGATGGAAATCCCATGGAAATTATACGGGAAGTGTTTATTCTCTTGGAAGTTCGTTTTGTGTCGAATATTTGTTTTGATGGGTTTTTTTATTTGTTATCATTTATAAAGTGAAGGTACAATTCTTCACTGCCCCAGGAAATTCTCTTTCTTTTGACACCTCATTTGTTAAGATTGGTTAAGTGTGAGCGCCGCAAATGGTACCTAGATATTATTTTGTTTGGCATCTAAAGATGGCCGCCCACATTTCCTTGTAGTACTAGAGAAATTAAACTATGTAATTTATTTGAATACCTCCCGCACGAAGTATACATATGACATTTGGTTTCATATGAAAACAAACTTCATCACTGACGCGATATTAATCATAATCATACTCGTATTCGCGTATCCTTGTCATGAACATCCGGCTTTTTACAAAAGTTCCACTCAACGATTCATAATATTCCACGCACTTTCTTCAGACAGCCACAATAATCAAAATAACAAACATGACACAGACAAAGCGGCCATTTATCAAAACAATACGTCACGTACCGTTATAATTTACGAGGTCTACTTACTTGTCCCGAATGACAGATTTACCAGGCATTCCACAGAAATCACAATAATCTGTCAAATGAGAGTGAAATTTTTTCAATCCATTAGCATAATTCTTCGCAAATTCGAATCTTTAAAAATGTTTACTTCTAATCTCGTTTTGGGAAAAATGACAGACCCATCGCATTAGTGGTGATGGACGCGGCTGGGTTGATACAATTTCAGTTCCTTTGTTCGCATCAAATGCTTCATCGTATATTGCAATATCACCGTTACGGGATGGAACCTCAGGTAAGTGGTGCTCGATGCTCTGTGTGTTCTGTGTGTGCTATAGCTTTTCATGTGTATTCGTATTTTATTTTAGGATATTTTCGTCACATAGTTCACGTTCATGTGGCCAAGAAGCGGGTTCTTCCGATTACCCACGGACGGTATGAGGTGAACCGACTGCTGCACTGGGATCAGATTCATAATTTTATGTGAGCTTTTCTATAGGAAATGCTTAGTTTTAAAAGGTGCAAGACTGTTTTTTTTTTTGTTCCTCTTTTGTAGTTATTATCTGGGAACACCAGAGCATCTGCCATCACAACAGCATCTGTATAGAGTTTCTGCGATCCCACCGCGGCTAGGGGCATCACTGCATGCACCCGAATGCATGACATGTCCACAGAATGGCAAATCAAATGGCGAGAATCATACGAAACCACCACCGAAACTAGTCACCGCTTGGGACGATGATTGGGAGGATTCGGAACCGCTGACATTCCCACCACCAACACCACAAGCGGCGGATAGAAAAGACAATAGACCAATGCGAGGCTTATCCGGTCCCATTGAATGCCTTTATCATACCGCGAAGTTTCCGAAGACCCTAAGTGCTGACTACGTTCTGATAGAATGTTTGGGTCCTGTAATCCCATCGAGTGGCATTTATTCCGTGGGTAGATTGGTTGGCAGCAAGCCTCTGGAACTACTCATCTCAGTTCAGAACAATACTCGGCTGAGGGAGAAGGTGGCGAAGATCGCGCTTCCACAAATCAAAACATTTCCAGTTATGATATCGGGGGGATACCATGCTCAGGTGCGGCTCTTCATGCCACCAGTCCTTAGGGAGGACGAAATCACAAGGTACCCTACAATTCTGCATGTGTACTCCGGTCCGGGAACACAGTTGGTCGCAGACAAGTGGCACATCGATTGGAACACATACTTGGCGGGGACAAAAGACTATATTGTGGTGCAGATCGACGGAAGAGGTTCTAGTGGGCAGGGTTATCAGCTGCTTCACGAAATCTACAAGAGGCTAGGCACGGTAGAAGTGTCCGATCAGCTTGAGGTTAGTGAATATTTAAGGGATAATTTGCATTTTATCGATGGTCGACGGATGGGCGTCTGGGGATGGAGCTACGGTGGTTATGCGTCGGCCTTGGCGCTGGCCAGCACTCAATCGATTTTCCAATGCGGCATAAGCATATCACCGGTGACTAATTGGAAGTTGTATGGTGAGTTTAAAAACCAACTGTCATCAACTGTCAGTAAATATGAATAATTCCAGATTCAACGTACGCGGAGCGCTATCTCAGCTTCCCTAACGTCACCGACAACTACAAAGGCTACGAAGAGTCTGATTTAACAAAATATGTTGACAACCTGCGGGAAAGACAATTCCTCCTTATCCATGGGACAGCGGACGACAATGTCCACTTCCAACAATCGATGGTCCTAGCGAGAGCACTCACCGCCAAGGGAGTCCTGTACAAGCAACAAATCTACCCTGACGAGGGTCACAGTTTAAGCGGCGTGAAGCGACATCTTTACAGATCTATGACAGGATTCTTTGAGGATTGCTTTAAGAAGCTGGTAAGTGAACTGGTGTCAGGCCACAAGTGGAAATCACTTATTTCACGCATTTCCTCGTCCAGAGCTACCAAAATGTGTCCGATGGGGTGCCGGGCGATTTTCTGGACTTTCACAGATTCTATGCGGCTAAGTGAATCACTTACACGATTAGTTGAACCAAACCCGTGTGGTGGGGCGGCGAGAGTGTGTGTGTGAAGTGTGAAGAGCAAAGCAAACAACTGGAGTACTTTCTCGCAAAAGTGCCTGAACGACCAAAAACTATCACTAGCTCTTCACCCCCTCGTCCCTATTTATTATTTAGGTACTTAAACATTAAAACAGACTTGGTTTTCTATTTCGATGTTGTTCGTGTGTGTGTGGTTTTTTTCCTTTTTCTTTTATGGTGTTGTGCCCCACAGTGTTTACTTGTCTAATGGACATTTGTCATTTTGTGTATGTGTTACTATTTTATATTTGTTCTAGTCTCTCGGATTGGGATTTGGAAAGGGGATACAAGGTTGCTGCCATTTTATTGTGGCTGCTTAATGTTTATCGGTTTAGAGATTGGTGGATTATAATTAATCATTCAAAGCGAATAAATCATGATTTGCAGCGATTAAGATGTTTTCACTGGTGCATACGGTGACAGGAAGTAGAGAAAGGAACATACTAACGGTGTATTGAGAGGATTCATCCTTAATATAAATAGAAAGTGATTGATTAAGGTAGTTACGAGTATTTTTTTGTTGTTATTTTTGCGTATGCTGCTTAATGGCATCCAGGCGGGTGTATTGTTACGTCATTATTTCTTTTTTTCTTTGTTTTTGATAAACGACACTACTTCTCGTTGAGTAGGCGTAAATTGATCATTAAATCAAATAAATGGGCCAAAGTAATTGCGGGAAGAAAGTCTTTAAATTTTTGAAAGAGTTTCACTTTTATGGTTATGATTTATTTAAAAGGGTGCCTAAAAGTGTCAAATATATTTTATGACGAAGATGTAGGTTAGTTGTTTTTGTACAAGACAATTTGCCACGAAGTTCAGCATTAAATAATCATTTGTAATGTTTAATTGAAATCATTATTCGAAAAATGAAATAAAGTGGAAAACTAGAAGAAGCAAACTTGTCCTCCATTTTGAACAGACCTGCACTTAATTGTGTGGTTAGCTTTATATTTGTAGTTCACAATTGATATTTAAACAGTATAAATATGAATTGGATATGTCACATCCGTTACACCATTTTCTTTTTTCGTTTTAGACTGTGGATTTGATTTAATCGATTTTGTTGTAATAAGTGGTTTTTATTTTTTGTAGTAGATTGAGAAGGTAAAATTACTTTGACACCTGTCAACCTGCAATGTTAAAATGGTCCAAAGGGCACGCTCTTAGCTCAAGGGCAATATTGATAATTGATGTAACTTAGAAATATTGTCGTAAGTTTCGTAAATGTGTTGTTTTACGTTTCATGCTTTGGCAGAGCTTTAAATAACTTGCAATCGCTTGGACATACTTATACATATGTACTCCTCTACCTCAAGCCGATGGTTTCTTTTTTTTATATGACTTGTATTTTTTTTCTTCAAATTTATTGCAGGTTCCACCAGAATCGAAAGCTGGTCTTGGAAATGGAGGTGATATGCAACAGCAATAAATTTTCAAAAAATAAAAATAATATTGATTACAAATTTAAGTAGGTATACTCGTTTCCTAATTTCGAAAGTATGTAGTACTCAAAAATTTCTATACGAAAAAAATAGATTTATTCTATTTTTGATTTTAAATTGCAAAAGATTAAATAATAATTAAATACTTTAATAGAAAATGGTTGTGAATACATGAAACAAAAAAAAAAATCAGTTACCATTAAGATGTCAGCAAAAAGGAAAAATGTTATATACATATAAATAGAAGTTTTGTTTTAAATTATTTAGAGAATCAAATAGGACCAGAGATATGTATGTATCTAAAAGTAATGTAGAAATTTTTCTATTTCGACACCGTTTTCGTTTCTTTTGAGCCCTTATAAGTCTTCTTCTATTAGCTGAGAAATCTCTTAACCTTGGTGATACTTAAAGTGCCAAACATTAAAGTAATATGTCCTTAATATTGTATGTATATGTACGTGAGGAGTTCAAATTTTTGTTTAAATTGTTCCTGTTTCACCACCTCAAAACTCCTTATTGACTCAATGTTTGAGTCCTTTGTCTGTAGGTTAAAAATGTACGAGTATGCCAACACTTACTCGTACCTTCCTTCGTTTGCCCCTCTTTTATTTTGGTTTATTGTATGAGCAGCTAAGGAGAAAAAAAGTGAATTAAACAGGTGTAGAAACCAAAGCTAAACGTCGTTAATCCGTGAGCTGCTAGTGGGAATGGGAGAAAAATACAGAAGCACTTGGTTTTTTGCTCTGCAAATAAAGTACACATAGCTGCGAGGGTGGGTGGTTTCGTAGCACAAAAACGTGGTCCCACTGCAGTTACCGGAAACATTCGCAACTCCTTAGTGGAAAGGTGAGGTGCACAACTTTTAATCACACATTCAAAATGTCAATTGAAACCAACATGTGTGTGTAATTTGGTCATTTTTAATTTGAATGCTAACAGAGAGTTGAATGCAATTTCATTGAATTTGTTGTATAAAGCGTCATTGTCATTAAATAGTTTTGCCATGAGAAAAAAAAAATACGCATTTACTTTACATTTATTCTTGGTATACTGACTGGTTTTAAAATTGTATAACTTTGCTATTATGCTGCCGCTGTCGCTGCCTTCTTCTACGATGGTTTGATGAATTCTCCAGTTCGATTATAGAAGCTGTCTTTTCATTGGCTGCGAGCTTTTCGTTCAGTTGATCGTTTTCTGTAACGACCTCTAGCTCTGACTGGTGGTAATAAAAATCCTTAGCGATTGCAGCGACAACTCCGTAGAGGAAAAATACATCCAGTACTTTTATTTATTTAAAAACAAATTGAACTCCCGCATTATAAGCTTTCTAAACTCACCTGAGCCCTTGTAAAGATTATGTAATCACAAATGCCTTATGCATTTTTAAGCAATTTTTCCTCCCCTAACATAAGCTTATATTACCCGCATTTCCATTTCGTGCCTTTCACAAGTTAATTGTTCAAAAATATTATTTCATTTTAAGAAATCGCTTTATTTCCCTCCTAAATATCTCAATTGGAATACATACATTATTTTTATTAAAATTAGAAAAAAAGTTATCTTTAAACAAATCAAAATGCATGAATATTAGATGAACGTGTTCTTGCTACCGTTAGATTCCAAAGGATAACAAATAAAATATTACTATCAATTAAATTAGCGAAAATTCTATATAAAATATCATTACGGGATGAACGATGAAATGAATTTAAAAAAAACTCCATGACCCATTAAAAAATAAATTTACTAGCGAAGCAAAGAAAAAGAAAATCTGCCTTTTCTCTAACGTCAACAAAAAAATAATTGAGTTTTAGGCTTGGCATAATTAAGCAGACATAAAAGAGGATTCATTACAGATTTTCAACCAAACGAGAGAAAAGGAATCCTTTTTAATAGTCGCATCCATAAACATTCACTCTCGTTCATCGTAACTTACGCTGAATTTGGACTTCCGTTTTGCCTATTTATCCCATGGAGAAAGCAATAAAAAAGAAATATTATAGAATAAAAACTAAACGTTCAGAAGTATTTATTAAGTGTAAAATGGGGGATACAAAAAACCACTCCAAATATAAAACAAGCAATTTAACCCTTTAGAATAAAAAACCTTAACACCCGACTGTAAATGCATAGAAAGTAGACAAATTATATTAATTTGATTACTAGATTTAATAAAACAACAATTGTAAATAAATAATTAAACAATAATACTCATATTTAAAAAAAACTATCCGTAAGCAATTTATAAATTATATTTGTGTGTATGTTTCCATAGTAGACTTATAAAATAATTCTGTACAAACACTCAGAGCTACCTATATTTCTGTCGATGTCTAAGGATTTATTTATTAGTTAAGATAGACAAAAAACTAATTCTGTACAAAATAAATAAAAAAAAAATATATTTAGATTGTTCCCTTTAAAAAAATCGTTATTTAGCTTTAAAAAGAAACGTAAAACTTTACAAATTGTTACAAAAATTGATATTCCTTAAAAATGCATATATAAATATAGTTTCAAATTTATAGAAATTTTAAAAACAAAAAAACCTTTCTGCAACCCAAAAAAAAACATTTTTATTATATTTAAGAAAAACATTTATTTAAATCTAAATTTGTGATTTTTTCCTCCAATATCAAATTATTCCCAAGTTTCAATTTAAAACCATTAAAGTATTATTTAAATTTTTAAGCAATAAATTGATCTTTAATTAGATGAAGGAATTTTTTTTTAAAGTCAACCAAAATGTCATACTTAATTGACATCTAGAGAAAATCCTTATCTCTCCTCCATGTGACAACCATTATACATGGCTGTTACGAATTTTTGACATAGGTACCGGATCGGTAGCAACGCAGACAGAGAGTGTGGATGAAAGTTTGACTTGTTGTTTGACAAGGAAAATCACTTTTCCATTTGAAGAGAATGCCTGTGTGTCACGCAAAAGTATAATCACACAGATTTGATTTCATTTCTTCGAACGAAGGTAGGCGGCTAAATACGAAAATAAATATTGAGTGTGAATCCGAATAGAGACAAGTGTCAGCCACGAAAAGGTATGTGTCCTTCAATTGTACCCTTAAATGGGTTCTTAAATAAATTAGAAAGAAGCATCTTTGTAACCAAATCTGCAACAGTCCGCGCATTAAAGTTACTAAAGAAAAAGCAATCAATTGATAGGAAACAACATGTTATGGGCGGGAGTGTTAGAAACTTTAGACACGCATCCGCCAATTCTAGGACAACAAAATAACATGGTGACGGGTGATAACATGTCATGTACACAAAAATCACCAGCAAACAAAGCGGAACAACACTAAAAAGACTATGTATACAAAATCATCTAAAAAAAAATATGTACTCGTACTTGGTATAACACTGCAAGCAGGATACACAGAAAGTTGGGTTGAATTGCAAGTGCCATGACAGAGTGGCATGAAAACAGAATTGAAAAAAAGGAAACAACTGCGGACAACAGCTCCTGGTAAACTGAAAACTTATACCACCCTCGTTCCATTTGACTGAATAACACAATATGTTCAAACTGCCCTATATATCGGGACAATCATCGGGTGATTGCAATTCTTCTCTCGTGTCCTATTCAGCCCACACTGCAATGACGGTTGCGATGATGTAGTCCGAGGCTTTTGTTGGTATCTTCTTTATGTGTACATACATGATTTCTCCTTTTTTTTTTTGATTACCTGAAGTCAATTATGAAAAAAGGAGGCACAAGAAAGGATTTTGCAAGTTTGCCATGTACATCGGGGTATCCTGTATCCTGTCGTTGAGGTTAAATAGAATGGAATATGGATGTGAAGAGTACGACCATGTAAGGAGGTTAGTCCGTGAATACCATTCTTTTTGTGAATGACTTTAAGAAATAATGAAATATTGGAGTGTTTTGGTGGGGAATCCTGTCAGATGTCATCAAATATAATTACAATTAAAATTTGTCAGAGTCAAATTGATTAAGATACACTGATGGACAAAATTAGAGGAACGCAAGTATTAAGTTAAACATTTTAATATCTTTCGACACATATTTATTTTTTTGATGAGGGTTTATAATTTGTTCAATTTTACATCATATTTAAGAGAGACAAAAGTCTATTCATATGTGTTGATATGAAAAATAAGCACAAAATCTGAAATATGGATATTTTGCCAAAATTATTAGTTTTCTGTAATTTATAAAATTTCCAGTATATATGTACCTTTAAAGCTCATCGAAATTGTGGACGATTTAGTACTTGATACTCTCCCCTCTTGCTGTTATAACCGCACGAAATCTCTTTGGCATACTTCTGATGAGGCTATCGATGTAATCTTGGGGTATTTGGTCCTATGTATCAAGCACAGCACTTTTCAGCTCCTCCAAATTGAATAGGTCCGAACTTCTCAACTTCAACTGTCTGCCAAGCATGTCCCAGACATGTTCAATGGGATTAAGGAGGGGAGCAAGCTGGCCAGACTAGGGTGCTCAGTTGTGCCTCTCGATGATATTCCGAAACCCTATTTCCAGTATGGGGACGAGCGGTATCTTGGATTAAACGGAAATTGGAGCCGATACTTGGGGCAAACGGCACAACAATTTCTTCAAAAATGCCTCTAACATACCGCTCTTCTATTAAGGACTCATTTTCTACCACGTGTAACTTTGTGCGTGCTCCCAAACATATACCACCCCAGACCATTATGGAACCTCCGCCATAAGCCACTCTTGGAACGATGTTGTGCTCACCTGGTCATCTATACACTTTTCCCGGTCTATTATCTGGCTTCAGGCAAAATCTGAACACATCTGTGAAAAGCACTCGTTTCTAGTCATCAGTTTTTGTGGTTTCGGGTAAAGCCCACACGTCCTACCTTATGGCATCTGGTGGTCTGTATGGTCTTAATCCAGAATATTTGAGTTTTCTTCTTACAGTTTTCGAAGATACCCGAACATTTCGCACTTCCAGAAGTCTACTCCTAATCTCAGTTGATGTTGCGGTCCTGTTTCTGAGGGAATAACTTACTCGGTCATCTTTTTGCGTCGTGGCCCTTTTCCTATCTTGTCCCGGAATTCTTTTCAAAGAACCAGTTTATCTATATCGCTTTACGTTGCGACAAATAAGGGACTTGAACACATTTAGCATTGAAGCCACTTCTTGGTATGAATGTCCATTTTAATTTTTACATTGAAACATAAAACATGTAAAAGAAAACATCCCGTTAATTCATATTTAACCATTAAAAAGAAAACTATCATCGTCCCTCTAATTTTGTCCAGCAGTGTATTTTTTTTTTTTTATTAAAGCCGCAAAACAAAGGGTTCTAGTGTCAATCACTGCCCTGATGTGACGCACAATAAGTTCTATCACGCTAACATTTTGCATCACTACTAAGGCAACCTTCGACCAAATGAAAGAAACGTTAAGAAAACGGTGTTTATTTGAAATGGTGGATGCAAATTATAGTGATTCATATCTAATACTCATCGTAATGGAGCATTAATTTTTTAAGTAAAACAAATACACAAAATATAAAGGATCAATTGAACAAAGGCTTTTCATTTCGGAATACTCGTTTCTATGCACGTTCAGCCTTCCACTTCCTTGACGTTTTCGCCATAAAGCAGATGATGAATATTAAATCGATCGATCGATATGCAATTTCTATCGAAAGAAATGCCAACACGTATGTCGTTAAACAAATTTTCCATAATTTCATATTCACGACGTCAGTAATTTATCCACATTTTCTACTCGTACCTCTTCAAACACAGGAAGTTATCGACAATAGCGAGGCAATTTGATGGCAATTAAAGTGCACACAAAACGGCTTGTGTGTGTGTGGCTGTGGCTGTCTTTCGGTACCACCCAAAAGTTTAACAAAAATCGATGCGATGCAGATTGAAGTTTCTCAGCAAGACGGCTCATCGTTATGGAAAATATATTTATTCAAATTTCCGACTCGTGGAGAGTCTCTAAGCCCCCAAAAACAATTTTGAACTAAAATACATCAGGACATCACCTCCTTTTGACTTAGACTCCATTGTAATTAGCCATGTCCCCAGCAATGCTGCGGATCCTTCTAAGGATTATCATCGAACAAACCTAGTCATATGCGGTTTTCCATTCGAGTACTCCTACATTAGCGGGGAGTTACATTTTAATATGCTAACTAGTCGACAAAGTTCAAGGATTAAGAACAATAAATGGATACATACAGAAATAGTATAGGTACTTATGAAAATATCAATAAAGCTCCTATGTTCGGATTATCTTTGGTCGCCCAGATGTGTTGTTGGTTTGGCCTTCGTTTCATAAATCCCTTCCACATGATGCACATTGAATTGGATTTCATAAAATTGGGTGGAGGTAGTCGTTGGATGGGAAAGGACCACTCGACACAATGGCATGTTTTTCTGGCTGGTACATGTGCTTGCACCCCCTCGTATATAGAGATGCTGGTAAATTTATGTAGGATCACATGTTCGACATTCTATTTAGAAACATTAAATACAGAGACTTGTCTCTGTTAGGTCGAGAAAAAAATCAGCAAATAATGACTGAAAAGTAAATAAATTGAACAATGAAAGTGGAACAGAGATTTATTTCCCTCCCCTTGTCTAGAGGGAGTGGGCACGTGGACCGAAAATTCTAGAATGTGATTGAAAATCTACAGGTATGTTGTAATAAATTAAATTTGGGCTTGAAATGCCTAGAGGATGTATCGGTAATGTTCCAAAGGGAAGCAGGGACGATGGGAATTTTCTTACTAGTAGAAACAGAGTTTTATTAATTAACTAGTGGTAACCCAGTGCGCTTCGCTACACCCATTGAAAACAGTGTTTATGATTAATGTCATAAATGCAATGACATTTTTTCGACTGACTTTTTGTCAATAGTAATGACTCTGGTGGAGAATTAAATGCCGACAACTCTATTTGAATTTAAGAAAACTGTCCAAACAATCATATCCTAAAAACTCAAAAACTTACCATCCAATTGAGCTGAAAATTAGACAATATATTTGTTTTGAAGCGAGAAGTGCACGTAAATCAAAAGTTAGCTGTTAGCTGTTACCGTGTATTGCTGTAGTAATAATTTTGAGATTTTGATTTTCATGGCCATCCATCGGAAAACTGGAAAACTTTTGATTTACAAATATTTCTCACTTCATAACAAATATGTTCTGTAAGTTTCAGCTCAATCGGATGATTCTGAAATTTTGGTGTTCCAGCGTCATCTATCGGAAACTTGAGAACTGTTGATGTACGAATATTTCTCAATTCATTACAAATATATTGTGTAATTTTCAGCTTAATCGTACGGTGAGTTTAAAAATGTTTGAGTACCAGCGCCATCTAGCGGAAAACTTGAAATTTGTTGATGTACGAATACTTCAAACATCAGAAAAAGTGTATAGTATAAGTTTCAGCTCAATCGGATGGTTAGTTTATGAGTTCTGAGGTATCAAACGAACAGCTCATTTTTATATATAAAGATAGCAAATTTCCAGTTATCTTGATTAGTTGCAAATCATCACTTCCTGCAGATGTCTAGGAATACATTTTCAGTGCATTTATTATTGACCACTGGTTTCCAGCAAAATTAACCTCCCGTTAATGCTCCGATTATACCTAGTCCTGCCATAAGTTCTGTTACATAATTTCCACCGCTCATTGCTTTAAACCATTTTTATTGATAGAACCGGACTTTTTTTTTCCAAAACAAATGCATTGATATGTACAGAATACAAGCCAGTTTGGTTTTATCTTGCGATTTATTATCATAGAGTAGCGTTGCCTAAGTTCGAACACAGTACTGGTCGCTTCGGCCAATTGTCTAGACTGTTTAGAGGCCAAGATCTCGTCCTCCGCGCGTCGCTCGAACAAGTGCGGTAGTAAAATCAGTGCGAGAACGAATTCGAATAAATCTCCTCCGGAAGTAGAAAATTATGTCCAAGGAATTGGATACATATATCAAGCAGAGCCATGTCTAAGCTGATTCTTCACATGACAGCATATCATTGGTCAACGGGACATCTCTTAACCTGAAAAAATGTAGGCTGGAAAGATGCAAGCGGCTTTCGTAGTAAAACGCGGACACTGACCATGGAAACGTTCTGTTTACGGATGAGAAAATATTTACCATGGAAGAAGTTTTCAACAAGCAAAATAACCAAATTTATGCTAAGGAAGCGAGAAAATTTTTTTCAAGGGTTGAGCGTGGCCATCATCTTACTTCAATAATAGTTTGGTGTGGATTGGACACATCCCATAAATTGTGGTGTTCTTAACTCCTTATAATTCATGTCTCTCACTTAGGTGTCATATCCCTCTATGACCAATACTCTATTCAATAGAAAGAACTGGATCTTCCAACAAGACTCTGCTCCAGTGTTCAAAGCCAAGATCACACAGGAGTGACTTAGGGTCAATATTCCTGGCCTTATGGCAGCAGAAGATTGGCCGTCGAGAAGTCCAGATTTATAACCACTGGATTATTCTTTATGGCCAGAATTGAAGAGCATTGCCTGCAAGACGCCTTACATAAAAGCAAAGCAGCATCAACGATGTCCTTGGAAGTCGTGCGTGCCACTATTACCCAATGGCTACAACGTTTTAAAGCCCGGGTAAAAGCAAAAGGCAGATATTTCCAGTGAAACCTATTTTATCTAATAACCAGTATTATGATTTAAGAAATGAAATAATACTGAATACAATACTGAACTTATGGCAGGACTAGGAACAATCAATAAACTAGGCATTGAATTTATTGTTTCATTTCATTTTGCACGCGTTTTTCTACCCGAAGCTTGGCAGCCATCTTTTAGGATACAAAAGAACTAATTTCGTAGAAGAAAGCCATCATTTTAAAGATGACAGCATCTAATTTTCTAAATGCATAATTTATAGGAATGCCGACAATTGACGCAAAGCTTGCATAAAACTTCTATCATGACCCCTTGAAATAACACCCAACCAAAGTGTCATTTGGGAAAAAAACAAATATGTATCTATGTATATCCATTGTTGATGATGTAAACGTATTCTCCGTTTCGTGCATATACACAAATACCACATACCTACAACGACTATGAGAAATAAAAACATGATATAAAAAAAAAGAGGGAAGCTGCAACCAGGTGTCGGTTTTCGAATAAATTTTGGGGGTTTTCGCTGGATTACCGTTAGAGGCTGGAAAATTCAGATTCCACTTTCGTCAGTTTTAAATTAATCCCCAGACAAATTGACTAAAAAAAAAGAATAACCTGTCCATTTGGATTACTGTTGGTAGTACGAAACTTTATGCATGCTATTTTCACTTTTAGTACTTTGTTTTACCTTTACCTTTACCGACAACGGTGGTTTTCATCAAGACAGGAGGGTCCTGGTGTGCAACTGACCCGCTTTGTAGTCGTGTGTGAAAAATTGCTCAGAAAAACCACTGAATGTTAGGGTGAAAGTTTTGCAGAAACTAAATATGTACATACTGGCAGTTACTTTGTTCAGACTGTCGAAAATATTAAACCACAAAGTTCAGTGGGTTCTACGAAAACTCCCTGCAAGGTTTAGGAAATATTTCCCCAACTCTAATATTGATATTTACATTTTGAATGAGTTTGTTTAAAGGTTAATAAAACAGTGGAAACTGGTGGCTTGCAAATATATCAGTAAACCGAATAAACGGCATAACGGCAACCAGGCGAGATAGGGATGAAATCATTGGCAGTTGTCCATCGAACACAATCGAAATTCTTCAAATTTACTTTGAGAATTTAATCCTTTTTCTTGTTTGTTCAGATTCAAATGGGAACTTTCTCGTGTGTGGTATTTCTATTTATACTTTGATTCCATTTCTATAGAGTTAAAAATATGTATGCGCATACATTTGTTTATCTTTCACACTACGCCAATTGTTAGACAGAGCACTTGAGTGTGACTTATGGCAGAAATGAAAACCGGAACTTAAAGTTGGATTTTCTTTTAAACAAAAAACGAATAGGAAACTTTTTGCAGTCTCTTCTTCGGGATATTTATTCAAATCAGACTTCTTTTATTCCACTTGAACTTTGGTCTCTATGTACACACAATGAAAATGGAAATAACGGTATTTCGAACAAAAGATTTAAATACCTTAGATGAGAATGAGAGAAAAATAAATAAAAATAATTAAATTAAAAGATTTACCTAGGAACAGAGGATTTCTGAATTGCCAACGGAATTGAACTTTTTCCTTTTTTAATGTCTTTTCCGTTTGACTTTTATATGTAAATGTGAGAAAAATGTATCCTTCTTAATTATAAAGAGCGTAGGCTATTGATACTGACTGTACTGACATAGGTTCAATCCCAGTTAACAACAAAACGTTTTTTGACAGTGCCCGTGCCACCTCCTTCGAATTCCTATAAAAAAAAAACACCCTTTACTGATACGCTTTTGTTTGATATCCAATTCCACTCAAATGTGAACGACGATAACAGTCAATGGTTCGAATCTCAACTCAACGATTGTTTAGCTTAGCAAATCCACAAGTGGTTCATGAATCGAATGTCAACTAGAAAAGCTCTCAGGCGAATAAAAAAAACAAAACAAAAAGCTTTGTGCCAGGAAAGCTATAGAAAGTTAAATAAACAAAATATACGAAGAGAAACGAAGCCAAGCGGGGAATACTTATCCGCTACTAATTAACTAACCCCTAGATAACGTCAAATAGTAGTGGCTTACTCTACAGAAAACGAGAATTAGATGCTTAGATTTTATTGATCTTTTGATCTGAGCCGAAAGTAAATTTTCAAACTCAAACATATAAACATAAATTCTTCCGGATGACCACTTTTACACAAAAATACCCCTCGGAGACTGCTTTCAAAATCTAGAGCATCGCTTCAATAATTCAGCCTCATTCCCCACCGTAACTGACCAGACCACAGTTCCAGACCACCAGCTAATATAATAAAATCAATATCAACCTACTTGAAGCGGCCAGCCAGAAGCACAATCAGTGTTTATCCGTTCATCGCGCAGTCAGAATGACTTGACACCATGGCATAACTCACATGCCACATGCTATAGATGGGGGTTCCCTCCCTCTGCAAAACAAAATATTTCTGTAATCGAAACTGGTTAATAATGGAGAACGCATCCGTAGACAAGTGTCTGTCCGTTCATTTGTTCGAGGGACCCGCACTGTGTTTTTCTCGCATTCATTTTTGATGAGTTATGAAAAAAAAAAATAAAACCAACTTCCAACGAGAAAGACACTCAAAAGAGAGGGAATAAAAATCCACAATCGCTTTGGTTCCCACGGTCCCACGGCCCCACCATCAATGGAAGTGTCCATGTCGACTGGCTAGCTAGTAGTTGAGAAGAACTTTAGTGCCTGTGCTTGCCTGCCTGCTAGCAGTGTGAATGCCACTGCGGACGTCGCCCCATTCGACACCAAAAACGCAACGTACGAGTAAATCTCAGTGTCATCTTCAGCAAAGTGCCATCATATGGCGCTCGTTGCACACACACAACGCAGTTAGTGCACCGATTGTTTAGTTTATGGAAAAGGTGTAAAGAAGAAGAAATTATTTGAATCCATGTTGGGCATCATTGGAAGAAAAATTTTGAATGAATGTGAAGAACGGGGGAGAAAGATGAAGGAACTTGGAGATTTTATTGGACAAAATTGGGGGAGATACATACATATTATGCCTGTCCATTCGATAATGACGCAAAGTAAAGTATGCAATTTTTTTTTTTTTTTTTGTTGACAGTTGTTTTAACTTCTCTGGAGCAATTATTCTAAATCTCATCGGTCTTACTGTAAGATTCATGGTAGAAATGGCAGTTTTAAGAAGCACAGAATCTCTTTACGCTCAATTTCCTACATTCCATAATTTGCACTACAAGTCCAATCATTCAAGTGTTCGCACTATTATGCATATATACCTATACATATATGTAGGTGGTGTGAGTAAATTATTATAAAAAAAAACAATTGAGTACCAAATTTCCTTCAAGTTTTCCCTAATCAGAAAAGTACCAAGACCAATCAGATTCTAACCAAGAAACATTGCAATTGAGCAACTTGAAATTTAATATCAAAAAATTAAACCCTAATAAAATAAATTGTTTTCTGTTTTTTCCTTATTTTATATTTATTATTTATTAAATTCTTTACTCATTAATATATTAATCCGAACTTGGCATCACTCATCAAATATTTACAACGAAATGCTTGCACTTTCTCTGTCACACTCATGGCATATCCGTCAAATCGCACCTCGTACAGTACTAACAGATATTTCGCTCAAATTCAAATATTTTATTCCGCCCTAAAACCTAATTAAAACCCAATTGCACCCTTAATTAAGAATCGTAGCAACATTTATTGGCTTCTTTTTAATTCACAATTGATTATTTAAGGTCTCCGATGGTGTATTACTTAATAATTTAATGAATTTTTTAACAACTCGACACTTGGCTATACCGTGGGAAAATACTCGACGTATAAACAGGTGTTCATGAATATCGTTGTGTTCCTGTATGTGTGCATTTTCCCACAGCATTTGATGTCCTCTCTCTTGCACCCAACTGCGGAAGGGACGCATGCTGGCTCCGTCATTCGAATGGACGCTTTTTTCTGAACGCACTACGATAAAAGAAGTTTGTTTTGTGGGAAGTTGTTCAGTTCGTGTTTACGTTTTCCCGATTAAGCTTTGTCTGGTTGGGAGTGTGAAGTGGAGAGTTTTTTCTTTGGATTTCACTTGAAAAGGATGTACCTCTGAATTGTTTGTTAAGGATAACGTTGAAGGAAAACAATTGTAAATAAAATAATTTAAGTGTGCTATAGAAGTTGACAGCGGCCGGCGGGACTATTAGAGTGACGCAGTTCAGTGTGCTGGTGGTGCTGTCTTTTTTTGGTGTATGCCGTTAAGATGGTGACAGCTGCTGTCATTTTTCGTTTCGCGTTCAAAAAGGATTCGCTGTGAACATTTTTTTTGTGTTTTTATTTGTTTTCCTTGGTTTCATGTGTTTTTTGTGAGATTTTTTCGGGATATTTTTACACAAAATTTAATTAACTAAAACTGTGCCAAAGAATTTGTTGCAATCCGTGCTAATTTAACTTCTGTGATATAAATGCTGAGTAAGCCTGTCGGTGTTTTCGCGTGATTTTTATTCTTTTTGGAACTTCCTCTGGACAATGTGGATTAAATGAAGAGCCTGGGTTCAGACAATTATTCAGACGCCACCGCGATGCCACATTTTGGGTTGGGGGGTGGCGGTGGCTACGCACAGACTCCACCAAGTCCACCACAGCATCATGGAGGGAATGCGTTGCTACCACCGAGTCCACCACAACATCACTTGGCACTGATGCCGGCTGCAAGGATGACTGGTGGGGTTGGTGGCAGTGGAGCTAGCTTAATACCCAGCGGATCTGCTATCCCGAATTCAATATATCGGCCGCACATCGAGGACAAGAAATTGACGCGTGATGCGATGGAAAGATACATGCGGGAGAGGAACGACATGGTGATTGTGATTTTGCACGCCAAGGTAAGATTTTGTTCAGAAGCAAACAATAAGATTTCGATAAGACCTGTGGTGATGTTAGTGGTGATTAGTAAGCTGTTGGTAACAGATGAAGGCTTTATTTTAAATGCGCACTGTCACTTATCAAGAAATGACCGTCTGTCTCCCACGCTCGATGTGTAATTATCAATAGCCCAACTGTCGTACGTTGCAGTTGCTCTATACAATTAATCTATTGCTGCAATTGTCTTTGTATCCAATTCCGAACCGCAAACCCACTATATCTAAAACTTCAATCTGAAAGGCAGCATCAATCAGAGAATCCATTTTAATCCGAATTTTCAATTACACCGACCACTGTCAATTCTTAACCCCAAAACATTCACTAACTTGACCACCAAACCGCTTACCCTGGTCCATTTTACCCGCAACCTTTCTAGAGCATGCTCCTTTGACTTTTTATTTCAACATTTGTTTCACCCACAGAAAATCTATTAATGTCGCCGACGGTGGTGCCTGGAATTGCAACTTAATTGCGTCCACTGAATTTCTGTGGTTTTTTTTTTCACCGGGCTGCAATAGTAAATTCAATTCAAATTCAAATGCAACCTTCACACTTGGCCGCGCTCTTAAATTGTCCGCAAATGCAATTTTATTATTAAAAAAAAACTTCCCATGATATATTGTGCCGATACCATGATGAGGGTGTTAATGAGTCATTCTGTTATAAAAAAAAATATCCCACTAGTGTTCTAGTGTTTGCTTTCTGAACATGCGTTCCCTGTTTTCTAGGTCGCTCAAAAGTCCTACGGTAATGAGAAACGTTTCTTCTGCCCTCCGCCGTGTATATATCTTTTTGGAAGCGGCTGGCGACGGCGTTACGAGGAGATGCTACAGAAGGGTGAAAATGAACAAGGCGCCCAACTATGCGCATTCATTGGTATCGGTAACTCCGATCAGGACATGCAGCAGTTGGATCTCAACGGGAAACAATACTGCGCCGCAAAAACACTATTCATCTCGGACTCTGACAAACGGAAGCACTTTATGCTCTCTGTAAAAATGTTCTACGGAAATGGTCATGATATTGGAGTTTTTAATTCGAAGCGAATCAAAGTCATATCGAAGCCGTCCAAGAAAAAACAGTCATTAAAGAACGCCGATCTCTGTATAGCCAGCGGGACAAACGTGGCCCTGTTCAATCGATTGCGGTCGCAGACGGTTTCAACACGATATCTGCATGTGGAGAATGGACATTTCCATGCGAGTTCCACCCAATGGGGAGCATTTACGATACATCTGCTCGATGACAATGAAAGTGAATCTGAAGAGTTTCAGGTAAGGACAATAACAGGAAAGAAAATCCTCCTTAAATGTATCTTATGTGGAAACAAATTTATAGGTTCGTGATGGGTATGTGCATTATGGTGCCACAGTAAAGTTGGTATGCTCGGTGACGGGTATGGCACTGCCTCGTCTGATCATTAGAAAAGTGGACAAACAAATGGCACTGCTGGAAGCAGATGATCCTGTATCGCAACTACACAAATGTGCATTTTACATGAAAGATACAGATCGTATGTACCTGTGTTTGTCTCAGGAAAAAATCATACAATTTCAGGCGACGCCATGTCCCAAGGAACCCAACAAGGAGATGATCAATGATGGAGCATGTTGGACGATTATTTCCACAGATAAAGCGGAATACCAGTTCTATGAAGGAATGGGTCCTGTTTCGTAAGTTAATTCAATTTGTTTGTGAAACGAATCAAAAGGTATTTCGGTCGCTAATTTAGTTCGCCTGTGACACCGGTGCCGATTGTAAACTCTCTCAACCTAAATGGGGGCGGAGATGTCGCAATGCTAGAGCTAAGTGGTGATAATTTCACTCCACATCTACAAGTGTGGTTTGGCGATGTCGAGGCGGAGACTATGTATCGATGTGCGGAAACTCTGCTGTGTGTAGTTCCAGAGATTTCACAGTTTAGAGGTGAATGGCTCTGGGTAAGTAATAATTTTTTATTCTACTCTATTATTTCAATTTTGTTTTTGTTTTTCCAAGGTTCGCCAGCCAACGCAAGTGCCTATTTCTCTAGTGCGAAACGATGGGATCATCTATGCCACTGGACTCACCTTCACCTACACTCCAGAGCCGGGACCACGTCCACACTGTAACCAAGCTGAGGATGTGATGCGCACCAGGCACAATAATAACAACATCAGCACAATGAGCAACAATAACGCATCGATGAATAACCATCATCAACAACAAGCCCAACAGCAGCAGCAGCAGCAACATCAATCGTTGCCCTCCATGTCCGATGTCCAATGGAATACGCATGGTGGGCTCCCTTGAGATCATCGTCAGTCGACAGTGGTTGCCTTGGCCATTTCTCTTATCTCGAATTTGAATTCATTAACAGAAAAGTATTTTATAATTTCGTTTTCGTTTCTCCATGTACCAAGTAAATATTTATTTTTATTTAGTTAATATTTTCACCGTTTTAGTTGTCTGTTTTATTTTTTTTAAATAAGCACTAAATTCATGCGATAAAAGACAGTTTTTCATCATCATAATTTTCCTCTCTTTTACCACTCCTTACTTTACTTTACTTTTGCCACTGCACTCTTTAGCACAATATACATAAATAATATTCTATGGTTATTTTTTTAACCAAACACGATTAGCATTTAGTTTAGTGTGTCCTATTATATAAATTCCCTGCATTATATTCTCTCGTCATATTATTTTTTGATATAAATTATACAAATGAACAGAAATCTATTTTGCATATAAATGTAATAAAAAAACATATTTTTTACCTATACTATTCATTAGCTTTAAGTCCTTACAAAAAAAATATATAAAACAAATCTGTAAATATAGTTTTATACATTAAAACAAAATTATATTGAAACTAAAAGAGACAGAAAGAAAGCAGTAACTAAGAGAATCTTTAAAAATAAATTATTTTATAAAAAAAGAAGAAGAACCAAAGAATGTTTGATTTTTTCCCAGCGTAACGTATTTAGCGAGCCTTGCCATCATGAAAAAAGAGTGCAGAGGAGTTTACAGTGAAAGACTCTAATCACAGCGCGTATTTTGGTGCCAAAAGAGATCATTTCCCTACGAAATAATCAGACGGACAGTAATTATAATGGAAAACTGCTCAATCACTCCAGACTGGAATTAGCATAAGACACCGTCAACTATTATTTATTTTATCGTCTTATAAATCATTAAGTTGATTCGCCCTAAAATCGCGAGTTCCCATCAACACATCGACTCTTGTCAGTTTCAAAAGAGTTATATAAGCCAAGCAGGTATGCCCTTCCGCCGTTTATTCGTATTTCCTATGTCACCATTCTAATGAGTCTGAGTTGAATAACTTAAACTTTCAACCATCTGCAAACTTCCATTCACTGTTGAATCATCTTAATAAATCAATTTTGATTTGTTAAACGAGTTGACTTTGACTTGGGTGGGCATCTCACAAATAAATTTTCGATAATGTCTTCGAAAACGTACGAGTTATGGGAAGACTGCAATAACCAATGGACGGAAACTGCGTCTTAACTGAAGACATGTCAAAACATTAGAACTGCACCAATTGGCAAAACCCATTATTCCCACAAGACAAAACCACAAGATAAATGTTCTATCAAATGAATTTCAACTTAATTAAAAGTCAAACTATAGTGCTTCGACTTCCCCACTTTTTTTTTTTGTTTCAGATTTTATAAGAAAATCCATCATCATAACCCAAATCCGCTACGGAAGTAATTAATTATTCAAATATTGTTTTTTTCCTCCATCTAAAGGTTAATTAAATAGATTTTCTGCATTAGTCGATTTTTGACCACAAAACTAGGGCTGTTGACCTGACCCCCTTCCCAGCGGTACCCACTTCTTGGATAGTTTAATTTCGCAAGGAGTTAAAATCAATCTTTGCATCTGTTTAAAAATAAAAACCTTACGTGGGAACATTTAATGAGATTGTGAGAAATGATTTTTCAAAACATCCGGAATATGGGGCGCGCAATTTCCATCACACAAAACAGGGCGAAATAAAATGTCTTTTTCGTTAAGAGAAAAACAGCAGCGTTTTTTTTTTAGTGGTTTGCTAAGTTTCCCACGAAATCCAATTATTATTATACTTTTAGATAAAAAAAAAAGATCTGATTCAGTTATAAGATGGAAACACATAAAAAACGTATAATATCCTAAGTCACATGCACCCACAAGATAGATAGAGGAGTATTTTTTTTCGGACGTAATTATACAACCTCCTATTGGGGCTGAGAACTTTTTAAGGCTGTCCATTGTTTTTTAAATTACATTGTTAGATAAGTTAGAAAATAAACTAACTCAGGCGAAAGGAGGAGATTGCGTGAGAAAATTAAAGTTTTTTTTTTATATTTTCTTTTGTCGCACTCGAACCGTGTTTTTGCAGATGTGGAGTGTGGAGCGAATTTCATGCTTTGGGGGGAGGCAAATAAGAACATCTACCTACTTAGATATATACATATCTGTTAGATACTAGATGACAAGGACGTTTTTTTACCGATAAAAATATAAACAACAGTTAATTAAAATTGTTGGGCATATTAAACGAAGCGTGTGTTCGTAATTAATAATAATTTGTGCTGGTTTTAACGGGATTAACTTGAGAGATTTCTTCCATTTAAAATTAACTTTTCTCCAAAAACACTTAGCTGAACCTACTGTTTATAGAGTTATAGTAGGTTAGGTTAGGTTAGGAGGGTCGTTGGCAGTAAATGCCATTTTACCCAGAGGCCGTAAAGGTCCATTGTGAATACCCTACATGTAGTTGTGCAAGTCGCAACATGCATTTAACAGGCATTGAAGGTGTGGTACAAATTCTATTTCACCCTCATCCATACAATTTCTACAGAAGTCTTTTGAAAGTATCTCCTGGCAATGTTTTCTATTATACGGTATCCGGTGCCCGACACCGATGAGTACATGGATTTGGCTTCTTTTCATAGAAAGTAGGGATATTGTTCTTTTCTGGTCAGGGCCACAGGTTGCTAGTTCTAGTCGATAGCATTAAATTGTTTTTTTTTTGTATTGCTGCAAAGCGCTTTAGTTTTTTAAGAAAAAAAAAAGAGTTTGTTGTCTTGTATTCCTCTTAGCCGAATTTTCCTCTAACTTGAAATGTGTGGCCCATTTTTTTTGCATTCGCTTGGATTTTTGATACAAAAAACTGATCGTGTCTTTCTTTAACTGCCATCGCGTGGTCTACAAAAACGCTCTAACTTTACATTTTATATTGCACCAAAAGGGGTAGAATATCTTAGTATTGTTCTGTTTTTCATATTTGTCATTGAAATAGTGAAGTTGAGCAGAGAGAGACGTTATTCAAATATAGCAGAAAAATATGTACAGGCATATGATCAGAACTGAATTCAAACTGTGTTAACTGGGAACTGGAATCAACCAATTTTTAAAATCAAATCCTTTTGAACCTAATTGCCCAATACTGCATAGCATATCTCTAGTTTTTAACTACAATTCCTCAAACTTTATTTTATCTTGTCCCGTAGAAATGCTGCTGATTTAATAGCCAGCCAGATTTTTTTTCTGGTTGCGCCAGGGAGAAAATAATCTTCTCAAGATACCAATAGCCCGTGCTGCTGGTATGTACGATTCACATACCTGGTCCTGACCTGGGAGTGTCACGCGATATGCGTCTACATACGTTCTTAATCTCACCCCCACACACAGACTTCAGCCATTCTCCCCGCGGCACTGCCTTACTTCGCGGGACTGGTAAGCAACATGATATACGTCATGTGTCAGCTTTTGCTGCTTTTCTAAGCTTTTTTATTCTCCGCAGCTCCTGTACTGTTATTTAGCTGCATTCAATTCTCTTCTGACCGCAACATATGGCCGAGGACCTACCTATATATGTCAGAGTGGTTCTCCAAGTTACGAAGCGTGTACAGTAAAATACAGCGTACTCCGTGTATTCTTCCTCGTTCAGACATTCCGGACAGAATGGTGAGCTGTCATGTCCAAATCTCTGCAGGTATTTCCACTAGCCGCCGTGGCCAGGCAGGAACTGAGTAAAATGATAGTTGCAGTCCCCGTGTTTCCGATTTATCCAATCACCAGGTGTCTACATTTATCTGTTGGATATAGCACAACAATTGTTAAGCAAAGGACGAACCGATTTGATAGGTTTACATGATTCCACTGAATTGGCTTATGAATTTTGTTGCACCGTGAATAAATCAGATGAATACAAACCATTTTCTTTACTCGTGTATGTAGTACTTTATCAGGAAATCCCCCAGATAAACTTCGATTTTGGAAATGCCAAGGTAAGGTTACGGAACGCGAGGTGTGCATAGGTGTGGGCAAATCTGTCTCCAAAATGATCAAAAACTATCAAAAACTAGCTCATCCATTATGACGATCAAAATAGCATCTTTTCTCTCCCACTTTCCAACCTACGGCGTTCAGTGACATAGCAACATTCAAATGCTACGGTGTGCAAAAGTTAATAATTTACTATAATTACTTTCGGGAGGGAGTAAAACAGCGACATATTTTTCATATCTTCGACTGCAGTTGCTTCCTAACACTTATGTCCAAAATCTTTAAAGCAAGAGTGGTTTCAAAGCACCCAAATGGGGTATCGCTATATCGACACAGCAGAGTTTTGACAATAAATATAAGTACCTAATGCAAAAAGTTGAAGAAATTTGGTAATCAATAATTCTCTTCCCCTCTTGCACTTATTCCCTACCACACTCTGCCTAACTTCAAATCGAAACACCAGATAATTGGCTGTTTAAATAAGTGTGGACATAGTAGTATTTTGAGCGTTTATGTAATTCCTCCAACCGTTTCACCTTTCAATTTCAATTTCAATTAAAAAAAGCCTAGTATCATGCGACATCTCAACCGCTGCAGTCACAGTCAACTGGTAACTGGAAGAATTTGCCGCGCGCTTCTTTCTTATTCAAGCATTCTTAAGAAAATTCTTGTGTTCATCTTCCGTTTCCGAAAATTATTTTTTCTTAAGAAAACTAAGAATAAAAAAAACGAAAGACTTGAGCGCAAAACTTTTATCCAAAAGGGGGGAATTTTTAACGAAGCGCTGAGTTGTGTAGTGGCACTGACTCTGATAGTAGCAACGCAGTTCGTGTGTGTTTTGAAGTAATTAAGAGGTGGAAATCTGTGTGGGAAAATCTTTAAGAAAAATGATAATTTTCTCCGTTTTCCCCCGCCACAAAAAGCTGTCCTCTATTTTGATTTTACCTCAAAGCTATGAGTATATCAAATTAGATGGCAATGGCATAAAAATTGTAACAATGCAAATTAATGGATTGGAGTCGTGTTCGAGTTGAGAGTAGGGAGTAAAAAAACTCGGTGTTTAGTTTGTTTTTTTGAGGGAGGGCTCAGCTCCACGTAGTCAAAAGAAAATTAATGCAAACTAACCGTGAGACCGGGGTATTTGATGGATGAGAAGATTTTCTCTTCCTTGCATGTGGAAGTTTTTTTCCGTCTTTGAATAATTTGGCACGGAATTAGCGATGACCGAGGAACTAAGGAAATGCATTTTCATTTTCCCACCCTCTAGCTAGACGGAACTGCAATTCTAATTATGGGAAAAAGTTGACTGGATTTTCCCTTAGAATTAAAATGGAAATGTAACAATGTTGGTGTTTTCAGAGAGGTTGCTATTGTGGTGGAGAATAAGAGCCTTTTTGTACTGAACACCTGGTTAGTGACCTACTTACATTATGGGTCAGAATTCCCAAAAAAGAATGACCTTCAGAATTCAGATATTACTGAAACTGTGCTTTCAAGAAGACACAGACTATTTGATAACCTCGTGTATGTAGTGGAACAAGAGTGACGACAAAATAATGAAGATTCATTGAATGGACAAAAAAACAGAGACTTACATATCACACACTTTACATGTTAGGGTATGTGTATATACACATTTGGGCGTATTGGTTAGTGCATTGAACTACCACGCATGCTGACTGAGTTCTATTCCAGCAAACTCCAAAAAGTTATTTCGCCTCTTCCGAATTTCTGATCAGCATTCAAAGATATCATTAGTCGTGATAAGTTTCTTAACTCGCCCGTCGAAATCGGTAAAAAACTGTAGGTCCCTTTCACTCCTACACCAATATAACATGCACACACAAATGGTGACGAGAAGCACGCAATTTTTTACAACGATAGCTGAGAATACCGTGAGCACCGTGGTGTGGTGGTAAGTGCGTTGGACTACTACGCAATGCTGCCCGGGTTCAATCCCAGCAAACATCTAAACATTTTTTCACGGTGCCGTCACTTTTGAATGTCGGACAAGCAATCAAAGAGAATCATTTGTCAATGAGCGTCTCAACTCGCCGTTCGGAGTCGGCACAAAACTGTAGGTTCCTGCCATTCGTGCGAAAATATAACACGCATACATAAATGCTGACGAGAAGTAGGCCCTGGTTCTCCCCGAGCTGTAGCGCCATCTAAAGTAAAGCGAAGAATGCCATCAATATGTTTCGAATAAATGAGGGCCGGTGCGTCGCGGCGGTTTAAAATAAATAAGCTGTAGGAACTCAAAAAAAGGTTTAAAAAACCAACTGAATTGGAATCTTCAACTAGAAGGATACAATTCTTTGCAGAAAAAATCGGTTGCCGGAAATAATTACAAGGCTCTGTGGTTTTTTTTCGGTCCGTCCATTTTTTAACGACTTCGCTCCTGCATCTGTTTTTAAACTAGGTAATGTATGTATTCAAACACACAATTATTTATATGGTTTTCTTTATTTTAAATTAAAGTGTTAACTCTTCAGCAGGCAGAATTGTTATGCCCACTACGCATCATCTTCCTCCTTTTGTTGACTCGTCTCTCGCTCTATTACCGTCGCTTTAAATGACAGCACTCCCAGGTCCTTGTTTGTTGCAATTTATTATTTTAAAAACTTTCATTTCATGTTGTTGGGTACCAGGAAACTCTGGTGAAAACGGTAATGAACTTGCAGATGAATTAGCAAGAAAGAGAGGGGTACCTACTGCCTATAACCGAAATGGTACACATAGCACCACTATCATGCGGCATCAGGGTGAAATTAAAGCACACAGTTATAAGTATGGCGGGCCACAGATGGTCAAGAATAGGGTGTCCAATACTCTTTGGCCGGCGCTAGACCACAAAAGGACAAAGGTAATCCTTGGTTTAAACAGGGCAACACTAAGAACTTTAATTGGTATACTTTCCGGACAATGTCTTTTAAGGAAACACGCCAAAAGAATGGGACTTTCAAACATGAATGAATGCAGATACTATGCAATGATATAGGTACAACTGAGGGTATTGAACATATACTGTGTGAATATCAGGCTGTTGCTCGTTCCCGTAGGACAATTTTAGGGAGCTACTTCTTTTACACATCGGAAGAGGCTGGCCAAAGTGACCAGAATCAATTCTTAAAATTCTGTAGGGAAATTAAATGTCTAGACGGAAATGTTTCGGTTTGTGTACCGTCATATGTATAACGGATCCAGGGGATCGTGATGGGCCAACTATGGTGCCTAGTGTTTTATGACGCCTCAGCCTCATAACCACTTTCTAACCTAACCTAACCTAACCTATATAATTATTTCACTCTAAGAAGAAATTCCTTTCTCTGTTCGATATCAACCGTCCCTCGTTTCAATACTATGCACTGCGTCGGGGGCATCTCGGGATATTCTATGCAACGAAAACTGCAGAAGCTGCATTTCAAAAAAATAAATAACATGTGAATGCTACTCGCTCCTGCTTTAAGAAGCACTGCAAAACTTATTTGAAAGCAACGCAGCTTCTGCACCTTGTGGTCAACAAAAATAATAAGAAATGTGATCGAACTTAATATTAAATTCTTTGTTCTTCCGCTCAGCAGTTCGTAGATTTAATATTTTTAAGTAGAATATAAATTGTTTGAAGTGTCGTCCTATCTCACGAAGATATGTATGTCTGCTTGAGTTGAACAGTTTTTTCCTGCATATGTGCCATTCATTAATTTTTCTATACAACCCAATTTAATTTTTTTCTAAATTTCTGCACCGAGGAAATGGGTTTCAATTTTGGAACAAACAAAATGCACAAATCTAATGTCCACGGTAGAAGGAGTATACATAAGTCCTAAATTGCAATTTTTCAGGAGAGGAAAAAAAGTTGATAAGTCAACTATGTCCCATACATCAGTAAGGCTACTTAGACCACTGCTTTTTTAAACCATTTGTGTGTGCAATCGACTTATACAGTTTTTGCCAAACATGACATATAAAATTTGTAATCGAATGGTGTACTTACATATCTCATTTTGACCAAATTTTGACTAATACGCGCACCTTAGAAATATGATTTTACAGCGTTCATTACATGTGAGCATTAAATTGTATATGTCACTAATACATATATGACCAGCCTGATGCAATTGTACCTATACAATTTTAACTCTCGCTTTGTAAAATTTTATTTATTTTATATGTAAGAAAAAACAAAAAAAAAACAATTCAATTATATTTCGCTGGAATAACGGAATATTTGTAGTAACATTCAATTAAAAAATTCAAATATTCAAATGTCTAGCTAGATCCGTTTCCGTTCTAATTTGCATACTTACAGTTTCCTGGCACTTGTCAATTTATGGTAAAAATGTAGCTGTAAACTCTGGAAACAGTTGATTATGTGTACCTACATATGTATATGTACCTACATAATGTAGGTATATATTTATTAAAGTTTGGGACAGACGTTAGATCCGTCTTCATTAAATGCTTACATTTCTGTCACCAAGCCATGACTGAGGCTCCAGGCAGGTAAAATAAAGCAAATCATGGTACACACAAATGTATACATATGTATATTCCACTTAGAGGAGGGCCCAACAACTTTGTACATATGTACATATTTCATTCTGATTGGACGAATAACTCTTCCAATGAAAAGTAAGCACACGGGCAGGTGTCACAGTTCGTTGGTTTTGTGAGGTAAACTAAATAATAAACAAATCCGTCACTTTATTTCCATGCGAACGATCATGACATGAAGTTATCTCCGCTTTTTTCGCATACTTACATATAAATAAAAATAAAAAATCGACTCAATTTTTAAATAGTAAATATGTATAATATTTTTATTTCATTAGAAACATTCTAAAGTATAGTTCATAAATATTACAAATCTCAGTTCGATTAAAATATGTTTTGTTTTTTCTTTTTCTTTCATCATTTATAAAACTGCACTTTAACACTAAACAAATATTAAATATACTACTTTAAAATTACATTTTGTAGTAAGAAAAAATATATTTTAATTCAAAGAAAAAAAAACTATATAAACTACCTTTAGTTTCATACTAGAAAACACGCACATAACAGAGAAACATACATAAAACAAACAAACAGAATAAAGTGTTCAATTGGCGAAAAGTGAATACAAAATAATATGCACTCTATGTAGTAGTTACACAAATTAAGTATTCGTATATTGAAAATAAATAAATAAATTTAATTTCAAGCCAAGAAATTCCATTCTAGTTTGCTCTTATTGTTCGATTTTTATTCATATTTGTTAACATTAACGAGATGTATGAAGTTAACAGATCGTCCATCTTATAGCCAAGTGACGTTTCGCATAGTAATTTCGAGCCTCGAACCAAGTTACCAATGGTCATATGGAAGTAAGTGTTGCCGGATGACCAGTTCGAGATTCTTGTAAATGGATGGGTAACCAGGATATCCTATTTTGAAATAATTAAAAATAAATTGATAATGTGAAAGACAATAATGTGAAAAATAATTTATTTACCTTTGTGATGGGATTTATTAGACTAACGCCATGTTTGTTGATGGCTATAAGAAGCATTTCCGGGTAATTCGGTTCAGTGGTTTGTTTTACCTCGAAGAATGCCGATCCAAATGTTGGCCATCTATGCAATGAATTTGTATAACAGTTAGATAATTTGTTTTTTCAATAAATCAGCAATAACGTTACTTACCTATAAACGATTTTTAAGAACGCCACCTTTGCATCTTCCGAACTCATACCACCATCTTGATTATATGAAGCCACGATCGACCTCTTCCAATCATTGGAGCCCTGCATTTTAATAATATCTGAAGGCACCAACTCCCGAAGCATTTGCCTGAAAAGGAAAACCCAATATAACGGTTATCAACAATAAAAAGTAAAAACAACTAAACATACGGAATCGCTTGCAACTCCTGCTTATTGTCTCCAAATCTCACACGATACACCAGTGCTGCCAGCTTAGAGGCTTCTTCACGCGAACACTTGTGATATCCACGCAATAGCTTCGGTAACTCCTGATGATAGTGGAATATCAAATCCGCATTTCGATCCTTGCCAGGCACCGTATTCGTCCACAGCTTCTTCATGAAAAACACCTGATAGGTAAACTGTGGATTGGAGCCATCCCTGATCGGTCGGGCCTTCTTAATCCAATCTGTCAGATGGCGAACGAAATCGAAGAAGAAATCTCCCTCCGGCACCGAGATCACTTTGTCGGCGATCTTCACAAACAAACTGAATCCTTCGCTGGTCCGCAAGCTCAGTCGTTGCGATATGTTGTGGCAGAAGTCTTTGGCGCGAGTGGATGAGTCTACCTCGAAGGCTTCATCCGTGTCATCGGGGAAATAGACTTTATGAAAGATCTGTGTAGTTTTGTGCTGAATGGCTTCGACTTCAACTTGGTGTGGCGGGTACTTGCGCTGGCCATTGCGGATTGTCTTTTGCAGTCGATGCATTGAGTCCTGTGAGATTGGATGGCGTCTAGAACGAAGGAAAGCCATGAGCTCCTTCAGCAGACTCTGACTGCAGGCAAATAGACCTGTTGCCAGCCACATTAGTTCCCAACCACGGTCCTCTGATGTCCGGTTACGGTTATCTGTGAGTTGTTTCATAATTTGGCAGTAGATCTCATCTCGGAGGATTTCATGTTTCAAGGGGGCATCGAAAATGTGATCGGTGATTTCGTTGCCCATTCGCGGACGTTTCGACGGCAGATCACCCATGTATTTCAAAATCGCGGCAAATGCAAAGCAAGCTTCTTCTGCCAGTTCCTCTTTACTCTGGAGCTTGCGAAGCAGTGGCGATTTGATCGGCTCACGGGAATATCGCCAAATTTCTTCGCTACTGCGTTTCGAACCAAGAGTCAGTGTCTTGGACATCGTTCGCTTAGGCGGAAGACGGAAGTGATCCAAGGCGTACTCCATGAGTGTGTATGGTCTATCACGAGGTTCAGTTCCACCATTTGAAACCATACTCAAGCGACGGCCGTGATGTGCTTCTTCGACGTTGAAAAGAGCTAAAATATCTGGCGGTGGTTTGCTAAGAGTTGGAAGGACGTAAACAGTTTCTGCTGGGAAGTCTCCGCGCTCTTGGCTACGATCGCAGCGACCAATGCACCAACCATTGTTAAGGACAGCATCGCCGGTGGATTCATCTTCTAGGATTACCAAGTCGCCTTTTAGGAACGACAGGAATGATGAGCCATCATTGGGAGCACGGTAGTCCTGAATTGCAATCACGTAACGTGATCTAAAATAATGAAATAAGTGTTAAGTTCCATTTCGACCACTTTTGTGTCCCACAATTACCTCTTCTTCAAACCGTCTAAGAAGTACACCACCAAGTCTCGTATATCTTCCGCATTCGGACTCTGGAATGTAAACTCTTCTCCACGCACTGTGGACAAACTGAAAGTCTGTGTAAACACTTTATTAGTCTTTTGACTTGAAACTGCCGTGATCTCCGGGAAGGACAACTCCAAAAGCACTTGTTCCTGGTCATCGACTACGTAGACACCAGTCCAGTTCACAGCTATGATAACGTCATTCTTAGGCAGGTTGGGACCAGAATTTCTACAAGCAAATCAAACCTTAACAACTGCGAATCCCAAACAATAGACATACTCACCTATAGGCTTCATAGAAGCGAGAAAAGAGCAAGGGCCACTTATACTTCGCGTAGCTTACGATATCCTCTTTAATTTTCAACGAACCCACTTTCTCCTTAACATAGTAGCTCTTCTTATACGCTTGCAGAACTAAAGCAGCCCAGCGGTCAATCGCCTTCTCAACCCCTGTCAAACAGAAGTCCGGTATAAAGTTGGGAAGCAGGGTGAACAACCGTTCCATTGACATGTCTGTCCCGTATTCGATGAAATACTGCTGTGCGGCGATCATCGCTAAGTCCTCCTCCTTATCGCAGCGGTACTCGCCGAACTTAACCCCTCTCACAACCTGCTGATAGATCAAGTTGGTTGCCACTTGATCGTTGGTGGGATCATGCCATGGTGCAAATATCTCTTTACGGAAAAACAGCCGCCAAGGGGCATTTCTCTCCTGGGCACCTTGCTCCTTCGCATATTGCTCGCACTGAGAAATAGCGTCCATTACATGATCACCTCCCGATCCTAGTGATGAAACCTTGTCAAACAGGGCTATGTACAATGAGAACCCGAACTGATCCATCAGAGTAATTTTGTCAGAAAGCTGGTTGCACAACTCTCGAGCTGTGGTAGCCGAGTCGGCCAATAGAGTTTTCGTATTGCCATCCATGAAGGTTATGGGCAGCATGATTGGTTTCTTTGATTTTGTCGCCTGGAGTTCCAGCCACGACGGAGGCTGATTGCGAGTTCCATTGTTGAATGTCCGCTTCAGTCTTTCCTCACAGTAGGGTGCGTAACCAGGAGGACCTTCTCGAATAAAAGCTCGCAGGTAGTTGACAAACTTCTCCGACGGCGCAAAGCATCCCACACACAGCGAGAGAAGAATCCAACCGCGGGCATGCGATGATTTCGATGGATTGTTACTTAGTTGCTTGCAAATTTGACAGTAGACTTCATCGCGTAACTCGGCTCGCAAAATTCCATGACCGATGATGAAGTGCAGCTTCTCTAAGTTGGACGTGGGTCTCGACTCTAACCACGACTGATAGCTATCAGCTGTGTATTCTTCGTCCTGCAGACGACGGCGGACATCTTCGCCGAGTTTGTTCTTTCGTTTTAAAGTTAACGACACCAACTTGTGGCGAATAGAACGTGGTTTTTGCTTCAGAAAGGCGTCCGGATCCAGACCCATAAGTTGTGCTTCTTGAAATTCCTTAAAGTATAAACATGGAAACATTCAAAATTTATTTCAAAAAATCTATTGTCCCCGAACCACTTACCTTACTCCTGATAAAATTACGTCCCAATGTTGCTGTTACCTTCGACATCACCGACGTGTTATCTCTGTCCATGGTGTGATACCTTGGCTCAGGCAGATCTCCTGTAAATCGAAGAATTGTTATCCACAGCGCTTGAGCGGCCAACTGATCGCCTTGTGTATGCAGCGGCAAAAGTGGGTGCTTCAGAGGTTTCCTCGAATACTGGTGATTTGTGTTGCCTTGAAAGTATGTCGCAGCGAATTTCTGAAACTTAAATTCTGACAAATCCTCTTCATCCTCTGAAATGTGCATTGGACCTATGATATCCTAGAATAGAAACAATTTAGTTCAACTCTAATTAAAATTAAGTCCTTCTTACATCCTGAAGATGATTGCCATGAGGCAAATCTTGAAACACCGATGTCTCCCGTCCCCCATGTGGCGTTGGAGCTTCACTACTAGAATCCGGCAAAAAATCAAACATCGCCTCAACTAACTTTCCATCGTCGACCGGTTCGTCCTGCTTTCTGGCAGCGTCATTAATAATGTTCTTCTTAACCTCCACCCGACGTCGCTCCTCCAACTCTATCTCCATTTCATGTCGTTCCAATTCCTTTAATCTTTCTCGGTAATGCTGCTCGGCGATTTCCTTGGCATGCTTATTACCTTGATGCTTCAACTTCTGTTCCTCCATCTTCCGCAGGTGCAACACTTCTGCGAACTGCTTATACTCCTCTCGAAGTTTCTTGTACTTTCGCATCGCTATCATTCGCCTCACATGCGATTGTATCGTAATAATGGCCCACATCTTGTGTCCATATTCGCGACGAACAAGATAGCCGCGACAAGACGCTTGTAGTCCAATAATGCGTCCACGGAGCTGCCGAAATCTGTGGCTCAGCACTCGGGAACGTATCAGAGCCTGCAGTCGCATATAACCAACCACCATTAACTTGTAACGCTTGCGTTGTGCATAACCCTTCCAATGCTTCTGCACCATAATAGCAGCGGCCCTCAACCGCAGGAATCGACGACGATAAACCCAGCCTCGAATGGTGCGCTGCAATATGAGAATTTTACGCGTCAGCACGCGATCTCTCTCCTGCTCTAAGAACAAATCATGCGCGTCCTTCAAAAACACCTTTGTATGACCCAACTGATAGTCGGACTTCCCCAAGACTATCGAACAAATGCGTGCAGTCGCCTTCTGGCAGTCGGTTCGATGTGCTGGCGGAACGCCTGGTATCAAGAACCGATACCGCTCAACGAACTCTCTGAAACCATGACGAATTGGATAACCAGCTCGACGAATCCTGATAGTCTCCATCATTCCAGAGTAGCGCAACTGTCGACAGCACAAGCCCCTGTCGAACATCATTGGTTTCTTGACCTCGTTTGGCTTAATGCACCGAATGAAAAACGGCTGACATGTGCTCAGTGTTTTCATAAGCGCGTCCAAACTTTTCTTAAACTGCGTGGACAAGGTGGGGGTTCTCTTGCGAGTCTCAGCGCCCATCTCAATATCGTTGGCGAAAATCTGTCTGAGGAACTTATTCGAAGACTGACTTACTAAATGCAACAAATCCGGGCTAAATGTATCCCGGTTTTTCTCCAGGAATCCTCGTGTGTCATAGAACACCACCCCGGCGAAATGATTCAGTCCGAAACTGGTGTTTATGTCCGACTTTGGCTTGAGATAGTTCTTGTGCGTGCCATGTGTCTTGTGCAATTTCGCAAGCATTGTCTGATCAGTACCCTTGGGAAAGCGGGCCTCCTCATCAACCAACGCCATAATATTCAGCTGTTTGATCGCTATCAAATCTAAGGCGTCCTGGTTATCCACGAACTCAATGTGCTGCCAATTTATCGCCTCGTGGTTGTACTCCTCCTGTTCCAGCTTGAAAATGTGCTGCACGAAGAACTGTTGTAAGTTTTCATTGGCATAATTGATGCAAAACTGCTCGAAGCTATTCTGATCGAAGTTTTCAAATCCAAAAATGTCCAAAACTCCAATAGCGTTGCGAGATGTCGCTCGGGGTTTATAAATCGCCGCATTTATCTTTTTAACTATGTGTACGAATAGACGGCCGTAGATGCCCTTAACAAAAGCATCTCTCACGTCAACTGATTGATCACGTGATAGCGTTGAAATGACGGTCTCACCATGAGCAAACAGAGTTCTCCTTGTCAGAGCGTCTATCAATGGATTAATGGGAAGTCCCAGTAGCGATGCGACTCTTTCCACATTAATATGTTCTGGAATCTCGGTGGCGTCTAAATTGTCCACCACTGTAGCCTTGTATTTTATATTGCCACAGTGCAGTAATGCCGCCAGAAGTTTGATTATTTCCCAAATCTCGGAATCCGAAAAGAGAAGCACTTTCATGGCGGATCGAATGTCAGAGAACTCGGCTGTATCGTCACGTCCCTCACAAGTTATACAATCGCCTCCAGTTAAATATCTGTGAATACATAATTTGATATGTTATCGAATGCTAAACTCCCTTCAAAAGCGAAAGACTAGTATGACAGTTCAAGTTTTATACAAAAGATTCTCTACTGATACTGGCGTGTTACTAAACTTTTCCACTGAAACTTGTGGTTGACGCAACTATTTTCAGTTCAGAGCTGGTCGCCGCGGTCGTGGTGGTTAGTGCGTTGGACTACTACGTAATGCTGCCCGGGTTCGATTCCAGACCGGATCTAACACCTAAAAGAGTTTTTTCACGGTGCCACCTATTTCGAATGTCTGATAAGCATCAAAGAGTATGATTTGTCACGATTGAGCTTCTCAACTCGCCGTTCGGAGTCGGCAAAAAACTGTAGGTCCCTTCCATTCGTGCAAAAATATAACACGCACACACAAATGGTTGCGAGAAGCAGGCCTAGGTTCACCTCGAGCTGTAGCGCCAACTAAGTAAGTAAGTAAGCTGTTTACGATGAACCACAAATCAATCATTAACATGTAGTTACTGTGACCATTGTGGCCTATTATAACGATAAAAAAGGACACTTTTTACAACTATGTATGTACATTTGTATGTGTAGCCGCATGCCAAGTAGACCGCTAAAAATAACCCAAAATGTACACCAAATTCTGTAACATCATCTAAAAGGATTTTCCCTGACATTTTAACATGATATGACAGCTGCCCAGTAGCATTTTCTAAATAACTGAGAGTAACATTTTTTTTTTAATTGAAATTGATCTCCAGTGTCGATAGATTCACATACATACGTATGTATATAGTACATAACTACACAACTTGGCAGGTTGAAGTACATATGCCAATTATTGAAACAACTGTTGACAATTAAACAGGCTAAATATTAAGATAAAAACTACAAGTACCTATACATGCGAAGCCTACAAAAAAAATTAATAATGTGATGTGAAACACCAGTGTTACTAAGCTGTTTGTTACATCATAACTATAATGAGATATGTATATATTGTAGAATCCAGAGGTGAAGGTAGACTAATCTTGCAGCAGATGGGACAAAGTTCAACAAGTTATAAACGTACACAAAGTGATGTCAGAACTCAAAGAGTAATGTTGTATAACAACATCTGTCAACTTCAAGGTATTAGAAAACGAATATGAAGTGCCGACACTGACATTTCAGCTTTGTTTCTTAGAAGCTGGATTATAAATCTAAAATTGTGTCCTTGGACCAAAAAAAATGAATTTAAAGATTAACTTCAAAACTGTCCGGATTCGCAGCCATCTTTTTTTATTAATCAATTGCTGCCATAAAACTAGAGTCCGATCGAACATTTGGCTTCGGCTTCGGCCACATTTGGCTAAGATTTTGCCGAAGCCGAATTCATTGAATTTCTTTATAAATAAAATGTTTGTTTTGTTATAGAAGTGCAGATACAAGCCGATGCGTGTTTATATGGAAGCTACAGTCTTTTGAGAGTGAAAAGTGTCGAAAGTTAGTAACAATATCCTTAATAGAGAAAAGAGTTGAGGTGGTGTCTTCAAAATTCAAGTAGAAAATACTCTAGTTTTGAACACGAGATACATTGTTAACAACTTTTACAATTATTTCGTTTCTGTGCCCCCGAAAATAATTGCATATCCGAACTTAGTTGATGACACTTTCCAAATTAATAGTCTCACCCTTAATCCTGCAACCACGCTTGAAATATATAAGTGAGTAAAAAGTCTCGACAATAAATACTCATGTACATCTGACGGTATCACAACCGACATTTTAGGATACATAATATAAGTGTAAGCTGTGGCATTTTTTCGTCCGCGCTGAGAGTTGCTACAGTTATACCTGTATTAAAATAAGGTAGTCTAAAATCCATGTGCTGATATACAGAGCTATTTCGTTATTTTCAACATTCTCATAACTTTTTGAATAAATTATGAAGGATCGATGTGTGATTAGATACCGTTAATTATACAAAAAGGAAAAAAACAATTTTGTGGAAACAATTTCAGACGTTAATATATTCTCAACTAAACTCGGGCTTAAAATTGCCAATTCAACCCACCGCAGAATATTTAAAATATCCTTATTCATCAGATTCGGCTTCGGCTTCGGCCAAAAATGGCCTTCGGTCGGACTCTACATAAAACATTTGTCTTTGAGCAGTTTTCAATATTTCTCTAGTCAGACATTAGCTCTTAGCAAATAGTCCTATCACAAGTTTACGATAAATTCATACGAAAAAATAATTGGAATGAACGCCAATAGTATTTCCGTTCTTTTTTTCAATTTAAAAATGTCCTTACCTATAATCGGCAGACAATCCCAAGTCCAGCCTTCGTTTTTCATCCCCCGACAGGCCCGCCAATATGCAATAGAATATATGATAATTACGTTCACTATGATTCTGTGAGACTATTCGAGATTTTTCTAATAAATATTGTTCTATCTTAGCACCCTCTATGACACCATTTCCACTGAAGTGTATATCTATATATTTGCCAAATCTATAAAAAAAAGAATATATTAGAAATTTTGGATTTTTTTTGTAAACTTCCAATACAAACCTTGAAGAATTATCATTGCGTACGGTCTTGGCATTTCCGAACGCCTCGAGTATGGGATTCGCTTCGAGAATTTGTTGTTCAATCCATGAGTGCTTTCCACTTATCGCAGCTAAATACTGTAAAATCAACTTGGTACTTTCGGTTTTGCCAGCTCCAGATTCACCAGAGATCACGATGCATTGATCCTGACGAAAGCGTTTCATATGAGCGTAAGCATTGTCTCCAATCGCAAATATATGTGGAGGAAGTTCACCGATTTTACGCTCCTTGTAGAGTTTAATCTGTTCTGCTGTATATATTGGAAGTATTTGGTAGGGATTCACAGCTACTAAGATCGAACCAGTGTAGGTCTAGAAAGAGTAAAACGTTCTTTGCGATATATTTTTGGGATAATTTTAAAGTTCGACCACTTACGTAGATTAAATTTTCCTTATACCGGATAAGGAGATTTCTGAGGATACCAGCTTCGTGTAGATCACCCAAGGAAATCATATCCTCCACACCCTGCACCGATGATGCATGCATCGCTTTGATGCGCCTCTCTGGCGCAAGCCATACCTCATCCCCGTCATCGTCACGCACCTGTATGCGACGTCCCTCTGCTGAGACAACACGAGCTCCAATGGCTACATCGAATTCCCTGCCCGATACGGGTTCGATCCAGATGTAGTCACCCTAAAAACAAAACAAACAAAAAAACTATGAAATCATGCAATACGTTGGCTTCACAGGTGACGGGTTAAATGGGCCATATTGGTTATGCAAGTCTGTACGGGTTTTCTAAGGAAATCTTTGAGATTATCTTCCACCTGTTATATGAACGAATCTATACCGAAGATCATTAGGTGTGGCGTTACTCGTTTATACTCGTACGTGTCGAAATCAGAAAACACACTCGGCTGCGTATCTATACAGAAGTGAATGAAATGGAAATGGGAGCGAACGGATGTTTTAGTTACGCTTAGGTGATTGTTCATAAAAGACCACAATTGAGAGGGTTAATGTACGAGTACCAACCAAAAAGTAAAGAGTAGTTAGAGATATTCATCTAGTAAATCACTTCAGATACATATATAAATACATGGATCCACATGTACATCCAACAATTTGTTCTAATCGACTGTCGTCTGTCGCATAGAAAGCAGAGCAATTTACTTGTAATCGTAAAAGCATATCAATCCAAAATAGTCTACCTAATTATATGAATCTCATGGAATTTCACTTTTCACCAAAGATAATCTCTTGTCTGTCCTGAATGGCACTGTACAAGTACGAGTATCAGCTGCCGGCAAAGAACCGAAACAACAAATATAATGTCGGCATGACCTCTCGACTTAAAGATACAAAATTATGCAATTAATCGTCAAGAAAAAGGAAAGAGTGAAGATGTAAACAATGACTGTCATCTTGTTGTTAGTTGTAACTGATTTTACCAACCATCGCATAGCAGCCCAGTTCCCGAATGAGAGTGCATTTCGATAGAAATTTTCCATTTTATATAGGAATAGAACGGTTTATCTTTTTTCTATCAACAAAAAATAAATAAAATAAAATAGGGTGGTGATGAATGTCACAATTGCTAGAAAAAGAGTAAAATAAAAAAAAACAGTTGTAGGTCAGAGATGATTAATTGTAATGAATCTACGGTTGTTATGCCGGAGAAAGTTTAAGTAATTTACATTGGCGCTTGCCAGTTGAAAAGACTTTCCACCTAAATACCGTGACATTTGAAATAGTGATAAGCTGTGGAAGTACTTGTGAATTGTATTAATTCATTTAACGCGGTTTCAATAGGGTATGAAATTAAATATTGTGTTACGTAGGAATATGTTCAGTATGTTTTAACATAAATGTTGGTAAAACATGGGGCCTTAAACCGGCAATGATGCACTGACTATACGTCATGCTAGTCAGACCCATACTCACGTACGGGGCACTAGCCTGGTGGAAGGCTGCAAACAAGAAAACGATACTGGTAAGATAAGCGACGGTATAGAAAACACCTGGTGTTTCCATCACAGGTGCCTTTCGCACGACACCCACGGCGGCATTGGACATGTTCCTCTACCTGCAGTAACAGTGCGATAGGTCTTTTCAAGAATATCGGGAAAGGACATTGTACTACTCTTACAGAAATCGAAATGTTTAGTCCAATAAGAAGGGATGATACCCTCTTTACACTTGAGTTTTACACACCGTACGAAACCTTCTACCCTGTGCGTGAAAAGTGGACAAACACCTCAGTCACCCGGCATATAGACACTTCAGTCATCACAGACGGGTCAAAAACTGCAAGCGGCACAGGGTCTGGTATCTACTGTGTGGAACCAGATTTAAAGGTGCCACTAAGACTCCCGGATACAAGCGGGGTTTTTCAAGCAGCGTTTTTCTACCTCAGGGCATTATGCACGCAGAACCGGGTAGGACTATGGTGGGTGCCTGGTCACTCCGGGATAGAAGGCAAAGAGTTTGCCGATGAGTTGACAAAAAAGAGGGGGAACTGCCACTACCTGAGAAGATGAAAGTAGCTCCACCACTTTGCTGCATTAAATCAAAGGTAACGGATTATGATTACAAGAAGGGCTGACCAGTGAAATCGTTAGACTTATGGGTATAGGAATAGTATCCGGGCATTACCCTCTTGGCTATTTGCAGATACTGTAATGATCTAAGTGTAGCAGAGAATATCACACATATTCTGTGTGAATTTCAGGGCATAACACGTAGTCGCAGGAACATTTTAGGCTCCTTCTTCTTTATTTACCTGGAGGAGGTAGGTCGAATCAACCATAGACTCGTTTTAAAATTTTGCAGGGTAATAAAATGCTTTGAGGAAATTGTGGCGGTTTAGGTGCCACCGTTGGATAGATTCTTAGGGGATCGCGATGTACCTACTATGGTGCCTGGTGGTTTGGGATGAATCAGCCTCCCAACCCCTCTCAACCTAACCTAACCTAACAGAAATGCATAACAGTCTTTTGATTTTTTTTTTACAAACTTGTCTGTTCGCGCTGTGCCGCTATTTGCCCTTAGAAAAAAGGAATATTTTCTTTGATGCGGCCGATTTTATTTTTTTTTCGTTTCTATTATTTTGGATCAAGTATGTAGATTAAACCTTTTTCTATTTCAATTTGCAATAATATCACCACAATTTTCTAACAATTTTTACTTACTCGTGTTACTATAACCATTTTTGACCTTCATTGACTTCAAACGTTTAAATGTCGAGAGCGGTTCTGTGAAATATAACAAAAAAAATATTCATTATAAAAAGTCATTATATTCTTTGTAAATATCTTAAAATAAATCAGTGTAATGAGACAAAGTAATTCAAAGCGTTTTTAGGTTGCTAGGTAGCTCTTTCCGTTACAACTGCGCGACAGTAGTATTTGCCAAGAATTCCCGTTCTTATTAACTGCTGTTGCATCTCTTATACACTCCCTTTAATCTGTTCATTTTCCAAACGCACTTCATTTAAATATTTCAACGACATGCATTTAAATCAATGTCTCGACACAGTAAGTTGGCTGCCATCTATCAGTTTCAATCTTGGAACTCATCGTTTACTCTACTTTCGCGTTCCACACAATGGGACGACACGGACGACTTCGACGTTTATGCAAATCGCACAAAATGGAAGGCTAACAAATTGCCATGCGGTAAGTGAGTTAAGTATTTTTCCTCAGGTACGAGTATACCTATAATCAACTGTACAAGTTCACCTATTGTTTAAAAGAAAAAAAGATCGCACGAGCGCGGTTGTATTCCTCACCAGAGACGGAGCAATTTATTGTAGGCGCAGATGACTTTAAATGGGTCTTGGCTTGTTGCTCTTGGCGTTTAACATTCGCTGTGGTATCAGAGGTAATTTCTAGTCTGCGACCGGTTAGCTGGTTAATTGTTTACAGAATAAAATGATTCAAGAAAATTTAATAGTTACGTATATTCGATATTTTGTGGAATGCGTTTTTTTTTAGATTTGATTGATTGATTGAGGTAAATTGATAGATTTTCGTTTGTCGGAGTTTGGTTAAATGTCACCACGTGAATATACCGTTAAACAAAAGAAAAAAAACTAACGTCAGAAACAAATTACTCTGTTTCGAAGCATTTTGGAAGATTTCAAAGTAGGTGCTCTCAAAATGAGTTTTTCCTGAAGTAAATACAAAAACCTGACTGAGTTGACAGTTGTTTTTAACTCAAGTTTCTTATCCTCTCAAACAGCTGCCAAATTTTAGCTTAATCGGTAGAAATCTGTCAAAGTTTCGTCTTACTCAAGTAACTTTGGGAAAATTTAAAATGCTAATCGGACAATTGTTTTTAACTGTATATAAACAACGGTTGACATAATGTAAACTCCAATTGCATCATAATTCTTCCCTCTATATCAACTGCCGGCTGACCCAATTGGAAAAGTAACGGTATTAGCTATAAACTTTTCAAAAAGCAACAGTGTGGGTGTCATAATCATGCAAATGCTTTTCATACACACACACAAATAAGAGCAGCATGCCTTTAAAGATCTCCTTATGCGAATCAAAACATCGAATGGAAAAACAACAACAACATTCTCTGTTCGATTATGTGTGTAATTGACACTATATCCATAGAATAAACTAGCTATCCACTACATTGGCAACGACGCTCACTCGTTCTTAGCGTATTACCGTTAAGACAATATTCCATCTATAAGTAGAAAAAAGAGATTAATGCATACCATGTCCGGCGGACATAACTCTTCTACCACCGCTGGTACGAGTAATAATCCTACCGTTACATTAGCCAACGTGAATACTTGTACATGAGACACTTGCTGATAAATTTCGAAGAAGAAAATGTCGAAACTTGAAATTCGAGTTAACTTGTTACCTACACACTTTGGAGTCAGAAAGACGATTCTTGGACAGTTGGAAACGAGTTGTACCTGAGTACTGGGGGGTGCCCTGAAATGTTTCCACTTGAAGATGAAGTTGTTAAACTCCTCTTTACATAAAGGCTGAGTATTGGGTTTTTAGGAATGATCCGTTTACATTTAAAATTATTTAAATTCTTTAACAGCATTTGTTTACCCGTATGAGCAATTCTATGCGACCAAATTGGGTCCTTAACTTTTCAGAAGGCAAGAACATAGCCAAGATAGAAGACCTAAAATCAGATAGCCAAACTAAGGATGTAACTATATGAAGTCACCTCTCCGTCTGCGCGTAATTAATATTGTCGTTAAGAACGGTGGAATGTGCAAAGCAATATGTAAGTGTCTTCTTTTTTATGCTTCATTATTATTCCTATACTTTTGCACACACTGCTTTGTTGTCTCTTCTTTTCCGGTTGCAGTGAGTTTGGTAGGTTGGCTGATGTTTGGGGAGACGTGTGAGGATTTTTTTTCCAACTTGGTAATGGGGAAAAAAAAATTCTTTCGCAGTGAGGTACGGGTATGATTTAGGTTGATGGACTCGTGAATGTGTGAATTAGATCGTTTTATGTATGTAAATACTCGTACTTGTAAAACTTGACAGGTTATGTTAATTTTAAAGTGATGATGAAAACGATGGACATAGACATTTATCTTTTGATGGACTTCTCGTACTCTTCTTCTGATCACAAACAAGAACAACAGCCTAAAATCCGTCCTTAAGTTACGTTCTTCTTTCAGCTTGGTATCTGTGTTACTTAAGGAAGCAAATTGTTATTCGGTTCTCTCTTTCAAATGCTAGTGTTTTTTGCTAAGCTAACTTCAAACTTTTATCCATCATAGATTGCCTTTGTGAAGTGCCTTGACACATTTGTCAACATTAAAATTTCTGTTTGAGATTTCACTTTGTGATGATATTTTGTACACATTTCTTGCGAGTACAATGTTTCTGTCTTCTGCCGGCAATGGTGCCTTGCCTATCATCACGGTGGCCATCCATCACCGCAACAAACTCTGCATAAATAAACACTACTCGTGGGTTACACTTATTGTCGGCTCCTCTTTAAATGTACGAGTCCATTGGTATATTCGCATGTTTGTAACTACCAGGTCAACAATATAAAGTTTGCCATGTCAAAAAAGAAATACAGTGAAATCTCTCATTAGCGGACACCCTGTTTAGCGGACAACTCGCATTAGCGGACACCTTTTTATGGCAACCAATTTCTTATTTCCCCTACAAAATATGTTCTTATAAACGAACAGCTCTAATAAGCGGACAAAAAACTTCGGTCCTGTGGCTGTCCACTTCAGGGAGATTTCATCGTAATTTATAAATCTTCCGGCAGAGTTCCGGTGTGGCGTGTGGATAGTTTTTTTCTTCAGAAAGAATCTGGTTAGGCTGCCGACTAAAAACCTTAACTACATGCTAAATTGACCAATTTGGACTGCACCTTTATTTTTCGACACATTGAAGGTAAATTTCAACCAAACTGTAAAAGTAATGGAGACTGTCGAAACTTATTCTTCTACATATTCTCACAACCAGAGGTAATTTCATTTACCAGTGGAAGCGGTTTGCATCTGACTCCGGCTTAAACTTAAATATTTCGCCTAATGAGCAACATACTCCTACATCGATAAACAGGTAGTTTGACATCGTGATAAAAAGGTAGAAGGAGGTAGAATCATGCATATGACAGATACATATGTTCAAATGAGGCTCAGCTATCTCAGCATCGAATGTATTACTCCAAAATGTGACAAACAGAACATACTTTTTAACCTGTAATAAGGACAGTTTTTAAATTGAGACGCGAATAAGTTTTTTTTTAAGTTTCTGACCCGCCAGTTGCGAAGGGTATCGCCACCTAAAAGATCTATTGTACCGCAAAGTCAGTTTAGGGAACCAGAAGGGGCTCAACTCTTTTGATGAAGTTGAGGATCTCCCTGGTGGAAACGTTACGAATTTCCATGAGAGTTAGGATTTCTCTGTGGAAATGTTGTCTCCTTAGGGCACATAGTGCCATTCATTCAGTTTCCTGAATGAGACCTATTTTGTTTAGGTGATATGGAAGATGACAATGCCCTGTTAAAAATCCCACTAATCTCTTGATATCGTTTCTACTGAAGAGTAGATTTTTTGGAAGGGTTTAATGGCTCCTTTAGCCTGACGAAGACCCTGAGTATTTTCTCAATAGGAGACACACATGTTGTGTTCCCAACTTAAGGTTTATAACTGAATTTGGAATGTTACAAAACGGCCCAGGGCCGAAAAAGGATTCAGCGGAACCTTTCCTAGCTAGTTCGTCAGCTTTTTCGTTTCCATCAATACCCTCATGTCCGGGCACCCACCAACGTTTGACTTTGTTTCTATGGAAGATGTCTTGGAGAGTGTTGAAGCAGTTTAGGACTGATTTGGAGTCAATCAGGTTTGAACCTACTAGTGCTTTTATAGCTGCTTGACTATCCGTGAGTATATGGATGAGGACACCTTCTGTTTCCGATTCGAGGATGACGTTGGCGCACATTTGAATGCCATGAATTTTAGCTTGAACTACACTGGGATTTGGTTCCATTGGTATTGATATTCTAGTGTTTGGTCCAAATATAACAGCGATCCATCCATATACCACTTGTTACTTTTTAGGTCTGAGATAGGATTTTTATAATTCCATTCTTCACTTGGCTTGGGATCACTATATCGAACCTGCTGCCGAAGAATAAAGTTTTATAGGTAAGCGGTCATTTACCGCGTAGATCATGTCGAGCTCTGGGATTTCGCAGAGAAGATTCACTGGAGGTGAATGAGTTAGTCTAAATTGCATACAAGTCCCATCGTCCAGATCTGTCAGATCTCAAAATGTCACTGAGTAAGTTTTTGCTTTTATTTGCCAACATCTGAATTCAAAACAGATTAACTGCACTCTTCGTGAGTTTCTAAGTTCCATTTAGGTGTTTTTGTTGTATCTGTTAAGTAAGCAATCACGATTTTTGTTTTTTGTCTATTGTTGTTTTCACCAGTGGAGAAGAGACTTAATTTGATTAGTGGTTATTAATTTACAGTTGAATTTCTCAAATGTTGTTAATGAGCTAAGTGGCAAATAAAGAACAAAAAAAAAAAACAATGTCTTAGATAATAACATGCTGTTCAATGCAAACCAAAAGATGGCGTTAGTTCATGCTTCGTGACGATCAACTATTAACTTTGACGTAAGTTGCAAATACTCATACCAAACCACGGTAAAACGTTCATCGAAACCAGTCTGCTTGCTGCAACTGGTAATTTTACCGTAAACTTCAACTTCACCGAGTTTTTCTTTCGATTTTCTTTTTTTTTTCTTCTTCTTTTTTTGTTGGCTTGATGGTATGCGTCTACGTGGAAGAAGCAAAAAAATTGCGTTTAATGCAAGAAGTAAACCTTGATCTTGTGCATGTGTGTGATAACATTGTAAAGGAATTTGCTGTGGGTTTTCGATACAAAATATAACAAATTGTACGTAGATGTTCATGCGATCGATGTTGACCCAAATAGTTTTGCATAACTCTTTGGACACGGATCCCCAATGCAACAACCTGCATGCGGGTCATTGAAATCCATTGTGTTCACTTCTACGCATCGACATTTGAAACCATACAGGTATTCCATAATTTGTGTTCATATGTTCTGACCAACAATAGTAATCAATGCTGCACGAGAAGGTTATCAACCACATAGTACCATTTGACGTTTAAAACGCACATAGGGTGACTTTTGTGTTTAGGCGGGCAAACTGATACAAATTCATAGATTTATCGACCGACCAAAAAGGAGAAGTGATTCGTGACTATGGCGCGACGGAATGTTGGGCGTTATGCCTTACAAAGAACGCATAATTTGTAAATGATAATAATTGGAATTCCACTAACGCACCACACCACGGAAATGTACGAAACGTAATGTTTTTAGATTGTAGAGTAGTTATACATATATTGACATTTTCCGTTCTATCATCTTTCTTTACAGAAACCATGGGTAGTATGGTGTATTGCCCCCACCGGACACAATAGACAGCAACAGGCAACAAACCACTTGCCGGTCGATCGGTATCTCCATCACACACCAAACCACACGTTTGCATATCCATGCACGAGTATGAGATTCGTTCCAAGCCAGTGGTCACTGGAATCTAGAGTAACTTTGGTTTGTTGTATTTGTAGTTTTGAACACTGCTCAATGGTTGAGGTGTGAATCACGAGTTTATGAATAAAACTGATGAAATGCTTCCGGCAACGGTGCGATGCGCATGCGATCAACGCGTCGACGCGACGTGACAGAAAGTTGAAAATTGATTTTCTTAAACTCCCAGTGAAGTAATTAATATTTAGTATTCAGAAAAGGTGAAATGAAATCGAAATTAAAGATTTTCTAAATTCTTTCACGGGGCCAAAAGTAGGTAGTTGATACAACTAAAAAGCAATAAAAATCGAAAGTCAGACAGACATGTTAGCAATTTATTTTTTTTACTTTTGACCTGAATCGATTACATTAATATGGAGTGCAAAGCGATTTGTTTCACCCAATTTTAAGGTGTTTGCTTTGATACTTGCGTTTTTATTTTGTTTACTTATTTATGTACATATGCATGTACTCGTACGTCGATTGTTATTGCGATTTAATTTTTATATAAAAACAAATAAAAAATAAACAAACTGAAATCGTGTCTAAATTGCATTTTGGAATGTGTGTCATTTACCATATTACATACATATTTATGAAATATGTTTTTTTCTTCTTAGATTTCAAGGAAAGTTATTAAGAAAACAAGGACTTCTCAATCAAGAATGAACAGAAACGGATCCGTTTCGCTTTGGTGTGACAAAAAGCATCAGGTAAACTTCTCTTTGAGGTATCGCATGGCCGGCTTTTCTACTACTTCTTTCCATGTTGTGTTGGTTACTTAAACGCATGAACCACACACCACACACTCCCGTCCTTCAAAAACACAACGGCATACATTTGAATTTCAAATACTAGGCGACCATGCACAGCAGCGGGTTTTATTCTACACATAAGCTTCAGAGAACACCGAAAAGAACAAAAGTTAACATGAAACCCAAACCCAGTCAGAGCTGAGATGCCAAATTTTTGTCACAGCTTCACTCACCTTCCAGTGCCTTCAAATAAAGCGCTTTTCAAAGTTACTTCAGCTAAATAACTAGGGGCGCAGACATCCCAGCAGGCAATATTTGGCACAAACCATTAAATATGTAAATACTATTCAAAATAGGTCCCGCCCAAAAACCGAAACTTTTTCTCGTCATTGCTCTTGCCAAAAAATCCAAAATCAGGGATGTGATGAGGAAGTGTATGTACATTTTCACATACATTTAACTAACATATCAAATATTTGTGTTCTTAAAACATTAAAATGGTCGCATATTTCCATAAGAAAATAAGTTATTCAGCCTTATTGTGAGTTTCACCCGAACATGATTCCGCCCGAAAATCAGTTTCCCCCTAAAGGCTAGTACGGTGCTCGCGCTAAACTAAATTTTCCATACAAAATTTGTCCTTGCTAAACGTAAAGATAAAATTCCGCTGGGAAATTTATCTGAACGTATGGTGCTCGTGTTAAAACGCTCGCTAAATAGGTTTTTGCATAGATAAGTCTCCACCCAATTTGAGCCGATATTTAATGTCCGGGACATTTATTTAGCGGCGGAATTCTGACGTTTTTAATTCAAATAGAAATTTTAAGCAAAAGTCAATTATTCGGTTTCAATTTTTCGACGATTTTTGTGAAAAGAGGTAAATAAGTGCATGTGTACTGCTGCTGCAGTTTGTTTATTCAAGCACGAGTATGAAAATGAAAAAGCAATGTTGGGGAAGTCAGAGAAAAAATTAAAATACTCAGGAGCACAGAAAAAAAAGGTTTATGACAAGGGTGGATTTATCAATTTCTTCAACCATTTATCAATTTATACAACCAGCTCTACAAACAAAATTTATCTGGCATTTATCTTCGATTTCCATGTGAATTTTTGGAGACCGGCGGAAATTTAGTTTAGCGCGAGCACCGTACTAGCCTTAATAATCTAAAATTTCTTATTTTGTTTATTATTTAGTTATTTATTTTCCTGTTTATCCTTTCCTTCAAAATGTTCTCTTTTTAAAGCCTTTATATCCAAAAATGTACGCAAACATTTTTAAAGCAACGATCAACGAATAATATAATTACAGAAAAACAATCAATGGAAACCAAGCTCTATATGTTTGTACTCTGAAACACTAATCGCACTTTTTAGTAACATCCCTGTCTGGTGTTGTCTTGTATTCTGTAGACAAAATGACAAAAAATATACCGTTTTTAATGGGAGGGACTTAAATATAAAGGTATTATTTTTGCAAAGAAAGGGTATATTATGTAGCTCCAACCAGGGTTGCCGCTGAAAAATTTGAAAAAGTCGCAAAAAAAGGGTCATGGAGCAAAAAAAGTCGCAACAAAAACAAATAATAAGTCTGTTCGTTTACTTTTTGCTCCAAAAATAGGAAGCTATTAAATGGAGTGGGGAAAAAGTAAAGGAACGCGTTTAACTACAAAAGTTGCAACAAACGAAATGTCATATATATATATCTGAAATAAACGTAAACAAAGTGGTGTTGTACAATTTTGGATTTTACAGCAGAGTCCACTCTTCATGATATCCTAGATCCAATAATATATTGCGAAATGCAAATTTCAACATTCAGAACATTCAACTTTCATCTACATACATACATATGTCCCTTTTCTTTTCATTATTTAACTTTTTGCGTTAAAACAAAATAATGCAAATAATTTAAAACAATTGAAACAGCTGAGTTTGACAGATAGTTCACTTTATACTGGCAAAAATTTGTTAAGTAAGAATTTGTAAGATTTTTTAAAGAGGGGAAATGCTTACTCTCTCATTGCTTCTCTTTTCAACTACTTTTTTTTGTGTAAAGGAACGCGGTTGGTCTAGAATTTGTACAAATTCGTAACAAGTTTTAAGTAAAGAAACAGACCTAATGTAAACATGGTAAGGACGTCAGACCTCCATATCCATTATTATTATTTTTCAAAAAAAAAAAACAAAAAAACAAAAACAGGAACGCATTAGATTATAGAACGTTGACGTTGCTATTGCTATGCTATTGCTATTACACTGTGTGAAGGAGAAATCAATAAAGAGAATCATATACAGAGAAGAGAACTAATACTAAGTTTGGTTATGCGTGACTGCGAGAAACTCATGGGGCCCATACCGAGAGCTAAGATTTTGACACATGAAAAAAAAATTAAATTAAACTAATTTTGTACAAAAGGTACACATTGGAAAAAATAGATTAGTGAGAAACAAAGGAATTTTTATTGGAAATATATTTTTTGTACGAAAAAGTCTCAAAAAGTCTCCAAAAAATCTGAAAAGGGTCAAAAAGAGGTGTTTTTTAAAAAGTCGGGTCATAGTCTCTTTGCTTCAAAAAAGGGTCAAAATGCGACTAAAGTCGCATAGCGGCAACGCTGGCTCCAACTGCTACCTTGCTGAGCCGTATGCGAGCCTAGTGCGTCAATTAAAATGATGGACAATAATATTCATCATTTTCCATCCTCGCAGGTCGTATAGGTGCATGATGATAATATATATATATGCATTGGTAAAACAATGCATATGCAAGAAAACTTTGACAAGTGCTTTTATGAATGGCGCATTTGACTGAGCCTATAGGTAAACAAATACCAATTCATCCATGTTCATCAAGAGGCTAATTCTGTTTACGTTTTGGCTCTGTGCTGTGGCCTGTGGGCCTGTGTGTGGGCGAAAAAAATTACAAAAATTAAGATTCTGGTCTGGTCGCTTAGTGATTGAAAGTGTTTTTTTTTTTTTTTTGTAGAATTTGTTTTGATCTCGGGTTACAAATTCGAAATGAAAATAATCAGATCTTTTAAATTCACATTTCAATAAAAAATTATTTGGCAACGACAGAAAGAAAGTTTCTTAACTTAAGATAAACGTAGCTAAACTAATTTGCTGGTCTCGATAGTTCAATAAAAACCAAAACATTGTTTTTCTAATGTCACAAATTATGTAGCGGTTAACAACCAACTTGTGTAAATATTGTATGTAAGCCTTAACAGCAATTATCTCGTATACTTCACAATTGCAAAAAAACAACATGGGTATTTTTTTTACAGACGATTCAAAATATTCATTTTTTTATTCACTCGAACTTTTTTTTCATTCTGACTTGACTCTATCTTAACAAACAAACATAATTGGACACACAACGATTGTTGTTGAATGCCTTTTGTGAGTGAAATCGGTGACATATTTAATTATTCTCCATTTAGATACGGTAAAATATCAGGTGTACAATACATGATTGTACATTTATTTTGTCAAATTTGTATTCACTGGAAAATAAAAATTAAAGTTGTAAAATTATAATCGATTCTATGTAACTCGATTGTTTTTCAATATGTACTTCATGTGATGAAAGTATTTCTTTTTTTTATCTTTATGTTTGATTTATATAAAAAGCAAACCACAACATACCGAGGGTTGTTGATAAGATTCTGCATACCCGATTAAATGGTCTCCCCTATCACAAGGCAAGTATTATTGTTGCTGATAATTGATTTCTACTAATGTTGGATTACGCGTATACTATTATTAATATTTTCTTTTGTCATCAATTAAACTAACAAAAAACAAAAATTTACAACAAATGAGATAAGGTGGGATATCCAAATTATGTTACTGTCGGTCGCCCGTTTGTGTCTAGGTAAAGTTGAAAAAAAAAAAAAACAATTACTTAACGGTTTCTTTACCCTGACCAAGTTTGATAGCTAAATTACTCGAGGCTTTCTCAAACAATTAAAAAAAGATAAACATTTTGAAAAAGCAAACACACACTTTGTAGGTATGCGCGTATGTAGATCGCATTAGGTTGAAAATTAAAGATGACATAGACCAAGTGAAAGTATTGTTATCGGTTTCGAGCTATGAAGACTGACACGCTTGTGCATTTGAAAAACAATAAAATAAAAAAAAAACAAAATGTATCTGACATTCCATTCTGAGTCACGTTTGCTATATTATATTTGACGTTGCATTTTTACAGCCTCGTTCATTACCTGTGCAGCGAGCATGGTCTTTAAAAGGCAAACACGGATTAAAAGAAACAAAAAAAATGTGAAACATGGCGCATTCCACAACTAGGTTAATCAGATTTGTACGAGATGGAAAAGAAAATATGTTGATTGATTTAGAATTATATATAACTTTGTAACGAAAAATAATAAAAATTTCATTCTCTTTTGAATTTGAATAAATCAATTGGTGGAATGGAAATTAAATGCTGTTGCTTTCTGCTTTGGGGTTCATCTGAATTGAATATGATAATGTGCAACTGTTTTGGAATACTTCTAACCACCTGAGTGAAATCAATGACCAACACATATAGACAAGTAGGTTGAAAGGTATTGAACGAGAAAGCGAAAGCTAATGAATAGTCAATGTGTTCTATAAAAATGCAAATCACTCTTTAGTGGGTGATGCGATGTTGATAACGTGAAATGTTCTTTTTTATTTTATGGCAAAACTCTGCTCATCTGTCATTTGTTATTTCAAGAATGAAAACAATGTGGAGTTTTGCTTCTTTTGTTTTTAAATTGCAATAACCTGTTCACCAGTGGAGCTTAATTCTCATGATGATGTCAAGCACCATTGTTGGAAAGAAGTTAACACCTGACTACATTTAATTTCATCTCTCCCGACTTGTTATTTTAAGCTACCCACCAGCTGTTGATCATATGATGATTTATATTTCCTAGAAATTGCATTGTTATGGGCGCACACAAATTATTTAATTATTTAACGTTTAACTGTGAAAATATTATTCTCGTGATGTGACGTGTATGCCATTACGTCAGGGTTTTTTTTTATACATATAATTTTCAATAGCAACTAGGGTAGAGTTGCCTTATTCCGGCCGTCTCTAGTATTCGGCCACCTGTCATGAAACGTGTCGTAATAAGTGAAATTGTTGTCGTACTTCGTATAATGGAAAGGAGTCTGTTAAAACAGAGAGATGACAGATCCTTTTAAAATTCGAACCAGAGAAGTACGACACTTCATGACAGGTGGCCGAATACTGGAGACGGCCGGGATAAGGCAACTCTTCCCTATGACAATAATCTTTACTTGTAGCAGTGTTTCTTTACTTGTAGTAGTGTTAGTCCTAAGTTACAGATTTGTTGGAAATATAAGAAGATTTATCGTGGGACATTGATAAAGAAAATAGGCTGTTTCACTAGAGGGGATCCTATCTGACTTTCTTCCCTTGACTAAAGGTGTTCCTCAAGGATCGATCCCCGGACTTCTGCTATTCTCAGTGTATATACATAAATGATATTTCTTCAGCTATATTAAGCTCATCGAAACACATTTATGCTGATGATGATGATATTCAGATTCATCAAAGTTGTCCCTTGGGCCTCATTGAGGATTGCGCTAGTAATTGAAATGAAGAACTTCAGCGAGCGATTGGTCGTTAAAATGTGGTTAAGTACTTAATCCAGGAAAGTGTAAATGTTTAGTTATTTCTTAAACTAAACTAGACCTATCATATTTTTAGGATATAATGCTCAACGGTCCAGATATAGAATTCGTTGATTCTTCGAAAAATCTAGGTGTATAGTCTTCAGTAGAACGCTAACGTGGAACAACCATATAAATTCTACGTTGGGAAAGACGTGTGGCGTTCTTTTAACACTATGGACTGCTCAAAAGTTAACACCATTAGAAACACTACTGATAAGTACTGGCAAAAGCTTTCGTTATCCCTCTGCTTATTTACGGATGTGAATTTTTTTATGCATGTGGCGCTGATATTGACATTGGTATACTCATCTAAAACACACTGTTTTGCGTGCCATTCCAATTTCAAATGTATTTATTTTTATCATACCGACGTTAAAAATCACTTTTAAGTTTCTATATTGCCATATCGAATGATTTCTGGGTCTTTAAAAAAAACATTTCAAAATGCTTAAAAAATAAGTCCATTTTTGCAAACCTGTGATTGTACGCCTTTTTTCGAGCGGCAACGCTGATCGAACGTATGCGGATAAATTTGAATTTTGGTCACATTTTGAACTGCATCAACTTATTGCCATAAACATGACACGTCAAATCTAACGTTTTTAGAATATGAAACAACAAAAAGACCCTACGTAACACTAACACTCTAAACGCCAACATTTTCATACCACTTTCTCCCATTGTCGCGCACCTAAGTTCAATTTATTCCGCAGCCGTACGACATTGAATTTAAATTGAAAATTCCTCCAAAAAAAAACCGTTCAAAAATAATATTGTATCTAAATCCGTTAACATAAGGAAGAGATATGCTATTTCGCTGTTGCTTTAATACCTTTCTCGAATTGCATTTCGTATTCTAAAGGCATATATGATACTTTGTTGCATAACTACTGATGTCCGTTTGGGCATTTGCTGCGAATAAATTTGTGGGTCCTTTCACTTTTTACATGAAGAATCATAAAATAGTGGATTAACATAAATGTAGCCGATGATGTTTAAAATCAGTTTGTTGTTGTGACGAAGAACGTTAGCAGGTGAAAAAGTTCATTAGCCTGAAACTCTACAAAATGTCTACTTCATCTGCACATACATACATACACATATATATATTATAATTGGCATCGTTGCCTATAAAATAAACTCTACGACCGTGCGCCATAAGACCGGCAAATTTCTTAGCAACTTCTTTAAGAAATTCCTTCGCCTATAATTTGCATACATTTTGCACCTTTCTAAACTACGGTGATCCGCATGCATTTGCGTAAATATGCACTTAAGCAACAAGAGAGAACAGCTTTACTAATCTAATCCGTAAGGTATATCATCATTAAACTTAAATGTATCTACACGTTCATATTGTGATAATTAAAGAATTTGCACAAACAAAACCGGTCACTTTCAGAGAAAAACCGGCCGAAATATAAGCAGAACTTGAAATTATCCAACCGTTGACATCATCTCCAATTGGAAAAAAAATCGTCGAATCCTTAAACTAACCACAGAACCCATCTTCTGATGGAGTCACATTAGTGACTGTTTACTTAGAAATCTTAGTTCCTTTTTTTTTATTCTATATCTATGATAAATACGAAATAAATGAAGAAAACTTGTTTGCTCTTTTAGTAGTATATGTAAATCTCTTTGGCCCGCTTAAGAGCATCTCTTCGATGATGATCTTGGCTCTTTTCTTAGAGACTTTTTTCAACATAACCTAAGAAAAACAAAATCCACTACTACATCGGTGTTTGAAAAATAATTGTTTGATAGTATTAAATAATACAGTTAACCTCAATTTAGAATAAAGTGAACGAGGTTCTGCTGCTGTGTATATCCATATCTTTCGGAAAACATGTATGTTCGGAATTGGAAGTGATCACGGATGAGATAAGCCTTATTTTCTTAATTGTTGATTTGATTGCGTCTTAAAGATGATATTCACATCGGGATCTATCCTATGTGTATATTTTTATGCAATCTAAAGTCTGGACAATCTGGACTTTTATGGAATGAAGATCGTTTAGAGACGGACAACGATTTGAAATGGAGGTAGGCGGAATCACGCCAGATAACATCGTCAAGATAATAAGCATGAATGAAGTGCTTAAGATAAAAAGGAGAGAACAGGACATAACCCTGTCACATCCATAAAAGACAAGAGCCCCACGAAGAGTAGATAAAGTGACACCACCCTGAAATAATGGAAAACGCAGTTCCAGGGCTGGATTAGTATAGTTGGTAAATCATAATGAAACTCAAAAAGCGTTGGAAGATAGCTAATATAGGTTATACTTATCTAGGTATATACAGTGAAATCTCTCATTTGCAGACACCCTGTTTAGAGGAAAATTCGCATTACCGGACACTTTTTTTGGGAACCAATTTTGAATTTCCCATACTGAATGCATTCTTATAAACGGATGGCTCTCATTAGTGGACAAACAACTCCGGTCCCGTAGATGTCCACTTAAAAGAGATTTCACTGTATATAGATAAGTACAGACCAAACCGCTGGACCTAAAGGGCTGACATTTGGACGGTGCATTCCTATAATGAAAATTTGTCATAGACATCCACTGAGAGAGAATTTTTTAAAATTCCATCTCTATGGGCGTGCATTGGGAAAAATATAATTCCGTCGTTTCTTAGTTTGAATTTTCATCACCGTACAGTGAATGTAACCTTTAATTGTAGGTGGGAGGTGTATCGCTCAATGATGCAAAGTTTTTGACAATGACGCGACTGTTTCAGTGCACGGCCAAAGCCGGCCGGGCAACAGCTAGTACCTCACATGTATCTAGTTGTAGATGCGTGTTTTTCGAGTATTTCCATACCTACTGTGGAATTATAGAAAAGGATTAGTTCTCCAAACTTTTCCGAAAAAAGCTGTTTGAGGTCGTCGAAGAAGTGTTTGCTATTCACCATATCTTCCATGGTTTTGCCTGAAACAGAAATAAGCGGCATACAGTCGACGTCCAATATAACGAATTATATAATGCACAGCCTTTCGTTATATCGAAAAATTCGTTAAATCGATCGTAGTTTTAATGATCCTACCTATGTATTTATTATAAGAAAAGAGAGATCAATCCAAATAGTCAAAATAACAGAAGTAGGGATAAATGCACAAAAATGACAAATTATTTTGTTTATAACCAGAAATTGTAAAGCATTCGTTAAACCCATCGAAATTTGTTTGCATCATTCATAATAAGAGCCATCAATGGAAAAAAATCTGATTCATTATGTATGTATATTGGAAATTCCTTAAATCGGGTTTTCGTTCAACTGGACGTCCACTGTATAGGAATTTACATACTATTCATTCATTCATCTACTTATACCGATAATTGCCTGCTTTTATTATGTAGAAGAAGAATTTTGTCGGAAGTCTTCTGTACTACGTAAACATTTTTTGCATAAGAACTATTTTCCATATGAAGGCAGATGAGAAACAATGGATTAACTACCAGTACAGTGAGACGGGTAAAGTTGTTAAATGTAACACTAAATGCTCTATATACACATGAATATGTGTCAGACACTCGCTTATTACCATTTTCGCCAGTTCAAATATTTTGACTCAGTACCCTAAAGCAGGCAAATGAATTCCAGCTAGCTGGCCTTGAAAAATAATTTGAATGTCTTCGAAACTCTGGTCACCTGCAGATCAATTTACACATGAACTATTAAATCAAAAGTATGTATTCGTTGAGCCCTTTTCACAAGCCCATCACAGTAAAAAAAAAAACACTACAATTATGGTCTATTTCTATAATTTTTTTTTAATTGTTCTTTAAATTCTAAATAATTAAAATCGATCAAGTCAATTAAACAATTCTGTTAGGTCATAAAAATTGCTGTTCAAACATGACATCCATCGAATATTTTTCATAAAGGTAATGCACCTACTCCATCACTGGGTTTTAGAAACTTTAGAGAATACCCAATGAATACATATGCATACGAGTACATACATACATACATATGTATGTATAATAAAGAAGATTCATATACGTTATACATTCTATCCTACAAATACCTACAGAAACAGAGAAAAAGTAGTATTTAACTTAATTGATGTGAAATTGATTGAAGTTGGTATGAGTGGTAGTTTTAGAACATAAGTCAACTCCAGGTAAGCACGAGTAAGTATAGATACCAAGTCCATTATTTTCACAATTCTGTTACAGCCCTGGGGCACCGTAGCGCAAGTGGTTAGTGCGTCGGACTACTGAGCCAGCGGTCTTGGGTTCGAATCCCGCCGCAAACACCTAAAAAAAAAAAAAAAAAGTTTTTCACAGTGCCCACCTCTTTCGAATGTCTGACATGCATCAAAGAGTATCATTTGTCATGATTGAGCTTCTCAACTCGCCGTTCGGAGTCGGCAAAAAACTGTAGGTCCCTTCCATTCGTGCAAAAATATAACACGCACACACAAATGGTTGCGAGAAGCAGGCCCAGGTTCACCTCGAGCTGTAGCGCCAACTAAAGTAAAGTTACAGCCCTTATTTGTCTACTCAGCGATCAGGTGGTTGATCACGTATCTCTACACTTTACAAGTGACAAGAGAGAAAGAGAGATAACAAGTGTTTTAATTAATACTCAACAGGTGATTTTAATATCAAAATAAAGACACCCTAAGGTCAAAACTCACCCCTGCAGATGTTTTGTATTCTTAAATCCAAATCAATTCCTTCGATTCTATGTGATACCGTTAAATAAGATTCCAGCAAAATACAAGTGCGTGTGCGTGCTGAAGCTGATCTCTTACTTAATCCTTAGTAAGGCATTTTCTCCATCAATCGTAAAGTGGATGGCAGATAGTAAGCGTTTTTTTCTTTTTCTTTTTAAGTACTCTAGCACTTTGCAACTGGATAAACTAGATACAACATACGAACGGAATACACCTGGTTCTGTACGGCAACGACGGTACGGTGCGCGAAAAAGAGAAGAACGATGGGAAGGTGAATGCACTCTTTTTTTTCCTCTTTTTCAATTCACTATTCTTCTGTAATATTTTTTTTTTTTCTTACACTCGTATGTATTTTTTATTTCTCGGGCACAAATTCATTTCAATTTTTAATTTTCTCTTTTTTTCCTTATTTTCTGCTGACTATTTGATTTATTTTATTCTAGATACATTCTTTGTTAAATAATAATTTACACGGAATTGAAGTTTAAGATACACTTTATCGAAAATAAATTATACGATTTATAATCCGTTAGATAAACTTCTTCAACGTCTGGTCATTTTGTAGATAAAGTATATTTTCTATAATACGCGCGCGGCTGTTAGCGGCGACGACTTCAATCGGTGGCAGGTAAGAGAAAACTAAGCACGGATCGTTTCACCACATGAAAATACGTATCCATCGCATTCGCGATTGAATGCTTCAACAAATAATCGCCCTCACACCGAACGTCACCCCGCTCGCTGTTTCACCTGGTAATGGACGGAAGAATGGGCTTGCGTGTCACCGAAAACGAAACACACACTGAGAGCGGTGAAGGCATAAACCAGGGCCAGAAATACAGAGCCACACAGGTAAAAGCGGAAAAAGGTAAAAAAAACAGTCAGTATTTGGTATTTGGTAAGCCTATCTTTCGTTCACGTTACACAGGTAAAGAAAGTGTCCAACAGAAGAGAGTGTGTACACTGTGTACACTAACTATACACACCTGGCGCGGCGGTGTATTTTACAAAAGTAAAGTAGTGAGTCCGCGGAATTTATGGATATTTATTAATTTCTCTGTTCGTTTCCCTCTTGTTTTTCCATGCGCTTGCTTCATTATCCGGTAGAATTGGGTGAGTTTTAGATTCAGATACGGTACGAGTATGGTTGTGTGCGAGTACGACAAGGTGTGCAGAGGAAGTCAGGTGAGTTTTTGGTTAGGAAATTCAACTGTATTTGGCGATCGTGGTTATTATAATGGTCTCTTCGACCATTTATGGAGAGAGCTGTAGATACTCTTTGGCAGGTGAAATCAATGATAGCTCTTTTGGTTTATCTCTTCGTGACTACGTGAGTGAGAGTGTTCTGTTAAAAGAGCTAGGGCAAAGCCATTGGTCACGTCAGTGATTTTTGGAGCAAACTGGACGTTTGCTAGATTTCGATTTTTATTTTATTTTATCGGTCACTTGTTTATTATTCTGACAATTTTGCACGACATATATGCAAAACATTTGTTACCACATACTACAGTGATTTCGAAATCGAAACTTTCTTCTTTAGCAGTTGTATATTTTCGCTATTTTATTGTAGTTCCTACAAAAGCAAGTGGAAGTTCTTTCTTTCTTTTTTAGTTCAAAATAGGTACATAATATGTAAATGTTTGTAATAATTTGTAAATGTTCAGGAGAAAATATTTCAAAATGTAGGTATATAAAAAACAACAAATAAAATTCTAATTTAAAAGATTAGTTATAATATACTATTTATATACCTATTTATATTATTTTTTTTTTTTTATAGGAAGTAGATAAAAATCGTTATAAAAATTTATCTTTGTTAAAGAAAAAATGCAAACACTTGCGAACACACTCCCGGTGGAAAAAGCAATTGGAAAACTGGAAGTGGTGGCTGTCGGTTTTTTGTTGTTCAGTCAGAAAAGAGAAGGAAGGTATACATATTTGCAATTTCGCATTCAGTATTAATTGATTATTCTGTTATCATTAATAATTATCATGGATACTTACTTGAATAAAAAGCCAAAAGAAGATTGCAAATACGGAGACAAGTGTTACCAGACAAACGAAGCTCACCGTCAAAAATATAACCACCCAGAATCCGTCATAATCGTGCTTGATGATCCACCATCCAGCTCTGATCCGGTTGATCCTGATGTACAGATAGTTTCTACTAAAGATAATGGCGAAAGGAAACGTAAATCTTCACTGGATGTCATTGATGACATACATTTTCCGAAAAAGGATGCCCAGCGGTTGTGGCAACGCACGGATAAAGAATACGCACTGCTCTTTCAGAACAATAAATTCATTCATTCTAAATTCTTGGTGAAAATGCCAAGAGATTTCTATGAATTCTGGGATTTCAGTACTTCATTGACTAAGGGCAACTTCGAGTTTTCCTTTGAACAATTTAACTTCGAACTCGTTGGCCCATTCGACTTTATGGCTGGCAGATTCGCGGACGACAAACACAAAAGTCCAGGTGAATATTTGCGCCACTGGAGGTTCTTCTATGACCCACCGGAATTTCAGACAATTTTTATAAAAAAGGGGACCGGTATCCACTACGGTTACTGGAGGGACGACCCAAAGGATAATGGAGATCTTCTCATCGCACGGAATGATGCAGAGACAGGATGTACTTTTGAATTTGTTGCAACAAACACTTTTGCTGCTTTTGCGTATTTCTTGGAAAAGGATTTTACGCCAAATAAGGACAATCGTGACAAACTGCTGAAACTTAGGAAAACAATTAACGAGTATGTGAGTGTTAATAAAATTGAGCGTAGGCCATTGCACATAGACAAAACTAAGCGCTGGAAGAACGTGGTTGCGAAGACATTCCACGGTGCTGGCATCATTGTACCAGTCGACAAGAAGTCAAACATTGGCTATCGACCATTGAAAGAGAGCGATGACCATCTAAAGAAAATACTCAGTATCTTTGACACAGAGGAGGACTCGGAAGCAGCTGCCGCAAGTGTCATGGAACAGTTACAGCCGACTATTACAGCATCGGTGATCGCACTAGATGAGTGTGATTTCGGCACAAATTTAGAACTGGGAATTGATCTGTTCTGTAGTGGACACGAGCAATTACATGCAATTATTCAATCGCTTTTGGTGCCAGCTTACACGCTTCTTGAAAGACCCCAGTTTCTAGCAATTATGAAGGCTCACTTAGATGATAGAAGGAAGAGTTTCAACCTCAGCATTTTGGATTGAAGTTTCTATTGCACAATATATGTATTTATTTTTGGTAAACATTACAATTAAAGTCATGACTATTAGTGTCATTATATGGTGTTATTATCTTGATTCTTTTTACATTTACTAACTTACGTACCTATAACTAAATAAGCATTTTCTCTTTAACAAAATGTTCTGATCGATTAAAATGAACAAATAGAATCGCTGCTGCTAATCGTGCTTGTAATTCAAGTTGGCTCAGATCATGGGCCCATTCTACGCGTCCCCAAAATCGCAGCTGGTACTCTTCCTCTAGTCGGGCTAAGCTTACAGCCTTATCTGCGGTAATATGCTGTTCAACCACTGCACACGCGAGTATAATAGATTTTAAAGTGTCAACCGCGAAAATGAAACCTGAAAGTAAGTACATATGTATATCTTAACTTCATATTTGGAATTTCTCTTGAACAAACCATAGAGGACATCTTCGTTGTGCGAAATAAAAAACTTGGATATTTTCATCTTATCCTCGTCGGATACAGATGGCGGTGATATGCTATGTGTCTTCTCAAGTTTTGTCTCATATCGTTTGTTAAACCAATCAATAATGGGATCCCATTCATTCATTTGAAGCTCAGCTAGATCTGGAACGTCCTATACAATCGAATAATAGAGTAATTGCAGTAAATTCCAGGTAGTCCTTACTTGACTTTGAAAAAGTACTGTATCAGTTGGTACGAAGTTTAATAGGTAATTAACCATATCCGGCTTTGATAGATGATTAGGATTATCAATTGCAGTGAAGCACAGTGCTGACAGGTGCATGGCAGATTGAACAATCGTTTCTCGTTGGTTGGCCCATTCTGTGGCTACGGCAATAGCCATTGGTTCACTTTTAATTGTGAATGGATTACCTCTAGGGGTTTTCAGTTTTTTATGGTCCAATGTTATTTCATATTTTCCATCGTTATACAGAACATTTGTGTTCTTGTAGAACCGCTTTGGGGCAGCTAGAATGGTTTCATAATAAACAGGTGGACAGGTTTTCGGATGAATATTGAATGTCTTACCATAAAATCGATGGGGAACCCTGAATTTGGATATACTTTTATTGAGGAAGCATTTCCGGAATAATCTCAGTTTAGAATTCATATTTTATTTGATTTTTCTTATAAAGAAAAGAATGCTTGCCGGTTCCCGTAGAATACAGCAGACTTCATGGAATACACGAATTGACAGATGGAATATATCAAATATGTCAAAATTGTATTTTTTTTTAAAGGAACGCTTACACTGTTTTAAATTTTATTTCATAATATAAATTTGTCTAATATGAATTGAAAATTATAAGTATGTATAACACAAACATTACCAGCTCTATATTTTATTTTTTTGAAGCTTATTCAGTTTGCATGTTACTTTTTTCAAACTAACTGTAAAAGCATATTGCAGCGAAATATTTTTTTGTAACTGGCTCTGAACGATATGTACAAAACATGCTTCTTTACCTGGGCCCTCATCACGTAAAGGCTCCGACCCATAGAATCCGTCGACTTCGTTCCGTTGTACTTTGAAGTTGAAGTATTGGCGGATAGTGGAGTCCCATAGAATCCCTCACATATCTACGTAGAAATGTCAACGATTCTCTTCATTCTCTCTATGCTTCCACCAATGAAAATGCATAATCTCAATTTGTGAATGGGTGAACTTCAGTATGTGAATGTGCAATGTGCAAAATTGAATGCCTAAATTTGTGTACTGACAACAAATCGTTGTCAAACGAATGTCAACTGCGATGACAGTTGCTCCACATTTTCTCGATGCTTCCACCAATGAAAATGCAAATTCTCAATTTGTGAATGCGTGAACTTCAGTATGTGAATGTGTAAACTTAAATGTGTGAATGTTTGTACTAACAAAGTATCGACGGATGCAAAAAGTAGAAAGTAGACCTACTTTATCCATCGAAGCTCATGCATCCGTTGGTTATGGCTATGGGCCATCTCCCATAAGAATATGTGTATTCCATCGAGCCGGCACTTGAAAATGAAGGAGCAACGGATCGACGGATTCTATGGATCGGGGCCTTAAGTGTTTACGTCACTTAACAAGAAAATCTGTCAATTACAATATTTGAATAGTCAAGTACAATATTTGAATAAAACACTAACTAGCAATACATGATTTAAAAAAAAAAAAACTCTTGCTTAGTGCATAGCCTACCTTATCCAGTCATTTGACATTTATCAACCACCGCCAACTTCACACTTGAAGCTCGATTTTTATTTTTCGCAGGCACCATTTTTCGTACCGAAGATAGGCGTCATTTATAAAGGCGGTAAATATTTTCTTTTTATCTATTAAAAACGCTCTAAATATATCAAATAATTAAGAAAGTTCTTTATGAAGATTTCATCTGGCTTCATCGTTTGGCATTTGTATCCAAAATGAGCGTCGAGGAAGAAGTATTCAAGATCCAAAAGAAAATGAGCAAAATCACTTCCAACGATGGGTCGGTATGTACAGCATGTAAAAGAAAAACGTTCATTTATATTCTATCGGATATCGATAAAATTTTCTAGATGTGATATTAATTTGCTCTAGAAAACGTGTCTGTTTACGTATTGCAGAGGTTTTAATGAAATCGTCTCGTTTCAGGGACAAGAACAGGCATTAGATCTCTTAAAAGCACTACAGACTCTCAGTATAAATTTGGAAATCCTGACAAAAACGCGCATTGGCATGACGGTAAACGAATTACGCAAAAGCAGCAAGGACGACGAAGTCATAAGTCTGGCAAAGACTCTAATTAAGAACTGGAAACGGTTCTTGGCAAATACGCAAACTACTAAAGACTCCACTAGTTCGAATAGTAAATCATCATCAAAATCCTCGTCGAGTAGCACGGGTGGCAGCTCTAGTAGCACCAAAAAGAATGACAAAAAGAAAGAGGAATCCAAGAAAGCCGAAACTGAAAAACCGAAAGTACCACAATCTACGTTTCCGACTTCCTCGAGCACGATGACCGACGCGGTGCGATTAAAGTGCAGAGAAATGCTTACAAATGCATTGAAAATCGACCCACTTCCGGAAGGCTGTCCGGAACCAGAAGAACTCGCCGAGGAATTAGAAGAAGCCATACATGCAGAGTTCCGCAATACCGATATGAAGTACAAGAATCGAGTACGATCGCGTGTAGCCAACTTGAAGGACAGCAAGAATCCCACATTGCGTAGTAACTTTCTTTGCGGTGCCGTTTCCGCCCAACAATTGGCTAAAATGACACCCGAAGAAATGGCCAGTGATGAAATGAAGAAGTTGAGAGAGAAATTCGTTAAGGAAGCGATTAACGATGCTCAGTTGGCTACTGTTCAAGGTACCAAGACGGATCTTCTTAAGTGTGGTAAGTGCAAGAAGCGCAATTGTACATACAATCAATTGCAAACACGGAGCGCTGATGAACCGATGACAACATTTGTTATGTGCAACGAATGTGGAAATCGCTGGAAGTTTTGTTAAATTTGAAGTTTATAATAAAGTTAAAGGACAATGCCGTTTGTTTGCTGTAGTAGCCGCTTTTTTCTTCATTTTTTGGAGGCAGTTCTTTCAAAGGCGGTGCACTTTTTCTTTTTTTTTTGTATACACCAAACCAAACTATTTAAGGAATTCAGAAGTCAAAAAGAAATAGATAACGATAAGTTGGAGCAACCGAAGTAAAAACTCATTTTTATTTCACTTTTATTTAAAACTATTATATAAAATATAATAATAAAAGAATCGATTTTAATTATAAGATAGAAAATGGTGGACATTTTTTTTTTATTAATAAGAGGCTGTGGTTTTGGTCAGCGGCGCATGTCTAACCGATACAGTACACAAGAAACGGATAATATTATGAACCTATGAAGAACGCACAGGATTACTCGGACTAAACGCAAGCCAATTTCGGGAAGGTGACCGCAAAGGTTGCTCTGTGCAACTACAAGATGTCCTACACTTTTTTACGCCAAACATTTTTGGGAAGTCAAATCATGCAGGAGGTTTAACAGATTGTTTGATTTAAAAAACTAATGCTTACCATATATGTAATAGTTTTTACTAAGTCTACAAATTTTGACTTTTAGGCCGTTTTCCAGATTTACATTAAAAAGAGAATTATTTAATGCTTTATCTTTTGTTTAATACATATACAACTGGCAACAACAAATGTTTATGTTCAATGGTTTGAATGAAAATTTCTTTCAAAATTCAACAAACAAAATCCAATTCACATTAATTCGCTTGAAAACAATAAAAAAAAAATACCAACTTATCGATAAACAGAAGCAGCATGTGAGATCACTATTAAAATAATTTGTATGCCATACATTTACGAAATTCTCGATGCGTTGTTTGTTTAACTGTTGTGTAGAGGACGCAAGGATTATTTGGTTTGAAACTTTCGACTTTGTATCAGTTACGTAACGACAATTATATTGAAACTGTTAGTGGAACTAAAAGATAGGTAATTACATACATACATACTCACCTGTAGAACGAAAATATGGACATCTACTGTAATCAGACAAACACCACCGCATCATATACCTATTTAGGTGGAAATGGAATTGGTTGAAATCATTAGCTTTGCTTTTATCTGTGAACAAACTAATTAATCTTAATCGTCATTTAATAGATGTTTTTAATACCCACATCTACATTTCTGTTTCTTTGTCGATCTAAATGACAGTCATCCTAAAACTATATGTTGCCTACATAAGCTAGGAAATTTACAATTTTGCAGTTCAGTTCAGCCTCCTCAAAGCGCAACCTAAACACCTTCACAAAATTAAAAAAAAAAAAAACCAACAAATAACAATTAAATTTTAGTGCTAAATCCGCTAAATCCAAAGCAATTTTCATTAAATGAGTTCTGCAAAAGAATATTAGGGGCAGTTACCTATTTTACTTTACTGTTTTTTTACCTAAAAAACCCGACTAAATTCATCTTAGTAGAGAAAGGCCAAATGTGGGTTAATTCATATCAATTCTCGAGAATACGAAAAGGTTCTATGTGCCGACAATTCTTGTTTATTTGTAACAGTAGAAGTAAAGAAGATGTTCATAAGCTCCCATATTGTCGCAAAGACTTTTCATCAACTTAACTGTCTGTCTGAACCCACATTTAAAAGCTGTGTGGTGGCAGGTAACTGATTTCACAGGTAAATAAAAGCAACCTGCAAATTAGATCTCTGAACCATTCCTACTTTGCTATTTGTATCAAGAGCATTGAAAAAATAGAAAAAAAGGTATTTTTATTAGTTTTAAGTATTTTTTTTGTTTTTGATTATTTAAATTTAACGAGCGTTTTCTGATGATATTTTAATTTCAACTGAGTGCGTTGCTAGGTACTTTAAATTAGAGTGTTAAAGCCGAAGCGTTACTTTACGTCAATAACACTGATGTGCAAAACTGTTCAATTTGTTTCTAGTCAATAATTGACTCAATGAAAAAGCAAACAAAAAGTTGTGAGTTAAGTGCGAAGCCCATGCCTTAATTTACTACAACAAATATATGTGTTTTTGTCTGCTGCAAAGCGTTTGTTAGAATAAGCGATTCGAAGGCCAAACAAATTTAAATTGGATTTGTCTTAACCGTTATACTTGTATTATCTTTTTTTAGCATGCTTCGCCTATTCCTTCTAGTTGCCGCTGCTATTGCTCCTGTGTGGTCAAATTCAGATGGAGCTCCAAAGAAGATCTGCACCAATGATCTACTCCCAGAGCATGGTGCATCACCACAAACAAGTTCTCCCCCCTACACTCTCAAAGGAGATGATTCCGTTAAGTCCGGAAACATACTTAAACTTACTCTAGCAGGTGATGAGTTCCTTGGATTTGCTTTGCAAGCACGTACATCGAACAACAAGCCAATTGGTAGTTTTAAGCCTGATGCACAGCTTTCACAAACTCTTTCCTGCTCTAACATGGATGTACGTTTTTTTTAACATCACTTTCAACTCTCTTTCTATTTCAAATCTTTTCTTTTTAGGACACACTCACTCACAAGAAACTTAAGGCGTCAATCAAATCTCTGCCTATCCAATGGCAAGCACCACAAAGCTTCCAAGGAAATGTGACGTTTTACGCAACAGTTGTAAAAAACGGCGCTACTTTCTGGGTGCGTAAGGTTAAAAAGAACGCCACAGTTCTCTAAAGATAATCTCGATACATCTTCTTCTTGAGGCTCTGATTGCTTAACCAATGTGCAGAGGACGTAAGAACTATTTGGCCTGGAGTTTTAGACTTTGTATCGGCTTCGTAACCAATAATTATTCTTTCGAAACTGTTAGTGGCACTCAGTCCCTAGGGTTAGTTTTTTTGTACAATAAAATCCATTGAAAGATGCAGAATTACATATATATCTTTTTAAAACGAGAAACTAAGGGACTTCTCTATTGGTGGCAATCGTATTGGTTGAAATCATAGCTTTTGCTTTAATCTGTGAAAAAACTAATTAATCTTAACCGCTATTTAGTACGTAAAAACCCATATCTTTGAATGACAGTCATTTTAAAACTATACATACGCTAGGAAGTTTAAAATTTTACAGTTCAGTTCAGCCTCCTCAAAGCGCAACCTAAGCGTGACAAATTTACTAACATACGTCCATTTAACAAAATTTAAAGTAAAACCAACAAATGAAACAATTAAAGATCACTGTTTAATTTTAGTGCTAAATCGAGAGCAATTTTCGTTAAACGAGTTCTGCAAACGAATCGTAGGGGCAGACACCTATTTTACTTAAGTGTTTTTTACTTAACACAAACGCGACAAAAGTCGGTTTAATATAGAAAAGCTAAATGTGGGTTAATTCGTATCTATTCTCGAGAATACGAAAAAGTTCTATGTAACGATAATTCTTGTAGAAGCAAAGAAGATTTTTATAAGCTCCCATATTGTCCAAACGACAATTAGAGCTTTTCGTCAACTCAACTGTCTGTCCCGAACTCCGAACCCACATTAAAAAGCTGTGTGGTGGTAGGTAACTAATTTCACAGGTAAATAAAAGCGAGGTGCAAATTAGATCTCTTAACCATTCCTTCTTTGTTGTTTGTATCAAGAGCATTAAAAAAAATAGGAAAAAGGTATTTTTATTAGTTTTAAGTTTTTTTTTTTTTGTTAAATTTAGTGTGTAATTCGTTTTAGACTATTGAAATTTAACGAGTGCTTTCTGATGACATTTTAAATTCAACTGAATGCGCTGCTATTAAAAACTAAAGAGTGTTAAAGCCGAAGTGCTAAGGCCAAAGTGTTAATTTATGTCAATAACAATGATGCGCAAAACTATTCAATTTGTTTCTGGTCAAAAATTGACTCAATTAAAAATAAAAAAATAAGTAATGAGTAACATACATAAGTGCAAAACTAATTAAGTACAAAAATGTGTCTGCTGCTAAGCTTTTGTTGGAATAAGTGTACTGCGCAGCTTGAATACTCTAAATGCGAAATAAACGATATTTTGTCCGGAGTTCGCAGCTCATGTTGGTTATAGAGACTCCTTATTTAATTTCTTACAAAACTCTTTATTCTAGCACCAGATTTGCTAGTATTACCACAATATTTGTATTTATACTTAGACGCCATTTGTAGGAAAAATGTAGGTACATATTTTCTATAACTACCAACCACACAACTACCTCATCACCAAAAAACCGCACACAACTTGAAACAAAATTTGAAAATGTCACCCAGTCAAACGGCTTAAGCCGATTTCCCGTTTAAAATCACAAGTCATAGTAATCGTGTTATGTCCTTGAAAATATATATCACAACAATAAATCTCGTGTACATTTAAATCAGACAAAGAAGCAATAGACAACACACAGTCGTAAGATAGCAATAGAAAATTACAAATCAGGTTTCAGGCAAACAATGGTGCATTCGTACTCCCAAGGCTCTGTTAACCATAATCGCTTATTTGGCTTATTTAACAGACGAGTATGTTTTGGTCCAAAACTTGTTTTTTTTTATTACTAATATTTAAATCCACCTACTTGAAGTGTGTTGGTTGCATGCAATAACAACTAATTAGTGAGTATTTTTTGCTTAAATCCATGATGGGGACAAGTCTATGACCAACTTTAGTAGTTGATAATGCCAAAACCAACAATTAACAGCACTACATGTTGAAAACCTTGAATCAGTTGGTGAACTCGAATTTTTTGGGATGTATGCTTATGTAAGCCATTCGGTTTTCTAAGAACAGATTTTTTTTTGTACATTAACTAGTTTTTTGGCGGTACTTGTTAGATGTTAAAAAAAAACTGCTTTCCGGTTTCAATTGTGGTCATGGAATCGTATAATATAATAGTTTATTGAATATGTAATAAAATGAGTACATGGTAATTAATTCACAATTGGCAGACATGCAATAGTTGCGAGGAAAAATACAAAAAATAAAATGTTGTTGGCCTTCGGCAGACACACTTTTCGCAGATATCAAATGCACGAATGCATTTTAATAGGTACAGAGTTAACGTAATTGCATTAGCAATTAAAACTTGGAAAACTTGCAGAAAATGTCTGGACTCGAATTTAAACAGATGGACCATTATTAAGAGACAGCAGGAGCGTATGTGCTTTGACGCAACTTCTATGAAGAAACAAAACAACGAAAAACATCGCTATACCTACTATCGGATTCAAAAGCCGCTATACAATCCCTAATTGAAGATACAACAATAAAACAGAAACAGCCATCAAACACATCAGAAAATTATTCTTCACCCTGCAACAACGAGGGCGCTGCATTAGTCTCCAATAGGTACCAGCACATGTAGACATCAGAGGAAATGAAATAGTGAACAGCCTTGGGCCAAAAAGGAGCCGACATCATAGGCTTAACCCCTGCATATCGTTCATCAAAAGAATGCAGTGAATATAACTTTACCACCCACCCACACTTTACCTTTACACAATGAAATTGAAGGGAAGAAGTACGAAAACATGAAATCTGTTTACATCATAGCCCAAGCACAAAAAAAAAACAGTAGCGAGATTTAGATGGCCAGCAACAACAACAGCTTTTACTAAAATAATGAATATGCATTTGCATTTCAATTAATGTTATTACATGGAGTTTTGTGTTTTCCTCTATTTCGTTGATTGTTTATGTACTAACACATCGTTAGATTTAAACGAGCGGAAGAAGTTTGTTGCCACGAAAGTGTGAAACAATGACTTGGCAAATCTAGACAGTTTCGTGCAGACATATTTTTAGGAAATTTTAATTTAATTTACTAGATTATCGCATTTAATTATCTTTTTTGGGAAACATCTGTTTCTTCGTTCGTCGCTGAGTTGACAGCAAAACTCGATAGGAAAACAAATACTTGTCACGACTTTTTCACACTTTGACTTTACACTCTACCAAAAACCAGTTGTCCCACACAATTATAATTTTTTTTTAATTGAAGCTGTTTCAGAAAACAGATCTTGACATTAAATGACCTTTAAGAAGACATTACACGGCTCATGCTTCGTGTTTTATTAAAAATTATCACGTCATGCTTCAATGTATTGAGGGAAATTCTAAGGTCAAACAAATTTGAATTGGATTTGTCTACTACAATGTACCTACATGTATGTACATACATACTTTTATTTTCATTTTTTCAGCATGCTTCGCCTATTCCTTCTTGTTGCCGTTGCTATTGCGCCAGTATGGTCGAATTCATCTGGAGCTCCAGACAAGATCTGCACCAATAATCTAACCCCACAGCATGGTCCAACACCAGAAACAAGTCCAAAACCACAAAAAAGTCCTTCCCCCTACACTCTCACAGGAGCTGATTCCGTAAAGTCTGGAGACATACTTAAGCTTACTCTATCAGGTGATGAGTTCCTTGGATTTGCTTTGCAAGCACGTGATTCGGAAAAGAAGCCAATTGGTAGTTTTAAGGCTAATGCAGAGCTGTCACAAACTCTTAAATGCTCTGCCAATGATGTAAGTTTTTTCTTACATCACTTTCTATTTCTCTTTCTATTTCAAATCTTTTCTTTTTAGGACACACTCACTCATAGGAAACTTAAAGCCCCAATTAACTCTCTGTCTATCGAATGGAAAGCACCACCAAGCGCACAAGATGTGACGTTTTACGCAACAGTTGTCAAAACCGGTGAAGTTTTCTGGGTGGGTCAGACTAAGAACGTCGCTGTTGTGTAATCATCATCGGAAACTTTCGATATCTTTTGAACATCGTCGCTGATGAACCAACATAAATAATATGAATTATTTTGTCTTCTAAGATTTGCATTCCATTTCATCAGCCCAGATTCTTTTTTGTTCAACATTACGATGTAATAATGTTTATTTTTCTCTTAATTACAACGCCTGGTTCTGTGTTATTTTTAATACTCATCAGCCACAGTTCTCTAAGGATGATCTCGAGAATTTTAAATTTTTTTTTATAGTTTTGAATCAGTGTTTTGTGATTTATTTTGTAAATAAAAAAAAAACGTTTGGAAAAATTACTTGTTTTTATTGATCGGTTCTTTTAGAAATCATTTCCATTTTGTCTCGTACCTCTGACCAACTGTTCAGAAATTTGGCGTACTCTCGCTTGCTTTTACAAACGATGACTAGCGTACTCGGTCGACAACCAACCGACTTAAGTTCATCAATTCTCTGCTTGGTTGTCTTGAGACTGTGGCACAAAATACGCGGAACTTCTGCAACTTCGTGGCGGGTGAAACACTCTTCTTCGAGTAGATAGTCAAGGACTTCTTTGATCTGGTTTAAAAAAAAAAAAACACTTTAGTACCAAAAGCAGTGTAGAAACAAAAAAATTCCCTACCTTAGGTACGCGCACTTTTAGCACAGCTGGGTGCTTTGTCATAATTGCTTGGGTCTCAGGTACTGTAAATCCTAGTCTTTCGGCCACATAGTCGATTGTAGAGTTTTTCTCCCCCAGAATCATGTCTTCATCCATAGACAGCTTGAAGGACCTATAAATGAAAGGTTTAAACATAATTAATTGTTTAAACTATTAGTTAGTATACGCCTACCTTTGTAGGATATTCTCCGGACACCTTACCATCCATGGCATGATTTTATCCTTTTTTGCACACTTTGCGCGTTCCAGTCGGGTCTTTACTGATTTGGGTGTATATCGAAAAGCCCATAAATCTCGCAGTATATTCAATGGAGACACATTATAGTTAAGCATATGTTCCAGATTTTGATCCAACATATCGAATGGCATTTCCAAAATAAACAAACGCTTTGATAGATACTTTGTGATTGTCGGCACAGAGAGTTGAAGTTTTTCACTGATGTAGTAGACACGATTCCCATGTGGAACGTTTTTCGATTCACGTCTAAGAGATACGATCAATTTGTTTAACCGCGGATAAGTTAAGCGCAGAAGTGGAGCGAAATCATTCACATCTCGGACATTCAAGGAGGCCAAGTCTTGTAGTTTTAATTCAAGACGTTCTGGTATTAGAAAAAAATTGAATAGTTAAATGCAGTTCACAACATGAACGTATTCTACTCACTTGGTTCAATAGTTATCAGCCATGGACATTCGAGAATGGTACTTTTCGTTATGCCATGTGCAGAAAGAATCTCTAACGATCGACTTAGGAAGTTCTCCTTGTAATTCCGATGTACGGCCTCGTCGGCTAAAATATTCTGAATATCCGTATCGGTGAGCCGAAATTTACTGCGTAGAGCTTCTATCACATAACTATTATTCTTTCTGCGCGATTCTCGGTCAATGCGGTAAGGCACGATGTATTCATCAGAATCCAGTGGATTTTCTGAAGTACTAGACGTTGAATCTGTTTTTGGCGGTGTTGCATTTGTTGTTAAAGCAGAGACAAATGACTTGGTCAGTTTTGGGTTCACATTGGCACTGCCTGCTTGGCTGAGAATTAGAGACTTGTGAAAATTTCTAATCAAGCATCGAAACATTATTTTCTGCGGATTATTTTTACGTAAACAGAAGAATGTGTACCAAATTTGTAGATACTTCTTAAAAGCACCATCAAATGTCAGCTGATAGGACTGTCCGACTGACAAGCGAATGAAATGGGAAAGGGAATTTGTGAAGAAATGCCAGACTCAAATTATTTAATGGAGACATGTGAAACAAAGGTGTGTTTGGTACCTAACCTGTTAATTTAAGTAAATTTACATCCAATTGTCAAAAATTAAGAGAAGAGAGAGCCAAATGAGAGTGTCAAAAAATGTCCCCTCTTGCAAAATCGTGCTAGATCTTTTTCATGGAGTCATCGAGGCACATCCTTCAAACAGCAATCTGACAATTCGATAAATGTTAATCACTTCTTTTTAATAAAATAAAAGAAAATTAGTTTTTCGTGATAATATAATAATAATATTCAATAGTTAAAAAATAAGAAGAGAGGATTTTCTCCCACTTTTACTATTTGACAGATGTGCCATTTGTGTTAATAAAAGTTAACAAACACACCTACAATTATCCAAAACACATATAACTTGAAGCTCACAGAAAATATTTTTGTTGTTTTAAGATGGTACAGGAAATGGAAAACATTTTAAGAATGCATTCCAAGCATCAGGTTTTAAAATCAGTATAAAAGAACCGTCTTTCACTTTAATTTTTTTCACATAAGCTGTGTTTTTTTGAAACGTAACTAGCCAGTAGTTGCTAGCAAAGTCAAATTTCACACGTAAAACAAATACAACAACCAGCTGGCTACAACTCTTGATTTTATCCGCAGCCAAAAGTAGCTGGCTAGGAATGTTGCGATATCTCATGGCAAGGTGGTGCTTAAAGCGATTTGTAGAACATTTGACAGACTGCCGTGTACGAAAATTATATAATTTCAATAACTAAATAATGTTTCACCGAAATAATGCACTAAATTATGATTTCATTGCACTTTATGTAAATTATCTATTGAATAAATTACCGAAATTAATTGTTTTCACAACAAATAAAAAAAAATCGATTTGGTTGAATGCCGAATACTTTGACAGTTCACACTTAACAGCTGATCGAAATCACACACATATGACCGAAATCACGCACACCAACTTGGAGGTAAGTCAGCTGGGTTCGGCTGGCTGGGAATCGTTTTAATGAACGACTGGCTAGCTACATTTCAAAAAAACACGCCTATAGTTATAGTTAGTTTTGTAATTTCTTTTATGGCAAATCTCTCCATTAACTCCACGAATTTCTTCTAAGTCTGGCAGCACTTTGTTCGTCTGGCTTGTCATTTGTCAATTGGAACAGTGGGGAGATCTGTCTAAATTAATCACCGGCAAATTGATACTTTTTGTAGTTTTGTTATTTTTCGTGAAATGAGGTAAATTATCACGTGAAATACTATTTAAATATATTTTCATTTAACTTTTATAGCACCTTGCAACAAAATCTATTTTCGCCCACTTGTTGTAATCCGTGTCTGCTGAAACCGTTCACAGTTAAACAGGGCAAACTCTCAAAATGCCTTGGATGCAAATTAGTTTTGTACTGCTCCGTCGCCCACCAGAAACTCGATTGGCGTATTCATAGGAAATTTTGTCAAGCAGCAGGTGCCATACTCGCCGGACATAAAGCTGACCATTTATTTGCCATCAATGGTCCCATAAAAACCCAAGAAGAGCTCAACGTGACTATCCTCAAAGTAAAATACATGCTAAGATCGATTCTAAAAAGACCGCTTAACTATCACGAGGAGGAACTCACATCTTTTCCAGTCATGTGTGCCGCCTGCTATACGACAAAATTGTCCACTTTATACCAATGTACGAATTGTAACGCCGTTAGCTACTGTTGTGAGGAACATGAGCGGCAAAACGCTCCCACCCACCGTTCAGAATGTGCACAGTTGAAGATCTATTACTGTAAATTTAAAATTAAATCCGAAATATCAATTAAACTCCAATTACGTGAGAAATGCAATTTATTCGAATGCAATCTAACGAGCGCTATGAAGACTATGTTTGGAATAGAATTTGAATCCGATCCAAGCGACAAACTCGTTGAGTACCAGAAATTTTCATTTGCTTCGGATTTCTCATGTATAGCGACGATTACGTATATCGTGATGCATTTAGACATGGAACAGTATCATGGGGAACAGTTTACAATCTACGTTGCTGGGTCCACTATTGACGAGATATGGTTTACTCCGACCCATGTGCAATTCTTCTTTGCCTGTTTCCCTCAGGTTATGAAATTAAATGTTATTTTTGTCGGCCCTGAAGTGTATGGTGCGTCAGGAAAGCTAACAACCTTCGATGTGGGAGATGGACGGTATTTGTTAAGATCATCGTACAAGGGAAAACTTGAGGAATATTTCTTAGAGAAGGAGGATCACTTGAAGCCCAATATGATTGTGTGCTTCAACTGTGGATTTTCAGAAAACACTCAGAAAGAAGGAGAAGGTGATATATGGCATAAAGCCATACGGTATATGATGGAACTTCATGAGATTCCACTTTTATTTACATCGTACACTAGTCTGGAAGCTGATTTCGACTTTGGAGCTCTGATGAAGGTAATCGAGGAGAGAAAGGATTTCAATAACGTTCGATTGGAAAGAATTATTGCGAAACAACAGAACCCGTATCGGGATATGAGGCCTCTTAGAACGTGGCAGTTTAATGATCCTGAGAGGTTATACTATAGAAATGGATATGTGCAAGCTGTTAGAGTAAAAATCAATGATTATTGATGAAATGGCTTTTAGTGATTTATTAATTTTAAATGTTATACGAGTATTAATTGCATTTGTTTTCTTGTTGTATGAATAAAGTGAGTGCCTGGCACAAAAATTAAGCTTCAAGAGTAGTGTGCAAAGTACAACTCCTATGGCAAAATCGATATGTGTAAAAAAAAATACTATTTATATGTAATAAAAGCTTTTTTTATTTAAAATATTAGATGTTGATGTTAAAGCTACATACGCTGTCGTTCATTGTTTTTTGCCTTAACTGTGCTTCTCTTACAACTTCAAGTATATTCCATCTTGTTTCCGCTAAAAGGTTTGCATCCGTCAGCAAATTCATTTCATATTCAAGATTGTTTAGAAATGGTCGAAGTGTTGAAGTTGGATTATTAGTCATTGCTTTCACAATTTCGTTTGCCGTGTTAATGACTTCCCCTGCTTTTAGCTCGATGTTTGTCGGACCATGTTTTCGCTTCTGTAAAAATGAAATTACGATGAAATAAGCATGTATACCATATTCATTTTCTATTTATAAGGAACTTACTGAAAATGATTTTGCAGTCGCTGGAGGGCTTGGCATATCTGAACACTCAGTTTCCAAATGGAATTTGTTGGTAGTTTGCTCATTTTCTGTGAGACAATCGCTACTTAGTATCTGTAGTTCTTCTATAGGTTCTTCTCGCTGACTCTGCTACATAAAGTTGAAACATAATTTATTTTATAAATTCAAATAGATTTTTCAGTTAATTTACCTGCAAAACGGAACTATTCGTTGTGTCGCAAATGTCATCACTGTTGTGATCCCAAAAACGCAGTAAATTGTAACACCACAATTTTGGTACGTATGGTTCTTCCGTACAGTCTCCACTCCTTTTTGAATTACGGACCTTGCATTTTTCTTTTAAATGCTGCGTTTTTAGCGTTTTTATTTTTAATATGATGTCCTTCACTGTTGTCATTGGTCGAATAGTTTGAAGATTATCAGCGATTTCTCTCAAAGTTTCGAATTTTCTTTTACGATTTTTATATTCACAGTCACGAACTTTGTATAAATTTGGGTACTGCTCATATAAAATTATTAAATTCATTGTTTGTTTCTGTGTCCAGGAAGTCATTTTCTTCAAAAGTTAAATGGTTTGGGAACGACGAACGAAATACTTGCGAGTCAAATTGTATGGCAATATATGTGCTTGGCCACACGTTTATTGCAATGAATATCTTGTGCAGCGAGACGAGTAGAAGTGAGTTGAAAATAGAAGAGGAATTGTACCGAAAATCCACTTTAAATGATAATTCTTGGAGTGGGCTTCAACATTTCATCCAGTTTTGACAGAAAATCAGTTATTGTAGTGGAAGACTTACGTCAAAATTGCTTTCATTTCAATGACGTTTCTCATTTTGTTTGGCCACACTTTCATTGTAATGGAAGCCACTGGAAGGAAGATTTTGTATTGTGTGTGAGTGTTGCTGCAGGTATATCTATATCTACGGTTTTCGTCGCTGTCGCGGATTTGTAAGCTGGGAATTACATACAATGAAGTTTACTGAAAAACTAATCAGTATAAAAACGTAAGGAGAAAGGCTCAAATATGGAAAAAGCTTGGTCTAGAAACGAAAGCGGTTAGTGATTGAATGCATCATAGACGTGGATGCGGCAAATATGGCTGTTGAGGCACTCACATTCATTTGGCCGCAAAGTCATTCTAGGATAGGATAGTATAGGAACCAATTTTAAAGGAGAGATTTTATACGACTGTGTTGGGAGAAGCAAGTCGAATAGCGAATTAATTATTTTTTTCTATTCGTAAAAACGAGTTTAAAAAAAATAGACTTTCTTTGTAAGCCACACTGTAACTCAAGAGAAACGGTAGGTAACTCGAAGAGTGACGAGTGAATGTCATCTCATGAGAGGAATCCCGTCTTATCTCCTATGTGAAGATCCTTGATAAAGGGGAATTTGCTTAACTGGCCAAACACAATGGTAACGCTGTAGTGGAAGTAGAAAGTTGAAGTTGGCTGAACCTTGCGCTTCACCATACAATTCATACTACAGCATCAGCTTCGCATTGTGTTCGCGCTATAGGGTTTACGTGTATTTTAACTTTGACAGTGCTGCATACTTCCGCTACAGCTTCGCCATTTAGTTCGGCCAGTGAGATTTCAGACTTCGTAGCCTCAGTTGTGAGCGGTTAAGTTGCATCGGAAAATTAAATCAAATCAAAACTAAAAAAACACATGTACTAACAATCGAATTTATTTGTTTTTAAACTGAACAATATCAATTCACACAGTAACTATAGATTTATTCTAAACATTAAACTTTATAAAGAGAATTATTTTAACGGTGTAATTTGTTCGTTTTTGGTTTCTTACAGATTTGTTGATTGTGCTTTTAAAAATAACGTATTGTGAGTGTTGATGTATGTATGTAAATATAACGAGGGTTCAAACTTTTATTTTATATATAATTATTTATAACATTCTTTAATAAACGCATTGACTGTTGTCAATAATAAAAACATAACAAGTTGTAAAACTAAAGAAGAATACTGGATATCTTGAAGGACTCTCAAATCGGCAAGGAAAATCTTCTTATTAGCACCCATAAATTATTGCAACAGGTTTTTTTTTTTTTTATTATATATATTACCCTGCACTGACTCGTATTGCTTTTTTGATAAACCTTAAAAATTTGATTACACATCCCACTTCATAGCTTTGTTTTTAGTTTTCTTTTTTTCCAATTTCAGCCACATTCCAGAAAAAAAGTTGTGTCACGTTACATACGGTTTAAAAAAATAAACTGATCTACTACTAGTAAAGTGAGAAAGATGAACTTTTAGCTTATTATGTTACGAAAATACACTTAATAGGAAAATAGCTAACTCTTTAAAAAATAACTCTTGTACTTAATCTCGCATTGCCTTCCGTCGTTCCCATGCGACTTGCATTGACCAAATACTCAACGGTCGCATGTAACCGATCGCACGGTATCTCTTCTCGGCATAGAGTGCCTCTGGAGTTTCAAAATTCATTCCAATTTTCTCTGAGATTGTTTTATAGAGACCGCCAGCTGTTTGGAAGGCCTCCTCAAACATGCCCTGAAAAATGTCAAAACGTATTACTTTGTCACTTGAACTCACTTATTTCATTGTTACCTCTTGAATCATAGTGGCAGCTAAAGCATATGTCACACCGGTCCACACTTCCTCACTTTGTATCGTAACAGTGTCGACATGACCGACTTTTTCAGGATCTACATTCGGAATGAAACCATTTACAGCACCAATATTTCCATCACAGAAGCCTTTCACGTTGTTTTTATAGATAACAGCGAGAGCTGAGCGAACGTTTTCCTTAGGAAAGATCTAAAAAAGAAAACAGGCTTCTTAAAAACATTTTTAAACTTTTTTATGTATTTTAACCTCATAATCAAATCCACAGGTATTCAGGTACCAATGTCCACAAAGCTGATCGGCCATGATTGTCTCTTTATTGGAGATGTCGAACTTATAGAAGGTCCCATTCCATAGCTTTTCCTCTAAAGATTTCTTACCCTTCTGTAAGATTTCTTGGTAGTGTAAACAATCGTTGGGCTGGTCCAGGAGTGTGGCAATCGCCGAGATGCACTGCAAAGCTGACAGCCATAGACCTCCACAGTAAGCACTAGAGTAGAACTCCATAGCATAAAGGAAAGAAGTTGTGTAAATGCACCGCAACTAACCTCGGTCCCTCCATAACCCAACTATCATATGTTTGATCAGGCATCTTTAAATTCTCAATCAATCCATCGTTATCCTTGTCCCATTCCATTGACTTATCCATGACTAGCTTACACGCTGGATACATGGCTTTTAAATAGGCCATCGCATCCATAAGGTACACTTTACCATTCGTCTCATTGATGTACATCGAAGCAGATTTGCGATTGTTCCCTGGAAGTTGAGAATTCAGAAAAGCTGACTTGTGCCTTTTATTACTTACGCTTCTCTTCTGCTGAATTCTTTCGCTTATTATCCTGCATGTAAATCTCGTAGAGGCTATCTTTGTCTATAAACTCAATCGAGCTAAATTTGCTTGCATTGTCTGTCTGAGCTTGAGCTAGCTCATTCAAAACGTAGTAATCCCGATAGACTTGCAGAACGAATTTCGTATTGAGATCTTTCCAGTCATTGACGTCGTGGATATTATAACAGTTGATGAGGGCAAAGGGCTCCTCGTCAGGATCACCCAAGTCATGTGGAACGGAATTCCGAATTTTTCGCAGAGGATTTTTTCCATCATACAGTGTCTTACGAGTTTCACATAGCTCAGTAGTTATTGAGTCACGGAAGTCGTACTGAATACTGACCTGTTAAAGATGTGTGCCCGTTCTTTTAAAATTTCCATTGAAAGTTGCACTTAACTTACCTGTAAGTTCGGCCACAAATGCGAGAGCGCATGCGAAGCATAGAAATGCACATCATAGGTGTTGTACATTCGATATTCATGCCCCTCTAGATACCCAAAGCGCCCGTAAGCTAACCTAAAATAGAAGTTCGATTATTAGCTTTTTTTCAATACAAGTCTACATCCCCCGCTACCTTGGATCATCATACTCCAACTCCTTGCCAAAGGATGAATCACACTTAAGCCATAAGCTTCCACCATCCGAGATGTAGTAGAGCTCATTAAATACTGCACTTTTGTACCAGTGAGGAAGTCCCCTGCAAAAAACACACACACAAAACACTTTAAAATTAATCCCACAAGTTCCGGCCTTTTAGCCACTTACTCATCATTTAAAATAGGTTTCTGCCAGGCATCAATCAGCTTCTCCCAATTCGAGTAGTTTTTGGTGGCATAATCACAGATTCTGGGTCCAGCATCACCGTCAGATCCAAAGTACTTGGTGTAGTATCGCAAATGCGTTTGCATTTTCTTTGGAAATTGAATGACGGGCATATCCCACGCCAACACGAACTCCAAATCATGACTACAATTCGGCCGTAAAGCAACTTGAGAGCAGATCGCTACTCCGAGATCTTTGTCTAAAGAGAGAACAGATGTATTCACTTCATGAGGAAATCAACTTAAAGCCTACTTTTCATGGTCTCATCGAGAACCTTATCACCCAATTGTCCGGTCTCCCTCAATTCTGCCCATAATTTCTCACCATTCCCAGCCGGATCGAATTGCGTACACCTTGTGATGCTCACCTCTGGCAGAATACGACAGCCCAGACTGTACGTCAGTTGCATATCGTTGATCTTCTGTTTAATTGAAATTCCCTTAGTCTGGCCCTCTGAAAAGAATGCACTTTCGGGACACCCTTCTGCGTCCTGTTTCTTATTGCCAGTCCCATTTTTGAATGTAAAAGTAATGGAAACCTTCCTCTCCTTGTCACCGACATTTTCCACCAGCCACACAAACATACCGCACGGCACACTTGACTCCTTGTACTCGTGCGGAATCACCGGCGACACCTGTCGGGAAACCAATTTAACTCCATACTCTGACAAATCGATTTCTGACCATGCCCTTGGATAGAGCCCTGTGTAGTTGCACTTTGCCGGATCCAGATTACTCTCCCAGGCGCTCAGTGGGGATTTTGGGTGGCTGCAATTTTTCATTGGACTCTTAGGTAGACTTTAGGTAGTGTGTGTTTTTTTTTTGTTTGTGCAAATATAAGAGTAGGTATAACGGAAAGAAGGAGCAAATGTGGATGCATAAAGGAAAAAAAATAAAACTATAATAAATAAATAATTTTAAATTAAGGGAAACAGACGAGACACCGACGAAACAACATCGCATACACGAGCGCGAAGGAGCACACACACGACTCCTCCTCCTCCTCCTCCTCACATAAAATGTTTATGAGTACGGTAACGTTTTCATAGGCAAAAGGATGAAAAATGCAACATTTGGAACTTTAGTGAGACGTGTTTGGCAAAGATAAAAAGTAAAAAATGTTCTGATGAGCTGCCATGAAAAAGACGAAGAAAACGTGCACGGTGAACAGAAACTATAAACATTCTTAGAAATGCATGCAGGAGAAAAAAAACATTCATGCTCTTCAAATTTACAAGTGCTGAGGGAGAGGTATCATTTTATTTAATTTCGTAATGTTTACAACCCCTCCACCATCTGTGCTCTGTTACATATTTCGGATGTAAACAATAAAGATGCTATGATTTATTTTGTCATCTTAAATTTGGCGAAATGACAGTTCACTTCAAAAAAGGTTTGAAGTCTTCTTATCTAAAGGTCAACATTGCACTAGTAAACACATCTAATCTCTCTTAGAAGCACGTAATAATTTCAATTGGACTGGCTATAACATCAACATGGAATAATAGCTTAACTAATTTTATTTTGGATTCTATGAGTGCATCCAAATTGGTCCCGGCTATTAATTTTTATTAGTCATTTCATAAAACAGAGATGATATTTTAATTGGTTATGGGTTCATACCACCTGTTGAATAATAGGTCCGTTCACGTACTTTTTGCACCAAATATGTGTTTCGAAGAGTGGGGGTGAAATGCTCTCAGAGATACGAAAACTACGAGAAAAAGTAAATGAACAACAAAAAATGAAAAATGTATGTGATTTGACAGCTTTGACAGTTATCATAAAGGTGCCCAAAGAAAAAATTTCTTGGGCTTGCACTTGCAGCATGGGGAAATTTCTTACTCTCTCGTGAGCACTCTCTTTTACGAAAAACTACGAAATTTTTGCGTACGCGGACGCGTTTTCGTAACTTTTCGTAGATTTTCACAGTTTTGGGAGCATACGCGAACGGACCTGATATTAGGTCCGTTCGCGTACTTTTTGCACTAAATATGGGTTTTCTGTCAAATCTCGAAGAGTGGGGGTAAAATTCTCTCACAGACAGAAAAATCACGAAAAAGTAATCGAACGCATTAAGCACCAAAAAATGAAGAATGTATGTGATTTGACAGATTTGACAGTTTTCATAATATACCCCAAAGAAATTTCTTGTACCTAGTAAAAATCGTAGGATGGGAAAATTTCTTACTCTCTCGTGAGTACTCTCTTCTACGAAAAAGAATGAAATTTCTTGTAGTAAAATTCGTAGCATGAGGAAATTTCTTACTCTCTCGTGAGTATTCTCTTCTACGAAAAATTACGAAATTTTTGCGTACGCGTACGGGTTTTTGTTGTTTTTCGTTATTTTTCGTGGATTTTCGTTGTTTTGGGAGTTGTTCGCGTACCCCCGAACGGACCTATTTATTTCCGTAAAAAAAAAAAAAAAAATAGATTCTTTTCCTGAATCAGAATTTAATAGGCATTTAGAGTTACTGATGTACTTTATTCGTCAAAAATGTCCTTAAATGTCCAGGGTAAAGTGGAAGCTGAAGAGAATATTTTGGAACTATTTTTCTTATTTTCACACGAAAAATTCCCTATAAATCCCTGGAATACACATTTTGGGATTCAATAAAGGAAAATAAACATTTGTCCCTAGATTGTCAAAAAGTTGCTACCTTTTGTCTCTAGGTTATGGTAAATTCGCTAGTGCTGGCATCACTGAACTGAATAAACGAAAGATTTGTTGCTCTGTTTTATTTGCAAGCGACAAATAAGCTCACTTACCAAGCCAAGCATCTCAAGTAAAACACACAACATAAAGTATAAACAGGGAAAAAAACACCACCATTCTTACCTGTAATGCGATAGCAAGCTCTGGAAAATCGTTCTATCATTCTCGTTCTTAATTGTGACAATAAACTGATCCGCATGAACTACATTGTACTCGTACATTCCAGGTCGCATCTGGAAGCGACAAAACTCTCCAGCATAGCCACGGCCAATAGTGCCACCACCAATGCCACCCAATGGTACACCGTAAATTTGTTTACCAACCTCCGCATAGTAGTAGTCCATAATAGCCCGACGTCCTTCGCGTGATACTTTCCAATAGTAGGCAGCATATCTGTCGAACAAAAGGGTGGTGAAAATATGATGCCGAGGATAGGCCAACTATTAGTTTTGTTCTATATTAAAAATAAGTTTTTGTTCAAGTGAAGGATTGAAGGTCAAACTGACGGTTATCTTATTGTGTTGGCATGGCTGTCGTCCGTCAAGTGAATTAAGTATAAAAGCACTCAAAGAACATAATGGTAATTTTATTTCAGGAAGTCATCAATCAAGGAGAGGTTGGATGTGTAGCTTTTTGTAAATATTTATTTATTTAAATACATATGTATGTACATATATTTATATAGGGATAGGGAGTTCTATGACAGCTTATGACAGCATGAAGTCAGGTGACATTTCACTTTTTATAAGTAGGTATGAGCAGAAATGCAAGTCAATAGGACGGTTTCTGAACCTCGAGCACTGTATCTTTATACTTTTTCCGTAGCACCGAATCAGCACAAATTTAACAGATTTTTCATTTTCCTTCCTGCATAGACTTTTTGTACAGTCAAACCTGTTTAGTTGGCCACCCTTGTAAGTTGACAAATATTCCACTGCACCAAGAAAACCAGAGCAGTGTTTCTATAAAGATTAAGCTATACAAGAGAAACATCTGTATTCCAGAAAAAATAAAAATTAATAAAAATACACACCCTTATAAGTTGGCCACTTGTACAAGTTGGTCAAAAATTCTTGCACCGCAGGTGGCGAACTTACCAAGGTTTCACTGTATTTGTATTTATTTGTATCTAAATCACGTTCCTGTTGAGATGAAAGAGAAACTTAAGTGATTCTACTTCATTAGGTACACTGTTTTTCACTAGGAAAACCTGTAAAGAACTTAATAAAGATCTAATGCATCCACTGCTTATTCCAATTTGAAATGCCTTGAAAGAGCGGGTAGTCAACCATCGATTTCACTTGAAAATGCTTGAATCACCACAGAATATAGAAATGCAGTTTATTTTTTCATTTGCGTTCTGGCGACGACACGTAGAGAGATTAAAAATGACAAAAGTTATTCATGCATTAAAAAGAAATTGCATAGGGGAATACACACGAAGCGACAATACGAGTATGTAATGTACATACATATGTACCTACATAGGTTCTTGGTAAGTTTGAGGATGGACAATTTGAAATCGGATGTGTCAGCGGAAGAGTAAGTGGTTTAATGTTTTTTTTTTGTTCAACTATTAAGGGGGAGATCTTTGCAGATGATTGTAAAAAGAAAGTCGTTTAGAGATGTCATAAAAGTACGAGAACTTTGTTTGGAAAAACTTTGAGTACATTCATAAAGGGGGACACGAAAGTGACTTCCACAATTCTTAAACCAATTTTATTTACTGCTCCGTCGTATACGTCGTAACCAATAAAACTTATTAAGGTTTGGAAGAGTTAAGTAAGAAGATTTTTCTTCATTTGAATAAAGCCTTTGGCATACAGAAATGTAAAATTTATACAAAAAACGCTTTATTCTTTTAATTCAAAATTGTATTTCCTAGTGATTTTTCTTAGCTTGAATTGACGAAACTCACTCTTTTTGCTTGTTTTCTGAATCCTTGTCCGAATCAACGCCTACATACATATAAACTTACATATCTAAATGTATAACAATATTTAAGTGGCGCCCAACGGAAAGGTACGTGCTCAGTTACCTAGAATCTGTTGCGTTCTAAGGTTTTTCCCGATTTTTAAACAAAGTCCATCGATAAATGAACCAACAAAACTACCAAAATCACGTCACTGGGTCTAAATATAAAATTCGCTGGCATACATACGACTATACTCACGCAGTTATCTCTGATTATTTATATTTACATTTCATTTATCAATAGAATATTCATACCAGATGGACTCATAAACAATGCTTGCATGCGTTCTTATAAAATATACAATATATAGGTATGTGTTCGTATACATTTTACACCATATTACAGAGAAAATGGTTTCTTTTTAAATTCTAGACGGTTGCCAATTAAATGATTATTTTTTTGTTTCCATCAACTAGCTGATAATTAAGTATAAAAACATTTCTAATCTGTTTAAATATTACTTTCATGTGCTTTCTATCGTATGATGTACTTTTCCACCTTATTTGTTTAATAAACAATTCAACGGGCATTCCAATATGACAAGTGTGTAAAAATCCGTTTGTTTCTTAATATTAACATAAACTTGTAGCACTATCATCGTATATTGGGTTTTCTTCTGTTTACAAGCAAACGGGTTTCCGTTGAATTTTATCGCCTCCAGATGTTTTGGGGCCACCTGCGATTATATAAGTGGTAGGTGTCAGGTTGTGGTGATTAGCCATATTTTGTGATTATACATAAGCTAAAAATAGCCTTTTAAGAATATAAAAAAACTGATCAAGATATCTAAATATTCCAATTCATTAGAAAGGATGTGTTTCTAGGTTGCCATTGAAAGAGGTAGCTTACGCAGATATTACCTAGAACCGAATCGTTATTAGGTCATTGTACCATTAGAAAAACTGATTAGGTATCGATACTGTTTAAGTATTGGGCTAAAAAAGATTTCAAATTTCCCAATTGACTCATGATAACAATTTCCTAGGCCCTCGAAAGATAAGATACTCGTATCAAATAAGATCTCATTGATACTTCCCTTTTTTCATACATTTACATTAAACAGTAACAACACACATTTATTATGTTATACTGGTATGCACATAATGTACATAAATCATTGGCGCTCCTTTTTACCGATGGACAACATTCCAAATCACGAATAGGAAAACATCCCCCAGTAACCAACATTTTAATACTGACGGCGCCAATCTGTCGTCAGAGTATACACATTAGTTCACAATTTAACAGACCATATTACCAAAGTCGAGGGAATACCAGGGGACCAAGGAACACATACAAGTTCAATAAGGAAACAGAAAAAAATTATATAGGTTTGCGTGTCCTTTTCGCTTGTAAGCGGGGGGTAACAGTGAGAAAGAGCAGTTCCTACATTTTTTTTTTTTTTTGGGATGGAGAGTTAATTTATCAGGAAATTCTGTTTTAGCGCAATCGTGTTGGAAAGAAGTTGGGTCAGTTACAAAATTGTTGGCCGAAACCAATACCACCCGAGAACCGACCAATGAACAAAAATAATTAGGGAGCGATGATCTCAGTCCAAGTGAAGCGGAAAACTTATACTTTGATGTTTTTTTTTTGCGGACTAGAATATATTTTTACTTTATTTTAAGGGCAAAACGTACCGACAGACCAAGGGAATAAAAGGAATCGATTGTTTGATTGTGGGTCTCAAATTTTGATTCCTTTTCTCCGGGTAGACGTGGTTAAACAAAAGTTTCAAGCCATACTTTGGAATGGCTGTCACTTCGTTCTTTAGTTCGTCATTTGCACTATCGATATCCATTGTTGACACTTGTCGAGTTGCTAATCGCACTTTCACTGAACAAAGCTTTCTATTTAATTATAATTTACACGTTCTTTGGAAATAGAACAATTAACTTGTCACGAAACCGACAACTTTTGTGTATTGATTTAAGTGGTGTTTGTTTTTCTTTCAATTATTTCTTATTTATAATCATATTTTTAATCGGATGCCGAACTCACGACGAATAAAACTCCGTACACTTTCAATAAATTAATATGACTGCACTGCATTTAATGTTCGACGAAAGTTTCTCCCACGTTAAAAGTGGAAGGTAATTTTTTACTTATAGAGTTCATCCGGACTTCCACCACAGTTTGCTGGTGGCTATTGGAAAATGTTGCAGTCAGCTGAGAACTGTCAAACGTATTTGTTTTGTTTACTACCCAACCGGTGCGTGTTGGTGGAACTGAGAAAGAGGTATTCGTATTGGAAATGGTGGACGGTGAGGTGAATTGTAGTTCATCAGTATTTTGTGGAATGAATAAAGGTCGTTCACGAGCGTAGAGTGAAAGTTCGTTGACAGGGTGTTATAAAATCAGTTTTAAGTTAGCAATAAAAATAAATAAAGAAAATAATTTAAAATTGAATTAAAAAAAGGTTAGGATTCAATTCAATGGCAAATAGCCTTGAAATTTGTTTTATGTGATCTGTAATTTCTGAAATCAGAGACGTAACAATTTTTCCTGTGATAGTTAAGAGCAGATTTATTTTAAACGTAATAAATGTGACTTAAAAAAAAACTCACGCCTGTTAATGTTCCAAAGAACTGGATATGGTGTAAGGCTTTTCTATCTAACCCCATATTTATTTTAATTGTACTGCTTACAAACAATTAAGAATTTTGTGACGTAAAATTAACCACCACACAATCCTAGACACAAACCACCTATATTGGGCATTGTTCAACATAGCGGATATCCATGGTGAGTTTTACTGGAAATCCATGCATTCCGTCAAATAAATGATTTATTTTTCAAGAATAGAACCACAATACATTTTCTGTTCTTTTAAAATATCCATTAAACGTTTTTGGCCACAGCTCGCCTGAGACGTCAAACCCAACCACAAACTCACTATCCGCCTACATTCTCTTAACTTAATTGAAATTCTTCCCTACGTACCCGTTTGAATTCCCGGCAATTGCCCTTTTATGGATGCCGACCAAGTAAGAATAAACATTGAAACCTAGGCTTGTAAATTACACGGGAATAAAGAAGAACCAGAATGGTGTCGATGAATGTAGGATACATACAACTATACACACACCCATGTCCTCCATCGAGAATGGCAGCGGGTAATAATTTGCGCTTGATCGTGGAACTACTGCCAACCTGATATCCAGTTCCAGATCTCGATCTATGTAGATAAGCGCACGATTTGATTTAACTCATAGTTAATTAATAGTTAAGGAGAGCGCTAAACGACTGCACTAATTGCGATGAACTCGTATATGTCAGATCGTCGGCGGAGATAAGTGAAAGGTAAGAAAAGAACAACCGACGGATTATATCATCTGAGCGCCGTAAGGTAATCCTGCAACTGAGTTCATACAAAGGGCAATTATCGAACTTCAAAAAATGAAAACAGTCCTTATCTTAATGTATGCATCGAATGGTCTCCAACTTGTTAGGCTGCTACTCCGTCCTGAGGCAAAAACAATGAACAATGTCGTGCGCCAAGAAAACCACAATTTGCATAACCACAGCAGCACATAAACACCCAATAAACAAATCTGTGCTCCACCGCCAGCCAATGCGTCATCACTCTCGATGAACTTGATTATGGCGAGGCTACACTACCCTACACAAACACTATGCGCGCAAGCACAAATTGATCTTCCGGAGATTCGCGAGTTGACATCACGATTTGTTACAGTAGATTTGGAACAGTAGAGACTTGTTCTACATGGCACCGATCCGCAACAATGCTCTGTTTGTGTTGCAGACACATAAAATATTGCGTCTTAGGGCGATGACAGTGAGAAATTTGCATGCAATTTGTTTGCTACCAAAAAGATCGAAGATATCACTTGCTCTTATTTACACGCTAGAGACATGAGTGTGTGTTCGTTTTTTATGTGTCAAGTAGAATGAGGAGGGATATAGATTGAGCAATTTGCATTTGTGAGCAGAGAGTGTCAACGTCAAGTCATTGACATTTAGCGGTAAGTTCACTGTGTCAAGTCAATGTCAAAATCGTGGACATTCCATTTAAGTGCTCCTTCGTGCTTCTGGCGTCTGTCACCATAAAACTTATTGGCTAATTGACAGCTGTCATTTTGTTGTTTATATTTGGAATTCGCGTTAAAAGGAAAAGAAAAAAAATGAAAAGTAAAACACTTTTCCCATGTCTATAGCGCGTCGGCAGACGATGCATTAATTTTTTTTTACCGTATGATAGATGGCGCTATAGTTTGTTATTATTTTTTGTTTTTAATAAATAAAGTTCAAGTCGTCGAATGAGTACTGAAGAACTGAATTGTTTAGAATCGTCTACGTTCGTAGAGTGCAATATGTAGGTATTACATATATTTGTAACTTCTTGTTTTCGGGTGACTGTCAAAGAGGTTTTGACAGTCCTTTGCGAAGAACCATTCTCTGAAAGAAACAAATTACTGGTATCTTCCTCACCACTAAATCTCACATCCCAGGGTCGATCAATATTTAACCGCATTCCTACATAACCGCATGTCGGTCTTCATCTCCAACTCATCTCTTTCCACCAGACATTCATATGTGTAGTGTTTTAATTACTTCCTTAGAAGCCCCAACAACGTGAAGGTACACTGAACCCATTCTACCGCACATGATCTCCATAAAAGGACAAAAGATCTTTCCCTCGGATGCTTCTCATATCGCACATTTCTCCTAATTGAATTGCATTCTTCTCACACATGATCGGATCGTCCTTGCTCCTCGCTTTGGTATTCTTTTCCTAATTACTTGCGAAGCCCTTTTTCCCGTTAAGGTCCTCATTAGCGGAAGCAAAATAATGGCCTATGGATTCCATTGACCATAAACGTCAGCGCACTGCAGAGTACACACATCCATTGCTCATCAAAAATTCTTTTGATCGTTTACTTTGGCTCTTCTGAAAGGAAAAAGTGATGCCATAAATGATGATACAACAACAACAAAAGATCTATGATTCTGTCGGGGGAATACGGAGTTTATTAAACCACAACAAAACTAGGAGTTCAATCGCCATATGTGAAGTAAATGGATCTTCTGTTTTTGTTTTGTCATCTTCGTCTGCCCATAATGGACGACACACGGGGAAGTGAAAAAAGAAAGAGATAACTTCTGGTTAAGCGAAGGAGAAAATTCAAGATTGATGAAAGGCAGGAATGCACTTGTCCATTTTTGGCAATCGCTGCGCAGGCGCAATGTATTGCGCGGTAAGTGCGTGCTTCCAAAGCAAAGTGTTCCAGAGAAAGGTTGTTTGTGGCTAAATTTGGACACGCGCACAAAACAATGCAAATCATTATGCAGAGATACCCAAAATACATTCTTGTCTGTCATTTTGTTCAACGAAGCCACCAAATACGATCACGCACAGCTAAAGAAGAAGAAAAAAAAAGAACCGGCCTTGCACTGCGTGCTTGCAATCTCCAGTGCCATGAAGAAATATTAATTAATAACCGATCGGGCATGAAGGACGCTGAAACAGAGCCATCATCTTGAACAGCACCAGCGGCACTGAACGGCAATTATAATCCTATTAAATTGGCAAGCAAGGAGGAAGGGGCGCCTATAAGACGAGTTCTCCTCTATTGCACGCAATTCATCCGACAGAGGTAGTGCTCTTCTTCTCAGTCGAGGATTTTAAGATTAGGTTCAAGGTTTACCCTACTTTGGTAAAAAGTGCTTTGCCCCTGAATCCTGGACCCTTCACTGGTGGCATGTTCACTTGAGCCAGCTTATTCAAATCATCACGTTTCCAAATGTACAGATAAATGTCATAACTAAGAATTATCATGGACTTAACTGGTGAATGTCTTGGCTTGAAGAGGAAAAGGTCAGAACCAAGTTCCCATGGGCTGTGAGGGAAAAGAAGTCGTCTGTCTCCAATCGCAGAGTTTAAGTGACAATCTGGTCACGATCTATTCCATAACAATGGAACCACCACCGCCGTGTATACACGGAAGACGAAGGCGAACTCTAATCCTCTTATTGAGTGGAGAAGCCGATTAGACGAGTCAACTATCAACTGGAAGAGCAGAATCTAACCTCAAAACAAATACATTTTTATAAGTACACAAGACGACGGAAGTTATTGTTGTTTCCTAGATCACGGATGAGAGGAAAAACTAGGCCATTAACTTGATCGCTCCGTATAATAACCGCCGGCAGAAGATAACATCTCACAGTGTCTCCTCTGAACTCCACTGGAGATGCTCTTAATTTGTGTTGTGGTTTTGTTCTTTTATGTGGCTGCTTCGGTCGCTGCTTTTGTCACGAAGGTGCACTTGTTAAACACGAAATTGCAGGCGCACAAGTTGGTACGTGCCATTGGCGTTGTGGGATCCCATAAAAGGTCTTGTCGTGGCTTTCGCCGAATTGTAACAGAATTGTACAAAAAAGGGCTTCCAGCTTACAGCACCCATAACGAGAGAGTGAAAAGGACAAAGGCGACAACTGTAATTATTTCTCCAAACAGGAGCCTAAATAATGATGGTAGAGAGTTGTGTGTGCTCGCCGCTTTAAACGGAACATCCGCGATGAACGAAATGTCGTCGCGAATTGTGGTGTGATAATGGCCGAGCAATTTCGACACATTTTCAATGGATGGTGTGTGATAGGAAGAGCTCAGGTGTCCACATGAAAACAGGAGAATGAAAGTCAAACACAACGCTTTAAGTGGCAAATCTTACCTCAGTTTTGGGAATAAGTTCGCATTGAATCTTCAAGTTAGATAAGAGCACGATGTACATACATACTAACATGAGTCCCCAATTAGCGATCGCTAAACCCCTAATTACCAAGAAATTCCTTCAGATTAGCCTCGTCTAATCGGGTATATCAATTCTGCATTGCATGGAATTTAAATGACCACCATGTACGGCCAAGAGTTGAAACCAACAAACAAAAGGTGGTCAGTGGCGGCCACTATACATAATCCGCCGATCAAAAGGAATGCAACTATGTGCGGATTACAAAATTCTCTGCGTTATTAAATAAAACGATTCCCACAGAGCTCCTAGTGCTACGAGTACGTGTTGATATGTATTTGAATATTGAAAATGAACTGAATTGGCTTCGGAACGAAGTGGTAGCAACGTCCTTTGATGACCAACTTATATGCTTCAGTATTTAAATATTTGCTTGATTAACAAACAGAAGCAATTACCAATCCCGCTGATTGAATGCAGTTCGCCTCGCCTCCTTTATGAAAGAACAAAAAAAAAAAAATAACATTAAGATGCCACGCATTGCACCTGCAGCACAGAGACATCTCATCCCATACTCATGTGTCGGCTAAGAATAGACAGAATCTACTTATCATCCACAGACTATAGCAGCGCTATCGATTGGAGCCATTAAGATGCAATGCACGCTGCGTGGGTAAAGGGAACGTCCACCATCGCAAAACCGCTCAAAGTCCTGATCCCAAGACACAACAAGAAAAAAAAACGCATTCCACATACCTAACCTGGGTCAATCCGATCAATTATGATGCCCTTTTGGGTCCCGAGATAAGAATACGGGCGAATTTTGGGCGCGCCAGTCATGCATCTTTTAATGCCCAAGACATCTGCTGCAAGATCATTTTCCTCTTTTTTTTTGTTTACTTCCAAATTCCACTTTCAACAAAGTAGCACAGATCCATGAGTATGCTTCGCTTTCCATTCCACACCACACCATACCGTTGGTTTGTGTGTGTTTGACAGATCACTGTTAGCTCCTAATCACCACTGTCAACGCCAGCAATTCTGGACGGATACAAAAACTATTTTGACAGTTTAACCTAATCACCTTAGTTTTTTGTCTTGTTTTATTTTTTGTTGTTGGCACCATTCAAACCGTTTCAAGGCGCCGAGGGGCTTCGGTTGGTCCGGTGGTCCGTGTTTTCCACATATTTTGAGCTAATGCAATCTCCAGACGCGCAGCATGTAATCGCGCAACACAGAAAAAGAAAAATGCGAAAAAAAGTGCTGCCAAGAGAAAAAGTGAAATACAAACGGTTTTAAGTCAGTAGGGGGAATTATATTTCCCAATCCTTTGCCTTTTCCCTGTCATCAAAGAAGTTGCACGTAGAAGTTTACAAAGCCAGCAAAGTGCCACAGAGCGTAATATCAGATTTAAACTGGTTTCCCTTTTTTTCTGTTTGCCGCTTCTTAGAGGTGCAAGACATCATGAACCGAAACAAGACACAAACAAAAAAAGCAGAGTCTCAGTCATAGTATATCTTGGGGCAATCCAATAAAGTCATTGGCTTAGAATATTGTACTGGAGATGATGTGCGCACAACCTGGTGGTGGCGGTGTCGGTGGCTGCACGTGAGTTCTGGACATCGCAAACAAAAATGTGCGAATAGAGGCGTGTGGGATCAGTGGAGCTATCACGTTGTTACGCACCGAGTAACAAGGCGAAATGATTATACATATGATGATGATGATTGCTGTTGGAGATATACATAGTGGTTAAAGGCGGCATTTTATTATTTGTATCTTAAGAAATCCAATGTATAATCCAGTTGAAAAAAATGAAAATTAATTTAGGGCGCCAGTAAACATTTTTGACATTTCATTGAGACATTTAATTTTCTTGAGAAGCAACTCATTGTAAATTGGACAAATTATTACTTTGGAATGGAATCCGGAGTAGCAGGTTGGATTGGGATATCACACGTAATGCAAAACAGACCTAACCCGATGGTAAGGATTAAGAGTTTTCCTATGCGCAACAGAATGAGCCGTTTGTGGATTCTCTTTGAAAGTTTGACATTGTGCACCTATTTTAGAGTATATGAATGTCATATTTTGGTTTTCCAGTTCTAATATTTGTGGTACCGTAAGCAACAGCTCTGCAACTGTGCCAATCTGAGAAGTTTCATAATGTGTCCAATGCCAACTTACTCTTGCATCCGCAAAAGTCACTCACTTTGCGCCGGCTATCGAAGGAGTTGTTTGTTTTTAACCCGCCAAAGTGAATTAATTTAAACTCAATCCCATTGCAATTCAATTAAACCAAGAATCATCTCTGTGGCAATTAATATCGTTGAAAGCATAATTTTTCATCATGGCCAATCCATCACGGAGTCAACCCTACAACAACTGAGTACATTATCTGCTGAGGCAAGAAAAACGAAAAAAAAAAGAAACTATAACCAGAAAGATCCTCGCCCTGGAATTTCGTTTGCAACGAGGCCAAAGTGATGTTTTATGGATTCGCGTCGCAAGACACCATCAGCGAAAATATTGGATCGATGGAGGAAGGATGGATGACGGCGCGATCATCAATGATCTTTTCAATTGAAAGAATCATTGAGATGTCCGCTGCAGACTGACAGGCATATGATGTACCATCACCACCATCATCGCCCAGACGCACTTGAGGAAGTTTATATAGGAGTAGATACGAGCAATCATCTTCTTGTGGGCAATTAAAAATTGATGACCATTAAGCAGTGAAAAAAATAAAAGAAATCGTGCCTTATCGCACTCATAAGATGTGACGATATGACAGTTGCATGCGCTGGTCATCAGCTGTTGTGCAATGTGAAACGACTTATGCGCCATTTCACATGTTTCGCAACGCGGAAGAACATGCCTCCAATGTGAATTCTTTCGCCTAACAATGGAAACCCGTGTAGATGAGTATCTGGCGACCGAACCCTCTGAGATCCACAGTAACCGTCATCGTCGAGGTGGTCATAAACTGTTTCTACTGCAGGGAAGAAATCATCATTATCAAAGCGGCACCCAAAAAAAAGGGGAGGGGGAACACACCCACATTACTTGCATTCATGTTGCTCCATCCAAGTGGAGCGAACACGACTTAAAAACTAAGACAGTGGCTGAATAACGGTTGGCAGTTAAGGGAGCACCAGCAACTTCCGCTGTCATCTTAATTGAAATTCGTTACGCGAAATTAAATCCATATACGTATCCATATAGGACATGTGGACAGAACAATATTTTCGCAACGCAATTACGAATGCAAGCGCTGTCTTACGTCTTACGTAAGGTGCGCTGTATAGTTGAGAAGTCCGCGGCGCGCGCTGCATGCAATTAAACATCAATTAAACACACATCAGTCGCGCGTGTTTTTTTTTTTTTTTCAATTTTTTTTTAGCACACAGTTAACGCGGAAATTTTTATCCATTTTATGAGTTTGTATTCGATTCTCCACGCATCGTCTACGACTACGATCAAGTGGAACGCGAAGAGACCCACATCGTAGTTAATTGCGAGTTTATGAGATTTTGGTGCCATATCGGATGTTTATCCGTTTTAATTCCCATAGAAAGTAAATCCGGGAAAATTTTGAAGGAAAACTTATGAGAGGTTTAAAACCCTTTTTTATGGCTTACAGCGGTAAGTCTCCACTAAGTCAGGTCTCAAGTGCCACTCAACGTGTTCGTGTACATAAATTTTCCTAATAAAGGATTTTCTATTGTTCTTTACGTCACATTCTTCGTTCCACTCTTAAGAACACTTCTCACAATCACAGTACACACTCATATCAAATTTCTACACGATGCGATGTGCTGGTGAACTGCCGCAAGCGTCAATTTGTGGACCACCAACTGTGAAAGTGAAAACCTTTCAAATAATAGACAATAGGGCTTAAGGGTTTTTTTTGTTGTTGTAATTTTTTAACGTTTATTATGTAATAATCGATTGGACTCAGGCTTCAAGGGGATGTCACTCCTCCCCAGGATCGCTTTCTTCGCATTGTTTGATCTATGAAACTGTTACAAAATTTTAATTTATTAGAAGAATATTGTTTATGGGGGCAATCAAGCGTTTACAGGTAGAACGGGCTTAGAATTTAAGAGGATTAGGTGATGGCCTTATTAATGGGAATCTACTTATTATGTGAGAAGTTTAAATAACTCCGTAACGGAGTTCATTAAGTCATTTAGGTATTCAGGCGGTTTTCTTCAAGAAAAAAAGTTAAACAACATCTTGTCTACATTACTCCTACCGTTGGATTTATGTACGGGACTAACAAGAGTTCATATAGTTGATTGAATTAAAACACAAAAATTATTTTAACTTAAACTTCATCTTTTATATTTTCTTCATATAATTCCCATTTATTTCAATACATATATTCAGCCAGATCCATCTTTCAAAACAGCTTTCAAAATCCTCGTTTTTGGAGCTTTTCCATTTCGACATTGACTGCATTAATCTCTTCATTAGATGTGAAGTTTTTTCCCCTCAAAACTTTTTTTTATTTTCGGGAACAGCCAAAAGTCACACCCTCACGCGGGCGGCGCTAGATCCGGAGAATAAGGTGCTGGGCAAATTCCATTGGTGCTCGATAGCGCAAGAATTTTTTTTTGTTTTTTTTTTAGCAGTGTGCGCAGGCGCATTGTCATGGTGCAAGTAGTAGCGGCGTAGCTCCTCTTTTTTTCGTGTCCTAGTAAATTTTGGAAAACTTCTGGTAAGCAAGTTTCAGTATAGCAATCAGTAGTGACTGTCTCACCAGTTTTAAGCGGGATGACGCGCCCATTTTCACCCTGGTGAAGTACATCGACATCATAACTCTTATCGCTGACTTTTGTTGTTTGGCCTTTACTGGAGGATTTGCACCTTCTGGGCTCCATATCATGGACTGCTGTTTGGTTGCAAAACCAAGATTCATCACCTGTAGCGATCTTATTGAAGCAGTTTGACTCTCCATTTTCAAATTTGTCCAGGAAATATTGATCAAAATGGACACGAGCCTCGTTTTGCTCTCCATTTAAAATAAAAAAAAATTAAAAAAAAAATTAAAATGGGTTCCAACCCATCGAGCTGACTTCTTCAAATGTTTCAGGTGATGATTTCAAATTCGTGACACAGCCATGGCATTCAAGCCCAGTTTATCTGCTGTGTCATCTTGGCATCTTCGTCAATTTCAGCCTTCACCAAGTCCACAGTTGTATCGTCAGCCGATGATATCGGCCGACCTTCACGAGATTCGTCCTCCACAGAAAAATAGTCAGTGTAGAATCTTCGAAACGACTTCGAAATAGTAACAAGATAAGATATGGTGCATTTATTCCGTGTGCATTTTGGCATTCGCGCAGAATTTTGACTGGCGTGAGTTGACGTTGAGATCCGAAGGGAATGTCAAATCGAATTTCTTCCTGAGTTGGCGGTGGAACTTCAACCGAGCTTACGTCACTAATTTTTCTCTTTCTCGTCTCCATTTTTACCTATTTTTCTGAAATTTGGTTATAAATATTGTTGGATTATGAGCTATAGAAATTCATTTTTTTTTCCAAAACTACTAAATTGACATTGACACCAACTAGTCCCTACGTATCAACCCCTTCATAACCAAAAATTACCTTCAAGAGTTTCAAGTTATCATCTGAAGGAATGAAGGAAACGGAGGCGTACTATTTTGGTTGAAGGTTAAAATTTCAACCTCCTTGTCAATCAACTGGTACTCTCGTACTTCTGTATTTTTATCATCAGGACGAAACACGATCTTCTAAACCATTTTCGCCAAGAGTATCAATTACTCGCCGTTGACTACACCATCATCAGCTATCAATTTCACTATCATTACGATGGGATATTGCTGCTGCTGCTGCTGCTGCTGCTGCTGCAAAAAGACATGAAATCTATTATCCATCTCCAGGCATCCCATTTAACCTTCACACGATAAACTACTGAAGAGTCTTCTATCATGTATGCCGGTCGTCTTTTCTGAACCTTCCTTGATTGGCGCCTTTTTATTTGTTACTGCTTGTATACCATGAACTACCCATAAATCTCCGAAATCGATAGTAATCTGTATGGATGCGCCGGACGGACCCCCAAGGTTAACGCAATTTGTTACATTTAACACTTACGAGACGCATTTGCGTCTTTAGAAGTCTATAGATACGAGTATTATATGCAGGTAATTCTCCCCACGTTTGGCTTATCAGGGATGAAGAAGAAAAAAAAAGCACATTCAGTGAGTATGTATGTATGTATGTGGATTCTGAGTTCCTGGAATCTCGCTTTGTTCTAGCGTTATACAGATTGTGTAATAATGAAGGAGGAGAATACGAGTACAAAAAAAGAGGATCTCTTGAGTGGCAGATCAAAAGAAAAATGATCGTGTACCATATTAAAGATTTTTTTTTTTTTTTTTGAAATTCAAAGAGATCTCGTCCTGTGAAAGGGATAAAATTCCGTCGGCCAGGTATTTTGTTTACAGGATGTGAATAAATTTCTTTATTTAAGGGAAAATGCACTGACAGTATAAACAAGAATTATTGTGTCCTGTCGGCTAAATCAAATCCACTTAATGTAAAACCCTCATCACTTGCGAAGATCCTCTGCATAAAATAAAAATACTAGACAAGCTGGCATTTTTCACCGAAACAACAGAAACCCTAAAAGAATACAAAAATCCCTCCAAAGGACATTTATCCATTTTACCATTCTATTTAGGTGAAAAAACCCAATTTATTGCGCATTCCACAAGAAGGCAGCAACAGTGATATACCTGCCAATCACCCAACAGGTAGTCGCCGCCTAGAAACACGTACTTTACATATTTCTCCAGTGCAAAAGATTGTTTAAATATGCATTTGAATTCAACGACAGCCACAGGCCACAGGCCCACAGCATCTAATTAGATTCCACATTACGTTCCACACTCGCATTTGATAAGAAACACAACACGAGCATGTTGGATATCAAACACGATTCGAATGCGCATACATGTTCCAATGAAAGGGAACTCATGAAAATGATGGTTCAACGTTTTACCCGGTGCAACGCGCGATCTGCACGATCAGTCTTCGGTTAACATTTGGTCGTTGCGGTTGAGTGTAGCTCGGAACAAATTACTTCGGTGGTGTTCGTTTGTTTGCAATAAAATCGCGAGTTATATTTTAAAGTATCGCGTTTAACAAAAAAAAAAAATCACGGCAGTCAGTTTAGTTATTAGAAACGTGCGTATACGCGCCTTATGATCGTTCATGATCTTGCACATGGTTGTTCTCGTTTTCGGTCGATTCATAGTCGCAGCATCTCCCAACATCATCATCTCTTGCAGAAAATAAAAACCAAAGGATATACGAAAATAGATTTTGGCGACGAAGGCGTCGACTTCGCGCGGATCGTTTTATTTTTTTGTCTGCTCTGTTTTTGGCACGACCAAATTTCGTTGTGTGTGATCAGAGTTTTGTGTGTTTTTTTCTTAACCTGAATTACACGTGTGTGGTGAGGATCAGTTTTTGCGGATCCTGAAATGATGTGGTTTCACAATGAAAATCACGTGCTATAAAGTTGCTTTGAAGTTAGAAAATTCAAATTGAAGATCAATTGAAAAGAGAGTTTTTTTTTTGTGTGTTTTTTTTTGAAAATGAGTCCCTTTCGAGTGGCGCTTATCGCCACAATTTTTATCTCTTTTTGCAATGCGAAAAGTTCCCCCGCGGACTTACTCAAGGATAACCCTGATCATTTTGTGGATTACGTAGATCATAACCTGGATATTGTCTCTTGGACGGGGGTAAAAATTTCATCGACCAGTAAAAAACCTCCGCATCATCATCGACAAACCTCGGTGAAAAAAACTAAAAGTGGACTAACAATTGAAAGGAATTTCCCACTAGGCTCGGCGGAAGGTGGCACTAGTAGTAGTCAGGAAGAAAACAATGAACAGCGACCACCCCCATTGGCGGCAACTACAATTTCATTATCCGCTGGTAGGAAGAAGAATCAGCGGAAACGTGGTCGAGGTCAACGGCAGAAAATGAACAAAAATGGTAATAACAACAAAATGGTTGCGTAAAAAATGTACGGGAAAAAAACTGATTTTTCCGTCTGTGGAAACTCTTGATGAGATGGCATTAGTTGCAGCTTAATTTGTTAGAGAGTACTGTGCTTTAAAGATTGACAGTGGGAAAATATGTCCACAAAGTTGGTTAGGGGCAACTTAACACACTTTTGTCAAGAGTAATCCAGGATACACATACATATGTACACTCCAAACAATCAAAACGAATCGTATTGTAGTAAAAAAAAATCCCTTTCTCTTATACCCCCCCTATGCGAACTACATTCCACTTTCGAACGCTCTTCAGAACACTTCACTCCAAACAAGGACACAAACTACAACTTATAATGGTCATATACGAGTCCTTATTAGCGCGTGGCCTTATTTGTGCTGGCAATGTTCTCCGATCCTCCACAACAGATTTCCTGTTTACTATACGGCAACAATGGCTGGGCGGCTGCTACTGTCCCGCGTCTGTTGTTATGTCACACCGCCGCCACGGCCGCCTGGCATATGTTTTATATGCCCTCTACTCGTACACATGCAATCAAATATGACATTGTTCTATTGTTGATAGAAGGTTGTCCCTACAAGACCACTTACTCGAAGTTACCTGCGGTTAGGCTAGGCAACCATCATGCGGTTTGATTTGAAGAGAAACTTCTTATAAAGTTGTCCAGAACCGTGTAACAACTTTTTCTTCTCTCGGTAATTAATTAAATCGATAAAAATGTTAAAAAAAAAATCCAATAAAATAAAAAACACAAAGAAGCATTTATTATTATCATTATTACCTCACAGCCGATGTGCTGGAATGATTATATTGGCCGGTTTGACTAGTGACTATAAGCGAGCTTTCTTTTGCTTTCCATCACAGGACCGAGTGGAAACATATTTTGATTAAGATGTCGGTTCTTAATTCGAGTTGCTCATCGGTTATTGGAATAAATTTGGCCCTCGATTTGAAATTAGATCAATCTGAATTAATTTCGATCTTTAAAATCTTCCAAGTCGAACCGAAGCCAATAAATATCAAGTTACAGGCACGCGAAGCTTTTTGTGTTTGTTCAATATTTCTCCCTACGTAACCACTGTAGCATCTTCAGAAACCCAGAGAGAAGCGAAGCGAAGAAAGTGGTAAAAAACGTAAACAAATAACTTTGTTGGTTTGTTGGTAAAGTGGTCACAAAGCGCAATGCGATTGTGGGAAACCAAATGCCCAATGATTACCTAAACAAGCGCGAGTGATGCGCAGATGCGTTCCAAACCGTCCTCCATACCGCCACGCCGCGCCGTCGGAATCTGTGAGAAAAAACACTAAAGATAAATATCTGAAAGATTCTTTTTTATGGGTTCTCATTTAACGGAAAAATTGTGAATGATTTTTATCAAAAAAAATTACACGAATAATTCATTTGGATGTGGACGTTATTTTATAGGATTTTTTTTAATACCTACAAGTGGAAGTCATCTGACTTCACATTTTGGCTAATTTACGAGTGATAACGAGCTGATAAGATGAGATGTTAACAGAAGAAATATATTAGGAGGTTGTTAAAAAAAATTACCCATTAAGGGACGTAAACTCGAAGACTAGATGCATGAGCATTATGACCAATTTTGGGATAAGGTTTGATATTTGGTTCCGTTTAAGGCTATGGGCCAGATAAAAAGGAACATTTGTTTATAAATTTTATTGAACTTTCTTTTAATTGCAAGTCATAAAAGATTTCCTATATTTAATACTTTGATACGACTTAGATAGGTAATCTGAAATAGTTTTACTTCATAATCTGAAATGAAAAGGTATTCTCTGGAATCGGAAAGCATTTCCCCTTTCCAAAAGCTCTATTTCGACACAATTAATGGAGGATTCTTCAATGATTCGTATCGGATTTTATCAATCGAATGACAAACTCATGCAAAACAGGTGAGATTAAAAAGTAGGTGGATAAAAGTTGACTGGATGGTAAGCCTGCTTTACCACATAAAACATCAAAGGAATGCACTTTCGTGGGCGTTCGGGAGTTCAAATACTATCTGTCTAGGCTGTGGTCGTAGAGCAAACGAGTAATACAAGCGCAAGCTACGAGTATCAGAGCTTGGTGGTTACGTTACAAAATTTTACGAGCAAGCTTGTGCTTTTAAATTGTTTGCAGTGAGTTGAATTGCAATTGCAAGCACGAGTTTAATCGAAGATTGTTAGTGAACAATCTTAAACTAAGGCCGGTGTTCACCGACTAATCTTAAACTAAGAGCCTCTTAAACCTATTCACCAAGATTAAATTGTATCTACGTGTAAACATAATTTCTAAATAAATAAATACAAATACAAAGACAACCGCTATTAGTGCGTTTATATGAGCGTTCATAAGACTTATGAGTGGTCTTAACTCCCAACCAGCGTTGCCGTTTGGGACGCTTTTGCGTCATTTTGACGCTTTTTCGGCGATGGGACCCGGGAACCCACTTTTCAATAAAACTACGTTTTTACGCATTTTGAAAATATAGGACCCTTTTTGCAATTTATTTTCATTTCATGTTTCTTTTACTTGTAAAACATGATACTTTACTCTTAAAACACACCCATTTTGTTCCAACAGTGATGAAATTAACAAAGTATTTTTGTTAGTCAGAACTTTCCTCCCTTTTTACTATCTTTGTTATTTTTTTCCAAATATTTATATTATTTTAAGTTCAGCAATAAGATACAGTTTTTCGAAAAATTGCATTTTTCATACAAATATAAGTGGGACCCCTTTTTTGGACGCTTTTTTAAATTTGCTCGCGGCAACACTGCTCCCAACCACTCTTAAGCTACGAGCAGTAATATCAGAGACAATTATTATTGTCTCTGGCAAATATCTTAGATAACTTCGAAGTAATTCGAAATCATTGATTCCAAATTTAAATTATTATTTTTAAAATGGATAGAAAAGAAAGACATCCGAATTTATCCGACAAGGAAAAGAACATTATAATGAATTAAGTGAACATGTTTCTTATTTCAAAATTGTACCCACCAACATCAATTTCACCATCTACAGCTGTGTTCCATCATCCCCATATTTACATTGCTATTTGTCAATTGTCATTGACATGTTCGAGAAAGAGCGCCATTGACTCCGAATTTTTTTTTTTTATAATCTACCTACACACGCTAAAGGGGATATGAATACCCTTATTATGTTTACACACAGCGCGAGTTCAAAAAGAAAGCGCATTCGGAAGTCCAAAAATCGAGATCTTTCTTAGTCGAAGTAGCATAGACAGAAACGATGAGTACCAACGACTTAAGAGCCTCTTAACTTTAAAAGCGATTTATGAGCGGTCGATAGCTACCGGCCTAAGAGCCTCAACTTTAAAATCGATTTATGAGCGGTCGGTGTATACCGGCCTTAGTAATTGAAGTTCGAAAACGGCGTTGTTTGTGGTTTTTGCTTTTTGTATAATTTTGTATACAGAGTTGCTGAGTTGCATTAAAAAACTCCACTAACTTATTTTCAATTCATATTAAGTTCATTTTAAAGATAATGCATTTTTATTATGTTTTTTAATGGTATTTAAAAATGACTGACTTCAAATGGTATCCGCACTCGCTGACGCATGTGCGACATCTTATTAACAAGTTGCTCATCACTGGGGTTGCAGCGGGAACTGCTTCAGTTATATTTCAATTAATTCAAATTTATGTGTATAGTTGTATAGATTTTCCGTTCACAAAAAAAATCAGGTATTCAGGTGCTGTCAAATCAGGAGGCCAACCCAAAGTCGAGTTCGTGGATACGCTTATGCCTGACTATTTGTTAAGTTGCACCATATTACTGAAACTACACAGACTTGAAAGGGATTTTCTTTCGGGTTAGTTCTGGTCCTTCTTCAAAATCTTTAAATAACGGTCTCCAGATGACCGTTTCAGTGCGACCGTTTTCTTCAAAAAAGTATAGCCCGACAATACAACTTGATGAAACTGCACGCCACACTGTTGACTCGTCTCATGGCATATCTCCGGGTTAGAGTGACTCCCTATTTGACAATTATACTTGTGTACACCGACACCGTCCCAATCGTCAATTTTTTGTTAAATCTAAAATGCCAGACTGTAAAATAAAAATAAAAGTTCTTCGTCTAAAAATAGCGACATGTTGTGCACTTCACTAGAACCAAACAGAAACCGATGCGTTAACTAGCTCAATTTTAATCGAACACCTGACAAACTTAAACTCGCTGTAATGGAAATCACTATCTCGCGCTTGTATTACGCGCTTGCTATATAACCACAGCCTTAGGAAGGCCACTATGGGGGTCCGCTATGGGAGATTTGACTGTCAAATAATTTATTTTCTTTGGCAAATTGATGATAGACCAGTGAATAAGCGTCTTGAAGGATAAGCCCTCAATAATTTCCGACTGAATTTCAAAAAAAAGAAAAGAAAAAAATACAACTAAGCTATTAAAATTCAATGCGGAGGCATGATCAATTTGTCAAGCACTGCCTGGGCTTACGAATTCGCTAGAAACTATTTCGAAAAGGTATCACTGATGGACGCCCCTACAATTATTACGTCTAGGTTAACATTTATCCGTTTTCTTATAGTGTGCAACCACTTACAATCAACCGAACCGTTGTTTATGTTATGTCCTCCCATTTAGCTACCAACTTCTGTGATTTAGAACATGTTGGCCAGTATTTAACACGTCATTAACATATAATCCACGATCCACCATCAATAATAAAATCTACAATCAGAGCCGGGAACTATGTAGGCTAACACCTGCTGTCTACCAATACACACTCAGTAAAAAGAGATTCAAACTGCAATTCGATTGATTTACAATTCAACTTCAACTCTCGCGATTTTACGAGGCTGGCTTCTATCTAATTCGAAATCCACTAATCACACATCGTATACAACTCTCTCTCTATCTATCTACCCGATGCGATGGTCAATTGGATGATTTCACGATCTTCGTACGAGTCGACACCGAAAGAAGATCGACGAAGATCACGATGTGATCCCTGTGCGTAGCGTACGTACATATGCATATAAGAGAGCACCCGCCTAGCGTGTATTCGTATGCAAATTACCATCATCATCGTCTGGGAGGGATGATAGAAGGAGGCTATGGTGCAGGAAGCTATACACTTTGATTCCGGATTTACCTTATCCATGGCACTGCATCATTTTTTATTGAAATAAATTCATGTAATTCCACAGCAGCAATCATCTCACACGCGCAACAGCCGCAGCTAACATGCAATCCCATTCCAGAGGCCACCATCGCCACCGACTACGAATACACCTCTATTAGAGCCTGCTGCGGGTCTATCGTGTGTGAGTGTGTATTCTTCTTCTCGTGAAGCAATTGCTAGAGTGTACTAAGTGGATCTGACATTGGTATTTATGCTGACAAACAGGACGACAAATCGTTGGACTAAACTAAAGATAGTTGTATGTATAGAAGACAAGGGGTAGCAGCAGCAGTGATTTAATTACAGTGGCAGTGGCAGGCATCCCGAAGAGTCAAACATCCAATCATTGAATGTAAACAAAACGTTTGAAAGGTGTAAGAGGGAATACGCGTTCCATACACACATCACACACACCACACACCGCACATACAATCAAACAAGAGTGATTTATTGACGAACGTCAATTTTCGGAGCTCGATAGAATCTCACTCTCGGATCTTTCCTTCAGTCAGTGATTATTGATTGCTTTTCAAGTGGTTTATCGTCTGTTTGGAGGTTTGCTTCTTAGGAGGTTTTTTTTCTATCTTTTTGTCGGTGTCTGGCGGTTGGTTTTTTGGGTTTATTTTATCCATTTTTGGGCTTTGTGAGAGTTTATGTGTCAGGCGCCGCCAACGACTGGAAATGTGATCCACATCCACAGTCTCCTAATTGGATTTTTTTTTCTTATTTTTCTTCTGGTTTATTTACAGCCGTATAAAGCTGTCGACAGAATTCGCTAGAGTATTATTGACTGTCTGTCTACCATTGCCGAAGACACCTGCCTGATGGAAAGGTCCGACCCTGATCAAATCGCCACTTAATCCAGAGAGCAACAAAAGTAGATAATCCACTAATAACTTAGCTGGTACCGTAAACCCGCCTAGTAAAAGTCCAATTAATAACATTTTTGTCTATTTTATTGCCTTTGACATGGTAATGCGCTCCGATGAACAATTTACCTTCCACTAACAACAAAGCCATTCGAACATACACAGAATCGTTTATATTACCCCGATTGTGAGTATACAAAAGCTTGATCTTCGAAACAACGTTACAAATGTAAACAAAACATTTTCTATTTTTTTTTCCTGAATTCTGATTCCGGATTCCAAAGTGATAAACAATGTCGAGCCTTTTTTCTTGTTTTTTTGTTTTCATTTCTTTTATTTTTGGAAGGAGTGAATAAAAAAAGAACGTTTAAATAATAAACAATATGAGCGGAGGAGAGCGATAAACAAAACGGAAGAAGAAGGAAAAGAAAATCCATCCAGACAGAGTCATCCATAAGTAATTTTTGGAGGAAAACACTTTTGAGTGCATTTTTCATGGGCAAATGAAAAATAAGCTTCAATTTTTCGATACGACTCTTTTCGACGAAGTTGGAGGCTGCGTTATTTATGAGTTAATATTTTAAGGGAAAACGGGAACGGGACCTGTAGAGATTAGCCTTAAGTGAGGAGTAAAAAAAAAAAAAACAGAAATTTAATAGATTACGTCGGCAGCAGTTATCGTGGGCAAATGGAGCTATTATGGAAATCGATGTGATACGATTCGGTTGAATTGGGCGTTCCTTTGAATATATGTATGTTTGATTTTCGCTGCAGAGGGAAGTCTGGTGGAATTAGGCCTAAAATGCTCTGTCTAATTTGCTAAAGCATGACTTAATAGTTCAGCGGGCGGAAGCGGATCAAAACGCAAATGTTTGTTTAGAATTTCTTGATTCAAATTTAGGGTACCTACCCGTGAATCTAACCCAGCTTAACATTCTTTGATAAATTTGACAGTTGCCCACCATTGACTTGGAATATAGTTAAAACTGGTACAATTTTCAAAATTAATGTAGGAGGAGTGACTGTTTAAGTTGATTCAAGATGTCTACTGAATCCCATTGGATTTGTAATTTAAGATTGAATTCATTCAAATAACCGTTGTAGTAGATCAACGATAAATTAGAATCTGTAGTAGAACTTCTGTAAGCAAACAAAAGAAACTATGGAGCATCTGATCTCAGAGTGCCCTTCTCTAACAAAGAGAAGAGCCAAAACACTAGGCAAATATAGGGTAGGCCATTTAAAGTGGAAGCATTTGTTTCTGAAAAAAAAAACATAAGAAAAAACTATTTTTTGTTGTTAATTTGGATAATCCTTTACTTTAGTTTAAGGAGATTTGCTCCAGCTACTTTTTGAAAATGATATCGCGCAAATGGCCACCTTAAGCCTTGATGGCAAATGTGCTCTTTTTCGGCATTTTCCATCATTTTGGCCAATGATTCGGCCGATATGGCGGGGATTTCACGTCGTGTGTTGGAGCTAAAGTCCTTGTCTTATTTGCGTTTACCTTGAACTTCAAATAACCCCACAAAGAAAAGTCTGGTTGCGTTAAATCGGGTGATCTGGGTGGCCAGTCAAAATCGCCATTTTTTGATATGAGTCGCTCTGGGAACAAATGTCGCAATAAATTGATTGTTTGTTTAGCTGTGTGGCATGTAGCGCCGCCTTATTGAAACCAGTTATAGTCGATAGTTATAGGGTTGTTCGATGCTTCCACCTTAAATTACCTACCCTATACAATGTACATACTAATGGAAGAAGACTACAAAAGCATTCCAGGCAAAGAGATTATCAAATTTCTAAAGATTTTGTATGATTCATAGACCAAAAATGGGCCACAATAGACCACTGGTCGCTAGCGGACATCTCTGCCGTACCCCAGATTCATCATGATCATGTAGTTGATCTGTAGCGCTGACTTGGTTATTCACTCTCAATAGATCATCATCCAAACACAATCTTGATGTGTTTTTTTAAGGTGTGACAGATCGACGTTATCGCCTGCACAAAAAAGTCCACTTTACAAAGCGAATCACCTTTTAAATGGGCTGTGTTCGAAGACTGTGTCAAAAGTAACACAAAAGTTCGACTACGGCGTAGTCGATGTCATGAAACTTGTCGGAGATAAACTGAAATCGAATGTGGTGGCACTCAAATGACATTTGTCAGAGAATATGAAATGTTTAAAACAACTGTTACTCGAAACATATTTCAATCTAATTGAATCTATTCAAATAAATTGTTTTCGAATTACGGCATCAAAATGAGATAAAGCGCCCCGGCCGTCCCTTATACACACGGGTTTTGTATATATTTAATTTCTGTTATCAACTGACAGATAATAAATGTACCTTTGATTATTGCCGCTATTATGATTTTAAAATTATCAGCAAATGCACATTATGCACAATACGAATAGAAGCAAATGTATTTTCTGTTTGCATTTGCATATTGCCTTCAAATGCTTTTAGATCTATTATGTATGTAAATGCAGATTTGTAGTCTATTTTTTTTTTAATGCATTTTCACCTTTTCAATTCTAATGCTCGCCTGTCATTTTGTTTATGTCAAAATATCTTTTAAAATGGCTGCTTATCCTGTCAGATTAATTTTCTAAGCCACCATGCTTAAGCTCTCGATTTTAATAATTATTGATGTGAGTTCCTGGAACACTCAAACCAAATCGAAATCTAGGACGCAGAAGACTAATTGCAGCAAGGCCAACTGCAACACAAATCAGCGTCGTCTCGTTAAATTAAATTGAATAAGTCCTCCTTCCGGACAACGAATTTGTCAATTCCCAAATGTCCCATTGAGACCCAATTCAAAAGATTATCCACACTTCCTTTCTCATATTTTCATAGCCCTCCAATTTGATACTCCCGCTTTTTTTTTTCTTATCTGACCCCGCTGGCCTGTCATTATGTAATTAATAAGAAAAAGGCTTCAGACTAACTGACATAAGCGACGCAGAAAACTTGTTAATTCGCTGGAAATGCATCACAAGCCGGCTCGTTAGAAATACCAAAAAAAAAATGATTTCTCTCTACCCAAAACTCAATGACTCATAAAAAAGTCATCATGATTTTATTGCATTAATTTTTCATTCATAAAAAAATCGAGAACTACAAGAAAACAACCTCTAAGCAGATCAAGTGATCGATTCCACGGATACAACAACGTCGAGGTCGGCGGCGGCGGCGGCGGCGGGAAGTCTTTTTTTCTTTTCTTTTTTATTATTTCGTTTTTTTTTTTGTCTGTCTGTCTACTTTGGAATTCCTGTGAAGCATCAAACACTTGTCCGACCATCGACTTCAAACACCACCAAAATATGCATTCAAGCTTGATACCACGAGTTGAGTCATTTTCAAATTTTCTGATGCCTCCAAGGGGTGGGGGAAAAGAACAAGGGTCCGATCGGTTCTGATAAATTTTTTCCTCTTTATTTTTTTTGGGTACAACAGAGATAAAGTATCATGCACCTAACACCTTGGAATAATCAGTTTGTTGTTTTGTGTCCCTGCTGCTGATCATAATGATTGGTGGTTGGGAGAATGGGGGAGCTTCAGCGGTTAAGGAGTAGAGAGCTCTTCGAATGGGAGTAAACAAACGGACAATCAATAAAGCATGAGTGAGTGTTTATTTCTCAGGTGTCGTGTAAGGTAGGTTGTTTTGATTATTTTCGAGTTTACCCAAAAGGTAAATGCACCCTTTTTATGTATGCACACACACGTACCGCGGAGGCTCTCATTTAACGTTAAATAATTGCTTTTTATTTCAAAATGAATGTCGATGTCATTTAAACAGAATTCGTTGGTTGAATTTCGAACTTTCTCAGGAAAGGGAAAACAGCTGAAATACGAGTAGTAGCAGATGACTCTTGTATCGGCAAAATACAGTGGACGTCAGATATAACGAATTATATAATGCACAGTTTTTCGTTAAATGAAAAAATTGGTTAAATCCATCGTCGTTTTATCTAACTAATAGTCCCACCAAAATTAGAAAAAACTCTTCAATCTTCCCCTAAATACGCCTAGTTACGCTATATACTTAGAAACCGGACTACCAAAACTCCTGACGAACACACTCAAGTCACAAGCTGACTTCATAATCAAGATTTGCAGCCATTACGAAGAATCCAGACTTTCGAAAAAACTGCTTTTGTATGAGTTGAGGAATAAGGACTGGTGGTATCAAAGATGGCAAACTATTGGTAACACGTGTGGTGAAACGCTACATATTGATATGAATAACTTACGTAATTTAAAGGATCAATTCTACCGCATTATTCAGAAAAACGAACACTCTATTCGGGATGCGTTCATCATAAAGGCTCGGGAGTCTGAAAGCAGGTTGCTATACAGTCAGCTTAACTTTAATCTGAACAGCAGAAACTACTTTCATGACTCTATAAGTTACATATGTTGAAATATCATTGATATTCAAAGCAAGATGTGAACTCGTTGCCTTAAATGGTAGCCCTTACAATGGAAGCTTCAACCAATTCTGTACGCTCTGCAACCTGAAATCGAAAGAAGACTGCTTTCATATCATAAGTATATGCCCAATATTCAGACTGCAAAGGCTTATTTTCTTCGATAAACAGTCATTAACTATGCAGGAAACTATCCAACTTCTAAACGAGTGCGACTGGAAAACCCTAAGCAATTTTTTAAAATCCGTTTACAAGTATAGAATGTTATTAATTGCATTGATTTTTTGTACCATTCGTAATATAGAGCCATCAATGAAAATAAATCTTATTCGTTATACAGGTGGACCTCACTTAACACGGGGGTTAAGTTCCTGAAAAATATCGTGTTAAACAAAATCGTGCTAAACGAAACAAGAAACCAGTGCAAAAGAGGAGTCACGTTCCATAATCCAAAAAAAAAAAAAACCAAAAATATTTGTTTCTTACTTTTTAGATTATGTATTTTTATTTAAAACTTTTATTAATTCATACATAAGAAAAAAAACAAAAACATACCTGCTCTTTGTGCAATATGTAAATCACACAAAAGTTGGCACAGTTAATATGGGGAAGCCCCTATTTCAATATTCTTAGAAACACAACAAGTGTATATAAGGATGCATAAGGCATAACGTGTATATATGTATATACATACATATTAACAAAACTTGTATGTTCTACGTGTATGCGCATGTGCATAGTTGGAATAACTTATCGAGAAAAAAAATTGCTTCAAAAATCGTGTAAAACAAGGCTTTGAACCGTGTTAAACGAAAATACATATGTCGCAAAAAGTGAACCGTGTTGAAACGAGGCCGTGCTATAAGAAGTCCGTGTCAAGTGAGGCCCACCTGTATTACTGATTTGAATTGTGACTCATGCATACACCTCACTATCGTAGAGAAGTTTGAAATCCTATATGTTGCTGTCGGTCAAGAACGTCTTTAAAATCTTCCAAATGTAAACAAAAAAAAACTGAATTCACGATCACGTTTTTTTTCCCTCAAAACATCGATGCGTGCTCACCTCTCACGGAATTCGATCGTAGAACGCGAAAATAATTTTAAATAATTTATCAAATTTTTAAATCTTTCTTGGGATGTCAAAGACGGACAAGATTTACCTTTCGTAACTCTTGCATCTCCAATCCAATTACCTAAGACCATAGACAACTCTTTACAATAACTCACTAAGACCTATTCACAGTAATAATCCTTATCTCTTGCGAAATGTCAATAATTCATTTGACTGACCAAATTGATCATGAGCATGACTAGTCGCCAAGATCTCCGGCTGCAGAATTATGGTTACAAAATGATATGCACGACGTGAACTTATCGTTAAAAACGATTCACCCGCACGCGTACTTATATGTACACACGTATATGATCTACCGAAAATGCAATAGTGACCTAAGTATCTATGGAGTGTTTCTGCGTCGAAAATGTCACGGAATATCCAAGTTAAAGCCCCCCCACAAACTTCTTTGACACCGGTGCACAGATTAGAACAGACGTCGTCGTCGTCGTCATATAAATGTGCGATCAGAGAGCCGACCATCTGGTTATTATTCTGGACCATCCAATTATTGCTTTGTATGTTTGTTTATTTATAGTGCCATCTGTATTTGTATGTTTTGTGTAGCACACGCGAGAGTGATCATTATAGAGATTTTCACATGTTTGTCTGATCATTATTTTTGCGAGGGATGATCTTGCCAATCGATTGCTGCACAGATGAGATAGAGTAGTGAATTATGACTCATCGTGGGTGATGACTGATGAGTTTAGGTGGCTATTTGACTGACAAGATCAGTAATTTAAACTTGAACTCAATCGTGAGATATTTTAAATTTTACAAGTTCAATGATCTTGAGCATGTTCATCTCACATTCCACAGTCTCTTAGAAGTGAGTATTATGTTGTTCACTTGACACAGCATTTTTATCGACTTCAATCATTGACAGCACACAGAGTTCATTATCATAGCGATTTGCATACCGTTTGGTTCCTGGAAATTTTGTAATTCAAAGTCCATGCATGCATCCATGTTGTAGACGATAATTCACATTGACGTAGCGCGCCTGGTTAGTCACCTTTTGGCGCAAAAGGTGAGTCTCCGTCTCAGGACAGAGTCACATTAACTCCAAAACCGTATTGGTTGCGAAGAAACACTGTAGAAGATCTCTTTTACTTTTTTGTTTTTCTTTGTATTTCGTCTGCTCTCGGTGTGTAGAATTTTTACTCATGCCGTTGACGCAGTTCATAGAGCACATGCTTGGTGCGCGCGTTACTCCGCGTGACCATATGTTCAACTTATGACGGTTTTATTGCGCGATTTTTTTTTGAAGAATATAATAGAAGAAGTTTTTCGCTGTTTCGTTAGAATTTCACGGCTAAATTTAGACTTAGACAGGGTAGCGGTAGTGGTCTATGCTCGCCACATTACTCTGACGGGGCGGCACGTCTTGTGTTGATTTGATTCACTCAATCAAAGCAAAACAAGCGGGAACGATTGCCAAAGTCTAGTGAGTTCTGTTGCTGCTGCTGCTGTTTTGCTTCTGTGTTTTGGTCTGGGGGTGCGGATCAGTGGTTTTCATTCAGCAAACATCACGAAGAGCTAATTAAGATTATGGATATTGAGATGATTGCTGCGATGATGCATCGCACTCAACACCAATTGTATGATTTGATTCGGATCGCTGTGATGAAGTGAGTAATTAGCATTTCCACTCATCCGAAGACCCTTAGAATGCTTCTTTTATTATGTTCTTCTTTCCTTTGTTGTTGTTAATTATATTCGACTTCCTTAAACCATTCCGCGTAACCAGTTAGAAATGTAAATTTGCTGTCTAGAATGCGTGCCTCTTCAGAGGCTCAAACACTACCCAGAGGTAGGTACACATTACCGCGAAGGTGTTGGAAAAAGGTGTGCTCGCCTAAGCGTCGTTTGCCTGTTTACTTTCTTCCACTCTCTCGCTGTTCCCAGCTTAACCATTATTATAAAGCAGGGAAGTTAAAGTCAAAGACTAACACGACTTACAGCATCGATGAGGTCGGCAGTCCAAGCAAACATCATCCTTACACTCGAGTCGGGATGTAATTACCATCATGAGTGGTTTGCATGTGTGGCTGTGTGTCTCTTGTGAGACGGGACAAATGATGATGAGGCCCTGGGATCAGCGTCTCAGAATTTCCTTAGTGCTGACTCGTAATGAGTCAAATGGCATATGCATGCAAGATCTAATCACTTGACCTCTTGCTGCGATTCAAGGTGGAAATATACTTACAGCATTCCCACTTCACAGGACCTAACTGGTGGCAGATGAAAATACATTTATTAAACTATGGTTTTGTCAGCGGAGGCATTAATTAACACGGAGCCTTATTGACTGTGGTGCTATTAAATGGCGTGTTCTTTTTCTTCGTATGCGGTTAAACGATGGAAATAGCATCCGTTTCGATGATAAAAAAAAAACATCTTAATTGCAGACATTAAGATAAAGAAAATTACCACTTAGAGGATAGGTACCCGCTTCTGTGGACTGCTGTGGAACTTGTTTTCCAATGTCTTACATTGTGTTTTTTTTTATAACTATTCTCCTTGGAGCTGGAGATTTTATGCTTTATTTACAGCTTGTTTGTACTAACAAGGTCATAACGGTTTTAGTTTGCAACAAAGAAAACAAAAGTAAAATGCAACAACTCAAATGTCAACTGTCAAAAATTAACGTTACAGTTACCGTGCATCAGTCAGAGCAAATTATTGCTTAATGATCACTTCAAACCCATCACGCTGTAACGAACCCGTAAAGCAATAAAGTGAAACTCAATACACCGCTAAACCACCAGACTAAGAAAAAGTGGAAGTTTCAACAACCAAAATACTCGTAACAAGTCCGAGAACAAGATTCGCGTGCGTAAACTCGCCACCTTTTTGTATGTTCACCGATCACCCTCAAGGCGACTACACAAAAGCACTCACTATTGAGGATCATGTTACCGCCGACAAAATGAACGCCCATAATTTCACGAGTCACAACGAAAATTTATAACATGAAAAAAAAAAAAAAAAAAACCGCAAATAAATTAGTACTCGAAGTAATTAATTGAAATATCGATAGATGGAGTTATGAGTATCAAGAGTGGCTGTGGATTGTAAATTCGAGTCGCATGCACTATTGTTATTGTAGAAAAAGACTTAGTGAGTCATTTTGTGTGCGTCGAGTCATCAGAAGCATTCCATTAAGACGCGCACATGAAAATTCCAATAATCCGTGAATGCAAATGGATTTTCTGGCACGAGGCGTTGAGTACTCCACTTAGTTGTCAGCTTGCACTTTGCTTCCCCCCTCCTTTGCATGTATCTACCCAGGGAATTGCGCGCAGAGGTATATAAAGAAAATCCCACAAAATCTATGATCACTTAAATGATCTGTCGACCCAATCGATTAATCAATTTACGGGCATTTATCTCTTTAATTACGTCAACTCGGTGATCGATTCATAATGCCAAAGAAAATCTGAATCTCCACCCTGGACCACCAAGAAAAGGTGTGAAAATTATTACGTGTATCAGTGTCAGTGTAGTTTTAGTCACGACCCACGCGCGTTGGCTATTGTGGATGAGGTGGCGCTATGCCTGGTAGCTTTAAACCCGCGTTAGCATGAATGATAAAGTTGGCCATAGGCTATTTATTTGAATGCAACGGATTAGACCGTTGAATGCGACTGCCTTTGGATATGGAATGGTGAGAAAAATTTCGCACACGTGTGGTATGCTCGTGCTTAAGTGGATTTTTGTCTTTTCCTTCGCTTTGGACTGCCAACTATCAGCGAAACCAACCAGATGGTGGTATCTAGGCAACTATTTCGTCTTTTCCAAGTTTTTTTTTTTTTTTTTTTGAATGAAATGAGAAAATTGGAATTAATGGCCGATCGTGTTACTAATGTTGCGTTATATGCCACTGGGTGATTTATTGCTATGATTTTGAGAGATTTTTATTGCGTTTCTTTTTATAGACGAAAAGGACACCGGAGCTGGTTGCCTGCTGCCGCTCCTGCGGGAAAAGTATTCCATTTCCAGTGTGCGAATTTAAGAAACGTGGTTCCGTGTAGACTTTTGAAAGGCTATAATTAAAATAAAGTGTTAAATGTCTACACAGACGTCTTGTCTAATTTAAGCGAATTGTCAGCACTTCCAATCATACGAGTATGTGTGTTGCTCTGTTTGGAAATACGGCGAGTTTCAGTTCAGAAAAGTTGTCCGTTGGGATGTGAATTTGTGTGCTGGTGTGGTATTTATTTATGAGTTGTTTGGTCGCATATTCCCTGACTCCATTACATTTACATCAAGAATGTCAAAATGACAAAATGAAAATGAATGACACTATAGAAAAACAGTGGTGCCAAATCGAAGCGTCAATCTTGTTTAGTACAAAACTAGTCTGAGCGAGATTATCAGTCATTAAATAAATGTTTGTACATATGTACTAGATTTTATACATAAGTTAAGAAGACATTCGAAAGAGGTGGTACCGTGAAAAAACGTTTAGGTGTTTTTGCTGGGATCGAACCCGGGCAGCATGCGTAGTAGTCCAACCCACTAACAACCACGGCCACGGCGACCACCTTAATTAGATAGTATTCATCACTTTTTTTCTTGAACACTCCAATTTTTGGCGCTATTCTTAATTCAAAGGCCTTTTATTCTTCAAGCCAAGTACACTTTCCCTTGAGCCCTCTATTGAATTTTTTCCGCATTATTTTCTATACTTCTGCCATACTAAATATGCCAATACCTTACAGTGCAGTGCGTCCCGTCAAAAAAGTCCCAACATCTAATTTCTTATTCAAAACAAGTTATATGAACTAAAGCGTCTTGAACGCATTTCCTAATTTTTTAGATCATCGTTTACAAAGGAAAATCATACCGAAGAGGACTCAAAATCCCCCACGCCGTCCTTTGAGGGTCCAACCTAATTTGATGGCCATTTTATAAAACAGAACACTCCCAACCCTACTCCTTCATCAACATTGCACATTTCACTCACGTTCGATAAACAGACACCCGATTTTGACGCACTGATTCAATCTGATTCATTTCAGTTGTCAAAACAAAAAACAACTGAATCCCTTTCCCGTAACAGATTCCGGTCGTGGAATCTCCTCAAACAATTTCACCATCTCAAAAGGTGGAATGTGTGAAATGCTCGTGTAGTAGCAAACTGCTTCGAAATTTCCCATGACCATCAATACAAAGAGATCGGTATCACTTTGATGTGACACAGAACATCCTTCTGCCGAAAAGGAACACACTCACCAGATCGTGTTAGATTTTGCTGCAGTCCTTTTGTGTTTGGATTCGATGTGATAAAGTTGTTTTCCTTTCTTTCTTTTTGTTGTTGAAATAATTGAGTTCGTAGTCCTTGAGACAACTTAATGGGTTTTTTCCAAAAATAGCATCAGTCTTATAGTTTTTGTTTTTGTTTTTCTTGCAGCTCTACGACTCCTCTCTGGACAAACGGAGACCATAGAAGGCGGTGGAGCATTTCCGCCACTGTTCAATGTCGCGCCAAGAGCCACGATCACCGTCAATGCGACATGCGGCCAAAATGGTCGCGAAGAGTTCTGCAAATTAGTGGATGCGTACCCGCATAAAAATTGGTCTACGCAATGCGGTATCTGCAATGCACAATCTTCTGATTCGGCGAAACAGCATCCGATCGAGGCGGTACTAAACAATAGCCATGTGGATGAGCGCTGGTGGCAGAGTCCAACACTGCAATATGGCCGGCATTTTGAGTATGTCACCATAACAATGGATCTAAAGCAGGTGAGTGTTTTCCTTCCAATCCGGTTGCCACTTTCAATGCGGATCTTGTTAGTTTAATTGGAATCACTGTTTTCTGTAAATAAAACAACAAAATATGTGAAATGCGCATGCGCACATGCGGTGCAAAAGTAGTCGCTGAACATTTGTCTGCTGAAATTTATTCATAATTCATTTTGTGGTCTTAAAGCCGCGTGCAAGTTTCTACTTTTAGTTGGGGTGGTCACTGTACGAGTATACTGCGGTCACCGAGAGTGAGGTATGCCAATTCTTGTGCGACTGTTTATTGCTTTATAAAATTCAGCAATTTATTTACATTTTGTGAATACGGCCTTAGGGGGGTCGTTAGTTTGGCTGTTTTACATGCAAACCGGCAATGTTGTCATTAAATTTCGCATAAGCAATCAATAAGTGAAAATGTAGCCAAAGGGATGGGAGTTCCACACACGTTTGGTTTAAACATTTTAATAGTACTCGTATTGTCAATGTTGCGATTATCTCCTAAACTAACTTCTCGATGCTGTCAAAATGCTTCCACTCTCCATCATCTTTTGACAGGCGACTAGGTCGATGCATCTGCATCATCATCATCTGACATCGACATCGACATCGACTAACTGCACTTACACGCCTCCACTTGTTTACGGTAGCAATTTTTCAAATTCAATTATTTTGTTTAACAGGCGATAATTTACCACAGTGTATGTGTATATTGAATCAAGGTCCCAATATAGACAGAACATTGACTTCCAGTGCTGTCTTTTAGTAAATAAACAATGCAGAGCTGCAGCTATGTACCTCCTCGTTTATTGTGATCAAAAGAAAATTTACTGCGGAACTGTGATACCATAAATAAATTAAAAAGCAAAAGAAAAGGAAAAACTTGTCTCATGAAGTTGCTATGAATTTTCAATTACATCGTAAAATGGATGTTGTTCGTGTACCCAGAGAGGAGGTGTGGTTCACAGATCTTGCATTCGATTTGACAGGTTGCAGGTTGAAGTAGACAGATCAATGAGAACCGTTAGACCCCACGCGAACATCGATCAGCATTTAGTTGACATTTCGACAAATGGTAGATTCCACTAAATGTTTGATAGTCTTAACTCTTGGCACGCCCTAGTTGCTTTCGTTCGTTTCTCTGAGCGTAGATAAAGGAGCTGTGGGTTTAAATGATCAGTCAAAGATCGATCATAAAACTCGGTCGGACGTAGAAGTAGACAGTTGAAGGTGACTTTATCAAAGATGACATCGTCGCTTCTACGTAAAGACAGAATCGAGAGTAAATTGATCTTTTTCTCTGCGAAGGCTGAGCCCTCGAAGTGCGTGTAAACTTGTTCGCTCAAAGCGACAACAAAAGAAGGGGAAAAAAGAAGCGAAAACAAAGTGGCAAAAAAGGCGACCGCAGAATTAATCGAAGTCGATAGATTCCACATCTACAGACTACAGCTACTAACCGCTGCCGATCGTATACGAGTATACCTATACCGATCGTGTCAGACAATGTGTTTGCCATGTCGATGTCTACCCGTCCGGACCATTGATAACCCCCATTTAGTAGGGAGATGATCCCATCCCATCTGGTTGCAGAATGGAGAGATTATTTGTTCGTATTCGCTGTATGATCAAAACGATCGCAGTCGGTTCGAATAACGAAAAGATCGTGAGCCAAATAAAGGTAAACCAAAATAATGGTTACCTGGTAGAATAGTGATCTACACTCTGATCTTGGTGTCCATCGCGTAGACGGTTGGGGATGTTAATGCGTCTGGTTTTAATGAGTACATATTTACATATGGTATGTGTTTGGTTCGCTATTGGATTATGATCGGTTTCCAAGCGAGGAATATGCTTCCGCGCAAGAATCGGAAATATGCTTGTCATAATAAATCTAAACATTTTCTCTCCTCCCGAGGAGTTCTTATTTCCATTTTTTTTTTTGGCGATTCTTGATTAACGATCGCAGATTACAATTTTTGTTTATCAATTTCAAACGTCTAACATCTAACATCGTTCGATTAGAGGAAGTGCAGTGCTTTGCCGAGTCTGGATTTCGCTTTATACAGAGAATGTAAACTCTGTCCGATCTTTGAGGAGGAGGGTTAGGGATCAGATCATGTTTCTCTGGTTTTCAGAGATAACAACTGCGGTCGCTGAGAAAAAAAGATCGCGACTTGCAAACGAGATCGATGCACCATTGCAGTTGGCTCAAAGTACTGTAACCGATCGGCAAGACATGCGCTGCGAATTTCGCAGATAAATCAGTAGCATGGGCATTGATTAAACGATCAGAAGTGTGTACTTCGCGCCAATTGTGTGCGAAATTGTTGAAGGCATGAGCAGTGATATGCACGAGAAGCGGGTATGGTAGGTTTTCAATTAGCGCGTCCAAATGATCCATCGTTGCTGGTTAAGTTACTTGCATCCTGGACATTTGCCGCATCTAAGTGCTATCGTTTGCGATCATTGATTAAGTGCCTACCTATAGATGTCCAAGTGATCAGGCGCTTTGGCTGAAAAGAAGTCAGGGAACTTCCAGGAATTTAGCCACCAAACTCTGCTTCTCTGAAACATTTTTGATCTCGCTGATCTCGCTGATCTCGCAAAAGATTATGAACATAATCTTCTTCATATCGCACTGATTCGCGAATAAATCACAGTGGCATACATTGTTTTAATTCCTGTGACTAGTTCCATGTTCCATTGCTCGGGAGATATTTCCTTTCCGCACAAATCATTCAAATTAATTGCGGTTCTGTGTGCGGCATCAGCATCTGTAACGTCCTACAACAGTAAACTAGGTTTTATACATCACTTACGCCAAGTCGTGATATGGAATCCGAATGCATTCCAGTGTGCCCTGCGTCGGGAAATTAATGTGACTCCAGTGTACATGTGTTCTACGACTTGACACCAAGTCACCAAACGCAACTGCTCGAGATGAAGACGAAGTATAGAGGACTGTCGACTGAGGATGCCTAGTGGCGACGCAAACATAACAACCAAGCCAACCAATTCAACCTAACATCACCACCAGATGTAAGTGATCAAATCGTAAATAAATTTCATGTGACAAGCATAAATGTCTCGGCTTTTTTAATGAGCACACGCAGTGCGGAGAGAAAGATCCGCAGTAGTAACAAGCTACAAGCTAAGATCCTGTACACGATCACAACGGACCAGTTTCCCAGAGAATAGCGCGACATTTGTTTGGTGACTGGCGGGAGGACCTGCCTTGATGGATAGAAAATTGATAGGGAATTTGTCAGTTTGGTGTTTTTCTTTTCCAAGGGTGCACCCGTCATTGTCATCACGTCATCTCATCATCGTTCGGCCAATTGACGATTGACAGGCGTCTACCACCTCATGTGGTGAATATTCAAATTAACTGATCTTACAAGGGAACCCATGACGTGTCTATCTGCCATGCCATCGAAAAGATTGACAAATGAAAAGAGTTTTTCTTTTATTTTTTTTTTAGTTCGGATATCTATCTCCATGTCATGAATACAAATTGAATGGAGTTCTAATCGTTCTCACAAGATCGCCATTGGTAATTTGCTGCAACCACCTAACTCTATACACCGGTGGCAACCTCCCGTCCTTCAACTCGTTCCCCCGCATGACGGAACCCAATTTGAGTCTCGTTCGCCGCTTATACAAAACATCAATTCGATTCGGCAAGGTAATTGCTTCATTAATCGGTTCCAAATATGGTTTGACGCTGTCTTCTACTCCTGAGCTTGGTCTAGACTCAGGCAGCCTCAAAGAGGAGGTGTGCATTGTGTGTGTGTGGTGCGATGCAACTTGGGGTGTGCGGGAGGATTAGATATTTGTTGACAAACGCAATTATTTTAATAGTCCCCACAGAAGGAGACCCAACACAACATAACACAACACCAAATCATTCAGATGGATTTGAATAGAAGCTGTGCTGTGTCCCTGGCCTGGCTTCTATTCCACAATCTAACGACAACAGAGCTTCCGCGAGAGACACACTACGAAGTCGTGATTTGATTTTGCTTTTAATGATTTTCCATATACGAAGAACATACGTGTACTGTGATTAAGGACATCTGACCAATTTAAGAAGAATTATTTTTTATCCTGTCTGCGAAGAGATTATGCAACACACGAGGAGGAGGGCGGGGAATTAGCCTCATTTAGCGGCTAAAGATCAAATGGATACATTCAGTCTTACTTCATATTTTGTAGAATACAAAATATGTTTCACTTTGTGGAAGCCAAGTAATTATCGGGTAATAAAGAGTGAAGTGAATGAATCCAGAAGACTTTCCAGCCTATTAAGGGGCAATAAAGTTTATTGGGCTAGAAATAAACGAGTACTAGCATTCAGTGGTTTTTATGAAGGTGATAAAAGGTTTGAATGATATATTAAATGGGTACATCAGTTTGTGTAACACAAGCTAGTTTGTAGATGAATGAACTTATGCGGGCTATGAGTTTAAAAAAATACCAGATTTTAAGAATGCCTAATTGGGATTTTGTTTTGCTGAATAGAAGTCTGTGCTGTGTGCCGCTTTTCGGACTTTTTACTGTGTGTGGTCAATGGAAGCAACCGAACTGGAAAGTAGTAAAGGTCCCAAATTTCATGTGAAAGTCGCTTCGCTTGGGTGGGATGAAAAAGTTTAGAAACTCATTAAATTTTCATAGCTCTTCCTTTGTTAAACAGAAAGAGGTGGATACTAAAATACATGGAATTTCTTTAATTCCGCTGCTGCCTTAAAAGAAACGCCATAGCATTTAAGCCGCTCGAGGACAATGATTTGAAAAGATTAGTAAAAGTCCTCCCAACAGCTGGGACCTATTACACATTCCTAATTAATTTTTACTTTGAGTTCCTGACAATTACTACACGAGTTATGCCAAATGGGCCAAATCTGTAGTAGATCCACATCCAGAGTTGCCATTTGGTCATGATTGTATCAAAGATCCCCTGTCAAGAAGCTCCTATTTCATTGTTTAGTACTAAGACAGTTAAGGTACAATTGTAACACCAGTAATGCCGAATTGGCCAAATAAAATCTAAAATTGTACTAGATCCACATCCAGAGTTGCTTCTTGGTCATGATTGTTTCAAAGATCCGCTGTCAAAAAGCTCCCATTTCATTATTTAGTACTAAAACAGTTACAGCATAATTGTTACACCAGTAATGCCAAATAGACCAAATAAAATCTGAATTTGTAGTAGATTCACATCCAGAGTTGCCACTTGGTCATGATTGTATCAAAGATCCGCTGTCAAAAAGCTCCCATTTCATTATTTAGTACTTAAACAGTTACAGCATAATTGTTACACCAGTAATGCCAAACAGACCAAATAAAATCTAAATTTGTAGTAGATCCACATCCAGAGTTTCCACTTGGTCAAGATTGTATCAAATATCCCCTGTCAAAAAGTCCCATTTTATTACAGTAACGGCCATCGTGCTTAACATTGACATTTAGTCTCTAAAAATTCCGGTTGTCATTCTATCATTTCTCTTGTGTTGTTTACTGTCTAGTCCATTCCAGGGCCTGGTTAGCTTTCAGCGGTCTACCGATTTCTTTCATCTTTTGCCAAAAAATTAATTCTCACATCAAAATATCTCGGCGGTGCCATTAATCAAACTATTACCGGGTCGTCGCAGTCGTCGTCTCGCTACTGCTGTGCCTATATCCAGACATTCGAGTCGAGACTATCTCACAGCTTTAATCCGAATCAATGTGCGCAGACATGCATTCAAATAGCAAACGAGATCGCGTTATCTTGCGATGCTGCTTCGGCTGCCGCCAGACAAACTTCGATTATTTATAGAGACGGTGACCACTAGTGAGAGACGCTGTTGGACAAGAGGAAGCAGGAATTTGTTGCCACCTTATCTCCAAAATTAAAAACTCCAAAATGCAAAACATAAATGCGCAGCGCACCGCGTCCACAAAAATAGATTTATCGGCCAAAAATAACTCTGTCTGTGTCTGTTGGGGTAGCTTGTCTGTCGTCACGTTATCTGGCGCGCAAAACGTTGCATCTCTTGCTTTAATCGTGTGAAAAATTTGCATGCCAGAATGCCGTTGCCGAGTATTTTGGCAGCGGGTGTGGAACACATTTAAAAAGCGGGACATACCTTGATGAGTCCGTTTTACGTTTTTTTTTTGCCAACTCAACAACAAAGGCATGTGGTGTAGAGAGCTTCCGGATACACTCGAGCTTCAGCGTGGCCTCCTTAATTAAGTTGTTCGAACGCTAAGCCAGATAATGAGGCAGTTGGTGTTTAAAGTGATTCTGCTTATAGGCTTCGTCAGAGTCAGACCCAGATACTGATTGGAGGTGATGTTTATCATCGGACATGCCGAGGTTGCATAATGATTCCAGTTAACGCGGTGGTGGCGGTCCGGTGGGTTACGTTTCAGGCGCGTCGATATCGGTATCAGATTGGGTTGAAGTTGTTTAACTTGTCTAGTAGCTGGGGGTCTTTGGGTTAATTCGATTGTATTTTTCTTTCTATTTCTTTTAATCGATTTTCTTACTCAAAAAGCACTTGGTAACGTTAAGAAAATTGCCTTTTGTTCCTGCAGATACATTTCCATATCCAGAAATACCACTCCTATAGTTAACACTCCACATGATGCACGAAGAAGCAAATCACTTCTAATCTAAATCCTCATACGGTTCATTTGAGAAAAAAAATGGAGTTGTCGTACCGTAACGGTTGACATGGCATGAAACATCTTTTGTTGTAACCTTTTGTCACCTTCATACTTGAGTGGCCATTGTTATATGTGTCCAACTGCATTACACAGACTTAATAAGCTGAACTAAACACTTTTGTAGTTTTCGTAATTAACTAGGTGCACGGTTTTATTTTCTTGGCTCGGTTAAAGTTTTTAAATTAGAGTTTCGTACAAAACTCGAAGAAAAGCACGAAATTCATTTAACGTTGAGATTTATTCGAGATTTTCTTAAGCCACTGCGAGGTGTGAAAGTTGCTTGTGGACTTGACATTTGACTGATTGGCATTAGCAATTCAGAATGAGAACTTAATGAAATGTCTATGATAAATCAGTTTCAATGGGTCATTCTCTTGAGAAGAGATGGCACGAAAATTGGATGCACTTTTCTGTAGATAATTGGCCATGAAATTTACGATGTTTTGCTATCAGATAGAGAAAGATTGCCCAATGAACCGCTTTTACTACTGTTTCAAATGCTTTGTAAGTACATATACGAGGTTAAGCTGAATAGTTCTCGGCCTGACAATGAAAGACTGCGATTTTCAGTTAAAAATTTATTTTATTTTTCTACATAATCTCCCTTGACTTCAACACAGTTGGTTCAGCGTTTCTCCAACATCAGTATTCTTTCCCGGAAGTGAAGGAGTCTGGAAGGCTGTACAAATATTCATCTACGTCCCTCTCAACTTCTTCATTGGATGCGAAGCGCTTCCCAGAAACAGATTTCTTCAAGTTTGGGAACAGATGGAAGTCTGAGGGTGCCAAATCTGGAGAATAGGGGAGATGGACGAGCAAATCGTACCCCAAATCCCGCAGTTTCCTCATCGCCAACGCACCCTTGTGTACAGGTGCATTGTTCTGGTGAAAGATGAATTTTTTTCTTCTTCAAGCAAGGGCCCCTCTACTGAATTTTGGCGTCCAGCTGGTCAAGAAGGTTGGAGTAATATTCGCCTGTAATTGTTCTGTCTTTTTCAAGGTAATCAATTAACAGGATCCCTTTCGCATCCCAAAATACACTGGCCATGACCTTTGCGGCAGATGCGATCGACTTCGATTTCTTTGGCGCTGAATCACTGGTTCGACTGCGGTTTTGTTGTGTTTCTGGCATGTGGTGGTGGACCCATGTCTCACAAAATCGGTCGAATCGCTATTTAATCGGTTCAGAGAAAGCTGTGAAAATCGTTTGCGCATTTGCTTTTGATCGGCATTCAGCAAATGCGACACCCATCTTGCGCAGAGCTTTCGCATCCCTTATATTTTGTGCTATCTAACTCACCTTCACTCGCCTATTGTCAATGCGCTTTTTCGATGGTTTCGGATGTGGTTGCGTTTAAATTCAGCTACCCACTTTTTAACAGTTAATATGGAAGAAGCGGAGTCCCCGTAAACTTTTGTCAACTTTGGATGAATTTCCTTAGGGGTTCATCCATCCAAAACGAAGAATTTTATGACCTTTCTGGTCAATTACTATTCCCAGATTGTTGTTTGTACGAGTATTTCCAATCGATCCAATTGGCCAGATTTCGATGTCTGGTCCCCATTTGGGACCAAACATCGGTCACAGAAGTTAGAGAATATCGTAAGGTAGTGGTATTCCTGGTTTGGGACTTAAACGATCTTTAACCTTCTTTGGAGGATCTTGACCTCTTATAAAGCCGATGTAATGGTTTACAGACCAGATGAAAGAAGTGAGTGCATTGAGCTTAAGAAAGATTACATTGAATAGAAGTCATAAAAATGTTAATAGTGTGTTTTTTCGCATCCCCAGACCATTCAGTTTTGGGGGGCATCCGTTGCGTTTAGATCGCAGTCTTTCCTTTGGTTATTTTCATGCAAGAATCCGCCCATCTCCAACATGTAACTTAAACTTGGATTCATCGGAAAAGATAACATTGTTCCATATGTCTTGAGTCCAATTAAGATGCTCCTGAGCCCAAAGTAATCGTTTTTCTCTGACTCTTATTGGAAAATCCGGCTTCAGTACTTGTTTGAGTTCTCTAAGTCCACCTTTTACGAACCGTTTTCTGACTGTGCTTGCCGATATTATTTTTCTTGTAGCTCGAAGTAGACCGTTTTCAATATCCACTGAAGTCTTGAACCGATGCCGACGGTTTTGGAGCACCAAAAAACCATATTCCACTGAGGTAGTTTTTTTGGGGTCTCGCTGAGCGTTTCTTCCTGCTGGTATAGTCCCGGTCTCATAATATTTTTTCAAATTCCATGCCACAGTTCGTTGAGCAACATTTAATAGTTGAGAAATTTGACGGGTTATTAGATTTAGACAACAACATTTTTGACTTGCACTTTGAACTGGTTTTTCCCATTTTTTATTTTTTTTTTTGAATTACTTTCGTTTGTATTGGACGACTATCACGAGCTAAATGCATCTCTCATTCATAATTATATCGACTTGTATACACTATTTAAGCGACATTTCGCAATAAACTATTGTAGCCCTCATAAATTCCAAGAACTGTCAAGAAAGAGTAAACAAAGTTTGAGCAACAAATTAAATAGTACACCACATTTCTAAGCAACCTAATTGAATAAAAAGAACTTAGGAGCAACGTATGCAAGTTACAAAAGGGTATTGTGTGTACCGCCGTCAAAAACATATCTGAATATGAGAACTTCTGAAATGCAAAATCGAAAACATCAATTTGCATTGAATACATTTAAAAAAAAGATTTGCAATCCATTTTAGCCTTAAATTACTCTTGGAGTTTTTTTTTTTTTTTTTTGTTCTGTCCAATCTACCCCCTTTCGTTCAATCTTCTAGCGATGCATTGACAGGCAACTGATTGTATTCACACATCAATCTCACTCTTGACCAAGGCTAAATCATATCGCTCTCTCACCGATTAAATGGAAATTGCTGGCTGCCTGGCGATAACCCACACACGATTGTTTTTGTTTGCCTTTCATCAGTCACGTCTTGATGTTGGGCCATAAAAAGATACGATCACTTCCTCCAACAAGCGTTGTCGATTCATTGAATATGTAAACATGGAGATCCTCTTGTCACTAACAATGGGACAAGAAGATCCCATTTCTATACCTGTGAATGCTACCGAACGCCTACACGGAATAAATAAACCCTCTGCGTGGACACCCAATTAACGTGTTTCTGTATGTGTTTCTGAATTAATTAGGTGCAATATTCCTTCGGTCCTAAGTAATTGAAGAGCCTTTACGGTTGACCTCATTAATCTTCGTTTCCTGTTTCATTTCAGGTCTATCAAGTGTTCTTTGTAATGCTCAAGTCGGCGAATTCTCCGCGACCGGCATCGTGGATCCTGGAAAAATCCCTCGACAATCTGAGCTACGAGCCATGGCAGTACTTCGGTCTGAGCGATGCTGATTGTCGCCGGCGATACGGAGTGTCTGGACAGAACGGGAAGTACATGTTTGCTAATGACACCGAGCTGATATGCACGACGCAATTTTCCAAAGCTCTACCACTGGAGAACGGTGAGTTGCATGTTTCATTGCTAAAGAATCGTCCCGGCGCTATGGAACAGTCGCCGGAGTTGATGGAGTTTATCACGGCCCGTTTTATTCGGATTCGCTTGCAGGGCATGCATTCGACGGCAAATTCAGATAACAGTGTCGATTGGTTGCTGGACTCACAGTCACTGGAAAAGCGAAGTTTCTATTCACTGAAGCAAATTAGGGTGAGTGCCCGGCTTAGTTGCCATGGCCACGCGGAGAAGACTATCGAAGTGGCGTCTGGAGAGGATCCCAAGGAGACATCGTTTGAGTGTGTTTGCCTGCATAACACCTGCGGCACGGACTGTAGTTCCTGTTGCCCGCTTTTTCAAGACAAGCCCTTTAGAAACGGGACCGCTAGGAAACAGAGTGCTTGCGAGATCTGCCAGTGCAATGGTCATGCGACGATGTGTGAATACGACGAGTTCTTGGAGAGAGGCATCTGTCAGGATTGCGGCAATAATACAGCTGGTAACGAATGTGAGTTCTGTCGACCGGGACACTTTCGTTCCAAAGCAGCGGCATTGGACACACCTTGCGAAGAATGTCAGTGCCACGAGATGGGGTCAGTAGGATGCCATGCGAAGGGTGGTGAATGCATTTGTAAAGAAGGCTTTCACGGAGACCGATGTGATCAGTGTTCGCCTGGGTACCATGGTGAGAATTGCATGAGATGTTCCTGTGATGCGAGAGGGTCCCTTCCCGGCGAGGAATGTGAAGATCACTGCATTTGTAAGTCTCACGTGGAAGGCGAATCGTGTTCGCAGTGTAAACTTGGGTTTTTCGGACTTTCGGCGGAAGATCCAAATGGATGCATGAAATGCTTTTGCTCTGGGGTCGGGCTCTCTTGCTCCAGTGCTGTCATCCAAACACTTTCATTCGAAACTCTTAATGATTGGAAAATAACGGACATCTCTCGAACGAATGTATTTTTCCCCAATCTGGACGCAGAGACTGGAAATTTAGTCTACGGAATGTATGACTTGAGTGACGCAGACACCCTCTATTGGATGGCTCCGGTGGGATACACTGGAAATAAGCTCACCAGCTATGGATCGAGGATTTCACTGCATGTCTCGTGGGTGTTTATACGAGGAGACACAAGTGGTCACCCTACCAAGGCTCCAAACATTGTCCTTATAGGTAGAAATGACCTCAAGATTGCCTACGAAGACAAAGAATACGAATCTGACACGGTCATTATGGATGTCATACTCAGCGAGGAAGGATGGTACCACCTGGAGGACACCCCGGGCGCATATCGTGGCGCATCAGTTAGTCGGTCGGAATTCATGTCGGTTATGGTGGATGTGGAAGCCGTTCTCATTAGAGGATTCTTTCATACAGATCAAGTGGAAACCATCCTTGAGAGGGCAACAATCTACACGGGCGGCACCGAACTCGGCGCCAAAGAAACTACAATCGTGGAAAAGTGCATCTGTCCTCCGGGATATACAGGCTTCTCCTGTGAATCCTGTGAATTCGGCTACATCCGGATCGATGAGAACAACTCGACGAAGTGCATCCCATGCCCTTGCAATGGTCATTCGAATTCTTGTGATCTGCATGTGGGTGACTGTGGTGAGTGTATACATAACACATATGGGGAGAGGTGAGTTTTGTTTTTACACTGCGGTTGGTGTATTTGATTACGTTCCACACATGTGCTCTCTTCCGTTTGGTAGGTGCGAACGCTGTAAGGTTGGTTTCTATGGTAATCCAATGCAGGGAACTCCGAATGACTGCAAACGCTGTGCCTGCCCTCTACTGGTGGATAGTAACAACTTCTCACCGAATTGTCAGCTGAAGAAGCTAAGTTTGGACGTGAGCCATTTCGTTGCCGATTCGGAGTACGTGTGCACTCAATGTCCCGATGGATACACTGGTGACCATTGTGAGATGTAAATAGAGGAAGACAGTTGAAAGTTGTTAAGAAAATTAATTGTGAAAATAATAATTAAATAGGTGCGATGATGGCTTTTACGGCAAACCCATAGAAATTGGCTCCCAGTGCCTACCATGCCCATGTGACGGCGGTCCATGTGACGTTTTCACTGGGAAATGCATAACCTGCTAGTGAGTTCGAGATTCGTCTAGCAACGCATTCCATTTGTGAGTTTTTTTTTATTTTTTATTTTTATTTCAGTGGCAACACCGAAGGATGGCACTGTGAACGCTGTAAAATGGGTTACTGGGGCGATCCAGCTGTCGGCTGTGAATCATGTGATTGTTATGCCGAAGGTTCCGATAGTGATTTCTGCGATAGTGTCAACGGGCAGTGCCTATGTAAGCCACGCTATGGAGGACAGAAATGCGATGAATGCGAACCTGGATACGCCGATGTCGATCTTATGTGCCCGCTATGTGGTTGCGATTTAAATGGATCCCATAATGATATCTGTGATCCATTTAGTGGACAGTGTGACTGCAAAATCGGCGTAACCGGCCTCAAGTGCGACGAGTGTGCCGATGAGTTCTTCGGACTCGAGGAGGAGGGATGTGAAGGTGAGTCTCGTATTTTAAATTAAAAAAAAAAAAAAAAAACAAACAACTTTTGCCACCGAATCGGAACCCGATATTACCAAGAAGCGAACAAGCGCGCACAGTAGGCAATCAGTCAATCGTGTCAGCAAGGGTGTACACCATGGCTACTGAATCCTCCTCTGTTTGTTGTGTGCCATCTTCTTTTGTTCGCCTTCTTGCAGCATCTTTCAGGTACATACATATCATCTCTGACCACAAGGTGCGCTGCCTCATAAAACTATACGAAATACCGCTCTCCACACGATGATGGTGTTTGCTGTACATAAGAATGGAAAGGTTTTATCTTCTTCTTCGTCTTCTTCTTACTGTGATCTTCTAAATCAAAAGCTTATGTTGATGGTTGCTTCTGCTGCCTGCCGCTGTGTATATGAATCACACTTTGTTGGGTCAATCGTTGTTTGTGGCAGTATCAGGTTTTAATGTTTTTTAAGTATGTTCTCTTCGTGTTCTATAGAATCAAGGAAATACGATGAGCAGTGTGTTTGTATTGTATGTGACGTTATGGTACGGTAAGTTCAGCTTCTACTTTTGTCTATTGTTAGATGTTGGACGCTGTTGTTTGTTATATTGGATTTGGGAGCATTTTGGTGGCACTTGCAGTTTTTCTGATATTCGAATGAGCATAAAAATCTAAATGTAAGCTTAGCTTGGCTACTCAGTTCTTCGTGACTAGGATTTTGAATGCAGAGCTGAACTTTAGGTTAGGGTGAGAGGGGTTGAGTGGTTGAGCCAGAGGTTGGCCCATCGCGATCCCCTAAAATCCACCCAAGGATGGCACCTAAGCCGCCACAATTTGCTCAAAGTATTCTATTACCGTTCAAAATTTTGGGACGAGTCTATGGTTGATTCGGCCTACCTCTTCCAGGCTACTAAAGAAGTAGGAGCCTAAAATGTTCCTGCGACTGCATTCACATAGAATATCTGCGATATCCTTTGCTTCACCTATATCATTGTAGTATCTGCAAATATCCGTATCTCTGAGTCCGAGCCTCTTGGCGTGATTTTCTAGAAGGCAATACCCGGATACTATTCCTATAGCTATTCTCATCTGTGAATTGCTAAATCTTAGGATTTCATTAGTCCTTTTACGGTCTAGTGACGGCCAAAGTGGCCTATGTCCTACAATGTTAGACCATCTATGGTCAGCCCTACTCGTTATCATGTGTCTTACATTTGATTTAATTCAGCAAAACGGTAGAGCGACTTCCACAGCCTCGGATAAGTTTTTAAGTTTTTTTTTTTTTTTTTTTAAGTTTAAGTTTATTATTTCCATTTAAAACTAACTTAAGGTTATTACAAAGTTAAAGCTATAATTTAAATAAAGCGGAAAATAATAGTAATCAATCCTTAACTTAAAGTTAGTGTGGAAAGATACCGAATTAATAACAATATAAAGATACAATAATTGATGTGGGGGAGCATCGATTAATTAAAATTCAAAATTTCAGGAATTATTCAAATAAATATAATACATAAATTCAAAATTCATTTAATGTAAATTCAAATATAAATTCATTGATTCATAAATTTAATCATTAACAACTCGAAACTAAAAATGAAGAAGCTGACACTAAAAATACGGGAACGACTTGTGCTGATGTTTAAGGTAGCAGATTAACGAAGTAATGATTCAAGGAAGTTGTAGTTGAGTGTAAATAACCAGGTTTTTACGCGTTTTAGGAATGAATTAAATCGTAAGGTTGACCTAACTGGAAAAGGTAACTTGTTAAACATTGAAGGGGCTGTAACAGTGTAGAAGCGCGAAAAGTGGGTTGTGCATGCAAATGGAACATTTACCAGTTTCATGTTATTTGTACGAAGACTATAAAATTGATTTATTCTACTAGGAAGATTTCCACTTTGCTTAAAAAATTCTTTTAGTACTTTAAAAACGTAAAGATGTCTCATTGGTAAAATTCGCAGATTTGTAAATAATGGCCAGCTCGGAGTTAGACGATTTTTTTTACTAATAATTCTAATTAAATGTTTCTGAGCCAACAATAATGGCCTAAAAGAGTTGTTATAAGAGCCACCCCAACTTGTAATACCATATTGCAGTTTGGAGTGGGCAAGGCCATAATAAATTGATTTCAACACGTTTGCAGAGCAGTGTTGCTTGATGAGGTACATTTTGCGGGTTACAAGGAGCATATGCCTTTTAATGGTTTGAATATGATCTTTCCAGTTCAAGTTTCGGTCAATTAATACTCCAAGGTATTTAAAATTTTGCACAGATTCAATTTTAAAGCAACTATTTGAACAGGGGGAGCTACAAACAAAAGTACTCTTTCCACAACTATGTACAGGCAAACAAAATTTTTTGCAACTGGGTGCATGGAAACATATATTAAAATTTACCAAATCATTGTTTGATAGGCTGAAGGACATTAGTTTTGTTTTTTCGCTAATAATTAGCTTATGTTCTGAAAACCAAAGTCTCAATGTTTCTAGATCTTCTGAGATCTTCGCAATACATTCGAATATTGTATCAAACTGATAAGTTAGGGTTATGTCATCTGCAAACGCTGTTGACACACCTTTAAGATTGAGAGCAAACAGAGAGTTAATGTAAATTAAAAAAAGGACAGGACCAAGAACTGAACCCTGTGGAACGCCATTTCTTAAGGTACGCGAATCACTAAAACACCCATTTACATTGACCTTCTGTTTTCTACCCTTGAGATACGAACAAAACCATTTGTGGATAACTCCTCTAAGACCGGCATTGTATAATTTCTTCAGCAGAACGTCGTGGTCAACCAAGTCAAATGCTTTTGTCATGTCAACAAAAAGAGCCATGATAGTTTGTTTGCAGTGAACACTTTCATATAACTGACCACATACTCTTAGGATAGCATCTTCCGTTGACATTCCTCTTCTAAATCCGAATTGACAACTACTAAAGAACTCATTTCTGTCTAAGAAAGACAATATTCGCGATTTTATAAGTTTTTCAAAAATCTTAGAAAATGTTGGAAGGAGGGAAATGGGTCTATAATTAGACATATTTTTGTTGTTGCCTTTTTTAAAAAGTGGTATAACTTCAGCGGCTTTTAGGTGCTGAGGAAAACAACCACTTTCAACACTTAGATTAAACAAGTAACTCAAAACGTCTACTACATTATAACACACTTTCTTTAACAATACACTTGATATGCCATCGCTGGTACACGAGTTTTTGTTTTTTAACGAGGATATTGCCTTACATATTTCATTTGAGGAAAATGGTTGGAAAACAAAACTGTTGGGTTGAATGTCTTCTGTTGTTCTTTTAGAGCAGCTGCAGTCTAAGGAAGTTTCGACAGATGGTTTGAGGTTTACTGAGATTTCGGTAAAATACTCGTTGAGCTTATTTGAAATGCTACCTGAATCGGTGTAATTTATACCATCTATGTCCAAGCTGCTTATATTTATGGGTTGCCTACTTTTCCCTAAAATGCTATCGACTACTTTCCATTCCTCCCTTACGTTACCCCTCGCTCGTTCAAACGATTTAGAATAAAAAGTGTTGCGCGTTTCTTCAATGTTCTTCCGTACGGATTTGCACAGATTATGATAATATTTTTTTAGTTTTATATTTTGTGGGTGACTTCTTATTTTATTTCCAAATTTGTTTTTTTTTTTTAATCTGCTGCAAGAGATTAAGAGTCATCCACGGCTTTAAAAATTTATTTATGTTCGACACGTGAGGGGAAAGGGTAGTACAATTTGATATGTGTTTTTGCAAGGTTTTAAGAAAAAGATCGAATGCTATTGAAGGATTAGGTTCACGATAAACTGGCTCCCAAAATTCGTATTTTAGACACTCATTTAAAAGATTGAAATCTGTGCTATATCTTTTTTTTTCAAATGTGGTTCCACAGTTTAATGCATTGGAGTCACAACACGCTGTGAGTGCAATCATGCAATGATCTGATAATTTTAGATCATAAACAATACCATTAAATTCATTACTATTATTCTTCCCCGAACGCATAAATATATGATCAATGCAAGTTTTAGTTGATTCGGTTATACGAGTAGGTTCATTAATAAGACTCTCCAGACCATATGATGCCATAAGAAACATATAATTTTCAGTATCTTTATCAAATTGATTTAAAATATCAATATTGATATCACCAATTACTATAAGGTTTTTCTCTTTACAAACACTTAGGGCATCGCTTAGTTCACCAATGAATACTCCTTTGGAAGATGAATGTAACCTATAAACACACAGCATTGCATAACTTTCATTCATAAAAGCAAAAGACAATTTTAAGACATCTGCACTAACAAAGTTAAACTTAAAATTATCGATTGCATAACCATTTTTCACATACACTGCTACACCTCCAGCTGAGATTTCCTCATTACAATTCCCAAAAGGTGGATAGTAGAAGTTCCCCTACTTTCCTCGCCAAATCATCGGCAAACTCGTTGCCTTCTATCCCGGAGTGACCAGGCACCCAACATAGTCTTACCCGGTTCGGCGAGCATAATGTTCTGAGAATTGTGTGGCAACTCCTGATTAGTGCCGATTTAATAGCCTTAAGCACAGCCTAGCTGTCGATGTAAATATCAATATCCTTACCGGATATTCGTTTCATGTTCATGAGCTCTGTAGCTCTAAATACAGCCAGAACTTCTGCCTGAAAAATGCTGCAGGTATCCGGGAGTCTTAAGGATACCTTTAAATCTGGTTCCACACAGTTGATACCAGAGCTCATGCCACTTGCTGTTTTAGACCCGTCTGTGTAGACTGCAGTGTCTATACTGTGTTGTTTGTCCACTCTTCCTACTGGACTTTAAGAATTAATGTTAAAACTGTGTGGCTTTTATTCATCGTAAACTCTCATTCACTTGTGCCTATTCTTCCCAGTAAATCCCCCACGTAACTGCACCACCAAAAAGGTTATTTGTTTTAATCATCATTATCATCCTCATCCACTATTCCATCGCCACCGGACACCACTAGTTAGGCTCTCATAAATATCGTCATCGCGCACAACAGTTGTTTGTCTCCTTATGTGCTTTTGTACATTCAAACATACAAACAATACCACAACAACACAAAAACATCTAAGAAGAACAAGAAACAAAAGCCTGAAATGATGCCCCCTAAGGAAGGCGCACCACAACCATTAGATGCGCTTCTTCTTAGAATGTCTGAAAGTTCTTTTTTACTCGCCTCGTTTTAACACACATACACCTATTTTATTATTTTCCATGTGTGTGTGTGTGTATTTGCGACGAGTGTACGTTTGAATATGCATGGGCAGAGTAGACTTTTGGCCTGGATTTCATGCTTCGGTCTCAACTAGGACACGACGCAACCGTGCTCTTTTGTTTGGCAAAAAGAATTAAATGCACTTGGCCGATAGCACAGATCGTGTTACCAATAAATTCAAGTAATGGCCTTATGATTCTAAAAAGATACCACAGCGATGATGGTTTGATGGTGGTGAGCGTCGAGATTCTTTTTCCATTTGAAGGACTTTTGAGGAGCGAGCGGGCGTAGCTTGTTCGTAGGTGGCAAATTCGTTTCGTACTCGGTAACTCTAAACCGACATTCTCGTATATCTGATGGAACCGAACTAGACCATGCATTTTTGTTGTATCTTTATGTTCATGTATGTTGTCATGCGTTGGCAGTTCACGCAGAAGGAGGAGGATAACAGATACAAATGCCAGTTGACCCAGTTGACTGTCATCAGCCACATGGAGTTCCATTTCACTGTTTCACGCGCGAGCAGCAGTAATCGTTTGATAACACTCCGACGACGGTCGGACTTGAATTAATTGCCGCAGAAACTGTAGAGTGTGTATTTGAATGGGACATTGGGAATTAATTGCAGGAGATTTCATGGCAGGTGGCAGATCGCCACGGACATAATGTGTAATTTAAGTGGCGGCCTAGAGATTAGGGAGACAAATTTATAGCTTTGCTGGCGATTTTATTTAGCAATTCCTTGTAAGCCGTCGTCGATTTGAAACGTTGCACGTTGTCGATTGTCGAATGCTAAGACCGTTGGAAAAAAAAGTCACATTCCACACACTAGTGTGTCCCCATTCCCACACTAAGCTTGGGTTTTATCTTAGAACTTTTACAGCACCGTGACAATTAGATAAACAAATCTTCCATTAGTCTCTTGTTCTTTGAGATTGAAATACATTTTCATAATAATTGAATTCCCATAGTCATAAACCGCGTCAACACAAATGACGTCTAATCCATTCCAAATTGACACAGCGTAATTTTCACGTGTCGGTGCGAGTTCCTCGACGACTTAGACAGCACACATGGCTTTGAAAGCCCACAATGCGGGCCTGAAAGCGCCTTTCTAATGAGCCACAACGGAATGTGGAGCACATTAGGCCATTTCACACTTCACACAAAAGACATAATCGTCGCTCTGTTGCAATGGCACTATTTATGATCATATACGCTTTGCTGCAACTGCAATAAACCGATCAGCAGTGATCCGAAAAAAAAGAAAAAAAAAAAAACATCTCAATTTAACCACCTAACGGCAGCAGCCCGACAATTAATTGATTGCTGATAGCGTATTTAGTGCGCTTGCTACATTAATTTTAGTATCGGCTACGTTTCGTCTGAACCCGGAGAACGATCAAGCAAACGGATCGAAGTATCGACGGGATATGTCAACAGTGATCGTAAAGTTGTTGGTTGTTGATGCCGCTCGCTCGCATCGGACTGAGTTCCTTTGCTAGGTGCATACGATACGAAGTATACCGGGGCTCCGGGCTGTCTCACATCAGCTGAGTGATTCTGGTAGTGTTTTCTTTTTTCTTTTTGCAATTGTGTGATTCAAGTGAAGAGAGATGCCTTGTAAATGATTTCACAATTCAAGGAGTGTAACGAAGCGAAATGTTTGTCATTAGGGAAGAGGGAGGCACGAAAACAGGATCTAATGATCGTCATGGATAAGTGGATTGTATATACGAGTACTTGTTGCCGGGAGGTAGGGTTGCCGTGTATTTAGATTTTTAAAACCAAAAAAGTCAAATATATATTAAAATAAAATAAAATTTACCCAGACTAGTATATGTGTCCTCGTGAATGTATTGAAGTAAAACTTCTATACGCACGTTAGATAAAATTTTATGTAACACTAGAGTGAAGCGCAAAAATCCGACTCATACTTCGGTAAAATGAAACGTGAACGGAGTATGTACTAGCGTCTCGCAGCAATATAGCCGGTGCTCTTCGCAATAGGTCGATAGGAACTCAAATGACCAAAATAAAAAAAAAATATGAAGAAAATTTCAATTGGTTGTAGAGTTACAGATTTTTGACCACCAAATCGATGATTTCCGCCCACTGTGCCCCATTCATAGGAATTGGGAATCTCTCAGTCTACATTGTGGCAAATTCTGCGTAAAGAACTTATCCTAGACCGCTAGACAAGATCAAATAAATTGAAGAACTGAAGCCTCTTAATCATTTGGAGCGCCGAAACTTCTCCGATATGGCTCTGCAAAAGTTTGAAGAAAATCCGGAATTTCATTGAAAAATCATCTTCAGCGATGAGGCTCATATCTGGCTTAATAGGTTTGTCAATGAGCAAAATATACGTTATTGGACAGCAACAAACCCAGATGTGCTTCAAGAGACTCTCATAACCCTTTTGATCCGGGTGGGACATATATGTATGTCCCAAGCAATGTATAAACCGCCATTTGGGTGACGCAGTTTTAGTAATTATTGGAAAATTTTGCAAGGGGTCAGAAGGGGAAACCAAATACCAAAGTTTTCTTGGCCTCGATACACATCCGGATCGAAAGGATCCACAAAAAGTGACCGGGGTGTGGAAATTGCCAACATTTCGGCCGATATGCGTGGAAGGGTGGTGGAAAATTGGCTCAAAAGAAGCGAGATCGAATTCGAGACTTATATTTCGTAATATGTACCACTAATGTGCCCGTGCGAGAACTCTCGCAAGAGAAAATCCAAACTTCCCATCTGATTTCCATATCTGTCAACTCATGGAAATCCCATTGAAATCGTTAATTTTGGGTAGAATATTTGTTTTTATTTATTTTTTTAATTTGTTAAATTTATTGCGATTCGACACTGCTCCAAGAAATTCTCTTTCTTTTGACACCTCATTTGTTGAGATTGGTTGAGTGTGAGAGCCGCAAATGGTACCTATACTACAGAAATATATGATGATGACGATACCTGGAATAATGTTCAGCCTGATATCTAGTCTGTGCTTTATTTAAATAAAAAATTGTTTTATATTGGTAAAACCTGAAGGGATAAAATTTTACTTCTGTTTATACAAACGATTTTTCTTACATCACAACAACAACGACTTAGTGTCTTGTCATAGATTTTGGTCACAGACATACACTGTTTGGCTGACCATGGAATATGTTTTTATATCGATCGGTCTTTCCTTCTCAATTACTTCGGTGCAGTCTTCTGTTGGACTTCTGAACTACTTTTATTGGATTTCTCGGAAGACTTTCTGATTTTTTGGCCAATACGTTGGTAGTCGAAGTACTTTAACCCCGAAAAACGTCACTTACAGCAGCAGAACTCCGTCACCATACAATAAACACCTTCCTAAGCACTAAGACCTATCGTGGCCATTTGCATTGCAACTCTTGTACCTACCAGGTCAAATATTTGCAAGTGTTATTGTTACAAATAACTAAATACAATGAAACATATGTGGAACGTATCTAAGGACATCTAGTGATCAGCGTATTTACTCACTTAATTGCTGCCATTACCAGCAACCTCTGCCTTTTGTTTAGACGCAAAATGGTCAACATTCGCCAAAGACGACAGCGAGGGAAAGATCTTCTGTATACTTTGGGTGAAACTGAAAACCTGGAAACCCAGGTAACACACATTCATCCTCCTCGATCTCATTTTCCACTCAGTAGTTATTTACGTATAGTGTCACTTAATATGATTAAATGAACGTCCAACATTAGAAAGGTAACACCGAGTGCCCCACTTTGTGTCCTTCATGTTCATTTGAATATAGCTCCGCTAAAGACATTAACCTACTTATAAGCAGCGGCGCTGGGCTAACAACGATCAACAACCACCGCCAGCTAGGCTAATTAATTAGGGCAATTTACAATGATTTCCTTCCCTGTAGGATGATTGGTAATCCTATGCGCCGTCCATAATGAGTGCGTATATATTTCGTTGGCTGGCCTTTCAAACGCCCCCGGAGCAACAACCATTTATTCAGCCGTCCTACGCTGGATTACAATGTGTATGCGCTACTGCCAAGTTATGCAGACCTTGAGTGCAATCGTGACGAATATTGCCGAAGTAATTGTTAACAAAATCGGGACCTTGGTCCAGTCCAGCAGGAGACCGACGACGACGGTCATAACTTTTCAATTAGAACGTTTGGCTTCGAGTTTCTTCTTCTTCCGCATGCTGTGGGGGAATTGCTTAATTTGACAGCCTTGAGTGAGCTATTTGTTGTTTGCCGGTCGCACTCTTGTTTCCTTCATCGGTTTACTCGTCAAAGTGGTGTTTGTGGTTTTTGGTTTTTGAGCTCGCCCCGCAAACTTAAACCGACGACGTGCGGTCAGTCATTATGCAATTCGTAAATTGAAATGCCAGCTTCTAAACGTCTAAGACTAGTTTGTTGGGAGTTGATTTTCCATCCCTCCTGGCTCTGAGTGCATTTGGCAATCAAAAATCTAATTCGGCGCGGTAACGCTTATTGGGTAATGAAATGGGAAAAAGCCGCCTCTGGGTCTAGTGGAGTCCTAACGAGGGTTTTTTTTTCTCCATCTCTTTTTTTTTGTATTAGCCCGTGCTTAAAGGTAATTCAATCCTTTTGCGGTGAACTGATGGCTGGTGTGGTTAACTGTCGTTGGCAGTTGCCTAAGAAAGTTGCATATTGCAAAAATGTCACCCAGTTTAGTTTTGAGTTTGTTGTGGAATTGTTAGAATATTTTTCTTCTGGGAGTGTTTTTTTTTTTTTTGAGTGCAGTGTGTAATCCGATGGTGGTGGTAAAAGCGGTTAGGCGGCTGTTTTCAATTTAAAAATTAAATTACATACAAATCGGCGCGTTTTGCAATTGAGATTGTGGTTGGTTTTTCACACCACGGCGAAGTATTAAACGGAGATGACATCAGAAGGTTGTTGAAATATGGAATTCATTAGTGTCTGGCATTTGGATTGTTTCTGACGTATACATTGTACAGTGACGGTCAATGAAATCGCAGCACCCTCACTTTCAGTAACAAATATAAAAAAAAAACAAGCACAATATGGTTTAGGTGAAGTGTTAAAAATGCCTAAGGACATTTCATTAAAATGGAACCTTTTTTTTTAGCAAAATGAGATTATTTGCTAAAATATTTTAATGAGGACAAATGACATTAGAACAAACGAATTTAAAACAAATTAACTTGTTTTTAAAAATGTGTTGGGTAAAGATAATTTCATTTATTTATTTAATATTTTGTGAACGACCCTTTAGCTGCTATGACCGCGGTAATCCTCGTTGGCATTGACTCAACCAAACTTTTGATTGTATCTATGAAACTCCTTGATACCAAATTGCTTCCAACAATATTTCTACCTGATTGGTAGAGGAAGGCTTGAGTATTGATATTTTAACCTCAATTGAATTCCAAAGGTTTTCAATTGGGTTTAAATCAGGGCTATTACCGGGCCAGGTTAACGTTTTTACCACTGCGGTTTCCAAAAAATCCTTTACCTGTAATTTAACGGAATCATTTTAGAAAAAGTAAAATTAGTTTTATATCTGTAATAAATGTCTTATCCGAAAAAAAAAAATGTATAGCATACTATTTTTTCACGGTGGCAGGGAGCGGAGTCGTCTTAGCAAATTACGTCATCAGAGTGCGCGAGATGGCTTTCTAGAGATGGAACTAAACTTTTCTGTTATTTTTTGGCGTTTATAGTTCCACTAATTATTTCTAAATATCCAACTTCATAAAAAGAAAAGCATCCCCAAACCATTTGACCAGGAGATTGTTAACCGTTTTTATGGTACATTGGTCACTATAGCGCTCTCCTTCTTTTCTTAGTACGTAAATCACACCGTTCGAACCGTGGAGGTTGAATTTACTCTCGTCAGAAAAGATGACGTGTTTCCAATCCTCCATAGTCCAACTTCAAACCTCCTTCTCTCAATCGGTTTTACGGTTTTAACACTTACATATTTTTCAAATTAGCGCATTCTGACAATATTGGTCTTGTGAGACCGACGTCTTCTTTTTTGAGCTGCTACCTTTCTTCCGCTCATAATTCCAGGCTTTACAAGATTTGTCTTTAAAACCCCAATCCACCCTCGTACTATGGCGTCATATTCTCCCGGAAATTTCCCTCGTCGATAATCCATCGTCGGAAAGTCCTCAAATCCGCGTTTTTTCGTCTGGTGTCAACTTTGACATTTTAAACTTTTTTTTTTAAATTATTTTTTTCACTTTATAATTTTCTTAGTTCCACATAGAAGTATGATTTACGCAAAGTAAACCTAACGGTTCCACGTGAAAGAAAGGGAACAATTAATTTTTGCTGGTGAACAACTGATTTATGTTGATTCTGCTCTCCATGAAAATGAGCTGCTGTGTATTTATCAGTTAACTAAACGAGGGCTACAGACCGTTAGATCTAAAAGAAAATCAATTTTCACATTAATTCAATCAAACAGGCTTATCACAACAAAAATGTTATCCATAAAAAGCACATTACATTTCGAATAAAGCAAAGCAGTTAAAAAATCATCGAGTAATAAAAAAACCTCTATTTCATTCATTAAATCTAAAGCCTCGTTTAACATAGCTTCGCTATATCTTGATTGAAATTTAATAACGTTTGACACCTATACCAACAGCAATCTGTCGTTATTCGTTATCTTCTCGTGCCACGAGTATTTCTATTTCGAACTAACAAAGTTGCCACTACATACGAGTATACGGTCACAACACTTTCAGCCTGAGCTGCTGCTTCACGACACTTTTAAGTGAAATTCGATACCCGAAATCACTTCGGCAAACTGAAGACAACTCGAACGTATTGAATTATCATTTAATAGCGTCGTCTTTGTTGACATTAACCATTATGAGAGAATGCAACTCAGGTTCCCAGTGAATCATCGGTGTGGTGCCGAAACAACATAAATCCGCCATCAAAAGTGATCAGAGAACTTGATTAGAACATCACTTCATAGTTTGACCCGTGCGTCGTTAAATAAAAATTCAGTTCTCTAGCTTTTACACTTTGGGCTGGGCGCGATAGACTTAGACACATGCGACAAAAAAGGCCGTGCGTCGTAGAGTTTGTAGCTTATCCCACATGTGGGCTTGGTATAGTATATGTCCAATTGACACGCAATAGTTTCGCAGAACTCTGCTTAGAGTTCATAATTCATTAGGCGGGGAAAGAAGAAAACCTCTTCTTTCACCAGATAGAACTCAAACCATAGAAACGGTGCGCGATCAGTTAACGAAATAAAGGAGTATGGTACGACGGACCTTTTCCACCAGCCATTCGGTCTAGGTGCAATCCGCTAAATGAATATCATCGTTAAATCGCGATCGGAAGATATGTTTTCGCTGGAGTACTCATACTAAAACGCACACACATTTAGATGCACTAAGAATACTCCAGCAACGATCATGGGAAGAAGGTAGATCATGCGGTTACCATGTTGATGATGATCTTCTTTGCATATACGCTTGCGTTTTGAGGGGAGTTGGTATTACATACGATGGCTTAGCCGATGCGGTTCAATAGGTCATCAACAGATACGATTCGTTTCCCCAAGGCGCCTGCTCTGCACCGTAACTAGGCACATCCAATCACTATTGGGGTTGCCACTTGTACTTAATTTTCTGCACATTCGCAATTTGAATGTAAGAAGAAAAAAATTATGTATAGCCAGTGACATAAGTTTTTGTCACTTTTGTCAAAATGAAAAGAGAGAAACAATGCTACCAAACTTCGCAAACATGAAAATCTTCGTTCTTTTGAGAAATGTTTGCCGTGCTAGATATAAATACAGTCAACCCTCGTATAACGCTGTAGTTAGATTCTTCCCCAAAATACAGGAATGCGAAAGGTACATACATACAAATGTACATTTTGGACGTTAGAAAATACCGAAATTCGCGTTATAGCGAAACCTCGGTGTTGAAGTACCGCGCTATAGGAGGGTTTGCCGCACTTTGTAATTCGCGTCGTAAAGGTACCGCGTTATACGAGGGTTAAAAATAAATAAATATACGGCGTCAGCAGTCCTTTACAGAACCAAGCCTAGCTTCTCGCAACCATTTGTGTGTGTGTTATTTTTTCCACGAATGGAAGGGACCTACAGTTTTTTGCCGACTCCGAACGGCGAAGCTTCTCATGACAAATGATACTCTTTGATTGGTTGTCAGACATTCGAAAGAGGTGGCGACCACGAAAAACTTTTTTTATGTGTTCGACCCGGGCTGGGATTGAACCCGAGCAGCATGCGTAACAGTCCAACGCACTAACCACTACGGCCACGGCCATCACGTTACTTTTTACTTTTACTTTTAAAAACATTTTAATTAATCCATTTCCAATATTGTCTTACATACTAGGCAAAAATGCTTAAATCTAATTTAAAACTAACAGAATGGCTTAATCTAGCTTACTGGCCCTTAGGGGACTCTTTAGGTTTAATCGTATTACTAATATTTATTGCCTTTCGGCGTTAATCTAATTATGCTACGACTTAACTAATCTAACAATAACATCCCAATAAAAGTTCCATATACGTTTTTATTGTATTTTCCTTAAAACTATAAAAAAAACTTAATCTACCTAAACTAACCTAAGCTACTTAACCTAAACCAACTGTAATCCTGATGGTAAGCGCTCGTTGTCTAGTGCCACGAGTGGTCACCATCCTGATCGCATCCTCGGGTGCTTGGTCATCACCATTACGACGCCCCCTCGCGGGTTATATGAGGGTTGACCTGACCGTATAGTAGATACAAAGAACCACGACTTCCGATAAGACTCACAGCGGGACTTCTGTCTTACATTGGGTCTTGAATTACATAGTACCGATCGGATTTTTGCATATCTTGTTTCATTTAAATCGAATTTCATCTGATATCGATGACTTTCTGTTTTTCTCAGAGAAAAACCGTTAATATTTATGATTATTTTTATCGTTGCATATTTTTGGTGTTCAGTTTTTCATTTAAAGTGGCAACACCTTTGGAAAACTCACTCCACTTGCCTACGAATACAAAAATACGAATACACAAATGCAGTCCATATGGATTCTCGTTTGAACAACAACAAACGTGGATCTATGTTCGGTTGAAGAAAGTTAATCTTTTTGTTGTAAGCCGCTCTATGGGAATCATTCGTTGCCTCGTATCTCCTGCATTCCAATTCACGAGCACTAAAACTTTTTCCCAATTCAAGAAGAAGATGGAGTATCTACGAGAGTAACACACGAACTGGTGACACTTGCTTCCAACAAGAGCATTCATTGTTGTTGATGTTGGCTGGCATCATGCATGTGCCAACGGAAGTCACCGCCCGTTAAAGGGCAAACATGTAAACAAGTTCACATGTCATCGGTTCCAAAGACAGAAGACCTGTGTTACTATTTTTTTTTTCTTTTTTCAACAGAGCGAGCTGCGAGATAAGAAAGAAATTAAAACCTGTGTTGGTTTAGTTTGTTTCATATCTAATGTTGTGACAGATGCCAAGATATCGAGAGCGTAAGGTATTTTTTTTGTAAATAAAGAACTGTCATCGCTGAACCCACCCGCTTTAACGAGTATCTTTCTTCTTTTTTGTATCTCAGTGTCAAAGCAATTATAAGGAGAAAACTACGGATGGCAATTAACCGCTCGCCCGCTTTTTAAAATCCTCTAAATGTGGATTTCATCGCGATTTTGTTCATGCATCTATGCTTGCACGATAATCCTTTCCTGTTAATTGGTGGGGTGGATGGATGGCTACCTACAAACGGTCGTCATAGGAATAGTATCTTGTACAGATTTAGTGAATTTCATCACGTAAATCCCGTCGACATTCGATTTTAATTAGTCGAACAGAAAAATTGAATTCGCAGAGTTGTCGTTTGCTGGCGATTGAAGGTGCCATTAGCAGAACGTAAATGCAATGCAACGGTAATGATATTGCATGCCAACGAGGACGCTGGCGCTGAGGCAACAAAGCGACGACGAGGTATAGTGTAAATATTTGTCTGTGTGGTAATTAATTAATGAGTTTTTATTTAAACAATTGTTTGGCATTTAAACTTAAATCCATTCAAATATCTTTAGCTATTTATGACTGCGAATCGATTGCACAATGACAGAGAATTGTTTGATGTATCTAAACTCCAACTGACCTCCATTTTCAATGCCTGAGGGCTTTTACGTTCACTTTAGATATCTCCCACTGGAAAAAATGTTCGTCTATTTCACTCAAAACTCAGAAATTCCTAATTAACACCTTAGAGCTTAGAGGCTACTGAGCTGCCTTTCATTGGAATCTATTTTACTCTATGTAAATACGAGTATCTACAACCCAATGGTAGAGGTAAGGTCTTACAAAAATAGTATTATACACCGAGGAACATGGAACCTACCTCGACCTCGTCGACTGTTCCGCCTCCTCACTTAAATGCCAAATGTACTCGTATCCCTGAAATGTATTCACCCAGCAATACTCGCAAAGAAACAACAATAACAACCTCCACCGAGCGAAATTAAATTGAATTTATTGTGGACATAGATACGCGTAATATCCATCCGGTTTGTAAGAAGTGATGAAGGTGGTGGAGGTGGTGGCCGCAGTATGAAAAGACCCAGGAGTCTTTGCGACACAGGCAAAACGTGTACAAAATAAATTATTTATTCACATTTCTGTGGAATGCTGACTCCAAGTCTCCAAAGCATGGTGGTGGTGACTTTTACGAAGGACTCCTTCACCTTTCCCCTCCCCGCCAACTGCAACTACTGGTTGGCCTATGTGAGGTTACCTCACGCGTCTAGCCACAAAATGCCAATGGGATCGGGATGTAATTGAGGTCCCAACTTATACATTCGCATATTTATTCAACGCATGTATTAATGCGAACATTTTCATAAGAAAGAGTTACGATTATAGGGCAGATTAAGTTATTATAAAGCCTTTATCCGTTGGCTTCGTTTGGCTGCGGTGGAGGACCTGGCAACGCAACGTGGGCATCGCTGAATGGAGATTTTATTTTTATCTTTGTGTGGCCATTATGTTAATCGGTAATTTCGGTGAATTTGTGACGCGGTTTGATTGTGGATCGTATGTTTGAAGTGTTTTCCGTTCGGAAAATATGGTAATCTTTTTGTGAATGACATAGTGAGCAGGTTACTATCTGTCAGGAGCGGATTTGATCGCTCTAAACCTATCCTATTCTATACTCAGTGCGTGCGTGATGGATTGAGTGTTAATTTATTTGCACACGGATGCGCCATAGGCACACATGAAATCCCGGAAGGAAATTCGCATTAAAATCATAAATCACCATCAGTAGCGCATGAGATTTGCAGCAAATCTCCAAGTGATAGGCCGCACACGATGCTTATGTCACCCATCACGACCAAAATGTTGCACGAATGACACATGTGACTCTGTGCAATTAGTGCCTGATGTCGATGCTATGGTGCCCTACATTGGTAGGAACGAGTACTCATCGACTGCACTGCACTGCACGCTGCTTTACAAATCACGATTCGTGTTTATGCATTCGGCTCATCCAGAGTAGCAGGTTTCCTTTTTTTCGGGATACGACAACAACTACAAGTCACCGACTAGATTGGTTACACACTGAAAAGTGGTTGTTGCTGCTCAGGTGCAGCATTTTATTGCACGTTCACAATCAATCAAAATATCTGAGAGCCGAGAATAGCAGGAAAGGTGAGTACTTCAAGGGGGAACGGACAAAATGTCGCAAGTAGCAGTAGCCTCAGTGGCACCTTATCATCCTTGTTGTGTCGTGTCTCGTTGGAATGCCACGATTTGGTTTTTCTAGGATCCCGTCCATATTTTTCCATCGTCGCGAACAAGTTTCTATGAAATGTCGCTACCACAGATAGTGGCAACTTATTTCAATCGGGAAAAATGTCAAGCGGACGGCAGATGCTGGACCGCCTTGCACACAGCCTTAAAGATGGTCCCCATTTTCATTATTAATACTTTTTCAGATGTTATCCTGGACTGTTAGCTAGTTTATCGCTTAATCTCTCTGGTCGTCACAGCAAATGCAAACTAATTATAGGAAAAGTGCAATGGAAAGTGGAACGAATGCTGGAAAATGAGATATGAGATGAGTTTGAGCTGGAAATCGAAATGGGCGGATAGAAAATCATGGGTGGAATTTTAAATAGATCCCCCAAGATGGGAGGAAGATGTGAATGTCGTCCTCCTACTCCGTTTAAATGCTCTTAAAATACTTCGAGGGGAGTAGCTAATAATTAAATTTTATGGGAAATATTCACGTTTAAACCGAAGAAGGTTGGGTCGGCATAATTTGAAACGAAAACTTTGTTTCTCTTTTTAACTGTTGAAGACGTGAGCACCGTGCGCTTGACTACTACGCAATGCTGCCCGGGTTCAACCCTAGCAAAACACCTTAAAGTTTATTCACCGTGCTACCTCTTTCTAATGTCTGACAACCATTCAAAGACTGTCATTTGTCATGATGAGCTTCTCAACTTGCTGTTCGGAGTCGGCAGCAAAAACTGTAGGTGCCTATCATTCGTGCACACACAAATGGTTGCGAGAAGCAGGCCCTGGTTCACACCGAACTGTAGCGCCACCTAAATAAAGACAGAAGAACTGTTGAACTGAATTTTAAAAAGTCGCAAGGAAATTAAGGAGATTCTCAATGGATTGTGGTCTGTACTGTATTTAAGACTTTAAGGTAGGTAGGTAGGTAGAAGTCGTGGTTTCGATGGAGGAAACCCAAATAGCGCGTAGAGTCATAGAGGGCTCACCGCCATTTTGATACAACAACCTCAGATGACCAGTTTATTCGGTTGTAATGTTGAGATATTTATATCCACCCTGTGAAGTTATCCCTTCAAGTTCGTCGAAGAAGAGTTTTCCCAGTATGCGTAGCCTGTCTCTCGCTATAGTTGATTGCCGAATTTATGGCGGCTTGGCTATCCGTAATAATAGCGATATTATGTTTGGGTGTTGAGTGGTTTTTTAAGTTGTGACAGGCCTCGAGGATCGCGAGTAGCTCCGCCTGGAAGACGCTAGTGAAAGTCGGAAGGCGATAGAACTTCGCTATGCCGAGTTTTCCTGACAAAATTCCCGCACCTAGCCCGCAGTCCATCTTGGAGCCATCGGTGAATACCGTTGTATCGAAATCTGTCACCACTCTCCCTCGCTTCCATTCCTCTCTGCTTGCAGCTAAGAGTTTCTTGAAGTTAAATTTGGGGATAATGTAATCCGTTGGAGACATAACCAGACCGTTTGGTAGTGTGTCCAGGATTTTACTGTGACCATATGTCTTAGCAGTCCACCACTCAGATTCATTCAGAGCTAAAAATGCGCACATTTCATTTGCAATCAATGCTTGTTTGTAGTTCCAATTAAAAATCAATGAGATACTGGCATCCGTACATTAGAGGTCAAGCCACACCACTTAAGATACTTTTAAGAAAAATCACAAAACACACTGATAACTTCTTCAAACCAGTCCGAATACCACTTCAAAGTCACTCAAATGAAAAACCTTTTTCATAAATGTATGTAGACACATTTAGATAGATCATGCCATGCTGTGTCTACCCCATAAAAAAACGCATTCCTATCCATCAAGACAGTGTATCTAATTATTCTATTTTAAGATAACCCCCATAAGTACTTTCATAGGCACAACAATGCAAAGTTTACTCTCAAAATGAAAGATACGAGTACATAGAGATACGCATAAAAGAATCTCTTCTTATCTGCACAGTCATTAGATCATAAAGGCGTGTGTACATAAGGTAAAACGGGAGGTAAAATTGGGGAAAATTATGATGGAAAACTGTAAAAGAATTAAAGTAAAACAGATCAAGATATATCAACAAAGTTGCTAAGGAAAGCTTTTCATAATTCACGAGTATATTTCCAGCAACATGTTGCCCAACCAAGTCGTGTGTAAAATGTATCCGTATCTATGTTGCATGATCACTTGAGGTTGGCTGAGATCGACGGACGTTTGAGGTAAATCCAGCGCAGTCTGATGCGACAGTAGCTTTAGAGTTGTCGCCGGGAAAAGTTTCAATTGGGGAGTTTGCTGCGTCGCGTCGCGTCGCGTTGTGTCTCTTAAATTAAAAAAGAAAAACAAAATCACATTTCGCCGATCATTTTGCGGTTTTTTTTTTTTGTTTTTATTCTTTTGCTAGTTTCAAGAGTTTGTTAAAATACTGATTAATTCCTGTGCCGCTTTGTGTCCACAACCAATCAATGATCTTGCGTCTCGGGAAGTTCGCCGCATCACCATGATCGACGGGATGTTGATATCGATGCCGATGACGACAACGACGACGACGGTCGGTGGTGATTGTGGTGATCGCGGATCGCAATCGATTAAGAGTGTAACGGTGAAGCAATAAGTATTAAAATAAAAGAAAATTGTGCAAAAAAAAGAAAAAAGAAAAGGTGATTTGTGGTGATCTGCAAAAGGAGTTCGAGTACGAGTATCCTTGTTTTCTCTTTTCCAAGTGTTAGTGCATCTAAGTTCCAAGTTGGCTGCGGCTACTTTGCCTTCCAACCGCAATAAGATGCAATTCGAAACGTCGAACAAACGACAGATACTCGTACCACAAAATAAGAAAAAGTGATTAATTACAAAGTGATTTATTGTGATCGTAATTAATTGAATGACAAAGTGGTGTTTGCTACTTGAACCGAAGTGTATCTTTTTTCAAATGGTAGAGAGCCTATGATTTTATTTTTACTCTCGTATACAAGTATTTATTTATTGGAGACCGAGTGAGAGTGCACCCGTTTTTTTTTTCAATTTGCTTTCGAAATCCATGCGCATGCGCACAGAGGGGAGGAAAAGATACGAGTATTTAATTATCTGTGAAGTTGTTTAAGACTGATGAAGGCAGTGGGTTTTTTTGGGATCCAGATTGGAATGCTACTTGATATTGTGGGTCATTAGGGTGATTTGAAATATTTTGTGTTTCTGATTATAATCGTTGACCTAGTAAAATTATCTGTTTTTTCTTAAAGTGTCAGTTGTTGTGAGAGTTGCAATTGTTTCAAAAATCATACATATTATTGCTGTAGTATAGGTACCATTTGCGGCTCTCACACTCAACCAATTATAACAAGTGAGGTGTCAAAAGAAAGAGAATTTCCTGGAGCAGCGACGAATTGCATTTTCACTTTATAAATATTGATAAATTAAAAAAAAAAGTCACAAATAAATGTTCTACCCAAAAAGAACTCCTAAGTAAATAAACACTTCCCATATGATTTCCATGGGATTTGCATCAGTGGACAGATGAAAATCATATGGGATGTTTGGATTTTCTTTTGCGATAGTTCTCGCATGGACACACTAGCGGTAGTTATTCACTGTTTTTTTTCTTCAGCATGGTAATTTAGTCATCACCAGTCTATTCTAGCTATTTTAGGCGATGAACTCTGTAACCTTCCGAGTTCCGGATAAGCTTAAAGAAGTTATTGGATTGATGTCGACTCTGATGTTTTTTTTTACCATGTACCTATTCCATGTATACAAACGATCATATTTTTGTTTTATTTGTTTTAACAGAAAAAAATACACTAATTGCTTAAATATGTGGGCATTGCTCACTGATCTCTAATGATCGTCAAAAAAATCAAGAAATGATCTGCCACTGGAATTACCACCTACGATCACTTTTTCTTCCTCTCTGTTTGGCTCTTATTCTAGTGTACTCAATTTGCATAGCACTTTCGTGGTAAAAACAAAAAGCTCTTACAATAAATTTACGTGCTTTGCCTATAAAAAGAAGTTTCATATGGAAACCTATCTGCGAACACTCAAATGATCGTACGAGTACATACGAGCGGAACTATACAAAAAAGCAAAAAAAAATATTCTAATTTGCTTTTTTTCGCAGAAGTGTAGTCATAGTTGTGTATGGTAATAGGCCGAAATACACAACAAAAAACAATGGCACTACTCTTTCCGACCGAGAAAGATCGCAGAGGTGTCTCTTGACCTTGGAAATTCAGGTTTCCTCACACATGTTCATATGTTCGAGTATTTTTGTCTATAAAATCCCGAACGTTTAAGATTTTTGTAAATTCTAAATCTTTGCGCTCATGTTTCATCTTTGGTTCGCTTCTTACTACATGAATGCTGGGTCATTGGCACTGTGTGTCGAAGGAGATCCGACGATTTTAGGTCTTACCTGGAGTTTGATTTATGGGAAATCTTGATTGCGCAGCGGATATATTAAGCATAATTTCGGTCCACATACGGCTGGTCGTCTTAGGTTTGAATAAATTTGAACGTGTTTATTTTTTTTTTATTTTTTCGGTGGGAACATTGAAAGCCAAATGCTGCTTCACTAGAATTGCATAAGTCAAGCGTCGTGTTACTTGCAGAGGAAACTCACCTCTTTACACACTCGAACATCACTGTAATTGAATATTGCCGCGGGAGGAGGAGTAGGTACCTACGAGTAAATAAAATGTGTTAAGTTATTTTTAAATGATAATGCACATGCAAGGTGTTTTGTGTCAGCATAAATGTGAGTTCTACGAATTTCGGTGGAGAACGGAAATGTAAGATCACAGAGGAAAAGAATGTCCTTAGCAAAAAATAAAATCATATCTTTCACCCTAGGGGAGAAATTCCGAACCGATCGCCATAATCTTACAAAATAAGTTCAACCATGATCGAATGAAGATCGATTGAAAATCGAATAAAGATCGCTTGCGATCACTGCGAACGCCCTCTCCGTCAGTATAATGTAAACAACGATTATGAGACTGGCAATTTGAAGCCATTCATAGATCCATCCATCTTCAATGTTTGCTGATGATAATGATGATCTTGCGATTTGATGTATTCACATCATCGACCGTTTACATTGTGCATCGATCCGATACTAGAAGAATAAACTGTTTACCTTCATCATAGGCTCTTCTTAATAACAGTACATGAAGTCTTTTCTTAAACCTATAATATATAATTATGTAATTCCTCAGAGGCTCTGCGGTTGATCTAGTGCGATCGGCTTTATACCGAGTGATCGTTGCATGACAATTTAGTCTGCCAGGAGAAAAAGAATAAGAAGGAATATCACGATGGACTTTGCTCAATTATCATGCAGAATGACTAATGATCGAAATGATGATCGTGGCCGGTTGTTGTTGTTTACTTTGTTTGGGATTAAGTCGATTTAACAATCATTGGTTTCAATTGAGTGAGCACATGGTGGTTCAATCTTCTAATTCCTATCGTATGACACTCAAAACAAGCTTCTAAGAATTCCTTTTTTTTACATCAGAATTTAGTAATGACCTTCCATTAAAATGTATAGAAAAAGGAGAGAAACAAGAAAAAGAAGAAGCAAAATAAACATACATATATAATTGATCGTAAATCAAGTGAATGCGATCACTGTAGCCTGTAGCTTAACTGACTGTCCGTAGTCCACTTGTAATCCAGACTTAAAGGCCTTGTTTGTGTTTTGCACCCCTTTGTCGGCATTTTAAACGACCGGACGGGGGGATACTCTGGTGATCTTGATGCACACTAGCTATCGCCAGATGATCGCGAAAAATGAGGTTTGCAAATATTAGCTCAAGATCGCAAAAGTGATTTCGGAGGCAAAATTCCTAAATAAAAAAAAAATCATTTGTAAGCAATATTTCTTCATATTCATAAAAAACATATACACATGTTCGCTTTGCATACAACCAATGCAATTAAAAATATACGAGTACATTCGACTTCTAAGAGTGTACATAAAGTGTATATCTAAAGTAGAAAAACTAACATAAACATTTAATTTTCCTCAACCCTTTGATGGACTCATTGAGTAATTTAGAGACCACAAATAAACAGTAGAAAAAGATCACACGCATCAGTGGATCATGAGTCAGGTTAAAGTTGAAAATATCGACTTTGTACGTTTACACTCAAGCAATTACGTCAATTGGTAGATATTCTATTGGTCGATCCACCAAATTTAAACACATGTCCGTTTTTTTCTCGTAATTTAGATAAATATTCTTCTATTAGCCACCACCGCACATGCGGTACCGACGTACCGACGAGCCGCATAAAATTCAATTCACTTCACTATTTTGTTGGAAAAAAAACCACGAATGTCGATCGTCAAGTCAAAGTTTGGACCAAAAAAAAAATTCCCATAAATTGAATGAATTGAGTTTTTATTTTTATTTTAATTAGTGCACGATCCAAAGTCGCGTGCTGTGCCGCTAATGATTGAACACAGAGAAAAATAGAATTCTTTAAGATAACAAATTTGTTAATTTCTATCGAACTACCACGCAACTAGAGATGACCCCCTTTAACCTTTTAACGTTCAACCAAACTTGAATGGGGACAATAATAAGGAAAAACATTTTTGACGAGCTCAAGGCGAGTTATTTCGGGTCTCGGCTGTTTGTATAAATTGAATGGTTTAATTAAGAAGGCGGGAAAATGGGCTTTTGTAGACCAGGCGGAAGTTTGCTGTAGGTATAGGTGCGGCGTGCGGTGTCTTATTTAGATACATTGGAGATAAGAAAGTATTGAGTCATTCAGGTTTGAGAGGCGAAGGTGAACTAGAACCGAGTTCAAATAGTGATTGAATTGATTAGAGAAATGTAAAATAGGAACAAAAAATAACTAATTCTATATAGCTATACTCTGTCCTAACCGAATTGTCAGTACAGTGAAGAAAGGACGTTTGCCTTTCAGTCTGGTTGCAATAGTTTGTATAAGCCTGTCCCTTTTTCAGACTCTGACTGGGTTACCATACCGCCGGAAATCGGAGAGCAATACCCATAGGCTTACCAGCTGCTGATTTTAAAACAACACGATTTTTTATACAAAATAAAGATAACTGTTTACAAAGTGGATACAACCTCGATTTATATGAAATTGTAGTATGTTGTGAAGGACATTTTTTCGAGTATTTTGATGTTTGTACATCGGAGACGATTATTTTACGAGATATAAGCTAAAAACAAAAAAAAAAATACTCATTATTCGTTTTCTCACCCAAAATAATCTTGCGCAAATAAACCTTCAATATAAAGCACAATAAGTGAAAAATTGTTTAACTGCTTTTTAACGGTTTCCCCAGAAAAGCAAGAAACTGGGAAAAAACAAAAATCGAGCGGCAACACCCTCACATACTTAAATTCATTTATTGGTTCTCAAAACACAAAATCCCAAAGCTCTTTGATTCTACTTGACTTTGACTACTTAATAATGGTAACACTGTTTTGATGTTCAAATTTTCCATACACAGAACAAATGCTGATGGCGGCCACACGATCATTATGCCATCGACTGTGTGGCAGGCAGGTCATAATGGGATGTATGCCAATTTGAGGTAAATTACAAAAACAAACGTTTTAGCTAGTGGTTTGGTTTTTAGTTAAGAGGCAAGTTTTTTTATTGAGTGCCGTGAAGACATTTACAGGCACCAGTGTTAAAAAAAACTCCCCCTTAAGGCCTAGGCGGGTACTGACAATTCGGTTGGGACAGAGTATAATATTTTTACTGGCCTTGGCTGGCTTTTTTGAAATAGAAACCATTTGCAACGATTAAAGGCTTGAATTAGGAAATATGTGATCAGAGTAAGTCTTAGAAATGGCACGTAACGGGGAATTAGAATTAGAAATGCTAATTTTTTACTCGTATACTCACATATACCAAAAACCAGGTTTTCTTTTTATTCCATTCCACTCGACCGCATCCAAAAGTTATTCTTTCCGGTAAAATTTGTCCTCCAACTGCCGTTCATCTCTTATAGAGGTTACTAAGCAGTATAATATTCACAATTGCTGGGTGCCGGGGCAGAGAGACATTCCAGGGAATTGCAAAGCTGGCGAGCTCGCTAAACTAGGAACAACAATATCTATTCTACTCGATAAGATGAATATAGGTATGCACATCGCTACTTACAAGCAGTCAATAAAACCAACACTAGAAGGGAAGATGGAAGTACCTGCCTTGCCTCCAAAAAAACCTTCTGTCCCTAAAAAGACTACACATAAGTACGACCGTCAGTGTCATTACAGGACACTGCCGGCACGCAACAAGGCTTGGCATCATTTGAAATGACTTCTGTAGAAGTTGCAGAGATGAAGAAGAGGAGGAAAGCCGTCTCCTCTGCTCATGCCCAGCTCTTTCTGGTAGTAGAAAACTACACCTAGGAGAATACTTCTTCGACAATCTTAGTGATCTAGCACAAAAAGACGTAGGAAGCCAAAGCTCCCAATGGTTCTCATGAGTAGCAGGGTAAATATTGCCAAAATCCTTGCTATCACAATGGGCATCTATAGGCCGAAGTTTGCTGGTACTTGTTACTGGCAGCCACCTAACCTAACCTAAGTAAAATTTGTGGCTTGCAGTTAAACAGACCACGGAACCCTAGTGGACATACGTTCCACACGTTGTAGTTTTCAATAGTAAAATAAAGTCTATCAAGTTCCACGTTCTTCTTCTTCATTCATTCTCGCGCCCACAACATCTCCAAGATCTATAGGGTTTATCTATCTATTTCCACTTGCACGTGTCTCACCATCAAAGTTCCATCGGCAGACCGCACCTTTTTTTAAATTCCAATTATTCAAAATCACATATCTTTCCTCTTAATTAGTGATACATGGAAATCGAGCTCCACCACACCATTATATCTGCTTAAGTAACAATTAAATAACCAATCTTATATTGATAACGCGATAGAAAAACGCATTTAATCGATATCATAAATCTCATAAGACACAACGAAAGTTTGTGTCCCGTTTTTCCCAAATGTGTTTACACCCATTCAGTTTCCCCGTATATTAATGAAATCATTTCTCAGCATGAAATGAAATCCACAACTTTATCAATGATTTTCCATTGGGGAAAAAAATGCAATAATATGCAAATAAATTTTCTCCATAATTTATCTCCAAAAAAAAAGATACTCATTCAACGAAATATCTCAACAAAAAGATACCAAAATAAAGGTGTAAAATAATCCTCTTATCCATCGAAAACTCAATAATTTTTCAGACATGGATAACCTGTGAATGGTGTCAAATTTATTAATGAATTTCACATTTATTCCCCTGTAAGAGGAGAAAAAAAAAGCCGATTCCAAATGCATGCGCTTACATTTTCGAGAGGCCGCCAACATAACATGCTTGTAGTGACTACCACAAGATCCACTTAGGTGATCACCTTAATCAACCGAACAACAGCAGCTCCTCTGCGATCGAGTGCAATGGTGTTAGATGGTGGTGGTGGAATGTATCTTTGGCTTAAAGAGTGTACACAGGCAAGAAAAAAAAGTTGCTAGCTATTAGTCGTGCTTATTCGTCTGGCTTCCTGAAAATGAGCAACAACCAACAACTAACTGTTTTCGAGTATAATAATTTATTCATGCGGAAAATAGTATCTGCATTTTTTGTCATGTTTGAAGGTAGCTACATACTCGTAGATACTCTTAGCAGTGAGTCATCTGTGGTCTCTTATCGTAGAAAATTTTACGATTGTTTTTTATTTATTTATTTTTGCGTTCACTCTGTCAAGTTGACACTGAAACGAGTATCTGTATTCTTGTGCGCTAACCTACTACAGATGATAGCAATCCATCCAAACTGGTCTGGTGATTTATGGTAAAGAATTTGCGAAGCAAACATTCGATGTTCGAGCAAAGACGCGCGGTTGTTTTGTTGTTTATTTTAAATGAATGTTACGGGTTCTATAGAATTGCACTCTTATTCGGCTCTCAACAATAATAGTATGTCATTTGTTTTATAGTATGGTATCCCTGGCGAGCGTCGAAACTATGTCAAACATTTAATGTGTGAAATGACGGGAAACGAGTTCACGTTTTAGTACTTAACAAGAAAAAAAAAATTGTGAATTATATTGAAATGAGAAATATGCCGCCAAAGGCGGACAATCAGCGGTATCGCCGCAAACGAAAACATTTCATTGGAATAAATCTATATCTACTTCGAATATCGTTGTATCTGGTCGGCGGAATAAACCTCATACAATGCCTAGCAGCGAATCACAACTCCGTCGAATCGATATCGGGGACTCGCAACGATATCGAAACAAATCTTACCGATAGTGTTCTTAATAGTAATAAGTTAGGAGATAATTCAATAGCAATGCAAAGTGACAGTCCTGGATCAGAATTGCCAATTCAAAGGCGAAAATCCCGACGTAGATTTTCGACTAGCACAGTGTCTTACAGCAGCAACAGACATCATCCACACTCATCCCAGCGACTTAAGGGTAAACGCCGCCGCATTCATCCGTCGCATGTAGCCAACTCTACAGGAGGAACCCACCGCCGTCCCACCATACCACAACACCAACAACAACGTATACCAAAGATCAACATAAACAACACCAACAACTCTAATATTTATTCTAGCAATAATAATTTTAATAGTAACTTTCATTTTTACCATAAGAATGAGAATAATTTTAGTACGGCAATAAATGAGCAAACAACCACGCTAAGGATAATGACATCCTTTAGCGGGGGCAGTGTTAGTGGTGGTGGTAGTGGTGGTGTTGGCGGTGATGGAGGATCATCATCAACCGATCATTATCTTAATAGCAGTCACACGATACACACCGATAAAGATCATTTAGTTATTCGAGAGAATACGGATATTGTGGTTTATCGGAAATTCCATCACGCCGGTGGTAGTGGTGTGGGAGGAGCAGCATCAGTGGTACCATGTCCGCCAGGAGCAAGGATTATACCACATTATATAACGACGCGACCCAGAGGACGGGGTAAGCTAATATTAAAACTAAATTAAATTGAGGGTTATTGGGGACGGTAATGTTGGGCAAGTGATCTTTTAATAATGATCATTATGAGATCATCTTTAATGAAAAGGCGGCGAAGCCTTTGACCTTAAACTGTGGTCTTTATGTTAATCGAGAGCATTTATGAAATCACACTTTAACTCAAGTGCTTGTCAGAAGAGTTCTGTGTCGAAGGCGATAAATCTCATAACTGATATCCAAGAGGAACTTTTTTTTATTTTGGTTTTTAAGCAAATAAAGAATAAAAAAAATAAACTACGCGCTGCAGAAGTAAAACTTTATCCCTTCATGTACATACATAAAGATCATTTAATGTGTCCTTTGCGTAGTCTCCATTTAATATAACTCAAAAAATCGTCTTGTCGTATTTCTGTCATAAGTGTTTCTGAAGCCCTGTTTGGGCGTATCTACAATTAGTCCTATTCTTTGCCGAAATTCTAACTGAATCCCTTTATTTTATTTTATAAATAAATAAATAAATAAATAAATAAATAAATAAATAAATAAATAAATACACAAATAAATAAATAAATCAGTATTATAAATAGTTTAATAAATAAATAAATGAAAAAAATAAATAAATAAATCAATAAATCAATAAATAATAAATAAATCATAAAATAAAAAAAGGCACAAATAAGTAAATAAATAAATAAATAAATCAATAAATAAATAAAAAAAATAAATAAATAATGAAATAAGTAAATAAATAAATAAAAAAATGTACATATAAATACATATGTAGTTAAATAAATAAATAAATAAATATATAAATAAATAAATAAATAAATATATGTATGTATAAATAAATAAATATAATAAATAAATACATAAATAAGTAAATAAATAAATTAATTAATACACAAATAAATAAATAAATAGGTAAATAAATGAATACATATATATGTATATAAATAATAAATAAATAAATAACAAAATAAATAAATAAAAAAATAAGTAAATAAATTAATAACCAAATAAATAAACAAATAAATAGGATAAATAGCACCGGCTCTATTGCTGCGAGAAGCTAGTATATCTGTACAATAGTTGTACATACACCTCTACTCTGTTCACGTTTCATACCGAAGGTATGACGGAATGAGTCAGATTTTAGCATTTCACATTTGTGTTACATAAAATTTTGTCTAACGTGCGTATATTAGTTTTACTTCAAAAAGGTGTTACGTAACGTCTAACTGTCCATCTAGAATTGATTCATTCCTTCCTCACATGTCATTTTCACATTTAATCTCACCCATCACTCGCGGATTTGTCGTCCTTCTTCCAAAATCCTTTCATCACTCCTGCTCGCACTCCATTGCAGATAAAAGCTCAAATTAATCCTCCATAATAAATAACATCAAAAAATGATTAAATGTCATCACCTGCCATAACCTTCCAGTGACACCTCTTCGATTCCCTTTCCAGTTCCCACTGCCTCATCCGTCATAAGAGTATGCACAAGTCGGTTGTTGTTCATATACCTAACGTGTGTGGTCTTTCCAGCGGTAGTACACGGATCCAACGTAATCTCACTTTGAAAATCATTTCACGACACTCGAGGCATACAAATCCGGCCAAAAGTCAGAGAAAAAAAGGGCTTCACGAAACCTCAATTAAATTGCAATACAGCGAACTGTTTTTGTCCGCCTGTGCCTGGCATAGCAATAGCAGGCAGCCTCAGCTACAGTAGGTCAACAGAGGCCATGTGATATATGAGATGTTTTGTTTTTGTTCTCTCCTGCTGTTTGCCTCCCCCCAGATGCCACTGGAGCAACACAAACAAGTTGCGAAACAGAACTACATCAAAGTCGGAAATGCCGCCATCATAAAAAACGAAAAAAAAATCATTAATTGCGATTCTGTCACATATACGGAAGTGCCGAAATAACGTTCTAGATTAAAGCGGAGGGAAGCACGAAGTGCGTGGATCGGTTAAAGGTTAAACTAGCAATGGGACAATGGACTCTTTAGTCTGGTTGGCCAAAAATCGCGCATGCACACGACAGATCAACTACTATCCGGGGCAGCGAATAGTCGTATAATACAAAAGCACCTGGGCTGGCAAACTTGTGTACGAGTGTCCAATATGCAAATACCGGGTGGACGGCGCGCAGCGCGGCGCAGCGTGCACCAGTTCATTCATGAAGAGACACACTAGTCGGACCTGGTTTGGTTGATTTCTATTTAAAAATTCAAACACCAGAAGGTTTGGCGGATTGCTGCGAATTTTCATTCAAAAAATAGAAAAAGAAATACTGCAATTCGTCCCTGGAACTTGCCTATCTGCCCACTCGAACCAGTTTTCTCTGTTGCATCCTGCCTTTCCTTGCCCCCGCCTATCGCTGTGTGTGTGCATCAGGAAGACTTGAATGAGGCATGAAGGCATGACATACAAATGAATTTTTTGTGGATTTTATTTTACTCTTTTAACGTGGTCGTCGTCGTCGCGTCGGTCGTTGTACACCGGACATAAACGGTCACAAGGTGGTGGCTGCAGCAGCAGCAGCAGCAGTTTTGTGGCACGGGCCTGACTCGTTTCGAGGATCTCTGACTCTATGTCTGACTGAGTGGTTGGCTGGTAGCCAGTTCTGGCCTGCTTATAGCCTCTGTATTTATCAGTGGTGATGGTGTCGTCGTCGGGTGTTAATGGCTGGCGAAAATAAGTATAGTATCTACTGCGCCCAAACGATGGAACTTTATGTGGGATCGAATCAAAGAGGAGGCGTTCGACTGGCACCCTGCATTAGCTGCACGTAGTTTCTCTCCATGCAAGATTTGGCACCACTCGTCGTCGTCTTTTCCGGTGCCCTGCAGCACAGAATAGTCTGTCAATCGATTCGCATCGATGACGATGGCGGAGGTGGTAGTGGTAGTGATGATGGTGACTAGACACTGGCAGACAGACAGCCCCATTCAGCGCAAGCGAATGTGTGTTGCTTAGCGGTAGACGCCTGTGGGATTGAGTGAATGGTAAAGATGCCCACAGGGATGCGTGATTGGCATTTTAACAGCGGATAGTTTTGCGCGAATACTCTCATATTCAACATTTGAGGTTGACATTTTTGTTCTTGTTGTTGTTGCGTAAAACAACGTGTGTCTGGATTGATTCACGACACTGGGGTAGGTTTGTTGATGGCATGGAGTGATTTGCTGTTGAAAGTTTGCAAAGGAATTCGTAGAAAGGTCGGGGTGTGTTGATTTAGTAGTCAGTTTGGGAAAACGTCGTGTCAAGAAAACCACAATGAAAAAATTCTCAAAAGACTTGCTTCATTCAGATGCAACTCGCTTGCAACATGTGAAGGTATTTGTACTGCTTCCGCCTCATCTTTTGGAACTTTCACTTGTGGCATATACACAGCTGGTCAAAGAAATAGGTGTGTGCCCTTTTTTGCTAGTCACTCTGTTTTTGTTGCTAGATAATTGTTGATTAGCTGTCAAAAATTGCAGAAGTTGGCCATACAAATGGGTGTGCTTAAAATAATATCGCAGTTTATTTAATTATTTTTTCTGGGAAGGTATTTTTTTTTTTAGGTGAGTTGAGTTATTTATAATCATTTTGTGGGACGAAATGCCCAATGCTCGGTGGAGCAAAGGATATTAGTTCTACGACTAAGGGATGAGGGTAAAACCTATAAATTCATGGCGAAGGCGCTAGGAAGGCGCCAAAATGTCGTCACAAATGCCCTTCAGCCAGCCTAAGTGAGCGAAAATAGAGGTAGGCCCAAAAAACGTCAGTGGCTACTAATCACCGCGTTTTGCCTTCAGCGAAGGCCAATACTTTTGCCTCGTCAAATACTATAAGCGGATAAACTGACAACGGAATAAGTGCACGCAAAATCCAAAGAAGTCTCCATAATTCAAATCTCACAGGAAGAATCACCAAGAAAGTTCCACGGTTAAGAGTTAATAATATAAGGTTCCGAAAATAGTTTACCATAAGTCATGGAACGGACCTAAAGGAGTGAAAAGGGAGCATAATATCCTTTGGAGTGACAAGGTGAAAATAAATTTGTTCTCTTCGAATTCTGGACCTAATTTAAAGCGACCAGAGGGGAGGAACTACGACCCACGCTGTATAAAGAAAACCATCAAGCTCAGAAGGGGAAATGACGTGATTTGGGGCTGTTTTTCATGGTATGGCATCAGCCTTAGATTGTGTTTAAATAAAACCAAGACAAAGTTTGGATATAGGGGCATTGTGGAAAATGTTATGCTTCCACTTGCCGAAGTAAACATGCCTCTCCGATGGAACTATCAACAGGACAATAATCCGAAATATACGGCAGGTTTTGTGAAAGATTGGTTTCGAGATCAAAATATGTTTGTCATCCCATGGCCCAGTCAATCCCCAGATCTCAATCCCATTAAGAACTGATGGGATGAACTCAAGAGAAAATTAGGTGGTCAGTATTTCCCAAACAGGGACCTATTGTGGGAGGCAGTGCAGAAAAGTGGCATTCCATACCTCTGTTTACATGCCGAAAATTGGTAGACCCAATGTCACGCCAAATAAGATAAGAATGGAGTACACTCAGGATATTAGAGTAAGGATAACGATTAACTAGATTTAAAAACATTGAAAAAAACCTATTGGCATTTTAAGGGGACACACCTATTTTGTTGGCCAAGCCCAAAAGTTCACATAAGCTATTTTTGGAGCATACATTTTTTATTTCCTTATTTCGAAAACTTTTAGTTTATTAAATGTATTCAATTAGTAGTTTAGTTAGACTTTTTTTATTTCAAATTAATTCTTAACAATGATTAAATAACTTAGACTATTTGGTTTGGCCTAAGGCCGTCTAACAGAATCAATTAGTATAATTGTACTAATATCCACGTAAATAAGTACAAATTAGTAAAGAAAATATTAAAAAAATGAGTTTATAAAAAAACTTCACACGCCCATTTCTTTGACCAGCTGTGTATCTAATTAACCCATCCTCTACTTTCTTAATCTTATCGCACAGGTATTTACTACCTTAAGAATGAATTCTTTAGATAACTTTGCACAGTATTACAGTTTTACACAACCTCTCGTTGTACACATTCATCTGAGCAAAAAAAAAAAAAGTGTTTTTAACGTAATTAAAGAACGCTCACAACTCTTAGGAAATGTCAGAGATTAAAAACGTTTAAAGCATCCAATGATTGAGTACTCATACTGGTTTGACTTTAATGCAACTTTTAGTTTTAGTATTCAATTATTAAGCTTAATATAAAACGAAGTGTAATGTTTTCTTTTTACGTTAACGAAAATTCATTCATCTTATTTTATGGCGTCATAGTCCGCAGTATTATAACATACAATCAACTCTTGCACTGTCCAGTGAGTAGTTAACTGTATGTAGTTAAAATTAATTATCAAGCTTACCACGCAAAACACCGATCTTCCATCATCAGTAGGTGCAGCAGTAGCACTAGCGGACACCGTAAACGTAACGTATAAAGCATGAGCATCTCATTTTTAACCAAAGTGACAGAATTTAGTTTTCGTAAGCCCGATTGATGGCTGAATAAAAGCCCATTTTGATGATTGGAAAATCGCGTGAAATTTTTGAGATTCAAAAAAAAAAAAACAATTTTTATTGGAGAGTGGAACTTGCGCAATGATCTAACGTGTTTTTTTTTTTTATCTCGACGAAAAAAAATGCCTTTAGCTACTAACCACAGGCAAACATTCGAGAGTACAAGAAACCATGCAGAGAATACCAACTGCTGTGAACGATCAAGCTTAGATGGGGGTTTTCCGGAGTGATTACGTAAGCAAGTTGTTAAAAAAGAGGTAGTCAAACCGAGTTTTGTTTTTTAACACTTTCAACTCGCATAAATCACACCATCTGCAGAAAGTTCCACCACGCTAAATAACTCAAAAGCGATTCCATTAAACAGAATTTATAACACTACCTGCTAACTGCACTTTGCACTATGAAATTGATCTGCCGAGGAATCGTGTAAAAGTACCCAAATAAACACCCGCACACATCTCACAGACACAACTTCTGGCACACACGATTTATGGATACTCCTTAACCCCCAACTCTGTGCCGTCTTTAGTTCATTTCCTAATCACGGATGAAGCAGGAGAAAAATAAAAAAATCAATTTTTTACAAATAAACATAACTCACGCCGTGCAGTTCATTCGGACCACTTTTGTTTACGTTACGTATCGCACTCTGGTCTGTGTTGTGTTAGGTGCAAACCATGTGGAGGGATTCCGCATTTTAAGGTGTTCTCGTAAAATGATTTGGCGAAAGTTGTCTTTACCCGGGAGCGCGCGTAAAAAATCCGTCATAAATATGTCCAGAGAAATTGCAACGGTTCTTCACATTTATGTAGTTCGTGTACGTAGGAGAGTTGGAGTGTGGATGGTAAAATACGAGTATCATTCTTGCATCTATTAAATTCATGCGATACATCTGGAGCTTGCAATTGCAGTGGAGCTAGTGACACTCTCAAAAGTCTGATATGTAATTTTGTAGCTTTGTAATGAGGTCCGCTGGTCCTATATGTGCTTAGGCTCTCAAGTGGTATCCATCAAACCGAATGTGACACCCATTGGATGGTTTTTCTCTTGAGATGCCGTCTGCATAAACAATAGAAACCCTTTGGTTGCGAGGTTGAACCGTGTATGTTTTTAAAATTTCGTTCAACGTCTTCTGAATGAAATCGTTTTAGTTGCTGAAAGTTACTTGTTACTAGCACCCAGCCTTAAAAAGTCAAAGTCTGGTGTCACAACATCAATCCATTCTCCTCTTTCAGTGGGGTCACTAAAAGGAGTCAAAATCACCCATGCAACTCCCCACTGATCCTCAGTTCTAATAAAAAAACATTAAAAATCGATTATTCTTATCAGTTAGCCAGAATCCATTCATGTCACTTAAATCACGTTGTAGCAACCACACCCACACATGCCACCCATATGTGCAATATTAGAAAATTACTCAATTACATGTTAGCGGGAGTATAGTGCGCATAAAAGATCGATTCAGAAACGAGTATATGCATCCACATCTCCATATCTCCCTCAACTCAATGCCTGTATATGTTGCTTGTACTTCACTTCAATTAGTTTTCTATCGATAATTACACGAAAAACATTCAACGTAGACAAATAATAGACACTGGACTAGACTTTGATTTGAAGCGTGTTTTTTTTTCGTAACGAAGGAGTACGTGCTCATGTGTACATAGAAGTTTGCCACAGATTGAGTCATTAAAACATGAAAAGAAAATTACAAAAAAAAGTAGGCGTGTCAGAATGAAATATTACTATTTGCTTGTTTAACGCTTAAATGGATTTTAATTTTTAAAGAAACAACCTTTGCTGACCCAGTTATGTAATTATATCGGAAGCAAACGAGGGTAAACGAGTAAATGGTGTAATTGCTAATTGGAATTTGTAAGAATTTTTGAGTCACTAGCTAGCGCTATTGTTTTATTACAATTTATCTAGTTTTATTGTTATAAATAAATAAATAAATATTCGAGTTTAAGTGAAATTTGTGATGAATTCTGCGGAATCAAACAAAACAGTGAATTCTGGGTAATACGCACTCGAAAACCTTTATAAATAGAAGAACTATAAGAAAACCTCTGTTAATCGAAGAAAACCTATATATACAATTTATATTTTTCGTAAATTCGAATTTACTGTTGTGCAAAATAACTTGAAAACCTCTCTTATTCAAACGTGGGGGCTTTTTAACTTCTTTAATTCGAAGTCGTTTGTTTTTTTGTCAACTGATCGTTGAAATATGTACGTACAGTGGATCAAAGTCAAGTGTGTAGTATAAAAAAAAAACTTAAAATATCAATGAATTTTAATTAGAGTAGAAAACTAAAACTTTATATGAAAAAAAGTGTCAAAACAATGTCAAAATTTAAATGGGACACTTCAACAAAACATGAAATAGAAATTATATAATAAAAGATACAAATTTTTTAATATTTTATTGACAATCCTTTTTGTTTTTTAACAGCTGCTACTGCTTTCTGCAGTAGGATGGCTGGATCAGACTCCATTCTACTATTAGCGTCTTTTTGAAATTATTCCGATTTTTTTATAGTTAATTTCTCTAATTTCACGTATTTCCATAAGGTGCTTACAGTTGTAGAGGAGCCAGGATCTTAGATTATAAGCTCTGTGGATCATTATTTTGGTGGAAGTAAAACTCATTTTATAACACCAATTTGCCACAAATTTTTTTCTCGGAGTTCTTCGTTGGCCTTTCTCCATACATAACTTCGACCGTCGGACAATTACCTTTTCCCAAAATAAAAAATCTTTGCTACCATGCGTTTCAGCGAGGTGCTTCCTTTTCCGCTTATTCGTTTTGCGTCATAAAAAATTTTCTTGACGATCTTTTGAGCAAGTTCTCAACATTGTTTGTACTTTTATACCGCTTATTAATATTGTACACCATTGAGAGTGGGCTCTATCAACATTTTTTCCGATATCCAGAAAAGGTATTCCATTCTCGTATTGATGAATTACAAGTTTCTACCGACGTTTATTTCTTTCGCGACATAATTTATTAATTTCTATTTTTCCAAAAACTGCGTCAATTAAAACTTTTTTTTTGATTTGGTTTCCCGTATGCTTGGATGTAATCAAGTTGTCAACAATTTGATTGAATCCCGAAGTTGTCACCAGTTATTGAATGTGTTCAGGAACTGTCACAATTTAACTTGGACGTTATTTTCGTACAACTTTAATGTTCTCACTCAACATTCATTAGGTATAAAAATTCTTTAGTCATTTTTGTTCAAAGTTTTTTTAAGCTTGTATTTGAACAACACAAAAAGAATATTATTCGCAATTTTCTACTTTACTATTGTGCTGTGTGTTGTTTTTTAACTCGAAGTTCTATTTGCATTGTGTCCTATTTTGACTTTGATACACTGTATGTGACAAAAGTAGGCAATGAAAACCAAATGTTTAAGAGATGCCTTTCCTTGTATATTACATTCACTGATGTATAATTAAATAATAAAAAAAAGTAATAAAATTTACACTTAGCGCACATATATGATTTTTCTCTTAAAACTCCATAATTCAAAAACCTAGCTGTAATTCGAAGTTTTTCCTTGGTCCGGTGAAATCGAATTATCGAGAGTTCACTGTAGTACACTCGTGAAGATTCCAATGTATGTATACCAGGGGTGCCCAAACTTTCAAGCTATGTGTTCGACTTTTCGCTGAAATTGGTTACGCGTGGTACTTACCCATTATTTTTACTTGGAAGAAAACACATATAAGCAGGTAATCAGTGGCTTCAGAACGTTTTCTGACGAAGCAGCTCTTGTCATTGTAGAAAAGATCCCCATCGATATCCTTGCGGACAAGATGCAAAGTCTATTATAGAAGAACTTCTAGTAACCAAGAAGCGACTTTTATCAAAAGGATCAAGGAAGAAGAACGAGTAACTTCTAAGACGAGGTGTCAAGCTCGGTGGGCCACCATTACGAAGGGCTGATGGACCTAGAGATTGATCCCAACCATAGACGTTTGGACAAACTGAAGGCACGGAAACTGTAACTACCACCTTACGCAGTTTCTATCTGGTCACGGTGGATATCGGAAATACCTACACCGTTTTGGGCACGATAGCTAACCTTTTTGCCCAAATCGGTAAAAAGACATAGAGCACACAGTATTCCATTGCATACGCTTTCTAGGATGGAGTGGCAGTTGCAGTGTTGTATCATTTTTTAAGACTGATATTCAGGTATTGCGTTTTTGTTATAATTTATTAATTTATAGAATATTCATCGGGGTCGACTGTAAATGCCTTCGCGTTCGACCAGTCGATCGCGGGTCTACGGTTTGGTCACCCATGATGTATACCTACCTACCTTTTCCAATATCACGTAGTATATTTTGCTGTGTTTTTAGGGTTCCGTACCCATATGGTAATACTGAACCATTATTTTTTATAATTTAGTCACGCTAAAGGGGTCATGAATACCCTTATAATGTTTACACAGCGCGAGCACATGAAGAACAGGAACGAGAAAGACAGATGTAACTCCGTGGGTGGTATCCAGGATAACTGGAGAGTTGTGTAGTATTGAAAGCTTGTCCTTTGCTTATGATTCACAGAAGTTTTTTTTCCAGATGTTTCCTATTATTGTTTGTGTGATCAATTTCCTCAGCCATACCACCACCCTACTGCCAGGGTTATGCCTTCGCGGTAGATTTTGACATCAACTTCTGAAACTGATCAACTTTTTTTTTATTTCGTGAGAAATAAATGTTTTGGCGACATCTGAACCTTGAACTTTACTTTGTTTCAAAATTATATACCTACTAAATAACAAGTTTTTTAAGACTTAACAGTTTGATTTTTGGGTTTCCAAAATCAAAAAGAAAATAATTAAAACCCCCCAAACCCTGATGTTGTAGGTAAAAACCTTCGATATAAATTTTTTACTTTTTACGCGATCATGAAAAAAAGAAAAAAATAACCAATAAAACCAAAATTACTATCGGAAGTCACGACCTTTTTTTTTAGCTTTATTACACAAGTATCACCAAATTAGGAAGGGGATTTAAAAGCTGAGCAATGGTTGGGAATTGAGATTAAATTAATGCGATTAAAAACCTCTAATGGGGCTAAGTATTTATTTATTTATTCTTTTTTTGAAATGTCTTTTCTTATTTTGTTGGAGGTGTGGTGGGTTAAATGTGTGTGTGGCTATCAATTGTTTCCTTTATTTTGTTTTCAGCAGTGTGACGAAGAAGGAAATTCTGGCTTCAAAAGTCTGCTAAATACTTACAATTTACGAGTTTTAAATTCGAATTCCATTTCTACAATATCTCTTTTTTTATTGGCAATCAGAAGTGAGTTTAACAATGGGCGAGTTTTTCAAGTGGGTGAGTCGATAGTGCGTTACGTCACTTGCTAACGTAGTACTTCGGTACACCTAAAGCAAGTGAAAACGCCTACATGGCTTTTTTGAAATTGGAGATGATTTTTCGGCTTTCCTTGGTGGTTGTTAACGATTTGAGTGATAAAAGAGCCGGAGTTCGGAGACTGAAAGAGTCTGTAGAAGCAATTTGTTTTTGTAATTCAAGACTGAAGCTTAAGCTAGCTTATTTCGCATTTTGTTGACTTTTTGGCAGAAATTAAGGCAGTAGAACGGCTATTGTGTCTAAAAATCAATACATTCAAAAATTTAAAGAGCATCACTGTAGCTAAAGGATCAGGTTTGAAAAACCAAATGAAAGTTCGACAGAAGAGTTCAAAACCGAAGCTAATGAGTGGTTTTGATGTTCTTTTTATTGTCATATGCAAAAGGATAGTCCTCACATATGTTCACAGAAAATAATCCAAAGGTTCCCTATGCGAAACTACATAAATGTATGTACTCGTAGAATGTTTTCTTCAATAAATTAATTGTGGCGCGCACTGTGTGGCATGTTGTGCCGTCTTGTAGAAACCACTTCCACATTCATGATGTATCATACAATTCGGGGCGATCTCCATTTACTGTAACCTTTTGGGCCGGGATCACTATGGACCAATGGTTCCCAAAAGTCACACCAAACAGTGACTTTTTGTGGATATAATAGCGGGCATCTCCACGGCATTTCTTCACTCTAAAAGCGGCAATTTTACTTGTTTACGTAGCCATTCAAACAAAAATGAGCCTCATCGCTGAACAAAACAGCGCACGGTAAGTTTTGCGAAGTAAACCACTATACTCGAAATAAATTTGCACGATTTGCAAGTGCTTGGCGTAGGCCTGTTCATGGTGAAACGGTAAACCAAACTGAGGAGAAATTAGCTGTCAGCTGTCAAATTTGTTTTTGCTATAAAAAGTATTGTCAATTCGAAAGACAAATCTTTAAAAAAAAAACCTTTCACTTTTTATTGCACAAAGTACAAAACACATTTTAAGCACCGTACCAGAGTTGATATAGAAATTGTGTTTGAGGAAAATACAAAACCAATTTTTATAGATAGTCAAAAAGGGATATTTATGTATAAACCGGAAATAAGGCCAATCTCTCCTCGAAAATAATAACTGAAAGAACACTTTCCTTTCCACCCCTTCGAAAATGGACGGTTGGTCACCGTAGTCATATGCGATCCGAGGTTAAACACGCATTACCCCTGTGTGCAATTTTTTTTTGCATTAAGTTAATAAATTCAATTCAGAAGGTTCAATTACCTTGCTTGATGTATTCCATCTTTTTTTAAATTTGTTTGTTGAGTTCAAGATAAAAACAACTGTTTGAGTTGTGAAATATGTATGCTTTTGAAAATGTATTCATTTCATAATTGTTTATTGTTTTTTTATACTCTTGTACTAAAATTCATCTGAATACTTTACACAAGATTGTCACATCTAAAGACAGAGTCCACGATGTTTTCTTGCAGTACACGTTGTGTTTATTTTCCTTGTTCTCTGTTTGTCTCTTGCAATTGTCTCGAAATTTTATTCTCAAAATCATTTTTGTAACAACAACAATAACAACAACATAAAACAATTTGGGAAACAATGTAAAACATCAATTTTTGTTTTACATTGAATGTCTAGAATCCTTCCCCAGTAGTCTTACCTCTAAACAAATGCCAATCGCAATAATACTGGTCAGTCAACCAGCTCGACTCCAGCAACCCAAAAGTCAATGGCTTCCATTTAACAAAAAAAAAATAAAAAAAATCTGGCCAAATAGAGTCGTATTTATCTAGCCCCAATATTTATTAACTTGTTTAATAAGCGACAGCGCACACAGTGCATAAGCAACAGCAACCAATATACGATATTATGGGGCATTTTATAGCCCGTTCCGCCCAATGCAATTACAGCGCAACACTGCAAAACCATTAATCACATGGACACACACATAATTCGATCATAACGTGGTCTCTGCCAATTAAATTGATTTTTTTCCCCCATTGTAAAGGCATAAAAAAGACTTTTTGATTAAACGAAATCATCGGCTGCCAAAAGCGATTAACCGCACCGATTGACCAATCGAAAGACACTGGTATCCTTTCCTTTCAATTGCCAATTCTAAAATCCACTTCAGACAGATTAGCTAATGTCCATCAAAGACAACAAACAACAAACGGTCCAAGACGACGGGAACGACGATTATATTGTCAAAACGTGGAACAGATGCCTTGCAATTGCAAATCAATTTAGTTGGAGCATTTTCTCCGGAAAAGCAAACTTCCACGGAAAATGGTCTAAATGGTCAATTTTAGGTCTGAAAACATCAAAGGATCATGCGAGAAGACTAGATGCACTATTTTCTCGGTGGCGTCGAGTGGCAACCCTGTAAACAAGAAGTCAATTATCATCTTTCACCCTCGTCACTTTGATGATTGAACAGAGTCGGCCGGCAGTGTAAACTAAATAAGCGATCGAGTGCGTGTCGAATGAGGGCGGTGCTGACAAATTTAGAAGAAGAAACAAATGGGCGTAGATTATTCCAGGAAGCTACTTAATTTTGTATAATTAAATACAAGCAACAATTATTTATTCATTATAAGATTGTTGGATTGTTAATCGTTGCACGATCAGTGCAAGATCACTTGTGAAGTTGTTTGGCGACATTTTCCAATTCCACTTGTTACGTCATTGGCATTCCTTACGAGTAACATATGTATGAACATCATTACGAAATCCCATCCAATCGATCGTTTTTCACACGGACAGAAATTCGAAACCCCTCAAGCAACTTGCCATTTCCAGAAATAATCGATCATAATTCTCTGGCTTAACATGACAGATCTACCGGTTAATCACTTTTATATCCATTTAGCTATCCTCATCAATTGAAATGGCCAACTGATTAAACGAATTAATCGATCGTTAGATCACCTCACAACAAATGTGATTACTCCAGTGCCAGACTAATGATCGGATGGGCAATCGATCAATTGGTTTTTTGGATTCGGTGATTGCTTGAGATCATCATGCTGACCATTGGTAGATGATGGATTTGCAGCTGGTTGACCACCACAAAAATGGAAGTGCACACAATTTGCACACACTCATTTGCGGTATGAAAGTTGCTCTCGAGGTGCTTCTCTAACAGAAAACGATCGTGGAGTTAATTTAGAAATTTTCACTTTATAATGCCCCCAAGGGAAACGCAAGGAGTGTTGCATTTGTGCAACCACGGAGGTCTATCTAAGCGTGAAATTATCCAACCGGTAGCCTAAGTGGAATTTATGTGAAATGTCACAAGTCTCGGTTAATTAACTTATTACCACCGATCTACACATCTAATCAGTCTTTCGGCAATTTTCAGTTTCCGGGGATAATTTATTGATCTTTCATTTCCAGCGCGTACTTTGTGTTCTTTCTCTTTCTGCATCTGCATCTGACTGCTGGCATCTGGATTGAATTAAAAATAATTGCCCTACCCAGCTCGCGATCAGTGGCTCCTTTGATCTGTCTGGAGAGAATCGAGCGTCTTACTCTGATCTCTTTTCTTTTTGTTTGCCCACTTTACTCGTAGATCAATGATTAATTTGCATAACATGCTCCACTGCAGCAGGCAGACATACTGGAGGATCGGTTCAAATAGACTAGAAGATTGTTTGAGCTGAATCGATAGAGAGTGAGTGGAATGAGTGGATTCCATCTGCAAAAAGACTAAACAATTTTAATTGAACTAAATCTGCAAGCGCATGTAAACAGCATTTATAGCTTTCTAGCGTTCTTCTTTATTACAATTTAATTGGGAGAAGGAAAAAAATCTAAAAAAACAAAAAAAACAATCTTAATTAGAGTCCACACATTACATGGCATCCATTAAGAGTGATTTATCATTCAAGCAAGCAGCAGATGAGACCGAAATTGCATTCAAAGATTGATGGATTTTAAATTGCTTACATCGTAGATGGCATCCTCAGAAATACCTCGAGGGGCTTAGAACGAATCTATAGGAAGATTGCAATTATAATGTTAGCAGCGGTTAATTTATGAACAAACTGACTTTAAATACATTTTCTAACATTTTAAATCAATCGATGACATTTTATGAAAATAAATTCCATTCCAAAACACACCTGTCGAAAAGTCGGAAAACAATCTATGATAGTAGCCTAAAGGTCCTTAAATAGTCAGTGGAAACCCGCTTTAAGACACATCACAGCGCAGCGTGAAGCAGACGCGTAGGCTGCGGATAGCACTAACCCATCCGAGTACAGTTGTTGCACGATCGGATTCGTGTCTAGAAAAGTGAAAAGCAATTCGTAAATAAAGTAACTGCTCCGCTATCATGCGCGTTTCCTTTTTTTTTTTGCACCCTAACATCGCGTCGGATCATCGAAACTTGTGGATCGTAGGCGAGATTGGTTTTCATTTTTCTTGCAACTACGCGCGTTCTCTAGTCTTTCTACCTCAAGCGGAAATAAAAATTGTAACAACATGTGGGCTACACTCGTATCTCATGCATTTTATTTCATTCATGGATTTTGGGATATTTTATGCCAACGCATTTATGGGCGGAAGGCTCCAGCCAACTCCGGATACCGAATGAATGCATGTGGATCGTAGTTGATGATGTCATTGAAAATTTTGCAAGACGTGTGTGGGTTGACGTAAAGCCTACGCTTTGCTAGTGCACGTTTTGAGACAGTCTTTAGGTCAGGTTACTTGTTTTTTTGTTTTTCTTTTTTGCTAGATAATTTGCAATGTTTAACATTTAAAATTAATTTTATTTTTAGAATGCCTTTGCAGTCCAATTGGAGCGATAACACTTAACTGTGACAAACGTTCGGGTCAGTGTCCCTGTCTGTCTAACGTCACTGGTAGACGCTGTGATAAATGTCGTCCGGGTCATTGGAATCTGACCACCGGTAGCGGATGCTTTGACTGTCGCTGTGATCGGATCGGATCTAGGGGAAGCGAATGCAATCCATGGACTGGCCAGTGTGACTGTAAAATCGGTATTGGCGGTCAGCGATGTGACCAGTGTCAGGAGGGTTTCTATGGCTTCGCGAATGATGGCTGTACGCGCTGTGAACCGTGTGCAATGGAGGGCCAGGTGTGTGATCCGTTTAATGGGAGATGTATTTGTCCACCAAATAGTCGGGGTTTGAGATGCTCCCAGTGCATACCGGGAACATGGGGCTGGCAGAAGAGGATTGGATGCAGCGAGTGTGACTGCGATATGGTCGGTTCCATTGGACAGGTATGCGACACAGTATCCGGGCAATGTGTCTGTCGTGAGGGATACGCCGGACGGAAGTGCGAAGGATGTGCGACTGGCTACTTTGGATATCCGGAGTGTCGACGCTGTAATTGCGATGCACATGGGTCTTTCGTACGGGCAGACGGATTGATTGCATGCGATGCAAATGGCCAATGCCCATGTAAGGCTTTGGTTATTGGGCTTAAGTGTGATACTTGTCGCCAGGCGACGTTTGGATTATCAAGTTTAAATCCGGAAGGTTGCACGAGATGTTTCTGTTTCGGAAGATCTGATGAGTGCACTCAAAGCGAATGGTCATGGGGCCACATTCGGATGCAGGCGGCTAGGAATTTAAGTGTTCAGTACATGCATCCTGCGTCGGTGCCAAATAATGAATTTGAGTATATTTTTGTGAGTTTTTTTTTTTTAGTACAAAGTCGAGACCTTTCATTATAATGATTTCTTATAGATCATCCAGATGGAGGGTAGCAAGTCATATCGCGAAGATGCTGAGATGAGTATGATGAACAGCCTTAATCTGATTCCGAAGTCGACTGGCAACATTTCCATCGGCGCATACACAACATTTTACTATCCACTGTACTTCCAACTGCCTCCACAATTCTATGGTGATCGGACGAGTAGCTACGGAGGAAATTTGGTCTTCACTCTTCTCACCGAAGGCGGAGGCACTCTACTGGAGAGGAAGATCCTTCACCAGTTTCCTTTGGTACAAATCCATTCCCACTCAAAGCTCATCCTAGATTTCTTTGAGTACGAAGATAGAGCCTACACGAAGAATGAGACTTATAATGTCCCTCTGCATGAGTCGTTCTGGAAGCTACATCAAAAAGGACACGATGTAGATCGGTCTACGATGATGGCGGCCTTACAGAACATAAAGCACATTTTCCTGAGAGGGACTTCGACAACAGACTTTCTTCAAGTTGTGTACGTTTCAATGAGAGGCATTTGATATTTCAGGGTCATGAATATTTATTTTTCTTTTTAAATAGAATCCAAAACGTCCACGTCGACTCAGCGATCTATGTCTTTGGATCGACCAACATGATAGCCAAAGGTGTGGAGAGGTGCAAATGCCCAAAAATGTACGACGGTCTGTCGTGTCAAGATCCCGGCCCAGGGTACTACCGATGGCGGAATACAACCGAAATTCAGAGTGTGTTCATCGAAGACTTAATTGGACGGGCAGCTCCGTGCCACTGCAACGGCAGAAGTAGCGAGTGTGATCGCGAGACTGGAGTTTGTTTGGCAAGTGATCGAGATGGAATCGAGATGATGGAATGATTTTATTGAAGGTATTTTTCATTTTCTAGAACTGTCGATCAAACACTGGTGGTGATCATTGTGAACGCTGTGCTGAAGGCTATTACGGCGATCCGAATATCGGCAGCTGCCGATCATGTCCTTGTCCAGAAACCAGTCGAAATTTCGCGAAAGGCTGCACTGTGTGGGATGGAGAGGTTAGCTGCATCTGCAAACTGGGTTACACGGGTCCTTTATGTGATAGTTGTCGATCGGGTTACTTTGGTTCACCACGATCGGTAAATGGTACATGTAAGTCTTGCGATTGCAATTTAGATGGGATAGTTTCGGATGAATGTGATGAGGAAGATGGTCAGTGCAATTGCCGTCCAGGAGTTATCGGTCGAAGGTGTGATGTTTGCACGGCAGAGCGGCATTTTCTCGAAGATCGAAGGTGTAAACGTGAGTAGTTTGTCGCTTTATTTTTCTCATGATAATTAGATAGAAAAATTCCTTCAATAGTCTGTGATAATTGCACTCTACTGCTGTTGGATTATGTGGAACTAATTGGTTATAAGCTCCGTCGAGGCATAGCTCACGTCGATTTGACCGGTATCCCAGCACCTTGGCTAAAGCTTGACGAATACGATGGAAACCTAGAGGATGCTGGCGACCAGCTGCAGGACTACATAGATGCCCGACGAATGATTCAGAACTATGAGGATACAGGGCTACAGAAGCTCGATTCACACGCCGAAAATAATAAGTTTCAGTCAAGAAAGGCAGCAACCACAGCGTTGAAACGAGCTGAGGCTGTAAGGATTTTAAAAAAAGAATCTGGCGACCTCTTCACCGACTTAAGCGGCGTGCGGTCAGACATTGTGGATACTATTTTCACTCTGAAAAACTACGGAACTCAAGACCACCATATGAGTTTACCCACGGTTCTGCAAGAAGCCAAATTCTACCTCAACCAGATCCATCAGCACGACAAATCCGTGCAGGATATGCGCAGCACTTGGGATAAGGCCTCGGAGTTGTTTTATTTGTATGGTAACGCCTCGGATGCGGCGTTTGATCAAAAGGCTCGCGTGGAAATGCTGTGGAGGGATTTGAATCAAACAAACTATCGCTTCTCCGATGCCGGACTATTTACCGACAGGACGTTCAAAATGTTGAACGAGATCGATGACGTCCACGAGCATATTGTCAATCTGAAGAGTTATCTAGTTGAAGACTATGGACAGATAAGAGAGCTACAAACCGATATTAGACAGTATCAGAATCATAACTTAATACCGGAGACGGACGTGTATCTTGACATGATCGAGGGAAAGCAAGAGCAGCTGGCTGGTGAAATTGACACCATGAGGAGATTACAGACGATTTTGAATGAAACTTTGGTGGAAAATGATGGCGTTCGAATGGAAGTGTACAAGCATTGGCTGCCAAAGGCTCAGGAGCACGCCGCCCGATTGATGGAACGTTCCAATGAGTACATGCAACAATTCCAACCAACAAAAAATGGAGCCCGAATTGCTCTGCTGGCAAGGTAAATGTTTTATAATATCAGCGGCTTGACTTTGAGTTGAAGAGTTTTTTTTTTGCAGTTCGGCTCATCAGAATATTTCGGATGCGATTGCGGCGGCAAGGAAGGCCTCATTTGAGGCAAAAGAACGAGTCTCAGAGGCACAGAGTCAGCTATATCCAAGCGATGGAAGTTCTGTCATTGAAAGAGCAAAGATTTCCGTGGCAAAATCAAAGGTTCTTCAGAAGGATGCCTTGAGGGAGATGGAGAAGGCTAATGGTAGGAGATTTTAAATATGTAGTTCTTTTCTTAAAGGCTTTCTTTCCATTTAGTTCTAAAGATGAAGATCAAAGTCCACGAGGATAAAGTCGAAGGTATTAAATCACGGATCATAGACGCAGGAGTACGTACAAACAACATATCTTCGACTCTGTCAGCAGTTAATACGGGAGCAGCCAAGAAAATGGCCTACGAGAGTATAGAAATGGCAGCAAGAGCTTCTGAGCAGATGAATGCCGAACACAGGCAGGCGCTGGAGATCAATGACGATATTTTGAAACTCCACGAGAAATTCGCCATGTTGGAGCCCGATTGGGCCATCAAACTCGGTATGGCTGAGGAGAACATTTCACTTACGAAGACCAACATTCGGTTAGCAAATATCTCACTGAATTTTGTCGAGGAACAAACACTGAAGGCTCATGAGAAGTTCGACTCCTGGAACAATACTATGTCCAAGCAGATACAAGAGTTGAAGGACAAAATCGCAAAGGCTCGACATGCTGCTGAAGGGGTGAGTTCCTATACTACTGCAAAGTTTTGTGCACATCTAATTATATTCTTTTTAACAGATCAAAGTTTCTATGGAATCTTTGGGCCCCAAGTGCGTTCGATCCTATCTACCAACGTCGTATGGTCTATCGACGTCCAATTCTATAAAACTTAGCTTCGCTCTTAGCAATCGCAATGGCAATTCTCCCCTTATATACATGCAAGGACGAAATGGACGTTACATATCGCTGGAGCTCTACAAAAGACGGGTACGACTCCGATGGAATCTGGGAGGGATCACAGAAACTATAACACATCCGCTGGAAATTCAAACCCGTGATCCGAAATATGATGACGCGTGGTATCATGTCGAAGCTAATCGCACGTTGAACATCGGAAGCCTGCTGGTACGCCGAATGACCAATTACGGAACTTTGGCCCACTCGATTCCTGTCACCGGGGCGACTGACATGGGGTATACTCGTTTTTTCCGGACGCTAGCGGATAGAATTTGGCTTGGTGGAGTTCCTGTGGATGTGCGTACCAATGATCCAACTGTGGGAGATGGTCTCAATGTGGTCTTGCATCAAGTGGAGGTTGACAATAAACCCTTGGGCATTTGGAACTTTGCACACACAGAGGGTAAATGTGGCGGAGCTATGATTGGAGCACAAGAGTCGACGGCAATGTCAAATGCGCGGTACTTCAATGGACAGGGATACGCCGAGGTTAAGAAGTCAAGACCGCGACCATATCGAAAGAATCTGTTTGCGCTGCAAATGACTTTTAGGACACTGGACGAGAATGCCTTGCTTTTTTTGGCGGTTGACGATAAAAATGTAAATTACTATATTCAAGATGCTTACTCAGTTAAAATATGTCTCCTTGTTTTTCTAGAACCGCTCAGTTTCAGTAACCTTAAGTCGTGGGCGCATTCTTTTCCGAATTGACTACGGCGATGAGTCTAAGCTTGAGATCAACACCACGAAAAAGTACAACTCTGGTAAGTGGGTTAAGATCGAGGCAGCGAGGGAATTCGTACCAAAGAGGGGCACCGAGAACGGTAGTCTTCGGGTGAATAATGATTCACCGGTTACGGGATCACCAACGGTTCCGATTAAAAGCCATATGCTACCTGATTTATCCAGGGCGGTTTACTATTTGGGTGGTGTTCCTCCAGGCTTCAGATCGGGCTCTACAAAAGCACCGGGAGCTGATAATCCTTTCATGGGCTGCATGATGGATGTGCAAATTAATGGAGAAACCTACGATCCTTTAGGAAGCTCTACATATTTCGGTGTGGAAGAGTCTTGCAAGGAAACTGTCACAAAGTATATAAAACTTTTTAAAGCTTTAATCGTTTTTTAAATAAAGACAATTTCCATTCTCCTTTTCAGAGCTGGTTTCACTGGCAATGGCTTTGTGGAACTGTCCTCCCAGTCGCTCCGCAAACGATCAAACACCGGCTTTGTCTTCCGAACACTTCAGCCGAATTGTCTTCTCCTTCTATCCGCCTACCCACCTGAGGTTAGCGATGATTATGATGCGAAGGACATCAAAGGCAATTACTCCATTACTGTTCTCGATGGTCACGTCCATGTTTGGGTCGATTCTGGCCGAAGTTCAATAAAACTGGTTTCCAACTCTTCCGTGAGTGATGGCGAATATCACGTGATTAATCTCATTAAATACGGCCGCAAATTCGAACTAGTGGTAGACGATGAACTTCAAGACACAAAGTCTTTGGTTGGCTCGCCGACAATAGTCAGTATGCCTAGAGAAACCGGAGGGCTTTACATCGGTGGAGCTCCCGATTATTTAGAATTTAAGGCTCTGGCACCGACATATATCGCCCTGGAGGGTGCCATTCGCGATATTGTGTTCAATAATAAGACTGTCAATTTTAATCAAGCTTTAAGCTTCTCTAATGTACAAATTGGACGAACTGGCCCACAGATGGGTAGCTACAATGGAATGTACGATGTTCTCCTGAAGACAGAACCGATTGGAAAGAGTTTTACAACCCCACCAGAGGGTTGCCAAAGAGTGAGTACACAAAAAGCTTTACATGCATATATAATCTAGTCTCCTGAGTCCAATGGATCCCCTAGCCCACCCCACCAAGATGATTTCTTAAAATTATTTATTTTCTCTTCTTTATAGGATTTTAGTTGTTAAGAAAATAAGAGAAAAAAAATTACATAATTCAATATGGAGGCAACTGCGAGCTCTCAAATTGTCACACTAATCTGAATGAATGAAAAAGCTCTCCTCTATGGTTGTGGTCTTAACTAATGAAACGAAAAAAAAAAAAAACTAATACCAGATGGCGCGTGGAAGCTTCTTAATCCTAATTTAACTTTAATGGCACTTTCATCATCATGCACTCATTTATTTTCAATCACCACACTTACTTACTCATTTAAAAAGCATTTAATGTTTTATTTCACTTCTTTTGTAATTTAATGTTCATCTTCTTTAAAACACACACACACACACGTTTACATACATACATATAACTGCTTTTCCCATCGTGGCTTTTTGTGTACGTCGAGCTATATTCTTGTTTTAAAGATAATTTTTTTTTATTTACATTGGATTTTAATAATAATAAAAAAAAATGTTTTTTATGCAAACAAACTAAATCTTTTATTTAATTCAAAAAAAAAAAACTTCACTTCTAACTAATTCGTAATTTCGCTATAACAAAAAAAAAAAAAAAGAATTAACAACCGCACATGGCTGTAGCTAAAAACTAACACAAAACGCTGACGCAAGAAAAGTAGCGTAGATATGATGGGTTTTTATTTTTGACATCAAATGGGATCTTTGAATGTCAGTATTCATTTTTCAGGTAAGCCAAAAGTCTTATTTTGACGTCTACGTAAGGACTTAAATCTCAATTTAGGGCGCCATTATTTAGCTTTCGTGCTACACACCGATTTAAGGAAAAGCCACAATTCCAATCGATCTCATTTCCATTCCACAGGTTGGCAGCTATTCTTACGAACCGAATGCTTTCAAATTCGGCGACAGTCACAATAGTCACTCTCAACTGAATTTGAAGTTCCGACATTTTTGGCAGAGGAACTTCCACATAAACTTTGACTTCCGCTCCTTCTACCCGAATGGTTTGATATTTTTAGCACCAGGCACCAAGGAGAAGCAGAAACACTATGTGAGTCTACTGCTGAAAGACGGCCATCTTTTGCTGATTGTGCGAGGTCGTCGTCGTGAGGAACTCCAACTTACGGCGAAACTGAATAATGGTGAATGGCATCACGTCACCATCACATGCCATGATCGGAAAGTAACAATGAGTGTAGAGATCGGCACCACTGATCAAAAGACCTCGGCCCAGATGAAGGTTCCCAAGAAGATCAGTGCTGCTTCGACAATTTATGTTGGTGGTCTGCCAGAGCAGGCTTTAAATGTTCCAGTGGAACTAACTATGAAGCTAGAGGGTTTCAAAGGATGCCTGAGGAATGTGAACATCAATGGGACTATTCAGGATTTGGCGCGACCAGGAAAGCATTTGAATGTTGGGCAGTGTTTCCCAAAAGTGGAGAAGGGATCGTATTTTCCAGGCGATGCTTATGCGATTTATAGTGAGTTTGTGACATAACGGGGGTGAGGTTGAAATGTATGAATCTTTTCTTGTAGAGAAAAACTTTCACGTGGGAAAGTATCTAGAGCTGGAAATGGAATTCCGGACGTCAGAGTTGAATGGAATTTTACTGAGTGTATCAGAACCGGTTGGATTTCCAGCGCTGTCGCTAGAGATACATACTGGAAATGTTAGTATTTTATACATTATGCTATTGTGAGCAATTTTTAACACTGTCATTTTCTCCTGAAGATTATTTTCTCCTGTGATCTTGGCGATGGAAACCCATTTCGCGTCCAGTCCATACTCCCATCGAAATACGCCATTTGTGACAACAAATGGCACAATATTTCAGCACTGTACGACTTCGAACAGATCGCCCTGCGGATAGACAATCACCCGGCAATCATTTCTCTAGCTCAGCATCGTGTTTCTGGGAAAGTTCAAACGAAATCCGCTCTCTACATTGGCGGTATACCAGGTAAAGTTCTTCTTGAAGCTAACATACTACTAAGCACTTAACTTAAATTCCATTCTCTTAACAGACATTGCACCCAGTGGAACCCTCTTGACCCGTGAAAACTTCAAAGGATGCATACGAAATGTCTCCATTCGAAATGAACGACGCGATTGGATCGACATGGACGATCTGCACAATGTCCTTCTAAGCGAATGTTTGGTGGTGAATTAATCCTCATCGCCAGGAGACCACCCCGACCACCAATTTTGATTCGATTTGTTTGAATCACTGCCATATACGCTTAAATTTTAAGAATTATTTTTGTATGTTTGTTTCTATAGAAAACAATTGACTGCCATATGTTTACCAGAGTTTTATGTAAGTTTCTAAAGTAGACATACCACCAGTAACTGCATTTTCCTTATGACGTACGAGTAACTCACCCAAAATGAAGTAGGGATACATTTCAAAAAGATAAAACAGTTGAGCAACAAAGCAATAGTATACAATGAGGCTTTTTTTTATTTTGTTATTAATTTATGTTTTCTTTTTTAATTTGAATTTATTTATTTTCTTTAGAAAAGCCAACAATACAAACACGAACGAATCTCTTCTCACATTAATTTATGTATTTGTGTAAATTATTTAGTTGTTTAGAATAAAAATGCGAATTTGTAAATAATATTTAATAATTTTTTAGTTGGTAGGATACAAAAAACAATAGTATTATATATAAAACTAAAAGAAACAAAATAAAAAAATAATTACTTTCTAGGTAAAATAGTAAAATAGTTGTTTAAGGTGTAAGTGTTTTTAACAAACTTACTGACTAAAGCATTTTTATTAATTTATTTTGATGTTTTTGTTCTAAGTGTCATAGCGGAGAAATGAATGGGATATAAGTAAAAATGAATTTAATAAAAATTGATGTAATTAAAATGAATTAGTTTGCAATAAAAACAAAAACAAAAACGTTTTAAAAATAGCCAGTTGGCAATTCAACAATCAAAATGAGACGACACACGGCCCATGGGATATGCTAGGAAAGTAACTCTCTATGTGAGATTTTTTTCCCTGCATACTCTTAGGCTTTATAGTGATTTTCAGGCTGCTTTTTGGTGGTGAAATTTGTTTATACTTTTTTTTGTACAAAGTATGTACGAGGTTTGTTCCACCAAGAAGCCTTCAACTTATGGTCCTTGAAACATCACACTGTAATATCTTGGTTGAGCTAAGCTGGCGTATACCAACATATATAAAACGATAAAGGCACACTTTTTGTTGTCTCAATGAAATACAGAAGCTGACTAATGCAGCACAGTCCAGGCAGTGGGCAAGGAAATTGATTAACACATGCAAGCAGCAGCGGTTGATCGACATTCCGGGCTCGTGCTAATTCTAAGGTAACAGTTGCTTATGCCATTCGAACGCACAAAAAAAGTGAAAGATTTTGGGAAAAGCTGGAAGTGACGTTCTGTTTGTGACATTTTCGGATCAGTATGCATTAATAATTGTGTTCAAAATTGTCGAAATGCCTAGATGGATACGCGATTTCTTGGGCAGAAAAGTGTACACCAGTGTGTGAAGGTGAATGTCCGAACGGGATTTGCGCAGTTCCCGGTATCTGCGCTTGCAAGCGAGGATACGCAATGTTATTAAAAGTGTCAGGATGTCTTTTTATTCACTTCTCGTTTCTTGAGTGGAGACGCACCCAGAACCACGGCGACGAAATAATCAAGAACGCAATTCAATTCAAAACATTATATTTTATTATTAAAGAAAATAGTTGATAATGGGGGAAAGTAGGTAGGGGAAATTTAAGTAATGCGAGGACTGCGATATGCGACCGACAGGTTTGACTGCTCGTTAACGACTGCTCTCAATATATCTTTCAGGGATGAATCGCATCTCCTCGTCGATGTCTTAGTGCAGACATCTCACAGTAGGGCACGGTGATCGTGACAAAAGATACTTGTAAACCAATGTATAGGTACATGTCCCAATGGTTACTGGACAGCGTCAGTAAGATGTTTCTGTCATGGAGGATACGAGATGTCTGCAGAACAAAAGTGTTAACCAGTAAGTGAAGGTGGATGTCCCAATGGTTACTTTTTAGGGCCAGGAGTGTGTCCCTGCAATCAATGGTAACCAGGTACAAGCAAATGTAATTTATACCGATTTCTCAAAAGCATTCGATAGAGATCAGCACGATATCCTGCTTAAGAAGTTGAATTGCTTAGGGTTTCACTCAAATCTTTTTCGTTGGTTTCAATATTACCTAACGAACCGCATACAAAATGTCAGAATTAGGACGGTGGTGTCTAAGGAAATTCTTAACCACTCAGGTGTCCCTCAGGGAAATCATCTAGGACCCCTTCTTTTCATATTGTTTATTAATGATGTTCCTTCCAGAATTCGATATTCTAGTTGTGTGCTTTGTGTAGACGATTTAAAACTATTCAGATCTATTAAATCTGAACTGGATTGTCTTAGAACTTCAGTTGGATGTGGATGAAGTCTCAACTTGGTGTGCTGAGAATCGCTAATACTTCAATGTAGCTAAATGTAAGAGTATTAAAATCGCCATTACCAATTAATTTGACATATCTTTGCTGGATATGCGTTTCATTATCAGGAAGTACGGATAGAACCCCTGCCTGAAAGACGCTGCAGGCATTCTCCGGGACGGGAGTCATGAGAACACTTTGAGCTTTCATGCTCCCATGCAGTAGATACCAGACCCCGTGCCGTTTACAGTTTTAGACCCGTCCGTGAGGACTGTAGTGTCTGAATCCCGAGTAACTGTATTATTCGTTCACAGGGTTTGTTGGCTTTGCGATAGCCGGGTAGAAATAGAAAATAAACATAACCAAAAAAATAAATGTTCATACAAACATCAAGCGGTTAGACATATCTATTAATGTCTCCAAAAAATAAAAATTAAAAATTGAATGAAACTGTACATAACGACAGAAATGTATCTAACGACAATAGTCTAAGTTTACATATGTATGTATCCCACCAACAGCCTTTATAACAATAACTTTGTGTCATTAAGACAGATGTTATATTTAAATTTGGGAGATAAAAAAAAATACTGGTCTTAGCACTGATAACCTTTCTGAACTTGGTAATTTGCTTTCAGTACGTTCTAATCACCTTAAAAAAAACCCAAAATGTATAGGAATTCCAAATGAAATGGGAAACCAGAGAAGCTTGGTGGTTGGTGCCATGTATTTGAGTCAACTCAGAAACTAAAGCGAGTTCAGTTTGTGAGCGTTAGCTTAGTTGACTGCGATGCAGCGGATACTTTTAGTAATTTTGGGTGCCTTTGCGGCACTGACTATGGTATCGGCAATACAAGAGGAAGAGTTATTTAATTTGGCAAAGTGTACCCAGCGATGTCAAAATGGTGAATGTACAATCGAAGGACAGTGTACGTGCTTAGATGGATACGCGATGTCTCCAGCAAAAAAGTGTGAGCCAGTGTGTGAAGGTGGATGTCCGAATGGGATCTGCGAAGATCCTGGAATCTGTAAATGTAACAAAGGATACACGATGTCATTAGAAAATACTTGTGAACCAATCTGCCAACATGGATGTCCCAATGGTTATTGTTCAGTGCCAGGCGTGTGTTTCTGTAATAAAGGATACGAGATGTCTGCAGTACAAAAGTGTGAACCGGTATGTTTAGGTGGATGTCCGAACGGAAATTGCGCAGCTCCCGGCTTCTGCGCTTGCAAGCGAGGATACGCAATCTTATTAAAAGATACTTGTGAACCAATCTGCCAATATGGATGTGAAAATGGTTATTGTTCAGCGCCAGGAGTGTGTTCCTGTCAGAAAGGATACGTGATGTCTGCAATGAAAAGTTGTGAACCAATCAGTCCAGGTGGATGTCAGTCTAAAATGAAGTATTCATGCAATAATAATGGTAAAATACTGGTTGTGTTAAACAAAAAACCATAAACGTAAATGTTTGTGGCATGTGACATGAACTGAACGTTATTGTTGGAAATATTAGATATTGGATGTTCATGTATAAGCGGGGACACGATACATACCTTACGTACATATCTAACAATTGTTATCGTATCGCTCTGGATAACCTGAGTTTGTTTATTTATTTTTTTATTTATTTATCTAGCAATTACATTTCTTAATAATAAAAAAGAAAATACATTTTTTGAATAGAAATACAATATTTAGTTGAATAAATAAACAATTTAAAATTTTAATTTTACAGGAATTTCCGCTTCTATTGAAATCGATTAGATTTTATAAATTATTAAAATTATCACACGCGTAGATTATGGGTTCACTTAGGCCATAGATTGCTCGAAGTCTAGAACTTGTTACCGTCGTTTTTCCACCCGCTCCGTACGATATTCACAGGTGTAGTAACTCAGGGCAACCGTCTGACCACCTTGGTCTGCAAGCGCTGCCATCCTCCTCCAAGATGTAATCCTTACAGCATACACTTTGTACTTTTTCCACTGTGGAGGCTGACTTATGCAGCACAGTAAAGACAGTGGGCAACGAAATTGATTTACACATGGAAGCAGCAGCGGCTGATCGACATTCCGGGCTCGTGCTAATTCTGAGGTAACAGTTGCTTATGCCATTTGAACACAAAAATATGTAAGAGCTCGAAGCGATGTGCTGTTTGTGACATTTCGGGATCAGAATGCGTGAGTTGATATTCCTGGAAGCCGACTTCTATCACGAATGTGGTCGTCTTATCACACTGGTCTGAGAATGCGCACTGATAACCTTTCTGAACTTGGTAACTTGCTTTCAGTAACATTCTAATCGCCTTAGAAAACCCAAAATGTATAGAAATTCCCAAATTTAATAGAAAACCAGACAAGCTTTTTTCTGTCTATTTAAGTCAACTCAGGAACTACAGCGAGTACAGTTTGTGAGCGTTAGCTTAGTTTATTGCAATGCAGCAGATACTTTTAATAATTTTGGGTGCCTTTGCGGCTCTGACTGTGGTATCGGTAGATCACATTCCTGTGGAATGGAGTGTTCCTTTTTCAAATATTCCATTTATTTTGAAAAAGACGATGAACAATTGGACAGAGTGTGCCCAAAACTGTCAAAATGGGCAATGTACCTTCCCGGGAAAGTGTATCTGCCTGATGGATGGATACGCGATGATATCAGCACATCAGTGTACACCAGAGTGTGTAGATAGATGTATGAGTGTGAATGGGATTTGCGTAGATCCCGGGATGTGCCGTTGCAACCACGGATACGCAATGCCAACAGAAAATATTTGTGTACCATTCTGCCAAAGTGGATGTTCCAATGGCTATTGCTCAGCGCCAGAAGTGTGTTCCTGTAATGAAGGATACGTGATGTCTTCAGAAAAAAAGTGCGAACCAGTGTGTGAAGGTGGATGTCCGAATGGGATCTGCGCAGATCCTGGAATCTGCCATTGCAACCAAGGGTACGCAAATTTATTAAAAGATACTTGTGAACCAATCTGCCAACATGGATGTCCCAATGGTTATTGTTCAGCGCCAGGAATGTGTTCCTGTCATAAAGGATACGTGATGTCTTCAGCAAAAAAGTGTGAACTAGTGTGTGAAGGTGGATGTCCCAATGGTTATTGTTCAGCGCCAGGCGTGTGTTCCTGTAATAAAGAATACGAGATGTCTGCAGTACAAAAGTGTGAACCGGTATGTTTAGGTGGATGTCCGAACGGAAATTGCGCAGCTCCCGGCTTCTGCGCTTGCAAGCGAGGATACGCAATCTTATTAAAAGATACTTGTGAACCAATCTGCCAACATGGATGTCCCAATGGTTATTGTTCAGCGCCAGGCGTGTGTTCCTGTAATAAAGGATACGAGATGTCTTCAGGAAAAAAGTGTAAACCAGTGTGTGAAGGTGGATGTCCCAATGGTTATTGCTCAGCGCCAGGAGTGTGTTCCTGCCATAAAGGGTACGAGATGTCTGAGGTACAAAAGTGTGAGCCGAAATGTTTGAGTGGATGTCCCAATGGTACTTGTGCTGCTCCCGAAATCTGCCTTTGCAACCAAGGATACGCAATTTTATTAAATGATACTTGTGAACCAATCTGCCAACATGAATGTCCCAATGGTTACTGTTCAGCGCCAGGAATGTGTTCCTGTCATAAAGGATACGTGATGTCTGCAATGAAAAGTTGCGTACCAGTCAGTCCAGGTGGATGTCAATCTAAAATGAGGTATTCATGCAACAATAATGGTAAAATACTGGTTGTGTTAAACAAAAAACCATAAACGCAAATGTTTTTGTTTCTTACGAGAAGTCCGAATCGTTATCTTCATTTTTATTTTAGATATCCTTAATTCATTTATTCGTAAGTTTATACCATATACACAAATAAATTGGAAACCATTTATTATGAAAAATCGGCATGCAGTTATCTTTAATTTCCATTCCTCTGGATAGTCCTGCTTCCGGAGCGGTGCTGCAGATCATGGCGTATGTCGTACTATACTGCAGAGAAGGATTAAACTAAAAGGTGATTCATATGATAGAAAGTAGCTGAACCGTTTAAGTGGTTGGGCGGATACAGGTGCCTACAAGTTCATCTGTCAAAGGGGATGGCAGTTTTGCATAAAATGTGTCCCAATATACTCGTGATGCAAAATCAGCCTCGATCATAGGGTACACATGGCTCTAGTATTTGCATTGTATTTTTGGTTTGACTTCCTGTGACTCTGTGAGATACGGAAACTCTGATGAAAAACTCGGCACAGGATGACTGTCGAAGTCACGAATGCGCTGGTCTTATCACACATCCAAATAAAAATAGTTGCGAACGCATGTAGAATTAGCACTGATAAGGTTATTCTGAACTTGGTAATTTGCTTTCAGTAACGTTCTAATCACCTTAAATACCCGAAATGTATGGAAGTTCCTAAAATTAAATGGGAAACCAGATAAGCTTGGTGCTATGTTTTTGAGTCAACTCAGGAACTAAAGCGAGTTCAGTTTGTGAGCGTAAGCTTAGTTGGTTACAATGCAGCGGATAGTTTTAGTACTTCTGATTGCTTTTGTGGCCCCGTCTGTGGTATCGGCAATTAGTAAGGAACTTTTGGTAAAGTCTTTAAATTGGCAAACGCGGCTAATGTGTAAATTAAAATGTCAAAATGATCAATGTACAGTCCAAAAGTGCGAACCAGTGTGTAAAGGTGGATGCCCGAATGGGACTTGCGCAGATCCTGGAATCTGTCATTGCAACGAAGGATACGCGCTGTCATTAGAAAATACTTGTGAACCAATCTGCCAACATGGATGTCCCAATGGTTATTGTTCAGCACCAGAAGTGTGTTCTTGTCATAAAGGATACGAGATGTCTGTAGTTCAAAAGTGTGAACCAGTGTGTGAAGGTGGATGTCTAAATGGGATCTGCGCAGATCCTGGAATATGTTATTGCGACAAAGGATACGCAAAGTCATTACAAAATATTTGTAAACCATTCTGCCAACGTGGATGTCCCAATGGTTATTGTTCAGCGCCTGGAGTGTGTTCCTGTCATAAAGGACACGTGATGTCTGCAATGAAAAGTTGTGAACCAATCAGTCCAGGTGGATGTCAATCTAAAATGAAGTATTCATGCAACAATAATGGTAAAATACTGGTTGTGTTAAACAAAAAACCATAAACGTAAATGTTTTTGTTTCTTACGAGAAGTCTGAATCTTTATTTTTATATTATCCTTAATTCGTTTTATTCGTAAGTTTATACCATATACACAAATAAATTGGAAAGCATTTATTATGAAAACTCGGCATGCAGTTATCTTTCATTTCCATTCCTCTGGAAAGTGCTGCAGATCGTGGCGGTTGTCATACTGTACTGCAGAGAAGGATTAAACTAAAAGGTGATTCATATGATAGAAAGTAGCTGAACCGTTTAAGTTGTTGAGCGGATACAGATACCTACCAGTTCATCTGTCAAAGTGGATGATATAATAATTGCAAAAAATGTGTCCCAATATACTCGTCATGAAAAAATCAGCTCCAATCATAGGGTACACTCGCTTCAGTATTTGCATTGTATTTTTAGTTTCACTTTCTGCGAGTCAAAGATACGGAAACCCTGATAAAAATTCAGCACTAGATGGCTGTCGATATAGAGACTTTTACTGGTCCTATCGCAAATGCACAGGCACAGTCACAGACCTGGTCTTAGGATAGATGGGGTAAGAGTAATAATTTCCAACTGAGGAAGTAAATGCGTCCAGTTTGTACACGTTAGCTTTGCTGCTCCCAATGCAGCTGATAGTTTTGTTTTAATGATTCGAAATTCTCATCGTATCTGCTCACCAAATTCTTTCCAAATAGAAATCGTTCTTAAAATGGTTTTTCAAAAATATTTTGAAAGATCTTTGGCGGCCCAGTGGATACGTTTGTTTTTCTGTCTAAAATTTTTGATGAGACATCGTTGAAAACTGCAGTTTTGAAATTAATATTTGAAATGTTTTCCTCTTAAAAACAATTCAATCCAATTTTTAAAACTATTGCGCCAATTTAACAATTAAGTGCTCCCAAACATTGTTCAGCAATTTCGATTATTCGCGTTCTGGTATTTGTACTCGGAAAACGATTTATTTTTTCGAATTCTGTGGTGAAAAACTAAAAATCATTGAATACAATCCACTCGCAGCGCAGTGATGTTGTGTTGTGAAAAATGATTTTCCATTAATTCTTAAGCTCAAGTAGTAAAGTGTAATGTAAACAAGAATGCAGTTACTTAATGAGAAAATCGTTCCAGAGTTGCTCTCGCTGAACAACAGATGCAGCGATGGAGAACGCGCGCACTAATGGCGTCAATTGGATATTTCGGATTGGACTTCATCATCGAATGGAGCCTCCTAGAACCTATTTAAAAAAAAAAGGGAAGTTGCAGTTTTGTTTATGCTGTGTTGGTGGTGTTTTTTGTTTCGTTTTGTCTATGCATAAAGATCATGACCCCCTTTGGGTGTTTACAAAACAAAATCTAAAAACGTATTTTTAAAATGATAGTGGAATGTATTTGTAATTACGAGATAAGCAATTGGGGTATGTTGTCTTTAAAATCATTTCTCAACGGGAAACCATTTGAGTGATGAGATTGATATGATTTGCAGATCAAAGAAGACAAACATCTGGAAAATAGAGAGTTCGGAAGTAATATGCCAACGAATGAGAAAAAATTAAATTCTTTTGAACTCGAAACTGGAAATTTGTTTCAGTCGCGCCACTTACATACTGGGCATGAAAAGGTCATTGACTTTAGAAGTTGTACTTTAAATGGTAATTGTCCAAAAATTCATGCGATATGTGACCTGACAGTGACAATTATGTACTAACCTATCAAAATACATTGTAGGCCGCAATTATATACGCGCTAATTTTTTCACTCTGTGAATAGCTCCAATCTAAACAGAGATGACAAGTACAAATTGGATAGTTGAAGTTGACCATTGACAGACGGTTGCCAATACAAGATACTAATAACATTACTTTGACAGTTCTGACAGATCTTCTTCCCCACATTCTCTCCACATCTAAACTTGCCCCAGCAGCAGCACGTGACACTAACCACTTCATAGAAAAATCATGTCAACACTCCACATCGCACCCTCAGTAGAAGAAAATTCTCGCATTTTATTTACTTTTCTATAATTAGATTCTAAATTATCAAAATGTGCTCTACGTGGTTGAAAAGTTGATTGAAAATCAGTTTAGAAATGTTTGTACTGTCATCCTTTTTCATTCCGTCAGCGCGTCGCGTCAGTGTCAACCTTGAATACGAATACGTAAGGTACAGTGGTGGACAAATTACATTTCAGTTAGATAAAGTATAATCGAAAAAAAAAAAATGCAAAAAAAGATATGCACACGTTCAGCCATAAATACAAAAAACAGTTATGGTTAACTTTTCCAAAACATCATCGATCACAGTGTGAAAAGGCGTGTTTTTTCCTAGCCACATAAAAAGCCCACAATCTTCGTGCGCAGGTTTACTAATAATAGTTTAGAACAAGAGACATTTTAATGGCTATAATAATTATTTCGAGAAAGTTTTTTAGAATTATAAAACTGTCTGGCAGGGTGTTAGCCACGTTCAAATGGTCTTGGACCCACAGATCTGTAATCTGGGGAGTATGAAGAGTTTTGAGGCATTAGCCAATTTCAGTTACTTACTTACTTAATTGGCGCTACAGCTCGAGGTGAACCGGGGCCTGCTTCTCGCAACCATTTGTGTGTGCGTGTTATATTTTTGCACGAATGGAAGGGACCTACAGTTTTTTGCCGACTCCGAGCGGCGAGTTGAGAAGCTTAATCGTGACAAATGATACTCTTTGATGCTTGTCAGGCATTCAAAAGAGGTGGTACCGTGGAAAAAACTCTTTTAGGTGTTAGACCCGGCCAGGAGTTGAACCCGGGCAGCATTGCGTGGTAGTCCAATGCACTAACCACCACGGCTACGGCGACCAATTTCAGTTATAACAATTATTTCAAAAACAGATTTTTTTGAATTTTGAAACAGTCTGGCATAAGTATTGCCACGCTTGAAACGTCTTGGACCTACACTTTTGAGATGAGATAAAAGTACTCTATACAATAAAACTATCGTTGACTGGTTATATCAATTTTGGAAAAGCATGGATTTTCAACATAGTACTACTCACTAAGGCCGCGACCATGAACTGCAAGACTTTCGTTTATAGCATTCGCCTTACATCAGCTCTCATCTCATCTACTATTTTTTCGGTTATATTTCACACACAAAATTTGATGTGGGCTCTTAGACTATTTTGTTGATATTTAATTGTTATTAAATAATTCATTTGAAAGCAAGTATATTAAGTATTTAACTAAGGTAATATAAAGTATCAGAAAATGTCTTAAAATATGGGAAGATGACCACATTGCTTCGAGGAATCACGACAGCTCATCTTCAATTTGAAGGCTAACGGCTTATCGGTTTTAAATATTTCTGAGCAGCAACAATCCTATAATGTTCCAAAAATGTTATCTTTAATGCCTTACACCGCGTGAAGGTATTTGGGAATGTCAATAAATGTTGTAAGAGCTCCAATGCCCAGGAAAACCACTTCACAACCTGATCTACAGAGTTAGTGCAACCAACCCATTTTTGAGGTCTTCGGCTATATAGAGTTATATAAGTTAACCCTAGTACAGGGCAAAGTCCATTTACAAGTTCTAAAGCCCGGGGTAAAATTTTACCCCATGAATAAAAAAACCTAAGAAAACGGTAAATGAGGGCTAGATGTGGCAAGATTATTCACATCAAATTAAGCGTGATTCTTTTATAGACCAAACAAGTATAATTTAGCACAAAATGGACTGCGTTCAGGCAGCAGTTGTCAACAAAAATGGCATAAAAAACAATGCCCAGGCCGATAAAAATAAAATAAATAAATGTAAATAGCTTGAAAATATCTCGTAGATCTTTTAAAAAAAAAAATATGGAAAAAATAAATGGAGTGCTCCCAGATCGTTGGAAACGTTAAAAATTAATTCAGAACAAAATTTGTAGTTGTATCACAAAAGTCCATGTTGTCCGATTTCAAAATAGCGCGGGGGTAACATTTTACCCCAGTCCCTGTACTAGGGTTACCATTCACGTAGGCTTAGTGTATCCGATAAAACCATTAGAAGGTATTTACAGGGAAACAAAATTTAACGCACCGTTAACCAAAAACATAAATCCAATATACACTATCAAAATGGTTAAAACGGCGGAGAAAATATGATGGCGTAGTCTTGTTTTCGAGGCACGTGATGTGGTGCCAGATGATTTTCACCTGAAATCGTAATTTCGAGGTTTAAAAATCGTTCAAATACGATAAATCGTGGAATCTGGCACCACCCCGGGTGGGACCGATTCTGAAGATTGCCACAAAAATGGAGAATTACTCTATAAACCCATTGCCGCATAATCCTATTTGCGAGGAAAATACGCCACTGGTATGTAGAGTCCGACCGAACATTCGGCTTCGTCTTCGGCAACCTTCGGCAAAACTTCGGCTTCGGCTAAATGAGGCCGAATATTTTGCAAGGGAAATTTGTTAATGCGTCGACAATACTTCTGTTGTAGAAGTGCAGATGTGTATTTATATTGAAGCTACAATCTTTTGAGAGTGGAAAGTTGTAACAATATCCAATAGACAAAAGAGTTTAGATGGTGTCTTCAAAATTTAAGTGGAAAATGACTATTTTAGTTTCGAACACGAAAGATATTGTTAACAACTTAAGCAACTATTTCGTTCGTGCTTTCCAAATTAATAGTTTCGCTTTTAAGCCCGTTACCGCCTTTTTCATCGATTCGGCCTGACCTTCGGTCGAACTCTACTGGTATGGCGTTTTATGTATGGCAACGATCCTGAGCGCAGTTCCCGCCTTGTATGGTGTTATCGTAGTGATCAAAATACAAACGTTTTAGGGTGGCCAGCATAATTTCCTGATCCGAACTCGATCGAGAACCTACGGAATGACGTCGGGCAGAGCAATACAAAGAAGCAGTGAAACCATGAAATGCTGCAAGATTACTTACTTAGTTGGCGCTACAGCTCGGGGTGAACCTAGGCCTGCTTCTCGCAACCATTTATGTGTGCGTGTTATATGCTGCAAGATTGTGGAATCAAATACAGATCACCGGGAGTTCCATCCCAAAATCATATTATGAGAGAATCGTCCGAAATGATATGTACAATAGCTGTGCTCAAAAATAAAGGTTTTCCGACAAAATACTAGCTTTTAGGCCTTTATGTGGCCAGGTATGCTTTAACAAATATGTGTATATGTATTTGTTTTATTTTCAAGAAGCACCTTCGTTGGCTAGTTAAATTGATATTTTAAAGTATGATAAATTTTTATACTGACAAAATTGATAGTGTCCTATTTATATGTCCACCATTGTACGTATACCATATGTGTGCCTGCTGACAATATGTTTTCATTTGTCCACCACCATTTCTCGCATTGATTTAAATAGAAGCCCTACAAAATGCCAACACCTATTAGCGGTCACATATTTCAAAGCCAATATGTCACATTTCTACAACAGTCATAAACAGAAGTGGAATGCAAAGTGTTTGAGAATTTTCTGTCATGACAGCAGGCATGGGAAAAGAAAATTGCATGTTTCAATGTGCGTACGAGTGTGTGTGGGACTTTTGATTTTGATTGACCTTGACGTAAAGTGCGTTACGTTTTGTTGACTATATTCAAGAAGGCATGAAGGACAGTCTGGCTCTGGCATGTTAACTCAAAGCGTGTATTACTTCATTGTGGAAGGGTTGATGAGGAACTTTTATTAATTTTCCATCTGATTGAATTCAACTGTCGTTTCCATGATGAAAAGCAAAAGAGAAAGAAACTCATTCAATGGCACAGATGTGCGGGTAAATCATTTCAAGTGGTCGGAGAACTGTGAAATCGGCTTATGCTGCTGAAAGCGACGCGACGTCAGAAATAGATTTCATTAACGTTTTTGTGGAATTCATTGAACTAGCGAATTTGAAATTTTTGAGTATCGACTTGAAGTTTTGCGTTTTCGAGGTCAAAGTTGTGTCCCTAATAAAGAACAACGAAAACACCGTGTTATCCTTTGGCCGGTACCTACTTAGTGCGACTTTCTTATGAAAACAGTAAAATAGGGTGCAACACCCTCTTCGCGTGAAAAATATCGTTTCATGCACCGTTAAGCTGCTTATACCCGTACGTAGAACACAGTATGACTACATGCATTCAGCGTCAGCTAATTTTCATTACCAACATGGAAGTATATTGGTAAACACCTGGCACGACTTTGTGTGAGTAAATTATAAAAAGGAAAACAAGTTGAACATGAAAATGTGCGAATCGCGGAAATTGTTACATTATGCTCGGAAAAATTATACAATAAGCAAGTGCAATGCTATCAGTGAACGTCTATTAGCAGCGGAGAGCCTTTCTTCCTGGCCGTGTATGGAAATGGAAATCTGGCCTTAGGCGATCCAAGATGACATGCAGCTAGAAATGATTGATTAACATTTTATTTGCAGCCAGACGAATTCCACCCACAAACAGGCACCCAATGTGGAACGCGTTGGCTGTTGCATCAAGTTGCATCAAGTTCAAGGTCCATCGACTCGACAGCTAATTAATGATGTTAGCGTCGGCTACAATCTGGCTACGTCTGCGGTGGCCTTCTGGACGGTAGATATAAGATGCACTTGTAGATTGTGCCCGAACAGATTCATGTAATTTATTTGGCGTCTGCTGTTCGTCTGTCTACTGGAATCGAAACTATGTTTGGATTATCGTACGTGATCGTACTGTGAATCTCTGTCAGTAAAGTGACAGATCGACTACGAGAAGCGTATTTCATGTGGAAAATTTCTCTTAATTTTTTTTTTGATGGAACGTATCTAACAGGTGAATTGACATGCGTGGATGAATTTCTTGTTACACTTTCACTCTCACTGATCACGTTGATTACGATCATGATGACCGAATTAAATATCGGAAAATCGTTTTAAATTTGATTGGGCTGATGCGCAATGCGTAAGCTGAATGCATTTCAATCAGTTGGTGCATTGTAAATTGCTTGGCTTGAAGTCATTGAATTTAAAATTAGTCTAGTCAGCGGATATATCGAGTAGAAAATACAAATAAGATCAAACGGGAGGTAGTCGTGGGAGAATTCGTTATGTAACCTCAACCAACAGTGGGTTTGAAATGAAGTTTTGAGTTGAAGCAGGCTTTGTAGCCAAACATATCCACATCTAGCAAATCTTTGCTTCAAATCTAATCCGTAAAGTCCAGACCAATATTAGGTCTCAGTTTGGCGAAAAATTCTCCACTGGATGTTGCCAACAATCCTGTATTCAAGGCTGGCTTTTGTTAGAATCTGATGGATCCTTAAATGGACACGTATGGTCTTAGCTTTGTGCGGAACAAAACTTAAGCTGAAGGCCAACAAATGTATTAAGATGTAATCTATGTAGAAACGTAAGCAGAGTGCTCACCACAAAGTTTCTTCTTAGACTACGACGCAGAGATTTCCGCGACTAGGATGATATCTAGAACGCAACGTCGGTACAAATCAATGTAGTCGTACTTAGGCTTGCCGGAAAATCGAATAATTAATAAAAATATATCTTTAAGTTAATTTAAGTTCATTTTCAATGGTCAAAACAATTCTTTTACGTTTCGTATCCATGAAGGGTAATGTACGTGCATCGTCCTTTAATCTTTCTCTACAACGTAATATTAAAATAGATATTATCACCTACTTCTAAAATATTCAGAAATACAACTGTTGCACTACACTATTACACATTACCTGCTTCTCAAATATACAGAAATATAACTGGTAAAACAACATTCAAAAGCAAACATGAAAGCGCATGTTACTAGGAAATACTGTTTGTTACAAATTCGGATTCCCCGACTTTTGCATGCAAAATACATACTCGGCCCGGATAATCGAGTTACAATCAGAGGATTTTACACGGATAATCGAAATGCCTAGTACGCACGGATTAGCGAGAAACACGGATTATCGGAACACTTATAATCGAGGTTCTACTGTAGGAAGTGTTTGTTTTTTAGTTGATATATGTATTTGTCCACTACCACTTGCATCAATAGCCAATATATCAACCAAAATGAACTCTTAAAACAACAAACACTACCCACATGGCTTCCATATAGCCAACATATCAACCAAATTGAATTCATTTCAATCAGTTGACAGATGAAAATCATACGGGAAGTGTTTCATTTTGGGTAGAATATTTGTTTTGATCGGTTTTTTAATTTTTTAAAATTGCAATTCGTCACTGCTCCAGGAAATTCTCTTTCTTTTGACACCTCATTTGTTAAGATTAGTTGAGTGTGATAGCTGCAAATGGTACCTATACTACAGAAATAATATACATGATTAAGCCTATGTTTTGTACCCTATCCTGCAACACTTTCTCAAAAACTTTTCAAATTTCAAGAAGTACAAATCTTTCCAGCAAATCTAAGTTGGAGATTGTAATCAAATTCGAAAAGAATATCCAAACTAATTTATCCGACTCTGGCAACAATGGAAACAATATTCATATCATCATCTGCTTATTATACTCACGCTTTCATTAAATGATTGATCTGCCTTTGTGATCAATCTTTGCCAATTAACTGAATAAAAAGCCCACAATAAATAAATAAATAAAGAAGCAACAACAACACATGGAAAAGTGAGAGTTTCCTTGACTTTCAGTTCAAAAAAAAAAAAAAAAAAAATCTCACTCACTTCTTCACTTTTTTAGTGTAAATGTTACCTCACCGACAATTAGATACCTTACACTTGGGTTGTCATACCATCAGGTAGATTATTTCATTCTACGTTTGCGTTTTCGATGGGTGGAGGAGGCTTGCTTGGGGGTAAGGAAAAGATTATCACTAGACAAGTTTCTAGGGTAGTCTATATTTGGCGGGCAAGAATATATTTTTAGACGTTCTGTATCCAGCGCACGTGTACATTCACGCCACTCGCCCTTCTCATGCGAGCTCCACATCGTGTCGGTGTCTATTGTTTTAGTGTCTGTCTGTCGGCATATAATTTGGTAAACTTGACCAAAATATGGTTTTTTTTTTGTGACCTGGATCTGAATTGATTGTATACAAATCGACTTCGAGTGACTAATAAAAGAAAATAAATCATACGGAAACAATGCCGAATTGATGAACTGAAACAATTGTTGTTGTTGTTCTACTTTTGCACATTAGTAGAACTGGGGCTAGGAGGAAAGATGTTTTTTTTTTCGTGGAGACGTGATTTGTAATGAACCGAATCATTTAGTAGCAGATGTGATTATTTTCAATCATTTCCTATCAATTGATATGGCAGTGAAGCCGAGGCAATTGAATGTAATGGAAGGACAAATGCATTAGAGATTGAACTATTATTGGCAATAGCGGATATAATAGATACTAAAGATGAAATGTGTCCTCTATTTTGCCTTTGTGGTACAATTTGACGAAGAAAGTTTGAACTGGAAGGGTGGGAAATAGCAAGTGGAATCTATTTCAGTCAAGTTACGTTCCACAGAGTGTATTATCTTTCAGACTACACCGCTTCTGTGAAAAATATTGTAGTATTTGCCAGAACCGACATTGCCATTTTCATGAAAGGTTATATTCATCATAAAAAGTTCAAGGCTTCGTTGAAAATCCTCTTTCAACCCCTCTCTCTTCGAAATGCATACATTTTTCTCTGTCATCATTTTAGCTTTAAAAAAACATTTCGAGCAAATATAGGAAAAAAAAAAACACGGCTAAGTGGAGGCGTTAGGAATACTTAGACCCTTAAAAAAAATTGCACCAACAAACAATCCACACGAAATCCTCATCCAAATGAGATAAAAATCTCTTGAATTTGTGTTGTTTTTCTTTTTTGCATAAAATACGGAAACACTCGCACACACCTGAGGACAGATATGAATGTGTGGTAGGTGGGTTCGCTATAATAGCTGTGTGTACTTAGAATGAATTGTGAAGCCAGGTTGGTACGTATATTCCCACATACTCGTATTGTGCGTTTGGAAAATAGGAAAATGTTAATTGGATGTCTGTGTCTCTTTTTCGCCGTAAAATATGCAAAGCTGGGTGGAATGCGGTGGTCATATGTGGGCGGGTATTAGGGGATTTATTATGCCATCATTTGTTCCGCAATTTGGGTGGAATTGTACTTGTTTAAGGAGACCTCGGTACTTTCTTTTATGTGCAATTACCATTCAATGGTGATGCCGACATTCAATGGGAACCACTAAACCTCCTAATTGGGTGTTATACTAGGTTAGGTTATTGTCTTGTTTGCGGTTCTTTAAATCCATTCAATTCAAGAATCTGTAATTCTATTTAATTTGTCAAAATTTAGTCAAGAACATCGCGATTGTCAGTGAATACTCTTAGTAGTAGTAGTTGTATTGCATTTATTCGATCATTAATTGTTTCTCCAAATTACAGTTCTTACTAATTTTATTTAGCAACAGCAATCTCCATCAGCCAGATTGACAATTTCATGCATGGATACATTTTTGCGGTTAAATTCATTATTAAAAAATTACAATATTGTTGAAATATATTTATAACTTAAGGATGGCAATTTCAATGATTTGCTAACATTTAAAAAATATAGTAAATATTTTACAGCAATTTAAAGGATATAACTGCTTAGAGATTTTTTGATTTTTGTAGCGTTGTATAACCTTTGGCAATTTTAATGACATGCAACATAAATATAAGGGAATCTATTCCTTCGAAAACTGGTTTCTATACGCAAGGGCATCGGATACATATAGTTGTAGAGAACGTACCAGTTAGATCCATTGAATATCTGAATTGCCTCCTCCATTGAGAGAACGGATTGGTTGTAATGAAGAATTGGGCATTTTCCTAGAAAGTGGTATATATCCTCTTTTTCACGTAAGATATACAAAGTGCAGAGTGCCGGAGGAGCTTCCCTGTACGACCTGAAATTGCCTTAGAAATAGCCTAATTTATGCAATATTACCTAAGGTGATTTTTGCTAAAACTAAGGTATTTTCTGCCAATTTTTTTAGGTAATAACTGCGTTGAATGGCCTTAGTAAATAAGGTAATAAGAATACGTTTTTGCCATAGGTGTAGGCTGATTTGTGCAATATTACCTTAGGCAATTTTTGCTAGAAGCTGTAGCGCCACTTAAAGAATGAAAGAATTGTCCATGGCAAAATAGGTATATTCTAAGAACTATTGCTTTTACTCACCTTAACAGATTACAATTTACAAACAATTGGTTCTATGTAATACTTTTCATGAAAATCAATACCAGTTATTTGATTTAAAACTTCTTAAGACACAAATGAGCTTTAGCTTTATGAGCATGTACTTTACTTTACGGAAATTACAAACCAGCTGACTAATTTCGACTCGAATTCAAATATACACTCAGGAAAGTTACCCAAGGTTTAGGCAAAGTTGTTTTAGGCCTAAGGCAAAACCCAAGGCAAGCTTACATAGGTTGCATTGCACTAACACTAAAGATTTTGGAGAGAATATCACCTTAGATTTAAGGCAAATTACATTAGGCCTAAGGCGAAGTAACAGTGCTCCTAGGTTAAAAAATATGTTATTTCTTGATTAACCTACCTAAGCAGTTTAAGGTAATTTAGCCTATTTTTTATTACTGCGGATAAGGCAATATTACACAGTATTTTTCTCTGAGTGCTGCATCTATCTTCCCATCTTAAGGACAACTCGACTCCTAGTTCCTTGCTCATTTGATGCCACATCCGAAAAAAGTTCACTCTCCTGGAGATAAGGTATCGGAGGATCACTTGATGATTCTCAAAAAATACTTAAAATTGAGCCCAAGAGTCGTAGAAGAGGCAGGCCGGTGGTTGAGGAAGAATCATTGCAGTTTTTCAACTTCTTCGTACTCATCTGACTATCTGACTTGCGTGACACATTATGGATCTTGCAGTTGCTTTGAATAGCTTCTACTTTAAATTAAAAAGCACATCTTTCCGACAGAGAACATTTTTCCATGAACGGCTTAAAGCTTTCTTTGATTCCTTTAGTTTGTTTTGGGGTGTGGGTTGAACGACAGTCTAGGTGTAAGATTTTAGATACTCTTTTACTACTTCTAATTTTACCGCAACTAGGTTTCACATTCCTTCCCTTGAAATTCTGCCAGAGCCGCCAGATTGGTACAATGGATCTTCTAGGTCGCGGTTTTAAAAAAAAATCTGCCAGGGCTATACGAAATATCATTACTTTTGACTTGCTTGTGTTCACAAATTGATTCCATTGCAGACAGTACTCTTCCAGTCTGTTAATCATGAGTTGAAGCATGCTAACAGTACAATGTCATCGGCAAACAATAGGTCCTTAACTGTCGTGTTGTTGAAAACTATGCCTCCGGGTAAGTATGAGAGGAGATCATTCAAAAATAGGCTGAATAAAATTAGACTTAGCTGGCAACCTTTCTTGATGCCTGAGGTGGTTCTAAACCAATCTGACAAGGAATTTCCATTATTGAATACTCTTTCATGCAACCATTGGAATGTTCTATTATAATTTTACATAGTTCCCAACTTATACTTCGGTTTCTATCTCCATCTATTGTAGATCATGGGTTACAGTATCTGATAAATTAATTCAATCAAATGACAAAATAACTAGTTACCCAAAAGGTAATTAATTAATTTTAATTTTGTAACGCAAGCCCCTTCCTCACATTTTTTTTATTGGAACCTCTGTACTTCTTTTATTTCTCCAATAAATCTTACATAACCGCACAGCGGCACAGGCAATTATGAATCATAATACATGTGTTTCGTTCGTACTCGTATATCTTCATTTCAATTATTAACAAAAATAAAATAGTATTTTCCGGTGTTAACAACATCATAATAATCACCAGCAAAACATATATATGTATGTATACGCATTGTAATCTAGATACGAGAATAATCGTACGAAATGCTTTATGACCCAACTGGGCAATTAAACGTTAAACTTTCTTTTCACTAGATACACAGCATATACAATTTTACCCAATTATGATGCATTAATGCACGGGTACGCATGTGTTGTACGGATGGTTGCTTGGTATACGAGTTGGTTCATTATACAGATGAAAGTGAAATATAAAAAATCATTAACACCATACAAACACGATGATTAAAGGTGGAAATGGATATACGAGTATTTATTTATTTTTCTTTAATTTCAGATAGCTACTTCTGTTTGTTAAATGATTTAAGATCACATCGAACTTTGAGTGTGAAAGAAAAAGCAGATGGCATACCATTGGAGTAAAGTCTAGGGCCTGTACTTGTTTCACAATTAAAATACAAAAGATATATTAATGAAAAGAGCTTCAAATCAATTAAATTATTGTTCGTTAAATTTTAAAATTGGTATTAGCTTTAGGCTTTAGAGGTATTATATGTATAGATACTCAGTCATGTTTCAACGCTTCGTTGGGTATTCAGATCGCGTTAGGCTTTAGCAGTGTTATTCACGTCTACGGTGTCTGTGCTAACTAACTAACGAGCTCTGCACACACATTCACTCATGTGAGACGGTCAATGATCAGCTTATTATTTTTAATTTAATAATTTTTTTTTGTTCATTTACTTAGTTTTTGTGCTGGATATTGCTGAAAATAATTTTCTAAAAAAAAATGGATAAAATTGTTGGATAGTTTATTAGCTCTTGCATCAGTTGCAACTGTACTTAACGCTTAATGACAAAGTTGCGATGGACGTGGTGTAGTTTATATCAATCTTGGCTCATAACTAATTAGCCGGGAGTTATAAAGGTTTCCTAATATTGTAGGTCTTTATCTTCTATAAAACATTATATGGCATCAATAGATACGTAATTACTATCGCCATTTGGAATAATTAGTTTTAACAACCACTGACTACAGAAAGATATAGGTTAGGTTCGGTTGAGATGAGTTGAGAGGCTGAGCCATCTTAAATCACCAAGCCCCAAAGTGGGCCCATCGCGATCTCCTATAGAATCCATCCAAGGATGGCACCTAAGCCGCCACAATTTTCTCAAAGCATTGTATTACCCTGCAAAATTGTAGGACGAGTCTATGGTTGATTCGGCCTATCTCTTCCAAGTAACTAAAAAAGTAGAAACCTAAAATGTTCTTGCGACTACGTGTATGCCCTAACATTGTGCGATATCCTCTGCTATACCTTTATAAATATGTACATATAGTCGAAACTCGATTAACCGGGATGGTCGTGACCGAGCTCATCACGAATAATCGAAAATCCCGGATAATAGAACTTTTTTTTTTCTTGTTGTTTGCCGTTGAAATTTTACTCGTCACTTAAGATTTTCCAACTAAAACGAACAGAATCCACAACAAACGTAACAAACAACACAAAACACAACCCAAAAATGTATTATCCCGTTACTTATTTTTGTGTGTCTATAAATGCAATGCAACAGATAATTCCGTTAGTTTTTAGAAACGAAAAAATTTGGTCGGTCTTGTTTTCATGTTAAGCGAGGTACACACCATCATACAAGAATGTCAGCTTTGAATGATATCACGCAAAACTGATAATGTGTACGCTTGAAATTCGGGGTGACACTCAAAAATGATGCACACGAAATTGTTTGCTACTGAGTGACACTTAGCGGTCATCTTTGTTTTTCTTCGATTGGGTGTATACAATTTTCGCCATCCATAAAGCAAACACAAGTAGAGCGGGTCGAAAAACAACAACAACAACGATGATTTGAGTGTCATACAAAACTTATAGTGTGTACGCTCATTTCATAATGCAAAAATGATATCAGCTTTGAGTGACACTCTTGTATGATGGTGTGTACCCCGCTTTACGGATAGTAGAGTTTATTACGGATAATAGAGTTTAAATAAATACATTTGTCATTATTGTCGAGACAGAAAACGTTTTTGTTTCTTTTACGGATAAAAGAGTTTTGTACGGATATTTTCATCACGGATAATAGAGCGTCCCGGATAATCGAGTTTCAACTGTATATCTTTACAGTATCTGCAAATATCCGTGTCTTTGAGTCCGAGTCTCTTGGCGTATTTGCCAAAAGGCAGTGTCCGGATTCAATTAAATCTTAGGATTTAATTAGTCATTTAACGTTCTAGTGCCGGCCAAAGTGCGTTTGAAACCCTATGTTCTACAATGTTAGACCATCTATGGTCAGCCCTACTCGTTATCATGTCTTTTACCTTTGATTTAATGCTGCAAAATGGTGAAACGACTTCCACCGCTCATCGGCAGACTCGCTGCCTTCTTTCCCTATTTAATGGATACAGCTGTCCAATTACTTGAAACCCACCGCAATCCGCATTCCATGGAACAGATATGTAGATATAAATGTATTTCTTCTACATATGTTTTTCAGGATTCTATCCGACTCCTCTTCCTAAATTCGTTGACCTTTCCATACTAGACCCCGGGCTTAGCAAGTGCAACAGTGAGAAACCATTAATTTTCCTAAAAGCCGATGATGATGATGCTAGCTGCCCACCATCCTTGTGAATTGGCAATGAGTCCTTTAGGATACGAAAAAAGACAAGTTACTCAGAAAACTACTGCATTTGGATGGAGAAGTTTTATCGATTTCTCTCGGGGTTTCATTTTGGTGCAGAGGCATGTGTATTCTGCATACGAGCCGAAATAGGCATTTTTCCTTATGTTTAGGATGCTGACACTTCCTGTTGCCTGTTACAATTACAACTCCATAGCCATTCAATGTTGAGTTCAGGGCTTTCTCCACTCTCTGCTTTTTTTGTTTTTTTTTTCGTAGGATGAAGGAAAAAGGTCGAAGGCTAAATAATCTCATGCTCTGCTCAGTCCCTCAGTCTCAATTTGAAGTGGTAGGTAACAATGCGCAAGTATCATCCCTAGAATCTATGACGTCAAGTTTTTAGGAGCAAGTTTTTTTTTTGTAACCTGCAGTGAGTAAAGTATGACGTCATGCATAACAGTACGAGTACAATGTGGCGGCATTTTAAATTGAATCGATTTTTCTTTTTGACATTTTCCCTCCCTTCTAGTGTGATGCTTCAATGGGGGGTAGGGACAGGGCGGACGCTCGGCGCCCACCACAAATGCCATTAGCACGTTATTATTTTGAGGGATTACATGGCAAATTGCAAGTTGTCTAGGGATTTTATTGCCAATGTTTTTTTTTGTTGTTGTTTGTTTTGTTTGTTTGTCTAAGTGGGTGGAGGTCTCGCCCCTAAATTGTGCGTGTTGCTTGAACAAAATTGAAACAGTTTCCAACTTGGTGGTGGTGGTAAATATCTCGTGGAGGCATATTTGCCAGTCATCTGTTCTGTAATTCTCTAGTACTGACGACAATGTTACTACTGTTATAGTCAGTGTTAGGGAAATTGGGGAGATATGTGACATGTGACGAATGTGACGGCGAGTAGTTTGGAAAGTGTCACTGTCAGTTAGACGATTTTGCAGGCTTTTTGTAAAAGCTAAGCTTGTGGTGAGTTTTACCTGTACACACAAGAGATACAAAAATATGCGATTAATTATTATTAAAACTTTAGACCCAACTCCGATTTGTCTAAAAAAAAAAAACAACAACAAAAACTCTTTTTTCCACAACAGAATTATAGCGAAAAGTTTACAGTTTCGGAAAAGGTTATTTATTATTATTTGTCTCATGTGCGCTCAAGGATATGAGGCCATTCTCTAATGGGTAAAGGCAAAAATAGGCATAAACAAAGTACACTTGCACGAACCTTGCAGCAAGGGTACGAGGACATTTATGATGAATGGCTTCTTTAAGAAGCAAGCAAAGCGATACATGTACTATACATACTCGTACATAAATATTTTTGCATTTAATTTGGTTAAATAGACATTAACGGTTAAGGCACGCACAGCATTTTATTGCCACTGCGTTCGGGTCCTCGAAAATCAAACCACGTGTGACGTAGTAACTTTTAATGTCATATCTCATTTTTAATGGAAACTGAAGGGGAGACCTACATACATAAATATAACTTCACAGATACAAATAGGAATGTTTTATTGCCTGTTTTTGTTCCTTTGTAATCAAAGTAGCAGCCTTTGTGTGGCATTATTAATTGAAAGGATATGTGTAGTGTGTTTTGTTTGATTTTGAGCTTTGTCTAAGGACGATGTTTTGAATTCAAAGCGTAAATTTTTAAATGTAATTCATTTCGAAGTGTGATATGGTCAGTCGTAGGCTTTAATAACGAAATCATGTATAGTTTTAGAGAAGAATACCCCCCACTATAACCGGAAGTACTTTCCTTAAAGCCTTATACAATAAAAAAAAAAAACACTTTGCCTCACTCACAAACCCATTATTTACCAGATAATGGGAGTCCTTAGAAGATGTGTAATCGTCTGCAACAATCGATGATGAATTTCTGTACTCACTTAGGATGCTTTCTGTAGCAATACCTCACTGCTCGACGAGGAGGAGGAGGATTAACAAATGGATTATGTTACACTAAGCTTTGCATCGATTCCTGACAATATCCTTCGAGTAGGGACGAGGGCGTAGATACTTTATATAAAAGATGTTTATGGAAAGAACCTGTCAAAATCACATTTCAATCACTAGCAGGAATTCTTTCGTTTTGAAATATACACGACGATGATGAAGATGAAGACGACGACTGTAGGTAATCCTATCGATTTTATTGTCGAGATACTTCCGATGCAGATGGAGGGAATGCGATGTACTATATTTGAAGAGACATTGATTGTGATGTGCAAACGCATTCATAATACTCACTGACAGTTTGTGATTTAACGACTTAAAGAAGGCGTAAATTGAAATAGTTTCATACTTAAAATGTGGGATTCAAATAATATAGCCAACACCATTATGGGCAAGTCGCTGCCTGTATGGTAGAGCTTGGGGTCTCAACCCTAAAACTATAGACTGGTTGGATACCACGATGGTCAGACCCATAATTTCGTACGGAGCCTTAGTCTGGTGGCATAAAGTTCTCTAAAAGACTACAGCCAAGAAGCTCGATAAGCTTCAATGGATGGTCTTGGTATAACCGGTGCCATGCGCACCTGCCCTTCAGCAGCAGGTGCTGAAGTACAAACCAGGTTATATTACGGGTCACCTAAACATTATGAGCAACATTCCCGATCAGGACATGCTCTGCACCGTCGCTGATGTTATGATAAGTGAAAATTGCTTTGGCAGAAAATTCGAAGTTCATATTGGGGAAAGTACCAAGTGGTCAAACGGCGGACCCACACTACACCCAAAATGTCTAGTATGGTACACTGATGGATCGAAAATGGCCTCTGATGCTGGCGCTAACTTCTTCGGGCCCAACACCAGAATCTGAGTCCCTCTTAGATCATTCTCCAGCGTGTTTCAAGCTGAGGTACACGCCATTGAGATCTGTGCCTTGATTAACCTACAGAGAGGCATCAAGGAAGCTAAGAGAAATGTCTTTTCAGATAGCCAAGCCGCACTTAAAGCTTTAGGCTCCTATTCTGCGGCTGGTTCAATGCTCTCCAATCCTTAGCTACACACAATAACATCAAACTTTTGTGGGTACCTGGTCACAGTGGTATTAAAGGAAATGAGATTGCGGTTGAGCTGGCCCGTTCAGGCTCTACTGCCGAATTCTCAGGCCCGGAACCTTTTTGTGGCATAAATTGTGTAACTATCTCGGCCTTAATTAACAAATGGGAACATAATCTCTGACTCTCTCATTGTAAAAATGTCCCAGTGCAACTGTTAATTAAGCCTTATACCCATCACAGGAAACTTCACAACCAAAATAAGAAGGATATTAGGTATCAAATAAATTTCCTCTCCGGTCTTTGTCAATAACGGTACCACCTAAACAAGTTAAGCCTTCTAGCGAGACCGATTGTCGACTCTGTTTAGATAAGGTTCGAGACAGCCGAGCAAGTCATTTGTGATTGCCCGGCACTTTTCGGGGTCAGATGGCGTTCCCAACACAAACTCCTTAGACCTTATGAATTAAAAAATGCGTCAACCAAGGACATACTTGCCTTTATTAGAAAGGTGATTTGTCACTTGGACTTATTAGTATCCTTTCATACAATAGATCGGATCCGTTATTAAAAAAAAAATATAAAAAAAATAGCCAACACCGTTAACTCTTTCCCCATCAAATAAGTATCGTTTCTCTTCTGCTATTTTAATTAAAACATTCCCTTCGCACACGTGCTACATCGATATTGCCCTAAAACAAAAAAACAACTCCCTCTATGGTCATTTGTATGCAACGAAAGTTTTCCAAGCTCCTCTTTGACACCCTACATCGCCTAATCCAAGCCGACTTAAACGAAATTCATCAAAAGAATGAAAGAAGCTGACGGAGTACGTGATCTAAACTGCGAGGACATCGATTTTATACTTTCCGCAACTACAGAGGGTCAGGTCAAAGATTGAGGATTCCGGAAACGTTCGACGAAACTAACTATGCATACATAGGTATATAAGTATTGCAATAAGTTTGCAAAGTAATAAGTAACGATTAACATAAAAGTCAGTAACTTTGGTCAACTAATTTATCGGTTCTTTGACGTGTGAATTTCTGCATAAAAATGGCTTTCAATGTCCTTCGATATATGTTTCTATAGATTCACACGTCAGTTAGATGCTTTCTCCTATAAATAAAAGTGATTAATGATGTCCGCTTGTCACCAGAGGATTCCGTTATATCCAGTAGGTAAAGATAAATATTAAAAGATGAAAAAAACACGTGTAAAAATAGCTCAGAAACCCAATATCCATCCAATGTCACTCGGCGAATGTGCTCAAATTCCAGGGAACAGTGTTTGTCTCACATTTGTTTCTATATCTTGTCATGGTCGAAAAGAAATTGTTGAAGGCAGACAACGTCATATAGAACATGAAGCAATTAATACGCAATTGGAAATTCTTTCTTTATTTATTTTCATCGGGAAGAAGGAAGACGATTCGTTCCATTGACCTCTAGCTGTGGCTTGTTCTGGCCTTCAACCGTCAAAAGCGATTGATAGACATACGCTCACTCACTAGGAAGTACGAGTGCATGATGTAAATGAGTAAAGTACTCTCATCTCTTGTCCAGAAACAAAGTGAAATAATTTTTTTTATAAATTGATTAATTTGTTAAAATGCTTCACTTTGCATATGACGACGCGACGTAAAGATACAATAAGGAACCTGACAGCCAGCCAGCGAGTGAGTTTATCATTAGGGGCAAGAACAATTAAATGAGGTTGAATCCAAGTGTGTATGTTATCAGTGGGTGTATGTGTATTCCTATATGGAAAAGTGGTCTTTAATTTAATGTCACAACAAAGCCATTCTGTCTACTGGGACTGAAGTAAGAATCACCATTATAGAATCAACGATTGGGTCATTGTCTTTAGGCTTCCTGATTTGGTTTTCTGGTGCGCGATAGTCATCATCGTTTCTTTTTCTTCTTTTTTTTTTATTTATAAATAAGGAACGATGGTCATAGATTTATATGTCATCGATTTATTTGTGCATTTAGATATAAAAAAAAATATTTGTCAAATTTAAACCAGTCATCACCCACAGTGGTAGTCACTGCATCCTCTTTTAGTTCCACAAGCCAGACAAAGTGGCCAACTATGAAAAGCAAAAGTATATCTGCAAAACTCGTAAAATTAAATACATTTATGTTCACATTTGCATTTTCGGCGCTAATCTCATCTCCTACTCCTCAAGGCGAAGGAAACACGACAAACATCTGTTTTACAACAACAAAAAAAGTTCATGTTTCCAGTTGCCTTAGGTTGTCGACATGAAAAACTTTCGAGGATACTACAGTTTGCCATAGAACTTGGCAATTATTTAACTTTGTTGTGAACATAAACACGAACAAACCGTGACGTGGCTATGGCTATATTAAGAGCCTACTGCAGATTAATGGGTGTACATTTGTCCTTAATTAAAATAAATGACTAACTACGCATTTAATAGGGGCCCATCTTCAGCATGAGTAAGCATCTTAATTACATTTGCCTCTCCCAGTTAATAGGCACGGTGCGCGGTGCAACATCAAAGGATATCAGGTGTGCAATGCGCATTCTCCAGTCAGCATCCTCAATAAGGTGAGCACACATGTACATACATATGTCATATGTAGCGCCAAGCCAGACTATATGAAGAGCGATATCGCAGTGCCAAATTATGTATTTCTGTTTGCTTGTTTGTGTGTCCTGCGACAGGATTATAATTTAACTGCCTTAGCAACTAAGTGTGCATGTTATCATACTCGTACGTCTCCACTCCACCCTCTCACCCAATTGAATAAATAAATTGAAAAAAAAAAGCTTAAATGTAAACAAATCTAATTTTGGTGGGGAATGTCTAGAGTTTGGATACCACATATACATGAATTTTCCACCTTTTTGCTTTCTTTATTTGTATTCGGTCTGAGTGTTTAGAAACAGAAGAGAGACAAATAAAAGGTAAGAAAAAAAAATACGTGAATTCTCTCAACACTCACACAGTGTTGTGAACATTATATTGCAGTAAGAGAGAGCTTTTTCCATGCAGAAAAGGGAATCGGAATTAAACAAGTTTCTACCAGTATTATAAGAATTCCTTTTTTTAAGTACAGTAGCCGTCCAATATAACGAATTATATAATACACAGCCTTTCGTTAAATAGAAACATTCGTTAAATCGATCGTCGTTTTATCTAATTACTAATACCAGCAATGTTTTTATTATAAGATAAAAGAAATCAATTCTTACTTAATTTTACTTTATTCCTCAGAAATTGTAAGGAATTCGTTAAACCGAGTAGACAATTTTACAACCATTCGTAATATGTGTAGACCCATCGTTGGAAAAATAATGATTCGTTGTATTCGACATTCGTTAAATCGGGTATTCGTCAAACTGGACGTCTACTGTATGGAAAGAAACTTATTCAGCTTTTAAACGATTTTCAAACCCAGTATGGTCTATAAGTGGGTCGCATAAGCCAATATTTCAAGATGCTGCTATGACACAAGTAGGTCTTTGGCCATGACGCTGGAGATCTGTATCAACTTATATATTCTTTTATTCAATTCGAAGAGAAATGTACGCTTTTCAACAGTTAGAAAATTAAGTCTGAAATTAGATTGTACAGTAGAAATCGGTTATACCAATACCTGATATAGCGATGAACCGAATATATGTAACAATAAACTTATGTATTTTCAAAGTTCCAGCAAAACTCCGTTTAACTGAAAGTAATTTGCAATCGGTTATAGTTATAGCGATGCCGGATATAACGTTGAAACCTTTTATAACGATAAGAATGTATCAGATTAAAGTGGAACAACGGTTTATATAAAATCGTGTTTTGTAAAAATACAGCTCGTTATTTCCATTCTGTTTCTAAGTATGTATCTACATTATGCAAGTACTACATAATGTACACAATTGTTAAATTACATGTAGCGACTGCAGTGACCGATCTATGTATGTTCTTCCATGTATACCTATATATCTAGCCCTTTTCCATTACATTAAGCCCATGACTGATCATTTAATTAACCCTCATCCTGTAAAGAAAAAAAACTACATATTCAGTGTTTTGGGTGAATTGTTCTTAGTACAATTTTATTGCATTATTTGCACGTTTTAAAATTTATTTCCGTAAATGAATGTTTTTTACAGATAACTGAATTAAATTTGTTACATTTGGTAGCATACATATTATAGAAATCGCACGAGTTTTTTATGTCTCAAAATGCGTTTGGGCAAAATTCGCCCAAAATACAGGAAAACAGGAAAACTCTCTTAAGTGGACAGCCACTAGAACGGAGTTTTTGTCCGGCTATCAAAGCTGTCGGTTTATAAGACGGCATTTTGCGTAGAAAAATAGAAATTGGTTCCTGAAAATGTGTCCGTTTAAGGGAATTGTCCGCTTATTGATTTTTGGAGCTTTTATTGTACAATAAATTAACCTGTCTTAAGTAGGCTACAGACTATAATTTATGAAATTACATTCCTAGACTGTCATTTCTCATCATTTCATTCTAGGCTATGGACTTTTATTCCAGGAATGACATTCTTGCACGCACGTTTTCCTACACATTATCATTTATGCATCATTCTCCTTATTTCTGGCCAAATCCATGAAAAATTTCAACCCTCATCATTCTCGCCATCATTCCAATCGTCATTTTTTCATTCAAAACTACATAGTGTCATTTTAACATAATTTCATCAAGAATGTAATTTTAAAAATGATATGGTGTAGCCTACTTTAAACGCAGACACTACATTTTAGGCCAAAACTAGATATTGCTGCCCTATTAAGAGAGGCTTCACTGTACCGAAATCGGTTTTGCTATTTGTTATTTATAACATCTTTTTAAAAAAAAAATGGATAAGAAAGAATGAGTGACACTAAATTGGTCATCTTGAGCAGCTGAGTTAGCCACAGAGTACCTACCTACATCAAACAAAAAAACCATTCTATCGATTCTCGAATCGAACATAACACGACCACACTGTTCGTTCGGCTGGTATGGTAATGGTAATTCTCTGGCTAACTTGATGACGAAAAAGAGAATACAAAGAACAGAAAGGAGACAAGAAACGGCAAAACCACTTTTATCAATTTTCATTTCCATTCAAGCATCAACGAACAGCACACGATTCAAACGTGTGCCTGCCTGCCTACTGCCTGTATCAACGGCCCTCTCTGTTTTGATATAAAATTCTTCACGTCAGACGTTGGAGTTTCTAAGTATTGGTTTGATTATCGTGTTTGTATTATATCTTTTCACAGTGCAAATACAAAAGTCGAAGCGCATGCATTGAAAAGCATACCTTACGCATACACATGCACCAAAATTAATCGAAAGAGAGAATAATTCCAACTCTGTGTATGTGTGCAAGTAAAAACAAAGTGCAGACAAAAAAAGCTTTCTATTGTTATGTTCCACATTGAAAATGGGGGGCTGTCTGCTTTGACTTGACTGCGGTACACAACTCTGAAACTTTTTTCTGATCCTCCAGTTCCGGACGAATCGCACGCCAGTGAGGTTGGTTGGCGTCTGCATTTAGCTTCCACCTCAAATGTTAAGTGTTAAACACGGACGAATTAAAAGTTCAATAAAGAAATGTGTTTTAAGTAAAAAAAAAAAATTAATTACTCAAACTGAAAAAGTTAAATAAAATAATAAATAAATTAATCACAGGCTATGTGCAGACAGCCATATTTGTGAGGAAGAAAATATTGTGTTCTTTTTTTCCACTTGCAACACCCATTCTCGCGCAGCAGCATCCACATCCCCAAAGGATTCTTGGATTCTGAGAGAAAAGGGAGCAAACACGAGAGCAGAAGAGCCAAATGCTACAATTTTTTTTTATTCACATTTCTGTTGAATCCTTCATAAATTGAAGTAGAGTGCAGATAGTGTGGTTATATGTACAGCAAAAAATAAAATAAAAATATTACATACGAGTAAAGTTCGTGAAATAAGAGTGCAAAAAGGAATACACAGCATCCTCTTCCTAGTGTAAATGTATCTGTGAGTGCGACAAAGGCTTAGAAGAAAAATTATGTGAAAAGAGTTTGTGTTTGTATCAAATAAAAAAGGAACAGGAAACGTGTGTGTTAAAGCAAACAAAAGAGTTCTCCTTCTAATTGAAAACTCATTAAACGAAACATTCATATACATATAGAAACAATACTGCTGCTTGGCCTGTAAGGATTACAAATTCAAGGATATTTGACCATCTACCACCACCACCTGTGTGATGTTATTCGGCGTGAGTGATAACTTTATATTTATTACAGACACGAATATACGTATAGATACATACCAAGAGTCTTAATTTACCAATTACCTTTAGTGCGGTCCTTTTATGGGTGGGATTCTGCGTACATATGTATGTATGTATGTATGTACCTCTCGTAGGTATAGAGGATTGCCTGCAAAGTTAACTTTTGGGAAATGTTTTCGGCTTATTTTGGCGGTTTAGGAGATTTACGAAACAATTTGTTGACTTAGGCGGATGTGTCAATATTTAGCTAGGAAAGGAGACTGAACAATGAGGAAAGGAAGTGGGTGGGATGATTAATGAAGTCCATTTAGCTTTTTTTTACTGAAAATTTAATGGAGAGCTTTTAGAAACAAATTATTTTTGAATGTAAAAAAGTGAAATCTCTCTTAAGTGGACAGCAACTGGACCGGAAATTGTTTGTCCACTTATGAGAGCTGTCCGTTTATAGGAACACATTTTGTTTGGGAAATTGGAATCTGGTTCCCCAGAAAGGTGTCCGCTAATGCGAGTTGTCCGCTTAGGAGAGATTTCACTGGACTGTAGTTGTTTACTTTGCTTTGCTTTACTTTACTTTACTTTGCTGGACATGCTTCAAGTTCTATTAAACAATTATGTTGATTTTATTTTCTTCTGGAAGTGGGTCGTCGGTAGTTGGTGACACATTTTTTAATCTACAGACTGTCTCCCCACAGAATACATATTGCAACGATGCATATGTATATTTCGATGAAAAAAAAAAAATACCTCAGAATCCACAACACGCAAGCCACACCAATCAGTTTGTAATAAATTAAAAACCACATATTATTTACCTTTTCCTATATTTCACTTGATATTTGTTGACAAATTTACAAAAACAAAAAAAAAGTAAACAAATCTCACGCGATAAACAATTTTAACGATCACAAGCTGTCATCGGAGAAGTCTCCTCCTAAAGCTTATCAACCATGTGTGACTGCTTCTATGATATGTACATAAAAAAAATTGCAGTTAAATAGAAAATCTCGCATTTCGCATATCTGGCCAACTCATGTCCAGTCCAGCAAAGTAAACAACAAGCCTCTTAGCTTGGACTCAGATAACAAGCATAAGTATAAGTACTCGTATTCGTATTCGTATGTATATAAGAAGACATGCCTCCGTCCCCTTATCACTATACCCACCACAATTGTGTCTGTTTAAATTGTATCAAAGCATGCATACTCAGTCGGGCTTAATCTAATCAAACAAAGCTACTTTACTCTATGTGCATGTCATATGTCATGAGGTGATATGCAAGTACAAATATATACATCGGAGTCCAAGCAAGACACTGTAAAAACGAGTACGAGTGCTAATGTACGTCAAGATCGTCGTCGAAAACCAAACAGAGAGTTGTGACGTTCTTAAACTGACGTTCTTTGCCTACGTTCCACTCATGTTCCACACGACTTCTACCGCAATCACGCAGGTTATTTGCGGTTAATTAAGAATTAGCTTAACTGGAATCTTGGTAAATTTCAATGAATCTTCGCGATGAATAATATTTCCGGCCCGTCGTGATACCTGAAATTACTATGATAAGTCAGATGTGTAAATCACCACCCAAAGTGATTGCGGAATTCATATGAAAGCTACTCGCATATGCGCGGAGTCATAGTCATAGCTGATTTGTTTTATTTTTATCACGAATTAAACTGAATTGATAAACAGGTTGGTTGGAGATTATGACATGTCAGATAGGTGGTTATCTTGAAGTTTTATTGCGTACCAGGTAGGGAGAGCCACTACCACTACACTTCGTCTCTTTCACGTTAGATCAAAGGTTAACTTTTTGGTAGACCGGTTTTTTTTTTTTTTGCACACACGCGAGCGCTCCAATAATTGTGGATTCTATGAGCTGACTGCTAATTTGGTCAACGACTTTTGTATCTCAAAGACGCGTTTGTAATTTAATTGTTCGGTATTTTGTTGTTGCTGCTTTTTTTTTTTGTATCTAGAAGCATTCTTCCGAATTAGAATAAGTCTGAGCGAATGCATAATAAGAGGTTTTGTATAATTGTTTTCGTCAATAGCTGTGGAGTGGCAGTTTGTTCTTGATATTAGATAACCCTAGTGTATTCGCAAACGGGCTTGGTATTGGTATTTCATTTCGGTTCGGGTGCTTGAACTAATTTTTTTTTTTTTTTTTTGTAGATCATTTGAGAGGATCTTAAATTTAAATTCAAACAAATAGTGGTGCTTGACTTTAAAATAAAACTTCACATATTTATGGAATGAAATGAAAGCGTGTGGATCGTATTGCTTGAGATTTGCATATGAGAATTTTGCCGGTGGCTTGAACTCCACTATTACAGTCCTGTGTAAAAAATTAAGACCAGTAGGAGGATAATTGATCACCTTTTTGCTTACTTTCTTCAGATGAAGGTTTTTTAGGTACTTAAGTTGAAAACAGTCTTTAAAATATTGCAGCCGAATTGCAATCTAATTACTTTTTTAAGTTTGAAGAATAAATAAAAAATTGTTAAAGACAATACAGTCTCTCAGAAATTCGAATCTTCCAGAAATTAGAACCTGAGATGTTAATGCATTGAGTGCTCTAAAAGTAGAACTTGAGGCTCTAGTTTCTAAGCTATTTTTTTTTAGTTTTGTGAATACCCATTTTTGTATTTATTGCAAGGCTTACATAAAAAGGGGAATTCCCAAATTATGTATTGGGTGATCCCCTTATAGTTTTTTCATCATACTCATGTACATACATATTTGGTTATACGCCTGTGAATATTTAATTCGCATGTATGTATGTACATTGTACACATTCAATTAAACCAGAAAAACGAACAAATAATAGGTATGTTGACCAAAAATGAGTTATTAACTAAGAAAATAGATGAAAAGATGTGAAAATAAATTGTTTGGATATTGTTTCACTCTTTGTTTTAATCTTTGTTTAAGTGAATTAATAAAACGTCCCGAAATAAGAACAGTTCGGAAATTAGAATTACCCAAGGAACAAAGTGGTTCTAATTTCTGAGCGACCACTGTATTTTATAAAACTATCCTGCTGGTCTTAATTTTTTATACAGAACTGTATGTTCTAGGTGGCACGGAGGCTATTGACTTCGAATATGAATAAATATCACATTAAACCAGAACACAAATAAATATCTGTTTACAATTTATTGAGTTCAAGGTCTATTTTCACGCATTTTTGAGGCATTCAAGAGACTCAAGTGATCACTCTCTTGCTTCTCATACATCGCAAAATTCTATGTAATTCTTTATATAACCTATAAACCATTATTTGCTGGATTTAAATCAGCGTCTATGTGGATGGCAAAACCAATTCAAATTCAAACACGTGTTCGTTGATCTGCATGCAGAAAAAAATATGGATACATTCAATTCAATAACTTGAAAGCTGCTTTGTATGACAACAAAAAAAAAAAAAAATTAAATAACCGTTGCATTTTATTTTCTTAAGTCACTTCATCGTATCATCCGTATGGTTACGTGTTGGCCACACTAAAGTGAAAGCAAACAGGGTAACAGGAAAAACAAGCGTTTCGAGCAACATCTGAGAGTCAGAGGAGAGCATTATTTTCTAACACAAGTTATATTCGAATATTATACATTTGATTAGAAATTGTTTATGCAATTGCCCTGATTTGCAAAAATACCTTCTATTCGACTAGCAAATATAAACTTTCACGGAATTACTGTGCGATAGTATCTAATAATAGATAGACATCTATACACAAGTGTATAAAAATAAATAAATAAATCGTGGTCTATACAAATTAATCACAATCCTTATCGCTGATATTGAAACTTGTACATTTATACAAATGAAAGAAATATACATATGTATAGACATTTTCTCTAGAACTTTAATATTAAATCAATCAGTGCTGCTTTAGTATTTATCTAGTGCTACATAAACATACATAAATACTGCTTTATATTGAGTTCTCAATAATTTCGAGAATCACGTATCAGCAACTTATCGGGTTTCTTAAAACAATGAAGTTTTTTTTCCATAACATTTTCAATAGGGTGGGTTTCATTTGATATGGAATTTTTAACAAAAAGAGGAAAAATTACATTTTTGTGCTAGGAATTACACTTACTTACAAAACTGAACATACAACCCACTATTTTAAAATTCAAACCACAAAACTTCATTTTTTTTAACAATCCGGTTAAGTGCAAGTTGTACTTGTGCAATAAGTGTTCCGTACTATCAGTTATTTTTACATACATACACAATGTAAAAGATTTACGAGTATGTTCGTAGACTTTGGACACAAATGTAAGTAACTTGATAAAATTACTTATCTGATGCCATTTCTTATCTGCTCAGAAGAATACCTATACATCCACTTCCATTCCTTTATGTTAATTAAAATCAATGGTATAAGTATAAGCTGAATGCTGATTTTTGGGGTCTATTTCTAGGACCAACAACTCAATGTTTACTCTCACGCATTCAAATTTCGCTTTTATATGATTGTGATAGGGTTACGTCATTTCTGGATATATAAACAATTGGGTAGTTGAAATTAAAAAAAAATTAACTAAAAAAAAAAAACTGTCTAACGTAGGGCAGTCCTGATAATTTTGCTTCCATCTATACTTTATTCTCAATTTTTGTGATTTTTTTCAGATTTGTCTAAGCGATATTTTCGGAGATAAAGACTGGGATAGTGAGTTGTTAACGTTTTGTCATCAGGCTTAAGAAAAAAGTAACACAAAAAAATATGTCATACATTTTTTAATTCGTGCATTAACGAGCTTTCATTTGACACCCCACATGATGACCTCAAAAGTCATTTTTTTTAATATCCCATTTGACCCCACAAAACTAGCTCCCAAAGTCGACATTCAGCTCTTTAAGTTCTGATCTGTGTTTGGGCCACTAATTGCTACAGCTGCTGCAAATTTCAATAGTCTACGTCAAATAGTCTCTGAGAAAAACGACTGTGACAGACGGGCAGACAGACACTGAACTGATTGCGTTTTTGAGTACGGATCACAAAAAATGAATCGAAGTGAAAAAAAAACATGCAAAATGTACATAACACCATAGACTAAGCACACATTTCTATTGCCAATTCCTATCTTCAGATAGGCCCATAGCTGCCTGATTAACTTATGGTCTGGAGATTGCGGGGGATGACTCGAATGTTGGAAGACGATCTGCTACAGATTTCAACCAAATTGGAAGAAAATTGTAGTTGTTAGGGATGATTATATGTACTTCTGGTTCAAAAATTATTTTATGATTGCTTGTTTTTTTTTTGCTAAAAAAAGGCAGACAGATAGGGTAATATGCAATGCAATTCAAACAAATTGTATATTTCCAGTCCTTTCTTTCCTCCCCTTTCCAGACAGTCAACTGAGTTTATCATTAATTTATAATTACTTAATTTTCTACGAACAACAAAAGTAGGAACAAAGAAATACACGAATAATTGTTTATTTATTGTTTTTGCCAGATTAACATTTAAAATTGTATTTCATTACATTTTCGGGTTTTAATGAATCTATTTAATTATTTTTTTTTATATACCTATTTGTTAATTGAAATCAACAAATTGCAAAAAATGGTGAAGATTCTCTGCAGACCCATTCACTGCAAATCCATTCCCACGAACAACGAGATTGCAAAATCCCAAATATCACATCATCATCATCATCATGGTCGTGGTTAAGTGGCACAGTTGTCAATATGCGGTTGATTGTTTCTTCAGCTGGGGCTTGGTTCCAATGCAATTGCAACCTACGCCATTAAACCAATAAGATTCGCAGACATTTTGTCATATTCTTTAGGCTATTATAGAGCCCACTATCTACCACATCTACCAACTCCAATAGCACTACCACATAACCACCGCGCGCCATCTTGTTGTTGCAGTCGTCGGTCTTAACTCAACTCATTTAATTATGTTAATTCAGATTTAATTACTGCGATTGTCTGGGAACTATTACCACCGATGCATCACCGCATAAAAAGAGTTAACTTGAGCTTTGGATTAATTGAATAACACAATAATTGTGGAGGCTGTCTCTAAATAATATGTGACGTGACCTAGATGAGTCATCAGGCTTCTTTAATTTGTTGGAAAAACCCTAAGTATCCGATGGTCTCTGCACTCTCTCTAGTCCTTCATGTATCCTTCTATGGAATACGAAAAAAGAAACGTTTTCCTTTGTTTCGCTTCACTTAACACACAAACAGGTACCTGGTACTCAATGCCACCGATTGGTTTCTTTTCGTATCGTGATACTCGTATTCTTGTGGGTGGCATGTGGACAACTTTAAACGGTACTTGAGTAATTATTACTTATTACTGTTGATTTCGTTTCGAAGAAAAACGCAATCTTTTCCCCATGGCTGACAAAAAAGGTCAGACAACAATGAGTAGGATGCTAATTTTTGCAGGTGTGCGTCATGACATACTTTTGGTTTTTGACTTCAATCAGGCCTTGGACTGGTTTTCACAAGGGATTCGAAAGAATAATTCATTTCTTCTTCGTTTGAAAAGTGCTAATTTGTGGAATCTATTTGAAGAAGCAGACTCTTTGAGGAAAATCCACAAACTTTCCAATAGAAAACACACATGAGCAGGGGGGGGTAACAGAGACAAATGAAAACCTATCGATTTTCGAAACCTCTTCTTTCAAATGCATCTCTCAGCGCGAATTTAGCACACAACAATGCAAACGAGCAAATACCGAACAATCTTAAAAAAAAAAAAGAAAAGCAAACCGAAGCAAATAAAAATCGATTTGCTTGCGCAACTTCCAATTAAGTTCGCTTTTCCCACTTCAATTTTACTCGAACCTCATCTTAGTTAAAAATAAAAATAAAAATAAAAAAAATCTTGTATAGGTAGAGGTATCGTCTCTATCTATTGTTCACAGTGGGGCGCTTATTTGTCACGCCATTCATTGCCGGACTTGGATACTCGTAGACAGGGAAAAATCATCAAAAAAAGAAATATCATCAATTGTAAATAAAAAAAAATTTCTCTCCACATAGGTACGCGACACACGCATCATTAATCACGTATCTTTATTCATATAGATTCGCTTTTTTTTCTGGTTGAGTGTAACTGCAGTTTATTTAATATTTCGCCAACCGCGCTTAATTCCAATTTAATTACCTGTCCAAGGTAAGAAGAAAACAATCCCACCTCAGTAGTACCATAAACACACCATCTGCAAGCTTTCACTTTGATGTGCTAAAATAATTGAAACTCGTCATAACTTTGCATGCAATTCGATTGTTTATCTAGATACGTTCGGGTATGAGTATCTACAGTGTATGGTGTTGGACGACGACGTCCTTTCCTTTGTAATGCGACCAACGAACACCCGGGTGAATTATGGTAATTTTGATCCCTTGTGAATATAAATTTGAGATTTTTGCATATCAACAGGATGCGCAGATGTCGATCGGTTAATTTACACCAAAGGAAATCGTCGTCTCCGGTGACGGTTATTTTCTCATTTTTTTGCAATGAGTCGACGGGCCTGTCCTTGATTAAATTTCATAAACATAAACAATTTTTGAAACCAAATAAATCCAAATACACATATTCTGCCCCCTCTTTGCTTTTGGTTAAGTAGGAGCGACAAAACAGTATAAAAACTGGTCTTGGCCACTTGGTACGAACTTCTAACAAAGACACAACCACCTCCGCTTCCGCCCTCTGTTACTTGAGCTCAAGTCGAAGAACATTAAAGTGCAGTGGACCAAGAATATTGCGTTGGGTTGTTATGTTACTGGCTGGTACACACACACATCCATATGCTCAGAGTTGAGCTCAAATCTGCTAGACAACCGGTTTGCTTTTTGTTTTCGGTACCAGATCAGATTCTCTATTTACAAGGAAGTTTGAGCAGTCAAGCAGGGAAGAAAACGAGTTGCTGGATGAGATCAACCAGATTGGGAGTTGGGTTTCAGATTTAGATTGCATATGTGGAACCTGGTTAAAGAAAAAGGGGATTTTTGTTTTTATATGAAAACAGCTGTCGTTTTTTATGTATTTACGAGTACTATATTTTTTATTCGATAGGGTGTGTTTTCAGGGTTTCCGAGGGAACATATGCGAGTATACGTTTGTTTTGTTCTTAGGTTGTAGGTTCAGTATAATTGAAGTTCAGTCGAACCTGGTTAAGTGGAATCTCTTGGGCGGTTTATTTTAGTCCCACTTAAAGAGGTATTCCAGTTACCCAAGTTATAGCGGTTTCAAAACGCAGATTAAAAAATAGTAACTCCGCGTTAGAATGGGAGTTTTATTTGAATAATTATGTGAACACACGTAGGGACTAACAAAAGTTCGCTTAATAAAATACAAAAATAATAATAATAATAATAACAATAAAACTTTAGATATTTAATCTTCATCTTTTTTTTATTTTCTCCACATACCGAATTCCCATTTGTTTCAATACATTTCCTTTCAAACAGCTTTCAAAATCCTCTTTTTGGAGCTTTTCGATATCGTCATTGACTGAATTCATAATCTCTTCATTAAATGTGAAGATTTTTCCCCTTAAATATTTTTTTATTTTCCGAAACAGTGAAAAGTTACACGACGCTAGATCTGGAGAATTTCTTTGATGCTCGAGAGCGCAAGAAAGTTGTTGCTTTTTGTAGAAGTGTGCGCAGGCGCATTGTCGTGGTGCAAGTAGTAGTGCTGCAGCGCCTCATTTTTTCGGTGTCCTAGTCAATTTTGGAAAACTTGTGGTAAGCAAGTTTCAGTATACCAATTAGCAGTGATTGTCTGGCCAGACATGGACGTCATTTGCACCTTGCACCAAGATTCATCACCTTATTGAAGTAGCTAGACTCTCCATTTTCAAACTTATCCAAGATATATTGAGCAAAACTAACACGAGTCTCTTTTTGCTCTCCATTCCAAATGTTTGGAACCCATCGAGCTGACTTCTTCGAATATTTCAGGTGATGATTTCAAATTCGTGACACAGTGCTGGCATTTAAGCCCATTCCGCTATCATCTTCTGTGTCATCCTGGCATCTTCGTTTATTTTAGCCTTCACCAGGGCCACATTTGTATCGTCGGTCGAGGATTTGGACCGACCTTCACGAGATTCGTCCTCCACAGAAAAATGGCCAGTCTAGAATATTCGAAACCACTTTGAAATAGTACCTCATGACATTGGACAATTCTGCTTATTTATAATAGGTACTTATCCGAGTCAGACAATTTCACTTGCAGACATTTTTTTTAAAACTGATGGTGCAGCACAATTTGGTCCTCTAAGGCCAATGCCACACGAGCGTCTTTTTCCGCGTTCCCGTTTGGTCGCGCGCCCTGAGTATAATGGCATATATACGCACGGCGCCTTTTTGGTCGCAGGCGCTCGTGTGTACAGTTATATTGGTTTTCTATATACTCAGGGCGCGCGACCAAATTGGAGCGCGGAAAAAGACGCTCGTGTGTCATTGTCCTAAAAGAGGCATTGCACTTATTCGGGTTCCATTTAACCAGGTTCGACTATTCTAAAAATGTCCACAGTGATTTGAAACGGACTTAAGACTTTGAAAGATGTAAAGTCAGGATGGAAATTGTAGGTTCTGCTTTATCCACGACATACCTACAAAGACAACAAGAAATTCCAGAGAATACTCTCACCATTCCCGTTGACCCAGAGAGGAATAAAAATTAATATTTTATCATTTTCTCCTCTGTTTATTTGTTTTTTTTTTTTTCTGTTTTTATACCTGAATCGTCATAGTGAAGGCTTTGTCTGCTGTTTCATTTCTGGAAACGAAAATATTTTTTTTTTTTAATTCTCTGTAGTTTTTCGTAGAATTAAGGGCGTCTGGTGCGCCTCTCTGCTGTTTTGCTGTCCATTTTAATTAACCTTCCGTGAAATATGAGTTTCTTTGTTTGGTTTTTGTAAACATTCATAATCCCGTTTGTGTCCTTTCTTGGGCTTAAAAAGAATAAGAAATCTCGAAGCGGAAGTCAGACATGTTTTTGCTTTTTTTTTTTTTTTGTTGATAAGTGGACCAATGACCCTTTTTTGTTTCTTTTGGAAAGATTCACCACGCAAATTGAAGTGATGTAAGTCGATGAAGCCGGTTAAAGTTATCATTATTCAAGGGGAAGTGCTGCACAAAAAGATGGCATTCAATTAATCATTAAATGAAACAAAGCAACACGAGTTTCACCATACACGGGACAGGTTTTTTGTGGTTGTTGTTGTTGTTGTGATTAGTAAAAACATCAATCCGATCGCACCATACTCGTATTAACCCGAACAGAGAGTAGACAGTCACACACTTCTTGGGTCATTCATCAAAATCCGAGACACATTACTTTGTGTCTTTACATCATTTTCTTTGTTTCATAGAAAAGTAATCAATGGTAGTGTGCCTGCACCTGGTATGCATTCGAAATGCAATACAACAGCTTTGTTCCTTTGTCCATGTTCCACTGTAGCTTTGTGCATGAGTATCTGAACAAAGGCAACAACACTTTTCCTTGTTGCATTTTTCGCAGTTTCACAACTGGGGAGATACTTGAAATTGGAAATAGCTCAACCTTCTTGAGACTGCTTCTGGGTGTGACCAACCAACCAGTCGCCTCAGACTTATGTATGCTTATCAAACGATTATCATAATTTAAAATAATTAACGTGCGCGCTATTCTTATTCGTTTTGCATTTATTTTCTCTTCCTTTCTTTTCTATTTTCTGATTTACTGCAAGTGTATGCAAAATGCGATTGGATATGTGAATGTGTACTTGAAAAATACGTTCCACAGGGTTGGTAAAATTCTCCTTTTTTTCTACTTCGAAACAAACAAAGCGTGTAATTCTTGAAATGAGTTTGATGAATATAAAATTGTTTGAAAAATGAATGTATACACGCTTCGACAAGCGTTAATTACTCGTAATCTAAGTGCGCAAAAAAAAAAACTATTCCACATAAAATTTATGTAATTTCCCATGAATTTTCCGCCCCTTTGTCAGTTCGAGAATTGTATGCATAAGTGGTCTTGATACTCGGTACTTTGGTTAAGGCTTTGATAAGGTCGCTAAATTTGGAGGCGTAAATTGCGCAAATTTTTATAGGAAATAAAATAAATGCGTTTCAACTGGCTCTGATTTTTGTTCTTCAAACCAAACCTTGTGGAGCAGAATTTTTTTCAGAGAGCCACTTGGGCATTAATTTGCTTTCATTTATTTAAAAAGAATCTCTTTCTCTTCGACTGAAGGTGAAGGACGGATTCATTTACTTTCTGCACCGGAACTTTATTGCACATACGTTCTACATAACCTTGCAATAGCTTACGCGGAATATAAAATCTACATGTACATATATGCGACTATGGTCTTTAAGTCTAAGGTAGTTCCTTGTTCCTGAATTGCGTTTTTAGATTTTTCGAGGAATCTGTGAATTTTAAGTAAATAATCTCAGTAGGTTAGGTTAGGTTAGAGGGGCTGATGACAATGATTACATCCTCTCACACTTATAGGTCCATGTGGACCCGTTATGATACCCATGTACAGTTGTATTAATTTCTAGGTTTCAACCTGGCAAATTCAAGTATGACCGATGGTGATCCATCGGATAGCTCGTCGATGTCTTCGAAAAAGAATCTGCCAAGGGCTCTATTACTAAGTTGGTAGAGGTTAGGGCAGTGACAGAGGAAATGAGCTGTGTCCTCATGAGCCTCTTCATCACCGCATCCCCTGCAAGTGTCATCATCATTCAGACTTATTTTCTTCATGTGATATTTTAACAAGTTGTGGCCAGTTAGCACTCCTATCAGCGATTTCCTGTCTTTCTGTAGGAGCTTTCTCGTTCTCGCTTTGTTATATTCTGGCCACAGTCTTCTTGATACCTCGCATGTGGTTAGTGATTTCCAGGTATTATTTGATTCACTTAGTGATTTCCGTTCAATGTTGGCCCTAAGGTTATAGAGTGAAGGTTTATACATACCATCTGGCTCTTAATGGCCATTTCATCAGCAGCTTCATTGCCTGGTATTCCGCTATGACCAGGGACCCAGCAGAGTTTTACGTTGTGCTGCGTGCCAAGAACCTTCAGCTCTTCGCGGCAGCACTAAGATGTTATTTACGTAGCAGCTATTGCTTTTATGGCCGCCTGGCTTTCAATGTAAATTGTGATATCCTCAGGCGATATTGTCATCATTGACACCAATTGGGCAGACTTTGTAACTGCTAGAACCTCAGCTTGGAAAACGCTGCAGCGTAGTCTGGGAGTCGTATGGAGCTGCTTATCCCCAGTTCTTCTGAGACGCAACACGCTCCTATGCCAAAGTCCATATTAGACCCATCGGTCTAGGGGCTTATCAAAATCCCGGTATGGAACAGTGTAGTCGGAGTTGATGTTGTCGTTGAGATAATTGCCAAGCATCTTGGCATGTCCATATGCATTCGATCTCCAGTACTTTGACTGGCTTATCTTATAAGAATTAAGAGCATGTTTGGTTCGAAAGTCTCAAAAGAGCTCAGGGTATCATAGTTTTTTGAATTCAATTTGTTATTTTTTTTGACAATTTTGAAATTGAATACATAAGGTACTACAAAAGATGTTTTATGGGTTTCAACTGTATATCTGCGGAGCTCAGTTTTCTTTCGGCTTAGGCTCGTTCTAAAATTTTGCAGGGTAATAAAATGCTTTAAAGAAATTGTCGCGGTTAAGGTGCCATCCTGGGATGGATTCTTGGGGGATCGCGATGGGGCTACTCTGGTGCCTGGTGTTTTGAGATGGCTCAGCCTCTCAACTCCTCTCAACCTAACCTAACATAACCCAGATACGTGTTTTCTACGTAACCAAAAAATATCAAATCATTGTCCTTGTTACGACAAAAAAAAAATAGCTACCATGCTTAGAGCATGTGGTGCTGGTATAGCTGACAACAGGCTATGTAAAAAGATGGATAGCACTTGTACTGGTGTTAGATAAAAAAAAGTTTATAAAAATAGCATTGTATGTGTGTCATACCTCAATCTAATCACCAATTGAATAAAATAGATAACACTTTATTTCTCTACCCAAACACATCTCAGGGCCACCAGAAAGTTTTGACAATCCGAAAGCAAGGTAAACAATAATAAGGAAAAAAAAGTAGTCACCTGTTTTTTTATTGACAACTTTGGAATAGATAAAGTGACGATAATACGAGTAATTATAGTTTGCTATCAGTGGCTTCAAGCTTATTTTTATCACCAAAATTAGATAAATGAATAAATAAATGAACCTAAGCAGACAAAGACGTAGTTTTTTTTATGTGACGCGATCTTATCTTAAAAATGCACGTTGCTGTCGTTCGCGTACCACTTAGATAAGGCGAAATCAAAAGCGGCTAAGACGAAAGACGCTTTCTTGCAGTGTGTTTTGGTAGCGTTTTCAATATTTGTTTGTGTTTGTTTTGCGGTTGCATTGAGTGTGTGTCTGTATATGTGTCATATCAATGAATCAACAGAGAATATTAAGAAATGAGTGTTTTTGAATTTATTTTTTTTTTTCGAAATTGGGAAATCCGAATCGAAATTCTCTTTTAACTTAGTCACCGCTAGAAACCTTGTGTATGGTTTGGTTACAGTGAACTTAAACATGATTGATCGTGTTTGGGAGAAGTCTTTGAATCGTGTTTCGTAACTGGGCCAATGTGCGCGGCGGGGATTGGCTCAATAGTAGCTGGCTGAGGAAAGTGGATTAATTAAATTTTTTATTTTATCATAAAGATTAATACTCATAACATGTGTGGGTTATGTCACGCTGATGGGCTTTAATCAATGCCACGAGGTGACTGAATTTTTTTTTTGCATTTGACAAGTGGTTACGTCGATAATTGCGTATGGGAAGAGAGGGAGAAATTACAAATATCAAAGCTAATTGGGTGTACATACATATGTGTAACATATTATGTATGTGTATACAAACAGTATGTTCATGCTATGATGCTTAAAAATAGGGGAATCCCCAGAATATCAGAAATGCGCTCCTAAATGTGCTTGTTGCCACAACACAATTAACAAAGAATTCATTTATTTTCACATTGTTTCGAAAAAAGGTATAATTGGGACGAAATTATATTTGGCCATAATAATTTTTCCGGATTTTTTTTCAGAATTTTGGCTTTTCGGGATTTTGGATTTTCGGGATGTTTGATTATTGGGATTTTGGGTTTTCGGGATCTTGGTTTTCGGGATTGTGACCCCAACCTTTTGTTAAATTATCCTGCTGGTCAATTGACGAATGTGATCTAAGCCCCTTTTGAGGTTATTTATTTGACTTTTCAACGAAACGACTTATTGTCAAATATTTGCTACGGTTTCACGGTTTCAATTGTCGGAAGTGCTGAACCTGCGCTGAACCCAAGTCTTTGCAGTAACTGCATTCGTCCGTACTAGAATATCCCATTCTTTTGGCATACTTTCTCAGGAGACAGTGTCCGGAAAGTATCTACAGTAAAACCTCTTTTATTGGGATACTGATGGGGTCCTGTCCCGATTAGGAGGTGTCCCAATTATAGAAGTTTGTATACAAAATATAGAAAAACACGACTACTCAAGAAAAAACTGTTATTTTCAATTAAAACAAGTATGGAACGCCCTATCTCGTTTACAAAATCATACCTTATTGAAATGAAACGACATTTATTTTATGAAAAGTTATAAAAATTTATGTAGTAGTATCTCATTACGCGAAATTCAACGCGTATGCATACGAAAAAGTTTATAAAATGTATTGTATCCACACAAAAACAACTGCAACTGCACGGTACCAATATCTAATATTCAATGAAAATAAATAAAACGTTGCTCTGTCGTTTTTTGTCTCAGATAGAGTCACTCTTCTGTAAAAATATAACAGTTTGAAAATTTGTGGAATGAGATGCAGCTGCTAACATTTAGTTAATGGAATTTTACTGTCCCGATTAGAGAAGTCACAATTGCTTGGGTCTAGTGTCCCAATTGAGAGGTTCAACTCGAATTGTCCCGATTAGAGAAGTCATATTTCCTGACTTATTTAATAAAATGTCCCAATTCGGAGGTTTGGCTCAATTATAGAGGTTCTAGGAAAGTTTAATCGAGTGTCCCAATTAAGGGGTGTCCCGATTACAGAGGGTATATTGTATGAAAACTTTTAGGGTTGGCAAAGGGGTTGTCCCGATTGGGAGGTCGTCCCGATTACGGTGTGTCCCAATTAGGAGGTTTTAATGTATATAATTAAATCATTAGTGCAAGAGCTTGTGACTTGTGCTGATAGTTTATTTCTGCACCGATTTCAATGATTCTAACACTGATCAAAAGTTTATCAACTGAGCTTTGTTCATCAGTATAAACAATTTTAAAAAAGTGTATAGTAAAGAGCACAGTAGAGTTATTACGATAAAACATTATTACCCATACCGACGTTCTTTTTTTTCATTCTTAAACCGTAAACGGTTGTTGGCACTGCTCCACTAGTTCCTATTAAAGTTCTTAACTTTTCTCTATTAAGTCCAAGTATAACTTTGGTCCTTTTGTGATTTAAGGCCGGCCAACGAGCCTTGGTCATCAAATGTTCCTCTATTCCTGACCATCTATTGCTCGCCATACTAAAGATAGTATTCTTTATTTTCGCTCTGATGCCGCATGATGGTGGTGCTAAGTGCTTCATCTCGGTTATAGGCAGTGCCCCCCTTTTCTTGCCAGATCATCGGCGAGCTCATTTCCCTCTACACCAGAGTGTTTAGGCACCCTTGAACGCTCTGACTATATAAAGATCACTTTAAGCTTAAAGGAAGAACACATCATATGAATTGCAGATACATTTTCTAAAAAAAAACATCCCATAATGCAGTCTTCCGTGATTTCTCAATTAGCTCGCAGCACGATTTTTGTAATTTCATAAACCCAGGAAAAGTACACATTAATTAACATCACAAATTTATACAAACATTCAACGCATAAAAGTACCTACACTGGTACATCAGTGATGCAAATTAAGTGAAACTATTATGGTTTTTTTTTTTAGACGAAACGGGCGCAAAGAAGTACGTCAATAACCGTTTTGATTTCTGATCAAATTGAATATTAATTTTTTTTTATTTTTTCAAATAACATTGAATAATAAACAAGTAAAAAAACAAAAAAATTCACAATACGATTAGGTCTGGAGGGGTAAAAAAAAACAAAAGTGAATTTATAAAAATATTTAAGAGTCTTAACAATTAAATTTAATTTATGTTTTCTTTCTAAAATATTTGCTATTTTTGATTTTGCCATTCCTTAGAATATTCAATTAACAATTTAACAAACAAACAAATGTGTATTTAACGTACGATTAGATACGAGCGATAGTGACGCAGTGAATCGTGAAGTGATTAAGGGAGAGAGATGCACCTTGAGCAGCGTCTAACATTGAATTTCAGTTGCACATTGTGGTTTGTTTAATTGTACATAATTAAAACAGAAAAAAAAAAATTAATTAAAAAATGAATAAATATTGCTACTGCTACTGTAAGTGGATATTGAAAAAAAAACCAACACATAGATGGCGATGAAAAAAAAACTTGAAATGCCATCAGTTTCCTTATTGGCGGATGACAGTGACAGTAGCTGCCAGTTTTTGTTTGTTTACTTGCAATTGCTGCAGAAGTTATGCATACATATGTGCTTTTTTGTAAACTATTCAATTTGAATTGAGCAACACGATCTTGAAGATTGTCGTCAGTTGTCTCCTGTTGAAGTTATGGATTGAATGGTGAGTTTTTTTTTTTCTTATGTAAAACAGTTTGAAAGCACGTGTTTTTTTGCAATAGCCTTCTTAATAAGCGACCAGATACTGAACTTTAGTCACATTTGTGGAATAAGTCTTTAGCTCTTTAGACTCTATCCAAAAGGGTGAAAAGGTATAGCTTATGCCGATGATATTGCTATCGCTTATAACGGAAGATACTTTCCAACGACTAGCGACTTGAGCGAAACAGCTCTAGCTACACTGGCGAGGTGAGTCAGAAAAAGCGGCCTGGGAATTAACAGAGCTTGTGTTATTCACTAAGAAGCGCAGCATCCCCCAAGTCATGCCACACGCCAAATATCTTGATTTGATTATAGATAGGAAACTGAGCTGGAAGTTGAACACACTTGAACGAGTAAAAAAATTCTTGTATTCGTGCAAGAAAGCCTTAGGCTGCAAATGGGGTATCCGTCCTCAGATTATGCACTGGCTCTACACTGCGGTGGTCATCAGACCCATACTTATGTTTGGATTTGCAGTCTGGTGGACAGCACTAGACAAAGTTGGCTATAAAATCCAAAGAACGGCCTGCTTCTGCGTTACTGGAGCTATGTGAAGCATCCCCATTGCTGCTCTTGAAACAATGTTAAATCTGCTTCCGTTGAGCATTTCTGGTAGGGACAGCGTCGCGACTTAAAGAAACCTCACAGTGGGAACCTTCTAATTTAGGGCATGTCAGAATACTCTCAATGAATAATCTTAATACAGGAATTACGGACTATATGCCTCCGCTCCTAGATTTCAATATAAATTATAGGACTAATATTCCCAGCCAACAGGAATGGGTAGGGAATTAATGTTTGTCTAAATGACATATCCGCATTAGAGATCTACACGGATGGATCCAAGACAGGTGATGGTATAGGAGCGGGTATCTTTTCGGGCCACCTCAGCGTGAGCTTTTCCTTGAGACTTCCAGATCACTGTAGTCGTAATGTCTTCCAAGCGGAGGTGATGGCTATTCATGAAGCCGCTGAGTGGCTTTTGATGAAATCGATTTACACCGTTAGCCAAGAAGCTATAAAAGTACTCCAATCACCAATTATAAGATCAAAATTGGTTAGGCACTGCCGCGTATTTCTAAACGAGATATTGAGCAGATGCATGCTCACGCTGCGCTGTGCTGGTTTCGAGTCATGGTGATATATCAGGAAACTGTGAAACAGACGAACTGGCCAGAGGTACAAAACTAGGAAGTTTAATCACATAAAGTGAGCCCCATGTACCAATAGAAACAATAAAACACAAAATCTCTACGCAAGCACTGCAATAGGCTAATGAAAGATGGCGTTACCTTGATACTTGTAGCCACGGGAGGCAGACTTCTCAGCTTGATCGACGTAAAACTTGCAGGGTGCAAAATATCTGCACCCTAGTTGGCATATAGACAGGCCATTGAATCCTCGCCAATGAGTCCTGTCACAGCTGCATGGATGAGAAGGAGGGGGAATCCCCTTACCACCTCCAATGCGGTTGCCCAGCACTCTCCTTCTTAAGAAAAAAGATTCTGGGAGATTACTTCTTTAGAGACCATCAAGATATTTCCTCAACGGATTTCAATAAAATATGGAAATTTATCCAATTCTCAAAATGGTTCCAAGAGTATCTGTAAGTATCGGCTCAAATGGCAACACAATAGACCTACTTTGTTCTAAGTGAATCCTACCAAATGTGGGGATAGCCACCCAACCTAATCTTACCTAGGCTCTATCCAATTTGATTATAAATTACCCTGAACGTCTCTTTTTGTATACTCTCTTTGATGGGAAACTACTGTACTGTATACCATTGAATCAAATTGAAAACTATTTAATCACTTTTCGACCATTTATGCTCATATTCCAAAACTTCAATTTACTTGTCAGAAAATCCCATTTTCTACCCCATATAGCTCCAAACACCGAGAACAGTGTCATTTAATTCCAAATTGCAGCTACACGTAACTCCCCCCACAATCGTTCCACAAGTTGCACATTGTCTACGATTTCCAATCAACGAGCGTTCTCCAACCACATCTAATGTTACCTTCGCGGTTCTGTGCTCGATGAGTTATGTGCAATCTCTGGTTGAGTATGTCCCAACTGTTAGATTACCAGCGAAGTATATGAGACTAGTACTTTCGCTTGAAATCACTTCTCTGGTAGATTGGAAATATCATCATACAGATAGGATGGGGAGGGGGGAATGTGCCTCTATTACTCACCAAATCATCCCTTGTGATAGGAATAGCTACAGCTGATAACCGTCGATCGTAATCAATTAGCATCTGGCTGTGGTAATTACTAGCCCCCGCGACTCGACTTGTGCTCATTGATTTATATCTCCATCGATAGTAATCAAAGTGTGCGGATTGCTCAGATAGTGGGGTAGGTACTTTTTTTTCCTCTCCCCGTTTATAGGTATGTAGTTGGTGCACGCGAATCGAAAGATAGATACTTTCTGTACTGTGCGCGAAGTCGCTATAAATAACTGAAAGCACATGCGAAAGCGGGTGTGGATTTTGTTCAGCAGACGACAGACGGGTCAAAGTTGCTGCTCTGAAAATAGTGATTGTGTGTACTTAAGTGGAGGAGTTCGTGTATCTGTTGGAAATTGAGTAGCAAATCGGGTTTTTAGAATATGCGAACCGAGAAGGGTAGTTAAATTAAATGCAACACATTCTATCTGATTGTCGAGTCGGTCAATGGACTGCAATTGAACGGATGATGATGTTTCCCCTCCCACCTTTTCATCTTCATTGTGATGAGTTAAATATGTGTAGAACACATAATTTAATTTTTCTAATCCCAGACAATCAAAGTGCTCGTATATTTTAGTTGAACTTTGAACATAAGATCAAATTCTACACTTATGTAGATTGGCATTGGAGGAGTGTGTTTCGCTGTGTACGGACTCTTTAACTCGTGATTACTATTCAAAGAAATACAAAAAAAGAAATGCAATCTTTCGAGTCTGAGATCGAGACTGGTTTTAATTTTTTTTCAATCGCTTCATACGAGATTGTCCGGTTTTATCGGAATCAAGAATGTCAGCTGTAGGTACGAGTATAATGGAATTTGAGCCGGAAGTATCCAAGTACTTATTCTACACAACTTAACAAGTAAAACTAATGGACCATCTTTCACCATCCCTTGCAAAGATTCCTTACGTTAAATTTACTTAAACAATTTGCAGAAGAAATTCCATTCACAAATTAATTCAGTATTACACACCGGGTAACATTATTCAGATTCCTATCCAAGTGTTCACGTTTTGGCCGTATAAAATTCGTCGGGGCCCTAAAGTATGTCAATCTTACATTATCTCACCCGCAGCCCTTAAACCAAACCCATGATAATACCATTCAAGTACTTTATAAACACAAACATTCATATACGTAGAATGGGGGTATGTGTACATATAAAGTTGTATTTATTATTCTCCCACGCCCCTGTTGAATGAAGGGTGCGAAAATTCGCGCACAACACGATACGAATTTTTCTTTTCTTGCCTCTCGTCCTGGTGGGCATATAATTTGTAGGCGCTTTTCAGGGCAACAAGTGAGATAAAGAAGAAGAAGCAAAAAAAGGAAAAAAAAAATCCATCCCCCTTTCAAGGAGAGCAAAAATCAACTTAAAAACGGTAAACATTGTTGCTGGTGCTCTCATAAATTCAAATGAACTTCACTCGGCACTCTGTCGGCTGATTTTAATGAAAATACCTTTTTTATTCATGGCATGGAAATGATAAGGGAAAAAGGAAACTTTTCCCAAAGAAAGAGATATAAATAATTCTTAATAAAGTTTCTAGTGCTGGCCTGTGCCCTGAGCAAGTGACAGTTTTACGCAGAAAAATTATGTTAAGTAGTCCTTGTAAAACAGGACATGAATACCCCGGAAGTCAGTGCGAAGAATATTCTGAAAAAAAAAACAAGTTCCACACGCGTCCCACAAATACTTCCGGACAACACAGTGAGAATTTAGTCGGCAAAGAGTACGGACGCATAATGACTTGTTGTAAAGTTTGTAAATTAAAAATTGCAAGAGACTCTTGCAAAATAAGTTGCAGTGACTGTAATTCTCTTCTGCATGCGGATTGTGCTAAACTCAAACCCAAGGACGTGGAGCACATTATTAACAGCAAAAAATCTTGGACTTGTCCCATCTGTATTCAGAGGAAATTTAACAATTCACGCAGATTGTCATCATCTTCGTCGTCCAGTGTGAGCGAGCTGAGCAAAAACAAAATCACTCTGGAGGGAATTCACAACCAGGTAGTCAAACTACAGCTGACTTTTGCTTCTACCGTTCAGTCCATCCAACTTATTCAAGAGCAACTGGCGGTCTTGGAGAAGTCCACTCAATTGCTGAATGAGTTAAAAAAAGAGAATGAACAGCTGAAGTCGCAACTGAGTGTAACAAATGAGAGGCTTGACCATGTCGAAATGCTGTGTCATGCTAACTATATCGAGTTGTGTGAAGTCCCGCAAACTGACAACGAAAATGTGCTGAACTCAGTGGTCAACATTATAAACGACGGTACTGGTGTTGCGCTGACTGATGATGATGTAGATCTTTGCTACAGAAAAAAGAGGAGAGGGAAATTTACTGGCTCTATTGTTGTTCAGCTACGCACCAGGAGAATTAAGGAGCAAATTCTAGCATCAGTGTATGCAAACAAAAAACCCATCGACTCAAATAAAATCTTCCCATCGACTCAGGGCAACATCTACATAAATGACTGGCTGACAACTAAGGCTAAACATCTCTTAAACGAGGCGAAGAAGGCGAAAGAGAAATCCAATTACCAATTTCTCTGGATGCGATATGGAAAAATTATGATGCGGCGTTCCACTGGTATGAAGATCAAATTTATTAAGAGCATCGATGATCTTAATCACTTGGATTAAGTCATTAATATTTTTATTATTGTCTTTAATTTGTTTCTATGTTAAATTCAAATGATTTTTTTGATCTTTTTACTAGTGACGAATGTAATGTAACTGCTAAGGGCTCTATATTTAGCTTGAATTTAAAAGATTTAAATATTTTTCACATAAACATAAGTAGTATGAGAAAAAACTTCGATAATTTTTGTTGCCATTTGCAAAATTGTTTCTCGTGTTTACCTCAAATAATAGTTTTGTCAGAGATCTGGATTTTTAACCATGAGTTGTGTCATTATTCCTTACCGGGTTACACTCCTTATTCTAATTGCAATGAAAGCTACTCATCAGGTGGAATTGTTGTTTTTGTTGAAAATTCAATTGAAGTTACAGATGTTTATACGCCAGATGTTAAGAGTTCCGATTCTATTATATTAAAAATAGTAATTGATAAATTCATTTTGGATATTGTGTGCGTTTATCGATTGCAATCTGTCCTAAGGGAAATTTTTTTGGGCGATATTGAAAGTATACTATCTCGGGTAAGCAACCCCAATGCCTGTCTTATAGGTGATATTAATATTGATATATTAGGACTCCCATCGAGTAGCGATAGTTATGTTGTTCTTCTGTCTTCTTTGGGCTTTGAGTCGCTAATAAACTTACCAACCAGGGTTACCGAAACTTCTAAATCATGTATTGACCATATCTTTCTTAGAAATAAGAGCATTTCTAACTTCAAACCATTTTTATTAGAGTGGGATTTAACGGATCACTTTGCTATCGGTATCTCATTCTCTAATTTACTGAAGCACGACATAAACAAAAACTCGATCTTATATTCTTCTAACAGTGAACAAATCTATATGAAAACCAATTTTATTAAGCTTCACGAGTATCTTTGTAAATTAAACTGGATTGATGTATATTCTTGTAACTGTCCCTCTGTGGCTTTTCGTAAATTTTTGGATGTTTTAGTTGATTGTTTAGCTAAGTGTACATATACTAAGCGGAAACCAAATTTGACAAAAATTAGGCCGTGGATGACTAACTCTCTTTGTGAACTGATTAAATATAAGAATCTCTTTTATCGAAAAAACAAAATGCATTTAAATATACCCTGGGTAAAAAAACGCTATCAGCTTTTAAAAAGCAATATTCTTAAAGAAATTAGTAACCAGAAAGAAGCCTTTTACAAACATCAATTTAACGAAAGTAGATTTAATGCCAAAAGACAGTGGGGAATAGTGAATGATTTGTTAGGTAAAGGTTCAAGCGAGAATATAATTAAATCTCTAAAGCTATCTGATGGTAATATTACTTCCGATGAAAGAGAGATGAGCAACGGTTTTAATATATTCTTTAAAGACATATCTCGTAACTTTCAACCAGATGAAACACGCCTTCCCCCAGATTTTCTTTCAAATACTCAAATGTTATCATCTTTTTTCTTTAGTTCAGTTGATGAAGCTGAAGTAGCTAATATAATTTCGCATTTAAAACCAAAGCAGTCTTGTGGATATGATGGAATCAGTAGCTTGGTGGTAAAAAGAATATGCGGTGCAATAATTACCCCATTAACATATTTAATAAATTGGAGTTTTGAAACTGGAACTTTTCCTGATTGTCTCAAAACATCAATTATTGTACCCATACATAAAAAGGGTGATAAATGCGATCCAAATAACTATCGACCGATTTCTATTCTTTCAGTATTTTCTAAAATTTTTGAGAAATTAGTAACTGCTCGTATGCTTAAATATATTGAAAAATATAAGCTCATCAGCCCACTTCAATTTGGCTTTCGAAAAGGGAAGTCTACTGAAGATGCAATAGTATCCTTCTTAGAAAACATCTATGATGCAGTCGACAAAAATAAAAAAACCGCTGGTATGTTTCTTGACTTAACGAAAGCCTTTGATTTAGTCAATCATAACATTTTATTGAAGGTACTGTATAAGCTTGGCTTCCGAGATAATATTCTTAGTTGGCTTTCTTCGTATCTCTGTAACAGGAAGCAGCATGTTCGGATAAATTCAACTTTGAGCGAACCTCTTTTATGTACCGCAGCTGGGGTTCCACAAGGATCTGTTATTGGACCTCTACTGTTTGTAATTTATATAGATTCCATATTTACGCTTCCTCTAAATGGCAAAATTGTTGCCTTCGCTGATGACTTGGCTCTCTCTTATGCTGCCCTCAGCGTGAGTGACATAGAAAGGCAAATGAATATGGATCTTTCTTTGATGAATGGCTGGTTTCGGTATCATCAAATGGTTCTTAGCAATAAGTCCAAAGTTATGTCCTTTGCTCTTACAAATCAGAGCCCAATAAGTGGGATTACTCTACACGATTCTGGGTGTAATTTTTCTAACTGCGAGAGCAATTGCTTAGTTATTGACTCAGTTTCCGAATTTAAATACCTAGGTGTTACGCTGGACAGTAGACTAAGTTGGAAGCCGCACATAGAAATGGTAAAGAGAAGTGCTTACATTGGTTTGAATAAAATATACCATCTACGCAAGCTTGTTACATCTAAACTCTTATTAATTATTTACTATGCCTTGGTCAATTCACGTCTGGAGTACGGCATATCTTGCTGGGGTAATGCATTTGTTACTAACCTGCAACCGGTTATTATAGCTCAAAAGAAGATAGTAAGGACTATGCTGTTCAAACCTCGTTGGGAGCCTTCCCGTCCACTGTTTCAATTAGTCAGGATATTGCCACTGCAATATCTATATATATTCAAGGTGTTGAGGTTGTTCTATCTTCGAGGTGGTTATACCAACATAAGTAGAAATGAAGTGCATTTACTTCGTTCTTCTAACGCTGTGATAGTGCCTAGAGTTAGAACGGAACATTGCCGTCGGTTTGCTACCAACATAGCACCTTTCATTTATAACAGATTGCCATCTGATGTACGCAATCAAGTTGCATCTAAGTCCAGATTCCTTGGATTTTTGAGAAATTGGTTACTCATTACATCTGACGTTGGGTTTTTAACACAAGTAATATCATAGAACCTCATTTCATTCTTTACTACGCCTTTTCATATCGCTATTGTTGTCTTCCTTTATAATGCGTCTCTTCTTCTTTTTGTGCGACTTTACATTTCTCATTTTCATATCTAACACTTGTCACTGGTTCTTCCAACCACAAAGTGTTCTTGTCCATATCTTTGTACCTTTTTAATCAGATTACTACTCATGGTTAATACTAATTAGTAAATAAATGGTAAATTAATGGATTTAAACTATGATAAACTTAATTTGAACTAAAGCTAATTAATTTGTTAACTATGTATTATTTTCTACCTTTATAAATGAATTACTGTACATTGAATTGGAAACGAATAAATACAAATACAAATACACCAATCACTTTAGTAATAACAAAAGGATGTCAATCGACCAATATTTTATCGAGCATCCTTATAAGGATGAATCAATATAGGTATTCTCTGCGTGTGAACGAACTCGAAAGGATTTATGTTACTTGCAAATAACTGCGAAGAATATTCTGGGAAAACAAGTTCCACATGCGTCCCACGAATACTTCCGGACAACACCAATCACTTAAGTAATAACAAAAGGATGTCAATCGACCAATATTTTATCGAGCATCCTTAAAAGGATGAATCAATATCGGTATTCTCTGCGTGTTAATGAACTCGAAAGGATTTAAGTTACTAGGAAATAACTGCGAAGAATATTCTGGGAAAACAAGTTCCACATGCGTCCCACGAATACTTCCGGCAACTGTAAGCGAACACCAATCACTTTAATGATAACAAAAGGATGCCAATTGACCAATATTTTATCGAGCATCCTTATAAGGATGAATCAATATCGGTATTCTCTGCGTGTGAACGAACTCAAAAGGATTTAACTCATTCTATATTCAGTGTTATGGCGCAATGTCCTGTTGTGACTCGTAAGTGGTTTTCCATTGTTTTCCGCAAAAAAAAAAAGCACAAAAGATAAAAAAGCGTTTTTAAGATGACGTATATTACTCATACGCCCACATAATTTGAATGAATGATGCGCACACCCCTTTCCCGTCCGCACATGTCAACATTTATCGGGTGTGTGCGAGCTTTTCGGTTTGTGTGTCAATGACTTGTTAAAGTGTTTTTTGTTTTCTTCTTAAATGCTTTAAATTTGTTGCTTATATCTTATAGCTGTGAAGTTCTAATAAATTTCATTGAATTTTGTATTTTTTTTTTTGTTTTGCTTTGATTTTGATTTTATGGACTCAAGAAAGAATTAATCATCTGTCAAGGAGTGTGCTGTGTTTGTTTTCGTTAAATGATAGATTTGACAAAGGCGGTTGACTTTTATTTTAATTTGTTTTAACAAATTTATTGCGAAATTTGTGTGTAATAGATAAATTCTGAAAAGCGTGCACATAAAAAAATCCCCATTAAAATGGAATTAAATGGTAAAAAGGCCGCCTTTTAACTATGAAAGTTTAAGCCCACGTTTAAGAGTTGAAATCTGAAATCTCATTGCGTAAATGCGGCCATAAATGTTGAGATGGAGATAGGTATACGAATAGTTTTGAAAAACACGTTAACTGAAGAAGTGTGTTCTTTTTTATTACGAAGTGATCATACACAATGTCTTCCATCGTTACCTTGAATCTTTATTCGAGTATTTGCTAGCAGTGTCGTAGCTAGAGTCATGAGCGCCCCTGGCAAGATTTGAAATTCGCGCCCCCCAAGACTTATTTTCTAGGAAGGCAAACAACCCAATAATTTATGTAAATTATGTATCTACCGATACATTTAAGCATACCTTCTAAGCATTTCTTCTATTATGAAGGAAGGTGGAGGTTTCGTGAACCGAAAGTCGTGTTATGAAACCAAAATCAGAAGCTACGGAACCTAAACTGTGATATCTTCATCCCATTTGCTAAATATGTGTGTCTAGTGCACGGCAAATCTGAATCTGAATCTGAATTGCAAATCAAGTAGTGTCCGCATCAGGCCATTTCGTCAAACATTGTTTTAACTTCTTAAAAAATTCCAGTTTTACCGATTTTTTAGTGAATAAAAACACAGCTCTATTTGTTTTTTTCCGAAATCATTTAAAAAATCCACAAGTACCTACCTGCAAGTGTTCTGATGCAACGTCAATAGAAAAGGTTTTTTTCATGTAAAATGCGATTTACGTTGTCAATATTTCTAATAGGATAATCCCATACGACCAATAAATTCCAAGTTAATAATTTTTGAAATGATTTTAGCTGAATGTTATGCATGTCCTCCTTTAATCAGTTCCTTGTGCAATGGTATGTAATGTTTTTATTATTTGGGCCCCTTGAGAGTTGCGCCACTGGCAGCCACCCGCCTGGCCCGCCCCTAGCTTGACGCTGCTTGCTAGGCCTTGGAAACTTTTTCAAATATGTAAACTTACTTTAAAATTCATTGGCGAATTGATAAACTTCTAATGTTGGAATTAAACCGACCTTCAAACCAATGAGAGAGGAGAAATAGAAGGTTCGCAAATAAATCACGAGTTCCTGTACAAGTTTTCCATTCGAAATGCATTGAAAATGTTTACACTTTCCACAGAAGCACAAAATGTCACGTTCGCGTGTAGTACCTTTGCGTAGTGCAGTACAGAAAAAAAACACATGCCCTGAATCTGTATTTTCCCCTTCTCAATTGAAATAATTTCGCAAAATGTCTATTGCCACTTCGACCTCAAACGAATTCATTCACATCGCCCGCTTACAGAGTAAGGCAAAACTAGAACACAGCAAAGCATCTATTACATCTTTTGCCAAAAAATTTCACCTCATTCCTGTGAGATGAAATGAACAACAATTATCACACAAAAGAAATCTTATGTCATTCTGCGAAAGTAAACCGCCATGCATTGAGATCCTAAAAATAATCGAAGCGAATATAAAAGCACGCGTGTATTTTAAATAGAAATTGGCAACTTGCAGACGTGACGCGCTGCTTGTCAATTGACGATTAAAGTATCAACTGTCAAACTATTACATACTCTACTATTCTGTCTCTATGCATATCCTTGGATGCATTTCATTTAGAGTATAACAAAACACAATACTCGTACGTGATTGTTGTTCGAAAAGCAGACGCCGTTATCGTGATCGTGAATGAGTATAATGAATCAATCAATTGACGTTTTTTTTCACCCCCCAGTTGCCACCCTTGTAATATTTCTGTTTACACATAAATTAACCTAAAACTTCACTTGTACACAAAAAACATAACGTTAAATTGTACTGACACGGTGCGGTTACCTCGCTGGAATTTTGACGTTTGTTGTCATGGCTATTTCCGGTTAGAAAAAAAAAAGTTGCCGCCCCCCTCAACTGCACACAAAACATTGCATACCATTTGGTAACAACGTTATTGATATATCCTGACAGATAAGCGCCAATTAGGGGTTGAGGTTACCCAAAAACCAGGTAAAAGACAATCCAACGGACTTTGTAAAATCGGCGGCAATTCGACGCTTGCTAAATTGGAATATCCGTGCTTAACTAGACATGCTCCTATATTGCACGTGTACGTGACTCTGTCGCATTGTTATTCAATTACATAGCGCAGCGGTCGGTGATGGGGCGGCTGACAGAAGGGTTGCAAAGAAAAACTAAAACCGTTGCTAGTTTGTGTGGAAAAATCAGCGTGAATTCACGCTCATCACATGCCATTTCCTTTACTCTATTTCGCGACACGGCATTCAGTCGTCATATACGAATAGTTCAGCTTAGCCATTCGGTCGGTTGTTGTTGGCGGTGAGATGCCGGCGATTGATAAGCGAAAGTTTTGACCTTTTGCAGTTGGAGTTGCAGTGCTTTCGGGAAATTAGAAAATGCATGCCTAAATTGGCAGCTTGTTGAAAATTTGCGGTTTCGTGTAATTCACAGTTAATTGCAATCGATTTGTGTAGGACTCAGCTAGTAGGTTCAATGTCAAGAAACTAGGGGACGTATGAGAGACACTCCCACCGTTTTAATTTTAATTTGATTCGCGGTTGAATTTAATATCAAGTTGTGACAACTAACATGGCAACGTCTTACTATAAAAAAAAAACTTAATAACTCAGTTTCTAAGGCGTAAAGCCACAAGATTGATTTCTGCATTTTATGAACATTTTTCTGAAAAGAATCTAAGGCCAATAAAAAAAACACAAACTCAAAGACTGAAGAACCTAAAAGTTGAATGTCCACATTTAAGGACCATCGTGGCGGTATAAAAAGTTTTACTTTTCTTCTTTTCAATATTTACCCAACAGTTTATTGCAAAGTTACATAAACATAAAGCTGCACTTTACTCGGGCATTTTACTTTTTGAAATGTACATTTACCAGCACCAGCGTTCGACCTATGACAACAAAAGCGCTTTCCTTACACCCCCCACCCCCCTCTTAAAACCATGAAATATAAAACCACTGCTCCAGAACCACCAGAACAGGCCTCAAAACTCGTGTGCAAAATAGTTTTAAACTCTCACGAAAACTTGACACAGAACTTTTATGTTATTCTATGTCATTCGGTGGGTGGGAGGAGAAAAAAAAGAAAAGAAACTAGAAACGAAATCGTTCGCATATGGCCGAAACCTTAAAAGAAAAATGGTAAAAAAAAAATTGACTCACACGAACAGAGGCGACACCCTAGAATGGTCGTAAAAAAAAAACAGGACGTTTTATAATTTAATCGGCTTTTAACCCAGAATGAAAGCGAACAAAATAAAAGCAACACAAAATTGGTAGCACAGTTACGAGTATACACTTTGTTCCGCTGTGAATTGTGGAACATGAATGGGGGGTGGTTTCTGTTTTATCATTTCACGTGCCAAGCAGCAGTAAACTCATCTTCATTTTTTATGACTTACTTTACACCTTGCCTGCCTGTGAAATGGGTATAAATTGATTTGTGGAAATTTGTGGCATCCATCTAAGCCTTTTTTTTTAAGAGTGCTGCACATAGCATAATTTAAAAATTCAGCGCTCATGAAAATTTAAATCCAATTTCCGATTCACACACATAATCCACATTGAAGGGGTTCCTGGTGAAATTCACGCTGAGATAATGGTACTCATTCCTTTCCATTCTTAATACAGTGTCGTTCGAAAAAATTGTGCTCAAAACAATTTTTTTACGAAGTTTGGCGAATTGGTTGCGATAACTACATATTCTGTAATGAGGTTGTGTTTTCTTAGGCATTTTCAAACGTTTCATGACGCTTTTAGAGTGTTAAAATTTTTTACCAGTAGTCAAAGGAGCAAAATGGTTTTAGACCGAAAAATGGGTTTATTGGATATTTGGCTCATTTTTAGAAATTTATGAAAAATCTTAATTCTTTATTTTTTGATTGCTTCCCAGAAACATTGTCCATTCAATCAGTACTTTGTTTCTTTCCTTACTTCTGCACATCTGCGATTCATTGACTCAGATAGGTTTTTCCATGTGGATGCAGGTCCGGATTAGTACATTTTTTAGGATGTCAATTGACTCTAGACGCTCTTTTGCAATCTTAAGTTTCATGATTGACCGAAAATTCTCAATTGGATTGAAGTCTGGGCTGTGGGACTGGGAAGGCCAACTTAGCATATCAGTATTGCTTTCTTCGAAGTACTTTTAACCTAAAAAATAAAATAAAAAAATACTAATATAGTTTTTAGTCATAGAAGTTGTAGCTTATCTTAAAGCTATAATCCTTCATTTGAAAAACAAAAACAATTTCATACTTACAATTTTGGCTGTATGGCTATTAGCATTATCCTGTTGATCTATAAGCATTTAAGACCAATGCACATCGGTGTCTCCTGTTTCATCCTTCCTAAATTTCCCTATCGACCGCGCTGTGCAAGACATTAGAAGGGTATTCGTAACCCCTTTAGCTAAAAAAAAAATTAATCTGCAAGTGTCACAAATGCTCTAGTGCGGAGGGCTCTAATTCGTATTCTAGGACCCTAAGATTAATTGCTGCAGTGACTTTTGATTCTGAAGAGGCTATTTCTAACTTTTCCCATATCCAGAGAAACATCCCCAGACCATAACACCTTCAGTTCTGCGGGCATCCGTAGGAGGCATTCAGAGCTCAGTATTCCTTTGGTTCTCTTCGCCCAAGAATCCTCCCATCTCCAACATTGATAACATTGTTCCACATGTCTTGAGTCCCATTAAGGTACTCCTGAGCCCAAATTAATCGTTTTTCTCTGGCTCGTAATGGAAAATCCGACTTCAGTACTGGCTTGAGTGCTCTAAATCCAGCTTTTACGAGCCTTTTCTCACTGAGCTTGCTGAAATAGATCACTTTTAATATCCACTGGAGTCTTAAAATGATACCGACGGCTTTGGAGTACCAAAAAACGATCTTCCTCTGAGGTCGTTCAAAGATCAAAGAGAGCATCAAAGAGTATCATTTGTCACGATTGAGCTTCTCAAACTCGCCGTTCGGAGTCGGCAAAAAACTGTAGGTCCAAACAAACATATAACACGCGCACACAAATGGTTGCGAGAAGCAGGCCAAAATATTAGATTTGCACTTGGAACTGATTTTTCCCATTTTTTTTTTTTTTTGTTACTTTAATTACTTGGTTCATCTGGGCTATCAGGAGCTGAATGCAACTCTCATTCATAATTGAATCGACTTTTATACACTGTTTGAGCGAACAATTTCCAACAGAACTGTATAATCCACATTAGAGGGGTTCCTTGCGAAGTTCACGCTGAGAATTGGTCCTCATTCCATTCCATCTTTCATATGAAGGATTTTAGCACTGAAGCTTGACACAAGTAAATTCCACATGAATTCCTTCAGACAATTCTACTCAATGTTTGTGTGTGTGTGTATGGGACTGCTTGAAATCGGATAGACGCATTTAATAACTCTTAATTACAGCCGACACACCACCCCACAATGCCCTTCTATTATAGTGATTTCATTCCTTTTTTTTTTTATTTTTGTTTTCTTACTCCACACGAATGCCATTTGATACTGAAAAGAATTGTGAAACCGCGATACATTACACACATCCATCATCATCATTAAAATCGCCGTTGTATGTAGTTACTACCCATATGTGAGTATGAAATGCAACTTTATTGTAAAAGTGCTAAACAATAATGGCTCTGTTGATTGCCTTATGTCAAAGTGGCATTTTAGGGTCTTACTTTGACACAATTTTATTATGACCCACTTTCATGGTCTCGCATCAATTTACTGTGCAAAGGGCAGTTTTACAGGCTTATAGTATAAACTGTCAATTATTTAAAATATTTTTTTTTTTTTAAATTGATTGCCATGTGTTTGGACTTGACATGCAACTATAAAGTTATGAGGTAGCATAAGCAGGCCTTTGGCATTGACACATGACAGCATTTGGAATTTTTCAGCTGATTTATTTGACGGAGTGCAGTTTTTTTCGATTTCGTAAGGAGTGCCGTGCCACAAGGTAGCATTCTAAGACCAATATTTTTTTCTGTTTTTCTTGAAACCATTTCTAAACATAAATAAAAAATCGGCACACGCTAGATCAGATGCGGCCGCGCTGATTAAAAATAGAACTGAATCAAGTATTTAAGAGGCTAGTGGTTGGCCGCTTTCTTATGCGGCGTCAGTCGCAATCACGCACACGTTGGCGTCACCTCTACCAAGCGAGAGTCACTTGCAACACTCGAGTAATGGGAAACCACTTTGTGAGTGTTATATGCTCGATATGCTGCGCGTCGATGATGTGTGTTGAGATATTTTGTTATAGTGCTTTGTTTATGTTGCTATTATTATTATATTATGTTATTAATGCGTTCACAACACAAATTGTGGTCAGAGTTATGCAAATTGTAGCAGCATCTTATGTGCCACTGGTTATTTGCGCTCGATAGGCAGGCACATAGAAAATACCAGGATTTAGGTTAGTTGGCTAATTTAGTGGAATTCTAGATTCTCTTGCGCAATCATTCTTGTTGGCTTTAATTGTTTTTCAATGTATGCCATTCGACGATGTTGGTGTCAGATGATGTGGAACATCCAGATCATAAAAGATGAATGTATCTGTACATAATTTGCTGATGACAAAAGGTCACTGTGGTAGTTATATGATTCGATTTGATTGCCAGTTCAGATATAGCCCTTGGGGATTGAATTCCACATAACCATATCGGATGAGCTGAAAAGTTTTCGATTGACAGAGAGATGAAAGTGATAATTGACATGTGATGGGCTTCCCTTGGGATAGATAAACGGATGTGGATATTCTCCCATAAGATTAGACGAGATGATTGCATTTAATTTCAATGATTTGAACTGACATGTTTGTAGATTTCATTAGATTCGAGAAAGAATGGACACTTTGGTCATGTGGAAGAAGAATTACAATACCGCAATTTTCTAAAGAATCTCTTGAATGACAGACAAGGAACTTTTCCCACTCACATCGTAAAATGTTTTCAAATTAACAATTTTATAGATTATGATGCGTAAAGTGATGCAATCAGCTTGCGAGTGTTTGATTTCAAATTTTCTCTCAGAATAAAAATAAAACAAATATCGCGCAACCGAATGTCACTTTTTTGACTGTAGGCGTTGTTTTCCGGTATTTGCATATTTTTTTTATGTCACTCGTGCTGCATGTGGCAACTTTAATTGTGAAAAGTTAGGCAGTACCACGACCAATTAATCAACGATTTGGTTTCGTAAGAAAAAGATAAAAAAAAACTTAAGTAATCAGGAAATCTTGTGTGTGGAACATATCTTAAGTATAGGAAATGGTATCCCAATCAAAAAATTTTCCATTGCCATTGTACAGCGAAGTACTTGGGTATCTTTAGAACTTTTAAGTATCTTTAGAAATGTGTACTTCCACTTTATCCTATGCATTTGTGCATCGCTGGGGTCAATCGTCTGCTCTCCACTTCCAATCCACAGTCCACTTTGCCTAATTGACAGACAAAGTGTCAAATAAAAAATATGCGAGGAATAAAAAAATAAAAGATTATTGAACCAAATGGGAAAAGAAAGAAGGCTACACAAATGGGACGAAAGAAGAACAACAACAACAAAATATGCGTGCAAAACAAAGTTGTTAGACAACCACGACAACGACGACGATGACGGCGGTCACTAGCACTTAAATCCCCAACCGGTGATGGTTGCCCGCGCACAGTCTCATGCACATTGCTAGCTAGACCAGTTTAGCTGGTTGGACAACGATCTTGATAAAAAAAAAAAATAATAATCAACAAAAAGACAGCATGTGTGTGAGTGCGGAGCAAAAGATTCATCTGTTAAGGCAAAGTCCATGTGACCACAAAAGAGGATTTGATTGTATGTATTCGCGCGAAGGAATAGAGGTGGATGGCAATGCACACAAGGTTATTGCACTTTGGGGTCGATGGATTCATTTGCTCTAAACTCCCCAGAGATGGCAACACATCCAGCGAGCAACCACCAACCGGCCAGTTAGTCAACTTTTCAATTATGGTACACAGCATTAGTGATAATGAATGGTTTTTTGCACGCGCACGGTACTGGGGTCTTGTCCAAGGAAAAGAAAGTTTTATTTAGAGTGAAATGGTAATTTGTCTTTTTATTGATGCATCTCGCATTGTAAGGGTAAATTAATCCGAAACAGCAATTAATCGATGTTGTTGTCCTGGTCCTGGAGACTGGAGAGTCGTATGAAGTTCAAAATCGGATGAATTGTAAGAATTCTGCTTCTGCGGTGCGCACATCAAGGAGTGATTGATGACTTTTTTTTAGAGTGATGGGTGCGCTTCAAAAATATCCTCTTACACGAGCACTTAAGCATATACAGTGAAATCTCCCTTAGGCGGACACTTTCGTCCGCCCAAGGGAGTTGTCCGTCCAAGGGATAAATTTTTTTTTTTTTAAATAAATTATCTTTATTTATCAAAATATTAAAAAAAAACTTTATTTGAAACGATTTAAAAAAAAAACCAAAACAACGAAGATTGAGAATCCTCGCTGGGAGAATATTTCATAAACCTTCAAGATATTTCCTCAACGAATATAAATAAAATACGGAAATGTTTTCAACTTTTATAATGGTTCCAAGAGCACCGATAATAATAGGCTGGCAACAATATGGACCTTTTTTGGTCTAAGTGAATCCGACCGAGTAGGTGCCACCGTACCTAACCTAAATACGCAGGCTGTATTCACGATATTTGAATATTTCTGATTTCTGCATCGTGCTTCTTTCTGCGTACGGTATTTGTTCGCCTACCCAAACCATTTAATGGGACGAAGAGTTTGGGTATCCACAAAATACAGAAGATCTTTAGAAAAAATACGTCATGCACATTGTTTCATATGGGAGTAGTTTTGCTAAAAAATTTATATTTACCACCGCCGCGCCCGCCGCCCCGGCCGCCCTGAGAGTACTGTACTAAATGTGATCGTTATATCTTTTGTATTAAGTCTTATCGTTTGCATCTGTTGCGACTGTGAGCAAGTAATACAAATTCAGTGTGAAGCTATACGGAAGATTTCTTTTGTTTTTGTCCGTCTAATGGAATTAAATTAAATAATGTCCACGTCCGATCGAGGGAGTTCCCAGCTAATGGAACGTAAAATAAATGCAATCTGAAACATAAAAGCTTGGTTATGAAAACTTGTCCGTCTAAGGGATCTGCCCGTCGAATGGGAGATTTCCCTGTATCTGAACAAATTCCTCCTCCATTTAAATAAAATATCCACATTCATTTAAAAATTCTAACCACATGAAGAGACAGACCTTTTTAAAAATGCATACCTTGGTCCCACTACACCCATTTCCCCTCTTCCCAGTCTTTTGTCACACTCTGGTGGTTTCCTCTTTATCTTTTTGTTTCCACGATTGTTTGTGGTAGCTTATTAAATGCTGCAATAAAAACAAAACAAAAAACAAACGCTTCCATAATTATTAAACAAAGCACATGACATTTATTATTTACGACTTGGCTGACGGTGCAACGAAAGAGGTAGACGAAGCCACCGCACCCCTCGCCCCAGAACCGAATTGATTATAAATATTCTCTATGATTTTGTTCGTTCTTTATTTTGTTGGAAAACCAACGATGATACGAATGAAATAGGCAAAAAGACAAACTTCCAACTACTGTCCCAACTCTAAGTTTGAGTAAAATGATTTTTTCCGCTTCGTTTGACTCCCCTAGCGCACATTCTATTCACGCTGTAGCCATTTGGAGACTATATACATATATACACAATCGCAATGCATACATTAAGTGGAGAAAGGTTTTATGTCTCTGATGCGGTTGGATTCCATGCAAGTATAGTAGGAGGGTAGATTTTGTTCCACAAATTAATGAGATACCACAACGTTCTAGTTTAGGGCCCTTTTACTTTTTATCTCTTTTTTGCAAAACACCATGTTTTGTAATTAACCGTTAAATTAAATCGCGAAAAAAATCCTATTCGTTCGGACACGTCTGACACGTGCCGCCGTTTTTTTTAAAGGTCAGTTCCGTTGCGGAAATTTAACACTCAAGATAAACAGCAGGTTTTAAATCTTCACAAACAAAAAATAAAAAAAAAATACTTACAATAAAGTGTTTATGAAAGCAGAACGTGACAACCGGCGCTATATTCGACATGAGTGTCTTCAAATATCAATCCACACGACTGACGTGAAGTGCATTGGTATACGTTTTGACTTTAGCCAAAAGAAATACCTGAAGGAGTGTGGAATTAATTGCTCTTCTACACATTTCGTCGCTTGTTACTGACCTCAAAGTTCGCTTGAATTGTTAAAAAAAAAAAAAAAAAAAATCAAGTAAAACTTACGATCATAGTGGTGAAATCTGGAGTAAAGTCATTGAACTCCGGTTTATGTTAAAACAAAAGAAGCAATTTTGTTGTTTCGGGAAAAGGTGAATCACGGCAGGTGTTGGGATAGAAATGACTTAAGGGTGAGTCAACAAATACTTGCTTTGCTACAGGAAGCAACGCGATCTGTTTTACCTAAAAGATCATGGAAAATCCTACTTGAATTCCCATTCTGGTGATAAAATGAAAAGGGGCCATTAAAAGACCATTTGTCAAAAATATCCCACTTCATGTCAGAGCACCCTTGTGTGTACTGTTTGCACACATAAATTAGTTTCATTCAAAGCGTAACTTCAACACTCTTTTCCGGTAGTCTTCCGGAGTGGCTACGCTATACGTCGCAATGAGAAAAAAAAACGTTTTCCAACTCGGTCCGTGCCTCTAATCGATGGCAATTAATCGTGCATAAAAAAAAAGGCAAAACGAAATGGAAACAATTGCCTGACGCTGACCCCCCCTACTCAACGAATAATGTTATGTTAGTTAGGCGGCGTGCCGCCTTATTACTATATCGGCGGAAATTCACAACCCATCAACCCTGACCGATATGAAAACTAAACACTGAGACCCTTTGGCTTCATTTGTTGCTGCGAATCGCATGTCTGTTGGTCGGTCAAAAACTCCAATTCGAATTGGCTTTGGGACTCTATGGCGTTTCACAGTTAAGTGAAGGGTAATAAACTTCCGCTGCCGATTTGAACAAGAACAATGCCATTGCGGCTCTTTTTTTTTTTTGGGCAATGGCCTCATTAATTTGTTGTTTACTTTTGGGCAACTATGTCCCCAGGTGGTGGTTAGTGGACCAAAACAAAAATGCCACATGTTTCGCAACATATTTTTCCATCTAAAGTTACCAGGAATGTAACCGCAGTTATGATGACATACTAGTACAGCAAAACGTTCTTCAAAAGATTGGCATTTTGAACATTGGACTCAGCAACAGTAGCTGCACACTCCTCCGTTTTTTATGCTCATCTTCTTCTGAGGATTGGCATTTTGAATCTCTGCTGAATTATTTGGATTATCTAGTGTCTCTTGTTGAGATTCAACAATCGAAGGTCACTCTTTAAATAGACAACTCAATGTCAGCTTTGTGAATGGGATCCACACGAATAAATCTTCACTTCTAAGCCAAGTCTTGCCTTCCGCTTCTTAATAAAACAAAATATACACACCATTGTTATGTCACAATGAGAGTTAAGTAACACCTTCTCGTGACCATTTAAGGCTGTGAATTGAAACGAAAAAAAGCAAAAACAAAAGCCAAACAATTGACCCACAAAAAAATAAGAACAAACAAACGATTAGCTAGTGTAAATTTCCATCCATTGAATTGGCTTCCACTTCACGTATTTGTTTATTAATCGGTTTAAAATTGACAACCAATAAAGTAGTTTTAATTAGTTTAAGTTCCACTTGAAATGTATTTTCCTTATCGTATATACGATATACATTAATAATATGCGCCTAGTAATATGCAACGTTTATTTTTACTTACAGGTACAAATTGACAACGACAAATGTCGTCGTGCAAGGGAATCAACTCATATGCCTAGCTCGAGGCTAGATCTACCAAGTCTATGCAATGCGAGTAATTCTACACGCTCTGCACGTTGCATCGATACACACAACAACACAGTTATGACTCAATTAAGCCCACAACCGCCGAATGGCAACAACAATAACAATATTGGATCACCCATATCATCGACGACAGCCTCATCGCATACGACACACAGTTCGTCTGGTGGCGGTGGTGGCTCTGGAATGATGACAGCACTGTCGGCTAAATCGAATGGCTCCTCCTCATCGTCGAGCAGCGTGGATGGAAAAGGCGCCAGTACACCGATGACACCATCAGGTAAGGGTATCAATCACCTTTTTTGGGGGTGGCATCGGTACACACAGATTGGGGATGCGGATTAGATTATAGTATGCAATCATCGCTGTTTTAATTTTAGCTGTAAACTAAAATAAGTGATGGGGTTAAATGATTGATGGATTCTGTGTTGTTTTTGCCAGTTTATGGGTGGCGATTAAAACTATGATAGTGCATGTTAGTTTGGTCATTCCATATGGTCATGTGTCACAGTCCCACTATTATATTTTATATGCTTTCTGCCCATATGGGTCCTTTAACCCATAAACTGTTGCCTTTATCTTCAGAACAACTTAATTTCAACCCAAATCCTTTGAAATGGTTTCACCATATTGTGGACGAATAATAATTATTATTGGATAGAATCCCATCCAGTCTGCCACTCAGACAGTATGGCACAGATTATGACTGTTGACACACGTATACAACATCAAAAGAATTCATCATCTTGTTGCACACGAGCGAAAATCATATTTATTAAGGCCACTTGATGTCAATTCACCACAGCCACGTCACAGATTTTAATTCCATTTTTATTGTTCATCGCGCGGAATTCATAATTAGCCCAGTGATGCGACGCGACGCGACGGTGAGTAGCAGGAGTAGCATTAGCACATAATCATTACAATCAGTGAATAGAAGAAGCCGCAGATATAATTTTTTTTCCGTTTGCCTGGCGTAATTAAAGAACAATTCACGGCGACGACTTAAAGGATAGAGAAGGATAATGAAACGTCGCTGATGATGGTGATGGTGACACTGATTTATATGTCAAGGAGAGTGGATGCAGCCGGTAAACAGATTGACAGCAAGGTGACTCTTGCTGTTAATTAAGATAATTATTTGCAGGATTTCTGAAAAGGAGTTTTTTTTTCTCCTTTTTTCAAGCTATCCCTGACCTTTCATGGTCATGAATTTCAATTCTTTTCATTAACTGTGGGCGGGTTTTTATTTATTCCATCACGTATCCTTTGGCTATTTTGTACACACGCATATCCTCTTTTTTTTTTGTATATATGCATATATTTACCTAACGTCATATATTTTACTCTTTTTTTTAAGAACTGATTAAAAAGTACAACAGCTACTTAACGGAGATGGAATTCGATGAGTTGAAAATCTACAAAGAAATCTATTACTTTGGTCAGTCGGCGAATAAAATTTACGCGAAAACTTCAACGAATCTAAACTCGGGATATGATGATGAGAATGGAAATTATAAGATTGTAAGTTTTATTTTTAACCTACAGTTATGTTTAAAAAATTAAGACCAGCAGGATAATTTTCTAAAATATTGACTTTCAACTTTAACATATTTTTAATTTGTAATTAAATTGTAGAATTATATTCGACTGCATTAATTTAAGGACTGTTTTCAACTTTAATACAAAACCTACATCGGAAAAAAATAAGTGAACAATTATCCTCCTACTGGTCGAAATTTTTTACACAAGACTGTATTTTATTTTATTATATCTTTTTATATTATTATTATTTTTTTTTTTTTTTAAGGTTGAACACGATCACATTGCCTTTCGTTATGAAATCCTCGAAGTAATTGGTAAGGGAAGTTTCGGTCAAGTTATTCGCGCTTTGGATCATAAAACAAATACCCATGTGGCCATTAAAATAATTCGAAATAAAAAGCGATTTTTAAATCAAGCCGTTGTGGAACTTAATATTTTAGACGAACTGAGAGAAAAGGACGCCGATGGATCGCATAATGTTATACATATGTTGGATTACACGTACTTTAGGCAGCATTTGTGCATCACATTCGAATTGATGAGGTGAGTATTTTTTTTTTTTTTTTTTTCTAAAATTTGTCTAAATTAGTCCATTATACCTTTTTGCTTGACTACTTAAATATCTGCAATTCCCTACGCCAACTTATACGTTACCCAAGAATTACTTGTACGCATTCTTAGCATGAACGTATAAATTTGCATCCAAAATACCATACGACTCCCTGGATAATTATAAAAATATGTTATTACGGTCCATACATGGGAAAAACTTAGTTTCTACAACGCACGATCACGACTGTCGCATTAAAACGCACACAGCTCCCTTGAGTGGAAGGTAACATATTCGTACATAAATATTCCTTCATTTACCGTCCACAAAGTGGTTGTTTCGCTTTAATCACCCGAGTGGACCATAAATGTGGCCTAAAAGACTCGTCATACCCTTGTACGAGTACGAGTGTGATCACAAATCTAAATTTATGAACATGGAACTATTGTATGTGCAGTCGATATAGTGTGTATCCTTGATGGTGTGGAATTCTCCAATTATTATTATCTCCTCTGCTTCTCTTTTTCCGTTTATCATGGAAATGAGATTAATTCAATCTCCAGCTTACACAAGTTCAACAGAAGGTCAACATTGGGAGGATATTACTATTCGTGAACGTGGGTGGCTTTTGTATAGTCTTTTCCACCTACACTCGCAATAACCTTGCGTCATAATTAAGTTAAGGAAGAAGCAGCAACACACAAAAAAAAACTGTTATAAACGAATACATCTACATACATATACCTTGAACCATCGCGTGATTATCGACATTTGTTCTTCTGGAACAATAGGGCTCCGAGTAACAGGTAGGAACGACTTTTGAAAATAGGCATCTATGCATTTTGCGTATTCTAAGGCTGTGTCTACATGTGACATTGTGTATCCTGTTAACATGAATACAAATAGCTGATTATCTTTAAATTAGCTGTGGAACCCTTAGAACTGACTAAGTTTGTTTATTTAATTATTAGTCGATTAGGTGGAGACATGTGGGACATGTACATATGTATACACATGTAGTGATTTTTTTGTATACGCGTAAGGGTAAGGGTTTAATTTTAGGGCGCTAGAAATTAGCACACGTGCGAATGGAACTAACGTGTGGTCAGCGGTGGGGGTGGTTTGAACTTTAAAAATAGTTCCACGTTTTGCTAACATTTACAGTTTGTAGGTGAAATGGTTGTGAAAAGGTATAATGGGATATTGGTATTGGACGATGGTATTTAACGAAAATTGATGTAAAAAAATAAATTGACGCACGTAAAACTGTTTTAAAATGTACTTGATTTTGGGTAATTTTGTCCACTTGACAAGAGTTGACAAATACAGCTTTATAAAGATCCAGCCTACCACATTTGGAAAAGTCACCATTGGGTATTTGCGTCATTGACTATAATGTACGAATGTATACAAAATGTACAGACTCGTATGCCATGTTTGGTGTGCTGTCATGCATTTCTTATGAACACGAATGCATGACGAAAGCCCTAAAATTTTATTTTTATTGTTGAATTTTTGCTGATCAATAAGTTCCCATTAGGAGCATGCATGACCCTGGGTGTGGCTGCTGTCATGGATATAGATATTTTTTCAAAGATAACACGACAAGTTCATGAAAAATTTTGGATTCTTTATTTTGGAAGTAATCTTCTGCACAAAAAAAAATCCGGTCAAGTGCAAGTCGAACTTGCGCAATAAGTTTTTACATACATACATACATTATGTACCAGATTTAAGAGTATGTTGACAGATTTTTGGAAACAAATGTAAGCAACTTGATAAAATTACCTATCCAATGCCCTTACTCATCTGCTCAAAAGATTAACTATACATCCACATAAATCAACAAATAAAGAAAGAGTTAAATGCATGAAATTTCGGAATTTGTCTCTCTCTGTGTCTGTACACAAATTCAATTTTTCCCAATGAAAGACACTTATGTATATTATAAGTATAGGAAACCATCGAGATTCCTTTATGTTGATTAAAATCAATGGTTGAAGTATAAGCTCAATGCTGATTTTTGGGGTATATTTCTAGGATAAACCATTCAATGTTTACTCTCACACATACAAATTTCCGTTCACGTATTCGCTTTTATATGATTGTGATGGGGTTCCGTCACTTCAGGATATGTAAACAGCTGGGAAGGTGAAATTACAAAGCAATTAATAAGAAAAAAAAAACTGTCGAACGTAATGCAGTCCTGATAATTTTGTTTCCATCTACACTCTATTCGCAATGTTTGTGATTTTATTCCGATTTTTCTGAGCGATATTTTTGTCGATAAGGTAAGGGACGGCGAATTTTAAAAGTTTTTTTAAAATATTGTTAAGAAAAAAGTAACACAAAAAAATATTTCCTACATTTTTGAATTTGTGCTTTCATGGGCTTTCATTTGACACCCCACACGATGACCTCAAAATCCATTTTTTTTTAACTTCCCTTATGACACTCTATACGAGATGACATCAAAATTCATCCGAAATTCAGCTTTTTAAATTCTGGTCTGTGTTTGGGCCACTAATTGCTACAACTTTTCCGAATTTTAATAGTCACCGTAAATAGTCTCTGAGAAAAATGCCCGTGACAGACAGAGAGACAGATACCGAACTGATTCCATTAGTGTTCGGTTTTTGTGTACGGAACACTAATATGAGAAGTCTTCTACCAATAAGAACGCAAATATGAGTAAAATCTACAGACCATCAATTAACTTTGCTCGACGAATAATGACGAAAAACCACACTTGCCCGCATAGTCCTTCGAAACAAATCTGTGTTCGTTCAATTACAACCCTTTTGTCTAATATTGACATTGCGTAGCCCCAATTTAAGCGTCTTTTTGAAGAAGACATTCGGGTGGTAGACCCAAAAATAAATATTTTCATCTTAGAGTGCTTTCACCCACATCTATCAATAGACTTTAGTAATCCCAATTAAAAAGAGGTTCGTATTTTCATCCTTCAATAGAATGTGATGATATTTTATTATTATTTTTTTTTGTAATACATGCCACCACTGACGATTACTATAATACTCGTAGCACATTAAATACCAATCACTCGAGCTTACCACAGTCAAACCGTCAACGTCTGACGAATGAAGAAATATGAACTCTCCTCGCTCGTGGCTGGGAACTCGTGTATACATTTATATTTCTTCGGGGACTTTGTTTACCCATAAATTATCGTTTGTCGAGTGCTGCCGCCGCGCCGGCTGGGTGCAGAAAAGGAAACGAATATCCTTGCGTGTCAACGCAAAAAATAAAACAATATAAACACAGTTCACTTTCACCAGTTGCTTGGGTGCCTTTCGGAATACCTGATGATCTACAATACATGCTTACGTTTTACATATATCGAAACCGCCTTCCTTAGCATATGGGTTATCAGATGTTTACCCTTTTCTTTGTTTTGTTTTCCGGTGGAGGGGAAGGGGTTTTAATTAAAAGTTCAAATATAAAATCAAGTGCATGTTGGCGGATCCGTTGTGCCATTTGGTGGATGACATTTTATAATGAGATTAATAATAATTAACAACAGGGTTATAGCTTATGCTACTTAGTTTAACGTAAGTCTCTGACGTGCTGCTTTAAAAAAAATTAAAAGATTTAAAGGAAACAAACTTTTCATGGTTTTGCAATTATAATTCTCATGACAACCAAAAAGCGCATTTGGTCACGAGACTGACTGAACATGCAATTCGGAAGTCATTTGCTTAGAGCGCTCTATTAGCCATAATTTAGATCCATACAGTCATGGAGACATGATCTTAATTACATATTTAAATAGCAATTTTTAAAAGACGTAAAATTAAATTTAATTATCTTTATTAAAACAAAAAAACAACTTCTCTCTATCGCTCGTGTTTCATCAGTTATGTCAAAATCAAGCAAAGGCAACGTCTGGTGCTGCCACCTGATTTGGATGAATCGTGATAACTCGGCTTTCCTACAAAGATTCATCGTCGTCGATGTCGTCGATGTCTTCATCAGCTGTTCATCTAGATCGGGTGCTTGTGCACACCAACGTTTGAGTTGTTCCGCAGAATACACCGAATTAAATCTTCGGCCCCTGACCATATCATTCTAGGAGCGTCCTCGATGACATAATGATGATAACCAAAATGTTTGGCAATCCTATATGGCCCACCATATTTTGGCTCAAGTTTTCCCGAAGTTCCCGTAGAAGGTGGCTTGTATTCGACCAGCACATGATCACCCACAGTATTTGGCCGTCTATGCTTCTCATCAAATTTCTGCTTCCACCGCTGTTTCTGCTTTTCGATATTTTCACAGATGCAATGTATCAAGTCGATGAGGACATTTTCTCGTGAGCTCCTGACATCAAAGTTGAAAATCAATTCATTGGGTGAGAACCCAGTGGTTGCATCTCGTTGAGAGTTAATGCTCCATTGCAGATCTGGAAGCATGCGGTCTCAAATACTATCATCTTTAGTGGATGTTCAAAGATAAGCCAAAATTGTTTGGTTGGCCCGTTCTACCTGTCCATTTGAGCGAGGTGACGATACCGCATTCTGCACATGTTGTTCTTACGGCAATAATATTGAAAGTGGATAACAGGACGAAGGTATCGAAGTCGGCAAAAATGCTGTTGGGATCATGTGCGTATGTGTAGCTGCGAACGGCTCTCGGAGTGTTTGATGATAGAACGGTGATGATACAAATATGGGTGGCCGACTTGGTACGCAGCACATTGCAACACTATATTCTGTTATCGGTGCTACTTATGAAAGAAAATACGTCGGTGCAGATGATGTTAAGGTGTCTCAACGACGGCGCCGTATATTTTGGCGACAAAGTTGACAACGGCGTCTGCTCCAGCACAGAATGGAACTGCTCATCAGAACCTTTCTTCTCGGACATTCCACCGATTAGCGATTGAAAAGCATCCAATCTGCTACTCAATTCCACCAAACCTTCACTGCTTTTCAACAGATTCTGCTGATTCCGAATTCGATCTACGAGATCCGATTTCTTACCGATAGTAGCCAGACATGAGCCATTAGGTTTGAGTAGATGATGCTCTATTTTTTTGTATCTGTTGAAGGTCCAGAGGTTAAAGCAAACGCAATAGATATCCATCTTGACTGATGGTGAAAAAAAGTTAAAACCTGCCCTGTTTGTTTTTTAGGTCACTGAAAGTACCCCCCTCGTGGGACAGCCCACTTTGACAATCCTGCAATTGACTCACTCTAGCGCAAACCCTATTCGAAACTTTTACTGTCAACAGAGGAAGCGGCGCGGCGTCGCCGTCAGTTATCTGTTTAATTAAATTTGCAACTTTTCCATCCATTAAAGGTAGATACACTTGAACTACGTTCACCTTCTCCCCTCATTTCCACTGGATTCTAGAAAAATTACGAAAGACACGGGTAATAAAAAAGGCAAATATAAAATGTATCTGTAACACGAGGAAGAAAGAAAATTTGCACTAATTGACACCCGCCCCTGCTCTTCGCCTTGGTTTCCGGAAAACACAATCTGTAAGCCAGATAGCAAAGCAACCTTTCCTGCCTCATTTAGAAGAATAAGTTTCAAGGTAAAAGCATATAATTTATCATAGGTTAAAAGGTACAGAGAATGGAACGAACTTTATTGCATGGAAAATAAAACTTTGGCTATCATTTATATTTTGCAAGGCTTCGCCAGTGCGAAACCTTAGGAAAGGTACGTCGAAAACTTTCGGTTGGTGTTTGACTTTAAACTTAAAATGAGAGAATGGAGGATGTATCCACATTAAAAGGGAATACAAAAGCCAGAAGTTCTTTCTTCTTATCCACACATTGGCCCATTGGGACGATCGATTATGGGGCGGCTTTCTATCTACGAGTACAGTGTGTGGAAATTTAAATGAACTCACATTCCTCCTTCCCCCATCTCCATCGTCTCATGGGTATACACATCTAATCATGTGGGTGGCACATGATAGACAGACAACTTGGATGACAGGTGATTCAAACTCCTACCACAACAGGTGCACTGAAATGTAAATCCTTCATCCATAGGGATTTGTGCCGACATGTTTACATGTGTATTTGTGGTTATTTTTGAATCGGAAAGAATATGGAAACTCTTGACAGATGACAGATGTTTAACCCTTAACGTTTTTTGGATTTTTTTCTTCGATAATTTTGAACAAGAAACTTGAAGTTGAATGGAACTGACTTTCAGATTTGAAGATTACAGATTGTCATGATGGTGATTTGGGGCAATCGATGTTATTCTTCCCATAAACTTGGAATGATGAAGTGGGAATCGTGCTAACTGGGGTTTCCTTGACTGAGGATAACTTATGATCTGCGAATTGTTCTGCGTCGTTGTCATCAGAAAAATATTGGAACTCGAGTGCTTATCTGGCTTGTTACGACATAACTCCATTTTCCTGGCATTTTGCACTTCTGTCCCTGAGCTAATGAGTTTCCACATTCCAACACACTTAAAATCTGCAATCAAATCATAGACACAAACCGTGATTGCATTTCTTGTTAGCCAATAAGTATGCAACATTTTTTAATATATTGATCTTGAAAGAAAAATGTCGTTGCTTTGAACTACGTTGGGTTTTCTTTTTTCCTCCTCCACTCAAATCGATAATTAAAATAAAATGTGCATTTCCTCCGTGCTTAAATGTATAAATATCCTTTTTTTTGAGCCAACAAACACTCCGTATTTATCCACAGAACAGACCTAAAAAAAAACAAATCCTTGTACATACACTTTGACCTCGCTCAGCGTATACATTGAAAAACAAAAACCAAAACTCAAAAGCAATAGAAAAGTCATCAAAATGCAATAATCAGGATATGAGCCAAATTGATTTTTGTTGCTCTTTTACTTCCGTTCATCACCCCAGGCACCAGCACCCGGCTCGCCAATACAACTGCACTGCCATTCCCAAAAAAAAAAAAAAAAACACGTAGAAAAAGGAGAATAATATGCCGCCTAATTTGATTTGACTACGATAAATTTGTGTTCGACATGCAAACGGAAATTGACGAGCTCTATTTTGTCCTTCGGCAAGGCTGTCGGCATTGAAAAGTTCCCCTAAATACATAGTACATACACTAGTTCAGCCCTTAAACGTTTTCCTGTTTTTTTTTTTTTTTTTGATTGTTTGTTTGGGTGAATTCATTCAGGATAAACTCGTTTGAATGAGGCAAGAACAAAAATTATCTTAAATCTCGGAGAATGGCACGCAAAAAGGACAAAGTCACGAAAACAATATGTAATTTGAAATGAATTTAGTGTGATGCGTAGCTTCAAAAAAATGATCCGTATATCCCTTGGCAAACAAATAAAGTAACGCTCCTAGCTCCAATCTTCATCTTCATCCATAACACCAATATTCTAACGAAATACTCATAGTGAAATAGATAGAAATGTATCACAGTAAGAAGGATGGGAAGTGACATTTGATAAGGCAGTTGACTGCCAACCAGAGATGGGATATACGGTTAACAGCCTTAACAGATTACTTTCGGTCTCATTGAACCTCCATCATGACACTCAATAAAAGCAAATCAAACAATACGCTGGAAATCTATTCTACCACATTCCTATTGGATTTGCTCATATACAAGAAAGGTCGATGTGGAGGATACCAAGAAGGATGCGACTGATTCCAACATTTCTGATTTGCCACTTTAGAAGAGGGGGGATTTGTCAGGGCAAAACACATGTTGTAAGTTGCAGCTCGTAGTTTCGCGGGAAAAATTCATAACATGCACATTTTTCACCCACAATGATCGAGTGTCTGCATGGCTTCTGTAAGCTGTTACAATTGAGATTTTATTGAAATCGCTTTCGGTATTCAAATGATATCTTCAGAGACGGAATTGAATCAATAATACAAATAGGAGTACGGGTCCATTGGATCCATGGAAGGTTCTGTGTTTTATGAAGTACATGTACAAGTACGCTGGGTGGTAGGGATATTTAGAAGCAGTAAAATTGAGTTTTAGTTGCTTTACGATGTACAGTAGCGAGCATGGAAAATGCAACACGAAAAATATCCACACCTCTCTTCACCTTTTCCTTCTTTATCAATCAAAAAGAGCAATCTTAAAATTGCTTACCAATTCGTAGACAATAAAACAGCACAAAGAACTATTTGCTTTAGGTACAGAACCCGAGAAAATTAGAATTTCCATAAAGTGTCGAAAAAACCAAGCTTTTTAAATACAGTAAAGTCTCGATAATCCGAATCACATTTAATCCGAATACCACGCTAATCCGAATGACCCTTTTTCCCCATTATGTATTCTACAGCCCAAACCTTCTCAATTCTTTTATTCTACAATCCGAATTCTACAAAAATTACATAAGAATGCAGATGGCTTTTACAGTTATTTTGTTACATTACTCTCTCTATATGCATACTGGGCATGCAGAATACACCTGAACATGTTCATACGTGCAGTATCTATCTTTTCTCGTTGCTTAAACACGTGTGCGTCTGAGTTGCTATTCCAACATATTGTTCTTTTAGTTTTTGTGGAAAAATGGCTAACAAATATTTAATTAATTAATTTAATTTAATTTTTATATATAAAGGAATAATAAATATGATTTGTTTTCTTTAAAAAAAAGAAGAAGTTTTTTTTTCTAACCTATGACATACTACGTACTCCCCAATCCGTATAATTCGATAATCCGAATACCCCCTTGCAATAATCAATTCGGATTAGCGAGACATTGCTGTATTTATTTATTGTTTACGATCATAAGACTTGTACATTTTGGAATTCACAGGAAAGAGCATGTACATTTATAAAATTTAGTACATACATATATTAATATGTACTTTGTAGCGCCTCCTTTATTTTTTATGACCTTCTTAATTCGCTACTACATTTACATTTTGAAGATGTCCGCTGATATTTCTGTATACCAAACTTCTTCAATCACTTCGTTGGGCATTTTCATCGAGACAGATATTTTGCTGTTTATTTTCAATGCCATAATGCGCCAAATATTTTCGATGGGGTTGAGGTCCGGTGAATTACCTTGCCAGTCTAGTGTGGAAATTCTCTTATCGATCATAAATGTGGAAAATAAATTTTATTATTTTTTTTTTTGGTGAGTAGAATTACTAAGGGAATATAATAGAAATAAAAAAAGAAAATAGCTTTCCATTTTGGAACGATGGCACGGAGCAGAGCCGTATTGAAAAATCACATCGACGGCCCCTGAGAAATGCTTTTCAATTGACGATAAAATTGATTGAATAAAATATTTTTGTAAGCATCCGAATTTACAGTTCCTTTAACGAAGCATAAATCTCCAACTTCATACTAGGAAATACATTCCCATATCATTTGGAACACTGGTTGTTTCACTGTTCTCTCAAGGCAATTTTTTCGTGCTCTCCACCTTTTTGGGTGGGTGCACGGACTAAATTCCATCTGATCCATAAATGTTGGATTTTCTCTCATCGGAGCATATCAATCAATCAATTTGTGTCCACTTTTCATATTTTTTGCTCAAATTGGCCGAGATTTCTTCATTTTGAGTTTAAACATCGGTTTTTTTTTCGGGTCGACGAGCCATTAAGCCGAATTCTCTGAGTCTTCGAAGCACTGTATGCGCACTAATTTCAATTGCATTTGACTACACAAACCTTGCTCTTATTTATACAGCTGTTTGAACAGGGTTCCTCAATGACATCCGGTGTAGAACTCGATCATCCGCGGTAGATGTCTTACGAATCCCTCCAGTTCCTTTTTGCCGTTCAACTGTGCTCCTTGGTGTTTTCTTTTTAAAGAATCTCCTAATAGTCGACTTGCTGCAACCAACCTCTTTATTTATTTTGGTAATAGTTAACTCTGCCACTTCAAAACGTGTAATTATTTGATTTTTTATTGTTCAAAACCAAGACTCGAAAGTAAAGCTATTATTGAAAAGTCTTTGGCCGAGATAAATTGATCTTGTAGATGTAGATGATGGAGAAGTTAGCTTCTCTAAAGATCTTTTCGTTGATAAAAGGTCAGAATTATCTCCAATTTTTAAAAAGATGAAATGTTTGGAACGCATCTTGTATATCAAAGAATCCCTATAGAATCGCATAGTGCTGTCATACTTTAGATTTAAATTCACAAAATGAACAATCGGAGTTTTCAAATGTCTTTGTACGTGCAAATGTTATTTAAATACCAACTCCTTACACTTATAATCCTTGAGGTAAGACCCAACTCTTCTACCGCCCACACCCCTATTTTGTGGTTCGATTTCCATCCCCCAAAGCAAAAATTCAACGAAATTTCCCCACTTTTACGGTTAATTGAACTTTACGAGTACCTAACGATGCTCCTACCTTTTCTTTAATTATTGTATCCTTCATTCCGTGAAATGCTATTAAATGATCTAATTTAACCATAGAAGGTCATGCAAGTTCTTCGACAGACCCTAACCTTCGTACCCGTCAGCGTAATGAGTCCTTGGAACTATCTCGGCGCTTATCGATAATAAAACAAAATTTCCCTCAACAACAAATTTTCCGATATGCAGAAAAATCCATCTTCCAAGGCCAAAAGTCAGGTACTACATTATAATCGCATTACTGCGTCATATTGCCAATACATAATTGTTTCGTTGCCGAATTTGAACCGCGTCACAATGAAACAAAAAAAAATCCCATATCAGTTAATTAATCGTGAATTCGTTAGCGAAAAGTTAGCTTTGTTTTTCGTGCAGTTTTGCTTCTATGTACCTCCCCGTTCGTGATTTCTCCATCAAACGAACGAAGAAAAGGACATCCCATGCTTTGATTCCTTATTTTTTCATGTTTATTCCATTTTTAAGAAAGCCGGTTAAATTGGGAGTCATGACAAAATTCGTTTCCTAAAATAATGCATCCCTAACGAGCGCGGGTAGATGGTTTGAGGGTGGGAGAACCATCAAAGGCACCCCTCCAGCGTTTGCCTACGTGAAGAAAAATAATAAAATTTAATTTATCGCTTGTGTCGTCGATGTTGTTGTTGGTAAGGAGACTAAATTGACATGCTAAACGTCATGGTTAAAGGGAGTTGTTACTTTACTGTTACGGGTCTCTTTACATTTTGTTCTTTCGTAAGTTTTGTCGTCGGTTTGAACGTTTGGAATGAGGTGGAAAAGTACAACCACCGTTTAACGACTTGTTAGTGGGGTGTTGTTTTTTTCTTTTTTTTTTTTTTTTGTTGCTACGAAGGGAATTTTTTATTAATTATAATTTATGTTTACTTTCAGCTTAAACCTCTACGAACTGATTAAGAAGAACAACTACCAGGGTTTCAGTCTTAGCTTAATACGAAGATTTTGCAATTCGATTGTGAAGTGTTTACGACTTTTATACGAGGAAAATATCATTCACTGTGATCTCAAACCAGTAAGTATACAATATACATACTCTTCCTTTTTTGCTATAAAATTGATGATTTTTAATAGATACAAGGTTATGGAGAAATGGGAGGCGTGAGAAAATTGCTTTTTCGTAATTTACTTTTGATTCTATCTTTGTATACCTAATCATTTACGTGATTTGACAGTTGAGTTTCTATGTTGATACTTTAACGAAGTAGAATGATTGATTCTAAGAAGTATATATGTATACCTTGATGATTCTTCAGAAATTGTCAAATGCGCACTTAAAAACGATTTAAGTGTTGCCATTTGTGTCAGTTTTAGTTTCATTTGAAAAACAACAGAGATTCTATTTATAAAACAATTCTTTAATATATGGCTCAATGACAGCATTCAGCGCCTAGTACTTTAAATTTTGTTTACTGATGTCAGTTCGTTGCCAACTATCGGTCACGGTGTGTGACTATGGGCAATATCCAATTAAATGGTCAACAACATCTCTCCACCTAGCTTGCTTCCACAACATACAGATGCACTTCTCTTCAGAGAAAGGAAATAAATTTCCAGCAGGACAATAAGTTCCTGAGTCACTGTAAAGATGATTTATTGTTGCAATTCGGAAGCCTTCGCTAAATTTCCATATTCCCCACCCACATGATCCCCTTTTATTGCAATTTACATAAATTTTTATATTTCTCTTCTTTTTTTCCAGGAAAATATCTTACTAAAGCAACGCGGCAGTAGCTCAATCAAAGTAATCGACTTTGGCAGCTCGTGCTTTGTAAATCGAAAAATCTACACGTACATCCAATCGAGATTCTATCGGTCACCCGAAGTTATACTTGGCCTGCCCTATGGAACTGCCATCGACATGTGGAGTCTGGGTAAGTTTTAATCCTGATTTCATTCTCCTTTTCCCCGTTTCAATGCAATCGGACATAAAGTGCTGTGCTGGGTCAAAACAAAAAAAAAAATTCTGTTGAACAAACAAACCTGATTACTATGGTTCGGTCGATAGGTATTGGGTTAGCGTGTGGCGATGGCGACTCGATGCACTGCAGTGGCAATTTGGAACAAGGTAATTTCGTGTCCACTAGCGGTGTCAGTGTGCAATGGGAAAAGGAAAAGTAAAAAAAAATATCCTAGTTTTTTTATTTCACTTAGTTTTCGCTCGCTCTGTAAAGTGTAAATATTAAAATGAAAAAAAAAACTGTGCATTGTTTGCTGAACTGACGTTTGTACATACATATATGAGGATTTTTTTTTTATCTCTGGGATAAATATTTTATTTACAATACAATAAATAAAAAAAATAAATAAACACTCATTCAATTGTGTGCACAGCATAGCTTCGCAATGGCTATGGTGAATGTTGTATGTGGCACAAAAGCGGTTAAGCTTACCTAACAGAGACAATTTTTGTGGAACTTGTTTGGTTTTTCGATTTTTTTATTTTATTTTGAGTTGAAAGAGATGCAGAAAAACGAACCACAAATTAAGGTGTGGCTTTTTGTCTTTTATAAGTAACTAAAAACATTATCAGTACTAATGGCAAACATATTATTTTATTTGCGGTGGTTCTACATTTTGAAAAAAAGATTATTTGAGCTCAGCCATTTCAAAAACACATTCCGAAACTTAAGACATTTTTCAGGAGAAATTCTTCTACTTGACATACAAATTTCTCGTGGAGACCCCTAATTTGCAGACATAACCAAAAACATGTCCGCGATGTCCGCATTTTAGTTTTGTCTTCTCGGCGAACTGAAAACCATCTCGCTTCCGTTGTTCGATTCAATTTGTTTTCCAAACGCTGCGCCGCTTCCGTGCTAATTGACCGCATTGGTCGTCGTGGTCGCTGTCTTCGAAGATATATGTAGCTGGCCAGTATTATAGCAAGAATATTCCCTTCTTCGTCCATTTTATTTTTTAATTTTTATATTATTTTATTTTTTTATTATTTCACAAAACAAAAACAAGTGTCAACATCAGTAATGTCAACATCAGAATAAATTGTTTTTTGATATGTTCACATTCGTGCACATATCTGTCATATGAACCAATTGAACATATCGTGTGAACACCAATCATTATGTACAGAAAAAATATGAACACAAAGCATTTGAACACATATGTTAACTCCCAAAAATTTGCAACTTTGGGACAAAGTGTTCATATCGTGTGAATACCTATCATACGCCGCATGAACATATGAGCATTTGTTACGAATATGAACACATATGTATGCACACCCAAGCGTATGCTCACAAATTTGTTCAGTGAACATATCGTCTGCACGTAGCTTTACACATGGAATAGATCATACCGCGATTTTATAGGCCACAAATGCAAAATGGATAATGTGGTCTGTCAGACCACAAAGTATGACTTACCGCCTTTTGGGTCACCGCTAATTTCAAGTGAAATGTGGAATCCAGCTGTAAGTCGCAATCCGAGTTTTTCATCCATTTCCAATCGCAGTGTTCTGTCAATAGTTTTGTGTTCAAAATATCACACCAAATGCAGAGAATTTATTTACAAAACAAAATATCTACAGGTACTCTAAGGACACCACTAGGTACATCGAAAGTATCTCCTGTAACCGGTTGTTATTTTCTGCTGCCAATACATTTTGGCAATCATTCTCGGAATCACATATCCATATCCATTACTCATTTTGTGCATTTTGGTTTAGGTTGTTCACCTCTGGAATAGCCGTACTTCCCACTGTTATTCCTTGTGTGCTTTAAAAATGCCCCTTAAACAACTTTTGAAGCTCTAGTATATCGATTTTCAGGATTCTTTTTGGCAGATTCCAATTTAAAAAGAAGACTGTGCCAACATTTTGTGAATGCATAATTATCCGCAAAGGCACTGTAATTAATCCAAGTAGACCTCATTTCTCATCAAGTCTCTCTGCACTTTTTTGTTTCATTCAAAACTAAGTACAAACTATATATATTTCGCATTGCATTGAATTTTGAATTTCAAAAACCAAAAGAGCATAGAATTTCTGGTGAAAAGGGTGAGCGTCAAGGTGCTTTTTACAGTTATGATTTGTACAAGTTTTAAAAGTAAAAAAAGAAAACTTTCCGTTCCCACTCATGTGCATATATGAGTGCAGCATGAATACGCTCAACCATTAAGAGTGCCTACTTCCTTTGAACGGAAAATACATTTACTTCTCCTCTCGACTTTGTTTTTTTTTCCCCCATTAATGACATGTACACACATAGATACATGTGAGAGTGTATGTGGATTGTAAAGTTCTCTCTTGTGTAAATTTCTTTAATTTTGTTTAATATAATTTAATTAAACAGATTGAAATGTGTTTCACCCTGAAAACCACCCTTTTTCAAACTAACAAATCGAAATCCTAGACTTTTGGCAACCGGAAGTGCCATGGGATGTGTTCCAAGAAATCATTTCAAAACTTTTTTCTATCTTTTTTTTCTTGGCTCCGAATTTTCTCCCTTCATAAAATGGTGACGCTAATATAGTATCCCAGTGGGGTATAAAAGGCGATAGTGATTGTTGTTGCAACATTAAGAGTGAATACACATCCCCGCGGGGGGGTATAGATTTCTTGGCAAGAGAATGCATTAGGGGATGGATGTGACTATACAGGACAAAAGAAAAATTACTTTGAGCTCTTCTGTGTGCGTAGCTACTTATTTGTTATTTTTGCGCTTTAGTTTTCTATTTAAAATGTTTCCTCGGAACACCTCCACCGCGCTGTGTCCTTAATTGCTCTCAATCCAATGAATACACTACAACAACACAACACATTCCATTTACAATTCCTATTGCATCTCATTTGAATACACTTGCAAACTCGTACAACCTACATGCATATACTCACTTACTCTCATTCACCGAACGAATACAAATAAAATGACCAAACAATAGAGACTGCATATATGTATGTATGTTAATCCACATTATTGTGTCCAATGTGTCCTTTCATTTCATATCTGCCAGGACAGGAAAATACAAAAACAATTTTAAAGCACAAGTGATACAAGAGCGAAACTCATTAACTAAGCGAAAGGAAATTGTTCATTTTATGCTACCATCACCACCAGCAGGCGTAATATTTTCAATTGTGTCCTTACGACCAAACTGGGCCATGAAATGAAATCATGACCATGGCAAATGGAAATTGTAAAAATGCCGTCAACTTTGCACATATTTTGTAGATACATTTGCACGAGTATGCGTTAAAGAGTTTTTATGTGGATTTAGCCCAAAAAAAAAAAACACAATATCCTTCTGACGACTTTCTAGGAAACGAAAAAAAAAAAACAAATCCTTACATTATTCCAAGTGCCTTTAAATAATACTTATTTGTGGTTGTTGCTTTCTTAAAAATGATAGAAGGACACAAGTGACAACTGTATGAAGGACATCATCCGTTTAGGAGATCAGATTTATGTCCTCAAGTTTCCGCCTTATCTCTGTTCGGAGATTGTTATAATAGTTCCTCAATTATTTTCGAATTTTTCGACACTTCCTTGGCTAAGAGCCAGTCGCCGGTTTGGCTATTTAAATGGCTGGCTGTAGTATAAGGATGTATGTATGGCAGTGTAGATCAATAGAAGGACTATGCTGCAATATGACTGCGGGTGTAGCATCTGTGGGTTTACTTGACATTGAAACACGTGGCATTTGGAATGTTCACTAAGGCTTTTATTGTCCTTGTGGGGATAGCACAGATTAATATTTCTGAACCCGTTGAGAATTTCTCATTCTAGTACGAAAGTAACACCTTTTTCAACTCCTTTCTTCATTTATCTTTTCAGGTTGCATACTGGCAGAACTCTACACTGGTTTCCCGCTCTTCCCCGGAGAGAATGAAGTCGAACAACTCTCTTGTATCATGGAAATTCTGGGTCTTCCACCAGAGGATCTGATTGCCAATGCCACACGCCGACGTCTGTTCTTCGATTTCCGTGGCAAACCACGCTGTATCACAAACTCCAAGGGTCGTAAACGTCGACCAGGCACTCGCTCACTCTCACAAGTTCTTCCGTGCTCCGATCGATTGTTTGTGAATTTCGTTCGAGGCTGCCTAGAATGGGATCCCGCGAAGCGTATGACTCCCGATGAGGCCGCCCATCACGAATGGCTGCAGCTTAGCTCAACATCTTCCTCATCGTCATCATCTTCGTCGTATAAAGTGTCAAAGTTAGGCAGTGTACATCAGACTAAATATTATAACATATCATCGCCGCAGAATGCAATCGCCAACAATACGAACAATAACAACAACAATGTGAAAAGCCAAAGAACATCACTGACCACATCAACGTCGAATCCACAGCCCACAATCCTGCCAGACATAAAGATCTCCTCCAGCAATAAGTACGGCAGCATGCAAAAGATCGCGGTGCGATCGAAGATCACGAATACAAGTCTTACGTCATCGGTGTCTGATCTGGAATCAGTGCAGCAGTATTCATTGCATCGAATGTATCATCATCAACATGGCTCACATGCTGAGCCATCAATGACAATGAGCACATCGGCCAGTCACAGGAAACTGCTGACCACAAGTGGCACCATTGCTCAATCGTCAAAGTACAGTATTTCGACAAATAACAATTCGGTTGCGGCAGCGACGGCGGCGAATGCAAATATGTCCCACTCGCAGAGTACCGGTGATGTGTCGACGATTTTCGGGCGAGCATGACGCGTACCACGTCCCACAAAGTTGGAGCTCAAAAAATGCAAACTAGTCAACATGGTGGATCTGTGGAGCTAAGGGTAGCCATGTTGAGAAAATGGCATCAATGGGGGTACGATTAGAGTGTGGAACTTAAGTGGAACATATGTGTTTATTCGACGATACACATTTTTTACATATACATACATAAACATACATATTAGTATAGTATTCGTATTCGCATAATTTCCTAGGACCATGTTAGTCGAATTTAAAGGATCTTTGTTTTCTTTTTTGTATTAACTAAACTTTGAGATTTCGTCTCTTATTTGAAACTAATTTATTTTACTTGTTATGTAACAACTGACAACATACGATCATAATTATCTTCCATACAAAAAAAAAAAACAACTATTAACTTTCTTTTCATTTAATACAAATAAATAAATTAAATAAATCTTAAGATTTCTCGTACATACATATAATAAGAAATGAAATAGACTTAAACAAGACAAGAAAAAGTAGATTAAAAATAATATTATTATTACAAAATGACTTGTAGTGGAAAATAACGACGAAATAATTAACGATTACTGATGATTGTAAAGTGGAAATAAAAAAACAAAACATATACATATGTATGTACTGGTGATGAATATTATTAACTCAAAACTAAACTTATTAACACAATATTTAGTGCTAGTTGATTATTAGTTTATATGAAAAAAAAAAAAATATAAAATATAATTTAACTTGAAATGAATCATTGACTAGTTAAACAACAAAATATTTAATTTTACAATCAATGTGTTTCGAGAAATAACTATAAACAAAAACATAAATATTATATTAATTATTAAACAATAAAAAATAAAAGAATGAAATAATTACTGTGTAAGAAATAGTTGTAGTCCTAATATAAATAAAATGGAAACAATAAAAACTTTTCAATTATAAACTTTAAAAGTGTCTATGGTTTTATTTAATTTAGATTAAGGGTGAGTTCGTAAACGCAAAACTAGCAAAGCAAATTATCTGTAAAACAAATGTTGCAAAGCAGTTGGAACGTCAACAGCATTATGTTTGCCTTATACAAAAGCAAATGTAGTGTGAAGTGAGCAACATTTATTTGATAGTTGCGTAGATGCTCTTGCTTTTCCGGAAACTACTACATTTTAGAACTCTTTGCTTTGCAGTTAATTTTGCTTATGCGTTTGCGAACGTCCTGCTTTGCATATTTTGCGCAACATATGCGCTTACGAATTCGCCCTAACTGATGGGAAAGTATGCCAGATGAATGGAATCTCAGCATCGTTTGCCCGATCCACAAAAACGTGTGAACGCCCGAAACCTTCCGTCAGCAGCCTAATTGGACATAGTACGGTTTTAGGCCAGTAGAGTCCACCACAGACCAAATTTTCACACCTAGGCAGACCCTGGAAAAAACCCAAGGAGTCCAAATCTATACCCATCACTTGTTCATCGATTTTAAGGCCGCCTATGACAGCATCTGGTGGGATTAACTGTACTGAGCGATGTCTAGTTTTGACATTTCTGCCAAAATCATCCGTCTGCGCAGGATGACGATGGAGAAAGCTCGCTGCTCCATCAAGATCGGTAATGACCTCGCCGAGACCTTTGATGTCAAAAAGGGATTCAGACAAGGTGACGCCCTGCCATGTGACTTCTTCAACATCATACTTGAAAGAATTGTTCGCAACTCACAAGCCAACACACGAGGAACGATTCTTTTCAAAAGTCCGTTCAACTACTTGCATACGCCGATGACATTGACATCATTGGTAGAACACAGTGAGCTGTCATCGGTGCATTTGTGAGTATAGAAATGAAAGCGGCTAAAATGGGTTCGGTGGTAAATGAGGGCAAAACAAAGTACATATGCTGTCAACGAAAAGGGACACTTAATATCGACGAATTGGACATAACGTCGCAATAGACAGTTACAACTCTGAGGTAGTAAAGGACTTTGTCTACCTCGACTCTGGTATAACATCACAAAATAACATCTCGGCGGAAATCAAACGAAGGATTACTCTTGCCTATCGCTTCTTCTTTTAGCTAAGAAGGCAACTGAGCAGTAAAGCCCTTTCCCTTATCATCCCAGTCTTGCTATATGGAGCTGAAGCATGCACTTTATCGAAAGCGGATCGTTTCCAAGACATCTGGTCGTAGATTGGCATCAGATCTCCAATCGTATCCTATTCCTTGAGCTGTGTTCAACCAAGAACTTCGATCTTTTTTAACGTCTATTGATCTGTATTTAACTTTTTCCATCGATTTATTTCCACAGATGGTGTGTAAAATTATGTATACTCATTAAATAAAAAATTGAAAACCCTACAGCAGACCGGAACCGTAATGACAGGCCAAGTGAAGTTACCCGCTACCTGCCGGTTATGTAAATTTTGTCTTCCTAAACTGCATTCAAAATCGCATCAATGATTATATGATTCATCCAAAGCACGTTTATATCTCCAAACGTCTTCCAACAAAGGATGACAACGCATCAATTATGTACCTATTAATACGCATATGTACATTAAAAAAAAAAGCACACACATCTCAATGATTCAGCAAAGCAGATACTGGTACTGGATAGAATTGAATAAAAGTAATTAATAGTAAAAAAGGTGAAATGCAAAGAAAGGAGGAGTGCCCGTAAAAAAAATTCTGTCCATTCCAGCATCGAGATCGAGAGGCTTACACTTTGTATTTGTTTTTGTTTGTGCGTCACTCACAGCGCAGAGCCTTGGTGAAAGTCGCACAATATTACGCGATAATAGTACAAACTTAAGAAAAACAAAAATAATGTTAAATAACAAACAAAAAAAAAATAAAAAATCTCACGTACACAACACGATTTGGAAGCTGTCGTTGATTTTTTAGCAGATAGACAAGTACGCACGCGTCGGTCGGCGCTTTAGCTTCGGCTGCGGCGTGTATCACAAAATAATGAATATTGCATTTTATTACTTTAACCCTTCCCTATGTTTTTTTTTTTTTTACTCTAAAGGTGCGGGAATACGCTTCTGAATCCAACTTAATAAAGTAGATAATAACTTTGTCAAAACAATGGTTGCAATGCGTTTGACATTGCCAGTGTGGTTTATTATTCATTTTTCGCAATAGTACTGGCCTTAACGTGGAAACCTAAGGCACCCAATTAAAAGTGGAGTGCTATGTGGGAGCGACCTTGACTGTAATGAAGGGATAGACGTTCTAAAAAAGTCGTCAATAAAATTTGCATAAAATCCCAAGAGAAGTAAGGATTTTTGCATCTAGTGAAAGTTCTCCAATGTCCAATCTCTACTCAAATCAACATACAGCGCTGTTCGAAAAATTTTGCTCAAACCTTTTCTTACTGTTTCGGATAGCAGTTCTTAGAATTCATGAGAGCTACGATTTTTAGCAATACGAAATTATGAATAAGAGGTGCATTTAGCCTTCCAAGATGAACCAAAGTAATTAAAACAAAAAATGGGAAAATCAGTTCGGAGTGCAAATCTAATATTTCGTGTCTGTCAGGTCTAAATTTGACTACCCGAGTTTAGAAAAATATCATGAGACCGGGACTACCAGCAGAAGGAAAGGCTCCGCGAAGGCTAAAAAGACGACCCCGTTCGTTTTTTGTTGTCGTTTTGTGTTGGCATCGGTTCAAGACTTCAGTGGATATCTAAAATGATTTATGTACATCGAGATACACAAAAAGTAATTTAAATACACTCAGTGAGAAAAACGGTCGTAAAAGCTGGACTTAGAGCACTCAAGCCAGTAATAAAGCTGGATTTTCCAATAAGAATCAGAGAAGAACGATTAATTTGTGCTGAGAAACATCTTAAGTGGATTCAAGACATGTGGAACAATGTTATATTTTCTGACGAATCCAAGCTTAAGCTGCATGTTGCAGATGGAAAGATTCCTGCGCGAAGAGAACCAAAGAAAATACTGAGCTCTGAATGCATCCTACGGATGCCACCAGAACTGAAGGTGTGATGGTCTGGGGATGCTTCTCTGGAGATGAAAAAGGTAAAATAGTTTACACACAGCGCGAGCACATGAAGGACGAGAACGAGAGACAGACAGATTGACGTAGTGGTAGGAAACTCAGATGATAGGTTTCAATTTCAATTAACTCTATGGGTGGTGTCCAGGATAGCTGGAGAGTTGTGTATTATTTTTGTACTAGCTTATGATTCACAGGAGTTTTTTCCAGATGTTTCTTATTATAGTTTGTGCGATCAATTTCTTCAGCCATATCCAACATCCTACTGCCAGTGTTATATATATTAGTATTTTTTTTTAAATTTTTTAGGTTAAAAAGTACTTCGAATTCGAAGAAAACATTATTGATGTGCTTAGCTGGCTTCCCTACAGCCCAGACCTGAATCAAATTTAGAATCCGATCAATTATGAAACGTAAGCTTGAAAAAAGAGCGTCCGGAGTCAATTAAAATCCTAAAACATGACTTAATCCGACTCTTGAACACCATACCTGTATCCTGGAAAAACCTATCTAAGTCAATCAATCGCAGATGTGCAGCAGTTATAAAAGCAAGAGGAGGTCCAACAAAGTACTGATTAAATGGGCAATATTTTTAGGAAGCAATAAAAAAAAATATTAAAAACTGCAATAATTAAGCATTTTTAATTTATTATTAAAGTTGACGCAAGTAGACAAAAAAACAAAATTTTTCGGTCTAACAGCATTTTGCTCCGTTGACCACAGGTAAAAAATTCAAACACTCTAAAAGCGTCATGAAACGTTTGAAAATGCCTATAAAAGCAAAACCTCATTACAGAACTGTGTACCTCCATATTAGGACATTTTCAGGAGAGCATTAAAACATCATATTTTTCTTACTATATTCTAAATCTAAATCATCGGTAAAAGAATAATTGGAGTTATTAGGAGATTCAAACTTTTTAAAGTGGTAGATATCGAGTTGAGCCGTTTTAAGCTGATTTTCACTCAAATTGGAGTTACACACTTTTCTGGTTTCACTGACGATATGTAGTTATCGCAATCAATTTGCCAAACTTCGAAAAAAATAGTTTGAGCAAATTTTTCGAACGGCACTGTATGATGAGTTTCAGCATCAAATCTTTTCTGAACTTCCTGCTTACTTAATTTCGGCATGAATTCATTTTGTAAATCATCAATATCGAGAGAGTTCACTTTAATTAGATTTAAATTATTTTTAAATCTCAAGACATTCCCTTTTTGTGTTGATTTCATTTGTTAAATAAGACCGATTCATTTGATATCTTCAACAAAAAAGAAACCCTATACAATCTCTAAAATCATTTTAGACATTTTTCAACGTTCAAAATATTCAACCACCATACGCCTCGGTGTGCAATATAGGAAATACTCGCTCTGACGGCATACCATAAGTATGCAAATTCGGACTCAATCAAATGTGAAGTTTTTTTTATATCTAGATACGAATACGATTAAAATGCAGAAAGTGTAGCGCATCACTACCAGCGGCCGACTTTGTCTGAGAGTTTGACTGCAGTTTACCTCTCCGTTTGGAAAGTACATAATTAAATGCATTTATTGAAACTACACCGGTTAATATTTGATTGGTCTGACAAACGGAATCAGTTACATATGTATGTTATTACTGTAGATACATGTTTGAAATGTCAGTGACAACATTTTAAATGCAATCATTTTCACGGGGTCTTCTAATTAGTGTCTGAGTCTCATGAGTTGACGGAAGGAAATGTGTAAAGATAAGGAAGTGAATATGGTAGGCATATCTGCTATACATAAATGCAAATCAAAATGGTTACATCAGCATTTTGAAATGACGTCTAAAGGCAGGCAACGTGCCTAGAATATATTCAAATATGACTTGAAGATGATTTGGTATAATTTGGACATAATGGAAAATATCTACAAAGTGACGGAACACCAAATTTAAAATGTCAAATATTGCATCTACATATATAATTAAATAAATCATAATAACCCCTTTTCCTGTAACTCAAACGTCTCCAAAGACTGTTGATAATAATCAACAAAATCTCACTTCTGCAACTTAAGTGCAGCGATAACTCATAGAAAATAACGCAAGAATGCACCTCGAAGTTACAAATTTTGACTTCCAAGAGTGGAGGCCATTCCTACCATAGATACCATTGACAAATACTACCAACTTTGGCAACTACTTTATACAACATAAAAACAAAACTAATTAATATGTATTTTTCCAATTTAAGAAAAAAAAAATATTCCCAAAGTCCAAAGCCATGCTTGTGCACCTATTCCTGCTCGCAACTCTTTCACCCAGCGACCATCATTAAATAATTAAACATAAATGTTCACAAAGAATTATGTAAACAAAAACAACAGCAAAAAAAACTGTCTCTGGTCACTAACAAAAGCGATAAACCAACTAAAACATACAGATACTTTTTTTTCTAATTAAGCAGAGTTATGCTCAATCTGATGTAATCGCCGCGTCGCGTCGCCCGTCTTTCTCCAATAGATGCAAATGCATGAAACTCACACCGTCCATATCTTAACTCTGCAGAGCATTCGCCAGAAATGAGATAAACAAAAAATTAGCAGAGAAAAACACAAATTCGTCATTTTCAAATCCACTGACCTGAATTGTTGCAGAAAAAACTTCAAAGTGGTAAAGTACAAGCGCCTTTTTTTAGCATTACTGCAACCGTCCCGTCAGATAGCAGTTTAAGGTGAAATGATGTTGGGAACTTTCTTGCACACATCCATTCGAGATTTTCGCAAATGAATGGCCGAGATGTATGCGAAAGGAGTGGCAATGATGGAGTGTTTGGTGTGATGTTGTGTGCGGATGTTGCTGCAACATTTTCTTTTTTTGGGTGAAGAATGCAACTCACGTTTGATTGAATTCGATGAACCTGTTTTATTGGTTCAACTGTATCGATGTAATTGGACAAGTGATATGTACATACACATGTACGTATTTTGAAACCCCCCGTGGTATCGCAGGACCAGTGTTCCTCATCAGTTATGCGGCTGATGATTTTACTCATTTTACCTACTCACCCATCTTTCAAAAACTTGGATATGTCGAATTTCAAAAAAATAAGTACAGTAAAACCTGTCTAGTTGGCCACTCTGGTAAGTTGGCCACCTGACAAAGTTGGTCAATACCTATGTAACTGCACCAAGGAAATTTCATACAAATGCTCCTCAAAATACCTTCAGATGTTGTCCATCTGCCTATCTTGGAACTTGGCCACAAATTTTCATACAGTATCCCTCTTACAGTAAAACCTCAATAAAAGCAACTGCCCACATTTCTGTCAGTTGTTTTATTGACGTTGTCCTGTAAGAGGGATAATGTATGAAAATTTGTGGCCAAGTTCCAAGGTAGGCAGCAATAACCGAGTCGAACAATGGTGATGTCAGAAGTGGAACAAAATGCTTAAAACTTTCTTACACTGTTACACAAAACATTGATTTATTTATTTCTTTTAAGATTGCGAAAATTCATGATTTTTTTTTTAATTTCAAATTTTAAATTGAGTCTTTTTGGATGCAAAATTCCTATGTTATCCAGTGAAACTGAATTTTCTTCAGCCCATTAAAGGCTAATGTTGAGGGCTCGTATTGCAGGCACTGCTTCAACTTTTAACCGTGGGGGTTCTTCACTTTCGATTTCTTCGGCTTTCCAGATTGCTGCAAATCGGTCGGAGATCGGTTTCATTTGCGACCAGCTATTGTTTATGTCCTAGGAGCAGTCAGTTTGAGGATAGCACTTGAAGGCAATCATTAATTAATGCAATTATTTTGTTTTTGTTCTAATCAGTGTTTCGAAACATCAAAGGATTCCCTAGACTACACCCAGACCAATGCTATGCACAGCCATATGGCATTCTTTGATTAAAATGCCTTTATTTTGCTTTCCAAATCTGACACTTCGCTTTCGACCAAATATGCCAAGAGAGTTAACTCAAGTCAAACACATTTTGATCCATTGGCTGAAGACTTGCGGCGCTGTTTGTAAAATAAAATTAACTGCCCAGATATAACAAAAGTGAACAAGAAGGACGAGATACAAATAGGGAAAGATGTAAGAATTTGTAAAGCAAAAGTTACGTTTATCTAGTCACTTCCTTTTAAGAGTTGCAATTACTGAGTCAACAATGGTAAGATTTTTAGTGTTACTTTTATTGAGAAGTTGCTCGTATCGAGGGTTGCTTTTATTGAGGTCGTACTGTATGTGATAGATTTTGTTCCATATTTTCAGATAACCATGGAACAAAACGTAGGTAAAGTTGCGAAATATTCATTCTTCTTTCTTCGTGTGCAATATATCTTAGAGATGATTTTAATTCTTTTTTCTTTAGTTTGTGATTAACTTCAAGGGTAAAAGTGCTTTTTTAGTGGAACACTTACATTATATATAAACAATATACACGCTTATAAGTTAGCCAGAAATTCTAGCATCGCAGGTGGCCAAATAACCATGGTTTCACTGTACTAGATCGTAAACCAGATCTTCGCCATATCTGTACGCAAAAAATCCTTTCATGTTTGACAAAATTTCCTCTTTAGCGTCGTCTTGTAGAAAAATGCAAAGTTCCATTAATTACAAAAATTATCAAAATTATCGGGAAATAGTAAATGGAGATCATTAAAAATACCTCCACGCCTCAGTCCAAAAACATTTCGCCTAAGCAACAATTTGTTTAGATCTCCTAGTAACCACATTTTACTTTATGCCATAATTTTCATTTTAAATATGATCAAGGCTCGCCATTCCACTTGTTTATTTGCATTTTCCTTTCGAACTCTTCTTCTTCACTTCATACTTAATTTAAAAAAAAAAAGAAGAAGATATCTTTTCTTTGGTCGCATGGCATCTACCACTAGCAACAGAGTTGAAGACAAAAAAAAAAAAATACACCATCGCGAACCGACACTGGACCAACAGTTGTAGTGGCCGTGTGTTGCATATTGTACAAAATTGTAATCGAATTGAATACGAATTTCAGTCGAGCGCCGTACTTTTACCTGACAAGTTGTGGATACAGATTAAAGAGAGGAGACGTTATTTTCGGTTCGCTATAGATGGTACCATCATCGCTGTTGTAACCATCAATATTTATACGAATGTGCCAACTTCAACTCGCGCTTCATGTGATTACAAAGCTTCAAAAACTTTCTATTAATCGTTATTAGAATTTTTTTTTTTTTTTTTGTTTGCTATTTCGTGGTTTAATGGTGTGTTTCAGTTAATTAATTACGCAATCTGTTCGTTTTTAAATTTAAATTAAATGCCCACTTCAAACTGCAAAAGTGAAAAATAAAAAAAAATAAAATACAAAAAAATAAGGGAAAGGATCGGTCTTACGTTCGGGTTTTGTTTTTTTTTTTTGCAATTGCAAATTTTACTTTCATTTGAATAATAATTCAACTGTGCAACGGTGAAGATACACAGATAAAGAGAAATTACGAAAATGAGATTGCAATTCGTGCTGTTAGGCACTTGTTGCCTTTTTGTGGCGACTTGTTCCCAAGGATATAATAGTCGGGTGCTCAATGAAGTGGTGAGTTTGAAAATAAAAAAAAAAAAAATTAAAATGTATCTGCGGAATTTTTGCTGAATTTTAAGTCGTTATTCTACGATAAGTTTTAAAGGACTTTGGAATAAGACAGTTTTTTTTAAAGACCTCCGCCAGTTGCGGAGTGCACCGCGAATTAAAGATCCATTGTACGGCAAAGTCAGTTTAGGAAACCAGAAGAGGTTCAACTCTTTTGATGAAGTTGAGGATTTCACTGGTGAAGACTTTACGAAATTCCATGGGAGTTAGGATTTATCTGTGGAAATGTTGTCTCCTGGGGGCACAGAGTGCCATGCTGTCACATTGAATATGTTCCGCAGTTTCGTCGTCTTCCATGCAGAGACGACATTCAGTTTCCTGAATGAGACCTATTCTGTTTAGGTGATATCGAAGATGGCAATGCCCTGTTAGAAATCCCACTAATCTCTTGATATCATTTCTTCTGGGGAGTAGTTTATTTATGGATTTATTTTTGAAGGGTTTAATGGCTCGTTTAGCCTGACAAAGACTCTGCGTTTTTTCCCAAAAGGTGTTGTTTTCCCAACTTTTAATTTTTGGAATGTTACAAAAAGGCTCAGGGCCGCTCAAGAATTCAGCCGAACCTTTCCTAGTCAGTTTGTCAGCTTTTTCGTTTCCATCAATACTCTCATGTTCGTGCAGGGCACCCACTAAAATTCTATGAGAAAGGTCTTGGAGAGTATTGAGGTAGTTCAGGACTGATTTGGAGTCAATCAGTTTTGAGCCTAGTGCTTTTATAGCTGCTGGACTATCCGTGAGTATATGGATGAGGACACCTTTTATACCCGATTCGAAGATGACGTTGGCGCACACTTGAAAGGCATGAATTTCAACTTGAAATAAATACACTGGGAATTCGTCCCATTGGTATTAATATTCTAGTGTTTGGATCAAATATACCAGCCCGCATCCCGGTGTCCATCTTCGGTCCATCCGTATACCACTTGTTACCTTTTAGGTCTAAAGTAGGATTTTTATAGTTCCCTGCTTTATGGCTTGGGATCACTGTATCGAATCTCCTGCCTCCTACCTCCTGCAGTTCATGTCAAGCTCTGGGATTTTGGATAGAAGATCCACTTGATCTGTGTGATCTATGTAGTTTATCTCTCCTCTTTGCAGTATTCTAACAGTGGAGTGGCGTTAGGCCGATGAGCGCTTCTATAGCAGCTGTGGAAATATGACAGTTACTGGATTATCATACGATTAGCACCAGGTACAGTGAAATCTCTCATAAGCAGATACCCTGCTCAGCGGACAACTCGCATTGACGGACACCTTTTTGGCGAACCAATTTCTAACTTCCCATACAAAATGCGTTCTCATAAACGGATAGCTCTCAAAAGCGGACGAGAAACTGCAGTCCCGTGGCTGTCGACTAAAGAGATATCTCTCTGCACATTTTCACTTGCAAAATCCCGTTGCCCAATAAAGTGTGACTAAAAGTAAAATTTATTCATGTTACCAGATGGTTCTCTTTAAACAATAGAAACTATGTATACTTTCTTCATAACTCATCGCAATCCAGTCCAATATCTGACTTAATAATGACTCGCTTTAGCTGATACCCATAAAAGCCCATAACAATGCGTCGTATTTCATTCTTTCAATACAAAACGACTAACAACTCTCCATTCAAACGAAAATATTACAAAGCAACATTCAAACATTTACAGTAACCCAATTTCCAGAAAACTATAATTATTAAAATACAAAAATGATTCATCATTCGGCACACCTATCAAACTCCTTGCTAAATATAGCAACAATACCGCTATTGTCTGCAATTCTATTGACAAACCTGATCTATAATTGGTATCTTCGGTGATGCCAAATCAGGCCATAAAAATCTTTGAAAAAAAAAAACAAGTAATAAACATAAAAGGCTCTACAACTACAACCCAAAACAAATTTAAACATTTTATAAAATTATGCAACAAATCGCCTGTATTTGGGCCATATTCAGCATTAAAATCTGTTCAATCGAAAGTCATTAATAAGAAAAACGCTTCTGTCATCTCGACAAACTTGAAAGACACATCCACCACAACTAATGACCGTCATATGTTATGGTGACATGGTTTTTTGTTATATTATTTTAATTTCTATTTTATTGAATATGAATGAATGCGCGCCATGAACTAGAATATTAGCATGAGAAAATGTGGAACTTGTTGATGATAAATATTTTTTATTTACTCCTTTGAAACTTTCCCTGTAAAACTGAATTCCATTGACAAAAATACTGATAAACCAATAAAAATGAACGTCAAGTGCTATTTGAAAGCTTGTAAACAACGGTGACGAAACGAAAACATGATAATGATGGATGGGTATGGGTATACCAAAGAACAGGGTCAACAAGTGTATGTTTGAGGACAGGGCATGGTCAAGACTTTGTGGAAGGAGAAATGGTTTTTTGTGCGGTGACTCGATGAAGATGTTGTGGGTTTTCGGATTGTTTTTTATTTACAACAAGAGCACTCATACCTACCACAATATGCTTGGAAAAATTTGAATTATTTGGTCGCATAACCCTAGAAGCACAGACGAAAGAGGATAGAGGATAAGTGATAGTTAAAGAGGTGGATGGGTCGAGATGGAGATGTGCTTCAAGGAGCAAAAGATGGGGGAAGATGTTGAGTTATCTTAGAAAGATACGAAATAAAAATTGAAGCACATGTTGTTTGTGCTTACGTTTTGAGATACGATTTCCTGGCCCTGTTAAGTGGATACTTAGGTGGTAGCCCACGTAACAGAAGTACGAGTGTTAAAAGCAAATTGGATATTTATTACGTATTTTGTTTGGATTTAAAGAAGAAGTCATATCTTAAGCTATACAATGGCAGTATGAACGTATTAATCCACAGTTCGCCTTATTTCCACAAATCCGAAATACCAGTTAAAAAAAGCCACGCAATCGAAGTATTTGGAGATTTTTCAATCTGATTCAGATGATTTTTCTGGGCAGATTTGTATCGACAGATACTTCTGACACCTGATCACCAGCCTCGAAGAAAGTCCAACTTAAATTATCGGCAGACGGAGCAGTGGCATCTGGTGAGCACCGTGGTTTCGTGTTAGTGTTTTGGACTACATGCAATGCTGTCCGGGTTCAATCCCAGCTAACACCTAAACATTTTTTTCACGGTGCCACCTCTTTCGAATGTCTGACAAGCATTCAAAGAGTATCATTTGTCACGATGAGCTTCTCAACTCGCCGTTCGGAGTCTGTAGGTCCCTTCCATTCATCAAAAATGGCCCTGGTTCACCCCGAACCACAAAAGAGGCAGTGGCATCAGTGTTTTGGGACTAAAAGGAAATAATCAGGGTTGATTGATTTGTGGTATTTTTTTATCAGACGAACGACGCAAGCCAGAAAAATGAGGCCAGCAATGTTGAGATTTTACCAGAATAATTCCCGCATACCTGCATATGTATGTATATGTATGTCACATCAAAAAACAGCTGAAATCCATCACTTTGAGCCGAAGCTACTGCCTCATCCAATACCGCACCGTGTGCCTTTCATCTGCTAAACAAACTTAACGATAAACACTGGATTAAACGAGCCTATGGTTGATCTGGCCCACCTCCTCCAGGTTACTGAAGAAGTAGCGACCCCAAATACTCCTGCGACTGCGTGCTAATCTTTGACATTCGCATAGAATATGTTGGACATCTTATGCTACACCTACATATGCCATTGCAGTACCTGCAGATATCCGTGTCTGTGATTCTGAGCCTTTTGGCATGTTTGCCAGGAGACAATGTCCGGATGATACATATCATATCCTTCTAAGTTTAAGGATTTCACTAGTCCTTTTACGATCCATGCCCTACCATGTTAGACCATATGTGATCAGCCCTTCTCATCTTTAACCCTTAATTTAATGTTACCTACCTACCGCCCGGGGCAGTGGCAACTCCCCTCCTTTCCTAGCCAGCTCATCGGCAAGCTCGTTGCCTACTTTCCCAGAGTGACCAGGCACCCAACATAGTCTCACCTGATTGTAAGGCAGCTCCTGACTAGTGCGAATTTGATATGGCACGATTCTAGCGCCTTAAGGGCAGCGTGGCTGTCGATGTAACAATTGGTGTGTTCCCGTTCTTTCTGCACTAAAATTCACAGATTCTCAAATTGCAAGGAGTGGGGGTAAAAATCTCTTAAAGAGACGTTAAAGTGTACAAAAGTTCAGAAAGTGAGAAACGCACTGAATAACAAAAATTAAAGAAAATTTCTTGGGTTAAAATTCGCAGCATGGGGAAATTGTTTAGTCTCTTGTTAGCTCTCTCTCTTCTGTGAAAAACTACGAAAAATCTTCGTACAGGAACGTGTTTTAAGTGATTTTCGTAAATTTTCGTAGTTTTTCGCAGTTTTGGACAGGTACGGGAGCAGACCTAATATCCATCGCCTTCCACCAGACTAGTGCCCCGTACGTGAGTATATGGGTCGGACTTTCATGACGTATAGCCAATGCATCATAGCTGGCCTCAGGCCCCATGTTTTACCTGCTGCTCTTTTACAGATATAGAGTGTATTATGGGCATTCCTGATCAGAGTGACCAGAGTGGAATATAATATTCCACATTGGAATATATTTTAGCTCGAGTGGAATATATTTTTTGAGAAAAATAATCACATATAAAAGTGGAATATTTTTATATTCAAATGGAATATTAAGCATATTTTTACACCACAAAAATCTGATATTTATTCATTAAATTATTCACTACTATTTAATATAATCATAGCAGAATGCATACTCATACATATCACTAAATTTGGCTCCACTTATTCAATACAAAATTACCTGCTATCGCCAAATTAATTCCCAACCATACTCAAAAACATTTTCCGTCTGCCTGTCAGAAATAATACTGTAAGTTAAAACGAGAGAAATATATTTTTTCAGTTACATTTTCATCCCTCATCATCATTCGTCATTGTGTTACTTATAATAGCCGTGTTTTATTATAACTTATGAAAATAAAACAGTCCAAATGAAAATAAAACAGTCCAGCTCAACGAAAAGGGTTAAGTTCTGTGTTGTGGTGATTGTACAAGCTAAGCTACTTTAAAATTAAAGTTCAATGCGCTTGTTAAATTTTTTATGTAGTTACTTTTGACTAACAGATACCAAATGAGAATAATATTTTGTAGCCATAGTTTTACTTTTACATCGCTAACATATTATTATGAGCAGAATATTAATTTATTCGAACATAATAATATTTGGATTGTCAATAATTATTTCTTATTCTAATCTGGCAACATGTACCCTTGACAATTATCGATAGTAAGAGCAATATTAACGAGCGAACGACACACTCCTAGGGAAGGATGCACTCCTAGTGATAGCCGAACTATTTTTTAGATCACAAAAATTTATCTTGATAAATAGTAAGATCTCGTATTAGGCGTGTTTTTTTTCAAACCTATATAAGCTAAACATGTTTCCGCAACATGTTTTCAATGTAAAATACAACAAAACCTTAGCCTGGATAATTATCCAGTCTTATTTTTGTATGGAAAGCTTTTTCGAAATCTATATAGATTTGAAAAAAAACGCATGTTATTGTAACGCATACAAACCAATGATCTGTATGAATCATCGGTGATAATAAAATACGGCTATTGATATGATTGATATTGAAGAATGATATGATAACACTTCGATAATTGGAATATAAAATTGGAATATATTTAAATACAATTGGAATATAAATATTCCATTTCTCAGAAAAATTGAATATTTTTCAGGTTCTCAACTGGTCACTCTGTTCCTGATTCTATCTTGTATATTTAAGTTACAGTATAGAGCTTTCTATCCATAATAATTCCAAGACTTCATATTCTCTGAGAGGGTTAGCAAAAAATAGGCTTAACTGAGAATTGTAATGAAAAAAATTGATTACAAAAACTCCCAAGAAAGTCCGTTTTTATATGCAAAATTGACGTTACATAAATTGAACATTTTAATTCAACGATAATTCGCAGAATATTATAGCTGTAACCCCAAGCGATGTAGAAATGTATTTTTCCATAAACACACGACATAGTAGGCACCTTAACTTTGGGAAATTGAAATCCATATTAATGAAGCCTCATATCCCATCACCCAAACGACTAATCCCTTCAAAATGGATAAGTGCTGATGATGAACATTTTGGATGTCTCAACAATTTTGAAAGTACACCACACTTTTGATGAAATTTTACCTTCGATTTAATCAAATCCATAACTGGGCCGCTATCGACAAAAAAAAATTGATTTAACATAATTAATAAAAGAAAAGATGAAAAACACCTCACGTAACAAAAAAAAATCAGTCATTCAAGTGGCAGTGATAATCGATTTAACTGATTAATGTTTGTTACCTCAAAACGGTTGTCAGATGTAACAACATTAATCCTCTTAAGCATTAAGATATCTCCATTTAATAGTCTTTCGGGTGAAGAAAATTATTTCAACTTGATTACATCAGATATACGTTGGATGTGCATCTATTACAATCTAGTACAACTACTTAACTTACTAAACCCATTTAAGCAAAGCGAAACATACATTCCACAAAACGATGAAATTAAATTAGAAACAAATATGTTGGATATATGAGTATTGTTGTTGTTTAAACTAAGCCTCTCTTGCAGTCATAACCGAAAAAAAAAAATAATAATAATTAGCATAAATTCCTCATGTGAAAGTGATTTTTTTTTAGTTAACACTTTTCTATCTCGTGCTTAACATGTTGCATGTAAATTTAGCGTTGTTTCTTACTTTGCTTTAGAGACAAAAGAGCAAAATCTGCGCAAAAAAAAAGAACATGTAAACAGAGTTATAGGAAAAATGCGTGTGCTGTTTCAGCAGCAACAACAACACAAACCCATCACCCATCAAAGTAACATTAAACACGAAACGAATTACATGGTGCAGTCATCGTTACGTGCGTCATGTCTCTAGTGTGTGTTGATACATATTTTCGCGAATGCATTTTCAGGCGAATGAAATGGAAATCACTGAGGTGTGATAGTTTTCTTTTCTATTTAATTGCAAATTTCCTATTTGCCGCAGCGATCCAATTATAAGTCGATTGGAATGGTATTCATTAAGCTGCTGTATACATAAACTCAGCAACATGTGGATAGCACAAAGAAAAAAGGCACAAAACAAACAAAAGTCAAATTATTATAATAATGCTTTTATTGCAATCTTCATAGATGAAAGTTTACATGAAGGGCCGAATTGTTTTTTAAATAAAAGAATGTTGAACTCCACGAAATTTTTCAAGCAACATTGCTGGACATGTAGCAACATTTTTAACTTTCTTTCTCATCATCATCATCATATTCTTCAACAGGATGTAAGTTTTATCTCCGTGAGGACCAAATTTGTAGGTAATTGGTCCATTTCAACAATGAGTCTGGTCTGAGTTTTATAGATTTGACGATTTCCGCCGCGCGCCGTATCAACATTCGAATGATGATGTTGCATGAAACTGTAGAAAGTGAAATTTAATTTTGAAGTCACGTTCATAGGCCGATTGAGCTGTGGGATAAATAGTTGGTCAATGGGTGGCTTAGTTTGGAATGTTGGCTAATCAATATTAATGCTTTGCCTTGTGCGCAGTTTCTTTTGTCTGCCATTGCGTAACGTATTGTTTAAAGATTTTTCATATGCAAAAATAAATAAATCTCAATGTCATTTGTGGATCATAAAAACAGGGAAACTTATGTTTTGACTATTAATGAGAAGAATACGACTCGTGACATCCTTGAAAAAAAGTAGACTAATCAGTTTTTGGCTTAAATTATTTCCAATTTTATTGACAGCCTTGAATATAAAGAATATGGATTTCCATTTATGTATATTCAAGAACACATAGATTTATGCAAGTACTTAACAGTGCCCCCCAAACTCTGCTGTAAAGAATTAAACAGTTAAACAAATTTATGATAAAAGAGTATTTGGTGGCATAGTTTATATCTCAATGGAATATGCTTAATATTTAGTATGCCCACTCTTATTTTGCAAAAAAGCTTTTTATATATCGTCGCATTGATTCCATCAAGTTTTGCAAGGTTTTATTGGGTAGGTTAGTCCAGGATTCCAATATTTTTTCAACAAAAACAGTTTTGCTTCTCCTGGAAGTTATTTCATCCCACAAATCTTCAATCCGGTGGCATAGAGGGCCAATATAAGAGATTTATCCGACTGGTGTTAAAACACCGCTTTGTTATTTGGGCCGTATGCTTGAAATCGCTGTCTTGTTGAATGACAAACAATCTTCTCAACCCCATTGAAGCAGCAGACTGATTCAAGCTGCTTTCTAAAATGTCACAATACATTTGTCAATTTTCCATCGATAAAATGTAATTTACCCACGAAAAGCAACCCCACACCATCACGATATCGTTCATTGTTGGGGTCGTTGCCTTCGGCGATTTCTCAATATTTCGAATTTGGACTCATCACTAAATATAAATATAACCTTCTTCCAAAATTCAAGAGGTTTGTCACGATATTTTCTAGCAAATTTGAGGCGACGCTTTTTGTGAGCTTTCGTCAGCAGTGGTTTTTTCCTAGCAACACGTCCTGATAGTTTGGGATCATCAAGTCGTCTCCTTATGGTTGTTTTGAGAGACCGAACTTCCTGTTTCTTGAATCTGTTCCTGTATTTCCCGAACAACTATCCTGGGGTTTCGATTGCAAAGTTGCACCATAGCTCTATCATCTGTAGTTGAAGTAATCCTTGGACATCCAGATCGAGGCTTGCCAGCCAATGTAGCTTCTTCCCTGATCTTTATAATAATCTTTTTAACACTTTCTGGGCGAATTTTGAACAGCCTTTCAACTTCGCTGAAATTGTGGAGTATTTCATATTCAAAAATCACTTTAAGCCTTTTTTCTATGCTTAGCCTTCTTCTTGGAGGCATTGATAATTATGTATTTTTTATATTTCTAGTTTTTCAAAGGATAGTTACCAAGGAAAAGCTGAACAAATATTTTCAATTTAATGTAATTGAAAGTCAAATATCAACCGGAATCACTTCAACTTACTTTTAGCGATCAACTACGATGTATTTCAGCAATAATTAGTGTTTTCTTAGACCATAACCGTTTTGTTTCCCTATCCGTGCAGAAAAACACACTTTGCAGAATCCGGAAACAGATCTCCGGGTAACTTGAAAGCACACTTTAATTACTATTACGAATCCTTTGAAGAGTGTAAGCTGATTTCTACTAACTTTTGGAGGACACTGTATCTAGCGATAGGAAAACCTGGCTATAGCCATTTTTGATGGTACTCAAAAAGCAACCCAAATCCATCCGTCGAATCTCAAAATGCATCCACTTCATTTTTGATTTTATGGAAGTGCCAAAATTGAAACTAAGTGGGAACTTCACATAATATGTACATACATATATTACTTCTGTAGTATAGGTACCATTTGCGACTCTTGCACTTAACCAATCTTAACAAATGAGGTGTCAAAAGAAAGAGAATTTCCTGGAGTAGTGTCGAATCGCACTTTTACTTTATAAATTTTTACAAATTAAAAAACAACCCAAATCGAATATTCTACTCAAAATGAACTTCCAAAAGAATAAACACTTTTCGTATGATTTCCACCTGTCAACTGATCGAAATGAATTCCTTATATTGGCTTTATGGAATTCATATGGGAATTTTGGATGTTAGATGGGAAGTTTGGATTTTGGGGGTTGTATTGCTCTTGCGAGAGTTCTCGCACGGGCACACTAGTTTGAATAAATCATAAACTGTCTGGCATGGCAGTCACTTGTTTCTTCAGCGCCTTACTCTACAGATCGCTGTTTAATTGCACAAAAATCCATTAAACAAAAGAAATTAATTTCATTTTATTGACCATTCATCTCTTAGATTGGCTCACTTAACTATTTCATCTTTTTTTTCACGTCACAAATAAGCCTTGGGGAAATTTAGCAACAATTTGACAGAACGACTGGCCACACTTAATGTGGAGACTGTGAATTTATTTAGAAAGCTCTTTCGTTTAAGTGAATTGTCTTTTCAAATGAGAGTGAAAAGAATGCCAAAATTTCAAAAAACTGATTAAAACAGTAACAATGGTGGGACTTAAACTGCCACCAAACTGATGTACAAAATCAGTCATGGTTACGATCAGAATCGAGATAAGGTAACGTGTATACAAAGCGAAATAACGTCCCCAATGATCGTGACCTTAACTTTATGTCGTAGTCACCCTGATGACTGTTAAAACGGATTCCACAAAATAAATGGCCAAGTAAATAAAACAGCAGACGGTTGCCCAGGCGATTAGAAAACACTTTCACTTCGGATCATCATCATCATGGTCATCGTCGTCGTCGTCGTCGTCGTCGTCGTTGTCATGTTGCAGATGGTGTAGTTTCTTTCGTTGTTTAGTCATCCTATGAATACATATTACTCTTCGGACTGCTGCTGGAAATGACCTTTGTGTTACTCTGCATCTCTTTAAATAAGACGAGTTCTAAGGGCACTTTTAAAGCAGACATCTTGAACCCTCGACATATTCACAAATTTAGGTCAATCATCCACAACCACATTCCTTCGTAGCATGTGTATCTTTTTATCCCACGGAACATCCGCCGTTGCCGCGATTATACAACACATCGTCGTCGATGACTCGCAGACAAGAAGAAAGAAATTTCACTTTCACAATCGATATCGCGTATGGGTGCTCAGTGCCGCCACCGCCTGCCTCTGCCTGTCCATCGAAGATGAAGATGATGACAAAGATAACTATGAACCACCTCTCATGGTGAACACGTTTATTAGGTTAACACCGAACTGGATATAGATAAGTGTTTTTTTTTTTTTATCTTCTTTCGCTTTTGTCTGTCGTGATCTTGCGCAATTCTGCGAAAGTATCTCAGAGTATCTCAAAGTATCTCAGAGTATAGACAAATGCCGCTTATTTCATCAGTTGAATGATTTACGAGTATTATAACAAAATGATCGTCCTCCTTACGGTAAAGTGGCAAATATGTCGCTAAACAGGAGAAATATACATTTTCTGCCTTAAGCTATACGGATGCTAAGAAAATACAAAAACCTGTTATATGCATCTGCCTGCAATATGCCACCAAACATGGTTAAACGGATTGAGTCAGACGGTATTTTCACTTGTTGCATTCCACAAATCCACCAAAGATAATAATGGCACGCACACATACACACATAAATACATATACATGATCCGCGATGCAACTTCTTTTGGGGGAAGACTCAAAAATCTTCACTTTCTTTCTTTAATGAGGATGGCGCTGGGCACATTTGTTTGTTTGTGGTGGCGCACCGCACCGTTGGGGTCAAACGACTAAAACCGGAGGCAACCGATTTTTATGGCTTTTGAGTATTAATTATAGGCGTGTGCAGAGAAAATCAGTTCTCACCTTTATTAGTAAATAATTAATGGAAATTGGTGGAAAATGCTGGAAGCCGTATCGATATCCTGGCTATAAAAAATTAAAGGTAAGGTCTGGGAATCAGACGCATCGCAAGAAGCCTGTCTGGAATTGATTTCTTTTTGTTTTTCTACTTTGGCTAAATTAAACCATCGGGGAATGTTTTGCTCAAAATTAATTACTGTACTCATTTAAAAAAAAAAATACCTACACGCAATCGACAAATGTCGAATAGTAATTTCGTTTCATTTTCAATTCACCAAAATACCGCTAATTAAATGCAATTTCCAACACAGTTGCACAGTGGCCACACGAAGATAATTACCCAATGTATGTATCTTTTGTAGCTCTGACAGTATACTGACAAAAAATAGATTGGTTTAGGTTTCCTTTCATTTTCTATTTTTCAAGACTCCACTGGTTCCCATCATAATTGCTATGCCTATACCATGATGCATGACCATAATTGAAAATCATGTGTGCATTGTTTCGCGTCCCCAGAGGTACTTGCACTTTCTGTAGCTGTTTTGCTGTGCCATGGAACGCTATGGAATCAACCTAGTTTGGGTTCATTGTGAGGTTTTTTTTTTTCAATATTCGCCGTCTTTTAATAGACGACGTATACAAGTGATCACACAAAAGTTTTATAGCTGTCGTGACAACTGAGCACCTGTGAGTTACAATATTTTCCACAGATTTGTAGCAATCAAAAACATAAATCTCGAAAGATGAAGATGTGGAGTTAAACTAATTCGGATATGGGTACGGCGATAAAGTCATAAAAAAAAGAAGATGAAGAAGGCTCTTAAAGAATGGACACACATCGGAATGAAGGTACCCATATTAAATAGAGTCAAGTATCTGATCGTACACGAGTTATGTTTTTGGAGAGAAGAATGTATCGGGATTATGTAATGGGGATGGGGAATGAGTGGGTATGTGCCATCATAAAATAAGAGAAATCGCTCGCCGAAGAGCAGTGCTTATTTGTATCTTTACATCTACATATGTATAGGCTTGAGAAACGTTTTATGATAGGTCTACATATAAAGTCACATTTGCTAATAATCTTTCGATTAGAAATCGCAGCCCAAAAAGAACTGGACCTATTTTTTGTGACCAGTTGCCATGCATGCAGCTCTCTATTTAACCCTCATCGACCCATACAAATTTACACACTAAAGTCTCCATAGGTGGTACCGGGGTACCACCATATATTTCGGTGCGGTTTACATCATTCGATTATGTTTATAGAAAGTGTACGTAATAACGAAAATAACTAATTATGATAACATCTGTGTACATTTCTCTCCTTGATTTTCGTATTGATCAACGATCACAGAGTGAGAGTCAATGTCAAGTCTTTGTTTTGAATTGTCAATCGTCAATTATTGTAGTGTTGCGGTGAGAGATTTCTTAATTTCTTTCGTGTTTATAGGAACAAGTTCGTGAATTGTACTACAATGTTTTGGACGTATTGAGAGAACTTCAATACTGAGGAATCTTTGGAAAAATTAGCCGTATATCCCAATAGCGATGCAGCCATTAAAAGACCGCGAGATCTATTCAACTTTGTTTGGGTTTAGAGCCAACGCAACGATATGTTCGTATGTCCCGAAGAAGAAGAATGCCGTAATTTTCATATCCAGCATGCATAACGATCGATGAATCGGTACGACAACTAGATTAGAACTCGACTGACGTAGATCATAATGGAGTTATACGATTAAACGTTAAACTCATCGGTGGCCTTTGGCATTATTGTACAATAAAGATGATGTTGCTTGCTTAGAGCATGATCCACAAACTGTCCGAAAAGATCGTAAGATCGCAAACTTTTCCTGAAATAACTGGCCAGAAATCTTGCCATTGATTCAAGTTCGGGACTTAGATCGGCTGACAACGCGATTCTATTTATCAAAACAGCCATGGGAAGCGTACTCGGCTCGAGAAACTGAAGTACGCAAGTCAATTTCGCTTTCAGAACCAATCGAAGAACGAGATAGCACCGGTCGTTTGAAGGTGCAAGGCATTTGCAAGAAATGCTATCATGATGACCGAATCAAAAGAAATTGTCGAAGAGTGGCCAAAATTGCTGTGACACTGTTTGCGACCCGCATATTACACCTGCCCCGGTTATTTGCTTGAATTGTACTATTATTAGTATTATTAATATTGAAGGGTATGATGCACCGCGACCTTAAGATCCGTTTTACCCCCTATAAGTCCTAAACGAGGGAACATCCCTCTGACCATTATCTCATTGCAAAATCTGCATGAGTCTTCACCTGATAGACATAGCTTCCTTAGATGTACTTTCAGTTTACAATGCCCCTTGAGGAACGCAGTCAGGATGCGGTCAAGGCTGATGCAAGCTTTGAATCTCTTCAAGTTGTAATTACCCAAACGTTTCTTCGATTATCTTAGGCCCTGAGTTTCTGTCCAGGACTTAGTCCTGTTTGCCTTCTTTAGTGATCGGAGCTCATCCTTAATGGTATGTTCCCCTATGCCACAAAAGGGCTCCTTTTCTGGCTAATTTGTCCGCCTCTTCATTTCCTCCTATTCCCTGGTGTCCTGATACCCAGTAGATGGTGACGTTTTTTCATTCGCCCAGTCTATTTAGTTTCTCTAGGCATTCCTAGAAAATTCTAGATCTGATGATCTGAGCCCCTATTGCCTCGATAGCTGCTTGGCTATCTGACATTATTGCTATGTCGCGTCTGATGTAGCGGTCATCAAGATTGAGTTGGGCACATCTGTCAATAGCACAGATTTCAGCTTGACTAATGCCGAAACTCTCCTGCCCCCGTTCCTTCCTCAGTTTTTGAACCATCCGTGTACCATTTGATGGTTTGCGGATTCTAGATTCGTTGCTCCAGTCTTTCTTGTTGCTGAGTTTGATGTAAAAGTTTTTCTTCCAGCTGAATTTCCTAATCACATCGTCTTTAGGAAAGGTTAGAAGGGGAAGCTTATTGATCATTGCATAATGGTCTTTAAGGCTGATGGATTCTCCTTTGGCCATTTTTACAAAGAATCAATACTAAGATGCTTTTTATACTCATTTCCAGGAAGACACCTTAAACTGTTTAACAATTCCTTTGTACGTTGACTTCTTAACCGCCATCAAACTTCTATCCACCCACCTTCAGATATGTTAACAAATCGTTTGATCATTTTTCATTGCCTTCAGCAAACAATTGGCTTTCCATCAATCAACAGTAGATACCCGTGGCTCTTTAAGTGATTAGACCAGACAGCAACAGTAGGAGCACGGGTTAGATGTGAAAGCATTTAAGAAAAGATGTTAAATTAATTTACAATTGCGCTAGATACTTTTGTTTTTTTTTTCTGCAAAAATAGCTTATTAGACGACCGACAACTTAAGTAAGTATGTACAGGTACACAGAGAAGATTTCTCATATTTTTGTTTTTCATTTTTTTTCTTCTCTCAATCATTTAAATGAAATCAATCATTTTTAGTTAAGCCATTCCCTCGACTTTCGCTTTTAAATTTCATTTAATCGCTAGAAATAGGAAATTTTGTTATTTCAAAAAAAAAATAAAAAGAAGTAGCTGGGCTTCCTGGTATAAGCAATTACAACTTTCACTCAAAAAAAAAAACAACACCTTTGATCGATTGAATCATTCCCTTTCATTGAATCATACCTGATCCATCATTATCACCATTTACATAGGCCTTTGTGGCTCTGAAAAAATATATCGCTTAATTATCAGGTTGTAAATACAATTAACACTTGTATGTGAATTAGACACATGTTGCTGCAACATAAAACAATAAAAACATGAAATAAAATTCAATAAATCAATAAACCAGAAAATTAATCTAATAAAACCTTCCAATTGTAACCGAAGGACATCGACATGGACGGCTTGAGGGCAACGTCTTGTCAACATGTTGCGAAATTTCACTATCATCATATTTCTATGCATCACCAGTGCCGAATCAAACCGAAATAAATTATTTTACTTCAACCGCGGTCAATAGCATCATGATTTAGTTATGTTGATTGTTTTTTAGCAAGTTTCACTTTTGTTTATGTGCGCGTGTCTCTCAATCTCAATTGCATGTGGGACTGAGGATGAATAATTGTGAGGGAGTATAGGTACACGGATAGCAAGTGGTGAAACCAAATGGAAACCAGTTCCAAGTATCTCATCTCTCCTGTCTTTTGTTTTAGTGATTATCACCTTTTTGGAATGCCGCGCTGATAAAATTGTTTAATGTGATTTTTTTTTTATTTTTATTGAGGGAGACAACTTAATGTGACCCACTTGGGGCGGAAAGCAAATATGCGCACTTCAACGACATGGTGATTTTTTTTTTTTTTTTGATTAAATTTATTGAGATGTGAGGCTTTAGTTGACTGAAGGTGAGAACCGTGAATTAATTTTTTTTTTATCGAATACCGATCAATTGGCAATGGTCATTGGCACTAGGGTTTCCGTTTTTTGCTGGTTGTCCGCGTGAAATCCCGGTCGTGCCGAGACTACAGAAAATATGTGTGTAGGTGGTTTGAAATTTGCTATGGAAATTGATGAATTTGACGCGAACGGATCTTGACTTAGTTTATTTTATGAGACATTCGTTGGATGATTTAAGATGCTTAGTTACACTGAAAGCCAACAAAAGGTACAAGAGGTAACAAGACACGATTGTTTTTTTTCATTTTACTCCTTGCAACTAAAGCGCCTACTATCTCTACATATCAGGAGCCTGGCAGTACAATGGACCAATTTGCGATAAAAAAAAAAGATCCACATTCTATGACAAAATAACTGTACCACGAGGTTGAGGGCTTGCAAGACTCTTTTTTATTTGGTATTTTTCCTTGTTCATTCATAATCTTAACTACATACTAAATAGTTGCTTATCTATACTGGTTCAATATGCCGAGCGGTCCTTTGATAAGCCAAACGCGGACATGAGCTCCTTTAATAGGAGAATGGATTTAGATCGTAAATTGTAGGACATACTGTGTTCATGTTCTTCAACTTTTAGTTTTTATCTGAGGAATATTAATATTGTGCAGGTTTAGTGGCTCAATGGTCTTAAAATTGAGGGACTTAAAATTAAAGCTAAAGATTCTGGACAGATCTACCGCCTTCCAATAGTGACACTCGGGCTTCTTGAGCTTAACCGTCAATCTTAGATCAAAAGCGTCTACCAAACTGAATAAGCACTGTAGAAAGCTTAAGAAAATAACTTGTACCTTCTAAGATTCCTGTTGTTTGAGAATTTAAAAAAAAATCGTATCGGAGCAAAAAAAAGTATGTATTTAAAAAGCTTATTTTTTGAAAATGCGTCTTATAGGCTCTAGGTATCAAAGAAGTGTGAAAATGTGATTAAAGTCACCAAAAATGTGTATCCTACTTTTCGGCTTTTTAAATTTGCAATGTTGCAGCATACCTATGTATCGTAATGCACAAATAAAAGTTACCAACTCCGAATTTTTAAGAACCTATCGCTACAACTATGATTTAAAATTTTTAACGACTGATCTTGTCATAGAAATTTTTTTTTTGGGCAGTTTTACTATCATGTTTTTAGTGAAATACAATAATGTGTTAATGCAATCAGAAGTAATTAATTGGAGGATGACAAGTTAATTAGTACTTTGTGTGACCACCGCGGGCCTTGATTACAGCTTAAATTCTCCGTGGCATAGAAGTCACTAGATTTTGACAGTATTCTCTTGTTAGGTAATTTTTCCAGGCTTGCTGAATTGCTGTTTTAAATTCTTTTTTTCTCTTTGGGTTCCTGCCAGCGTTGCCGTTTGGGACGCTTTTGCGTCATTTTGACGCCTTTTCGGGGATTTGACCCGGGACCCCACTTTTCAAAAAAACTGCGATTTTGAAGCATTTTGAAAATATAGGACCCTTATTTCAATTTATTTTCATTTCATGTCTCTTTTACTTACAAAACATAGTACTTCAATCTTTAAACACACCCATTTTGTTCAACCAGTGATGAAATCAACAAAGTATTATTGTAAATCAGAATTTCCTTCCCAAAAACTCGTTCTGCATACATGCTTTTTTTGTCTTTTTTTTTCTCAATATTTATTTTATTTTAAGTGCAGCAATGAAAAATACAGTTTTTCGAAAAATTGCATTTTTTCATATAAATATGTGCGGGACCCCTTTTTTGCTTCTCGACCATTTTTTTGGACGCTTTTTGAATTTTGCTCGCGGCAACCCTGGTTCCTGGACACTATTTTAGCTTTTAAAAGAGTCCAGGCATGCTCGATCGGGTTCTAATCGGGGCTGTTTTTAGGCCGATCTAATGTTTTTCGACCGATGCCACAATATCATTCACCTAGTCTAGAGACACAAATTACCAAATTGCAACCTTGCAGCCTTCATTTTTGAGGTCAAAGATGATTTTTTTCGTGGTCTCCTGGCTACCGATCCTTCTGCTGGCCGTAAGGTTACTAATTTTTAAAAACTCCGAATTCACTTATTTTGCTGATTTTCCTCGATTAGCGAATGAAATTCTTTTCAAAATTCGGTTGTTTACTCATTTTGACTACACTCCACAAAAAGCGGAACTGAACTGAACTGATTTTCAATTGACGAGAAGAAACATGAAAATGTAACTGTTTTTTAACCGCTACCTACTTCTCCGTGAAATTGTTTGCGGATGTGGGTTATAAAAAGGTTAAATTATCTGGGTTTTTACATTTAGTTTTTTAAGATGCTTCAGGATCCACAAAAAATTTTAAAAGCTAATAGCCTTTGGCATACCTCCAAACATATTGACGGCCAATTTACTGAATTTTCGGGACGTTTTAAAATTACAGTTGATGTCTTTGTGATAAAAAAAACTTCAAAAATTCTTTCTCGAAAATATGTTGAAAGTATGTCCACACAAAATGGAATAAAACATTACCAAACCGAATAGATTCCACAGCCTTTGTTGTACCAACTAACCCGGTAGCAATTAGTTAACATTAATTAGTCTATGTAAGTCATCTTGTAAACTGTGACAAGAAACCGGTATGCAAATCCATGAGGCAAGGGCAAAAAAAAATACGCTCTTTAGACAACAACACACAATTCAAACAACAACGCAACATGTGGGATTAATTGTTTACCATCTAAAACCATCTAAACAATTGAATAACCCGAATGCCAGCGTCTGATGCGAGTTTGTTTTTTTTTTTTTTTTTGTATCAAAGACAGAGGCGACCGGTTTGTTTCCATCTTTTTGTTTGCATAGACTACACATATGGACTTTTTCTCTAAGCCAAACGTTGGAATTTAAGACCCGCTTCAGATTCATCTTTGCAGATACTCGTATGATATAACACAAGTCACACACACTTTTTGCAGCTCTTTAAAGAGAGTTTATCTTTGTCCGACTTCCGTCTTTGGAATAACAGCATTTACTCGTAATTCAATTTAAAATCTCTTCTCACCACAGGGTGTGTCATTAAGACAGATTCGAACGTCGTCGGTCGTACATAATGAAATGCAAATGGGCTCTTGACTTCAGTTATTGACAACTTTCGATTTCTCAAATCAAAAATGAATATTTGTATTTTTTTTTTCATTTTCAGTTCATCTGAATCCGAAACTTTCATTTGAATCTGGAGTTCGAATTTAGATGTCGATCGATTTCGTTATGTTTATGGGTTTTCTAAATTTTAAACAAAACAACAAACAAATGTGAATTATGTTGCCGTGGGGATAATTGTTGCTAATTTTTTTTTTTCATCTAACATACTTATGCTGACTTACGAGAGTGGAGCGAGTGAAATTAATTTGCACTTTTAGTTTCATTTATTATTTACTCATTTTGTTAACGAAATACGAGTAATTAATATCTGCACACGTTTGACTATGTGATTTTTATTATTTGATGAAGAAGAAAGTTGAAGTGATGGTGAATCTGCTATTCGAAATCTTATATAAGTGACTTGCACGTGGAGAGGGACGGGTATTTGGTATCTGTTTATAGATTTTGAGTTATTAGGCCTAATGGATATTTGCAGATGTGGGTTAAGTGAATATTCAGGGATTAGGTGATGAAGGTTGCCTACTAATCGCTTGCAGGCTAAACATTGGTTATAACTACAAAAAATGTATCTCTTGTGTAACGAAGAAAAATTCGATCTCAAACCTTGCTGAGAAACTTGGAAGGTATTTCGGATTTTGTGAAAGTTCGGTCCGTCTCATCAGTAACTACTTGAGTGATCGGTGTCGAAGGGTCGTCGTTGTTGATAAAACCTCTCATGTGAGGAATATACTTGCAGGTTCAGGGCTCAATATTGGGTCCTATTTTGTTTTGCATGACCTTCCCTAAGTTTGTTCATTTATATGCGGATGATGCACAAATATTTTTGTCCAAAACTATAGGCCTAGTTGAGGATCTTACTTGCAGGCTTAACGAGGATAGCAATCCACCAATGGTCGCTTCGTAATTGTCTGACTTTTAACCCAACAAAATCTCAGTTGCTATTAATGGCTGCAGGAAATAACTCCCCAAATGGAAAACGAAATAACTCCCCAAAATTTTTATAGAGGTGGGGATTTTTTTCATATGAAATAAGTTCCCAAAATTAGGGACTTATTTCATACCTAAAATTGGGGGGTTATTTCATGATGAAATAAGTCCCCAAATTCAACAACGAATAAGTCCTCGAATTTGGGAACTTATTTCACTCTTCTATTTTCATGCAAAATTCAATTTTCATTGATGCTCAACAGTGAAATTAACTATTGTTATTGTTATGAAGAGTAGAAAAATTCAATCTCCATTGGATTTTTAACGAGAATTTGGAATAATTTTGGAAGGACCAAATATGAGTAGCATTTTACGGCCTTTCTTAAAGCATGCATTGAACCAAATGACAGATCATCTGTGTTCTGCATTTTCGGCTCAGATCGCATGATGAAATTCATCGAAGAATATTAATCACTGGGTAACAGGCGATATTTAATGGATGGGACTTCTAAGGTTGTGCGTTGTGTGTACGTGGAATATTTTGGCAAGAAAAGTATACAAAAATGTGTAATATATAGATTTTTGAGAATTGAAAGCTAATAATTGCAAGACTACAATTACCATTATTTTAAATCAGATCCGCGGTGGCCGGGGGGATTAAAAAATATCCATAATATACATATGTACATGATATGTATTTATATTAAAATCTTTTCCTTATTTCTAACTAACTTTCTATAATGCAATAAAAACATAAAAAATACTGAAAAAATGGGGACTTATTTCATATCTATTTGGGGACTTATTTCATACCTTTTTGGGGACTTATTTCACCTTCGATGAAAAAATTCCTCAATGAAATTATTCCTCAATTTTGGGGAGTAATTTCATTGGGGAATTATTTCCTGCAGCCGATTTAAATATCTAAAAAAAACATCGCAATACTGAACTAATGCCGCCGATTCGCCTTAACTATACACAATTGCAATTCGCTGAGACTGTAACCAACCTGGGTTTTAAGATTGACCGCTCTCTATCTCCAGTAAGCCACATTAATTACACTGTGGGACGACGAATTTACGGTGGTCTGCGCAAACTTTGGTTATTCGCAAGTTTCACTCCTGCAAATATGAGGCTGAGACTCGGCAAAGCCTTACTAGTTCCGTAAATTGACTATGTATCGGCTGTGTACTGCAAACTCGACTACAGGGAGTTTAAATTAACTGTCGCATTCAACGACACGATTAAACACGTGTATGGGCTCCGGCGGCACGATCACATATCCACTTACCACAAAAATGTCCTGTGCTGCTCGCTCCAGCAGCTCTTGCTGTATCTTATACAGAGCAGATCGCCTCTATACCTTTTTGAATAACTTCAATTTGTTCTTTGGGCTAGAACGCTTACGGCCGATTTCTTCACATTAGTACTAAGTCTGTCTAATACCCGAACCAGCTAGCTCTGGAGTTATCTCTAGTACTCGTATCAATGAAAAGCTAGTACTAGTGCATTTCTTCATATTGCTAGTACCGGTCTAAACTGGTATAAAATCGATTTTGACACTACTCTGACTTCTGAAATTATATTTTTATATAATTTCGGCTGTTTTCGGTAATTTTTTTTTATTATTTTGGTTGTGCTCTCTAGATTTGTACTTACTCCCAGGATACAAAATTCAACAAAGCCAGTTCGCTTCAATAAACGATTATGCAATTTAAAAAAGGCCATATACGGAATGTACCGGTGCAAAAAAGAAGTCACTTGGCATACCATGCACAATGAAATTCAAGGGATCCGCTAGTACCGACTTGGCTGAAATTTTCTAATATGTTTGCTTAATTTTTCCAGTCAAATTTTGTTGCTGATTCGACGGCATATTGTTCTCCATGCAATGACGAACCTTATCTTGATTTGGGTTCCTTAAGTCTATCGGAGGAAGACATTCTTTTAGAGCTCTCTAGTCTTGAAGAAAGCGTTACCTGTGCCCCCGATAAGGTTCCTCCATTATTTCTTAAAAAATGCCGATTTTGCTTGGTAAAGCCACTTCAAAAGATATTTAATTTGTCTTTAAAAAAGTGTGTATTCTTGAAGAGTTGGAAATCCTCATTTATTTCGCCAATTCATAAGTCTGGTTCCAAACAAATGGTTGAGAATTATAGGCTTATAGCGAAGCTGTAGTTTATACCGAAAGTTTTTGAAGCTGTTCTCAAGAAATACATCTATCAGTATTTCAACATGGCTTTGAAAGTCGAAGATCGGCCACCACTAACTTACCAATTTTTAGTAATTTTTGTCCTCAAAGTATGAAAAACCGTGGTCAAGTCGATACTATTTTTAGATTCTGGAACTCTGTAGATTTTCCATTATTTGAAGTACTATAGAAGACCAAGTCTTATTTGTACATGTTAAAATAAATTGAAATTGAATTAAATTGAACTCCATGACTCGAATTCAAAAGTAGCAGCTGCAGAATTAATTACTTAAATACTAGGACAAGAGACTAAAGACTCTACCAAGATGTCACCACAAAATTGGCATTCCAAACTAAAAGTGCTAAAAAAAAAAATAAAACCAGATACAACGACTGAAGATTGATTGTGAATTCCACCATTCACTCTGAGGCAATGTGTCCAACTTTTCCATTCTCTTTTCCATTTACTTTTTGCAAATAATTTTTCTTATTAATTTTCCATCCATTTAATCACAGCCAAAACTGGCCTCTCGACTCACCTCACGTCATCTGGAATTGATCACCTCAGAACATGACATCCATTCCATTAGATGTTGATGACGACTGTCCGTCTAACACACAAGAGTTATTAAATAATTCCACCTGGCAAAGACAGATCTAGGAGGGAGGTAATAACTCTATCATCATGTAAAATTGCCACAACCAAGTTGAGATAGTTTTTTTTTTTTGTTTGTTTGCCTCCAAAGAGCCATAGATACATAAGCATCTTTTAGTGATGGCTCTCTAATTTTCAAGCCTCATTTGTAGAATCTTACGAAATCACCAGTTACCAGCGTGTACCTAATCCTCTTCTCATTTAAATGCACACAACGAACGAGGAACGAAGTGGTAATGCGTTCATGCAGACCCAATTCCCGGGGCAGTAAGCACTAGTGGAACTCTGTCTGTGTGTCTGTCTGTCCATGGAGAGGCGAAATGTGGCCTGCATTTGCAGCCTCATTACAGAATTCAAATAGCCTTAGTCGTTGAATGTGGATTGCACAATTGGTTAGATGGTAATTCTGTTTTACGAGTATACATCGCCATCTTTTCGATGGGGATTGGGAGATCTGCAAAACGCATTTTGCGGTTCAAGGTTGAGAATCGATGGGAAGTCTTTCTAAACTCATTTTTACAACTTTTTTTTTCTTCGATTCCAATTCGATTCGATCGGATGTGGATGCGGAGAATCAGAGAAGTGGAAGAAATCGATTTAAAAACCATGTAAGCAAAGCACACTTGTGTACATTTCAAAGTGAATCCTCTTCAGGTGGCCAAAACTGATCATGACGGGGGGAGTGGGGGAGATGGAAAAAAACTCCTTTCACTTTTCGCACGTTTTTGGTACGTTGCTGGATATGGAGTGTTTGTGGGGTTTTTTTTTTTTTTTCTTTTTTAATGGACACATGTGCAGACCTGAAGCTGCGGCCTTTGCACTTTGTTGCATTAAATGATACTTCGCAATATAAGGAGACCTGTTTCAACAGATACGGCCACTCGACCAATTTGGCTTAATAAGATCTATAAGCAGTTCTGCAAAAGTAAGAATGATCCAGATACTTAAAAAAAACAGTTCGGTGTCTTCCTTTGAAGACAGTATGTTCAGTCTGTCGAGTCTAAACTAAAATCGAATAGCAAATGTTTTTGGAGCTTTATCAAAAACAAAAGGCATTCCAATGATACTCCAAACTGTACCTATGCGTCTTAAGAATGTATCTTTTTCCAATCTTTTACCAATTTGTAACATGTTCGCTAGTCACTTTCAGTCTGTCTATACTTGTGGTATTCCCACTTCACAAGTTACTTGTGATACCGTGTCTTGTAATTATCTGAATGTTGGTAGCTTTGAGTGTTCAATCAAAGAGGTTAATTTTGCTCTATCTTTATTAAAATTAGACAAGAATCGATGGCATCCCTCGGATTGTGCTACAAAAGTGTTCGATCGCGATTTCTGTTTAGTGTTTAACATATCCCTTCAAAGCGGCCATTTTCTTAAAGCGTGGAAGAACTCCTTCTTGCCACCAGTTTTTAGGTCCGGATCAAGACATGATATTACTAACTATCGTTCTATTTCTAAAATTCCGGGTATACCTAAGCTTTTTGAAAAACCAGTCTGTGATAAACTAACACCTTTCTTATAAAGATTTATCTCTTCTTTTCAACAAAGTTTTGTCACAGAAGACCTACTTCCAGCAATCTTTCGATTTTTTGTCACTATGTTCTGGATGGAAGGCCTTCAATATGATATCATCTTCACCGACTTCTCTAAAGCATTTGATCGCGTTTATCACAATATCTTAATTCGCAAGCTAATCAAATTTGGATTTAACTCCCACTTCCTTAAATGGATTAGCTCCTATCTTAAGAGATGTATACAGTATGTCCGTTTTAACGGCATAATATCGGCACCTATTTATGTAACTTCTTGTGTATCTCAAGGCAGTCATCTCGGCCCTTTCCTTTTCCTTCTGTTCATAAAAGACAGTCCCGACTTGTTCCTAAATCCCCAATGTCTAATTTTTGCCGATGACTTGAAAGTTTTCCGGTCTATAAACTCAGACCAGTATTGTACTCTTCAACAAGTATGTCTTGAGAGACTTTCGATTTGGTGCCTCAATAATGACCTTCACCTAAATGTTTCTAAATCTCAAAGCCTTACCTTTTGTCGTAACCTTTTCCCGAATCCTTTCACATACATCATCGGCAATGTCTCACCGTCCTTTACTTACTTTAGGTGGCGCTACAGCTCGGGGTGAACCTGGGCCTGCTTCTCCCAACCATTTGTGTGTGGGGGTTATATTTTTGCACGAATAGAAGGGACCTAATGCTTTTTTGCCGACTTCAAACGGCGAGTTGAGAAGGTCCTGATGACAAATAATACTCTTTGATTGCTTGTCAGACATTCAAAAGAGGTGGCACCGTGAAAAAACTTGTAGGTGTTGAATCCGGGCTGGGATTTAATCCGGGTAGCACTTCGAAGTAGCCCAATGCACTTACCACTACACCACGGTGCTGTCCTCTATTTCCTCCCAAAATGATCTGGGAGTTATTTTCGACAATAAACTTAGCTTTGCTAAGCATATTGAGTTTCAAGTGGCCAAAAGTAACTCAATGCTAGGATTTATACTACGCAATTCTAAAGACTTCCAAGATCCCCATACTCTTACATGTCTATTTTTGGCATCAAATCTAATATTTAATACCTACTATAGTACAGTCTGCAATTCATTTTATGATATGCATGCCAGTAGAATTGAGAGGATTTGCATTCTAACAGCCATACGTCTGGTACAAGATTGAGGTCGAATGTATTGTTTGGAATTGGTATAATCTGAGACTTTGCATGGTTTAGCAGCAATCCATTCATCGTCGACCGAAAATAGATTTGAGACAAATCTTCATTCAGCTTGGTGACGAGTTCAGCAATACTATTGATGGGCTGGGCAAAATGAAGTTGTACGTCGTCAATATATAAATATATAGAAAAATATCTGCAAACAGAAGGTAAATTGTTAATAAATACGCAGAAAAATACAGGTACTAGGATAGATCCTTGTGGAATATCTTGAGTTAAAGGTTTCACTATTCTCGCCCAATGCGACACCAAAACATTATTTAACCATTTAAATTCCTCTATTTACCCATGTCCCATCCTCCGAAAACACTCATTATGTATTATTCAGCTTCCTGTGTGCACTAATAAGCACATAGCCTCATAGCATATGACTATAAAATAATAATATTAAATAATATTTCAACTCAACGATTCCGGCAGATATTGCATTTCTGCGCCAAAATAAGTGTTTCCTGAACTGGGATGGTCAAACCGGTTTAGATGCACCTCCAAAGTGATAGCTACCTTATACATATGTATAAGGAAGTGCTTAAAGATCTTTATGCATATGTAATGTAGTTATGTATCTGTGACATCGATTCGAACATCACACATGACATTGGCAGGCGAAATTAGTTACGCAACTCACTGCCGATCGGTGTAAATCATTACCGCTGACAGTTGCCACACATTTGTTGAAATCACTTTTCGAACTTGTTTTTATCTAAACTAGCAAATAAGATGTAATAGGTGCGCACTAGCAGCTGTAGATACATGAACGAGAATGGCACACAAATAAACTGGCTTCGATCCCAATTAAAAGTTCCAGGCTACAAAAAAAAAAAAAAAAACAGAAAGTCGAACGAACTATAATTGTTCATGTGCTTTCAAGAAAATACATTGACTTTGACGAAGCTAACATGTTAGGCAGACAGCTGGTTGAGGGGTTTGTTCATTTTTTTTAGTTTACCATTCACTTTGTCAGTCTAATAGTTCATGTTGTTAATCACTTTTTTTTGTCTAATTTCAGCCTGGTCCCCAATACCGTCGCCCTGTCAGCACGCAACAACACATCCTCTCTGATGTTCAGCAACATCAGCAGAGGTACAACGTTCAACAACAACAGCAACAACCACAGCAGCAACAATTCTACGTCCAACAAAGTCCAAGTGTTGAAGTTCCACTGACACAGCAGCAACATCAGCTCCAAAGAAATCATAACAATCAAGGTGGCCAGCAAAATGTTCGTTTTCCACAAACTAGCCAGCAACAGCAACAGCAACAACATCAGTTGCGAGCACCAAGCAGCAGTGTTAGTCCACAGGATCCACTGCTGGGCTTCGTTCCGAACTACGTTCCAGTGCCACAAGCTTTACACTCTCAACCTCAAACCCAGCAGCAACAGCAGCAATTCCAACGATCAGTGAATAGTCAAGTGCAACAGGTACCACACAGTCCCTTCCCAACACATGGAATCCCAACGCCTGGATCACCTCAACAGGAACAAGATATCCACACTCAGAATTTCCTAACACTCCGAAATTTAGCACCCCAAGTTGGTCCACAGCAGAGCCTGCCATCGAGATCTTTCAGCAATAAACAATTTCAACCACCCGGCCAACAGCAGTTCCAACATCAACCTCAGCCAGGCGGCCAACAGTTCTCAAATGTTCAACAGTTCCAGAATGGCCCTCCACCCGCTCAAACAGAACAAAAGCTACCAAGACCCGAAGTGAATCAGGCTTTCTCTACGGCGCCTCAATTCGGATTCAATACTCAACCACAGGCACAAGCCCAGATCTATCATCCACAGCCATCGTCACTTCCACCACCACACCCCCAGATCTACCCGACGAATCCCCAACCTCAATTCCTTCAACCACACCATAGCTCCCATCCTCATCACAGCTCACACCCACATCCACATAACTCAGGTCCACATTACAGCAATTTCCCTGGAGTTCCACAATTTGACAGCATTTCTGCATCACCAGAACAGGAATACAAACAGAAACTGATCCAAAAACACGAACAATTCGTGCAAAAGCAATACGAAAAGTCTCAGAACAAGGTGAAGCAGCTGCACGAGGACTTTGTCCACAAACAGCACAACATCAAGCAAGAGACGCCAGCTCGACATCCCCATCACTATTCCCATGGCCCGCCAATCAGTGGTAACCCACATCGTAGTCGTCCAGTTTTCCCATCCGAGCATGACCTTTTCAGTGACGCCTTGAAGAAGTATCATATTGACCATCCCACCACCACGACCACGACCACAACCACAACCCAGGCCACAACGAGCTCCGCAAGACCGATTCAGAGGCCATCAAAGATCGATGCTGAACGAGCGAAGTCGACAAAAACTAAATCCAAGCCTGCGAAGACAATCGGAAGGGATGAACTGCTTAAACAGCTGAAAGCCGCTCTAGCTGAAGCTCCTCAAAAGGATCTGGGAGACAAACCCTTCGAAGAGATGGATTTGGTGCTGCCAAGTGGTGAAAGAGTTCAGGTTATCCGCACCAAAGACCCGAATCTAATCAAGGGCCAGCAGGCAATTAGCGAAGATCAACTCAATGCCCTGATAGCGGGTAAGTCGGCTAACGGGGGAGGCCTTGAAAGTGTGGCACCAAACAAATTGAAAGATCTCGTTCTACCTGACGGCCATAAAGTGCAGATTGTCAGAGCTCCCGATTCGGCAGGCGCAGATGGTGGTGAGTCCGGACTTGACTTGTCGAGTCTGGCAAGCCTCTATGGAGGTGGTGCTGCATCGAGTGGAGGAGGAGGAAACAGTCTTGCCAGCTCCGCAGTAATCTCATCCGACTCTGATGAGCCACCCACAATCGAAGAGCTCGCGAGAAGGGGTCTCATTCCAGATGGTTACGAGATTGAAGGTCTCAGTTCGAAACCGAAAGCAGCACCAGCACCAGTAGCTCCACCAAAGAAGAAGGCCACTTATGTCTATCTCGAAGAACAGCCTGACGGAAGTTTCAAGATTCAGGGGGTGAAAGCGAATGGTGAGAAGGAAACTAAAACTACCGGCGCTGAGGTGGAAAGCATTCTAGAACGGATCCAAAGTGGTGAGATAAAACTGCCACCTTCTGTGACAAGATTGATTTTGCCCAACGACCAGGAAGTCACACTCGACAATGGCAAGCTTGTCCATAGGCCGATTACCACGACGACTACAACCACGACTACCACCACAACCACACCACGTCCTCGGCCCACGACAACAACGACGACTACAACAACTCCAGTCCCATACACGCCCCAAAGGCCGAGAGTGGTTATCAGTAGAGGGTCGCAATCGCCTTATTCGACTACAGTCCTTCCGCTAATTCAACGTTCTAGTGAAGGGCACGTGCTGCAGGAGGCGCCTAGCACATACCGCAGCACAGTCCATCCTGTATACCAAGATCCGCCAAGCTCCTATGCCACCACCCCCCAACCGATCTACGACCAAACAGTACAGTTAAGTTCGACGTACACCCCAGTCACTGAAAAGCTGACTGGCACAACTTCTGAGCTGCAGCAAGAACAGCCGGTAGTCTCGCCAAATCTCGGAGACGACCTCGTACAGATCCTTAAATCGAATGGACTCTTCGCCATGGCCAAGTATCTGAAACAATCCGGCTTAGATAGCATCCTGAACGAAACCGGACCGTACACGATTTTCGTTCCAACTGACAAGGCTTTCAAGAATCTCCTCATTCAACTGGGAGGGCCTGAGAGAGCCGAAGATAAGTTTAAGTCCAATCCCAGGTTACTGAGTGGGGTAAGTAAAGCCGTTGTGTGTCCAATTTGTGTTAAAATTTGACTTGCAGCTTCTCCTGCATCATGTCATCCCGGGAGCATTCGAGATTTCTAGCCTGCAAGATGAGATGACTGGTGTGTCGCTAGCGGGAACTCAACTCAGGGTCAATCAGTATACCATGCATGACCAGGAGTGGAATGATGTCGTGGTAAGTGAAAGATGTTGTACAAAACTTGCATCTCTGTTCTAACCCCGTGTGTTTTCAGCTGACAACCATCAACGGTGCTATGGTAGTGAATGACCGGAAGGATATTAAGATACCCCAAGGAATTGCTCATGCTGTCGATCGTGTCATGTTCCCATTGCCAGTGGGAGATCTCCTGCAAACGCTGCAATCCGATCGAGAGGCACGTTTCGCTACGTTCCTGAAAGTTTTGTACACGTCGGGACTTTCCGAGAAGCTGCAAGGAAAAGGTAGGCACATATGAACCTACTTTCAAAACGTTTCTATAATTTCTGTTTTACTTTTCAAGGAATCAAAACCTTCACAATCTTTGCGCCCACGGAGAAGGCTTTCAAGGAACTCGAACCCGATGTCCTCGAGAAGCTGTTAACAGAAAAAGAAGCTGCTGACGAGTTTGCGACGAAGCACATTGTCCCCGGAACACTCTTCTCCGCCGGAATGAGGTTCTATCAAGTGAAAGATTCCCTACTAACCGGTAAGACGGTAATCCTGCAAAAGACCAGTGCTGGAAAAATTAAGGTCAACGACGCACAAATGGTCACATCGAATATTCCCGCAACAAATGGTGTCATACACGCCATCGATGGCGTTTTATCATGAGAATTTGTGTCTTATTAGCTCCGTAGTCCATCCTTGCCTTCAAAAAAAAAAAAAACAACGTGTTCTTTTTATCAACAAAAAAAAAATCTGTCACAAAGTGGGAGGGCCTATCTCTATCCGTCACAAACTCTGCCATTGATTTTTTTTTATTTATTGTTTAAACTTTGTCTATGGCTAGCAACTGGTGCAACTGGTACAATCCCCCCTCCCCCTTTCTCTTACCGCGAATATGTGTTGCAGCCGCCGCGCCGTTGAAATTAAATATTCTTCTTTGGTTAATATTTTATTTATTAAAAAAACAAAAAAATATATTTTTCTTATGTGCGAAAGAAACGATTCGAAACTGATGTGAAAATATTATCTATATGCCGTTAAATTTAAGTTAGAATAATAATTATAGATGATTTGTTGTTAGGAGTATTGCTATAATGTTATAATGTAAATGTACTATTTTGTATAAAAGAATATAAAGTATAATACGAAGGGGGTGTTGTATTTGATGAGATGGTTTGAGCAGTGGATAAATTTCCCTATATTAATGAAAAAGGTTTCTAGTTGATCGCAGACACAAACCGGAAAATTGGTAATCAAACAGAGATGGCGTCATAAAGAAATTTTAAAATTACTTTGCAAAACACGTTAGTTTTTGAAAAGCAAAAATTCGAATACTACGTGTGGATTCAATGCGCTACCGTCTGGGGTGTAGCTTTTCGCAATAATTTGGTCGTGCGTGTAGTATTTCGCGCACGATTAGAACGAAGCTTCTTGGACAATTGATGACCTCCCATGCCTTTCGGACATTCAAAAAATGTCTTGTATTGGATATTATTACAGAAAACAATCTCAAAAAAACTCACTGGCTGTTCGATGTACCATATATGTACATATGAAGATAAGACTGTTCCATACAAAACATGATACACCTGAAAACAGAAACGGCACAAATCCTGATCATCACAAAGTCTAATTTTCAATTCGACTGGATATACTAAAGCTGGGTCAAAAATATTTGAAATGTCTGGAATTCCTGAATTAAGAATCTGTGAATCTGTTAAAAGGATTGTTGCCACCGAATTGGAAAACTAGCTACCGTTATTTGCACTGTAAAAACTTCGAAATAAAATTATAAAATGTCAGACTGACTTCTTTATCATAATACGAAGTGCCTAGTGGTACAATTTGACATGAGCAGAAGTGCCATAGAGTAGATTATACCAATTCAAATATGATATTATGAAACAAAGAGTTCTTAAATAAAAAAACAAAAGAAAAATCAAGAAAAACACTTACCGGTACATTTAACACCTTCAGGACCGCTTCTGTTGTCTGTGAAAACCATGTTTAAGCATGCATCGCACTTAAGGGGTTAGGCCACCCTAGAATTTTCGAAGAACGGATTTTTTTTTTTTTAATTGTACCCTAAGACCTCAAAAATGATATGAAAATGATGAAAAATCTCTAAGTAGGTACTCAGTGCAGCCATCGCAAATTAAAGGTATTGTAAAATTTCCTTATGATTTTCTACTAATCAAAACTTCAAACGCGTGTATCTCAAAACTGCATTTTTGAAGTTGGCTGGAAATATAACTCAGACAATTTTCAACCGATATACATGAAATTTTGAATATATCTTGAAAAGTACACTGTCTATGGAAGTGCGTAGGATTTTTTTTTTTTTCATATTAAATAGTTCATTTGTTATTAACAATTATCTGATGATTTTTAGGCAAATTTATCACTTTTCAGTTTGGAAGTGCGCCATTTGGCCAAAAATTAATATATCGAGAAAATCCTACGTACTTCTATAGACAATGTATTTCTCAAAATATATTCAAAATTTCAAGTAAATCGATTGAAATTTGTCTGAGTTATGGTTCCGGCCGTGGACCGTTAAAAACACGGAGACGTCATCGAAAAACGCTGCACAGCCGCGATTTTGAAGTCATTCGCTTAATACAGTCATTGATATGTAAAGGGTGATTTTTTAGCTGGTTTGGTTTTGGCAACACTGGTTTTGACAGCTGACGTGTGTTTAGTACCTTGTGTCACTGTCAAACAGCTTCAGTTTGGTTTGCAATTTAACCATGGATCGTCTTACAAATGAACAACGCTTGCAAATTATTGAATTTTACTATCAAAATTCGTGCTCGGTTCGAAATGTTCATCGCGCGCTGCTTCCATTTTATGATCGGCATTCTCGACCTTCTGAGCAGTCTATTCGGAAGATTGTGACCAAATTTCGCACCAAATTTACTTTGTTGGACATTAAACCACCAACACGTTTACATACTGTGCGTAGTGAAGAAAATATTGCGGCCGTATCAGCTAGTGTGACAGAAGACCGCGAAATGTCGATTCGGCGCCGTTCCCAGCAGTTAGGCCTTTGTTACAGCACTTTTTTTTGCCCGAAATGGAAGTTCTTGACTTGCATGATATGTGGTTTCAACAAGACGGTGCCACATGCCACACAGCACGCGAAACAATGGCGCAATTGCGAGGCGAGTTTGGTGAACAGTTAATTTCACGTTTCGGGCCGGTCAATTGGCCGCCTAGATCGTGCGATTTGACACCATTAGATTATTTTTTGTGGGGGTATGTCAAGGCTAATGTCTATAGGGACAAGCCCGCTTCGATTGACGCACTGGAAACCAACATCCATGCATTCATTCGTGAGATACCGGCCGATATGTGTGAAAGAGTATGCCAAAATTGGACTCAGCGGATGGGCTACCTGAGACGCAGCCGCGGTCAACATTTGCATGAAATTATCTTTAAACATTAAATTGCAAGGTTCAAACTATCGATTCAAATAAATATTTCATTCATTTTTTCGAATTTTTTGTGTTTTTTTTTTAAAAAAAAGTTCTCAACCTCTTAAAAAATCACCCTTTACAATAAGTACTCTTTATTAAAATCTCGATTTCTTTTGTGGTATTTCTGAAGAAAAAAATCATAAAAAAGCCTATTTTTTCGAACTCTAGGGTGGCCTAGCCCCTTAAACAGCGACACAAACACTATAAACACACATTCGAACGCGGGGTCATTCAACTGACACGAGACACTTCCGAGCAGAAATTAAAAAAAAAATGAAAGCAGCTGATATTTTTTATTAATGCTGCGGCATTTTCTTTTCTTTATAAACGTACAGCTTACTTTTCCACATTTAAGAACACTCGCCACTATTTTCTTGTACACACAGAAACGCAATAACAGTCTTGCCAGCAAGTGAGTGTACAACACAAAACTTAGGCAGTCCGATTCAGCGGAGGCCTTCAAATTTTATTTTTCGCACTGCACTTAAACTTTTCACCTTGACACACAAAACACAACTGTCATGTCACTGATGTGATGGCTGAACTCAACTCGGTACTAAGTACCAAGATGGCTACCGAAATCGAACTTTTGCTCGTCTGCTTGTGCAAAAGGAGAGACCGATCGTTCTAATTGCGTGGGAACGGGATGTACCCTTTCTCTATTCTATATACGACTATCGGCGAATCGACGATTTTGCAGCTGCTGCTGCTGTTGTTCAATGTTCAATCGTTTGTCTTTGAGAAGATGTGGTGAGTATCTGTGATGAAAAGAGTGCAATTAAAGTTGGAAGAAAATTAATAATTAAAATGGCGTTTTGTTGGTAGGTACAAAATTTTTTTCAAATTCAAATATGTGGAATGTTAAAGAAGATTCCGTTGATTTTTTTTTGGAAACACAGTGATAAAGCAACGACAGTGGTAACAGATAAAAATGTTACATACATCGAAACGAATAATTTCAAGTGAGTAGTTTTTTCGTTTTTCTTATTAGTGTTCCGTCCGTAACAAAACGGAACACTAATGGAATCAGTTCGGTGTCTGTCTGTCTGTCTGTCTGTCTGTCTGTCTGTCACAGGCCTTTTTCTCAGAGACTACTTAACCTAGACTATTGAAATTTGGAACAGTTGTAGTAATTAGTGGCCTAAACACAGACCAGAACTTAAAAAGCTGAATTTCGACTTTGGGGGGGTAGTTTCTTAACAAATTTTCACAAAACGTTACAACTTGCTGTCTCGAGCTTTTTCTCCGAAAATATCGCTCAGAAAAATCTGAATAAAATCACAAACATTGAGAATAAAGTGTAGATGGAAACATAATTCTCACGACTGCCCTACTTCAACCGTTTTTTTTTAATTAATTTTTTAATTTCAACTACCCTACTGTTACATACCCAGAAAAATATCACAACGCCTAAAAGTAGATACGAGAGTAAAAATTGAATAATTGATGGCAAAAGTGTTATACCCGCAGCGAATTTTCGTGGCATATTCCTACCGGATAACTATTGACCTAAGACTTAAACCAATGATACATAATATAACACATAAAGGAAGCTTGATGGTTTCCTATTATAATGTAGGTGTCTCTACTTTTACTATATTGGGAGACAAATCGCAAAATTCTACGCAGTTAATGAAATTGAACGAATAACGAGACGAAAAATTAAATCTGATGCACAAGCGTACATTTCTTGTAAATACATATACATATGAACATATTATGTAGGTATATATTTATGTATGTATATACATGCTTTATTTGTTGTTTTTTTTTTCTTTTACTTTGTGTGTGTGTATAACTATTCTTCTGAGCAGATGAGAAAGGACATCAGAGACATATGTACATACATACATGCATATGTAGGTAATTTGTTCAACTTACTTGTTGGTATACATTTATGTAGGTACAAATTTGAATTTATTTTTCGCAAATTGTGCTCAATTTATTTGTCTTGAAATGTGCTGTGCACCATAAAACTATGTATGTAGGTACACATGTACTTTCTTGTGTCTGCAGATATACAAGTGCATATGTACATATATGTACCTATATATGTTTTTATGTTTGTACATATATGTGAGTATCGAACAAAGTATCATTGTATCTTTAGTAGAAATCGTATCGTAAAGAAAGGGTTCATATAGATCTATCAACATAAATCTATGACATACATATGTATGTAGTTAAAATAACTGATACAGTACGGAACACTTATTGCGCAAGTATAACTTGCACTTGACCGGATTTTTGTGATTATATACTCGTATCAATCAATTAACCATTTTGAAATAAAATGGGGGAAAGAATTTGCTGTGATTTTGAGATTTATTTAAGCTAAACTTCCGTAGGTATAATGTGCGTCACAAAAGGTATGAGTTTAGGAATTTAATGGAAATGAAATGAAATGTTATTGTATACTTGAACCAGTATATACCTTTTGTAACCTGGTTGGTATATTGAGCAGTGGGATTGCGGCGAAATTGTGCTCTTATTAGGAAAAGGCTTAAAGTCACGAAAGCCTTGCCTAAAAGCTAAATTACAAATACCTTTGAAGGGATTATGTATCGAATGCTTATCGATTTCTTATAACTTGACGAAGACGGTGTCAATTTTCTCATTTCCTTTGCCTATGGCTATGTCCATTGTCCATATCCGGGGTCAGCCCTCCTTGTACATATATGAAAACTTGTGAATAGTGGAATGCAGCGATGTATTTTTTTTCTACTACTCGCAACATTTCAACTATTTGCAATTCTTTCCACAATCGGCAACCTTATTTCTTTTATCACTTTTTTATCAATTTAGATATCGAAGGTCAGAATGTGTACTTCTCGAATGTAATTTTTGGTGCATTCATTGCTCGATTCTGCTATTGAAGAGTTCCATTATTCAGATTTCGCAGGTTTCCATAATATAAGACTAATTTTGTATGAAGAAAATCCAAATTAGCAACCAAAAATGTCCACTATCCAGGTTTCGCGAGATTCTTTCATTAGCAGATTTCACTTTACACAAGTTTTACTGTACTTTGATCCTGTACTGTTCCGCATTAAGGTTTTTCTCTTAATGTCCTTCCTCACATGTGGATATTTATGAATTTTCGATTGATATGGTTTTCGTCTCGACGCATTATCTATGTGACCAAAGCAGCGAAGTTTATTCTCTTCCGTTATAATCACTATTTTTATGTCAACATCAACACGCACAAGTAAATAGGGAATATAATATGTAGTAAGTGAGGTGATCGAAATCCGCCTTCTCAGTTAGTAATATGGCGGAATAAAAAGACAGCGGAAACCTATTTGAATACAGTAGGTTAGGTAAGATTAGGAAGGGGCAGTAGCAGAGTAGATGTTGGATCGATTCACTTTCTTCCTTATCTCCGCAGCTTCTACAGATATCGCAAGACTCAGGTAGCCATTTCCATGTCATGTGATTTTTGGCACAGTGTCCTATGATTATTCCGGTGATTAAGCGTATGGAGGATTTATCCAGATGTAGCATCGTCTTTGTACTATATTAAGATCAATATTAAGAACGAGATATGATGAGATTCGTCTCTTTTGCGGTTATATGGTCGATTATTCTGAAGAGTGTTTTAATCGGTGGCAGTATGGAGGCGTTAGCATTACTGTTGCTCATGGCTGATCCAGCTCTAGCTAATTCGTCTGCTATCTCGTTCCCTTCGATATTCCTATGTCTGGGTGGGCAGCCAGTACAGTCTAACCTTGTGGTGCGTTATGGCATTTAGTGCATTGCAACATTTTTGCTTTTTTCAATTGCTTTTAGAGCTGGCTGACTATCCACCAGAATGACTATCTCCGACGGAGGGCGGTCGCTTCCTTTTATGAATATTGCAGCCTTTTTAATCGCCAGTAGTTCGACATTGAAAACACTGCATGTATCCGATAGATTGCCGTTTATTATATATATATTGCCGAGTAGAAACCTGCTCCAGTCCATATTTAAGCCGTCGGTGAAGAGTGCTATTTCCCGTTGAGTACAGTAGAAGACGCTTATAAGAACTTCTCATATGTACATATCTCATAAGAAAATCTAGCTAGCAAGACACACATTTTAACACAACATGCACTCTTCCATATAGTAACGTTTTCAATAAAGCTGATACACAAACCTTAATTACATACAATTTACCACGATTTCACAGAAAATTAAACTTATAGACAAAAATTTTCTACCAAATTCCATATACAGTGAAGGCCAAAACTAAAGCACGAAATTATTCTGCTATGGAAAAAACTGCATAACATTTATAAAATGTGTGATAAGCTTTTTAATTGTTTTAATTGTTTTTGAGACAAAATATATTAGTTATTAATTCACCATCAAACAAATTATTTTAAATTTTAACATAAACAAAAAACAACAAATAATAAAACTAAATAAAAAGACTAGAGTACATATTTTATTACTAATATTTGGTGGCGTAATCATTATTTTGTATCACTGCGGTATATTGACGAGGCATGGAGTCAATAAAATGATCAATTATGTGCATAGGAATGATTGCCCAGGCAATTTGAATCTCTTCAAAAATGGAGTCTAAGCTATGGCATTTCTTACAATAATTTCACTGATCTAGAGTCTCCCATAAATTATCTATGGGGTTGAGATCAGGTAATTGTGGTGGCCTCTTTATGACAGTAATATGGTTTTCTTCAAACCAGTCATTCACAAGTTAAGCGGTATGCTTAGGATCGTTATCATGTTGGAAGATGCATTATAAGGGCATAATCTCCTCAGAATGAGGAAGCATGACAGTTTGGAGAATCTCCAAGTACATGAAACGATACATTATTCCACTATTCTTATGAAGTGCCTCGACTCCTATACTGGAAAAAAATCTTTAGACCATTATATCCCCTCCGCCATACTTAGTTGTACCCTTAGTGAATCGGGAATCTAGCCGTTTGCTCTGCAGCATTCGAACTGTCCGAAATCCATCAGATCATTTTAAATTAAACTTGGACTCGTCGGAGTAGAGCACGCTTTTCCATTTTGTTGCAATAAAGATAAGATATGCCTTTGCAAACTCCAGTTTTGCAAGCCGATTTTTTCGAGAAATAAATGGTGTTTTGATTGCTCGATATGACGAGAGTCCAACATCAACCGCTCTTCGCCGGATCGTCCTACTTGAGATATCTAGGCTTAGCTCGTTTTTTACACTTTTTGTAGATATGAAAGGGTCTTTTTTATAAACCTGATGACTCTTTTATCCTCGCGACTGGTGGTTTTTCCGTGTCTACCGACACTATGAATAGCCCGAACACGAAATCGGCTAATTACTGCGGGAAATCACTGTATGGCTTTTGCCAAATTTATTGCCAATCAATGCTACTGTATCACTGTTATCAAAATCGGACAGAATTTATTATTTTTTCAACGTGGAATACTGATTGGGCGCCATTTTATTACTATCTCAATTCAAATTATACTAACCGATTTACAACGTCGATGATGCACAACGACTATTTATTACCATTTATAAGAACATCTTTACAAAAAACAAACGGTTATATTGTAGCATATTTCAAGAAAACGGTAGTTTTTCTTGATAAAGGGTGCATGTGCTTTAGTTTCGTCCAGGTGGTTTCTTATGAGCTCTGATATTATTTTTGTTATTTTTTTATGTTAAAAGTTAAAATAATTTTTTTGATGGTGAATTAATAACTACATAATATATTTTGTATCAAAAACAATTAAAATAAGAAACTTATCACACATTTTATAAATCTTATGCAGTTTTTTCCATAGCAGAGCTATTTCGTGCTTTAGTTTTGGTCAACACTGTAAGCTTGGTTACGAAATAAAATTGTCTGACATTTTTAAAAATGGACAATCATCTCGTTCAGAGATTTATTGGTTTAAATACGCGCGCCGGACTTACAGAGTCCAAGAAAGAAAACAACAACAATTTAAAGTTATTTTTTTTTTATTTATTTCATTTTATTTATTTGATTTATTATTATTGGTTTTCCGTTTAGATAATAGATAATTTCGCAATAAAAGATAAACTTTCTGTTTTTATTTGTTTCTTAAATATATGTATATAATATAATTATATATTTGCATCTAAATGTTCTCTTTTTCTTCCCACTCTTCAATCTTCCATCTATAATGGTTTCTTTTTATTAGTTCAATAAAATGTTGTTCGCCTTAGGTACATGCATACAAAAATAAATTAATTAAAAAGTAGAAACTATTGTAGCTACATAATTTTGATAGAAGTGCCCTGATTTTTTTTTTAAATAAAAACTTAAAAAAATAAATAAATGAATGAAAATATAAATAAAAATAAAAACAAATCACTTAACATATACATATAGAGTTTTATTACTTAAATCTTAAAACTTTTTTTGCTTTTATGTTGTTTCTTCTTTTTATTTTGTATCACCCTGTGTTGTAGTTTTCTTTTTTTTTTACTCACAATTTTTATTTTAAACTTAAACTCTAGAAGCCATTTATAATCTTAAATTCTTTATTTTTTTTTTGTCTACTTTACAAGTAATTTTTATTTCTTTTTGTTGAAAACACGAAAAATAGTTTTGTTCTTTTCTTTTTTTAATTAGGAACAGCGAACAATTTAGTGTCTCAGGACCGTGTTTACTGCTGCTGGACCAATAGTTGCTCGACTTGATCAGCTGTTCGCAGTAAAAATGCTGCACTTTCTCGATACGCGGTTATCACCTGCCTTGCGGCCGTTATCTCATTAGCGCTTAGCTTATGTGTGACTAGAGGTGGTGGGGGCCGTGCATTCGGACTGAGCGATGAAGATGTAGCGGCTGCTGTGGATGTTATCGACTGTGTAGGTTGCTGAGTCGCCGAAGCCTTCATCGAGAGATCGGTTGGGGTAGCTTTTGAAAACGAAAAAAAATCAATTAGATACATTTTGAGTTGAAATAGGAAGGACTGTCGTTATCTACCATTCGCAGCTGGGAAATAACTGGGATAGGTTGGTGTCCTTGCTGCATATGGTGACGTGGATGATGGAGATGTGAAATCTGTTGGGCGATATAGAGGCGAAGATGCTGGTATAGCACCAACGCTGGTGACTGTTGTGCTACCATTAGACAGGGTGGAGCCTCCACCACCACCACCACCCAAAGGCTGTCCCACTGACGTGGTGCTTAGGGCCAACGGGGAGCTACGAGCCGAAGAACTTGCACCCTGGGCGGATGTTGTTGTCGGTACCAATAGGTCAGATTCTGAAGCACTCGGATTTGGAGTCGAACGGAATCCACTTGTGAATTGTGTAGAAGTTGCCATTACATCACTGGTAGCAGCAGCAATGCTTGTGGAACTTGTGCTGGTGGTGAGTGGAACTGCTTGAGTAATCGGATCCAATCCGATGCGCATGCGTTTGGCATTCATACTTTCATTCTCACAGGCGATGGCTAAAATTTGTTCCGCCTGAACTGATGTCAAATGCGCCGGAGTTGGACGGGTCTATCCAAAAAAGAATTCACTTAATCTATTATTTAACAAGAATCTTTTCTTTCAAACTTACGGTATTATCCCATCCCTCTCTGGCTTTCTTATTGCGACGGCAAGACTTCAAATACGTTCTGATGCGTTTCCGCGAGCGTTCACTAAACTCCGGGAACTGTCTGGCACAGGAATCGATTATTGCCTGGATTTTCTCCTTTGGCTGTTTGGATATCGGAATAATTCTATCGAGATTCTCGTCCACAAAGAGACGAACAAACATCTAGAAGGGAACAAATTCAAGAGTTAAAGCATTGATGTAACGGACAAGAAAAAAAAACTCACATTAAACGCCTTCAATCTCTCTGGATCATGAGCCTGTTGATCCAGCTTATCATCCGAATCATCCTCAGAACCCTCGTCCTCGTCCTTTTGCCCCGAAGAGTTGGTTTCATCCTGATTCTCCATGGGCGAAGATTCCTCGGCACGGGGAACTGGTGAAATGGAGGTTTCCATCTTTGTGACATTCTGCGCCAGAGCATTCTGATACTGAGCCCATAGACCACCTACAACTCCCAGATCGGGTCCTTCAGTGCCATTGCGAACCGCATTTGAATTCTGATAATTCCAAGCTAAAAGCATTAGTTTCAGTTTATCGGCATCTTTCATTAGCCCCGCGTATGGGTCTTCAGGGGTGGTATCAGATGCGGTGTCGGGGACTGGTGGTGTGGGCATCGATGGCTCCTGAAATAGAGATATTAAGAAGTTAGGAAGAAACCGTTGGAAAAAGGAGAAAGGACCTCAAAGGTTTAATTAAATTTCAAAATCATTTGTATTTTGAATAAAACTCGGTTACTTTGCGGTTGATTGTCACCTAACCCTCTGGAAATCCTTCTTTCGAAAATCGGTGTGTCCAACAAAATCTGCTTCTACATATGTTTCCTCACTGATGACTGACAACTCTTGGAACTAAGATACAGGTACATAAATTCTTACACACACCACGTATACACATTTACAAGAAAGGAGGCTTCTCTCTAACCTCAACATGTCTTTGAATCGGCTAAGGATGTTTTAAACGTTTACCCCGTCTCCGCCACTCGCTTGGCTATCGCATCCTTGTTTACTTCATTATACAAGGATATGTGGTACGTATATAAAAATAGTAAATATATATATATATGTGCACAAGTTGTATGTGTATACTATACATAAATCAATTGACGGAGTAAGTGAATCGAACGAAGGTGGAGCATGAGGTAAGTTCAACTTTCTTCAAGACAAGTTTCTCTCTCGTACCAACGAGACACGGCCAAACCTTACAAAACACTCCTGAGGGGTGGCTGGATTTCATTTTCGGTACACAAATGAATCGGGATTCGGGGAGATGGGGGTGAACTGGGAACAAACAACAACGCATTTGTGTGTATAGAATATATTGTACTGGTGTATGCCTAGAAGCATTGGCGATGACACATTTCAAATGGGCTTCGTTTCAATGGGGAGGATGAGCTGGTGGTTGGTAAGACGAAGGATAGTTTTATGGTATACCGAAAACCCCAAAAGCCAATATTTGAGTATACATTCATATATACATACATATAAATGTCCTTTGGCTCAAACCAGAGCGGGAAACAAAAAAAGAAGAAGCGAGTTGAAGATGGCATGCAAGGATAAAAGGAACTCTCCCCCATCCACTGGGTAGAAAATAAGATGAATATACTCGTACCATATGGGTGGCAAAGAGGGTTGGTTGCGTACACCCTCTGAATCCTTTCCACACCCTCGTTCTAACTAATCATTCTCTCAGAAAAAGGTCTCCGTCTTCGAAAAATGTTCAAAACGTCCGCAAACAACCCCACCCCTCTAGATACTGGTTCGTATCTTCTCGACAGGAAAAACAAAAAAAAAGGTACGAGACTTGGCTGGTTTCTTACTCGAATGGGGGTTGGCAAAAAAAAAAAAAAATGCTAAAATGTGAAAGGTCCTTCCTGGCCCCGGTTTCTGTTGCCTTCTTCACTTATTCAAACACTCAAACCAAGTTTCCTGCTTTCTTCCAAGGATTGGTCGTAGTCGTCTTGGTATAAAGGGAGAAAAAGCTAAATTTGACCATCGCTTGGGTGCGCCCCCCCACTCACCCACTGGACTGGCTGCCAATATGTCGTTCGTCAAACGAAAGGTTCTCCCCACCCGGCATCCCCTTCCTTCAAAATAGTTTTTCGAGGTTCGATTTCGGAAATTTCGAGGGAGAGTCATCTTAGTTCCATTTTATAACCTGCGGTCACTGTCAGGCGGTGGTTGATTCTATTGTGGATGCCAGTGGATGAAGTTCCTAAATGCATGCGAGGGTTTTTTCTTCGTTTTCATCCCTTTTTTTGCTGATGTACAGGCCAAGATAGACAACTTAATCTACTTCAACGTATAGTGTTGGAAAATTAATTAGTGAGAAATGCAGACCATTGGAAGTTTCTTCCTTCCGCTATCACCCGCTGGCCTCTCTTTCGTCCAAACATGTGTATAACTTTTGTGATTCTCTGCAGTTTTTGGGGTTAAAGTTCCAAGTCGCAGCCCCCCATCTCTGGCCGGTTTCGGTACTTTTATTTTCCAATTCAATGGGATTCGAAGTTTTGTGGAAGTTTTTATTTCCTTTTTTTTTTCCTTTTCCTTTGATGGGATTTCTTCTCTTCTGCTTGGCGTTTGGTTGAGACAAAAAAAGCAAAGGGAAGAATGATTTGACAGAGCCGCATTCAGTCGTGCTTACTCGTACTCGTCGTAGTCGTATATAGTGGGAGGATGGATGGTAGCGAGGGAGGGTATGCCTTTCAAGTGGTTGGGTTAAAAGTTTCTGAGCTTCTTGGTCTTCTGGACGATTCTTTGATCATTACTTTGTTTCTGACAGTGGTAGCTTCTCTTAACCATATGAAGGACAGGATTCGAAAGAAAAGAGGAGAACTTCTCATTTTATCTGTGATGGGAAGGCTCTTTCTAGTCAACATTTTTTCTGTACAACATTCGACGCAGGAACTCCGTCGGTATCGAAGGTCCTGCAATGGCTTCGACACTTCAGAAGACTGCTCGATTTCTTTGGTCTAGTGTAGAAATCGTCTTCGCTTTTAAATCAGAACCGCAGAACTAATGAAGCTTTTACCAAAACGGCGGAACTTAAGAAGCATTTTTCAATTTTTTTCTGTACAAAATTCAACGCACGAACTCCGTCGGTATCGAAGGTCCTGCAATGGCTTCGACACTTCAGAAGACTGCTCGATTTCCTTGATCTAGCGTAGAAATCGTTTTCGCTTTTAAATCAGAACCGCAGAACTAATGAAGTTTCTACCAAAACCGCGGAACTTAAGAAGCTTTTTAAGCTTTTATCGAATTTTCTGTAGTCTAGAGATCTGATCTGTCTTGTAACTACCGATGTGCATACTAGCACGATGTACATACATACCTACTTTCATTAGTCTAAGCTCAAAACTTAACTGAAAAGTTGGGTTTTGTCCGGCCTGAAACAGGCACTCTTTTTCGCTAGTTCGTACGACTTCCAATTCAATCCGAAGCTAGCTTTTAGTTTATCCTTCAAGAGCTTGAATTTCTAACATTCATTTCAAATTGTTTACACCGCTTGAAACCAAATTGAGTCCGTTATCCCGTTTTTATTTGTGTTATTCCTTATAAGAAGGCATAGCGCACTAAGATTTCAGCGTGAATGCCAAACATCATCCTTTTCGCTTACGCATCAAAGCTATAAAGCTTTGGTATTGAAAGCGTCCCGCATTGTAGCTTCTAACGAGTATTAGGATGGCATATCTATAAAGTCTACATGGTTATTATAAAAGAGACTATTTTACATCAAAAGGTGGCCGAGCTTCGTCAACCCCCCTCCACCCCCAACACCCATAGATTACTTTTTGTTACGGTTTTTTTGTATTCTCTTTGTTTGTTCTCATTAAAAGGGTTTTTCAATGTCCAATGGGCTATGTGTGTGCATTGAACGCATATACACGACCGTTACGGGTACAACAAGCCATTAGTGGATATAAGAGGCTCGGCATTCAAAAGGGACAACGGCGGCGTTTCGTCCTCGGTGGGTAGGTGGCTCTGATGATAGCTCGCTCGGTTATGACAAAAAGGAGAGGAACTTTGTTATTCTTCGCAATTGCGAGGGATGGGTGCTGCGTGCATATGCGTGCGTGTGGTGTTTTCAAATTGTACACCTATTGGATGGGTTTGTATTTCCTTTATCCCGTTCCGATAAGGAAGAAGAACAAGCCAATACATCCAAATTGGTTCCCAGTTTTCAATATTTTCTCTGTGTTTTTCTGCGGGCACACACTGCAGGTGGGAGGTTATAGCTGTTTTTCTATACAACTTTTTGCTATTTTTTTAATGAAGGGTGTTAGTGGCCGCAGGGGATGCCACAGGGGGTGTATGAGTACATAAAAATAAAAGAGTTTCGATTGATATAGGTCGTCGATGAATACGAGTGCTCGTATGTGTGCATGCAGCCATGTGAACTACATGCAACCACCAACGTCCGCGTGTCCCAAATAAGGCCTACCTCCTGATTGTAAGGGTTGGGATTTGGATGCATCCTTATCCACTGGATGGGTAACTTCATAACCAAAAAAGAAACAACGAATGAACTACTATGCTATAACTACCACTACTACAAAACATAGTCGGTGCTCATCTCCGCCTTTTTTGTCCTTTTTTCACATCGAAGACCGCTTTTTTTCCTGCTCATTGTATTGCGTATTGCTGCACACTCGCTGATCCCCTGTGAATAAAGGATAATTTAATTTTACTCTCACAATTGAGGGCAATGGTTGGATGCACGAACAAACACCCCGAATCGCACTATTAAAAAAAGAGTCAACCCCATATCGAAGGTGCAACCGAAAATCATCCATGAATACCTAGAGGTTTGGAGCTACACATTTGTTAGTCGGTAATCGGTGCACAGGATAAAAATACGAAAAATACCGAATAACTGAAAAAGAGGAAAATGTGCGAGAGAGCGCACGAACGAATAAATGAAATTTCGGTCACGACAAATGCTGGCGGTCTCTTTCGCAGGAGTTGGAGCTGTTGCTGTAGCTGGGAGCAGAACATTGCCGATGAGTTGGATGGAGGCAAGCGAGTGGCATGTCGCGTGTTGAGGCGATTTTTGGGATTTTTCCACCATTTTTCAAACTAGTTTTTTTTTTGCATATTTTCCTGACTGTGGGTCTACTGAGCTTGGTATTTCTATGATCGGAAAGGGTACAAATGAGTTTGTCGGTTGACAGGGATTAACGCGGAGGATTAAGCACACAGTGTGGGGTAGTTTTTTTTTTTTGTGGCCACTACTACCACCACTCTAGCCTATAGGTATAGGCTATGTCGCGCGCCCGGACGGGGATGAGTGATTGATTGTTCGGAATTATCATATTGAATGCCAATTAAATATCGCACAAGTGGCAGTAAAAGCAAGAAGAGGTGAATGTACACGAAATACATATACTGAGATATGCTGTAACACTGCCACATTAGGGGGTTAGGGGTTGCAAAATTCAACTTATAGAGAAAATATATATTTTATATGGTACGAGTATAAAGCTCAGGAGTATTAGTGAATAATTCCTCCAAGGGATTTAAAAAAAAAATCTGTTATTTTTTTTTTATAAAATAAAATAGAATATTTAGTTATAAGCTGAAAAAAAAAATAATAAAACAATTCTGAATTAAATATTAAATCTCATAAATGTATGCAGTCGGAATTATGTGCCAAAAAATACTCTCCACTGTAATCTTTCGAGGAAAACATGTTTGCATTTGAAACCGAACTTCAGATCACGCGTGACAGCCTTCCAATGAATTAAAATTTAAAAGCTATTCGATAGCATTCGGGGTTAGAAAAAATCGGGTCAAGTGCAAGTCGTTCTTGCGCAATGAGTGTTCCGTACTATCAGTTATTTTTACAAACAGATGTTGATAGATTTATGGACACAAATTCATCTTGAGAAAATTACCTATCTGATGACCTTTCTCATCTGCTCAGACAAATAATTATACATCCACACAAAACAACAAATTAAGAATACACGAAATTTACGCATTTGCATCATAAAATGAATGGAATTTTGGAACTTCTCTCCCTTTCTGTGGCTGTACACAAATTTAATTTTTCCCAATGAAGTTTAAGGAGAGACACAGCCATCAAGATCCCTTTATGAAATTAAAAAGTATTAACTTTAAAAAAAACTGTCGAACTTAGGGCAGTCCTGATAATTTTATTTCTATCTACACTTTATTTTCAAGGTTGGTGCTTTGATTCAGATTTTTCTGAGCGATATTTTCGGAGATAAAGCCTGGGACAGCAGGGTGTTAACGTTTTGTGAAGAAGTGTTATGAAAAAAGTAACACAAAAAAATATTTCATACATTTCTGAATTAACAAGCTTTAAATGGACACCCGATACGTAGACCTAAAAATTCATTTTTTTTCCATTGGACCCCCCCAAGACTAGAGCCCAAAAATCACCTTTTTTAGGTTCTGGTCTGTGTTTGGGCCACTAATTGCTACAATTCTCTTGAGTTTCAATAATTTACGTTAAATTTTCTCTGAGAAATAGGCCTGTGACCGACAGACAGACAGAGAGACAGGCACCGAATTGACTCCATTAGTGTTCCGTTTTTGGGTACACTAAAAATGGCCTTAAAAATGCACTCCTGCAGAAGTGATAAATTCGTAAAAAAAGGATGTTAAGGATCTGAACAGCTAGCAAAATGGTACTACAGGGACCCCTGTTGGGATTCCCCGGTTCAAATAGTATTTCGATTTACGATTAAATTTAAGGAAACAAATCCTGCAATTAATCGGGATTCTTGAGACAGATTTTGGGCAGAGTCAAGCATCTGTTGGGTTGGATGACCTTTATTGAAGACTGACTTTTGAAGACAGCATTCTTGACTCTTTTTTTTTTCTTTGGCCAAAAACTTAATGTACTTTGGAAGATTTGAAGTATTCTGTTTCAGTTGTTCGGTTTCGGACAGCCTAGTATATACACGATGGCTTTGCTTGCCTACCAAAAGGAGAACAAAAATTGGTAGGTGTTCCTCATCCCCACAGCTGTATCACTTGAGTGCGTTTTCTTTTTTATATATGCACGTACTCTGATAAAAGTTATTCTTGCAATGGACACATCCCCGGATATGTAGGCTGTACGCACATCCTGCAATTTCCAATCCAACGCATTCTGCGTGTACATACTGCATGCGAAGAGGGGTAAACAAAAATATTTTAAAATATTTTAAAGCCAGCTCCAAACAAATTGGCAACGCCCTTTTAAAGCTTAACATTTTATTGAACACGCACTGTACATATTTATATTTGTATGAATGTACATATGTACCTACCCCCCTCTGTCCAATATGTATTACCATCGCATAATACCACCCAGCACCTGCCCGAAAAGCAACGATCCAACATCTCCCATCCCCAACAACATCCTTCAAGCAACCAACTACCTATTTATCTCATTAAATAGTGTTTGGGGTTACTTAAGCCCACCACCCATCGCATGTGTCCCGATAATATCCAACCCGAACCACCCTCATACCCGTTACCCTTAATTGCACTCACTCACTCACTTGCTAACTTACTCCTCGCCCGCTTTCAGTTAGCAGGAAAAGCAATCATTGGTCACAGAGTATGAGATGTAGGATGCAGCAGATTGAAGCCCCAACATCATCACTGGGAGATACACAGTATCTCTGGACAGAAAAAAGTGAACGAACAAACGCACCCATCCTCTGCATTCATGAAAAATTGAATTCAAAGGGGTTGGAACGGGGGATGAAAGTAGCGAACAAAAAACATAAAGTATAAAAAAAAAACGCGAAAATAAAGAACTCATCATCATGCGTGTGATTGCAAAAACAGCCTCCAGGCCTTTTTTCGGGTGAGAGAATGAGGCTCAGGCCTTGGAATAATATATATGTTGGTGTCGGAAGCGTAGTCAGAGGGGCTTCATAACGCATCGCTGTGCACGATGGGTGCACAACAGCAGCGCCGCACATATTTAAGCGAAATGCGTACCCAAAGTCCTCGCATATCCGCCGTGAATTGTACCGCGGTGCGGTATTATGTGCGTCGTTCATTACATAAAAAATAAAGAGAAAATACTCGCATGTCAGAATTCCATATCTGCGAAACACCATCACCAGCGTAGGCGAATTGTATATGAATTCCATAGGCCTACCGGCCTGCCCCTCTGCCTTCTGTTCCGCCGTCGTCGACGCAGTTTTATCAAACCAAACGCAAAAATTCTCTTGGAAACGGAGGCTACACAAAAAAATCTCACATGAGTAAACGTCAGGGTTTTTTTCTTGTTTTTTTTTTTGTCAACGGGAGCCGAACCCAACCAACCCCACCAACCACCACCCCGACCGACAGCTACGCGCACTATTTGCTTGCCTAAGCCCCCCGCAACAGAACCCTCTTTCAACAGCACTACTGGGATTGCCTGTGTGCATGGCTGATGAGCAAGTGCGTGCCGCATTTTAAGGGTGGCTTTGGGTTGGCTTCCACTGAATGTTTGGAGGTGGGAGGTCGACGATGGATAGAGGTGGAGGCGCATTTACGCACATTTCACATAAATATCTGAACATCCCGATGTAGCCTTACCCGAACCCGAACCCGTTGGTTTCCGCACCTGATTGACGTATAGTTATGTAACCTCCTTGCATTATGATAATATCTGTGGGGTGGTTGCTGGGGGAGCTAGGTGTTCTAGGCATGGGACACGGAGACCATGCATTTACCCCAATCGAACCCGAACTCGCAACTACTGCTGCACCTCTTGCGTGCCACATAGTTCTCGTACATGGCAAGAATTCAGGCGCACGCACATGAAGCAGCAGTAAAGCCCTCCCCGGAACTTTATCATCATCATAATCATAATAATCGCTGTATACGGCACGGAGGTGGTGCACTGGGTCACTACAGAGGTCCTATACACCCGTCGACTGCTTACCCTTTTCGCCTTTTAATTACGCAATTTCGCCCGTACACAGTTATACACATGGGCGCCTTCGTGTTCCAGTTTGAGAGTCCGAAAAGTGTGTATGGAGCGAGGGCGACCCTACCAACTGTGAATGGCGTTCTGTGTGCCTCTATAAACAACCGTCATCCCTCTTTAGTTGTATATGGGTATTCGGTGATATCTAGCTGTTCGTTCGGGTCATGGGGGCGATATCATTATCCCACGAGGCAGAAAAGGCGGTTCAGGAGGCATGACGCACCCTATTCAGGATATTTTTTTCTTCCCACTATCAGTAGAACAACAATAAAACGACAGGACTTTGTTGGGCAATTTTCTATAATATTCCAAACTCACTATACAAGCGGACAGGACAGGTATGAGTATATAAAAACAACATTCAGAATTTCGTTTTTTAGAAAAAAAAAAAAATTAGACTAACGGTAATACAACACACATGTGAATCAATCCCCAAACCAAAAGCCAACTGAAGAATCAAAATTACCTCGAATGGCGGGGGGGGTGAAAGTTTTAACCCATTTGTTTTGGTGTTTTATGCTTTGCCAGTGGGGGTGGAAACACGAGCATAAAAAATGCAGAAAAAACAAACAAATACATACGAGATGTACCGCATAAACAGCGAATAGGTAGGTAGGTATAAAATGTTGCCTACTTTTGGTGAAGAGTCACCAGTCACCATTTACCTCAGTGGGTGCGCGCTTAGTTTGCGTGCAGGAATATTTGAAAAGTGTTTTTTTTTTACTTGTCGATGAGCTTTCCAGATACATGCTAGAGTATGTGAATGATTTGGAGTTTTTTTCGCTCAGAAAAGTGGACAAAGAAACAAAAAACCGCGTGTGCAATGGGATATTTGAAAAATTTTCGAAAATGACTCTGCGGAGCAAGGGGTTGGTACATTTTTAATCAGACTGCTATAAGCTTTTGATTCGTTCGTTGTTGTAGATGTTGACTATACTCGTACACATGATTATGGTCTAATTAAATATGGATCCACCCACGTTTAAGAGAGAAAAAAAAATGGAATAAAATCACCAAAGCGATACGAAGATGTTTTATGGCGTTCACAAAATTTTACCATCCCCCATCCCTTTCCTCGCCCGCCCTTCTTTCTTGATTTTTTTTTCTTGAACTGGAAAATGGATAATTTCCTCCCTAATTAGGAAGAATGACTTCAAACCACCAAAGTCAACATCTTAATTAGGGTCAATCCAACAGCCTATACGAATGCGAAAAAAAAATACAACACCGAAACTAACGGTATAAATTATCCCACAAATTGTTTCTCTTTCACTTTGGAGACGGGTTTCATGTTTTTTTTTTTTGTATTTTACGAGCAACCACCCGAAGGAGTATCACACGATAAGATAAATGATCTCCTAGCAAATTATTCGCTCAGCTAAGATACGTACGAGAGTTTTTACGACATCCTTGGACCCCACAACAACTGTCTCAGTTCTGTACCCCGCCTTAATAAAGCGAATGCGTACATACATATATGTGCTACTGCTGGTTGAGAATAAATAACGCCCCGCAGAAAAAGTAGAAATGATTTTTTCCACAAAATATGTCCTCTGGACCCGAAATGTTGTAGTAAATCCTTGTGTACGTATCTTTGCCCTCATGACACAAACCCCTCTTCACGACGACGACGTAGGTCATCATCATCAGTGTATCCTTGACAAAGATATACAAGTAAAAGCCGCCTTTCCTTCAGATAAGACTTCAATCATCGGGAAGGACGAAAGCAGGAATCAGAGAGTTTGGGAAAATTCTTAGGCCAACATCGATCATGGTTGGAATAACTATCGTTGGAATCGTTTGGTGAAATGAAGTTTTATTAGTTTTTCGTTCTTGTTTTATATCCTCGGGGATGGGTGTTTTCTACCCACCCACCCCCACCTTATTTCTATGAAAAATGTGTACAAAAACTGGCACATGTCCTATGGGAGTTGGGTATTTTTATCAGTCGGTCGGATTGAAACGCCCACCGGAACGCGAATGCCAAAGCTCAAAGGCGCCCCCCAACGACAGAAAAAAAAACTAAAGTAAATAAATGAATTTAAACAAGTGTACCTAGAGAGAAAGGGTAGCAGCTGTGGAAGGTGGTACACATCACTGCCGCTACCCGCAACAAAACAAATCGCATTTCCTACCACCATAAGCCCATCTCCCGCTAACTACCCTGCCCACCTCCAGTCTCCACATCGTGCACACTGGGCTCTGCACGCAATTTTAAGGCGTCATCTATGCGCGCCATCACATCACCCCTATACATATGTATGCATAGAAGAGTGTGCCGTGTGTTTTTGTTCCTAGTCCCGTTGTACGAGGTGAGGGGAGCCACCTGGAAAAAAAAAACCCACCAGAGCTCTAGAAATCCATTGTGGGCAGAGAAAAAAAAACGGGAAAAGCCGCGAGTATGTGTGTTTGTGTTGGTATAGAATTTTATATGATCCCAGAATAGTTGGTGGTGCGCTAATGGGACTGCGAGCAACCCCCATGGCCCTAGCTTCAATTTTTTTTTTTTTTCATTTGCCTTTGCTGCTGCACCTCTAAACTCCGATGAGATAGAGTAGACGGTGGCAGAGCGTTGGCGACGACCTGGGTATAGTTGGGGTCCTGCTGGTCAATGCTTATTTTTATGACAAGGTACGATGCACCTTTTTTCCACTTCTACTTTACGTAACTCCCCCACTATAGTACTGCTGGCTATATGGTACGATTGGATCTTTTGGGAGTATGCTGTTTTTTTTTTTTTTTAAAGTGGACTAAAAATAACACAATAGCGCAGCCGTTAATCACCGCACCCGGACAGCGGTGTGTTTTGATAGTAAAAAAGGGTTAATTGCAAAACACAATCCTTAGCCAGGTGCATGAAGGTTCCTTGCTACTTTCAGTGAAAGCGAGGAGATCGACTATAAAGCTTGACTGCACCTTTCAATGCGGAGATCGAATGAGGGAGCTGAGGGCATCCAATTTTAGTAAAGGTAGAAACAACTGCTGTCACTTCTTCACTATGAGACCAAAGTAATAGAGAGTCCTGCGTTGGATACCAAAGCTCATCATACCTCGATGAATGTTTGAAGAAATATCTAGTTGCACTATACGCAGGATAAAGGCAAAAAAAAGGAACACTGTTCCCTGAAAGACCAAACCTTTCCTCGATAATGGTTGAGTAGATTTTTTAAGCCCACCACGCTCCGATGAACGTCGTTTGATGGCAGTGTTGCTGTCTGCGTGACAACCTAACCTTCACTTCGACTTTATTTTTGGGTTTTGGAGAAACCCAAGGATCCGCAAAGCTTTTCCTCTTTTTTTTTGCCATTTCGGTTCCCTTGTTTGATAGAAGGCGGTAACGAGAATAACGTGAATGGAGACGAAGAGATATGGAAGGCAAGTTAGGTTATCTCCGTTGGTGCCATACCGCGCACCGCCTAAAACCGATTTTTCGTTAGACCCATTTCTGTGGGGAAAGGCAAAGAGATGATGTCGAGGTGGTTGACGTGGTTCTGCAATGGGTAAGTTGGAACTGGTATATACATATATATGGGGATGATGAATTACAAAGAGGGATATGGGCGTTACGGATGAATTGATATGAGTGGGTAGGTCTATATAAGGGATGTCTCTCCGGCATTGTTGGGTAATTTTTCGAGATGATTCCTCTACGGCGGCAGAAGCAGCGGCGGCGGAAGTATAAAAATCGTGGAAGAGCAAGGAAAAACGAGGAAAAGGAGCAACTTCTGTTGCTGATGATGATGAGTAGAATGACGAAGGACGACGACGACGACAACGACAACGATGGTGAAGCAAACTGGGAAAGGATAATACACACAATACCCTGCCACTTTGTGATACCATTCTACTGCCACCGCTCGCTGCCATGCTCAAGTCCCTCTAAGCTCTCATCCCCTTGGTAGCTCTATATGGAGGAAGACGACCCATAAAATTGGCGGCTACTGGATCCAGAGTAGAAGGATTGTGCAGAGAGATGAAAATTATTTTTTGGGATACCTTCAACCATTCTTCTTCCACCGCCGCCGCCCCAAACCCAAGGGAACGACTCTGCCACTGCTGTATTCTATTTCAATGAGGGGGATATCTCCGAAATAAGTATTTCTAGCTACGCCACCCACAGCCACCCTACGAAACGACACATAAGAATTTTCTTTCCACTCTGAAGGGTTCTTCGCAATTTTTTTTTTTGTTTTTCCTCTGCTTTCTGTTACGTTCCACTCACCCTACTCAAGCGGGGGTTTTTATAGAATGGACTTTTTTTGTTCTCCTGTTTGTTTTTTTTTTTTTTGGTGAGCACACCGGATAAAGTAAGGGTCGGCTACGCCGTTAGAATGGATCGGTTTTTATTCTCTTCACGAGAACGACAGGACGATGGGTTTGAGAGGGGTGTGGAGCAGTCCTGCTGATTTTAGCCTTCTACAAGCTGCTGTAGTTGCTACTACTACTCCTGATGATGAGTTGTATAAATGAATTGAGAAGTGTGGTGTTCGGGGGGGGGGGGGGGGGGGGGAGATTGCTGGGCGCCTTAATTTCGACTTGGATCGACCCTATCCTCAATTTCTTTACTGCTTTCACCATCGCCCCCGTGAGCTCTGCTCTAGCTACGGTGTGGGAGGTTGATGTGGTTACCGTACACCGTCACCACAGACCCATCTGCACAACTCCCCGACCCACTTCTTCATCATCTTCTTCTTCTTCGACTACATGCTGAGTGTAGAATAAAATTTGTAATTTTTTTTCTTCCTTCGTCCTTTTTGATGTTCTGTAGGTAGATAACAAAGCGAGTATAAAAAAAAAAAACAAAAATAAACGGAACGTAACTTCGTCTTTTTCTGAGGGATTATCCGCTGTCCGAACTTTTTCAGTAGCACCAGTAGTAGAGGATGGAATGAGGGAGGGGGTAATGGTACTCTTTGCCAAAGGAGCTCACACAAAAAAAAGGGGATGATTATGAATTTTTCTTGATTTGTTCTCTTTTTTCCTCAGAGCCAGAGTTATTTTTCTTCTTTGGGCAACGACTACGACGACAGCGAAGAAGGGAGGGGGGGATGGTGCCGGCGACATCGTCGTCGTCGACGACGTTTGGGCTGTCCTCATTCTTTTGTGACTGTGGGGGATGGGGGATGTTGTCATGGCACACACAACCGACGGATTTTCAGAGCGGCACAGAGGGTGAGTTATGGTAGCATTGATGTTGATGATGATGATGGTAGTCTGCCGAAGTGTACGAGGGTGGGTTTTCGATCTGGATATGTGTCTTCCTTTTTCGTGGATACTTTTTTTTTCCTTCCACCTACATAGCACCCCCGTCAACGACACAATTGTGTCCTTGTTCTCGACATCTAGTCGTGTGTGTTGACTGTTATTTCGGTTTCACTGGTGCGATGGGTGGGCCCGTGTGGGTGGGGGATTAGTTTCTTCCTCATGACACCCAGCAAATGCTCGTGGTGGTCTCGTATATTTCGGGGCTAGGATATATGATTAATTTACTTTTTTTTTCATTGCGCTGCCTTTCCCTCTTCATTCTTCTTTTCCTTTCATCAATTTCTGTTTTTTGTTTTATGTCTTAGCATTTCCTGGAAGTAATTGGCCAGCTGATTTGTTGTTCTTGACTCATAGTCGATGGTCTTCTGGATTTTATTGCTTTAGGAAAGGGGGGAGATTGTAACTGTACTGCAAATTGATTCGGTCACATGGTGTCAGAGAGGAGTAGGCAGCAGTTTTTTTTTTTTTTGTCTTTTTATTATTTTTTCATGCGCCACCATTTTAAGTGGATGGTCTTTCTTTTTTTCTGTCCACCCCCCTCATGGGAATGTAATTTGTCCAAGCTAACGAGGACGAAATAAATATATGTTGTTGTGTGTGTCAGTGTGGCGATAGGAATTAATTTAATGGGACTTTGTTAGACAAATTCGAGGTATTTCAAAAATTGCCAAACTTCTAGTGCATACTTGACCTACCCTATGTTTTACTATGTGAAAGCCCAAACCGGACACAAATCTACAATAGCTTTGAAAGGAAGATAGTGAAATGATGGAATTTTGGTCTCGTTTTGAAAAGACAACCCCCAAACTAGTTCACAAGAACTGTTCGGTCTCAATCAGACTCAGAGTCACAGATTTTTCCTGTTCAGCACTCCTCTGAATGTTCTGAAGATAAAGTGATAGAAGAGGGCACTTGATGCTACTTTTTGAATCTTTATAGAAAGCTCTATTGCTAGACAAATAGTTCATGATTCTAAGACAGAAATAATAATATTAAAAATCCTACCTTATGCAAGAGTACGGATGCCTTGCGTTTCGCTGCCATTCTCACAATGATGAAAGTCACTTGATCGCAGTCCTAAAAAGTCACAACTTTCACTTCACTTTTTTTGCACTTTGAAGTTTCACTCAATTTTGACAGTTTTTTCTTCTGAATTCTTTTGCCAATCGCTTATCACCGATTTTCTTTTTTTTGGCAACAATTTAACCGCCAAATTGGCGCAAGTTTAGAATCCTTTTGCCGCTGAACTTGACTTCCACTAGGCGGAGGAAAAATAACTAGAAGAGTTCTTTTTGTTCATTTAAACTTTAAAGACAAATGTTAATCCTTGCCAATCACACTTTCTACTGCCCACTCATTAGTACTGTGTGTGGGACTAAAATTTAATCCCGATTATGTTCCCAGGACGAGATAACCAATCGGACTAAAATTCAACTGCTGACTGACCAAAACAGAAACGTGCATCAACGTTTTTAGTTAGAAGAGTGAATGGAAATAGTCGAAGGACCTGCGCAGGATCACTTGTCGGTTAGAGAGAGGATGTCGTCTGCCTTTGGATAAATGTATGTGTGAGTGCGGGTGCTCTCTGTCAATGTTAGGATGGCATTCCCATGTGCGTTCCTAATGGCAGCGTTGTTTTTATTTTTCCTTTTTCTAGGCCTACGACACTGGGGGTTGATATAAATCCCCTTTACCGGGTGCGGGTATGGAGGAACATTTTTTTGTTTGTTCCTTTTCTGATGGGACGAACGATTAATAAAGGGGTGCATCGTCGCAAGGTCCATTGCACACGTAAAGTAAAGACAAAGTTCCAATTTTTTATTCACCTAAAGGGTCCTTCTTTGACTGCTCTCTAGTACGGCGTGTGTAATGATATAAGGGATGAGACAATAGCGAAACTATCCGACGAGCGATGATGATGACGATATTTGACTGTGCTACGCTGTCTCCTGTTGTTTTCAATTGGATTTTCGAGGGAGGGTGGGGGTAGGTTTTGTTGGTTGGTGAGACGAAGGACTGCACTCCTTCCATACAAAAAAAAAATGCACAGAAGCGACCGGAGCAAAAAAAACAAAACGTGCATTGATGAGCTCGTCCCTGATTGAAACGGTGACAGACATGAAAATGATTTTTTCGGCAGTTGCAGTTGCAGATGACCCTATGGAGTGTTTTGTGAGGCAGGGGAGGTACGCCGAAGTTGAAGGGAGTTAAATGGTCGCCGCTTGCATGCTCTCAATTATAACGAGGACTTTGCTCGTGAGTATTGCGGGTGAAAAGATTTTGTTTTATTTGAATTGGGATTGTTTTTTTTTCTATTTGAAGGAAAGGGCAACGAGATTTTAATTTTATCACCCCTATCTATCTTTCTGCAGTTTTTTTTTTTTTGGAATAACAAAAGGAGATTAAGTTTCTGGATGCAGAGATACAGAGAAGAAAATTTAATTATCTATACCCGCTTTTTCGTTTAAGGGTTACTGCAAGTCGTTATTGGAACCTTTGGTTCGAAGGGTGGCCAAATAAGGTCCTTTATATGGACTTTCTTAAAAATCTTTCAAGTGTCGAACTAATGAACAGAAGACCATGGATGTGTCCAACTTTGTTCTTTACTGAAAAAACTCATATGGACCAAAACTCAAATCAGGTAGGAAACGAGATACATAGCTCAGAGCTTCATACACAACTTCCAACTGCGTTATCCCTCGGTATACGTAATTACTAATTTTTTTCTAAAAAAAAAATAATTAAAACTGCCTTAATATCAATCCAGTCACAGGAGGCAGGCATAGGCCACTACAGATGTAATTTTAAGGCCAACAACTGCACACGAAAACGTAGCTAATAATCGGGGGCTTCGTTCACAGCATGATTTCCCCATGCAGTGCTTAAGCCCCCCATAGCAGATTTTTGGTGTGGGCAGTACATAGTCGAACCTACTTATTCCGCATATGCAAATACACAGATTAAAGTTTACTGTCTTTAAGACTGTTGTGTCCAGGTGGGTTGCACAGGCAGTAGCGCTTTTCTCTGATGCCTACATATGATTATATTGTGTGTGTGTGTGGAACACATTTGCCGCAGATAAGACATTTACAAGTATTTGTGTATGCAACTGTGTATGCCATTTACCGCATCGTGGCACATGAAGAAGATGTCATCTCCCATTTCCCTGAGCAGCCTGAGCAGTCGATCCATGGTAATGGTAATGATGTCGATGTTGATGAGATGAAATTTCGAAGGCCTAGGAGGCTGTGAAATGAACTTAGCACATAAGGAAGGAGTTGAGAGTGTTGAGAGCTGTAGTACACGACCTAGTACAAGAACTTGTAGGTAACAAAGAAAATGAGTACCCACTGCCCCACACTTATGTACATAATATATGTACGCATGTGTGTAAGAGTGCGTTTCAACCCTATGTACACACGAAACTGGACCACGATGAGGCTACTTACTTTGAAGTGAAGTTATAGATTAAAATTATAAAATACCTCTGCCTTTGTCCAAAAGTACTAGAAGGACCAACGCAAATGATTCATCACGCTAGAATTACCAGCACCGCTATATCTAGATTCATTTTCCACTCGATTCGTCCTTCAGCTATGAGAAAAAAAAATTCGCATAAAAGACGAAAAAATGCAGAAAACATTTCTCTATTGAGGCAGGATAACCGAAAAAAATCCACACAAAAAAAAACCAAGAATCAGAATTACTATCCCACCCCCGTCCACTGCCACCAAAACTGAGCGAAGCATCATCTAGGGAAGAATGATGGAGCCTCCCGACAAATGATGGACAAAAAAAATCATTTTATATCTCCGACGGGATATAGCAAGACTTCCCTCGGTCCGAGGAAACCATAGAGATATGTATTTAGTATTCCCCACCATCGGATAAGGAGAGTTTCTATATTCCTTTCAGCGGATGGATGGAAAAAATCTCCCTTCCCGGCAAGGACCAACAACAGGACACGACCAGATTCATCCCTATCCCACTCTCATTATAACTCGTAGCTTGTGCTATGGAATTGGTTTCGTTTCTGGTTGTGGGTTTGGGTTGGCAATCCCAGATGAGGGAGATACTTCTTCCAGGAGTCGGTTCCTGGGGCGAACAATTCTTGGATTTCGTCTTTGGTACTCGTACGTGTACAGTTGGGGATGAGTGCAAAGGCACCATCGTCGCTCATTCCGAACATTTGCACCATCACATCCTTTGAGTGTATGGGTGTGTTAGACGGTTCATTGTAAGGATATTTCATCTTCCACTCTCTGCAGCCGGCACATTTGATATTCCTGCCTGCTGTTGCGCTGCGCTACTGAAGATGCCATCTAAAGAGCTACTGGTGCTATGCCAGCCAAAGCCTTTTCAACCCCTAAATCCAATATGGCAGAAGGAGGGGGCAAAGGAAAGCGTAAAGGAACATCATCTGTAGAAGACCGTCTAAGATGTTGGTATCCATGATATATTCAAAAATGTTCCATGTATGCCGCCAACACCACCATCGTCGTCGCCTGCTTTTGAATTATAAGCACACGAAAATATGTCTTGCACCCTCAAACGATTCTCCCTGTCTCCTCCTATCGTCTTAGGCACACTAAACCCTGTGCTGCTCTGCAGGTGCATTATGTCCTAAATATGGTAGAAAGGTGAGGATATCCTCAAATTACATTTTCCTGTCGGGGGGATTTGTTTCCATGAGCGGCTCCATTACCACCCGGTATGTGGTTCTGTCTGTATGGCATCATACGACGTCTTGGCCGATGTTCCTGAAAGGAACGTCGCCGTCGTGAGTGCTATCGGGGTAGTAAAACCGATATATGTACCCTAAAACTATCGGTACATGAACAGAAGCGAGAATAGTCTCTGTCCTTTGACTATGTCGTCTCTCACTCTAACCCCCACCGCCTCCCATTCCACTACCATCACCTTCATCACTATGTACAAGATTTTCGATTTCCCCTGAACCAAAAACCCAAGATGATGGCGCCCAACGTGGGTGGTGTCTCTGTCGGTGTAGGTGAAAAGCGAGGTGTAAGCATGGGGGGGTGGAATGATGTTTCTGGCATCTAAACTTAAGAAAATGTTGTGTACCCTTGTCTTAAATGAATTAGGGGGTGGCTCTAAGGGTTTGATTACTCCTTGTACTCTAATGCTATGTCTATGCTCGCCCTCGTCTTCCCCAGCCCTCTCCAACCACCCACCGCTATGGGAGCCGCCACCTACTACTGCTTTTACCATTCTCAGAAGTCTCTAGATTCTCTGCTATGAGTATATTGCTTGCTGTTTTCTGCTTTGCGGATGAAGTGAACAGATGAAAAAAAGAAATCCGAAAAAGTCAGAAACAGGAAAAAAGATGAAATAAGGAACGGGCGCAAGGAAAAAAAACTCATTCATCGTCACCCCCGTGCCAGGACTTAATTTCTTGATCCATCCTTGCCACCGTTACCTACTTCTTACTGCTTCCAACATCCATTCAGCCCTGAGATACCAAAGAGAGAAAAAAAAACCGTCGTCCCACAGAAACGAAGAAGGAAAATTTATTACCAAGGAGATGGATAGCTTTAGGATCCTTTTAGTCAGTGTGGCCAGTGGACTGCCTTCAATTTCTATCCCCGTCCTCCCCAGGACCTCACCTCATCAACGATTCACTCTACCACCCCAAATCAACCGTAGGGAAAAAAATACAAGAAATGAGAAAAATGAAAAAGTACCAGCACAGGAATAAGAAAAAAGAAGACAGGGGCGAAAATCCAACCGTGGATGAATTAAGTAACAAAACCCTACCCTACCCGTCCGCCCCAAACCAAGAGGTTTCGTTCTTCTCCAAGGAATCTACTTCTGATAATGACGAAGAAAAAAACAAGCAAAAATCCTAGATACATAGATACAAAAGAAATTGGGCGAGAAGAATTAAAAGGATACCCATACCCAACCGAAGGTACCTTCTTCATGTAAAGAAAACCCCCACACAAGAAAAAAAAACGACAATGAAACCGCCTTTGACAGATTCGTCGTTGTTGAGTAGAGCCCCGATGTACAATCAATGGATGAGCTAGGACATAACTGGACTCGTTCTATTCAAATTACTTTAAAAGGTGGACATAGAAAGGATATATTTTTTTTTTTTTTTTTAAAAAAAGGATCTCCTATACATCGATGACGTGGTTATTATAGTTCAAGGCAAATTCTGTAATATACTGAGTGGAATCATGGAAGCCGCGTTGGCGACCATCAGTGAATAGTCAACGTCAACCCCACCATAACGGAACTAGTTCTTTTTACAGTACAAGTACAAGATACCAGCGTTCAAGCTCCCTAAGCTAGACGGTGCTGAACTCTGTCTATCAGATAATGCAAGGTATCTTGGTATTATTCCAGGTGGAAAGCTTAATTGGAATCTATATTCACAGAATAGAATCAGAAAGGCGTATAATCCGCCCTTTATCTGTAAAAGAACAGCAAGAAGAACTTGGGGGCTATTCTGAGGGGACTTAAAATTGTCAACCCCGATAGAACGGATGACATCCTTCCAATTCTGGACTTCGCTGTACCCGGAGAAAGCACTTTAGGGCCCACACGGCAAACACACATTGCTGTCTATACGGATGGGTCGAAGATCGACAATCGCATGGGCTCTGGTATCTACTCAAGAGAACCGGATCTAAATATGTGTCTTAGACTTCCAGATGGCTGTAGTGTATTTCAGGCAGAGGTCCCAGCTGTGAAGAGAGCGGCGGAGCTGTTGGTGATGAAGCTAATAACGGATAAGGTTATCATCATCTACATTGATAGTTAGGCCGCGCTCAGAGCACTAGATTCGTGTATCGTGAAGGATGTCGCTGTTCTTAGATCACTAAGTAGACACAACAGGGTCACACTACGTTGGATGCCTGGACACTCTGGCGTGGAGGGAAATGAGCTCGCAGATGAGCTAGCAAGGATGGGGTAGGCTTTGCCAATAACCAAAAGCAAAAATCAACAACACAATCATAAGCATGGCAGATGGTCAAGAATAGGGTATCCCCGCCTCTTTGGCCGGCTATAGACCGCAAAAGGACCAAGGTAATCCTTGGACTAAATAGGGCAAAGTTAAGAAATCTAATAGGAATACTCTCCGGGCACTGTCTCCTGAGGAAACTTGCCAAATGAATGGGACTTTTAAGCACGGTCTGCACGGTTACTGTAATGACATAGTGGCATCGGAGGATATCGAACATATCCTTCTGTGATTGTCAGGCCATTGCTTGTTCTCGAAAGACATTTTTAAGGGGATTGCTTCTTTAATACACTGGAAGAGGCTGGCAGGGAAATTTAATGCTCAGGAACCATGTTTAGGAACCATCATACGATGGTACTTATGTACATCAATCTAAGAAAATAGAGTAAGATGAATAAGCCCACGGATTTTAAGGTCTTTGGAGCCAACTTAGGCTAAATTTGATATTCTATCAGAGGCAAAGATAACCATGAACCGTAAAAGACGTCAGTCTTTTTGTTGCCAAGACTTAAGTTCATAGGGTGCGGGTTTGTATTCAAAGAAGTTTCACTAACCGTCCATTTCCACATTTGAGTGAATTTTAGTCATTTTGTAATATTCAACAACAACCTCGAGTATGTACTTGTCCTCGTCCCTTTTCACAAGACCTGTTCTAACCTTTTTAAATAATTCCCTTTGCTTTTCAATTTCATTCCCAATTACCATGCTATATGTACTCGTATCTACAGATCAAATCATGGCTGAGAAAAAAATAAACACACACACACACACTCTAATAGCAAAACCTCGAAAATATCCATCATCGCTAAGAGGCACGTTTATCCGCCTTTATGAACTTGGAACTTCGGATTGGAATCATCTCTAGTTTTCAACGAAATCAAATATTCACCTCTCCCGAATTTTTCGGCTCATTTTTTGTTGTTGTTATTGTTGTTTTGTTTGTGTGCTCTTTTCGTGTTGTTTTGTTAATTTGTGTCAAGGACGAATGAATAAATTTATTTTCGCATCCCACAAACATATTTGTTTCTTTTTTTTTTATTCGGCGGATTGTAGATGATGATGATGATGATGATGTAAATGATGATTATGGTCGTAATTATGCTATAGTGGTGTTGGTGTTATAGGCTTATGCTGTACAGGATGATGTACAAAACAGGTTCAATATACAAAAAAAGAGTTCACCGATATCTATCATTTGGCGCCATTGCGGATATCTCTGTCGGGATACATGTGCCTCGGTATTGTTTTATTTTTCTTTTGGTCCTTTTTACTATATCCTCTGTTTGCAAAGGATGTGAGCCAAGTTCTGTGATTCCGTTCTCTTGCTTACGTTATTGAAACGATGTAATGCAGAGGCTGCCAAGAAGTTGCTGAACGGGAAAGAGACCTAGGGTTAGGGTTACTTCAGTGGAGAGAAGGCGCTAATGGATGGAAAAGTCGAATAAATAAAGCAGGCTTGAAAAACACTTTGAAGTGCCACTACTTCTAAAAAGTTCCTTCTTTTTGGTTGGTAGTGGGGTTCGTTTGAAGATTCTCAACTCAAAGCTCGAAATTGTGGATCCTCTTCTTGAATATGAAAAGAATATTTGTCCTCCTTACTCAGGACGGTTGAGAGCCTTTGAAGGTATTTAATATTAAAACCGAGCTAAAAGTGACTTCAATATAGACTCACTGTTACCTTTGAGATAGATCTACTCCTGAATATGTCAAAAGATGTTAAAATTAGTCAAAAACGCGTAAAAAAAGAAATCCTCGTTTCCAGACCTCCAAGCAGGCTGCACCGAAATCGAAAACGCATCGACGAGAAACTAAAACTTCGGCATCTTCTTACGGGCGGGATATAAGTTTTGTAACCCCCGCAGTGAATAAAGGAAAATCGCACATCGCAAGTGATATCCTGCCAGAGAATTCGTAAAGGATGGATCATCCTTCAATAGAGAAGTTTTTCTATGGAAAGGACGAACACCCACTGCCTATGCTCACCCGGATCAAGGAGAAAATGAGTAACCATCAATAGCTACGGCGCGGTGGATGTGTGGGGTACTCGCACATATACCCGTACTCGTATCGTACATTATATCATTTTTCGACAGAGCGACCACCATAAAAATTCATCTTCCGCTGCCGCCACCCCCCCTAGACCATCCCACACTTTCTTTCTGGTGTGTGGCGTTGGCAGTGGCACCCTCGTCGATTGGTTTCAGCAAAAAAAAAAAAAAGGCGCCCACAAGGGTGCTGGCAGCGCATAGCGACAAGGATGAACAAGAATGACAGTGGTGGTGGTGGTGGCGATGGTGACGGTGACACCATGGGGTGGTTGAAAGCAGACCTTCAAGCACATGTCCTCGAAGTTTTTACGTAGCCCGTTCTCTTATTATAGTCGAACACACATGTACTCCCACCCCCCCCCCCCCCCCCCCCCATCAGAAGTAACCATAGAAGATCCCAAGACTGGGGTATCTCCTAACGGTTAGAATGGGTGCGCAGTGGTGGCGGTGGAGTGAGGAAGACTTTCACAGCATAATTCCGTCCGCTTTTTACCCGTTATCTCTGTTGGTTGGCCCAAAAAGGAATTTCTACTTTTTTTGTGTGCTTGGTTCTAAGAAGAAGCAACGGCATGAAACGAACGGAACTCGAACTGACTAGAATAGATGAGGGATGACAATGACATATACACACACATACATAATCGCACCACTCAGGACGAAAAAAAACACCAAATCCAAAGGGTGAGTCCTTCTTTGGTAGAACAATTTTATTTTTTTCCTCTTTTTTCTGTCGTTCATATCTTCCTTCGGAGCAAGCTGGAGGGGTTCCGAAGGACTATAATTCTGATGGCTATGGCACACTAGGGTGGGAGTGTCAGTTGTTGTTGAGTATCCCGTGTCCTTTCCACATTTCGCCTTTCTTTTTTTGTTTGCTTTTTTTGGGTGGAGGACAAGGGTAGAAACAGCTTTATATTATCTCAAGCGAGGTGGTCCACCCCCCGCGCTCTGTGGACGGTTGACACACTCCTAGAGCGGTGCTGATGACTTTCGGATCGAGCGAACAGGAATTTTTTTGGATAGCCATGTGTGTGCCAAGAGAACAGAACGAGCGCTTGCCTTTGCTTGCTCGTCGTTATGGGGGTACACAGGGTGTATGGGGGTAGTGAAACGGCGACGTTGACGTATGAACTCAGAACTCATTCGACGGAGGGCTTTGTTTTTCGTCGTCGTCGTCGTCGTCGTCGTATCTTTTTCGTAGACGAGAACAAAGGCCACGTGGTGGATGGGGTAGGGGTGAGTTTTGCCTCATAGGAAAATCAATGGCGCCCAACTCTTAAGCAACACGATTCCATCATGCGGGCGGCGGACGTGTGCATGTTGGGTGGTTTGGTTGGTATGTTTTTTTGTGTCTTCGTCCGCTGCCTTCATTTTCACTCACATCGCAAATTACTTTCGGAACCCCCTCAAAGCCACCTCAAACCATCAAACCACCCGCGTGCTATTTTTATTTTCCGGCAAGGAGCGGGAACTACGCCAACTTTTCCTTCTTCTTTTTTTTTTTTGGCTGGAAAGCCCGAACGATGATGATGATGAAATGAAACAGAAGACCCGAAAACGGTAGCAGCAGCGGATTGGAGAAAGAAGATCGAGAAAATTATAAGGACACACTTTCGACATTCTCCATCCTCTTTCTGAGGGTTTAAAAAAAAATAATTGCTTCTTATAAGCCGATGCAAGGCCGAAGTTAGTCCTAGTCATCATCGCAGTTCGTACTCCCCACCCCTTAGCGTCGGTTTAATCAGATATTAAAGGGTAGGTTGAAAGAACAGCGTTGCGTTGGTTCGTTTTATCTTCCCCTGACGCAAAATGCCGCTTGTGTTTGAACAACGTTAATGTGAACTACGCGCCAACCACATGCTATGCGTTATATTGTTTAACCGAAAGGATGCCAAAAAAGAAGCCGTAAAACGAATTCAGATACTATTTGCTCTAAGCATATGTACATAGCTCTAGAGAAGAGTTTTCTTTCCGAAAATGTGACAGTGAATGCTGAAGTCAAGAATTCAAGCCACATTTCTATTTGGTCAAAAGCTTGAACTAGTTTGGCCATACATACATAGGTATGTATGAATATATATTGCATTGAAATCTCTCATAAGCGGACACCCTGTTTAGCGGACAACTAGCATTAACGGACACCTTTTTGGGGAAACAATTTCTAATTTTCCATATAAAATGCGTTCGGACAGCTCTCATAAACGGACAAAAAACTCCGGCCCCGTGGCTGTCCACTTAAGAGAGAATATAATATAAGTTATGGCTTACTTTTGCACAGATAGTGGTAATCTGCAGTGGTGGGTACGACGTGAAAGTTTCAAAGTAAAAGGAAAAGTTACAACAGCTCGTGGAAAATTTATTAAAAATGTACAAAATAAAAAATTAAGAGAACAAGAACTCTTCATCTATAGAGTGACCAGATAGCAATGATACTTTTTCCAATTTTTATGTTTCAGCAGCTGTCAAAATTACCAATGATATCCAGTTGTCAAAATATACAGTAAGGTTTGCCATTTCATCATGCATCGTTGCAGGGTTGCCGAACGTGCGGAAATTATTCAAAAATACTATCGAAATTCCAGCTCAGTTATAAATACACTTGGCTCATGGCTTCAGTGTGCAGGCAATTCGTCGCACTGTGGAAAAGATTGAGCGTGAGTACACTCTTTTGGACCCAAAGCCACTAACCAGACAGATATTGCGGCGAAATGAAGAAAACATACCCGCGCGCCACCGTAGCGGCCAGTATCGAAGAAGACCCAAAAATGCCGATTCGGCCCCGATCAGCTGAATTGGGCATCACCAGAGAGTCAACCCGGCTTATTTTGCGGTTGGATTTGGGCCTACATCCATATATGATTGTGGATGACCATAGACTACGCTGTGAATTCGCTAATTGGGCGCTCTAAATCTTGGCCGGAGAGTCGGATTTTAGCGACTGGGCATCTTACGCCGAGCGTTCATCAATTGGCCAACTTAACACCACTCGTTTATTTTCTTTGGCGCTACGTCAAATCCTTAGTGTACGCTAGCAAGCCAACCACTTTGAATGAGCTCGAGGCCAACATTCGAGACGCTATTGCCGGAATAACGCCGTACATATTGGACCGAGTATTCAAAAATTGGACCGACTGCTTGAAGCACTCCCAGCGAAGCCGTGGCGGCTATTTAAATGATGTGCTATTCCACACATAATGGCATGAATGTAGCTTCAAAATAAGCCAGAATCAATTTTATATCTTACACCGTTGTTGTTTTATTTAAATATATTTTCCTATTGTTCTTATCTGGTCACCCTAAAGTTCATCTACACCGATAGGTCTAAAATGGGCATAGGTAGGTATAGGAGTGAGTTGCTTCTCGGAGGAATAAGCAGCTACATACGACTCCCAGACCACGGCAGCGTTTTCTAAGCTGAGGTCCTAGCAGTGACAAAGGCCGTCCAATTGGTGTCAATGATGACAATATCGCGAGAAGATATCAATATTTAGATTCACAGCCAGGTGGCCATAGAAGCAATAGCTGCTATGCAATCTACGCTTGGAAAGTGTTGCCGCGATGAACTGAAGCACATTTTAAAACTCGGCTGGGTCCCTATTGCCAGTGGGATACCAGGCAAAAAAGCCGCGGATTGGGACTGGGCAGAAAAGGCTCAGAACAAGCAGATGGAATGGTTGAACCTCCACTCAGTAACCTTCGGGCCAGAATTGCACAAAGATCAGTGATTGAAGCAAAGAACAGATGGAAATCACTAAGATTGTGACCAGAATATAACAAAGCGAGAACGAGAAAACTCCTACAGAAAGACAGGGAATCGCTATCAATGCTGGTAGGAGTGATAACTGGCCACAATTTGTAAAGATATCACGTGAAGAAACTACGCCTGAATGATGATGACATTTGCAGGGGATGCGCTAATGAAGAGGCTCTATCACTGCTCTAACCTCTGCCAACTGAGAAATAGAACCCTTGGCAAAAATCTTCTTCGAAGCCATCGACGAGCTATCGGAGACATCAGCATGGGCCTGGAAACCTGGATTTGCTAGAACTTTCGGATGGTCCAAACCCAGACACTAACACCACGGGTGGGAATACACTATAGGTATCACAATGGCTCCACATGGACCAAAGTGTGATGAAGAATTTCATCAGCCCGCTAGCCGAACCTAACCTATATTCTGCGTGAAAGGTGTCAAAATATACAAAAAAGCTCTGTGACAGACAGACAGACCGAAATGATTCCATTTGTTTTCCGTTTTTGGGTACGGAACATTAAAAAGACCCCAGCCAAGCTAATAAAGAAATCTGTCAAACGATGGGTATTAGAAGGACTCTAGTTTTCATTCCGAAAACAAGTCAAAAGGGTAGATGACATAAATGACGCTTCATTTGGAAAACTGGCATATGGTGGATATTGTTTCAGAATTAGACTGAATGACTTTTTTTTGTTTTGATATATTCGGACCCTTTTTCGTGTATGTACGAGTACATATGGCTTCATTTTTGGTTTCGCAAACCACCCTCTTCCCCCAGATGATAGGTTTTCGTGAATTAGAATACATATTGGTTAAATCCAACGCACTGTTGCTTGGTTTCCTCATATGTATCTTCCGATAATTCATACAACATAATTACAAAAATGTTCACTCAATTATTAATGAAAGGAAATTCCCAACCTTGTCCAAGAATTTCGTGATCATTACAAACCCTTTTTTCATTTTATGGCTTTCACCACTAACAATCAACCCCGAACCCACTTCCACAACCCATCCTTCTGCATATTTTTCATAAACTACTCGTACGCAGTCAACTTCATACAACACACAAAAAAAAACATCGAAGAAAAAACATATATTACCCGATTATCCTTGCAGAAAGAAAGCGCAAAGAGTAAAGGGAAAAAAATCAAATAAGGACTTCGACAACAACAAAAGAGCGACCTGTTGAATAACAGAAAACACACACTTCCAGCCATGTCAGCAGACAATCATTCACACACAAACACTCACACACACATCGACAGACACTCAAATTCAAATCCAGCCGCACTTTCTTTCAAGTGAGTGAAAAGAACAACAACAACAACAACAAATTACATTGTATTAAAAGTTTTTGAAAAAAAAAATTACCTCGACAAAAAGGATAACAACACACAGACGCCCGTGAATGAGAGTAAAAAAAAAAAACAATAACAAACATGTGAGAGTCTCGTAAAAAGACTTCAAAGAAGTTTTTCACCACCCTCCCACCACCCACCCATCCCAAAGCCCCACGAGAACGAAAAGAGTGTGTGTGTGCGAATGTGTGTGTGAAAAACTACGTGCATGCTTATAAATTGCACTTATTCTTGTTCAATTACTATCCTTTTGCGAGATGTGGAGAGCGAAGAGAGAGAGAAAGTCTCCTTGCCGTTGCCACAAAGAATTAGACAACAGAGAGGGAGATTTTGCGAGAGAGCAATAATATCAGAAAACTGAAACTCTGAAACAACGTGCTATGCAAATTAAGTCATGCAAAGCGGAGTGTTTTGATTTTCTTTTATCTCAGCCCCACTCCTTGTCCTTTCTTCTTTATGACGTCATCTGACACTTTGACACGTGGGTGAGAGCAAAGAAACAAAACATAGAAAGCACATGTTTTGTTTCCCGATTTGCAAGGATCACAAATGATTGATCCTTTATGAATTTGGTTAAATGATTGTCCTCATCATCATACTCGTATCGAAAACAGCTGATTTCTAGATTTGTTCGTCGCTCTCTTTTGTGCTGATTTTCTCCCCTAAACAGAATTCAATTCAATATTTTCATTTTTGCGGTCTCTTGTGTCACATGACACAGTGTGGTGGTTTTCCGCGCAATTTTCTTCCTTTTTTCCCTGTTCGTTCCGGGGTTAGCCGGGGGGTGTGTCTCTGTTTATTTATTTATGATACAGACTACGTGATATATTTCAGTTTTTAAGTACAACGCCGATGAATGTGATTTGACCTCGTTTTACGGTTTTCTTTTGCAGTTTAGAAAAAAAAAACTGTTTTCTTCTTTTCTATGAGCGAGTGGGCGCACTCTCTCGCTCTTTGGGTGCTTTTTTTATGGTTGAGGGTAGGTGTAGGGTAGTTGATTGCATTAGTGGTTGTTTGGTTTTCATCCGAATGTGTGTACATATTGTGGGGTGGAACGGGTTAAAAGTGCGGTAATGGATTCGCAGACACTGAAGTTTATATTTTTTTTCCCGTATATCCTATATTTCCTTTCACTTTTCGCATGACTGCTTGCAGACCACTTGACAATTAAAGTAGAATAACGTGCTACGCACGGATACAGAGTGATTAGATGTGGAAGTTGCGTAAGGTGACGTATGTATGTATAAGTGGATATCAAGTAGTTCTTTTGGGAGTGGGATGGCACCGCATGATTATTAATACCAATTTAGATAGTTTTTCATCGATTGATTGGTTTTCTGTTCTTTCAAAAGAGTAACGACCTCTCATCCTCCTCTTTTTAAGCAACACTAATATTTTTTAAAGATTTTCGGGAAGGGTATGTGATTGTATAGACTCTACACTCAAAGTGGGCGATAACAGGGGGCGTTAGAGATCTACAGGGGGCGGTGAAGTTTTACTAAATATTATATATAAGTTGCGTTGGATTGCTTTCCTTAGAACAGTCTCATTTAAAATGTTTGAACTCAGAAACGAGAAAAGACTCATACACGTATGTCAAATAATGTCAATATTCTGGACTGGCACTAGAAAACATAATTAAAACATGATTTCTGTCTATTTCGGTGTTTCTATTCGAAATGTTCTCCTCCCGATTCAATACACTTGTTACAGCGATTCAATAGTGATTCAAATGCCTGTTCTAGCTCATTTCAGTCCCCGTGTCGAAACTGTAGGAATGTCGTCAAAAAAGCATCCTTTCAACCTTCAATTTCAGGAAAAAGTAGAAGTCGTATAATGCCAAATCAGGTCAATACGGCGGGTGATTTAACACACACACTTGATTTCGAACAGTGAGTGCTGTGTGACTCGGTGCATTATCCTGCACCACAGACCAACGTTCTAGATCGCGATATTCAGTTCGAATACCACGGATTATGGCCATCAAATGCTTCAAATCTTCAAGATAATATGCGGCAGAAACTTTTTAATCAGTTAGAACGAATTCTTTGTGGATAATTCCTTTGCTATCGAAGAATCTTGATTTTTGTAGGAACTCTTCATGTTTCCTCCAACGGCTCTCTGCCGTCCAAAAAACATTTATGCCACTCGAAAACAACTGTTCTACTCAAACAAATCATCACGGTACACTGTGGTCGCCGTGGCCGTGGTGGTTAGTGCGTTGGAATACTACGCATGCTGCCCTGCCCGGGTTCAATCCCAGCTAAAACACCTAAAAGTTTTTTCACGGTGCCACCTCTTTCGAATGTCTGACAAGCAATCAAAGAGTATCATTCGTCATGAGAAGCTTCCCAACTCGCCGTTCGGAGGCGGCAAAAAACTGTAGGTCCCTTCCATTTCGTGGAAAAAATAACACGCACACACAAATGGTTGCGAGAAGCTAGGCTTGGTTCTCTGTATAGGACTGCTGACGCCGTATATTTATTTTTTTTTACACTTGTTCCATCAATCGGAATGTTTCTGATGCATTTTTACCGAGTTTTGCGTGGAATTTAATGACCGTTCTTTGTTCCGTGTTTAAATTCCAACATCAAATGAAAGGTGTTCTGAAAACATAAGTTTTATAATTTTTAAATGTCAGATTCGCATGTTCGAACAAATAGATGGCGCTCTTGGTTGCTGATATATGGTTCGTGTCCGAGATATTATTTGACACACGGTGTACATGGCACACTATAGGTCTGTTTGGTAACACGCTAGTTTTCGAAAGTTCTATGTAAACTACATAGAATCATGACAGTTTCATGGCTCTCAATTTTTTTTACTCTCATTTGGCTCTCAGCTTGGAATGTATTTTCTGCAAGACCAAATGTTGTTTGAAAAGCGTTTGTTTACTTTTGTGCAAGTTTTCTGTCTTGGAGAGGATTTCTCTCTCTTTGAGAGGATTCTACCATTTGATAGATCTCAATTCCGTGTGCCAAAAAAGATACCAAACAGACCTAATACTTAACCTCAAGTCATTTTTAAAATGTGGTAACATTAAAAATTTTAGGGGACTGTAGAAAATAATTATTTCGAAAATGGGCGGTAGACTCTATACTATAGAGAAGAGTGTATAGTAGTATAGACAATCATTTCCACTCGGAGTTCCGAAGGTCCATTGTGAATTCCTTCATAGTTTGGGAACCAATCCTAATTTTTACCAACTCGAAAACCTGTCTGTGCTGTGGATTAATGTTAGAAGATCCAATATCTTTGAGTTCTTCACCTCTGCAATGTTTTCCAAGAATCTATGGTCTAGGATGCGGAGGTATCCAAAACTGTCCAAAATCAATGAAGTGTCATCTTGGACTAATTTCGATGAAGTTTTTAATGACAGCGATGAAAATTTGATTCAAAAAATAGAAGAACAAGAAGAAGAGCAACTTTTTTTAATTAAAGCCTTGAATGGCTATATAGGGCCAACCTCTACACACTTCTCGTCCCTTCACGCAAGGAAAACTCATTAAAACCTCATCGCCAGAAAAGGAAAAAATAACCAAAGAAAACAGACTGAAACATTGAACAGAACTACGGGCATCGTTTAGACAATACAACCGCTGATTTTGACGACCGTAGCTATCTTCAGTTTCCCTTCCTCTCGTTCATGGGCACACTGTTTCCCGTTCCTCTAGTACTATAAATCGAAAAAAAAAAAGAATATTTCAAGGAATTAAGAACGATTACCGGGCACCATTGGAGCTCTGCTCTGCTCTACTCTACTCTGCCTGTATACAAAGGGGAGCAATTCAAAAAATGCACGCGGGCAGGAACAATGAATTTCTGCTTCTTCTTCTTCTTTTTCTTGGTCTTCCCATCCTTACCTCCACTTACTACGACGATGAAGGATAAAAATGTGGCGAGGACGAAGTTTGACTTTAACGTTGAAAGCCAACGAATCGCACTAACCACTCCCACACTCAACAAAAACGAAAAACATAAAAATAACAAAACAAAAAAAGGAGAAAAATATAAGAAGAAATGGAACCGGAACGTTGAATATCCTGAGCAAAGGAGCGAAGGAGTCGCATAGGGGTGGGGGTAGCGAGCATTTGAAATTAATGAAAGTCAGTGATGTCCTGGAGAACCCATTTTCGTTCTGGGGGCGAAAAGATACCTTTTCCATTCTATTACGAGGGAAGACAGATCCTTACTAAAAAAAAAAACCCTCCCTCCACAACAAGAAAGCAAGAAAAAAAAGGATTCAAAACGGGGGTGTCCTGTCCGCCTAAGGATTCGCGTGGAAAGGAAGCTGAATTTTTATGGCCACCGTTTTTCTGCCGCCGCCGCCGTTCCCTCCTACTATCATTTGACAACCCTAAGGGAACCATGTCTACAAAATGCGAAAGAGAACGACAGAGCAAAGAAAAAAAAACACACGATGGGGGGTCTGGCTGCTTTATTTTATCCTTCCTTCAGCATGATTCCCATTCCCAGTGAGTGAATTTTTATTTTACTCGCATAATTTTCTTCTTCGTCGCAGCAGAGAAAAGCGCACGTGGGGGTGAATTGTGAATTGGGGTGAGCACGATGCCATGCCAGTGCCACTGCTTCTTCTTCTTCTAGCGATGATGAAATGAGTTTCCAAGAATGGGGTCCTTAAGTCTATAGTCGCCCGGTTATCCGTTTCTCTTTCCATCTGATGAGGGAACACACAAAAAAGGCACACATTGTCAAAGCGGCAACGTTATCCAGAAGAAGAAAATGGTAATGGCATGAGACATGACCAGACCATGGCAGTAGTAGCAAGCAACAAAGAGCCATACACACATGCCACCCACCTCAACCTACCCGCTTAGCATACCAAAAACGAGGCGAAATGGAAAAAAAATAGAAAAATAGCGCAGAGAAGAACCTAATGCCTGTGCTATGACGAGGCCTTTGCGCCTTTACTTCCTCTCACTGCCTGTGCCATATACCAACCACCCCCTGGCCTCTGTCAAACATGTTATCATCATCGCCGTCGCGTCGCATGTACAGAGAAAGCATCGAGCGTTGGAGACAAAGTCGAACTGACAAAACTCTTTTGGGGCACAAGCCAACAAGAAACATTACCGCCTTCAGCGTTGGATACTTGAGAAGTGTGTACGTATAACTGCTGGTGGCATAGAAGTGAGGGGTGGGGTTGGCACGTTAGTAAAATGGAATCGCACACGACAAGGATTAAGGTTGGGGTTTTATGTCGCTCGACGGCAAATCCACAACTTCGAAGGAAACACTGCCAGCGCTCCCCATCTGAAGTTTTAGACAATTTCAAGAATACGCCATGGTAAAGGCAAGGGGGGACTCTATTCGAGAAAAGGAACCACCATTCCATTGACGAGGATATGCTGAAACTCTAAAAGAAACCTGGCCTACCCTCTACCACCCACTGAACATCTTAGAATCGTTCAAGCAACTCAAATATCTCTACCTCAGTGTATTTCGCCATGATTCGTAGAAATTTCACTTCAACTGAAAAGTCGACACTACACCCCATAACCAGACAAAACCAATGATGGATTGAGGAGCAAATTCTCCCCCACCCCTTGCGCCCAACTCCCACACATCGCAGTCATGTGTAGATACTCGTACCAGATACAACCACACGGTACGAGACGAAAGGATATGTGGCGTTCCAAAAATGCGAGAGGATAGATTTTGCTCGATGTCTGCGATACGACGAGGGATATTAAGGATCCTGAAGAGGATTTTCGAAATTACTTGGCGCGGCGCACACTGAAGAAAGGAATTAGTCCCTTGAATCGGTGTGGGACGTGGGTTGAATGCTGGGGTGAGTTTTCCAAACAAACCAGCCAGCGGAGAGGGCTGCATTAATTTTCTGAATTTTCCATCATCCTGTGACGCGACCGACGTGAGGGTCGTCTTTGTCTCAAAAAGTTCCAAGAGGAGTGGGAGTTGATGGCCTCAAAAAAAAGAAAAGAAAAAACAGTACCCTTCCACTAAGAGATTCAGCCACCGGCGGCCGTCCTTCAAGCGAGCAAGCGATTTTTATGGGAAAAAGCAAAGATGGTACCCCGAAAATAGCACAAAAGGGTAAAGGATTCCAAAATGTTAGCCGTCTTTCGCTTTGCTCTTTTTGTCTGTTTTCTCTGAAATTTGCGTCCGATTTTTATACGGGGGATCAAGACGCAGTGATGGAAGTTGCTATCGCTACCCACCCAACGCAAGGTTTTTCTCATTTCACTGCGTGTTAATTTCGTATTTTGTCGTGTCCCTCCTGGGCTGTGATAAGGGTTTAATCCACTGTCGAATGGATGGAAACCCCTCTAAAAATAACCTCTAACCACTTTTTTTGCGAGGTGGTTTTTTATGTGTCCTGAACCGTTCCCTTTTGTTTTTTGATGGAGTTTTTTTTTTCTTCATTCTGTTTTGGTACCCTTCGAATCCAAGCCTTTAGTTACATTACGGTTTTTTCGCATTTTTTTGCTCACCCATTCTCATCATTTTGAATAAGAAATCTCCTCGACTGTACATGGATGTGGATGTGAAAAAGGATCCATCAAATGTTGGCGAATAGGGGTGGATAAGGATATTCTGTGTTTTTTTTTTTTTTTGTCGTTGTTTCGAATTTGAATTTTGGAATTAGAAGGAGAAAAGGAAGAGTTTTTAGGTCCTTTTTAATGTTGTTTTCACATGTAAAATGAAAAGGGTGGTGGCGGCCGCCCGCCGTCCTCATCTAATCGAAATCTAATAACATCACTCAACGGGTGCGGGCGAAAAATATGCAAATGTGCGTTAGCAGTTCCCCCTGGGGAGTGTTGCGTTGCAGGTCCTTCGATACGATACCTTTTGTGGGAAATCAGCTAAACGAGGAAATAATTGTAACGAGAACGGTGTGGGTAACGATAGTGAAGGGAACTAGAGAAAATTGACTCAAGATGACGCAATTTTAGGCCAAAACTGTTGGAATTAGATTGGAATCCTTCGAAATAAGGATGGAAAACCGCTTTTTGGTCTTCCAACTAGCGTGCAACGCATATTGCCTTAATGGGTAGACACCCGAAATCAAAGAAACCCACAACGACATTTTAAGACCATGTCGGCAACAGAGTATGAAAACAGCAGAGAGGTAAGGTGATCCTAGGTAATGTTGGGAAACGATAATGGCAAACTGTTCACCAGAATAACACCCCAAACCCTAACCAAAACCGATTCACTGTACCCAGCTCCTATACTCATCCTTAGAAGCAGGATTGGAATACTTTTCACTATACACATGTGTCTCGAAGGAACTTCTCTTGGTTGTCTTGCAATGGTAGAGGTAATGGCAGCCACCACCTCTACCATTACCAAGGATTTATGGACGACACACATAGCCAAGTTTGGTAGTTGTAGGCGGCGGGGAGGGGCACACCTTGTGTTCTTCAAGGACTACTATTGAGTCCTTATGGACGCCGAAAAGAAGAAAACGCTAGGATGTGTGTTGGGGAGCCGTTAGCAAAATGTCTTCTATTTCAGGCATTTGGATGTGTATGCGTGTATACATGTGCGTCCTTTTTCGGGAGCAAATTAAACACACTTGGGGTCTTCTTTGGTATTGTATGGATGATGCCTGTACAGGAAGGGAAATTACTCTAAAGGAACTTGTTTGATATTAAAGTTCTCAATTTCGGGTCCTTAAAGTCAGTCGCATGAATCAGTTTCAAGGGGTTAGAACCATGTAAATGTCGAACAGAACAGTACAAGACATTTGCCTGCTCCTGCTGCAGGCATGAACCAATGCACCCGGCTATAATAAATCCTTTTGCATTAGCATTCATGTATTCCTTTTTCTATGGCATTTTGCGAAGAAAGAAGCAAATTTAATGTATACGCCTAAAGTTTAAGGATATACGAGTATATATCTTCATTAAGGATAAGGAATCCCAAACCCTTTTTTCTCATTTTCTAAGTTCAGAAATTGTTCTCTCCACATGACATCCAAGTGTCCAAAACTCTTACAAATTAAATCCATCCAATGGACCCTCAGCTAAAACCCTTGCTATTCATCCCTTATTTTGCGTTGTTTTTTGTTTTTCGTTTTCGTCTTCTTTGAAATGCAATCAAGTCTCTTTCCATCCTTTTAACGGGGGGGTAAAAGCAGGGAGAAGCCCCACACCCACCACAAAGTGAAATTTTTCATTCGAAATCTTTTTGTTTTTCTGTGGGAAGGGTTGACACTGGCACTTTTGTGTCTCCTCACCCCCATAGAATGTCGAAGGCATCACTTGGAGGGTTGGGTGCTATTTGGACATGGAAAGGATAAGACTTTGGTCTTTCAATTTTCCCCCCCCCCCCCTTTTTCTGTGATGTCTTCGAACGAAGTAGAGTGGTCTCTCGTTATTTTTCCGGATGGGATCGAGATCCTTTCTGGATTTCGACTTGTTTGTTTTTGCTTACATTCGCTTGTCTTCTCTCATGAATTTCGTTTTTGTCTAGTGGCAAATCGCTGAAAGGGAGGAAATAAATATTTTTTGTTTGGTCTTAACCTATGAGTGGTGGTCCGCGAAGAGTGCAGCAGGAAGATGCCATCGGAAAGGTTCTAGTTGAGATCGATAATTTTGTTTGATGGAGGTGAATATTTAGAAGCACCCTATTGGTTGTTATAATAATTTCTTCATAATTAAATGAAGTCCTATTGTGAAGTAAAAAATGCTTGTTAAGTCATTAAGTAAATTCTAAGTCGAATACAAATCGATGGATATGAAGTATTAACCCTTAACGGGTCAACGTATCAAAAACCTTCGAATTCAAAAAACAGCATATTTTATTATTAACTGGCCTTTGTATCAAGCCTCTTCAATATCAAAGTGCCTCAGAGTATGCAATTTCATGTTAAAATTCAAATTAAACCAAACATTTGACAGTAGTTGGTCGTGTGTACTGTCTTAGTGAATAGTTTGTAGAGTTCAAAAATGTTTTTAACGGTTTTCCAACCCTCCCTCTAATACCTTAAAAATGTACGTATATCAATGAAAGTACTTTCTTACTAAACTATTAAAAATCAAACTCATACCCGTATATTCCAGCTGCCATTCGATTTTTAGGGCGGGTTTCCATTATGAAATTTATTTTTTGTTCGGTCTATTTCTGGTCTAAAGGTGTGTTTTAACCAGACACTGTACAATAGGAAACATGGGCAGTAGATACGGTATCCTTACAAATAAATACTGCAGAAGCTGCATGGACCAGGATGATCACGTCTTCTATGTAATTGCCCGGATGCCGGATCCCCAAGAACGGCGCCTGTCTTGTATGACAACACGGTTCTTCGACTGCCTGAACGATCTTGCTAAGATGCCGCTTACAGACCTAAAAAGATTCAGTATAACATCGAAATGGTCTTGGCAAATACGTGTTCCAACATCCACAACAATCACAATGGAACTTTATGTCCTCTGGGTGAAATTTCACCTACTGCAAGCGACTATCCTGATCTAACATAATCTATGGTCTAAAACTCCAAATATAATATTTTTTTGCCATGAAATAGCTATAGCAAAAAATAATAATTTTATAAGAAAATTGCATGAAATACGGTAATTAGGAAAAATCTCCCCTAAATGTAGAAGATGTTGGAGGTGGACAGTGGAATAAATATGGGTGACATGCAGTAGACTACTAGAGGGTTAAAATAACATAAATTAAACAAAAATCATAAAACATTTTTTTTGCCGCAATGCTCATAATGGAATCCTCAGCCCAGAGTACTGCGAGGTACTGCCCAAATAGATCGAATTATACTCCCAAGCAAAAAATTGAAATGGCAGCCCTGATCGGAATATATTGAAATTATTTCTAAAACTATTATACCACAGTCGACCTGGTGGTGTATTCATTAGCACTGAAACACGCATAAACTTCCAAGAGATAAGATATTTTAATCCAGTAAATACGGAACGCCATTCGAGTGTGTTGAAAGCGTAAATGAGACAGAAGTCTCGTCGCACAGTGTGCTATTTCGCACATCTAGCGGAACTTTATTCCTGTAGTGTTTGACTATATTTTTTTTCATGTTTACCTGTTCGATTATGAAATATGAGATTTTTAAAGTCTAAAAGCAATTTGTATTCAGTGATATAGGCATTTACCCCACCTTCAAACATTCTCCAATCACTACTCAAAGGCTAATTGAGGGGTATAATTTCAAAACTCTTCTATTCCACTTTTTTTCAAAAATGAATTAAGTACGAGAAACTGTTCTGTAGAAGGGCCCTCATCTAAGTACTTAGCTAACATTTATCAATAATTGTTATTCCCTATACTTTTGAGTACTACTTAAAAAGTGAAGTTTTTTTTCAAAACTACGCTATTCCACTCAGTCGTTTAATTCAAAACTCATTTATTCCCATACAAACCAAATTCTGCACCAAAACTCTTCTCTTCCTATGCAAATCAAAGCTGCCGCTTTCAAAACTCGTGTATTCCAATGACATTGAAAAGGCGGGAATCTTTGTTATTTTGAGAGTATTCATGGATTAAACTAATTAGTGCTGCAATAATTCTTGTGAAGAAAACATCTTTGGTAAGTTCGCAGATGAAATTTGTATAAGTTAATTTTTATTTAATAATTAAATTAAATATATTGTATTAATAGATCATGGAGCCATTTGAATTTGTGAATGAAGTTGCGTTGGGAAAAGGTCGAAAAAAACATTTTATCAGCCAAAAAAGCTGCAGAAAGGAATAAAAATAAATAAATAAAAAATATTTTTTATATTCCTTAATAACGTATGAAGACAGAAGCTTTTGAATTTTTTATTATTTGTTTTTTGCTTAAATAATTCAAATACATTGCTGTGGCGTTATTTTTAAGTTTTTTTTTTTAGTAATTAATATACTTTTTTGATCCAGTTTTGAAGACTATTGAGATTATAAGCTGCATGTTAAGTTTTTTTATTACTTAAATTTTCTGTTAAAAATAAACCAAAATGAATTAAATCGAAAAAAAATTTACTTTCTTTTCAAAACTCCTCTATTCCTAAATAGGTTGAATCAAAAGTCAACTATTCCAATCGTAATTCTCAAAACTCTTCTTTTCCAAATAAAATTGATTTTTTATAATTTATATGTTAACCTTCTAGGTTCAAACCCATAAGAAATAGATAAAGATCATTCCAAACTTACAATTTAACTTTTTAACCAATCTTTAATATCATTTTAGCAGCTTTTGACAGTTTTTTTCGTTTTACTCAAAATTCTCAAAAGTGGAAAAGAAGAGTTTTGAAATTATACCCCTCAATTGACTGATTTTGCTCAAAATTTCAGCAAAAATTTCATGAAAATCTGCAATTTATTCACCTTCTTCCAACCACTTAACATAAAAAACTTCCCAAGAAATTATGATAAAATTCTACGTTCCTCACACACTTTATCATTTTTATGTCAAGGATTTCCATTTATTTGTAAGAAAATAAGTAAGTTCTTCGTTTATTTACATTTTAATATTAACATAGAGTACAATATATGAATGTAAGAGCTATGGTTAAGCCGTCGGTGGCTTGGAAATACAAGAAAATTGTTTTGTTACTCTCAAACTATTGCGGCATTCTCCCAGAAAGTCATATAAGCGGATTCGACAAACCCCAAATATTCTTTGAAAATGTTATTTGATAATACATTCTAGGAATTTGGTGACTAAAATATTACAAATATGTTTGCATTATCACATGATGTATTTCTTTTTCGTAATATACCTTACATCCCCCCATTTAAGCTCCAAATGAAGTTTCATTTAAAAATAAAAAAGGGACCGTTAAGGGTTAAGTCTTCAAAATCAACATAGTTTCTACCAAATTGAGTGTCTTCGAAATAAAATCACATAAAAAAATATTTTCGAAAATAATTGAAATGTTTGCGCTTCTTAAAAAATGTACTCTTGGTTCAATTTCACCCAAAAAAAACCCAAAATCAACTACAAGACTACAATCGTTTTAATAACAAAAAAACACACATTGAAATAAAAATGTACTTGCCTTTATTTAACTGAAATAAAACCATTTTCTTATGTTTGAATACAAAATAATTATAATTATTTTATTTGAAGCGAAAAACGATTAATCAATTTAATTAAAACAAATTACAAATTTAGTAAGCAAAAAGCGATTTTTAATGCACAAAATTCAAATGGTAAAATGAAAATTAATTACTTTATATAATTTAATTATCAAAAAATTCAACTAATTTAAATTTAAAAACTTAATAAGTTCATTTATAAAATATGCAAAAAATTGGATAATAATTCTTAAAGCACGACGAAGCAAAGCATCTTGAATTGTTTTTATTTTTAAGCAAAACATTAGCGTCAACAAATCTCAGCCGTAATAAGAAACATAGAAAAGATGTAAAAAATGTGAAAAATCTGTTAAAATTGTTACTTTAGAAAAAAACATAAAAAATAATAAAAAATAACTATAAAGTATAATTAAAATCTTTACTTACCAAGTCGTCTAACTTCAAAGCGTCAGCGTCACTTAAACCCATGCTTCGGGTGAGTTGAAGGTATGTCGATGTGATGGGCTTTAAGTTATGAAGGTCTAACTGACTCTGTGGCTCTTCGGGCTCTTGTTCCGGTTTTGGTTCCTCAATTTTGGGCTCCATCGTGTAGCTGGAAAGAGTTTTCGAGAGATTAATTGCACATAGTTGCTGAGTGGGCTCCTGGACTGATTCGAAATGCATTTGGACGGTTGCACTGCTGGTAGTTGGCTCGTCATCAGTTGTTAGATCAATCGCCTCTGGTTGAAGGTCTGAGGCGATTAGTTTCGCATCGATTTCCTGCTGAGATAACGTTGGAATCGACACCGATTGACCATACAATCGTCTCATAAAGTCATAGTATCTGAAGAGACTCTCACGATTTAGCATACCAAAGTTCATCTGAGAGCCAACGCCAGCACTTGCAACAGACACAGCACGTCGAATCGGTCGAGGATCAGAATAGTGTGTTTGAAAAGCTGGATTGATACGAATTTTCTGTAAGATAGAAGGATTAGTAAAAGTGGAGGACTCAATTGGAACCGGCAACTCTTCCATTATTGATTTTCTTCTACTCTCTATCGGCGTTGTTGGTTCAACTTTTTCAATGGGAGTTGGTGGCTTATGGATTTCCATTGAACTCTCCGCTTGTAAGGAATAATTCAGATTATCTATTTCTGAGGAACTCTCATTTGGGATATCCTCATCAGCTGTTGAACGCCCCGGTGATAGTGGTCGCAGGTTTTTCTTGCATTCCGGGCAAGCCGAAAGGAATCTAGTGACAGCTTCTCGAGGTAAAAAGGCATATGTTTCGGTAATCTGGAGATGAAAAAAAAACAAGTTTACAAGGCGGACCATTAAAAGGGAATCCTTTTTCAAATACAAACTCTTACAATGCGATAAGTTCGCTTTTGGCCAGCGTGCCTACCACTACGTCCACCCATCTCCACGTGGATGTTGTAGATGATGTTAAAGAATTCCTCGACAGCTGCCACCTTACGATAGGTGCGCTGACCAAAGTCCTGGAAAATTTTACATTAAACGAGTTTTTTTTTACAAAAAAAAAATCTTACCTTTGTTGTGGAAGCTACATACAGATCGATGTTGTTTGGGTATTCCGTATTACTACTCGCAGGATAGTCTGGGATATTCTGGAAGCACTCTGGGCGTTTGGTTGTAAAAGCTGTGAGGTTCACAAAGTTTTACAAACGCATTTTTATAACATTTTTTTTTTAACATACCCTTCGATTTAACCCAAAATCTAAACTTGGAACTATCGGGGCGACTGTGTTCCTTGCCCTCGAGTGCTCTTAGAATTCTGGCTTTCTTGCGTAGAGTAATCGTTTTGGTTTTGGCCTGGTCGCCATAGGTTCTCAGAGCCCAAGGTTGGAAGAGCTGTGGAAAAATAAATGAATTTGAACATTTTTCAGGACACGAAAACGATGGAATTTAATCGACTAAGGCCAGAAGGGAACTAAGGAAAATATTCAACGGTCTAATGGACAAACCCGTTTATGCCGGCTTTAGTTTACCTCAAACATTTGATCCTTTTCCATGGACAATTTGGGCTTCTTACATACTGGCTGCATTGTTTCCGTCATTTTAATGCTATCCTTCACCAAAACACCAGCAACACCGCTATCACCAGTTCCACCAATAACCACATCATCATCATAGCCCAAAGCGGACATCCACTTGCGTTTGCAAATCGTCTGAACCGATTCACTAGCACCGCAACTACTTTCACCTTCATCCTTTAAGACCACGTTGTGTGGTGGCAAGTTCGTCCCAGTTGCAGCACCAAATGACTCCAAAACAGACGATATCCGTTCGTCCTTGATTATAATGGTTGGTGGAACTATGGCGGCGTCGGTATCGCCGGCATCCTCTTGCATTGTCGAATTATTAGAATTTTTTAACTCAGCTATCATAACTTAAGATTTGCAAAACAAACAAATAAACAATAACACACCGAACAAGGATAACAAGAAAAGGAGCAAAAATTAACAAAAAAAAACAAAAATCTCCTCTTAACACTCGCGGTTATCGAACTTCTTCCTTGAAAAGATCATGCCCGCACAGTTGTCAAAAGTCGACTATGGATGCGAGGATTTGAATTGAAATCAAAGGATTTCTCCGGTCAAAAATGAAATAGTGGTCAATCGGGAACAGGATTATGATTTCATTCGACAATTAAAGGACGAAAGAGAACTTGTTTCAGTCATTCTACTCCATTTTTTTTTTGTTCGGTTCTCTTCTGTTGCTTGTCGTATTTCACTTGAAGGTCATTTGATTGTGTATGTGAGGATATTACCTGTTGATGTATGTATGTATGTGCAAAGGATATTTTTGTCCATAGAAGATGATAAAATAGGTAAAGGCAGGATAACTTGTGGTGGTTGATGATCATTTCCCAACCCCTTTTAGGGTGGGGAATCCGTTTTGAGATCGAATTCCGGTTTCGTCCTTTCATTTTATTTGTCTATTTCGCGTGACTATTTTTCTACAATTTTTCTGTGAAGTGATGTTGCTCTTTTCTTTTGTTCTGTGGGTTTTCTTCTAGTGAAAGTGGAGGGGATCTCATTAGATTAGATGTTGATTGGTTAGATGTCCTTTTTTCAGTTGAAAACTGGTTCCTAAAAAAGTCCTTTACATATTTATTTCTAAGAAGCTAGATGCTAGATATTGTTTTATGGATTCCTCGCTAAAAACAGACGTTATCTTCTTGTTTTGACTCCTGCTCGCCCACCACCCCCATCTTCGACGAATTTGCATTCATGGTACGAGAAAAACAAAACAAAATCATTACGTATCCGGATGTAGGCGGTCAATGGAAGACAGAAAAAAAATTAAATGTGGCGAGGAAGAAGAGTAGAAGAAGAGATGTATGTTGGGCGAAAAAATCGTCTGTCATGCACAACAACGGATAGCACAGGTCTAGTTTCTATCCTTACTTACCAAACCGACCCCTGTCAAAAGGGATCCAACGATTCTACCCAACCTTATGGCTACATCTTAGGAAGGAGGAAATTCTCTATTCTTTTTTTCTCGATTTCAGTTTGCTCCTTAAGAATCCCCTGCCCCCCACCACAATCTTTGTGTGTGTTTTCTCCTACATCCAACCGCTTTCGAACTCCTACGATACGGCGAAGGATATTTCACGTTATTTTCCTTCATCCATCAAAGGACAATGCAATGTGGGGTGTGATAACGGTAGTGGGTGGTAAAACGAACGAAATCCACCTTCTCAGACTTTTCATGAATGGAAATAATGTTTATATCGAATCCTAAATGTGCGCTCTCGATCCTTACCAAGGACGACGAGGAGAACAAAGTTGATGGGAGCTAGGATGGGTACGAGTAGTCTCCATTTTTCTCATTTTATATTCCTCCTGTTGTGTGTGTTGTGTTTTCTTGGAGGCGATGTTGTGGAATAAATACCACAGGAGGTGTGTCTGGTATCTCCAATGGACTATGATTGAAACTGTTTAACTTTTTTGGGCGGTGCGGGGGTTTTTTTTTTTGTTTCTTATTTGAGTATTGGTATGTAGGGATTTGGAATATTTTTGCTTTTGCTTATAAAGGAAGGGACGTCGATGTTCATAATGATTTTTTGCTTTCGTTACAGATCTTAAGCAAGGACTTGGAATTAAAGAGAACGTTCTATTCGCTGTGGATTTTCTCTTGACTTCAAAACTTTAGAAAACCTGAACTCCACTTCGTCGGTTATAAAATGCTAGATTGGTGACGAGCAAACCTTCCTGTAGTTTTGTCAGTTAAAAATTAATCGTTATCCTTTTTTCTGAGCAATTTCGCCCTCTTTTCTCCTGATTCTCAAGATCACAATGACTGACCCATTGGCATTTTTATAGTTCGACCTATTTAATGTTAAATTATTCGTCCTTTGATAGTAACAAAAATGAAACTGGTATATCCCTCGCTTTTACATATATTTTTAACGGTTTCAACGCTATTTTCTGTCTTGTCCATGTTCACCTTTTCGCCATCCGGTTTATTTTGTATCTCACACCCCGAAGATCATCGCAAATAACATTTTCCAGGATCTGCATCCCTTTTCTTGATTTTGGATGTTTATTTCAAATATTCTGGACCAAATCAGTCCGCTTCTCTATTAGAACAGGAATTTTTACTTTTTGTTTCCCCTCACAAAACCCACAATTATCTTGCTGGTCAACCTGAATCCTTTTTGCTGCTGGCATCAAAAACAAAAAAAAAAACACTTTTTTCGGACTCATTTCAACCCTTTGTCGAATAGGGGTGCCCTCGTAAAAAAGAACTGGTTCTCGGACGCAAGGCATGTCCATTTATGTTTTACTTCAGTTCAATGAAGATTCGCATCTTTTAGCCAAAAACTGGTCATCTGCTACTGGATGCGAGAGTTACAAATACATCCAGCATCTCAGCATCATGTACTCGTATTCATTAACATATGCAAATAGATTTCATGTAGGTACTCATACAATGCGAGTGTTTAGTGAGAAAAATAATTTGTTGGTTTCTTGTTAAAAATTGCATCTTGCTAGGGGATGTTTTCCTGCCCAAACTCAGCATCCCAATTCTGGGTGGGTCAATCAAGGTCATCATCGGTCTAGTTTTTGAGGGATAAAGGATGAATTTCTGCGCCCAAAAAGAGTGTTTCACAAAAAATGCTTCTCAAAAGGATGTGAAAGTTCAGCAATTTTTAAGGATTCTCTTGAAGGACTATAAATTAAACTATGCTAGGCCGGTTTTGCTCCTGAATAGTGTGGGAAAAAACGTAAAATGTTGTGTTTCATCAAACGAGTTGATGGGATGTTGAATGATGCTGGTGGTGGTGCTGACGCTGAGAAACTTTGGATGCGAACCTTAAATTGACCATAGGGTTGGTTTATTTATATTTATTTGACGAGACGGCGAGAGTTTTGGAGGGAAATTATTCTGAACTGGTGAACTTTTTGAGAATGTCACAGAGGAAAGTTTTTGTTTTAAAATAAAAGGTATTTTAAAAAAAGAACACAGCAAAAGTACAATGAACCGGTAGAGGAACATTTTTCCTTAAGGATTCTAGTCAAACCATTTTGCGGTGAAATGCGATTCATTGGGGGTGGTGTAGTAGTTCCATTGCCAGTGGCAGGGATTTAAAGATTAAAAAATAACATTCTTATTGGGAAAAGTAGAAGAACTGAGTTCCGTCAATTTTCTAGGAACATTTGCAATTTCAGAATATGAAACGCACTCAAACTAAGACCAGGCGTGTCTTAGATACATTTATTTATTCCATCACAAGTTTACAGTTCCCACTCGCTGAGACGCCCAATCCGCTATCTCATTCTTCACATTGCCCAAAATGCAGACACCCTTGCTAAGGAAGGATATAAAAACATGCTTCTTCTTCTTTTGCTATCCTGACTGACCACCTAAGGCCATGTGATGGCCTTTTGTTGATGTAACTATATATGTATGTACATCCTCTGGAGTGAATAATTCCTAAACACCTCCCACCAAGCGCTCCACCCAACACACTCGTTCCTCGACGGGTGAGCCCGAGTGACCATCACCGCCCGGCAGCAACACCACCAAACGAAACGAAACGAAAAAAACAACCTACAAAAAAAAAAATACGTAAAACGACGACGACAAAGTTCCCACTAATCCCTTCGGGGACTAGGGTGTGAGCCCTAATATATGTATGTACTCGTACCTATGTATTTTATTCCACCAGCACCACTAAGTCTGTCTTCCCTACTTCATATCTCCGTGAAACAACCCCCATGCGCCATACGCCATACGCCCACCCCCACATCCACAAAAAAAAAAGAAGTGGAAGTAGGTGTGGAGCCTGCAGTCATAGTCGAACACCAAAACACAAAAAAAAAAATACGAAAGAAAAACACGTGACACATCAAAACATTTTTCCGTGCCAAAAAACACCCCAAGGATTTTCTGTGTTTTTTTTTTTCGCTCTATGTAGCTCCCGTGATCCTCACAAGAGGAAGGTAACGCGCGAAGCACACAGCGGAGGCCTCCTGAGCAAACACCGACTAAAAACCTACGCTGCTCCTATTTTTTTTTTGTGTACCCTGTTTCCCTGTCCTTTCATGTTTTCTGATGAACTTTGTCGACTTTGACGGTAGGGTGGGGAGGGGAGGGTGGGTTGTGTAAGTAGGCGGTGGGACAGGACATACATATTTTCGACGAACGTACATGCATATTTTAAGAGTGACCGAGGAGAATGTTGTTTTTATTTCTAGATTTCAATATCCTTAGTTGGTATCTGGAAGTGAACGATATTCGGGTGTAATTAGAATTTTGACAACTGGGGGAGACCGAGTGTCTTAATTGAAATCGAATTTGAAATCAACTTTGGGGATGGAATACTGACTGACGCTCTATTAGAGATGGAAAAAGGAGACGAAGAAAAAAATGGCGTCTAAGGACTTTTTTTTGAAGGGGATCGCATATAAATTAGTCAAGATATTTGTACGAGTATATGTTGACCAAGACCGACGGACGTTGGACAGTTTTTAATGGATGAATGGTTTCTAACGAACTTGTTTGATTCCTTTGATCGATTATGGTTAATGGGTGAATAATTTGTATCGATGTCTGGTCGATCCTTGAGTTGGATTTGGATTCGCAGCAATAAAAACTTTGCTAGAGAATACTCAGCGCTACGATACAATATTGAAGGCCTATTGTGCAGCGCGACCAAGAGTAGATACGCCCTAGAGACTTAAACCCTATCGAGTATGATTTAGTGGCCTGAGTACCTGCTTGGCTGCTTACCACTTGTGCTTTTTCACAGATATTAGCTCGAAAGATTTTTCTACAGATTCCAGCAGCGGTGGCATCATTTTTCGTATTCTTCTTCATGATGGCATTACGAAATCCTTATCTCTCCAAACTTGGCAATCATATATGATGTGAAGAACTGGCTTAGTCTCTGCGTTATACTAAGATCAATCTAAGTTTTCAATAAAATGTCCGGTAAAAGAACAAACGCTTATAGAAGCTAATAATACTCGTCAGTGGAAGGCCATGAAATCCCGGAAAGTGTCAACTCTCAGGCAAAAGCAAAACTCAATTTCCTACTCAGGGATGCGCTAGGGAGGAGTGGCTACCATTTAATCTTTATGAATATTTCTCCAGCTATCCGTTTAACCACTTAGAGCGGAAGAGGCCTCTTTAGTCTGTTTGTGTCAGATTGCCAAGGTGGTGATTGAGGTGGAATGCCCCCAGATAGCGTTTCCTTCTGCGGGAAAAAACTGGGCAGGTATAAACAACTTGAAGAGTACTTTCTGCCTTTTCATTGCCTCAGAAATCATTGGAAGGGATTCTAAATCTGGGCACATACTTGCCTATAAGACAGTGTCAATGGATAGCATCTATCATTGTGCCAATTCGCAGTCTTTTTAGAGTCAGTAAAAAGTGACAGCATTTGAGATCTAGTCTGGGCTAGATCTGCTTGGTAAGGATAAGGCCCATTGTGCTGCCTTCCCATCATTCGTTTATTTTTTCGACCGCATCAAGTTTCAGTAATAGCTATGAAATAAGAGGCATGACTACCCGCCCCTTAGTCCAGTCGAACTAGTATTGTGGTGACTAGTCTGGCGAGTTCATCAGTCCTACAGATACTTAAAATATCTCCAAACAACGCGTACAGTCACCACCACTTAAACAGGTAAAAATTGAATCTGAAGTGAATCAAATGGGTTAAGACAAAATCAGGACTAACGAAAATCGTTTACTTAAGCAACAAATACCAGTGAACGAACGATCTTTATGTGCCTACATACATATGTTTGTAATTTATTTGTCGATAGATATCTGCCTGCAAGGATTGTACTGTCGAAGAAAATCCTGATAACTGCGGAGCATAGGAGTATTTTTTTTTTTATTAAAAAAACACTATAGAAGTGAAATATTTTAACCTAGTCTTAAGACTAATAAAGCTTTTTTGTTTTAACTTACCTAAATCAATAAAATTTTCAAGATTTCAGTTAAGGCAATGACGCTAACTTTGATTCACATTTTATAAATTAAAATTGTTTTTTTTTTAGATTTGGTTAATTTTATTTTTGTAAAAATCGCCGTAGCCGTGGTAGTTAGTGCGTTGGACTACTACACATATTGCCCGGGTTCAATTCCAGCAAAAACACCTATAAGTTTTTCTCACGGTGACACCTCTTTCGAATGTCTGACAAGCAATCAAAGAGTATCATTTGTCATGATAAGCTTCTCAACTCGCCGTTCGGAGTCGGCAAAAAACTGTAGGTCCCTTCTATTTCGTGGAAAAAATACCACGCACACACAAATGGTTGCGAGAAGTTAGGCTTGGTTCTGTATAGGATTGCTGACGCCGTATATTTATAATTTATTTTTTTTTTTAAATTGTTTGGTCCAGGAGTGGTGTGATCTAAGGGTTCGAACTTCGAATGGTGGTGAAGCCGCTCCTCATGCTTTTGTGCGAATCTATGGATCTCACTTTGTATGGACTCCACTCCCAGATCCTTGTGGAGGTCTTCGTTCCTAATATAGTAAGGTGCATTTGCTATGTTTCTCAGTACCTTATTTTGAAACCGTTGTATGATTTGAACGTTGCTTTTCTTGGTACAACCCGAAAGTTGAATACCATAAGTCCAGATGAGTTTTACTACTTGCTTATGAAGCAAAACTTTTTTTGTACTATATTGACAGGCAAAATTGTCTTCCTATCATCGAGCACATTTTTTTGTAGCAAATACCAATTGCGTCTCTCTTCTTCTTAACGTGAGCTTTCCAACGAAGCTTCGCATTTAGTGTCATAACAAGATATTTTGCAGGACTGGCGGATGGTAGATATTACTTGGTTGTTGATGTTTACTGGTATGTAATCTATGGACAGGGGCCGAATTACTGCATCCGTTCACGAGTTATTCTTTATCGAAATGTGACGATTTTGCATTACCGCTAATGTTTTCGAGTATCATTTTACGAATCATTTACTCGATCTTTCGATAACGAGTGCTACTCACTCACTCGTTAACAAATGCGGTAATTCGGCCCCAGATTTCGATTCACTCAATTGTAATCGCCATTTCTTTGTCCAATTTTGATAGCTTCTTGGAGTTATGAGTTGAAGTTTCATTGTTTTCCGCAATTGCCATTATAGCAGTGTCGTCAGCAAACGTTGGAATCGTGTTGAATTCTAGCGTTGGAATATCGTGAGTGTACAGCAGATAAAGTATGGGGCCAAGAACACTTCCTTGGGGTACACCCACTTTGATTTCCTTAAGCTCCAAATATGTGTTGTTCTCATGGATGGGAAATATCTGTCTGAAAGGTACGATTTGAGAATCTCTAAGTGCTGTTAGAGCAGTATCTTTTTTAGTTTGTAGACTAGTCCCTCATACGTAACTTTGTCGAGCACTTGAGCTACATCGAAGTAGACTGTAGAAAAAACTTTTTATTTTCAAGTGCCTTTTGGACCATTCGATGTAATTGATCAATGGTTGAATGTTTGGCGCGAAATCCAAATTGATGGTCTGGTCGTTAAATATCTAAAGTAGGCATAAGTCTTTTTTGTAGAAGTCTTTCAAATAGTTGAGACATTATAGGCAGCAAAGATATCATTGTGTGGTTAGTGTGAATGCTGCGTTTATGATATGAGTTAGCTTTGAAATTGGTTTTTTTGAAGCTGTTTCAGAACCTGGTCAGTTATCAGAACGAATCCGGGTGCTTTTTTGCATTAATAGCAATTTGTTTATCTGTGCTCACTTCAGACGAAGATGTGGGGGGTAATGCTTTTGCCTTTTATTCCAGTCCTTCGCCCGGCAGATAACCAGGATGCCCTGAATTTGGCTGGAAAATACTTTCTAGATCCTTAGCAAATCTCGCAGCTTTTTCCTCGTTGCTCCTAGCCCACTTTACATCCTGGTTTCTGATTGGACGAATTTGCAGTATGGGTCTTTTAATTTGTTTGTAGTAAGTATTTTTTGTATGAGTATTTTATCGAAAGAAGCAGCAAATTGATCTTAAATTTGGACTGAACGACTTCTTCTGAACTTATTTAGCTTTATACAGCTAGATTTTCTGATATAGAATTTCGACACAATACCTTTCTATATACCTACATATTTGCACACAAAAGCAGTATAAATTGTTCTGAAAATAACGGATACACATTTCATTCTGCTATTTCCTCCTATCATCTCTTCCCATTTACTTCGAAAACTATATGATGAAAAATGCCCCTCAAAATTCACCAAAAAGCGAACTTCACTTGAATTCCTAACGCAACCACATGCACCCATCCCACACATCCACCCATCAATCGATCAAAGTAAAAAAAAAAAACGAACAACCCCCACCAATCATCAAACTACTTTCGCCCACCCATCGGCAAAGGATTTCAACGGAAAAAAAAATTACTCGTACATAAAGCGCACCACCACCAAACTCACATTCCATTCGCATTTTCAACTCTCCGCTACCGTCACACGGTTTCGAATCGACATCCTCCCCCAGAGGGGATCAGGCTAACAATGGGAAACACTAATTATTTAAATGTGCGTACACTCCCGAGCCACCCCAAACCACGAGCTGCGCACTGTCCTGTGGATGTTAGTGCACAAATACATAAAATAAAATAAAATAAAATAATATGAAAAAAAGGACGAGTTTTAGTATCTGTGGCAGCGCCACTCATACCCACATATTTATTTAATGTCCAACCACAGGACACCCTTAAGCCTGCCGACAAAAAACCATACACACGCAGTCCATCCTACGTCCGCCCGCAATGAATTTCAATTACTAACCCAATTAAAGGTCCTTATTAAAAAAAGGACGGAATGGTTCCACAATAAAAATAAAACTTCACTCTGTGTGCGTGCCTCTGCTGGGTGGCGGGCGTAACGAATTCGAATTTTTCCCACGTAGTCACGCAGAAGGATGCGAATATTTCACTTGCATATGTGTGCCCCGCAGGACATCCCAGAATTTTTTGCGTAAATAGCTGGTCACTTCACTCGCGCAAAAAAAAAAAACAAAAAAACAAAAAAACCGAAAACAACGCGCACGATGTGTAACCCTGTAATTACTCATGCAACGTTTTCCACAGAAAAATAAAAGGGTTGGAGTACGAGCGACTACTTGGCACACACAGGACAATTATATGCAATGCAACATAATCAGGCAGGATGTACGGCAAATGAGGAAAAAAATAAATAAATATATATTGAATACGCATGGAAAAAGGACGAAGGAACAAGCGAACAATTCAATTCGCAAATAAATCAATTGTGAAGTGCATAAAGCAATCCCGCTGTCGCCCCATGCCGGCACAAAAAAAAGGAGACACGATGAGACGACGATCTGTTACGGTTTGTGGGGGATGTTGGTTGGGTGGGTGTGCGAGAGTCGCTACTCACTTCGTTGCCTCCTGCCAAAAGTGTTCAACAATTTGCAGCGCCAGAATAATTTATCCAGGTTTATTATTTATTTCCCATTCCACTCTCCGTGGATGTTTTTATTTGATTTTTTCTCTTTGTGCTCCATGTGAACATACGCAGTCCTACCCCAATAATTGCACACGCACACACGCAATTTCTGACGCATTTTTTGCTGCATGTGTGTGAGGGCAATATGTGGATGTCGAGCAGAAAAAAAGAAAACAGGACATCATCCAGGTACATAGAGTAATTACGAGAAAAAAGGAGAGGGGGTGAATGTCATCCCGTGCATTCTAATTATCGATACTTGATTTTTTTTAGTCCCCACCTCTTTTAGTGCACACAGAGGATGAAAGGACGATTAAAAATCGATGCAATTCCAGGCTTATTTTCTAAATTATTATTTTTTTTTATGTCAGAGGAATCTTGTTTGAATGAACCTTCTTCAAGGCCACGCCGCATCATCCCTGTAAAAAAAAGGCAAAAAATCAAAAGCGAATAACATGTTGATTGTTATATTTTTTTGCTGTTACGTAATAAACTCGTAGATACTCGTACGTATCCTATGTGTCCCAAAGGAGTCTCGAAGTATAAAGCTGGAGAAGCAATTAAGTCGTGTCCCTTTAATTCCCCCTTCAGATGGTTGGCTCTATGTTTTTTTCGCCGCTCTTTGGGAGGATACAAAAAAAAGGAGTGGAAAATAAGTGTTAGGGGATGAAAGTGAAGAGATGGAAGTAGCGACAAAAAAAAAAACAAATTCAAATTCCTCTTGGGGTTGTCAATATCTCCTTTTTTTATTTTTTTTCTGTCCTTAATGAGTCCTTTCTAATGTTCCTTATGTAGAGAACAAAGTATATACATACATATGTACTTCTTTCATTTTCTTTTTCTCAGTCTTTGACGCTCCGTCATTGATACCTGGATGGTGGATTCTTTTTTATTTTAAAAGACAAAGATGAAAAATGAAAGTTGAACGGAGTACCAATAGAGAAGGGGTTGGACAGCAATTTACAAAAAAGGATCTTTCATTTCCAGTATGTTTGTTGGAACTTCTTCTGTAAAGGGGTGGTGCTTTCTCTTTGGAAGATGTAAACTCGTTTTTTTACTCTGGATGTCAAAGCAAGGATGTCCCGCAGATTAGTGATTTTGAAAATTGTATTTCCAGCAGACAGAAACAATAGAGGAGAGGATTTACTGGGTATAGACTTTGGACCATTTTAAGTTTCATAGGAACTGTCAAAATCGGAAGGCTCCTCAAAGAAGGATTCTTCTAGAATATTTTATTTTTTAATGAATCCTGCCCCATGGCTAATACTGCGACCTAAAAGATCTACTGTATCAAAGGATTCTATTTAGTCCAAGAGGCAAACCACCTTTCTAAAAAAGGCATGTACATATGTATGTCCTTGGTTGACGCATTTTTTCAGTCATAAGCTCTGAGGAGTTCTTTATGTAGGGTACGCCGTATGACCCCGAAAAGTAGCGGGCAATCACAAAGGACGTGCTCGGCTGTCTCTAGACAGGTATAACTTGTTTAGGTGGTATCGTTACTGGCAATGACCGGAGAAATTTTTTTAGATACCTAATATCCTTCTTATTGTAGTTTAGAAGTTCCCTGTGGTCGGTGTAAGGCTTAGTTAACAGTTTGGCTTGCCTAAGCATTGGGACATTTCTCCAATGAGAGAGTCGGATATTCTTCTTCTTAGTTGGCGCTACAGCTCGAGGTGAACCTGGGCCTGCTTCTCGCAACCATTTGTGTGTGCGTGTTATATTTTTGCACAAATGGAAGGGACCTACAGTTTTTTGCCGACTCCGAACGGCGAGTTGAGAAGCTCAATCGAGACAAATGTTACTCTTTGATGTTTGTCAGACATTCGAAAGAAGTGGGCACTGTGAAAAACTTTTAGGTGTTTGCGGCGGGATTCGAACCCAAGACCGCTGGCTCAGTAGTCCGACGCACTAACCACTTGCGCTACGGTGCCCGGATATTATATTCCCATTTATTGATTATGGTTGAGATTGTTGCCCAGTTTATGCCACAAAAGGATTTCGGGCCTGAGAGCCTGCACGGGTCAGCTCATCCGCAATCTTATTTCCTTCAATGCCTCTGTGACCAGGTACCCACTAAAGTTTAACTTTATTGTGAATAGCTAGGGTTTGAAGAGAATTAAAGCAGCACCTTACCAGTATTGAGTCCAAAGAAAAGGAGCTCAAAGCTTTCAATGCGGCTAGGCTCTCTGAAAAGACATTTATTTCAGCGCTTTTGATGTCTCTCTGCAGGTTAATCAAGGCGCAGATCTCAATGGCGTGGACATCAGCTTGAAACAAGCTGGGGAATGATCTAAGAAGGACGAAGATTTTGGTAGTGGGCTCAAAGCTCCCAGCACCAACACCAGAGGCCATTTTCGATCCATCAGACCACGCAGTACGTTCCCCAATATGAACCTCGAATTTTTTGCTAAAGCGAGAGTGCAAAGAATGTCCTGATCGGGAATATTGTTGATAATGTTTAGGTGACCCATAAGGTTACCTGGTTTCTACTTACGAATAAGTTGTAGTTAAATAGCGCTGCTAGCGGCTTCCTAATGAAGATCTGTAATGGCGAAATGCCAATAATAGCATCTAGAGCTACTGAAGGGCAGGAGCGCATAGCACCAGTTATACCAAGACACGCCATCCGTTGATGCTTATCGAGCTTCTTGGCAGTAGTCTTTTCGAGAACTTTTCTTCTCTATGAGTCCTTTTTTCTGACTTCTATCTGTCCATGCGACTGCGTCTTCTCAAAAAGCTACAGTTTGTCGGGTTTAAGCTGGCTTCTTGCTTCACAAGAGCTAAGATAAGATTAGAATCTGAGAACTAAAGCTGGTAGTGGTATCCTTATGATTTACTGTCAGGACTTAATTCTTACAATGGAGTTTACTTTGAGAATCCCAGATCCTTTCTGACAATGCTTATGACAGTAATGAATCCTGCTGTTCTTTCCCAAGTTTAACGTTCGTTTGAATTACTTTTTTTTCTTTAATTGAATCTGCTTCTTAAAAGCTGCCCCACAGTAGCTGTTGCACATCCCTTTGAAACTATTTTCTAGTCCTAGTAACACATCGTTAAAAATCTAGGTTACTACCCAGACACCGTTGCATCGTAGGCATCCATCAATAAACCACAATAACATCACGAGCTCTCTTCGTAGAAATAGAAAATTCTGCTCGCATTCATGTGTCGGAAAAATTCATAACAGTTTCTCCCGTTTGTTGCGCCATTGTGTGTGTGAGTGTAAGGGGATGCGTTTCGGCCTTAAACGCAGTTGCATTTGAAAAAAAAAGATTGTTAGAGGTAGAGCCTCCTTTTCCACTTTGAAGCTCGATCGACGTGGAAAAGTTTCTTTGCGCATACAACATACAGGAAGAAATATCTTATCCTCCCCCTTACAGTGGTGTTTTTGTTTAACAGCGAACATGAAGCTATGATGGATGAATCTCCGTGTTCTTCGTCCTTCACTTTGCTAATTTTTTTTTTTTTGTTCCCATTTTATGCTAGGGACCCTTCTTCTGTATTTTTTTGTGTATTCGAATGTGAAACGGAATAGGAGATGAGTACGGCGACAGTGTCCCCAGCTATGGTTACTGCTGGGTCTCGTGAAGGGGTGTAGGTGTAGAGGTATAGAGAGATACATTCCCGCAGTGCCTTTTCTCTTTTGAAAAATGTTCTTAAACAAACCTTTAGGAGGATGGGGGTGGTCGAGTTGTATATTCTCTTCCATAGGACGAAAACGAATACACATAGACCGCTAGACCGGGGAGCCTTTGGTTCGGTCCGTTTGAAGGAAAAAAAAAAACAAGGACATCTCATTCTCTACCCCATCAGTATACGTTCGCTTTCTCATGATACCAAATGCCCTTTGTGCGGAACCGTAGTTCAGGGAAAAAAAGTACAAAAAAAAGAGGATGTGAAAAATAGAGAAGCTGTGGACGACGAAGGTGGTCGGGTCTGGTGATCTGGTGGTCTGGTGGAGGCGCATGGGTTTGAGTTTAGACGAGGGTGAACAAAGTTTTGAACTTTTCTTGAATTCCTTTTGTAGATTGGGAATAGCGGCGACGGCGGCGATGGCAACAACAACGACGACGACGACTGTGGCGAACCAAACGTAGCGAATGTGTGGGCTTCTTCTGGGTGTTACCCATTCCAAAAGAGTGGGAGTGGGTTACCCTGGAGTTACCCGGTGGAATTTTTATAGTTGTCCTTTTTTTTGTTTTTCGTCTTTTTTATTTTGTTAGGTAGTCAAAGTCAATGAAAGATGGACAAACGCCAATGGCCAAGAGATGAAGTGATATTATCTAGGACGGGTACAAATTTGTATCCTCTGTGAGAGAAGACGATTGAAGGTTGAAGTCGCCGAGAATAGCTGGATGAAGGAAGGAGATTGTGTATGCTTAGCTGGAGAATGGGATTGGAATTATAAGACCTTGAAGCGGTTTTCCTTTTGTTATTGTACAAGATTTCCATTCCATGGGGTTGTCTTCATCTTTTCATCATCGAGTCTTCAAATTACAGACCAGGGCCGGACCTTACATAGGAGCGAGTGGCGCAGCCGCGCCAGGCACCAGAAAGCAAGAGGCGTAAAAACTAAAAAAATTACTATCCAAAAAACAGATCTACTCGTTTGCTAATATGTATTTATATTCTTCACAAACTAATATTTCTCACCGTACTTCTCAAATAACAATACACACATTTCAATCACTGTACTTTAAAAAGTCCACACACATTAAAATCACAAAATTTCCATATAAATATGCACATAATGTTTTTTTTCTATCCCTTCCCGTTCCCACAACATTTCATTCTCTTTCTCTCCATAGCTGCTAATTGGTATAACAGACCAGTTAGCAGAATTTTTATCTGTACCCAACTACAACCAGAGGCAAACATTTGTCTCTGCTGCAACCATAGTAGACTCTGTTGTTTCATATTAAATATCCAGTCGACCCTTCAGCCAAAAACGAAATTTTCACTGCCAACATGCTGTGGAGCAGTCTTATCATACCGCTCCATTTGCGCCTACCAAAATCCATACAAATCATCAAACATGTCGGAAGTTGTGGAGCAGGATTCAAATTTTGCGCCAAGGCAATGCGCCTACCTAAAACGATGCGAACTTCAAATTTGGTTTCGCAACCTTGTTCGATATATCAAAACGTTCGATTTGACTGAAGAGAAAGAGAGTCAAACTCAGTTCATACGTAGTAAAATTTATTGTTACATTATATATGTACAGATCGCGACAGAAAGATAGCACATTTGCTTTTTTTTTGGATCCCTTTTGCATTGTCGTGTTTTCAACCAATAAAAAATCATTTCCTTCTTATATGTTGTGCATTTAACATTTAATTGATAATAAAACAAGACTACATGAAAAAATGCAACCTGCGGTTACGAAAACAAAAGATATTATTCAATTCAGAACATTAGCACTTCAAGTGGTAGATAGCACATTTTTAAAAATATTGAAAATTAGTATGTAATATATTTAATGCCTTGATTCTCCTTGGCTTCGATTATAGTAGATTGTACGCTTGATATACATAAGTAGAAAGAAGCAATTAACTTTAGTAGTTAGAATAGTGGACCAAAATACGAAAAAGTTTAAAATTAGAGAATATTTTTTGGGATTGTTGTGAAAAAAACAACTGGGTCTGGCTTAACTGATTTAGTTTTGAATGAACTTGCTGATTTGGATATTCTATTAGTGAATTGTAGAGGACAAGGGCATGATAATGGTACTTATATGAGAGGGAAACATTGTGGTATGCAAACGAGAACTAAGGTTTTGGAACCTAGAGCTTTGATGATGTTCAATGCTCTACTGATGCAGTTGCATTCTTCGATAAAGTTGAGAGTATCTATGTTTTCTATTCAAGTTCTGTAGGCAGATGGTCGTTTTAGACAAAAAAACATCTTAGTAGTTTGACTCTTAGGCTGCGGTTATATATGTAGCAAGCGTGTAATACAAGCGCTTAGCTCGCGTTTTAAATTATCAGAGCATTTTATCTCGCACTTGCTCGCGCTTGTAAAAATTTGTTACCAACCACCATGCTCCAATAAAATGCATTTAATTTAAAGCGCGAGCAAGCACTTGTATTACACGCTTGCTATATAACCGCAGCCTTCAGCAGAATAGATGCAATAAAACCACTAAAAGTATACTTGGGAGATGTTTATAGGCTCTTGTTGAAATTTCAGAAAATTATGATCAAAGAGTCTAAAATATGCCACAATCTCTTGGTAGTAAGCTAAGCGAATTTAAATTTATTGTTTTTGCCTTAAGCTTGCAGTTGAAATTTTGTGTTCAATGAAAAAGTTTTTAGTCGAACTAAGAACTAATGACAAGTTTTTTTTTTGAATGTGTAGATAAGGCGAGACTTATAGCAAATGAAATTAAAGTTCCTTTTCCAGTAATTTCAACTTAACGGTCCCGAAAAAAAGTAGTTCAGTTTTCCTATGAGGATAGGAATGAGGTAATTTTAGACCATCAAGAAAGATTTAGGGTTGAATTTTATGTTGAAGTCAACGCGTCAATTACTCTCTCTCTTCGGGAGATGTGGAAAAGATCAAACATGTTTTAAGTTGCTTTTGGGGCGCTTACTTTTTTTCCTGCGCCAGGCGCCAAAACTGTTAAAACCGGCCCTGTGACAGACATCCACTTTTCACTTATTAATCAAAACAATGGGAAAACAGGATCTTTCCCATCGTTTGAACGTAAAAGAACCACCACCTCCTGGTACAAGATGGACAAGTAAGTTACTACATGACGAAATAGGATACGTTACGGGTACCAACAGGTCACCCCCTAACCTAACCTCACCTTTTCTTCTTTTTTTTTTTTAACAAAAATTCGAAACTTTTTAACGATTCATTCGAGCGAAATGAGTACTGGATGCTATGGCAGAGACTGTTAGCACGATGACAGGCGGATGCAGCAGAGAGATAGAACATCTCTCCTGTCGTCAGTTACAAAACAAAATGTATAGCGATGCCCAGCGTATGACAGGAGTGTGCTTTGATCAAGGACACAAAAAAAAGACAGAACAGAGATCAAAAGATATGAGAGAATATTTTGGGGTGGAAAGGAATTTTTTTCTTCGCTTTTTGAAGTGGTCACGGTGGCGGTGACTCGTATGTGTATGGAAGGGAGTGAATTAGTTTTGTAGCTTTCTTCTACTATCGATAAGATGCATCTTTTATTATATACCATAGAAGAAGCGTATACGTAGTATAATTGCATTCTTTTTCTTTTTTTGTTTCATTATTCATTGTTAAATATAACAATTTTTAAAGTGAATAGTGTCGGCATCTATACGTCAACTGTGTGCCTCGTGTAACTGCATAATCGAATGCGGTTCGCATCCGTACTGAGGAAATTTTCATAATAATTTCCCATTGAATAAACTGACTTAATGGGAAATTTCTGTCATCGTGTACAGTTCTTTTCACAGCTTTGAAGCGAAAAAGACAAAAAAAACTCTACAAAGCTGTAGAGAATCTACAGAGCTTTAGGTTATGGTTTTTGTCTTAGCTAAACGAAGAAAATTACAATTGGTATGAAACGGTGTAGCCAATTTAGGAAAATTTTAAAGTTTAAAATGTTTACAAGTTTTTTTTAAAACTTGTATAAATCTTTTAGAGGTTCATGAAGACAAATTATATACATACAGTATTGTGCAAAATATAAGCAACCGTTTGGCTTTAGTACTGCAAGTAGGTTTTTTCTCACACTTTTTTCATTTAACAGCAAAACAAAACAAAGCATTGGGTGGGCTTAGCTTTTGAAATATTAAAAAACAAAAGTTGGGCGCTTGTAAATAAATAACTTAAGCGAGGATCATGAAATTGCCTGTGCAAAATGTAGATAACTTTTCTTCTAACGCCAGAAAAACTTGCCTAATGGGACATTTGGAGATACAGTAGAAGCTCGAAAAAGTTGATCGAAATGTCCCAGAGCTTGTCAACTTTTCCGAAAAGTCAACTTTTCTGGACAGTTTTCAAAATCTGTAGAAAATTAATATTTTGTCCATAAATAAACTTATTTTATTTTGATTATTAGTTTTATTTTATTAAGAGCAAAAACATAAACAATCTTAGCGATGTTCAAATGGTTTGAAGTAACTGGAAAGAGTAGTTTGCTTCTTATTTTTTGTAAAATGAGTTTTTACAATATTTGTACGTAAAATCACCAGGTTTGGCATATGGTGGGTTTCGTTATTTTCTGCGCACCATTTGATCAATGCAAAATGAAATGTTACCATCGTCAGTTTTAAGCAATTCGATAGGTTTGTGCGCTGTGCAATTGTCAATCATTCATCATTGTCGCTTTCGACGACAAATTGTTTTCGGTTGAAAATCTACGAACCTAAATAAGAAACGACATATTGATATTGAATTTGTAAAACTGACACAAGTCCGGTTTACCTCTTTTACGAACGAACCATGAAACCATTCATAAAACGGTTTTGATGTCATCCAAGCTGATGGCGAATTAGAGTAAATTATCGGATTTTTGAAGCCTTTAAAACAGCGCGGATTTGCAGATTTACGAATGACCATTGGGCTTACTTTGTGTGAACCGTCAGCGTTTGCACACAACAAAAATGTGATTCGCTCTTTTGGAGTTTTTCGGCCAGGTGATGTTTTTTCAGTTGTAGCAACGTAGGTTTTCTGAGGTAACAAGCGATAATATAAACCTGATACATTCGCATTGTAAACTTGAGCATCGCTTAGTCCAAGTTCACTAATCATTCCTTTCCATTTTCTTATAAACAGTGCGACTTGCGATGTGTCGCTCGAAAAAATCTCAAGAATCTCACCACACACTTTACGATAACGAATTCCATGCCTCTTTTTAAATTTTGCGAACCATCCATCACTCGCATTAAATGAATTGACACCTTTTTCCGGATACATTTTTTCGAATAAAAACTTAGCTCTGGCCTTGAATACTGGACCGGTAACAGTACAATTTCGAGTACGCTGATTTAAGAACCATTCGTATAATTTGCTCTCTGCTCAAAGTTGTCGACTGCTGCTGCGAGAAGGGTTTGACGATTTTTTTTTATCTTGGAAATTGCCTGCTTTGTGACACCATATTCGATTGCCAAACGACCGCCGCGAACACCATTGTCAAGTTTCTTTAACATTTCTATTTTTTGTTTTAAATTTAATCGAACTTGTTTTCGTTTACCATGTTTGTTTGCCTTTTTTTTTTTGCTCAAATTTAGTTAATTATCGGACAGCAAATAAAATTCAATGTGCAAATGAACAATACGTAAGAAAAAGTCAGTAATAATCTAAAACAACGGGATTAAAAATATATAATAAGGCTCGCATTTGCCATGGAAACATACATTTCTTCGGAATGCGTAGCTGCGGTGTTATGTTTTTTACATCGTTAAACCGAATGCAAGTAAAAAAGAATCACGCTCTAAAAAGTTGACTGAAAGTCAACTTTTTAAGGCAACGTATGCTAGCTCAAATTTGGTCAACTTTTCTGTAAAGTAAACTTTTCTGAGAGTCAACTTTTCCGAACTTCTACTGTAGTTTGCATTCTAAAGGCAGTGAATTAATGGCAGCATACGTTTTCTTTAAGTTTGTATTGACACAATGTGCAGAATCATCATTTTGATGCAGTGCGCATTGAGTTAAAAATATAAAAAAAGAGGATTATAACAGTAAAAAGTCGTAAATTCGAAATAAAGAAATGATAATATTTACATATATAGTAAACATTGTAAACATTTGAACAATTGCATTTTCTCTTATGCGTCTAAGTACGTTTATGTCACTTTATTATGGGATCCCCCTAATACTACGCACTGTCAATATTATGGGATTTCCCGAAGTCTTGAAAATTAATTCAGTGCATTTTTATGTAGAAATGTTGAAAAAATTTCTGTTCACGTTTTACAGCTTTTAGATTTGTTCACGTCTTAGAGCAGTCAATAGGCGTGTTTTTTTTTTTCAAATCTATACAGATTTCGAAAGAGCTTTCCATACAAAAATAAGACTGGATAATTATCCAGGCTAAGGTTTTGTTGTATTTAACATTGAAAACATGTTGCGGAAACATGTTTAGCCTATAGGTATAGGTTTGAAAAAAACACGCCTAATGTAAAAAATACATTGTTCACGTTTTGGGGGGGTTCACGTTTTCAAATGTTCACTGTATATTATCTCAATGTGTATATAGAAATATACATGTACATACGTGTAAGTTTTGCATATTTGAAGAAAACATAAAATAACAGAAAATATAAATATAACATTAGTGGGTCCCCGGTTAATACATTTCAAAAGAGAGGAACAATATCTTTCGTATAGACTTCTTAATTAAAAACGTTACAATTCATATCTTAAAAAATTCTGAAATAGACTATTTTGCAAAATGACTTTCCAAATGTTTTAAAAATGTTCGAACACGTAATCGTATTTTAACAACTGCTTTAAATTTGCAATGGATATTAACGCGGTTTTATTTGAGTGCACCTGACAAGAACCCTCAAATATATGTAAGTTCAGTACCCTTATATTTGTTGTCAATTAGACAATTACGTCTACTGTTTCGGTACTCGTACAATCAATATCAAGCTCCTGCTCTGCATTTTTTGTCGTCATATCATTGTCTATTCCGAGAAATTCTTCACAATCGAAATAAGACTCACTTCAACGTGCCAAAACTGAACAAGGCAATGCAGACAGAATTAACGAAAATGGCAAACACTTTATCCGGGAAACCCCAACTTAGGGCTTTCTACGAAGTATACAATTTACGACATAATTTTGTGTCTCGCGTCCGTTGCTAAGCGGTTCGCGTCCGGCTAAGAGATGATTTTCGTAATTCATAGAAATATACTGTCCGCGTCCGGGTAAAAGGGTAAAAATGTTCCGAAAAATTAAAAAAAAATTGGTTTAAGTTAAAATGTCCGGAGTGTCCGTTAGTTTTCACTGTACATATTTAAAAAAAAAATGGCTTCAAAAAAACACTTTCAAAACTAGTAACATCGTTAAACTACCCGATTGGGGGTGTCATAAAGCCAATTGAACCTAGAAAATATCTTTAAATATCTATCGTGTCATCTCTGAAAATCACTACTGTTTTCTTTTTTACTACCGAAACACTCGTACTCATAGGTAATAAAGCTCTCTTGATGCATTTATCATACAAAAAACACATGTTTTCAGCGCAAATCACTCGCACACACAGGGAAACTAAAACTACGATCTACGACAGCTCTCTATGTTTCCCAATAAGAGCGAAAACATTCACTACCTTCCGCACGTGAGCGCAATCGCCGAAAATTATTACACTACGACTACGACTACGCTACGCACCAACGCCGACGCCGACCTACCCCATAGAAACTATGTACCTACATACATGTAGGAACGAGAAAATCATTTTGAAATTTGAAGTACACATGTAAAAAGCTTTTGACGGCCAAAGCAAGAATGGACGATACCTGCCTAGGCCTACTTCATGAACTGCATGTTCATCAAACATCTGTCCCGTTGCTATGCCAATAGAGAAGAAAAGCCATCGATTCAGCTATCGCTAAGCAACAACAGCGCAGGCAGAGAGCGGCGGATCCGTAGAACATTTTTTTATTTTTTAATTCTTGTTTCTTGTAAACCCAACCCACACAACTGAACGCACCATGGCATGGTAAAAGCTATGTCGAGTGTCGACTGTCGAGTGTGGCGTGCACATGGCCCCTGCGTTGTTAAAGCGACAACGTAATCCATCGTCAACGTGCAGTGGTAAAAAAAAAACTATGTAGAAACCAGAAGAAAGCTTTTTCGCAGATACACCAAAAGCATACGATATCAGAACGCACTCGTATGTATATGAGAAACTAACTCATCAGCAGCAGTAAAGCAGATGGCATAGAGAGCAGTGTTGCCGTGGCTCAAATTACGATATTAACAACCGACCGACCAGCGTTGCCGAAGAACACATTTTTTCCATGCCACCATTGCCGTGCTGGCAAAAATAGATAGAAAAAAAAAACACCTTTTTTCAGTATACATACTGTATACATAACACGTTATGACATATCCTTCAGACAACAACAATTCAAGTGATTCAAACAAGAAAATAATTTGACAGATAAGGAGTTGGTTCTAATGAGGATTACCTGTGTGGCTGGCTATATGATAATTTCCATACCGGTTGTGTCCAGTGAGACAGGTAGATTTTATGTGAGTTAAAGCGAGAGTGGTTTTTCGGTTTTAACTTACAATAAAATCTACCTGTCTCACTGGACACAACCGGTATGGAGATAATCGTGTAGCCAGCCCAGAGTATATCTAATAATTATTTATTTATTTTATTTATTTTATTTAATTTATTTATTTTATTTATTTTACTTATTTTATTTATTTTATTTATTTTATTTATTTTATTTATTTTATTTATTTTATTTATTTTATTTATTTTATTTATTTTATTTATTTTATTTATTTTATTTATTTTATTTCTTTTATTTATTTTAGTTATTTTATTTATTTTATTTATTTTATTTATTTTATTTATTTTAGTTATTTTATTTATTTTATTTATTTTATTTATTTATTTTATTTCTTTTATTTATTTTATTTATTATAATTATTAGATATACTCTGAGCCAGCCACTATTGAAAATGTTGTGAGTGAATGCAAGGAGTGTTGCCGCGTTAAAAAATGTCTTCTTTCAACGAATTTTTTTGTGATTCCACCATTTTATTTTACTTATACCAAAATCAATGTAAAAAGGTGTTATATTTTAAAGGGTTAATTTCATTTAAAAAGTGCCATAATGACACGATCGTGCCACCTCGGCAACGCTGCGACCGACAACGACGGGAACGGGCTTTTCGCTTTCCAACAACGAACCGGATATTTTTTTTGGCATTGTATGTTCAGCCGTCAGCGTGTTCGGTGGTTTAGCGTTATAGTAACAGCGAGTTTTCGTTCGCGAATGAATAGGCCAATAGGCAAGTGCTAGTGTAGTCGTCGAAAGTCGAGTGTGTGCTTAGTGCCAGTGTTATAAATTATAATACAAAGCGTCATATACAGTGAATTTTTGATGATGGATTTTATTTAACTTGTTTCAATTTGATTTTGTTGTGTTTTTTTTTGAATAACTCGCCGGTAAGCTGAATTAAATTTTTTTTTTATCATCGGTTCCCTTGCATTTCCTTGTTTGATTCTAATATCGTAAATCAGGCAGCATCCTAGCTCAGATTCTATATCCTCCGGTGTTACATAGTTTTTTTTTTTTTGCAAACGAACTTCGTTGTGTTCATATATCATATATGTGTGTGTGTGTGGGTTAGTGCGTGTGGAAGGGTTGAATTGCAATAGCAGCCCAGCAGAAGAGGACGACGAGGAAAGGTACTTTGACGTTGAATGTGTGTGCTTTGGCAGGCTACAGAAGCATAAGAGCAAAGCACCCTGCTGGTGGTGTGATGCGCCTGGGATATCGTCCGTCGTACATTTGTATGAGTGTGTAGGGGGGAAAAGCCTCTCGTTCCATCCTCCACCACCATCACCTTCGGTTGCGATTTCTAGATGGTAAAAAGGACTTTTTGCGTGCAGTTTTATTTTGTGTTACTTCCTTTGAATTTATATTCCAATACACTTCAACACGCAAGATAGACCCGAGGTGTATCCTGCTTTTTTTTTTTGGCTTAGTTGTTGAAACTGTGTATCTACATGTATGCCTATCAATTTTATTGGGATACCGGGAATTTCGTGGACCAGCGGGTAGTTGTTGAAAGTCGTCCTTAGACCAGAGACCAGCCGAGTGCCACCGTTGCCTGAGTTAAAAGACTGCATTTTGCGTACCTACTTCGATGTTGTTAATTTGTTTTTGTTTTTTTTTTTTTCAAGTGTACCAACCTACATTTTTTTTTTTCATACCTTACTGGGTAATCAAAGGGATTAATTGAAAGGAAAAGGAAAGACGCCGGTGTGTAGACCTCAAGTTCACCTTCAGAAATTCACCTGTGCTTTTATTTAACAAAAAAAGATTCCCAATTTAATTTTTAGTTGTGTAATGACTTCTTGCAAACGTGATGATCATTAGCAGTACCAAGAGTACAATGTGATTGATTGGATTTTCCGTTTTAGTTTGTTTAGTTTTTTTTTGCACAAAATTAGTTTTTGACAAGTGGAAGTGACACTGCAGCAAAACAGTGCTGCTGGCGGTAGCTGACGCACATGGTAAGTTTTTTTTAATTATATTTGTATCTTCAACATTTAAGTTGCTATTCCTAATAATTTTGAGCCGGTGAAGAGTTTTGAGTCATCTATGGGGCTAATGCTAACGTAGGCAAGGTAGAAAGATGCTGGAACCGGTTTTAGTGTTACCATTATTTATTTATTTCTATGTAGGATTAGTTACCACAAAGAGTAAGGTAATAAAAGTGATGGTCGGACAGTAAAAGAGAAAGAGAAAAAATGAAATGTAAAAAAACTGCTCGTATTCAGCCTGCGGTGGTGCGGCCAGAAGCTTGGATGGTAGTAAGAACAAGTTTATGACGAATGTCAGCGAAATGTCACTTTCAAGTCGTTAAAATCATGGATAGATTCTTGAATCAGTTTAAATATGAATGTATGTTGCCGATGGGTGTAGAATAGAAATGGCGGTGGGGGGGGGGGAGAAAAAAGTTTGTTCTTTCAGACTAAGCTTTTTTTAGAGTCGAATTTGCATGTGATTCATACCCAGAAGGAAAAAGAAAATAATGTACATTTTAGACTTCCTGTCACTGATGTTTTACTCTAATCGAAGAGAACCCATTTTGAAGATTAGTAAAACTGTTTTTGTATGTCTTCGCAAGAGAAAAACTAATCCCAACATCCAAACTTCCCATATGATTTCCAGCTGTCAGCTAATGGAAATCCCGTCGAAATCATACGGGAAGTGTTTATTCTTTTGGGAGTTCATTTTGGGTGGAAAAATTGTTTTGATCGTTTTTTTTAATTTGTTAAAATTTATAAACTGAAAGTGCGATTCGTCAATGCTCCAGGAAATTATCTTTCTTTTGACACCGCATTTGTTAAGATTGGTTAAGTGGGAGAGCCGCAAATGGTACCTATACTACAGAAATAATATGTAATGATTGATGAGAAAGAAATTTCATTCAGAAATGTATGGTTAAACCGACTTTGATATTAAAAGTCTAAGAGAAAAACTTTGCCTGCGCTTAAGGTTATTGATAAAAATAAACCTTGACTCAAGCGTAGTTAAGGTTTTCAAACCATGTCCAAATAATAATCGCAATTATCAAGTCATAAACATCACGTGTGACCGATTATTAGCACTTTATAACTGTTTGAATCTAAAAATATTCATCGAACTTGCTTTTAGTGTTAAACTTGTTATGAGCAAAGAAAGCTGTTGTTATAGCCTTCTGATGGCTTAGAATTAAAAATTTTTGTATAAATATTTGTATACCGTTTTGTCAAAGTGACTACGGAAACAGACAACACAAACACTGTTGAGTTTTAACAAAGAAAAGTTAAAGATAAAGAAATAAAATAGAAAAAGCTGTTTTTTACAGACTAAATTCTAATATTTCCTCGATATTTCTGAACCTTCAATATACCTACGAGTATGTTTGTTAAGTGTGAACTTAGGTGTACCTCAGGGATCTGTTTTAAGTCCACTTTTGTTTTCTTTATTTTTAAATGACCTACCTGCAGTAGGTACTTGAAGTACTTAAATCTTTGAATAAGGTTAATGGAAGATTGCATTTTTTGCGTCTGGTCCACCACCATCTCCAACAAAATGAAATTGAATCCTCTTAAAAAGATGAGTATAATATGTTCCAGAAACTTGACTAGCCGCTCCATCTTGGTAATAAATTCTATTACATATATGTATGTACTATGGAATAGTAAAATACTTGGGCTACTTAAAAGAATTTTTGTATGAACTACGTGGGCTGAAAAGTCCCGGGATTTTTAATAAAAACAAGCGTTTTTTTAGGAAAAGTTATATTTATTCCTCAACATAGTTGCTTTTGAGAGCAATACTCTTGGTATACCGAGTTTTCAACATTTCCAAGCCTTCCAAATACGCGTCGGTTTCCGCGATGACTTCGTCATTTGATCTGGATCTCTTTTCGTGGAGCCACCCCTTGACGTTTGGGAACAGATAATAGTCGCTGGGAGCCAAGTCTGGAGAATACGATGGGTGAGCAACCAATTCGAATCCATATTGGTCGAATTTGGCCATCGCCATCAAAGACGTGTGTGCCAATGCGTTATCATGATGGTACACAACTTTTTTCTTCGCCATATAAGGCCGTTTTTTTCTTTATTTCGTCGTTCAGTTTGTCCAATAACGCTGTATAATGCTCCCTGTGACCGTTCATCCCTTCTGCAGACATTCGATTAAGATTGTGCCATGTGCATCCCAAAAAACGGAGGCCAAAACCTTACCTGTCGAGCTTCGGTTTTTCGGTCGCTTTGGTGGGCTTTCGTGGCCTTCCAGCCACTCTGCCGACTGCCTGCTGGACTCAGGCATATGGTAATGGACCCACATTTCACCCATCGTCACAAAACGTCAAAAAAGTCCGCTCGATTACGCTGCAACAACGCTAAACCGGCCGTTGAATCATCAACGCGCTGCGCTTTTTGGTCGATGGTCAGCAAACGCGGCACCCATCGCACCGATAGCTTTTTCATCTCCAAAACATCGTGTAAAATATATTCCACCCGTTCTTTTGAGATATCCACGGCCTTAGCTAACTCGCGCAACTTCGATCTCACTTAAAACGATTCGATGCATCAAAGAGGACGACGAGGAAAGGTACTTTGACGTTGACTGTGTGTGCTTTGACGATCTCCGCATTCGTAGCCCTTCTTGGGCTTCCAGAGCGAGGTGCGTCTTCGGTGCTCGTACGACCCATTTTAAATTCACTAAACCACCGATAAACTGTTGTTCTCAAAGAAGCAAATGTGGGATAACATTTCTGCAACCATTGCAATGATTGTTCGGAAGTTTTTCTCATCAAAAAAACAATGCTTGATCAAGATGCTATACTCCTGTTTTTCCATTATTTTTACTCGGCGAAAGTAGCGTCACTCAAACGACTGTAGATTGCAAACGAATGAACGAAATGTCATGAAACTTTATACATAAACTAGTGACAGATGAGCCTCTCGCAATGAATCACGATCATTTTCTAGTGGCGTCACCTATTAAAAAATGCCGGGATCATGTAGTATTTCGGGAGAAGCTACATATTTATATACATAGGTATTATATATTTATTTATATATAGATACTAATTCTTAACTTTTTAGTTATTTGAGTTTATGTACTCGTCCTTAACATAAGATCTCCTTAGTCTTTGGTGCCATGTGACCTCTATTTATGAGTAAATCTGCATCTGTAAAAAGATCAATCATAGCAACTGTTCGTCTAACCAAGTGACAATAGTCTCTTAAATTTGTATCTCAACATCATTTGTCATTTTTAAACCTGATTTCTTCCAAAAAAAAAAAGAACGCAGTTCCCAAACTTTTTTTTGCTTACTTTCTGTGTACTTTCTCATTTTTACTAAGCACAGTAATCAAAAACTACTGACGGTAAATTAATTGCTCTGTACCACGCCATAAAATAAAACAAAGTCAAACTCGTTTAAATTTTTACGCAAAGTCTAAAATATTGCGAAGTGCGGTTTTCTGAATTTTATTTGCAATGAGGTTAAGGACAAATCATTGGTTTTGTAGGTAGATCAATTTTTGTTTCGAATACTCAGGAATTTGATCCTCCAGCTGAGAGCTTAGCTACGGAATTTAAGGTTCGCAGTTCGAACATTTTCGGCAAACCACTCTCGAATATAAATCAAACAATTTCGATTTTATATCGTTTTCCTATGAGTACATTTATACGTACGCCCCCAATAGCTTCCTTTACGTTTCCTGGTCAGATTATTATGTAGTAAAAAAAAAATTGCGGATTCATAAAAAAAAAACACTGAAACATTAGAACTACATAATTAAAGCTTCACAAATAAGCATAAGAAGGCAGGCAGCAACAAACAAAATGTGAACAAATAAAAAATGGTGTCTTAAACAAACGTGGTTGTTAATTTCAATAAGAACACATTTGTCTTTTGTTTTTTGCCGTATTTTGCGATTCTTAAATGTTTCTGGTGTTGTGAAGTACTTTTGTCGAATTCTTTGACCTTGCTGCTTATGAGCATGAATGTGGCCAGCCTGAGGGGGACTCCCTGCCCATACATGACTAATAAAACATTAAATATGAACAATTTTGGACGAAATAGCTCTCAAGTTTATAATTGACGTTATGAAGTGGGTTTATGTTGATTTTTTAGTGCTTAAATTGATGAGGATTTTTAGTTTTTTTTTTTTTTGCAAAGAATTGCAATTCTAACAAAAAATACTTCATAGATACATAAGGTATACGATTTTTATTTTAAACATTTCTGAGGCAATGCTATAAGCACAGCTTGTCACTCTTTCAACTGACATTTTGCCCCACAAAACACGGCAACACCGTCTGAAATTAGCCGCACACCTTACGACCTGTCAAAATTCATTTGAAAACACATTCCACAGTTACAAATTGACCACATTGATAAAAAAAAATGGAAAAGTAAAGTACAAATGTCACTTTTTCGAAAGATAACAATGTTGTGCGCCCCAAATCGCACCTTTCACGTTTAAGTCACTATCACCCCCATTAAACAACATTTTCTGACAGTTGGAACTGTCAACCATGTCAAAACATTTGTTGGTTCCATATTCTGTTGCGCAATGACAGTCAAAATAAAAGTTGATCCTCGCACAGCTGCGTGCGCGTATAGCTACGACTTTATGTCGGTCGATACCTTCTCTAAATTCTCTAATACCTGCAATAACAGGATATACATAGCATATACTCGTACATGCACATTTCTGTGCACATCTGTCTCGATTGTACTATGAGCTATATATAAATCGTGACGCGTCCAATGATAAATTTCACTGCTGCAGCAGCCGCCACCGTCCGATCGATACGACGCTTTTTAGGTATTGACTCTTCTCAGCTTCTGACGAAGTCGACGACGGTGATAATGATGATCGGGCATCATGATGGTGATGCTGATGGAGGCCTTCCACTTTTTTTTTTTAAAGCTGTCTCGGTACCTACTCAAAACCTTAAATGATCTCCTCAGAGCCAAGGAACTAATAAAATTAAAAAATAAAAATAAAAAAGGAACGAAACACAACAGAAAGCAAAAATAACAGGTAAAATACCATGAGGTGAACTCTCTGGGGATCGGTTTGCGGTTCGATCCAGACCATAGAAGTCGCGCGGCCCTCCGAGAGCAGCAAGACGCGAATCGTAAAATCGTAACTTACAGGCCACATACATATGTATGGTCCCCATATTTATGTATCCGCCGCCGCCGCCACAGCGCACATTGGTGGTAGTAAAGTTGTAGTTTTGAGAAGCCTTAGCGTTTCTTTTTTTTGTTTGCCGATTCTTACAGTGATCTCGCGTGGTCTTGCGGTGGCGTAATTTGGCGGGCAGTGGGGTCAAGTTTTTTGTGGTTTGTGCTCGGTTAATACAAGTGTTCTGAAGCAGACAAAGATCCAGTTTTTTAGCAGTCTGTTTTGGTTTCTTTTTCGCTTTGGCATAGAACTACGATCGTTTTGCAGCCGCGCACATAAATAGGAGGAACGTGCATACATACACGTTTGTCTGTCAGTCCGTCGTCGCGCCAAATTGGTGGAGTCTGACGTCTTGAGTGTGCAAAAAATAGCAATGGACATTGTTTGGTGAACGACAACTCAGCGGGATTTGCAAAGAACGTGCTGTTAGTTTCGCTGTCAAAACGTAGATTATATGTAGAAACACTCAGACAAAAGGCTGCTGTGACTACAGATACTCGTACTTAAACGGCTTTTGTTTCGAATGAAAAAAGTTTAGATATCGTTATCACATAAGGCTCTTAAGCATTTAATTTGTGTTATCAGTGTGCTGCATAAGTGCAATGAAAGGAGGGGCCCATAGCCCATATACTCGTACTGATAAGGTGAGGTTATGATAAAAGTTTCCGTCATGCTCATAACGAGGTTACTGTTAACAAGCGAGATACCGATGCAGTTTTATTTTTATTAAAAAAGCTGTAATGAGTTTTTAATTTGTCCATCGACTTTTTATGCAAGAGCCTTCAGATACTCTTCAAACTCTCCAAGCAAGGCAACTGTCAAAACCAACACGTTGACGAACTTCGATGTCATTGACGCGCGTAGAGCAATTTATACATCTTAATTCCAATTAACACATCATCCCAAGCACTTTGGGCTCCGTTACACCTCCCTTACAAACTCCCACTGCCATTATTTTAATTGCATCTGCTGTACAGCGAATGTAACATTGCTCATGGCACACGTGTGACACAACATCAGACCCTCACCACCATCATGTTAATCATTGTCATTGCACTCTGAGACGACGCGACGATTTAGAGTTCAAGACGATTTTGTGAGAAGATTATCCAGCCCTTCACATGCGGGTGACCACCACAGCACCAAAGCAAGCGTAATAATCATCAACAAATTGCTGCTCAACTGCGGTCGTTCGAACTCGTGTTGTATGCTAATTTTTTTAGCCCGCAAAAAATAAGAAAAGAGGTGGAGCTGTGTGCTGCAATTCGATTGAAATTCCAGTTTACCAAGGGGGGAAGATCGAGGGTAGAATCCATCAAGAATATCCCCCATCGCGAGTTCTGTTCGAAAGGTTGCTGCACGCAGCACGCAAATGACAGACGGACAGACAGAAACATGCGGTGTGTACCGCGAGTACGAGTAACATCCGCAGACACTCTTTATAAATGTTATACAATCGTCGCGAGAAGGAGCGCGGAGGATTCGTCGATGATGCCAGTCTAGAGAGAAAACCAGCGTCATTGGGCTTTGCAGCAAAACCGGATCGATTACATATTGTTATCGGTTGGAGGCTGAGGCTACGGCTGCAGCGGTGGTGGTGGTAGCCTGGAAAAAAAATCCACGGATTGTCTGATGCGCGAAAAACTGGAATAAAACTAGCAAATGGCGGAGGTGGATGGAGATTTGATGTACACCTTAAGCTTGTGTAGTAGATGGGTCATTGTAACCAGCCTGCCTGCACTGCATGCGTTCATTGACGTACGAAGATCCCAATAGAGTAAAGAGAGAGATATAGAAAGAGTGCGCGGTTAATTATAGAATCAAATCTATTGTAAACACTCACTTTTCTGTACAGAATTCATCGGGAAATGCATTGCTCAATCGATATTGGGAAAATTGCGCAATCAAATGAGAATTCTTCGGTTTTTCTTTTCCATTTTTATTTCTTTCATCTCGCAACACAGATGTTGTTGGTTCTTCTCCTGTTCTAGATGCAATTTCTACTGCTGTTGCATCCCTGGTACCGATCAATGACCTTGTTGCTGTTGTTGCCCGCCTGCCGGTGTCCAGCTGTGTGTAGAATTCCATCTAGAGATGAAGAGTCAATGGACGTCCTTCGGAAGTGCAGTGAACCAAGTTGGATACTTTGGATGCAACAGCAATGCTTCTTCGTTGATGATTCGGTGATTTAAATTTAAATGAATACATCAAATCAAGCTGCCAGGGCATCAGAAATCAGAACGCTTTTCCCCCCTTTCAATTTTAGTGGCAACTGGTAAAGGATTGCAACGAAAAGTACACCCTCGTTCAATTTAGATAATTGTAAGTAAGAAACGCCAGAAGCAAAAAAAAAAAAAACAGAGCTGCTGGTTCCATTGTTTCCAATTTCTATTCTTATCCGTAATTTTTTTTTTCTCTGGCCGTGTCCGTATTCAATTGATTTACAAATTATTACTTTGTAACTTGCCAATGTGGACCACGTGCGTTGTGTGGGTGGATGCGGATGCACAGTGGTTGATTAGAGTTTCCAAGATTTTTTTTCGATCCTTTTATCTTCCAAAACTGAGGTGTTGCTTGGTCCAGAACTATTATCCACGATCAGTAGAGTTGACGAATGAGCTACTAAGAGAGAAGTTCGTCAGTCCTGGAGCGGCTTGGACAGGCTAAATATGCCGATTGGCTTCACTTACGGGCCATTTTTTGGGTATCATCTAAAGAAGATGGGTCTTCTGGAAGATAATACTGTAAAAGCTTCCATAAGCTGACGCTCATGGTCCCCTTATAAACATAAGAACGCATTTTGTGTGGAAATACGAAATTGGTTTCTGAGAATGTGTCCGTTTAAGGGAATTGTCCGCTTATCGGAGCTATCTACAAGTTGAGCTTGCACTGTATCTGTAAGCTTACACAAATTGTGTCTGCCAGAAAGCTTTTTTACCCCAAACACGTAATTTTTTGAAGGTGGAAGCAAAAACATGTCTGAATAATGTCTTTCCAATGTTATTCGTGTGTCCTTCTGTATGCATTTTTACCCGACTAATGGCAAAAGGAAGGGTTCGTTTGTTTGTATGTAAGGACGTCATCTCGTACAGCCTTAACTATGGTACCGATTTTACCAAATGAAGTGTCGTTGGATTCGTCTTGATCCGGAGTGTGTCCTAGGCTATGTGATGTCGCAGAAAATTTTAAATGGCGGACGCACCAAGCAAGAGAGAATTCCATTTTTTTTTCTCTTTATAACCGCATTGATATTGGTATCAAATGAAAGGGTTTGGCGATTAAAATAAAAAAAAATTATGACGTTATTCAAAAGCAATATGGTGGACAGCCCCAAGATGGTGGATTACTGTTATCTTTACTACCTCCTTAATGTGGGTACCAAATGAAAGGGTTTGACAAGTGGAACACGATATTGCTTACCTACTTACACTCTACATAATTTTCTGAAACTAGCCGTGGTCGCATGCCGTTAAAATAACCCATTCATAGGGCAAAGCGGCACGATTTCCCATAGACGGGTTCTAGTTTTTTTTAACTTAATTTTTTATGTATTTTAAAAAATGCTGATATTGGATTGGTTCCGTTTTCGTCGTGGCGACTATTACAAGCCATCGGTTACCCTAAATAAATCAGACATTTCTTAATTGACCAACAGATACACTCTATGTACAAATACATATGTAGGTCTTGCAACACTTGCGCTTCCTAGATACATATGTAGGTCTTGCAACACTTGCGCTTCCTAGAACGCCTAGTCCTCAGCTCAAGCCACAGTTTCAAATATCACTGTTTCTTAAGTGCAATACGATATGCCGAAATTAATAAGAATCATAAATAAAAAAAAAATATACAATCTTAACTTAATATGTATCTGGAGCGCGCACGCTTTTATCATCAGGCCAATGTGTGTTCCAGGCACGCGGTCAGTTTCAAATTCAATTGTCACGCGTATCAAATTTCATCTTTCGGCGCAATCAAACCACATAAACTGTAGTACATATGTATACGAGTATACAGTAATGAATTTAATGTTTTTTTATGACTTTTTGTGCACTAGGAAAACTAAGAAAAAAAAACAGATAAAAGTGTGAAATGATCCAACGTGTTTCTATGTGCAAAATCAAAAAATTATGCAAACAGCTACGTAATTCAACCCACGATTATGGGCGATTATAACTGCACAATTCCATTTCCGCATTAAAAAGCACGAATCGTTTTTTTTTTTTAATACATATATATGCATTTTTGTTTTGCAATTGAAGTAGAATAATAATAAAAAAAAAAAAATCTAAAACGGAAAAAGAAGTTGAAGTAGAAAGCAACTTCAACCACCGCCGCGCGTTATTATGTAATTTAATTCTTCTCCCCAGGAAACAACTACATGTGAGTACATGTATGTATGTAAATGTACACACAGTTGGAGTGAATTTCATTCAAAAAAATATTAATGGATTTTTTACTCATTTTTTTTTTCTCGCCGCTAAAAGATTCTAAATGTGGTGTGACGTAGCAGCGCCATTCCTATTGCAAAACCGCTGCAAGAGTAGAACATTTTGTTATAAGATTCAATAATGAACAAAGAATCATTAAAAAAAAATATGAAAACAAAACCAAATGAAGAATAATGAAAAGAGTGCTACGTTCGAATTTGTGTGTGTGAATTGCATGCAGTTGGTGAATACAGTGGTGGAGAAAAGAAAACGGCTTTTCACTTGGTTTTGATTTTTTAACAGACTTTAATTTTGAATTTTAAATTAATTACTTAACATAAATAAATTACATTACAACATTACATTAGACACAATCATAAGTATGGCGGACCACAGATGGTCAAGAATAGAGGGAAATAGGGTATCCAGTGCTCTTCGGCCGGCCATAGATCGCAAAAGGTCCAGGGTGATCCTAGGACTAAGTAGGGCTAAGTTAAGAACTCTCATAGGAATACTCTACGGGCACTGTCTCTTGAGAAAACATGCCAAAAGAATGGGACTTTCAAACACGTACGAGTGCAGATACTGCAATGACATACAGGGCAGGTCATTTAAAGTGGAAGCATTTGTTTTTGGAAAAAAAAACAATATTTTGTTATTCATTTTGACAAGGAGACTTGTTGCAACTACTTTTTGAAAATAATATCGCGCAAATGGTCACATTAAGCCTTGACAGCCAAATTTCCTCTTTTTGTCCCCACATTTTCCATCGCTTTGGCCAATGATTCGGCCGATAAGGCGGCGATTTCACGTCGTGTGATTTCACCTTGGCGTATTTGCGTATACCTTGGACTTCAAATAACCCCACAAATAAAAGTCTAGTGGCGCTAAATCGGGTGATCTGGGTGGCCAGTCAAAATCACAATTTTTCGATATGAGTCACTCTCGGAACAATGGTCGCAATAAATTGATTGTTTGTTTAGCTGTGTGGTATGTAGCGCCGTCTTGTTGAAAACAGTAGCCCACCATCCCATTATCACAAACTATCGGTATCACAAAATCCGTTATCATTCCTGAGAATGGCGATAGCTCGATGTCGTTGAAGTCTCCTCAACACTGGCTCGTACGGCTTCGATATTTTCATTGGAACGTCTTGTTCGTTGTCTGGATGCGTGGCTGGCATTACTAAGACTACCGGAGTTCACAAATTGTGTGCATAAACACCTTAAAATGTTATAACCTGGAGAATTTTTAGCTTCATTTTTTTTACGAAACCGCACGTTTAGTTTTCACGATGGAGAACTTATTTTAAATGTATAGCTGAACAATTTCAGAGCGTTCTTTCGGACTGTACTGTTCCATGGTATAAATTTCCTTCGAATGACGTTTCCAATGCGGTATGTCATTGGTCGATCTGACAGCGCTGTCAAAAGTTATAGGATTGCCCGATGATTCCACTTTAAATGGTCTACCCTACCTACATACATATATGAACATATAGGTAGATTGTAGATGGGTACGAGGGTAGTCCCAGAAGTATCCGACCTAACAAACTCCTCAAAATAGTCCTGGACAGCAGACTCCATCTCTGCACTGTTGCAAATCTTCCACTACCGAGCCATTTCTTCAAGCTATCTGACGAATAGCGTCCGCCTGAGGAAGCAATTCGAAGTTTAACTCATTGATTTTGGCCATTGCGATAACAGTTGTGTGAACTGGAGCATTGTCTGGATGACATGACACACTTTATTGCTGTGAAACATCGCCAAACACTTGATTGAGACATGCTCACGACGCGACGCTGCTTTTGTCAAAATTTTCAGTCAGTATACGATGTACAGCACTTTTTGAAATTTCTAGCTAGCTAGCTCGCGCACTTTCAGTCGACCATTTCCAGCGTGGTAGACCATTTCGATGTTCATCTTGGGAGCTTAGCTCGTCTTCAAACTTCAAACTTAAGTTGGACTACAGTAGTTTTTAACAAACAGCAGCCGCTAGTAGCCTGTACCTTTTGCCACAATGCTGATGCTTTCTGTACGAGTTGCTACCAGGAGCTCCATTGTTTTCGATTTGCTGTAGTTAAGGCCGTATTTTCCAGTTAATCTGAAACTGCAAGACTATATATTACCCCTAACAGCTTCTACTGGAATGTAGACTCTTTGCAAGTATTTTTGAATATTTGTAACTTCTTCCTCTACAGGTACACACACATTCGGTCATGATATTGATATACTTTTTATATATCTTTTCTTCATTCACCGATTCAAAATGAACAAACAACTTTAGTTGAATTCAACCACTTAACACTTAATGCTGCCATAATTAACTGGCATCATATCCACTACCACTAACCGTCCAGTTCTAACCTTCATACATACTCGTATGTACATTATGTATGTATGTATCTAAAATACTAAAACACCATCTGCGTCGGCTTTTGAATTCTCCCCCAAAGCCATCATCCAATAACGATGTGATCCTATTCAAAGGATGAACACTCCCGTAGTTAATTCCCATTCTCATTCATATCCAAAGTGTGTGTCTTTTTTTGTATGTGTGCACGTGTATAGCTATTAAAGTGATTATTTTACACAACAACATAAAAAAAAAACTCTTCCCCTTTGAACTGATGAAAGTTTAATACAGGATCTTCTTGTAGAAAGAGAAAATGTGACAAAAAGAATTGTGAATAAAATCAAATATTCGCTTGTGTGAGCAATTTACTACGCAAAAGCCTTAACAATCCTTTCCCGGTAGGTCAATAGATACTCATACTCATACTCAGAGGGCCAGGGCTGTCGATGATAAAAAGTTTTGATGAAGTCAACACCAATTATCTATCGCTCGGGAATGGAATCCCTACTCGCTTTCAAGCAATTCTGAAGAAAAGATGAACCTTTTCCTCTTTTTTTTTTTTGAGAAGTTTCTTTGTCCTGAAATCGGTTAATTTTGAAATCCCCGCCCCCGCCGCCGCCCCCGTTTACTATTTTACTTTTTATATATCTTTGTCTAAATTGCAAATTTGTCTCGTTGTTTGGAAAACTGCACAGCTTGCACATGGGGTATTTTAGTATGTAACTTCAGCACGGACTTTTCGAACACAGGTCTTAACTTAAAAAGAGGTCATTCAATATTCCTTCAGAATTCAGAGCACTGGATTAATTACATTGGCTCCAGGGTGTCATCTGTCTTAATTTACTACGAAACTGAATGAATGCAATTATTAATCAGTGACTTATTAAGACTGTGTCTCCTTATATGTTTTGAAGTCAGTTAGGTTTAATTTGAAAAAAGAATACCAAATGGATTTCCTCTTTCTGTCCGAGTGACTTTTTACTGGTTTTTCGAGGCTAAGAAATAACCGCCACTGTCTACTCAATTCAACTTTTTCTATGGGGCGGTGGAATCCTCTGTTTTTTAATGCACATCAAGATACGTTCCACAAAAATGTGACTTAAAACGAAAAAAAACGTCAGTGGTCCGAAAACACAACGACTGGTCTCAAATTACAAGAATTTTGACATACTGCACTGCAGGTGGCTAACTAACATAATATGAATATTTAAACGTTACCCAGACCTTTCAATTTGGGGAACCCCAAGATTTTGTTAATATTTTTAAAGTGAAAGTGCAATTCGTCACTGGTCCAGGAAGTTATCTTCCTTTTGACACCTAATTTGTTAAGATTGGTAAAGTGTGAGAGCCGCAAATGGTACCTATACTACAGAAATAATATATACATATGACGATTTAAATCGTTGCTTATAATTCACAGTATTTTCTTCCAGATGTTTCTTATTATTCTTTCTTTGTGCTTTGCAGTATGTTTTGATATAGGTTCTGAAATTGATCGACTTATTTTATTTGCGGGGAAATTTATTTTGCTGAGACAGCTGGATATGAACAGTGAAGCGATGACGACTACAACTACCTACATATAGAGTAGTGAAGTACATATAGGGTAGCGAACAAATGTTTCATACGAACTCTCCTCTCAGTGTTTTGTGTTTTTTTTTTTGTGCAATCAAGTACACGAGTGGCTATGTACATACATAATATGTAACTGTAGATAATAACGCATTGAGCAGTTAACAAAGGCTTTCTTATTCATATCCTTTTAAAATGACGGTGCTAAGATTTTCATGGCACAAAATATACATAATAACCTTCGTAATTAGAAGATGGACCTTTTTGCAAAGTCAATCGACGACAATGGACCATTTTTCTGAGTCTGAGAATGACGTCTAAATTCCATGTACCTAACTACTTTTATGAACGCTCGTAAACGGCTCTTCCCTTTTGCTAATATCTCCCGATCGTAATAATCGCCAAACCTCTAGGAGAAAACATGGTCCAAATGTGTCTTTTACGCGACTTTAAAAACTTTCATATCTCACTAAAAAATATGTTTTACTACACAAGTTCCAGAAGGCCATAAACATTCTGGCAAAAATATTAGTTTATTATCTTGTTTTCGTCCTTCGAAAACCCAATCAAACATCACTCTAACGGTAATAAATCATAAAAATAACATTAATAACCGACCGAAATTATATGCTGACCCAGAATAGCAATTGAGCCTCAAAATTATGTTATTAACTGATCAATGGCCAGTTAAAAGCATCACAAACAGCTAACAACAACCCACAACATAGTTTCTATCATTTATCGGTTTCCATTGCGGGAAAAACAACACGCAAATCCAATAAAAAAGTCCAGTTAGATAGTGAAATAAAAAACCACAAAAATGTCAGCAATTTTTTCTATCAATCAGCACGGGCCGGACAGTGGTCCGCTTGCATAACTTCACCTACCTATGACCTTTAGAGCTATATGGATGTATCACCAGCACAGCATCATCATCATCGGCATCAAGAAGATGTCAAAACCGCAAATGTGTGTAAATTCCCCATGGCTGGAATCAAAGATTGAGGAACGTGCCAATGCATTGCGGACGCGGTATGGGGCGCTTTAAGCAAACACACCAGTTTGCCTCTGAGGCCCACGCAGGGTGCAGACATTCGCGCGCCCGATAATTGCAGTGGGCGGTTGGGATTTTCGAATCTTAAATGCACACACAAAGAACACCGTGTGCCCATTATCATATTACACTAATGCTGAGTTGTATAGACGCGCAAGCGGATTAAACGGAATATGGTCTTATGGTATCTCAGAGATTTGCATACAGGGCCTTGGGATCACAGTGTGCGGATGCAAATGACTTGGGAGAGGTTTTATCGTTAGTCTTTGGCGGGGGATTTTTCGGGTCTAGCAACTGTAAGTGATGAAGGCAACGGAACGCGTAGACACGGCCAAGAGCATCTATTATAGTTTTTCTTTTCATTTCTTGCTGCCAAGTGGGTGGGTGATGACACTGGTGGTGTAATTGTTTTTCGTTAATTTAATAATTGTCTGCGTTGTTGGTTTTTGAAGGTACAAACTCGATTACATACATATGTAAATTGGTTTAGGATTAATGACTGTGGAAAAAAATCTGTTGAACTTGGGGCATTTTTAATTGAAATCATTTCGCCTGTAAAAGGTTTGATTTGTTTTTTTAGGTTATTTGTAGAAAATATTAAAAAAAGAATAAATTAAGGTTGGCAAATAGATTCGCAACATTAACAGATGTTGAGAATATGGCATTGGCCTTGACTTGAAATACTTCGGTCTGGCATGTGGCTTGAGGTAGAGATGAGCTTTGATCGAATTACAGTGTCCTAGGGTATCTTCAAATGGCACTGGGTAAGCCAACTAGAGCTTGTCAACGTCTATGCTTGGCGGTGCTAGGTGCTTATCTGGGGACGGTGATTCCTTCGTTCAGGACAATTGAGTTGATGAAACCCTGGGAGACCAATTACTGTTGCACTTGCTCCGGTGTCTAGCTTATTGTAGGCGTCTGCAATTAAAATGACATCCGATAGAGAAGTGTCATCTACAGTTGTCACCAGAACACACGAATTGACATTCACGTCTATCACAGAATCCGTCGTACTCGGAATTTTGCTACGAACCCCGAAAGAACTATCACAGAATCCGTCGTAGTGGAAATTTTTGCTACGAATTTCGAATTTCCTAGAAAGTGGTAAGTTGTTAAGTGCGGCAATGCAGATTCAGATTCCATACAACGGATTCTGTGATAGTTCTTTCGGGGTTCGTAGCAAAATTCAGAGTACGACGGATTCTGTGATAGACGTGACATATGTAAATCCGCAATCCAATCCGAATAGCCTTGATTAGGCTGCATTCTGCACTTCAAACATTCGAGATTCGCGGTACAAATGTGATTTTTGAACTGGAAATGATCTGTCATCATATTCCTTGCTTGCTAACTTACACGATCCAAATAGTTTTTGTAAAAGTTCATATGTTCCTGCTCCCAGCCACGACAAGAGATACGGTCACTTCTTGTCAATTGTTCGAACGTCGTATGCGTCGAAATGCTGCTCCAGTTGCTGGAGGTAAATTTCCCAGCTACATTTGTCCTGGTCGAAAGGTTGAAATGGTGGAATGCTGGGACTACTGCTACTGCTACTTTGTTTGCTCAGAATTTCCATAAATTCTTTCTGTTCCTGTAAAATTAGACCGCCAACTGAAGACTGAAGTGTTGTCGTTTAATCGGCGGCTGCGTTCGTACATACGCTCCAGTTTCCTGGGGTGTGTTTGTTCGTTTTTCACATGATCTTTCAGATTGTTTTCAACTTCATTTAATGCCTTCCGTTTGCCATTAGAATAATTAACTTAACTATTCGTCGCTCTTATGTAACTATGGCGCCAAGCTTCCTGCCATTAATATGTCAAAAAATGCAAAAAAAATGTCCTTCCAAAATTTGTCTTCCTTAAAAAACAAAAGAAAATCAATCATTTTCCTTCATGTCAGTGTGTATGAATGAATGTACAAGTATGTATACTTTACTGAGCTGTCAAAAAACTGTCAGACAACATTATATGGATGTCTTTGCATGACTTTGTCCAAAACTTTAACCAATAATTCACGTTTTGCCTCAAAATGCAAACAAAATCTCGAGAATGAGTAAACTTTGAAACAACAAACCGAGTAGCTAGCCATATACATATGTAGGATGGTACAAGTGAGATAGACGACAAGACAGTCCAGTCCCGGTCTGTGTACGAATTGTGTTTGCTTTTAAAAGTGTAAACAGTACCATCATCAGCCGAAAGCAATAGTATAGAGTAGTAGCAGTATCAACATCAAAAACACCATCGCGTCAACATCAACACTCAACACAGATATTAGTTTTCATATTCCGAAATGTAAATCAATCATCAGGATGTTGAAAAGTCGCTATACTGGTTCTGCTACGCTTTGATTGTGTGTGTGTGTACTGTATACTCAGATGAGTTCTGTTTTTTTGTGTTGATTGATGGAGGAAGGAAGACGCTACCAGCAGAAATTCAAATTCAGATTAAAAAAATTGAATACGTTACTTGTCGTATTTAGTTACACAAATGCAGCAAGACGAATTACAAAGACAAATTGCCCTCCGCTAGCGACTGGCACGGAATAGGTACGGGTATTCCTGAAAGCATTCTTCAACCACCACCATTGTGTATGAGTTCCAAGTTCAATGTCAAGGATGAAATGTTCAACCAAACAGCTGGGAGCTGTTTGAATTTGTCATTCATTTTGTATAAAAAGAGATATATCGATTTTTCTTCCTTTTTTTATCACTCCATTGCTGCTTGCCTACTTTTTACGAGCCCCAGACTATTTTTATGGAGTTTTATAGTGCTTTTTTGCCGCTGTGAGTGTGTGCGTGTGTGTGTGTGATAGACAAGCATAATAATGCTTTCCACAGGATTTGAATGAATTGGCTGTCACTTCTGAATGTCTCGGCTGAGTAATAAAAATTATCCTTTAATAGAATGTCAGGGTGGGAAAGAGTGTAGTCACGCTAGTTCACACTTTCGACAGTTATACTTTTTGATTGAAAAATGAAAATGATTTTAATCCGTGCAGAATCTTAACAAAATCCAGAAAGTTGTATTTAAGAATTGTCCATCATCTGATAGACGTAACTACTATCACCTCATGGTTGTTGTATGAACGATGTAGCAAAAATAATGGACCCATCCAGGGAAGTCAAACTGGTTTCCGGTTTGAGCTAGCAACTGTCATGTGTGCAAAAGAGGGAGGCCATCTAGTTCACTTAGTAGCCCATCAGTTGCATCCTTACATATGTAGACTAGGTTAGGTAGCAGTGGGTGCCGGTTATACAAGTACTAGCGCACTAAGGCCTACAGAACCCATTGTGATACCAAGGATCTTGGGGCTGTACACATATCCCCGCTACTCATGAGAACCATCAGCTTTGTATTAACCGAGTTAAGCTACCAAGGTCTCTTTGTGTGCTAGTCCACCGAGATCGTTGAAGAAGCATTCTCCTAGGTGTAAAGCTGGCCATGAACAGAGGAGATGTGTTGGGCTCTCTTCCTCTGTCTCGTCTCTGCAACTTCTACAGAAGTCGATCGGGCACCAATCACCAAGCCTAGTTGCACCCCACCCAGTATAGGTGAATATTAAACTGCCTACCCATCTCCATAAGAGATGAACGACAGTTGGAGGTGGTATTTGAAGTAGATGAGACAGATTCCAGGGATTTCAAAGCAGACTGACTATCCGGAAAAATGCAATATCGTTAGAAGTTATTACATTCCTCTTGACCCAAGACAGTGGTTCTAAAGTCGCCATAATTTCCGCTTGAAACACACTACAGTGATCAGGGAGGCGGACGGAAAGATTGAGATTTAATCTGCTTGAGAAAACACCTCCTCCTTCTACAATGCCTTTGAATTTAGAACCATCAGTGTAGAAGTGTACAAACTTATCTGTTTTAGCTCCGCGGTCATCCCGTAAAGGCCTCTATTGTTCCTCAACCTGACCCCATGTTCGATGTTTAAATTCTGTTATTTTGTTGATTTTATGCCATCCTTAGGTTAGGTTAGTGGGTTGACGCCGAGGGATGCCCATCTGGCGCCGCACTTAGATCAATACAGATCCATTGTGATGCCCATAAGAGTTGTTTCCTTATTCGGCGACTAAGGATTGTCAAACCAACCCGAAGCTTTGATAAAGCTGCAGATATTCTTTACCGGGAGTCCGGAGAGTTCTTCTATGTCCTGGAAGAAATGCCTACCTAGAGTTTTATGCCTTATATGGTAGAGACCTGGGCAATGACAGAGGAAGTGGGGTGTATCCTCGTGGACTTCCTCGTCACCGCATCCTCTACAGAGATCACTGACGTTAAGACCTAGTTTACTGGCATGGTACCCAAGCATGTTGTGTCCGGTTATTATGCCCACCAGCTTGGATAGAGAGTTTCTGTCCTTCATTATGCCATCCTTAATGTGTGCGCTTTCTACGGTCGAAAATTAATGTCATTTGCGTAAGCCGTTTCGCTGAGAAACATTAAAAACCAACGAATAGATTGCCTGCAGACTAACTTTTCAAAAGAACTTATTTTCTAGCCCTTGCAACTTTATCAAAAAAAAAAAAATATTGTAACTCAGTTTCGGAGTGTAGAATTAGTCCACATAATTGTTTCCATCAGAAACTAAAAATTTGCGCATTTAAGGGTTAAGTCGTCTCCAAAAAATGACTTAATTGCTATGTTGCTTATATTTAGCTACACCAACTAAGTACACAGCGACTCACTCGTGCACTCTGTCACGTAGTCCACCATGCCCCACTGTAATAACTCACTCATTTCCATACGAAAAATTGCTGATTCTATGCGAAATACGAGTAGTTGCCAAAATTGTTGCTTCAAAAAAAAAAAAAAACAAAAAACGAAATTTTTTGTTTTTTTTTCTAGCATCCGCTCTTTTTTCAAAAGGTGATCCGTTTGAATGCGCCCAACTGTCTATACTGTCGCCAGTGACAGCTTTAAAATATCGTGCAGTGACGTAATATTTCAAAAAATAAAAGGTGCGCTCCATTTCAAATGCACTCTTACTCCCCCACAGTCATTCGCTAATGACTCCCGTCCCAAAATAGAATCAGGAAATTAGACTACAGAATTTGTGCCCCTCACATACCTATACATCTAAGTACACTGCTACTAATGCCGCGAAGAAATAAAAGGAAACCAAACAACAACCTTGGCATTGACGAGGGAAAATTAAAATTTGTATTCTCAACATTTTTATCCAAAAAGCGACTACACCACATACGAGAGTATCTAAAAATAATTATTTATTCAGCCAAATGATGTGCGAAAGAGATGAGACGGAATTGTACTGCTTACACTTAACCTTGACCATCAAAAGATGCATCGAAAATAAATTGGTTAAAACAAAAAGGAAACGAAACACAAATGTAACAGACCTAACGAAAATGAAATTAAGGCACATACACCGTACGCCGAATGTGAATCTGTGTATAATTGATTCTCACATACTCGAATCGAAATGATGTGGAGATGATGATGATGATGATGCATCGGGCATTTGGCAACCGCTTTAGACGTGTCGCGGTTTTTTTTCTTTTTTTTTTTTTTTTTTGTTTCATTTGACCAAAAAAAGTGTTCTTGGCATTGGTCCCAAATTTGGTAGTTTTTTCGACGGTTTTTGTATCTTTTTCTTTGTTGGCAACAAATTTGCACTGTTGGAGGAATGCACGTTGTTGCTACCTGTGTCACGCGAAACTGATTAAGCGAATCTACGATTTATGAGATTGAGTTCGAAGCAGCGCTTATTTCATGAATACGTGTCTAATCGAATTGGATATATCTCGTTGTTCACAGTGATGTCGTGGAAGACTTGGGTAACATGGTTTTTTTTTTTTTGCGGTGGTGATTTCTAAGATAGACGGGGGAAAACCCGCTGCTCAAATGCTCGTGCCAAGTACGATTTAAGTCGATGGGCTTACAGGTAATTTATTTCCCGATTTTCTTTAACATATTACATCCAAAATTTTGATATTAAAATACGGCAGTTGGAAAAAGATTTAAGAGTAAGTCAGTGCTATCAGAAATTGTTCAACCACTGTCACTATTTTAATTCTTTCGATGATGGTACCACCCAGGGTGTATCTGGGTCTATCTTTCCGCAAATATTTGTACATAATATACATACATATGGATACATACGGAAACATGTAGAGATGACGAAGGAAACCTTGTAGTAGAAACACAATCTATGCTGAGACTGACTACTTCTGCAGACTGTATAACGGAGACGAAAACCAATACTCCGTGGCCAAGCAGAATGAACCATTCAATTTCGATGATGATATTTCCATCCACCTGATCAAACCGAAGTGAGGGTAGCAATATCCAAGCTTAAGTCCAACAAGGCTGCTGGATCTGACGGTTTAACCGCAGAGCTATTTAACGCGTTCGCGGACACGTGATTTTCGGTTGCGGTCGCTAGAATGACACACGCATAAAAACGAAATGAAAATTTGTCTCCGGTAGGACAAATAATGCTGGAATATAACTGTATTTCTCATCGGGGTATCCCGTCTTGTCCCAACAGATCTAAAATTCTTTGACGGCATATGCTAGTTTCCTCAACCATTGACGGCATATGCCGTCGTGTCGGCGAACGTGTTAATGCAGCTGGATATGACTTGGTAGAGAGCATACGCCAACTCATCTCTAAGATTTGGTCAGATGGAAGTATGACTGATGAATGGAATATCAGCATCATTTGCCCGATCCACAAGACAGGAGACTGCTCCAATTACAGAGGCATCAGTCTCCCCAGCATCGCCTACAAGATCCTATCTGCCATATTGTGTGAAAGCCTGAAACCTTTCGTCAACAACCTGATTGGCCCCTATCAGTGGGGTTTTAGGTCAGGAAAGTCCATCATAGCCCAAATTTTCACACTTAGCAGATCCTGGAAAAAACCCAAGAAGTCCAAATCGATACCCACCACCTGTTCATCGATTTCATCTAGATTTCATGACAGCATCTAGAGAGATGAACTGCTGTAGTTTCTCCGATGGCCATTTTTTCCAGAACTTTCGCATGCAATATTTCTGCGTCAGAATTTACCATCCCTTTTAAAGGTTTGCACTCATCTCCTTACATTCCCTGCTTATGAAATGATTGTCCCCAAATACATACAATTAATGAAGGCATATTTCACTACACATTTCTGCTGTGCAATCTGTGCTTAAATTCACCACACCAACACAAATTATTTTCTACGCATTTAATTACCTACTCAATCAATGTCCCTACCAGTGGAAAGGAAAAACTGAAATGCCTTGCAAAAAACGAGAGAGAAATTCCTTCTGACTCATATAATAATAATTAAAAGAAAAACCCGTCTCAAGGTCACCCACCGACTTACACACGCCTTTGTCCAATTTGTCAGACGCTTTTTCTCCCACTCAGGCAGAACAGTCGCCGTCCTCGTTAACATCATCATCGTCATCTAAAACCAAATTGAATGTCAGTCACGCTACTCTAACAAATCATGCATGCGTAAATGACAAGAAAACAATTTCCAACTACTTACTACTCTGACGACGATCACAACTGATAAATGATTGCTTAATTCCTTTTTTTTTTTATTACAAACATAAACACATAGAGCCTTTTAAAAATAGACACAGTCGACAAGGAAGGCCCGGTCGATGACAACGACAGAGAAGAGACCCCCCCAAAAAAAAGAAATGCATAAATCAAAGACCCCATTCTTCTGATCAAACAAAATGACTGCGTGAACAGTAAAAATGAAAACAATTTGATTTGATAAGTTAAATTGAAATCAAAACTTTGATATTTTAGAGGCGCAATCAAATGAAAATTTTAATCAAAAAATACAAAAACAACACAGTAACGTTAATCACCGTAATTTGAATACTCTCGCAAAAGATTACTGAACATCAGCAGCAGCACTGTAATTTGAAACAGTTAAAGTTCTCTAATTGACTGGTCGACTTTGAGTAGGTATGTATTTATATGCAAAAGGGGGCTAGCAGTCGCTGAGCAATCGAATCACTGGGTAATTGGGACACAAGGGTGTCGAATTGCTAGCCCTTGGGAATTCCTATGTTAAGGGTGGTGATTTGCCAACTTTCTTTGGAAAAAAATGTATTTTTAGTGATTTAATTGGCATATTCAACAGATTAAATATATACTTACATTATATAATAAGAGTCCGTTATATAGCATCCTTGGAAATGGAAATTCATATCCCAAATTGTGAGTACACACGAGTAGAAGAAGAAAAACTCCCGGAAACAGAGCTAAATTACAATTTGTGTGTCAATATGGAGAAATATGTACACTGCGGTTCACTAGATTAGAAGCACATAACTTTTGGAGATAAAATTGATATTTCTCCTGTTATGTATATGTCAGCGAAGCAAAAAAAAAAAAAAAAAATTATGGTATTATGATGGAGTAGTTTGTATTTAATTCATAATCAAGTTTTAAAAAATGTGTAGAACGACATAGCGGTACCTTGAAGACCCTTTTGTCCAATGAGTCAGAAACGATTGAATTTAAATCAGTTCATGAGATAAGAAATACATTAGAAATGAATACAAAAAAAGTAATGGCGCAAACTCATAGTCAGATAAAGCCAACAATAAAAGAATTTATTCATCAACATAACCTAAAATATACTTTTTAATAGTCACCTTAAAGTCGACTTTTAACTTATAGCCAGATCGAAATTTAAAATGAGCCAAACGTCACGTTAAATACAGTGAAATCTCTCATTAGCGGACACCCTATTTAGCGGACAACTCTCATTAACGGACACCTTTCTGGGGAACCAATTTCTAATTGCCCATATAAAATGCGTTCTTATAAATGGACAGCCCTCATAACCGGACAAGAAACTCCGTTCCCATGGCTGTCCGCTTAAGAGAGATTCCACTGTAATTAGAGTCGGCTAAAAATTGCTCATATAATATTTTCACGTTTTGGTTTGTTCGTTCAAATCACTTTACAAAATCATACCAAAGTCAATACTAACTAATACATAGGCAAAAATGTGTTTATAAATAACGAAAAGTTATAGCCGGCTTTTTTATTTAGTGCCGGCTGTAACTATATTCGGCTATAGGCACTATTCATGGGCTGACTATGAATTTGCGCCATTTTTTTTTTGTAGATATTATTTTTGTGAAAATTTAATTTTCAATTTGAATTCATACTCCAGATACAATTCAAAATAACCTCAAAAATTCGATCTTTGAGGGAGTTATACATACAATGAGGCCAAATAGTCGAGTGAAATCTCATTCCAGGCAAGTTTAACGGCTTTATCACTTCGCTTCTTTATCGTCGTATTGCTTTCCACCTTGGTATACTTTTTGTATAAGCCAGCTCCAGCCATTTTCTATAATGTTAAGGTCTGGCGAATACTGTGGCCATGGAAGAAGCTTAACATTTTTACTAGTAACAAATGACTTAACAATGCGAGCTAGGAGCGTTGTCGTATTGGAATACCCATGAAAGTGATCCGAAGAGATCCTGTCGTGGATCTTCGGAAAAGCAGATTTCTTCACCACTGTGTAGCTATTTCCTATCATTCTAGAGCTTTGAACCATCAAGACGATGTTGCCATAATAAGATACTTCAGCTCAGACTATTACGCTCCCTTCTCTGCTATGATGGCGGTTTCGAAAAGAGCTTCTCTTTTCTCAGATCGTGGGATATATAGAAAAAAAAAAAAATATTTGGCTTCAACAGTCCTAGGTAGAACCAAGCCTAGCTTCCCGCAACCATTTGTGTGTGCGCGTTATATTTTTGCACAAATGGAAGGGACCTACAGTTTTCTGCCGTCTCCGAACGGCGAGTTGGGAAGCTTTACATGACAAATGATACTCTTGAATGCTTGTCAGACATTCGGAAGAAGTGGGCACTGTTAAAATTTTTTCTTTTTTTAGGTGTTTGCGGCGGGATTCGTACCCAAGACCACTGGCTCAGTAGTCCGACGCACTAACCACTTGCGCCACGGTGATATATAGCCATCCGTCAGAAAATACCTCTTTTTCCAGCTATTCGAAATTGCTCCTTATTGCACATTCCAGGTCATGTGGTCATTAGCGAATTGTAAGCTTTGGATTTTTCGCAAAGAATTAAGTGGTAGATTTTTCTCCAGCTTAAGTTGCTTGTGGTATTTGGCACTACGAATCACACGACGAACAGTAGATTTACTTGCGGTAACACCAGCTGCATCTCCGATCTTAGCTGTCGAAACCTCTGAATTAGAGGCTAATCGGACAAATTCTCGTTTTTCCGCAGCTGTATGGGACGTGGAAACTTTTTCCGTCAATTTCTGGATCCTTTAAATTTTAGATTATTACCAACAGCATGATCAGTCCAATTGATCTTGCACGCTTAGACCAGCTTTCCGAGTGGTAATCGTCTATTTTCGCCGTCTCTGAAAATGTCAAACTATTTTTTTTACCATTGTTAAAGAAAAAATAAAGCAAATCTTTTCTTATTGACAAAATTCGCTTTTTATACAAAAAAAAAAAAAATAAATCTCTTCACAAACCAATTTAATTGCATGCGAATCTGACTGATTTAACTAACATGTCTGAAAAGTACAGTAGTTTTAAACTTTGGAATTCAACTTTGCGTTCAACACAAACCACTCTTTCGTTCACCATCTTTTTTTTTTCTCGAACTGCCATATATAGATCCTTTTCATTTCCAAAAATTGCCTGCTTCTAATCTAGTGAACCACAGTGTATGTATGCATATGTGTATGAAAATACAAAATCCTCAAATCGATTTATTTATTTTTACTGATTGCAAATAAATACGAGCAGTAATTTCTCTCCGCTCACACACCGGAACCGGATACAGACCACAGAATATTCGAGCGTATTAATTTCCTGAATACAAAAAAAAAAAAGGAAGAAAATTCGATTCATTTTCCTAAGTTATTGAATTTCTATCTTTTCTCGTTGTAACCACCTTCCTCAGGAGTGAGTTCGCCAACAAAACGATTGCTTATCCTAACCATTGAACATCGATTTGTATTTGGTTTCTTTTTTTAAATCTTTATAATAAAAATCAAAAAAAAAAAATAAAAAATCGGTGGAAATTCGGATATCCTCCCAACGAAGATGATAATTTTCTTTTTCTTCTTCACCTCTGAACAGCACTGAAGAAAACGGGTGATGAAGGAAACACAACTTTTAATGAGAGTGAAAACTTTCACTTTACGTTTTTACGACCCCTTAGCAATTTTTACTCCTGTTCATCCTTCAATTTAAAAATAAAGAAAAATGCAAAAAAAAAAAAAATAAACTTCTGGCGTAGGAATTTCCATTGGGAAAAGTTTAAACCAAAAAGATTTTCTTCTTTTTTTTTTGTGTTTGTTACTTTTTGTTTGAGTTAAGGAAATCTAAGAGATTTACCTTCGATATTAGGATAATTTAATTAATGTCCTTATGTTACGCCGAGGGTTATTCATTATTCCCTTTCTTATTGGGTCTCCTTTTTTTGTTTGTTAATTAAATGCCAATGGGCTTTGGAGAAAGCTGTGTGTTTTTTTTGTGTATTTCTTTTAAGGTAGTAATTTAGCCAATCGTTGCTTTGGGAATATCGTTTTTTTTTCTATCGAACACATACATATATTTTTTTAATTGCTTAACAGGAAGAAAGGCAATTAGGTACATAAGTATAATTGTGAGAGTCACTAAGGACTTTTACACTCGTATTAATTATATATTTTCCATATGACACATTGGAACTTTGGGGCTATTTTTAGAGAGGCCACTGTGTTGACAGATCTGTCTATGTGGCCTCAAAGGATCTCCATAAGACGAACTACCCAGAAAAGGTACACAACTGTGAAATGCTACCACAAAAAGTGAAGCCCATGTACCGATAGAAACGATAAGGCACACAATCTTTACCCAAGCACTGCAACAGGGTAATGAGAGATGGCGTAACCTTGATACGTCTAGTCACGCCGAACAGACATTGGCATTGGCTAATTCGGCGCAAAACTTAAATCTTGGTAAAAATCAGCACATATCGGAACCCTATATTTTTATTTTTTTTTTTTGTTGTTGCGCATGAGTGTGGTAATCTTCCAAAGATTCTAGTAGCCCGGGGTATCAGCATGCACGATTCGTAAATCCAAATACTCGATGTCGGGAGTACGCCTATGTACTAATCTCACATCCAGCACACTTCTACCATTCTCCCCGCGGAACTGCCATTGGGTGTTAGTTCGCGGGGATAGTTAGCACCTTATGCTATGTGCGCTGTGTCTGTCTGCTTACAGCTCTTCTTTATATTTCGGGTCTTCTTAGCTCGTTCTGTGAGCTGGTCATGAAAGAGCAGATCTGCAAACAGTGGTCGCCTGAGCTTCTCATGTGGTTTACTGGGAGCTCCAGAGTCGGTGGGTCCATTATTGTTTCTGCGAAGCGTTTACAGCGGAACATTGCGTTCTCCGAGTCTTCTTCTTCCTTTGGACATTCTGGGCAAATGGGCGAGCTATCGTGTCCAAATTTGTGAAGATATTTTCGATAGCTGCCGTAATCGGACAGGAATTGCGTCGTAAGGTGGAAGTTGCAATCTCCGTCCGCTTTTTTTGTCCAGACCTCGATTGTGGGAATCAGCTTGTGGGTCCATCTACCTTTTGTCATGGTGTGCCAGAGCCCTATAGATGTTGCCCTTTCTTCTGCTTTTATCCCATTGACAGGTCAGTGTACAATAAGCAGACATACCAGCTGATTGGGAATCCTGGCCAATGGCTTCTGTCGCAGCTGCACGTATGACGAGGAGGAAGAATCCCAATATCAGCTCCTGTGCGGCATTCTTCTCTTCTTCTGGGAGAACAGTTCTTAGATCTTCTCTTTATCGACGGATATCGACAAAAAATGGAAATTTATGCAACTGGCACAATGATGCACGAGGCACCGATAAGAATCAGCTTACCTACTTTAGTCTAATCTAAGTGAATCCTACCGAGTACGGTTGATAGCCACCTAACCTAACCTACATATGTAGACATACATATGCAGGTACACATCTGTGGGGTACTTAAACGCCACACACAGATCTATAGGTGCGGTGGCCAAAAAACATCTTGAATATACTTTTGACGTACCTTGTTGACCTTATTTGTTTTCTTAGATCAGTGTCCAACCAAAACTAGAGCTTATAGACTTGTAGAAATCTTCTTAAGTGAAAAGCACTGTCCGGGCTGTTGCTTGATTTTTATTTTATTTTTTTGTTGCTTAAAGACTCGTTGCCAACATTTTAGAAAAGTCAAAATGATGAATGATCTAGTTCGAATTTTGTTAGTTGATTTTGAGTTTGTTTATTTAATGTCAACAAAAATAAATATATTTTCCCATGTACATACCTCAGTTTAATTAAACAACTGTTCCTAATTACGTTTTGGTTTCTTCAACTCATATTATCTTTGGAAAAGTTCCACAACAAATTTCCAATCCTCCATTATCGTTGTCTATTCAAGATTTATGTATTTTAACGCGACCTGCCCGCCAATTGGCTATAGTCTCCTCGTATTAGCTGTAATTTTAATTTATTTTTTTTTTTGTCAGACAACCAAACTAATTGAATAGTTCTGTTCGTCGCCCAAATCTTTCTTCTATTAGACATACTGTCGACGACAACACACTGTGGGGCGATTTTCGGGCCAATTTATTTTATCTCTTTGAAATGTCAAAAGAAATAAAAAAAAAAAAAAACAGAAAAGAAAAATCGCTTAGCTAGATGGATCGCCTTTGATTTCTTTAAACCTGTCACATGTCCCCATGCCAATGTATTTTTATATATTTCGAATTTCGAATTCTGCCGGAGTGAGATATTCACCATAAATTTTCAATCGGCATGGATTTTTAAAACAGAATCTGTATGCTTGGTGATAATACTCGTACAAATGTGTGTATTCGTAGAAATGGCAACCAACAGCGTGTGAAAATAATTGGGGAATTATTTTTAATTTGAATTTGAATTTATTTTTTTGTTATTTTGAACCGAAGGCTGCAAGATAAGAGAAGAGTTTCTTTTTATTTGTATTTTAAAAAGGAAATTACTGAAATTGGTTTTTTGTTCAACGAAGGTTGAGGTTAAAAAGGAAATATATTTTTATTTTTTTTATTTTTCTTGTACATATGTAAATTTATTTTTATAAACTTTAAATATTTTCTTTCATTTCAGAATCACATTCAACGAGTTTAATTTACAATCTGTAAGTAAAAATAAATAAAATAAATTTAATTTCCTCACAGAAATATGTACATTATATTATTTTTCGGATTTAAATTCAATAAATATTTTGTTTTAAGTTTTAAGTGCTTAATCAATAAGAAAGTGACGGAGACAAGATAAATAAATGATCTAATTTTCCACTCTGAATTCTGATCTATAAATTCCCGGCATGGCCTAGGTTAGAGCTTAGCTAAAAAAGTTTGGAAAATTAAAACTTTTTTCATTTCCTCTGTTAATCCTCTTAAAAATTCTGAGGTGCGCGGTAGAAGGAGTGTTAAGTGGGAGACAAACTGCTGGTATTGATACCATGGTATAGCAATACTATGTTCTATACCACATGCCTGTCACTACAATACCACGTTTAAAGCTAGTATACCATGAAACATACCTGGTATTGAAATTCGAATTTTTTTGGTGGTATACCACCTTCTTACTGACTGCAGCGCCGCGTTCTCTCTGTTGGTGATTCTTGGTAGCTTCATTGACAATTCAGAAAAAAGAATTTACATAGAAAATTGTAGCATTAAATTCTCAGATACAATGGATTCAAAAATTATTTTATCCGATAACGATACTTCCACCGATATTTTTTATTTTGCTGTGAATATTGTCTTGAAAACGCAAACGTCAAATTATACTACCTAATGCGAAAATCAGGGTGTACTACGAAATGCAGTTTGTCAGGGGTTGTGGTATTCACTATAACATGGTGTCAATACCAGCAGTCTGTCCCCCACTTAAGTCAAAATTTGGTCAAAATAGATAAGTACAGCATTCGATTGCAAATTGTATAAATGTATTGTCTGTTGTACACACAAATGGTCAAAAAGGCAGTGGTCCAAGTAGCCTTACTGTATGGGATATAGCTAATTTATTAAGTTTTTTCCCTCTTTTTTTCGCAATTTTGGACTTAACTCCTTCTATCGCGCACCTTAGAATTGTTGTTGAAAAAACAAATCTTGTTCGAAATTACACATTCAAGTCGACGATCTGTGTCGGCTTTGTTTTTAGATATTTATTAGCAGGGAACGGAAAGATAAAGGCCAAATTATACCGCAAAAAAGGCAAAAAAGGCATTTAATAATAAATGTTTTTATGCATTATTTTTAACATTGTCATAGCACTGCACAACCAAAAATATTATTAGTTCTCTCTCAATAGCCTGCGATTATCGCTCAGTATAGCCTTGAATGAACTGAAAGATCTCTCAACATGGGCAGAGACTAGTGCGGAGCTAAGATAAAAGTTCTCCGTCGTTGATTTTAATACTTGTGTCCGATTTGGAGTTTGCAGCGTCATTTCCTTGATTTGCTGAAAAGATGGGGTACAATTTTTTCATCACATCTTCAGCTACTAGCACATTAGCTTTTTGTAATTTCTACTCGATCCTGTTCAAAGTATGTATTTAACACCACTTCAATAGGCCTTTCTAAATAGTACGGATAGCACTAGGATCAAATGTTCAAATTAAAATACAATTTTCGCTTTCAATGACAAGCAACAAAATATTTTGGGAATTACACGCAATATTCAACAGACTAGCAATTAGTATGACCAGTATGTCACGGAAAATGAAGCAAGTTGAAAAGGCGCACACATACGAAAAAATTCTTCGCAGATGTCTAACGGTTTTTGTCAGATGAAAAGTTTGTAAATTAAACTACGACGAACGCCTGAGATTGCACATATACGGTACAAGAAGAAACGCATTAACATACATATATTTTGATGCAAAAATGTTTTAAGGGTTGTATTGGTGTGTATGGATATTTTTCTACGCGCGCTAGTGTAAACAACGGGTGCAATTATGTGCATGTTCACACGTGAGAAGAACCTGCTCTTATACGTATGGATACTAATATTTCTTTCATGTGAGCAAGAACAAATCGTTTAAAAGGAAGTGCAAAGCAGGGTCCTCGTTGAAATGTTGAAAAATTCATTGTCCTCGTTGCAATTTTCCATTTGGATTGCTTCGTTTGGCGATTGACCGACCGCATTGCCCTGAATCGCATTAGAAATTGCATCTAAGAGACTTTGTAATTGATTAGGATCCATATTTAATTTAAGTAATGTATGTATATGTATTTTCCCTTTAATTGCTCCTCCTCGTCGCCACTTTTGTGTCTAAATTTACCACCCTTACTGAAGAAGAAATCAACCCAATTATTTTAATCCATTTCTTTATTCACTATTTTAATTATGATTATGTTTTATACAAAAATACAACCTGAAGAGTTGTCAGCGATCAAGAAGAACGCATGCACAAGTTTTTGACAGAAGGTCGGAAGTCAAGTGCGACATCCAAAAGGCTAAAAAGGGGTTATGAGTAAAAATGGCAAAGTCAACCAAATCCGTTCCCTGGTTATTAGGTAAGGTTCGGTTGCGAGTACCAGCACACTAAGGTCTATAAAGGTCCATTGTGATACCAAGGATCTTGGGATGTGTATCACCGCTAACCGTGAGAAGCATTTGGAGCTTTGTATAAAGCGAGATAGGATTCCAACGTCTTTTTGTGCTAGGTCACTGAAATCGTTGAAGAAGAGTATTTTCTACTTCATCAAAAGAGATGTGTTGGACTTTCTTCCTCTTCCTCGTCTCTGCAACTTCTACAAAAATAATATGAAAGGATGCCAAGCCAAGTTGCAGTGTCCTGTAATGACACCAATAATCGTAGTTATACACATATACAGTCTCTTTAGGGGCAGAAGGTAGTTAGAGTGGTTAAGATCCAGTTTAGGCCAGAGCAAGTAGATCCACCCTCCCATCTAGCATTGGTTTTATTGACTGTGTCAAGTTTGAGTTTGCTTCTTAGACTTTTGTTTAGGTCTTCGTCAACATTTAGTGCTTTTCATTTTATTTCTTCAGATATACATATATTTCATTCAGTTTTCAATGTGCAGTTACTTAATGCTATCGCCATCTTCGAGTGATGTGTTTATTTTACTTGACACGATGTTTTTTTTTAACAGAGAAAACTACAACAGAAAGTATTGTATTTATAAGTAAGTCAGCTGCTGGTGACCTAAAAATGAAAACACATCAACAGATTAATTATGTAAATGAAGGCATATGTCAGGCTCTAAAAAAAAAACCTAACTTTAAAATTGAATCTTTTTTCTTTGACAAAAAGAAACAACAGCCAACACGTAACATTCTAAATACCCTCCACAGAGACAGAATGCATGTGAAGAATCTTTTTTTTACTCACATAAAATAAAATACCCAAACCACTAAAATATGACACATATCGATAAAATGAATCCATAAAATTAAAAAACCCAAAGTGATTCTAATTTTAAGCACCCAGTCTAACCGGTATCTCCAGATATAGACACTAGGCCCCGTAAATCACATTAACTATCCTCTGTGAGAAATAAACCAGAAAAAAGTTAAATACGTACCCAATCAGGAATGAAAGAAGAAAAAAAAAAAAAAAACAGTGTTCGCCGGGCAATTAACATACGTCCATCGACATTAAAAGATTTGTCGCTTTCTTCATACTTCTCGAATCTCATTAATTTGAAATTTTGCACCACACAACTTCCCACACTAAATCGTTTGTGTGTGCACCCAAAGAAGTCGTTTGTAAGCGCCAATCTCAAACCGGACCACCACTGTTTGTGCATATTTGAATTTTGGGCATTAGACCATATAAGAAAGAAAGAAAAGAATAATAAACGACCGGAAGCTAATTTAATAAGCTTTATTCAGTGAGGCGAAATTGCTGTGTCAATTATTACCCCTAGTGCGGGGGCACCCCTGCTTAGAAGGATACCCAAGTCGGCAGCAGCTGATTATGATATTTTTATGCAAATTGCAATGTTTTTCGGTCAATTAAATTTGAACGCAGCGCGATACATGATTGTATGGAGCTCCATTCAGCCGAGGTCTAATATTGTTATATAATCTCTTGGCACGGCTTAGCCACGCGATGGCTAAAAACCACCAAGTGGGAAAAATTAACAATAAATAGCAAATCGCGTTAAATATGACCGTTAGATTGTTGTGTTACTGTTATTGAGCCAAAGCAAATATGGGTGGTTCAATGGGCGTGGAATTACATAAAATTATTGTTTAAGCAATCGTTTAATGGGTTTTTATTCTAACTGCTTACTGGTCTAATGTGCAATCATTGTTTGAATACAATAATACGAGTACGAGTTGAAATATTGCGAAATGATTCTGGTTTGCCTTTGAATTAGGCAATATTCTCTTTTATATCTGACTCTCGCTCAAATTTCATTTATGTTAATCTTTGAATTTTATTGCAATCCCTCGAAATCAGAGGGTAATTTATTTTGAGGATTCGGATTTTGAGCTAAAAGGGACTTAGACATCAGGCCTGCGTTCTTGAGTAGAGTATGGGCTCTTGAGCTTTTAAAATAGACGATATACGAGTAGACAAAAAAAAATCTAAATAGACGCTTATGTGTTTGGAGAAATTATTTTCTATTAAAATTAAAGCGATTTTCAATAAGGACATAACAATTTTGTACCTAACCCGCATGGGAAACCTTATTTCGAGTGTCAAATTGGCACACCTACATATTGCAGGCCTTATATTTTTGTGGGTTAATGAAATCTAGGGGGTTTTCTGAATGAAAAGTGTTTATTATTATTTATTGCTTTATTCAATCAAATAGAATAAAATAGTTTCGGATCGAAATTCATGCAAAAAACAGAACAAAATATTTCTGAGGCATTGGAATATCTCGAAAAAATCATGCAAAAATTCAATTTATTTCAATTCTTTGAAATAGTGAGAAGGATGGACATAATTTCGCACACTTACAATACCGTGCGGAGTGAATGTTTAAATTAGATTTTCTCAGGAATATTCGCGTCAATGGCAACAGTCGAATGATAAGTGGAGACCAAAGTAACAAGGCAACGTTTTTTTTTTAACATGACACCATGCAAGCACGTAGATTATGCTCGAAAACATACAGCAGCGACATCTGTCGTGAATAAAGATTTCGAAGACAAAAAGTTTATACACGATTTATACCTTGAGCCAAAATCCTAGCTCGATTTGACGAAATTGTAGCAGAGTAATCTCAGCTTGAATTTCAAAAGTGGGTCAAATTGACACAAGGGACCGATGAAGGTTAAATAAAATACTGAATAAATAAGATATCGGACTGAAAATTATACTGATTTCAAGTATGGAACTCGATCTCTGACCATCGCGATCACGTTTGCAGCGATCGATTCTTTGGAGCCAGTTTTCCACCACTCTTCCACACATATCGGCCGGAACGTTGGCAATTTATAAACCAACGACTTAACGTAACCCCATCAGAAGAGATCCAACGGCGTTAAATCGGATGAGCGAGCTCCCCTTCCATATATGTATCAATTGTTTGACCAGCTGTGTGGCATGTTGGCATGACACCATATTCTTGGAACCACACATCACTGATGTCAAGACCATCTAATTCTGCCCAAAAATAGTCTTCCAACATGGCGCGATGGTGAACTCTATTAACCGAACCTGGCGAACCTTCTTCGACGTAAAAATATAGTCCAATCACACCTACCTCCGGCATAAAATCCACACCACACGGTAATTTTTTGTGGATGCAATCGAGTCTCTTGAAGCACATGTTGGTTTGTTGCTGTCCCTTAACAGCACCTATAGGAATATGAAGCGTTTCCTTTTGTGTAAAAAGGAGATACGAAATAGAAAATATTCGTATTCAAAAAATGTCTTTTGTTTTCAGAACAAAATACATAAATGCGTCTAACAAGAGAACTCTGCACTTGCTTCTAATGAGTCTAGACACGTTTCAAAGGTCGACCTCACCATTTCGTGTGAATTGCTTTAATCGCCTTTGTTTAGAGGTGTGAAAATGTGAATAAATCACGTAACACAAACACAAACAATTGTAGGTCTAGGTTCCTTTCAAAATGCCTATTTTTTAATCTAGAAATGGCTTTCCTACGCAACAAATCCTTAATATGTGGAAATATTCATGACTTTGCGTCCTTGAGAAAAATCCCATTTAAAAGACGGCTATGACTATCTTCTGGCCATTATTTCCCTCTAACTACTTGAGCCATAAGTTGTGGTAATTTTCTTAAACAGTCAATTCACCATTTTCAATGACAATAATCGTAAAGCAAATAACCAGGGTTTCGGATACTCATGTTCTCATCTCAATGTTGGGGACATCTACTTTCAAAGAAAAAAAAAAAATCAGCATAATACAAATCGAGAAAGCCATCAACATACAACAAGGGGAACAGATAAAGCACTGTTGGACTGTTATCGTATTCCTTCCCTAAACCCCATGTCTCCGCCTCTCCGTTCTCACAGAAAAAAAGTAGAAAACTTCTCAGACATTATGCCTCCGCGCGTCAGACTAGAACTATGGAATTATTATTTTCGTTTTGTATACGAATACGTACGAGTATTTCTGTTTCTCATTTCGCTTTGTTGTTGTTTCTTTTTGAATTTTTAATCAACTCCATTAGAAGAGGAAGGTATGGTTCTACCTCTGCCTGTGGCCATAGACTATCTGAAAAGAAGCAGCCCGCTGTACTGATTGGTGATGGAGTCAAAACTTTCCAACGGTCAAGAACCGTTTAAGGTTTCCAGTTCTGAAATGACGGTATTCTTATACGTGGAACTCCGTGTGCCATTATTTCTTGGCACGTACTTCGATTGTCTTGGTCTTCAATAGTTTTTTTTTTGCTGTTTTTAAATATTCATAAAACATAAATCAGTTATTGGTCTCTATTGTTTGTTTGTTTGGAGAATGTCTTGTTATGAGTGTGTAGGCATAAATTTAAGAGTTCAAGTTAAATCTCATTATGCAGTCACTTGGTATAAGTGATTCAGAGAGATGAGTAATACAAATTGCCAGTCCCCCCCCCTTTTTTGAAGAGTATGCACAATAGAACAGCTGGCTAAATGATTCATTCATTCGGCCTAACAACAAGACCGGTACAAAAGTTAACAATGTTGATATAGAAATACGAGTAAAAATGTATTAAATATCGCGCAGCATATTGCTCATCATCGTTTTGTGTGTTTTTTTTTTTTTTGGGCTTTATTGTCATCAGAGATAATCTTTATTTTTTAATTACCTTCAAGTGACATTGAATGGTGTTTGAGGCGTGCCTTGGATTGAAATGCATGACAGTTGGCCGAACGGGTTTTAATTAAAAAAGATATTAGCTACATATGTATGTACATGTGTGTAGATACAATTTGAAGTACCTAAAGATACAAATTGATTATCTTGGCATGATTTTTTTTTTGTACTTTTTGGTGATTTCGTAAAAATTGTTTTATTGGTCATTAGATAGGATTTAATTGAAAGTATCTGGAGGTTAAAAAATTCGTATTTTCAAGGTGAAAGTCAACACTGAATTGACTACAAAATGCAGTTGAAACTACGACTTCTACTGTGAGATTCTCTTTTAGTTCTAGTTCTAGTTGACTCACTATCTTTTGCATCCTCATTGTGAATCTTTAAAAGTAAACAGAATGGATTACCCTTGACATTCCTTAAATGCTTCAGACTTTTTAAATAAATTAATAAAAACCAGTTCACCGAAGAGGTGTGGCAAATATGGTCTAGATTCTTAAATCTTAAATTTTTCTTCCATTTGTTTGTAAAGTCGGATGGTTATCGGAAACCACGAGCTACCGGCTTTTTAACTTCCTTGACAACAACCTTTATACATTTCGAAGGCTAATAGTGTTTGGAACACTTCTTTTTCTGGCAATCCTCGCTCTTCGCCTTTCACTTAAAAACACTTCCCATCAGATAGAGGTGTGTACTCTGCATAAATTTAATATACATAGAACTGAAACTAAACCGGTAATTGTAACTTTCTGTAATAGGTACTCGTCCATATATAATAATAACTAAGAACGCAAGGAGCGTAAGCATTATGGTTACTAAGCCGTCTGCTTATACAGTGTCTCAACTTTTTGATCACACTACCAGTACAAAAATGATTTTTCGTTGTAACTTGTTTATTAGATAATTCATTGTAATTTTGAGGAGAAAATGTTGTTATTCAGCAAATGAAAAAAAAAAACTTAAATATCTTTTTTTTTTAATACCAATATACCTACCTCGAAAAAATATAAAATATAATACGTGATCAATTAGTTGACTTTGATAAACATTTGTAGTTTAATATTCAGTATGACCTCCTTTTCTGGATCAGCACTCGCAGTTATAAGTTTAGCAAGTCGAGTCCGGGTGGGCAGCGACCAGTTCTGCTGTATGGAGCCGAGTGTTGGACGATAAGCAGGAAAGCAGAGCAGATTTTGAATACTTTCGAGAGAAAAATTCTTCGTCGGATTTTCGGTTCCGTATGCGAGGATGGCGAATGGAGGAGAAGATATAACCGTGAACTCTATGAGCTGAACCAAGTTGTGGGTGTAGTCCGAAAAGCCAAAACACGTTGACTACACTGGCTCGGCCACATCGAGCGAATGGACAACAATGCTCCAGCAAAGAGGATCTGCGACTCACAGCCCCCAGGTTCGAGACGACAAGGAAGACCGAACCTCCGGTTTAAGGACCAAGCTACCGCGGATGCCAGTGCGCTTGGTCTAGACAACTTGAAGCAGCGTGCCCGGGATCGAAGAGAGTGGAAGGCTGCCGTGTCTCAGGCAGAGACTCTTCACGGGTCGGGAGCCCGTTAAGTAAGTAAGTATGACCTCCTTTTGCCCTGAAAACAGATTGAATTCTATTTGGTATAGATTCCACACGCGTGGGGTCCGGTCCCACAAATCGCTAAGATTTGGACAGTCTCCTGGCATTTCTGAAATTGTACTTTTGACCTCAACCCAAAGATGTTCGCTCGGTTTAAGATCGAGAGATTGTGGTGGCCAATCATGTATTTGATACTGCCTACTTTCAAGCCATGTTTAAGTCACTCGGGCAGTGTGTTTCGGATCATTATCTTGGTGGAAGACACGTTCTTATTCCAATCATTCAGACTTTTCTGTAGTCCTCGTTCAATAATGCTGACGTTGACATACATTCTCCCTTTATTTTTTACACATTGGCCAACACCTACACCCCCATATCATTAAATTTCCGCCACCAAACTTTAACGTGGTGGTCCTGGATTGATTCATCAGAGCCAAAACGATTTATCTTGGTTTCATCCGACCACACTACTCTTGCCCAGTCACCAATCATATAATTTGAGTACGTTTGTGCGAACTCTAGCCTTAGTTTCTTATGCAGTTTCCTGAACAGTGGTTTTTTCACTTCTAGAACGTCTGTGATTGTTTTTCGTCAATAATTCGTTGCATTCAGGGTTAGATTCAAAAATTAACAACAAGAAAACCTTTTTCCTTTCCAAAGTTGAGTCACTGAAACTCGTTATTCCAAAGATTCTTACTGGAATTGTCTGGTGCCTCATAATGTTTTTTTTTGTTGGCTTTGTAACTTTTAAGGATACACAAACATCTTTTCGGTGAAATTCATTGCATTATAGCAAGCCCACTGTCACTCAAAAACAACCGTTTGTCATCATTCCTTTGAGAGTCTGAAAAGTAAATTTAAAGTCGGCAACGTTTTTTTCATATTTGTAAGAACTGTCGAAATCGCCATTCCGGGTTCAGACAAGACGTCTGGCAACAGAAGACAAAAACAAATAATACATTCAAATCACGTGCTGAACTGAACTGCATGGTAGCGCATGTCAGTGCGCTCCTCTAACGCAGGATTGGGTATTTCCCAATTTTGAACTACTGGAGAAAGATTGGAAAAACGATTTTCCTTAAAAAAATGTACACGGCGCACGGCAGTGTGAGAAAGACAGAGAAATTGTATCTAGAATAAAAATCTTACCGAAAAAGTGTATCTACATGTGCAAGTACCTACGACATGGCACACAGAACGATATGACCTATCTTAGATCTTCACTTGTGTTGTGAGTGTATTTGTTGCGGTGTGAGTTGGGGGTCTTAATTAAATGCTAATGTGGATTTAATGTGTACCCCCCCGACATATGCGGCGACTAAGCGGGAAATCGCTGTGTGTGTACGGGATAGTAATTAGAATAACGGAGAAAATGAGTTCTAGGTATATATATCGGCCTGAGGTCTAACCGGAGGTGGTGGTGGTACGAGTAGGTAGTGTGATGAAAAATCAGATTGTTGCCTTTTTATTTCTTATTCCGATTTTTCTGCTTTGTTGGCCATTTTTTTTTTTCTTTTTTGCACCATTTTCGCCTTCATTAAGGTACCGAAATGCAAACTAATTTGTAATTTTTTTTTCTGCTTCAATCGGGGGGAATCCGTGCTTTTTTATGTTTTTTTTTCTCTCGCCATTAATGGAGGCAGTGTTACGGAACCGTAAGCTACCGTTCCATTGTGCGAAGTTGTAGGTTTGTGTGTTTTTTTTTTTTTTTTATTATTTTTATTGCCATACGCAAATGCTCTGGTAGAGTGGAGTAATGATAGAGCAAGTTTACTATAAATGAGTATTTTTTATACATATACAATTTTCTGTTACTTACTAATGCGTATGTTAAGATCGGAGTGTGGGTTTGGAGGTGGTCGATGTTACTGTGGCAAGCGGCGATATAATTGGCGATGTCACAATTGGGTCGAAGCGAATACGACGACGATTTGTCTGAGAGAAGATGTGGAATACATTTAATTACTGACAGTTATTTTTTAGTTTGTCTAGTCCACGTCATCTCTAAGCTGGAAAAAAAAAATACCGGAGGCGATTTTTACAGCGGATTTTACGGGCAATTGTCAAGTACCTTAGTAGAATGGCGCTCCCTATTAAGGACTATACTGGACCAGTTCCGCACTGGTCACTTTTATTGAACTTGTCTTTAGTCTTCCAGTAAAACGAACCAAGGAATTAATTTCTGTGTTAATTTAGCTTTTTCATTTTTATCAAATAAGCCAACTGACGTCATTTAACCCCACTTCATACATATAGTATGTTGCTGAATACACCACGTCTTGATAGAAATCGACGCAAGGCGACAAGAATCGTATCAGTAGGGAGATCGCTCACTGCTTCCAGGTGTATAGCTTTGGTTGAAAGGCAAACGAAGAGAGTTATGTAAGCCTTGACAAGCCTTGGCTTTCGACCTCGAAAAAGCTTGATCGTCAGCGGCAACCTGTATCGGTAAATTGTCTATTTGGTTAAATTTGCTGAAGAGGAAATTCTCCCATCCGCTGAAGCATGGTTTGCAAATATGTATCACCTTCCGAACAAGATGGTGGGTGGCTGTGACGTAGTGGTAGTCTTCAATACTTATCACGCTAAAGGTTTACGGTTCTGGAAAAAACTTCTGTGAATCATAATCAAGGGCAAAACTTTCAGTAACACACAAAAACTCTCCAGTTATACTGGACACAACCCATAGAGTTAGCTGAAACCTAATATCTGAGTTTCCTATCATTACGCCGATCTGTTTGTCTCTCATATCCCCTTTAGCGTGTGTAGATTATAAAAGAAAATAAAAAATTGCGCCTACCCACTATCCAGAACTGCTGCCGGACAAATGTGAAGGTCTCCGAAACTGCAGAATGCGTGTACCTTAAGTGAACATGCTGTATTTTAAAAGAGGAAACTTTATTGGATTTCGGAAGTATTATAGGATGCTTTACGTTATATGAAACAGCAGCATGTTTTATGCGACCTCCAATGCGCAGAAGTTCAACGTTTTTCAAGAACGGAGAAAATCTCAGCAGTGGTGATTTTGAAGACAGAGATTTCTCGCTGATCAAGTCCTCGATATCCTTGGGATTCGAAACAAGCTGCACGTACGTACATACATCAAGGTAATGATTTTAGCAGATTGAATTTCGTTCAATTTCCAACCGACTCGTGAAAGTCTGATTTCAGGCCAGGTCTGGACGATGCCAAGACGAAATTTTGTCGATAAAATTTAGAATAGTGTCCGAATTACGCGACGTTACTAGAACAGTTTTTGGGTCCGCCTACTTTCGACTTTGGTCAGGTCACTATTGGCGAGTTCAAAGTTGTTGAACCAGGAAGAAATAGGCCAATGCTAACCAATCCTGCCAAAGCCTATGAATCAAGAGCTGCCAAGGAATAATAACGTGCGGGGAACAATCAGTTGGATTGAATTCTCTTGCAATGTATTTCCATGAATGATTCGGGATTGTTTCCAAGATAGCTGAAGTGCGGTTAGCAACAAACGTAGCCCGGCGACGAGGGGGTGAAGAAAGAACCAGGAAAGACTATGTTGGGTGCATGGTCAGTCTATTGTAAAAGGGAACGGCGGGAAAAACTAACTGAAAAGCACGACACAAGATGAAATGAAAGGATGATGTTGAAAGTATAGCCCTGCTCTTAAATTTTCTCAAAATCGTTTACTATTATTTAAAAAAATGATTTTAAAAAAAATAACTACAAAGACATATTAATTTTCCTCATGTCTTTTTTTTTTAATTTTCACTTTTAAATCAATTATCTCATTAGCCAACTGACGTCATATATCTCCAACAGCTGTGCAGTTGTGGTTAGATTAAGTTGCAAAAACAAAAATCCATTTAAATTAATACATTCTCGAGTTCTACACACCATACATTTTCATTGAGTCAAAGCCTACAATCATCGTGACGTCCAATCCGATAAGCAAACATTCAATACCAAATTATTCACTCAACCATATCATTTGAGTACCACAAATCAATTTCCCCGATATCAATCGCATGGTTGATATTCGTATCTCGACCATATTCACCCACCTAAACAAGATCTAAAACGCAGATAAAGTTTCCATAAATTTATTAACAAGTCAAGCTCCCATTCCAGTCGTTATAATCGGTTATACTACGAGTATTCTATGAATATATTAAGTTCGATACGTATGCACTCAAATCGTATCTAAATCCTTCACTGTAAACGATAAATGGAAAACATTGCGTCTCTCTGTCCCAAGGCAATGCGTTTGCACTCCATGATTAAGCTCTGATCTCACTGTTTTGATGCCTTGATCAAAAAATCAACCGGAGCCGCCTTGATGAAGCGTGGGTTGTTGCTTACTTCTTTTTCCAGTAATCAGGTTCAGGTACCGCGCGCGCGCACGCCATAACTGAAATGTCCAATTCATCATTTTCTTACTCCCAACAAAGTAGACAAAAAAAAAAAAAGCGTTAGAGTATCTGTAAATGGGTACAGTTTACCAGATCCAAATCGAATCTGCGGTTTAATGTCGTGCGATCGCCACACTTCATAAAAAAAAAGCAAATGGTGCGGCGCCTAAGACGGGTGCACTATGCAGAGTACCGTCTGTGCGCCCCAAGGAGATCAGGAAATGCGAAAGAAGCCTGGGTTTGTTTGAATTAGCAACAAAGAACAATTTGTTGCGCTCGCGGGTATCTACGAGTATTCAGAAAAGATACTTTGTTTACCGCGACACTTGATCGATTGATTTGTGGATTTAAGTGGCAAGCAAGCGTTTTTTAAATTTCGCAATACGTTCCACTAGATTGCGAATGGCCCTTGAGTAATAAAGTATCTATATACTTTTTTTTTTGAAATCTGCTACCTGTTGGATGACGAACGAGATATTAATTTAGCAGCTAGAAACCATGTGGCGCATTAAGATACATTTAATTTTTGTTCTTTTAATTTTTTTTTGCGTTTTTTTTCGAAAATAAGTAGAGAAAGATGCTGCGCAAAGATAGTATGTTTCACTGGCCTCAGTCTCATAGATTGAATGGAATGGAAATAACCCAAAAGATACATACCTACATATGTAACATACATATACTCATAGTGAGACAAATGAGTTCAACGAGCTTTTACGGTTCTTTTTATTTGTGTAGATTGTAAGTGTAGGTAGAACCTGGATTCAAGATACAAAGTGGGTTATTTATCCTCTGTAATTCGAAAAGAATGTGGTTTATCCAGATGTCAGGTGGTCTTTTCTAGATTTGAAAGTGTTCTGATTTTGTAGACAAGTTGGCATTGGTAAATTGAAGAAAAAAGAAAGAAACGTAGAGAATTGCAAAAAGGGTTGAATTGAGATCAAAGTGTTAGATGGCATTTTTATTATTATTTTTGCGAAAGAGATTCTAATCGAAAGTTAAATACGCATTTTTTTTTTAAATTTTTTCGTAGGTATTAAGCTCACGTAGCTATACTCTTGTGCGGGACTTTACTTGGGTTGAAATAACCAGTAAAACCCCCTTTACCACTCACAGCTCATGATAACCATCATTTCGCAGTGCAACTTCATATGGTAATAAGAACTCTCTTGAAATGGGAGTATGTACAGCTAGATCAATTAGATCCGAACTTTGTCGGGAAACTTACATGAAATTCATTCTCGTACAAGTTGTGTTTCTTTTTTGAAATATGAGTCTTTGATTCGAATATGTAAAAGAATGTTAAGTCATACACTGGACGTCCAGTACAACGAATCACTACTTGAAGTCCATTATAATCTCTAAATAACGAATATATTGAAATAGTATGTTTGGATGTTAAGTGTATGTATGTACATATGTATGTTTAATTTTACGCTTGATTGTCAAAGACAGAAATCAGTACCTATTTTTTAGTAATTTTTATGTTTATTTCATAAAAACGAGTTCCTTTATAAAATAACATTAAAACCATGCGTCAATTGTGTTTGTTTTTGAAAGAATGTCAATTTATTTTTTTCTCCCATAACCGGTTACCTCTCATTACCGGATAAACTTCTCGGTACCCTTAGTGTCCGGTTATGAGAGATTTCACTGTATACCTACATAAATTTGTTTGTTCACATCCGGCTCGAAGGACCAAATGTTCTTTCACCAAATTGTTCCTTCGATCGGTTAAGCCTTTCGCACCTGTCCCACTCAATGTTCGCATAACCCTAACATTGAAAATTTACATCCAAAATGGGTGAATTACATCCCACACCGATTTTAACCATTTCTAACGGTTTATTTTCTACGAACAATTTTGTAATTTTTTTTCTAGAAATATGCTAAAGGCAAGTCATTTGAACGGATAAACATTAAATTATTGATGTAAGTCTACTGAATGCATTCCAGGTCGAAAGGGGTTCTTTATTTCGGTTCGTGTCGAGTTAAAACAATGTGATCGCAAGAGAGTGTCACTGAACAATGTGAGTTTAAATGCAAGGAAGTGCCATTTTATTTGGAATTGACTGAAGGTCAGTGACAGTAATGGTTTTCTTACAATTAATGATGTCTAGTTGATGATATAAGGGATGAATACACTTAAAGACTTATATTCAGTGCATTATGTGCACTAAAAAGAATTACATATAATATTGATATAACCATCTGCAACATATTTTTTTTTATTTTTCAAGGTCGAAAAAACTGGTTTCAATATAACGAATTGGCTGAACATTATATCTTTCGTTATACTGGACATCCAGTGTATAAACAAGAAACCATCACTCATTGTACTTTGCATAGTCATTTTCAAGACCACAATCTTGCCATAACTCGTATATACATATGTATGTATATCTAATCCATACAATTTGAAGGCTTTAAAACTCATTAAGAATCATCTGCATTTCCTTTAAATTAAAACCTCTTCCATCAAAAGAACATCCGTCATTTAAAGTACTCGTACGTGGAACTACATCAAACAACTTTTTTTTTGATATTCTTTAAATAATCTCTAATATTTCACTTTGTTATCCATGTTTGTGCTTTGCAGGAAAAAAAATATATTTATTTATGCACACCACTTACCGAACCACATTGCCGCTTCTCCTCACTGCTGTTTTTCTGTGGATATTCGCTTCAAATTAATTTCCCATTGCTGCATTGTATTACAAGTAACTAACAATACACAATACCATCGATTGAATGACATCATCCACGTATGTATTCTTTTTCTTTTATTATCTCCAACTTCCAGTTAAAGTAATAAAAATGGAAAATTGAAAACAAACTACACATGTACTTTGAAATAGAAAACTCAATATTCTGTCAGTCAACTTGCTGAAATAATACTACCCCCGTGCAATCACTACCACCCACTTTTAGCGGAAACTATAAATTCCCAATGTTACACTACCTATATATATATCTTGAATGTATCTCAGCTCTCAGATGCATGAGAGTGCACATAGATACTCCGGTAAAACCTGGCTTCACAATGCAATGCAACCCACTCGAAGGTGATAATTTTTTTTTACTCTTTGAGTACTGTCAGCTTGTTTAGCTGTCATATCAGACGACACTACTATTTTTCAAGTGTTAGTCCGCATTCTAAGGGCTGATATCCAGCAGCAGTTCGTTTCTATGGTAGAGAAAAATCAAATGATTCGAGTATGCGAAGGAATGCTTCTGCTTTTCCAACTACTGTCCATTCGATTTAAGGTTTTTTTTTTTTGTTGTACCTCATACACTCGTATGTCAGAATGCAAATAAATCCATCAAATATGCATTTTTTTACGTCTTAGATATATACTCGTAACTTGGAGTTGTCAATATACATACGCGCTGAGCAAATACCGCACACGATGTTATTCCAAGCTAACCTACCTTACGTACTCGTATCCGTATGTGGTTCCTCATTACTAATTGCGGACAGACATACCACATACATTATATTTGAATAAACCACTCATAATCGTTTTGAAGAACTGTTGCGGAACAATTAAACCCATTGAATTGGATTTGGTTCTCCCCACGAGTTCAAAAGAGTACCGCGCAACGTATAAGCAAGTCAATGTGTGCGCGCGGATTTCGACGACTTGATTTATTATCTCTCTGTTTTGGTACTACATCTACTTCTACATACGGTTTTTTTTTTTTTTTTTTTTGTTTATTTCTGAGTATCTTATCAGTTGTAATAGAATAGCTTTTATTTTGCTTTGTTGTGCGAGATGCATGATTGGGGTTATCCACGAGTATGTAGATATCTGCTATCAGATATTGAACATGAAATACATAACAGAAGTTTCGAATATGTAATTGATTGCATGCGAGTTGGATAAGTTGGATGTTTTTTGTAACAAGAACTTTGCTTTGCTTTCTAGACTTCTTTAATGCATTTGACAAGGTAAATCATGCAATACTTTGTTGGAGGTTGCGACATTACTTTGGTTTTGGCGACAGGGGCACCACAATGCTAATAGGTAGTTTTTTGAGTGACAGATCGCAAAGAGTAGTAATGGCGAACATTTGCTCTGAGTTTAAATCCTTGGTGCAAGGTGTGCCCCAGGGATTAATCTTAGGGCCCTCGGTTTGTAATTATTCGTCCATTCACCTCTAAGCCAATGATGTTCAACTTGATTTCTCGCAGCTAATTGATAAAATGAGTGATCTGGTTACAGCCAGCGTTGAACTCGGATCTACTTGCAATAAATAAATGTGCAACCAATAACGGACTAGTCCTGAACACAGCTATACCATTTTCATACAGGCCCTGTGCGACCTTGCTTTGGCTCCCGATATTTTGCTATCAGGTACAAAGATGAAGTTGGTTAAAACTGCAACAAGTCTTGGCTTTGCAGTAAATCGGAACCTAACTTGTTGCAATCATGTCTTATTTATGGATGCTTGCGAAAATTGTAGATTTCGCTTAGTTTTACTCCCCTCGAGACACGTCGCAGACTTTTGTAAACCCTCATTATGCCAATAATAACCTACGCTGAAGTAGATTACAGTAGCCTTGACTCGCTATCTTTTCGGAAGCTTCAAGTAGCTTTCAATGATGCTATCAGATATGTTCACCAGCTTCGTATGTACATAGGTATGATCGTATCTGCACACTTTCGAAGAATTTTTTGGGTTGCACTCTCCAGCAGTAGGTACATGGGCATAAGGACTTTAATTTTTCTTCACAAAATTATTAAAACTTAATCACCGTCTTACCTGTAGATCTCAAAATGTGAATATACACAGCTACCAATATCTAACTTTCTTTCAAAACATCTAAATCCATCAAATCTTTAAAGTAAACTACTCTCTCCATAAACCCATTCAGGAAAAAAAAATTCCTTAAGCAAAACAGGGTCAAGATGGGAACCCTGAGTCACTCCATTTTAGATGCAACAATTCAATTACACCACATCTGACGACAAAACCCATCCAAATCCATAAAAGTAGCACATAATCCAAATAAGTTGCAAAGCTAAAAAAAAAATCGCGCCAACAATTTGTCAAATTTTTTAAATTCCTCGCACCTGTGTTACAGCATTCAACATGTGTGTAACCATACTTGGTCGTTTGTTACAACAAAGTAAGTGTTTTTATCAAAACAATGTAACCTTGAGATGTGATCTATAATACTAGACCCAATTAAAATCTCATTACCTTCTACTATGAGGGTCGCATTTATATAAATTCATCTAGATACTTATCTGTATACGTTTGCCCGAGTAGAAATAGACTTAAAAGCGGCGGCGGTGGTGGTGGTTATACATGGATTACGAGTATCCATATTTTTTTTTTTTTGCAGTCGATTGTCACGTCAAATTGCATTTGGTTCGGTTAACATCTCGTGCCCATAGAAAACGTCAGTTTGAATTTATTGACAGAGCTCATTGCTCTGTAGGTATGTACCCGTAGATGATCATCAGTTTAATAGAATCGGTCGAGTGAACAATTACAGAGAGAAAAGGTGCTGTAATTAGTGCGCGCGATTGATCATCCAAACGAGATGAGGAGATTCGATTCATTAGATTAGGGGAAAATGTAAAAGTGGAGCACTTGACTGGTTGTCATAAAAAAACACTCAGAAGCGCTCATTCATTAATCATATACCGTCATACACCACGGCCATCGTTTAATTTACTTTAAGCAAGCGCAATTTCTGCCAACAGATTTAATCAAAATGCCATTTGTCAAACTCTCCACTATCTACACTAGCACCGCATAGCCAAACAAAGGAAGTAGGAAGTGAAAAAAATGAGTGAAAACCCAAGAAAGCTCATGCAATCTTGCATTGCACACGAAAACTCAAAGCGAATGAAAAATGATGGTACCTCCTAACGAAACTTGACAACCAACCGAGTTATATAGTTCTTCCATTTCTGACACAAAAGCGCGACATCACAAAACACGCTGTGTGCAGTTCGTAGTTGTGTTACAAATGGTGGTAGCCTTGGTAGTACATACATACATATATGCATGTAGCTACCGAGAAAAACTAATAATCTGAGTAAAATGCAATTTTCGTTGCTTTGCTTTACTTTGCCACCGACGCGACGCGACACGCTGCCACTGCCACTACCATGTATGCCATCTCCTTCTGTGTCCTTAGGAACATGCAAAAACTCGTGTCATGCCAAAATACATAAAAATTTGTTAACCCGATAGCGCTTCGCCCCGTCCGCGTCGCTTCAGCTCCAGTTACTCGTTACTCGATTGTTGTTGCTGTGAGTTGCGACATTCTTTTGTCTTCGGCAACAGAGACGCCGAAGAATGAAAAAAAAAACAAAATAAAACAATGTTTGGTGATTTTTGAAATATTCAATTTTTCCACACAACAAAATCACGTCATATTTATTTAGGAAACTTTTATTATCTACATTTTTGCTTTGCTTTGTTGCCGTCCTTTTGCATTCCACATTCTGCATTTATGTTCAATTTATGTTTTGGCCAACACTAGATGGCAGCAAAGCTGTTAAAGTGACATATCATGGTGACGAACACAGCCAACATGGCGGACAAGTGATTAAATCAATGTTTGTTGGCAAATTGCATCTTGTCTTCGCTGAGGTAATTTTATTAATTACTCAGGGAATGAAACGAAACGAACGAATGGAAAATTAACGTGAAACATGCCACTGGATTTTGCAATAAAAAATATTCGCACTGCTACCGCTATGTGCAGCCACAATGGCGATGAGGATGATGATGATGATGGTGGCGCGATGAGAACTAAGATATTTCGTGTGTCACTGGCAGACTGGCACACTGTAGGTACGGCGGGTATGTGCATCATCGTGTTTGGCCGGTTGAGTAATGTGAGTCTGTAATTATATAATTGTTGGTTTTTTTTTCTGTAGGTTACTTGGCTAAAAGTGGAGTAGAACAAGGGGTATTTATTGATACAGTCTGTTTGGAGGTTAGAAATCGACAACACAACTATCAGCCGGCTTTCTACTTAAATTTTGCAACAGAAAATGTGGCTTTAGATGGTCGGGCATTGAGAGGTTAGGAATGTGACCGAACACCTACTTTGATCGTTTTCTATTCGGTTAAGTTATTTATTTAAACGCGTCGAAAACCTTCAGTACGGTTTTCAACAATTTGGCATTTCAGAAATGCATTTTTTACCCGACTAGGCAAAAGGAAGGATTATGAATCTGACAGGCTGCGTTTGTTTGTTTATTTGTATGTAAGGATGTCACTTCGTACAGTCTAAGCTATGGAACCGATTTTAACAAATGAGGTGTTGTTGGATTCGTCTTGATCCGGAGGGTGTCTTTGGCAATATGACGTCGCAAAAAATTTAATATGGCGGACGCCCCAAGATGGCGGATTACCGTTATCTTCACGACTTGTTTAATATGGGTATCAAATTAAACCGTTTGACAAGTAAAATGAAATAATTTGAAATTCAAAATGGCACCAAGATGGCATAATTACCTTATCTTTACGACCTGCTCACAATGGGTATGGAAAGGGTTTGACAAGTAGAATACGATATTGCTTACCTATCTACTTACACTCCACATATTTTGTGAAACTAAAAAGTTTTAAACAAAAAATTAAGTTGTAAAAACCCGCCTACTGGCAACTCTTACTAAAAAGTATTTCGTTGTCGTTTTTCCCTATGAATGTGTGCTTACATATGTATACAAATACGTTATTATGAGTGCCTTCATATATGTTTGTACATATGTATGTACGAATTTCATTAACACCCGAGGGGCTGTGTGAGCAGGCGCATTGCCATGGAGCAAAAAATACAGGCGTTTTTTGGTTTCCTTACAAGATTTTAAAAAAAAACTTGGTGATGCGCAAGTTTCCGTATTAGCAGTTACTGTCTGACCAATTTTAATTGTGATGACGGCGACTACTTTCGCTTTGCTGAAGTAAATCGACATCATGCCTTTGGTTTTTAGGCCTTTATTGGAGGATTCACATCTTCTTCATCTCCATTCTAGAGACTACTGTTTAGTTTCAAGATTAAACCAAGATTCATCATCTATTACAATGTTATTAATGCAACCTGAAAAGGCAAAACGTACATAAGTCTGTTTTTGCTCAAAATTCTTGGAACCTATCGAGCTGATTTTTTCAAATATCTCTGGTGGTGATTCGTTATTCACCAGCTTCATTTCCTATGTCCTTCTGAGATCTTTGTTAACTTTGACCTTCACCAGAGCCACATTTGTACCGTCATTAGTTCCCGGTTACGTCACAAATTTTACATTTTCTCGCCCCTATTTTTACCTATTGCTCTGAAATTGATAGATGATAACCTTTAGAAACTGAGCTTTTTTTAAACAAAAATTACTAATAAATTGACACCGACTAAGTGTAGTTTTGTTAGTCCCTACGAAGGTCTTTTTTTTGAATGCACTACGCCTCGAAACTTTCAACTTCGAGCTCTAAAATGTTGAAATCTTAATAGTTTTTGGTTTATAGGAGCTTGTTTGCAAAAAAGATAAATAATTATTTTATAGAAAAATGCTCAACAATTAAATGTAATCAAATGGAACAGAATTTGTTAGCTTAAGACCCAAGGTTTAATTTGAGCAAATTGAATTTGTTTCTTTGTTTTCAAATACTACAGTGAAATCTCTCAGTAGCGGACAACTCGTATTAACATACATAACATACATAACACATAAAATAAGAAATGTGTTCTTATGATCGAATAGACAAAGCGGGTAAAAAACTACGGCCTAAGAGAGATTTCACTGTATAACATAACTGCCCTTATATCAATTGTTAGGCTCAAACTGAAAAGAAAACACTCTGCCTTAAATTAAAAATGCACAATTTTTATTTCCCGCTCCAAATACAAAAAAAAAGCCATTCCTCTATGTACCTCGTGCTCTCGTTCTCGTTACTACAAAATGTGATTCACCCGTTCTGTACATTTCAATTGAAATCACACAAAACATACATAGCAGTTACAACTAAAGCGATTTAATCAAATCGCAAAACTAACTACATACAAAAAAATGGAAATAAAAACAGATCGTGAAAAAAAAGCAAACAATCAAATAAAATTGTATCTCATTGTGCCCATCTGACAGATCACAGACATCCACTTCGGCTGTGGTATCCAATGGATGCACTTTGCACTTTTTTACACAAACATACATGTACACATTGTAATGGAAGCCTGAGCAAATAACACCTAGAAACAGGTTTTTATCTTCTCACAGATATTAAAAGTGAATTAAGTTTTTTTTGCTTCTTCTGTTGTCATCGCAAAGGTACTCCCACTACCACTACCAACACCATCGGGTCTTCAGCTTAAAAAAAAATAGTTCATTGTCGCAATCGAAATCGAATTAAAAAAAAATAAAACTACCAATACAAAAGAGACGAATGATTAATTACCTTCCGCACTTAGTTCAATTAATAATGGGAATACAATGGGTTGCTGGTAGCTGGTAGCTGGTATAGGCTAGGTACACGCTACCTACATACGAGTACTACTCGCACTATAGAAATATAATGAAACAAACTTACGAAACTTAATTGTTTCCCCTCCAAGCTGCTGTATTTGCTGTGCAATTCAATTTTAATTTGATTTGGATGGGCACGGCACAGAAAGTAATGTAAAAGCCCAGTGGGCGACGAGGTGGTATGGTAAAGGTAAAGATGCAGGTGGAGAGGCAACAGAAAAACTGTCAGACGAAAGCGACAATGACGATTGTCAAGTGTTTTGTAATTGTGGAAAATTTCCTGTGTTAATTTTACAAGGTTTCAGGGGGTGACTGGCTTGAAATTTTATCAAGTATCAGAACCTTGATTCTGAATGCACGTTGATTGGAACGAAGCTTACTACGTAAGAGCCTGCATTTTTGTTTACCTTATTTTCAACAAAGCTGGTTTTCTGACTAAACTTCAAGGTAGGTTAGGGCTGGAATTGTCTGAACAGAAGTTAAGTATCTACAGTTCTGTATACAAAATGAATACCAGTAGGATTATTTTATAAAATACTAGCTGGTCCGCCCGGCTTCACGCGTGTACGCAAACAGTTGCGTCACTCACATGATAGATAGTTGCCAACGCCACCTGTGGGAAATTTTTGTGACTACACCAAACTACATCTATTATTACAATTAAATTTAATATTGTTTATATGAAAATTACATACATACATATATACGGGGACAACTACATTTTCGTAAATATCTGCACCTCAGCGCCACCTATCGGGTCAAAATTTTGTAAAGGACTTTCTTTTTATTTAAAAATTATATGGTGTGAATTTGAGCCAATTCGATCCATAAATAAGAATTTTGAAAAAGCGACCCCAACGCCACCTAGGTGGTTCTTACATAAACAAAAACCATCCGGAGCACCACACGATCATATGGTGTGAATAAATGGTGGTTCAGCCGTGATAGTCGGACGTACATACGCACCAACGTTTTTATATATTAAGATTGACTTTAAACTTAAACATATTTTTAATTATTTTTCAAACTGAAAAAAGTAATTAGATTATAGACTTATATTCGGCTGCATAACTTTAAAGACTATGTTCAACTTAAGTACAAAACCTTCATCTGAAAAAAATAAGAACAAAAGTGAACAATACTGGTCTGAATTTTTTACACAGGACTGTATATTATACTATCTATATCTAAACCCCAGCTTAGTTATGCCAAATTCAAGTCTCTACCTCGTACCGTTTCGCTCTAGAAGCTTGTGACGATAGACCAACGGACGAACAGACACTGGAGTGATGCCATAAGTGTTCCGTTTTTCCTATTTTGGTATGAAACACTAAAAAGGTTTTCCCCTCTGTATAAGAAAGCAAAAAAAAAAAATCATAAAACTTTTCCTCTTCACTGTTGCCAAGCGGCCCAATTTAACTTTTTATTCATCCTTCAATTCTTCATCTACCCCAAAACACCCACGAATGCTTATGTAACACGTTTCAACATGAGTGAATTTGCATTCCCATGTGCATAGGATCGAAAGTTTTTACTCTTTCTCCCCTTAGCACTCATAAGGCGTATCCTTTTATCCTTGAAAGGATCCATTCGTTTGCAATGTTAGTACTTTAGTCCATCTCCTAGCCGACCAACCAACCGCCCATTGGAACACCTCTACATCCTTTGCAGGGTGTATGTGTATCACGTAGTCGTACGTATAGCTTTTAGCACTTGACTTTATGTGTGACACATTAAGATACGATACGATACCGTTACTACGGTAGATACTCGTATACATGAAGCTTCTGGGGGTGGTTGGGTGCAAAAGTAACACTGGTACTCGTACATAAGTTTAAGAGCATTTTGGGGTTGCTTTTGTTGTAAAAGACGCTGCGCCGCCATTAATGGGGCGGGTAATTAAAATGTATATAACTGTATTCAGTCTTTAAGGAGTTTTCATTAAACTTACAAAACAAAAAAAAATGTATTAATATATAAATGAGTACCTATCCCTTTTATATTTTATGCATACTTGTATTTCTGTGGGCCAAGTCCACATGCAGAGAGATGCTGAGTTGGATGGATGCAAATTATCTCCATGTCCTTTATCTCGTCTTGCCAAAGATTATGGTGGTGTGCCAAATGGCAATATTTGTCGGGTGGACCCCAGCATTATGGGGATAAGCTGGAAATTTATGATTTGGCTATGAGTATAGTGTCGGGATTAAATCAATTTATAGGGTATGTATATTGGAAAATTTGCATAGTCATATGTATTATCCTTTTGGCCCTCCTTCGCAGCAAATCACCCTTTCAAGGTGTTTTATACTTTAAAAGTATTGGTCCCAGAATGGAACCTTGTGGAACATCAACCACAAGCCACCCGTCACATTTTAATTCACCCCATCTTTTCAATGCGAATGCCCATTTCTAAACTCTCCTCACTTCAGTGAAGTGCAACTTGTATCCAAGATAATTGATGCAGACGCACCACCAGGAGAGCGAGTGTAATCGTCTGGTGGTACGCTACTCTCCATTGCAGATACAACATCAGATGATGCAATTCCAAGTACCAATGTTGCTTCCATTGAATTTAATCGAATTGTCACGACGAGGATGCACCCAACAACGGTTTGCATTGAATTGGATTGGATATAGGGGGGATATACGAGTAAAGTGGTTTGGCCATCACACAGACAGACCGCCAGTAAGAGCTCTACATACTCTAATTTGCACACAATCGGCCAACGGATGTGATTTGGTGCGACTGCATCAGCAGCAGATACATATTTTGGTGCAATTGATGCGACGATTTAGGGGACAACGACAACGACGACCGACGGCGACGACGACGACGATGGTGATTGAATTCTGTTCTCCCCCTTTTTTTCTGTTAAAGAGGAAATTTCCACTTTTCGTTTAGTTCAATGTCTTTCATTTGTTTAAGGGATAAAGGATGGGCATTCCTAGACAACCACCTCGGCATGCCACTCGTATACGACTTATGGAAATCTGTGATCATTGTCAGGTGGCTAGTTGCTTCAATGCAACTCGCATTCGAAAAAGAATACCAATGCGAAACGTGCTGATAATATGAATTTTTATTTTATTGAATTAATGGGCAATCGGTGCCCATTTCGTGTGTGCGGATACTTGTACCGCAAATAAACGGATGGACAGGGTGTGTGACCATCATGCCACAACGTACAATGAGTTGTAGATACTTTTATTGTTTTTCATTTTTTTTTTTTGCGTGCGTGCGTACTCGTAGTTTCTTTTTTTCTTTTCTTTTTTTTTTGTAGCTTTGACCAACTTCAAACGTTGATAATTTTGTTGAACACCTTCAGGCATTTTTATTATTATTTTTTTGGTTTGTAATATAGCGGGATATGAGGTGCCAAACTGTTTTACGGGTCATTGAACATGTGCGTGAGTAGAAGACATGTTTCCAATTTGTTTAAACAAAAGGAAGTGGTAAAAGCATTAGATTTCCATTGATCAAGAGACTTTGACAGTTATAATTGTGTTAGTGTGAAGAACAAACAAATACCGTTGTGGCCAGATAAAAGTTAACACCCTTGAAATAGTCGAAAAAACAGATTTTTGTTAAGTATTGAGTAGGGGAGAGTGGGGATACTTCCAACACTTTTTACGAAAATTGATGGTGCTCCTCAGATTTTGCGAATTAGTTAGCCAAACCTGTTTCAAATCGAAGAGCAAAATTTCACCTACAAAATCCACCAAAAACGTCCAACAAAGTCTGCTCAGAAGATATCAAAATATCGCATTTAAAAAAAAGAAGGGTTGTTACAACTTACCCCGTAAGTTTTTACATAGGCCGTATCATGAGTTTTTTTTTTTTTAAATATTAATTTATTTCAAGAAATTATTAAACCAATATAAAAGCTCTTAAAAACATATAAAATCAAAGTACACTTGATAAAAAAAAAACAAAAAAAAAATAGGTACATAATATATGTAGGTGAAGTAGTGTTTTCGGTGGAAATCGCGCAAAGTGGGTGCAGTTTGACTACCACAACCACAGGTGACCAACTACATCCAAATAAACGTATTTGGATGTGGTTTAAGATATTTAATTCATATCCACCCTGTGGAGTTTAAGAAGAGGATCAGCTCTCCAATCCTCTTCTCGGATATCTCTTTAAGGTCATCGAAGAAGGGTTTGCCCGGTATGCACTACTCTCTCTCTCTCGTTCAATTGTTTTTAGCCTATTGTAATTTGGCAATATCTTCCTGGATATAATACAGTTTGTAAGACTGGTCGATCTGAGACCAGTTAGTTTTAAGAAGTGTGACAGGACATTGCTCTTAACAGCACCTATAGGAATATGAACATTTTCGTCTAGTGAGCTATTAACGGCTGACCGTCTGCGTCGCGTCGCGGTACTAGCGGTTCGTCGACTCTCTTTGTCCTGGAACCCAGAGAAGAGTGACTTTAGTCAGATTGCACAAGCGATTGAGTTTTTCTTGGCATTAGTCAAGCAGTTTTTATAAGGTGATGCATTTCAACATGTTAAAACTTACCCCGCAAAAATGTTACAACTTGCCCCGCCATGAAATTTAACACAAAGATCACTATAAACAAAAACGGAAATCCACACACACCTCACATATATACACAAACATCGCCAAAACAAGTGCATATCTATGAAAAACAACTAGCACTAGATCTCTTGCCTGTGAATAGGTATACCAAAAATACAAAAAAAAAAATAAAATTACAAATCTCTCAATTTCGGGGACCCCACCCACAACTTTTTCCACTGACGACAAATTCAAAACGGAAGTAGACATGTCGTTTGCTCTGAAAAAGACGAACATTTTTCTCTATCTCGCGACTTTTAATTTTCAGAGGAACCCTTTATTTTTTAGCTGTTAAAACTTCCCCTTTTACTTCTAACCCCACTCTCCCCTACACATTTTGGTTAATTTATTTTTTTTTGGTTTATTTTGAAAACAATGCAGTTAACAAATGCATCCTTTTTTGTAATAAGTAAAGTTAGATAGGTTAGAAGGAAAGAAAAGTAAAAAAAGTGTTAATTGGATACACCTATTGAAAATATTTACGAAATTTATTTTGTACTTTCAAAAACAAAAGGCACAACAAATATTTTTAGAAAATTCAAAGCATGAATACATAATAACAAAGATTAAGTCAATTTAATATTTGGTATGCCCCCCCTCTAGCCTTGATAATGGCCTTAATTCTGCCCTACTTCTCGAATTTCGGTGCTCAATTTTATGTTTAAGAATTGCGGAGTAGTTTTCAATTGGTTTAAGGTCAGCGCTGTTTCCTGGCGGATCAAGAGTTCTGAGCCCGACTTCGTTTACTGTATTCTTTATATTTGATTAAAAAAAAGTTAAGAGATCAACACCAAACTTTTGTTTTTAATGGAATGTTAAATGTTATCAAAATAATTAAACTAACCTTCCGGGGCTGATAAATAGGGTCGACTATTACTGGAAATAACCGGTCTATCGAAGGAATGAGATGCTTTTTAATAACATTAGAAAAGATGTCTCCATTCACCGAACCGTTAACAAAGGTTAACCAACAAGTTTTTTACACCGTTCACACAGACAAATTTTATTGCAGGCAATAATTTGCTGCAAATTTATTGCTCGTCTGTACGTGGCTTAATAGCTTTTGCAGCCCCAGAGTATGAACCTAACGGAAAATTGTATTTCCAGTCACAGAACGAGAACACTCACTTTTTAGATCTTCTCCGAATCTTCGACAGATGAACCGAATTCCATCGGACTGATTGAGATTAGATTTCGCCTCTTCTGCGGATTCCGGTGAACTTTAGCAAAATTTAACCTCAGAAACCTAACTTTAGCTGTTAAATCTGGTTTTTTCCTCTGCACCGTGACTGAGAAACCACTATCCTGCAATCTTTTTCGTACTGTTTTTGAACTTATCTCTCTTTGCTTTTGTTCCTTGAACTCAAGACTTATTTCTTTAGATGTTTTTTTCTTTCCTTAATACGCAAAAGTTTAAGCAAACGGTATTCTATTTGGTTTGTGCTCTTATTTTTGATCCCGGTCCCAAATTTCCTCCCCTCTGATACAAATAAACGACTTTTCTTTGAAAGAATTTGTACACTGACATGGCTACATCCAACTCTTTCAGCAATAGCCCTTAAATATAAATGTTCGTCATGTAAGGCGTGAATCACAATTTCTCCATCTCTATTTAACTGACGACTTATGTATATTGCCTACAATTTAGGCTTGACCGCATTAAATCTGAACAGGAAATAAAACAAATCATCGTGCTTGCTTGTGAGTAATCACAATGATATTGGAAACAAAGTACTGTTAACTTCTTCCTAAAGTGAATAAGGAGAGACACACTGACCACTTTTGAGATCTTTAGAAGCTGGTCACACTACAATATGTACAATTGAGCCAAGATGGTGGATTTTTCGAACATTTCAAAATTAAAAACCCAAACAATTTTTACCACTTGGCATTTCTTTTTTTTTTCAATCGATTTATTTCGGATACACCCATACTCGGTTAACACAAACATTCGCAATGTCAAACGTAGTAAACTCTGCCATCGTGTATGGGATATTGGAACATTTGTGGATTCAATGTCATCGTCCTGTAGAAAAATGCGGTCAGAAATGAAGCGCTCACTATGAAAGCCATGAAGAAAAGCAAACAGAATATACAGTCCCTGTTCAATCGCAGGCAAACTCCCATAGTTAACCACATTTCGCGGCAAAAGGATGTTATCCGATTGGAAGTCGTACCCTGTGGAGCCTGATTCTCTGAAGGCTCTGCAACAACTGAAATCGAATCAATTGAGCTGCCTTCCACGACAATTGTGTGAACTTTACAGCACGCAGATTCACGTGCATTCTCTTGGTTATCCTGAATTTCAATCTGATGATTTGCTGAGCTATGCGGAAGATTCCCTTCTATCTCGGTGATTTCCAATGTCCTCTCATCTTTAGTCGAGTTCCCATCGTGTTCCATGTCTAAAGTTATTTCAGAGAAATCCGCATCTTTAGGTTCCTGCACCTGGTGTTCCTTTTCCTCCCGAACGCCCAGAGAGGAAGAGTAAATGAGTGCAGATCCTGGCTTCTGCGCCGCTACGAGTATATCATGCAGCACTGCTCTCGTTCTAGTTTCAACAACTTCACTCTCCGTGGTGTGCGAACCGGGCAACATTATGTAGGTCGTCGTCTCGATATCAGTTTCACTCTCTGCATCACTGGTAGGCTTGTCCATTGCTACTTCTTTTTTAGGAATTTTGAAAAATCGGTGACGTCAATTTAATTAAAAACAAAAAGATACAAACAAAACAAATTGAAATGTTTTTTGAAATGTTTCCCCAGTGACATGTAGAAAAAAATCTATAACTCATTTATGGGCCTGTTTCAGGAACAAGTTTCAAATGAGATCAAAACTGTGAACTGATACAGTTGTATGGGGGAAATGCTGTCCAATTCAGGAGGGAGGGCTCTGGATTCAGGATTCCATTTGCATGACATTTTTTGCGAATAAAGTTGTCACTTGGGGAGGACTCTGGATGTCTTAAGAAGCGAATATCCGGCAAGGATATTGTTATTTACATCGACAGCCAGGCTGCGCTTAAGGCGCTAGAATCGTGAAATATCAAATCGGCACTAGTGAGGAGCTGCCGTAAGACTGGTGGGTACCTTACCTGGCCACTCTGGGATAGAAGGCAACGACCTACCCGATGAGTTAGCTAGGAAGGGAGGAGAGCTGCGGTGGTCGTTGGCCCACCGCTAGGTAGCATTAAGCCAATTGTAAAAGAAAGTTTTATGAGAAGGGCTGACCATAGATGGTGTAACATGGTAGGACATAGGGTGGGTCCTTAGAGGCACTTTGGCCGGCACTGGACCGTAAAAAAACTAGGGAAATCCTTAAACTCAGCAGGGCACAAATAAGAATAGCAATAGGAATGTCATCCGGGCACTGTCCCCTGGGCAAACACGCCAAAAGACTCGGACTCACGGACACGGATACTTGCAGATACTGCAATGACATACATAAGTGCAGAAGAATGTCAGCGCATTGGTTTGTTTCGGAAAGACATTTGCATCAATAGTTCCTGCAAGACATACGTAGGGGAAGATCTGATAGTCTCAATACTTAGTTAAGCAACCATTGGAAATAATTCTTAAAAATATCTCAGATTGAAAACGGTCCTTTCCACTTTCGATGCACTAACATTCCAACAAAATGTTGAATGAAGAGCGAAGTCCCGTGTTTCTATCTCTGTCAGGCACTTTGGAATTTTCGCTGCTTTTAGTATTTCCCTGCGAAACGCCCTCTAGAGTCATTAAAATCCAACTCAAATCATTAAAAATTTCCATAAGCAACCGAACTGAAAAGAAGAAAAACAACAAATGAATTTCACAACGTGCCTTTGAACCCATTATGGTGTGCAAAATAATTTTTCATTGAAATGTACTAAAACTTCTCAAAAAGTATGTTCGAAATCTTACGTTGCACGCAACCACTTCACGGAATACGCTTTCATTGCATCCATAAAAGTTTAATCTATAACGTAAGGCTAACCTTTTTTTTATCGTATTCGTATCTACCACCTCTTTGGGTGTACAGCTTCTTTTTTAAATTTTTTATGGCCTTTAATTAACTTTAGAACGAGTTACGACGACGATGATAATAATGACGGTTTGGTTTGGTTTGGCATCTTAAGACTAAAGCAAGAGAATCGTCTTGGGATCATAAAAATTTTCGCTCGAATTGCATCCACAAATACACAGACAGAGATCCACAAAAAACTACACCCAAAACAGATGAACATCGTTCGTCATTAAAGCTGTGGGAAAATATAAATGTTGAGCGCGGTAATAAACGAAGCCAAGCAGTTGTGGAAATGGAAACAAAAGGCGGTGCTCCAAAATGCTTGTTTTTCAAATTAAATTAAGCTTGACTATTGTAACTTAGAGTGGCATTGAAACGGGGTCGTAAATGCAAGTTAATGAGATTCGTTTGAATCTGGGAATAGATGCGGGGATGCATGCATTTACAGGACCGCTCTATATTGACAGCTGAAATGATGATTGTATCGGTGAAGTGTAAATTGATATTTGTTTGCAGTTCTCTTCTATCTTAGATAAACAAGGACAGAAAAGTGCTATAGACAACTTTAACTGAAATATAGGATGAGAGAAAATCCAACCCCCAACATCCAAACTTCCCAGAAGATTTCCATCTGTCAACTCATGGAAATCCCATGGAAACAATATAGGAAGTGTTTGATTTTGGTTGATATATTTTTTTGTACTGCCACTTGCAACAATATTAAATTTATCAACCAAAATGAACTCTTGAAACAACAAATATTTCCCATATGATTCCCAAATAGCCAATGAATTCATTTGCATCAGTTTATTCTTTTGAGAGTTCATTTTGGGTAGAATATCTTTTTTGATTTGTCTTTTAATTTGTTCAAATTTATAAAGTGAAAGTGCAATTCGTCACTGCTTCAGGAAATTCTCTTTCTTTTGACACCTCATTTGTTAAGATGGGTTAAGTGTGAGAGCCGCAAATGGTACCGATACACTACAGAAATAATGTATACTAGTGTGCCCATGCGAGAACTCTCGCAAGAGAAAATCCAACCCCCAAAATCCAAACTTCTCATCCAACATGCAAACTTACCATATGATATCTATCTGTCAACTGATGGATATCCCATGAATATCATACGGGAAGTGTTTATCCTTTTTGGAGTTCATTTTGGGTAGAAAGTTTGTTTTGATTGGGTTTATTAATTGTTAAAATGTATAAAGTGAAATTGCAATTCGTCAGTGCTCCAGCAAATTCTCTTTCTTTTGATGCCTCATTGTCATTTGTTAAGATTGGTTCAGTGTGAGAGCGGCAAATGGTACCGTTTTCAAAAAGTTTCTCTCTGGTAAAATTTTTTTTTAAGAGACGAGGGAAGTTCATTGCTGCTGATTGAATCCTGGGGTCTGAAATAAAGGACTTTCTTTGGATTTCGATCTTCTCTTTATTTCGCTTCCATGAGGAATGAATGTCATTTTTGGCGAAAGCCATATTTTTTTCCCTTTCAGTGCTGCCATAACAACACTTTTTCTAAGGGTATAAAAATAAAACTGCAGAGAGCGTTTACACACATCTATTAAAGAATGAAAATGCGTGATGGTAATGGCTGCTTTGGACACTTTCGTTTGAAACATTTAACTTTGTGGAGAGTTACAGCACAAAAACCTACCTTTTTCGTTATCTGTTTGCATCTTATAAATTTTATTTTTAAACTGCAAAAATAAACAGAACAAACGCAATAAAAGCTTATCTTTCTCCTGTATACCCACAGTTATCCCTACTTCCTCCACTTCTACTCGTAATTAACAGCTCAGCCTCTGAACAAGGTTGCAGGTTGAATGTAAATAAAGATATAAAAGTAATTTGCGTGCAATAGTGCAACACCATGGCACAGGATATACCTTTGTCTTGTCGTAGGCCTTGTACCTCTGATAAGGATACTCCAATAAATTTCAAATCACCCAAGTCGCAACAAGGAATGCGATAACTTGTCATTAATCATTTTGGGGGTAACGCAACAGTCTGGTAAACCCCAACGCCCAGATTGGTCACTACTACAATAAATAATCAGGACAAGATATGCTTGTGTGGGGTTAAAGAGAAAAGTGGGAACCTTTAAAATGGTCTCAAAAGACAAAAAGGCAAATAAATTGTATACAGCCTAGACCCAAACACGAACCACATATACGAATAGGTATCCGGTTGGAGAAAGTGAAATTAGCACGGCAATATAAAAAGTGTTTCATTGAACCCTTTTTCCTTCATGTGAATGAAGCAGCTCACGACTGACTGGGAAAGATTATAATTGCCAGGCTAACCACGCTCTCTGGACATACTCGTATTCGTATTTAACTGAATGCTTAGCCGGTCTGCTCATAGTTCAGAGGTAAGCTTTTGTCGCACACATGCAATTGCAATAAAAACCAAAACAAAAAAGAATAAAAAAAACTAAACGAAAGGATTTATCGGAAGGGTCGTAAATTTACGGTTTAACTTGGTTTATGCATTTATGCAACTCTCTCGTATAAATACCAAGCAGTTAGTAAACGAAGGAAGTTGGCCAATGATTTAGGATAATTTTGTGCGTGTGTGGGCTTAAACTTATTAGCTAAACATTTAATATAAAGAAAATTGTGCAACTACGATTTAAATGGTTGTGCAAGGCAATCTTAACCCAACTGAAGATAGTTGCGTTCGCACTTTATGATCTGTATACTATAATCGTAAAATTTAAAAAAAACAAATGTACATAAGTACCCACCAAATAATAAAGGCCTTAAATCTGGCTTAATAAGCTCGCACCTAGTTTGGTTTTTTAGTGCTGTTTGCCAAATGAGACAGAAAAATGGCATCTATCGCACACAGTATTGCCAAGTCTATTGATATTGGCATCTATCGCACACAGTATTGCCAGGTATATTGATTAATAAGCTCGCACCTAGTTTGGTTTTTAGTGCTGTTTGCCAAATGAGACAGAAAATGGCATCTATCGCAGACAGTATTGCCAGGTCTATTGATTTTTGTGAGTAAATTGCAATTTTTCGCCTTCAAGTTTTTTTTGGCAATTTTTTACTGGATATATTCTGGGGATTTCCAGAAACTTTCGTAAAAAAATAGGTTTCCGGTTTTAACTGTTTCGAAGGCTTACACTCATCAGAAATATGTTGGTTGGTCGATCGATTTGTGACGATAAGGATTTCTCTCTTCATGTAGGCACAAGTCGGGCACGTTGAGCTTCACTTTAGAACTGTGCTGAGAAAGAAAAAGGATAGGGGTGGCGGTGGGACAGGGGGGGGGGGGGGAAGTTTAGAAGGAATATGTGGATTCAAGAACTCCAGTGTTCTCGAGAAGTTGATGGATCTGAGCGATGTCAGCCCGGGTAGGCTGTGTCTTCCCAGGTGTTTTTGCCTTCACTACTTTAGATTTAGTTTGTGGGCTTGTAAGTGCTTTAGGTGTGGCTTGAATGTCCGAGCAGATGTAAACGCAAATATCACTGGTGTTGGCATTTACGAGTTCGTCTGGGCCCCTGAGAATTGAGAAAACTTCCGCCTGGAAAACAGCCGCCGAGGGTTCTAAATGAATGGATATATTTATCAGAGGATCTGGACAGTTTACATCAGCACCACATTTTCCGTTAATGTATGTATGATCCGTCCGTGTATACATATTACTATTCCTCCTACCACGGCTAGCACTGTGCCATGTTGCGATTTTTCACGACTAGAGAGTTCGACTGAATAGTCGGTTTTGAAAAAGTGTACTTTCTCTATAAGATTTGCTGACGAGTCCAGAGGATTTGAAACCATCTTTCCAGTGGGCTCTGTGTCCCGCGAGGTCAGAAATATGTTTAGTGTTTCCAACTTTTTCGAACGTTATATGATATGATTGTCCTACTTGTATTTATTCGCCTCCTAACCCGTTTTTTTTTTCCAGAATCCCGGGCTGACTCCACATTCGATTGAAAGAAACCATAAAAAAAATCTCCTTCAACCTTAATGTCACCCCTCGGTATCTCCGACTACTTAACTTTGTTAGATTATGTCCGTCCACCATCCGTATTGTGCGATGGATATTTATGACGATATCAATATAAGGCACTTGTATGGTGACTTCCCATGCCAAGAATCCAATTTATAGTTTGCGCTTTCCATTTTTGTTGCTCTTCACTGAAAGCAGAAGAAATCCTGTACCGCATTTTTACGAACCTAAAGTTAGTCAATTGAGTAAGAAAAAAAACCCGGCGACGACCGACAATGGTGGGACATCAACCTCCCCTAGGAGCAGAAGCGATCAAAAGACGTCTTCTGGGCATTTTATGACTCATCAATTTAAGATTTTCACAATTTTCTTGTTATTTTAGTGCACGCACACAAGCACACATTTTATTTTTGAAAGTTTATGGCAATTTTGAGTGATGGCGAGTATTTTTTTTTTTTGTCTTTCTAGAACTAAACCGAACATTTTCCAAATACACTGATAGATGTTTTTTTTAGTACGCTGCAAATGGCGATGCCATAAAAGTTCTATTATCCCACGCAGTCAAGGTGAAACAATGAACTGTCAATTGACAGGTTATCATCTTTTTTTATATATGTATACATATTTTAAATGATCCCTCATCGTCTTTATGACAATTTATGAGAAATTTTCCCTTTTTTACGCAGTCACGTTGGCTAATTGTCAATTTTCTCACTCTTAACGAATCTTGATTATCGCCCCAAATGACAGCACTCAGCCTCCCTAAGCCGCCTTGCGTGTTACCGTCAGACGAAAAAAAAAAACTAATTAGAGTGTGCATTTTTGTGGATCGTATACGCAGCGGAAATGATCGCTCTAAATGCGGCTATGGAACGTACGAGTGGAAATTGAAGACAAAAACTGTCAACTATACAATTGGACAAATCAAAAGAAAATTTGCAAAATTACACCTTATTTTTTATTTTTGTCGAACATAATTGACGGTAATTTCCGGCAGACAGACAAACTTCAAACATGAAATCATTGGGAGAGAAGTACCTATGCTGTGTGCGAAAAGCTAAATAACCTGTCACAATTCTTTCTTTTCTTTTTTCTTGTTTTCTCGATTTGACTGACTGACTGAGTTTAAGTTGCGTTCTTTTTGTGACAATCGTGCGAAATTTAATCAAAATTGTTTTGCTAATTCAATAATTTCCCCTTTGAAGTTCTATGCGGTCTCGACTAATTGAAAAGATTTAGAGTGAGATACGCTTCGAAGCGTTTCGACTGCAAGAGTACATGGTTTCTCTTTGCTCAATCAGTGTGAAATGAGTTGACATTTGATTACGTGCTGTAAATGTCAAACCGAATGACGTCACAATCGATGAAATTAGGTCTGTTCGCGTACTTTTTGCATCAAATATGTGTTTTCTGTCAAATCTTGAAGTGGCTGTCGAAGTAAGGAAAACTACGAAAAAGTAAACGAACGACGTTGAACAACAAAAAATTAAAAATGGATGTTTTGACAGTTTTCATATATTAGCCCAAAGAAATCTCTTGTGCTAAAATTCGTAGCATGGGGAAATTTCTTATGCTAGGTTTCCACTTGTCGATTTGCAATTGACAAACGACGCATTTTTTCGTCAATTAGAAAATTGACAAGTGGAAATAATGAAAAACTGCATATTTTTCATTATTTCTAATTGCCGATTTTCTAATTAACCTAAAAGGTGTGTTTGGTAATTTTTATTAACACGAAATGGGATATCTATCAAATAGTAAAAGTGGGAGAAAATCCTCTCTTCTTTTTTAACTATTGTATATTTTCACGAAAAACTAATTTTCTTTTATTTTCTTAACAAGAAGTAATTGACATTTCACAAATTGTCAGATTGCTCGATGACTCCATGGTATAGATGTAGCACGATTTCGCAAGAGGGGAAATTGGTTGACACTCTCATTTGGCTCTCTCTTCTCTTGATTTTTGACAGTTGGATGTTAATTTATGTAAATTAACAGGTTACCAAACAGACCTAAAAATACGTCGTTTGTCAATTTCAAATTGACAAGTGGAAACCTAGCCTACTCTCTCGTGAGCACTTTCTTTTACGAAAAACCAGGAAATGTTTGCGTACGCGGACGGGTTTTAGTGACTTTTCGTTAATTTTCATAGTTTTGGGAGCGTACGCTAACGGAGTCGACGTCGTTCCGTTGTACGTTAGTGCTGACGTGTTGCCGGATAGAGCAGTCTCATAGAATCCGTCACATATCTACGTTGAAATGTCAAACAATTATTGTCAACGGCGGTAACAGTTTCTCTACATTTTCTCTATGCTTCCACCAATGACAATGCATACTCTCAATTTGTGAATGCGTGAACTTCTATATGTGAATGTGTGAACTTAAATGTGTGAATGTGTGTACTGACAACGGGTCGATGGATGTAAAAAGTAAAAAGTAAGCCTACTTTATCCGTCAAAGTTCATACATCCGTTGGTTATGGCATGGGCCATTTCCCATAAGAATGTGTGTATTCTATCGAGCCGTCGTCAGCTTAAAACGACGGAGCAACAGATAAACGGATTCTATTAGTCAGAGTTTTTAAGCAACTATTCCAATTGAAAGATTATTCTTTTTTGACAGTTTTTTGTTTACAATTAAAGTACATAAGTAAATGCGTCAGTAAAATTATCTAATGTGTCTCATCCAAATTTAGCTGACAAACAAACTAACCTAATCGAATAGATAACATTTTCAAGGTCACACTACTCCCTTCGTACAATAAATCTTCGTACAAATGTCAAAACACTTAACCCCAACTTCTTGGCAACCCTACCTCGAAATATTAAAAAAAAAACAGCGTTTTGTTATGATTAACTCAACCAACCCAGGATGAACATATAACACAAAACAAAATAAGAACAATACATATGTACGAGAATACATATGTACATGCATATATATGCCAAACGAGAAGGCAAACAAAAAGGAAGCATTCCATGTGCAAAGGATGTAAATTGTTCAATTTCAGAATTTGTTACGAAACTTTTTTTTGTTTTCCTTTAATCACTTTTCGTTACGACTGTTACAGAGAGAAAAACTTTCGTGTGTCCCTCCAGTGGTGCATATTACCATTGTGTATGTTTGCCCATAGAATACAATTCAACCAGAAGGTGAAGTTAAGCAAGTGACTTTTTTTCTGGTTTCACTCCGTTGCTTTGTGGAATTGGAATCTCTTTGCCATAAGAGAATCGAAAGCGGACCTTTACTATTTTTTCCCCTCCATATTTATTATGATTTATGTAGGAAAATTGGCACGTAGTTTTCTGGAATATTTATTCCCAAATGTCACAACAATAAAGCAGACTACACGTGTGACCTCTGTCAGTGAATACTGAACGGGGATTAAGCGGCATCCATTAGAAGACACAAATGTCATCCTACAATTTCACTCTAGCTACAATATATACGGGGCTTTAGCTACGCTTTCCTACATCGATTATACAGTTTGACGTTCTTCCCGCATTTGTTTTTACCGCTGCAATTGAGACCTGACAAATAGAGGGCATTGCTTGACTAAGCCGTGCACTTAGTGCTGTTCACTTGTGTAAACGAAATTGAGACGTGAGCTGATCGTTGTAAGTTGTAACACAGAAGTTCGAACCATCTCCTTGCTTGAGACACTGCTGTTGCTTGTACTATGTACAGCTAGTCTGCTACTTTGTGGTGAAAGTAAGAGTATTCATTTGATAATTATGGGGTAATCTACATTCAGGGCGCACATCACACTCTTTTTTTCATGGTTGTGTGAGGCTTTAATGTCGCGTCGCATGTCACTTGCGGCGACCATTGAATGACAATTATTTGTGACAATTTAACTGTCATTAGGGAGAGATTCCGAGTGCGCGTAAAAATGGTGAAGATGTTCCGTGGAATGGTTTCACTTTTTTTTTCTAGTACAGAGAACAATGGAGAAAGCATGTTTGTAGTTTTTGACATCTCTTAAGGGGGTCATATGGCGTAAATTTAATTTAACACGAAAGCGCTTATTATGAGAATAGGGAAAGGTTTGAATTTCGTAAAAGGTGATTTAGATGAAAATATAAAAACAAGTTACGTATCTAACGTTGGTGGCAAGTTATGAAGATGGTGACATTTCATCAACCTTCAAGTGTCAATTTTTTACATCACTTCTTTTGATTGTCCCCTCCATCGCTTTGAGAGCTGTCTACATTCAGTTTAGCAACCGCTTAGGTTGCCCTGAAATGTGTAGATGAACTGAAGAGTGAAATCCAATTTAAAATCCCGGCCCTTATACTCGTAGGATCAAGCACAAAAAAAAATCCCCAAAGAATGACTGCAAAAAGAAAATAAACTTCCCAGAGTGACGCAGTTCAGTGTGTGTACGGCTGCTCATCGTAATGTCAAAGGACAACAATGTCATCTTATATAAGTGGGAACGGAGAAACCCCTGTGAATAGCTACAGAATTGAGGTAGAAAAAAAAGGAAGAAAAGTGCAAAGATAGGAAGACTTTCCGTTCAATGTCCTTCCATCTCGTCTTTATCATCCGCCGACCGACCTACCTTTTGAAAGAAATCACATTGTGTAAGGACAATTACGGTGCGCTCTGCACTTTACTTTATCTTTCACTTCCTGTTCTATTGAACACGCAGAGTTCATTTTACGTGGTCAATAACTTTGGAAATACTGTTTCACTGCAATACCAAAGAAAATTGGTTAGAAAAGTTGGTTCTTTTTATAGTCACGTGTTCCTAGGTACGCACGTATGGTGAATTGGTGGTGTGGGAAGTTAAGTAAAAATGGATTTCTGTTTCTTTTTGCCTGGAAATTGTGTTGACATTTGTGTGGAAATGTTATCCTGATGGTTACGCGTCTCTTTGACGTCAGCACATACACGTATGGCAACAGGTTTAAAAATTAAATGTGTAACTACATCCTACGCATACAAAAAAGAGTGTGAACATGCCATTCGTTGTCAAAGTGACGTTAAACACAGCTTGCATTTAAAACTTTTATATATCATTGAAATTACCACTCATAAGTTAATTAAGTGGCATTATCTTGTCACCAACTGTAGCACCTGCCATCGCCATCGTCCATTTGCATATCAGAACGAACATGTCACACGTTGTATAATTAAAAATAAAATATAATTTTTTTATAAGTAATTGAACGCGACTTGAAACAAATAGGTTTGTTTTATCATTTACTGTATTCTCATCATGACGAACATGAGAGTATAAACCTGTCGAAACGGTCTGTGAGAAAGATGATTGGGAACGGAGATGTCCTCTATTTTATGATACTTTTTGTACATTTTGTTTTAATTTAACTGTCATGATGTAATAAAACGTACAAACATTTTTTTTTTCATTGTTTTATGCAATCGTAAGAAAAATTGACAATGACGTGCTACGTGTTAAATTATCAAACAAACAGAACTCGAAAAAATGTATTTGTTTTGAATTGCCAATAACTCTGCTATCCTCTACGCTGTAGAAAATGGATATACAGTCAAACTCCCCTATAGCTAATCCGCACGGAACCAGAAAATCACTTCGCTATATAGAATTTTTAGAATTTTTTTTATCATCTTTTATTAATAGTAATCAGTAATTTTAGTTTAGATTACACTCTTCTATTTTTTTTCCTCAACAAAATCTTCTAATACATTTAGAGATTTAAACACATTAGTCGGTACGTCACTCCTCATCGCCAGAATGGTTCGAAATACGTCAATTGATGAAGAAATTCGTCCCAATGTAGGTACCACTTGATCAGCATCCGCCAATTGTTCTCCACCGGTCAACTTTTGGGGAATCCCCCAATTATGTCTTACTTTTTTCTCGATACAAAATTTTATTAATGTGCGAAACAGAATATCATTTGAAAAATTCGTTATGTGGAGACAAAAACGCTGAGAGTTCAATTTTCAGCTACAAAATTTGTTCGTTGTAGAGAAAAATTCGCTGTATGGAAATTCGTTATAAGGAAATCAAAACACTAAAAGTAGAACGACAAAGCCCTCCTTCGTAATAGGGAGAGCTTCGTTGTATAGAATTTCGTTATAGGGAAGTTCGACTGTACATATATGGTGGAAGGGACCACAGTGGCTTTGGGAAAGCAACAATCAGTGAAAGTTATCTGAATATAAATATGAGGACATCGAATCTACTCAATAATAAGAAAGGAACGTTTCGAAACCCAAGGTATTTATTGCAAAATTATCATCAATAAATACGTTTGAAGCCGTCCTACTCAATCACCCAAGCTGGCTTAAATCCGTGCGCGTAGTAGTTCATGTGTCGTGTCACTCTTAATGAATCGTAGTTTGAATTAGGTACGTATCTCTTCTGAGGAAGTATCGTCTGCAAAAACACTCCTTATTTTAAATTGTTCAGTTAGCTCTTTTCCGTGATGAAATTGTGATTTTAAAAAGCAAGAAAGAATTGCCGCCGAGAAATAGACTTAAGAAGCTTAATCCCCCTTTAGACTCTGTCGGCGTTTGCGAAGCATCCTATGGTGTTGTGTTAAACGCATCATGTTGCGAAACCTGTAGTGAACCTACAGTTCAACCCCTTTTTAACTGCCTTAAATACAACGTATTCGGTTGATTTGTGTTTTATTGGAAAGGTTGCGAAGAGGGGCAGTGCAGAGTTTAATTTTTTTTCCAATATGTTGTGGATAAGCCAGGTAAAAACTAGGTGAAATAATAAATATAATACGTGCGTTAATATCGCACAGTTGGTCGAATGTCGACCACAGGCGATACTAGTACAAAAAGCACTTACATGCCGGTGTGTCGCTCCTATGTTCGCTAATCAGACAAAACTTTTGTATCCTCGGTTGAAGAAATCTTGCTCGGAAGGTTGTTCACGATTGCGTTGTGTGTCCTCAGCTACGTCGAGCTACATATAAACAACTAATGGGGAATCTCCCGGCCGAAATGGTTCGATACTCCCATCCATTTATTCGAGTAGATCCCATCATGGAAGAAATCCCAGATTTGAAAAGGCATATGTAGCGCTTTTACCGTTTGTGTGTTTCGTGACGAAGACCATACACCTAGAGCTCGTTGGCGAACTTTCATCGAATGCTTTTCCTGCTCGCGCTTGAACGATTTGTCTCTCGTTGCGATAAACCTATGGAGATTTGGAGCGACAATGGTGACGAGTTTTCATGGAGCTTAGCTTAGTCTTCTTGGTGAGCTCTACAACATCGATTGCAGCACAGCAGTATTATCGTGGACTACATATCCAAGGACAATATTCAGTGGAAATTCATACCGCGCCGTCCTTGCCACATTTTAGGGGCTCATGGGAATCTATAAACATTTTAGAGGCTTATAGCCCGTACTATAAAATGCTATTTTTTTATGTAAAAAAGGAAAAACAAATATCAATTTGGCCGCTTAGTATTTAAATACCTATTTTAACACAAACAATCTAAATTAGGAATTCTGATTGCGTTCACATTAATTTATTAATTAAGTATTTCATTTCATATTCATATAATTAACATTAAATTCATTTTTTTTTTTTTGTACATCTGGTGCATTTTAAATGATTTATTTAATATCAATATAATGACCAAAAGTACGGCACAGTTCAACGCCCGCTGGTTGTGTTAATCTTTCAATACACAAACAAAATATTCAGTCGATGCAAATATTGAAAATAATATGCAATTAAATTATTTCAATTGAATTTCATTTACAAAAATGCATATCGATGCGCATAAACAGTCCAAAATGGAAAGGAGAAAAAATCCACTCATTTCCATTTTCGGATTTGATTATCGATTAATTAAATTGATATTTTAAAAATGGATATCTCTTACGCTAGTCGTTGAACAATACTCGTACTCAACGCGTTTAAAAGAATCGCTGACGTAAACTCATTAAAAACGGTAACAAAAGTGCTCTAAAAAATCTACCACTTTATCCAAACAAAGCTACGGACTTGACGTCATCGCTGGGGAAAATGTGTCAATAAATTTCCAGGATTTTCCACTTTACGATAAGGTACTCCACACAACTTCGTATTTAACGACTCATCCAGTGTATAGAGGGAAACTTTTATGTAATTGCATTGAAAAGCGCTTTGACGGGGGGGAATTTTCCGCGCTTCAAATTAGCGGTGAAAAATGTCAGCGATTGATTTTATTTAGTGGTGACTAATTATAGAATGAAGTTTATTCCGGAAAATGCAACGCTGTGATTGACGTATATACAGATGTATGTGCATTACTGTAAACTTTTCAAAGCAATAAACGAAGCCATCCTGTTCCTTCTAAGACTTGAAAAACTCATTACACACCCAATTACATGCAGGGTTTTGCGAAAGCTTCTCCATTTTTTTAAGTGTTTGTATCCTAGATTCCTTGTATAGTGCGAAATAGTCAGTTCCATTTTGTTTTGTCTTGCCGATAAATAAGAAGAGCTACTACCTATTACCACTACCAGGCTGGCAGGCATTAAGCCAAAGTTAAAGTGTGAATGAATGTTCCTTTTGGCAAGGTAATAACATTTCGTTTACTACGGCAAAGTTTCTACAGAGTTTTCTATTTTCACAAAAATAAGAACCTTCGAGTTTGCATCGAAAGTTTGTTTATAAATAAAACTAGTCCTTTAGATAAGAGTGATTGAAAGAGTAGGAGAATGCTGCCTGCACATTTATTTATTCTGCAGCATTAAACACGAAGGAAAGGAAGTCCTTAACGAAATTTGTTTTGTTTTTTTTGTTTAAGTCATTAATGGAAACTGATGTCTTTTGGTTTTGGGCGAGTTGCAGTATTAAGGAATGAGTTGCAAAGCATTTTGGAAATTCTTTTAGAAAATTGTAGTCAAGTTTCTTTTAAATTCTACACAAAATTAATTGAATTTAACGTGTGAAAGTTGTTATTCTTTAGAATATACATTTCCCATTTCTATGCATCCCGATTCCCAAAAAAAAAAACACACACTAAACTTTCTGAACTAGTTTCGGCTTGATACACTTTCTGTCCCCAAAATAGGTACCTACAGGAAGGATTCGTCCAAGAAAGGGACCGTTCCAATTGAGAAATTAACGAAAAGCGTGGGGCGTAATATAATAGTAAAGAGTGTAGAGCAATGAGCAACTGCCGTTGAGAAAACTAACGCAACAGTTCATATCATGTGCAGTGCAATTAAATTTTTAGCGACTTAGGTGAACAACTCATCATGCATCAATTAGCTATTGTATGCGCGCTCCACGTTTTTTTTTTATTTAAATCTTACAAGTACCTAGGTTATTCAAAATTCACAATCACAAATTTTCAGGACTATCTGTATGGGGCTAGGACAAATAATTTTATACTTTTAAGTCCGTTTACAAACGTAGAATATTTAACTTTTTTTTTATTTAAATTAGAGATGTAACGGATATCCGGTTAGTATCCGGTATCCGGCCAATCTGGCCCTTTTTTTATATCCGGCTCGTGGCTGATACGTGGCTGGTGGCCGGATAGTTCTTGCATCTGTACAAATGTTAAGAAAAAGAATAAAAGAAACATCCAAAAATATTTTTTAAACGTTTTATTTTTCTAAATGAACAAGCAATAAAATTCAGAATAAACATAAAAGAAAATTTAGTATTGAAAGTTAGCTAACGCCAAATTGTGATGTATGAAAACTTATTTTTCAGCATTTAATGGCAGCAGACGGTTGCGTTTTTTTTTTTCGTAAATGATGCCTGCTTCAGAAAAGAGCCTCGCTGTACACGCTGCTACACGGAGTTAAAAGGTAGATGTTGGCAAATTTGGATAAAATTGGGTATTGTTGGGTATTAACGAACCACTAAGCGCAAGGATCACTATTCCGATGTCGAACTGTTTTGAAATAGAAGTCAAGCTCGTTGGCTGTGTCACTTTTCGCTGAAACTTCATTTTGTCCATTGTCTTCCGCCACCTCGTTAAAACACTCCCAAAAGGTATTATGAGTACCTTCACCCAATTTTTTTTTTTGCTAAGTGGAGAATCTCCTACTTCTTCACTACTCAAGGATTCGTTTTCTTCGCAACTCATTTTCAAACTTTCCAACAAAATTCTTTGGCGGGCTCTTTCAGTCTGAATCGTTCCCAGGAAGTTCGCCTTGAACCTCGGGTCTAGAATTGTTGAGTTCCGGTGTATCCGGTATTCGGCCAAATTACTATCCGTTACATCTCTAATTTAAATAATAATTTTATACTTTTTAGTACGTCTTAAAAAACGTGATATACGAAAAATTCATTTTTATAAATATCTTTTTTTAATAATTAGCAATTCACTCCCGTTTCGTTAAAACTCAGAAATAAAAAAAAATCTAAAAAATTACAATTAGTTACGGTAACTACGTATGTGTATGCAATGCAAAATTTTAAGTATAATCACAAAAATAAAAATACCAGAAAAACGTTGCATATCTACAGGTTTTATAATTTGTTTGAAGCTCCGTACAGAACTCTAACGAACAGACAGACAAGAAAGCGCGTTAATATTGCATTGTCATCCAGTTCTGAGCTATATTTAAAGTTTCAAGTCTCTAGCTCATTGTGAAATTAGTGCAAAATCAATTGCAAAGTTTGTACCGAACTTTGGGACAGACAACAAAGCGACCTAATAAAAACGTAGTTAAATAGGAAATTATGTAGCTTAAGCCGATGAAGAACAAAATCACAAACTCAAAAACAATTTCACAGCATTTGCATGTCCATTGAAATATGTGTTTATAGGGAGAGGACAGATCGAAACACGTGCAATTAATGACTCATTTATAAATTAGTCCTTCTTATGATTTTTTTTTTTTAGCTTATTTCATTTTAAAAACAACAAAATTAGATTCCACATCTATCAAAAGAAACCACTTCACTTAACTTGCTGAATGATTTACTGTTCCTACCTCCTTTGCGTGCGAAAGAAAATATTTCATCATTCTTAAGTTGAATCAACAATAGAAATGACCAAAATGTGCTGAAATTGTCGAAAGCCATTATAATTCTATCGAACCCGCTGCTGCTGATGCATGCGAGTTGATGTTATTTATCAGAAGAACATCCTTTCCACAGGCTGTCGTGATAAATTCTGCCAAATGATATAACTCAGTAGAATTGTTTTCTTTTTTTATTTAAAAGTAAATAAGAAATATCTGTCGGCTGAGTTCCTAAAAAACAAAAAAAAACCATTCATTTTCTATGATGTGCAAAAAAACGAAGTTCATTCGTGCTTTTTTTGTTTTTGCTTCCGCATCACGTGGCCTATGACTTGCGACCCCTCTCATGCAATCAGATAAATTTATTTTCCCTGCGCTTATTTTTTTTTTTGTAATAGAAAACGATGTGACAGGTACGAGATTGCCTTGTTATTCGACGGGGAAATAAGTTTCCTATTATCAAGGGAAAAGGGTTTCAATGTAGTAAATATTTTCAATTTTCCTATTTAAAGAAACACATTTATAGAATAAAGCCAAGCCATCTTTTTCTATTGTCAAATTAATCAGTTTGTCAACCATTAGAGACACACGAAAAAGAGTCGTTTTTTACGATCCACAAATAAATAAAAAATCACTTGCATCACTCACAAATTTAATATAAAAAAATTTCCACTTAAGTTCCCATATACATACATACATAATATGTTATGTATGCTCATATAGTTGAGTGTATTTATTTATTATTATTTTTATTTCATTTGAAATTGTTGTTTATTGCTCTTTTAAATCTTTGCCGAATGTGCCCCGCGAATAACAGCTGCGTATGGTGTCGATGTTGCCCACCCGAAAAAAAACAACAGTATATATTTGTTGAGGTTTTGTTTTTTTATGGCAATTATGGCTGGCACTAACGTCCGTTTATGCACTTTAAACTAGAAATAAAGGTACTTTCCCACACATAAGAAAATATTTCAAATTGCAAAAGAAAATCACGATCAAATAGAAAGCGGGTCCATGAACGCTGTTTAAAAAGAGATAAGATTGAAGATTCGCCATAGATTCATCATAGAATATTATTCAGTATTTGGAACAATCAGCTGATTCTCAGGAATAAGACAGGCTAAATGGAAATACTATAAAAAGCATTTTGATGAAAATCTTTCCTCCAAAAACCTCTGGAAAAATTTGCGTGAGCTGGGTGTCTGTCGCAAGACAGGATGAGGACCTTGATCCCAAACCAACTCAATAGGCAGTTTGCAGATGTCCAAGCAGCATCATCTTTGTCAAACCAACCTCTCAGTACCGCCCTGAATAGCTCCTTTGAATTTCACAGAGCCTAAAAAACTGATGTTGTCAAAGCGATACTTTAAATTAAGTTCAAAGCTGTTGGTGGTGGCGGTATCCACCCTTCATTTGTCAAAATGATACTTTTCTTCATTCTTATTTTAGTATTTTAGTATTTATTTATTTCATAAGTAACAATCATTTATAATAGACTTTATATCATCTTTGATAAATAAATGAGAAGTAGAACAATGAGAAATGGTCTTAAGTATATATGTATATGTATAAATCAATTCAATATTACGATTATAGTTTATAACATGTATAGTAATTCATGGGAAAAATTAAAATTCTTATGACAGTAAATATAAATTTGTATAGTAAAATTGCCTTTTATGTATCTACATATGTATGTACATATGTGAAGACTTAGAACTTAGCTAATGCTAATTTGCCAAATGCCGAAAGAGAGTTACCCTAAAACTATTCGTACTGCAAGATCTCCTAATGTTGAGGGGAAGCGAATTCCAGAGATGTATAGCATGAACTTCTGGTTGTGACTCCTGTCTTCAATAATATAATAACGACTTCCTCATTCCCGGCTTCATGGAAGTTGGCAAAAATTATTCCGATACTTAAAAAGAAGGCATCAGCTAACTTCATGGCTGAGTATAGACCTTCCTTATCTATCAAAGGTGCTGGAGAAACTTATTTATAATCAGATATCAGCTTTTGTCCAACAGAATAAGATTCTCTACACTACTCAGGACAACCGCACTGCTCAACGTTACTGATGATTTGCGAATAGCTTTAGACGAAAATCTAATAACATTTCTCACGCTACTAGACGTCTCGAAGGGCTTCGACACAGTCAATCACAACATATTTATTAATATAGTTTTTCAAATTCGGCTGCAAAATTTATTCTCTCCTACCTCCAGGGAAGAAAGCTAGAAGTCTACAATAATGCCTTTTTCGAATTCATTGAAATATTAGCAGGTGTTCCACAAGGTTCAGTTCTTGGTCCTCTTCTTTTCATGCTTTTCGTTAATGATCTTCCCACTGTAATTAAACATGTATGGAGATGATTTTCAACCGTACCTCAGCTGTACGCCTGAGCTAACCTTCTGAAGCTTTACTCAAGCTAAACGAGGAACTTCGCAGGATTTTGGATTGGTCTAAAGAAAACTTTTTAAAACTGAATCCCATCAAATCGAAATGTCTGGTCATCAGCAGAACTAAATAAGATGTCAGTCGTTTTCCAACTACAGTGGATTCCGCTCATTTGGGACACTTCGGTCCAGACCGATTTTGTCCCAATTAAGCAGCTGTCCCAATAATAAGATGTAACAATCAAGTAAAAAACCAATCTGTTCTGTTCTGCTCTTAACCATTTGTCCCAGTTAAGCGGCTGTCCCAATTATCCGCCGTCCCAATAAAGCGGAATCTACTGTATATGCCTCGGAGATAATCCAATTGAGTTTGTTGGCAAGGCTAAAAACCTGGACATCCTGTTAAATTCTAGGCTAAGTTGGGATGATCGATAAAATGTATGGTTCTCTTAGAAATTTATCAGTTTCTCAAAACTAGACTTATTCTAGCTAAGTCTCTTCTCGTGCCAATCATAGCTTATGGATGTGAAATATGCTGCTGTGCCAAAGCAGGTACGAGGGCGGTCCGATAAGTACTTAGCCTACAAAAGAAAAACAAACATTTTGGAAAAGTGGCGATTTATTTCTCAACATAGTCTCCTTTTAGCTCGATTCACTTGATCCAGCGATGCTCCAACTTCTTTAACCCATCCAAAAAAAAAAGGTTCTCTCGACGTCTGCAAAGTACCTCCTCATACTAAAATGAACTTTTCATACTAAAATTCGCAGACAAGCTGTCACGTGACAAAACAAAACTACGAGTACGATTCGGCTGAAATTTTGACAGTAACCGTCTTAAGAGAATGCACTAGAGCTAGACGATAGTAGATCTGTCTTGCGATACTGGCACCATCGGGTTGTGAGGCTAAGTACTTATCGGACCACCCACGTACTAAAAGAAGACTTAATGTTGCGTTCAACAATAAAATATCCGAAAATACATATTCTTGAATGCTCATTTGACCAGTACCTAAAATTTTGCAATATCTCCACAGGATTATAATAGATTTTCATATTTAAAACGTGGTATTTTTTTGTAGACAAATTCCACAGAAAAGATACACATCAACCTCACGCTAATATTTTTTAACATAAATGCTGTTCAACACGATCGTATTTAATTCTAATTAACTTTAGTACTGAGGCGGAACACAAAACATAAACACCAATCCACATACTCATACATATGGTGTTTGTTTAGCCTCTTTCAAGCCGATCGGGTAGGCAGAACAAAGATGAACGACCGCGCGCATTTGTTGCTAGGCTCGCGGTACTAAAAGCATCTGTTTTTTTAATATACCATACGAGAGTATATAAACTTTTAGCCAAAGGCGTGCCTGACCTATACCAGAGCTATGCGTTGTGTGCTAGTTTTTCCACTATTTTTCGCATAAAAAAACAAAATAAAAACCATTCGGCACGTTCCACACGCGAGTCGGACACATACGAGAAGCGTATTAGATGCGCGTATCCATGCCCTGTCGTAAATTTCGTTTTCTTCGAGATGTGCTTTTTTCCTCATCTGATTTGAGTTGCTGTTAAAAAAAAAATATGTACATACATATTTTTCGAGTATACGTACAGTGAAGTTGGATGTGGTCATTCACTCCCATCGCGCTACGCTAATAGACCGTAGAGAAATAATAGAAATAAATTGAACTAAGATTGGCTATGATATGAGATAACTCAAATGATTGTGTTGCGGTACTCTACTAAAGTGGCTTGTAGCCTGTAGCCGGAGGTGAAAGAGGTAAGTAAGCTAACCGACAATAGACGGGTGTGAGTGTGACAATGATTGATTGATTTTAGTTGGCTTTTTTTTCAAGTGGGAATTAGAGTTGATTAACGGCAGCGGAAAGTTGTAGACTTTTGTTTTTAGATGGTTTCTTTCTTTTTTTTTGTTTGCTTCTTTTATTTACTTTAATTTTTAAAGGAAAGTTAATTGAAGGCGGTTTATGATTTGTAATTTGGCGGCGCAATAACGGTCCGCGTTTATTCGTAATTAAATAATATTTTAAGAGAATTTGTTACTTTCACGTGATGGAAGGAAATTGTCGAGAAGTTTGACGTTTGCAAATTTCCTAAATAATTTCTAGAGCTCCTAAAAATATACTGTCAAGAAATAATAAGTAAAGGTGGCCAGGCATTCGAAAGAGGTGGCACCGTGAAAGTACGTTTAGCTATTTGTTGGATGGAACCCGGGCAGCATTGCAACGCACTTACCCCTATACCATGGTGCTCAATTTGCTTGTATTTGGCTCTTCGATTTGGTCAGTATTCAGCGTGACTATCATCTTTCCATTTCCTGACATTTGACTATATGTATTATACTCATAGGGAATCTGAAAAAGTGTTTAGGGCTGATGAGCGGGCGATAAGCGCCTCTTCTCGCACGGCAATCCGCAACATTAATTTCCCTCAAAGCAAATTTTGTCTTTTGCTAGAACTTGCGAGAAGAGGCACTTTTGATCCTTTTGTCTATGATCTTAACGCTCTGAGAGCTGCTGCAAGAGTATGTTTATGCGGGCACCACTTGTGCGTCTTCATAACCACTCTCTCACACATATGTATATGGCAAAATGGCATTTCTATAATAGTTGTCCGGTGATTTTCCGAGTGCTATCACTCTTTAGAACCTAGGCCCATCTATAGACAAAATTTGTAATTTTGGAGGTATTACGAAATCCTTGTTTCTCCAGATTTGTCGGTCGGATATATGTATCTATCTTGATGTTTGGCTTTCAAATTACTATGTGCAGATTTGAAGCTTTCCAAATTCAGCTATTTAGAAGCAATAAAAACAACGGCCCTGTTGTACTACCCTGTGGAACCTCATTATTTGGCAGTAACCCAAACAGCACTTCTTTAACAATAGAATCATCCACTTTAAATGATTGCCCAAAATAAAGTTCTTAATAATTCCTTCATTACAACATAAGAGTATCCACCCAATTTGCCAACAACAAAATCGACAACGAACGAATAAAGTGGCCAACCAAAGCGACAACAGAGTGTGGTAGTCCTTAACTTTAATGTATTTTTTTTTTTTGTACGTCGAAAGTTCTTCTTATTTTTTTTTTATTTCTTTCCTCTGTTGCTTATTTGGTTATTAAATTTTATTAGATGACGATTGGAATGGGCGATCGATAATTCAATAGCGTTGACCAATTGCCACATATACAGCGCTCTTTTGTTGCCGCTACCAGGAAATTGGAATTCCAAGTTACTATATATTCAATGATGGCAATTTTCTACACATATTCCCTCCATTGACCATTGACCATTTATTGTTGTCCCCTCTATGGAAGTCCTTCTGGCATTCGGAATTTCTCGCTTCCGGTGGCAGTAGATTTCTTTTATGAATGGGGGTCTTGCATAATACGTGTTGTCGTTATTTCCTATGTGGTTTGCTTCCATTTTTCTTCTTTTCTCATTCCCACCCTTCTTCTGAACTGTTTAAATTCGACCTTAGCAACAAGTATCGAAAGACTTATGTATGTAAGCTCTTAAGCAATGTAAATGGGGCAATTTTTTTATTCTGTTATATTTGCGTGTTTTCAAAAAATTATATATCATCAGCAAGTTAATGGTCGGTCTCTGTGTGTAGGTATGTGGTTTCAGTATAAATCCATCGGAACTGTACACTAGTGAGACCAATTAGGGGGAATTATTGTTCACATTCAGTGTAAACGGTTCTCAGATCGACAAAAAAAAAAGAATCACTAGGTATGGCACAGGATGACAGGAAATAGAAAATGTCAGGGAAAAGTCTAAAATTGTACTCAATGAATTTTGAATGAAGAAAACTTTGATTGAGGTCGCTAATGGCCGTCTTCCTCTTTGTTGTAATTTTCTTAGTAAATGTCACAACAAAGGAGATAGAAGGTTATTTCTAGTACCTAATTACTTATTTAACCGATTTTAAATATTTCAAGCTTTCACTATGTCAAAGAACAGGTCTGACGCGTTTACAAAAAAATTAATATTTTATTTCATTATCACATTAAAAATGCATCGTACTAAAAAGTGCACCGTGATGTCATTTGAACACTAAAAATAACTACCTCATCAATCAAGCGTATTCTGACGTTTTCTTTATGAATCCAGTTTGACTATGACGTATTGAGGTGTCGCCTTAAATGTTCAAATGCAATAAGAAATAAAATTACAGTTGCTATGATAATTCTATGACATTTTAGATTGTTATTTGCTAATTTCGTGCTTCATTAGCTATATTTATGAATTTAATGTCGAATTTATTTATTTATAAGAATTTTTTTTATATACTTTCAGATCGCACAAAAAATCAAGTATTAAAAATGTATTAAAAATGTAAGTACATATATGATTATTTTCCAATTAAATTAAATTGCCCAAACATATATATTTATAATTTCCGGACTCGTTAACTCCATTTTGTATAAATTGCAATTAATTTTTTTTACTTGAAACGTCAATTGACCATAAAAATAAAATATACTGCGTGTGGGGTGGGGCTGGCAACACTTTTAAATTAAATATTGTGAAAGTTTTTTACTCACTATATGTAGGGACGAAATTCTTTTTGATTTATGTATTGCATATTTTATACCTATACATACTTGTAGAAATGACACACAAAAGCCGAGGGTATACATACGAGTATTTGCTGATTCTTTTCTTTGCTATATGCACGTTATTCTGGGTAATAAATGTAATTTATGAATTGATTTTGATTCTGAACATTTATAGCGGAAATTGACTATGTAAATGGTTGTACGAGTATAGTGGAAATGATTTATCGATATGTGTAGCAAGTGGCCAGTTTGTTGTTAAAGTTTTGCCATTAGGTGTTTAAGTATTTTCTTGTCGGAAATGAATAATTATCGCTTTGAGGTTATGAGTTATTGAATAGGTATAGAAGGTGTTATTCACTGCTCACAAATCTAGCTAGATTGTGGAGTAAATGTGGAGCAGGTTTCGAAATAGGTACTGTACATCTGATTTCAGCTTTAAGCGCTCATTAATTTTTGAGCCTACTGTAAAGACATTACACTGGGACTACGATGGTGGTATGGCTGAAGAAATCAATCGTGAATAATAAAAAAGATCTGGATAAAAGTGCTGTGAATCATAAGCAACGACAAAAATCGAAGCCACCCATAGAGTTAATTGAAAACTGACAACAACTGAGTTCGCTTATTTGTCTTTGCCTCTTGTCTTATCCTTCAAAGTGGATCCATTGTGAAAACTCCAAGCGCAGAAAGTCATGGGTTAAGCCCGGCCAACCATCAACATCAACGGCGAAGCCAAATAAGCATGACTCATGATCTGTATTTGGTAGGATCAGAAGTGTGTGATCTACTATGAGCTGCTTAAACCGAATGAAACCGAATGAAGCCGTGGAACATCGCTCCTTCGGATTATTACTTATTCCGATCGATGATGATGATGGCCTGTCCGAGCGGAAGCTTATTTCTCATGAATATTGAAAAAAGCGTCGATTCGTGGTTTGCATCTAAAGATGAGACATTCTTCCGACATGGTATTCATATCCTGCCCGAAAGATGGGGAAAAGTAGTAGCTAGCGATGGACGATAAATGCTACGAATTAATGTGAACTCCAATAAAGTTTTTGCTTAAAAAAATACTATAATTGTACAAAATGTCCAATATGAGTTGGAAAGTTAAATCTTTGCCCCGAAAGTAGTCTCTCCGTCTTTTTTCATCTTGTATTTGGTAGTAATTGGGTTTCCTGTTCTTAACTTCTTAGTTAGTGACCAAGACTTTATAGTTTCTTATTCCAAACTCCAAGTACAATTTCGGGCGAAGGTTCCAATGTCTCTTTTCAGATCGCTCTGAATGGAACAGCGGAGGTTGGTCTGGTTTCCCATCAGGAAATATAGTCTTCTATACGGACGGGTCCTTAATCGTGACATCCCGGGAAACGATAAAGCTGATGCTCTGCCCAGAGCTGGATCAGCGACCCCTTTTATTGGTCCTCAGCCTGCCTATTGGCTGCAGTTCAGCCTTTGCTAAAAACAAGCTTCTTGAACTGCTGCGACTACAGCACTATAACCATTGGCACGAACTTAGGTCATGCCGACAGGCCAAAATGTTAGTAAACGAGCCCAGGGCAAAGTTTTTGTTACACCTTAGTAGAAATGACCTCAAAATCCTCACAGAACTGGTCACTGGGTTCATTCCCTTAAACGAGCACCTGAACAAAATTGGAATCAGAAGCTCGGGCCTTTGCGAGATGTGCCTGGAAGAAGACGAGACGGCTGAGCACTTCATCAGCGAGTGCCCGGCCTTTGCTCAAATCAGAAAGGCCACTCTAGGCAACTACGTCTGGAGCTCAATCTTGCCCTTTTGCTTCGCTTTGCGAAAGCGACGGACAGATTTAGATCGACATATAGCTCAGCAACAAATCGTTTATTCAGCGAATGGGGTGGTACTTCACCAAAGTACAATGGGTCTACAGGTCTACGTGCTTCTTGTCTCTACTGGATAACCCCCTTTCAAATACAATACAATACAAATTCTTATTTCAAATGTCCTGGCAGTTTATCCACATTATTGAATCTAAGTAGTAGTTTTTGGACTCTTAGATGTCAGCATTGACTCCAGAGGCTATTTTCAACCCATCGATGTACCAGAAGACTTTCAGACTCTAAAAATAGTCCACTGAAGAATATGTGTGCATGCATTATGCTCCGACTTTGTTTCCAATTAACAATTTCATGTCCGATGTAAATGGTCGGGTAGCAGCGAAATAAATGAAATGCTAGAATTCTACACAGGAAACACGCCGTAAATTTCTTAAAATTTCATATAATTTGTGGCTCCTATCTCATGTGCCACAAACACACAAAATTGATGTATCTTTGTTCTTTTGTCAACAAGTTCTGCATCTTGGCGGCTGATTATTTTTTGGCAAGCATTACCCAGTATTTTTTATTTTTTGCAAAAGGTACAAAAAGTTGCCATTCTGCTTGTCGTATAATTTACTTTAATTAAATAAATACACTACACATAGAATGTACGAGTATATAATTATTTTGTGCATGACGAACGTGATTATACGTTCCAAATAGCGTGACACGCGTCAAAATGACTATTCGAGAACGTCAGACAGGCTGGCATTTCACTGCTGATGCTGTGTGTTATTTTTGCATGCTGATATCACATCATACTATCGGACTTGACAACGGTTGTGATACATAAAACGATATCACTTAACAAAAAGCCACAAAGCGGTGACAGTAGTTGTCTAGCAAAAAAAAAAACAAAAAAAAAAAAATACCCGTCTTTGCAGTACCTAACGCAGATTATTCCTCTTTCGGCCATAGAAACAAACATAAATCAGAGTTTATGGCGCTGTACAGTACAAATACAAATACTCAAACAGAGAGTAATCCAAAGAACAAATATTACAAGAGATACAGTAGTTACATATATACATAGGTGTGGTACTTAAGGAAAGACAGTCTTTTGCGGCGGCATTTGCATTTGCAGAAACGAATAGTGCAGTGCCACAGCAACAGCAGCAACCTAGCGGCAGTGGTATGGTGAATGTGGTGTATTTTAATATTTATGAGGTGATTTTAATTATGCGACGGAATACATAAATTTCCATGCTGTAAGGTAATTTCCCCGTCTTTTCTTTAGCTGTATTAAAAATCCGCTTGGAAAAGCTAAAAAAGAAAAAAAGAAATGGAAAAGTTGTTTGAAATGGCAACAAGGGGCGGCATTATTTATGTCCCAAGACGAGAATACATTCCTTGACAGAAGATGAGTGCTTTGTCAATCTGGACGGAAACAAAAAACGTGAAATATCATCTTGTTAATTACAGAGACTTATGGCATGACACAGTATCTGGATGATAAATTTTAAAATCTTGACTTCAAAATCTTTTCAACAACAAAAAAAAAAAAAAAAAAGTTACGTATACGCCTTCGAGTGTTCATTTGGTTCAACACTTCCTGGACGATGTTTCGTATGAAGTGACTCTTATAAATCCAGTACTCCTGCAAAAGAACCGTTAGCTTTTTCTTAAGAACACATGCGCTGAAGAGTTCCAGAAACAGATCATGGACAATAGCGTTGGACAAGTAGTGCAAAAGAGTGCTGACTACGTTTTTCAAATGCCAAATCATCTGAAGTAGAAGATATGGCAAAGAGTCGTCGTCTGTTCATGGAAACCCGCGAATGGACGGGAAGAATGGCATTGCGAAGCAGGACTCTGCTGTCGAACGAATACAGGAGTAGCTTTAAAGTTTTATTCTGGCGAAAAATTGGCCCCCTGCTGGCCCGGATTCGATCAGATTTGCACAACATGATCGGTAAGTGTCCTCAAAGAAATCACCTATTTTTCTGTACTCATTAGCACATCCAATTTGGATTTGAGAAATGATTGCCGCACAAAACAAAAAAAAAAACCTCTATTTCCATCCAAGCCAATTTCTCGCTCGATGGCGTACCATAAATTCCATCCCAGTGGTGGTTGACCATGGCCGTTAATTTCCTGGCAGACGACAGTCATTCTGTGGGGCTGTTTAAATTAAATCACTTTGCGGTGATTACCTTATTTTCTTTCAGGTGGATTGGTTAGTTAGTAGTCCACCGAGAGTAAAAGTTTAAGGATCTCACTTACGGTTTCATTCAAAAGTGTACAACAAAAATGTCATTTTCTGGCCTCGTCAGCTTCATTACACCATTCCTGACAACAACTGATTAATGATTCCAATAGCTTTTGTTTACTTTCCATCTTGTATCTAGATACAACAGCTCTGGGCGTTTGCAATTTAAAATTGGAAATCCTGTGAATTTTTCTACACAAAATAAAGAAGGATCATCACTTCTACCAGCCAGGTGGAAAATCCATTAATATAAATTCCTTCTGTTACTCTTGTATTTATCCCTTTACCCTTCTTTTTATTGAATACATTCCAAATCGCTTACACGGGAAATAGGGGGTGAGAGGTTTTGAAGATTTTTCTCCTCGATACCACCTCAATGTTGGGTAATCGATTTTTATTACCATCCTGTCATTACGATGACTTAGGCCAAAGGACGAAATGGTAGTTTGAAATTCAAGGATACACTCGTATGTACCACAAGGAATGTAATCTTTCAAGGACGTCAGGCATGTAGATAGTTCTACAGCGAGTCCTGGAAACGTATGCACGAGTATTTTTATTTTTTAGGTTAATGGAGGTGATTCCATTTTGTTTCCTTTGATGATGGTTGTTGATTGGCGGGATGGTTCAGGTTACGTGATATTGAGGGAAACACAAAAAAGATTTTCATCTTAAATTTGATTTTTGTATTTCCGACTAACTTTTTCGATACGATGCAACAAAGCACATAGATTACATCAGTTGACCGCCCAACGTTTCGGTTAACGATTTACTTTAGTTTTCAAATGAGCTCACTAGATCCTCCCTCGCGTAGAACTCACTTTTTGCGTTCTGGGAACTGGCAGACCCAAAATCCTGCTCTGTGCCAATTATATATTCCACAAAAAGAGGAGACGGATTTTTTTCTTCTTTTTTTGTCGACATAAATCTAAATATTAGCATCCCCTTGCGGGTTTTTTCCCACCTCCAACACCTATAAAAAAAAGTTGGTCTTCTCTGATGGAGATAACCAAAAAATAAATTGTCCTCTCGGTGTGTGTGTGTGTGTAGAGACATAACCCTCTTGGGATTAAGTTGACAAAAAAAAAACACCGATATATAATTTGCTCGTTGACTTAACAAAAATGCATAAAAAGCAAGCATATATACATATATAACCAGGAAGGATATCCAGGACATCATTTTGACACGTGTTTATTTATTTTTTTTTTTTTTTTGAGTGAGTAGTAAATTAGTAATTTGCAAAAATAATTCTTTGCTGAGATACACAGGAATGGATAAGGCATGAGGAAGGCTTTGAAGTTCGCCTATAAAATAGAATAGAGACTTATTGAGACGATGTTTGTGTTCTGGCTTAGTCATGGCTCATATTTCACTCATCACATTCCCCATGAATCATCGGTTCACTCGAACGAAATAACAATGAAAACAGAGAAAGGAAAATCCAATCAATTCCCATCTGTAATCCTGTCAAATTACTTAACATGCTTTCTTTAGATTTTTTTCCAAAAACGCCACTTTGCTCGTTTGTATGTACAAGTCCTCGTATGTGTGCTTCCATTCCTTTGGTAACAATATAAATTCGTTTGCATAAAAAGTCATGACTCAAGTACTACTCCCCCGAAAACTAATTCACTCAATATTGAAAGCCTAGGCAAAAACTCCAATTTAAGAGATAATCCTTGAAACGAGCAAAAAAATAAAATAAAACAAATCTAAACTCTCCTTAAATCGATGATCGTTCATCAATCAAAGACTCCACAAAGAGCCTCCACTGTAGGCTCAATAAAACCGAATGAAATTACGTTGTTTTTTTTTTTGTTCGAAGAATACAAATAAAGCAAAGAAACGAAAGATGCTGTGAAGGCTTTGAAGTTGGCGACGACACCGCTTCTGCAAGCTCACGATTATTCAACTTTTTTCATTGTTCTCGAACAAACTCCTAAGTACTTATACGAGTATCTTTGTATGTAAATCAATCAGCTGGGGTGTGTGGAACCGCACAGACGAGGGTTGAGCTCTTCAAAATTAGCTGTTTGTTGCTAATAAGTTGTTCGTCACCTTATTGATTGACATGCCGACAGAGGAGGTCTTGAGAATGTATTGTTTTTTTTTGTTACAGCGAATTGAACAATGAGTTCATTTGCCTGCACTTAGACGGGAACAAACAGATTCCACAATACAGTGCAGGTGGAACTTGTTCTGTGAAGGTGTACTTGTAAGTATGACTAATGGGTAGAACTTTTTTTTAGATGACTTGTTAATTTCAAATAAATATTGACGATCCCCTTTTTATTTCCAAATGAAAATACTTATGTACATACATATGTATAGCTGCCCTAAAAAAATAAATGTGGGAGCTGCTGTAATAAATGATTATAGTGTGGTATTGTGGTAACTTTGCGTTAATGGTGGCTCATTAGGAACAACTCTACAAAGTGGGATGAAGGTTATTCACTGTGTGGGAAGATATGATACTGAAAAAGAAAAAAACTTAAGGTTTAGGATAAATCATATTCTGGAAGACCATTGCATGACGTTGAAACCAGTTTAGAACAAGTTTAGGGTATAATCAGGTTTTAATTTGTACAAATCATTATTTTAAAACGCATGTAATCTTTCGCTTTTAATTGAAATTTATTACCGTATATCAATATTGCAAGAGACTAACATTGAATATGTAATCGTGTGACGCCCCGTTGTTATACAAATATAGTTGGAGTTAATAAAATGCTTTGTTTGTTTGTAATGGGTACGCTTCAACCGAAATGAAATGCGGCTTCCACGGAACAACATGTCCGGTCACACTACATCAAGGCTAAATTGGTTAGCTCTGCATAATGTTCATTTGGCATCGCCACTAACATAAAATGTTCATTGGGTTAAACGGATGAGATTCTCCCAGTTTTGGACACACCGTACGAAACGCTGTACCCGGAGCGAAAAGTTTGGGGGAACACATCGCCTACACGGCAAACAAACATTGCGGTCTATAGGAATGGGTTGAAAACCGACAACGGCATGGGCTCTGGTATCTCCCTTAGCGAACCGGAGCTAAATGCATGTCTTAGACTTCGACTGTACGATTGTAGTGCATTTGAGGCGGATTCAGGTTGTTTGTGACGAAGCTAATAACAGATAAGAGGCTAGTTAAGAACAGAAGTGATCAAAGTAACATTTTGTGATTATTGAGATAAGTAACTTAAATGCCATCTGCACTAATCATTTATATTTTTAACGCAATACAGAAATGTCAAAAAGTAAACTTTGTCAGAAGTGTTCGATAGCACTTGGATAGCTTTTGCAAAAACCAAATGAATGTCTTAGAAGTTCAAAGACATCCTTAGCTCAGTTTTTCTAAAAATGTCACTTGGATCACTTCTGAATTTCATCATCTACATCGACAGTCAGCCCCCGCTTAGAGCACTAGAATCGTGTATCATTAAATCGGCAATTGTAGAAGGATGTCGCTCTGTGCTCAAAACACTAATCACTAGAGGGAAGAAAAGAAAGGCTGTTTGGTTGGCCATGGACCGCCAAAGGACTAGGGTAATTCTTGGATCGAATAGGGCAAAATAAAGAACTACTATAAAAGGAATACTCTCCGGCTACTGTCTCTTGTGGAAACATGCTCAAAGAATTGGTCTTTCGAGCACAGACGAATGCAGATACTGCAATGACATAGGAACTTCGGAGGATATCAAACATCTTTTGTAATTGTTTTCGAAAGAAATTGTTTGGTCAGTTTTTGGAATAGTTTGTGCGATTGCTTCGTTTTTAGCTGATTCTACTTCACAGATCTGTTTGGCAACGGTCACCACTGCAATGTCGTCAGTGAATCCAATTTATTGATATACTGTTCGGCAGCGTTAGTCATAGAACTCCGTCGTACTTTATATTCCACAATAGGGTCCATAAAAACCGATCCCTGTGGAACTTCCGCAGAAATGTAATAGTATTTCACCCCTTCATTTGTGTTGTACCCTGTATGGTGTTTCCATCCTTGTACTGGTCATACAAATGTTTGTGTGTTTGTGTTCATTTGAACCGAAAAATACTACAAAATAAGCAGCATGTCCCGACATTGGTGATTCAACATTTTTTAATCATTTATTAAACTTTTGAAATACATCATCAATTCGCCAGACAATGGGTTTAAAGTCAACACATTCGTAAACATACTCATGTATATGAACCTCAGAAGGTTCTGTTTTCCAGTTCTTCTTTGTTTCTGTAGATTCTGCAGTAATCGTTGCAAAAATGCGGAAGGAACAGAGCCGAGAAGTGATAACAAAGACGTCCCATTAACCAGATACAGTGATCTCTTCTAATCATTAGACGTTTATAAGTTTTTCACCTTTTTTTTTATCGAATTGTCGCGTACTTCCCAGGTTACGTATAAATTAGTATAATAAATTTTATCACGAATTCTTGCCAAGAACCAGATAAGATGCAAGCGCGGTCGTCGACCATAGATTCTCTTCCCAATGCGAAGTCACTTCCTTATCTTTTCCGAAAACGCTTAATGTTTCTATTAAATAGTATCTGTCACCATTTAATATAAACAAAAAAAAAAAACACCCACACAATTCCTCAACGGCATACCATGTGCGATTATACAAAGTCACAATAATCATTAATTATGTTTGTTTTTTCTTGCTTCGCGCCTTACAGCACCGCCCCGTCCGCAAGTGTCATACAACTGGGGATGACGTGCTCTCAGATAAACTGCACCAATTTACAAAGATGAAAGTGAAATTTTCTCTCAACAACACCACACAACGGATACCGACCGTTGCCAAGCGCAACCGATAGAATAGTGTGGCATAAGAAAATAATTTGTGCACCCGAGTAGATTTATCGCATGAGTGTAAGCCAAAGTTAGGAAATCATCATACACATACATAGATACATAGATGCAGATGTGAATTTATACGGTTGCAACAATGTTTATTGCTTATTGAAAAAAATGCAGCAATTTATTACGTTTTGATGAAATATTTTTTGTTTTTTTGGGAAGAACAAAAAGCGCATCTGTTTTGGGTGGAGTTGATGCATGAAGCTAGGCGAGAAGGGAGTGGGATAATAAATTATCAATTGGCGACTGGTGTAATTCGTTTGGCAGCAAAACTGAGATTTATAGATAAAGGTTATATTACAATGTAAAAAAAAAAAAGTCTAAAAACAAAATTGCATGGTCAAGGATGAGAGAAAAGTTCGTAAGAAATTTATGATTTTCAATCCGTTCTTGGCAACGCGAGTGAAAAACACATTTTAATCAGTTCTTGTTTTTTTTTTGTTGGAAAAATTGAAAATTTATTACAGCAGCGGAAAAAGTGTTAAAGAAAAGAATGTGATTTATGAGATGATACGGAAGTGGTTACATTTTATACAGAAATCCGAGTTTTAGATGGGAAACTGATTAAGTGAATATATTCGCCTACGCAGGGAATATGAATTTTAGACAATATATTGTATGGTCCGTGGAATCAAAAATAAATCATGATTCGAGCTGTTTCTGGCGTTATGTCAATGTTAAAAGAAATTCCCTTGGTATTCCTGCTAATATGAGCTACAAGGGGAAGTATGTAAGTAGTAATCTTTCTAAGATTTGTAACTTATTTGGTGCATCGAATTTCGATGTGGCCTCATCTGATAGTGAGACTGAATATGAAGTTTCTGCTGTAAATATCATAGAGTGTATGTCTCTCACAGAGGATGAGGTTTGTAGTAAACTATCTCATCTTGATAATAGTTTAAGTATGCCTCTTGATAATATTCCGGCCGTATTCCTAAAGTATCTTAATTGGGTAAGCCTCTACGAGTATACAATAGAAAATTATAGGCCTATAGCCAAACTGGAAGTTAAACTGAAAGTATTCAAATCACTTTAAAAAAAATAAATAGAATATATGGATCTTTTACAAGCAATGTCTCCATCTTTCAGCATGGATTTGTTAGTGGGAAATCCACTGCAACCAATCTTACACAATTTACCAATTTCTGTGTCAATAGTATTGAGAAAGGATGTCAGGTAACGCTGTGTATACTGACTTCTCCAAAGCATTTGACAAAGTCAACCACACAGTATTGTTGAAGAAATTAAGAGCTATTGGTATACATTCAAGTTTTTTTAACTTGTTAAAAAGTTATCTAACCAATCGTGTCCAGTATGTCAACAATTATTTTAATAAATCTGAGTCCACTCTTATTTTTAATATTTATAAATGACACCATCAAAAATCTTACACTCTTCATGTCTCATATTTGCTGACGATTTAAAAATATATAAATCAACTAAGACATTCAGGCAGGTTACAGAATTCGAGTGAATTCAAATCGATATAGAATTAGGTGTGTTTGTTATCTTTTATTAACACAAATGGCACATCTGTCAAATAGTAAAAGTGGGGGAAAATCCTCTCTTCTTCTTTTTTAACTATTGAATATTTTCACGAAAAACTAATTTTCTTTTATTTTGTTAACAAGAAGTGATTGACATTTCACAAATTTTCAGATTGCTGTTTTAAGGATGTGCCTCGGTGACTCCATGAAAAAGATATAGCACGATTTCGCCAAAGGGGACATTTTTTGACACTGTCATTTGGCTCTCTCTTCTCTTGATTTTTGACAGTTGGATGTAAATTTTCATAAATTAACAGGTTACCAAACACACCTATTATCAAATCGAGTGAAATTGATTTTCGTGTTCTAGATTTCGATCGATTTGATGAATTCTAAATCCTCTTCGAAACAATTTCGAATCAGCTGATTTATGTCATTCTGTGTAATTGTGAAGCTGTGCATTTATTGTGCAACGTAGTTCATTATAAAATTCACGATATTGAAGCCTCACTCTCTGCAGTGTTAAACGAACTCGGTGAAGAAACTTCTTTGATAAACGATGGTCCTGGCAAAATTGTCACAAATTAATCACAATTTAACAATAAATAAATAATTTTAAGCAAATTCTCAGCAATTTAATAACATTTTTGTTTCAAAATCCAAAGGCAAAAACAAATGTTTATTTCAGTTTGTCGATTTCACACCTTGTCTTTCTGACGATTTCAATTCGACACCAAATCAGTAAAATCGAAATCTAGAACCCAGTAACTTGATTTGAATTCACTTCGAACAAAGCGAAATTGAGTTCGATAGCAGTGAAACCTGGAACATCAAAAATCGATTTTGGTCTATTTCAATTTCGATATCGAGTGAAAGTGAAATTCAGAATCTGGCTGATTGACTGATTGTATCGAGCTTCAAAAAGATTTGGACAACTCAATAAACTGGTGCTCTCTAGTCTAAACCGTCTTCAACTAAATGTAGGCAAATGCTATATTCTTACTTTTTCCAGATCCCTCTGTCTGTTTCTCTTTGAATATACTATTTCAAGTACTACACTTCAAAGAGTATACAGCCATAAAGGTGTAGGGGTCATATTTGATTCAAGTCTAAATTTCAGGATGCACATAGGCTATGTAATCTCTGGGGGTAATAGTTTGCTTGGTTTTGTGTTTAGAAATTCCAAAGATTTCCGATGTCCGTACACGCTGAAATCACTTTTCGAAACCGTAGTTCGTTCCATCCTTAAATACAACTGCATAGCCTGGTCTGGATTTTACAAAAATACTTCGAACCGTATCGAAAGAATACAGAAAAGGTTAACTATGTTAAATATTCGCTTCGGAAGCTAAACTGGAATTAGCCTCTACCACCTTATCAAACTCGATGTACTCTTTAGTCAATAAAACCTTTTTAAACTAGAAGAATTTATTTTTTTATCTCGTTTGCGAGGGATGTTGTAATTGGACATATTAATTGTTCTCTTTTGTCATGTCTGTTTAAGCTATATTCACCAGCTCGATCCTTAAGACTGAGGGCTCATTGCTTCTTTTCCATACCTTATACTATGTATGGCTGTAATGAGCCTGTCACCAAAGCTTGTTATTACTTTAACAAAAATTCCGATAAAATCAATCTTAATTGTTGTAAAGACTCATTCAAAATGTTATCATTAAAGAAATTATACCAATAATTGTACTTATAGACTTACATAAATAAAAAAAAATAATAAAATTTGATCTTTCAATTTCGGTTCTAAATCTTAGATGTAGAATGTTTGAAACAAATTAATTAAAACAAGTCTTTTAATAACAGCTTCTATTGACTTGACTACTATTCAAACATCTACTTTCATTAATATAGTGGCTTTTGCACCCTTCCATCCTGCTCTCCAGGCGATTATCCCTTTTGTGTATAATTAAACGCTTCTTTTGTCCTGAATGTATTAGATCTCAATTTCTATTCTCGGTACTTGGGAATAATGAAGCGAATTCCCAGTTGTACGAGTAGCAACAGTCGGAGGATTGCATTTTATTTCTTTACTCTCCTTTTAACCCTGTGAAAGATCTGTGTGCTTTGCCGCCATTTTAAGGATATGAAAAGGATATTCAAGTTTTATGATAAAAGCACCAACGAATCGGAATCGAGATAAGTCTTTTCTTTTCTACTCCGAGTTTCTATTGTGTGTTTTTTCAACTGAATTTGATGGAAGAGAAAATTCAGTTTAGAGTCTAATTTCTAAATCATTGCCTCCGCCTGCTGCCTGGGTGTCGAATGAGTCATTTTTTGTTGTGCTAAATTAAAAACACACAACAAAAAAAAGAAAACAAATAAATAAATACTAAATTATGCTAATTGATTGGACTAGTTGTATTGAAATATTGACAAACTATGAATGTACGTATCTATGTATGTATCTATAGGCAACATGGGGGCAACGTACATTTGATGTTGTTGTGGCCATTTATGTGATAGAGATTTATGGCTAATTAGCTAGGATGCAAATCGGTTAGATTTATTTAATTAATAATTTGTTTGTTTTATTTTAATGCATCTAGAGATGGGATTTCGGCTGAAGGTCAGGGTGTTATGAAGAAGATAATCTTTGTAAAGCTGAGACTATGAATTGTTTGGCTTAAAAGTCGAACAAAGCTGGTTTATGGTGTAATTTGTCGTTTTGAGAATTAACACAAAGCGGGTAGACTTTGGAAGTTCGACTTTAATGCGTTTGTTTATTTTTGTTTAATTGAGTGAAAGGCACGAATTACACAAGTCATTGTTTGGAACGGATTTACGAATCAAGATCATGCTGAGTTTTTACCAAAGCCATCGTAGGTATTTCGAAATCATTGCTTCCGATTAAAGAAATGTCAGTCATGGGGAAAATAGATCAAGAGATTGTGGGCTATCTAGCCGATTATAATTGAAACTGAAATTGAAATCGTGCTCTCACCATGTAAAAGCGGCTTTGGATCTTATGTGAGTGCTCTGATGCTTACAGAATATTATCTAAGGTCGGTTGCGAGCTTTTTTTTGTCCGCAACTTATTTGTAAGTGGCACTTGGACATAGTATTTCGAACTTCTTGTAGGTGCGGAAAAGCTCTGGTTTAAATTCAAATCGCGACGGATCGCATTTATCAGTGGATTTTTTTTTGTGGTATTACTCAATTCGCTTCCGCTGTCTTTTCACTCAGTTCGCCTTAACCAAAATTGAAGGTGGACTTCAAAAGACATAACAAATATTAAATCTGCTAGTTGGTCCGGTGGATAGATGGTATTTTTGAATAGAAAAAACATCGCAAAATTTAAAAATATGACAGTTCAATACTGTCAATTCAACTGGAAATCATGGAATATTGAATTTGACAAAGCCCTTTCCTTTTTTAGGATTCCTTAAACATATGGTAATACGGAACCTTTATAAGTTCGCTCTTACTCTAAAATGTCTGTCACGACAAAAACATGAAGAACCGTTCTTCCTAGAAACTTGAAATTCGGCACACTAATACAGTACGGTGGTCCACATATTTGAGACAACTTATCACTCAAAAATATTTTGAAACAAATATACAGAGTGGCATAATTCGAAGCGGCTTGAAGCAAAGATTTCAAAAATATTTTTTTATTTAATTTCTCAACCAATTAACTCGTAAACTACTGGGCCGATTTTAGTGAAATTATAGATTTCCATCAATAATTCCGGAGTATTATAGACTTTCCAAAATTGCACTAAAATATCTTAATATATAAAAATCACGTGTCACTGAATATGTATGGTTGGCTCCAGCTTGAAAGATAGGATAGTTCCGACCAGATAGGTAGCGCTGAATTCGAGTTATTAACAAATTCATTATTTATTGACCAAAAAGACTCATATGCACAATACACCCAGTGTGTGTCCAATAATATCCCGGACACGAACCATAACTCAGCAACCAAGAGTGCCATCTATTTGTTTGGGCATGCATTTGAATCTTTCTCTATTATCGATCAAAATTTCATCACATTTGGTTGATATTTAACAGTTATGAAAATTATTTTTCCAGAACACCTTTTCATTTGATGTTGAAATTTTAGCATGGAACAAAGAGCGGTCAGACGAAATGACACGCAAAACTTGGTAAAAATGAATCAGAAACATTTCCATTGATGCGAAAAGTGAACCGTGATGATTGTTTGAGTAGAACAGTTGTTTTCGAGTGGCATAAACGTTTTTCGGGAGGCAGAGAGACGCTGCAGGTCATACAGAAAGGCCAATTTCAGTTCGGACGCCTGAAATGATCCAAAAAGTACGTAATTTCGTTGCAGAGGACCGCAATGCTTCGCTGAGACTGACGGCAAAGGCCCTAAACATCCATAAAGAGACTATTCGAGCCATATTCACAATCACAATATCTGTTGGTTTAGTGCCAAGTTGCTGTCGAAAATGATACATATTCATAATTTGAGTATTCGGTATTTCATACATAAACTGTTTGTTTTTGTGTTCTAGAATAAATTCCGAAACCGTGCCGTGATTGGGCTCAAACAGGATGTTTTGCAGAGAGAAAGACTTTCTTGGTTTGTTTATATATTTTGCATAAAATTATGTAATGAAATCAGAAGCGTGTTTTTGTACATTCTTCTACTCCACTTCTGCATCAATCAAATTAAGATCAAATTCATATTTTCTTTATCACACTCATCAAAGTAAAGGGCAGAACAACGTCTGCCGGCGGCCCAATTAGTAAAAAAAAACCTCAGTGGTCCTGCTCATGCCTTTGGACAGGCAGTGATTTCGTTTCTGTGTTTCGAAGAGCAAACTAGAATACAGTCTGATTCGCACCTGGCCGGTTTTTTTTTTTTTTACGAAAATTTGCTTTCATTGTTTTTTTTTTATAAATCTCAATATACTAATCACGGTACTAGAATCCACTCTATATAACTGCCAAATCGTAACAAACATCAATCAATTTTCAAAAGTCGGATTATTTTTAACAATTTCTTGTGTAGATACCTAATTTAACGATAGCCCTCACAACACAATTTAGCCCAATAAAATCCTAAGAATACTGATTAATACTCTGCCTTTTTTCTATCCTTTGATTCCTTTCGCAGTAACGATAAACTCGTACCTTTTTCTCTAAACCCATGAAAAGCCTATCTCCTCCAATCGACTGTGTGGAAAAGTCACCAAAACAGCTGGAGAGGAATGCCATCAACTTTTATTTACCTTGGGTAAAAATAAATTCCCATTCCGTCTTATTGATTCGGATGGCCCTTTATCATGTCCTGGATAACACCTAACAAAAGGTTTGATATTTCAGGGAGACGCAGAAGAGCGAAAGTAATTTTTGGGCATCATAAAGAATTAAAAAAAAAAAGAAAAATTTGCCAATAAAGACCAATATCCTTTTGCGGGCGACGATAAAGGAAGAAAAGCTATAAATTTATATTCGCAATATCGAGAGATGTATGTATACTGTATACAGCAGGTTCAGCTTGATGAAGCTTAAGGCACACACACGTGCCTGGGCAAACGGAAAGAACTCACTCAGTATGTAAAATCAATAATGCAACCAATACCTTAGAGCCAGGGATGCTGCTGTAGATATAGTTTTGCCAATCTCCACTGGAAGGTGTCCCAGGAAATGGTTTAATCCTACCCTACCTACCTCTCCACCGGGTTTTCTCTTAATTCATGACTTCGTGCGCTCCATTTTCAGTGCCTTGCACGTTCCTATAGAAAAGCCGGAAGTTCAAGTAAGTGTACGAGTTGGCCGAAGAGATGAGTTAGGTTAGGTGTGGCCTTTTTTTTGCACTTTTCCTCATTTCTGTCTTCCTATGAAGGTAATGCAAACATGAAGTAAAGGCAGAGGTAAATTGCCTCGACCGAGAGACTCATCTGTGTGTAGCACCTAATCTCATGAAATTACTTCACGCGCACGTTTATCAAAACAAGTTCTACTCTCCACTCGACTCTTGACTCACAAGCTGGGGCTGGAGCATTTATTTTCTTTTCTGTTTTTTTTCTATTTTGATTATTTTCGTGTTCATTCTCTGGAGATTTGTGTCTGGGTCTGTCTGGGGCTTTGCACGGAATTGCATGGATTTCTTCGTTAGACGCGATATTCCGGAAAAAAAAAATCTAAACAAAAAAAATTTAGTGGTAATTTATAAAAATACCGATTGGGTTTTATATTTCTTTCTCCCAACCCAAGTTTTTGTTTACTCCTTTTCGGAGGATATTTGAAACGTATTTGCTATGAGGTAACCAGTTTGTGGTCAAGTCATTCCCTCTTTTCAAGGTGAACGTCTTTTTTGTTCACTTTTATTGTGTTCTCCTCTTTCTTATGTCTAAGATGGATGTTTCTTGTTTTTCAATAAAATTTTCAAATATTTTGCGTTTCGGGATTCATCAAGAGGAGAATAGAAGCTGAAGCGCTAGGTAAATGGAGTATTCAAGTTCGATTGTTTTGCATCCTATAAAGGTGGGCTTCCTTTTAAAAACCAGCCTGGCTATGGCTACACTTTGGCTACCATGCCCACCAACGCCGCGCCGCGCGGCCGTGGCCACACATACAAAATGATTGAAATAAAAGCAAATTTGACAGATCATAGGGAAACGGTGGAATATAAAACATAGCATAGCTTGCAATCACAGTTGCCACGATGCTACTTTTGTAGCAAAAGTGCTACATTTTTATTTTAGTTTTTCCAATTTGCTACTTTACTAGAGGGTAGGCCATTTAAAGCGGAAGCATCGAGAAACCCTACAAATTTTGACAGTGCTGTCAGATCGACTAATGACATACCTCGTTGGAAGCGTCAGTCGAGTGAAATTTATACCATGGAACAGTACACTCCGAAAGAACGCGCTGAAATTGTTCAGCTATACATTCAAAATAAGTTCTCAATCGTGAAAACTAAACGTGCGTTTCGTAAAACAAATTAAGTTAAAAGTGCTCCATGTGATGACTCCGGTAGTCTTAGTAATGCCAGCCATGCATCCAGACAACCGAACAAGACGTTCCAATGAAAATATTGAAGCCAGTATTGGGGAGACTCCAACGAGCTACCGTAGCCGTCAATAGCGAGCGTTATAACGGATAACGGATTTTGTGATGCCCATTGTTCGTGTAAATGGCATATGTGGCTACTGATTTCAACAAGACGGCGCTACATGCCACACAGCTAAACAAACAATCAATTTATTGCGACCCCCCGGGCGACTCCTATCGGAAAATGGCGATTTTGACTGACCACCGAGATAACCCGATTTAGCGCCACTTGACTTTTATTTGTGGGGTTATCTGAAAACCACGGTATACGCAAATAAGCCAAGGACCTTAGATCAATTGAAAGCCAACATAAGACGTGAAATCGCCGCCATATCGGCCGAATCATTGGCCAAAACGATGGAAAATGCCGAAAAAAGAGCACATCTGGAGGTGGCCATTTGCGCGTCAAGTATTATAAACAATCAGTTTTGTTTAAATAAATTGATTGCTCTTAAAAATGTTCTTCTTTTATTTTTGCTACATTAGGCCACTTTAAGGAATGAGAAATTTCGCTACTTATCACAGTGTTTTAGGCTACATTTATCCAAAGTCAAGCGGCAACGATGCGTTGCAATAGCAGGCTTTCCCTCTTTCAAGATCATTTCTTTCCAAAGTGAAATTTCTTGGAAATGGAACATTCAATCCCATGCCGAGTGTTATTTTTGAAAAAGTTCTTCTGTGCTGTTCACTCACTCACTTAAAATCTACCTATCTCGCTGGACTGCATCTACAATTCACTCCTATGAATGTGAAGCGACGATCTTAAAAATGTCAAAAACTCTATTGACCGTATTTCTGTCATCTTTTGGGTTTTAGTACATACAATGTACATAAACGACTAGTAGAAGTTCATTAAATTGTTATTTGAAAGCTACGCCAAGTCCATTTTCAATTTTCATTCTACTTTTCCAACCCACAATCTCCATTAGGAACACAATGCCAAATCATAATATCAACTGTCAAATGACCACGAAAAAAGAAAACACAACAGAAAAGGAGGAAAAATAAACTTTTTATCCACTCTTCTTCACTGATGTGTCTTTCAAGTGAACAAACAGACAAAAACAAAAGATTTCTTTTGCCTTTTCAGTGGAAAGTGCATTTTATTTTTATTTCTAAGATCCGAAGTGCCATCCCCTGCCGGAACAGTAAAGCCAAACGATTATTGCATCGATGATGTCAGCTATACGCTATATTCTGTTTAGAATCAACTGCATTTGTCCTCATGGAAGCCAATTCAATAGGAAAAACTCACTCCCACCACTCCACGCATGGAATATAGACTGGAGGATTGGACAGTTAATGACAATTTGACATTTTGGCCACAGTAGTAGATTGGATTGTTTCTAGTTCGTACGAGTATTTGTGTTTGTGTTTGTATTTGTATTTCCTGAATATCCAGGCTAATGGGTGGAATTTTGGCTTTCGTTGTGGCATTGTGTGTGGTGAATGCGTCTTGAGGACTACCACCGACGTGAAATTGTTTATTTTTCTTAGGGAAATCTTTGAGAAATCGCAAAGTAAACAATAAGCACTTCCGACGCGACGGAGGAGTAGCAGTGAGTTGATTTACTCGTTAGTGCCATCGATGTTTAGGTGGGTGTGTCATCGACTGTCAGGAGTCTGTCTCTACCGGTTCTATATCCAGATATGGAATATGGTTCTTGGAGGATATGGTTTTTTTTTTTTTATTGATAATGCGTGGTAAACAAAGTATGTGTTCAAAGTCAGAGAAGGTTGACACGGCTTTAATTGTTAATCTCCTTTACACTCCCGCAAGCCCAAATGTAAACCCATTTTATTTTACCATTAGTCTTGCGAGTATGTCTTCCTTGTTTTTTAGCACATCAAGGATCATCCACCCTCTAGAAAAACGAAAACTTTCGTCTCATTATACTGCCTTCCCACTTCCCTTGGAAGAAAGGATGAAAACAACATTCTATTGTCAATACGATCACGTTCGATGTTTTGTTTAGCGTTGCTGATTTCCTTAATTTATAACCAAAACGATGGCACGAAATTTTCTCCCCATCCTCCGTCTATCCACGAATATTTTGCATTCGCAAGTCGGGCCAAACTTAAGCATGTAAACAAAAAAAGTGAGATGAAAACAGTTTGAAACTTTTCTTACACTACGAATAGGAATCGCAAGTGAACCCCCTTCCTTTCAGCCTCCTCAGCACGCTAGAAGCATGTGTGTTTATATAAGCGACAGACGGGGCTAAACTTTAACTATAGGTATAAGGCAGCACTCATTCCCCCTATTTATGTTTATGTTGGCATAACCATCACAACAACTTGCCACTGTATTGCTACCATTCCGGAGCCCTAAGATACGGAGAGGAAGGGGAGGACATTGTTTATGCATCGCGTCCGCCAAAATATGATTTCGTTCCGCGAAAATGAAGAAACGTGATTTTTTACCAGGAGAAGAAACCATTTCTACCTGCATACATGGCTTTGGCGAGAATATCCGTATTTTTTGTTGTTGTTTTTGAATAGAGGATAAAGCCTTAGGCTTGGCTGCCAAAAACCAAAGAGTTGAGGTTAATAAGGAGGTGTGGCATCAAAAATATACCGGATATACACATAAGCGATAGTGTCATGTGCCAAACGGTGGATTCGTTGTTAACATATGCCAAAAAAAAGGTTCATCAACTCTTTTTTTTTTACCCTAAGGTTGTTGTATAGCCTGTAGCTACATCCGTGGTTCATTGTACCGCGCCTTCAATTGAATTAAAAAAAAAAAGAAAGAAGTGGTGCAACCTCACCCACCTGAATCCACTGTCAGTCAATCTCTGCCCATTTGTGTAATCCATCAATATGCCTTGCGGGGCGGGGCGGGGCATAAGGCTTAGATAGACATAAACCCAACTGAGTGACACACTATTCAGTCACTCTTGAGAACTCTGTTGGGTACCTCATTACATGAATTTATCTGTTCTTTGGTTACCTGACGCTGACAGTGGGAAACACGTGATTTTTGCTTTTTATCCTCTTCTTCTTCAACGTCTTCTTCTTCTTCTTTGATGGGCTCAGGTTTTCTTTTCTTTATTTTCTGGTTTTGTTTTTCCTCTGGGGGTCTTAATGACCATCTTGTAGGGTCATTGCCATTATGACTTTGAATGCGAATGGAAAAGTATAGAAGATGTGGTAGGATGGTGTTTTGTTGGATTGGAGCCCTTAAGATTTGTTAATTGTTTGTGTATTAAAAAAAAATCCTGTTTGTGTACAAAAAAGGCGTTAATAATAACTAGACAACGGGTCAAAATGTGGTATTTTCTAAGGTCAATAAAACATTTAAAAACTTGCTAAAAAATCTTTTTTGATTCGAAACACCACCGCGACTGTTCTTCACGAAATGCTATTGGTTCGTCCAGTGACCGCATGTCCCAAATAACACGAACAATATTGTCATCAATTACTGCTTGTTTATCAGCAGTAACAACTGACTTCCGATAGCCCCCCACAGGAAATAATGGAGAGTTGTCAGATCACCTATCTTGAAGCCCAAAGGACAGGTGCATTTTACGAAATCAACTTTTCGCCAAGTCGATAGTTTGAATACATACAGTTATGGCCATTAAAATAGAGCCAGTGCCTCTTTGAAGCTAAAAGCAGTTTGTTCTTGAGTTTCCTTCTAATGCATAATGTTTCAATTTAGCTCTGAAATTGCTTTCTTGGTTTCTGATTGCACCGATAGAAAATAACTGTAAAATTTATTGTGTGTCTGGCAAACAATACCATTTGTGTGATAGGGTGTCATTTTTTGTTGGTCAGTAAAATAGAGCCACTGACGAAAATATTGAATTTATAGCCGAAAAAAAGTGTTTAAAAAATAATAAGATTAATTTTATAGGTTAGATTTTAACATTGACCTCAGTAAATAAAAAGATTCATGATTGCATCTAACTTTAAGGTTAGATATGGGGCGGGAAGTTCTTTACACACCAACAAAGCGTGATTTATTTTACAGCTCGAAAAAGACAATAAATCGCAACGAGAGATTGCGAAAGCAGTGGGATGTTCCAGAAAAATGCTGGAAAATTCATTTAAGCCTCAAAAACCCAAAGAAAATCGGGGCATGAGAAGGAAGCCAACACTGAAGGAGGGTCGAAAAATTGTTCGTGCTCTAATAAAAGATCCATGTCCATCCAATGTCTTCGTGATACTTATACGAAGTTGGAGCTGGAAATAAGTACACGCACTATTCGACGAAGATTAGTGGAATTACAGTCAAAATAGAAAACGAAACGCTTAAATTTCGCTCTTCTAAGGAATTTTGACTGCAATGGCCCGGAAAATGTAAAAAAAAAAATGAAGAAATATACTTTGGAGTGATGAGAATAAAACAAATTTATTTTTTAGTAATGGTGGCAGGAGATTCTTACGAAGACCACCAAACACTGAACTCTCTTCAAAGATAATTTCAAAAAAAAACCGTAAAGCTGTGGAAATGTTTTTCGTGGCATGGCTGTTGTCCAATATATTGAATTTAGGAAGAGAACATGCCTTTGAAATGGATCTTCCGACAGGACAATGATCCAAAACATACTTCCAAAAAATCAAGGCAATTCTTTCCGGAACGAAATTTAAGAGTATTGAGAATTTGTGGCAAGACGTCAAAAAGAGAGTAAACAAACTTTGGGAGGTTATTCAAAGAGAATGGTCATCTATTACATACTCGTATCAGCAATGTCAGCTTCTTGTCGACTTTATGCCTAGACGTTGCAATAATTTAAAAAAAAAAACTATGTCCTATATATTTTATGAATTTACCTTCGTATTTTAACTTTTCTTTATAAAATGTAAGCTGGCTCTATTTTATTGACCATGTAACCAACATACTTTATGCTTTATTTCATCCAGAAGTTTGAATTCACTTTTGTTTTTTATATATTAAGTATTATAAAAATTATTTTGTTTCATAAATAAACATTTTCAAAGCCATATTTATAGAAGCTCGAGGTGGCTCTATTTCACTGGTCATAACTGTATATCTCGCAATGTCACCATTGATCATGGTAAAGCATTTTTTTTTTTTTCAATTAAGATGAGGTACATACATATGTATGTATGTACAAGAATGTAGCAAACATAAATGTCGAAAAGTGTGGGTAGTTATCTCTTTGGTAAGGTCTTTAAAAAAGAAACAATAAATACCCTTTTGTACGTAAGATAGTCTCTTCAAATTTTACTAATTTATTTATAACCTCAACCGTGCACGTGTTTAACTTACCGTTCTTTTCGAAATTACATTGAACACAAGTCGGTTCAAGGCATACTGAATTTTTAATACTAAAATTGCTACCCAGTTACCTATAGATACAAAAACAGTGCAGCGCAGCTGTTCGGCGTTCTGCTGATAAAAACGGCTCCAACTCCATAGGCCAATGGAAAAATACTTCAAATTACCGAGTGTAATTTTGCACAAAATGGTTAATTATAAATAATTGTGCTGATTAATTTACAATTCAAGGAAACAAAGAAATACAAGAACGTACTATAACACGACGACGGCAACGGTTCACCACCCGTTCTATCGAGTTATATTCTGTATGCGCTCCACATATGCTAATGTGTGAAATGATGCATGCGTGTCACAAGCTATCCTTTGGCCTATTATGGCCAATGACAGTACTGTCACGTTTGAGTGAAATTACCATTCGTTTGTTGTCTACTTCCACATTCAACAGGAGGACAAAAAAAAAAGGATTGCGTGCGAGAGGTCACTATGTTTTGCAAGGGAAAAAAAGCCTTATTACAATAATTATAATGGAAATTCAAATACGAATATTGTATGTACATACATATGTATAAGCAGGAATTAAAAATAGAAATCCAAAGCGCTTAAGATAATTTGAGGTCGTTATGTGTCTCGTTTTGTTGTTTGCCAACTTAACTTCGAACTACGAGTAAAACCAACAAAACAGGTTCAGTCTTCCAATTTTTCGGCAAGCGAATTTTTTTTGAAGTATCCCCAATCCCTATTGACTGACAGAAGTGCCAACTGCTACCGCATCTGATCATTTCAAGTGAGCAACAAGTGCTAACAATTGACTGCCGATAGTCTCTTCCGTCATCTTCACACAGCAGCAGCGCTACTAAAGTGAACGACTTTCTTTTTCGGTTTTTCGCTAAGATGTTTAAGAATTGATAAATAAAAATTGTTTGAAAATTGAAAGTCTGACAGATGTCAATGAACTAGTAGACCATTCCAGTCATGTTTCATCAGTTTCGTTGGACTTTTCGAACCTCAACATACATAACTCCTCCCAGCCCTAAGCCAACCACAGCAAAACAATAAAAGGTAGCATTTTTTTTAATTCGAATTTAAACCCCATTTTCACATGAGATTGGGGAATTTGGCGCACGAGTTCCCATTAACTCTGTTTCCATTGATTCCTCCTCCGAAAGAGCAACACATCTACGAGTACATAACAAAATAAAACCTCAACAAGAACATTCTTTATCTGTATCTTCTACTTCTCATTCAAGAATGGTCAAAAGAATGAGTTAACTGTAAAGCGAAGACCCTCATTTGAACTAATTACCTAGTGGTCCAGAGTGCAAGGTCTCTGTATGTGTTTGGTTCGTTTTGGTAAATAAAAAAAAAACCCCGAGAACAGAAGATCAAGATTGACGAAGAAGTTTTTAGAGCCTCATATGTTTTTTTTTTTTTTGTCTATTTTTTATGGGAACCGTTTCTTTGTTTGTTTTCATCATTAGCATTCAAAGAAATCAAATCATTCTCTGTGGGAAGATGATGACTCTTGTCCACAAGTGATCCATTAACCGAGCTCTTTTGGATACACTTTTGTGTGTGTGTGTGTGACTTACGAGTATGCAGTCCATAACCCGTTTTTAATTGACATGTCAAATAGTTGGGCTAGCTGCTGGCCACGATTTAAGTGGGGTATGACTAGAGGATGCATTATTTCGGAATCATTTAAGGGACTATTTCGCCCATCTATGAATAGTAGAAACTATTTTTAGGGTGACCAGAGCAGAACGATATGAAAAAAAAAATTAAATAAAAAAAACAACGGTGTTAGATATAAAATTGATTCTTGCTTTATTTTGAAGCTACATACATACATACATACCATTCTGTGTGGAATAGCACACCATTTAAATGGCTACCCCGGCTTCGCTGGCAGTGCTTCAAGCGATCGGTCCAATTTTTGATGACTCGGTCCAATATGTACGGCGTTATTCCGGCAATAGCGTCTTGACTCTTGAATATTGACCTCGAGCTAGTCCAAAGTGGTTGGCTTGAGAACTTGACGTAGTCCCAGAGAAAATAATCGAGTGGTGTCAGGTCGCATGATCGCGGCGGCCAGTTGACGAACGTTCGCCGTGAGATGACCCAGTCGCCAAATTTCTCCTTCACAACTTCGAGCGTTGTATGGCGTGTAGCGACGTCTTGTTGGAACCACAGCTCAGATATATCGAAGTTGTCGCTCTATATCTCCTCTATATGTCGAATCGACATTTCTGTGTCTTCTTCGATACTGGCCGCTACGGCGGCTTTCGCACCAATCTCTGTCTGTTTGGTGGGCTTAAGGTCCAAAAGAGTGTACTCACGCTCAAACTTTTCCACTGTGCGACAAATTGCCTGCATACTGAAGCCATGATGACGACCGACCTCACGACGAAATTCACGTTGCGTATTCACAACTGAATCGGAATTTCAAAAAATATTTTTTTAGTAATTTCCGCACGTTTGGCAATCTTGAAACGATGCATGATGAAATGGCGAACCTTACTGAGTATTTTGACAGCTGGATGTCATTGGTCAAAGTTACCAGCTGCTGAAACATAACAATTGGAAAAAGTATCGTTGCTATCTGATCACCCTACTTATAGGATCTAGTTCAAAAGGTAGAATCAGGAAACAGGCAAAGTTTGAAGGGGACAGTGTTGACTGATCAAATGGCGTTTCATATGAAGGAGTACTCTTTACGGATATTTTTTTTTCCAATATGACATGTTAGCGAGAATGTGAAAAATGCAAAAAGATCCCCAGGGTCTAACATTTTCTTTTCAAAAATTCTCTCCAAAAATGCTAGCTTTAGGGACGACCTTTTGGTACCACAAAGAAGTTAACAAGAAGTTTAAGAATACAACTTAAGAATCGACACGACCTAGAGACTCAACACAAAGGCCTCATTTCCGCCATACTTTCTTTTAATCTTTAGTACGTGATCAATAACTGAAAACAAAAAATACTGTTAACTCCACCACGATCATTAAAAACATCAACCACTTGTGTCACCCGCTCGCATTACAGATTTATATGAACTTTTATCAAAGACAAGACTTCCGCCATTTGCAGGCCTTCTATGCCTTATATAATGAACTCGTAACATTTACACACCTATTTCCATTACAAATGGATAACCATTAACGACAAAACCAAGACGTACCCATTAAGATAACAATTCTAAGTGTGTGTACGCACCACCGTACGTCTAATTGTTTCCTATTATACTACGGGAACATACCTACCTACAATTAACCAACCCAAAGCAAACATTAAAGTGACAGCGAAAGCGGGACAAAGGTGAGAGATAATAAGATAATTTTGTATTATTCAACTTAAGCCCTACATGGGTTCTAAAGAATTTATTTATCTTTAATTTCAACGGTTTGCTGTTATGGCGACCTTGTGAAGGACTAGGAAATTGATGAAAACTTGAGTCTTTTGTCGGAGTAACTACGCATTAAAAAAAAAAAACTGTTGGAAATAACTCTATCACCCCGGCGCGTATCTTGACCTCCATTTGAGTAGTTTGTTTTGAATTTTTTCAACTATCGGGGCACTCAGTACACGGTATTACCCTCCGGACTAGTTCCGATGGTCGTTGAAACCACTTGTCAAAGTTTATCTTTTTATTAATTACTGTTTGTTTATTCGGGAAACCCTTAAAGTACTTATTGGCTTGAACAAGAAACTAGGTACATGTATATACATGATGGCGCTGATATGTTAAGACAAACAAACACTTAGTTTGAGTGAAAATATTTAAACAAAAACAAAGCAGGATCTTACAAATTTGATACGTATGTATGTGTATGTATGTAAATACTTAATTATCTACCTACTTATGTAAGCTCAGAAGTGTTTGAAAGGAGGCAAAGAAAGTTGCTTCAGAAAAACATGACATTAGGCATTTTATTATGAGATGACCCTACCAAGTTAGGTTAGGTTAGGTGGGTATCCCCGTATTCGGTAGGATTCACTTAGACCAAAGTAGGGCCATTGTGTTGCCACATGAGCCGATTCTTATCTAGAAGTAGGTGCAATGATTCATGATCTTCCTTATTCTGCTAGATTCGCTATTTTTCTCAATATTAGACCAGACAGGTTCCGAGGATTCCCGTTGCGCTTTTCTGATCTTATATTTCTATTCCCTAAGGCTTGCTATATATTTATCCCAGTCCACTGGGGCTACCTGAGGACTTCGTCAGATTGAAAAACTTCCGACTTATCCATCTCAGGAGACACCAATTTGCCGATGGCTTATCAACCTTAGCTTATCTGCTCATGGGGCACGACTTGGTAAAAGATTTGTTCACGGCCTGAGTGACCTTCCGCGCCATGGAATCAATTTCTTCGAGTGAGAGCGGAGTATCGATGGTTGAGTTGAGACCACTTTCTAGATTGACTCTGTAGTTGTTCCAATCAGTCTTTCTAGGATTTCTATAGGAAGTTTTGGGTGGAGCAATAGTGTTAAGATTGGAGAAAACGTAGCAGTGATCCGAAAAGGGGTTGTTTTGGGATACTTTCCATTTTTCTACTAATAATTTGGGAATGTTATTAACTAAGGTTATGTCTAATGCTTCCTACCTATTTTTTGCGTACAGAGGTATAGGTGAGACACCCATACTAAATTTTTAAATTTTCGAATATCTGTCGAAAGTACAAAAAAAAAATTTTTGATGTCCTGAATTTCCCGGGACAGTCCCGTATTTCAATAGCCTGTCCCGGTTTTATTTTTGAGAAATACGGGACGTAGAAATGTCCTGTATTTAATTTTTTGTTCCGTATTTTTCCCGTATATTTATATTATTATTTTTTATATATTATTTAAGCATTTAGTAGTAGTAGATTATCCGGGATATGTAGTTAAGAAACCCCGTTTAGCTGCTCAGAGGTACTTATTCATGAACAAAACAAGTCCGCGAAAAGGCGAAATATCAACAATCGAAGAGTGACAGCCAAGGGAGTCATACTAGAGTACTAGAACTCACCACAGTTTGTGCTAGATTAAGTTTATTACCTTTTGTTTTGTTTCGATAGTAGTGTTTCATTAAAAGGATATTTGAAAGGGGAATATTTCATGTTAATTATGATGCAAGAATGGGAAACAATAAATACAACTTAATCGGGAAATGTAGATAAGCGATATGTACTTAAAAGGGGATTTTAACAAGAATATTACTTCATAAACTTAGGGTTTCAAAAAACCGATGTTTCTATTCCGGTTTTGCACTTCTGAGGGTGGTTTTTAACCGGGTTTCACTCTACGTACAATCACAGAAGTAAGAACACCAGAAAAACGTTGCAAATCAACACTCAACAAGTTTTATATGGGTTTGAAACTTCTTACGGAACCCTAACGAACAGACAGAAACGTAGTTTTTTGCTTTGAATTTGTTATATGTACGTCACATTACTTTATTATTATTTATTGTTATTTTCGCTTTAAGCTTTTTAGCTTTGTAGCTATTTGTAATTTTGTTCTCTTTGTTTGTTTATTTATATTTCACTTTTTGTCCCATATTTCGGTCCAAAAAATATGGTCACCGTATTTATAATGGTATTTATGACAGTGTGTTGTTTTCTGACGACGCAATAAATTCATTAAAATCAACCCTAAGAACATTATGTTTGAGATTTAGTGAAATGTGAGCAAAAAGTGGTCGGCACCGCAGTCGCTTCGAAAGCAGACATTCTTCCTGGCTAAATGAAACCTTAAACCTGTCACAAAAGGTCTTAGATGAAATCTGGCAAAGCCTTCCGAAATGAATAACCCAACAATTATTTCCAGAAAATCTGAAAATCCATTGGCAGTTTCCTTCAGGTTAAGTGCACTTCACTCTTGGATTCGATTTATGAAATACATTGAAGTACATTCAAGAAGACCAATCAAATCCAGAAAGAAATGAATACAAAACAGATTTAAAAGCGAAACTGGCTTACTTGTTGATATGGCCCACACAACAAGCTGGCAATACTAATGATGAGAACACTGCCAGGCGATTCTTCAGAGATGAACAAAAATTCGCCGAAATTACAGGAATAGATTGAAAGGGCTCCATATAACTCTAGAAGTCTGGGATCTGGGTTACACATGGATACTCATGCAACAAGAACAAGAGACCTGTAGCTTGGTTTCATATGCCAGTAAGCGTTCAAAGGGTCTTAGTTAATGGCAGACAAGTGATTGCTTCTTGTATTATTGTAATTGGTCAGCTTTCGGAAGAGGCACAAGAGTCTAGGAATAAAGATAATCGAAAGTTTCGGAAGCTCTTTATAAGGAAAACTTCGTGGTTGGACACGATCACAGATCCTTTTCATAGGTATCTTATATCCTCAGATACATTTTTAGCAACTATGAGGTCCATTCCAAAAAGATCAGAAAGTTTGATTGACATGAAGTCCTGCAATTCTTAGATATACCAACCTTAATAAAAACATGTATAATATATACTCTTTTCTCTCTCTTTTCTCCAAAAATGTGAATATTTATGAAAATAATAAAATCTACGAGCTTCACAAAAACTTTTATTTGTAAACGCTATCAATTAAATTCCGCTAGATGAGTGAATTCTCACTCTCTGCGGAGCAGAGAAAAGGACTCACAGCGAGCATAAGCTGATCTTAAGGTAGTCAGACATGCCTTCGAGAGTCTACATTACATATGAATCGTATCTACCGTCTCAATGGATTCAAATTTAAATTTCAGTTTAATCTAATAGAGACTATTGCACCATGATGACATTTGTTTTTCACCTAATTTTCAAGTAATACAGATCTTCACCGTGATTGAGTGAGATTTTCAAACTACGAGTGACTTTGAGTGACTTAAATCAAGTTTTGTTCATTTTTCTTGTGATTACGAGTAAATCACCCGCAAGCCGCAACGGATGACAGATTACGAATCAAGCGTAGTTGTCAGATTTCTTTAATCGGCTCTCTTTTATTTTTGTCAACCAATTCGTATTCAAATCTGTATCGATAGCAACAAATGTTTATGGCTTTCATTTTTGAAGAACGATGACTTGAGGGAGATAAAAGTGTTCTGATGAATGGTTGAACTACGTGAACGGCAGAACAAGTGCCAAAGAAATTCATTGATCTGATTAGCTTTATATGCGCGGGTTGGAATTTGGTTTTTGTGTTTTTTTTTTTAAAGAATTACTTGAAAAACAGCAATTTTGTTTGGATCCTTTTTAGAGATAAAACCGATTACATTGCGGTACTGACTGGAATAAATAAAATTCGGTCGTTAGCGGCCGCCACTTCAAATGGTCCCGAAGGTGAGTGCGAACATTTCACCCGGCCACGTACTTAGTCTACGTAATTTTCATAATTAATTAAAATTTACACAGCGGGAGAACGGAACAGTTGGGCTGATGGAATACGAAAACGGTTTCAATGAACAGAATTCCTCACTATTTGCATTAAAATGGGTTCTACATGTACATTGGTGTTTTAGGCGGTGTTGCTCGTTGCTGGTTGGGATATGTGATTGTGTTGCAGCTAAACACACACACAGCAAGTGCAAAAGTGTCGATGTCAAATGCCAATCATTTTCCCATGTCTACTACGACACGATAAAAGCGAGGGCGTTGAGCTGTGTCGCCACTTACATATGCGCACTTCTGTTTGCTGTTGCTACCATGACATGCTATGCCGAACCACATGGTGGCTATAGGCTACGTGGAATGCATTTTAGTAGCTAGAAGTAGAAGCCTATTTGCAGACAGATGACAGGACATGCATCACTGATTTCTTGCACTCTTCGCTATAACAGCGCCTGTCACTTATCGATTGACAGTTTGCAAAAGTTTATTACGATTTTTACTTCATTTTCCATCGGAAGGGGGTGAACTGTAGCTACTCGCACCTTTTGCTAGTTCTATTTTTCCCGGCGAAATAGCACTGTTGGATGCTTTGTAATTATCCAGGGAGTAAATATGTCTACGCATACATAAAACTCACAGAGACGACACGCTGTACTAGAAGACGATGAATACAATTGCCATTTCTGGTTGGAAGTTAATTAAAAATTCTGTTTTCACTACTGCTGCAGGATTTGCTTTTATGTGGATTCAGTTAAAAGGACAGAGAGAAGAAGATAAAGTAAGTAAGAAGAAATGAAATGTGAAATGCAAACAAGGATCTCACATTAAGAGAAGAGTCACTTTGTTTTGTGCAAGCTCGCTTTACGGCGAGACTGTGTTCAGAAATTAATTAAAATTTAAAATTAATTGCTAGGTTGCCTTTAAATCAACTTGATTGTATGATATTTTTCTCTCACAATATTCAGGGAGAAGTAGATACCTAAAAAGTTCCTAGACCTACCCTTGCCTGTTCTACGTGAGCGAGATAAGAATAGTTACACAAAAGATACGTTTACTAGGGTTTAAGGTAGGATTTTAATTATTTGCACGGACACAGTCATAAACATAATGGCGTAATATTCGCCATTTATGGACACAAGACTGTACCCGCTGAACTTCTATAAAGCGACTGTGCTACATGGAATCATGCATTATTATTATTAAAGGGTGAAATGATCCACGACCTTAAGCCCTATTGTGCCCCCTACAAGTCCTAGACGAAGAAACATCCCTCTCGTCATAATTCCTATTGGAATCAGTTAGAGAGAGCATTGCTGACAACTCGCCCAGGTGAGAATTCCATAGGTCACAGCACTTCATACAGAACAATTTTCCTAATAAATCGCAGTAGGAGATTGGGTGCTATGAGTTGAGCTGTAAATCGGTATTTTCCCAAGCACTTGAATGTTTTCTGGGTTAATGCCCCACATTCCACCAGTATGTGCTCTGCAGTTTCACTGGAATCATTGCAAAATTCGCATGAGTCTTCATCTGAAAGACCTAGCTTCCAGAAAGGTCCCCTGAGTTAACAATGCCCCGTAAGAAACGCAGTCAGGATGCGAAGTTTGTTTTTATCAAGGCTGATGCAAGCATTGAATCTCTTCAGGTTGTAATTACCCAAAAGTTTCTTCGCCTGCCTTACACACTGAGTTTTTGTCTTTTGTTTATCTTCTCCAGTGATCGGAACTCCTCTTTTACAGTGTGTTCCCCTATGCCGCAAATAGGTTCAAGGCCCACAAAGGGCATGGCAGCCCCTTTCCTGGCAAGTTTGTCCGCCTCTTCATTGCCTTCTGCCCCCAGGTGTCCTGGCACCCAGTATATGTTGACGTTGTTTCCTTCGCCCAGTCTTTTAAGTGTACCTTGGTATTCCCAGACAATTCTAGATTTTATGATCTGAGCCCCTATTTATTGCCTTGATAGCTGCTTGGCTATCTGACATTATTGCTATGTCGCGTTTGTTGTAGCGCTTATCAAGATTGAGTTGGACACATCTGTCGATGGCACGAATTTCAGCTTGAAAATGCTGGTGTATCTGCCAATGGGTTCGAATAGTTTAGCCAAACACTCCTGCCGCCATTCCTTCCTCAGTTCTTGAACCATCCGTGTACCATTTAATGGAATGAGGACTCAGCCTGTAGATTCTAGATTCATTGCTCCAATTCCTCTTATTACTGAGATTAATGTCAAAGTTCTTCGGGAATCGTGCATGCTATTTATTCAAATCAAATGTAACTTCTTATTCCAACGCATCGCTGACAAATTAATACGCTTAATTCAATCAATTAATCGCAGCTATTCAAAACTCTGACTCGAACCTACTCACGAATTGCTTCACAATTGCTGAAGCAATTAATTGCTAGTTTCGCTATGCAAAAAAAAAGAGCATATCTGAATTCACTGGCCATAGTAGCGGTAACAAATGAATGCCAACAAATTTCAGCAACTGCTGCCGATGCTTCGCGCGCCACTGAAGTTCGACTCGAAACATTGCTACCTCTCTGTCGAAATTGCAACAATTGTGTGTTGTTTAATTTCTTCTTTTTTTAGGCTAAAAAACCCCCTCTAAACTCACTCTATCTAGTGCAACGGCAGCAGCCAGTAACTTGAAAACAACAATCAAGCAATCAATTAGCCACAGTCATTGGGTTGCATTCAAATTGCATGAGATAATCATAGTACACGGCCGGCGCGCGGCAGCGGCATTCAGTCAATTGTTCAATGCAACGGCAACCAGTTTTGACTTTTTTCTCCTCCACTGACTGATTCATGGAGCCATCTATGTGACATGAAAGATTACCCAACATATACACACGGAGTAACATTGTTCTCTTCGCCATCTGGGTGCGAGCACAAGCAGCACGTGTTGTGTCCGCCTTTTTACATCTTAAAAAAAAAAGAAGCTTAATTGAAACGGAAAGCCTCACCTTTAAAAAAAATTGAAATATCAGGATGAAAGAATATATTTTTTTTTTTTTAATTTTTGACAAACGTAGGCGTCTGGTTTTCTGAGGTCTTAACTCAGGTTAACTTCTCTTCGTTGTACGGTAGCTGGCGCGTTGCTGTCATGTACTTGAAACCTGATATTCAAGTTACTGGACTCTATGTGTTCCGATTTTTATCCAATCGCCTTCATCTCTCGTGAGTGCCTTAAAAGTGAACCAAAAAAATAAATAAAAATAAAAGCCAAATAAAAGTGAGTGACTTTGCGCGTGCTCAGGTGTTGTGCGATTGATTTTATCTGTTGGCCGAAATCTTCAAGAATTTCAGGTTCAGAGACCCCCACTATTACAAGCACCGCGAATGACGTACGAGGTTTTTTTTTTTGCAGTTTTCCACTTGAAAATTATTTTTTTTATTATTTTTTTTTTTTCTTAATTAAATTCTTATACAATGTGTTACCCTTGTTGTGTGGGAGTAGATAATTACCTACATCGTGGCATCTCTTATAGGCCTAGAAGCTGGACTATTCTATAACGACTTCTGTTGGATCTAGGCATCCTTCGAAACTTCAGTCTCATCTCAAACTGCATTGACATTAAAACTAGAGATGAGCAGTAAGTTGAAGTTTGAGAGAATTATGTACCTGCATACATATGGTATGTATGTAAAAACAACAGATTTGTATAAATACGTTAATCTCCATTCGCATTAAGTTGAATTCACAATCTCATGCAGCATTTGGGCTCTTCCAGAGCACACACACACAAAATTCTGCGCATTTGAGTATCTCGTAAAAGCATTGGAGCGAGATACTTTATGATCATCTCCAGCGAATGCAATACGTTTGCCTTGGCGTCTCTAATTTGAATAATTTTAAAGAACCTCAATCCTATTTAAGATATTCGCGGATTTATGCTAAAAAGGCATTCATTTTCCTCTCCCCGGTACTTATAGTATAAAATCACGGTGAACGAGGAAAATATTTCAATTCTCTTTCTCCCAAAAAAAAAATACCCGTATTTACGATGATGGAGTTTTAAGTGATTTTTAACGAGCACGTCAACCAACACACTCCTTTCTCTACTAAACTACTCGTAATTTTTGAAAGAAAAATTTGTCAACATTTTTTTTGTTTTTTCTACCTATATACGATTGGTTTATTTACTATCGCCATTAACCAATTTATTACAGGCACTCTATGCTCCACCAACGCAAGTGCACTTCAACTAATAACTCAATCATTGCCCTGCCTAAAATAGGGATACGCTTGTGCCACGAAAAGAAATCGATATCTTTAGAGCCAGCAACCGAAAAACACTGAAGACGGCGACCAACAACGCCAAACGCCAAAAAATGACTTAAAGTTTATGGTTGAATTTAATGAGAGCCCGCGAACCAATCAAAAATCAATTAATATACTCTTTTTGGATTCGTGAAGTTTTTTTGTTTTCTCTGTTTTGTCTGTCGAGGTGGGTTTAAAGGAGCCAAGCTAAGATTTTCACATCCCCCTGTGTGGTTCAGGAAATTTCTTTTAAATCGGTAGAAATTTATTGGATGAAATCGCCATACGTTTGTAATTAATTTTTTTTTTTTTTTTTTTTTGATTTTGAAATTGCTCTTCATCGTATGGCTGCTCTCTTTACATCTCACTTCCGAATTTGCTTCCAAAGCACAACGAGGTCAAAATGCATTATTTTATAAAAGGTTCGCACTCCTTGACTCACTACGACATGATATAAAAATAGAACCAAATTTAAGAATATTTAGAAAGATATTTATCGAATTTACTAAAAACATTTAAATATAGAAAATATTGCAATTGTTTTTTTTTTTTTTTTATTTCGCAAACTTAAGTATTACGTCTGTTTTAACGACACCAAGTAATTGTTATAAAAGTTGTTGGAGGGATACATTTGTAAACTTAAACCATAGTCTCCTGAAACATTTCTATTATTATGTACAATTTCACAATTTCACAATTTTTTATTAATTTTTTTATTTTTTTTTTTTTTTAATATACTTTAAATATTTTGTATTTCGCTCAGGTAAACTTCGTATTTGAGAGTTGGTGTGGTCACAAAGCGCTATTTATATTTATTTTTATTTCTTCTTTTACGGTGAGGATGTTGAGGTCACGCTGTAAGTCTGCATTGATTATGTACCATGGTCCATGGTGCATTTACTATTGTTCGCAGAATTTTTGTTTGCAGTCGTTGAATGATATTAATATTTGTCATACAGGTAGCTCTCCAGATTTGAATCTCGTACGTCCATATTGGTTTTATTATTGTTTTGTAGATAAGTACATAGTTTATGTTCTGTTGATAACCTCGAGTTTTTCCCCAGAATTTGATTTTTATTTGGTTCCGTTCATATAATATGTATAATTCCCAATCAATTGTTTATCTCAGGTACTTAGCTTCATTGTCAATAGTAATTTGTTTGTTGTTTAGGATGATATTTTTTTGCGTTATAGTTTTGATTTATTAATTTTTTTATTTTTTTTGAAGTGTATGCAACTTGCACTGTTTTTTTTCTCGTTTATCTTGGTTCCCCATTTGCGGAATCAATCTACTGTCCTGTCAAGTTCTTTTTTGGCTTGTTGAGTGGCTAGTTCTAAGCGGTTTGTTCGAAAAAAGCATTGCCGTGTCGTCTGCAAAAGTAGCTATCATAAAGTTGCCTGTATATAAAAGGTATAGCGTTGGTTCTAGAACACTTCCTCGGGGGACACCTGCGTCTATTCGGCATAGCTCGGAACACTCATCGTTGTGTGAGACGTAGAAGTGTCTGTCGTCCAGATAGCTTTTAATTAGCTTAAAGAAGTCCGGCAGCATGTTTTTTAATTCGTGTAGAAGTCCTGCATGCCAAACACTATCCAAAGCTATCACTAATACACATCAGTATTTTTCCTCATCTAAGTCGTTTAAAATTCTATTGGTAACTCGATGGACTTGTTGTATAGTCGAGTGTTTTTGTCGAAAACCAAATAAGTGATCCGGTATGAGTTTTTGTTGAAATACATGTCAATATGGTTAAGTAGCAGCTTCTCGAATATTTTTGATATTATTGGTAGTAAACTTATCGGCCTATATGAGGTAGTCTTTGACGAATCCTTGCCAGGTTTGGAAATGGCGATTACTTTCGAAACTTTCCAGACTTCGGGTAGTAACGTACATTGTGAAAGATATTTCTTAGGTATATGATGGGTGTGTCAGGTAAATATTTTAGTAGTTGTCCAGTTATCATGTCGTATCCAGCAAATTTTTATGATTTAGTCTGCATTTCAGGTGATGTTTTATTTCTTTGTCGGTTACTCTCTTGATCCTTACATTTGAACTCGTGTTATTTTGTTGCAATTATTTGAAAAACAAAAAGAAAATCCGTACTACATGAACTCTGAATTGTTGTTAAGTGAATTTAAATGAAATATATTAGGTACATGAATAAATCCTTAAATTATTTTTATTAATTATTAAATCCTAAAATGGCTTTATAAAGTATTAAATACCAATAAATACAACATACATACATTACGAACACATTTAAAGAACGGACCGGATGTTTTAACAGGCAGAATCGACACGTGTAGAATTTATTATGGATTTTTTTCAAGTCGACTAAATTTTCCCTGGAATTAAATATTAATTCTCTAATCTCTCTTAACCAATGAAAAAAGTCTAAATCATCCATTTCTTTTGTTTTTAAGAGCGTACAGGCAGTTCCAGGAAGTGGCTGTCCAAAACGATAGAATACAGAATGAAATATTGACGCAATCCAACGTTCATCTCGGCAGTCACAACAGATTTATCAACCCGATGTCAGAGAAGATAGTCCTCAAATTACGATGACAAGTAACCTTTTTTAAATAAGATTTCCACGCAAATTGGTTCATTTAAATAATTCATAAGGAAGTGTTTCATTCACCATAAGAATTAAAAATTTGCAATTTGCTTCTGAAAAGTGTAATATTTTATGGAATCTGCCTGCTTAACCGTCAATATAATTCAAAAGTTAATAAACCCAAATAAATTAAACTCCCCCCATTCAAACTGAACACTCCGCGTGTTGCGCTGTGCGTCTGATTATTCAATCAATATCGTCCTCCTTGTGTTCGTGTCCTCTTAAAGCAAAATAAACGGGTCTGTGTGAAATTCAATCCATTTCAAAAAGTTCACTATGTATAATTAAATTTGCCCTACCATGCAATAAAAAAAAATGTGCAAGAATTTACTTTTCTCAGATCAATTAACTGTACTCGCATATTCGTTCTTGTTTCCTATCCTGCACGATTCCAGCATAAATGTTCCAGGGCTCGCATTCTGTGCTATGTATGTTCAATTAGTTAACTTCATTTCACGTGTGTGCACACACATCGGACACTCACAACTCACTGTGTAAAGTCATTTTGTGCACATTTGCCTCATCGATATACGACGAGTACGAGTATGTGCGGCAGAAGAAAAAATTTAAAAAGCTGCAAATAAAGGAAACAGAACGTGCCATAACTGACGCAAGCACAAAGGATCCGGCAACCACCATCACCATAGTCAACCGAAAGGGCCTGACTGACCAGTGGCGTTCCAGCAGCAACGATAGCCATAAGCAAACGAGCTGGAAACTTATAACTTTTTTTTTGTTTTTATGGATTGCATGAGGAGTCCATCTCTGCGCCGCGCCGGCCGCCTCCTCAACCTCCACCGACTTCACCGCCCACTTCGGTCAGTGCATATCTATCCCAATGCCTTTGTTCTCTAGTGTGTACGAGTATATTTGCATTTTAATTAAAATTTCCAGCCTAACTGTTCAATCAATCCACGTCAGTTCGGTGTAAATTTCATAAATGTACTCAACCGGGCACAGGCAGAGGGTTTTCTTTTTTTTTGTTGCTTCTTTCTCTGTGTATCTACGACTATGTACATATGGACTCGTATGTATCTTTGTTTAGTTTGAATATTCGTATTTGTCGTACCATATGACCAGCTTTACTACATACGTGTACATAGATATGGTTTACATAAACGACCTGTAGATGCGTGCACAGCACATTTAGTAAGCAAAAATACGACAATTTATGTTTACATCCTTTTTTGGTTGACAGTTGAATTGTTTAACCATCACCAAACAAATTATACTGTGTTCCAATAGCATTGTCAGTACAGAAAAGATAGGATGTTTGCCCTTCAGTCTGGTTGCAATAGCTTGCAGACACCTGTCCCCTAAGCTCTGACTGGGTTACCGTAGTGTGTATAACAAATCGCCGCAAAGCGGAGCGCAATACCCGTAGAGTTACCATTCGCTGCTGATTTAAAAACAATACAATTTGTTTAACATTAAAAAGATAATTGTGATGAAATTTTTGTATAATGTAGAGGGCAGTTTTTCGAGTATTTTGATGTATCAATGTTATATGTCGGAAACGATTAGTTTACGAGATAAAAGCTAAAACCAAAAAATACCCGAACTTTTCGTTTCCCCACCCAAGATGTATCTCGCGCAAATAAGACTTCATTAAAAAGCACTAAAAGCAAAAAATTGTTTAACTGCATTTTAACTGTTTCCCCAGAAAAATAAAAAAATGGAAAACACAAAAACCAAGCGGCAACACCTTCACATACTCAAATTCATTTATTGGTTTTCAAAGCATAAAATCCCAAAACTCTTTATTAAAAACCACGGAAAGCTGTAACATGATAACACTGTTTTGATGTTCATATTTTCCATACACACAGCGATGGTTGATGGCGGCCACGCATGATCATACTGCCATCAGCTGTGTGGCAGACTAGTCATGAGCGGATGTATGCGGATTTAAGAAAAATTACAAAAACAAAACGTGTGTGTAAGTCAGTGGTTTGATTTCTCTTTCAGTAGCAACATTTCGAATTGAGTGACATAAAAATACATACATATGTACAGGCATCAGTGATTAAAATCAGGCCATTAGGCATGTACTGACAATTCCATTGGAACAGAGTATAGAATAGAAGTGGCCCGTCATATTGGAATATTTCCCTGCTTAGTTCATAACATACTTATTTTAAAAATATAAATTTATATCATTTTCTACACTTCATGCAAAATATCTGGCACTTTGTTCTGCCAAAGCCATCTTTTGCGGAGTTCTGATATTCCATACTATACTTTTGGGCGCCTTAAAAAACTTTCTTTTACTCAAACTTTATTTTTTGCAGTAAAATTTAGCAACAAAGAGATTTTTATAAAAGAATTTCCATCCATGACTGGTGAAACGTCAAAGTTTTAAGTGGTAGTGTTCATTACAAAAGAAAAGGGATTTGCTTCGATTCAAAAATGGTGTTAGCAAGAATATTAAGTGCAAGTCCTTTGAAATAGACTGCCAAGTTTTTTATTCCAGAAAGTGACCAAGACAAAAGTAGCTTATTAGAGTTAATTTTGTTATTCCCCCCCCCCCCCCCCCCCCATGAGTTTTTAGTTGAGTGATTTATCTTAACAGAAAATCATTCTTTCACTTAACTTTAGTGAGACTTTGCAGACGATAAAACTCGAATTGAAATCAAAATGAGACGCATATTCAAAATCAAACGAATAAAAGTTAAATAGCTCCAACTGTCTCGCAGTGATCATTATTAATTAATGGTTGAAATTAAAATTCCATTTAAATGACATTAATTTCATTGCAAGCCACGAATCCGCCATGCGTTATGTGAGTGTACACCTACCGGAAAGAAAATCATGCATCCACCACAACCATCCACTGCACAATTACTGCTTCTCTTTCTCTTTTTCTCTCTCTTTCTGTCTCTCTGCGGATATGGATTGAGGATAGATATTCACGCAATTCCATTTAGCATTCCCATATAAAAGAGATTACCACAAACGGCGGAGCCAAACCGCCTATGACCCTTACTCGCTATCATCATCATCGTTCTTTGGATTCACTCTGAATGTGAATCCATTTTTATTCCGTAATTATGATTTACCAATTTGCATTTTATCGCCCTTTTTTATTGGCAGAGCGAGCGATAACTGGCGACTGATCTAAAATGCAGCCTAAGAGCATTCCACTACGTGAGGAAACCATGCTTCCTGATCCCGCTTCCATATATAGATATCGAAATGCGGAACACTCGTAACTGTATATACCCGAGGTGGAGTCTTTAGCACCTCAAAGTTAAAAATCACCTCACTTCGAGGATACAGTGGAGCTACTAAATGACCAAAGGACACACATTCTTTCTCTCTGTGGTGAAATTTTAATTAAAATGCATTAATTCAATGAACATTTTGCCTTGAGGAGGTTTTTTTTTCGGTGTCGCTGTTGTTGTTATCGTTTCAGGGACATATACATACATCACAACACAGGTATGCTCTTGTAGAGTAACACCCCAATTCGCCTGTGGTGTGCTTGAAAATGTCCCTTCTTCTCGAATTCACAATGACATGTAATAATAATGGAAAATGTCCTCGGCATGTTGGAATCCAATTATTCATCATGATTACATAGAATGTCGTTATCCTGTCTAGGCTCTCTCGCTCCTCTGTGTGTAACTCTGTATGTCTATATACGTACTCGTATGTCCTACAGTGCTTCTGTTACTGACAGGTAGGTTACATTACAATGTTGTTATGTGCTCATATTTAGTAAATTGTATAACGTTTCTCTAAAGGCATACACGTGGTTGTGGGCTGAGGGGGTTTCGAAGCTTGTTCACGGTTTGGGGGTTGACTGGTTTTCTGTGCATTTTGCAGGTGGCAACATGTGTGCTTAGAAACAAAAGCTCAGACTGTAATTACTTTGGGAAAATGTGATAGCTGCAATATGGATATCTACAGAAAGCAAATATAATTTCGCAATATGGGCGCGCTATTACCTACCTGTGTAATAAAATTGTAATTAAGCTGGATGTGGTGTTGAATTTGGGATCATATTGGTTCGAAATGAAGATGTTTTGATACTAATATCTAAACTCGATTGCTGGAAAAATACTACATGGGCTGAAAAGTCCCGGGATTTTTTAATAGGTGGCGCCACTAGAAAATGATCATGACTCATCTGTCACTAGTTTATGTATGAAGTTTCATGACATTACAGTCGTTTGAGTGACGCTACTTTCGCCGTAGTAAAAGTAATGGAAAAACAGGAGTATTGCATCTTGATCAAGCATTGTTTTTTGATGGGAAAAACTTCTGAACAATCATTGCAATGGTTGCAGAAATGTTATCCCACATCTGCTCCTTTGAGAACAACAGTTTATCGGTGGTTCAGTGAATTTAAACTGGGTCGTACAAGCACCGAAGACGCACTTCGCTCTGGAAGGCCAAAAGAGGCTACGAATGCGGAGATCGTCAAGCAAGTGCATCGAATCGTTTTGAGTGAGACCGAAAAGTGAAGTTGCGCGAGTTAGCTGAGGCCGTGGATATCTCAAAAGAACGGGCGGAATACATTTTGCACGATGTTTTAGAGATGAAAAAGCTATCGGCGCGATGGGTGCCGCGTTTGCTGATCGTCGACCAAAACCATTCATTATTGCAGCGTAATCGAGCGGACTTTTTTCGACGTTTTGTGACGATGGATGAAACGTATGTATATCCATTACCATACGCCTGAGTCCAATAGGCAGTCTGCAGAGTGGCTGGAAAACAACGAAAGCCGACCAAAGCTCGGCCGGGAAGGTTTTGGCCGCCGTGTTTTGGGATGCGTATGGCAGATTTTTCATGGATTATCACAGAAGGGACGAACAGTCACAGAAGAGTATATTATGCAGCGTTATTGGACAAACTGAACGACGAAATAAAGAAAAATAAAGACGGCCTCATATGGCGAAGAACAAAGTTCTGTACCATAATGATAATGTACTGTCACGCACGTCTTTGAAAGCGATGGCCAAATTGGACCAGTTACGATTCGAATAGGTTGCTCACCCACCGTATTCTCCAGACTTGGCTCCCAGCGACTATTATCTGTTTCCAAACCTCAAGCGGTGGGGCTTTATGGAAAGAGCTTCAGATCGAATGAGGAAGGCTTGGCCGTATTTAGAAGGCTAGGACGTTTCATACTACAGAAAGGGCATCGAAATGTTGGAAACTCGGATACCAAGTGTATTGCTCTCGAAGGCAACTATGTTGAAGAATAAATTTAACTTTACCTATAAAACGCTTGTTTTCATTAAAAATCCCGGGACTTTTCAGCCCAAGTAGTATCTTCAAAAGTCTCCCTGCATATGATTTAGACAGTCAATCTTTCATTTTGAATTGACTAAATTTATTTCAAATACTGTTCCAACACTAATTTACTTCTAAATTAACACAAAACGACCGTCAAAAGCGATCTGATTATCTGTATCCCAATCCACACGTCGACATGAAGTAGATACTCGTATTAATTTAAAATCATTTCTCAAAAGTACTACGCAGTGGCGCTTAAAGTATCGCATTTATTTTGCTACAGTTACAGTTCTATAGCTATACAAATGCAATTAGAATTTACAATTTCAATTCAAAACCCCATCAATTATGTTTCAATGTACGCGCCACAGAAGTGTAGTTTGCATTTGCATTTTCCAACTTCTCGTAATAATAAAAATTAAATTATTTTCCGCATCGCTATTCGACCAAAACGATTACAAAATTATATAACATACATAAATGTATGTATGTATATCTACCTACAATCGACCGAGGCTACCCGTATCTAACCCCACCCAACAGTTATCCCCATCTCTTTGTAGAGTTTTCAAATTAATTCAAATGGGCTTTGAGTTGTTACTGTTTTTTGTTTTTTTTTTTTAGATACAAACACGTACTCATATGTCATATATGTGCATTTGTATCTTTGTATCGCTGGTTGTGTTCATTGACAAAATCGAATTAAAATCCCATTTCGCAATTAGTTGCTTGAACTGTATGTAACACGCCTGGTTACGATAAAGTATCTACGAGTATATTCAATATTGTTAAATACAAAAAAACATATTCAACTACACTTAATAACTTGCAAATTTCCAGAAAAAAAAAAAAAAAACCTTTTATTGCACAATGAATTGACCTTCGCGCTGCAACTAATTAGTTTTAAGTGCCTCAAATACTCGCACTTGGACAGGGAGTGAAGTGTATAATGATGCCCGAGCACCCGACCTCTCACTCTGGTCACCGGTTCAGTTAAATCTGTAATTAATTGCAGTTCCTCGCAGCTCAATAAAAACAATGAAAAAAAAGGATCACTCGAGAGGACAGTGTCAAGTGACACGTATTGTCACTGTGATTAAACGAAATGAACGAGTTCTCGTCGTCGTCGTCGTTAATCAATCACAAATATTTGAACCATTCTGAGTTGTTTAACTTAAAGGATGTTTCGCATGAATGGTGGTTGGCCGGTAAAAAAATAAACATGGATAAACAAAATCAAGTCGAAATTTCGCAAACACTGTATGGGAAAGGTGGTGTTTGTTTTATTCAATCGATGTTTCAGGTTTCGATGTTTGGCTACAAATTTCCTAGATAAACGAGAAAGATGCATATACCTTCATAAAAGGATTTCCCGCGCTCATAAATGTACATATCATAGTCTAAGTTTTGAAGTCTTTCCCAAAAGCCATTTCGTTGCTTGCGTTCTTACTTACTTACTTAGAAGGCGCTTCAGTCCGCGGTGGACCAAGGCTTCAAGCAACAACCCTTTCCAGTTAGCCCAATCTTTAGCTAACTGCCTCCAATTGCGCACTCCAAGTTGGTTGAGGTCCTTTTCTACTTTTGATCGTCCTCTGCTGCGCTGACCCTTCGAATATTCTCCGAGCCGGAGCGTTGATGTCCATATGCTCTACATATGGGTGATAAGGATTTTATAGAGTCCCATTAGTCGAGAAAAGTCTTTACTACTCAATTGCCTTCTTAGCCCAAAGAAACTGCGATTGGCAAGAGCAATCTTTCGTTTGATTTCCAAAGAGATGTCATTTTTTGAAGTTATAGCAGAGCCGGACCTTGGCGGGACAGCGAGTTTTCTCCATCGTCGTTCTGCACAGATGGATGAGTTTGGCAGCCATGTAAAAACTAGACATGGCTCTATACAGCTTATCTCTCCAGATGCTGTCATAGACGGCGTTAAAATCGATGAACATGTGGTTGGCATTGATTTGGACTTCTTAGGTTTTTTCCAGTATCTGCCTAAGTGTACAAATTTGATCTATGGTGGACTTTCTATCTATTAATTTGAAAATTTAATTTTCACTCGAATTCAAAGTCCATCGACTAAGCGAAATGCTAAATCAAACATAAATATAATTACCCACAATCGTTGCAGCTACGCATTCGAAAAAAAAACTAATTTCAAATGGAAATTGACAGGACGGAAATTACATCAAGTCCGGACATTTGAATACGTAATAGGATTTGTATAACTTCCCTACCGCAGAGAGTGAAACTTCCCTTCACTTCCACGTACACAGCACACTTTGCATACCTACGCAGTATTATATAAAATATGAAGATGTCTACCCAAATTCATGGAATCGATACTCTGCTAGAAGGACATATCCTTTATGCAAACACACTACGGCTACACTCTCAAGAGCTGAAAACTCCAAACGAGAGCAACAAAAATCAATCTAATTTGCATAATTGAATAGAAATTAGCTGGCTCTGTGAGACGAGTAAAGGGTGTGCGGGCAAAGTAACCCGGGGAAGAGGACGTTAGGGCCTCTGCAGAGTATAAATATAAATGGCACAGCAGCTCTGAAAACCGCATTTTATCACTATTCATATGTATAGCAGCAGATCCCATGTACCATCGGTGTATAGCAACGTCTGCGAGCTCAATTATGTCAGAGTCAATTATGGGTACGAAGAGATTGGGCTTGACGGGACACAACTTAACTAAAATAGATTTAAAAAAAGAAACTCAAAGTCTGACACTTTCACTCGACACTGCTACCATCGTGCGGATTTCCACATTGTAACTGACAGTTATGGAATGAAATTTAATGTCAAACGATTTCATATGCTTCAAAGTGTCATGTGACTACACCCGCTGATAATTTCATATGTCACATGGGATAGTCATTGCCACATTTCGATGAGTGGAAAAAGCTGCGAAGAGTGCTTTGAATGGGTAGAATTTTATTATATTCCATTCAAAGCCACCCTCTTAGCGTATATCATGCCCACTTGAAAGGAATGGCAGCTTCAAAAATGGTTGCAGCTATGACGACAAACGAAACGACTGATGACTACGACTATGTATGACGATGATGGTAGTGATGATAGCGAGATGCTGAGGACGATATACGATACGAAATCTACCGAGTGGTTAGAGTACACGTACAGTATACTTTTAAGAACCACCCTTTCCATTTCAGAACTTATTTTTTTCTTCGTTTTAATTTATTGGATTTTTGAAGAGATGTCATACTCGCCGGTTGCTGTGGAGGAGCAGCGAAAAATGTAAACATTCATATTCAACATAACACTTAAAGGTCGTGATCCTTGCATGGAGTGAAAATCGAAGAGGAATATGTACATTTTATGATTGTTAAAAAAAATTATGTTATTGCTTGTGTAAGATAATAGCCAAAGAGAACTTGAAAACCTTTTCGGTTATCTGTGCTGGCTTGAGTGGATGTTAGAAAATATTTACCTTTTTCAAGGAGAAACATGAAATTTACATAAAATAGTTTAATATTCAATGTTCACCTAGATGGTGCCAAGATTTTGATATCCTCTCATTTTATTGATTCATTAATGTCAATGTTTTCAATTTTTGGATCTTTCAATACACATATGTACATATTCATACATTTGAGTGTTTCTATATGGAAATTTTAAGAGCGGTTCTTATGACAATTTAAAAACGATAATTAAGTGTGAATAATGTTTTTTGTGTTTTCACGCCCATTTATTTTGATTTCATTATTTTTTTTAACTAATATTCGAGAGGAAATTGCTATGCTGTCGGCGTGCTATAAATTATAACTCCTTGTATGAAAATGTGTACTCAATTTGGAACGGTTAACGATTTAAAATCGTTGTTAGCCATTTTAGAAAAAATATGACTATTTTCCCACATAAATGACAGCTGTCAAATTCATCATTGCGCGTAGCAATTAATGTCGCCTCTTAAATTAATAAAATTTAATTGATTTGAAAGAATAACTTATGCATATATTAGCGTCAACGTTCAATCTAATTTGTATGCATAAACATTATTAGGTTACCGTAAGCATCAAACATGTTTCAATGACATTTGGTGGACATTTGATTTGGCGATGTTCTAAATTTTAATTTTTATTTTTGCCACATTCATGTGCCTATAGCTCTTCTAACCATATCTTTTTTCTATTTTACAGAATAAGTATTAAACTTTTGTAGTGGAAGGTCACCACAATGACAGACTCTTTGAAATTGGCAGAAATGCAACGCACCAGCATTGAATTTGAACGACAACGACATCTGGCGAATTGGTTCATCAAAAGTAGTCCACATATGGCAACACCTTCGATCCCAATGAATGGCAGTGGTGAGTTTTTGAAACAAACAACTATTAATGTTTTTTAAGTTAATATTTTTTTTTAAATTAAAGGTCCCCCACAATCGACCGCAGCTGGTTACACTAACTCCTCAACACAAGGAACCACATCAGGGAACGGTACAAAGAATGGAACAATCACCACAACGAATCCGTTGTTTTTTATAATGCCCAATAATAGCAGCAATGGCAATCATCATTTACAAACGGCTGCGGCCGGTGCAAATGGAAGCGCTGCCGTACCAACAGCTGGCAAACAAGGCACAGTAGTACATCCGCACACATCTCATCATTCACATCATCATCCGGCAATGGGTGGTAATTTAGTTGTGTCCAGATCACAAATATTTACCTCACAGACGAATTTACCACTTCAAATTCTAACCACATCCTCAGCTCAGGAAGGACGAAAACCAAAGCTGCGCCGGTTTAATTCGCACGATACGTCGGCGAATATGTTTTCGGTTGCAGATTTTGAGAATGCGAGACTGGCTCGACGGAATGAAATTGAAATGAAACAGCGAATGCAACAGAGAATGAAGATGAATTCGCTGAGTTCAGGTGGTGACTGCTCCACAGGTGATAGTAAAGGATCCAAGTACAGTAATGATGTAAGTTTTTACCAAAAAATATCCATTGAAGTATTTATTGTAAGCATTTTTTTTTTTTGCAGTCCCAAACGGATCCTTTGCCAGCTGAAATATTTCTTGATCGGTACTCGCTGCCCCGAGTTGTTAGGATCTCATATAAGATGAAATTTAGCCATGAGACTTTGCAATCATCATCGTCGAATGGTTCGTCGACATCGACACAGTCATCGACCGCCTCATCATCAGCGTCGGTGGGACATAGCAATAATAATAATAATAATAATAATAGTGCCAGTGGCAATAAGAGCAGTAGTGATTTATCGAAAGAGAATGGTGAATTATTTCTGTTGTATCGGCTGATACGGCAAAGGCACATCTATCACGGCCATAACGCTAAGACAGGAGTGGCGAATCGAAAGAAGGGCGTGATGATACCACAGGAGTTTCCAGGTAACAAATTGTTTAAGATATTTTATAATTTTCTCTAATTCATTTGCAATTGACGAAAGCAATTATTGTATAAAAATTATTGCGTGCGTCATTTCTTCTTTTATGTATGAAAAAATCCAAGTAGATTTTTGTGACCCAAAAATCTAATTTTAGATTGACCTCTATCGATAAGGAAGTGCATTTTTATCTTCATCTCCTCTGAAACCCATCATCTACATCGCTCAATTAATTGAAAGGATTAATTCTGTATTCAGGTATTCTTCAAGGGTAACAGCTTAAGTCCTAACTAAAGTACATTATAAAATCATTTTACACATTTGAGCATACATATACACAGCAGAGTTTCCCTTTTCAATGGAATAAATAATAATTTATAACACTCAATAATCAGTTTCCAAAAATCATTTAAATTCATGAATTAAAGATTTATTTATTACTTTTAAATGAAATTACAAAGTGCTTACTAATTACCATTACAGCACACTCCCACGTAATTAATTCAAATCTTAACACCATAACGTTCTCAGTATTGTGCCATTTGATGTGTTAAAGGTTAAGCTGCTTCAACGCCGCCGCCTATACATCATTAAATTTCGTCAGAAAAATTAAATTTTAATTTTTCAATCACGCAACGTTGCTTAGGAAAATCTTGAATTGCAAATACAATTTTATATTTCTTGTCTTTCGTGTAGAAATGCACATATACATATATGTAGATATGTACTCGTAGATGTACATACGTAGTAGGTATACAGTACACTCATTATGACTCATAAGTGAGAAAACAATGCAAATTAATTTCAATTTAAAAAAGCCTCTTACCAGGTGACAGGCAAAAAAAAACGAAACAAATTAGCGCACATTGTTGTGCAAATTAATCGTGCAGGTGCAAATACTTGACGTGTGCAGAACGTACATGTAGTATGCACATATATCATTAGTATGATACATAAGCGAGAACCCGATAAAATGATAGTCTATTTCAATTTTCGGGAAAGTTATCCCACATATTTCCATTCACCCAATCGATGTCAGGGTGGCGGCCCCTCTTTTGAAGTGACAAATAGGTACCACTTTATCCTTATAAAACTTAAAGGCGTAAATGGGTTTACATACATAAGTATGTACATAAAAGGAAAATACGCGTACATTATGTCTGTTTGCTTAGTCGGATTTATCTAATACATTTTTAGAAAGAAAACAGAACACATAAATAAAGCCAACAAAGGAAGAAAGACAATTTCCATTTTGGGTAACCAATTTTCATTTGAAAATTTCCCACTGTGATTCACTTGTATAAAGTAAGTGTGGGCGATTTAATGTGAGCTTTGGAAATGCGAAATGCCTAAAGAAAACAATTACTGAATAGGTGTATCTCCGTGAGGGTATAGAAGTATTTTATGTTATATGTACATCAAAGAAAAAAAACGCAACAGCATTAAATCGCATAATCTGGACTGCCAATTCTGATCACCAGAGCTAACATGACCATGACTCATGACTAATGTAGTAATTGAATATGTTACTCGACTTGTATAGGATGTGGAACCGTCGTGTTAAAACCACATGTCATCCACCTCTATATCTTGCAATTTCGGCACAAAAAACTGGACTATCATATCGCGATGGCGAGCACCATTAACCCAAAAATCCGCACCCAACAATGACACGTTGTTTCTCAACAATAACTCGTGAATTTTTTGAATCACAAATTTGACACTTTTGATGACTAACAAGGCCATGAAGATGAAAATGAGCCTCATTGCTGACGATAATTTTGTTTGAAAAGTCAGAATCCCTTTGTTGCCATTCCATAATCTCTCTTCGATGTGCGTTATGTTTATGTTACTTCATCATTTAACAGAATGCATACAACACTCTTATCAAACAGCAAGTGCCTAAAGTGTAGCTTCTTCCACTCGTGCTGTATGCCAGTTTATTTCCTAAACACTGCGGTCTTAGATGGGCTTATTATGCTATCCTCGTTTCAAGATCATCCACAATGTCGGCGTTGGTATTTAGCTAGGTTTTTTCTCTGCCTCAAGATAAGCTTTACCTGGGAGAAGTAGACGTATTCTGAATAGTAACATACATCAGCATAGGCTATGCTCTGCGGTTTCTTCATTCAACATGTTTTTTGATCTGACAGGGTGCGGTGACCAGGTGAAGCTGTCTGATCAGTATTTTGAAGGGAAATATTTGGTAGAAAGTGTTTGGCTCGTCTGTTACTTTTAGTTTTTTTTTCAGTAATAAAGGACCTTTGCTTTCCAGTCGTTATTCAGCATCACTTTAAATCAAATGTAACTGATGAGCATCCTATTTTCGCATCAAAAATATTTAAAAAGTCCATGTCATTACTTACCATACCAACTCAATTCAATATTCCAACCAAACTTTTGTTGGCTGCATAAGTAGTCAATTTAAAATTCCTCGCAAGTAAAATACATTTTCTTAGAAATGAATGACAAACATAACGAAGACAACTCCGATGGTTTTATCATTTCTTTTTGCAAAACAAGAAAGCAGAAAGGTTTCAGATTTTATGCAAATTACACAATGTGTCTTGTTCCCTATTCCTTGAAGATTTCTCTATTTACGATGTTTCCCCAAATGTTCAATTCATACTCGTAGCTGAGAGAGAAAATCATTATCTGGGGCACATATCAATCATCTCATCTATATGTGGGCAGGCAGGACATTTCAGTTAAGTGCACTTCCGTAACATTTGCACAACGTACAACGTTCGACTCGTAGTTGTTTGCCATTCCGAGAAGAAAAGTAAATACGTGCATTTATCCCCAGCAAGCAGAAAAATCATTTAAACCCACTTTGTGACTCTTTAAGAAAAAAGAAATGAAATACTTAGGCTTTGCGTTTTGTTAGAGGGTAAGAGTATAAGTAGTGGAGAGGTGGTAGGCAGGCACCTGACACTTCACCACACTGACTAATGGCATTGCCATTAACGTACTAATGCACCACAAACAACACAACATACTGTCATTTGGCTCGCGTTTTCTAAGGACAATAGAAAAGCAGAAGAGGAAGTTAGTCGTAAGTCATTTCTGTGCGTTTGTCTGACACTTTCCTTCAAGGTGCTTACCATTAATGGCAGCCAATAACTTTTAATAGTACCTTCAGCTATAAATTACAGCTTTTTCTTTTAGCCCGAGACTAAAGCTGAAACTACGAATCGAAGGAAGAACATTTTATGAAAATTTGTGGCAAATTGTCTGCAGACATGCAGAAAGAAGAAACAAGATCTGAAAGGGTACTCCACTCTGAAAGCATTCTGAAATAAAAGAAGGGTTAAACAATTGGGAAAGTGAGATGGGAGAGTTTGTGCATTGTTTTCCCCTTCGACTTCCTTAATCAAAATTTATGACTTTCGCTTGTGAGCAGAGTTCAGGAATTCTGATTGTGTGAGCTTGTCACAAATTGAAATAAACCTTAGAAGCATTTCTCAATTCAATTTCGGATATGCCACAGGAGAGATGGTGATATAATAGATAGATAGCATGCACATTTAATTTATTGGGGTGGGCACCATTTCCTTGTTTCCATTGTTTTTGAATGAAACCATCAATTTTTTTTTTCTTTTTAATAATTTCGTTTAACCCTCTTTTGCAGGCTACTTTTCTCTTCTAAACGACAAAGGAATGCCAACAGCAACTCTGTACACCACTCTCATACAATTGGTTCGAGAACGGGTCTATAAATTCGTGTCTGTGGACAATCTGCCAGCATTTACTGAATCTCAGAATGGTGAAGGCTATAATGCTCGACCGCAGTACATTAAGACGACAGCCCGAGGAGGTCAAGTATTTCGCTTGTTAGCAGTCTTCGAGGATGGCAAGCAGCAGGAATCCTCGGCATCATCCAATAAGATCTCTAGCAGTTCGGGACGTGACAAGGAGAAAGGTCGCTACGCTCAATTGCTCAATGAAAACCGTCAGGTGCTATATGTTTCTCTGTCGACCAAAGGAAAATTCTATGAAATAGAGCCAGGTGTTCCGCAGATTCTACAGAAAATTGGTGGTTCCGAGGCGCAGAAAAAGGTCAAACCCGATTGTGTGCATAAAATTACGGCGTTAATCACACCCAGCAAAGAGCTCCCAATGACACTTCGATTTATCTCTGGGCCAAGTGGAACGGCTAATTCCATTCCAGAAAACCTCACCATTAGTAGTATTTCCATGGAAAATGTAGTGATTGCGTGTCCCATCGAAAGTGTCGAGGCACAAAATCCCCTCCATCTTCGCAAGCTTCACATAACTCCTGAGATGACTCTGGTGAAATATCTTCTGGGGTTTGAAAACGAACAGAGGATGTTGGCCAACCAAAACGTGCAGAATATCCTGAAATTTTGTCAATTCAATTGTGATCAGTTCTTGAAAATGGTTGAAGTTGAGATTCTGAATAGAGCCGAGCGGTCGGGAAGCAAAAGTCGAGTGGATGGGCTGAAGATACTCAAACCACTTCATTTCCCAAAACTGCTGAGGCGAGAAAAAACCTCTATAGCCCACGAGAAAGAAGATTCCATTATATTTCTCAGCAAGAACGACTTGGCCAATATGGAAGCCAAAGATGACACGCAGCAATCGCAACAATCTACTTCTGCACACAATCGGATCTCAGAGAAAATGAAGGTATTCCAGTCTACAAAGAAGAAATGGTTCCGCCGAAGTGATAAGCACACATCTCTGACCAGCTTAGACCTGGATGTCCAAGCCAAGCGCATGAGTATGGAGCGATATAATGACATGTCGAAAATGTTGCAGGAACGATTTGGAACAAATGTGGAAACAGAGTCTATCTCAGAACGTTCTTCATCAGAGATTGGTGTACCCGACCCCGGCGAATCATCTAAGAAAGCACCCTTACAGAAGAGTTTAAGTCTTCAGGAGGTGGATTTTGTAGGGAAACCGGACCTTCTGCCCACAAATTTCACTGAAAGCAGCGACACAATGAACGATCATGAGCATGATCAGGATTCAGAGAACAAACCTCCACAATCTTTTATCACTCAGAAGCTGTACACAGAGTTCTATGTGAAGACCCGTCAGTACAGTAAGTCATCTTCAAGTCTCCACCAGTTGCTGCACTTTTCGGTGCCGCAAAAAATGAACGTAGTCGAAACGAAGAAGAACCAGTATAAAGAACCAAAAACACCAACATCCAAAAAACTAGAGTTCAACATTGGCGAAGAAGTCTCGCTTGGGTATGACACCAGTGCAAATGGAATCATTGATGACCTACCTTACAGTAGTGTCCGGGACTCGCTTCTCATATCCAGCGACGAGTCCTCGAACGAGTTGTGCTCTCCAAATACCGCGAATTTAGCACTAAACCTCATAGATTGCACCAAGGAGAATATTTATGCGGAAATTTGTCACGGCGAAACCGTAACAGTGACCAACGGTTGCAGTAATGGCTTTCGTATAGAGCCTGTTTCTACTACAACAACCTTTACCAGTATTGGAGCTCCCGAGTACGCCTCTGGAGCAGGTCCTTCCGCCGTAAGCCGGGTGCAAGTCAACTGCTCCAATAGTCCGGTACTGGGAGACAGACCTAACAAATGTGACCAAGACAACATTTACAACACCTTGAAATGATGACTTACGGGTTGGCGAGTTAAGCTGGCGTCAATAGTTTTGGCCCATTGGGCGCCTGTTTAACGTCATTTTAAAGAAATGATTTTGGGCTGTTAATTTTACTTTTGTCACGTTCTTTTGAAGTTATATTTTAAGTTTTTTTTACACACTCTGTATTATATGATATTAGATAGTTTTTTTTTTCTTTTTCTTATTTTTTTTTATAATATTGATGTAAATAATCTTAGTTTTAAGTTTGGAGAAAAAAATGTATTTGCTTTTGTTTTTTTTTTCTATTTTCTTTCGTTTATAATTTTATTATATTTTCCATTAATATTAATGTTTAATTAAAAAGAAAATTCTTTAACAGTTGCTTTGGTTTGTTATTTTTTTGATTTTATTTTTTGTTAACAAAAGAAAAAAGAGTCCCTCGTCAAATTTCCTAAAGGTTTCGCAAAGGGCACCTCATTAGTTTTGATGTGGGGATTATTTCTAACCAAAAGGTAGGTGTGGTGATTCCATTGTTTTCTTTTTAAATAACATTGTATATTTATTTTGTATTCACAGTGTTGATGGTTATAAATAACATAACAGTGGATTTCTGACTTAACATCCCTTAACTAAAAGAAAAAAAACCTTTTATAATGGGGGTAGTAAAGAAGAAGTGATTATAATAATTACCGGCATTGTAGTGAATTTTCTTCTGGACTTATGATGAAGCCTTCACGACGCGACGGGAGCTGTAAGAACAAAATTCATCTGATTCATCTAAAAACTTTAGCAATAAAAACAATACCTTAACAGAAATGTTATAGACTTACTTATTAGGTTAGAAATGAGTTTAATTAAATAAATTAGATTTTAAGTATCTAAGGGTTGAAAATGGCAGCTACCTACTTGTACACTCTGTTAAATTTGTGTATGATTTAATTATTTTACACAATCATTTCTAAGGTCGCCGCCATTAGAATATCATGTATGCAAATGTCAACGATCTTTGAACTTTTCAATTCAATGCCCTTTACAAGTCTGACATGGAATATTTAAACGCGTTCCACCTAGTGGTTATAGAAGTATTTTTGGATGAATGCTTTATTTGTTTGTTTGGTTTCAACCGAAATGAAATGCTGCTTCCATTGAACAGCATTTCCGGTCACACTGCATTAAGGCTAAATTGGTTAGCTCTGCATAATGTTCATTTAACACACGACTAACTGTAAATGTTCGTTGGGTAAAATTAATTTTCCAATGTCAACAAAAAAGCACAACAGATTAACGGATTTTTTTGAGCAAACATCGAACGCGTGAGCAAATCAAACAAATTGCATGAAATTGCAATTTCCTGCCAAACAAAAAATATCGCATATTACTTTCCAATTACTAGGCGACCATGTACAACAGCAGGTTTTACCCAGTTTCGTAGTTTTAATTGTATCAGTGCAATTCAACATCCATAATGGATCTTGTCATAATAGCTTTCTCCTTCATGCATCTGCTAAAACAGTGCATTCTCAGCTGACGCACTACACTCATACAGCTCAACAAGCTTCAGCTATTCTATTTGTTTAGGACCCTCCCATTTAAAACAGCAGTTGTCTGCCATTTCATATGCAGAAAAGACTACCAGACCAGGGATGTTATTGAATTGTGATTATTTTCCCAGAGTACAAATATATTTTTCATAAATTTTGACCTGCTATGAAACCAACGCAAAAAGCTTTTTTAAAGCGAACAATGCGCATTTGATAGCGGATTTTATTTCCTGTGTGACTAAATTTTCACTTCTACAGGGTGAGTTCATAATTATGAAAAAAACGTAGCGATCCAGATATTGCGTTCACAATTATAGAAAAACTGCATTCATCATCATAAATGTCAAATCAAGGCTTTTGTTTTAATTTTCCTTACTGCCGCAGAAGTTACGCTATATTTAAATGACACTTTATTTCATAACCAGCCTTATTGTGAGTTTCACCCGAAATATTTTTTTTCGCCCGGAATTTTTAAAGCTATTGTTAGTTTCGCCCAAATTAAATGTTACTTTGTTTTGTTCAGATTCAAAAAATATCAATTTCTACTAGATGTTCTACTACTCTTGCATTAAAACAAGGGAAAAATTCAGCTGTCATCGTGTTTTATTTCGCCCGGAATAAAGGGCGAAACTCACAATAGGGGGAAAGTAATATCGGGCGGAATGCTGTTCGGGTGAAACTCACAATAAGGCTGAACATTTTTCCGATTAAGCATTTAATACACACACAAACAAATACGCATAGTAGGTAATGGTATGACCAGTATATGATATAAATAATTACTTGTTTGCTAGTAAAAGATTTTCCAACACCTTATGCCCGATCAGTTTATTGTTTTACGAACTTTTATTTACATTCGAAAAAAATCTTACCAAGTTCCTTAAGAAGTATTAGGAAAATTGTACTCTCCTCATCACATCCCTGATTTACCAATTTGTGGCGAGAAAAGTTCCGTTTTTAAGAGGCGGGACCTAATTTCAATAATTTTGTGTTTTGTGCAGAATGTGACAACTGTTGCCTTCTGAGGTACCTGCGCGCCTAATAATTTAGCTGGAGAATTGGAAAGATGCAGATGTGACTTTAGGGAATGGGTTTGGTTACCCTTCCCGTATGTTTTGTTGAATTGGAAGCGAAGGCAGCGTATTATTTTAAAAACAGTCACTATGGAATATGATGACTGATCACTGATTGCACTTGTGAAGCTGAGCCAACAAAAAAAAAACGAGAAGGGTGTGGCTTTCGGGTGTTCTGTGAAACTCGAGTTGTATTGGTGCACGAAAATGGTTAACTAGACCTGATGCTGTACATGGCGGCCTAGTGTTTCCAATGTGCAAATAGTATTTTTGTATCTTAAAAACTTGCTTGGCATGGAAAATAGTTTTTTTTTTAAATAAAATATTTTGGACAAACTTATTACCAGTTACGGTGTCTTAAATGCTTACATATGTTTCACTTTTCAGGAACACAACCCCTTAAATAACATGAGATTCATACTTCGCTTTGCGCGAGAATTTTCATTCCCTTAACCACCGCGCAAAGCGAGGGACTAGTGTACTTACGAAAATTGTTTCGTCTCCGAATCCAAGGCTTTACCTTTACCCATTAACGTTTGAATCCTTTCTTAAATATTACTTGCCACAATTGCACTCAAATGTTGCCCAAGTAAAAACCACAGTAGGTATGTAATGTAATTTGAAAAGTTCGTCGGAGAATATTATCAAATCTCTGATAAAAGATCTTTCACATATATGTATGATTGTGTGCGGCTAAAGTTACTGATTCAGAGAGAAAAACATACACACAATAAATAACTAAGAAAACATTTAAAACTACACCCTTTACGTTGGTTTCTTGAAAAATTACAAAGTCGATAGGTATACAAAGTAAATACGAATTATCTCGGGCTGACAAAACAAAGCACAAAAATGTCTTTTTTAAAAGACACAAATAACATTTATTATCTTAATCCACATATACCTATATTTAATAAACTAAAAAAAAAGGAGTTCATATAAATGTGTTAGGGCTTTAAGAAGTTATATAATATAATACAAAAGAAATATAAATCACAATTTAAAGATAAAATATATAAAAATTCGAATGATTCAAATCATTTATACATTAGTATATATGAAATGAGCATAATAATACGCTTTCAATGTTTAAAAGTAAAAATATTAAATTATTAACACTTTGTTCTTTCAGAATTAAAAAAAAAATAAAAATTGCATGATCTTTATATACAAAATATTAGGAGCAAACAGACACACTCAGAATTTCTAAATAATTTCCTGAGCAGCAAACTTAAAATAAGTTTAAAAATCGGTTTAATTTTTTTTTAGGATTTAGATAGTGGATAGTAAAACTTACCACCTCTTCTCATAAATGTGATAAAAGAAAAGAAAAAATAATTTTTTGACTTATCCACATTTAGATTATAAAAAAAATAATATATACATATATATATAAATATACATAAAATGATAATAATAAACAAAAATGGTATAAAAAACAAATTGTATTGCGACAGCTTCGAAAGCACTTGATCGCTTCTTGTCCAAAGTGATATGTAGTTAGAGTTGAATAAAACAAAAAGAAAATATTTAAAAAGGTTACAATATGTATATCTATAAAAGAAAACCTATAATTATTAACCAAATATTATTAACAAAATAAAGGAAAAACACAAATTTTACAATGGTAATTTTAAAGTATTAAACAAATAATAATAAACAAGCAGACAGACAATTCTTCGCATTGTGATATTAAAAGAAAAACAAAAGCAGTGGAAAATTATTTTCGATTTGAACAAGGAACGACGATAAATATGATCAAATTGACTACGCCATTTTGCGACCCTCTTGTGTGATGATGGTAAATAGGTGTTAATTACTACATAAGTTTTCAAATGTGCATAGATCTCTGCTTTTTCCAAATTTTTAATAATTTAAGTGAAACAGAATCTACATTATTGAATGAAATAGAAAATATGTTGGGAAATTTTTATTGTTTTTGCTTGGGACCTCTAATTGTCTTGAGTTTGATTTCGATATAAACATACAATCAAATTAATTGTAACTTTCTGAGAACTAGCGTTCACCTTCACCCCTTCGCATACAACAATGCTTTTCAGAACTAACAAACAAACAATTTTCAATGTAATTTTTCATATGCTTAACAGAAATAAACAATTACTTTTCAAATTAACAAAAATATATACCAAAAAGGGAAATCATGATTAATACATGTCTGATGATTGCAAATTAAGTGTCTAGAAATATATGTACAATAGAAAGAAACTCACAAAAAAAAAATCGTAGAATTACAAAAAAATATAACTAAAATCAATCTAATTGTCCATCAATAAACATTATACGCATGCAATATATACATACATTGAATAACAAAAATAATAGCCTGTAGTACATTATTAAAAGAAATATACTAATTTGTTGTCCTATTATTATTTTTCTATGCTTTTGGGAAAGACTGACATTTTGGATATATAAATAAAAAAAAAAGTTTGATTAAGTTGAATGCCTGGTTTTAAATTTAATTTAATAACAATAAAACAATTTGCATATCAATGGAATAATTTTTATTTATTTTTTTTAAATATGTATAAGAAATATAATTTTTACGTAATTATTAAGATTGGAATATTTGAGAAAATATCGTATACTGTTTGTGCATGATAAAATTTTGTACCGAAAGAGAGAAAATTCCTATTTTCACATAAAAAAAATATATACATACATATACCAACTTTTTTATTGTTTAAATAGGAAGCAAATGATACAATTTATAGATATGGAAATGTTGAATATGTAACAACTCCTATATTTGTGTTGTATTTCTATGAGAAAATAAAATTAATATAAATGTATATAATTTGAAATGATTTGTAAATCCGTAAGGAATATTATTCGTAGTTATAAATCAAAACCAATATTCACGTAATAAATATTTATTGAAAAAGAATGAAAACGAATTTTTTACTTTTGAAACCTTTGATTTATTGACAAAGTAACTGGAAATCAGAATAAAGGAACAATGAGCAAAAGGCAGAAGAGAATTTGTACACACTTCTCTATCTAGCCCGGAGCCCTGGCACTCCTTTTACGTTCAACTTGGGTTTTTTTTCAGTTACATCAGAAAAGACAGGACATTATATGTATACATAATTGACTGACGAATTTCTGCTAATGGGCTGTCACAGATAGAAATTACAATTTTCACATTTTCAATTGCATACCTTTAAGCATAAAAACATGTATCTTTTTTTTATTTTCTGTTGCATACATACTCACTGCATACTTTCAGTTGCTTTTAATGCATTTTCGAGCTCTTCAAAGAAAAGACATACACTCGTTGACAAAATTATTTATTATCAAAGTAATGTAGACAATTAATTAAAAAAAAAACTTTTATTTTTATTATAATTCTCCCTTTATGTACGCCGATTTCGTCGAATGTAGTCGAGCAGATTCATTATGTAGACCTTTGTTCTAGCAATAAACAAAAGAAATATACTCAATATTAAAAGTCGATAAAAATATCATTTAAATCTCACCTGGATCCTTCATTTAGGGTACCTCTTCCTTCAAGGGATGTCTTTTGGGACAACACATCAGCTTCTTCCCTCTGGTAGTTCGCCAATTGCTTCTGCGCCGATTCTGAGCCACTTGTTTGACTATATGATGGTTTGGTATCCCCCAGTTGTCCCTGATCTTCACCATGTTTGCCCAATAGGAATTCTTCACCTTAATACAAACATTAGATCAAGTAGAATAAGCAAAAAAAAAAACTAGGTCCTTACCAAAAACATGAGCCAATTGATCGGTCAGCAAAAGAACACCCGATGGCTCGGCCGGTATGCCAATGAAAAATCCATCAAGCTTGACTCGCAAATTTTCCACACCCTTCTGCCGCTGATCGTATCTCACGTCGTAGTCATCGCCATTGGTGAGCCGATCAATTAGGGATCCATAAGTAACGGGCCTGGATGTGAGGGCCAAAGTTGACAAAGACATAACGACCAGAAAAACAAACAATCGCGAATTAAATTTACACATCTCGAACTCAGATATGAAGAGTCTTGGGAAAAATAGCTTAACCAGACCGTCACCTAGAGCGGATTCCACTCAATTGAAATCAATTGCGCCGGTTAAGGTGCAACGAAGCCTCACAGAACATCACACAACGTTTGTGGGATGAATCCAAATAGTTAGACACACATAACACATCCAACAAAAGAAAGACACCGTGGCTTAGGTGACTAGTTGGATGGAACCTCTTCCGCATATGGTATTCCTGGTGGATGGGAATGTTTGTACTGTTTCTAAATTTACGTGATAGAAACACTGAGTGTAGAATGTACAAACAAGCACGGGTACCTTCTTAGAACTTTTAGGTCGTTGGTCCGTTGTCGTGCACGCAGAGTCACAGCCATAAAGTTGAGCAGTCAAGAACGTAGCCCACAATCTTCTCTTGTCAAACAACATTCTCTGGTCAACTGGCCAACAAGAGGACAGTTGGTTGGATTCTATCAAATGCGGAAGTGTTTGCTATGGTGAGCACCAACACACAAGCAAGCGAACAAACTGACCATCAAATGCAAATGAGAAGATGTTGCTCGGCCATGTATTTTGTGTCATCATGATCATCGTAATAATCTTCATTTAGTGCAGAAACTGGTTAAACAGAGTACGAAGTAATATGGCGAGGATGAGATTAAATATGGAGAGAGGTCAACAATCGCATGTGACTTGAATGTTTAAAGACAACAAAAAAGAAGAAAGAAAAGGGTTTTATTGAAGACCCCTAGATATACATGCAGTGTAACGTCCTGCATTCTAATGAAGCAGAATTCGATCTTCGATTAGATTTGCAGCTATATAATCTAAGAGCAACTTTTCTCAGTTTGTTTCAGTGTAATTTATTTACTTTTGAAATTGTGGTAAGTACTGGAGGTTGCGATTGAGACTTAATTTTGTTTAAGAGCGAACTCTGCACGTCCAAGCTGTAGAAAGTTGGTATCATGGTACACCGATTTTGAATTTTTGATGGGCAACCATTAAACCTCACTTTCGCCACAGATTCTGTTCAAACTACCCTCTCTTCTGTATGTATGTAAAGCAACTTGTCGAATTTCTGAAATTGCTTCAAGACTTTCTATAAAAAAAGGTTCTAGTAAATGAGATTGCATAGAGGGCGACATCCAACGAAACATTCACTGTCTTATAAGACTAAGACAGGTTATGTTGTTAAGGAGTTTTAAGGCTGTGTCATCTTAAGAAAACCACAAAGCGACCAGTGTTGGCTATTGACAGTTCTACCCCTCTACTTGCCATTTCATCGTCATTTATCCCGAAAATTGGTAGTATTGGAATTTCTGTGAGGTCTCTGTCTGTCTGTCTCTCAACTGCCACCTCAGAGGTTTTGTGGACATATTTCAAGATTTCAGTGCTTGACTGTGCTAGGATAAGATTATATTGTGTTTCAGAACTTGCTACCAACTAAATCCTCAAAATTACACAGCACTACGATTCGTTCTACCTTTGAGTTAGTAAAGGACTTTGTCTACCTCTGCTTTTCAATAATATCAAAAAATTACATTTCGTCGGAAATCAAACGAAGGATTACTCTTGCCAATCGCTGATTCTTTGGGCTAAGAAGGCAATTGAGTAGTAAAGCCCTTTCCCGATCGACTAAGGAGACTCTATATATTACCCTTATCATCCCAGTTTTGCTATATGAAGATAAAGCATGGACTTTATCGAAAGCGGATGAAGATGTCCCGCCGCAAACCCCTAAAAGTTTTTCACAGTGCCCACCTCTTCCGAATGCCTGACAAGCATTCAAGAGTATCATTTGTCATGTAAAGCTTCCCAACTCGCCGTTCGGAGACGGCAGAAAACTGTAGGTCCCTTCCATTCGTGCAAAAATATAACGCGCACACACAAATGGTTGCGGGAAGCTAGGCTTGGTTCTACTTAGGACTGCTGAAGTCAAATATTAGGATGAAGATGTCCATGGTCGCTTCGAGAGAAAAATACTTCGTAAAATATTCGGGCCCGTTTGCGTTGACGAGTTTTGAAGCTTGAAGGAGAAGATTCAACCATGAACTATACGAGCTGTATACAGCGACATGGACCCGGTCAGAAAACTGCACACATATGGCTAGGACATGTAGAGCGTATGGACATTAACGCTCTGGCTTGGAGAGTATTCGATTCTCACCCGGAAAGTCAGCGCAGCAGAGAACGACCTCGCCTGATGTGGCGCGCACAGGTATAGAAAAGGACCTCAACCAACTTGAGGCAGGTAGGGGTTGTTGGTTAAGGCCCTGGTCCACACCGGACTGTAGCGACACCTAAGTAAGTAAATATGATTCGTTCTGCACATCTTTTTTTATGCTGAATGACTCATTACTCGAAATATGAAATAAAAGCATACATGTTGATCATACTAGCCCTTCTCAGAATTCGCGTCTTTATTACAACTTCCTCTTCACTCGAACATAATTGTATCTATAAAACAAAACTATTACCCACTCTAGAAAACCTATTTCGCGAGTTAATGCCCGACCACTTCTTTCAGCTTTTATCACCAAGAAACAACAATAAAACCATCAGAGCCATCATTTGTCGCTTCTTCATGACAAGAATGAGAATATCATTTACATAAGTATGTACGTCACCCACTTCGACTGGCCCATGTTAGCCGGCCATAACAAACTGTTTTTTGCCTTCATTTGTCCTAAATTGTTTGTTAATTCTCACACAATGTTCGTTTCTGTGTTATATTTGATTATCACATTAGAGATTCGCGGATTTAATGTGTCGAAGAAAATTTCACGAAATTGGGATTTCTATGTCAAATCTCAGATGCTAAACAGAAAAAAAAAATCTATTTCCGACGTCGGAAACAAATCACGACGAAAATAAAGATCAAGATTATGGGAAGAAGAAAACACTTCAATTATGGAAATTAATCGCACCTAGGTGTTAAGTTCGGTATCCAAATAGATTCTCGGGGAAAATTGTTTGCGAAGAACAGAGAAAGAGAGAGAATGCGCGCATCACAAGTACGATTTAGGTTTGTATACGTAAAGTTTCTTGAACCCACACATTGAATGAAGCCTGCACAAAACAAAAGAGAAGAAGAAAAAAAAAGATCAAGTTATACCGTTGACATGATCGCGATCGTGATCGTCGTCATCAAGACCTACTTTGTGGTCGAATGTTGTTTTGGGCAAAAGGGACTTTTCGACCAAAGCAGGAAGAAGAACAACTTTGGTACAATGCGCAAAAAAAAACCACAAAAGAAATGCGAAAACTCTGGATAAGTTGGTTTAAATTCTGCCAAAGAGTCAGAACATTTCCTGCTTAGGACGACTTTTTTTTATATGTACACATAATTAGAACTATGTACGAGTACGTTAAAATGGACCACCAGCACACCAATTTAATGTAGGGGAAGGGGATTATGGTTGTGTAGCCTTTCCTTCGTTAGCAGTCATTGAACCTGTTTTCGAGTGGATGCTGCGCGGTTAAGAAGATAATAATTGCATCATTAAATAACATGTTGTAAGAAGAACCAGATAGGGAGGAGCAACAACTGATTCGACTATGTTAGTCGATACACATATCGATTACATAGGATGTGTTCTCTGGTGCAATTAATATTTTAATATGTATTTATATGCACTTGAATTTTTTGTAGAATATAGTAAAAAAGGACTTAAAATGTCTAAATTCTTAAACTACCCCTAAAGAATGATATAGCCAATAGCAGCAGTTCCTTGACGAATTCAAAAAAGCGTTCTAAGTTTAGTGACTCCCCCAAAACTTTTTTGCTAATAATTACATACATTACCGTTACGCTGATCCTTTTCTTCAAGCCGTACACCTCCAATTACAAAAGAACATTCGAAACAAATAGAAGAACACAAACAAAAAAAGAACAACATTTAATGTAAGACCACAACAACTGTGGCCTGAAAACAACGCACTCTATCGCTTCAGCTCATCCCGCATCAGCTATACTCAAACTACTCCTAGCTGCGAGTATGTCTATGTACATACATATGTAGTTCAACATTCAGACCACAATTGACCTAAACCACGCACAGTGTTTGCTTCCAGAATACGAAATCACTTTTACCACAGTAAAAAAGAAGAAGAATGTGCGATGATAAAGAGGTGCACTAACCACCAACCACCTTAGTATTAAAGAAAATCAGGAAGATATACAGATACAGCGAGCCACAGCCTGGAAAAAAAACCTGTCATCTAAACAAACTTAACAGAGTCGAAGAAAAAGTATATATTCACTAAAAAAAAAAAACTAAAAGAGAGGTAATAACGTCCGCCGCAGCGACAGTCATGATCAGTTCGGTTCTGAACTTGGCCGTGAGTAGTGTGCTTTTGCAGTTCAAACCAAACGGTGTCTGTTTTAATTTAACGTAAAATGTGGCGAATAATAATCTGCGCAGTGATCTTAGTGGTATGTAGTGGGCAACTATTGGAAGAGAATCCAACAACTCCAGAGAAGGATAAAGATCCAACATCTACAGTGGTTATTCAGGAGAGTCCCACACCTCCGCCTCCGACGCCTAGCATACCAACAGAAGCTCCGCAGTTAATTGCTGAAGTAACAAAACCTGTGCCAGAAACTGAAATACCTGAACCAGCTGCAACAGTCGAGTTAGAAGAAGAGAATGGTGTTAACTCGAAACGACGAGTGGTCACCTATGATCAGCGTCAAGAGGGTCAGTATAATATAAGAGCTGATCTGGAGAATTTTATGATTGTGCTCCTCCCCCCGAGCTCTATCGATAGTGTAAATATCCTCGATCTCCTTTCAAAGTCCTCAAAGCGGTCAAAGTCATCGCATAAGAAATATCACCCAGAAGTGGGTGGTTCTCAGTACCGACAATATCACAAATCTATCCCAAATAAACACGTTTTTAACTTATTTGGAGGTCACCACCAATCGCAGCAGGCAAATCCTCATATTATCGTAGAGGAGCAGCCAGCAGCGAGAATTTCCGAATTCATCGAAGGACGCACGCCATACCGTGTGGACATATCTAGCACAAATCCCGACTTAGAACAACTTCAACTGCAGCAGCAGTACCAGCCACAACAACCACAAGGTCCCCAAGTTGATGTCCTGCCTCCACCTTACCCACTCTCATACCAGCATCTGATCAAACCGTTCCACCTGGAGGCTGAGCCTACGGTTATTCAAGCCCTTCCCCCTCAGTCGGTAGGGAATAATGGAAAATTCATGGACGCCAATGGTAACTTCTTCCGAATGGCTCGTGCCATTCCAGGTGGTTCTTTATATGGCATTTCATCGCTGGATTCCAATCGAGTTCAACCTCGACAACGACCTTTTTTTTACGAGCAATACCTCGGCAGCGCCGACGATGACGAGGAAGAGATAGAGGAAGCCCGTTCCATCGATCTACCCCTAAACAATGACAGTCTAGAAGGAGCTATACACAACTACATCTATCCACCGCTTAATCCTTTACGTTTCAATCCCATTTTCTTCGATCTAAGCCCAAGAGCAATGCAGTCCCAAGACTACCCAAAGTACAATGAGGAAAATGCAAAAGCAACGGATATTGAACTTAAACTACTCGGCGCTACAGAGGAATGCGGACCGGATAGAAAGCGAGATAGCTACGGGATCTGCCGATTGGCTGAGGGTTATTAAATAAACCGAACTGACTTTTATTATTACTCGTACTTTTTAGTTACTAAGACAATTATTTAAGTGTGCCAAATGGGCGCAAAGATTTGTAAGATTAAGCACACTCTTCTCACAGCTACGGAGAGTGCAGATTCCAAGTATTGTTTTATAGTTAATCGTAAATAAATCAACTTCTATGTGTAGACAAAAATTGTGGTTTGTGTTTGTTTTAATCCTGCCATTCAACTTGCGTAGTAATTATTACCTTTCTAATTCCTATTTTGTAGTATGTTGCGGAATTCAATTAGAAGTATAAATGGCCGAAGAATAAAAGTAGCAACTATGATGATGATGAGGTCGCCTTGTAGAAGAAGAAGAATTGAAGCAGATTAACGCGTGAAGCGAAATAATAAATCAAAAATATAAACAAGTTCTATAGGAGGAAGAATCGTGTTTTCTTCATTTGTATGTATGTCCATTGTTAAATAATTTTTAAAGTAGCACAAGCTAATAAACAATAGTTATCGTAGCGATGTCAGTCAGAGGTAAACAAGTTTTGGGATTTGTTTTTTTAATTATTATAGAATGCGTGGACCACGGACTGAATTAATAATTCTGTATATAGGTTGGCATACTAATTAGGTAAAAATTTCAATTTGGCTAGTGTTTACCTTTATTTGCACACATGACAATCGGACTAGGACTGAAGTTGACTCAAATCTATCAACGCTTGGGTGATTTTTACACGTGGAAGTACAACAGCTAATTAATCGCGTTTGCATCAAGTTTGTTTTTGGGCTAATTGATCTGCGGAATTCGTGATTTGATCCTTCGATTTATAATCACTTTGGCAGATGAAATAGAACGCAGCTGAACCGAAATTAATGTAAAATAAAACCACAAGAAAACTCTTCACAATTAAGTATTTTATTTTTTTTTGTCTCGAAATGTAGTCAGTCAAAATTAAAAATTAAACAAAAAACAACTCGATATTGTAAACACATATTTTTAAAATAATTACAATAACTTTGGATACACACATGTATTATTTTGTTCTGAGTTTTTTGTTTGTGCTTCGATTTTATTACAAAAATAAGTGCTAGAGGCGGCTCTGCCACATAGCGTACATATTATACCCACCAGGACCTTTTTTGTATTTAAGGATTTAGCTGACTTAGATCACTTGTGTTGTCAGAACTTAAAACTATTATTATTATAATTAATTTGAATGAACAAAATTGTAGCGTGTGTTAATTTGTTGCTTACTTTAACCTATTTTTCTTTATGGATTTTATAAATAACGGACTATATGCTTTGACCATGAGGTGACGAAAAAATAATACTTTTACAAATAAATTCGATTAACTTAGGAAATTCTAAACGAAGTTAAATACTCTATGTGTGTGTTATGTCGTCTTGTATGTGTGAATTAAAAGTTAGTAGAAACTTTATGTGGGCTTTTTAATTAATTGCCCCTAATAAAACTAGGACTAGACGAAATAATAAACAAAAGCTAATAAACCACGCACACACTCACGTGCTAAAGAACAATTAGTAACGATTTTTATTTCTTTTTAATATTTGCTACCTGGAAGTTCTCTTGATTTATGTTTTTCTTTTTATTATGTATTATTATTATTATTATTATTATTATTTTACAATATTCACATACAGAGTGTTAGCGTCTGTTTTAGGAACACCCTGAGTATTGATTTTGACGTGTATACATTAACACTTAGCTGCAACCTATCGAATAAAAATCACTTAAAACTTTTTTAGGAAGAGAAATTGCAAAGCGCAGAAAAAACAATTGTACGTATCATCATGAATAAGAAACTAAATAAATGCATAAATAAACCAGAGCATGCTAATAGAGCAAAATTACTATTTGACGAAAAATATGTATGTATGTATGTGCGTATAGATACTAATTAGCAGCTTTTCTCTGAAGATAAATTTCTTTTCATCTCGTTTTGGTGCTCGATTTTTTTTCTTCATTTTTTACACAACATAAATTGTTGTTTTTTTTTTAATCGGCTTTAAGCACTTGCTCCGTTTCTGTTTTGGGATGTTTCGTAAAGGTCACTTTAAAGCAAATGCGATTGAAATGTTCGCACATTTGATTGACAACACTCGCGCCATAGTGCCAATGAGCGAGCGTTGTTCCAATTAATAGCACGTAGAGTAAGAAACGTTCGAGGAATGGAATCCATAGACCTAGGGCGATGCAAATAACATATATTGGGGTCATCCAGTGATAAGCTTCACAACGTGTATTGGACATTTGCGAGACGATTAAACGGCACTGAAGAGAAAAGAGGGTAATCGAATATTAAAATAATGATATGCAAGCAGAAAGTTTGCTGATAATGAAAAAGCATTTAAAAAATAGGCAAATATTGTGCGATGTTTTGAGATCCAGTAGCTGAATTCTTTCCTTTCATTTCTAAGCTATAATTTAATTTAAAAAATCATTGACCCATAAAACGAATTGCTTATTTGTTGTTTGGTTATATTTTAAACAAACGGATGAGACTTCGGAGTTTATAACTCAGTAAATAATCAACATATAAACTAAACCAAATTGTCTGTTAAAACCACTAAAACTTACTCCAATATTAGCTGAGCTATTGACTCTGATAAGGTGGTGGCGGTGTGTTAAGAGAATACATGCAATCTGCTGCAATATTTTACTTTAAAAAAGCGTTTCGTATATCAGCCTTTATCACTTGCCGCAGCAGAGGTTATCTCCATTTGAATGGCTTTTTGACTATTTACTTCTTCCATTGAACACACTTTAAAACCAATAAATATTTTTAGAAAAAACGCCAACATTAAAATCAGCTGATTCACAGGAAAAAAAAACAAATTCGAAGCGATAACGTAATTGAGTCAATCGCAAACTAATAGATAACACATGTGGGTCATCGTGTTTCTAAATTATTTCCAAGACAGGTGTGATAATTTTTAAATATCAATTAGGCACATGCGGTGTGTTGTTCTCAATGAAGCGGAGTCCAGTGATAAACTAATTTAAAGCAAAAAAAATTATGCCACCTTTATAATGTTTCAGTTAAACACTGATTTTGTTTTTAACTGAAAATAGATAGGATTAGTGGCGAAGCCCATTAGCCCATTCACCCACGTAATCCATCAACAATCGCATCGCATACAAATTACACAATCTACTACTCAAATGGGCACACACATGAAATTCTATAAAACTCTAAGCGAAATAATAGTATTAACAGTAATCGTTTCGTAGCAATTGGATTAATTGGCGTAAGTGAAAGCAAACATAGCCTTCCTGAAAAATAAACAGAGATAGAAGAAGTCAATACTCACACTGATGTTACTGAATATCGTTCCAGTCAGCATAAATAATGCTCGTGGGTCTTTATCTACGATACCCGATGGTGATATTAAAGGCCAAACGAGTAAAAGTACCATGTAAACGGCGTACGGATAAAATGGACGTACCGCCTCACCGAAGGGCCGCATTTTACCGGTATTTTGTTTGTACGAACTGAAAAAGATGACCAAAGTGATAAGGATAAGGTCCAAATCGGTAATAATTGAACTTACTTGTAAACATTAATGATAACCATTGGCAAATTGGCCAATGCACTAACATGCAGGATAAACTCCATTGCGATGCCTAGAGGAATCCCAAATGGTAGATCTTTCTTCCAGAACTCATACCCATACCACCAGGTGATCATGTACATAGCTGTCGATCCCCACATACTAAAATCATACCCCCATGGTAAATATAACACTCCAGTGTTGTACTTCTCCCAGTGCGAAACGTAGAAATTGAAAAACACCATCAAACAAATGTAGTACATTCGAATTGGTGGTATAGAGGTATCGCAACGTCCAAAAATACTGTACAGACATGTAGGGATTAACACAGCTGTATACGAATCCAACCCATGGTCGAAGAGTTCGCCCAGCGGTCCTGAGAGACCAATTCTTCTCGCCTGTTTTCCATCGATACCGTCCAGCGTGTATGCCAGGAAAATGTTGATCGCTGTACACAACCAAACCCAGTCAGGAATCGGTGTGTATCCCACTGCGCCGGAGCTGGCAAAAAAATTCCAATCGTAATATGATAGGAAAACAAAGTTTGCCACCGTAAATAGAAAACCGAGGAAAGTCATCAAATTAGGTGCGATCCATCTAGGGAAGTACTGTCATGCGGCATATGTTTATCGATTATTTACTTAAACAGTAAAAATTAACTCAAATCTAGAAATTTACCTGAACAATCCAGTTCCAAAAAGGATGCATCACATGGACACTCAACGGCGACGTATCTCTTGCGCTGTACTAAAGAAATGATGCACAAATTGAGTCATTTTATTGACTGGCAGACAGGGGATCTCTGCTTACCTTGTAATTATCAAATCCGGTGAGATGCGCCTTTGTCAGGTATGTGTACTCCATCAAGCCTTGAAATGCCATGGTTAAATCTAAAACCGGCGTCTTTTGTTAACACTTTTTATTTATTTTTTTTTTTCTTGTATGCACTCTTTGTTGTCTCTCCTCAAAACTCGATGATAAGTGAACAATTTTCAGTGAAACTCAGTTCTATACCTTTCTATAACCATTATATCTATAAGTTGCGTTAATTCACTTAGTACAAAAGGGGCAACAATGCTTATTATTAATCATTTATTTCAGAATATAGCCAATTCACTTAATTTGTTCTTTTTTCTACTCGCCGTGTCAAATAATTTCAGAAATGTTCGGCACTGGGTCGCGGGAATGATTGGTATTGAGTGCTTGTTAAGTTAAGTGCTTGAACTTGAAGTGGTGGTTCGATTCAAATGTCAATTTGATAGAAGAAAATAAATGTAAACGAGTGAAGATCCGGGCGTCGTTATATGGATGATAACGTCGGTAAGGTGGTGATAAAAGTGGTCGTTTCTTTGCTTATATTATAGAAAGTTTTGCTTAAATAAAAACAATAAATTCTTTTTTTGCATAATTTTATTCAAATGTCTGTTGTATGTTGTGTCATACATTTTGTTTATTTCATTTTAAATAAATTGTGTCTTATTTTTCACACTTTATACTCATGGATGGGTTCTGTAAAACGGACGTATAATAATTCGACAGATAATTAAAAAAAAAATTAATTAATTAATATAAAATATCTAGTATAGTTAATAGTTTTAATAATTGTATATTGCTAAATCTTAATTGAACTAATTGTAAGAAAAGCACGTCATTCAATATGAAGAAAACTGAATAACAATCACAATTAGGCAAAAAGAAACAACGTAAATTGACTAACTTAACTATATTAAGGAAACAAATAGGAAACAATTAGGTTTTAATCTCACATAACTATATAAACTAATAAATAATTATCTAGACTTTTTTTTAATAGAAATAAATATGTGATACGTTTGTGACGGCTGTTTAGTAGTTTTGTTGTTGGTTGGTGTGTTTTTGTTTGTTTTATAATGTGAATTCTTTCAAAATGAGTTAAAATATATTTCAGATATATTTATAATTTTATTTTAACATTTTGTATTTTGTATTAAGCTCAAAAAATTGTGAAGTTATTTTTTATTATTTTAATAAAATGTAATTGTATTTAAAATTGCACATTTCCCTAACGAGCGTTTAATGGTAGTTTTAATTATTATTAATTATATTCAAAAAATCATTTACTGATTTTTTGAGAAAAGGCAAGAGAGCGCAGTTTAGTTATGTAACTTTTCCGTTTGTAGCGAATGTAAATGTAATACAATTGTTTTTTTCATTTAATTTGTTTGCTTTTTCAACCTTCGTCGAGCATTTCCTGGACAACCGGATGAACTTAATAGATGAAGTTTCCAGCCGCCATCTAATGGTAAATGAACATCGTCGTGGCACAGAGGGCAACGAGCCGCGCCAGTTTTTAGCTCTGAAATTCGTTTAAAAAAAAGAGTATTGGGAAACAAAAAAATGAAAACTTCTGGTCTCACCTCGACAATAATCCTCCATTTGGTGTAATTCATACAATTGCTTGTGAACAGACTCTGTGCACCGGTCGCAGGTTACATAGCTATTTTTTGCTTCACATTCATCTGTAAATAATTTAAATATTATTCAAAATTAATTGAGGTTATTATTCTCAATAAACTCACTTGTCAAATGGTAATTTAGAGCCGCTACCTCTAAAACCTGACTACACTGTGGGCATTTCGTCAAAAAAGGGCAAGATTTCCAATAATGTCGGTCCAAGTGTGCCTGTTCACCATGACATGACCAGTCACAGAAGGGACAACGTCTTAAAAAAAAATAAGAAAATATTTAAAAGATCTTTCATCCAAAGGCAACTGTACTAACATCACATCAGGCTCTTCCAGTGACTCAGAGTTTGAGTTAGAATTTGAACTCTTCCTGGAACTATTCGAAATCATTGATTGCTTCACCTTCTCATTGTATTCTTGTTTCCCATTGCATGCAATTCCAGCTGCATATCCATTACTCTCCGCCCCATTGCCAGCACTAATCGAGTGCCCACTCTTGCTCTTTAGAATTCTCGTCTCCGAACGCCGCATTGGACTCGACTGCGAGTCCGGACTCTTAGTGCCAAAGCCAAAACCAACTCTACTGTCATACACTGCACCCTGTTCCCCGCGTGCAGCTTGCTGTTTTTCATTGGTCCTGTTCGATGGTGGTGAAATAGGATCACTAGACGGTCCAGAGAAGTGCTTATTGGCTTCCAACATCTCCTTCTTTCGCTCCATATCCAACTTATCGAACTCGGTGAAGAGTTGCCGATAGAGAAGATTCCGCCTGGTGATGTCATCATCCGGAGGCAACTGCTTACGTACTAAACGCGGATTTACTTTATATACCAACAGTAGAATTCTTTCAGCCACTTTTCGAACCGGTTCCGCAGGATGGTGTATTCCAGAGCAACCACACTCGGATAGAGCTCGGCAAGTTAAGCCACTCTGCTTGTCAGTACTGATTCCTTGGCTTAATACCAACTGCTCCAACATTTGCATACGACTCAGTGCCAATCGTGGATGTGTCCCGGAGCTGACCGCCCGGGACAATGCCGGTGCAACTAAGTGCTGCTCACTCACTTCTGGACATGCCGCTATACTCAGAATCGTATGCTGTGCCAGAGTATGAATTCGTGGAGAGGGATCTCCGCTTTTTGCCAACAATTCTGGCAGAAGGCGATCCACACAACGGGCGACCTCGCTTTGCGATATCCGACCCGGTACGAACTCTAGGAATAGCACTCTTACAGTCTCCGTAGCCTGACTGAAAACTGAGAAAACAGCATCACGAACAGCTCGATGCAACAGTAAAGCGGCACTGCGGGCGACTTTATTCGCACCAGCAGCACATTCTCCCTCAGTTTCTTGTCCTTTCAGAAAATTACGCAGCCTCATAAGTCCGTCTTCGCGGTCTTGAAATTGACGGGAGTAAAATTGCTCAACCTATAACAAAAGAGACTGTTCAAAAGATAAATGTGAAGAATCAACATCTTACCAGCTCATTCCCGAAGACCAAAATAGGTAGCGCAGCCTGTCGTCGTTCCCGATCGTTCAAACGAGATCGTCCCCTGTTCGGATCCGCATCTAACAGCGCTGTGCCTTGGCATTCCCTTAAAAATTCATTAGTATGTGAACTGAAAATTCAATATGATAACAACCACAACTTAAAGAGAACCACCATTGAGAGAGTATACAGAGTAATGTTTCTATGTATGTTTATATATGTGTGTACAACTAAAGCGTTTTTAGCCCCAAGTCTCATGCAAGCTCGAGCTAAAGTAAAATGAATCTACAGGAACAAGGTACACAACACCGATTTGAAGTACAAGGCTTCACATAGCCACGGTTAACTTACTGCCTTAGTGTCGGAATAGCTCGTTCTTCGTAGTCTTCGTAGCTATTCCGAGGTGCACTTTTGTTGCGCCTCCTTAGCGAGCCCTGTTGACTTGACATCGGTGAACCTCGGCTAGGGCTTCGACCTATATTAAGCTTGGGAGAGTTTGGAATGTCATCATGTGACTTTCGATGGCTGCCAGTCGAGTGAATGGAGTGTGTATCGCTTGCAGTACTCTGTGCGCCAACTCCACCGCCACCAGAGCTTCCACCGTCAGTCGACGATTTGTCTTCTTGTGCACTCTTTGGACTCATCGTTGCGGCGAAATGTGCTTCAGCCAAAGCTGTTGCGACTTCTTGTAGACTTGGAGCAGCTGGTAGCGTTGGTTTCGATGAGTAGATTTCAGAAGCCAGATCGTTGTCTGCAATCACTCCATTCTTTTCCAGAAGTTGATCAACTAAGAGATGCTTTATAACAGCTCCTCGATACATTTCAATCTGCTCCTTCCTCAGCTTGGCCGTGGTGAAATCTTCCTGCTGAACAGCCTGTCGCTTTGCCAGCGAGTACCTTCCTAATCGTTCTCCAGCTACCTTCAGTGATGTCATGCAGAGCTTCAGCTTCCTTGCATACTCAAACCGCTCGTCATTAACTGCTTTCGACTTTTTCTCCTCCATTTCGCGAATGATCTCAGCAATAGAATCCTCCACATACATCGAGAACAGAAGATCATCACAAATCGACGCCAAGACTGGCTCCCCATTTTCCGACAGCTGCACCTCTCCCGATTGATCCTCGCCATTGGGACTGCAATCTAGATCATCACCCAGAACATTAATAGCTATTAAAGCAATCTGGCTCTCTGTATTGTAATCATTTGCATGAGGTGTGCTTAGGCGTAGTTTAAGATGAGTACCCTTCCTTGGATTAACAGTGACGCTTTGAAGCTCCCTGGATTTAAAATTAGTACCAGCATTATTGGAAAGTGCTATAAAGCCTAAGAAATCAAAACATTGGCTGGATGGAGTGCTCGGAATCCCTTTTGGAGAATAGTGAAGCCAGAGTTCAACTTTTTCAGCTAAAAAATTGAAAGGACAATTCAATACAAATTTGATTGGGTGTGATTGCATTTCTTACGAATCAGATACTGGTGGGCTAAGATTTGTATACGACATATTTTGGCCGGTTTATGGAAACGTAGAACGATATCGTGTGGGTTGATGCTATTGCCGGGACTACTCCGCCATCCGTACACTGTAGGGCCGTGTGTATTTAACTCACTCGCTGGAAAGGCTGGTTCCTCGTCTGAAAAGAAAAAGACAGGTGTTTTGCGACTTAAATCGTTATCAAAAACCACGTCATACATATGTTATCGCCTTATCGTACAACCCGAAATGTGATTTCTGATTAATTTTATTTTGCAAATTATCCAGTTAACTCTTTTGCGAACAACCGAGTAGACGTATAAATAAGAAATGTCCCAATCATCGGTTCATAAAAAGACACACGAAGTGTCAAAATGGGTCCAGATACAGCGTATTCTAAACAATCTAAACCATATTCTTATCCTCTTAGTAACTGTGTACATAACGTATTTGTGTAAAAGTTTGAATTTTCAGAATACGGCTGCTCACACGTTTATGGGTACAATTGGGGTATGTTCAGTAAATCAAGGTCATATTTGATCGATCGATTGACAGTTTAAGTGATAAGTGACGTAAAGTGAATAAAAAAAAAAACTGCAAATCATTTTATGAAATCCGTTCCAAATTAACGTAGATACTGATACAAAACATCGAAAGATCGTTTAAATATGCAAATCAATTCTGACAAATTAAAAATCAAAAAACCTCAACACCAAAGTCCAGTTCTCCACTACATCTGTTGGTCTTGGTCATGAAACTACAAAAGAAACCGGCAATTATCTATCTGAAAGATACTCGCGCTTGCCGCTTCACTCAACCTCTCTAAACAAAAAAACGAGGCAAAGAAGAACAAGATTTCCATTCCAGATAAGAAGAATCTCTCATTCCACATAGTTCCCTAATTTTTAAAATTCTAATACCGAAACTGAAAGACGTAGATACAGATACAGATACTTCGACTCGTATCAATATTTCTACTCAATTTCGTTTCTTTTTTCATCCAGCAGTTTCAGTTCGTATTCAAGCGTGAAAAAGACAAGTTAGAAGCAAATCGGTTCTACAAATACATACACTGACATTATGGCACAAAAGAACACAACCAAATCAACTCAGAAGAAGCAGGAAACTGCACCAGCCCCGATATCGAAATGGAAACAATTGCAGGCCCTCCTCAATACACTTAATCATATTTTGATTGGATTTGTGGTCATTTACATGACTTTCTTGGCAAAAAGTTTAAGTTTCACTGATACCGCATTGCATGCATTAGTGGCAACCACCGGGGTATGTGTTGTGTGTTCTATGTTTCCCTAATTTTTTTTTATGTGAAATGAAAGACAAAATGAAAGAAGAGTGGAAGAAGCGAGTTGTTTGTTGTTGTGGCTGCTTGCGTGACATAAGATCAACATTTGAGCGGGTTACTTGCCGGTTTTACCATCCAGATGAGTGTCATTCTAAAAATAAGATTTCAAATGGAATTTCTCGTATCTTTCGGCGATAAGATATTAGATACTTTCCGCGACACCGGCTAAGTGGTGTTGTTTAAACAGATGATTTAGATTTATGCAACTTAAAGTCATAAGTATCTACACATCAGCATATTAAACTATCGCACACGATTTTTATTTATAGCTAAGGTCATACTTAAGTGACACGTCGTTGTTTAGAATTACTCAAAAGATAACAGCAACTCTTTGTACAAGATGGCTCGGATTTGTCAAGATTTATGGATTGTTTTTTAACCATCTTTCAGTTCCACTTACTAGCCGCCGAAGCTCTTATGTGTCACTATCCAGAAAACCTGTTTACTAAAAATCTATCACACAAAACCAAATCAAGACTGCATACAGGATTGCAAATTGCTGGTGGTGCTATGGGACTCTTAGCCGGAATTGGCAAAATGACAAAGACTGACGTGCATTTTACAACAATTCATGGAAAATTCGGTAAGCTGAAGGAGATCCTCAAGACTATTCCTTATTAAAAAGTTACCTTTTTTATTCATTTACAGGACTCGCAACAGTTCTTATGTGTCTGGCGAGTATGCTGGGTGGTATGGCGAATCTATTTCCAGTGGTTTTGAGGAAATTCTTTAAACCGGCAGAAATTAAACTGCGCCACAATCTTTTTGGTTTAGTTACATTCACCGCCGCCATGTCAACTATCTTTCTTGGCTACAACACAAGATTCTTTTACAAGTATGTGGATTCTCATTTCATCCCGTTTATAAGCTCAGTGACATTGGTTGTTTGGCTACTGACGATTATTGGACCAGCAAGGTCATTGCTTGGTAAAATGAAGTACGCAAAATGAGATGGATAAAAAAATAAAGTGCTGCAATAAAGGTTTCCTATTTTTTTAAAAACAAAAACAAATTGTCCTTTTCTTTGATGTCTAGGTTGTTTTCAATAATTTTTTTATTTCTCCAACAAGAGATATTTGGCTCACATCCAAAAGCAATCCTTCGTATAACTACCAATCTTATTCAATTACCCTGGCAAATGTGCCCAGACGATAGAATTATATGTTCATCGTATTTTGAGAAGCAATGGCTTTGGGTTGAATAAAAGAAAAATAATGAGTCTGCATAGAACTTTTGAGATTTTGAAAAGAATCCGCTTAATTTGCAGTGAAATAAATCATTAAAACGAATACTCAATATTTTTGTTGGTAATGAAAAAAGGTGATCTATTGAACTCTTACAGGACATTGTTTCAACCTCAAAATAATACGTACCGACAAAAAAGTCTTATTAAATATTATCTCTTCATCTGTCCTGTTTCAAAATGGAAAATGGTAAACCATATTCAAGGTACATACATACATAGTACGTATATGAAAGGTTTCTGTTTATCTGCAAAATTCACAGAAACAAAGCCTGTGAAGACTTCTGACTAGGATAGGTAGAGCAAACGTTTCACGTCCAGAAAGAAATTTCAATGGAACAACTCCTGTCGACACTGTGTCTGTGTCTCAATGACAAAAAAATAAATTAAGAAATTGTATGTAGATAGTCAATACACATCTAAACATTTCGCTGTGTAGGTATATCTTTTTTAAGAACCTTGACAATGTCCTTAGAACACGAAACATACCTACGGCGCAGATTTTCATTATTTGCATTTTATTTCAAATTAAAAGTAGCAATTTAAGGAAACATTTGAAGAATAATTCGTCCAATTTTCCGGTTTTTAAATACAATCCCTCAAATCCTTTTAATACTCCAATTACCCCTTTCTGCAACTCTTCTGCTCACAACAGCTCATTTGCAAACGTTTCACATAATTCCCGGTCGATAACACTTAACTAACAATCATTCATGAGTGCACGTCCAATCGGATGTATATTAGAGCCGACAGTGGAAGCCCCATGTCACGTTAAATATGAATGACAAATCCTTCAAGGAATACAAGTAGGCACCTATCTAATGTTAATTAAAACACGAAATCCACCCACATGCCTGTTCAAATCAATAAACAGCTCTTTAGCTCACCCGTTAAAGCATAAAAAAAATGGAATTTCCCTTGTACGACACGACACGTATTACGTTGTAGTCTCCTAGGTGCAGCAACCACGTCAATCCTAGGAGTCAATAAAATAATAATAAAACAAATCATAACAACCTCTTTGGGTTATTATCATTGGCTAGTTGCACTTCTCTGACTTATCGATTTGTCTAAAGTAGTATAAATCACCTAAAAAAAGGAAGAATCCCCAGACACACAATCCTTTGTGTTATCTGTAGCCACTCAATTTTTTGTTATCTAATAAAGGCAGTGGCCTTTTTTCAAATCGGTTTTTTATTTACCTGATGCGAATACCACATTGAATGGTATTTTCTTGGCCATGCTACAAAGTATTCTCACAAAATTTATATTTTATTCATACACAGGATATACGAATTCATTTTCTTCGTAAACATGGCACACACACAGATCAAATTACTCCATATTTAAACAAATTAAATTGATTTATCTAAGGACAGAATCTGATTTTCACTTAATTTTAAAAATGCAGAGAAACTCATTTAAATGGGAACAAACGGAAACACTAGGTACGGAGTTAAAGTTTTTCTTCCAACTGACAGGACATCGTTATTGGCATAAGAGCCTTCTTCTGTCCGAATGATGCGACCTCTGCTGAGGTAATGTGGATTCAAATTCAAAGGCATGCGCGCACCTCATATGTTTTTGACGTTTTCATGACCACGTGCGTTTCGTGTTTGTTTATTGTTTGGGTTTTAGAAACAGCGCTTGCGGTATATGTATGGCTTGTACATGTAACGGTAATGTGTGTTGGTGGGCGAAGAATGGACGTAGTGGGCCGCACGGTTGCCAGATTGGGCGATTTATCGTATTTTGGGCTATCTTTTTTAAAAAATTACGATGAAAATTCAAAAGTTAGTAGCCCAATGCAATTTGGGCTACAAATATTTTCCATTTACGATCTTGGGCGACTTTTTATTTATAATTAAAATTCTTTAAAAATGACATACAAATTTGATTTTACTGACGTCACAAGCATTTGGACACAAGTACAACAATTTGGGATATACTGTGGTGAATTGCTGATCGCCTTTACAGTATCTTCTGATCACCTCGGTATTGGCCCCTTGAGCTGGTTAATAGGCGTAATTGCCGCAACTTGAGGACTAATGAAAACTCAGGCAGTAACGCCGAAGATTTGCTAAAAAAAACCAAACATGTTGCCTCCAACCGTAACTGCCAACACTTGGTTAGTTTGTCTACACACAATATTTTCAAATAATTACAGCCTGACTAGGTATACTAAATAATTTATTCATTTATATTCAGCTGTGTTTAATTCTAAATTGTTTATTTTTATTATTTCTATTGATTTTTTTCTGAATATGATATAAAGGCACAGTACACATATATAAGGTAGTATATGTATACTCAGAGTGTTCATTTTCGATCGAGTTCGCGCACCTGTCAAAAATTCAAGAAAATGGCCGCCATACGTGCCCTGCGAATTTTTTTTTACTTTCAAAAACAAAAACAAATGGCTTTGAATTAAACGCCAAACTCACAAATTAATTTGAATTAAACGCCAAACTAAGTAGGTACAATTATAGAAAGGGCACGAATTGCGGCCATTTTTCCTGCGCAATATATTACTTGTTTTACGTGTACTGTGATATAAAGGAACTTTAAAAAAAATTGTATTTCATACGATATTTGGGCTACTTATTAGGCAACGATTTTGGGCGACAAAATTTCTAAAATTGGGCTCTTAAAGCTTTGGAGTTTCTGGCAACCCTGAGTGGGCGGTGAAATTATGTCATTTATATTTTTGTAATCTTCTGTCTGAGCTCTGAGGGATTAATAACAAATGAATTGGGTTTAAAGGTATGGGTGGACGCTTGATTACTTATTTATTAACTTAAAATATTTTTTTTTAGTGGTTCTGAAATTGTATTTTTTTTTTATGGTGGAACTTCAATACACATTTTAAATAGATTGGCATATTTTCAGTTTGATTTTAAAGTAAAGAATGATATAATATTGATGAGTTCTGTAAATAAACAAAATCAATAAATCCTTGAAAAACAGGAAGAAAATGAGAGTCTCAACCGAAGTAATTAATTCTCGATTGATGTTAGCATATCTGTCCAAACTGGATACAATAGGGTTTTTGGGTTTAGGTTTTTCTAGCCCTGGGTTCGAACCACAAAAGCGTGGATTGATTATGCATTGCAACCTAAAAAGTGCGAAAACAGGGTCGTTTTTCGAAAAAAATTTGGTATTGAAAAAGTGCCTGAAAACCTGCCTGGCTGGCGTAAAATCATAAATCCGAACCAAAAACTGTCTAGCTTCTCAAACTGTAGGAAATAAAAAACAAAAACCTGTAAATAAATTTAAATTTAATAAAAAAAATTGCGATTTATTTTCTTTCACTTTTTATTTAAGCACGAAATATAAATTGAAATTGAATAACAATACCGGTATACAAAAACTTAATTTAAAAGTTTGAGGACCGCAGTATGTTACATGATGCGGTTGTCTTCTCTTCTGACATTCCACTTGCCACAGTTGTCAAAACACGTCGGCGGTGTTTGTATTATTTAGTTTTCCCTTTTTAAATTGAAAAAATAAAAGAATATCCTTTAAAATGGTTTCTACTGACCATAAATATAGTATACTACTGCCAACATATAATGAGAGAGAAAATCTACCCATCATAGTTTGGTTAATCATTAAATACATGAAAGAAAGGTTTCTACTCTTAACTATCAGCTGTGCAATTTCGTTATCACTTATTATTTTTTGTTGTTTTTAGTAAATTTAATTATGAAATAATAGTCATCGATGACGGAAGTCCAGACGGGACGTTAGATGTGGCCAAAGACTTGCAGAGTATCTATGGAAAGGATAAAATTGTGCTGCGTCCTAGGGGCTCAAAGCTTGGTTTAGGGACGGCGTACATTCATGGAATCCAACACGCCACGGGTGATTTTATAATCATAATTGATGCTGATCTTAGTCACCATGTTAGTTTCAGTAAAAATTATATTAAATACAGCTTAAAGATAACTACTTTTTCAGCCCAAATTTATCCCAGAATTCATCAAACTTCAACAAGCCCACGACTTGGACATTGTCTCTGGGACTAGATATGAAGGCAATGGCGGAGTCTATGGCTGGGATTTCAAGAGGAAGCTAATATCGCGTGGAGCCAACTTCTTATCACAGCTGTTACTTCGTCCTAAGGCATCCGATTTAACTGGCTCTTTCCGTTTATACAAAAAACACGTTTTAGAAAAGTGTATCGCTAGTTGTGTTTCGAAAGGATATGTTTTCCAAATGGAAATGCTTGTCCGCGCCAGACAGCATAACTTCACAATAGGGGAGATTCCAATCACATTTGTTGATCGTGTTTATGGACAATCAAAACTGGGCGGAACGGAAATATTTCAGTTTGCCAAAAATTTACTTTATCTATTCGCAACGACATAAAAGTGTTAAAAAATTAATTCCATTCTTATATGTTATATGTATATATGTACTAATAAACGAATAACAAACTTATATATGTAGTGACAAATATTTTGAGATTTTTTTCTGTAATACATATAATGGCGTTTTCGATTGGACTTCTCAGATATTGATCTCAGATTTCAGATTTTGCGTGCTGAATGGAAAACAAACGAGATTGACCCTGTTTTTCTGCAATAGTATTAATGTGGCATCTTTTTCGTAAAAGGAAATAAATAAGAAAAAGAAAAATAATAAATACAATTTTAAACGCACTTTCTTTATATTTCGGTGTCTTTGATGTACCGCGTTAACATTTCGTATAAAATGTGTTGGTGTTAGTTCAAGTAGATGTTAATATCAAGTTGAATCCGAGATTCACGAAAATTGATCTAGAGCAAAAAAAATCTATTTTGGTCGGTTAGAAAATGAAAATGGTACTAGAGCGCTAGAAATTGCTCGAGATAAAAAAAAAGTGTTTTTTTGCCCAATCGAAATCGACATAAGTTATCTTCTGTAATAAATACTTAAAGCTAAATAAAGAATTAAATTAAAAAAATAAAGTTATAAAAATAATTTACTGCACTTAATTACGAAATTGCTTGTGTTTCTTGCTTAGGGCTTTTGACGACCCATTCATCAGTGCTGCCAATCCTACCCACACACACGCACAAAACGCGCACTTCATTTCATTGTAATTGTACGAAAACACAAAAGGGAAATTGCAACAAAACGTCAATTTTCCCAAATATCTTCGGACGGTCGGTAGGTAAACCCTGGAAACAAAAATCTACAAAAGAGCACAAATTTTCCAACATATCTCCACACGGTTGTGGCGACATCCAAATATGTAAGTAACTTGATTTAATAAGCTTAATCAATGTGAATTTGACTTTTTTTTTACCCACAGCTATCCTATTCGACAAAAAAAAAACCCCACCATAGTACAATTAACCAAACATGTCAGTGGACGACTTCCTGAAAGGCCTTCCTTGTTACAATGCAACCAATTTCTCGTTATTCAACACCGAAAATGGCATTCGCACATCGCAAAAACGTCCTTCTGTTTACCTACCCACTGAAGATTATCCAGCCGAACAGATAATCGTCCTAGAGAAACGTTGCATCTTACTACGCTATCTGACCCAACAATGGGACAAAAAGACAGTGCCAAGGAAGCGTGACCATTCTGCCGACGGTGCGAACAATTCAAATGGCAGTTGCAAGAAGCGGTCGCGCATGGAACCAATCGAAATGAATTGAAGGGACTTCCATTCTATTTCTTTAAATGTAATTTCTGTAGTTGTGTATTCTAATTTTTGTTTTTTAAATCCACTCCACATGGTTTGTAAACATAATGGAATACATTTAAACATATTTCTAATTTTATACTTCAACTATCAATTGATGCCCGCATGGAGCGCATTTAAATTTTGTTTATTTTCGAGTGAATTTCACAAAACAAAACAAATATCCATACAACTCAAAACAAAGAAGCTGTAAATGTAAATTGAATAAATGTTTTTTTCTTTTTTTTTTTGTCAACATGTTTTTTTCATTCGAACTTTGTGGTTTTGTCCTAACCTCTATTGCGCGAACTTAGTTCAGTAGGTACCAGTTGCGAAGTAAATTCGGCCTTGGAAAATTCTGTTTACAGTGGGAGGCGACCTTGGCTTAACAAGTTTCCTCTTTTGACATTAAACGTACATATTCTTGCCAGTGGATTGCGGGAAGGGAAAAAAACGGAGAATTGCACTTTACCATTAAACGTCAATTGCCAGCGAAGCAGATGAGGTAAATGATATTTTACGGCCATGGTCCAATGAAATAGATAAAAAAACATTTGTAACCAGAGTAAGACACTACTTTCTTTCCAAATTTTTTTACACAGTAATTGCATGATAACTAATATCTAATGATGTCCCAAGTCCTTTGGGTCTGGCTTTCCATACTGCTTTTCCCACATTGCAACAAATTGCTTCTTGCGTTCCTCACGACGTGCGAAGTATTCTGGATACTGTGCCTTTTCCAATGGATGCCAGTAATCCACCACCCAGTCAGGTGGGATAACTTCACGTTCAAAGGCACAACCACCAGGACTAGAGGCAACTAAAAAAAGAAAATACGTTTAAAAGAAACTATTCAGTTGTACACGACTGAATTTTACATTTCCTTGGTTGAAAGTGCTGAGTCTGAAATAGTTCCTTCTCGCCAGCTGCCAGGAGCTTTGCTGCCTCGGCCATATCGGTTATGTTGCGATTCTTATCAAATCGCTGGCGTAGGAGCACCGCCCGATAGCGAAAGATATGTCTGTTGATGATTTTGAAAGGAAAATAATTTCATACTTTTAATCTTACATAAGCGCTATTGCAGTCGGTTTGAAAAAACTTTACCTGCGATCGTACCATGCTTCCAGATCGCGGACGGAACGTTTATACAGACTGCATACTTGCCGGGCGTGTGATAGAATTCCTGTTGGAACAGACATGGTTTCCTTGCAACAAATCCAATGGGAACGTCCAAAAAATTATTTCTTCTCGAAAAAAATATTCAGTCCAAATTCTGTACGATTTGACACTGACAGTAGCTGTCAAACAAGGCGAGGTGAGTATCTTCTAAGTAAGCTGCCCATCAGTGTTTGGGTATGGATGGAGATTTGCAAATTATTGGAAGGTCGTAGGAAATGGAAATGAAATAAGAATTAAAAGCTTTTGGGCGCTTTTCTCAAAATTGTGAATAATTAATTTTTTTTCCATTTACAGAAATAAGTAAAAAATGTTATAAAATATTTTTACAAAAAAAATGTATTCATCACCTTTATTTTAAACTTCATACTTTATGACGAACATTTTAGATGGACTTTAATAAATTGCACAGATGAAAACCAACTGTTACTTGCCATGTATTTTTTTGGTTTGGTTTAAAGGAGCTCACATACAGGAGCGGTACCGGTACAGGTGCAGTAGCAGCAGTGATGGTAAACGTAGGGGAAATCCCTACATGTAGGTATTTTCAGCTCAAAAATGAAAGTGTAGGGAAAAAGGACAGATTTTTAAAATAAGCGAATATGAAAGTACCTACATACTTTCAATATTGAAATAATTTTTATTGCCATATTTGAATTCACGAAAATCTCAGTTCGATTTGCATTATTCGGTAATACTTGCAGGATTCAAACTCGAATTGCGTTTCATTTAAATGTAATAAAAATCATTTAAATAAAATGGAAACGAAAGAATGATCATTATGTTTAAATACATATTTGACATACATATTATGCAATGTATTATGTATTTATTTGTGTTTTTTTTTTAAATAACCAAATTTAGCGTTATTTTCAAGTTATTCAATGCAATTGCGTTACGTTTTTAATTTTGATTTTGTGCTATTTTTGGTTTGTTATGAAAAGAAATAAAAAAAACTTAAGCATTTTAACCCTTTCGACCCGGAATTCAGTCAGTAGACTTACATCAATAATTTAATGTTGATCTTATAATGTGAAGCCACCTAGTTGAGAAAAGGAGTACTAATTTTGAACGTCAACTGTGCCCCTAGCAGTCAACACTTCAGACGAAAACGAAAAAGAACGAGACGAAAAGAAAAGAGATGATAATTCATTCGAGAAGACGCACGACGAAACCACGTATTTTTAGGATTGAATTTTTGTCCGTTAAAAATAAAACGAGTAGTTTAAGTTTTCCTTCATATTTAAAATATTCAATAAATAAAAAGTTTTAACCGATATTTCTTTTTGCATTTCTATAATCTGTTCAAATGACTTGACTTTAGCATATTTCTAGCAAAAAATTTACAAGATTGTCCATAGGGGGCGCTGGGAGTACCGGGACATATGTGTCCCATCCGGTTTTGTGGGTATATGTGACCCAGCGCATAAAAAAGGCAATAAAACGTAAAGAACAAAAAGAATCTTCACTTACAATTACTCCAATGTATACACCAGAACAAATATAATAAATTGTTTTTTACTTTGTATGCTTATAAATTACAAAAATCGTTCAATTTACACTTTTTCCAATGACTTATAGAAAAACATCTAAGCACTACAGCATTATAAACGTAAATGAACACGGTAATATTGGCACAGTTGTCAATAAATTTGAAAATAAACCGTTAGGAATTGTTAAAATATGGTATGGGATGTAATTCAACCACATGTGTCGGTGTCCCAACATGTTCGAAAGGGATAACCCTTTTTTTATTTGATGAACGCTTTTTGAAAAATAACGTATTCGGAATTGTAGTGGAAACTTCGCGACTGTATAGAATTTTCCCATCGTTGGTAGGTACTTTTCTTTTTTTTTTTTAGTTATCATCACTGAGTAGCAGTATACGAGCGGCTGTCCGTGCACACAAAAGCGGTATTCACAGAATTTAAGGTTCACTGTCTTGTTTGAACGCAGGTGCTGTATTTTTCCATATTTCATCCCTTTCCTTATAAATATTTCTATATTCTGGATGAGTGAAATTAAATGATTTATTTTTAACATCCCAATTAATTTTTTACAATACATTTTGGCAGGCTGTAGGCGGTAGAAGGCGTTCAACGTTGGTTGCTGCCCCTGTGTGGGCATATGTATTTAACGCAATAGCATTTCGTACCATTGTACCGCTCCGGTGAACTCTTTAAAAAAAAGTTTGAAGTCATGTTTACAAAACTCTGTGCAGTGTGCAATTTCAGCATCTAATTGTTTGGAAATGGTATAAGAGAACGCTGAAAATAAATCAGTTTCAAAAATTCTTGATCTTCATATAAATTTTCAGCTAGGTACCTACACCAATTGAAAAAAATTCATATATTCACAGAGTTAATTTCAAATATCTTGTGCACGCACCATTATTTCACTGTGCACCCATCTCAAAGCGCAAACGGAAACATCGAATTTAACCGTTTTCGGAACACTTACTAAAGCCACAAAACCAACGCCTAAGTGTCTACGATATCATACATCCATCCCATTCACACCCTTCGCAACATCATTCCCCAGTCACTCTGCTCATCTCGTTTGGAAACAAAAAAAGAAGAAAATACATTTCCGAAATCGAACGAAGAAGAGAAACATAATTAATTTTACCACTCTCTCTTTCATCGCATCGCACAAGCAGAAGCAGCACATTTATATTTTTTCCCATTTCTGGCTATATCGACGGCAGCGCGGAGTGAGTGTCCGCCCTTTGGCGGCCATTTTTAATCTTGTTTACACAAATTCCTCGCAGGCCAGCGTTATTTTCTCTTGAATTGTGCAAAAAAAAAATATTTAAAGTGTTCCAAACGGATGAAAAATGTCCTCCAACTCACCACCGAATTCGGACACTGAAAACAGCCGGTAAGTTGTGTGCTAAGAGTCTTAAAATTAAAAAAAGAGTGTTGAAAAAATATACATATTTGTCGCCATCGAATGAACGAATGAAAAAATTATCCCACTTTAATCATTGCCGTAGCGGATCACCATCAAAATGGAGTCGTCATCCGTTGCAGTTAACGTTACTTGGCGTCGGCGGCGTTGGCAAGCGTAAAAGTGCTTTCCTCCCATACCGGCCTCAAGCCAACTCTTCGGCCGTCGGCCCCAATACAATCACCTCGAACACTACCACTACTGCATCTAAATCCACAGTTCTAACAAATCTTCAGCGAGGTAATACGGCGGCGACCTTCTGCCCCAGCGATATCCAGTTAAGTTTTCATGAGCGTGCCGGCCAAGGTGAACTCTCCGATGAACAAGTTAAAGTCGCAGCGGCATTAAAAACAATCGACAACAAGGACCAAAATGGGTTCACCGCACTCCATTGGGCGTGTTACTACGGTCAAGTGGCAACCGTGGCCCAACTACTCGCCACCGGGGCGGTGGACTTGAGTAAATTGGCACCGGATATGGTGTCACCACTATTGTTAGCGGCAGCCGGTGGTCATCACGAAGTTGTACGCTTACTTCTGCAGCATGGGGCAGACGCTCGGCATGCGGACATTGTTGGCAACACGGCGCTGATGTACGCCGCCGCTGGCAATCATCCCCATACCTGCAATGAATTGCTATCTAAGGATCCCGACTTAACAGCAACCAACGAGCATGGGGATACCGCTTATAGTTTAGCTATGGAAAACGGTGCCAACTTATCGCAGGCCGTGTTAGAGCATTACTTGACCGCTTTGCTATCCATATAAAAACAAGTAGCATACCTACCACCCATTAGTAATTCAAGTGAAATAAAAAAAAAATTCACCAACAAAAATGAAAAAAAAGAATGAACTGAAAGAAAAAAAATACAAAATCGTATACCGTCTACAACTACTGACAAAATTTACTACAACTACTACTATGAGTACTACGACGCAGCGGCAGTCGCAGTAGATAGTGTGTGTGTTGTGTGCTTATAAAAAAAAAAACGAAGTAAGGAGAAAATAATGAATAAAACGAAAGAAAACCGATAGAATGAAGGATTGATAGTTGAGGGGAGTTGGTAGTTTGGAGGGTGAGCGGCGCTCTGCATTCCATCCAAAATTCTTCAGATGTGCTAATATTGACTGGTGTGGTAGTGGATGGATGGAATGGAAAGATGGGCGGCATACACTACGAAAAAGAAGTAGAAGAGGAAGGAATAATGGCGCTGGTGCGTAGCGGTGGTCACGTAAGCTGAATTAATACAGGTGAGAGATACACAGAAACAAGAATGAAAAAAAAAACAAGATTAGATGTTGGCAAAATACTTTTGTGAGTGGAGTGGGGGAATGAATGAGTGGGATTCGCGAAGGGGTAAATGGGTATGAACAAACAATATGCGAAATCGGTATTCAGAGAGGCAAGGGATGTTAAATAAACCCCCAGAGGAATTCCAAATTTCCCAAACAAAAAAATAAGAAAATCAGTGTTCCCAATTATTTATATACTTTCTGGTTTGAAATATTTCTGCATTCGATGGTCTAAGCCTCTAAACAATTATAACATTTACACATTTTTTTGTTTTTACATGGGCGCTATCCCATGTGTCTTTCGATTAAGGGCATTATTACGATAACTGTGGCACAAAGGTTTGAAAACGCCATTTTGTAGATCTCGGTGGAATAAGCACAAAATATAAAAAATCGCGTGATTTTTTGTTTCATTTTTTCAAAGTCATGCTCAAAAACTAAAATTTTATAAATTTCTTTTCTCAAATCGTTTAACCTCGATATCGTCTAAACTAAGCGATTAATTAATATTTTTTACTTTATATTTTTGTGCTTATTTCACCGAGATCTACAAAATAGCATTTTCAAACATCTGCGCCACAGTTATTGGAATAGTCCCCGATTAAGTTAAATGATAGATTTGCCAAATGTCAAACAAAAGAAAACACCAACATTTTTATACATATGTATCATTTTCACTTTAAATTAGATTAAATTCGATATTTTCGAAATTAAATTCGTAGTTTTTTGCAAATTGAATTCGTGTTCTCTTCGGTACACTGGAATTTACTACAAAATAGTTTTTTTTTTTTTTTTGTTTTACACACGTCAAGTTCCATTATCAGAGAATAATAATTTGCATAGTGTAATAGAGCAGGTCTATCGCCTGTAATCTGAGATGTTTTTCGGTAAGAGGCAGGGGAACCCAGTAAACCAGCACCCTATGAAGTTCAAATCCAAACATGCACCTCTCCGCTGTAATTATTTAAAGTGAAAATTCTACCTACATAAATAAAAGGACGCAAATATGTAGGTATGAACGTTTTTTATGTTAAAACGTATCTTTCCAAAATGCACAAAATCGATTTTTCCTTATAACATTTATCGAGAACTTGTGCATTACATGTGTTCAAAACACTTATGTACATGTACCTGCATAGATAGCCCGCAAAACTGAATGTACATAGGTATTCCAAACTTTTTCAGTCTATTCAACCTAACCCTCGCCATTAGAGTGATTAATTTGACGACCCATCATACCCCCGCCAAAACGCGCACTTTGCACTCATTCATCATTATAAGCTACCTCAACTCATTCAAAAACATAAACTAGTTCATAGTTTCGCTCATTGATCAATGATCTAGCTTTCCTCGATTACAAATAAAAAAAAAATAGCCTCCCTTTGTCGCACTCACAAACTCTATCAAAGTCCGGCACATTGTATTCCCCCACAAGCCGCCAGCCGCAAACTTATAACCAAATAACTGTATGTACTCATTTACTGCTACTCGTCATCAAATTCCCAACATTCCAACTAAACAACAAACATGAATGAATGAATTCTCCACCGTCGCCGATGTGCATAACAGGTGAATTTACAAACAATAAAAACGAGAAAAAGCGGCAAACAAGCAACCAACAACCGACGACGAAACAAACTTTGATAACGCAAGTACAGTAATAATCTCTACGCGCATTTTTTCTGTTTCAACTCGCTCAGTTCAATGACTGAGTTGAGTAGTGATGTAGGGTGCTGGTGTAAATTGCAAATACCAAGGGAATTTTGTTTTGTTTTGTTTTCTCTGAGAATTGGGGACGCACAAGTTGAACGTTTTTTGTTTTTTTTTATTACAACAAAAAAAAGGAAATTTTTCTCAATGACACCTTTGAACACTGCACACCGCGCCGACTAATACCCACGGCGCGGCGGCCAAGTATCCGGCGAACATTTTTTCCTCGCTTCCGAAATCAAGTGGAATGAGTTTTAATTCTTCATTTTTCAGTTTTTTTTCAGTCCTAATACCAACGGTGAGAGTTGTTAATTTTCTATTTGCTCCGTGCTTCCTCTTCATTCCCCTAAAAACAAATATTTCTCAATTCTTTTGCTGGGTAGGTACTGTTACATTTTTTTTTCTGGCGCGCATTCAAAGTGAAGATGCCCCCGTGTTATATTTTCTTTTTGGTGCGCGCTACAAAACAAAATGAACGCGTTTTACTCGGTATCGCTCGCCTCTGGAATTTCTCAAAATTCTAAGAAAAACACCACATGCTACGCACACATGTATGATTTGGAATCGGAATACGCATAACAAACACATTTGAAGCGACAGACAAACACTTGTACGCGGGGTTTTGTCGTCTGTTTCCTGTTCCTCGTTTTTTTTTTAATGTCAAAAGGAAGCTATAGCTATACACATTTGGAATAGCCAAGGAGGGTGGAAAGGAGAAGGTTGTTTGAAAAAGAAAACACTGATGAGAGCAAAGGAAGGCAAGGCGTAGGATGCTGCGCAACGTTTTCTATTTTTTTTTTGCACATACATATTACGGTTCAAAGTCACCCCCAATCGAGAAGAAACAGACAAGGAAACTCATAAAATATGTGTGGAATGAGTGGAGAATATTAATACACTTGAAACAGCGTAGGGTGGGAGATGCGCAGAGGGGCAGGAATGAGATAGAATAACAAACCTAATCAAATCACACGAATGCACAGAGCCGGAGTTGTAAATGTGTATGTGGTATGGTATAACACTTTTTGTTCTCTTTTTGGTTCAACGCCCTTGGTGTGGTGTCTGTGGTCGTCGTCGCTTGTCTCTTGGAAAAATTGTAATGTGCTGCTGCGGTGCGCATTGTTATTTTCCCCACGTTGCGTTTACCGTCAATTTCATGTGGAATGTATGTGGAATCCAAATACAAATTGTATGGCTCTACCTTTGTCTCGCTCCTTCTTCAATCGGTTCTTCTTTTTTCTTGTTTTGTTTGAATACCGTGTGCGGTGTTTTTTTTTTGGCGGGCGTTTTTTTTCGCCTTCATCTATTCTTCGAAGAGATCGTAATTCATTTTGCGCTCTTGTGTTGCGTGTATTTTATGTTTGTCGAGGTTCTTCGTCCATGGTGTGGACTCTGTCTCAGTGAGGAAAATTTTTATTTTAGTAAATTTATTTTGTTCTTATTAATAAAAATACCATGAGCGGGGCATGGTGGTGAATTCAAATCGTGCGGCGATTATTGCGTCATTATATTTTTTCGGGCTTTTCGTTTTTATTATTTTTTTTTTTTTCAAATTCTTATTCATTCATTTATTATAATATTTTTCTTTATTATTGTCAGTGATTACTTATGCTCTCTCTGCTATCAGTATAATAATAGAAACAAAACACAAGAGTTCAATAAAAGGAAAAAAAATGAAAAATAAAACAAATGCCCCTATACGTGCATATGTATATTAATACGTATAGATTTAAAAAGGCGTGTAACCAAAAGAGGAAAAGAGAACGAACCGAGCCGGTGGTGGAAAGAGGATTCAAAGAAGAGCGACAACGGCGGCAGTGATGTGTAGAATGTGGTTGGTGTGGTGTTTTTAATAGTAAAGAAGAAGGTCCATTTTACGATATTATTTTGTGTTCCCTGCTTCTTGCTCGCTACGTACGTATACTACTGTTGGCTTCTGCGAAAAAAAAAATATATAGCAAAAGAAAAAACTAGCTTCATTCGGAAATTCGAGTTGTATTTTCCACATCTCTGTATACCTACACATATTTTATTTTTTTGCAAGAATTTCTTTCTCAACATTTGTGTTTTTTTATTTTCATTTAGTTTGCTTGCCTTTTCGCGTCTCTTTTTCATTGGAATTTTGTTGTGATTGAAAAATATTTTTCGCTGTTTGTGTGTTTTTGTTGTATAGTGCGAAAAGGAAAAAGTGACGCGCCTGTTTTTACAGTTTTTCTTGGCTGAAAAAAGGACGCTTGTTTTAATTTCTTTAGAAAATTGTATAGTTGTACACATTAGTGATAAAATTATATAATTTATTAGTATAGTGTTGGCAGGAATTTCGTTTTTCCCTTTTTAAGGGAAAGATCCGGTGCGATAATTCGGTTCTTTTTTTTTTCTACTGCTCTTACACACCTCTTTCGGCTCGGCGTTTTCATTTCGGTATACAAATTTTATGTATAACTTCTTTGATATCTTGTGTGGAGTGTATAACAGTTTTGATGTACTATGTAGGGAGAGTTCAACAGTTTGGCGTGGTTGGTGTCCTAAAAAGCATTGAACTTTATAAAAAAAAAAAAAATAGAAAAATGCCGATTGATGATGCTATGGAATGTTCTTTTTGCTCTTGAGAGTAAATTTTTATTTTTTTTTTTCTTAATTTAAAGTACCCAACTTACACGCCCTTTTCAAACTTTGTAACTACTTCATACACATACATATAATGTGCAATATGCGCTATGGCTTTACGTTTGACTTTTGCTTCCTTTTCAAATGGAGGTTACTCCTGCGCGCCCACCCTCCCACTTCATCATTACAATTATAATTACTATCAGTTTATTTTTCGTATATCCATATGTACATATGTAGTTGCTTAGAAGGAAGGAACCATGATTCGGTAATTTGTACTGAATAAACGTAAACAAAAAATTGTGTCTACCTCTACTATCAATACAGAACGGACGGAACCTGTTGTTGGAACAGGTTAACACATAAGATTCTTGTTGAAAAGGATTTGTGGCAATCAATTATTTTGCAGAGGCTTATTAGATTTATTCAGTTCGAGGTCATCTAGACTAGCGATTTCAACCTGTGGTCCGGCGGACCCAAAGGAAAATTTAATTTTTTTTTTTTACTTATTTCATTTCTTTTCATACCATTTTCCTACCTCTCAATATCAAATGCTTGAACCAAGTTTTAGCTAAAAAAAAACGATCATATCTACCAAAAACAAACAATTCCGCTACCTACGATTCAAAGTTTAAAAGTTTATAGCGAATGTTGTAAATTATATTATTGGGAAGGGGTCCGCTATTTATTGCTGGGCGTCCGATAACGCTTAAAGGTTGAGAAACATTGATCTATTCTGGGCGATGTACTGTATGTGTCGATAATGGAATTTATTTGGAACAATTTAAACTTCTTGTGTGAACCTAATACAGTTTGCTTTTATTTCTGATGCGGTTTGCCTGCTGTAAATACAAATTTTTCACATTTATTGGGAGCACATCTCTTGTGATGACTAGAAACGTGTTGCCCCAAACAATGGTTTGTGGATCCATTCCTTGAATGAGGAATTCAAGGCTATGATCTATTCTAGGCGATGTACTGTATGTGTCGATAATGGAATTTATTTGGAACAATTTAAACTTCTTGTGTGAACCTAATACAGTTTGCTTTTATTTCTGATGCGGTTTGCCTGCTGTAAATACAAATTTTTCTCATTTATTGGGAGCACATCTCTTGTGATGACTAGAAACATGTTGCTCCAAACAATGGCTTGTTGATCCATTCCTTGAATGAGGAATTCAAGGCTATTAGAATATGCATCAATCATTTCGCTCATTATACTTTTTCTTGACTCTAATTCAAGTCTCTACTAGCAGTGAACTTCAAGATAAAGTTTGATTTAGCAAGTTCTTTTTTTTTTGTGGATTCTTATTCTTCATACCATTCCACAGGACGCCCTGACAAAATAAACGACGAGCGAATACACTTGTTTGGGATTAAATAAGGCTGATGCAACATTCTTTGTGTAGTTTGAAATACATATGAATAGAAGTGGTTCACTTTTATATCCCATTACTACTTTTAAAATTTATTTATATTATTTTCATGTAAAAGCATATTTCTTATTACAGATAGACGACGACCCTTCAAAAACTATGAATCATTCCAATTCAGCATGTTGTTAATTTCCTGGAGCAACAAAACAGTAAATTGCAAAAACAACTATTCATTGATTTTCTTTGAAATATGAATCACAAAAAACTGGGATAATTATGTGAGTATTTTAGGGTGGGTATTTTCTATCAAACGAAAAAGGTTATACACATGTGTGCCATGGATCAGTGGTCTAAGATTTTTGTTTGTTTTTGTTATTATAAATTACGTGAATCTCAACTAATCTGCAAACAGCAACTTCTCTCAAAACGTGCATACACATTTTTCAAATAAAAAACAAAACTACATATAATGTCAGACGGCAAAGTCATGCGCTAACGAATTGTATAAACGTTTCTAAGTTCTTAAGATAAACAATAAATCAAAAATCTATCTATCCATCATACAATGTCGATGTTAAATTTCCATCATCTTTGATATCAGTTTCGAATTAAATCAGCACTAAGGCGCCGTCTTTACCAATTAAGAGATAAGATCCCTGACCGCCAATGTCACACTTCCATTCAAATAAGGCAAATAAAACAAAAAAAAAAAAAAAGCAATAAAATAGCCAAATTACCTTGAACATATATTTTGTTCATTGCACTCGCGTTCATTGTTGTTTACACAAAAAATAATAATGAATAAATCTCATGCAAAACATGAATGGGAAGATTCGGAAACGCATGCCATTAAAAATCTCTAATCAATATTTCGTGATGCTCATACTCCACATTGATACGAACACAGAGATCTGAATTAAAAGTTAAGGCAAAGATTAATATTTGTACATAAGTTTTTCTACGTTCTGTTGCTAGTCGTCGAGATTATCATATGTATTTCATCTCGCGCCATGATGAAACAGTAGGTTTTTCTATTTTTTAATTTTTTTTTTTTGTTAATTTTGTGCATTTATTTAGTCATTAATAGCTTCATTTGACATTTCTCTCAATTATGTAAACAAGAAATCAAGATGTTACATAGATGTTACGTACATATTTGAATTGTCTTATTTCTTACAAAGCAACGTACATTGAAAATTGTCACATTCTTCAGAGTGGCTGCGACATGGTAAATTTTACATTCGCATATCACAGCCAGCTTTGAGGAGCGAGACGATTTTTCGTAAATCAACTCACATTTTTAACGGAGAGGGTCTTAACAGAACAGATTCGAATAGCAGCAGTCTTCATCTTTCAAGTGAATAAATAAAACCACCTTGTTGATTATCAAAGCCTCACAAAGTGACTGTGAAATGGTTAACGTTAGAGCGCATATCACAGCCAGCTTTGATGAGCTTGGTTGATCAAGTTATTCTACAAAAACTAACCCCTCATTGGCGCACATGCGTAAAACAAAAGAGATATAAGTAAAATTGTAAATTTTTCAGGTTAGTGAAAAGAAAAGCACATAAATAAATAAATGTTGCTTATCTAAGCCTCATCAAGTGGTTGTGATATGGATATCCAACGCATATCACAGCCAGCTTTGATGAGCTAGGATAACCAACGGAAGACAACTACAAAATTATGCAATTTGTGTTTTATTTAATTTTGTATTATATTTTAAGGAATACGTTGATAATCTGTGATCACTTTTACGCCATAAGCACTTTTGTTTTTTTTTCTTTGTTCTTTTTTTTACCTTTTAGGAAGTCTTATATTTATCATCTCTGTAGAAGAGGAGAGGACGAATTTTGCAGACAGTAGTTATTAAATGTTGTAGAAGTAAATTGTTATCTATTATAGTAATGTATTTTTTGGTAAATGCTATAAAGAAAAGAGCTGAATAAAACTTTTTAAATATTGAAATACATAAGTATCTGTTTTCGTTACGTTGTATGCACAATAGTAGGTACGATGAATGTTTGTATTTTCAAAGTTCATATCTACAGCGAATAGATGATGCTGACCATAAGACAAGGTTTGCTACACAACACTTAGGGGCCATACAGCAAAATCATAGAATCCTTCGAATTAGGCACTCGTAAGAAGACGTGAATCATGTTACTTAGTTTATTTTCGCCCAGTTCCATTTTGTCGTACCTACCTATAAACAATTTTTTTTTTTTATATAATCTACACGCTAAAAGGATATGAATACCCTTATAATGTTTACACACAGCGCGAGCACATGAAGAACAAGAACGAGAGACAGACAGATCGACGTAGTGATAAGAAACTTAGATGTTATGTTTCAACTAACTCTATGGGTGGTGCCCAGGATAACTGAAGAGTTGTGTATTATTGAAAGTTATGCCATTGCTTATGATTCACAGAAGTTTTTTTTCCAGATGTTTCCTATTATTAGTTTGTGCGATCAATTTCTTCAGCAATACCACCATCCTACTGCCAGTGTTATGCCTTCGCAGTAAGTTTTAATATTAGCTTCTGAAACTGATCAACTTATTTTTATTTCGTGAGAAATAAATGTTTCGGCGACATCTGGATTTGAACCTTGAACCTTCCGCGTGACAAGCGACGTCGCCACGGTCACCCATAACTCTGTTATTGAAAACAATTGGTGCACGCATTCCATAGCGACGTCAATGGTCCAATACAGGTCAATACTAATGATGTCAAAGTAATTATGTACATCCATTAGGCACCGAAATTTCTTTTCCACATATGGCCAAACTATACTCTTGTAGCCGTAATACTGAGCTACAAGTGCAAGCACAAAAGTTGTTATTCCTAGTACGTTATGCAAAGATTTGTTTACTGAAGGTAGGTGGGTAGGTAGAAGTGGTGGTTTCGATGGAAGAAAACCCAAATAGCGCGTGGAGTGCCGTTTTGATACCACAACCTCAGGTGACCTGTTTGTTAGAAGGTTATGTTGGGATATTTATATCCATCCGCCATCCGCCGTTCAAGGTGCTTAGTACACATTGCACAGCTGATGGAGCCCATAAGGGATGAGTTTCTATCGACCTGGCTTCTCAAATCTGATTTATAAATGCCACAATCAAATTTAATTGACGACCCTGGCTTGTGAAAGAGTTGTCGCTTAACGGTTGCTTGGCTGACATTTATTTTTTTATTTTTATTTTAGTAAAAAGGTAATCAAATCGGGTCTAATTCGGAATGAGCCTAAAACGATGCAGTATAAGTCGCTTGTGTGTTAGACCATATCCGATTAATTTAAGTATGTACTTCTTTTAGGCTGGACGTGTTTTCAATAATTGAGGCTTACTTGTCAGCCGAAAAGATACTATTATTTAAAATAAATACGCAAAGCGATAACACATGAACATATATGTATGTATTTGTATGTAGGTACTTTTAATAAAAGCGGTTGCAATTCACAAAAATAGTTCTTTAACTTGTGTGTAACAGCAGAAGAAAGGATGACGTACAGCTGATTCTGTATCTTCAGCTAAAATCATTTCAAAACATGATTGATTTCGAATTTATTTGTTAATGTCGTATGGGATCATATTCTTATTCTTAGAAGTATTGACAAAAAAATGTTTCCATTGAGGTTAAATCAGAACACGTGCAGGACCTTGTGGATGGTTTGAATGACTGCAGAAAAAATCAAATAGAGGTGTGTACTGATCCAGGAAAAAATCTATCAAACGAGATATCGATAAAAGCGGCATTTTCTGAAAAGTGTAAAGGAAAAGTTAAAACAATATTCGACGAAAGGGCCAAAGATGATGCAGCCATAATGACTCCACTTCAAAAGTTTAAAATTCAGCTTTGCTGTGCACTAGACACTTCTTCAGCAAATGGGATGGAGATTTCAAATTTTAACTACCGTAGGTAACTTCTGAATTTGGTTTCCTAACACGACTTTCGTTACACAAAATCTCCACTGAAGAACTAAAGAAATCCGCAGCTGCTCTCGCATTAATACAAAAATGACTTAAATGCTAGTGAGCTGTGCTTAGAGATGGAAAGCTGCAAACACCAAATAAAATCATTACTGTCTGATTAAAAAAATGCAAATGCAAAATGAAGAATATACTAGCTTAGTAACCAGTTATTCCAATATGTATAGGGATTGCATTCCGCCTAGCATTGGCCCTAGCTGTGACTTCTGCCAGCTATGAAAGATTGATTTAGTATCGCAGATTAGTAAGAGCTTCGCTATAGGTACTATCGATTGAGTCTTTCATTGCAAAAAGCGAATGTAGACCAGACCACATCTGTACACAGTATAAAAGGAAGTCCCCAAAATGTGTCTTTCTGTATGTACAGTCTAATCTCGAGAACCACTAAACGGATTTAGATGCGGTTCTCACTAGGCGAGCACGGGAACGGGTCAACTAATCTAATTTCATCCCGCTAGGTGGCGCTGGAGCCAAGTTATTAACAACTTCTATATTTATGGACCAAAAATGCTCTTATTCACAATATATGTTGGTTCAGTGCCAAAAGAGAAAATTAAAAAATCTGGACGTTGGAGTCAAGACAGACAGACAGACAGAGAGACGGAGAGACGGACAGACGGGCAAGCAAACAGACAGACAAACAAATCATAAACAAATACATAACAGCGGTATTGAAGGTTGCGTTTCCCAAGACACCATTTTAAAGTATAAATATTTTTAGTGTTGTTTGACCTTTGAGCGGAGACAAATCTATATTTCAAATCGCAGAAATGTCAGCTTCGAGTCTTAAGAGGAGCTTACTCCGATGGTACAGAATAAAGCATACAATGGTACACCGACATACTCGTATGTAGGCATGTATGTACATACATACATATGTACCTACGTATGATTCTGCAGGCACAATTAACATTCATTCAGCTATGATTGTGAATTAAATAAATATTTATTCTTATTCTTAGTAACCTACAACTGCTCTTATGTACATATTTCCGGTAATCTTCCAATAACGCAAGTATTATAATTATGCTTGAAGATTGATTAATCGAAAAACAGTGTTGCTAAGTAAAAAATAAAGGAGAAAATAACAAAGTTATCACTTAATTGAATTCATATTATGCAACATTGAGTAGCAGTTCCATTTTGTCTTATAATCCATCTTTAGCCCATACAAGATTCATTGTTCAGCTTGGATCTCCTTCAATTCGGCGAAGTAGTTTACTCAAAAAAACGAATGCACTTATTCCACAGCGACATCAGTGGTCCATAACAGCTCAGCACCAATGATACCAAGGTTATCGTTTCAATCATGTACCGGAACCCAGTCTCCACATATGGTGTAAAAGCTCCAGTCTTGTAGCCATAGAATTGAGCCACAAGCGCAAGCACAAAAGCTGATATGCCCAGTAAATTGTGCACAGATTTGTTCAATAAAGGTGCAAGAATCCGTCTGAGAGTTGTAGAGAAAAGCGCACTCAAGCCCGATATCATACTCAGCGCACAGAGGATCATTGCTGCAAAGCCTGTACAAATGGAAAAATATGTTATTATTAACTATTAATGGGTAGAGTTGTCCTAGTAGATTTACCCAAGTTTCCATGAAGCGTTTTAAAGTGAACTTCCATTATGCACATTTGGACAATTCCCCCAACGATTCCGATAGCACCACCCAGTGCCTGAAGAATCCAATGAAGTGTTGTCTTAGTTTTTCTTGTGTACACGAAGAAGAGCATGTTGCCATTGTAGTGTGTCATCATTCCTTCGGCCATTAATAGGGAAAACTATTAAAAAAAAAAAAATTAAAATTTAGCATTTTAAAACAGTCAAAGGATTTACACGGTAACTCACCCCTATAGTGCATAGCCATGCATGCAACGATGTTCCTCTTAATCCTGCATGTATACACTTGTAGCTCATATAGATGGTTACAAATACTATCAGCGCTTGGTTAAAGGTGCTCACTATATATTCCAGTTGAAGCCATCGATTCCTGTTGGTGTTTTCATCTTCTTCAAAAACAATAATCTTTTCCTTACCCACCTCAGTCGCCATAGGGAATGTCTTGCTACCGGTCTGTCTTGTGTAAGAGTCACCGCTTGACAGCGCCTTGTAAACGTTTAGACTGACATTTTCTTCTAGCTGTAGGGAGGATTTATTAGCACGTTTGTTTGTCTTATCTTTTTTCTGAAGACCTACGTGCATTATAAATAGATAACAAACGATTGATCGAGTGGCTTCTGTGTAGTCTCTCGGAGGGAAGCTTCAAATGACTAACCGTAGACAAACGTTGAAGTCTGTTTTGTAAGGTAATTTCAAGTAGTGTTCCGGGATGGTAAAGTAAAATTTTTTGGACACAAAAATGTAAGTAAACCACTTTAAAATACGTATATAAAAAAATACCACTTTTATTGAATTTTTAAGTTGCATATTATCACTAGTCAATTTGACTTAATTTTCCTTCGGTTTCTTCTTAAAACTATCTTATGTAATGCTGAAGTCTTATTTCTGCTGTGCTTTAAAAATTCCGACAAATGTTTAAGCATTTTCCCGCGAGCGCCTTTAAAGGTCCGAAACAGGTTAACAGTAATGATACAAGAGTAATCCCTTCAATCATGAATCTGAAATCATCGTCCACTTTCCGTCTAAAGAAACCAGTCTCATAGCCGTAGTATTGAGCAACGATTCCGACTGCAAAAGCTCCAACACCCAATAAGTTGTGAACGGTTTTATTTAGCAAAGGTTGAAGCAGGCGTCTAAGCGAATGGGAGTAGAGAGCGCTGAGTCCTGATATCATACTGAGTGCACAAAGGATCATTGATGAAAAGCCTAAAAACAGAGATGAATAACAATAGTCAGGTTAAATTCCGTCTGTCTGTATTACCTAATTTCCCATGAATAGTTGTAAAGTGAACTTCCTTCTCTGCTATTTTCAGGATGCCCCCGGCAATTCCAAGCGATCCACCAAGTGCTTGTAGAATCCAATGAACGTTGGTTTTAGTTTTCCTCGTGTAGAGGAACAGCAAGGTATTTCCGTTATAGTGCGTCATTACACCCTCTGCCATGAGGAAGCTGTACTAGATAAAATAAGAAAACACAACAATCTCCAAAGGTCTGCATCTGCATCTGCAGTCTTACTCACCCCTATAGTGCAAAGCCATGCATGTAATGCAGTCTTTTGAAGACTCAACCGCAGGCACATCCAACTTAGATAAATCGTTACAAATCCAATTAGAGTATGATTTATCAGATCTATGACGAATTGTACTCGTAGCCATTTGTTCCTTGTATGGTTGGGGTCTTGATCAGGCATTTTTTTATTTTTATTCTTTAACGGTATTGCCTCCAAGAGGAAAGTATTGTTACTGCCTTGACTGTTAAGAGAGTCAATGCTGGACGCCACTTGCGGAGATGGGGATTTATTGGCTTTCACAGTTTTGGCTTCCATTTGTCTGCCTTATCGTTTCACTATACCAAGATAAGGCTTGACCCGATGTTAAGCGTTTGGTTGATCTAGTGTAGTTGGTAATCTCTTGTGAGATTGTTAAAAGTTGTCAAAGTGTTTGAATACAACACTAATGGCAGATTATGATTTAGCGCGATAGAATGGAATTTGGAATTGCTATAAATAAAGGGAAAATATTGGGGATTTTTTTAAATTTTTATTCTTTCGATGGTTTCAGCCTAAACCGCAACAGTATGGATATGATCAAGTAGGATATGATCAATTGTAATGATTACAAGCATGTTGCAATCGAATTGGTTATCTTTGCATAAACTTTCTGCAGGCAATTTTTCCTTTCATTGAATACCTGATTAATTCCATTGAATACTGATAATGATAAGAGCTAGCACGTGCGCCCCAGCCTTTCATATCTGGCTATCAGTTGGGATTAGAAGCAATACCAAGCGACACTACGTGACTATTGTAATACAATTCATTGGTTAATCTCTGTGAACTGATTTGGGGAGGACACTTCATTTCTGGAAGTTATATGAGCCAGTAAAGTGAACTTGAAAAATTCGTTTGGTATAAACGTTGTTTGTCATTATCATATGCATATATTATTATGTAGTAGAGGTACCATTTGAGGCTCTCACACTTAGCCAATCTCAACAAATGAGGTGTCGAAAGAAAGAGAATTTCTTGGAGCAGTGACGAATGGCCATTTCACTTAATAAATTTTATCAAATGAAAAAAAAAACCAAGACGAATTCTACCCAAAATAAACTCCCAAAAGAATAAACACTTCCCGTATGATTTCCATTAGTTGACAGATGGAATCAGTTTGACAACATGAATTTAATTTGGTTCAATTTAAAAGTGATCTTCAACTAATATAATTTTAACAATGGTAGAACCTTTGTTTTATCTTCCCATAAGCATTAATTGAAGATACTAGTTAAGTGCCTGGCCTAGTGTGCACTTGATTTTTGTTTTCCTCTCTTGGCTACCAGCTACAATGACACTTGATAGTTATGAGTGTACACTCGTAAATAACACGATATCTACATTTATATGAACAATAAACTATCTTGTACTGCATATCAATATTGTACGTCAAAGAATATACTTTTTTCGTTTTCAAAATAACGTGATGGGAAAGTAAACTAACTGACAAAACGAAATAAACAACATTCTAATTATTATTTGTAGCCCTAGATCAAATTGCACTGATCCGATCCCCGAAGCTGATATTTTTTTACTCAGTCAACCGTGTATATGTATTCGTCTCTTATTACTTTACTTTCGTTATCGGATGCAAAACTTACCTTATTTTTAATTAAACAAAAAACACAAAGAAACCGCCTCTAGATGCAGGTGTGAATACAAAAATATTGACGTTAACCACACAGACCGAATGCGACCCCCAACTGATTGACAATGAACACAGATGCCAGACAGAAACAGAATCCGCCCTCTATTTTCGTTAGCTTAGCTTTGTTTGCGAAGCTTATTGCAAAAATCCCCTATAATTGTAAAGCTTTTCTCACTGTATCTCATTCTTACCAGAGCAACACGGGAAAACCCCCCAATGGTAACTGAGTCTAGCAAACGCGGGTGCGGGTGGTTGTACAGTAAGCAAATCAGAGGAAACAAGACCTTTAACACTGAATGCAGTTCTGATTTGCACTGATCCGCAGTATAAACCTTATCGCTGTTCTTTACCCAATCTATTTAACCACTTGAAAATGATTGTACCCGTCGCGCGCCATTGACACGTTCAGAATTCATGAGTGCGTTCTGTCTAAGGTTTCAAGTGGTTGCTCGCCTGAGGCGGCACGTAAACCTTATCATGAATTGTTTTCGATGTTCGACAATTTAATAATAAATCTATGTGAATAATAAATCGGACTCTTTTTGTTTGTTATTTTTGCTTATAGGTATTTGTAGAAAACGCGATCAATTGGCGGTTAGTATTGCATGTGGGTGATTCGCTTTCCAAAAATTGCAATTCATTTTTATTGATAACAAATCATGACGTAATACGATAGTAAGCATTTAGACTTGGACACTACATATTTGCATCTTCCTGTGACAAATTGTGTTTTTTTTTATTATTAATTCAAATAATTTACGCTTTACTATCTAAGTTATATACTTACAAAAAAGTATAACCTTAAATCTAGAAAACTACACCTAGAAGAATACTTATTCAGTAATCACAATGACATAGCATAAAAATATGTTGGAGGCTTATCTCGCTTTATACAAATCTCCAAATGACGGAGATGCAAATCACGAAGATCCTTGGTATCACAATGAGCCTCTACATGCCTCAAATCACTGGCAGCCACTGGTACCTAACTTAACCTAACTTGACTCTAATTTCGGTCAGCGGAAATTGATGATTTAGATATCCGTTGAATCGCTGGCGTTTAAGGATCAATGCAGATATGTGTTTTAAAATCCTTTTATTTTCGATGAAGATTTATAAGCTCCTAAAAATATTTACTAAATATTACAAGATAACGTTTTTGTTTTTGTTAGCCTTACGCCTATTACCAGAAAGTATTCATATTTGAAAGTAAAATTGAGAAGAAAAGTTCAATAAATTTATACGTTGCAGCAAATGAAGTACGAGTAGGTATACTGAGAAAGCGCCAGGGCAGTATCTACGATAAAAAGCTCGGTAATTCTGTTGACAAGATGTGTAAGTAATTCCCAGTTCGTTTTATACACTGTAATTACGTTGTCATTTGTTCATATAATACCATTTCTAAGAATAAAGTACTCGCGTATAAACAAGATTATAAATTTTCGTTGTCGTTTGCTTTTTTTTTTAATTTATTTGAGAAAGCATCATTATCGGAAAGTGCTTCAGTTCGTTGTTTTACTTATCAAAAACAGTTAATTGTTTTATTTTTTTTTTTATCTCTAGACACACTGTAATGTATCTACTATAATCGTTAGTGTACTATAATAGTTATCGGTAGGAAATAAAAATAAGTACTTTAACCAGTTTTACGTGTCTGCGGATGGAAATAAATTTTGTTTTTGATAATTTTGATTAAACAAATTCATGTTGTCATAGGCCAGTTTGTACACGGTGGCAGGGACGTGCCGTGATGTTTTAAGCAGGGTGTTCAATTTTTTTTTTTTTTTGTTAGATAATAACGCCTATTCTCAATTTTCTCCAGGACCACGACGATTACGTACAGTAAACAAGGCCAACAAAATAATTTATTAAGAACGGCGCAGCCACATAACCAAAATTTTCCTTCATAGTTAGAAATCTGAAAATGTCTACTAAAAGATTTACTTTTAGTTACCACCTTACGAATCAAATCCGGAAGAGACGGTGTTGGCCTTCCGGAACTAATTATTTCCAGTTTTTCTTCCGAATTTAATTGAGAAAATGGTTTCTCCAATAATTTTTCAATAGCGCATCGACAGGTGAAATTTGTCTCTTATATACTTTGACTTAAAAAAACGACATGCACATCTAACTACTGCCAAAATGCGAATGATCAATGATTATTAGGCGTGTTTTTTTTTTTTGTAACCTATATAGACTTCGAAAAAGATTTCAGAGTAAAAATAAGACTGGATAAAATTGTCCTGGCTGTATTTAACATGGTAAACATGCTGCTGAAACATGTTTAGTCTATTTGTAGGCTTGCAAAAAAAACGTGTTGTGTTGCTTTTTGCTTTTGCTTCAGTCGATATGGAGAGTGGAGTTCTACAAATATAGAGCACATCGAAATCGAACACTTACTAATATCAAGAGAAGAGAATCGAACAAAATTCAACCAAACAAACGTTAACATGCGAAAAAAAACAGAGTATGAAAAGCACATAATACCCACAGGCCCCACAGCCACAGCACAGCTAACATCTTCATCAATCATCACTAAAGAAAAGGATAGGCAATGTGTTGTATCGAGCCTATGGGTGCGCAGTTTGCTGGAGAACTGAAATTGATGGAAAAAAAAACAGAATATGAAAAGCAACATCATACCCACAGCTAACATCTCCATCGCTAAAGAAAATGTGTTGCATCGATCCTGGGTGCGCAGTTGTCTGGAGAACCCAAATTCATGTTTTTGTACAGACGATTGTTGGGACTTTGAATGTGGTAGAATTTTTTTTTATATGGATATTTCCGTTGGGTTGGTGCGCTAGTAAATGGAGAACAACCGGGCGAGTCGACGTCAAACTGAATTTAATAAAAAGTTGGTTTGGATAGGTTGATAAAGCTTTGAAAGTATGTATGACGGCGCGCGCCGTTCGATTTACTTACGAAAAGAGGAGAACATTTCGTTCGAGGTAAATTTGTATTGAATTGTTTATATACATTTTGGTATTGCGATTTTGACTGCGGTGTTTGGTTTGGTTGATTTGGCTATGACGGTGCGGCACAACATAGTGCACAGAAGTGGATGTTAAAGCAATATATTTATTTGAGCATTTTTGAATTGCAACTCAATTAGATATTGTTAGCAAAAAAATTTTTCATAAAGATGGATTTCGTTGGGGTGTGCGGAGAACACCTGCGCACCTTAGAATAAACGTCACTGCACGGTGGCCATACTTACTTGTGGATTTCACGATGATAAGCGAGCTATCATCAAAGATCATTTCTGAGCGCCGCACAAATGATTTTTTTGTGGAGCGTAAGCTGTAATATTTTGATATTAGGCGTGTTTTTTTTGTAACCTATATAGACTTCGAAAAAGCTTTCATCTTATATAGATTTCGAAAAAGCTTTCCATACAAAAATAAGACTGGATAATTATCCATGCTAAGGTTTTGTTGTATTTTACATTGAAAACATGTTGCGGAAACATGTTTAGCCTATATAGGTTTGAAAAAAAACACGCCTATTGTAAAATATTTATGCCAGGATCGACCATCGCGGCGCTATGCTGTGCGCTATCAGAAGTTTAATTTTTTTGTGATACCTACTTGGCACAGACTAGATGAAAAGCGGATTAGGTCATTTTACTTTAATTTGAAATAAAATAACTTATAAGAAGAACTTATCAAAAGAAATCAGGACCGCCATCTGCTTCACATATTGAAGACACAAAGAAGCAACCGCTAGCTTCTTCAACTCAAAAGAAAAAAAAAACAGGTATCTATTTCAAACACTAGGCGACCATGCACAACAGCAGGTAGTTTTAACCATCCCCCATGGACCAACAGAACTCAATGCTCAAGCTTCACAGTACACACACCGACTATAGCTATAGTAAACATGAAAGCCACACCTCTCCCAGATCTAATTCGCAAAATGGTTGACTCAGCTACACCTTCAGTTATATTCCATAAAGGCACTTTTCAAAGCATACATTACGAATACGAATGCAAATAACGTACGGTAACTCCATCGTGAAGTTCAAGTCACATCTACACCTATTGACAGAGAACGATCCTCTTGCTAATCATTTGGCGAGCAGCATCCTAGCGCCATCAGGTAGCAGTTGTCACATTCAACTTAGATCCCGCCTCTTAAAAACGGAACTTTTGCTCGCCATCACTCCTGCCAAAAGAAAGATAAATCAGGGATGTGATATGTGATGAGGAGTGTGATGAGTGTACATTTTTTGTAACAAATGTTTTAAGGAATCAGATTTCTTTGATATGATTTTTTTTTGGTCGTGTAAAGTGAATTATTTTATTAGAAAATAAGTTATTATTTATGTCATATACTGGTCATTCATATGTACATATGTTTTTATTTGTCTACCTAAGTGTGTTCAATTGTTGAACGGAAAAATTCTACAAAATAAATAAAAAAATTATTGATTACGTCATTTAAAATACAATTTTCCTTTTATTAAGAATATAGTACCGAAATCGGAGTAGCTAATACTGAAAATAAATAATTTGTTATCAAATATGAACTACCCCGTTTTGCGGCAATGCCTTGCTTTTCCATTAGGTATTTGAAAACTTTTTTGTGTTCATTTAAAAGCAGGTCAAAATTTAAGAAAAACATGTGCTTGCACTCTGCAACAATAATCGCAGCTCTTAATAACATGCCTGGTTTAGTAATTTCTTCTGCAGATAAAATGGCAGAAAACTGCCGTTTTTAATGGGACGGACCCAAATCTATATAATAAAAGTGTTTTTTGGAAGTAAAGGTAATAGCTGAAGCACCTACCTTGTTGAAGTTGCATGTGAGTGTAGTGTGACAGCTGTTTCGCAGATGCATGAAGGAGAAAGTGATTATGGGTATGGTAGCTAACCAGTGTTGCCACTCAAAAATCTCCAATTTAGTCAAATTTGACTAGTGACTTAATTTTATATTTTCAAATTAAGTCAACAAATTAAGTCAAAGATTCATTAGAGTTTTTTTGAGCCAGGCCGTGATAATAAAAATCAAAACAAGTAATTAAAAAACACATTTGTTATTTTATTACAAAAAATAACATAAATCACAAATTAAATTGCATGCCTAAGTCTTCAAGAAGGGTTTTGAAAGTTCATTCATTCAGTATAAAAAGTGTTTTGAAACAGCAGGTCGGTTGTTAGTAGGTAGGTTGTATATACTAAAAAAAAAACACCAATTATATTTACTATTTCGTGTCATATTGGAAAATTTTCGCAGCTTTGCTAAACAGAAGCTGATTCCTAATAATTAGCATGGAGATTGCTGTATTTAATTGCAATCTATTTCGAACATTTCTTTTAACCAAAACAAGTTGACTGAAATTTCCATTTATGAATCCCTCCAATATCTCCGAACGATTAGCATGCTGAAACTGAAATTGTGGTTATTTTCGACATTCCATGTAAGGAATCTAAGCTGTGAAGTGAGAAAATTGTCATGTTTTCTTATTTCACTTATATTTAAATTAAAGTAAATTAATCCGAAAAACGAAGCTATTGAAGAAGATTGCTAATGTATACATATACATATGTTTACTTCGCACCAGAATTGTACAGTTAGTGTTTTTCCGAAACCCAGGCAAAAACTCATTTAAAATATTTTCAGAATCTGTAAAATAAAGTGACCATACGTCCCGCTTTAAGCAACATAAGGTAGACGGAATAACGTCTATAACGTATTTTTTTTTTAAACATAGATTTGAAAATGTGTCCCCATTTAGCCACAAATTAATCTGGAAACTTTGCTGTAGGATAAACTTTGAATGCTGTTAGTATTTGATTTAGCGATTCTATATTTACCCGAAGACACTCACTAACTGATAAGAAGCTAATTTATTTTAATATGTCTAAGTTGATTGCAAGATACAATTTTTGACTTAATTTTTATTTTTGTTTTAAGTTAGATTTAATTCCAGTATCTTTTTAAGTCAGCACTGAGAAATCTAAAAAAATTAAGTCAAATTTGACTTGATTTAAGTCAAAATGGCAACGCTGTAGCTAACAGTCGTCTAGCATGCCTGTTTTGTGCATAAGACCTATTCCGTTCCTTTGCTTTGTTTTATTTGACTCAATTTTCTTTGAATACAAACAATGAAAGCATATCAACTCCAACTATGTACTCGTTTAGTCACGGGATGCCAGAAGTTTAAATATTCATTCTTAGGCTTTGGTTTTTAAAGGGCCTGTGTATACGGCAAGGCAATGGTAACGAATGTTAATAGAAACAGGAATTACCTACATGCGTTAAAAAAAAAAAAATGAGTTGATTAAATTCAAACATGATCATACATTCATGCCTAAACTTTTTCTAAATTTGTTTGTTTATCCTAGTCAATTTGCACACCGATTACGGGTGGAATATTCATACAGATCATTTGAGGATCAATTTTTATTGTATTTCCCTGCTTGCTTCTTAATTTACTATTGAAACACATCTTATACATACGATTTTAGATATAATTCTTTTTACTTATTTATTAACTTAATAAGGTACATTTATTCTAAGCACACACTTCGTATAATTTATACAACAGAAATGAGATACAAAATTGAAAATCGACTCTTCTATAACTAGCATTATTCATAAGCCTACATTAACTGACAACAGTATTTAAAATATTTTTCACTGGTCCAATAATTGTTAGCACAACAGTTGCTATTGTTAAGAACTTAATCATTACTTTGAAATCATAGTCGACCTTTCGTACAAAAAATCCAGTCTCATAACCATAGTATTGGGTTATCATTCCCAATACAAATGTTGTTACACTTAAAAAGCTGTGTAATGTTGTGTTGAATAAAGGTGAATAGTATTCTCGAAGTTCAGTAGAGTATAGAGCACCAATTCCGGCAAGCATATTTACAGCACAAATCACAGTGGCAGCAAGACCTGGAAATTAGAAAGAAAAATATAGATAAATTGGTAATTGGCAAAGAATGGAGTCTTATTTTAAGCTAACAAGAAGGCAACGGAGAAAAAAAGGCAATGATAGTGGTGTATTCCCAGAAGTCTCCCCTCTGACATACATACATAAATTCATAGCAACCTAAAGGCAAAGAAGCCACTAAGCACAATTGATAGGGCCAATACATACATAGCATACATATGTATATGAACCTACATTTAGTTTGAGGTGACACATTCAGACACTAAGCAAATTGCTTGGTCATTTGGTTAGTCTCCCTGATAACTACATATTATTATCTTTTGTATTTCACAAAAAAATGCAAATTGGGATCATAGTGGTAGCACTGAACTGGAACTTTTAAAATATTTATGAGCAATTCTTTCTGAAAAGATCAGAACTTTCCGGAAGTAATTAGCTTTGCGCCTATTCTCCTTTTCATTATATGGATGCACCTAATCTACACATGTACATACATAATGCATCTATCAATACGTACCAACTTTTCCATGAACTGTTGTAAAGTGTTTCTTTTTTCCAAGAATTTTCTGCACACTACCAATGATGCCAAATGCGCCACCAACTGCTTGCAATATCCAATGGATTGTGGTCTTTTGCTCCTGACTAAATGGATGTGTTAAAATATTCCCCTGATAAAAGGTCATCACACCTTCAGCCATTAAAAAACAGAACTGTAAACAAAAAAAAGAAAAAAAAAAAAGTTAAAACCGACAAGCAACATAAAGATGCAACCATCCCAACTTACACCGATAGTACAAAACCACGCATGAAATGCTGTCTTAACGAACTTCAACTTAATACATATCCAGCTCATGTACACGGCGACAAAACTGATAAACATTTGATTCAAAATGTTCACCAGAAATGCAACAATCTGAGAGGTACTAACTCCAGATGAGTTTGTGTTAAGTGCTGCTGCAGCAGCTAAATCACATGTATCCGTCATGGTCACGATCGGATTTAGTTGATCTGAATGGCAATTTTCAATGCCACTTCACTTTCTACTGCTAATGTTCGCGTTCTTTGCTACTATATTTGTTAACTATCTGTGGTAGAACATCGTTCGCTGGATACAAAAAAAAGAAACGATTATACAACACTGTTATTTGATTAGGTAGGTATTTGTTATTAAAATTTATCATGGGTTCTTTTTTTGGCAAATGAAATCACAGGATAAACAGAAGACAGTTTATGTAATCAAACGTTTATGAACGAACTAGACTTGTACAATTTCGATTTACGAATTACTTTATGATAAAAAAAAATTACTTTACGATAAAAATAAGATAACACAACTCACGTCCAAGTATGATCAGTAATTCCACATGACTAAAAATGCGAGCAAAAATAAATGAGAGAAATAAGCTTCAGCAGCAGATAGTTTTTGAATTGTAAATCCCCAACAGACGGAATTCTCCGTAATTTGGCGGGAGTAGAAACATTTATTTAGCTGAGCTTTATTCGAATATTTTATAGGCTAATTTATGTTGCTTCGGTTAGTGGTAACACTTTGAAATAGCGGAGTCTAAGAGACGAATGATGGGATACAAAAGTAAAGGACGCCACTAGTATGGTTAAGTAGGGTGCCTAAAATATACAAGTGTTACACTACCCTTTCGTTTTGTAAATATAATAAAACTGATTCGTTGTTCGCGACATTACAAAACGAACTCGGATTGATGCCTATTTTTATTTTTTAAAAAAAATTTATTATTGAATTTTCAATATAAACTTACAAACTAGACAAAAATGTTTAAATCTAATTTAAAAACTAACAAAAATGACTTAATCTAGCTAACTGGCCCTTAGCGGGCACTCTAGGCTTAACTCTATTTTTACAAACTATTGCCTTTCGACCTTTACTTACTTACTTAGTTGGCGCTACAGCTCGAGGTGAACCTGGGCCTGCTTCTCGCAACCATTTTTGCACGAATGGAAGGGACCTACAGTTTTTTGCCGACTCCGAACGGCGAGTTGAGAAGCTCAATCGTGACAAATGATACTCTTTGATGCTTGTCAGACATTCGAAAGAGGTGGGCACCGTGAAAAACTTTTAGGTGTTTGCGGCGGGATTCGAACCCAAGACCGCTGGCACAGTAGTCCGACGCACTAACCACTTGCGCTACGGTGCCCACTTTCGACCTTTAACTAACTAATATACGACTAAGCTAATTTAACACATACGGATGGATGCCCTTCCAGCTTGGATGCGCAAAGTGATCCTAACTCAATGCGCCCAACTCATCCACCGAGCTGCAGTTGCGGGCTAACTAGCTATCTCTTTCTATTATCATGAGAGAAGGAGGGTATTCCCCACTCTCCTAAAGCCAACATTAAAAGAATTTATTCATCTACATAACCTTAAATATACTTTTTGCTATTCATAGTCACTTATAGTCGACTCCAGATTTAAAACGACACTTTAAATAATTAGAGTCGCCTTTAAGCGCCTGTTAAATTGCTCATACAATAATTTTCGGTTTTCACAATAACACTACAATGTCGATACTAACTATACACAGGCAATAATATGTTTATGAATAACGAAAAATTATAGCCGGCTTTTTCTTAGTGGCGGGTGTAACTAAAGTGTGCTCTAGGCACTATCACGAGCTGACTATGAATTTGCGGCTGTATTTTTACAGCAATAGGGTACCACTTGATTTCCTCACAAGCAGCGCATAGTTCCACGTTTATTTAAAAGCTCATTTTATTTTTTGTTTGGGTGGTTTTTTTTTGTTTACATTTGTCCGAACTAAATGAATCAGCAGCAGAAAAAAATACCACGTTCTGTGACGTAGATATCGCAATTAAGCAGACACAGATACTGAGCTGTGTTGGTGAATGTGACTGAGGCCGATTCATGGTACCCGAATCAGATGTGTGGATTTCCCTCGTTGTAGATGAATGAGTGTATAAGTATAAATGTTCTGGTTTTGTGAATTTCTTGGTCAATGTTAAGTTTCTTTTTATGTAGCAATACTTTTGAATATATGTACTTTTTGAGTACTTTGAAAGCTTTGTTTAAATAAAGTCAAAAGTAACCCGGAAGCATTATTTTAAAAGGCTAGTTAAAGCTTTTTATTTAATTCTGCTGGTAAAAGCAAAACAAGTATTATAACTACTCGCAAGTGGATCGATAAATAGCACTTCATTTTCTCTAACAATCGGCGGTATCAACGCTATTCTAGAGTTTAACAAATTAAAAATAAACATTTATTTATTTATTTATTTACTTCATCAACCAGATTATAGACCTCTTACAGACTTACTAGAATAATGTACCTAAATAAAATGAAGAAATATAGGTTAGGTTAGGTAGCAGTGGCTGCCGGTAACAAGTACCAGCACACTCATGCCTATAGAGGCCCATCGTGATACCAAGGATCTTGGGGATATTTACCCCGCTACTCAAGAGAACCATTTGGAGCTTTGTACAAAGCGAGGAAGGCTTCCTACGTCCTTTTTTGTTAGATCACTTAGATCATCGAAGAAGTATTCTCCTAGGTGAAGTTTCCTACTACGAGAAAGAGCTGGGCACGAACAGAGGAGATGTGTTGGACTTTCCTCCTCCTCTTCGTCTCTACAGCTTCTACAGAAGTCATTCGAAATGACGCCAAGTCTAGTAGTGTGTTTGCCTATAAGGCAGTGTCCTGTGATGACACCGATAATCGTACTGATATGTAGTCTTTTTAGTGACAAAAGGTATCTAGAGCGGTTTAGATCTAATCTAGGCCAGATTTGCTTTGTAGCAAGGCAGGTAGTTCCACCTTCCCATCTAGCATTGGTTTTATTGACTGTGTCAAGTTGGAGCGCTAGCTTATAAGTAGCGATTGGCATACCTATATTTTTCTTATCGGGTAGAATAGGTATTGTTGTTCCTATTTAAGCGAGCTCGTCAGCTTTGCAATTCCCTGGAATGTCTCTGTGCCCCGGCACCCAGCAAAGGTGAATGTTAAACTGCTTAGCCATCTCCATGACCCATGAGAGATGAACGGCAGTTGGAGGTGGTCTTAGAAGTGGATGAGACTGATTCCAGAGATTTCAGCGCCGCCTGACTATCCGAGAAAATGCTAATATCGTTAGTGGATATTACATTCCTCTTGATCCAGGACAGTGCTTCCGAAATCGCCATGATCTCCGCTTGAAACACGCTACACTGATCAGGGAGGCGAAAGGAGAGATTTAGTTTTAATCTATCTGAGAAAACACCTCCTCCTACACCGTCATTGGTTGTAGAGCCATCAGTATAGAAGTGTATCGACTTGTCTGTTGAAGAAAGATAACAGTTATTGAAACTGAAAACTGAAAACTGAAAACTTGAGTTGTTTTATCATAAATCGCGTGAAGTTTCTTCGGACTCTCTCGATTCTTTTAGAATATACCTAAGTCTCATAGCATGGCGCCATACTCTAAGTTAGGTCTTACCAGAGATACGTATAAAGCCCTTAAGGTATACGGATCGGAAACATTTTTGGAGTTTTTTTTTTTAGGAAACCAAGCCACCCATTGGCTTTACAGTACTAGTACGATGATTGACTTTATCGAAGGCTTTTGCAAAGTCAGTTTGCCTACCAAGTTCGAAATGATTCAGAAATGCCAGATTTGTTGCAGTAGATCTTCCCTTAGTAAAGCCATGTTGATGGTCCGATATTACATTGTTAACAAGAAAAAACAATTTTATTATAAATAATCTTTTCAAACAATTTAGGAATGGCAGAAATCTTACAAATTGGACGATAGTTACAGTACAGACATTTTTTTAGGACCAGACTTACATATGTATAGGAACAATGTGAGATATTTTGCAAACATCAACGCATTTTCCACAAGCAAATGATTTCCTAAATATGTGGCAGAGCGGCATAGATAAGGACTTTGCGCAGTAAAATAGGAGCAATTTTGTCACGACCCTCTATAAATTACATGCTGCCGGTTTCTGAATGCTACGCTCTATAGCGATCACTTTTAGCTATGGTACAGTAAGTAATTAATAAACTAATAAAAGCTTGATACTCTGATTTCCAACGATTTGCAGATACATATCATCAATTCTGTCTAACAGATAAACGTTCATACTAGTTGGTGACATAACAGGCAAACATTCGCAATAGGGCCCGGAGAAACTACATATGTGCTAAAAAATATTTTGGAATTAAAAAAAAAATGTATTTCTAAACACAAAACAAATTAAGAACTTATTCACCCTACTCACCCTGCAAAACTCCTAAATGTATGCAATGAAAATATCTGTTTTCACTGAATTTCAGCAAACAAGTTGAAAACTAAGTAGAACCATTCACAATGGTAAACAAGAATAGCAAAAAATAAAAATTAGAACAAACAAATCAGCTGCAATGTTTTTGGCTGATAAGAACTCTCAAAAGGACTGAGTTTCAACAAAGATCACTCATTTCACTATTTAGATAAAATTTTGTATATTCTGCGAACTGTTTTAAATCAGATTAACACATAAGCTATGGTATATCATTTGCTAGGTAGTGTCAGTTGTGCACGAGTCATTGCGCCGATTAGTACCGCTGTTGACTGTGGTGATTAGCAAGCAAAGTATCTAAACAGACGTGTGCCATTGGTTTGATTTCAATTACCGGCGGACTTTAATAGTTGTTGTATTGTGATTTTGATTGTAATAATCACATAGAGATGTGCACCTTGCGGATAGAATTTTGATCTCGAAGTTATTCTCTTTGTCACGTGCGCATCCATGTTGTTATTATACATATTATGTATGTATACGTATAGTAAATCTTAAGTGAATTTTTAACACATATTTAGTGGAACTAGGGCAAGATGAAACTTTTAAGGTTGGTAGAGGTTTTTTTTTGATTAAAAAGCAAATATAAAAGTGTAAATAGTTACAATTAGAACTAGACAGACCTTGTAAGTGTTTAATACGAGTGTACACAATTATTCCTTGCTTATGAAGGCACGACATTTCGTTGTGTGGTTATCAATTAGCGTAATTTATTTCTGACCAACGATCGACTGCACTTTTGACCAGAAAATGTGATAGATTTGACTAATTGCCTTTTGCCTTATCATAATTGAAATCTATGTAAATTTATGTCAGATGCACCCACTGTCAGTGCTTTGTGGTATTCCACCCAAGTGGCACCTTTAGAAATTCACTACAAAAGTGCGCGCCATCGAAATTAGTTGCGAATGTGAATTTTGATCATTTCATCGATTTGTTCGTGTGTTACGCTCTATTTAACTGAGAACATTTAATTACCTCGAGTATTGTCAAATAAAAAAAAGTCATAGAAGCGCACCACGCCCACGATTCTTGTCGTGGCTTATTAAACTCTCTAGAAATGAAAAACGGCTTACACTGAATTATTTAATTAGTTAATTGAATTTTTTAGATTTGCCAAGTTCTGGACGATCATTTGTTTGCTGCATTTCTTCAGTTTCTTATATGGTCAAGGGATTCCCTTCGATACGAATGTAACCACTGATTCCACGGTCAACACCATCGCAAATACATTTCCCGCGATCCCCAATCTAAACACAATAACACCACAAACAGATGAAGATGATGAGGACGAAGACACGGCAGGAGAGGAGAAACCCTTCTATGACTATGACGATGAATATATACAACCAGCCATATCGAATGAAACCAAATCAAAGACTGGAATAATCTACACATGGGCCAAATGGCCAAAATGGAATAAATGCTCACGATCGTGTGGTGGAGGAGTTCAAACACGTATAAGGAATTGCATTGAAAAGTAAGATTATTTATTTTATAAGGACTGGAAACAATCTAACACCTTTTTTAAGGAAGCAAGTTCGCACCGAATGGTTAATAACTGCGTTTCAAGTAGGCATTGATGGCCGCAAGGGATGTTTTGGCGTGGTTAAGAAGTTTAGAATGTGTAATCAGAAGGTTTTTAAAAGGTTTTCTTTGCCCCCAAATTTGTTTGAGATAAATCACTTTTTTGTAGGCATGTGCAAAAGTGGAGGATTTTCGTAATCAGCAATGTGCCAGTTTTAATAATAAAACATACAAGGGGGAGCTCTATAATTGGGAAGGCTACATCAAAGGTGAGAGCGACTTTGAGATTTTAATGAAAAATTATTAGCTAAACCATATTTGTCCCTTGGTGCATACATACATTTTGCCTTTAATTCCAGAACATCACGAATGTGAACTCAATTGTAAGCCCGTGAGTCTCAATTATTATACAACCCTCAGTAAAATGGTTATCGATGGAACGCCTTGTTCAAAGCCAGCCATTTACTATACGCATGCTTATCGAGGACGTGCAGTATGCGTCGAAGGTATTTGTAAGGTGAGTACGAGTATCTATACCCAAAATAGCATCACGTTGGCAAGATCACACCGATCTCACTAATGGTATTTTAAACGGGCGACAATCAGTTCAATTAAGTTAATCCCGAACCCTAAACATGTTCACGAAATGTATATGCGGCTCTTTTGACGCGATCACTTTGTGAACAATAATGGCAGTAAATGAGGACGATGAAAGATGATTATATGATATAAGTGCAGTGGGATCAAGAGATCACCAATGGATCATGAGGATGGGGGTGTTCCCATTTCGGTTTTTTCTTTTTTTCTATTTCAAAACGATCTTTAAGCATTTAAAATGCAAATAAAATCCACTAAATCTTGTTTCGCTGTAGAAACCACAAACATTTCCCTGCGACATCATTCACTCCGAATACATTTTCTATCACTGCAAGATCACGAACGATCGATTACCCGTGATTATCGTTAATTTTCTACCCTAATATGGTTTAACGTCGGTCAGCCCGATAAGTAGCCTTTTAATTTTATCACAATCCTCTGGAAAAGCGCATGTTATCCGCATGTGATTATGTGCAGAAATTATCGAGATATTTTCCTTAAATTCAATTTCGTGCAACCGACTCCCCAGATCAGTTGCAGTACACGATCGTGATCTTCGTCAGATTGATGACATTGTGATTAACTTAAATTTGATAGCCAACTTGTTTTTTTCTTTTCTCCCAGGGAAAATGAAAATTAATTCACTCACTCTCTCAGAGCGTTTGTGTACTTTATGTGTGTATCCATTTATTGGGTTGGCTATTTTGAAATATTTCCATAGATACTCGTAGATGGTGGTGGAAGATGTTCAAAATGTTGTGGTCCATACGTTTGTGATTTGTCAACCTATCAACAGACACTAGATCGCCTCGATTCGATTCACAGTGGATAGTGGATAGTTCTGTTCATCTCTAATCTTGCTGTAGGCTAAATTTTTTTTCTTCTATTCAGTGTCATCTGCAACGTTCAGCAGAAGATACAAGTAACATTGCGTGTGGATAATTGTTCGAGTACGGAACTAGTTCGCGAAAGCCGCTAAGAAGTTTTTTTTTTTTTTTTTATTCGTGAAATATAATGTTGCTAGAGGATAATTTATGTTGAACGGTGTTTGATCAATTGTGATTGTAATTCGTGGATAATTACTAATTATTAATTTCCCAGCGAGGGAAACGAGTGATAAGATTTGAATAGTGGAGTTTGTAAGTGCCTTGAGAAAGATATCTAACATTTTATTGAGTGCAATGACTGTCTTGAAAAAAGTTATACATTTTCTACATCTTGTGTCATAGCGGATTTAATTGTTTATTTTCTAAAATCGCTGTTTGTTTATTTTTTCCTTTTTGCGTCTGTTTATGCTTTAATTTGGGGAGATGAAAGCGAGGCAAAGACAAATGCCATGTGTTCTGATTTGACCAATAAAAACAGTTGAAGAATAAAAAAATGTCTCCATTTATATAGCTACGAGTCCATGTGTATTTTCGTATTTTTAACGGTTTTTTTTTTACTCAGAATAATATTTTTAGCCGAAATCATTGTTATTTTTGAGATGTTGGCATTGAAATATACCGAGATTTCACGATAACTATAAATTGGGTCTTAAAGAAGGTACGGCGAGTATTATTTTCTGTTAAGGTCAACCACACGTTGATGTTGTTATTACTAACTGACAGCAACAAAACTAATATCCCTTCATTTGCAGACATTCTGCCGCCCATTTCTTTGTAAAAAGATTGCAAAAAAAAAAAAAACGAAAGCAATTACACCTCTAAGACCTCATCGCTGAACCACCGGAAAAGTCTCTTTCCCCAACTACCCATTCAATAAATCAACGATTACACCTTCGACTTCGACACTAGACAAACAAATATGGTGAGACAAAAACTAATGCCGCGTAATCAGCAAACGTCCATCAAAATCACAGATTAACATGCAAGATGCCATTGCAGGCAACAAACGCACTTAAACGCACTTTCAACATATGATAAGATAAATTATTGTCTATAGATGCAACCTCACAGAGAGATACTGGATGGAAAAATGCAACATTTGTGTATCTTTTGTATAAAAAATGCATCGCATGAAGGGCAAGCTGCAAGCTCTGATGTTGCATAATTTATGCACGGTGGTGTTGCATAATTTTCGGCGGTACTTATACTCGTGTTACCTTTCTAATCGAAATCAATGCAAAATTGTGTAACAGGTGAATGATAGCGATAGCTACACTACCAACACGATAAATGATGAGTTTTATTAATTAATGCACCCGATTATAAAAGTCTAACGGCTATAGTTTTAGTTTTGTTTTGTCCAATAATAATGTAATGCGTTGGGAAATTTTACCTTACATATTTTTACATATGTGATTGGTTTAATCATTCAGTGAATATTCGCATATATGTATAATTAATTTCGTGACATTGAACACAAAGGAGTTCGATTTAAAGTTGAGGAAACCCTAATTCATTTTTAGTGAGAAAGTTTAAAGGTAAATTATTATGCATAATTTTTTAATAAAAACTCATTGCCGGCGGCGACAGCGGGGTGGTTTGTAAACAATAAAATAAAAATGCTAATTTACAAAAAAAAAAAAAAAAAAACAATGTAAATTTTTTAATGGACTATTAAATTAGATGCCTTAACAACATATTTGGTATTTATCAATGAGATTGGATATGGTATCGGTATGCATTGTCACTAGATAAATTTTTGATGGATTTAAATTAGATCTCAGGTTTTGATTAGTAACATATTTTATTGTTATATACAACAGGCAGATGCATTCGAAATAGGGAAATGCAATAATGTCGATAAAATTACAACAGTGAGATGACGATATGCTGTGATATGATTTTGTAAGAACAGCCTGGTCAGACATTACAGAGATCTATGAGAAGGTAGAAGGAAGGCTTAAATCAAGATCGTGCTATTGTTCAATCATATCATCCAAAAACCAAAAACGAATTTTCCTATTTTTAACGGTGGGTTACGACTTTTTGACGTTGCTAAACCTTTCTGCTGCGCTGTAAGTCAGAACTCAGAGGATAAATCTGAGCTGAAGGGTAGAAAGCAAAGTTTTACTAATCCACATTGTTGTGCAGCAGCCGCTGCAAGAAAAAAAAAAGTATGAGCGAGTGCGTTTATTGTGCAATAAGTGGATAGACATAGTTTTTTTGTTCTTCTGTAGGTGACGCTACAGCTCGGGGTCAACCAGAGCCTGCTTCTCGCAACCATTTGTGTGTGCGTGTTATATTTTCGCACGAATGGAAGGGACCTACAGATTTTTGTCGACTCCGAGCGGCGAGTTGAGTAGCTCCTCGTGACATATTATACTCTTGAAATGCTTGTCAGACATTCGAAAGAGGTGGCACCGTAAAAAAAAACTTTTGGGTGTTTGCTGGGATTGAACCCGGGCAGCATTGCGGAGTAGTCCAACGCGCTTACCACTGCACCACGGTGCTCACTTTACTTTACCTTTATTTATAATCAAGTAGAAGGATTTTTTGCAATGATATGTTTATTTTGAGTTCTGTACCAAAAAAAAAACGGAACCATTATAAGATTATACTTGTATCTATCTGCTGGTTTGCCACAGTTATTTAGCTCAGACGTCGGTTGTTTGAAATAAAAACTTTTTACATTCTGTTGGACCACAACATTTCCAATACTTATAACTCCAAAATATGGAAGTTATTGCCGAAAATGTGTGAAAATGTCCATTGAACATGATCGTATTACAGTAACACTTGTGAATAGTGGAATGCTTTGGTGCACTTTTTTTTCTACTACTTGCAACATTTCTACTATTCGCAATTTTTTCCACAATCGGCAACCTCATTTCTTTTATTATTTTTCAATAAATTTGGTCATCTGAGCTTAGAATGTGTTTGATGTTGATGTGGAAATAATGCCATATTTTTTGTTTTTGTTTTTTAAAAAAATGTGCTCTTAGTTCCATGCTTGAATGTGGTTTTATTTCCAAGATACATTGGAAAGAAGACCTGCCGGGCTTTATTTCCTTTTTTTCATGGTAATAAGGTCACATTTTAAAAGTGGCTTTATTTCGTAGGGCACTATTTCACGTCACCGTAGCCGCTCGCAAAATGAAACGCACACGGAAAGAACCAATCGCAATGTCAAAATTCTCGGAAATGGCAACGAAGCCAACAAAATGTAAATTACTTGTGGCGAGTTCATTTCTCGATTCTGCTAATTGAACAGTGAACTTGCATGGGCTTAAAAACGAAATCCTTTGAAAAATGTTCCATTATTCAGAATTCGCAGCTTTCCACTATATAAGAGTGAGTGAATACAGTCAAAATTGACAACAAAAAATGTCCACTATCCAGATTTCGCGAGATTCTTTTATTAGCAAATCCCACTATACACAAGTTTTACTGTATATTGGATCCAGACTAAAATATTGAGATGTCAAGCAACGTTATGCATACAATCGAACAGCTTTGAGGAAAATCTATTTGATGAGCACGGAATTAGCGATTTTTTCTCTTATTTCTTTATTCATTAATGGTTGCCGATGCCGATTGGTGAATCTAGTCGCAGTTTGATCCTTTTTTGTCGTCAAGAGACTGTGATCCCATGCGTCGAGTTTGTAATGTTCAGTTTTGGGTAATCGAAGTTTAAATTCTCAGAATAAATTGGTAACAATATGTTTCCTTTTTTTAACCATCCTGGCCAGTTTTCACTTTTTTCTTATTTTTATCATATGTCTATTACTACTACTAAACACATATAAAACATATACTCGTACGAGTATGAGAGAAGGCCACATTAACTCCAAGGGAATCATATAACGGACACCCTTAAAAAAGTAGCTCACACAAGGTCGCTAGTTCATATCCGGCTCGAAGGACCAAATAATTTGCAACTATAATTATTTTCAAATCTCAATTTTCCTCTAGAAAATACTAGGTAAAAAAATCTAACCACATTCCTGGCTTATTTAAAACGTTGTAATAATCAACTGTATTCTTTTATGTATTTTAAATAACATTTCTATTATTTACATTAAATTGATATAATTCATTTTTTGGATTATATTTGTTGACAATTGTTTTATCGATCCTAGGATAATTGTTGACAAGTGTTTCATCGATCTTTGGCTAACTATGGTGACGTCATCAAGGTCGTTTGTTTTGAATTAATCACAAAGAGTAGAACATAACTTTCTCTGAACAGTATTCCTTTTTATCTTATTTAAGCTATTCAATAGACGACTGGTTGTATTTTCTAATTCAGACTAGGTATAAATTAATTGCATTTTTGTCTGCGTACAATTTCTTCCATTACTTTATCTTATCAAACATTTTTAATGCCAATTCTTATTAATTTTTTCCAATTTTCAATAATTTTATCAAAAGCACTCATCAATCAGAGATCATAACACATTCCTGCGTAATGGAACGCCCACCGACAAGTAACAATTTAAAAAAATACAAACATACGAGTATCTAATATCTAATTAAATACTCCCGATCATTTTTTGGCGTCTTTTCTTTGGCATCTATTTGTAAATACACACAACATACTTATTTAGTATTTAGTTTTCTTTATAAAATCTACGTAGATACAATTCTAAAGAATAAATAAAATAATCTAAATTGAATTGAGCGCAAGGCGCCATCATCACCATCATCCATGTGCGTAATAAATTAATCGTCATCAGAGGAAAACACTTACTTTTAGTACCTAAAAAATTTATTGGCGGTTTCGTATTTTTTTTTTCTCATCAAATGTTTGAGAAAAAAGGAAATATCAAAATAGTAATAATTTATCAAACGGTTTGACAATGATATTTTATTTGTTTATTTTTTTTTTAATGGCAAGGAAAGTTTATGCTGCAAAAAGTGTGCTATTTTTGACAAATTGTATTTTTTTTTTTACTTTATAAAAAATTAAATGAAATAAAAATCAATTAGGGGTAGCCAAAAAAAGGACATAAATTAGCTTTAAAAAAAAATACTGAAGACAGCAAAGATTTGGGGCGTAAATAATGAGGTGGATTGAGGTGGAACCGTAAAATACGAGAATAATATATTTTTTTTTAAATGGCTCGTAAAGTAGTGGCTTTGGCTTATTGCGACACCGTTTTGGAAAACTAAATAATGGCTAATATTTTAAACTGATTGAAACGTGACCGCTTTCGTTGATAGAAAAACAAATAAAAGGCTATCGAGAGTACTATCGTAAAAAAATCAGTGTAGGTAGTAAGGAAGTTTTTATGACATGAAAAGAAGCTAATAAATAAGACAAGTGCGTGCGTGATAAATAAAACAGTGGGCAGAAGGATTAAAACAGCAATATTTTAAATAATCCTTCTTATTCAAGGCCAGGTGTCGAATTTATGCCTTTTGCCTAATTAAAAAAAAAAAAATACACTGCTGGACAAAATTAGAGAAACGATGATAGTTTTCTGTTTGATGGTTGAATATAAACTAACGGGATGCTTTTTGTTACACGTATTATGTTTCAAGGTAAAGGTATACTCTTATGGTATGTAGGTGATTTAAACTTATTTGGCTAACGCAAATCGACTTAAAGAACTTTAATGGCAACCAGTATGACCAAGTATGACCAACCTTGAGTGTTTCGCGCCTTTTTTTTGGTTATTCTTGCGACTTATCTTATCAAACGGTTACTGGAATATTGTTTATGATTAAGGTGAATAATTTACATGAAAATGACAGACTTAACTGAAGTTTAAGTAGCCTGTGCCATACGTTGGATAGAAAATGGGCAATCGTACCAAGAATTGGCCTCAATGCTAAATGTGTCCAAGCCCGTTATTTTTCGCGATGTAAAGCTGTATAGCGAAACCGGTTCTTTGAAAAGAAATCGAGGGCAAGGTAGGAAAAGGGCCACAACGCAAAAATACGATTGGTAAGTTCTTCCCTCAGAAACAGGAGATTAGGAGTAGACTTCTGGAAGTGTGAAGTGTTCGGGTATCTTCCAAAACTGTAAGAAGAAGACTCAAAGATTCTGGATTAAAACCATATAGACTAGCAAAGGCCCATCTTCTCACCAGACGCCATAGAGTAGCGCGTGTGGGCTTCGCCCGAAATCACAAAAACTGGTATGAGGACGACTAGAATCGAGTGCTTTTTACTGATGAGTTCAGATTTTGCCCGAAGCCAGACGACAGACGGGGAAAAGTGTATAGACGATCAGGTGAGCGATATGCACAATGCAACATCGTTCCAAGAGTGACTTATGGTGGTGGTTCCATAATGGTATGTGCTGAGGAGCACGCACAGAGTTACACGTGGTAGAAAATGGGCCCTTAGCAGCAGAGCGGTATGTAAGAGACATTTCAGCAGAAATTGTTGTGCCGTTTGCCCCAAGTTTCGGCTCCAATTTCCTTTTAATCCAAGATAACGCAAATAGGGTTTCGGAGTATCTTCGAAGGGCACACTGACCACAACTTGCTCCACTGACCTAAATACTATAGACAGAGCATGTCTGTAAAAGGAAAACAAATACCAGATTTTGATTTTTTTAAAAATAAAATTCGAAAAGCTCATCAATAAAATAGAGATAAGTCCAAAAAATATTTAAATGTTTCACTTTTGGTGTCGTTCCTTTAATTTTGTCTAGAAATGTACAGTCCTGTGTAAAAAATTAAGACCACTAGGATAATTGTTAACTGTTGTTCTTTTTTTTTTCAGATTTCAGAAAGACTCAAGTTGAAAATAGTCGTTAAATTAATGCAGTAGAATATAAGTACTTTTTTAAGTTTGAAAAACAATTAAAAATATGTTAAAGTTAAAAGGCAATATTTTATAAAATTATCCTACAGGTCTTAATTTTTTACACAGGACTGTTTTTTAAAAAAGACATATTATCTAATCCAGTTGTATTGTAGATACATAATAAATAAGCAACCTCTCATTTTAATTATCAATTGCTATCCCTTTGATCTGTTTTTCATGTTTAGAAGGTAAAGTAGAGGCTTACAGAATTTTGATTGACATTCTTCGGACGGTTTTATATCGGCCACCAGTACTTTTTTCCCATCGTAAAAAAAGCATACTTAACTTAAAAATTCAGAATTTTATTGCCCTATAATAAATTATTACCAACCCTCAGAACAATTAAATAATTATCCCCCCGGACTACAGTGTCAATAAAAATCCACCTACAACATTGTTTTGTTCGCATTGCTGCCATCTGAATAATGTGTGAAGACGCACAACTTGACAGATGACATTCGTCGCCAAAGCTGTTAAACCAGAAGATATCTTTGCAGAAAAAAAAGAACGCGTTGATCTGGAAGAAAAAAAGACAACAACACACGTTGGTGGTCGCGCCGCGCCGCCGCCGGCCTAAAGCAAGAGGAAGCAACGGCTCACTCATAAATGCCAATACTCGAGCGTAATTCTGGCCGAAAGCCAGAAAAAAGAATTCTCCTTTGGACATCATTATGAATGTCTCTGTCCATGGAACGGCTAAGATTTTTCGCTTCCTGGCCACATTACCGTATTGGACATTCGAAACGACGGAATCAATCGGTTAACCGCAAAATAAATTTCCAATTCAATCCAAACGAACGAAAAGTAATAAATTTTAATTCAGATACAGATACGAGTGTACACAGAGTCGCGCATGTTGCATGGTTGCAGGATAGATAAGGTAATTTGGATTTATTTAAATTGCGTTAGGTTTATCTACGAGTATCGGCGGTGGTCTACGAAACCCATGTAGGGTTAACACATGTGCATTTACGAGTGGTTTATGGGAATTTGCCAAAGGCGCTCATTCAGGTGGTTTCTGGACGCAAACCTCTTGTTCTTATCAGCGTAGCGTACGACATGTTGCTGGGCGATAATTAACGCGCAATAAATGTTGCAAGTGACGGGAGAATGTTTTTTTTTTTGTCTGACGTGGTGCTGGTGATGTTTTGATGTGATGATGTCATTTGGTAATTGTGAAATCCCTTTCTCTGTCCAGGAAATCGTTTGAAGTTATTTCTTATTGCCCTTCACACTGTACATGCAAACATGGTGTATCCGACTTAATGCACAAACACTTGTGACGCGCACTGAAGTGGATTAGATGTTTTAGAACGCACTACTTCCAGGCGATTTAGCTTGTTGGCAGCGATCGCGCGTTGCATAGCCACATGACCCACATTATGTCGTCAATTGTTAATGGCTTTAAAAATATCTTTGGTGTGTGCACTTTAAAAAGATGCGTTGCACACAAGTGGTTTCGAAGTCAAGATGACAATAATTCTTTGGGTAAAAGTGGGTGATTAGGCTTCGATTAGACTGTCAATTGCACTCAATAAAAATGTCCAAAGGGGACGAGCATCTATTAATTGCATTTTCAACAAATCCTAGGTAATCTGATGCAAATATAAAGAAATAAAATGTTTGCCGTTGTGAAAGTCTTGCTATTGGTGTTTTTGGTGAGTCTTGTTAGATTGTTTCTGTTCCCTAACCACTGAGTATACTCTAATGAGCTTTTTATCTTTCGTTTGAATTTAGGCAGCCCATAAGAGTGGTTCTATTCGTGGAGCGACAACAAATGATGTGAAGACACGATGTGGATCGGTTTTGTGCCGACCGGTCTCTGAGATATTTGGTAAGGCGACCTTGCCACATGGCTATTTCTATATCACGACCATCGGCAGTGGTGCCATGAATATTACGGTGAAGCAAATGGCATCGAGTGAGAATCGATTGGGTTGGTTAAAGTTACAAAGCTTAGGTTGCATTTACTCAGATATACTCATCCACTTTCTAGCAATTCGATCGGTGGATAACAAGTTCATTGTAAATGGAAATAATCACATTTCGGAGAGCGGAACGTACGAATACAATGGTGATGCTTATGACTATGACAAGGATCTGCAGACAGTCGAATCTAAAGGTCCGATAACGAGATCTATCGATGTTTTGGTATAAGAAACTTGTTTACTCTTCCTGTTAGTTACTCATTTGAGTATTTCCCACCATAGCTCCTAGTACGAGGGATAAATCCTGGCATCCAATACCACTACAACCTACCAGTTTCCACGGCTGGTATTTCGGATTCTGAGGAGACCGAAACTCAATGGAATGAACTGGGTATTCCGTTGGACGACGTAGAGGACAACAAAATCCCTGAGTTTAATGAGACTCAAGTGGCTAAAACCAAGGAAAAAGACCGTAAACGGAGGAAATTCTCATGGAAGCTACTAGGCTTCGGACCATGCAATCGATCATGTGGTGCGGGTGTTCGAACCCCGATTTTCCGTTGTATAAGGGACTCCCCCACACGATTCTATACTCCACGAAGGTGTATGTATGCTGAGAAGCCGGTTTTCCACGAGGATATCTACAAGTGCAATCTGCAACTGTGCTCTGCCTACTGGCAGACGGAGGAATATGGCGAATGTGTGTGTACCGATGGAGCTGGAGTGCACAGCCGTGTTGTGAAATGTGCCCAGGAACAGGCTTCTGGGGTTGTAGAGCTGGTGAATGATGGTCAGTGCGGGGATAATAAGCCGGTCGAGAGTGAAAGCTGTGACTGTCCGAAGAAAATTCGAAGGAAGATCTACGCACAGAGGTCGGATAAATCGGCGAGGATCTACTCCAGACTCATTGGATCTTCGGCGAACGTATACAATTCGTTTAATCAAACCCTCGGCCTTCGAAAGGGATACAGGGATGATCGTGACAAATCGGGAGTTTGGTTGATGTCCGAATGGAATGAGCAATGCTCGGCGGAGTGTGAAATGGGCTTAGAACATCGGTCGATCTACTGTGATCGAACTGCTCCATATACGGATTTATGCGATTTGAGGATCACCCCCGAATTGTCCCGACCATGTGATCGAAGTGGCAAGTGCACGGATGGAGTTTGGTTTACGTCCCCATGGAATAATTGCTCAGGGGATTGTTTCAATTTGATAAGAAAGAGAACGGTTCTTTGCATTGTGGATGGAATTGTTGTTGAGGACGAGGAATGCAATCCAAGTGAGAGGCCAGCGGAGTCGAAGAATTGTACGAATCGAGAAGTGAGCTACTGTGGACCGAAGTGGCATTATTCTGAGTGGTCTGAGGTTAGTTTTTTTTTTTTTGTTTTCGTTGAATCCACTCATGTGCATGTACATATTTGTTTTTAGTGCTCCCGATCATGTGGCGAAGGCATTCAAAGACGTTATGCCAAGTGTTTGGAGTTTGATTGGAAGGAGAACCAACTAAAGGAATCGAACAGCTGTAAATATATCGAACGTCAGCCGGTCTATGGGACATGTAACACACAAAAGTGTGATGGTATAGCTTTTTTTTTAAATATTCTTTCGATGAATTTGTATCTTTTTATATTTGATAGAAATCGATACCCATGCGGATTCATCTCCAAATGATCTTGAAGCTACTTATTGTGCCGATGAATTTCCCAGTTGTAAGAGAATAAACAAGTCGCGATTGTGCAAAGTGCAGTATTATCAGAAGAATTGCTGCCATACCTGTGGGGGACGTTAGTTATAAGTTTACACGTACATACGTACATATATATTCAGTTACACTGAAACTTTGATTTCATATGTGAATGCCATAAGAGTTTCGTTAAATATCATAGTCGTAGGTACATTTTTAAGTGAAGGAAGGATGTCCTACAAAAATTCACCTATTAAGCTAAGTTTTAAAATGAGCGCTAATTTACTCTGTTATTTTATTTATTTTTACAGTCCATACATATATTGAAAAAAATTGTGAAAAAAAGAAACATACATTTTGTCTTTCTTCAGGGACAGGAAATTGAAGTCATTCAAACGATGACAAATGTCCATTTGATATGATTACGTAATCTGATTAAATACTCGTAGGTACTCCTCTGTCCACATTGAATATTGGCGCACCACATAAATCATTCAATGATTTCGCGTGCTTCGATCATCATCAAGTTGGTTCATTGCACACGCACTGTTAGACTGTTTATTGTTTGCCACAAAACTCCACTCGCAGATAAACTCGTAGATAAGCGATTCCTCTCCTATGATCTGGACAAATGCAATTGCATTCGGTTCAGATACATGGTGTCAGTGCGTTCAATAGATTCTAATGCAGTTAACCCCAACGACCCAGAAACAGACTATTCACAACCACCAATGGACAAACAAACAGACCAACAATGCAAAACAAATTAGCAAACCATCCTTTCGCGCGTTATTATGGGGCGGCGACAGCGGACAAAAGGCTACATCGACAAGAGGAGGTTTTTGTGTTTTTGCTGCATTGATGCGGTTATGTACAAATGGTGAAAGTTGACAAGCAGCAGAACAAACCGTCCAAACATATTGCATACTTTTGGGCAGATAAAATCTCATATAAACAGTTTTAGCTCCATTCACAGTAGAAAATAAAAATATTCCCTTTCACTCAACGCACAATAAGAAATGTTGCAACAACTTCATTCGAACAGAATAGATTTATAGATTGTGTCCATACCAAGTGCGAGTATGAGTATCTGTACAACTTGTTGCTTTCCGGGTGAGATGAGCTTCGTGCGCCACCAACAAAGTGTTACTTTGTTAACTGGGGAGGGAGCACGCATCCACCACCATCTCATGGTTGGTAATGGTTTACCATCCTCTCTATCAAGGTTTTTTGTTTATGCTCTCTCTGTGAACAGATCTAGCGCCATTGAATGTGAATCTACTCGTAGTTGTATCTATGCACAAGTAAAATGTATCTGGGACTGGGGGAGCACTGATTTTCGCTTTTCCAGAAAGCAGCGAGGTGGTTGTTGGGTTGTTCGGTGGTTGGATGCGGTGGTTTCAATATTTCTGGTGGATTTTTGGCGGTCGCTAGTTGTTTTTGCTTCTTGTCTGTACATAATATGTATGTGCGCTTTGAAGTTAGAGTTTTGAGCGTGAGTTTTCCTTGAGATTTTTTAGTTCAATTTTGCGTACGGTGGTGTTAAGACCGACTTTCCCGGAATTTCCCCGATTAACAGTATTAATATTTTGCAAATTTTTTTTTTATACTTTTTTGCAAAGTACGTATAGTTTCGAAAAGGTGTGCGAATTTATAAAAAAAAATATATATAAAAGTGATTTTCAAAAGTCAAAAGTATACATAGATATCTAAATTTAATTAAATTATTTTTTAATTAAATGTGTGACTAATGATGTAAAGCGAAGTGACTTCATGTGCGTTCTTTTTTTTTTAAAACCATGCTCTGGCAAAAAATAAATATTTCAACAGCTTTGAATTGATTTTGTTATTTGTTTTTTTTTGGAGGAGGCATTTGGCGATTTTTTTTTTTGTTGTATCTCGAAAATTAAACTTAAGTTTGAAAAAAAAAAATTAAAAAAAAAACAGTTTTAAGTGGATTGTGGAACGATTTCGGTTTCGATTTCGATTGCGAATTCAATGAAAATGTTTAAGTGATTAGAACTGCTTTTCGGAAATATTTGGATGACATAAACGACGAGAATAACGCCCATTTAAAAGGATTTTAACATTGAATCGAATACACAAGTAATTTTTGAAATTACAGATAGTGGTTAAAAGATTTTATTGAAATATTTTGTAAGTCGGTTGGAAAAGGACCTTCTCTGCTGCCTATAGATGATCTCAAATTATTGAATTTTACAACAGCTGAGAGAAAAAGAATAGTTTTTTTTTATTTCAAAATGTGCGATCGGACATATAGACAGAGAAATTATGATGATTTTAGTGAAATCATTTTCTTTTTATCTGCGCGGGCAATCAGACTTAGAGAGTGGTCCATTGTATTAAAAGAAAGGCAACCCCATTTTAATGTACATATGTACATAGGTATTTGTTTTTGTCTTTCGAAGATCAGCAAAAGCCGGACAATCAAAACAATAGGTTTTGTTTCGAAGTGTCATGTCGTCGCGTCGCCTTTCACACTGAAATTATAGGTCGTTTTTTTTTTGTAATGTACTCAAGCTCAATGGGTTATAACTAAATCTAGTGAAAATCTGCCCAAAAATTCTCGAAAAATGAATGCAAATCTGCATGAAAAAAATACTAAGAGCCCCCGCACACTACAGACTTTTTGTCGGCCGACAGTTTAGACGGGCTCTTAATCAGTATGAAAATATATGAGAGTGCGCACACTACAACGATTCGATATCGGCCGATAAATAAGTTTGATAGGCTACACGATTGCCTTCAAACTAAAGTATCGGCAAACTATCGGCCGACTACTTAATCAGTACGGCGCTCTTCTACGTGCGCACACTACAGGACTATAAAGCCGATTTTTTACGATAGCTCAGTTTGCTCTGAATTTTAAATTAATTTTCTTTAAGTTCTGGATATTTTGTCGCATTTAAATATGGATTTATGGGCATATTTGGGCGTAGAGCAATGATTACCTCTCTGGAACATTTTTTACTAACTACCATTAAGCGACTATTCTCTGCAAAATGTGTTTAACGACTAGCAAAACCAAATCGGTCGAGAACAGTCGGCCGATTGTTTGTCTAGTGTGCGCACTCACTACCAACCCGACTATTTAATCGGCCCAGTGTGCGCACTAACCAGCCCAACCCGATCAAACTATCGGCCAATAGAAAGTCTGTAGTGTGCGGGGGCTCTAAAAGACTAAACGAATATTCTCGAAATTATGCTCAAAAAACAAACAAAAAAAAACTAAATATGCTTCAATTTTATTCTAATTCTTCTTCTTCCAAAACAAGTGGAAGAATCACAATCACCTGTTTTTTAAGGTTTTCGAATATATGTAAATGATTTGCGCGGGATTTGGACAGAAACCCAAAAGCCAAAAATCCCGAAAATCTAAATATTCACTGAAGACCAGCTGGTGTATGCGCAGAGAATGAACATTCGACATCGACAGAAGTCGTTGGCGAATACTTGAACATCGCGGTCTTGGCCGGTGAGAGTTTCTGGATGTGCTGTGCTCATTGTTGCTGATCTTGCCATCGGATACAACATATGTATCTTCTTTTTCTCTGATAGTTTCGTAGCCGACATTGCGTGCGTGGACGGCCTTCAGCTTGCCTATGAATTCATTCCGTGGGAGCTTGTTCATTTTCGACAAAACAGCTTCATTCATTTCGACACTCATGTTTAATTCCTTGCGTTCCCAGTTTTGTTATTGCGCGGACGATCACAGCGAAGCATGAATAGCAAGGATTCCCACTCGCTCACTCATACGAAGTATAAGGTCTGTTTGGTGTGTTTTTTTTCGCGTAAGTGATTGAAATCTGTCAAATAGTAGAACCTTCTCAATGAGAGAGATATCCTCTCCCAGAGAAAAAACTTGAACAAAAGACACCAAACGCTTTTGAAAAAAACCTGTCGATTTGTTTTTTTTCCACTACAATGAAGATTATGACATTTCTCAAACTGTCAGATGGCTTGGTTTGACAGAGTTCAACAGTCCACCCCGAGGAAAAGGTCTTGCAGATACTTGCAGATAATTCATCGCAAAGAGAGAGCCAAATGAAAGTAAAAAAAATTTGAGAGCCATGAAACTGTCATGATTCTATGATAGTTAACATAGTATTGCAAAAACTATCGACACACCAAACAGACCTATATTGTAGGTGTATTGTATGCGCAGGCGACAGATCGTTCAATACACGAACAAATCAGAAGCTGGGTGACAGATCGAAGCATACTGAATATAGCTAAGTATTGTAGTTTTCGTAGTACTTTCGTTTTCTGCTTTTATATTGAAAATCTGTTAAAAATGGATTTTTTCAGACTGAGAATCTCGGTGAAATATGCTCGATTTCTGGAAAACGGCTAAAATCGGCAAAATCTGCATGTTTGAGCAGATTTTCACGAGGTCCAGTTCAAACTATTGTAGATACCCTCTAAATGTAAATTGTGAAAAGGACAGACAACATAATTACGCGTAAAGCACTCAAGTATTCTATATTTTAGCAAAATATTGATCGACTTGAGAAACTTCGTATCTCTGACATCCTTCTATATCTACTCCTTCTTTGTATTACAAAAAAAACGCTTACATATTTTTGTCTTACGGTCAATAAATAAAAAAAATAAACAAAAACAAAATTCTTGAACTTTCCAATAAACTCTAAAAATTTCAATGTCAATTGGTCTCCAGAACGACTTGTATATATTTGTGTCCACTCTCATGACAGTACTTGGAAAAAGTACCTTCGCTTAAAAAAATGCCGCCTCCAGGTATCTTTAAGTTTATTTTTGTCGTCTCAAGTCGCCAAATCGTAGGTTCGTATCATTAAACTTAATTCTCAAGTGCCGGTTATGTAACACAAGATTATCTTAAGTAGAACAGATACAATTCGACTTCAAACTAATTTTGTCAACTTCAAATTTTTATTGACACAGCCAATTATGGTTGGATAAAGAACGAAATATTGAGATGAAAAAAAAACCTATAAGAGTATCACATGCTCTCCTGAGGACAATCATTTAATTTCAATAAAAAAAAATTTCACGCGAACGAGTATAATGATCCACGATTTATTGTTCCGTTGGTAGCAACAAAACTTGCAGCATCACCCTAAATTATCTCCTTTCGTCTGGTTTCCCCCCATTCCCGCTTTGTGACTACAAGAACTTTGTAAGCCAAAGACGGCTCCATTTGCGCTCATTTGTACCGATCTGTCGTATGCCGGAAAATCACGTTTGATCTCTCAATTGGAATTGACTTGTTGTGCGTGTCGTCTACACCTCCGCTTCCGCTCCTTATTCATCGATATAAGGAATTCCTAAGCCCTACGTAAATATTTGCATACCTCTAGGTACCCAACACCAAAACCTGATGCTTTAATGTACCCAAAATTCCACAAGTACCTACCCATCTCAAATGATGCCAAATCGTGTGTATAGAAAAAAAACCGCTTATCAATATTTAATCTGATTAAGATCGCGAGTACGCACACAGCGCGATCACGGTTCGATCGTTGTCTCGGCTCTAAAGCGCATCACAAGCAAACCGATCGTTATCTACGATCATACAATTAGACACAGGAGGAGCAGAAAAGAAAATTAAGATCAAATCCATCTTAGAGGAAATTATTAGTTCCTGCATCCATTGCATGCTGGTGGTTCTCTGTAGGATGTTTGACATCAAGTGCAATTACTGTCTTGGTTAGGTTTGGGTTTTTTGCCTTCTCGCCGTTGTTGTTGTGAGCATCTTTCAAGGTCAGAAAAAAAGGTAAAATTACAATTAAGTTCAGTCTTCATTTGCATGCTTGGACCGTTGCTTTTCTTTTCTCAACTCTCGATGTGGATGAGAACATGTGGTGGACTGAAAGCCAACATCATGTTGACGATGTGGATGGCATCTGTGGGCAAAAGATATAATATCTCTTTTACTCTACGGATCTTCTTCGATGAAGTCTCTGTTTTGATGAAGGGTGCAATTAAAGTCAGGAGGTACGAGTATTTGTTTTGTACACGTAGTTTCTTTGTGTTTTCTTAGTGTCTCTTGGTCTTGTTGAATGTTATTAGTTTTGATTTGAGGAGATGAATTGCAGCTGATTGACGGGTGATTTATTGTGACATGTTGTAGGGTTCTTGTTGTGCCTTGCATGGGTTGTTGTTTTTTTTGTTGCTAAATAGGTGTTGGGTTTACATTTACATTAGTTCGCGTTCGTGATATGGATTGATCGTTTTTTTTTCCGTTTTTGTAACACGGAGGCGAATAAAGTAAATCTAGTTCATCCGGTATATGGTAATGTCAACTTGTCTACCTATGTATCTACGTACTTAATATCTCTCACAAGTGTACTTACCTACGCCGACGTAAAAACTCCACTGGACAATAGTGTCGCAATCGACTAAAATGCTTTTAAAAAGGATGCCATCGCCCGACTAAAACCTTTTTTGGTGAAAATTCGTACATTAAGCCGATCCATGAGTTCTCCTGAGTTGCCTTCTGCTATCTGCATGGTTTTTATCCTGTCCGAACCCTAAGGTGAAAGACTTTATTTTAACGAATTGTGGTATTGGGAGGATTCATTTCAGATCTTAGAATAATGATCCTTCTTTGGTCTAAGCTCTAAGTGAATCCTACCGAATATGGGGATAGCCACCTAACCTAATCTAACCTATGATTATGGGTGCTATACAATCTCTCTAAAAAGTTGGTAAGTCCCTGTTTTTCGACCTTACTCAACGCGAATCCCACAGTTCTGTATACGAACTATACAATGCCATTACAAGTTCGTTAAAGAGTAAATCAAAACGGAAGTCTGCAATTATTTTTCAACACATCATCCAAAAATGGTTATAGCTAATTAATTGATCATTTTCCAAATCAAATATCGGACATGCGTCCATGCGATACCATAAACAGAAGTCAACAGATGGGAAAAGCTATCGCAACATAATCTTCCTGGGGTTTATGGAAAATCGTAATAAAATTTCATGAAAACCAATAAAATGCTGCTGGCGAAGCTCGCTTGTACCTGCAGCTGGGTGAAGATCACTGATCGCCACTATGGTGGCTGATGATAAGCAAATTAATTGTTAACTGGCGGGCTTTTACGCACTCTGCCATTAATTATACGCATGAAAATTTGAAAAGTTCATTGATTTTAGTTTTCAAATTAGCAAAAGAGAGAGGTTTCCAAATTTGGGGAAATTATCGCCCCTGGGCGGGAAACATATCTCATTTATCTTGAGGATCATTATCGACTTAAGAATTTGTCGGTCCTCTTAACAAGCGGAAATTGATTGATGGATGATGATGATGATGCTCCCTCTGTCGAGAAATTAAGTCTAACAGCCCTTTACTGCCTTGTTGATCTTGCTGTCAACCCTACTTTGTTATCTAATTAAATTGTCAAACTTAAGAAACAAAGTGCGGGCGGATATTTAACGATATTTACACCATTCAAATTCATCCACCATTTCTTAAATGAGTAATCAGATCGAGAAGGCATTGTCACATTAAAATTTCAATGTTCTACGTTAGACCTCACGATTTGCATGAAGGTCCCGCCAAATGTAAATTAATAAGTCTTGTGCATCTGTCAATTAATTTTTCTCTTTATTTTTTTTGTAAAGATGATGACGACTTAAAGTCAATCCCGTTACGGACGATTGCAGTTTCGATAAAAAAAAAAACTGTGTGTGGGGCCACCGGAACGATCTTCAACATTAGAAATGAGGATCGACGTCGATTTATGTTCTCTATTCGACGGACTCCCTTACATGCCGATCGGTATGTCGTCAGCATTAGCACAGTTGCACATGCTTTTTTTTAAATTCAAAAATACATACATACACGTAGCTGCAGAAGAAAACAAAGTATCTAAATCGTAGATCATTGATCGACATTTTGTTTCGGCCCGGCGCAGATCGTAGTTTTAGAACAAATTTGGGGAGTGTCAATTTTAGGTTTGTTTTTTGCGGTGTTTTTTTATTTTCCGGGCGGGATGATGTCAAGTTAGATAAATGTTGTTTTTTTTTTATTTAATGGATCATCAACCGGGAATGTTTGGATCTGGGTCAGGGACTTTGGCTCTCTTTAGATTCGCCTCCAATTTGCTTTCCAAAATTGTTGATAAATCTTTGATGGTGTATTGTTTATATGTGCATGTGAAAGTGTCGTTACCCTCTGTTGGTCTTTTCATTTTTCAGTGAGGAAATGACTATAAGTTAATTAATTGTTTGCAAATTGATAGCTTACGTCTGGTCCATTTGATCATTGGGCGGCTTACAGATTCGAAGATATTGTGTTTTGTTTATTTTTAGATCTGATTCGTTATTCTGTGGAATACTGATCTAATTCACTGTTTTAATTAGATGGAAGCAAACTGCATAGTTTGTGTTTATTTATCATCTGGACAGCGGACGGCAGAGGGGTTTTTTTTTACTAGTAGATACGTAAGTGCACCCCAAATTGCACAATCACTCCTCTGCCTTAGGTCTTCCTCCATCAGTCTACCCCGCTATTTGTTAATAAGTCAACGTTTTATTACATGGGAAAATGATTTCTAACATTTACTACATTATTGGTTAATCCCCCTCCCCCCGTGACCAGATGTGATTAGACATTCATAGTCGTGCTCGCATTGCGTAGATTTTCCTCCATGCGACGACGACAACTTATTGAGGTGTCAGCATTTAAATAAATTACAAGTCCAAAAGGTTACCAGCAAGCGCTGCGGATGTTGTTATCGTCCATAGTTCACCCCACTCGCTCGTAGTATTCAACTCGTTTTTACGAGCGCAATTAAAAGACCGCTAAATACCAGCGAGATGGAATTCTACGGAGCCAAAACAAATCTCATTCATGGGATCTCATCTATTTTTAATTAGTGAACCAATAGCAAAGACAATTTAGTGATAAAGAACGAAATAAATAAGAAAATAAACAAAAACACGACAAGAAGAAGAACAAGAAGAAGAAACGTACGAGCGACATTATTTATGAATGAATTTATTGGCGATCATATAGACTGGACATCATGATGCTTTTAATCAGGTAAGTCTTCCAATCATTAAAATCATTGTCATAAATTAATTACACCCTCAAATTTTAATTCACTCTAAATTGTGGTCAGTGTGTGTGTGTGTATTCAATTGAGTTTAATTGAACCAACAATTTGATGCAAAAAAAAGTTTTGGTTTCTAATTCTTTTTTGGGTTATGCGCAGATATATTTAAAAGCAATTTAAAGCTACATTAATTGTCATACTCGACTCGGATTGAGACAATCCGATGAAACATTTTCAGAATGAAAAAAAAAAAAATACCCTGACGTGATGGCGCCATTTCCAAAATATGTTCAATAGTCTTCCGAGAACATGACCTCAAAAAAATGATTTAAGCTTTTACGACTGTAAATCAGTAAATTAGTACTCATAGAAGGGCTTAGTATTAAAAAAAAAATCTACAACATTTTTAAGATCAATTTTATATGGGTTATGAGAAGTCTTGTGTCACAATCACAAGACCTCTTAATGTCAAGTAAAGTTTATGACGCTTGTAATCCGGTCTTGCTTTTTAGAAAAAAAAATCATGTTTGATTTGTTAAAATTGAAGTGTGAACAATTTGATGTGACGGAGACAAAATTTATATACTTATATACTTATATGTGGTCTGCAACACTACGTCATTTACTGGATGTAAATAGGACAAAGACGATGCTACACCTAGATAAATCCTCCACAGTGCTGCCACTGAGGAAAAAATTCCCGTAGCAAAACTAAATTTTGCGTAGCAAAACTCAATAAGGCCATAATATGCCGTTTTTCATCGACAACAAACTAAAAACCGCTTAGTTCTTTGTTAAGAATAAACAGCTTAGGAAGGACTTGTATATAGGTAGATGGTATAGTAAAACCATGGTTCGATTTCAGTCAAATTCAAACACATCCAAAGAAATGTATACTGCCTGTACTGTACAGGGTACGATAGAACAGTAACATAAGTTACGACACCGTAAAAGTGAGTAGTTTGAAAATCTGTTCGTTCCTGTATTTTGATTTGTGATTGTGATTGCGAGACGTTTAAAAATTCCAAATTCTTGTTGACAGTTCGTGTTTCAAAAAAGCGTAGCAAAATTGGGGTATTTAGGAAGAGTGGGTATAGCAGCGTAGCAAGTTTTGCACGATCGGAGCAAAGTGGCAAAGTCGCTGTCCTCCATACGCTTAATCACCGCAATGATCTCAGGACACTGTGCCATAGGTCACATGACAAGCAAATGGCTACCTGAGTACAACGATATCTGTAGAAGCTGCGGAGATGAGGAATAAATCGAATCGATCCAACATCTACTGCCCGCTATCCAAGTATTATGCTTTCTTACTTTAGGTCATAGATTCTTGGAAAACATAACAGAACTCAAAAATTTAAAGATATCGCATCTTCTAAAATTGGTAAGGAGGAGGATTTACTCCCAAACTATGTATGAGGGGATTCACAATGGACCTTCGGGTCTTCGAGTGGAAATGATTGCTTGTTCAATTACACACCCTTCTTAACCTAACCTAACTTTGATCGATGGTTGCAGAATAGGGTGCAATACATTTTTTTCTTTTTAAGAATGATCCTGCCCCAAGGCTGACACTGCGACCTAAAAAATCTCTTTGACCGTAAGATTCTCACAGTCTAACAGGCAAACCATCTTTCAGAGAAAAAGGTCAATTTTTCATGGATGGTAAGCCGTCTGACCCCTAAAAGTGCCGGGCATTCACAAAGGATGTGCTCGGCCACCTCAACTTATTGAGTCGACATTCGGTCTCGCTGGACAGATTTAAGTGGTATCTTAGATGGCCTTCTCATTGTAGTTGAGAAGTTCCCTGTGATGGGTATAAGACTTGATTAGCAATTTGGCTTGTCTGTTCCCCGCGACATTTCTCCAATGAGAAAATTGAAGTTGAGATTCCCATTTGTTAATTATAAAATTATAAAATTGGGCAAAGCAATTATTGCTCAGTTTTTACCACAAAAGGATTTCAGGCTTGAGAATGTAGCAGTTGAACCTGAACAGACCAGTGCATCCGCAATTTCATTTTCTTCAATGCCTCTGTAGCCAGGCACCCACCAAAGTTTGACTTTGTTTTAAGTGGCTTGGGATTATTGGAGAGCATTGAAGCAGGACTTTGAGCTCAGAGCTTAACCGTCTGAGAAGACATTTACAATAGCGCCTTTGATGCCTCTTTGTAGATTTATCAAGGCGCAGATCTGGACCTCAGCTTGAAGCACGCTGGGAAAAGTTCCAAGAGACACAGAGACTTAAGTGTTGAGCCCAAAAATCCCAGCACCAAACCCAGAGGCCATTTACGGTCAGTTCGTATACCATACTCGACTTTTTGGATCTAGGGTTTGTCCGCCATGTGACCATGTGGTTCTTTCCGAGATATGAACTGCGAATTTTCTGCCAAAGCAATATACGCTTATCATATTGTCAGCGACGGCGCAGAGCGTGTCCTCGGGAATGTATATGATAATTTTTAGGTTACGTAAGATTACCTGGTTTCTACGTATGAATAAGTTGCAGTTTAATAGCGCTTCTAGCGGCTGACTTCTTAATGAAGATCTGTTAATGGCGAGATGCAAATAACAGCTTCTAGAGCTGCTAAAGGGAAGCTACTCATGCCAATATATACATAGCACAGCCCGAGAATGTGCATGTAAAATAAATGCCTGTGGTGAGTTTTGTCTCCAAATAGTCTGTCGTACATAACCTCGTCATCCATTTATTAATCTCCAAAAGACTACTAAATATGCGTCCACTAATACATGCGAAATTTATCAATTTCAATTTCAAGTTTTTTCTGTTTTTTGGTTTGGTAAAAAATATAACAAGAGAAAGAGTACTCAACGCCCCCTAAAATGGCACATGCTTCCTCAAGTACTGACCAATATCTCACTTTATCTGGGAAATTCCCTGATTTTGCAGGAACTTTACCTCCACAATTTAAATAAAATACATTTTCTTGTACCACAAAGTAGGTACTAGATAGATCGTTAGCTGAAGATCATTCGTTTATGATAATTCCCCTTAAGTAGGAGAAAGCAAGTTTAAGAGATAAACAAAAAAATAAAAAAAAAAAAATAAAAAAATTAACTGACGATGTAGCAATGTTGTAAATACATAATTCTATTAATCCATAAAAGCATACTCGAACAACATCGCAACATAAGAACAAAGTTGTTACTCAATCGAACGCGCGCAACTGATAAGACCGAGTCGATCGTCCGAAAAGTTGTCACTGTCGCAGCCGGAGCAGAGAGTCATCAACATGATCGTCAATAAAGTGGATCGACAACATAAAAACATTGAAAAAAAAAAAAAAACCAAATACTGATGAAGAAGAGATGAAAAACAAACAATCTAGAACCTTTAGTTCAATGCGAATCGTTTTGAATCATTTTTTTACGATGAGAAATGGGCCACCGGCGACCTAGTTGTATGATAGATACTCGTTACCCTATGCGTTGTGGGCTGGTCTATGATACATTCAGAGCAAACTATCGGAGCATCATCGTTTTTCTGTCGTCACTTTTGTGTATGGAATCCTCACTTAAAATCGGCCTTTGTGCGTGTGGAATTTTATTCGTGATTTGTATCGAGTTCCGCGAGTGGGGCTAAGTATCTGACGAAAGCTATTGGAGTTCCGATTGAAATTTGGAAATACATAGTAAATATCTACTTAGACATGGAATGTATGTTGATATGGGACACGCTGTGCGAAGTGAGATACAAAGTATCTATAAAGCGAGTAGCATAGTTCTGTATGCGATTGGATAGGCGCCCCCTATCAGGAACATGTGTTTTTAGTGTTTTTTTAGATCTTGTTTTGAAGTTTCCAATAAGATATTGAATGCAGGTACGAGGATGGCCTTCTGCATCGAGGCGATGATGAATGGAAGTTCAAAATATACGAATTAAGTGCGTCTACTAGTTTTGTGATATTTGAATGCCCTATTGACTCAGATAAATTAGACTCAGAACAGAACGTAGCCTGTCAAACTCCATCCTCGGATGTGCTATTTTTCGGTAAAATCTTCGAGATAGTTTTTTAAGGTTGTTTTTACTCATTCTCAGTCGAGAAATTAGCGAAATCATGGAAAATGCTTTGGATAAAGTTAGCACTTGGGCGTCGAGCCGTGGGCTTGGTGTTAATCCAAGTAAAACCCAAATGATACTTTTTACCACAAAAACCAAAGTACATAAACAGAATCAGAAGAGTCCAAAGAACAGCAAGCATGGGCATTACAGATGCAATAAGGTCATGCCCAACTGATGCTCTCACTGTGCTTTTACACCTTCTGCCACTTGATCTCCATATCAAAAGCACAGCGCTGTGCAGTGTAGCCCGACTCAATGAATCTGAGTGCTAGACTGCTAAGACATATGGTCACAGTAAAATCCAAACGGTCTGGTTATGTCTCCAACGGATTACATTACCCCCAAGCTTAACTTCAAGAATTTCTTCAATGCAGGCATCCCAAGCAGAGAGGAATGGAAACGAGGGAGAGTGGTGACAGATTTTGCGGGAATTTTCCTATGGCCTTCCAAATTTCACAACTCAATACACGACCCAACACCCAAACATATTATCGCTATTATAACGGATAGCCGCCATAAATTCGGCAATAACCTCATCAAAACTGGTTGGTCAATGCCAAGAAAAACTCAATCGCTTGTGCAATCAAGTCAGAGTCACTCTTCTCTGGGTTTTAGGACATAGCGCCATAGAAGAGAACGAGAGAGCCGACGAGCTTACTAGGCGAGGGTTAACCCCTTAACAGCTCACTAGAGGAAAACGTTCATATTCCAACAGGTGAAACAAGCCGGTCTCAGGTGGACCAGTTTGACAAACTGTGTCATATCCAGAAAGATATGGCCAAGCTACAATAGGTTTAAAACAAACGAGCTGCTACAAAGAACACGCGTAGGCATTGCTAGAGTAGTGGCAGTTAGTATAGGGCACTGGCCAATAGGGGACCATGTAGCCAAACTAGTGATCCCTTACAAGAGTTTCTGCTTCAAAGATAAAAATGAAAAAGAGTCGCTTATTCACTTTCTGTGCAAATGTGCAGTTCTAGCGAGAGCCAGGCAACGCATACTATACTTCGACGAGCCTAAAGAGATATCGGGGAAAAGGATGGGAGAGCTAATCCTCTTCCTAAACTCCACGGGGTGGATATAAATATCTCAACATTACATCGGCATAGACGGGTCACCTGAGGTTGTGGTATCAAAACCATGATTTACGCGCTATTTGGGTTTTCTTCCATCGAAACCACTACTTCTACTTACCATTCTCAGTCGCGTTAATTACTCGTACCTTACCTTGCTCAATCTAGATACATTTTCCTCCTTTTTACTTTGGCTTTTCATTCTGATGTAATATTTTCCTTATTGTTTGTTTTAAATATCTTCAAAACAAAAAGTTCCCGCAAACTTATCCCATTACAACCGTAAGTCTAGCCATTCAATTTTAACCGCGCTAGCGACACATTTGATTTCACTTTTAAGCGTTTCTAACTCTGCAATGCCACTTTGGTTTGAAATAATTGAAATCCATACTTCTGAGTAGTACTTCCATCCATATGCCACACCACAAGAGTAGATGATGTCTTGTCTCGAGCACAAATGCTCCCTTGAAGCATAAAAACCAAATAATAAATTCCACCAACTGCCATAAACCTAATTGCGTAACTCTACTTCCACGGAGACCGAGTATTTTGGTCATGGTCTCAATAGTTGACGTATGTATTGCACTGCGCACACACGGAGAGTCGGAGAGTGTGACAAGATAAGGTCTTGCATGGTGTGGTGGTGCACTTGCATGTCTAGTTCCTCCTCCTCCTTGGAGTTCCAATGTAGCGCGCCCTTTTTTCCTATTTCGCCTTTGCTTCGTTTTGTGATCGATCGTCGCTTGATTTGTGGTTTTGGTGATTAAACGAAATGGTAATTCAATATCTGACAAAAAATCCCTTTTTACAGTTGGAGAAGAAGGTGGTTTGTTTGTTTTTCCTTTATTTTTCTCTACATTTGCATTTTTATTCAATTCGCAATTCGCATCTGCCCAAACAGCCCCGGGAGAAAAAAGGTCACTGATGTGATGTTCATTCGTGTGATAAGGAAAGAGCGAACTGGGGGAACACTGTATTGGGATCCAGTGTGGTGTCTCGGTTGAAAATTAATTTATGGGTTTGCCGGGGTCTCTAATTGAATTATGAGATTTTCCATCATATCTCCTGGAAAGCATCATATACCGTTGGCTTAGGAGGACGTGTCGTCGTCACGTGTTCGATTTGGGCGCAGATCACACATGCGGTTCAACAGTTCGTGATTAAGAGAAAAGTGGAACACTATTTGAAAAATTCAATTGAATTGAATTCTTTTTATGGGGGAAGGGAGAGACATTTTACTGCTTTGGTCAAATTGAAATAATTGCGGCGATGAACTTTAGCTGACTCCACTCGAACTGCCAGGGCCGGTACTAAGAATTTTAATATCCACCATTTAAGGGTTTAATGTTGTTTATTTGAATTACGACGATCACGGACTGTTTATTATTATTTACATTAAAAAAGTCACAATTACACATGTCTAAGTGTTTATTTGCTTAGACATACGAGAAATCTAGATGCTGAAGCTGGATCGTAAAGGGCTGTTGTCACCGAAATATCATCTTTCTGTCATTGGAAGGTAGCGGCGGAAGATGATGATGACTGTTTATGTGATTTTGACAACTCATTGAAAACCGGGCCAGATATAATTTATTAGCATTTTGTTTCGAACATTGGTAACGAAAAACATTTGCCTAGCAACGTATCCGGAAAGAAGGAGAGTTTCAGAACATTCGGTTTTCAAAAAAATTTGGTTTCAGGGAACTATGTTAATTCTGTTCAGATAGCCAAACAGTTTTGAGTAATATCCGTCTTTTGAGTAATAAAAATCCATGCCAAAGTTACTGGTAGCCTAAATATTTTACTAGATCCATATGCAAGAAAGCCTTGGGCTGCAAATGGGGAATCCGTCCTCAGATTATGCACTGGCTCTAGACTGCGGTGGTCAGACCCACACTTATTATATGGAATTGTAGTCTGGTGGACAGGAATAGAAAAAGTTAGCTGCGTATGTAAATATACTAAATAAACATTTGCAATTTTTGAGATTTTGTGGAATTTTGATCGAATTTTAGGAAAAACAAATCGAATGCCCAGTTTCACAGTGAGAGCTTAAACTGGAGATCAACTGAACCTGAACGAGAGTTTAAACTTTTAGTTTAACTCGTTCGGTTTCACAGTCTAAACTAATCTTCCAGTTAATTAAACACAGTTTTGAAAGCTTTGTGGGAATAAAAGTTGGCAGCGCTATTGTTTTGAAATGTCAAATTTTATGTATTCCTCTTTTGACAGGGGAATGTTGTAGAATTCTGCTACAAATTCAGATTATGCAGATGATTTAAAAACACATTTAAAACACACACACTGTGAAACTGGGCACAAGAGATACATTTTTACTTCAAATTGGATTCCTTGCTTTTTCTTTTGAGCCAGAAATATTCGACACACCTTTTGTTAGCTTTACGATAGTGCACAGTGTTTGAATGATTCCTAATGGAATTGAAAAACAAAATTTGCGTTTGCATTAAAAACTTTGGTGTAACGTAAATTTTGCCAAAAATTCAAAAAAAAAAAAAAAAATTAAAGAAAGCACATTTCTTAGCCAGTTGAAAATAAAGTGAAATAAACATCTGGTGTAGTATTATAAATATAATACACTAGTGGTTACCCGGTGCGCTTCGCTACACCCATTGAGAACAGTGTTTATGTCATAAAATGTTGTGAAATTTTTTAGAGTGACTTTTTTGGCGCTGCCATCTCGGTAAACGTTGTTCAAGAAGTGCTTGGAATTGAATACATATTTACATATTGTATTGTGGAGAATTAAATGCCGACAACTCTACTTGGATATAAGAAAACTGTCCAAACAACAATATCCATTTTTTTCGACCGAACTCAAACATTTTTTAATTCATAATGGTGGGTAAAAAAAAACTCTAAAACTTATCATCCGATTGAGCTGAAACTTACACAATATATGTATTTGTTATGAAGCGAGAAGTGCACGTAAATCAAAAGTTAGCTATTAGCTGTCATCGTACATTGCTGTAGTAATAATTTTCAGATTTTGTTTTCAGCGCCATCTATCGGAAAACTTGAAAACTTTTGATTTACAAACATTTCTCACTTCATAACAAATATATTGTTTAAATTTCAGCTCAATCGGATGGTTTTGAAATTTTGGTGTTGCAGCGCCTTCTATCGGAAAACTTGAAAACTTTTGATGTAAGAGAATTAAATGCCGACAACTCTACTTGGATATAAGAAAACTGTCCAAACAACAATATCCATTTTTTTCGACCGAACTCAAACATTTTTTAATTCATAATGGTGGGTAAAAAAAAACTCTAAAACTTATCATCCGATTGAGCTGAAACTTACACAATATATGTATTTGTTATGAAGCGAGAAGTGCACGTAAATCAAAAGTTAGCTATTAGCTGTCATCGTACATTGCTGTAGTAATAATTTTCAGATTTTGTTTTCAGCGCCATCTATCGGAAAACTTGAAAACTTTTGATTTACAAACATTTCTCACTTCATAACAAATATATTGTTTAAATTTCAGCTCAATCGGATGGTTTTGAAATTTTGGTGTTGCAGCGCCTTCTATCGGAAAACTTGAAAACTTTTGATGTAAGAACACTTCAAACAACAAAAAAAGTATATAGTGTAAGTTTCAGGTCAATCGCACGGTGAATTAAAATTTTTTTGAGTTCCAGCGCCATCTACCGGACAATTCGTACATTTTTTGATGTACGAACACTTCAAATATCAAAGAAAGTAATAGTATAAGTTTCAGCTCAATCGGATGGTTAGTTTATGAGTTCTGCGGTATCAAACGAACAGCTCATTTTTATATATAAAGATAAATAAGCAAACAAACCATTCTTATCATTTTTGCGTGAATGCTTTTAATTTAGATACTCGCTCGGATGGCGCTTTCTTTATTTATCTCATAAACCACCACTATCTACAAGACACCGCTTTAGTTTTAATTTCGCTTATTTATTAATTTTTTTTTTTTTTACATTTTTCATTCTGTTTACTTTCAGAACATTTCTGATCATTTTCGCATTCCATACTTTGGTAGCACATGCTGAACTGTCAACCATTGAAAGAATCAAGGTAAGTAAGGTTACCGAAGATCTGCCAAATTGTGGCCTCTTTAGAAGAGCTTTAGTTTCCAGGTTGTTTTTTTTTATTCTGCATCGAATTAGTCTGTGGGCAAATATTTACCTACTCAAACGGAACAAACATTTTTAAGTTGATGAAGCAAGAAATGCGACGTTTTTCTCTTTTTTTTTTGTTAAAAAATCCCGAAAAAAACATGTCGAAATTTGGGGGAGTGCTTGTGGCTTCTTATCACTGTTGCATGGGACAAGAAGTCGGTACTTCGGTACTTCCATTCATCTGTGAGTGAGTGTGTGTTGAAATGTTTGTTCAAATTTGTTCAAGCTGTTTGGCTGACAAAGTGGCTAGAGGAGCAGAATAATGAAAATAAAGCAGTAAAAGTAAAATACTAGGGGTAATACGGACCACGGACCAATTGAAATAAACAAAAGGGGGTTGCAAGTATATCAGTATAACTGAATTTAATTGTACCGAGTAGCTTAGCTCCAAGAGAAACAATATTTGAAGAGTGCAATTGTTTGTTTGAGATACACAAAAAAATTGAGCAACTACTTTGCTGAGTACCCAATTTATGGGTACTCCAGCTTCAAATCTTCCGCTATCTCGTTTATCTTGATAGCCTAATTAGTTTGTTTATTGAGTGAGCAATGTATGTATATGCCTAAAAGTTTTCTAATTGCATTGTTAATTTTAATTTTTTCTTCTACACAACGAATTCGAATTGAATTGACGAACGAGTAGGGTGTGTATTGTTCTATGACCTAGTTTCCCAGTGAAGCCGTAAAATGATGCAAGAAGGCAATACGCGTGTGCAAAACCCAGTCAAATCTAATGAGCTAACAAGAGCAATTTCCAAATACTGCACCCCTAAGCTGCTACACTTTTCAGTATTTCGACCTTATTCCAGTTGATCATTGAAGCCTGTCGCAAAAACGAATTCGAAGGGAACGGACGCATTGCACAAGTCCGCCGGCCCAATAGTGGTAGGTTAACGATGTAATAATTAACCGCCAAACACATCGAACAAAATAGCGACCTTGTGAGCGCATCTATCTGGAACATACTCGTAAAATGTGTCTAGAAATCGATCAAATGTTACGCTTCATAAGGTGGGAGGGAAGGCAACCCAAGCCAACTCACAATCTAACATGAAATCTGTTTTCTATTTTTCTCTTTAGAAACATCAAGAATGGTTGCGGCAACGAGGCCTTTTGAAGCCAAACACTTTGAGAAAATCATCAACAATCGATGATCTTTGGAAGGTAAAAGATTCAACGAGAACGTTATGGCAGAAGACGGACAATGATCCACGAAAGAATGATGTATATCCGGAGAATGAAACAACAACAATTTCCGCCACAGCTATGAGTACAGTTCCCACGAAGGCGAGTTCACTTCCTGTAACAACATCGACAACAATAATAGCACCAGCAACAACAACGACAACAACCACAACAATGGAACCGACTTCGACTACAGAAATTCCAACAACCCCCACCACAACGGAGCAACTCTTCCAAGGGACGACAACAACCCTTAAACCAAAACCAAAGCCAAAAGCGTATCCCCGTTGGAGTACATGGAGTCAATGGAGTACATGCTCACGCACCTGTGGCGGTGGCGTGATATGGCAACAGAGAAAGTGTATTTCCAAGTGAGTACAAAATGAATTGGCCACCCAGTGGCACACCTTAACTGTCGCCAGGTAATTGGTTTTATGGGCCACTCGCATGGGCATCATGTATGGCTATTAACAGGTGTCACCCGATATGCATTGAAATTGCATATAATACCATTATTTTTTAGCATTTAGTGCTTAACCTAATTTTTTTCCATAGTTTATGTTTGCGATAAGGCTTATTGTTTAACGGTAAAATTTACGGCGAATTTTTTGACAGAAGTGAAAAAGTCTAAAAAGTGGGATAAATAAAACTGTTTTCTTTATTATTATTAGTGTAATTATTGAGAGGAAATGCGATCTGACATTTGAGGAGTGAGAACGAAAAAAGATGACAGCTGTCAAAATGAAACTTCGAAATAAGCTTGCTGCAAAGTTGATAGCACATTTTTTTGTCTCAATTCGAATTCTCTGAGAAGCCAAGAGAGAGGTAGCAAAATAGTTACATCTTTGGCTGGCAAATCTTTTATGTGACATTTTGCACACTTAACTCTTCCCGCATCCATTTCTAATGTCAGTCATTTACGGCACATCCAATGAGTATCTTAAAAACTTTCATCACAAAACAGTAATAACAATAAATCCCATCACTCCTTTAAGTGTCAAATGCATTCAACACCTTGACAGATACGTCAGCCGAAGTGCAGTATCTTCTCACTCAAATATAAGCTCGCCGCCATGCCTAATTTGCTAATTTCAATGCGACGACACGATTGTCTGATACTCTTGCGTCTAGCTCACATTAATGAGTTATTCCCTCCCGTCTTCGCTGTCCATTGCACCCCGCTGCGCCATCTCTGTGTCAAATCGCATGACGAATTGTGTCAAATTAGATGTGAGGCTAAAAAGTAATTAACAACTAAATAGCCAATGATGTCTAACGATGGCGCCCCCAAATCACTTAGTGCGGCGAATTCGCAAATTGTTGTCGCTAGTATGTCATCGATGCGACGCGACGTTGATGAGTCAAACTTTGGGCTTAAATTATTATGATGGAATTTTCGATTGCAGGCGCCCGACAACTGGTAAACGCTACATCAGCAACGATTGCATTGGCATCTACCGGCGATACCATCTCTGCAATGAGCAAGTGAGTTAGTTCAGCAGCGTTCTGGCGTATTTTAATTAAAAAAATATATTTTCATCTCAATTTCAGAGTTGTCCTCCTGCGGAAGATGATTTCCGTCAGCAGCAATGTTCCGGCTTCAACGATGTCGACTTTCAGGGAAAGAAGTACGTGTGGGAACCGTACATCAAAGGTGAGTAAGTTGTCATGCAGCGCAGAGGGCAGCGTTCAAAGAATTGTTCTTTTTTTTTCTCTTTTAAGATGATTCTGAATGCGAGTTGAACTGCAAGCCAGTCGGAATGAAATATTTCGCTACGCTAAATAATAGTGTCATAGATGGCACTGCGTGCTTTCGTCCAGCGGAGTATTATCGCTCAAACTATCGTGGACGTGCGATATGCGTTGGTGGCATTTGTAAGGTAAGAAGCGCGTTTCATCACGTATCTCTATCATCTTTTATTTGTCTTCTGTTAGACATGCATTCGTGTCAGGGAGGAGGTATGATTGATGATTACGTCATTGATAGGGCCTTAGCCAGTGAAAACCGCACTAATTAATGTGCAATGTGTTCAGTGTCTGGGTTCTTTTACGTCTGTAATCATTTACAGATCAGAATTGAATGAAAATGCGATCTAGAATTTTAACGTTTGTGGGAACAGATATTCCACATTCGATGCGTGTCGATGAAATCCGGAAGAAAAGCCAATCACGGTGTATTGGATTTTGTGGCGAAAAGACCCATGACCTCTAAGTGTCTGTGAAATGAAATGGGCTCTTGTATTTCGTCTGAATAGAAGGTTCTGAGGAGACAATTATCTGCCTAACGAGGCTGAGAAGTAAGTCACTAGGAGAGAAAATCTCTCGATGGTAGATTGATGGATGGGGTCGATGAAGTAATATCAATTAAGGTTAAGCTGAAATAGGTCATCACACTTTTAGAGTATATAAGCAATTACTTAAGGAATAATGATCAGGAATACATGAGAATCAGACGAAGTATCTGGATTAAAATTGAGAGGGAAAATGTGGAAAAGTTCTTTTAAAAGTTTGAGAAAAGTTTCGGCAAATCCAACCTATCTTAATCATATCGCCCCCTAAGTTTGTTAGTATCCTCCATCCAAGTAGTGTAAATAATTGGATACTGCAACGTAGAAGGCATCAAGCGAGCTGACACACTGGCGAGACAAAGTTCAGCCTTTAGCAGCTCACTTGCAGTAAGAACACATTCCAATAGAACCTGTTTCCGCACAATCAAAGGCATTAGCCAGTCCTAGGTGGACTATGATCCAACTATAAACACTTAAAGTGAATGGTGTAAAACGAGTTTCAGAAAAAAGAGACTTTCTTTGTTAAACACACTGTAACTCAAGAGATACTTCAACGGTAGCTCGAAGCCCATTGATAAAGGGGATATTTTCTTAACGCAGCTCGGTACTGTGAGTGGAAGTCGTTTGAATGGGAGTTCGATCGTGGAAGCCACCATAAGCGGGCGCAGTTCCGAGTTCAGCTATTAACTCTCCTATACTCGCGCATACGGTCTGTCAGACCGACAGGTTTTTTTTTTCTATTTTTTTTTCTATTTTTTTTTTTGCAGTGAAGGAGAGCTAGTGCAATGAACTTACAGCAGCTATCAGCAAGCAAATATATTCTAGAAAATAAAAAGATTAAAAAAAGACCCTCGAACTTTTGGCCTCAAGCACCGTGCGTGGGTAAAATGTGTTACGTCTAATTTGGCGCGAGTATAGGAAGGTTAAGGAGCGAATATTGGTTTTCGATATAGTTATTCTAAATTAAAAGTCCGTGTTTCAATGGGTTCCTGAGAATTGTGACTTTTTACTGAGCGATAGGAGCTGCCGAAGAAGGTATCCGTTACAATATTTCTAACCGCAGCTGAAAATACGAAAATGGGAAAGAGATACTGATGGCTGGATTGTCGAGAGCCAGACAACCAACACTGGGCTAACCTATTTTTAACGATCTTAAAGAAATATAAGTATATTAGAAAGAACTGCTGAACTAATTCTTTTTTTTTATTTTACAAGATCTTGGAATGAACAACACACGCTATATCTGAGTCATCTGATACATATGTTCTTTCTACCTAAATTTGTTTCCATTTTTACGTCTCATATTCAAAAGGTAGGTAATATCCATTAGGAGATATTAAGTTCAGATTGAAAATTCTTCTTCAGAGAATGGAGTGGAGTGCCTCTAAATGCACTTCGTCCTTACCTTTAAAGAGTTGGATGACAGTGTTCTTAAGCACTCGCTGTTTTCAAGTACCTAGTTGCTGATGGAATCTTAGATAAAACAAGGTCCATCAAATTGTCGTGATTGTCTGTTGGCAGCAGTAGATCAGACCAAAATCTTCGTCTTCCGGTGGCACTATAGTCCGGGATTGACCTGGGCCTAGCTTCGCCCAAGTATTTGTGTGTAGGTACAAAACATTGCACGCATGTTTGTCAGCATGGTCGATTTGGTAACCACTAGATAGTTAGATAGTTGATTTTTATTAATTCAATTCATACATTCCGTCATACAACCGTCTGCAAGGTTAGAAACGATTAAATAACTTATGTATGTATATTCTTACTTACTAAGGTGGCGCTACAGTCCGCGCGGCCCAAGAACTTATATTAATAATTAAAAAATATCACATGTTATCAATTAGGGTTTAAAATTGTCCATTAATTATTCTATCCTGACAAGCTAACGCTGTTTTGCAGTAATTAAATAATCTAGGAACATCAATCTCATTAAGCAGGGCTACAGTTTGGTCGTTCGCAAGAAAATCGCTGCCGAAGAAGTACCTTCTTGTTTCTCTTAAAATGGGGCACTTTCCAAGAAAATGGATGGTGTCCTCCCGTGCAGGCAAGTTGCATAAGCCGCGAAGGCTAGGTAACTCGTCGCGTTTCGGAATGTAGTTGAGATGAAGAAGTTCTCCTCGAAGTCTAAACATAATCGATATTCCATCTAGGCTGTGTTCATCACGGAAATAGTTAGTAAGATGAAGATCGTAGGACAATTGGCTGTAAATCATCATATGTACTGATTCCACTGGATCTTGCTAAAATTGTTCTCTGCAGAGTAGGCCCACCTTTGCAGTTATGCACCTCCATCCCAAAATTATACGCCAATTCTTTCCACTCGCCAAACCAACTCGTCCTGCTTTGTACATATAATTTCACGGGCAACATTCTTCGGGAGCTGTTCTTCAGACATATTCAAAACATTTATGATGTAGTCTTTGACGAAAAGTGGAAGAACACCTGTTTCCAGCATAATAACCACTAAAAACCACATTATTTGATCCTGTCCCAAAATAGTTTGCGGAGATTGTAAACAAAAGCATAGCCCATTCAAGCAAAGGTACTGAGCTCGTTCGTGACATTTCTGCCCAACTGTTCGACAAATCTTGAGTCATTCCAGAGTCTGTGCGCGATTAGAGCTGGTTTACTTCAGTCCATCAATCTAATTCCTTTTAGATACATTTGTCAGATTATGTACATCTAGATATTTTATTTTCCAATTTACTTCAGATCTTATCAGAACAGAAAAAAAAAAACAACGCTGCCTACTTCTAGGCGGATGCTCAAATACTCCACCCACTATACAAAAAAAAAAAAACTCAATGAATGAGTGGTTATCATACGCACAACATACGCATGACACTCAACGAGCTTTTAGAAACTTACACTTTTCTATGACATTTGCCCGAAACTGTTCTTGCAACAAAAAAGTAAGCGTATAAATGGTGCACATTCGCTTAGAACCAAATCACGTTCTTGAAGTAGCAACTGATATTTACCAGGCAAAGAAACTACAAATTTGAACCAGGAAGTTCTATTAGCCCAGCTCTCCAACTTAATTGATTAAAGATGCGTGTTTGCATAGATGGACGGATGATCTAAAGAGATCTCTTTTGATCCAAATCAAGTTGGTGGTTTTTTTTTTTTTTTTTGTCTAAAAATAGATCCGACTTCGATCTGTTTGTGCAACAAAGTGACAGAGAAACCAACGATTCATGTCAAGTTGACATGATCACTATGAGTACTACGAGTACTACAATGTGGTCTGTCGAACTGTCATCAGGTAAAATGGAGGATTATTAAAAAAAAAAAAAAACAGCCGTGCGCTTCATGTTTCACATTACGCGTTGTATGTGTAATATGGGCCAATGCGCCATTCTCACCACAATCACGTCATTCAGACATCACACATTGGTCCGGATCAATGGGGATTGGTCGCGAGATACGATTGTTTTCACTTTCATCACACTTTCAATCCGTTGCGGCGTGGCGCGGCGCGGCTACCCTTTTGGAAATTTTATCCTTCGAGTGTTTGTGTATATGTATATCATTCTAGTGATCTGTTCCCAATTTACCTCAATTTTGATGGAGTGGCGGTAATTACTTAATTGCTGTGGTCGCGCAGTTGCACTTGTGACCGAACAACCCTCGACAGGGATTAGATTGCTGCTGCTTGAATGCTCTGGGCGACGAGGCGATATTTCAAGGAAGTTGCTCCACACACATTATGTGGTTCGCGGTGAATGGCAACACACAGTGATGACGGCCGCGGCGGCATGGTGTAATTAATTAATCAAGCAGAATGTGATGACTCCACCGATATCCGTACTCCTTCTCTGTTTTCATCTTACCCGCAGAGAACAATAAAATCTGGAACATCATCATCGTGGAGCGTGCGGGCGTGCGTCGACTAAGTTAATTATACGAAAGTGATTTCGGTGTGATCGTCGCAGGGAAGATCCACCACTTGATTGATGATGAGTTATGATCGTTGCAACAATTGGTGAGGTGACAATTCAATTGAAAGCGATATGATCTTCGGAAGGGTGTAAAAGGTTGTGCGTATAATTGATCGAAAAGTAATTAAAGAGCCACAGAAGGAAAAATAAGACCATCGTGTGCTAAATTGACAGGCAATTGACAGTAGATTGTTGCCAATTGATGGTGAATTATAGAATTTATGATGTTCGGAGGTTAGGTGATTGATTGTGTTTTTAGGCGCATGATTATGTAGGCGTAGGCACGTATTTTCTACGAGTAAAGACGATAGACTAAAGGGTATTTAATCATCATTTATGGGTTTTTTGTTTTCTTGAAATTATACCAATTTTGAATAATTGATGTAACCACTCAATTTTTTTTGAAAAGCAGATCCGAGAACCCAAGTGGTTACATCAATTATTATTCAAAATTGGTATTCTTCGATATTTTGATTGCTTCTGGCAATGCTTTGGTGATAAGAAAAACGTATTGGACCGATACATTTGTGCTGAAGGTGTTTTGAACTATGTTGTAGCAGAAATTTGTGTGGTCACCTTAACTATTTAAAATGGGGAATTATTTCTTTTGAGAGCGTCTGGCAAGGACATGACGACAAGGAAAACGTCTTGGATCTTGTATGTATCCCTATTCAGGGGGTTCCATACTGTTATTTAGGACTATAGTCAAGTGGTTACCCTGTTTGGAAAAAAAGACATTTTTGATGCATTGTTACTCTCTTTAGCTGCCACCATATCAGTGCTCCTAGACTTTCTAAATGAGTTTCCCATTTTTTTGTAGCATTTTGCCATTTTTTCCCCACAATATTCCCCTTTTTAAAAGACAGGAAAAAACACGTATTTTTGGAAAGAAATAAAAATATATCGTTATAAAAAAAACCTTGCTTTAATAATAAAAATATGTGTGAGCCTCATCCGCATAAGCTCACGGCGAAGTGAATACTTATCCAATCCAAAGCAGTTGTGTATGTGTAATGTGTAAGAGAAGAAGAAATTTGTCTAGTACAATCGATAGAAAATTTGTAATAAAATTTAGTAAATATGAATGTAAACTTGACTATATTTTTGTAATACAAATTATGAAAGGAACGCTATTCAAAATTTCATTAAATATAGAATTTGTTAATAACTCGACTCCAGCGCCACCCATCGGGTCCAGTTCTTGTAGTTTTCTCTTTTGGTACTATACCAACATAAAATGTCAATATAAATCGTTTTGATCAGTTAATTAGGCTTAGGCGTGAAAAGGTTTTGTTAATAACTTGACTCCAGCGCCCCCCAATGAGCGGGTTCTCCACCGATGGCCTTCCCCAGGTCCCAGACTATCTCCTTGCCAAATTACATTACAATTGGTTCAGCGGTTTCTTTAGATGTTAAAAAAAAGACAGACAGACAGACGGACGTTCGTTTATTGAAATTAATATTTTCGAAGGGAATATGTCCATAAATTTCGCTCCAAAATCAACTTCAAAATTTACCATTTAAATTCCCTGCTTTGTTTTTGGTTGTCAAACGAGAAATGCCAAAGATCAATCGGAAAAAAATCTTAGAATTTTCTCTACCCCCCTCACCCTTTCTGCCAAAAAGACGAAAGATGAAACGTACGAAAAAAAGAGTCGTTTAATCGACGGACAGATTTGTCGGAGCTATGAAACTGAAATATCCAAAAAATTAAGGTAGGCAAGAACACAAAAAAAGAGTTACTGCCGCACAAGCTATTGTATAAGTTCAGAGCGTAATTATTCTTTTTGATGCTGTTAGGTAAAACAGATCATTCGTTAACAACGAAGATTTATGCATGCGTTGGTGACTTATTACCATAAAATTTTGTGATTTCGAAAATAGTATTTCAAATAAGCGTCTTCCCCTTTTTTGAGACAGTTTCTCCTTTCCCCTTTTTCGCTCAAAAAGCGCCAAAAGTGTCGTTTTTCGCCGCAATCTGGAAACACTGCACCATATGCTGCCAGACGGTTAGATTTTAAATCTCTTTCACTGCAAATTAATATGCATGTCATTTGGTTACCTTTCATGTCCAAAAATTACTGCGAGCTTTGTTGATATATTTTACGTATTTGTAGAATAGAAACCTTTCCAATACTTTTTTACTGACATTTGTCGATTCTCTACCCCATTTTCCCTTTGACATCCCAACTTCTTTCTCGTACTCCATCACTCAATTAGCTTCCTCCTGGCTCAAATCTTTTTGCAAAATTAATTCAATTTGCGTTGCTTACACCTTCCCGAAGAAGGCACTTTCAATTCCAATCCCAGCTCAACACACACACGATCACTTCGAAGAGTGACTTACAGCCGCAGATAAGAAATTCATTTGGGCGTAGGTACGCGTACTCCCGCACTAAAGAACGAGTATGCTGCTGACACACACAATGTTTCTTCCTTATTCTTTTTTTTTTTTATTTTGTGGGGGTGTGTGGGATTCACCTCCTTTATCGGGAAGTATAAATAAGATGTTACTTTGACGCAGCCAGACATTTCAGAAGTTTCGCGATACGTTTCAGAAGTTTATTAGGTAGGTGCATGTGTCAGCTGGGATGATTGGTACTATTTCTTCGCTTCATTGTAAATATTATGTAGTAGGAGGGGCGAAATGGGTAATAAGATCGGTTTCTAAATCACAGTCATACCAGTTTCACAAAACAGCAAGTATACCGAGGATAGAACACTTTATGTCAATTGGGAGCAATAAAATCGCAGTCTATGGCTTTATCAGTGTCCTCTGCTAAAGTAGCACTATGCATAGATCGGCAGTAAATGTAACGATCAATCGTGATCGCATGCCTTTAAATCGATCTGGAGTGCTGATTTATAGGGTGATAACTAGTCCTTGTAGATCGAAAGCCATTATATCCAGTATTATGACAAATGTATATCTTTCTATCTACTTCGATCTAAGAAACATTATTAAGTTTGATGATCGCACCCTCCCAAAGTTTGTTCCGCTACATTAAAACCACCGCCAGATAGCTTTTTTTATGCGCGTGACTTCCTTCTCAGCTTTCTGGCATTCCTTAGTGGCTCCACAAACATAGAGTTGCCCTCTTAATGACTAACTGATCGACGATACACAAATTGTTTGTCTATTCCATTTTTGCAACATGAAATCATTTGCGTTAATGCAGAACATGTGTTCATATGTACGGCGGCGGCGGCGGACCAGCCCGTAAGTCTTTTAATCTGTTCGTCTGTACGTCGAACACTAAGAGTATGTAATTGATATTTAGTTACATAGCAGCAAACTCAAACTTAAACCCAAAAGCAAATACTCATAGTTTTAATCTATGTTTAAATATCTTCTTACAATCTCACCCGCTATGGTTTCCTTTTTTAGAAAAGAAAACCAAAAAAATATTCTTACCCTCAAATAAAAAAAAAAAAAAACAAACGTGGAGGCAACCGAAAATTTATTTGCCAACATTCGAGATACCATACCACTACGACAACAAAATAAAAAAACATCATCATCCAACATCCACCATCGCATTCAGCATAACCAAACCACCTCTCTAGCTAGACTCTAGAGATAGCTCCGCTCTAGCCCCTTTTAGAATACGATGTTTGCTTTAGCATGCGAGTACAACAGTGGGATACGCGAACCCGATACACACAATCAACGGTCGTAACAAAACCAAACTGTCCATTGGGACCATCCGCCAGTCTGAGGCAAAGTGTTCAACAAGTCGAGTCGATCGGACTGTTTTTTAAGTTGAATCAGTTCACTTTGTTGTTGTTTGTGTGTTGATCCGATCGATTGTGATAGAATTTTTGGAATTTGCATTTTCGATTCGCAAAAAGAAAAAAAAAAAAAAAAACACTCATTGGTGGCGGCAACCGCGCGGCAAGTATTCAATCGTGCGTCCGTTTCTCGGGCGGATATCATCAAAAATTGTTGCTCCTCATCTCGTATCCGTACGTGCGGTGCTAATTGATTTATGAGAGAGTTGTGTGCGCGATCTTTAAGTATCTTAAAAGAAGGAAGACAAATCATAGGCATAGATACTTTTGCACCAAAAGCAATTAGTGTTGGAGATTTCATGAACGTTGAATGTGGGTAGTTTAAGTTTAACCAAAGACAAGGTGACAATTTTTTACCTTTGGCAAGTGTGCAGTGCTGTTTTGTTTTATGTTGTAGTTCAAAAAGATTTGAATAAAAGGGAGGCGCTAGAGTACGAACTTTACACATTTTTAAGATGGGATTCTTAACATTTTATCTGTGGACAGTGATACCAAAATGACCCATAACTGTTTCAGAGAAGAACAGGTTCCTTATAGATGACTTGATTCACTGTTTTCAGCGCAGTCCTATTTCGTGTAATAAAAGAAATTTGATTTTTACAAAATCCTTCCAAAACTAAAAGCCCAACAGTATTTGGAATAAAAGGCCTATAAATATGTAACGATGGTTTCGTTTTCGACTTGTAGCCTCCGCGTGAGAATAATTTTTGAAAAGGTATTTGTCAACGTTTCTCCAATTTTTGAACAATCTAAAACGTTTCTTAAATTTTCGAAAACTATTTAAAGAATGAAACTCGATTCGTTTAAGTTTTCCATTTGCCAAATAAAACAGTCTGGGAGTGCCGTTGTTTCGCATACTTTATTTTTTGTCTTTATCAACTTCAAACCTTTTTTTCTCTAAGTGAGGGTTGAAAAACGCTGTGAAAGAAGCCGAACGACAACTTTATGTTTTTCTCTGAACGACATTAGCTTTAATGTTGAAAATTGTCCCTGAGTTATCGAAAGGATATTTGTTCAACCTTTTTAGAAAGTATGTGGGAAAGGCTCTCACCTACAGAATTTTTCTTATAAAACTGGTAAAATAAAAACAATTAGTGTGCCCGTCCAGAGCTCTAGCACAAGAGAAAATTCAACCCCTAAAATCCAAACATCCCATCCAAGCTTTCCATATGATTTCCATCTGTCAACTCATGGAAATCCCATGAAAACCGTACGGGAAGTGTTTATTCTTTTGGGAGTTTTTTTTGGGGTAGAATATTTGTTTTGATCGGTTTTTTAATTTGTTAAAATTTATAAAGTGAAACTGCAATTCTTCAGTGCTCCAGGAAATTCTCTTGCTTTTGACACCTCATTTGTTCAGATTGGTTAAGTGGGAGAGCCGCAAATGGTACCTATACTACATAAATAATACATAATATATGATTTTGAATTTGTCAATACACACCGTGGCGTGCCTGGAAAGCTTTTTTCAAAAACTGATCCTGACATCAAGATGAAAAACAAAATACAGTTCTGTGTAAAAAACTAAGACCATTAGGATAATTTTATAAAATATTGACTTTCAACTTTGACATATTTTTAATTCTTTTTCAAACTTAGAAATGTAATTAGATCGTAGACTTATATTCGGCTGCATTAGTTTGAAGACAGTTTTCAACTCAAGTAGGGTAAATTCGTAAACGTTAAAAGACGATCACGTCATAGTTGCGATGGCCATTTGCAGTGCTGTGACGTAAGTGCATTGAAATGAAATCGAATCGTTGCACGATGTTTTGCCATCAGCTGCAGTGGCAATATGTTTTCGAATTGTTGACGGACGTACCAAAACGTTTTCTAATTCTTAATCGTGATCATCGTCATGCAATTGACGTTTACGAATTCACCCGTACAAAACCTTCATCTCAATAAAAAAAAAATTAAATCAAAAGTGAGCAATTATCCTACTGGTCCTAATTTTTTACACAGGACTGTACATTCCAACATATTTGTGCATTTTTCAAGTATATTTAAATTGTTTGTTTGCGTTGTCTGTCTGCATAAGTACCGAGACTAAAACGATAACGTCTCTTCGAAAATACCAAAGTCGACACAAACCAGAATCTAACCGCTGCTGCATATCTGACCTAATTCCTTTGCAATTTATTATCCAAATAAAAGAATATTATTCTTCGCCTGTGATTCATTTAAGAACAAAAATTATATCACATTACTTAACAAGTTAATAACACATGTCATCATTTAAAAAAAAATAAATTGCCTAAATAACTTTTCTCTTCAATGAAAACATTTGCATGTGGCTTATCTAATCTTTTTGCAATTAACACTAAAACCATCAACATATCAACATTCTTAAGCGGCATCATAATATTAATTGCTCCTCGCGATAAGCCCAAGACCCAGGCAATTGCAAATATAATATTTCCCCAAAAACTTAATAATAAATTGAATGAACTTCAACTACATATTAAAAATAAAAACAGTCATATCAAGGTTCAAATAATATAAATTCGAGTATTTTTAAATGATTATTTCATTTCATAGCTACGTACTTATATGTTTTTAGAGTAATTACAGTAAATAATCGTACACGAATAATTTCCAGCGATCAATGTAAATTGCACTTATTTTTCGTGAGTTATTCCAAACATGTACGAGTATGCCCTTAAAACAATAAATAAAACTATTTAAAGTAACTGGGAAAACCACCTAATGAGCATTTCATTGGCGATTTATGAGTTCAAGATCGCGCCGCGCGGGGCCATTTCCAACCAAAACCACATGTTTGAGTATTTAAATGATAGCTCGGAGAAAATCCTTTGAAGTAGGTAACTAGATTCTGGTATTTTTGTTTATTTCATATTTTTTTGGATTTTTACGAGACCACCCTTTTTCATATTCATATGGACTAATAAAAAACGTCCTACTAACATTTCGTATTCATCGATTCGAAAAAAACTGTTTGTTTGGTTCTATCGTGGGTACAGTCCTGTGTCAAAAATTAATACCAGTTGGATAATTGTTCACTTTTGTTCTTATTTTTTTCAGATGAAGGTTTTGTACTTTAGTTGAAAACAGTCTTTAAATTAATGCAGCCGCATATAAGTCTACAATCTAACTACTTTTTTTAAGTTTGAAAAATAATTAAAAATATGTTAAACTTAAGTTAAGTTTTGAAAAATTATCCTAGTGGTCTTAACTTTTTACATAGAACTGTAGTTGGGGAAAAAATATATTAAATTAAATACCAAAACGACGAACTAAATGGAACGCGTAGGTAAGGGGTACCTATAGAATCTGATTTAAATTCTGCGGTTAGTCAAATTTGCTGCTTTTAGAATCTTTGCCGGTCACCAAATTGGAAAACCAGTTGAGAAGTGAGTTCTTAAGTATATTCTGCTTGGTTTGTTTAGATACCTAGATTTGGAGGAAGTTGCAACTTCTTCCTTGAAGGTCACATCTTTTGTTTTATCTTATATTTTTAAGATTCGGATTCGGATAACATCAATATTGTTTTGTTTGATTCTATAACATTTAGTAGATGAAAAAATCTAGCACAGTGAAACCTCCTTATAGCGAACATCCTCATTATGAAATTCTCTGTATAGAGAAATATTTCATTCGCAACAGTTTTTCCTCACGTTTTTGAGAAATATACCCTGTATTCGCACTATTCTGTCTTTCACTTTAAGTGAATTCAACCACCAAAAGTGGAATTAGGTGCCCTGGGGCTGAATTAACGCAGTCGAAATGTGACGACTTACCGCTCACATTATCGAGTATCATTTTACTTATCATTTACTCGATAATTCGATAACGAGTCCTAGTCACTCACTCGTTATCGAGTGCAGTAATTCGGCCCCTGTTTTGCGAACGAAATTATGAATTGTGGATTGTGTGTTCGAAAGTTAATATTTTCGTGTTCTACATTCCAATCGAAATGACAACTGTAGATTCGTGTTCCGCATTCCGAAAAAGCTTTGTTTTTAGTGAATTGAGTTTCTTAACTTTACAGTGAATTGATTTCAGATGCCGTTGTAAAGTAAATTAATTAATTAATTCGATGATCAGAATGATTTTGAAAAATGTGAGTAAAACAATTAGTGTATTCAAATAATTAATTTGTTAAACAGGGGAAAACGCAAAAATTAGAGGCTAGAGTATTTTCTTAAATTACATGGAAGACTTGTAGTTAACAGTTTTTACTAACAAAACATTTTTTTTTTTATTTTTTTAAAGTAAAAAACGAACTGGAAATTTCAAATAATTTTGAAATAATTTTACAGCTGATTTTAACAATTTTAATTCCAAAAATTTGAATTCACTCGGAATGCAGAACACTGAATTCCATTTCGGGTGAACTCCAAATTCGATTTCAAACCATTCTCACTCGAAATGCAGAACAGGGCGGTGTTGTAACGAATATCACTATAGCGAAATTCTCTCTGTACCGTAGATTCGCATTTGTATTGATTTGTCTAGGTGGACTGATGTTTGTAGATTTTAGTAGATTTAGTTGTCAAGTTGCATTTCGTTATAAAGAGGTTTTTACTGTATTTGCTATCTGTCGTCTAATTGTAAGATATCGTCCATTTCGTGGGACTTTCGACACTTCAGTGGTCGTGTGGGATTAAAATAAAATAACGTTCACATTCCAAAGGAAAACAGCTTTATTTGCTTTCCGCTTTTACCTCAGTCATTTTGAAAACTTGTTCAAAGTATTTGCCGCACATGATTGAAAAATATTTGTGGAACACATGATTTTAAAAATTTACTATTTAGCTGTGTGTAAATTATGATATTTCCCAGTAGGAAATTACTGCTTACCAACTCGATTCTGTAAGTGGTGATTGCTAGCGACCAGCAGTTATTTTCCTTAACCGATTACATTTATATTGGCGTGTCCTTGGGTGGCAAGCACTTACAAACTACCTTACCGGGAATCACTTATTTCCGCGTTAAATGATAATTGCTGAAAACAGTAATTACTATATCCTGGCGTACTTACGTAAGTACTTACTATTGGCCTTACATGGAATCAATTAATTCAGCAGTGTAAGGTAGTTATTGCAAACATTAGTTACAACATCCTGGCGTGTAAGAACCTCATAACCTTGTAAATTAAAGTACTGGCATCGCTCAATAACAACAACTTCAAATGATGCCACTTCGAAAAAATTTGGTCATGATTGGATTTGTCTGAGTCGAATAATTGTATTTTCATTCTAGGAATACTTTTGAGAGTAAAACATCTTACAAATGTAATGCCTGGTAAGCAAATAAGTAATGGCTTCGATGTAAAATTTCAATAATATTTAAAATAAGATTTTCGATGCGCTACACCTTCTTAATAGGCTTAATAGGTGTTACTTTGGTAAGTTCTGACATTTTCAATATTCTCTTTAAAAAATATGTACTTATCATGGAAGCAGTGACAGCTTTTCCCACTGGGTTGATTTAGAACTCGAGTCTTTTTTGAAGCTTATCATCATTAAATCGTCAGCATTTCTAAATTACATAATATTTTTTTTTAATATACATATGTATGTAGTTATGACTCCCAAGCAATATGTTCCAAAGAGAAAAGTTAATGCAAAATGTCTTTTCCCTTCAAATGATTGCTTCATCACTTTCAATCAGAAATAGAATGAACCAAGCAATCTAAACGTGTGTTGTTGGTGGCTGGAATGACGTTAGCGTATAACACATCACCACTGTCTTATTAAAAACTCAAATTGCGAATATATGTACATACATATGTACATGTACAAAGTAGAGTACCAGGTTTTGGTCTTCACCCAAATTCATTGAGGACACCCATAAGACCTGCAGATACATTTTTAAATCCAATTCCAAACTATCATCTACTTCATTCAAACTGGCACCTCCGCTAGCTACCATCCACTTAAACCTATCAATATGTCTTACTATAATATGGATAAGCATTTTAATTTGAAATTAAATTTTTAAACATTTTGCCTACTATGAAGTTTTTTTTTGTTGTAAACACTTGCCAAAAGTTTCATACTCATAAGATCCACAAAAAAAAAAAAAAACCTATTCATTCATAGCTATTGCGTCACACAACCGCCGCCCAATCGCGCTTCGATCGCATTTCAAATTTCAATTGACTAGTGACACTAATTGAACAATATAATTGGACTTTTAAATGATTAGAGTACTATTCTTTTTTATTTTCAATTTGTTTTCTGTTACGTTTTCAAACAACCCAACCAACCAGCTTCTGAATTGAATTTGCAAAGTAAATGGAAAATTTGTGTATGCTCTTCTTTTGTTTGCCTAATCGTTAAGTAAACAAAGATATTCAATATTACAATGGATCTAATAGAGGTTAAAAATTTGGCGGAATTCAATTTAGGCAGGAAAAAAAAAAAAAAAAACAAAAAATTGGACCATTTGACCATGAAGTTTCAGAACGGAATTCTTACTCAAACCCTAGTTTGATGGGTTCTGAGAAGAGGCCGCAAGATTATATAGATCGATTAAAAAATGTTTAAAGATAGGTCATTAAAAACAGAAGGACAGACACATGTGCCGCTGAAAGGGTAAAAACTTACAATGAACTGATCAAATCAGTCTGACGAGTTGATGTAGGCAAAGCACGATCACTGTCAAAATATGATCTACAAGTACTCGAATGGAATAAATTTACAGCACGTTAAAGGGCATCTTACTGAAAACGATCACTGATAAATAGGATCTCTTTAGCCACGATCACTGTACGATCAAAAACAAATGATCATGTGAATATAACATGATTATTTACGTAGGTATTACTAGCGATCATCATCATCATAAGAGATTGATTAGGCCGATTTGATCCGATCACAAGATCGGATGTAAAAAAAAAAAACTTGTAACCCATTGTTGATCATAATGATTATGCCCAAAATTAGCCATCACATACGATAAACAATTTGGCTTTAAATCAATTTTCCACTTAGCTTTTTGAGGACTGTTCCACTTCTGCTCTGGAAATCGATCATCATGACCATATAAATTCCGAGATCAAAATGAATTAAATAAACTTTGTGTCTCCAAATACAGCCTCCGTAGATTAATATCAATTAGCTGAGATGATTTTGTTTTACTTTTCATTTTCCTGTCATCTGTATTTGGAGAGATAATCGGGGTCTGTGATGAAAGTGATAAACCACAATGGTAAAAAAATTTGCATACAAATGGCAATGTTTCACCAAAACCGTGTCCCCGCAATTAACCAAATCCAATTCAGCTATTTTTCTTGTCATCATTTCAACGGTGATCGTAAACTGCTAACACTCCAATTAGATAGCCATAAAGTTTCACAAAATAGAAACATTTTTGTTAGCGCCTTTTGATAACAGATTTGTTATTTTACGATCGATTTTCACAAAAAAAAAACATAAAAAAAACAAGATACAACCAAAATAAATATGGTTTCGTTATTTGATTGTCTCGAGTAAGGAGTGGGCAGATAAATTACTTAATTAGTTGGAACGATCGCAGGTAAAATGTTGTAGATCGCCCCTAAAAAGAATTCCAATAAAAAACAAATTGATCATTATTGAATTTCGCTTGAAAGTAAACCAGGTGATAATGGACTCGATATACAGGTGTCTCTGCTTAGAAGTTCATTTATCAGTTGTTGTTTTTTTTTTTTAACAAAAATTAAATGATCAATTTATTATTCGTAGTATGATCTAAGAAACTACCATAACCTTGATCATGATTAGTGCTTACTGTGTGGTTAAGTGAAGTTTTTTTTATGACTACTAAATTGTTTGCTCGGTTTTATGTTGGCAAATACATATCTCTGTGGCTGGTTGATTAGAGCGAATCTATCTACAGTCCTGTGTAAAAAATTTAGACCAGTAGGATAATTGTTCACTGTTGTTCTCATTTTTTTTTAGATGATGGTTTTGTACTTATGTCTTCAAATTATTGCAGCCGAATATAAGTCAGCAATCTAATTACTTTTTTAGTTGGAAAAATGAATAAAAATATGTTAAAGTTGAAAGTCATAACTTATTTTATAAAATTATCGTACTGGTCCCAATTTTTTATACAGAACTGTGTTTGCAAAATTAGTGAGTAAACGATGTTTATGGATGAGAGTTTGTAGATGTTGTAAATAGAATTTTAACAAGCAGAAGAGTATGAGTTGTGTTGGGCACAGACTCTTGCACCTTAAACACTTGTCGAGGAATATTTGGGAACTAATATTTAAGCCAACATATTTGTATTTGAAGTTGCTTTTAAGATTAGTTCTTTCGATGCAGAAAAATAGTTCAATAAAAATATGAAAAAAAAAAAAGTATTCTCTCCTAGAAGACTATAAAGATCCATCTAAAATTGTGTAAATTAGGCTGGGTTAGCGGGCTGATGAGAATGGTTATATCCTCATCACACACCTCATCACTTAGGTCAATGTGAACCTATAATGATACCCATAGTGTGTCCCCACCCGTGCTGTCAATATCTAGGTTTCAACCAACCCGACGCACGCCCCAGTAAACTTAAGCAGGTCAGGTCAGTCGATGTGATCAAAGAAGAATTTACCCAGGGTTCTGTTTCTCAGTTGACAGAGGTTAGGGCAGCGACAGACGGCAGAGAGCCCGTGTCTTCATGTGTCTCTTCGTCACCCTATCCCCTTCAAATGTCATCATCATTGAGTCGTAATTTGTTCATGTGGTATCTTAGAGTATTGTGCCCAGTAAGCACTCCTATTAGCATTGACAACGACTTCCTGTCTTATTGCAGGAGTTTCCTTGTTCTTGTTTTGTCGTATTCTGGCGACAAACTTCTTGATTTTACTGATCTGTGTTCAATTTTGGCCCTAAAGTTACAGAGTGGTGGCTTAACCATCCCATCTGCTTGTTCTCTGTCTAGGGCTGAGCCCTTTCTAGCCAGTTCATCTGCTGCTTCATTGTTTGGTATCCCGCTGTGACCACGAATCCAGCAGAGTTTTACATTGTGATGCGTGCCGAGAACAACAACATGCGTGCCGAGAACAGCAACATTTTACAAACTTAGATGTTACTTGCGTAGGAGCTATTGCTTTAATGGCCGCCTGGCTGTCAAATTTAAATTGCGATATCCTCTCGCGATATTGTCATCATTGACACCAATTAGGCGGCCTTTGTCACTGCTAGAACCTCAGCTTGGAAATTCATAGTTCCTCCGAGAAGTAACCCGCTTCTATACCTAACCTATGTCAGTCTTTGACCCATATCGGTGTAGATAGACTAGGCATCCTGAGATACCTCGTTTTTCTCCAACTGCTCTCTGCCCACGAGAAAGGTTTTTTGAAATCCAAGTATGGGACAGTGTCGTCTGAATTGATGTCACCGTTGAGGTAATTGCCCAGTGTCTTTGTGTGTATGCATTCGACCTCCAGTGCTTTGACCAAATTAACCTCAGAGCACTCTTTGCTGCGGTCTCACATTACAAGCTTCTGTAGAGTAAACGTTGATTTCCACCCGCAATTCAGTGCGATTACTGTCCTCAACTTATTCACACCTTAATTCAAATTTGCATTGTTTATTTATCACGCAAATTACGCATTCAAATTGCATATCAAATTTCACTTCTTATAATCTTCATTCATCAGCCGGAAAGCCGAAAGATAAACTAAGAAGCGGCGGCGCGGCGTTATTTAACGCTTTGCTGTTCGCTGTTTATTTTAATATTTATTGATCCTCTTAATGGGGTGCTGGCTGCTGTCATCGGTGTGTGTGCGCACGCGGCTTGTTACTTCACGTCGTACATCGTGCTGAGACATCGCTCCAACCTCACTCACTGACAGGTGGTAAAGTGTCTAACTACCGATGACGGATGCTACCGGTGATTGGTTGACAGCTCAAATGACTCAACTGATCGAAATTGACACAAATTGATTAAAATAGGTAAAGAAACGCATTGCAATGTGACTTTTGCTGCCGAAAGAGGGGCGTCTACGAAAGACTGAAAAAAAAGAACTAACGCACATGGTAACAAATCTATTTGCTGCATGGCAATGCTGATTGTGGCCCAGTTTCCATGGGCGAAAAACAAAAAAAACACTTTATCGGCGATTTGCATTTGCATACTCTTGGCGCGAACTGCTTTGGATTCATTTTTGCTTTTCTTCTTTTGCTTTTCTTTATCGTTTCTGTTTACTGATTTAATGTTTGCATTCGAATGAACTGTTTGTACAATTTGTTTGTTGTTGGTAATTAGTTAGTTATGGCAACACAATGGTCGTATATCAGTTTAACGAGTTGTGTGGGGATTGATCAATGCGATCGTTAATTGATTGGGAAGTGTGACTTGCCAAAGAAGCTGGTGTTATAATTAGCAGTCGTATCTTTCTTGTTTTTACTTGAAGCTGCCGTTTTGAAAATTCTACTGGGAGTATTTAAGACGTCTGCAGGGGAGAACTTTGTGTCAGAGAGGAGAACAAATAAGAAACGATACAAATCAAACATCAACATCAAGCATTACCCTGTTAAATCTCTAAAACTCAGTTATTCGTTAGTGAACTCCAAAAAAGTAGGTATTGCATTAAAATCACGAAGTTTTGGGTTCTACCCATCAAACTTTAACTCAGTACTTTGTACATCCTCATCGGCCGTCAACAACTTCGAAGACTCAATTAGATAAATTCTGTGCCAAGTTCTGCAAAACTTCTCCATTGATCTCGAACTGTGCCCGGGCTATTTATGTTTTTCCCTCTTTCCATTCCGGGACTGCCCTTCCATAAAAATCTTTCTAGCCATGATTCCCCACATGTTTTCGATTGGGTTCAGATGAAAATTTCATGACGGCACCTTGTTTCGCTGACTTCCAACCATTCGCGGACTGTTTTTGCCGTGTGAATAGGGACATTGTCTTGTTGAAAAATAAAGTTTGCACCCGCTGGAATTTCTCGAAATTCGTCTAGACTAGAGCATATCTCTCTGCATTTCTTTACCATTCATTTTGGGTGGTAGCTACATCAAAGTTAATGGTCCATCATACTCAAAGGGACCCCAAGCCATCGCACTTCCATCTCCAAAATGCCAGCTAATTTTCACTAATTGTTCGCCTCGAAAATCACGGTAATAAAAGCTGAAACCATGAGAACAGTTTGCCTTTAACACTTGCTGCACTTTTCTTACATTTACCGGAAGTGCCAACTTGCACCTTATCTGACCGGCATTCAGCATGTTTCGCCTGATTTCCCGTGACGATTACTCCCTTAGTACTCACTTTGGCAGCCCTGCTGGGTATTCCTGAAGTGTTATAGGGAATCACTTTTAGAGTATAGTCAGTTGGTGACATTTTTTTTTTAAAGGTTCGGACCCGCCAGTTGCGGAGGGCACTGCGACTTAAAAGATTTACGGCAAAGTGAGTTTTGTCGTCTTCCATGCAGAGACGAAATCTAATTTCCTGGATAAGACCTATTTTGGTTAGGTGATATCGAAGCTGGCAATTCCCTGTTAAAAATCCCACTAATCTTTTAATCTCATTTCTACTGAGAAGTAGGTTACTTATGGATTTATTGTGGAAAGGTTTAATGGCTCTTTTAGCCTGACGAAGACCCTGGCTATTTTCCCAATAGGAAACACATATGTTGTTTTCCCAACTTTTGATTTTAAAGCTTATAGCTGAATTTGGAATGTTACAAAACGGCTCAGGGCCGACAAAGGATTAAGCCGAACCTTTCCTAGCTAGTTCGTCAGCTTTTTTGATTCCATCAATACCCTCATTTCCGAGCACCCACCAAAGTTTGACTTTGTTTCTATGGGAGAGGTCTTGGAGAGTATTGAAGCAGTCCAGATCCAGGACTGATTTGAAGTCAATCAGGTTTGAGCCTAGTGCTTTTATAGTTGCTTGACTGTCCGTGAGTATATCGATAAAGACACCTTTTATCCCCGAGGATGACATTGGCGCACACTTGGATGGCATTGTGAAATGACATGATAAAAAATTGACAGCTGGTAAAACTAGTAGGGTTGATGGTATCAATAACGCGCTCCGAGATTTTTGCATATGCCTGTTGATTCAGCTCTTAAAATGCTGTGGATCGCGTACATCGATCGGTTGAATACGTAAACGTCAATTGCATGACGATGGTTACGATCAAAAATTCGAAAACGTTTTGACACATCCGTCAACAATTCTAAATCCTATTGCCACTGCAGCTGATCGCAAAAGGTCATACAGTAGCGCATTCAATGTCATTTTAATGCGCTTGCGTCGCAGCACTGCAAATGATCATCACAGCTTTGGCGTGATCGCCGTGCAATTGACGCACATTCTTCCTGATTTCCTGAATTTCCCCGCGGTCGTTGATCCCCTATTAATTCTAGATAACAGTGACTTCTAAAAAAAAGAAAATCCCTCAGAAGATGAGTGAAACTCCACCTGAACGAAAGATCTACTTTGTGTCTCATTATATTTGAGATTATACATCCAAAGCAATATATCTCGTGGGTAGTCTTCCTCATAACAAAAAAAAAAAAAAAAAAACAGCAAACCACCAACCTCGAAGGTAAATTAGACAATTTTGGTTCACTCTAACTCAAACAACCAATAAATCTCGTTGAGATACCTCAAACGCAACTAGTGCTCCTTAAGCTCACACATCTTCAATGGAGCCCTACTAACAATTTTATACCTCCAATCGTGGTTGCCTTCCACCAACTGGTATTCATATCACACCGTTTATCTTATCTCTCTAACCATCTTTGACTTAAAACTGCGGTAGCTTTATGCATCCATGGATCCATATCCAGGTATTTTCATCTTCCTTAAACCACCCGATTCACTTATTCGCTGCTCTTTGTGTCTGTGGTCCGCTCTTACACCCGAACCTCTCCGAGCCGCTCACACACGAAAGTGAGAACTCACAAATATTTTCGACTTTATCTAAACATGTTTATCTTCCATAAAAGATACTTCCTGTGTTTGGGGATGGATGATGTGAGGACGCTTGTTGTATCTGTCAAATTGTTACAATTACACCATTCTATCTATGCGAGTGAGTGCATTACTGTTATCTTCGAAGCACATACAAATACAATACATATGAGAATCTAGATTTTTTTTTATATTTTGAGGTTAACTTTAATGGAGTTTAAATTATTCAGGTTTAGGGTTAAGTGAAAAATCGTACACTTTGACTGTCCATTTGCCCATTTTTTTTTTATTGACTAAAATGAAAATTTATTGTGCCATCGAGTAGAGATTTTAAAAATTAAGTGAATTGATTTTTAATTCGTTCGACAATTACGCACACGTGGACTTTGTGTTTTTGAGTACTTAAAGATGATTGGATTAATGAATAAAGTGATTGCAGTGCTGCTGGTAAGAGAGCATCGAAGGTTAAGAGCTCAATTTAAAAAAATTAAAGTTAACAAATTGTTTTTAAATTTTTTTTTAAAGGCAATTCATAGTAGTGGAGTGATAACTGGACTTTCAGCAAATAGTGGAGCTGTTAGCTGTGGCGGATTGATTTGTAGATCCATAACAGGGATTTTCACCAGAAATCCTCTTCCAGAGGAGGCATACGTCCATGTGGCTACAATCCCAGCTGGAGCGTCCAATATATCTATTACCGAGTTGAAGAATAGCATAAATTTGTTGGGTAAAACCTAAAGGTTACCTACCGTTAAAAATGTAAGGAAACTTATTCTCCTTTTTTTAGTGCTAAGAACAATGGATCAAAAGTATCTCTTTAATGGAGATAATTCTGAGTCCCCAAATGGAGCGTTTGAGGCTGCTGGAGCTGTATTCGACTATCGGCGAATTGATGGCCTGCAAGATGGCGAGGGAGTTACCGAATGGATCACTTGTACAGGTCCTATTCGAGAAATGTTGGAACTTATGGTTAGCTCCGGTAAATCTTGGTCTAATTAAAAATGAAAATTAAATATATTCCATCACCAGGTCTACTCGCGAGACACCAATCCCGGTATAAAGTACGAGTATCTCCTTCCAATCGGCTCCGACTCGGAGGAAAATGAAGTTTCCGTCGAAAGTGACATGAATCTCAAGTCAGGTAGCGAAGACACAAGTGTTGGTCGTCCAGCTCGTAAGCGAAAATTCAATTGGAAAGTTGTCGGCTTCAGTCCCTGCAGTAAGTCCTGCGGCGGAGGCACTCAAACCCCAGTAATCCGTTGTGTACGCGAGAATCCAATCCGATACTTTTCACAACGGCGATGCAGTCATTCAGATAAGCCAGTCCTCAATGAAAACCTTTTACGTTGCAACACGCAACCATGTCCAGCCTTTTGGAGGCTAGATGATTGGGGTGAATGCAAGTGCCAACAAGGTGAGGGCAGTCGAGAACGTGAAGTGAGTTGCGTGCAAGAATTGGCCAGCGGTATTGTTATCCAAGTAAATGATGTGGCGTGCCTCGAAGAGGAGCCTGTGACCAAAAAAAACTGCGACTGTCCCAAAACCAGCAAACGCCGTAATCATCATCGTCATAAGAATGCTAATGGACGACTGCAGCATTCTATAGCTGGAAATAGCACCACATCGGTGAACCAGCGCCGAGTACTCCCGGATAAGGAGAAAGCCGGAAGTTGGCTTGTCTCTGAGTGGAACAACTACTGCTCGGCATCTTGTGGACCGGGAGTGGAATATCGTTCGATATTCTGTGATCGATCCAAACCCAACACGGACAGATGTGACTTGAGATTCACCCCGGATACGACCAGGCCCTGTGAAAAGGAACTAGACTGCCTGACAGGCGACTGGTTCATGGGGCCCTGGTCGAATTGCAGTGGAAATTGTTTTAATTTGACAAAGACCAGACAAGTCCTTTGCATTCAGAATCAACTAATCGTCGATGACGATGAGTGTAAGCAAGATGACCGACCAGAATCAACGCAGAAGTGCAGATTGAGTGATGTCGAGTATTGTACGCCAAGGTGGCACTATTCGGTCTGGAGTGAGGTAGGGAAACTGAATCCCATGTTTTACGGAATAACCTAAAAAATGTATCTTCTTTTAAAGTGCACAAAAAGTTGTGATGGTGGAACCCAAAGACGCAACGTTAAATGTCTCGAATTTGACGAAACCGAGAACACACTGACAGAGTCTACAAAGTGTCGTTACTCGAAACGTGAACCGATCTATCGCAGTTGTAACACAAACAAGTGCAGTGGTGGGTTTTGACTTTTATTCGACTTTATTAATAGCGGTTTCATTTATTTTCTTTTTTTGAATTTCACAGAACCCCGAGTGGATCTTGTACAGAACGACATTGCTCCCACGTGCGTGGATGAATTCAACAATTGCCACTTGGCAGTGAAAGCGAAACTCTGTAGCTATGAATATTATCAACAGAACTGTTGCTATTCATGCGGAGTCGAAGTAGCTTGATTCGTTCAGGAGATGCAATAGAATTTTAATTTTAATTTAAATTAATTTAAAGTTACTTCCATTTTTTCTAAATTCTTAAATAGAAAAGAAAATGAACAATTTTTCTCATATTTAAAATTCCGTTCTTTTTAATTTCTAAATTTTTGAAATTACATTCTCTGTCCAAATAAATAAACGAATAAATTTTTTTTTTTATTTTAAAGATTTAAATATTCAGGAATTTAAAAAAAAATAAAATTATATTTATTAAAGTTAAATACTTAAATGTAATATAAAAAAAAATAAGATATATAGACTTAAGTATTTTATAAGAAAATGTGTTATCTATAATTTATAATATTTTTTAGATTTAAATAATTTTTTTTTAAAAGGTTTTTATATTTTCCTTATAAGAGTAAATGTATTATTTTATTGCACTATACTTACCTACGATGTTTTTAGTTTTAAGCAAAAAAAAAAAATTAGTCAATGAATAGTTTCACTCGGTGACACATGAAATTGTTTAGTAATCCTTTCCCCAAACACTGCACCCATGTAAATGTGAACTCATACTCTATAGATGCATTCTAACGCGCAGAGAGAAACGGTTGAGCATTTTTCGAAAAAATAAAAACCCCTGTTATTAATAATTAATAAAAATTTTATACAAATTCACTTGAGAAGTGCGTTCATTGCTTTTACTTCTTTTTTGACGTGTCGCTGTCTTGAGAGGCGTCTTTTGTTTAACTAATCAGTGAATAGGAAACATCAAACGGCCAGGTCATTAAAAATCGATACCACCTTCGTTCGGTGACTTTCTAAAGCCAGGAAAGAACTCAGAAGTAACACCAACTCTCAATCCAAACCAGAAGCAGTTTCTCGAGGATGGAATACGTTGCCGGGGAAAATTGGACGTGCTAGCGCGGAAGGATGGCAGCTTATCGGACGTGTGTGCGATTCGAGAGGAGGTTATCGATGACCCCAACTGGATAACCATGACTCTTTCTATAGACCCACTGCGAGTCTTTTCGTGTTGTTTCAAATAATGGGAGTGATGCCTATTCATTGTACATAGTTTTTCGATGGCTAACAGCCTGTTAGACAGGATGTTCCTTTTTTTTAACTTAAAAACTCAAAAACACTCAACGATCTCTGTCAAAAAAGTAACTAAACTTGACAACAGTATTTACCCTGCAGGAATAACAATAAAATGTAGTACGTACATATGTATGAGTACAAAGAGAAGCGCTTCGATGACACCTTGAATAACGAGCAAGAAAGGAAAACGTTTGAACACCAAATGACGGAGAAGAACGTTGCCGATAGAGATTTCGAAAATTGGCTCACACCAACAGTTAACTCTTAAATTTTGTTCCCCCGATTAGATTGTAAATCTTGAAATATTGTTTCCATTATGTATGCAAATTTTGGATATATTTTTTTTTTTTTTTTTTGTATAATCTGCACACGCTAAAGAGGATATGAATACCCTTATAATGTTTGCACCATTGACATATTATATATGGACTGCTAGTACCCAACTTCGCGTTGGTGCCAACATAAGCACTAGCCCTCTTGTTTCGTAGCGGAGAAATGTGGAAACTTAGACTGTGTTTCAATTCACGAAAGCCGTTGGTTTGTGATTTAAGTATTTTTTTAATAAATTGTTTGAAGTTGTACTGCATTATAAAGCAAAAACACAAAGTATTAATCAACACAAAACATGAATTCCAAATAAATTTAACATATTTATCTAGTTTATGGGTCTATAAAGAAAAGTAACGGCTTTTTTCAAATTTTGTATTGAAATTTTAGTAGTGGCATCTCCTGGTACCAACGCGGCAACAATTTAAACTTTAACGTATTTTCGCAATAACTCGTGTATATACGGCAATAGATGGCCTCAGTTTCTACATAAAATAAGTATGATGGCGGATAATTGTTTCACATTGCTGTCCCTACGAAACACGTGGCGCTAGTTATGTTGGAACCAAATTATCCGCAGACGTTGTATGAAAGTGACGTTTCACTAGCAGTCCATATATAATATGTCAATGGTTTACAGCACATGAAAGACGAGAACGAGAGACAGACATATCGACGTAGTGGTAGGAAACTCAGATGATAGGTTTCAATTTCAACTAACTCTATGGGTGGTGTCCAGGATAACTGGAGAGTTGTGTATTTTTTTTGTTCTTGCTTATGATTCACAGGAATTTTTTCCAGATGTTTCTTATTATAGTTTGTGCGATCAATCCCTTCAGCCATACCCAACATCCTACTGCCAGTGTTATGCCTTCGCAGTAGGTTTCGATATTAACTTCTGGAACTGATCAACTTATTTTTATTTCGTGAGAAATAAATGCTTCGAAGACATCTGGATTCGAACCTTCCGCATGACCGACTACCACTACGCCACGGCCACCCACATTTCTATCAAATTCTGAAAGATGAGGCTTTATTTCAAGTTATCCAGCTCATTTCTCGAAGTCAGATACATGAAGAATACGAGTATAGTTCTTGTGTGTCCTGAGTTATGTTAACAATTAAAAAAAATCGTTGACCACTTACTTTTGATCAAGGGTTCTATGTTATGCAGCATATTTCAAATGCACGCGGTATAAAGAGTCATTTGGTCAAATTGAGATAAGTAGGTATACACCATTCGATTACAAATTGTATGTCATATTTGGTAAAAGTGGTATAAGTCTATTGCGTACACACAAATGGTTAAAATGGGGCAGTGGTCGTTACTGTTAAAAAAAAGATCGAAAAATTTAAAGTTTTATTAAGCTTTTTCCCTCTCCTGAAAAATTGCATTTTTTGACTTATACACCTTATACCACGCTCCTAAAGTGTTCTCTAAAATTATATGTGCAGAAAAATAAAATAAAATAAAATCACTTACCCCATAAACATCTTCGCCAAAAATCACAAAACTCGAACAGACATGATGATCTACCTGCTTCGCAAATTCCACGATGAACTTGTCAACATATTGATTCAACTGACGGATAATCTGCGCAACAATTAAAACAATTGGAATTTTTTCCTTTCACACCGAAATTACCAAAGCAAAACGAAATGCCCCTCTCTTTTAAATATTTAAAAACTTAAAACAGAAATAAGCAAGAATGGTGAGTTTCCCCACAGGAAACACTCGTGAAAGGCATATGCAGCCATTTTGAAAGGAAGATGTTTCAAATTTTAGGTAAAAAAAAAATTACTCTATGAATAGTTTTACTCCGTGGCACCATATACTAAATGTCAACTCATAGTCTGTAGATACATTGTAACGCGCAAAGATAAACGCCTTTTATTAATAATTGATTCACCCAAGGATTGTGTTCATTACTTTGACTATTATTTGGGGAGAAAGTGTTTAAAAATGCATCTCTGTGCTTGGGGGCGTCTTTTGTTTACTTATCAGTGAATAGAAAATCAGCAGCCTATAAAAGGCCATCGCAAGTGGCCAGGATATTCAAAATCAATACTACCTTCGTTCGGTATGGCTTTCTGGGAGCCAGGGAAGAACTCAAAAGTAACACCAGTTCTCAATCCAAACCAGAAGCAATTTCTCGAGGATGAGATACGCTATCGGGAAAAATTGGGTGTTTTAGCGCAAAAGGATGGCAGCTTATCGGACATGTACGTGCGCCGAGAGGAAGTTATCGATGACCCCAAGCTCCTGGATAAGTACGATTCTTTCTATAAAACCACTGAGAGTATTTTGGTATTGTTTCAAATAATGGGAGTGATGCCGATTCATCGTAATCCTCCGGTTCCCAACATGCCGAGGACAGGATATTCTTGGACCTCAAAGCAATTCTTTTGGGCTCTGTTCATCTATTCCCTGGAGACAGTGATTGTGGTGATGGTCTTGAAGGCGAGGGTTATCAAGTTTATAAATAATTCGGATAAGCATTTTGATGAAGCGATTTATAACGTGATTTTTATAAGCCTACTTTTTACGCATTTCCTGCTACCAGTGGCTTCGTGGCGACACGGACCGCAGGTAGCCGTATTCAAGAATATGTGGACGAACTATCAGTTGAAGTTCTTCAAAGCGACTGGGACGCCAATTGTGTTTCCGAATTTGTACCCACTCACATGGGGATTGTGCATCTTTTCGTGGATACTAAGTATAGCGGTAAACTTGTCGCAGTACTTTCTGCAACCGGACTTCGAGCTGTGGTACACGGTGGCGTATTACCCTATAATTGCAATGCTTAATTGCTTTTGTAGTCTTTGGTGAGCGGGTTAATTTTACTAAGTGGGCTTATAATACCCCCTTTTTCTTCCTAGGTACATCAATTGTAATGCATTTGGAACCGTTAGTAAAGCTCTGGCGGATTTCCTTCAAGAGACTCTACAAAGTCAAAAGCCAGCTCAAAAGCTTACCGAATACCGCCATCTATGGGTAGACCTCAGTCACATGATGCAGCAACTTGGTAGGTGCCCGACTTACATGCATTAGATATCTTCTTCATCCCATTTGCTCTGAAACCCCTAGGTCGTGCCTATTCCAATATGTATGGAATCTATTGCTTGGTTATTTTCTTCACCACAATTATCGCCACTTACGGATCGTTTAGTGAGATTATCGATCACGGAGCAACTTATAAGGAGGTGGGACTGTTTGTCATCGTATTCTATTGTATGGGACTCCTCTATATAATTTGTAATGAAGCCCATCACGCTTCGTTGCGAGTTGGCTTGGATTTTCAAACGAAACTGTTGAATGTGAATTTGACAGCTGTCGATGCAGCGACACAGAAGGAAGTCGAGATGTTCCTGGTGGCGATTGCTAAGAATCCACCTATAATGAATTTGGACGGATATGCTAACATCAATCGAGAGTTGATTACCTCGGTAGGGATCTTTGCTCTTTCGTCCTGTTTTTCAAGGATTTTCATTGATTTTGTTTACTTACAGAACGTCTCGTTTATGGCCACATACTTGGTTGTGTTGTTGCAGTTTAAAATCACCGAACAACGTGGAATGCGGTTACAACAACAATAATTTGAAAAATAAAATCGATGGTAGTGACATCTATTGCTTAGTAAAATGGTACTTCTTCTGGGGTTTAAATATATTCTAATAAAGGAAAGAATAAATTCAAGCAGTTTTCTTCATATCTGGTGGTTGTATTCGATACTTTGAATACTGTGCGGAAAATGAAACTACATGTAGATGGCGGACGCTTCGTTTGAAGAACTTTAATGAGCTTTGGTTTTGACATTTACTTAGCCAAGTGTTGCCCCTCTATGAAGTTGTTCAAAAAATCAAATAACGAACGAACGAACGAAATAACGAAAAGCACAACTGGGAGACCCAGCACTAAGGGCGGTGATTGAATTTTGCCGGAAAGTGTGGTCGAATAAATTCAATATATCTCTAGAGTCACGAACTTACGACACTATTTCAACGAACGTCAAAATATTTCCATTAATGGTGAACTATTGCTATACGAAAATCGCTTAGTAATTCCACCTATAGCTTGTGAAAGGAGATGTTAGAAATAATGCGCACAGGACATTTAGGAATCGTTAAATTAGTGTGGTGGCCCAGTTGCTCGAAGCAGATGGAAGAATTCGTTCGTACGTGTGTTACCTGCGTGCAATTTGGAGTTCCAAGACATCAACCACTTATAAGTTCAAAACTACCGGGGCGCCCGTGGCACACCATTGCCATAGATCTTTGCACGAGTTACGGTAAGACATATCTGGTTATTAGCGATTAGTTTCCCAGGTTCCCAGAAGGAGTTTCGCTGGAAAATCAAATATCTCGCTGCGTTATTGAAAAGTTGAAGCCGATTTTTGCACGATTTGGCATACCAGAAATCGTTCGGACGGACAACATCGTCTGTTTGCTCCAGTTAATATGTCGCAGTTCCGTCAGTTCGCGGATTCGTGGGGATTCAAGCACATGACTTCCAGCTCTCGGTTTTCTCAAGGCAATGGATTCATCGAAACAACTGTAAATACTCGTATGTATATTTAAAATGCTGCTTAAGAAAAATGGAAAGGATTCACAATTAGCTTTACTGGAGTGCCGTGCAACACTACTCGCGAATGGTTAGGGTCCAGCTCAACTGTTAAGGGGTTGTCGAATTCGGTTAAAAATGCCAATGACACCAGCAAGCTGAAAACTATAATAGTCGGGTCAGTGACAACAGAAAATTTCAAGTTGGTGACGTGGTTTAGATTCGCGATATCCATCAATGGGGTCGAGACCTGTGCGAACACTACATCGGGAGTTAGAGGTGGAGGACATTCCCTCAATACTTCTGGCTCTTTTGTAGGCTGTAGAAGGTGTCCGTAGGACATCGCATTCCATGACAGCAGATGGGTTTGGATGCTTATCACACAAGTAGCTCGGGTAGTTTCCGTCGAGAGCATGATATCATCTCGAGAGGTACTACGGCTGGTTTCTCGCTGGAACTGGAACCAGTGGATGCCAGGTATCCAAAGTTCACAAACTTGAGACTAAGTACTCTCTTAACCACATCCTTCAGCGTTTTCTGTTCCACCATAGATTAGGTATTTGTTAAATAGAGTTTACTCCCCTCGTTGCTCAACTTTGGCCAGATGCTATGACACAGATCTTCGACTGCGACCAACCAGTCAGACTTGTGAGAGCACAAAGCGAAGACAGGACTGACTGGAGAGAGGAAGAGGAAGCCGCAGGAAGTGTCATGGTGAGCGTTGCCCGGTGGCCGCGGCGTAGAGGTAGTGAGTCTTCTTGTATCGGATACTTGTAGGAATCGTCCGGAGACTTTATCTATAAGCCCATACCTGGCGACCAGCTCTGTTTATTTATTTTTGAGACATAAAATTCTCGTATTGGAATACATAGATCCAATTCTTTCAATATCTGTGTTTTAACGTGAATGTGCCTTTAAACGCTTCGTGTGATTGTCACATCAATTTGTTGGGTCATTCTTTCATTTTTATAGGACTTCGAGTGTACATTCCCGATTGTGACATGTAAGTTGTTTGAAAAGTAAAAAAAAAAACTAGTCAATGAATAATTTAACTCCGTAGGTGGAGGTGAACTCATAGTCCATAGATACATGCTAACGCACAAAGAGGTTTTTCTTGAACATTTTTCGAAACAAAAAAAAACAGAACGCCTGTTATTAATAATTGATAAGAATGTTGTACAAATTCACCTGAGGAATGTCTACATTACTTGTATACTACTGTTTGTGTTTAAAAATGCATCTTTGTCCTTGCAGGCGTCTTTTGTTTACTTTAAAACTAATCAGTGAATAGAAAATCAGCAGCCTATAAAAGGCCATCGCAAGTGGCCAGGATATTCAAAATCAATACCACCTTCGTTCGGTATGGCTTTCTGGGAATCGGGAAAGAACTCAAAAGTAACACCAGTTCTCAATCCAAACCAGAAGCAATTTCTCGAGGATGAGATACGCTATCGGGAAAAATTGGGTGTTTTAGCGCAAAAGGATGGCAGCTTATCGGACATGTACGTGCGCCGAGAGGAGGTTATCGACGACCCCAAGCTCCTGGATAAGCACGATTCTTTCTATAAAACCACTGCGAGCCTTTTGGCATTGTTTCAAATAATGGGGGTGATGCCGATTCATCGTAATCCTCCGGTGGCCAACCTGCCAAGGACAGGATATTCCTGGACCTCAAAGCAATTCTTTTGGGCTCTGTTCATCTATTCTCTGGAGACGGTAATTGTGGTGATGGTCCTGAAAGCGAGGGTTAACAAGTTTATAAATAACTCGAATATGCATTTCGATGAAGCGATCTATAACGTGATTTTTATAAGCCTACTTTTTACGCATTTCCTGCTACCAGTGGCTTCGTGGCGACATGGATCGCAGGTGGCCATATTCAAGAATATGTGGACGAACTATCAGTTGAAGTTCTTGAAAGTGACTGGCACGGCAATTGTGTTTCCGAATTTGTACCCACTCACATGGGGATTGTGCATCTTTTCGTGGATACTTAGTATAGCGGTGAACTTGTCGCAGTACTACCTGCAACCGGACTTCGAGCTGTGGTACACGGTGGCGTATTACCCCATAATTGCAATGCTTAATTGCTTTTGTAGTCTTTGGTGAGCGGGTTACTGTTACTGACTTGCCTTATAATATCCCCTTTCTCTTCCCAGGTACATCAATTGTAATGCATTTGGAACAGCTAGTAAAGCTCTGGCGGATTTCCTTCAAGAGACTCTACAAAGTCCAAAGCCAGCTCAAAAGCTTACTGAATACCGCCATCTGTGGGTAGACCTCAGTCACATGATGCAGCAACTTGGTAGGTATTCAACTTACATATACATATTAGATATCTACTTCATCCCATTTGCTCTGAATCCCCTAGGTCGTGCCTATTCTAATATGTATGGAATCTATTGCTTGGTTATCTTCTTCACCACAATTATCGCCACTTACGGATCCTTAAGTGAGATTATCGATCACGGAGCAACTTATAAGGAGGTGGGACTGTTTGTCATCGTATTCTATTGTATGGGACTCCTCTATATAATTTGTAATGAAGCCCATCACGCTTCGTTGCGAGTTGGCTTGGATTTTCAAACGAAACTGTTGAATGTGAATTTGACAGCTGTCGATGCAGCGACACAGAAGGAAGTCGAGATGTTTCTGGTGGCGATTGCGAAGAATCCACCCATAATGAATTTGGACGGATATGCTAACATCAATCGAGAGTTGATTACTTCGGTAGGGATCTTTGATCTTTTTTCCTGTTTTTCAAGGATTTTTATTGATTTTTTTACTTACAGAACGTCTCGTTTATGGCCACATACTTGGTTGTGTTGTTGCAGTTTAAAATCACCGAACAACGTGGAAGGCGGTTGCAACAGGAATAATTTAAAAACAACTCGATAGTAGTGACATCTATTGCTAAATAAAGTGGTCCCTTTTCTCGTGTTTAAAGATATTCTAATAAAGGAAAAAATTAATTTAAGCAGTTTTCTTCTCATCTGGTGGTTGTATTTGATATCTGGAATATGATACTACATGTAGATGGCGAACGCATCGTTTGAAGAAGAAATTAGCTTTGGTTTTGACATTTGCTTATCCAAATACTGTCTCTATAATACAGTTATAACGAACAGAAGTTAAAACAATCTTTTGGAAATACCGTTTTTCGAGAACAATAATTGAACTGCTTCAGTGGTAGCCATTTTAATTTGTCAAACAACTAACTAACAAACGATTTCCTACATTTCGTGAAAGATTTAAATTTTCTGTTTCAAATACAAAATAAATGTTCGAATTTGCATTGGTTCCATGATGATGATAAATTTGTCATCATCGTCCTTCAGTTCCAAAGTGTCTATGTCCAAAGCGATTTTCATGCGTGACAATTCCTCGGAACGTTGCTTATTCAGCTGCAAGCGTTCAGTGCCTCGTTTGAGCCTATTGGATATGGGCGCATACTCATCGGTATATTCCGTGGCTATCAATGGTTTCTTAGCAGATTGAAGGCGGATGTTGACATGTGACTTTGAGGACTTCGGATACGTCTGATATTCGCTCGTTTCCGGATCTGGTTGAAATTCCATTCGACGCGTTTCGGCTAACCACTGATTACCATCGAGTGTGGTCTCCTGGATGTCATCCAAGTCTAGACCTCGAAGAACGTCTTTTAAGTAGAAGGTGACCGTCTTCGAATACACGGGATCTTCATCCTTTTCAAGGAGATGTTCGAAGCGGATGAGGATCTCATTCTCGTGCCACGGTTCAAAGGTCATCAGATTGATATTTTGCGGTAGGGAGAGGGTTAAGCCAGAGAACTGTCAAAGAGAATGGAATTCAAAGGATTTATTAAGAAAAGAGAAAAAGAAGTCCTTACAATGTTTGTGTAATTCATTCTCCACTCGCTGTAGGGAAATCGCGCTGCATCATTGAAGAACTTCCATGTGGGTAGCAATTTTTGTAGCTGTGTGAACCGTTCTCGTGCCCTAGCAGTTGGTGACTCCTTATTTTGAGTAGATCCAACGAAGAGGTAATGCTGACCACGGGCTACTAATCCCAGCCCGTAGGCTGTCTCATTCAGAGACTCCTCCACTCCAAAGGCATCATCATGCAGTAGCCTACGGTGCACCATCAGCTCCAGGGAGCCATCAGCTAAGCTAGCTCCTCCCTGAGCACGGTCCACTAAAATCGCCATTCGAGCTTCATCATCTTCGAGAGCAATCTTAGTTGTTATCGGGTAATAGTTGCCGGCAACTTGCTCCAGAAGTTTCACGTTCCAAGTATCCCGATGATTGCGTTTCCTCTTAATCATCTCTCGACCATTGGAATCGGTGTAAAAGATGCCATCCGACTTGATATCCGAGTTGAATCGGGTGATTACCTCCTTGCCGACGCCATCATTAACGGGGATGGGACCGACAAGCCATTCGAACTCAGCAAAGTCTTCTTTAGCGTACACCCTCACCACTTGGGTAATCCATTCATTGAAAACCTGATGAACCTCTTCTACAAGCGGGCCCCGAAACACCTTGATTTCAGGATTGGGAGTTACTATACGGACGGTATTATTCGCTGGTCGGAAGATGTAGGCTCCTGATGAACGATTACGGAACTCATGGTTATTACCAATTGCGGCTTCGTAGTACAGAAATTCTTGCGAGATTTGTCGACTCACTCCGTCGGTTTCGACAGCTGCGAGAAAGCCATTGCTGTCGAACGTGAGGTTTATGTACTCATTTCCGATTGAAGTCATGCTGGAACGTTTCACCAATCTAGCTTCCGGCTGAATATCCATACGGAAAGTTGGCACCTTCGTTATGTAGTAGGACTTGTAGCCAAGTGGAGGCAGTTCGCTTGCAATGAATACGAGCTCATATTTAGCGTTCGAGTTTCTGAATTTTAATGAGTTGATCGCGTCCGGTATGGGAACAAGCTGGGATTCAACTGAGACTTCTGTTAAAGAAATAAAATTAAGAAGCAGCTTCAGTGGAACTCCTTTTCGACTTACCTCTATAGTCTGTGACTTCATACTTTTCTCCAGACACAGGCACTCTGACATACTCGAATGTCGAATGTGACAGAGGATTGTAGAGCGTCAAAATAAACCTATCACTTTGCTCGGACACATCGCAGCTGCTGATGTTTAGCAGATCACAGCTTTGGAACTCGAATTTGTAGTCTCGCTTGTTGGGGTCCTTTGAACTTGGCGGAGCATCATCCCCAGTAGTAATTCGGTTCAAAGCTGCTTTAGTATTCACTGCACAGGCTCTTAATCCTACACTCATTCTCTTCGCGTAGTCGAAGGCCACCTTTTGTTTCTCAGTACCGGTGACGGCGTCATGGTGCTGCATGATTCCCATGGTTTCCCTCATGAAAGTCAGATGAGCCTCCATCTCCAACTCAGACTTGGTTGAGGATAAGGCGGTCAACTGCTTGCAGACCTGCAGAAAATGATTGCCGACTCGTTCGTAGCGTTTGAGGGTTGGCCGCGAGGTGAAGTAGCCCGTCCAATATGCATGTGGATCCGAGGCGTACGGGAAAAAGTCATCATCTTTTGTTGGCCACGTTATTCCAGCATTGTGGAGCGCTTTCAGATAACACGAAGGCGTGGAGTAGATAAGATTGATGTCGGAACCATTGACCTGACGTTCATTACCGTATCTAGACAGAGAAAGTGTTGATCAGTCTCAAACCATTCGATTGATGATTTTCAAACAAAGTCAATGATAGGAGGTGCATGCAGAATGATATCTGACTCACTTAATCAGCTTATCAAGATTCTTGTACCACGAATTGGCGTTCTGGTAATGGAAGTCCTCTCCCATGGTTATCAAAACATTATCGGTACGATAACCTTCCACCATTCTCTCAACAAACTTAAAGAACTCATTTACCTAAAGAGGAAAAGAGAAGAACACATTTAAATCGCTTTCTTGCAATGCACCCCCTAAAACTGAAAGATGTGTTCCTCTGCTCCAGGCCCACCTTATGAGCTTCTGCAAGTTCTTGAAGTAAACATTGGCGTCCTGAAAGGTGAAATCTCCACCCATAGTCAGTATAATGTCCTTAGTCCGATAGTACTTCCGTTGCCCGTTGATAAAGTCGAAGAACTCATTCACCTATTTTTTTGATTTTGGATTTAGGAAAAAGGCCCATTTCAAGCGATACTTACTCTGCGATCGACATTATTGTCGGGACTATGTTTGCCATCGATAATCGGTTCATCAGCGCAAAGGATATCGAAGCAAAAGCCTGGCGGCGGCTGATACTGATTGTAGAGGGCGCCAGTGAACAGATGAGCAGCTTCACCTAAATTGGCACTCGCTCTCCAAATCATTTCGGCTTTCTTTTCCAGCAAACGATCGGTCTTATCCTGGTAATCTAATCGGCCAAAGAAGAGCCCATCAAATCCCATCTGAGCGAAGATTGAAGCCATTTCACGAGAATGCCCAAATGGATCGATTTGCCAACCAATCCGTGGTCGACCGCACTCTCCAAAGGTGTCATTTAGACGTCTATAGAGAAGAAAAAAAACAGCGTTAAATGTCCAAAAATGAGGTTAGATCTAGACTACTTACCTCAAACCCCAAGAGAACTGATCAATTATACTCTGATAATGAGTAGTGGCCTCGTCATTCATACTCCAGGCGCCACCAATAAATTCCAAACGCCCTTCGTTAACCAGCTCTTTGACCTGTTCTTGCAGTTCAGCGGTTTGCTCCCGCCACCACTTGAAGAAGAAGGCTGACTCAACGTAGATGAATCTATTTAAAGTTTAGACATAGTATTCTTCTTCTTCTTCTTCTTGTGGGGATAAAGTAACTAACCTCTTCTCAGGGTCCCTAATCAGCTCCTGTACCACAGAATCAAGGATGTATTGAACTCCAGCCTTTTGAATCAGCGTTTGACTGCCATAGTAATACTGATCGACGGTCTTTAACCAACCGACATCGTCATGACTATGTGCTACCAAGTGGACATTAAGCATGTTGGGTTTTGTGGGATGACAACTCTGGAAAAATAGGAGTTAAACAAATTTTCCCAAACGCCTTACAAAGTAAATCTCTAAGATAATCATTTTACTAGATTTCGTTGAAAAGATTCAGCACTCATTTGGAGTTCGTAAAAGTGATCCTTATGTAGGTATGGGCTGTGAAATCTCCCATTACGGACAGCTCCATTCGACGGTATCAATTTCGGACAAAAGTGTTCTCACCATCACTGTCCGCCTAAGGGAGATTTCACTGTATTTATTTTACTCAAAAAATGCTTTTTCCATTATTTGCTCGTTTCGTAGCAAAATTTCATAGGGATGTTCGATAAGTCAGTGACTTTGATGCAAAATGGCGCTCGGATCGCATTGAGTTTTTTTCCAGCCATCTTTGTTTCTTTCTAGGCATAGAAAAATAAATTAGACAGATCTGTCAACCATAGATTTTGTTTACAGTGATCGAAAGAATTTGCTCAAAATGGAAAAAAGTGAGTTTCTTTTTTTTGATAAAACACTACTTTTTGCGCGGTAAAACCATTAAAGAGACTGAAGATAGACTTAAAAAATATTATGGAAACTCTGCTCCCTCGCATGGGATGGTAAAAAAGTGGTTCACTGAATTTCGTACGAGCTTAAAAGACACTGAGCGCCCAGGACGTCAAAATGACGTCACAATGGAAGAAATTGTCAAAAAATCCACGATATTGTGTTGGACGATCGCAAGTCAAGGTTCGTGAAATAGCTGAGACAGTAGCCATTTGAAATAATAGCGTCATTCGAATCCTGCATGATCATTTGGGCATGAAAAAGTTATCAGCAAGATGGTTGCCGCGTTTGCTGACGATTGATCAAAAACGGATTCGGGTGCAGTTTTCAAAGCAGCATTTGGAACTCTTCAAGCGTAATTCAAGTGAATTTTTAGGGCGGTTCGTAACAGTTGATGAATTCTGGATACACCACTCCACGCCAAGAATGAAAGAACGATTAAAACAGTGGACTTCTTCAGGCGAACGTGCACCAAAAAGGCAAAAACGGGTTCGTCGGCTGGAAAAGTCGGGACAACGGTTTTCTGGGATTCCCACGGCGTAATCACTAACTACTTGGAAAAGGGAAAAACGTTTACCAGACAGTACGAATTGGTGGAAAAACGGCCCTGATTTCAAAAAGATAAAAGTGCTCTTTCATCACGATAATGCACCGGCTCATTCACCGCAGTAGCAACAGTAAAATTTGCTGAATTGCGCGCTATGAACTGCTTCCTCATCCACCCTATTCTCTAGTTTCCTAATTTGAAAAAATGGCTCGGTGGAAAAAGATTTTCATCGAATGATGAGATTATCGATGCAACAAATGCCTATTTTATAGGGTTCGAGAAATAATTTTTTTTGGAAGGGTTAACAAAGTTGGAAAACCGTTGGAAAAAGTGTATCGCGCTAAAAGAAGACTATGTTGAAAAATAAATTAAATTTTGAGAAAAAAAAGTCACTGACTTATCGAACAGCCTACGTATCTCTAAGACGATAAAAGTCTTAGGCTAACATAGCCGAGTGAAGAAATTGGACACAGGTCTTAAGTAGGTCAAGTGAGAGCTGCTAGGTCTCCCACTTAAGCCCAATCTAATCTTATCTAGATTTCGAAAGTTCTTTCAAAACACGATCAAATCGACATCAGATATTCACTGCTGTTGAGAATTCTAACACGACACACATGTAAAAAAAGGTCAGCAACCGCACATGCCTAAGCATGTGAATGTATGAATACCAAATTCCGATGCTCGAAAGTGATAATAAAACATTTAACTCAATCAAGTGCGCCTTTACATACGCAATTCCGTGCATATGCAAATTTATATCAGCTTCTCCCTTATCAGACGGTACTTTCTTTTTTTTTTGTTTTAAATAAATCCAAGTTTAATACGAACAAAGGAAAAGCAATTCCCAACTCACCTCGTATCCGCATTTATTTCCCAAATATCCAGATGTACTGCGTAGTTCATCCGGTGGCCGAGCAGTGACGCTTAATGCAAACGCCAGTAGCCATAAGAAATTTCCAATTTTCCAGTTCATTTGAAGCGAACACTTGTACGAGTATCTAGAACCGGCCGGCAACGAAGAGCAAACGTCTGTACGACTCGAGAACAAAATTAAAACTAAAATACGCTGAAATGTCCGGCTTACGTTAACTACTGCGACGACTTGAGCGGTACGAGTACGAGTAGGAGTATATAAGTAGAAAGATTATCAGTGAACTGCTTTTCTCGTGTGGGACGCGGCTATCAGTGAAATTTGTGTTAACTTAGGTTACACAGGTCGTTGTGTATACCGCAAATCACATATGTAAGTGGTATCCTCCTCATCTTCGTCGGTGTTCTTATTGCCCTGGACAAAGTGGTGGTGGACAGGGCGGCGCGGCAGTGGGCGACTAATGGCTGGAAGAAGATTATGTATCCGTAAATTGCAGTCGCACTATCGGATGAGCTGTGGTGACTGGCTTGTGCGTTAAGAGATGTTGCTTGTATTCCGATCGAAAAAACGAGTAATCGTGCGCAATTTACCTAAAACCTGAAGTCCATTAAAATTCTCTTAAGTCTTAACGACTGGTGAGTGTGTGTATTCGGCGAAGTAAAATGTCTTAAAACAAGTGGATTGGAGATAAGTTTGTTTTTCGAAGCCATGCTGAGCTTGAAAGTAAGAAATTAATTTGAATTTTTCGAAGCACATTTGGAGTGGGAATGTGCGCAATGAGATACTTTCAGACGCATTATAGTCTCCGTTTGTATTTTATAAGTGAAATGGTATTTATGACCGGTAACTTGACTTAGGTAGATCAGGGTGTCGATGTTTGATTCATTAGCTTCAGGAGTTCGCTGAGCGTTTGCAGATCATTTTAAAATGAATTCTCGTGACATGTCACAATCTGCCTGACAGCGTGCTGAGTCAAACTTGTTTACATCCGAACATCAACATATGTATGTACCTCTATCTAAAGGCACTTTTATTGTTGTGGATATTCAAGCTCAAGGCGTGAGTCAAGTATCGCACTACTCGCTGGAACTGTTTATTATTTTTTTTATTTCGCCACAAATTCGGACGGGGGTTTTTGTTTACTTACTTACTTAGTTGGCGCTACAGCTCGAGGTGAACCTGGGCCTGCTTCTCGCAATCATTTGTGTGTGCGTGTTATATTTTTGCACGAATGGAAGGGACCTACAGTTTTTTGCCGACTCCGAACGGCGAGTTGAGAAGCTCAATCGTGACAAATGATACTCTTTGATGCTTGTCAGACATTCGAAAGAGGTGGGCACTGTGAAAAACTTTTTAGGTGTTTGCGGCGGGATTCGAACCCAAGACCGCTGGCACAGTAGTCCGACGCACTAACCACTTGCGCTACGGTGCGCTACGGGTTTTTGTTTAGTAACAAATAAAAAGTCAAGAGACAGAAACTTTCGACGCTGGAACTGCACTTTTATTTCAAATTCGTTGGCACTGTTTTTGTAGCATTCCTCTAAGTCTTCATACAAAACGGAGCTTTTACAGCTCTTCGGAAATAGTTCTAGGTTTAGTTTCACACTAAAACAAATCATAAAAGGACACAAAATCAGGGAGCATTTCGTGATTGTGCCTATTAAAGAAGGACTAGTGTACCCGTGCGAGACGTTTCGCAATAGAAAATCCAGCCCCCAAAATCCAAACTACCCGATTTCCATCTGTCAACTCATGGAAATCCCATGGAAATCATACGGAAAGTATTTATTCCTTTGGGAGTTCATCTTGGATAGAATATTTGTTTTGATTTGTTTTTTTAATTTGTTAAAATTTATGAAGTGAAAGTACAATTCGTCACTGCCCCAGGATATTCGCCTTCTTTTGACACCTCATTTGTTAAGATTGGTTAAGTGTGAGAGCCGCAAATGGTACCTATGCTATGGAAATAATATAAAGGGTTTTCCAATAAGAGGTGTTATTTTGGTATCCAAAGAAAAATGCCATTTTTTGAGATAAATGATCGGATGTTTATTTCATAATAAAGGTATGCCTTTAGTAATGAAAAACAATATCAGCCAAATGGCCACCACGAGCACGCATACAGGACCATATCCTTTTCATGAAATTTTCCATAACCAAATCGCAAAGTGGCTGCCCTATGTCCTCGATAGCCTCACGAATTTTATCTTTGAGGTCTTGAATCGACGCTGGGCTGTTGGCGTAGACCTAATTTTTCACGTGGCCCCAAAGGAAGAAGTCGCAAGGTGTTAAATCACAAGATCTCGGTGGCCAATTGTGATCACCTCTTCGAGAGATAACACGGTCCGGAAACTTTTCCCGTAAAAGATCAATTGTTTCGTTGCTTGTGTGGCACGTAGCGCCGTCTTGTTGAAAGTAAACGTTGTCCAGATCAATACCATCTAACTCCGACCATAAAAATTCATTAATCATCTCTCGATAGCGCAATCCATTCACCGTAACTGTTGATCCAACCTCATTTTCGAAAAAGTAAGGTCCAATGACCCCGCCGGACCATAAACCGCACCAAACAGTCACATGTTGAGGATGGAGAGGCTTCTCAACAATACCTCTTGGGCTTACCGAGCGACAATTTTGCTTGTTGACGTAGCCACCGAGGTGGAAATGGGCCTCATCAGTCAAGATGATTTTTCGATGGAATTCCGGATCATTTTCATGCATTTCAAGGACCCAATCAGCAAAGGCACGACGTTGTTGATGATCGGCCGGCTTGAGTTCTTGTGAACTTTATAAGCCTTAAGACCCAAGTCTTTATGCAAAATACGGTGTAATGACGTTTGTGGAATGCCTAATACCAAAGAACAACGATGAATGGACAAACCTGGGTTTTCTTCAACACTTTGGGCTACAGCAGCAATATTCTCAGTTGTTCTTGAGCGACGTGCACGGGTTTTATTCTTCACATCACTAACTTGTCCCAACAGCTCGAATTTTTCCACCAATTTCTGTATTGCGGTCCGACAAGGTGCTTCACGACGACCAAAAAATGCTTTAGTTTTGCGAACTGTGACTGCAAAATTTTCACCATTTTTGTTTTGAATTTTAATAATTTCAATGCATTGTTGAAGCGTGTATCGTTCCATTTATAGTAATGGCGTAGTTTCTACTTGTCAAATGTCAAAGAATAAAAGCTTCAAAAGTGACAGCTACCGAAATAGCGGGCCATTCACATTAACACCTCTCATTGGAAAACACTATTTATGATGATAAAACTAAGTGGCAAAATACGTATATTTCCCTCTACCGGCAGTAGTTTTCAACCAATTTAGCATGTTTTTTTTTTAATGTAGATAATTACGGTAAAGTTGATAGGTGAAACAAACATTACAAAAAACATAGTTAAAAAAAGTTTTTTTTTAATGCATGGAGAAGCGGGCGTTGTTTAAGCTAGTAATTATATATGATGAACCGATCGGTGTTTGTTTCTCAATCAGACAGACGACTGTTGTTGTTATTCGCTGCTTTTAGTCGGTTTTCAACCCGAGTCCAAAAATGTGTGAGCGAACCGTAACACCAACAAGTATCTTTCTAGAAGTGCCCGATCAAAAAGGATTTTTATTTTTTCAGCCGAAACCGAAACTATTTTCTCGCGACTAATCCGAATGAGCAGATGGCAGACATCAGGATTAGGATAGGATATCTAAAGATCCTTTTGCATTACCCCTACTTTGGTGTAAGGGTGTTACAGCGGACGCTAATTTATGTATAATCCGCCGTAATCCGATTATTTTATTTTTGCACTGCTTGCGATTTTGGGGGCCTATTATTTTACTTGATTTCAAGAGGTTCTACATGCTACCTAGAAGCAGATTACAAGACTCGAAAATGATAACTCACTGCAATTTTGTTTTCTGACACCGTGGCATAGAGGTTAGTGCGTTAGTTGCCGGGGGTTTAATCTCACCGACAAGTTTTTGCACGATGCCACATCCTCCGAATGACTGACAATCATTCAAGTGTATCATTTGTCATGAAGACACCGATAAGAGTCGACAAAAAAAACTCTTGGTGCCTTCCATTCGTTCGAAAATACAAATGGCTGCGAGATGCCATCTTCATTTATCTTATCCACGACTGACAGACATACTCGTAATGTGCTTTAATTCGAAAAAGTTCAATGGGACATTTTCATTGGCACACAAACTTTTGATTGCAACTTTCCTATAAAAAAAAGTGGGACACGCTCATAATAAATCACTCAATCTCTGGGAGCCATAATAAACCTTTCGAAAATTACTCAACTCTTAAAGGCCGCAATAAAAGGTTGCAAGTATAAGCTAGCCGACTTATTACGATCATATTTCTTAGGAAAGCCGATAGATAACCAAAGCTTAACTTATTTATTGGTTACCATGACTCTTTTGTTTATGTATCTAGAGATCTTTTAGATACTCATATGCCGCCTAAGTCTTCCGATAACGGCCAAATTTTAAATGATTTTTGAGTATCTGCCACTTCGCAAGAAATCAACCTTCAATCTGAAGATTGATAACAATACTCTCAAGATACAAGAATACAGCCCTACACGCTACACTCCAACTATGTACGAATACTAGTCTCCAATGTGTGAATTGAGTGCTTTTTAGCTTTCTCGCCTTTTTATGGAAGTGTTTCACGAGGACGGAATCCAGTTGTTGATTAGAACCAGACGCGAATACACAGACTAGTCAAATTGCAGAAATACGCGAAAAAACTACATAAGTTAATAAAGTAAAAAACAAAAACAAAGAAAAAAAAAACGGTGATAATGGTGCAAAGGGTTCCCGCACCACTAGCGGTGGTCGTCTTTTCTGCGATAATAATTGCCATTGGCATTGCCGACGTCCAAGCAGCTTGCGGACATAAGGTAAGTTTGAACTTGACATTGAAGTGTTTTTGTTGCTGAGGACTATCGCATTCTTTGGGTAGATTCTTATACACCCCCATATAGTTTGTACTTTATACCTTTTCATTCAAAACAGCCTTCAAATGAGTGATTTTTATTACCCTAAAACTAAGCCACCCTCCCACCAACTTATTTATTGATCCACTTTAGTTTTGTTAATCCCTATCAATGATTTATGGCCGAGATCTGATTAGTGCATTTCGTAAAGCCCCATCAGTATCAAGAAATCAGTTTTTCAATCTAATCTTGAATTAAATAAATCTAATTAAAATTATATTACCAATCAAAACCTACCAGGCCTGTCCCGCGGCACCAGCGAATAAGATAAACGTCCACTTGGTACCACACTCGCATGACGATGTCGGTTGGCTGAAGACCGTTGACCAATACTACTATGGGAGTAAGACAGGAACTCAACGCGCTGGAGTCCAATATATTTTGGACTCTGTTGTGGACGAGCTTCAAAAGAATACCGCTAGGAGGTTAGTTACACCTACTTTACAACCGTGAGATACAAAAGTATCTAGCAATCTCTTTCCAGGTTTATTTATGTCGAATCAGCCTTTTTCTTCAAATGGTGGGCCGAGCAAAGCGCTGATATACAGAAGCAGGTAAAGAAGTTGGTCGACGAAGGACGGCTGGAGTTCGCTGGCGGTGCGTGGAGCATGAATGACGAGGCGGCGGTTCATTATCAGAGTATTATCGATCAGTTTACGATTGGACTTAAGTGAGAATAGAATAAGGTTTTAAGTCGAAAACGGGTTCAAAAAAACCTTTATTTTTATTTTAGAAAACTCGATGAAACCTTCGGTACATGCGGACGTCCTCGAGTGGGTTGGCAAATCGATCCTTTTGGTCATTCCAGGGAGATGGCGTCTTTATTCGCTCAGATGGGATTTGATGGGGAGTTCTTTGCGCGCATGGATTGGGTAGAGAAGTCTTTGAGACTTAAAAATGTTACAGCTGAAATGGTCTGGAAGGCTAGTGCGAGTTTAGGTGAAAGTGCGGAGCTATTCACTGGACTACTCTACAATCACTACTCGGCTCCACCGGGCTTTTGCTTTGACACTCTCTGTCAGGATGAACCAATTATTGACGGAAAGACTAACGAAAATAATGTCGACAACAGGGTTGATACCTTCATTGGCTATATCCAGAACATGACGGCGCTGTACAAGACGAATAACTTGCTGGTTCCCATGGGAGATGATTTTAACTACCAAAGTGCTGAAATGAACTTTAAAAATATGGACAAGTTGATTAAGTAGGTCCCCGTATATTCTATTAATAGATACTTTTTTCACTTTGCTCCTTTTTTGTATAGATATGTCAACGAACGTCAGTCCTTCGGTTCGAAAGTGAATGTCTTTTATTCCACTCCATCGTGCTATCTGAAATCGCTGTATGACGATCTGGTAACGTGGCCGAATAAAACCGAAGACTTCTTCCCATACTCCACGGATTGGCATACCTATTGGACCGGGTACTACAGCTCTCGACCCACTCAAAAACGCTTCGAACGCGAGGGTAATCACTTCCTGCAAGTGTGTAAACAACTGACAACTTTGGGGAACTTGACTGGAGCTGCTCCGAAGTCCAATTTGGATCAGTTGCGTGAGGTGATGGGCATTATGCAGCATCATGACGCTATCACTGGTACCGAGAAACAACTGGTCGCCTATGATTACGATCAACTGCTGGACGGTGCTATCACCGGATGTGAGGCGAACACCAAACAATCACTGCAAAAGTTGACTAACCTAACCCGTGGAGAGTTCGAGAGCTGTCATCTGTTGAACATCAGCGTGTGTAGTCTTCCAGCGAAGACGGGAAACTTTGTGGTTACGCTATTCAATCCGTTAGCTCATGAGCTCTCACAATTTGTAAGAGTTCCAGTTACATCGGCTAATTACGTTGTCACGAATAAACAGGGCAACATAGTTCCATCGCAATTGGTAGTCGTCGCAGAGCCGGTCTTGAAGCTTCCCTATCGTAAGAATGACACCACACATGAGCTTGTATTCGAGGCAAAGGTAACGAAAGTCGAGTCTTTCTATGTGCGACGTTCTCCGGCTCCTAGGCTTCCTCCTCGAAATATTCCGCTCCGGTTTCAACGCTATAAGGGTGTACAGCGAGATTCACCTGCCTACACTATCATCGAGAGTGATAAGGACCTACGAGCCACCTACACTATTGTCGAGAATACCGTAAGCACTTTTACATAAATCCATTTTAGAAAACAATTCTGAAGTCATATTTTCAGAACGTCCGCTTGAACTTCAGTTCCACGGGACATCTGATTGCAGTCCAAATGAACGGAGTCAACCAAGAGGTTCGGCAGGATTTCTTCTATTATCGCGGCGCCCGTGGTAACAATGGAGAGTTTAAAAATCGTTCCTCTGGAGCATATATCTTCCGACCAAATGGCAGTGAGATCCTAGTTGGACCTCAAGTTCAACTCACAGTGATTCGTGGTAGTCTGGTTCAAGAGGTTCATCAGAAATTCAACGATTGGATTAGCCAAGTCATCAGGATCTACAGTGGCGTTAATCAGGTCGAATTTGAATGGTTAGTCGGACCAATTCCCATCGCCGATGCACTTGGCAAGGAGGTCATAACCCGGTTGTCCAGTCCGATTGCTTCAAAGGGCGTATTCTACACTGATTCGAATGGACGAGAAATGCTTAAGCGAGTGCGCAATCAACGAGAATCCTTCACGGCTAATCTTACGGAGCAAATTTCAGGCAACTACTACCCCATTACGGCTAAGATTGCCATAGAAGATGACAAGACCCGACTCGCTTTACTAAACGATCGAGCTCAAGGCGGCTCGAGTGTGAACAATGGTTCTGTGGAACTCATGCTACACCGCAGGTTGTTGAATGACGATGCCTTTGGAGTTGGCGAGGCCCTCAATGAGACCGCTTATGGTCAGGGTTTGATTGCCCGAGGTAAGTACTACCTCGTTGTCAGCCCTGTAAAGCAGGGATATTCGGCGGTGGAACGGAGAATGCAGCTTCAGATTCTCCTGCCATTCTGGAAGTTCTTCAGCTCGAACGGAACCGACAGCAATGCCAAGGTACCAGCAGTTCCAGCGTTCAACTCTCTACCATTGAGCATCCATCTGCTCACACTTGAACCTTGGTCGGATACCGAAATCCTCCTGCGTTTGGAGAACTACCTAGATGCCACAGAGGGTGCCAACATAACGTTTAACATTCGTACGATCTTTGACGGACTTGGTGGCTCCAAGATCTCCGAGACCACTCTCGATGGTTCCATGGCTCTGGGTGACATGAAACGATTGAAGTTCTTCGAGTACGGCAGTACCGTCAAGAAGGACACATACATCAAGTCCAAGCATACCCCATTGAATGCTGTTAAGAAGGACAAGGATGCTGTTTTCAATGTGACCTTCGAACCAATGCAGATCAGAACGTTTATCATCAAGAAATGAAAACACTAGTGACATCTTTTATTGTTCTTTAATCTAATGGTTTTTTGAATATAAATAAAAATATATATTGAGCGTTTTGAATTGATAAAAGCCCTTCTAAAGGACTTTGTGTAAAAGCTAAGGCAACTTCGTTTCTAAATTTCTATTGAACTAAAAATCTACATCCCATCCGGACGTCTCGTCGGGCGGCACCTCTGCATCTGTGGGGAACTTGTCGAAGTAGGTCGTGTCCGTTGGGTGGCATACTGGTCGTACAAATGGTGGGATCAACAGTTGGTTGGCTAAGCCATCCCAATCGAAACCAAGAAACCATCTGAAAATAGGAAGGAGTGTGTTAAAAATGTGTCCTTGAGATGGGCAAAGACGATGATAGACCCACTTGTGCTTCTTAATATCCTGTAAACCACCTTTTTGATAGCCCAACCGCTCGGCTGGTACATCTCGGCAAAGTTTCTTAATCAACTGTATTGCTGAGCGGGACATGTGCTTGGGAAAGTCAATCATATCGATGCCCTTTAGAATGATATTGTAGGTCTTCATTGGATCGTTAGCTGTAAATGGAGGCCTAAGGGAGGTGGAAAAAAAGTCAGCAAGTGGTTGATATGTATTTTTTGTTAACTCACGTTCCATTCAAAAGCTCATGAATGAGTATACCTAAAGCCCAATAGTCCACCGCTCTGTCGTGACCTTTATTAAGAATAATTTCAGGCGCCACATACTCCGGTGTGCCACAGAATGTCCAAGTCTTACTGCTGTTTCCAATGTACTTCGCAAAACCGAAGTCAACCTAAAAGACAATGATTTCCATAAGTGTTGGTCCTGTTTTTGGCAGCTTTTCTGAAAACTTACAAGTTTAACATAACCCTTCTCATCTAGCATCAAATTTTCTGGCTTTAGGTCCCGATAGATGATACCCCTCGCGTGTAGATACTCAAAAGCCTGCAGGACACATCCAATGATGAATTGCGTGGCATTTTCATCGAAACTTCCACGGTCCCGTAGCATGGTCCACACTTCGCCACCCATACACGCTTCGAGTAGCATATAAATGTATTTGGAATCCCGGAAAGTACGGTAAAGGCGGCAAATGAACGGCGTATTGCAGGTTAGCATTATTGTCCGCTCACTAAAGACATGCTCCTCTTGGCGGGTATCGAGTATGTGCTTCTTTTTAAGGCATTTCAAGGCGAACGTCTCGACGCAGTTCTCACGGTAGGCTTTAACAAGTTCCACTCTGCCAAATCCACCGATTCCTAGAGTAGCCACAACCTCCATATCACTTAGTTTCATGTCAGGAAATTCTGTAAATCCAAAAGTCATGCATAAGATGGTCTAAAAATGACTCCAGTTCCCACTAACCTTGTTGAACATTGGCTCCAAAAATCTCCTTCGTCTGGTTGTATTTCATCGCCAGAACGCGATTTTCATCACCATAGTTCTTTTCCTTCAGCTCGCAGAGGTCTCCTATGAGGTGGGTGAAGGAGTCTCTATCCAGCGTTAGACACTCGACTCCAGGTGCTAGAGCAATGATATTCGCTGTGCGTTTGTCCTCATTGATCAAAGCCTGTTCGCCGAAGTAATCACCTCTTTGCAGCGTCCGAATCTCTTTTTCCTCATTCGAGGGTCCGATTTTCTGTGTTACCTGGACGCAGCCTTGGCTAATGAGGAAAAATGTATCACCACTTGCTCCCTGGCGGATGATATAGGTTTTCGCTGGGTAGAATTCCTAAAATTGACAGGGGTTAAACTGTTTCATAGCGAACCAATTCTTTGGAGACTACTTACCACCTCGAGAACATCGGCAATTTTAGCCAGTACATCGCTACTGAGATTCTTGAGTAAAGGCACAGATTTCAAGAAGTTCACACTGTCTTCGATTCTTTGCATTCCTGTACGCATCATAATCTGCTGGAAGACACGTCGATCCAGCACCCAAACTCTTGCCTTGGAGAGGACTCGAATCGAAGCTGTTCTCGTGCAATTGTAAAGAATTGCCAGCTCACCAAAGGCTTTACCAGGACCCATAATGCCTAGCACTTTGCCAGCTTTCACAACCTCAAACTCTCCCTCTGCGGAGACATATAAATGGGCACCGGCTTCACCCTCTCTTATCACATATTCGCCATGAGCAACCTCTAGATTGTACATAGACTCGACTAGCTCTCGAACTTGAGACGAGTCTATGTTCTTGAGGAAGTCATTGTCCATTATGGCATCTTTGATGAGTTGTTTGGATCTACAAAAAAAAAAAAATTATTAGATTTTGGGATTGATATTCAGTCAGCCGAAAGTTTACCTGAAATCCTTGTCGAACTTCGGAATAGGAACATTTATAGATTGTTGGACACTTGTTGAATCACAGCTCTCGCCAGAGACACCCTGCTTCTTGAGCACTGGTGCCGTAGCTGCATGATGGGTCTTAAGCGCCGTCATTGGCTTTACTTTATCTTCACCTTCGGCAGCCAGTGCACAGGTTGCATGGGTGACCTGGCTGACAGAGACTGATGGTTTGCCATTAGTGAGTGGTGACGTATTGCCCACGATTTCTGGGGAGCACCTATCATTGGTGCTGGTCACTTCGGAGCATTGTTGTTGGCCCGCCATATAGCGTGTGGTCTGAAGGCTTTGCAAAAGGTCATCGTTCTTGATTGGTAAATGATTAGTGGTCTGTTGTAGAACGCTCTAAAAAAAATTGTATGCATATAAAAAATCTAGAAAAATACTTAAGATTCGGATAGAGACATCTTTTGGTGCTTATTAAAAGCTGTTCTGTAGCCTGTGCCTAAGAAATACTGATATACCCGTATTTTTACCATTAATTAGTTGGCGTTGGTTTGAAAAACTTCGCGTGTTTGGTTAATTAACTCAAAAAGCGCCATCTCTTGGTAGATTAAATGGAGGTCAGATATATCTTCGACGCTAGATGGACGTATAAAGTTTGACAAGAAAAAAATGCCAAAATTTGTATTCACGCCTTATGATCAAACTGGATTTATCCGCTCGCCGGAACTAATATTTTCGATCGCGCACACTCCATCAAAAGCACAATGAAAATTAACGAATAGCAGCTCACAACAAATTGACAAAACCGATCAATTTGTTGATCAAATAAACTTTGACTGCCGATCATCATACCGATCTTAATGATCGAAACTATTCCGTAGCACCAAAACAATTCGTGCATATCTAAATGATCGTGTAAATACACGTAAATCAAAAAAGCGAAAAAAAAGAACACTGCCGGACGAAAAACAAATATGCAAGCTTTTCAAGATCGAAATCGTTCTAAAAATAACCCAACCCGACACTCACCTTCAACTTATGGATCTCTCGCCTCAGTTTCATGATCTCTGAATCCCGACACTTGAGAACGTCTTTCAGCGATACAATCTCACCTTGGAGATACTTAATCTTTGTATCGCGATCGTCCATGTTTGCGGTTATATCCTTTTCTAGGTACAGTCTAGCTTTAGGCGGTGACTTTGGTGATGATCCTTGTGGCGATGAGTCTGTATCGTCATAACCCTTTTGTGATGTGGAAGATGATGTAATCGAGGTTTTCGATGAATTGCGAATGATCATAGATGTTTTTCGTATCTAGATAAGGTGAGAACAGTGTCATTGGAAGGTAAGGTGGACACAAAACACTTACCTGCTCAATGACATTCGAGTCCTGGAGAATTTTCGATGTCTTTCGGATGAGATTTGAGGGAGCTGATGGAATGGGTCCTAGGATGCCGGATTCTTGGAAATATTTTTGCGCTGCGTTAAAGCTCTCGTCGTCCTTTTTTGCATTCGTTGTTGGGCTGGGTGGAAGGGGACATTTCAATTCTGTCGATTTTGATGGAGACCGCAGATCCGTGGAGTTCTCCGAGTCCGATGTTGAACCGGATTCGAATTCTTCACTTCGTTTTAGTAGCCTCCTGCGTTGCTGAAGACTTCGTGTGGAAAGAGGCGTTAGAGGCCTGTCATCCTGTTCCTTGCGTACCTCCTTTGGCGAGTGCTTTGGGGAGATTTTCACCAAAATATCCGGATGTACCGCAACATCCAAGACTGCGAACTGACCAATATTTGGGGATGATGAACGCTTGGGGTGCTTGATTTCCACCTTTCCACTGCGGGTTGTTATCGTCTGGACTGCACTGTATCGCACACCGAGATGGTCCTTCGTGGGATTCTTATTTTCGTCTGTAAATATGAAGTCCGTATCGGGATGCGAATATGACTGGAATAAGCGCTTTATTTTGCGCTGATCTTTACTGCCACAAGTCGGGGAAGAGATTCTGGAAACACGTTCGCTGTGCAACTGCTGTTGACTACAACTGCTGTCGACGGGGCTACTCAAGCTCGTGACAATCTCCATTGAGAGCTGTGGCCCCCCATCAACACTGCTGTCATGCGACAAACCAGTCGACGATGTATTTGTGTTAGGCGTTGATACGGTAGACGACGTCGAGTGGCTGTAGTTGTGACAGAGCTTTGCGCTACTCGTATCTATGCTGCCGCCATCCATCAGTTGGGCCAGTGGTAGCTGTAGACCCACACTAACAGGCGATGGGGGGCTACAACTACACTTGGCAAACAAACTACCACATGTATGACTTTTGCGGAACTTTGAGCGAAAATTCGATGCTCTCTTTGCACCGAGCGAACTCATCGCAGAGCCAACACTACCAAAGTCCTTTTCGTCCTTTTCATTGGCATCGTCGTAGTCGTTGTTATCTGTCCTTGCAATGTGATGACGATCGATGCCAACTCTTATCAAGTGTTCGCCACCCGATTGCGTGCAACTAAACCCAACGCTGTTCGCTCGAACCAGTGTGTGCGGTGTCAGGGGGTGCTGCTGGTCACGTTTAGTTGATTTCTGTGTCTGTATTGGCCCCGGCTCCATTTGACTGAATGCCTTTTGAAAGGTTTGCGTTTTATTTGGTGTTTGGATTACGATTCCACCATCACTCTGCGCCTGCATGTGTTGAGCTAGAAGAGACAATTGACTCAACCAATTAGCACATCAAAAGACGGAATTTAGGATCGTTTGTTTGTTTTGATACATCTTTAATTAGCGTTAGCGTTTTAAGAGGAAATGTAAAACTAGAAGGCTTTTTATCAATTTAATTTTCTTTTCATTCACTCTCCGAAGAGTTCCAAAAAGACTCCCGAAACACATAGAAACAGAGACAGAGAAAAGTTTTCCTTGTGATAGTCGCACTCATTTGTAGATGTGCTAATTAGGGCTTCTCACGCGATAGGTCGCCATTACCTGAATTAATCGTTCGAAATCAATTGATTTGTAATGAAAAGACCGAAAAAAAAACATGTGGACTTTCCCTGACCATTTCCAAGGCCACTGGGGAAAATATGGAAGGGAAGTCTACGAATAAGTTATGGTTGGAGCTTATGCAGGTTAGGTGTAACTTTGCATATGCCTAACAAGGGATGATTTGTGGTAAAGTTGGTTATACATATACCGCGTACAGTGCTGGACCTATTAATAGCACACTTTTAATTTTCTCAGTATAAAGATAATTGTAAAACATATAATGAAACAAATTAAATGAAAATAAAAATAAAAAATATACACACAGTGGCAACAAGGAAAAACAGCATAAGTCGTTTTTTACACTTTTTCAGGAGAGCAGTTGAAAGGTATAACTTGAGTTTACAAAAAAAAAAATATCCATCATATAAGAAAGTTTCTCACACAGAAATAGAGATGCGAAAAAAACTATTTTCATACAATTACTTACGTTTGCGCTAGTTTCATTAACCGTTGAACATAATGTCAAAATATTTATGAGAAATTTTTACTTAAATGCCGTTTCCATATATTTATTTACGAAAAATTATTTATGTTGTTTTTCCTGGTCTATACCTGAGCAACCGTTAGAGATAATGAAACAAAAAAAACTTTTGACAAAAGAATCAAGTAAGGCGTACCCGATGGTATCGATAATGCTCTTATTACTCTATTCAGTTTACAGCGGAGGGCGAGAGTTTTTAGTGTCGTGAAGAAGAGTATTGCCGCTCTCACATTACATGGCGACGGCTTTTTCCCTTCCACTGCTACTGAAATCCACGGCGCCCTGACAGCAACCGATATATGTAACTCAGTGTGTACATGACCAAATGCACACAGGATTCATTATGACCAAACAGCACACCACTCAACCACAAACTAAGCTTGTGACGGAAAAAAACCGTGCATAAACTGTATAAGAGTGTGAAAGTGTTTTCAATTCGGATCTTTGCCGTCCGGTCGAAATCGTGCATAAACCGAATAGCGTGAAAAGAGCCTTTACTCAATTTTGACATACATAAGTCGACCTTGTGGCCACAGACATACATATATATTTTTTAGAGCACACTTGGCCACATAAATAGCAATATAGAAAATAGTATCGTTGCAATGCATAAAACGCCATATCAGTGGCATACTATCCTCAGCAATTATGATCATGCTGTCCCCGATAATTGGTTTATAGACGTGGTTTTGTGGTAATCCTCAGATTCGGTCCCATCCCGTGCCTCGAAAACCAGCCTACACCATCATATTTTCTCCACCGTTTTAACCATTTTGATAGTGTATTTAGGATTTGTGTTTTTGGTTAAGTGGATGCCAAACGTACTTTTTCCATTCGATCCGAACCTACACAAGTCGGATATCATTTTTCCAGCAAAAATATCGGTTTCTGGAGATATTCCCTTGCAAAGGTTTTTCTTGCCTTGAATTTTTTTTTACCACGAGCGGAGTTCTCTGTGTTATGCACCCTCTCAAGTGTATTTTCCCTGTAAACGCCTTCTGATGGTTCTATTGGCTAAACTTAACTCATAAGATTTCCCTCTATAGCTTAAGACCTCAAAAATGGGTTGGTTGCACTGACTCTGTAGATCAGGTTGTCCATTTTTGAAGTAGTTTTTCTGGACATTGGAGCTCTTACAACATTTTTGACATTCCCAAACACCACCACGCGACGTAAGGCATTGTAACATAGATAACATTTTTGGAATATTGTAGCAATAGAAATATTTGAAACCGATAAGCCCTTAGCGTTGAGATTAGAGATGAGTTGTTGTGATTCTTCTAATGCTAGGTTTCCACTTGTCGATTTGAAATTGACAAACGACGTATTTTTAGGTCAATCAAGGAAATCAAGGAAAAACTGCTCATTTATCATTATTTCCAATTGCCAATTTTCTAATTGACGTAAAAATACGTCGTTTGCCAACTTCAAACCGACAAGTGGAAATCCCCATGTTTAAAGACATTTCCTGATACTAAATATTATTCTTAGTCCAGTGCAATAAGGTTTATACCTCAGAACCCAGCTATAGTGAATGGATTTTGATGTTTCGGGATTTTTTGAATTTCTTATATTATAAAGTAAAAAGTTTACCTTTTGAAACCTTCCGCTAATGTTTTTTTTTTTTTATTTTAAGACTTATCCCATGAAAATGATGCTACTTCTGGTATAAGTTCATTCCTTTTACAGGTCCTTGTGACTAAATTAACTTAATACTAGGAAAACTGTAAGACGCAGGTAAAACATTTGTATAGTGAACTTGTAGGTGACGTTATGGCGCATGAAAATAATATTAATAAAAAAAATTATAAGCACACTTTTCCGAGAAAAATACGATTTTCACTAAAATTGGTTACAAAAATTATAAAAATTTGTGTTTGAAGACCAATATCTCAAAACCGAGATTACGGATGGTAATAGTTTTCAACTGTGATAGGCGCTAATTAATTGTCTATGAACAATCCCACCTTAGTTGCTCTAAGTTTAATACACTAGAAGTTGTAATAGAGTAAATGTTGGTACCTACTACAATTAACGTTTTTAAACACCCTGTAGCTCAGTGGGTGTTCAAGATAGACCCCCCCTCCCATACGATTTTTGTCATAGCTCGACCCAATGACTCTAATCCCAAAATATCTGTACCCCGAACCGGACCACCCTGTATAGTAAGAAAAAAAATTTTAATTTTTGATTTTTTGCTTAAATTTACGGATTTTAAGAATCGTGGTAATTTTTAATGGGTAAACTTTATAGTTTATGGTATTAGCAATCCATTCAAATCCATTCACTATAACTGGGCTCCGTCATTTTTCATTTATAATGACTAATTGCACTGGAATATGTGGCCAGGAAAAATCACGCCTTTTTGTAATATGTACATGCGAGAAATGTGTGCTATTTATATGTCCACCACTGTATGTGTATGTGTATGAATATTGTATTATGAAAACAGGGCTGAGGAGAGCCATAACTCACACAGCAATTTGATGTGTATTGGGTAACCGCTTTTCTAGTTGGTTCGTTTCTTTGAGTGACTATCGGAAGTAGTTTTTTAAATGACTCAATGCCAAAGCATAAACGGTGTGTTTTTACAGGAAAAGAGTTATTTTTAAGAGGCTATACATTACAGTGTACATTCAAACGTCGAAACGTGTGCACCTTTTAGCTGCAAACATTACCCAGGACTACCTTCAACAAAACATTCACATCCGAAATCCTTGAACAAAATTACTGTTGCTAAAAATAGAACTCAATATAAGCAGTTAGAGTACCTACCTTACCTACCCTTCTATCATTTTCGAAAATGCCATTGCAGTTTCATCAGAACTCAATAAAAAAACTTCACGTACTTCCCCCAAATCACAGAGATACTCGTTTATAGCGCTGGAATTGCTCCATATTCACGTATCTGTGCGATTATTTATCTATTCGCATCTTATCTGTGAATATGTGGCTTATTACTCAACAGCGGAACGTTTAGTAAATAACGATTTTTGTGCACCCTACGACCTAGTAAACCCGACTAAGTTTAATTGTCCGTTTCATTACACGTCCGCTTAGCGTTACCCTTTGTGACTACTTTTCAAATGTTTTTATTTTTTTTTGAGGGATTATTTGCATACCAGAAAAAAAGCATTAAATTTTTTATGGAATACTACTGGCACGCTATTTTAACTCAAACAGAAGAGTGTAGAGTTCGCGATGCCCGGCCCGGCCAATTGCTCACTTTTATTGTGGTGTCTCATCTAATTGTAATATAGTTCTCGCGTATAAAGGCACTGGGATGGTTTATGTGCACGAGCAGTATCTTATCAAATTCAATTAGGAAATATTTTATTTATTACCGTTGTTTGCATAAACTCATAATAACCGCACAGCGTACAAAATGTCAGACCGTGTATATTGCGTCGGTGGTGTACCCGTGGATACAACGGGCGTTGATATTTTTCTCGTTGGGGTTGTGAATTATTTTAAAAAATATATGTATTTAAAGACTGAGCGCTACACAGGTGACAGACACGTGCTTGGTGTTGGAAAGTTACGGTTCTACTGGAAGAGAATCATAGAACCGATAAATCGAAACGGTTTGTGTTTTTTTTTTATTAAGATTTTATTGGTGCTAATGACCCCCATGACGAATTTTTTTTCTTTTTGGAAAAATTAAGTATTTATTAAGCAGATTGGGGTGGCTTTGTTGTGTTGTTTGGGTCAATGCTAAAGGCGAGGGTGTTGATAGATAAACATATGTACATACGTATGTTATGTTTTTTTTTTTTATTAAGGGTAAACGAAAGTACGTGTTTCCAAGCGGAAGTATCAGCCATGAACAAAACTGAGTATTATCAATGAAGTACATATATGTATGTACATATGTACATATGTGGAAAATGAGATAAAATCATTAAGAAGTTAACGGAAAAGAACAAATAAAAGTCGGACAAACGGCAGTTCTTCTTCTTAAATTTCGGCCAATATTTTTATCTGAATCAACTAACTGTAATACGTATATGCGTACCCTCTATACTGTACGGGAGATCTTCGTAGCAGCTCATTTGTTTTCGATCTATTTTGGCTTTATCTGTCTGTGTCTGGATATGACACAGTTAGTCAGACTGGTCCACCTGAGACCAGCTAGTTCGAGGAGTGATGGTACATATATTGCTCCTACACCTATCGAAATGTGAACATTTTCCGCTGGTGAGCTGTTGAGGGTAGACCCTCTTCTGGCTAATTCATCGAGTCTCTTGTTTCCTTGTTTGGCTCCAAACAGCACTGGGAGAAACACCAACTTCGGAGAATCTAGTACATCACATGCTAGAATCGGAAGACAGATAGAACGCAGTGAGTTTCTATGCCAAAGATGTATGTCAAGAGTTGAGAAGACTAGAGCAAGAAAGAAGAGTATATGAAGAAAACGCAAGAAGCCACAGAGTTGAATCGAGCGGCAACGCTGCTGTGTACCAAAATGCACCTACGCAAGGGAACAGACAGGTGACCATACGAACATACATGCGCTCACAGAGGGACGCAAACGTGTAACAAATTAACTGCGGCTACAGCGTGGAAATGCCGTTCAGGCAATAGCTCACACAACAGGACCTTCAAACCGAAGTTCAAAGACATGAACGTATACGGAATGACACACACACGAACTTACGCACATACCATACGAAACTAACGAACTAGACTAGACCCATACGTACTGACATATACATAAACGAACAATCCCCTTCAGGACAGTTTCAGACACTGCTCAACCAGTTTTGTGGCAGTGATTGTCGAATATATGGCCTTATCTGCGGCTTGGCTATCTATACCAATAGCGTCGTTATGTTTGGGTGTTGGGTCGTTCATTAAATTGTGTCAAGTCTTGACAATCACTAGGAGCTCCTAGTTGCTAAGACGCCAGTGAAATTCGGAAGGCGATAGGATTTCGATATGTGGAGATTTTCTGAGAAAATGTGGAGTTTTCGGATTTTCTAACCGCGCCGTCGCTACAGTTCGTAGTGAATCAGGGCCTGCTTATATTTTTGCAAAAATAGAAGGGAACTTCGAACGGCGAGATGAGAAGCTTCTCATGACAAATGATACTCTCTGAATGCTTGTCAGACATTCGAAAGAAAACTTTTAGGTGTTTGCTGGGATTGATTGACAATTCTGCTAATGCACTTATCCGGGTTTTACTGTATACACTTTGAAGAACTTATCAAATTTCTGACTGATTCTAGAAACATATCGGAAACCCTGAATCCTTTGCATACATTATATTTCTGCATCAGTTTCCTAGCCAGTGTGATATTTGAGAATCTAGAATATTATCAAAAATAGTAGATGTCCAGCCGGAGGTTGCCGTTTACATTCACTCTATATTTACTTATTAACTGCTCCACCAACTTACGTCATGCTATTATTATTCATATCACTGTTACATTCACTTTTCATCAACAGAAAAAATAAAAACGCCAAAAATCGACTCAGTACAAAAAATGTTATCAGTTGGTTATAAATAGGCAGTCTGAAAAAAAAGTATTCGTCTTGTACAATCAGATAACTACAGATTTCTAACATATGTATGGTTTATCTGGATTGAACCAACATTTGTTTTCATTTTGTTTTGTGTGAATGCTTCAATCAAAACGTACAAGTAGTCATGTTTGAGTGGCCTTTTGGTACTGCAGTCACACCTGAGTGTCGCACTAAAATGTATTATTACATCAGCGCATATTTGTTTGGTTTATTTAAAATATTTTAAGCCTTTAATCTATGTACGTCGAGACATCTTCCCAACAGTACCAAACGAAAAAAGAGTATGTGTACTTTCAAACTACGTACTTACAAAATATCTCAGCGCGTGGCGTTTTGTGTAGATATTTGAATTTCTAAAACGTCTTGCATTATTATTTAAATGCAATCACCTTTCAACACCGGGCTCTCATGATTGTGCTAATTTTTTAACCTACGAATCTAAATCTTAGGAAGCAAATAAAGCAAAAAATACTTAGAACCCGGCGTTGCAGAGAAACAAAAAAAAAAAAAAACAAACAAAAAACATTGAGAAGCAGAGCAAACATCCTGTGGTTAAAAATAGTCACAGACTTAACCCTCTACGAAGAGTTTTTTTGTTTTTTCTTTATGTCGTTCCTTCTGTTCGCAAATTTTTTGTTTGGCAGATAACATCAAATGACAATCCCGCCTTTTGTAGATTTTCATACCTTGTCTATTGTGTTTACACGTATTGTCAATAAAAACAAACACAACTCAGGGTTATCGGCCAATATCTGACACATAGAGGTCTGTCAATAAGCTGACTGAAGTCATTTTGAATGGGTTTTTAATTTGAAAGCCCTTACCAGAGTTTTTGAAGAGTCATTTTGTTATACTTGTCAGCTGTTTTCGAGTGCTTGTTGCGTACAAGATAACGTGTTGTCAATTGGGGTGGGGATCGGCCCAGATAAAAAAAAAGAGATAAAGATAAGCGAAAGTGGAAAGTAAACAGATGCAAGGTGAAAATAGTGAAATAGTTCTAATATTGAAAATTTAATTTAGAATAACAGTAGCTTTATAGTGACACTCCCACCTTCCCACAAAAATATGTTCAATGATGCCTTGACATTGCAAAGTCAGATGAGGCAGGCATCTTTGACATTACCCCATGACTTTAGATAAGAGTGTGTTTATGTTTTTTGTTTTGTTTTCATTTTTTTTTATTTGTCACCAGTCAGGCGACTTTGACCATGTTTCGTTATCAACACCAAAAAAAATAAAAACATATGATTCTGGTTATATCTTCAAGGAGACATCATTGACCTCTATTTTTTAATGTTAAGATTTTTTTAGACTTCAATGGTTATGCAACTTTAAGACGACTTTAACAAATATGTACAGTTGTGTTCAAAATAATAGTAGTGCACCGCAACAATTTTTTTTATATGTGAACTCCTTAAGCAGTTGTTAATAAATAAAGGTAAGAAAATATTAAAATTGTGTTCAAAAAGTTTACAAGCATAAAGAAAATAGCATGTAAATTTGTTATTAAAAGAAATAATATTGGTACTAAATCCTATCCTCTTGAATCAAGCAAGACGGTGTGATTTGGCATCACATACGACGTAAATCAACAGACCTACCAACATTTTTCTTAACGAAATCTTTCTGGCTTTTTCCACTATTTCTCCCGCCTTTTCCACGCTTTTTTTTTATAATCTACACACGTTGAAGGGGATATGAATACCCTTATAATGTTTACACACAGCGCGAGCACATGAAGGACAAGAACGAGAGACAGACAGATCGACGTAGTGATAGGAAACTCAGATGTTAGGTTTCAACTAACTCTATGGGTGGTGTCCAGGATAATCTGTCAAATAATTAAGTTCTTTGTAAAACGTGTTCAGCCAGCAGCTTAAAAAGTTTTTAATTTTTTTCTATGTTCGTTTGCAATATTTTATGGTCCTTCGAGCTGGATAAATAATTTATATTTATTCGCGTTTCTTCGCTTTTAATGAAAATATAATAGAAATGGAATAATAGATTAGGCAGGCACTTAAAGTCAACGTCTATGAAGCACTACTATTATTTTAAAGACAGTTGTATTTTCATTGCCCATGGAATTCGTACCACACGTACGAGTACCTATTGCCTTTGGTGTGTCGTAGTCTACCCCAGTTGACATTTAACCACTTAATTTCTTGCCGTGACATTATCGCAAGTGATTTTTCTATTTAACTTGACATTGCATTGACAGGCAGTGTACATATGTGAATTATCGTGTCTGTTTATGGGCCGTGGAATGTTTTGTTTTTATTTTCGTTACCCTTAGATAACTAAATTTAAAACTGATGACAGTTTGAACACACTGAGATTTAAGCAGATTAACATGTCATAAAGAAATGGTTGCAGAATATCCAGAAATAATATTTTTTAAAATAAAAGGCTTAAACAAATATAAAATGTAGAGAACTAGAGAACTGTAGTTTGACAGCTAAAAAATATCATGCCAGCGGAAATTCACAACTGTGTATAGTATATTTAGGTACACACGTGCTGAGCCGTAGCACATTCTTGATCTCATTGTTTGCCGGTGCAATGGAGCGTATTTGAGTACGCCTGTTGAGCATGTAATGAGCTGATAGTTCGCAGGCTGGATACCGTTTACCAATGTTCCCACTACGTCAAAAAATTGTAAATCTATTCAAGCATCTATCTATCTATTCATTGCGCTAGCAAGAAGGTATTTTCGGTTGTTTAGCGTCAAATTAAACTCTTTTTGTAAACAAACAATAAACTTTAATCAATTATTATATTTTCCATTTTGTTCCTTCTGCCATCATTCTGGCAACTTCATGATTCCGTGCTCATAGAACTTCTGGCCCTTATTAGCACAAAACTGACCAAATGCGATTGCAGGTCATCATCATTGGTAAAAGTTTTACCATATAAAGGGTTTTGCAAACTTCGAAACAAATCAAAAAAATTGAGTTACCAAAGATGTGTGTGGTCTAGGAACACGATTCCCTAAGGATTTGCCGATTCTGGCCGTTTTTCTTTGATTGTTTTCTCCAGTTTTATTAGTTGTTTCATCTGAACTGATCGTTAGTTTCCTTGGAAGCAGCTCAAAATACACAACACCTTTATAATCCCACCAATTTGACAACATAAGCTTCTTCTGATGCAGTTCAGCTTTCAATGTCGTCGATTCATCACGCTTAGACCATGATCTTTCTCGGTTGATGTTGTTGTAAGCTATACATTTTTCATCACCAGCGATGATCCGTTTCAAAAAGGATCAATTTCATTGCGTTTGAGTTGCATATCACAAATATTGTTTCGTTGTGTTAAGTGAATCTTTTTCAATTCATGTGGAACCCAAATATCGAGCATTTTTACGAGTTCAAGGTGTTTTCAGTAATTGTGTGTGATGCATTAAACTGCTCTGCAATCTCTCGCACAGTCATAAGACGATATGATTCAATTATGACTTTGATTTAGGTTAGGTTAGGTTAAGAGGGGTTTAGAGGCTGAGCCATCCCAAAACACCAGGCACCAGAGCGGGCCCATCGCGATCTCCTAGAGGCCATCTACAATTTTCTCAAATCATTTTATTACCCATGAAAATTGTTTGGACGAATCTATGATTGATTCGGCCTACCTCCTCCAGACTATTATGACTTTGATTTGGTCATCATCAACTTCAATTGGTCTACCAGAACGTTTTATAACATTTAATATTAATATTTATCAGGATCGCGATCACGACAAGTAGCTTTTACGTTTTGCCACAAGGTGGAACTAGGTCAGTAGGTAGCCATTTCATTCGTAGCCTGTTAGCGGTTGTAGAGTTTCTAAATTCGAGATTTCTCGCACTTGTACACTAGTCATATTTATATCTTATTGATTAGAATATTTTTCGGAGCAGTCTTTTATGAGTAACGAATATAAACGAAAATAATAACACCTACTTGTGCGAAAAGATGGCTAACTTCATTAGCAAGTGCTCTGTCAAAACAGCTAACTTTTAACAAGAGCTTCATCCCTATTAGTATCTACAAATGCCAAACAAAAAATAAAAAAAAAACATGTTTGCCGTTTAATTTTCTGACACCTTATTGTAAAGTCACGACTTTTATTGTCACAATCGCGTGGTCGATTCACACATCACAGACATGTAAGAAATCTAAACAAAAGAAAATCGCCTAAAAAAGTTTTACATCTTTAAGTTGTTTTTTTTTTTTGTGTGAGAAAATATTTACGATCTCCTAAAAACAGCAAACAAATGTATAGGAAAGCGTGTTCGCAAAAAAAAAATCACACTGATCTACATACATATGTATATATATTTTTTTTCTTTTGGCAATAAGTCTTTTTAATATCTCGTGGCTTTCAAAAGCTTCCTCCATAAATCCATGAGTTGATCTAAACAGTTTTTTTTGTTTTTTTTTTTTGTAAAAACCTATCGCCTTTGTGCATTATTTTTCTGCTTTGATGAGCCATGGCATAGGGTAATAAATAATTTCTTTACAACTATTTATAAAATTTGCGTTTTTTTGGTTTACTTTATTTTTAGAGTTTTTTTTTCGTTTTATTTGCCTTTTTTTTGTTTGATTAGGAATATTTGGTATTAAATAACTTGGCAAGTCGACTGTTTCTTGTAAAATAAAAAGGCAAACACCGGTCCGGAATGTGTTAAGCTTCTTAGGACAGAATTTATTTTACTTTTCTCTTTTTGAAAATCTATATAAACAGTATCTACGCAAGTAGAAAAATATGAGTACCTATTGTGTGACATGGGCTTTCGAATTTTGTTTTATTTTCACTGTCAATCAGTTGGAAAATTGTTTGTGTATTTACTAATACACAGGCACCTGCTATGGTTTCGGTTTTTTAAATTTTGAATAATCTTTGAGTGTTTTTTGCCCATTTATTTATGAGGTGTCTATCTATAAGTATTGCTTTAATATTTTGACTACAATGGTCGATAATGTGGCAAAATAAATTAACAAAAAATTCTTTAGACACTTTATGTTTAAATTTAAAAAAAAAAAAACTGTCTCAAAAATTTGCGCCGGTGACACGCGAAATAGAAAGAGGAAGAGAGGAATTAATTTTCTATTTCCTGACGAACATCAATATTTTACATTTTTGTTTATATGTATTTATCTCTGCATTTTGTTATTCATTTTTTTTAATATTCTTTTATATTATCAAATTGTCAAGTGTTAAATTTTATTGCTGCGTTGGAGATGCTTTTGCATGTTCTTCATACATATACATTTTTTTTTGTTTGAAAATGTCGCGACAGTGATCCCGCCGACCTTAGAGAAAAATGAAGAATGAAAGCCAAATGAAATATGTCATATTTTGAGCAGTTTTCAATTTGTTAGAGGATTGTATTTCGTAATATTTCTTTAATAAAAAAAAAAACAATCATTTCAGAGAAAATAAATGAAATAATTGTTTCCACAGCAAAATTTTGAATTCTTATCTGCATATTCGAGAAATATCGATAGGATTTTATTTTATTTATTTATTCAAACATGAATATAGCATTTTAAGACTATTCGACTTTTTGAATAAGACTACAGTATAAATATATTTAATATTAAGCTTTAATTAACTCTAAACGCTAAGCCCTAAATCCGTACTGATATTAAAATTAAAAACATAAAGGTAAGTTAATTATCAGCCGTGTTTTTTTTGTACGGGTATGTACATACATACATATGTATATACGCTTACAAGCTGTCCCGCTAACTTCGCCCGTGTCTAAAAAATATAGTGTTACTTACAATACATACATTGGTATTTAGTTCGAAGAATGAAGGATAGTGCGATCGCACCCCCAAGGTTTGCAAACTACCAACAAATACAATCCACAAAATAAGTGTGTTTGTATTTTGGATAAGTGACAATTTGCCAGAATGCTTTTATTTTTGAATTAATTTAAATAATATTACGTATAAATTAATTTAAAAATCCTCCTATAATTCGCACAGGATGTTAAAGAATAGGAATACAAAGTCTTAATTCATTGTGTATATTAGTTTTGGTGTTTATCGTGGCAGAAGTTTGACAGTTAAAAGCGGGACACCTAGTTTTTTATATGTAATATGATTTTGCGAATTTACATGTAAAATACAACAAAAATTAAATGAGCGGCGATAGTATCCCCGCTTAGGTAAGCGCATATAAAAACAGTGATACCAAATCCAAATTTCTACTATTGCGTTGAATTTCTATGAAAAATTGTAGAAACCCAAACGTAAACAAAGAACATTCGAAAAGAATTCTTCCATATCTTATTAATTCTTTGCCGACGATTAGTTACGTCAATAAGCAATAAATTAATCATTTAAGATAGTAAATAATGTTTTTTATTGGAATTAAATATATTAGAATGTGCATTCCCTGAGTTTTCCATCTTTATGATTTTATTCTTCAACATTTTAATTTTTTTTCCATTTTGTCAACAGCTGACAGCTGTCATTATCTGTCATAAATATGTCCGTGCTGTCAATTTTTTTGTGATGAATTCGTTAATCGGCGATTGGCGTTTTTTGTGCACTTTTATATACGCGTGCAAAAAAACACGGCGATTGTCTTGAAAATATTGAATTAGGTTCCTCTCGAGGCCGCCCCTGTTGTTCACCTTCCTTATATTAGAGGGAAGTGAGTTCCATATTCTAATGGAATGGAGCATAGACAAATAAATTGCTTTTGAGTTATGTTGTATCTAAATCTTGGTAGAATTAGAATCATGCTTCTGCCCGAATTAGCAAACTGCAACCTTTGGAAAAGGTACTCAGGACTTTGGGGTAACTGACTAGAAAAATTAGAATTTCAGATTTCAGCTTTTTCTACCGAGTATGCATCATCATCATTCCAACTAAGCTTTTGTTTAAAAATGACTCCAAGATATTTTTTAGAACTTGGGGCAGATCATTGTTGAATAGAGTAAACAACAAAGATCCCAGGATAGATCCCTGTGCGACAGCTGCATTGGTTGCTATAAACTTCGAATTGAATTCGCCTCCAGAAACAGCTTGAGTTCTACCACGGAGATAACTTTAAACTAACTTTAAAGCCATAGGCTCAAAGTGAAAATTGTTTCTAAGCTCAAGTAAAAGCAAATCCATGCCTTGGAAATTTTTGTACCTTCTCTCCTCCTTTCGTTATTGGCGCTGCAGTTCGAGGTGAACCAGGGCCTGCTTCTCGCAACCATTTGTGTGTACATCTTATATTTTTGCACGAATGGAAGAGACCTACTATTTTTAGCCGACTCCGAACTCCTCATGACAAATGATACTCCTGACTGCTTGTCAGGCTGTCGGAAGAGGTGGCGCCGTATAAAAAAAACTTTTCGGCGTTTGCTGGGATTGAGCCCGGGCATCATTGCGTAGTAGTCCAACGCACTAAACACTATGCCACGGTGCTCACACAATTTCTGCACCTACAATTCTTCAATGCCAAATTCTTCTGAGCAAGCTTGAAAATATTTACCTTCTCCATTTAAGGTCATTTCCTACATAATTCACAAAATATTTCCCCATGCAGATAATGTCAGTTATCTCCTTGTTGACTATCACGGTCATGATGTCACCTAAAAGTCCCTGAACTTTCAATGCAATAATATGTGGGCATTTTCACATCTTGACACTTTATTCCAAGAATTAAATAAACAAATTTACACCTCGAATAGACGTTACGTTACACAGTCTAGTTAATTGAATGCCAGTCGAATTTTTGTTCGACCATTTAAGCGTCGCAGTAAACAAAACGCTTAATTAGTTCACCAATTTTTGAGTCAGAAAAAAAAACTGAATTCAAATTATCACGACTGGGTCGAGTCTATTTAAGGCTCCATCAAAAATAGCTTCTAAATCGCACAAAAAGTGGCTGTGACAAGATAACGAAGATTACTAACCAAAAACAAAGCTCTCCGATTTTTTATACGATTTTTTTTTTGATACGATAAATTTTGTAGATACAAATCTTGATTGAAATTTTAATTATGGTAATCGCGTGAAGATAATGGAATTATAATAGAAGACCGGATGAAGCAACGTTAATTGTTATTAATTATGATAAATAAAAACCTTTGAAAGTGTATTATTATATTTTTTTTTTCCACCATGTGAATGAAGTGGCAGTTGAAAGGTGTAATATTCAAACTGGGGTAGGTACATACCTTTATCAATTATTTAGGGATTACAGAGGAAGCAACATGCGTAGAGTAAAAAAGAAAATCAAGGTCAGTATTCATTGATAACTAAGTCGCATCGATGGTGTCTATTTTTATTTTTCCTCCGCGTCGCATCGCGTTGGTTAGAGTGGATTTTTTGAAATATTGATGAGCAATGAGAGTGACGACACATCACGACGAGTATGCGGCATTTTAGAAATATCCAAATGCGTTCCTCATTGACGTATCAAAAAAAAAAATGTAAAATAGCGTTTTCTTTGTGACGCAAGTTAATAAGACAAAGCTACTTTGGCTCTCGCCCAATATTACTTAGAGACCACTTGCCTAGGCACCAATTGAACAGAAAAATTTCCACAATGTATCATACGAATATGAGTAAATTTTAAAGTTCCTTTAATTAGCGGGAAGAAAACTCTTCTCGAATGCATCTACTAATTGCTGTTTGCTTAAATTGATATCCGATCTGAAAGGTGAGAGATACTTTTTCATTTTCTTTTTTACTTGCCAAAGATACACACTGTATTTCGCAAGATCACTGTGGTGATCTGTCTTGTTTGTTTGGTGGCATCGTGATAACGAGTCTCAGGGTTCCAGCTGTTTTAAGGGTAATTTCAAGAGCGAGTTTAACTTAAACAAAAAAACGGCGCATATATTACGGGAAATTATTGATATTTTGTTTGCTTTTTTTTTTCTTGATTCTATGTATTTATGGAGAGATTATTTTTTTCACTCTTTGCGTTGAAGATAAAGATAATTGAATCGGATGCAAAGAAGCAGCAAGAGCTTTAAAGGTCGATTGTAAATTAGTGGAGACTTTTCACCTCGTTCTTCTTAAAAAAAAGCAACCGTAATTATATTGTACACAGTTCTTAAAAAACATACAAACAAATCAACAATTACTAGTTTTAGTGTTGACAGTGGGGCGCTAATTACCCATAAAGTCCATTAAGCTCGTTTTATGGCCCCCTAGAGTATAGGTTAGCTTTATTCCCAAATTTCTTTCAACTAGGTATATGAGTATCTATGACTTGAATGAATCATTATTCAAATCAGACTATAGCCAGTAGCCAACCCGAAATCTTTCACTGTCATTAACCTAATCTTCGTCTATTCTAGAACAAACGATTTACACATTAATAAACCATTCGATGTTTACTAATTTGGTTGTACGCCGAAAAATAATAAAACAATAATATATTTTTCCTAGTTTTTTTTTTTTTATTTGATTTTTACATACACAGATAAAGTTTATGATAATTACATACCTATAATGTGTGTCTTCTTAAGGCCTCGTAACTACTATCTGGCTACTGATTTATCTCTCGACTCTACATACAGTGAGACAAAAAAGTATACATACTCCTTTAAAATTTGCCGGTCGAGTATTTCTAATTGACACAGGGAGTCATTATTTAATTCTTTGAAAACCGTTACTTTTCCCTTGCATCAGTTTATTGGTAAAATTAACAAAAAAAGGTATACATATAGTGAGATATCCCAAAATTTTTTTTTCACGGTGCCACCTCCTTCGAGGTCTGACAAGCAATCAAAGAGTATCATTTGTCATGAGAAGCTTCTCAACTTGCCGTTCGGAGTCGGCAAAAAACTGTAGGTTCCCTCCATTCGTGCAAAAATATAACACACACACACAAGTGGGTGCGAGAAGATAGACTTGGTTCTGTATAGGACTGCTGACGTCGTATATATTAGCAAGCCTAGAAGTGGACGACCTGTTAAAATAAATAACACGGCTAAGAGACAACATTTTGAATTTCGTTAGAAAAAAGCCTAAAATGTACCAGCTGTAGAAATTGCAAATAACATCGAAAATGACATTCAAACATCGGTTCACTCAGAAACAGTTCGTTAAGTTCTTAGGAATAATAGCTATCACAGTCGCGTCCCAAGAAAAAAAAACCTCTAATAAGTGAAGTGAATAGAAAAAAAAAACGCCTTGAGTTTGGAACCGAATTTCTTGACAAAGATTTATTTTTTAGGCAAAGTGTTTTATACAGTGATGAAAGCAGGTACAATTTATGGTAAAGCCAATGTTTTGAGAAAGAAAAATGAAGAGCTTAGACCAGAGAATCCCGTTCCAATTGCTAAGCATTGCGGAGGCTCGGTCATGTCTTGAAAGGTGGAAAACTTATATTTTGGACGGGTATGTATATTTATTCGTGTCACTGTATGTGCCTACCTACCTATATAATGAGTAGCCTTAACTTATTTTTACGGTTTGTGGTATTGTATACTCACTCATATCTTTAAAAATATAAGAAAAGTTTTTAACTCTCAAGAAATTGATTTTGGTTGGTTTAATTATATTATTCGCATGTAATAAAAAATCAAGTCACGTCTGTGTGACATCGATCGCAAGGTAATAAATATAAAATTGCAGACTGATGGAATAAAGAAATCCAGTTTGTTTTTTTTTTTAGCAACATATACAAAGACACGCAATCGTTTGTTGATTGTTTTATGTACATAGTTGGTGGTAGTAAATAGGAAAAATTTTGTTTATCTTTATTGTATGTGTTATTTGAAAATTTAATAGTATAATTTAACACCTAAGAACTTGAATTTGATTCAAGATTTATACTTCTTTCAAGATTTATTGTGATGTGTCTATCTTTTACGTAGTATAGAACGATTTTAAAATAAAATCAGTATGCCAGGGCATGTTTTTAACCTCATAGAAGTTTGCGAACCAAGGCCAATGTTGAGCAAGAAAAAAGCATTAAGTGATTCAGTATGATTTTATTTTTTAGAAAGAACCCTAGATTGAAAGCATTTTGTTTAAACAGGTTTTCTGGGCCTAGCTTAGTTTTTTTTTATTAATTTATTTTCATATTAAGAATATATGTATGTACTTTGAAAATGAATGTTATTTGAAAAATGGATTCACTCTGTCACAGTGAACCATCACGTCACGATAACATGATAACTGTAGGTGAATTCGTAAACGTCAAATGCATGACGATGATCACGATCAAGAGTTAGAAAAACTTTTCGACACGTCCGTCAATAATTCGAAAAGCTATTGCCACTGCAGCTGATCGCAAAACACCGTGCAACAGCGCATTCGATTTCATTTCAATGCGCATGCGTGACAGCACTGCAAATGACATAATCGTCGTACAATTGACGCTTACGAATTCAACCTGTCGTTACAGTTTTTGGTTGAATGTTGTTGATCATTTAATAAAATTAAAATAAAGTCACAAACTTTGTTCAGCTCTTAAGGGTCAGCCACAATCCAACCGTCATGGAAGTTAAGAAAATTCTTTGTAAATTAACTGCGCAATGCTCCGTTCGTCTGGACACACGGTCATACTAGACATTTTACATCATAAAGGATTCATACCCTGCAGGGATTATGAGAAACCCCAGCTTAATTTCACCAGATACTTCAAGGTCTCCATTTAAGATAGAGAGATCTGGAACAACTCTGACAATGTCATCATCGGGACATCCATCTCTACAGACGGCCCAAAAACACTAGCAGGCGTCATCACAGAAAAACTTTGCTTTAACCAACTGTTGCAGCGTCTTTCAATCAGAGATATATGATATTAAGAAAACAGCACAAATCGAACTTGCAAGGAAACTACCCGCAACGGAAATCACCATTTGCAAGCCGCAATTCAAGCACTGGACTCCACTTCCGTTCCTTTCTATACGAAACTCAAAATGCGTAAGGGACTGCCTTATGGCACTTCGAGCGATAAAACACCACACTGTTCTACTCTGCGGGGTACCCGGATGTGTGGGTATAGAAAGGAACGAAACAGCAGACGGACTGGCCAGGAAAGGCTTTGATATGGATATAACAACAGCTGACAGACAGATCTTACCGGCTTTCAACACAGCTAAACATCTAATAGGCCACATCATCATAATCTAACCCTAACCCGCAATCTGTGGCCCGCAGTCGACCAGATGAAGAACAATATCCCTACTTTCTATGAAAAGAAGCCAAATCCATGTACTCATTGGTGTGATAACCGGATACTGTATGTGGCTGACTACACGATCATTTCCATATCGATTCTTTTCAGTGAGACAGGTAGATTTTATGTGAGCTAAAACGAGAAGGGTTGATTTCATCAAAAGCACACCGAAAATCCGAAAATGTTCTTGTCTCAAAGCGTTTCATTTCTCATATATTTCTTAATTTTTTTTCGACCGTCGGAGGGTTCACATCACTCAAAAAAATAATTCTCTGTGCAGGACGGAGCACGGAGGTTTTGTGCTCTGAGATTTTCAATACCTAGTATGCCATTGACCGCGTAGCCAGGGCCTATAATAGGAAACATGGCCAGAAGATACGGCATCATTACAAATGACTTCTGTAGAAGTTATATGGATGAGGATGAAATAGAATCTGAAGCACAACTTCTATGCCACTGCCCGACTATTCAAAAACGGCGCCTATCTTGTGTGGTAGCACGGTTCTTCGACTGCCTATATGACCTGGCTGAGACACCGCTCACAGATCTAATGAGAGTATTAAAAGTTCGAATTGGTTTTGTTAAATGTATGTTTCGACATGCACATGTACGGCCTCTGGGTGAAATTGCATTTACTGCAATCAACCCTCCTAATTTAACCTAACCTAACCTAACGGCGTAATGACAATGGCAATGCACGATTTTATTTATTTTTTAATGGCACAGTGGGGTATGTCTTCGCTTAAGCGGCCATAAAATAATTATTGTTCTGTTTATTAACCAGTGTTATTCCTGCTTTTTGCGACTTTTTAATTTATTTAGTTTTTGGTTCATGAAAATAGGGAAATTATGTTGCTATTTTATTTTTTTTAAAGGTCAAAATTCTTGTCAAATTTTTTTTTTATTTTATAATCTACACACGCTAAAGGGGATATGAATACCCTTTTAATGTTTACACACAGCGCGAGCATATGAAGGACGAGAACGAGAGACAAACAGATCGACGTAGTGGTAGGAAACTCAGATGATAGGTTTCAATTTCAACTAACTCTATGGGTGGTGTCCAGGATAACTGGAGAGTTGTGTATTACAGGAGTTTTTTCCAGATGTTTCTTATTATTATAGTTTGTGCGATCAATTTCTTCAGCCATATTCAACATCCTACTGCCAGTGTTATGCCTTCGCAGTAGGTTTCGATATTAATTTCTGAAACTGATCAACTTATTTTTATTTCGTGAGAATTAAATGCTCCGAAGACATCTGGATTCGAACCGTGAACCTTTCGCATGACAAGCGACGACGCCTACCACTACGCCACGGCCACCCACAATTTTTTTTTTTTTTTTTATAATCTACACACGCTAAAGGGGATATGAATACCCTTTTAATGTTTACACACAGCGCGAGCACATGAAAGACGAGAACGAGAGACAGACAGATCTACGTAGTGGTAGGAAACTCAGATGATAGCGTCAAGCGATTTAAGTGAAACGCGCACTTTTAATTTAAAATAACCACCGAATAACAATATTCGCTCCTTAATAGCGAACTCGGTACTATGCCAGCTTATGGTGGCTGCCATGATCGAACTCATATTCAAATGGCTTCCACCCGCAGTACCGAGCTGAGTTAAGCAAATATCCCCTTTATCAAGGATCTACGTATGAGACGGGACTTCCCTCATAACACTCACTCTTCGAGTTACCGTTAAAGTTTCTCTTGAGTTACAGTATGGTTCACAAGCAAAATCTCTTTTTTGAAAACTCGTTTTACAAAAGTTTGTCAAAAACGCGGAATATACCCGAAAGATTCGCTACTATCTTATCCTAGAAGAACTAGTTGCCTTTATATATCATAGTTCACTAGTTAGTTACTGCTCCAATGAAATGCAGATAGTAATATAAGCCCCATTCCTTGAGATACCAAATCAACAAGCGAATAACTTAACCTTCAATGTAACGAAAATATTATTTTAGCTGTTCTGGGAATATTTTTGTAATTAATTTCTGTGTGTTCTTTCTACGGCATTATCACAAAATAAGGAATTTCGCTTCCCAAAACGACCAAAAAAACACAACTCATAGTTTATACACAAATTCCCTTCTACAATCGAGCAAACAACAGAAGATTAAAAAAAAGCAAATCACACATCGTCGCCGTTAGAATGTTGTTTTCTGAAATATCTCTCAACACATGCAAATATTTACATAATCTAAGAAATTCCTTACAACTCAAGTGGACTACTCAATATTCTGAATCCGAACCGAACCCTTTTGCATTTGCTATTATTAAACACTTTTAGTTAGAACATCGGCAGTCGCCAAAGAACACTTTGTCAGTGCTCTCGTAACTTAGTGCACGAGAAAAATAAATAAAATGTTTAAAAAAAACACACCCCTTTATGGTTGGCTCACCTGCAACTTCCATGACGTGTTCAAATACTCGTGTATAGGCAGCGCAGCGTTAAGAAAAGATACGAATGCTAATCACAGTTTGAAAGAATAACCAACACTGAAAGCACTAATTAAATTTTTTTTTTTTAAAATAATAAAGATATGTATTATGTTCTTTTGGTAAGATATTTTTTGTTTAAATCACTGTTAAATACTCGATGATTTGACGAATTCTACTTTCTTTTTACCACCGTCACGATATGCTTTGATTCTAATCAAATAACTATCACAGTCGTCCTTACAGTGCACCGTGGACACCTTCACATGGGAGTAGTGAACGGGCTTATCGCCGTCACCTTCAATTCTAATGGTACGCCTTCGAGTGTACAAGATCAGTTGTTTATTAACACGATCGGCACGTTCCTCAATAATCACTACATTCAAGTCATGCATGACCACCAGCAAAAAACCAATCGCGGAATATAAGAATTTCCCTCGAAAATTTCCCAAACTTTTAGGGCAACTATAAAGCGCAGAAAACAACTTAGTCGATTCGATAATTATTTTCCTCTTTCAATCAAAAGGTGTGCCAGGTCAGTTTATAAATAAATCACTGTCAACACTCACACTAATTTGTTGTAGCGGCAGGCAACAAATGCGTCTTCACCGTAAATTAAAACACAAATTCTAGGTCACTCTCGTCTTCAAGACAGAGCGGCACGGCACTCTAGACAAAAGGTAGACGATGCTAGTCACGAACTCATTCTTTTTTTTGTTAATTATTCCTCTTAAAAGGAATAATTTTGACCACGAGCGAATCACGAAAAGATACAATTCCGACGAGGTGTCGCAGTCAAATGACGCTTAGCTATTTGTTCTCACCACCACCACGCCACCCTTAGACCAAATGCCATCTGTTCACACTGCGACTATGGTGAAGTAATAAAACACACAATTCAAATTCAGACACACTATCTTTAGAGGTCGGCAGAGATTTTACCGTACTACGACACGAATGCGTCTGCCTTATTAGCCGTCGCTTGTGGAACTGATCTACATACGTCGTCGGCAGCACTAATGCTAATCGTTCGGAAAAGCTTAAAGACTCACATCTGATAAAAGACAAATTCTCACACCTACATATGTACGACGCCTTACCAAATGGGTGGTGGTTAGTCTGGTAGCACTGTTAGCTTCTGTTTTGTACACCCTCTGTGTGCGAGCTTTGCAAGTTATCTCATTGTACTATAGTGTCCGTCTACTAACGTATCTCACGAGGGTGGCCTTTGCGATAGGTGGTTCGTTGTTGCTCATTCTGGCCCTGTGAATGAAAGCTCGATGGTCGTATCATAGTAGCACGTGTATCTATGTCATCAAGGCCCTTTGTTTACAATTTGTTTTAGGTGTAAATTAATTAGACTCTGTCAATAGATGGCGGGAAATACGACGACAGATCAAATGGAAATGAATTTAGGGGTGGGTGGGTGGTTAAATCCTCCAAGAATATCTAAGCTTTTTTCTAGTGGAGGTTGTGGGAGGAATTTTATTTTTTTTTTTTAAATATTTTAATAAAGTAATTGTTATTGTATTTTTAGAATAGTAAGGTCATTTACTTCACTGTTAGAACTTATTCGTTCAAAAACCTACATTTGATGGGATGTACATATGTGTACATATGTATAGGTGGACTCACTTACGTACGTTTTATACCTTTGGGGTTCTTTGAAGAAATGTTTGGTAAAGTTATACAGTACGATCTTAGTTAAAGCAACCAAAATAAATTCGGGCAGTTTCTTTTATTGAGGTTGTTGCAATAACCGAATCAAAAAATATTGATGTCAGAAGTAGAACAAAATGCATTTCGCCATCAATTTCGATTTCTTCGGCTTCCAAATTTCTGCAAATCTTTAATGAATGCAATTATTATTTCATCTTTGTCATAATCAGTGTTTGGATACATCAAAAATAGTACCAGCACATTCGTATTGCGCTAGACTGCACCTTGACCCATGCAACAGCTAAGAGGCAGATGACATGCCTTATATTAAAAGCTTTCATTTTTCTTTCCAATTCTGGCCCTTCACTACCGACCAAAGTTTTTCTCAGAGACTATTTGACAGAGACTATTGAAATTTGGAACAGTTGTAGCAATAAGTGGCCCAAACACAGACCAGAACTTAAAAAGTTGAATTTCGCGGGGGGGCTAGTTTGGGAAGTTAAAAAAAAAAACAAATTTTCAGGTCATCGTGTGGTATGTTAAATGAAAGCTCGTTAAAACACGAATTCAAAAATGTATGAAATATTTTTTTGTGTTACTTTTTTCTTTACACTTTTTTAAAAAAATGTTAAAAAATTGCTGTCCCTCTACGTTATTTCCAAAAATATCGCTCAGAGAAATCTAAATAAAAGCACAAATATTGAGAATAAAGTCAAGATTGAACTAAAATTATCAGGATTGCATTAAGTTCGGCAGTAATTTTTTTAATCATTTTTTTTTGTAATCATCTTCCGAACTGTTTACATATCCTGAAGTGACGTATCCCTATTATTACAATCATATAAAAGCGAATACGTAAAGGGAAATGAGAGTAAAAATTGAATGGTTGCTCCTAGAAATATGCCTTGAAAATCGGCATTGAGCTTATACTTAAATCATTGATTTTAATCAACATAAAAATGGTTTTCTATACTTATAATATAGTTTATATGTAGGTGTCTGTCCATTTACTTCATTGGGAAAAATTGAATTTGTGTACAGACATAGAGAGAGAAGGAGACAAGTTCCAAAATTCCACGCATTTAATGATACATTTATACATTTCTTGTATTCTTTATTTGTTGTTTTGTATGTATAATTATTCGTCTAAGCGGATGGATGGGGATAGGTAATTATATCAAGTTGCTTACATTTATGTCCATATACATACTCGTAAATCTGTTACATACATATGTACATATGTAAAAATAACTGATAGTACGGAACACTTATTGACCAAGTACGACGGGACTTTTTTTTGAACAGTTGCAATTACTGAGTCAACAATGGTAGGATTTTAAGTGTAACTTTTATCGAGAAGTTGTGTGTATTGAGGGTTGGTTTTATTGACGTCGTACTGTAGCTTGCAATTGAGTATATTTAATCATATTTAACCATTAAATACATGTTTATCTATCGTTGAAAGAAAACAAAATAAATACGAATGTTTGCAAACAAACCTTAAACTTAAGGATCTTCATAACAAACCTTCAGTTTCAAAATTAATAATCCAAAGAAATGTCCTCAGAAATTACGTCTATATTATGTATTCCAGTACACGTTCTCGGAATTTTGCTTCAGTAATATCGGTACAATGAAAGGCGACTCAGTTTTGTATATTACACCGGAAAATCATTATTTGCAAATATCCACCACCGACACTCCAAAGGCTGAAATACCGTTGCAACGTTCCTCGGAAAACTAAAAACAACTTTAGCCACTTCATTTGGGAAAACCAATTGTGCAGCACAAATAAATTTGCATACGCTTGCACTTGTATTTGTAAAAAGTATAAAACGCAAACAACTGCATGAACACATCGAACTATTTATTGTGATTCCAATTACCGTCAGGGGCGCGGACAAAAATACACTTAAACTCGAGCACCAAAGAGGCCAAATCGACAACAAATCCGAATCGACCTGACAACGACCTGGGTTGTTGTTTGCGAAAAGGGCCGGACAGTCTCTGAATAGAAAACTCTTACAGTGCAGTAAAAATTAATTGCAGCGTCAGGCATTCAAAGTCAACAGGCAAACAAAGGTGTCAGCGGGCTTTGGCTTATACTAGGAAACAGGCTAAAATTAGAAAGAAATTCGCAATTGGAGCTGACCTAAGCGTGCGACTAAATTAGATTAGAGCAACTTGCCTCCTTGTTGTAAAATCCGCCCTAATTATCATCTTGACAAATGCAGGTGTAATGTCAACCCTCCCTCTTGGAATACAAAAAGGATGTACACACACATACAAACGAGTTTGAGTATGCAGAAAATAAATAGAAAAATACCTAAGACCCGGCGAAGCGTTCAGCAAATTTTTTTTTTAGGGGTAGAACGTAGAACCCACCTCTTGCGCCTCTATCTAAACATAGCTTTCATGGTTTAAATGACTCTTTTTTAGCGACTGACTGCAAAACGGTTTTTAGTCACGCAAGGACTCAACGGATTGGAATAAACTTGTTTTTGTTTTTTTTTTGTAGTTTGGGACTAGAAGTTAGAAACTCATTCCGGTAAATTGGCAGTGAATTGAATGAATTTCTGAAATTCGAACGGGACAGGACAAAACAATGGTGGAAATAGGAGTAATATCGGACATGTCCTTGGCTTGATGGTATACGATTGACCTTCAATTTGTATTTTGCACTGAACAGTTAGCGGGTGGTTTTTCCTTGTTTCAGGGTTGAAAATTATAATTCACATGGCGCTTTTTTCGAATACCTACGTAAACCATGGTAGGGTGATATTTTCTACGCCATTAAGTGGGAAATGAGGACAATTTAAATGATATTACGTGGCAATAAGTAAAAGGAAGTATTTTGTTAGAAGGTAAATACGTAGATTTGTTAAAAAAAAGGATATTTATATTTTTATATTTTATTTATTTAAACAAACCGATAACAATGTGGGACATAATGTTTTCAAAGTATTGCCGTCCCTTAAGTTGACTGGAAGGAATAAGCGTGATCGAGGGAAATTCAGCTTGTTGTACAGGTAATCAGGCTGTTGAATTAGCACGATTTGATGCAGGTAGGACAACGAGCGAAGTCTTAAGCAGTTAATGAGACTGCAGCCACAGATTTGTTTCCAGAAGGCCGACACGTGGTCGTATCTTCCTATATTAAAAACATTGCGAGCAATGTTGTTGTTCAGAACATTAAGGATTCGAGTACAACTCCCTAGATTCCATACAACAAAACAGGTAGTAACAGCGTCATAGCTAATAGTAGTTTTGTTGTTGTGGGAATAAACCCTTGGGACACACGAAGGACGTGAATACTACCGCAGACCTTCCCGATAGCACTATTTAAATTATCGTTACAGGTCAAGGTTCCTAGCACTACTGACATAGTGTATGATGTCGTTTCCAAGAGAAATTGCGAATAAGATATCAAAGTATTTCCTGTATATGGGAACGGTTTTCGATTTTTATGGATTTGGCAGAAGATGGTTATTTCTTTACCAATGATGTCGGTATTCATCAATTCTACTGTTTCGTTTTTCTCAGAAAAAGGGGCGGCTTATTAGGAGTTGCATATCATCAGCATATAAATGGATTACACAATTTTTAACGATTTGCGGCAGTTTATTGATGTAGAGCGAAAAAAGAATTAGTCCGAGGATTGAACCCTGGGGCACTCCATCCGGAATATTAATTAATTTTGAGGAGGATCCATTAGCACTGTTGCCTTCCACTAAGGTAGTATTGCATTAATTTACAAGACTCTAGGGAGAAACCGCAATTATTTTCTAGTTTGGAACACAGAATTGAGTGGTTAACAGTGTCAAATGCTTTAGAGAAGTCTAAAAGCGTTAAGATTGTGACATGGTCGTTGTCCATTACTTTCCTTATCCTTGTCACTGATGAAAGTGACAAAAAGTAAGGCTAATTTACAACTCCGCAGTGGACGGATATCAGTCTGACAATTATTCAACAGCTTACTGATAGTCAAATATTTTGTATTTTGTTTTAGGACAGCTTTTTCAAATACCTTCGAAACGAGCGGAAGGATAGCAATTGGCCTATATTATATGGAGTTACCCGTTTACGGGAAAGGATTGATTTTTGCCTTTTTCCATTGTTCCAGTTGGAAATTCAGATGCAAAGGTAAGTCTGAGGAAGCAGCAGTCTCACAAATCGACAGTGTATTAGATCAAGTCCAGTAGAATTGGACTTGATCGACATCAATGCCTCAACAATATCTTCTTGCTGCAGTCTCCTGAAGTTGAAGGTGCTGTTGGGCGATTCCATTTAAGTGGGAGAAGAACTGGCTTATGCTGGCGTGGAGACGATCTTGTTATCAAGCACTGCACAGCCGATATCATTGGAAGCTTTCAGACGTTGTTTTCCACAGACCAGCTCACGCAGGCTATTCCACAGTTGTTTGCCTGAAGTGGAAGATCCAAGTTTGTGTTGGAAGTGGAGTGTTTTCTTCTTTCTAATTTTTACCACCACTAGATTCCGCAGCCGGTGGTAAGTTTGGTGGAAAACTTCAAGATTGTAGCGTCTCCAATCACGCGTTAACATCAAAGCTTTTATATCGTCATTCAGCCATAGATGGGCCTTATTTCGGACTATCTTAGTTCTTAGAGCTACATGTTTTTAAAATAGAAAAATTACTTTATACTGGAAGAAAGTGTTTTGGTCATTTATCGATTGCATCCGATAAAGTGATGTCCAGGATATAGATAATTTTGGTTGGGCCTGTTATCCATTTTTCAAAAATCAAATATTTGCTATTTACTTTGATTGATAAATCCACGTTCCATTTCACACATCATAGCCAAATGTTTGATTTTCTATAAATTGTCTACGACAGTTCAAATCTATTCAAATTATTAAATAAAAATCAGCGCGTCTTTTTTATCATAATCAATGTTAATAACAAATCCATCTACAAAGAATTTAATATTTACCGATCGCATCAAGTTAGAAATGTTGACAGAGTTCGCTTGATGTCAAAATGCTCGTACAAAATCAAAAATCCAGTGAAAGATACACTCGTTGAATAATTGGAATTGATTTCAGTGGAAAAGAACGTTGGTTACAAATTAATGCATCATTAGTATGCGACTTGTGAGTTTGTGACAACAAATCAAATTCAACAACACTGCTCAATACGTCATGTTTCGACTCACGGAAGACATTTGTTTACTCGGATATTTCGGGCTAATCCGATGAGTATTTTCAAATTCATGAATTGAGTTGGAAAATCAGCGAACCGCATCAACGTTTCATACGTAGGTAGGTACTATGAATGAGTAAATTGACAGCGCGGAGTAATTAAAGCGACGATTTTTACTTTCATGTGACATTGATGCCTTTAATACAGTAATGTGTCGGACGTGATGCCCATTAATAGTACGGAACTATACTTATATAAATTATTATTCGAGTCATGTCGACTATTTTTTTTATGTACATATGTCTAAGATGAGAGGAGAGCAACGTTTCTGTGAAATGAACCATCTAATGACCTTAGAAAAACCTACAAGAATATCTGTTTGAGTTCCAAGTAAATAAATTAACATCTCTTGCTTACGTGTGGGAGTCTGGATTCTTAGCTGTAGTGACAAAGTTTTTTGAATTGATTTCCCAAATATGGTTCGAGATAATTTAATCTTCTGTTTCGGATCAGAATTAATGGAAAGTAAAAACACTTTAATATGGATCGGGTCAGTTGGTGGAGAGAACTTAATGGCGCTGAGAAGTGTCTGAAAGTGTATACTTGATTAAGGCACTCTGATTCTCAAATCCAAAATTACCATATTTCTAATTTTAGCTAGTTAAGTCGGCATTGGTTTTTGGAGGGACAGAGATAGTCCGGGGATTGTACAGTCACAAAAGTAAGTAAATACCCATCGTTTAGGCGTATTATTTAAAAAAATCTTGAATTGCGTTGTTGTTCAGCATCTGCAGACGATCATAGTCTATACTAGAGATTTGCAGCGATATACCGCAGTTATTCGAACACCGCATGTACTTACACCGTGAGCAATATATTCCGTCCCAAAGGTGTTCTTATCAATAATATTTATTTATTTATTTATTTATTTATTTATTTATTTATTTATTTATTCATTCACTTCTATTTAACAAAATACTTCTAGATTTTAAAATCTAATAATAAGTATCAAGATAGCATTTACAAAGCTTAAGTTAAAATTAAAAATAAACATTTTAAAAATTAATGTTAAAGATATAAAGAAAATGCGAGAGAAAAAAAAAAGAAAAGCAAGAATAAAGAAGAAAAGATAAACAAATGGCAAAATAATAAAAAAAAGCTATGATAATTAGGCTTAGGATAAGGGAATAGATATTATGTGGCTTCAATTAGTGTTTGATAGAGTTGGGCTAAGCCGTGAATTTATGTTCATTGGTATAACTGTGAACGTGATTTTTTATTCACTGTGAATATAACCAGTGAACGTGAATTCACGACGATGCAACTGTGAAACCACATAAACTACTATAAAACTAAATATAATTTACATACAATTAATTATTGACTATGTAATGTGTAAATATGCATGTACATACGTTTCACATATTCGCATGCACAGAACTAAACTAGCACACACAAATTCTTAGAACCGCTACGAAGTTCAACCTTCATCCCTTTTTTCAGCGGCAATTCTCAATAGAGTTGTGTAACTCCTGAAGCAGCCGTTCAAAAGACCGGCTCACTTTGGTGAACTAAATGAACTAGTTCAGATATGTTTAGTTCAGTAGTTTAACGGCTCACCTCTCATCTGAATCTGTATCTGAACTAGTGAGTTGTGAAACACAAACACAATACAGATGACGGTGACGGCTCAGTAGTTCACTACGTAAACGGCTCACCAGATAAGAAGTATGTCCATATAAAACCGGATTTTTTTACACGAATTCTTTGGGAACGTATCCTTTGTAGTTGAAGTAGTACAGTAGTAGGTATAATACAATTCACTACCGTATGAGAGAGAGATAAAACTCGCAAGCGCAACCCAAAGGATTGTTGCATCGATCCAATTCAAACCATTCTGAGTTGCATGGTCGTGCGAGTCAACCGTACTCCAGTGTGTTGTGTCTTTGGTATACACACATTTTTTTTAATATTCCACCCTTAATTTCGTATTTCCTCTCAATCGAACTTGTAAAGGAACATATACGAACGACTGACTGGTCTATTTCTGGATATAAACTATACCTTATGGATGAGCATGAGAAATGAGATGAACGTATATTGTGTCTGTGTACTGTGTAAGTGAGAGGTGAATGGTGAAGCTAAGTCTGAACTAATAGAACTACTGAGCTAAAAGAACTACTGAGCTAAATGAGTTACTGAACTACATTGGTGAACTAGTTCTTTTTAGTGAACGAGAGCTACTGAACTACTTCAGTGGAGTGAACTAGTTTGCCCAACTCTAATTCTCAATGCAACCCAGCGAACAATATACATAACACACTATACATACATGTTTGTGTGCGCAAGGCAGCATTATTCAGTATAGTATACACAATATCGTTCACCGCGTTCTGCTTTGTTCTACGTATCATTCACTGCCTCGCACCTTACGTTCATACTCGCGACCGCGACTTTTGTTGTGAAATCGTTATTTGCGAATTCCAAACTGTGACGTGAAACTATTCACTATTTAGCGATTCACTGTTTATTTCCAAGTCGTTAACAGACGTTAACAGTTATTTTTCGTTCACGGTGAATAATTCACTGGTAGTTATTTTATGCTCATCACTAGTGTTTGATATGTGAGAAAATAACCTAATAGCGCATTCTATTTTTGTTTTTTTTTTTCGGAAGAATATATCAAATGAATGGTAAGTATTCATATAGTTTTAAAGTAAAAAAAAAAATAATAATAACTGAACTCCAAGATGAAGGAACATCATTCATCATTCATTCTTTCTGATGAAAAACTGTTTGTCCTGGAAGAAAGTTTCCATCATCAGAATGATCGTCTATCGGGAGCTAAACTAAGCGATATTCCTGCTGACCGAGGGTATATTTCAAAATTTCAAAACAAGTCGTCGGTGATGGTTTGGGGTGCTGTTTGTAAAAGAGGCGAATTTCCACTGATTTTCATTGAAAAAGGAGTGAAAATCAACTCTGAATATTATCTGCGATCTGTTTATTTATTTATTTCCATTTCATCAAATGAGTATACATCAACTGTTCTCTTTAGATTACTGGTACAGTTAAAATATAAACTTAGAACTACTGACTAAACCACCGGAAATGGAGCTCTAAAACTAATTTATTCTTAAATGAACTCCTACTGAGATGAAAATCTAAAAGACTACAACAATTATTTGACTCTCGTAGGCATCTAGAAATTGGTTCATTGTAACCATAATTTGCTCTATGATAAGGTACCTAAAATAAATAACGATTTCTAAGAGCTCTCGATGGAGCATATAATCCAATTAATGAAAGCAGAAAAGGGCAATCAATATGACAGTTAATCAAATCGCGAATAAACATAACAGAATAATATGTTCTTCAAGCAAATGTGCTAAAACATGCTGAAGAAGTCTTCGAAGATCATTACTATTGCTTTCGGCAAGATGGAGCACCATCACATACCTCAAACTTGGCACAGGCTTGGTGTCAGCGTAAGTTGACTGATTCTATACCCAAGGATGAATGGCCGCCATCATCAGCTGACCTTAATCCATTGGATTATTTTGTATGGTCGTACATGCTTATGAAGCTTAAGGATTACAAGTATAGAAATATTTCTGAATTAAGCAAGCCGTTCAAAAAATATGGGATGATATGCCTACAGATGTCATGCATGCCGACTGCAATGATTTTGAAAGGCGTTTGAAGCTTGTAGTCTAGGCTAAAGGGGGTGTCATTGCAAAAAATCTATTGTAATTATTTTTTAAGTCACTAAGCATACAATAAAAAAGAAACCACTTTTCTAAATAACTGATTTTTTATTTTAGGGTAATTTTTATTTTGTACAGGATATATTTCTACGACTGCAGCTTATTGATCCCTCACAAAATATTCATCCCCATCACATTGAATGCAAACACGTATGACGTTCCATTCATGTAGCCATACTGATTCAAGCCCTACTCGATGTTTGATTATTTTTTCTTAGATCACAGCGACAAAGTCAATCAAAAGAAGCGACATCGATATGCAAAAGCCCATGAACAGCTTTATTCGATGGCCCCAGCCCTAAGGTGCCTTTGCAACTATCAAGTAGACTTCTAGAACACCGTGAGTTTTCTGAGTAGGTTAAACATTCGTAGTTAAGAAGGACGTGAAAAAGTTCGGGGGGAAAAATTACTAAGCTCAGTCCGTCGAGTGTGTCAAGAACGGTGAAGTGAATGAACTGTAATGTTATGGGAGTATATGGCAGCATGTGGCATCGGAAATTTAGTGTTGATCGATTCTCTGATGGATCGCTAATGCTTATTTAAATATTTTAAAGAATAACCTGAAGAACAGTGCCGGAAAGTTGGGTAAAGAGGGTAGCAAGACAATGGCCTCAAACATACATACTTCCAATATAGACAAAAAATGGTTTTTATATTGCATATGTTACGCAAGTAGCTGCAAACCCCGCCAAAATCGCCTGATTTGATTATTATTATTATTATTATTATTATTATTATTATTATTATTAGTATTATTGAACCTTGACCCACAGATAAGAACATATAGGATATGGACCAAGGATGATATAAATCATGCTCTTTAGAAGAAATGGTCTTTAATTGGCCAAAATGTCACGCATAACTTGGTTATTGTAATGCATTCACATATGAAGGCTGTCAATAAAGCTAGATGATACTCAGCGAAGTACTTAAATTAGCTCTTGATGAAATGATTCGAAAAGTAATCATATATTCCAACATTCCACTTTTGTGATATGAATTTCCTGCTGTTTTGAATTATTGAATTTATGTTAAGTTACTTTTATAGTTCAAATGCTCATTTCTTGAATAAAATATATGAATTTGGAACAAATTATTTTCTTTTTATACATACACTAGCTGTCCCGCCCGGCTTCGCCCGTGTCGAAAAAATATATTGTTACTTACAATACATACATACATTGTCATTTAGTTCGAGGAATCGGACGCTCTGTCTGTCTGCCTGCCTGTCTGTTTGCCTGTCTGTCTGTGAATCTATCTATATATCTGTCTATATTAATTGACCAAAAAGTTTCATATACACATTTCACCTGAAATTACGGAATTTTGTATGACAGGTACCAAAACCACCGGTTGTTGAGTAACCACACTGATGCTACGTTGTATTCTATATTAAGAAAAACGTACTCTGAAAATTTTACCAAAATCGGTTCGGTAGTTTCCGAGAATGTAAATGGCAAGCATACATACACACATATGTACATTGTACATACATTCATTTTTATATATATAGATCTAAGGACTTGACTTCAGCGCCACCTATCGGCCCAGATTTTATTATATAATTTTCTCTTTTGGCACTGAACCAAAATACATACATATATTGTGAATATGAGCCTTTTTGGTCCATAAATATTGAAGTTAGTAATAACTTGACTCCAGCGACACCTATCGGGTCCAGAGTTTATAATTTTCTCTTTATATATACTTTACAAACTATTCTCATACCTACCATATATACAGAAAAAATTTCATAAAAATCGGTCGAGCCGTTTCGGAGGAGTGCAACTTACAAAAAAAAATCATCATCAACTCCACACGATTGCCACTTAGTGCTGTGATTCAGCTTCTGTTAAAAAAAAAATTAAAAAAAAAACCGACTTTGGAATGCATTTTGTATTATTACTCAGCTTCTAGTAATTGCACAGATACATATAATTTTGGTCTTTAAATCTGCGTATCAAATGTAATTAAGCTGAGAATGAATATCAATCACATGAGAGAAACTGTTCTGAAGTAATGGTCGTTTGTTTAAATTGAATTTTCGTTTTCTCATTCGAAGTCCCTTAAACTCTAAAACTAAAAATTTATCTAATTCAAAGCGAATTGATAAACCTTCTCCGAGAAATTAGTAATCTTATACCAAAAGAATCGTTAAAATCTATTCAGCGGTTCTTGAGATCCTTGACTACAAACGTAATATGACACCGATTGGGACTTTGCTTTACACTAAGTCTATGTTCTAAGTAACTGTTCTTTGAATCGAGTTGTGTTGACTTACTTTTGTGATTAACTGCATTTTATTAAAATTAAATGTCATTTACAAAAAAACAACAAACACTTAAATACAATCGCATTTTTATTATAAAAAAAAACTTCAAATATAATATTATCTTCTTAACTAAAACAAATACATATAAATATCTGCATCGGTGGCGTCATTCTTGCAAGATAGACAGCATTTATGACAGAGTTGTTCAATCACATCGCGGCTCCAACGAAAGCGTGTAATAAGAAAATAACTTATTAATTGATGATTAAATTTAAGGTTCATATTATATTTGATAGTTGCAAAAAAAATTTATTTACACTCATTTCCTATAATCTTGAAAATAAATAAATAAAACTAAATGCATTTTAACTATTAGTTTGAATTTCTTTCATTTTTATTTTTATCAAGAAAAATTGTATTTGAATTTTTTTTTTTAAATATTCATTATTCATTCTTTGTTTTGTTCATTTTTTATTTATATAATTTATAATTATTGTAATTATAATTTCATTCATTTTTTTTTTTTTGGAAATTACTACTAAATTTATTCTTCCTTTGTTTTTAAAAGTAAATTACAAATTACATTTCATTTAAATCATGTATAATTGATGATTTGTTTTTTTTAATTTTTTTTTACTCATACATGCATACGTTCATATATTTTTATTCTTTAAAAAAGTCTTTGTGCTGTTGTCTTTATATTTATATTTTATTTCATATATTTAATTACAATAATTGAAATTATTATAATTTTCTTTTCCTTTTATTTATATAACCAAAGTAGTTTTGTTTTTTTTGTAATACTAGACGATTTATATCTATTCACAATTGTTTTTTTTTTATTTATTTAGCTACAATTTATTTTTTCTCATTATTTATTAATTAGGTTTTCGGTAAATTATTTTTATTCCTTTTAATATGAGCGTGTATGTGTGAATTCGAATTGTATTCTCTTAAAATTTATACTGCTTTCTATGCTTAATTTTATCGAATGGAAAAAAACGTATTTATAATATGTTTATATTTATATGTTGTTTTTATTTTTAAATGTTTTTCATTCTCAATTATTTATATTAAGAAGTTCTGTAGTTGATGTCTTGTAAGTGAATGAATTTTGTTGAAGAAAAAGGCTGAGAGTTTTTTTTATTTATATTAGTTAAATGATTTGTTCAAACACTTAATTTAAATGTTTTTTTTTATTCTTATTGTGTGATGTTCTGTAAAAAAATCTCATGTTCGAAATTACTAAATTTTTAATTATTTCACATTTGGTTAGTGTAATATATTTAATATTAGTTTTTTAAGTTATTACAAATTTTCAACCTTTGGAGATTTTTTTCGTATGTCTACGGTTAAGTTTCAAACATTTTATTGTTTTTCTTGTGAAGTAGAAGTACATATGTTTAGGTTATCTATGTATTTCCAGTCAGTTTGTTTTATTTGAATTTTTTTTGTAAGTATATGTATATTAATTTCATTCTTTGTTTCTTGACATGTTGTGCTGAATTTAGCGTAAAAAAATTAACTTATTTCTTATAACTTACAGGTTTATTTTTTGTTTTTGTAAAAATCTGTGTGTGATTGAATGAATCTATTTTTTGTAAATTAGTGAATTTTGAACTATATTATGTTTTCTTTCTCTGTAATGACGTACATATACATATATCAAATCGCTTGGCTGTATATGCTTTTGAAACTGTGAGTGGTGAAAGCCTTTCAAAGAACAAGATTGAAATGTTAATCTTAATATAAGTACATAAGTATTTCCTTGCAAAAATGTTTAAAAACAGAAATCATTTCTAAACTAGTTTTTCTATACAAGTAAAACTAAAGCATACTTTTAGAACGTAGGCTCTGCGCGATGGAGTTTCTATGGAGGTTAAAGTTTTCTTTGTTTTTCCACTTCCAGAGAAAGATAAGCGAATATGAATAACTAGATTCTATTATGATGAATTTGTTCAGAATAAATGTTTATCTGCTTGTAGGAAAATAAATATATTATCGAATATCGATATATACAGGGTACGCCATCTTTTATGTCCTTATGTACACATTGAATAACTTTGACATTATCAACCGATTGATTTGAGTAGACATATTTTTGAAACGTCAATTCAGTACAATTCTAACCATGAATTGCTTCACATCGAAGTGACGCTGTACATTGAAAATAGTCGTTCAGTTGTGTGGTGCATATAGTAGAAAATATCGTGGCCAACAAGCATCGCCTGACACCACTTTTCATCGTTTGGTGTCAAACGGGACAGTGGGAGATCGTCGAGATGCCATGCATCAACGCCCAAGGCATTCCAATGAACTGGTTGAAGCGGTAAAAGAGAAAGTTGCCGAGAACCCACGTGTGTCGTGTCGTCACCGCGCTCAGCATTTTGGTGTCAGTGGAACCACCTTGTGGCGCATTTTGAAGAATGATTTGCATTTGTTTCCGTATAAAATTCAATTGACTCAAAGAATATGGCCGACAGACCGTCCATGTCGCTTGAAATACGGCCAGGCAGTCGCTCGAATGGTTGACATGACACTGAACCTAATTTTTGGAAGCAAATTTTAATGACCGACGAAGCCCATTTCACATTCTCTGGCGTCGTTAACAAGCAAAATTGCCGCATATGGGAAATGGAGAGTCCACACAAGACCACAAACACCATTGCATGACCAAAAAATGACTGTTTGGGTCGGCGATTGTGCCAAACCCACATTGGTCCATTTTTCTTAAGAGAAGGCGAAACAGTCGATGGGAATCGATATCGGTGGAGTTTTTCAAAAAACAAATGTGTGAAAAAGGTCTAGACGGTTACTGGTTTCAACAAGACGGTGCGCTATGCTACACTGCAAATCAAACAATGCACTTTCTGCTACAAAAATTCGGTAGACGTGCCCTATCAAAAAATGGCGACATTGACTGGCCACTCAGATCTCCAGATATGATATGACTCCTCCGGATTTATTTGTGTGAAAAAGCAAACTTTACGCCAGCAAGCCCCAGACCATTGACGAGCTCAAGGCAAACATTCGTGCCGAAATCATCGCTATACCGTCCGAGATGCTCGAAAAAGTGATGGAAAACGCTGGATGAGAACGGCACATTTTGCTTTGGTCAATAGAGGTGGCCACTTGATTGATGTTGTATTCAAGAACTAGTCCAAATAAATTGCAAAGGATCAAATTAAATAAAAATACTTCATATATGGAAATCAGTTGTTTTTTTTAAGGTACTCAGTATTAACATACCGACATAAAAGATGGCACACCCTGTACATTTATTTTTGTCTAAATTTAAAAATATTCATAAAGGAAAAACATATTCAGAAAGAAAAAAAAATTCTATGATATCTTACTTACCAAGAGTGTTATGTTAATATTGTGAATCATAATTTTCATCAGCTGAAGGACGAGCCTCATTTGTGGATTAACCATATATTCAAATTGTTTATACACAGAATTTAAGAATTTGAGTGGAAATGTCTTTTTTTAAATTATTACAAATAAAATTCGGCTAACATTATGTTAAAGCATTAGGCCATGGTCTTTTCAGAAACAAGTTTAGACCAAAGTCTCAGTTCTGGGCGGAACTGATACCACTGTATATCTAACTAATTGAAATTTCCGTAAAATGCTGCAATAAATGTTTAATTGATAAAAATTATGATCCACGCTATAAAATGTAATGAACCATGCATAGAAAAAGGGTTCTGTGGCTGATGGTGACATCATGCAGTAAAAAAAATGTCTAAAAAATAAATAAAATAAATTTCATATAAAATGACCAATCGAAATAGAGAAGTTGTCAAAAGAGTCAAATGGATTCGACTTCATGCGTTCAATATTTTAGTTATATGGAAAGACAATGTGCAAAATGTTGAGAAGGAAACAAATTTGAATTTGAAAATTGGATTATTTTTTTTCTGTTGCCGTATTCTTAATAGCTATATAACAAGAGAATTATTTTATTTTTTCAATTGATTTAACAAAATGCAAGTATAGAAAAAAAAACAAAAAAAAAAAAACATATTTTGTTCAAAAAGGTGCAAGTGATAATTTTTATTAAATATATATTTAAAAAAAAAAATATTACTGTTAAAATATTTTTTTGATTTTGTAGGTATATATTGATTTGTTGTACATACTTTAAGAAATCCAGTTTCGTAATGGGTGCTTGATAGGATTTTCTTTGTATTCAGTTCGTCGCTTACTATTAAAAATGTGTACATTATTTTATGATGGACGTTGACAAACTGTGCAACATCAGAATTTTATTGTAAAGAAAAAAAAAATACTAAATATTTTTTTTTCTTAGTTCGCTTTAAACAATTGTCTTCCTAAGATTGTTTTTTTACGGCTTTGAATATATTTATCTCTTTTTTATTACTCGAATAAATGACCCATTGCACTATATGGGGATGTTAATTAAAAAAAAAAGAAATTAAGTTTTATGAAAGCGGTAGGAAGGATATTATGGCCATTTTAATTTGTGAAATTCTATTCTTATGAAAAATTCTAATAAACTAAAAATATGCAGACAATGAATGTGTTTTAAATTAAAAACTGAAGAAATGCCTGGGTGGAGCTACTGTGATGGACAAAAGTTTTCACACAAAGTCGTTTTCAAAGTAAAACAAGCATTTAAACAAAACCAAAAGAATGTTTTTATTTAATTCTTTAAGGAAAACGATCTTTATCACAACACAGAAATCAAAAAATAAAAATACTTACTGCTTTTAAAAAAATAACAAAATACATTAAACTTCACAATTTAGGGTGGACAAAAGTTTTCACACAATAAAAAATGTTAATTTAAAAACAATAAAAATGTTGGAATTAATACTTTGTTGAAAATCCTTTTTGCTTGATGACCGCTCTTAATCTCTTAGGCATCGACTTAACAAGTTTTTTCGTGTATTCAGCCGTAATATTTAGCCACTCAAGTTGAAGGATTTGTTTCAATTGCTGTTTATTTGATATATGATGTTTTCTGATACGATTTTCCAGTTCGTTCCATACGTGCTCAAGTGGATTGAGGTCTGGAGATTGTGGGGGAGTTGGTAGAGTATGGGCAAGCCTATAAGCGAGCCACATTCGTACATTGTGAGCAGTATGTTTAGGATCGTTATCCTGTTGAAAATAGAAGTTTCTATCTATTTATTTTCCAGTTCGTTCCATACGTGCTCAATTGGATTGAGGTCTGGAGATTGTGGGCGATTGTTGGTAGAGTATGGGCAAGCTTATAAGCGATCCACATTCGTACATTGTGAGCAGTATGTTTAGGATCGTTATCCTGTTGAAAATAGAAGTTTCTATCTATTTATTTTCCAGTTCGTTCCATACGTGCTCTATTGGATTGAGGTCTGGAGATTGTGGGGGAGTTGGTAGAGTATGGGCAAGCTTATAAGCGATCCACATTCGTACATTGTGAGCAGTATGTTTAGGATCGTTATCCTGTTGAAAATAGAAGTTTCTATCTAATCCCAGCTTTTCAGCACTCTTTTTTAAATTTTCCATAAGGATGTTGAGGTAAACGTACTGATCCATGGTTTGCTCGATAAAAACAAGTTCACCAACACCCGACGCAGCCATACAGCCCCAAACCATAACTCCCCCATCGCCATGTTTTACTGTGTCAGTAATATTTTTTAAATCCAATTCTGTATTGGGTTTTCTCCACACGAGCATCCTTCCGTCGGATTGAAATATATTATATTTGCTTTCATCCGAAAACAAATCATTGTTCCAAAAATCATTAAGCTTATTTTCAAAATTTTTCGCAAATTCTAACCTCTTTTTCTTGTTAGTTTTGCTTATGAGTGGCTTTCGCCTGGCAACCCGTGCATTATACCCAGCGCGATGAAGAACTCTTCGAAGCGTTTTAGGGTGAACATCCTTTTTAAAATCACCTTTAACCTGTGCTGCTAGTTCGGACGATGTAGTCTTGGGTTTTTTTTTTTAACTGCTCTCACAACTTGCATCTCTTCTCTTGAGGTCAGTTTTCTAGGGCGACCAGTTCGTTCGGAACTTTCAAAATCCACATCATTTTTGAAACGTTTTATAATATTACAAATTATGAACCGACTTCTTCCTACTGTTTCGCCGATATCAGTATACGATTTACCTTGTTTGCGAAGTTCTAAAATTATTTTTCTTTCTTCTTTTGTTGTTTCCTTCTGCCGACGACCCATGATCACGATTATCACTTTGCAAATAAGTAAATGAAATATATAAATATGCTTTATTCATACTTAAACATTAAATGGGACTTCCCCGTGTTACAAATGAAAAAATAACGGCAGTATGTAACATGTAACTTATGATGTCTCTCTAATGCGCCACTTACACTCTATTGTGTGAAAACTTTTGTCCACCCCAAATTGTGAAGTTTAATGTATTTTGTTATTTTTTGAAAGAAGTAAATATTCATATTTTTTTGATAACTATGTTGCGATATATTTAGCTTAGAATTGAATAATTGTTTTCCTAAAAGAATTAATTAAAAATATTGTTTTGGTTTTGTTTAAATGCTTGTTTTACTTTGAAAACGACTTTGTTGAAAACTTTTGTCCATCACAGTATATATTGAAAATGCATCCAGTTTCTTCAAGTGAAGTGAAGTAAATGACTGCAGTAATGTTGTTTATGACTGTGTAAGTTTTTTTTTTTAAATGTTACTTAAAATTAGAGAGAATTGCTAGTTAAAACTTTTACCACAAGAGACTGAATACTTTTGAGTTGTTTTTTAAATGTATTAAAGTTTCTGGTTGCTTATTCTTAATATTTATTTTTAATCACAGAGAAGGTCTAATTATTGCGGTTAATTCTGAACACATCAGTTAAACTAGAGAGGTAGAAATGCTTGATAGCCCGTTCGCCAAATAAAAATAACTACGGGACATACAGGCAATGAATTTGAAGTAAGTTCGAAATAGCATCTTTATTTCGAGATAAATCTTTCATAAAAAATGTCAGCAAAAGTACTCAAAAGTGGGAATCTACAAATTGCAGTTGAAAATATTGCAATCAAAAATGTACATAAGCTCTTCAGCCTCTTTGCGTTGTTAAAATACTTAGATCTCCATTCTACTCCATAGAAAATCAACAATCGTGCCCATAAAATGGCCCTTAAGTGAATATTGCTAGAATGCAATTTTTAAAATTTTAATTATTCAATTCTTTTTGTTTAAATAGAAAAGTGAAGAAGATTTATTTATACGAATTACTCTAACTTTTAAAGAATTTATTCAAAATTTTTTTTCAATTCAACCAACATACATCTTATTTTATATATTACAAGAATACCTACCACGAAATGTACACAATATGTTGATTGAATCTAAATGCAATGCAAATGATCGGTCTTTGTGTATAACACAAAGACGAAATTTAATTTAAATTTTATTCATTTATCAATTCAATTTAAATTTGTTTTACTATTAAACTCGCTTTCAACTAACAATTCAATTTAATTAAATATTTTTTTGTTTTCAGTTAATTTTTAATTTAATAAAAATTAATTTTGACCCCAATTTACCTATATAATTCTTTAAATTTTATTTCTCTTTTCACGATATTATTTTATATATTTTTTTCACTTTTTTTTTTATATTATTTTAGTTATTTTTTTCTTTAAAATATATATCACAGTCATGCTGCTGATAATAGTATAGGTTTTAAATTTTCTGTTTAAAATAAATGTTTTAGCACAAAAAAAAAATCATTATTTAAATAGGATTTCAATTAAATGGCAAATAAAATAAAGAAACAAAAAAAAAACTAATGAATTAAATATAAAATACGCTTTTATTTTCACGTATTTCAATTTTGTTTTGTTTTTTTTTTACTTTTAAATTTCGAATCAAAATTACAATATTTTTTTTTAGATAACTATTTAAGTAGGGGGAGAGAAGATTTTTTTTTAAAAATTGTATTTATATTTATGTATATAATGTTCTTTAATATCTATAATTTATTATTTATTTTTTTTAATGCAACTAGATGAAAAGTGTACGATTTTTTTTGTTTTATTTTCATTTAAAGTTTTATTAAATGTATTGCCTTCCTTTACCATTATATATGCTATGAATTTTAATAGTTATATTAAGTTTAACGATTAATGATATTTTGTTGTTTTTTTTTTTTTTTCTTTAATGCAAATACTTTTTGTTTGCTATAATACTTTCGCTAAGAACAAAAAATTAATTGTTTTTATTTCTTTAGATACATTATGTAGATCTATTGAAATAAAAACAATTGGCTTTTCGTAGTTTTCTTGCGATTTATGTACTCTTATTTATTTAGAATTATGGCTTTTTCGTTTTTTTTTTCATATATAAGAAAAATGCTTTCTTTTCGAAAAAAAAAAATTAAGAATATTTAAAATAAAAAAATTTAATTATGAACTACATATATTTTTTTTATTATTTTAGTTTAATTTTATTTACCTATTTTGTTGTGAACTTTTGGTTTACTTAATTTAGTTACCGAGTAAATGAATGGGGGGGGGGGGGGGGGGGCGGTGGTTGAGTGTGTGATGTGATTGTGGTGGGGAGGAGGCTATGGTTTTAAGTGTTTATTTGATAGTATGTATATGTTAATTGATTTGCTAATACTCACTTTTACGGGGTTTTAAATTTATCGTTTTTAGCAAGAAAAATAGGGAAATTGAAAGATAAAATTATAAATAAAAAAATTCTATATATTCTCAGGTTCACAATGGTCATTTTGTGGTTTCACGTTTTGGGATTTTATATTTATATTCAAAGAAAATTCTGATTTTGTTTGTTCTATCGCACAAGATTTACAATGAATAGACAAATAGGCTGTAACTGAAAAATATATAATCTTTGGTTGTGTGTGATTTTTTATTTTTCATTCGATTTTTAATTTTTTTTTTGTTTAATATGTTTTGTGTAAGGTTTTTTTTTTTTTTTAAATTGAAATATTTAGCTTCATTTTAGTATTTATTATATTTTGTGTTTGTGCGTGTTTCGTTATTAAATACTAAAAAATGCTGTTGTTGGTGATTAGAGGATCTCTTGTTGGGTAATTATGGTGAATTATTTAAACAAAATTAAAGAAATGTAAAATTAAAACAAAAATAGATTGTTAACTAACCACCACTAATAAGATTCCAGCAATAAATCGAATAACCACTTTTATCGAAATTGTATCAACACGCAGATATTATTGCTCGCAACCAGTTTTTTTTTTCTTTCATTTGTTATATATCAATGTTTTCACTATTTTCATTTTATTTCACGTGTTTCACCTAGTTTATTTAAAACTACATCGCTTACTTTATAAATTGTTTTTCTTTTTCATTTTGAAAGCTACCGAGTTAAATTATTTTACAAAATGTCTTATTTCATGCGTTTCCATTTGCTGTGGTTATTTCTATTGGTTTTTGTAGTTTCTTTTTTAGTTTAGACAGTAAGATTAAGGTTCATTATTATTATTTATTTTATTTTATTTTATTTTTATTTAAGGTGTAGTACTTGTATGTTTGAAAGTGATTTTTGTTATTACCTGTTTTCCTCACTCTAATTGTAGTTTTATTTATCTTTTGTTTGAATTTAACTAGCTTTCTAATTTTTATTCAATTCTATTGTTTTTGTAAAAAAAATAATCAAAATGGCAGTAAAATTTACGGAAACCTTTGTCCGGAAATAATTATTTCATAAGATAAAAAAAAGTCTTTCAGAAAGATGCTCTTTTTCCCTGGGCTGAAAAAGCAAATACCAGGCGAATAAATGGGTTAAGCCAGGAGCTTCTAACCTTGTTTGTACTTCGAAATTAAGTCGGAAATTGGTTTCGAAAAATTATACAATCTTCAAACTGATTTTACATTAAATTTAAAGTTAATTATTTAATAAATTAACAACAACCAAAATAGGATATATGTGTTCGAAAGCCTCGGGAGTCTAAGACCTTAATTTTTTATGAGGATAGCAACAAAGACAAGATCAACCCATTTTGACTGCCACAGATGTGCATATTTTCAGTCTCTTCAAGCTTTAGATAATTAGAACCTGAGCTTTAAATGAAAAAAGAAAAAAAAAATGGAAACCGGCGCCCTCTTTTGAGCTAGTTTTCATCGAAAGTTATAGATAAAGACGCCTAAGAGAGCACCAGTGCTGTGCGAGTATTGAATTGATTTGTTTATTATATTTATTTATTTTCCTAGATATATATTTATTTCTTTTTCTAAATTGATACCTAAAGTTTTTTTTTTTTATTTTCGGTTTTCGGTAATTTTAAGTTTAACTATGTACAAAATTGTTTTACAAATCGACCCCCTATTCTTTTTTGTATTTTCACCTAGTGTTCAATAGCGTTTTGCTTTTACCTTTGTTTTGGAAACTGAGAGTTGTATGTTTTTTTTTTGTGAATATTTTCCCCTTTTTCGATTTTTTTTGCGATTTTTTTTTATATTTTAATTTTTTTTGCGAATTAATAAAAAATATCTCCTTCGGTACAAAATGAAAATAGTGTGAGTGTGTTTTTTAATTTGTGTTCTCTGTGTTGTTCTCTTTGTCTGATTATTTATTTGTTATTTTTTTTTTCTATTTAGTGAAAGAAGGTTGTATTTGTTTTCTTTTATTTTTTTTTGTTTAAATTAGTTTAATTATTTTTTTTGTGTTAAATTTTTGTTGTTTAAAAATTTAATTTTTTTTTTGTTTTCATTTAAAAAGTTTCGATATTAATTTAATAATTAACAAATTGATTTTATGATAAAACCAATAACAATAACCTCTCTCATATGGCTACGAGACAATAATATGTGGTGCTGAAAGTAATACAGCTATTGTGGCTAATATTGTGAACATTGTGAATATGATAAGGCACAGTCTGTCAACGACCATAGCTGCGAATTTCCAATCATTAGCAATGTCATTGTCCTCGTCTTCTTTACGGAGCTGTTTGTTTATTATTATTATAATTATTATTTTGTTATAAATGTCATTTTTCATAGCGATTTGTGGAATTCAAAAAAAAAAGAAAAGGAGAAAGAACAAAAAAACAAAATCGATTTGTTGATAATTTTGCTTTGAAATATTCGTTGTTTTCTAAATATGATACACTAGTTATATATTTTACAAAAAAAAAATAAGGATAATTAGATAGAAAAGATGGCAACATTCAAGGAACAAAATATATGTTTAACTTGCGGTCAAAAATGTTAAAGAAAATATGTTTTCTCATTTAAAGTGGCTACATACTTTTATCTAAGAAAATTGGCAAACGGATAAACTTACCTGATCTGTTATGAAACGTATTTCTTTGAGAATCAACCCTAGTTCATATTCCGTTGAGGATTTCATACATGTGTGATGTGTGACAGCATCCGGCATTCGTGTGCTGCCAATCGGTCCGATGCTACCGTCGTCACCTTGACTGGAAATTCAAAATTGTGTGTACTTATTATTGCTTTACTTATATAGATTTATGCTCCCGAATCCTTACCCGTATACAGTTCTATAAAATGCCGTATTATGTGGCAGTGTCCCTCCCGGAGTCATTGGTCTACAATTATGCCGAAAATCATCATCGATATCGAGCACATTAGCGAGTAACGATTTTGAGGATCTAGAAGGGCGAAACGTTCCAACTTACATTCTTTTAAAAACCGGATTGTGCATATATACCTCTCCTTGAGTTCCACATCGGAAAGTATTTGGTGTTTCCTTTCGGATGATGTGTCAGAACACGGTGTTGGTGGAAATTCCAATATTAATGGCCTACCGGGTCGACTCATTCGTAGAATCCATGGTAGCCAGCATAAAAATATGAGTCGTATCTGTTAAGTATCAAGAGAGAGGAAGAGAGAGGAACAAATTTTCAATTAGAATAGAAGTATCTAATACTCCAAAAGTCATTTATCATATCGCTTCTCGTACGAAAGGAGAGAAGAAAAAGATTTAAAGGGTCACTCTGGGTCTTAGTTTTCTAGGTTAACGATGGGATGAGTTCATCCATTATTTGCTTCAGGAAATAAAAGATAAATCATAAGAATTTGTACAAATTCGGAAATTCTATTCAAGACTTATAAGCAAGCAATTGGTTATGGTTTCTTTCTATTGAGAGAGAGATTAAGTCCATATATCATTTTTCAAATTGAGATGCTCTTTGTCATACGATGGGGTTATTGTATAATCAAATGCAGTTGCTGGCCCCAATAAAAGAACATTTATCCGAGTGTTATATTGGGGCGTTTTATTTGGACGGTGGAGCTCTTGAGCTTTGATTACAGTAGCTTCTTTCGTTGATTGGACTCGATTGTCCCATCACAAATCATAACAAACATTAGCAAACATGTACATTAACATGGCCCTTGCTTCCAAATTGATGAATGGTCAGAAGAAGTCCCTTTCTCATAATTTTTCAACATGTCAAAAGCAAACAGAAAACAATTGGACTTGCAACAGTTGCACAATTTTATTTGGGCAGAGAGGACTTAGAAGCCAAAGTTCACATCCACCGTGCACCATTGTCATAAATCAATCTTTTTCCACTACGATTCCCTCATGCTCCATTTCTCACGTTTAAGCCCCACCGACGCGACCGAGGAACGTATTGCAAATCACACACTTATTCTGACCCATTTATTAATGAAAACTAAACACACAAAGGACATTCTCTCTGGGTAAATAAATTCTCTATTCTTAAAAAAAAATTGATTTGGGGATGTTTTTTATCGAACCGATATGTATGTCCTTCTCATCGCTTAGCCTTTGATTTCGAATTTGAATACAAAAATGAATTTCTGAGATTAAACGCGGCTATATATTTTTTAGCCTTTTAGGATATTGATATCCCTTTGAGCATGCATTTCGACAGAGAATATTAACATATCCTGTCATACATTAATTTTCAATCCACTATCGAATGGAATGTGATGCAAGAAGCTAATCCATTAGATGGACGGTATGCAGGGATCATATTCGGCCACACAAAGGACAGACATTATATGTTTGCCCAAATCATATGAATAAAGGATTGCAATAGAAAGGACGATTCTATTGCGGATATTCTTCTCATATTAGATTTCTTATTTAAAGGAGATTGGACACACAATGCATGCATCCTGGTTAGCGTTCCAATGTGCCCGGGCTTTCTTGAATTCTATTCGATTTCTCAAAAAAAATGATGATGATGATGATGGATTGAAAGTATATAATGTATGTTTGTCACTTGATCACTCATGTGGAGAGTTATTATATACAAAGAGCGTTCACATTTCACAGATAATATTTTGGTAGATAGACGAGTATCCTGTCAGGAGGGATATGGATATGGATGTATGTATTTCATTCACAGGATTATGGCATTTTAGTTGACAATGAATTTGAAGCGTAAATATCTCTGAGTTTTTGAGATTCAATAAACATTTCATTCAGCACATACAGTATTGGCATCTATTCAATTGAATTCATCTTTGTTTTTTATATAATGCCTTCAATTGCCTTTTTTAAGTGACGATAGTTATGTCCTGAGACTGCTGATGACTCTCGGTATTTTTTGGGTTCTAAGTTCCACACTTTCTTCGACCTAAAGACAGCTCTTTGTAGATGGATAGCTCTATCTATCTTGTCAGCTCTTTGTCTTTACCGGGATTTAAATTCCGCGGATTTTCTTCAAGAAATATTTGTCTATCTAATCTGGTTGAGTACTTGGGGCTATAATATTGGTGCCAAACCTGGCTAAGCAACAAGCTATAAGAAATAATCTTTGGTACAATAAACCACTTTTTGTGATATTTGGGTTTCTTTCCTACCAAACCAGCACTTTTTCCTATTTACTGAAAACACATGGCATTATGATGTCTCTTGAGGACTTGAAAAAATCATTTTTTCATCAACTAACAGATCTTGTTTTTAGTGCATTTCCAAAGTAATGAATATCTTCTTCAACTGAAGTCTCAGACAATCTAATTCGGATTTAACAGAGCTGTATAATTTTAAGTCGTCTGCATAAAGCAACCAATTAGAATATCGAATAAGAGAAGGAAGATCATTAATAAACAATGTGAAAAGAAGAGGTCCTAGATGACTACCCTGGGGAACACCTGAGTGGTTAAGAATCTCCAATTCCAATGTCCCAATTCTGACATTTTGTATGCGGTTCGTCAGGTAATTTTGAAAGCAAAGAAAAAGATTTGAGCAAGACCCTAAGCAAGTCAACTTTTGAAGCAGGATATCGTGCTGAACTCTATCGAATGATTTGGAAAAATCTACCTTCTTACCACACACAATTCCTTTGATTCGTTGCGGTCGATCTACCTACCACTAACTAACAAAATCATGCTGTTCCATTGACATGCTTGTCCTTACCTAACAATTTAACAATAGCTTCAAAAAAAATTCGGTATTAATTTCAGTTTTGAAATGGGTCCGTAATTAATAACCTCTTGTTTTGAGTAATATATATGAAGAATGTACTACGTACGCCATCTCTTGTAAAACGCTAAGAACTAGTTCCAACTCCCAATAGAATAGACAAATTCAAAACGGCTTATGAATTCTCATCGGCTTAGTACCCTCACTTGTGCCTTAAAATAATCATCATAATATAAATAGGTGAAGGCAAAACAGTTCAACCCCTTTTTAACTGCCTTAAGGGGTTACATGGGTTTCACCTTTCACGGCTTCAAAAAATCGAACGTTTTCTTATTGTCTTATTAAACTAATCTTTAGAATATTGTCCTAAATTTTCAAGTCGATCGGAGTAATAGTTTCGGAGTAAGAGCCTTGGGAAGTTGCGCGCTTAACACCAGTTGGGCTCAGTTTTATTGTCACTCAAAACGTTTTTCTCGAAACTGTATTTTTAAAGTCTGTTGTCAAGATTTCTCAAAAACTACTAAACCGATCTTGATGAAATTTTACACACGTCTTTGAGATATTATTGACAGGGACTTGGACGAAGGATTTTTTTTAATGCAACTATTTTTAAAACAAAAATGTAGAGCATATTTTACCGAAATTTTTTGTAAAAATGTCTGCCGAAAATCCAATTTTCACTTTTTTGTTTTTCCTTCGTCCAAGTTCCAGCGTTGCCGTTTAGGGCGCACTTGCGCCATTTTGACGCTTTTTCGGCGATGGGACCCGTGACCCCACTTTTCAATAAAACTCCGATTTTGACGCATTTTGAAAATATAGGACCCTTTTTTCAATTTATTTTCATTTCATGTTTGTTTTACTTGTAAAACATGGTACTTTGCTCTTAAAACACACCAATTTTGTTCAACTAGTGATGAAATCAACAAAGTATTTTTGTTAGTCAGAATTTCCCTTCCGAAAACTGGTTTTTTTTTCCCAATATTTATTTTATTTTAAGTTCAGCAATAAGATACAGTTTTTCGAATAATTGCATTTTTTCATACAAATATAAGACCCCTTTTTTGCTTCTGGACCCCTTTTTTTGACGCTTTTTGAAATATGCTCGCGGCAATCCTGCCAAGTTCTAGTTTTAGGTATTAACTAAAATACGTATTTTTTTTTTTGACTTCAGTTGATCCTGTAATGGGTTTTGCTGTCAACGCGCAAACACCTTTTTTCCGAGGGGTTACCGGAAATTACGTCGCAATGGCAGTCTTAAATATTTTTCTGCAAACATTTCAGAAACTTTTTGTCGAATGTGTATATTTAAGGCAGTAAAAAGTTTGAATGAAATATTTAATTTTTTATATAAAAAAAAATGTTAAAAATAAGCCGTTTTTTACCCGACAAAACCCATGTAACCCCTTAAACACAACATATTCGGCTGATTTTTGTTTCGTTGGAAAGGTTATGAGTGTGTAGTTTTATTTCCAATATATTGTGTCTAAACCAGGTGAAAACCAGGTGCATTTCTTTCGTACAGTTGGTTTATTTTCGACCGCCAGTGGTAATTTATAATTGATAACTGCCATATGAAATGCCACCTCCAGTCACAGTTTCGAATTTGTTTAATCATAAATAAAGTCCTTTTATTCAACCAACCAACCAATCACTACTAATAAAATCTTCACACAATAACCATAATCGTCCGCTTAAAAGAGCTACGCTTCCATTTTCGGAATCATTTAAATTTTTAATAATTTCCCGGATGCATATTGCAAAAAAATTGCACTGCCTTTCTGACACCAACGCACAAAAGTACAATTAAATATTCGATTTTCCATCAACAACCACATATAGTTAAATAATTAAAAGGGATTAACAGATTGAGAGAGAATAAAACTTACCCATTCGGACATTTCATGAGTATTAGCGTTTCGATGATGATAATTTAATATTAATATCGTTGACACAACGGATGACGCTACCATAAACATTATGCAATTGAAATATGTACCTGTACAGGAAGGAATACAAAAGTTTATATGAGTCCTTAAACACATCCTTTTCGTTTTTTTGGTTACCTAAAAGTGGAACAGCATCTGATGTCGCCGGCATCGTTTCTGCTACCATATTAAGGAAGACAGTAAGTGAGAGAAGAATTGTTACACCTGAAAATAAATAATAATAAAAATCAATTTTGAATGATATTTAATGTGTGAGTATATCCTGTGGCACACATACACATAAGCGCATTACAAGTGCAACTGGGTCAGAGGTAATTAGCAAGTTAGAACGAATATAACTGTTGAGTCATGCATATAATCATCTGAAGAGTCAAGGATACAGATACATGGCTAATGCAGCATTGAAATTGGAGCAATTACTCAAATAATTATAGCCGCAGGCAGGGTTTGCATTAAGTGCTTTGTCGCATAGTTCCCGTATGGGTTTGAGGGATTTATTTATTTATTTTTTTTTTTTTTGAACTCAGCTTGGAGGAAGAATTGTCAACATACATATTGGATTGACCTATTTTTGTTTAAGTAAATAGCTTGAGGTTGGGGAAAGTAATGGAATCGGAGTGACACTGCAGACATTTCAGATATTTTGAGAGGGAATCGTTGTAAGTTTCAGGAACGTTTTTTGTAACAGGATTGCATTGCATATTAAAAAATGGATGGTTTGACAGTTTTGTTTGTTGTATTCGTTATTAAATATTCTACATTCAACATTGCTGTGCGCAAAAAAAAACTATACTCTGTCCCAATCGAATTGTCAGTTCAGGCCATATGGGGGAGCTTTTTCTTAAACACTGGTGCCTGTACATGTTCTTATGGCACTCAGTTAGCAAAAATGCCACTGAAACAAAAATCAAACCACTGACTTACAAATGTTTTATTTTTGTAATTTTCAAATTCTCAAAGTCGTATGCAACCCACCATGACCAGCATGCAACACAGCCAATGGTATTATGATCGTATGGCCACTCGCTGTGTGTATAGAAAATATGAACATCAACGCAGTATGTACTACCATTACTAAATTAAAGCAAATCGGTAAAGTTTTTTCTGTGGTTTTGTCAAAGAGCTTTATGATTTTGTGCTTTGACAACCAATAAATAAATTTGAGTAGGTGAGGGTGTTGCCGCTTGATTTTTGTTTTTTTTTTCCAGTTTCTTGTTTTTCTGGAGAAATCGTAAAAATGCATTTAAAAATTTTTCCGCCTTTTGTGATTTATAATGAAGCTTTATTTGCGCGAGATAATTGTTGGGTGCGGAAAAAATAGTGAGTACGGAAACTAATAATGAGTATTTTTTTGGCTTTTAGCTTATATCTCGTAAACTAATCGTTTCCGACATAAAACATTGATACATCAAAATAATCGAAAAAATGCTTTCTACATCATATTAAAATTTCATCTTAATCGACGAGGTATCCATTTGGTGCACAACTACCTATATTATGTTCAACGATTGTGCCCGTGCGAGTTCACAAGAGAAAAACCAACGCCCAAAATCCAAACTTCCCATATGATTTCCATCTGTTAAATGATGGAAATCCCGTGGAAATCATACGGGAAGTGTTTATTTTTTTGGGAGTTCATTTTGGGTAGAATGTTTGTTTTGATCGGTTTTTTAATTTGTTAAAGTTTATAAATTGAAAGTGCAATTCGTCAGTGCTCCTGGAAATTCTCTTTCTTTTGGTACCTCATTTGTTAAGATCGGTTAAGTATGAGATCCGCAAATGGTACCTATCCTACAGAAATAATATATACTTGTGTGCACGTGCGAGAACTCACGCAAGAGAGTTTTAAATTTATTAAAATTTATAATGTGAAAGTGCAATTCGTCACTGGGTTATATGGGAGTACATTTTGGGTAGAATATTTGTTTTGATTAGCTTTTTAATTTGTTAAAATTTATAAACTGAAAGTGCAATTCATCAATGCTCCAGGAAATTCCCTTTCTTCTGACATCTCATTTGTTAAGATTGGTTAAGTGTGAGAGCCGCAAATGGTCCCTTTACTACAGAAATAATATATATGATGATAATTTGTGATGATTTTAAATCAGCAAATGGTAACCCTACGGGTAATGCTCTTCGATTTGCGGCGATTTGTCATGCATACTACGGTAACCCAGTCAGAGTTAAAAAAGAGGGACATGTTTATGCAAGCTATTGCAACCAGACTGAGAGGCAAACGTCCTTTTCTTCCCTGTACTGACAATTCGGTTGGGACAAAGCATAGTTTCAGTATTAAAGTTATTAGTCTCACAGGACATCGACATCTGGGTCCTATGAGATCTTATCTATGAGATCGTATCTCATATTATTCAATATTCTCTGTGTACCTGAAAAACAGCGGTTCTAGTTCGTTGTATTGAAAACTAACTTGTAAATGACGGGTGTAGCAGTTATTTTTTGTAAGTCGTAACAGGTGATGACTATTGGTTTTTATAGGTTAGGTTAGGTTGGGTTGGGTTTTGATAAGAGTCTTCAAAGATAACTCAGATACAAAAAAATTGGAATTCAAACATTCAAGATATTGAGATAGGATGTGTTAGTTGTTTTTATATTATCAACCAAGTCAGTGAACTTCTAGTAAACGTATTATGACAATTACGATCCGTATTGATCCTTTCAATTTATTCTCTACAAAAACACAATCTACCAGACATTTATGTACACTTGTATGTAAGCTTATAAAAACAAACACAAATTTGATTTCAGTTTAAAAATGCATCAGAAGAAACTTTTGGAATACATGTCTGTTTTTTAAAGTCACCTCTCCAATACATGCTGCATTTTATTATCCTTGCTCATTCCAAATGCATTGGTATTCGACGGGAGTAAGAAAACATTTCGCAATTTTGATGCAGTCCTTTTTTTGTTTGTATTTTAGACAATTTTACCGAAAGGCATTCGAGTTACAGGATGACAAGGCCAACACAACCAGGACAAAACCAACAATACTCGTATATGCTTTGTGTATCTCGGAACAGTGCAGATTGTTCTGGTACGCGAAGAGCAAATATTGACAAGCTTTCACCTTTGTTAAATTCTCCTCAAAGAAGGACTGGCCTCCTGGTCGATTGCCAGTGAATAATTAAAAGGCTGGCCTCACAGGGCAATAAATGAGATTTTAATTTTTTATACCAACATAGTAATTGTCCTTGTGTATCCTTCCAACTAATTAAATGTGATATAAAAATGAACTTCCCCATTATTCTCGCTTGGTGGGTATCGATGAAATGCATCAGTTGACAATTTTAATACAAGATCTACCCTATATATACATATGTATGGAATAGTGTTCTCGATATGGAATGCAATTGCCAATTTGAACTGCACTCAAGTACTGCATATACTTAACGTAGCGCCACGATGAAGAGGGTAATCGATGAATGGCATTTTTTGTTTCCCTCTTTTTCATTGTACCTATCTGAAGTCCTTACGTTGCTTTTCTTCCTCTCATCCAATGCAAGAGCTGATTCGCCTCGGAGGAGTAAAACTTTCCGGGTAATCTCTTGCAAATGCAACTTGCAAAGTTTCAAGTAAAACCAAAGAAAGGACGAGCAAAAGAAAAATTAAACCAACTAATTTGGTAAAAGTGGATAAGTTTAGTAAAGAATTTCCAAAGTTTCTCTACAACTCTATGGAGAGTTCAATTAGCAATTCGAAAAGGAAATGGATTTTTATACACACACACATACTAGTAGGTATATGACTGTTTACAAACCTAATGATAATTTCTCTCCCGAATCTGGTGGCAGTGTGAAACCCAGCAATGCCATTGATGCAATTAGAACACATGGAATGATTAAATTAAAAAAATAATATAACGTTCGACGACGAATAATAATGGCGAATGTAATATCGATATATGGTTCCGGGCAGCAATTGTAGTAAATTTCGTTACGTTTGCCAGGAACACCTGTGGAATAAAGAAAAAGTGAAAAAAATTGATAAATTTGTTTTATGAAATAAGTAAGTAAGTTGGAGATTGCTGATAATATTAAAGTATAAAATTTCAGACAAACCTAAGCACCTAAAATAAAGTTTGATTGCAACATTATGAAATATCCCATAAAAAAATCAAGTAGATTGTTACATCATAAAAGGAAAGCACTCACCAAAGGTTCCGGTTGGCACATTTGTTTAAAGATAAATCATTTCTTGCTTAAAATTGTGTAGATGAACCACATTTTTTCGTCCAATTAATCTTCTTTTTTATCCTATACCACCTAACAATCATTAACTAGATATCAGTGCTTTTCTATGGCGTACCTCAAGGGTCACACCTAGTCATTCTACTGTTTATCATACTTGTGATGGCTGATTCATTTCGAGGTAATTTTATCGAGGGATATCACTTGATCTGTTCACCGAATTGTTCTCGCAATGAAGCTATGGATTCACGGGCTATTTGACAAGTAGCCCCGCGCCGCACAGTGGGACGAAACGGTAGATTTACTGGACATGGCATTTTCACTCAGTTATTTCCACTAAAATATTTCAGCGTGCTCTAAGTTGAATACACTAGAAGTTATGGTTGAATAATTGTTGGTACCTCTTTCTCCAAAGAAACTTTTTTAAACACCCTGTAGTTCAGTAAGTGTTCAAGATAGACCCCCGCCGCCCATACGATTTGTTTCATAACATGAACCATTGAATCAGATCCCAAAATATCTGTATCCCAAACCAGTCCACCCTGTATACAAGCACTGCTTATGGTTGAAATTTAAGATGCGAGGCAATTATTCAAACATGAATAGCGGGCGGAGTAGGACTAAGTAAGATAAAATTCTTTCGCATATCTTTCACTAAATACCTAAGGTAAACACCTGTAAAGTTCGTTTTTCGGAACAACTCAGAACTTTTTTGTACGGGTTGAATTTCCCGAAAATACTGTCAAAAAAGATGTTATTTTAAACAAAAAATAACATGCCTTGGCTACTAAAGAACATAGAATGTTTCTATTTCCTGACATTATTTACTGCTAAACTATGTAAAATGACAATATTAAAAATAAAAGACTCAAACATTCTTCCCGACTTGATTATTTTGCGATAAACGGAACCCAATTTACCATGAATTTTCGTTAAAATGGCAGATTTTTAAGCTCGTTTTTGAGGTTGTTTATTGAAAAAAACATGTGGAAAAACGAGACCATGTGTGCCAAAATTTAATTGATATGTCCACCAGTGTCTATATAACAGCTGTGTATGTATACTTTGGAAAGCCGTACTAGATACATGCAATTTCGACCCATGTCGCGATTTTTACACCATTCGTCCCACTGTGCGCCGTGTTGTTGGAGCAAAATGTCGTCGAGATCACGGGCTTCAACATTAGGCAGCAAATAGTCCGCTATCATGGCAGCGGCCTCATTTTTGAAGAAATATGGATGAACTGATTATATCAGCCCATAAACCATACCAAATCTTTGCTTTATCTGGATGTAATGGCAGCTCTTGAACCCCCAAATACGGCAGCAATAGGCGTTATCGATGAAAGAAAATTCGGTCGAAGATAGCGAATCTTCTTCAAGCTTTTCAGGAGCCGAAGGACTGAAACGTTGACGTTTCGGAGGGTTACCCGCCTTCAATTCTTGCACGAGTGTAGTTTTGTATGCTTTCAAACCAAGATCTTTACGTAAAATACACTAAAGTTGTTGCATACGATAAGCCAAGCTGTTGATAGCGGCACCGAATCGATTCATCACGGTCATCGCGTACATTCTCAGCTACCGCTGCTATATGGTATTTTCTCCAGTACGTGCTGAATCTGGATGTGGTATATTTGGTCACGTGTTATTCAAGCGCACGAAACATACATATTCCTCGTAGAACGCTGATTTTCGAGGACTTTCTTGTCTTTCCAGACGCTTTTTGCTAGGCATTTTTTTAGAGGACGATTTAGTTTCGCGGGCAAGTTCTTCTTCGTCCGTAAAATATTCACTTTCTGGACGGTTCGGCGCTGTCTCGGAATCTTTCGATACACGAACGTCCTGAAGCGAGGTACACACCATCATACAAGAATGTCAGTTTTGAATGATAACACGCAAAACTGATAATGTGTACGCTCGAAATTCGGGGTGACACTCAAAAATGATGCTCACGAAATTTTTTGCTACTGAGTGATATTCAGCGGCCATCTTTGTTTTACTTCGATTGTGTGTATACAAATTTCGTCATCCAAAAAGCAAACACAACAACAACAACAACGATAATTTGATTGTCATACAAAACTTATAGTGTGCACGCTCGTTTCATAATGCAAAAATGATATCAGTTTTGAGTGACACTCTTGTATGATGGTGTGTACCTCGCTTTAAGGTCCACATTTTTTTCGGAGAGAATCTACTTATTGTTTAAGCTCGTGGAAGAGTCGCTCTATTTCATTAAGTTTAGCTCGTAGTTGTCTTTTACGAAGCATTTAGTTCTCACTGACTCCTGATTAACTGGTGGACTTTCTTTTCTGGGGGCATTCGATCTATTCTAGGTGGTGAAGATCAACCTATCTTTGTTCGTTTTTTAAAGGGATGTATCAGCAATAAGGGGCTCTCCTCAGAATCCGTAGGGCCTACCTACGTGGCGAATGGATTTTCCAGCATAGCTGGGCTACCACCTTGGGTAAATGATCTGTTTGTTTTGTTCATTGCCATTTTTATTTAACTTAATGCTATATGTATTATAATATTAGATCAGTTAATTCTAATTTAATTTGGAGTTCAGCTGCCTCTCTGAGGTGGTGCCAGACGCTCCTGGATTTGCTTTGAACCTTCAGGTTTCTCTTTCAGTTATAACCTCACTACCAAGGGTGACCCTTCCATGAGTGCTTTCTCCAGACTCGCTTATAACTTTATAAAGACTACTTCTTCCGGCGGATTTTAGTCGGCTCTTACATCAGGCATACCTCACCTCAAGGATATTCTTGTTGTTTATCCCGACTTTGAACAAGATGTGTCTTTCCATGTTGAAATGTCAATCAATATGGAACAAAAATACCATGATATTTTGACACAACTAACGCGTCATAAAATCCCTACTGAAAAAGTACCTTTAAATAAATCACCCGTTATAAAGTGGTTCTAAATGACATGACATTCGTCAGTTTAATGGAGAAGTTTAAATAAGTTTAAATTCAAAAAAGACTCAAGCTAATTATCACATTCCACAATTTTATGCATTTTAAGGTCGCATGCACCTGGCACGTCACATAAATCTATTATATTCACCAGAAACGCAAGTTGAAAATAACTTCTTAACAAAATGCAGTGCATAAAATTAGATTCATTTAAACGCTTTGCTGTAGCGCGGCAAAGTTTTGTGTCTTAAGTTTCGAAGAAATTTTTTTCGCATCCACCCTTGCAGTGCATATGCATCCCCCCACTAAGAAGGGTTCTTTTATACTCTCGTACATGGCATAATAATAAAGCTGAAATATTCATGTGTTAATTTTCATAAACGACTTTCAGCAAACAACAAACATTAGTTTCACGCTGTGTACGAGTAGTGTGGTCGTCGCCAAACTTACCGACCGCATTTTCACAGGGGGTAGACCACACTCAATTTAATTTGGTATAACCTAGTAGCTAATTTGTGTGTGTGGGTGTATTTGTTTCGGGTGATCTTTTTGCCTTAGAAACGCCGTGCCGATGTACACTGAAAGTGGGTGGTGGTGGAAAACCACTTTATGAAACTTGAGCGCCTCTTAATGGCACGTTATAGTGAACCTAAGATGCGATTCTAGACTGTAAGTGCCTTTAAATATGGATTTTTCCTTTGGCAAAAACGAAGAATGTACTCCAATTAGGAAATTAAATGACAAAACAAGTGTGCAATAGAGAAAGTATTCAACTCTCAAGATATCTTGTCCCGAACAGCTTGGCCAAGTTTAAGTGTTCCCTGACAATATAATTCACCAATGGTATCCTTCGCTGCAGTTGTCTATAGTCACATCGTATAATCCACTTGTGTGTGTGAGTGCGGGTGGTTGAGGTTCAAGTCTTCTTAAATATGCAAAGAAACACTCCAGGAGGTCATAAGCAGATGCTGCTGCTGCTGCATTCTGCTGGTGAACTGGTGGACATGATTTTATCGCTTTTTTGTGTTTTTCATTCTCATAATTTGAATTGTTTTTTTTTTTTTACACAACCTACCAAAAGAGAATGAGATTTAAGTAGATCTGTTTTGAACAGCAATTAAATTGAATCACGAAAATGACTTTTTTTTGTGTATTTTCTTTCCAATGAAACCTCGAAATCGATTTATCTGGTATTTGTGTGTATTGGGGAAGATTTCAGATTTGCAAATTTCGTTGACAAAAGGATTCAAGAGGGGAACTACTTCTCTCAAAATAGAAAATAAGTGAATTTGTGGAAATTTGTTAACTTATGCAGTTCGATGGGTCTTTGGTATCTCAAAGACAGATGCATTCACGTGACTGATAGTTGCTGTCTGCGATGGAGGGAACTCCTAAAGGATTCGAATTCTGTAGTAGGTATCTACAATCCTTTAAAGTGGCACTAATTTGACTGAATGAAATTCAATAGATACGACAATAGCGAGGCCCGAACCAAAGATGGAGTAGAAGAACTTTTTGAATTGGAAACTAAGGATAAGAAAGGAATCCGATTTCTTTTGCTTTTTTTTCGTTTCTGGAGTGCAAGCATTTCAATAAGTCCGATCATATCTGAATTGGCCTTCTTGATTTGAGTTTTATAATGACTCGATGGAGAACATGTACATTTCTAGTCTTGAAATCATTAAAATTGTTCTTCTGTCGCAAGAGCATGTCAAATGCACCGACGATGTGCAACAATTTTGAATGCAAAATTAAACAAAAAATATAAAATTAAATATTTACTCCCAGCTTTTCAAACAAACATCTACAGCTATTGCCAAAATAATAGTAACACTTTTTACGTTTCAAAAACAACTTGCGTGGCGGTAATTTTGTCCATATGAAAGAAAAATAATGTTTGCAGACTTAACGGTAAATATGTTGTCAACATATTCTATAGGCGTGTTTTTTTTTGTAACCTGTATAGGATGAACATGTTTCAGCAGCATGTTCACCCATGTAAAATACAACAAAACCTTAGCCTGGATAATTATCGAGTCTTATTTTTACTCTGAAAGCTTTTACGAAGTCTATATAGGTTACAAAAAAAAACACGCCTTATGTAGAAATAGAGAGGAAAAGTGATCATTTGTAACCCATCTGTTACAAGGTACTGAATAAGTTAAAAATAAAAAATAAAATAAATAAAAAAGTTAAAGATAATTTAGATACCGGTAAGTAGCGTACTAGTCTCTAGTGATATTGTATACTATAAGGTTTTATTATATCACATTTAGCAAAGAAGAAAAATGTGCAAAGGAAAACATTGCAAAGAAGCTCAACGTGAAGCCATTTTAGCGTAACATAATCGAAGTGAATCTATCAGGAGGGTTGCAATAGCCGTCGAATGCTCCTCGAGAATGGTCTTCAACGCTTTACATTCCAAAAAACTTCTGGAAACCAGAGGGCGTCAGTCTTAAAACCTTATAGAAGGGACAGTCCAACGTACTCTGGTGGATGCTAAGCTATACGCTCGAGCCCAAAGAAAATGCCACTCCTAAGAAAGTACTTCTCCTAAAAGCGACTTGCTTTCTCCAAGCTATATAACATGCCACAGGATCCATAATAGTCAGTGAAGCAGTAAAGAAATGGACTTTGGAGTGACGAAACAAAAATTAATTTGTTTGGGATGGACGTCGCCCAGGATGTCAGGCGTACAATCCAAAGTACACAAAACCAACTTTGAAGCATGGTGGAGGTAGTCTGATGTTATGGGGCTCTTTTTCGTGGTATGACACTGGCCCGATAAATCGAATAGATGGCATTATGACCAAAGAAAAGTATGTCGAGGTACTGGAAGGTATTATGCTGCCATATGCGGAAGAAAATATGCCAATTAAAATGGCATTGTCAGCATGACCCAAACCATTCGGCGAAACCTAAAAAGCTTTAATTTGGTCTTCTCAGTTACCGGATTTAAATCCGATTGAGAACCTTTGGCATGAGTTGAAGATCCAAGTTGCCAAGCCACACCCTGCGAATATCAAAGAATTGTGGAGAATCATCCAGGACTGTTGGTAATCCATACCAATTGAAAAAAGTTCAAAAGAATTGAAGAAGTCATTAAAAGTAAAGGATATGCTATAAAATATTAAACTGTCTTCTTAAATATACTGAAAAAAATAATATTAAATCGTTTTATTTACTTTTACAAGGTGTTGCTATTATTTTGTCCAACAAATTCCGGAAAAGGGAACATATAAGCTACGCTTGATAGAATATTCCTTCGAATAATCAAGTATGTAATCACTTAAAAAATGTATTATATTTAGCATGAAATAAAACAGAAGTTAGAAATCCTTCTTTTAAATAGTTTGAGGTGTTGCTATTATTTTGGCCATAGCTGTATGTCCTTAAATAATGCATCGATATAATTTCCATTACTATCAGAAATTCTCCATATCATCTTCCTCCGCACCGACCCACTTGGTTTAAGTGGCAAATTGGCCATACGAGAGTGAAAATGGTAAAGGTTCCTTCCGTGGTGCACTATTACACACACATGTACCTATGTGTTTATATCCAATCCTGAATACAGGAATGTGAAAAATCTACAATACACCACCTATCTCCACCTACTCGTACATCGTTCATTGTACTTGTTGCAATTTCCAACAAATTAATTTTTATGAACTCCCGTGCAGTGGGACTAAAGAACACACACATACAGAAAAATAAGGATACCTACCCAACAGCTCCCATTCACCATTGAGCACGTAACTACTGATATCTCCTCCGGTCTCATCTTGCAATTGCAAATCCAGCTATAGATATACGAACGGGATACAGCATGACATAAAAAAGAAAAAGAAGGATAGGCGATAAAAATAAAGGATAATATTATACAAAGGCAAAAGGCAAAGGCAAGGTGTCCAAACCTGAAAGCCATCATAGGTCCAGCTGCCGAATTTCATTTCGCATCGTTGGTCATCGAACGGAAACCATGTTATGTCGATTTTGCATGTCGATTTGAATATGCCAGGCGGCACATACAGACACGATCCGTTGCTGCGTACAACAACATTCGTTTGATATGTCCCATCGAAACCTTCGTCCGCACTATTATACATCAGGACATCCGGTTTCCATATCCGATGTGGTGGTATACGTAAATCCTTCACACCGCCGTAGTCTGATGTGTTCCATCTAAGATTCATATCGTTCCATTCCTGTTTGGTCCCGCCAACATTAGATCATCATGTGTTGTTGTGTGTTTGCATATGTTCACACACACACACGCACACACAGGATGGTTTGAAGGGTTGAACGATGTGTTTTTTTTTTCGTTCGTGTTTTATCGTTCGTTGATTTCCATATTCGATGATGTTTGAGGTTATTTTTTTTATACATACATTTTGTTGTTGTTGTCGTTGTGATAAATGATGACATGGAGATACACACGGGAGAGATGTAAATATTAAAAAGTGTGTGAGAGAGAGAGAAATATCATATAAAAAAGGCGTATATTACTGAATAAAAAGGATGTTTAAAAAAAGGATAACTGGGTATGTATGTTTATTATTTCATGTCCATGATTTATTAATTTTCTGTTACCGTGAGTTTTGAGAGGATGTTTTTTTATAAAAAAATTCTTTTTCGTTTGACATTCGCTTTGCTCTACGAGTAAACTGACATTTTTGGTTTATATTATTTTTTTTTAAGGACTATGCAATAGCGAATTTCGGCAAATACAGGACTTAAGGAGAACGGTGACACTTACCAATTTTAGCCAGACATTCGTGACGAGTAATTGATTTTTTTCATCCTGCAAAAGAGAGAAAGAATAAAGGAGTCAATTTTAATAAGGATATTTTATGTTAGGAGGATGTACATAAATGCTAAAAATTGAGTATCAATGCAAACTCACAATTTGTGTATTACCAGTAAATATAGAAAGTGTATCGTGTGTGGCAGCGGCTGGAGAAAAAAAAAGTTACGTATACGCCGTAGTACAACTCAATGATTTTGTGTATCGAGAAGTTTAAGGTTTTAAATTCTTTGCCACTGTCCTGGTTTCCAAGAATAAGGACTTACTTAAGATATGATGATGAACTAAAAGAAGTCACGATTACTCACAATTAGTTTAACGGCCTCCGAATTTAATTAAAAGCCTTCTAACCTAACATTTCCGACTAGAGTGCACGTTTTGTGATAAGATTCGATAACAGATACAAATTTTTAGCAAAATATGTATATTTTGCTCTTCAGCTGAGGCTTTTAGTCTAACATTTTAGAGCTTCAGAATTGGCATGTTTGTACAGATACAGGTTTGTACTTATCACATTAAGCTTAGAGAAAATTACATTGAATGATGTCTAAAATGTTGTATCGAACACATTTTAGACATCATTCATTTGGGATATACATCATATTCAATGAAAGGAATCTGACACAATCTACACAAGTAATGGAGCTTATGTTTTAAAATAAGCATACCTAAAAGAGTTTTCGCTCAATCGATGTCCTTCGTAACCAATGACTTACCGCATCAACTGCAGGTCTGGGAGGTCTAGCTTCAGCTAGCAATACAGGAAGGAAGAAGCAGCTAACCAAGCTCTTGCTCTTTATATGATCTATAAATTCAAAGACGGTTACATAAAGGACATCTGAGAATACTGAACAAGATCTACAAGCTTAAGAAAAGGCCAGTGCCAGAGATCACATGTTCCTAAAAATAAGCCTTGTCAAAAACTACGAAAAATTCTTTCCGAACAGAGACTAATGGAATAACAACCCAAAGTGGACCAGGACTGATGCCAAACAAAGTTACACAGATTGGTCGAAAGCAGAAAATGGCGTCGGACCTGAAATAGTGGGAGCAATATCTCACACAAATGCCCCTCCGTAAAGAAGCCACAATTTTCCGAGCGAAACTATTTGCCATCAATACAGCCGCACAAATCCTAATGGAGATAAACTTAAATAAAACAAAGATAAACCTATTCAAACCTTAATCTACTGGCAAAGAAAAACATAGTTAAACTCATATGGGTGCCAGGGCATGAACGACATGAGGGCAACGAAAAAGCTGATATCTTGGTATCAAAAAAGGAGCCAACAGGGCACTCATTGGAACAGACCCTCACTATGGCTTCACAAGAGAATACATCAATAAAGTCATCACAGATTAGACAACGAACTAACTAAATAGATACCCGAAGAACTAAGAGGGCCTGAAGCACTCAAAAAAGTTCTTCAATCTCAACAACAAAAGAACAAATGAAACCCTAAGACTAAACAGCGGCAATTTAAAAATTCTTTGCGCAGGCCTAACGGTACATTCAATCTGCAACAGCCACCTCTACAAAATGAAAATCAGCAATGCAGAATCATAATCCAATGACTTGAGACTCCTCACTACTTAATCGGAGATCATATATCGTAAAAAGAGATGGACCGAGAATACTTCCCTGTGGCATGCCGTATCTGACTAGTCTGATATTCCTTAGCCTTCCTATACTCGCAGACCGACAGGTTTTTTTTCATTTTTTTTTTTGCAATGAAGGAGAGTAAGTGCAATGAACTTACAGCAGCTATCAATAAGCAAATATATTCTATAAAAACATTTTTTTTAAAAGACCCTAGAATTCAGCCTCAAGCACCGTGCTCGGAGAAATGTGTTACATCTAATTTGGCGCGAGTATAGGAAGGTTAAACGATTTCATCTATTTACAGGCCATTCCGGCTAGATTAATAGGCATATGTACGTATGCCCCCAAGAAGAATTGCACCGATGTCATATCGTAATATTTGGTCTGCCTGAGTGTTTGTCAATCATCTCGAGTCTTCCTCCAAAGCCATTCATCGTCGAGCAAACCGACTTAAACCTATAGGATACAAATGTCATTTAATTTCAAGTAATAAATTCATTTCTATTACCTTAGCTGATGCCAATAAAATTTGAAAATAATGATAAAAGTACTCGTATCCTGGTACTATGACACTATAGTTTATGATTACTAATCTACAAATACGATTATAAAAAAAATGCCATTTCAATACGACATGATCATAAAAAGCACTTGAGTTGTGTTTTCTTCTATATTTTTTTTTTTTTTGATAAAAACCAACTTATTTATTCATGAAAAGGATATCTCAAGATGTGACATCACAACGACGACGAATAGAACGATACACTTGACAATGTATGGTTGGTTGGCTGAAATAACATCAACCACCAAGTGATAAATGACACGAAGATGACTTTTTATAAGCCCGTGCGCATATAAAGAAGAAACTAACATAAAATTTAACTTCATTCATAACCTACATTCTAAAGCACGAATGTACGAGTATGATTATATAGGTTGTAGATACATATATTCACCACATGAATCATTCAAATGCAAAAACTGGGATAAAAAAGAAAACTGAAAACTCCAACATAAACCATTCCAACCAACTGCGGAACTGACCTAATTTCCCTAACGGAAAAAGTCGTCTCTAATGCATGCATAGATGGGTGAAAGGACACGTATGGTTATTTTTTGTTTTTTTACTTGATCATCGACAAGAGTGCTAGAGGTACTGAGACGCGATGATGATATAGGAAATGAAGAGAGCCCACAAAAATTATATCCGCATTACAGAGTCGATTGCGGAGTTTTTACGATTGTCGGCATATAGACGCGATGTTGATGATACTATACAGTCATGCATGTGTGCGGATAATGTCCTCTCTTTTGGCAAAGAACTTGTAGCTGTGAATTTAGGTTTTTTTTTTAACTACAAACGTTCGTAAAAAAACCGCGTTTTCGAAGATGAATGTTTGAGAAAGTCCTCTGTAAGAAGAAAACATCCAAGGCTATGAAAAAATAGGCAAATGGCTGAATTCCTGAATTCAAATGAAGCATTGTAAAGTGATTCTTAGAGGAGATGCAATTAAAACTTACCCTCCTTTCAATTAACGATTTAACGTAACCTAATAAAAATAGATCCAATGGGGCCATTAGGCAGGACGATTTCTCAAGATTACACGATTACTGAACTCCCAATTAATCAGCTATGTGGCATATGAACAGCTATGTGGCATATGAACAGCTATGTGGCATATGGCACCATCTTATTGGAACCACATATCACTGATGTCAAATCCATCCAATTCTGGCCAAAAAATAGTCTTCCAACATGGCACGATAGCGAACTCTATTGGCGATCATATTCACCGAAAAAAACATACACCTCCCTCCGGTATGAAATCCATACCATACGGTCTAAAAACGCGTATTTTGCTAATTGGTAAAGCCATTAAGCCAAAAATGAGCTTCATCGCTGAAGATGATTTTTCGATGAATTTTAGGATTTTCTTCAAACTTTTGCAGACCCCTTTCGAAGATTCGTCAAGAGGCTTGAGTTCTTGGGGTGATTTAATCTTGAAAGGGTGCAGGCCAGGATCTCAATGTGAAATTCGCTACAATATGGACTGAGGGGATCTCAGTTCCTGTGAACGGCGTGGAATCGACTGATTTGGCTCGTTTTGAACTGAAGCACCTTATGGCTGCGATATTTGCGGTACTTCGACCGTTGCGTTGTCTCACTGGCACAGGAACATTCAATAGTGAACTCGAATTTATCCACTATACCACCCAAAGCCTGTCTGGTGGGACGATTGTAACGACCGGAAATTGAAGTAAGCGATTGCGACCACCCGCTCAGAATTTCGGTAGTAATCTTATTAATTAATATATAAATCTCAATGTCACGCTCTTACGATCTTACGAATCGACAAACACAAAAAATAATACACAGAATGAAGTAAAACTTCGTATTCCAGTTCATTAACATCCTGTGCCAATTATAGTCCAATTTTTAAATTAATTTATTCGCAATATTATTTAAATTAATGCAAAAATAAAAACACTCTAACAAATGCCACTTTCTTGCGAAATGTCACTTATTCAAACTACAAATACTTAGAATCCACACTTTTGTGGATTGTTAGATTGCAAACCTTGGGGTGCGAGCGCACTGTCTTTGATTCTTCGAACAAAATGACAATGTATGTATTGTAAGTAACACTGTCTAAAAGACACGGGCTAAGCCGGGCGGGACAGCTAGTTTTTAATAATTTCGAAACGTTGCTCGTTCTTGGACTTCATCACGATAAACATGTAGACCTTGACTGACGTTCTGACATTGTCAGATCATAAAAAAAGTTTAAGGGTGCGTTTGTATTAAAATACAAATTTGTTATGTCCCTATTGAAAAATCCTTTACTAGACCACAAGATAGAAGTGAACAATCTCTCGTCCTGCTGCCAAATAAACTCTTCGAGTTGACAAAGCCACCAAATCAGCCCACAGGATCTTTTAATCATATACAAACCTACCCTCGAGACGACAAATAGGACTGAATATCCATTTTTAAGAATCAAGCTATCACGGATGCTAGAGCTCCGGATAACAAGAAACATTATACCTAGTATCGAGGAAAATACAACGCAGCTGTGTTTAAGTCACAGTCTAGTCTAGAATTTTGAAAAAATCGTTTTTTTTTATTTCATATTTTTAAAGATTAGACCTTCAAAAATGTATCCTCCAAACGTTTCCTGAATTATTCTACAGAAAGTCTCTTATACACCATGAATTGTCAGAAAGACTCTATGTGAAGGTCGTAGTAACGTATTTCTTTAAATGAGTTTTTCTCGAAATTACTTTTTCCAACAAGTCTGACACGATTTCTCAAGTTCTAATGAACCGATTTACTTGAAATTTGGCGTGGATTTTCTTTAAATATCCTTCTATCGCAGGAACTAGAATTATGTAAAAATTTTGTTTTTTACTATTTTTAAAAAATTAAAAACTTCGAAGAAAAGGGCAAAAAATCACCTTTTTTTTCAAATAGCCGCCATTTTGTGAAAAATTTTGTTTTTTTATTTTCGTAATTCAGGCGATAGCGACGTTCTTACTGACTAAGAATCTTTGTTTGTTTTTTTTTCGTATCACTAGAAGAGTTGGAATCATGTCAACAAGGACGCACCCTTTTTTTACCTCCCCAGTTTACCGGCCTGTAATTTTTTAAATTTTCAAAAAAAAAGCTTTTTTTAATTTTTTTTGTATTGCTAAAATATTAATAAATATCTAATAAAAGACTGTTTACTAAAAATATACTTAGTTTTTTTTTTATCGAATTTTAAAAAAAATACCCAAAATTCATGCCGCTAGACTAGAATACCCCCTTAAGGCAGAAGTCTTCCATTCAGCAAACACTCCGAAAAGACATCAAAACATTTCCAGCAAACGTTCTTATAATGCAATTTTTATTTGTTGTTTCTTCCTTCGCAGATGGGTGTCCCAAAACACTGTAAACCTTGTTACACAACGACTTAGAAAATAAACATCGAATAACCTACAAATTCGATCCCTACACCCGCATTTCAAGTTCTTTCTTCTTCAGACAGGTTTCCAATAAAATGCCACATCAAACAGTTTTTAAATTCAATCTGCCACCCGACAAAGCTGTCAACAGCACACAGCACACAGCGCGCTAGAAAGCGTTGAAGCATATTTTTAATATTTCGCTTACGCGTTGCTCACTTAAATCACTTAAATCACTTTTAACCCATTTTCACCATCGCCATCGTCAGCAACAGCAAGGATGACAGTCTAACCAGATTATGTCAAATCTATCAATTTGCTGCTAACTGCATCACATAGCTTAAAAAGCCAAACACGCCAACGACGGCTGTCGGTTCAATAAACGACAAATTGTGTTTGGTTGGATGCTGCATCCATTAAAAGTGCGATGGCGCTTAATGGAGAATGGTACATGACACTCGTTCTATAGATGCTGCAGAGGCGCATCTGTATCTGTATCTATACACATGTGTTCAGATTTTGTTAACTTCAAAAAAAGAAAAAAAAAAAAAAATCCTGGCAACATCTTGTGTCACAAAATAGGCAGGCATGAGAGAGAAAAAAAGTTAAAAAAAAATACATCCCCAACATTTCACATTAATATTCGCTTATGAGGTCGATCTGAGAAGGCGTGTGGTGTTTCGCTGGGCTTAATGTGTCTCAAACGTCTCATCGTCACAGCGGCAGTTTGGCGACAAATTGCAATATTTATGAAATTCATATGCAAATTTTCGCGCGTAGCTACACGAAGCAGCAGGAAACGTGTGTACGCAAATGAATTTTAAATAAACGCAACTGAGCGGCAAGGTGAACCTCACAGAGTTCATGACTGAGTTCATGGAACTCTCACATCTATCGATACTAATCTCCAAGTCTAATTTCACTTACCCCCCTCACACAACCACATTGGGTTCCATAACTCACGGCAACACACGCACACAGTTACAGGAGATCCTTTTCTCTGGGGAATGCAGTTTTGAATATTTTGGAAATGCCAGGAAGTCGGTTATTTCTCGTTTGGCCCATAAATCCATCCACCTCAGACAAACTACACGGTTCTGTGTATATTCTGTGTTCTCTGTTCGGTGTGCACCGGAAATCCAACGATCCACGGCACGTTGTGGAAGAACCCCCTTAAGATTCATTTATCATAGGAAGTTTAAGTAGAATTAAACCCTATCGCATGTTAGCGAGAAATTTAAATGAACTTTACGGGTGGGTCGGGTGGCTTTGGTTCTGGTTTTCTTTTGATGGTGTGTTGCGGGGATTCAAAATTTTCATATTCTTCAAGTTCTTTGCGGATAGCTCTCTGCCATATGAGAGGAACAAAAAGCAACAAAGCTCTACAGAGTGGCGGTATAGCGGTAATATAATTTGATAATTTGAATCAAGCAATGGCAAGGGGAGATTCCTATGTGCGTGGGGTACCAAATTGTCCCAGTTCTCAGAGAATGGCAACACTCATCATTCATCATGAGAAAAAAGAAATGACATCAAATGACAGCACAAACAGTCCTCCGTCCTAATGAACATGCCCACACGCCCCGCACTTTTCCAATCACTGAGCCGTGAACAATCGTATGCTCATATTGACACACAGCAACCTCTCAATTGAGGTTAGGTTGACACTTTATCTCTTCGAACTTCACTTCCTCCTCCTGTTAGTCATCCTCGTCATTTCCAAGCGACGAGCGTAGAAATGCAAACAGATTGACACCACGCATACAGCTGTCAGATGCAGTCTCCTTTTCTCGGTTTTTTTTTTTTTTTGTAGTCTCGATCCTATGGGGCTGTCTCTTCTGTGTGTCGTCATCTTTTTGACATTATGCGGATTTAACAGGAACATGTGGTAGGATATTTTCGGTGGATGTACGAGAATTAAAATATCCTTTCACACTTGCTTCTTGTATTTGTATTTGTGTGCGATGCCATTTCGCATTTTCCTTGCAACAGTTGTAGTTCTACAATAAAAAAAAGGACACCCACCTTCCAATAGCTCCCTAAAGGACGACGTAAGGAACTGTTTTTTAATTTGCGAATGTATGTCAATGAACTTCCTATCATTCTTCCTCCCACCCCACTGGGGAGTTGCGGGTTGCGACTGACTATACAACTCGTATCCGAAGAAAGTACGTTTGCATGGGGTGTGAAATTGATATTCGTGTGAAAATACTGTTAAATTTGCAGTCAGTGTTTCCGTTTTTTTTTTGTTTCTTTTTGTTTGCTTTACCGACACGATGTGAAACTTTTCCAGAAAAGTTGCAATAAAGTTGGATGAAAAGTTCGGTATTTAGAGCGTGGTTGGTGGAGCAAGAAAGGATTTAAGTAAATTTTTATAAATGGCTTAAGGGTCTTTCTTTGGCAATAGGAAAGAAATACTTTTCAATTATATTCAGCCAAAGAAATACTTGTGATTTTGAGATTCGCTGGTGGTCTTATTAGAACGCAAATAGTTCAGAGAACTGAAACTCTCAGAGAATAATGTGAATGTATTTTTCTCTTTACTTAAATTTTAGAAACTATTAAATAAACTTTTTGACTATAACCTATCCCATGATAGAAGAAGACTCTCACTGAAGACAGTGATAAAAAATCAATTAATGTATGCTTTGTTATGGACTACAGCCAGGGCTGCTTAAAGCCAAACTGGGTTAGCAGAAAAGTTGAAGGCAGAAAATAGATGACAAACTTACTGATATATCTATTGTCTATTGAAAAAGATGATAAAAAAAATGTTTATAATAATTTAAACATGAATACCCTTATAATGTTTACACACAGCGCGAGCACATGAAGAACAAGAACGAGAAAAAGACAGATCGGCGTAGTGATACATAACTCAGATCTTAGGTTTTCACCAACTCTATGGGTTGTGTCCAGGATAACTGGAGAGTTGTGTATTATTGAAAATGTTGCCCTTATTTATGATTCACAGAAGATTTTTCCAGAAGTTCCCTATTATTGTTTTGTGCGATCAATTTCTTCAGCCATGCCATCCTACTGCCATTGTTATACCTTCGCAGTAGGTTTTGACATAACTTCTGAAACTGTTCGATTAAATTATTTTTATTTCGCGAAAAATAAAGTTTCGGCGACATCTGGATTTGAACGGTGAACATTCGGCCACAGCTACCCAATTTTAATAGAATAAAAAGATTTGTAGCCTCAAAGTTTTCCTTTACTTAAAGTCATATATTATACTTCTTCGGTTTGGCGAAACAAATGAGTTCAAAACTCCAACTCGTAAGACGAAATAAATGCTCTACAAAACATTGATCTTGCCAGTGTTGGACTATAAGCAGGAAAGCAGAGCAGATTTTGAATACTTTCGAGAGAAAAATTCTTCGTCGCATTTTCGGTCCCGTATGCGAGGGGGGCGAATGGATGAGAAGTTATAACCGCGAACTCTATGAGCTGTACCAAGATGTGGATGTAGTCCGAAAACCGAAAACACGTCGACTACACTGGCTCGGCCACATCGAGCGAATGGACAACAATGCTCCAGCCGAGAGGATCTACGACTCACAGCCCCCAGGTTCGAGACGACAAGGCAGACCGAACCTCCGGTTTAAGGACCAAGCTACCGCGGATGCCCGTGCGCTTGTTCCAGAAGACAATTGGAAGCAGCGTGACCGGGATCGAAGAGAGTGGAAGGCTGCTGTATCTCAGGCAGAGACTCTTCACGGGTCGGGAGCCCGTTAAGTAAGTTAGTAAGGTCATATAAAGGGTTTTTCAATAGCTGTGTGACAACTTTGTATTTTAATACAAACGCACCCTTGAATGTTTTTTATGATTTGTCAATGTCAAAACGTCCGTCAAGGTTTACATTCTTATCGTGAAGTGCAAGAACGAGCAACGTTTGAAAATTATTGAAAATTACTACCGAAGTTCTGAGTCGGTGGTCGCAACTTTAAGCTCTTAAGGTGGGTGTCCATTTCAGAGTAAAAACACTGCGAGCAGCTCTCAAGTAGCTCTCGAGAGTAAACTCGGAAGTGAACACAGTCTTGAGAGTAGCTCGTGGAGACATGACTTATTACTCTCGACATTCGTACTTTTTGAGAGTCACTCGCAAGTGGACGGACATATGAAGAATTCCCACACAGTTCGTATTTTGCGAGTAGCTATCGAGAGAGAGAGTCAACATGGCAAATATAAACAATTTTGAGAGCTGGTAAAAATTCATAAATTTATATTTTTTGAAATATGTATGTATTTTGTTTATTTTACTGTAAGCAAATAATAAAGTGCTTTTTTTTCTTTTTACTTGAAAATATTTATCTTTTAAAAATTAATTAAATTAACCCTCGTAGTATTTTTTAAAAAAAATTTCTAAAATGTATATATGTATGCATAATTGCCTTAAATATCAATCAACCTGTAAACGGATATAACCAAAATCCTACTTCACTCAATAACATGTCCTTATTCTGAATTTTCATCGTTTCCTGCGCGTGATAGAATCCTTGATTTCACCACTCATATATCAAATACTCGTAGCTTAACCTCTTTGCCACACATAACATCTTAAGTCAGTATACTCCTTCGACAACCAAGATGATGAAGATTATCAACGTCGCCTATTCTCTCATTGTTGGGTGGCTCTATCTAAATAGAAAGCCAAGTTGCGCCTTGTTGCACTCACTGTCAAGGATTTTGTCAGCCAAAAGCTACCAAAAGCACAATACACAACGACAAACCAACGTGACTTATTAAAACGAATTTCCCATACGATTATAACGGAGACGGCAAATGGCGGCGGAGGATACAAGATATACAAGGAGCTACTTCACTGGATAAACCTATATCCGCTCTAGGGATGCACATTCACCATTGTTTTGCACTAAACGGAAAGATTAGTCACTTACGAGTGCAAGTCTCCCTCTTACTGTGTGTGTTTTGTTTATACGAGTATATGGCAGAGAGAATAAAGATGAAAAGTTCGTAAGTGCAGCGATTAACTTTCTAGCTGTGTGTTGGTAGGAAGGATACTCGTATACCAGCACTTTGTAGTTTAGGGAAGAAAATGGAAAATTAAATTTTGATGCACTTCTTCTTCTCATTGCAGAGGAAGAGTTGTACCATCATCAGTAGCAACAGCAGCAACAGCAGCAGAATCATAGGCATTAGTCAAAGGATCAAAGGATTTCAGTGGAATAGGGGGTAGAGGGTTAGAGAATCTATTTTGTTAACAAATCACTGAAAGTAGCTCCGCGTGTGTGTGACAAAGCCCAAAGGACTCTGGGCTAAGTAAATTTACATCCATACCATCTCGCCCGTCCCGTTTAATCCAGAGAGAGATTCTACTGACACCAAATCGTTATGTAGGTTATGTTGGGTATCCTCTTTGTCGCAGTAGCAGCAACGCTAATATGTTCTCTTTTACATACAGAGTGTACGAGTACGAGTACGAGTACGAGTATGACCCAGTTCTCAGCTGGTCACAAACATACCATAGTCCCCTGGGAAAGGCCCCTCTGTGTGTGGTGCGCGCATTCACTTTGCCAGTGTGTTATTTACATATGAACCCTTTTATTGCGATAGTAAGGTTTGCAATCCTGTAAATAGAAGGTGTGGGGAACTGGGTAAATGGGATATGCATGCAAATCCTGGTGAACATCCTGGCCACCCACGCTACCACTGGGCAATAGATCACAGGTAGAAATATAAATGTCTTCCATATAAACACCCATACAGTCACATCAATTGAATGCACCTTTATGAGTAGTTGAGCGAGGAAAATAGATTCCCATTCGCAGTGATTGTATTTACACTCTTTAACTCGGTGTTGGTGCGGCAACGACGACACGATGGAAGGACGAATGGGTTTGATGGTGTTTACAGAACGAGGAAAGTAAGCTGACAACACACACCTGACTGATAATTTTCACTTCGAATGCGAATTTAAGTCACCCAACGTTTGTCGTCGCAAGGAGCACAGACTTTCAATAGCTTGGCAGGAGCAGTAAATGTAATAGATGTAGATGTCCTGATTTTATCAGTTCAAACACTTGGGATGCATGCTGGTGCGCTGGCGTGTGCAGTGATGGTTGAATTATCGTAATATACTATGAGTGTTGTTTACGTATGGGAATGGGAGCGGCGCAGGCATCCTTTATAGGGCAGTTAACTTCTATAGAGTATCTGTTGTATAGAGTACCTGACTTTCGGGTCAAAATTTCTGCTAAGATTTGCGTGACTTGAGGGTATTCTCGTACGTTGATAGAATGCAAGTGAAAGTGGAGTTTTTAAAGTAGGTTACTGGTGAGAAAAGGGACGATGCAAGTTCTGTTGGCGTTTTATCGATTAAGAAAAAATAGTTCAGTAGAAACCTTGGCAACTTCACATTCAACTTTGACAAGGCATCCACTTCCAAAAACTATAAGTACCAAGGATTTGCTATTCGCCAACTCTCCCCATCCTCATATGTAAGCGTTTTTGTGAAAACCTATAACTATGTGGTAAAAGTATTTAAAGCTGGACATGTCTGTGGAGAGTAAACGGGATGTGGTGCATTTTTGGAAAGTCCTCTTTCCATTTATACAAATGCCGAAAAATGGAGGAGGATCTTTTGCGGTTTGTGTGCATAAGCATTTGAATTTTAGATCCTTCGTTCTTCATGTTTGCATGTCTGTTTGTTGCTGTTTGCATCTCCTTTAACATGAATGTATATTTTTGAACAACATAAGCCTTTGGCAAGTATCCTTCTAAATTTCGTTTTATTAATTTAATTCGTCCTACGGAAAAAAAACCGAAGCGACTGCATGCAACGAAAAATCTCAAATTCCAATTACTCTACATTTTGGTTGATGTCCTCGTCCTTTAGATACGTATGCACATACTCAGTGCAAACAGTATCTTTAACAGTTCTTTGGGAACATTTTATCTTTTCTTCATTTTGGAATTAAAGTGGATATGGCAAATAAATTAAGAAGATCCTTTTTTGGTGTAGTTAAGTGCAATAAAGTGGGAAGGATGTACTCGTACGAGTTGAGATGATGATACGATGATTGAATGAAATAGTAGTACTCTTGGTGCAAATTGGATCTCTGCTATGAGCTGAGAATAATGTGTTTCACCCACACATGCACATGCAATAGAATCATAAAAATATGCACTCTTGGGGTGTTTCAACTCGTTGCAGTGTTTTGGTTAAGAACTTCAAACTTAAAGCGGATTAAACGCGGCAACTGCTTAAATTTAATTTAAATTTATTATTCATCATGATGTCAATGACTGATGGCGTTTAAAAAGAGTCCACTCCAAAGGAGGGCGAAATAAAGCCAATAAACTTGCCAAAGTACCCGTCTAAGTACTCCCTCTCTCCGCTTCGCCCACTCCCAAATTCATTTTACATAAATATAATTAAAACTATAAACCCAGCATAAATCCCAGAAAAAAACATGCTTGAAATTTCTTCATTCTTTAATGGATTTTTTTCCTGCAGACAAAAGGGGGGGGGGGGGGGTGGGGGCAACTCATACCCTTCACAGGATAACGTCAACAGTCAAGTCGAACGAACTTGTCATTTATCTCGTTTTTTTTGCCTATTTTCTCTCTCTTTCTCCGTCTTTCCAATATTTAAACAAAAGATGAGTTGATGGTTCTTAAATAAACGTCAACCCTACCCACCCAGCAGAGATACAACGGCAGCGCGGTGATGAAACAAGGAAGTCCTTTAATGAGTTTTCCTTAATTCTAATATTCTTTGTCGGCTATGTCGGCTGTCTTGTCCATGTATCTCTAGATGCCATTCACTTAAAGATACGTTTTAATCGATTTTTATATTCGTTGTCCTGCTAAGATTTATTATTTAAAGCTTCCTGGTGTGGAAGCAGGAAATGAAATAGGAATTCATTATCCTTGCATTTGTTTGCATTGAAAGGGGGTTTCTTTCTATATTATACTTACGACATCGATTATCTGCATCAGTGTTAATCCAAAGCTTAATTGTAATGGATCCGATTCATTAAGTACCGGTCGTTCGAGAGTGTTGTATGGATCTAGTAGATCATGTAGGAGTCTCTTTTCATGATATCCTGCTATACAAACTGGAAGTAGAAGAAAAAATAGAAATTTAAAATTATATTAAGAATATTTAGATGCAGAAAATGGTTTAATTCTGATTAAAATAATACTAAGCCATCTTTTTGTTGAACTTTTGGACGAAGAAGGAGGAATTTAATCAAAGGAGATGGGGCAAAAATATATGGAGCTTGGGCCAAGAGCGTACATGTATTAGACTGGTATCAAAATAAAGCTGAGCTTTAGTACATTAAAATTATGAAGTTTTATGAAAATCGCATGTGGGGATTTTGAGATATTTTTTTGTGTGAAGATCGTATTGCGTATAGATTTTCTCCTGATTTTTGTTCGTTTATATGCATATAAAATTATATATTATAAGAAGCTTAATAGGCACGTATATCTATTTGATATCATATGAAAGGTGATTTTACTATCTTGCGAAGGGCATACAAATCATGGGTCCAAGATTTTTAGTTTTTGAAATAATCAGAAGACTTTTATAGTAATTCATAAATCCTTGGTATCGCAATCGGCCTCTGTGTGTGCCTAAGTGTGCTAGTACTATACTCTGTTCGACAAAAATTGTCAGTACAGGCCATATGGGAGAGCTTTTTTTCAAACACTGGTGGCTGTACATGTCTTCACGGCACTCAATTAGAGAAATCGCCACTGGAATGAAAACCAAACCACTGACTTACACAGGTTTTGTTTTTGTAATTTACGACAAATTCGCATACATCCCAACATAGCATGACCAGCCAACTCCACAGTCGGTGGCTGAATGATTATGTGTGCCGCAGCGTTACCGCTCAAAAAAAAATGTTCGTGCCTCATCCGCTGAAATACCGTGCCATTTTAAGCAATAGCGTGCCTAATGACAAAAAGATACGGGTTTTCCGTTTTCTTTAAAAATTTCAGCAAACCCAAACTCAAATATATTCCGCATTTCGTAAAAGTTTTTTTTTATAAATTTGTTGGCAATCTAATAATAACTCAAATGAGTTAAAGTACCATACAAATAATGGAAATAAGAAAAACGTGCCAAAATTTATTTTTTCGTACCTGCGTGCCTTCAAGAAATTACCGTGTCAAAAAGGCACGATCGTGCCACATCGGCAACGCTGTGTGTGGCTGCCAATCGCTGTGTTTATAGAAAATATCAACATCAAAACAGTGTTACCATTATTAAGTAAAAGCTAATCGTTTTTGTCAAATAGCTTTGGGATTTTGTGCTTTGGGAACCAATCAAATTAATTTGAGTATGTGAGCGTATTGCCACATTGTTTTTTTTCCACTTTCTTGTTTTTCTGGTGAAACCGTTAAAATGATGTTGAACCCTTTTTCGATTTTTGTGATTTATAATGAAGGTTATTTGCGCGAGATCAGTTTTGGGTGTGGAAACGAATAGTGACTTAGCCTATATATCGGAAGCTATTCGTTTCTGTAATATAACATTAATACATCAAAATACTCGAAAACATGCCATTTATAACATACCAAAATTTCATCAAAATCGAGATGGTGTCCACTTTGTACACAATTATCTTTTTTTCATTCAACAAATTGTGCTGTCTTCAAATCAGCAGATGGTAGCCCTATGGGTATTGCTCTCCGATTTGCGGCGATTTTTCATGCATACTCTGGTAACCCAGTGAGAGCTTAAAAGAGGGACAGATTTATGAAAGCTATTGCAACCAGAATGAGGGTCAAACGTCCTATTTTCCCTGTACTGACAATTTTTGTGAAACAGAGTATAGTTACCGGCAGTCACTGCTACCTAACCTAACCTAACTAAGGAAAGCATTTTCAAAGTCCAAGGTGGTGCACATCAATCACCAATGCTTAATTTGAAGGAGCATGGTCAGTTCCTATATGTTTTTTTTTTAAAGAAACTTGAACGAAATGTTGTTGTTTTGTTTTTAACATATAAAGATATTAAGGCAAGAACTTTTACAAACATAATATTGATGAAAAAAAATAACAATAATAGTAGGGGAAGGTAGTGTACCGCGGACCGGTTTTCAGAAAATCGGTGTTTTATTACTCTTTCTAAAATATTTATTTAATGTTTCAAAAATGTTGTCAATTTATCTCAGGAGCGAAATAAGTGATCTTGGTTTTCACCATAGTGTACCTTGGATCATACACACTAAATTGTTACAACTGTAACATTAAGTTTTATTTTTATAGCTAAAAAACATAAAAATATATTGAAACTGACAACTTATTACAAAAAGCAAAGAAATGTTACATTAAATGCTGAAAAAAGTTGAAAGCAAAGTTATTTTCCTTGGAAGCACATATGATAGTATGACTATCCTTTTACGGGCTCCTCCAGTGAAGTTTTATTGACCTGAGGTCTATTTTTACCTGATATAGGTGAACTAGATTCAAATACCGAGAAATTCAAAAGGATCACAGATGAACTATGAATCAATGTGTTAATTGGACCGGTCCATGGTACACCAAAAGTATTGGACCAAGGTACACCATGTGCACTTTATTTATTTTAATAATTGTAACTTTTTTTTATTTTAGTAACTTAAATTAACCTGACTTTAACTGAATAGATAAGTCAGTAATTTGTTTATAAAAATTATCCAGAGCTTACTTTCACTCCAAATTTTCCCACAACACACTTCACAAATATACATAAAATTTTACTTTTGGTGGTAAAAAACATTCCTAGCAAATTACTCACTAGGCTAACACGTCACAGTGCCAGTTTCAAACTGAGTCGACGTGTTACAATATGGCACATAATTTGAAAAACTAGAAAAATTCCGCTCGGACCGAGGTACACTTGGTCAAAGGTACACTACTCTCCCCTACCTATGTACATTTAAAAAAAAAAAAAAAAAGTGATGAAAAAAAAGTTACAGCTCATTATAAAAGTCACCATAAGCTTGATCATCTATTAAGATGTTATGCAGAAAAAGTGCAGATGCTATTTCTATATCTGTTTGATGACGAGCATACCCGAAATACCACAAAATGCTCATAACGTGAGTTCAACATCCAACAGTTTTCATCTCCAACCAATCAACCAATATACTCTAGACTAGAAGTTATATTTCGTGATTTTATACGACCTTTTAATAAGTAATTGTTTCCCCACGTAAACTCTGGTATCCTGGATATATATATTTATATTTGGATACACGTTTATTTTGAAGCTTCCGTTTTGCTTCAGATGTTCTCCACAGTATTTTATTTATTTGCTGATTTCCTAAGGATATTTTACGTAGTTCTGGCAGACTTAGTGAGGGAAGGTTAATTGAGTCAGCACCATGCCCTTAAATGCTTTGAAACACTGCCGTTCTTTGGTTAAGGCTTCTTTCTATCACGAAATATCACCTATAGATGCTTGGGAGTATTTAATCTGCTTAACGCGATTTGCAGCAGCTCATAAGCATCATCGGTATCTTTGATCAGTGGGTGAAATTTGTTTAAAATTACAGAATCTATTTTTAAATCTTCCCTTCGTGGAAAAAATAACACGCACACACAAATGGTTGCGAGAAGCTAGGCTTGGTTCTGTATAGGACTGCTGACGGCGTATATTTTTTTTATTATTATTTTAAAATCTTCCATCAAGTGCGGAGAAGAAAGGTTGAAGAACTCCTGACGGAACAGCTGAAAATCAATTTTAAAGCGTCCATTTTCAACATACAACAACCCACCTACACATCTTTATACATCGCGATTTGTTTGCTTGTAGTTTTGTTAATTGCTGATGTCCTTCCCGTAGGATTAAAATTCAATCTCTGAAGCCTCTATCGAGAATAAAGATATCGTTCCTTCTGAACAACTGCATCATCGCCCCATTTCCTCTTCTGAAGAGCCTGTTCATTAATGAAGCAACCGAATTAATGGTAGCATACAGACAGACAGACAATATTTATCACAGCGACAGCACGTTATAAAAAAATGGTTTAACCAAATTCTGATATTTATGTAAACTAAAATGAAAAGAATAGTCAAGTTTCATTCGAAACTCAAAAGTAACCTCAATTCCCGTCTCGTCTCGTTCCAGATTTTTTGGCGGTTTTAATGCCTTGTTTTAAAAATGTGCCAATCAAGTATTGCCTACCTTCCCGTTGAGCTTTTATTTAAGGATTTGTTTAATTTTTGATCACACTTCCAGCTGTCGTAGATAACTCATTCGGTAAATATCCTCATATCTTTCTCACTGATTGCCTGACAGAATAGTCCTTGGAACGAACGTTGTTAACTATGCGATACCGTTCTTAAAATTCGACAGAAGGGTAGGAAAAATGTAACTCACGATGGCAATTCCTGAATTAATCTATATAGTGCATATAATCAAGAAGTATCTTTTGACAGTGATACTCGTACATGCATATGCAAATGTAGGCCAAGTCGAATGTCAGTCATTCAAGGCATCAACTTTTTTCCCTCTGTTAAATATTTGGAATATTTAACCGAAAATCAACTCTCAAATCGAATTCAGTGAGCAGACCCCCCTCCACCCCCAATGTGACATCACATTGAAAAGACATGCTTAGCTTGGTATTCAATTTTCCTGCCAGCAGGTGGAATACTCCTCCACTTCAAATGCTGACAAAAGAAAGGGAGGCCGCCGACGACGACGACGATAGAAAATTTAGAGAGCTTCAGAAAATGTGAAAAGCATTTCAGCCTGTTTGTGTCTGTGTGTGTATCGCAGCGTTGCCTGTCAATTCCTTTGCATTTCAATTTGATTTATGTTGGTTCTCTCCATATGCAAATGCAAAAGCAAACAATCCACCAAAATATCCTTACGTGTCCTCAATATGTTCCAATGCGCTGTAATATTTATTCGAAACGGAAGTTTTGCTGTGTTGTTGTTTTGTGGTGTTTTTTTTTTCTTCTGTTTTCAACACTTCCTCTGTACTGACCTGTTTTTGGCCGTAAAACTTCCTCTAACATGCCAAGAACATATTAGAAGAGACAGACAGAGAGTGAGAGTGAGAGAAAACAATGGAATGATGAATGGTCAACCTGGCTATATGCACTCGAAGGACGAAGCGGTCTAATGACAGATTCCATTTAAAGGTGCGCATTCGCTTGATCGGTACAGGTATAGGTGCGAGTAAAGGTTTCAATGCAAATAAAATGAAATGAGGAATGTCCTAGCTACGAGAAAGGACCTTGCTTGACCTGCACAATTTATACCCATTGCAGGGTGCAATTTATTATTTTTCATTTCTGCCCTTAGTGTGTTGGTTGTCGTTTCTTTTTGTGGCCCCAATCCGGAAATAAGTGTGAAAAAAAGAGTGTCAGGTTAAAAAATATCGTCCTATTCTAGAATTCTGCACAACGGCAGCAGGATAATTTGGGTAGAGAGAGAAAAAAATAAACTGGTCTCCAGCATTTTGTGGCTGACCTTAGGGGCCGATGCAGTTTGTGTAGAATGAATTGCAGTTCGGTGGTGAAATGAACTTAAACTGCCTGACCCAGCATGAATAGGTTATTGCGGCGCGCTGCGGTCATCTTGTGGAGTTCAAGAGGTCGGGATAGGACGTAGGGACGACTATCACTGGTAGTGGGAAAGTTTTGTCCGAAAGAAACAGGAAAAAAGAATATTTTAAATTCTCGGCTACTTTTAACTTGAATAACGGTGAAAAAGGAGTGGAACAAATTGCCTTCTGATATGTAGTAGCGAGTTGGGTGGAAGAATGCAGATTAGTTTTGCTCCTTTACCGTTGTACACAATTTGTTGTCACTTTAAACTTTCTATTGAGTTTGTGTGAGTCGCATAAATTTGCCTTGTTACAGCCAACGGTTTCAACACTTTTAATTGCATCAAATATTCCAACTTTGTCATGAAAGCTCCAAATCAACTTCAGGGTCTTTTGAGAAAAAAAACACATGTAGGTACGTTTCTTTTGTTGCAATTAAATCCTGTCCTCGAATATCCTTTACCTTCCACATAATCCTCCCTGTAAATTTGTCTGTACCTATTTTGTTCACTTTGGTATCATCCTCTTCCGCCTTAATTAACTTGACAATTTAAATTCAAAAAAAAAAAATAAAATATTTTACCCAGCTCCTAACGAAAATATCCTTGTACGTCGTTTCATAAAAAAAGGAATGAATCCTCTGCACTCTAGATAAACAAGTTTTTATTTTGCTTTTGTTTCGCCATCTTCTCTAAGGATAACCACAAAGTTCTCCTCTGAACATCCCCCTCTCTCTCTCTCTCTGTTATCAAACATTCACTTGATCCTGTAATAAATAAGGACATAAGAACATGCTTGCTATTCCGGAGGCGAACATGTTGATAAACTAAAACAAAAGCCACTGTTATAATTTTTTAGGGGGTGGTTGGTGGTTAAACTGCATCTTCTACCCCCTTTAAGTCAAAAGTGCAGTCTGCTCATTCATTTATAAGCTCGTAATCGATTCTTCACCTACCAACCTCCCTCCTACCATCGTCCGTTTAAAGAGGAACAACAATTTTCAGAAAGGAGTGCACAATAATTTTCAGGACTTGGTCCTGTATCACGTGTGTGTTTTGTTATTGTGTGCGAGTGTATATCTTCCTTTCGTTTTCAAGTTTTTCATTGTCTTAGAAAAAAAAAAATCAGCAAAAGAAAATGGGCTGCTATTGCTGCTCCTTGGGGAAATTTATTTTTCACCTTAGCACCGTTTACTTTAACTTACTTCGTGCAATTATGTTACCCTTATAATCGTTTGGAGAGATATATTGAAGGATATTTCCTTTTTGTTTGGCGTTTGTGTGCAGTTTTAACTGATTTTACTTAGTGACTGGGGGTTGGCAGAGGGTGATGTAATAAATTTTAATGAAGAACTTCACCAAGCTATTATAATATATATATGTGTGTGTGTGTGTGCTATTTTCGATAGGAAATTGTTTAGGGGATGTCGGTATTCTATTTTGTTTGTGTATTTTTTTTGTTGATCATCGATGAATGTATGTGGAATTACCTAAGAAATCGCAATTAAGATGTTTTAACATGATTCGAAATGGGCGGTGCGTTTGAAGGAAATTAAAGCAGGATGAAGATTAAAATGAAATTTCATCGATAAGATGGTGAATAGGATTTCGTATGTCAAAACGAGCAAGAGAAGCGGAAAACTGGGACGATCCATATTCAAGTTACAAGCTTCACTATTGGATGATACTATTAAAATAGTATGACTTTATTGGTCCTTTTAGAGTTCCCTACTTAAAAACGGGATCGGTTCCGTGTTTTCAAAAAAAAAAATAAAAGTACGAACAAGCTCTAAGGCGAATTTACGAGAGCGTCAATAAAAATCATCACGTCTTGGTTATGTTCATCGACTTCAGCAAAGCCTTTGACACCCTAGATCGTCATAGGCTATTGGAGGCTGTGCACAGGGTAGGAATTAGGGGATCTTTGGTCACCTGGTTACTAGATTACCTCACTGATCGTCAGTTTCGGGTCAACATTTCTGGAAACTATAGTGAACCGAAGGGGATTGAATACGGTGTATCACAAGGATCAAAACTGTGCCCATTGTTATTTATTATTTACACGAATGAGCTGCTGCGAGTCTTCACCGAAAGCATTCCTTCTGCGTAAGCCGATGATACAGCCATTGTAGTAAGGCATCGAACGCTGGATACTGCGAAAAAAATAATGCAAGCCGAATTCAACAAGGCGGTAAGATTACACGACAATAGTCTTGTTATAAATGTGTCAAAAACAAAATTAATGCACATCCGTGGACCTCATTGTCAACCGGTAAATATAGGCACTACTTATCAAAATAACGATTGTCCAGCCGCGTCAACCGCGTTATGTATTGAGGAAGTAAGGCCCTATGCTATAACTACTTAGGAATAACTATTGACTGCAAATTCAGATGGAATACCCACATAAAAAATCTTCGCCGAAAACTAAAGAGTGCCTTGTTTTCACTATTTTATTTAAAAAAAATGCACACCAAAATCGGTTTTACAGCAAGTGTACTATACGCTCATAGAATCACAGCTTCGCTATTGCATTTTAGCATGGGGTGGCGCTGCAAATACACACATAAAATCACTGGAGAAACTGCAAAACAGAGCCCTGAAAATAATAGCTAACAACGATTTCAAAACTATAAGCGTTTCAAATATATTTAAGATGACAGCTGTACTAGAATATTACGAAGACCATCGTTTCCAGATCCCATTACAACACGATGTTAACACAAAAAGGCAAGCCCAATGCCTACTACACATTCCACGAATTTATAACGTATATGGAAAGCTTCAACTGAGCCATTTCGTTCCTTCCCTCAACGAAGAAGAAAGCTTTTAATAAAAGAACATTTTCTAGAACGAAAATGAAGTCCAAATTAAATTAACTGAATAATAAAAATTATGGAAAGCAAAATTAAATTGAACTAAAATCTGATATATACATACATAAAAATCTCATGTCACGGTGTTTGTAATCGAACTCCTCCGAAACGGCTCGACCGATTTTTATGAAATTTTTGGTAATTCGGTAAGCATAAGAGTTCTTTGTTAAGTATATTTCATCCTGCTAGGTGGCGCTGGAGTCAAGTTATTAACAAAGTTAATAAGTTATGGACCAAAAATGCTCATATTCAAAATATATGTTGGTTCAGTGCAAAAAGAGAAAATTGTAAAATCTGGGCCCGCTACGTGGCGCTGCAGTCAGGTTATTAGATCTACATTTATATACCATAAATATGAATGTAAATATGTATGTATGTTTCCCTTTTATAGACTCGGAAATTACCCAACCGATTTTGGTAAAATGTTTAGCGTACGATTTTCTTAATATAGAAAACAACATACAGACAAATAGACAGACAGGCAGATAGACAGATAGACAGACAGACAGACAGGCAGACAGATGGACAGATAGACAGACAGACAAACAGACAGACAGATAGACAGAAAAATAGGACATGACAGATGGATAGATAGATAGATAGATAGATAGATAGATAGGTAGATAGATCGATAGACAGACAGATAGAGAAAAAATGGAAATCGAAGTTGAAAATAGAGCAGCGGTGATTGCTTCCTACTGTGTACTTCCTTTCTATCAGACCCAAATAACTGTGTGCGCGGGCAAATTTTGAAAAGATAGGTGGAGCGAAGCGCACCGGGTTACAGCTAGTATTTCATATAAATTTCTGGAAAAATCCGAACACTATGTATCTCAACTCTTAACATTTTTACGCATTTTGGGCAATATAACCTCTTGCAGATAAGCCATAAGCTTTGCGGGAAAACTATGTAAAATATTGCTATATTTTGATGTATGACTAAAAACTAGTTGAATCTTTTTCTTAGAGACAATTTGACGTAGACTATTGAGGTTTGGAACAGTTGTAGCAATTATTGGCCCAAAACAAAGACCTGAACCTAAAAAGTTCAATTTCGACTGGGAAGTTAAAAAAAAAAAACTAATTTTGAGGTAATCGTGTTGGATGTCAAATGATAGTTCGTTAAAGCACGAATTCAAAAATGTTTGAAATATTTTTTTGTGTTACTTTTTTCTCTCTATTTTTAATAAGAAACCTTAAAAAATTGCTGTCCCCCTATCTTATTTCCGAAAATATCGCTTAGAAAAATCTGAATAAAATCACAAACATTGAGAATAAAATGTAGACTGAACCAAAATAATCAGGATTGCATTAGGTTCGACAGTCTTTATTTTATCATTTTTTTTTTTTTGCAATTTCACCTTCCCAACTATTTACATATCCTTCAACGATCTTAGCGACCAAGCAGAAAAAGTCATCGAAAGCCTATCTCGCTCCAAATGGTTTTCATACGTAGATGGGTTATATGTACATACTTATATCCTTAACACAATTGTTAGCACAGTGGGCCTCTATAGAGCTAAGTGCGCAGGTTTGTTTTTTTTTTTTTTTTATAATTTGCGCGTGCGAAAGGGATTGTAAGCACCCTTATAATGTAAAACACAGCACGGGCTTTAAGGAAATGGTGAATGAGAATAGAGGAGAAACCGATGCACATTGGTCGTAAATGTCTGCAAACTATAATGATCAGGAAAAACAGAGTGCGGTAGGGTATTCCACATTCGTGTTGTGCGGAAAATGAAAGAATCTCTATATTTCACAGTACGGCCGAAAACAGGCTTTAGGGTGAACTGATGGGCATTCCTGGTATAGCGGTTATTGCGTCTGAAATTTTCCAGTGGGGTAATGCAACTGGCTATCTCGTTTGAGCACTTGTGGTGGAAATAGCGATAAAACAATGTAAGACATGATACATTACGGCGGTGACTAACAGGCACAAGCGATTTCGCGATGTCTCGATTGCCGCTGAGTTTTTTCGGGCGTTTTTGGATTCTGTCCAGTAGCTCCAGATATGTAATTGGTGCACCGGACCAGATATGAGCGTTGTACTCAAGTTTGGGGCGTATGAACGCCTTATAAATTTTGGCCAGATCAGAAGGGGTGAAATATTTCTTGCACCGCTTGAGAAAACCTAGACATTTCGCTGCGTTCTTGGCGATATCAAATATTAGATCATTCCAACGAAGGTTGTCATTGATACACATACCGAGAATGGGGAGTCATTCAGCGATGCAAGTGCCATTCATAGATAATGGCGAGGTAATGAGGTTTCGCTTCAATAAGAGAAGACAGCATTGTGTTTTGGAAGTATTAAATTCCACTCTATTGGTTTTACCCCACTTAAGTATGCTGTCAAGGTCGGAATTTAATGAGCTTAACATACGTTGCCGTTCCAGTTCTACGCCCGAAAATGAGGGACGTAAATCAGGAAACGAATATGAAAAGCTGAGGGTACTGTCGTCAGCGAAGGAATAGATTGGATGGTACTTGAACTACCAGCAGCCACTGCATCGCTGTATGTACTCGTATAAAACGGCTTAAGAATTCAGACAGACGCTGAGCTTGCGGTGAACTCCAGCCATTTAGACAGAAGTAAATAATTTTTAAGCCGCACTTCCATGGAATTCTAATAAGATTAAAAACCATTCCTTGGTTCAACTATTTACATACTTTACTTACATAGATATACATATTCTGTAATGCTGTCTACATAGAGAAGTTGGTATTTTAAGGTTAATCTGTAGTTTCCGCTTTTATCCCAAATCCGCCTGCACTTTCAACGCTCCCGAGTAATCCTGTAACAAAAAAAAACCCCGCTGCATGATAATTGATGCATAAGCATGAATTTTCCCATTGAAAAGCATCACGGCACTAATTCTGTTTGTATTCCACTAAGCTGGCCATTAACGACCACTCCATTGGTCGGCGATTACTTTTTTAATCCTTTTTCCCACTTCTCACTATAGTGGGTATATGATGAGCCCTATGCCATTATGTATAAGGATCTCTGTGCCCACCTCCTACTTATAATCCATCACAAGCAAACATTTCGTTAACAATTCAAAATTAAAATTTGTAACGTGTTTTTAGATCTCTGCAAATTGTTTGGAGACTCATCCTACTATTGATATTTTCAACCATCCACCAGGATATGAGTATGCTGGAGAGTTGGGTTGAATGGGCACCCTTACCCTCCAAGCACTTCAAAATAATAGCCGCGGTCTGGCAACGAAGTGCGGCGATCGGTGGAACTGTGTGCTCCCCCATGTACCCAACCACAATTTTCACAATTAATACTCAGTGAGATTGTTTGTGACAGCTCAGCGGGAGGGGGCGGCCATAAGAGGACACACACATTTCGATAGATGCAAATAAATGCGCGGTCGAATGAGCATCTGTTGTATGCCAGTTACTCTTCCGCCAAACCTGAAATAAACGTGAAATGAACACCGCTGACCTACTCTCCTGGTGTAAGCGGCACGCGGTAATGGTGGACGGGTTCAATTTACAACACAACCACTACCACCACCACCACACACAATTGGGCATAATTTAGTTAGCATCGACGACGGATTGGTATTTCCAAATGGGGGGAGTTGCAGTCGGGGGAGTTAGGCAAAAAATAAAAATTGCACACCAGTGCACTTCAACCCCTAAAGACTTCCGTTGCTGTTCTATAATTGGAAACAATGAAATTCGTTATCCTGAGTATTAAAACGTTCGTCCTGGAATGTGTACATTTGCGATGCCCACTGATGAGAGGTTAAAAAAAAGGAAAACAAATTCCAGCTCTCCTGAGAAAAACGAACAACGCACGAAGTCTAACAGGGTCTTTTTTTTTTTTGTAGTTTTTCCCTTTGAGCCGGGAGTGTAATTTGTGTGTGTATGTCTGCGGGGGTGATGTGGATTTTCTCGCTTTCCGTTGTTGTTTTTGCTACTGTTTTTCATCATCTGGCCATGGAACAGATGCTATTTCCGAATTTAGACGCAATTGCTTTCGAGCAGAGTCAGTTTTTGTGCGGGATGGTGGAGGCAAATAGGGGTTCTTCGCAAAGTAATTGGAACGTTTATTGGGTTTTCTCCCGGTTTGTTGGGCTATTGTGAATGCATTCGTTTAAAGTGGGCCTAACAAAACAAAGCAAAAAAAAAAAAAAAAAGAAATTAAGTGTACGAGTGCGTCGCACAATCTAGCGCATATGAATGTATATGTACACAGTACAGTGGCGACAAAATAAAAAGCACATGCAGGCTTAATTTTTTTCATTTGTAAAATTTGCGTACTGAACTAAGTATGAATCATATTGATCAAATTTATGTAATAAGATATATTATAGTAAATATTATTTTACAATACTAGTACTCAGTCAGTTGGAGACAACCCTTGTTTTTAATAACGGTAACACACCCGAGTCTTAATGCCGATATTTAGGCTTGATAACGTTCTAAAGGTATGCGATTCCAGGCTCTCTAACTTCTATCCAAAGTTGGCCCAAATTTGTAGCCGTATATCTGTCAATTTTGTTGTCCATGTCATTGCACAAGTTCTCAATCGGATTGGGATCAGGGGGACTGTGTTGACCAATTTAAAGCATTAACCTTTTGGGCTAGTATAATCATTGCTTCACAGATTTAGCAATTTGCCTCGGTCATTGTCATGCTCAAACTTCCATTTCAGCAATATTTCCTCTTTTACATACGTAAGCACAAAACTGCTTAGCATTTCCTTATATTAAGTTTGGCCCATAATACCCTCAATACGATGGATGGGTCACACGTCATTGTAATATAAGACCACCGCATACAATTATGCTGCCACCACCATGTTTCAACGTCTTTAATGTGGATTTAAGTGTGTATTCCTTGTTAATGCCGTATCTTACGAATTTGTCTCCATCAGATCCAAAGCGACTAAACTTGGATTCGCCGGTCCACAAAACATTGTTCCACCAGCTGGGTTCTGTATTTGCATGGTCTGTGGAAAACTGTAGTCGACATAATAGATTACGCCTTGACACCAATGGTTTCTGTCTAGCAAAATCCGTCCGAATATATTTTTTCACAGTGACGATTTTCAAAAGTGCTAACGGAAATACAGTCGAACTTCGAGAACTCGAATATTATTTTAAAAATAAACTTTAAAACGCTATCGAAAAAATGACAGTTGAATATCCACTAAAGGCAGTTCAAAATAATAAATGGTTCAATAATAATCTGAGACAGCTAAAAAAAGTAAAAATTACGCTATATAATAAAGCTATATATTCCCAAAGTAATGAAGATTGGAGCAATTATATAGTCAGTAGGAACAAATATAAGTCAGCTGTAAAAAAATCCAAATACAAATTCATTCAAAATGAGCTGTGTGTTAGAGCTGGTGATCAAAAAGGTCTTTGGAAAACATTGAAGTGTTTTGTTTTAGGCCAAGAAAAAAGTGCAATAAAAGAAATTATATTAAATGGTGATACAATTAGAGATAAGAACCAAATAGCTAATGTTTTAAATATTTATTTTATCAATAGTATTAAAGACAATAAACAAAGCTATTCCATCTGTGATATATGATAGTTTAATTGAACCGGTTACGTGCAGTTTCAAATTCTGCTTAATTGAGGGTAAGACTGTGTTGACAAATATACTAAAAAGAATGAATAAGAAGAAAGATTTATATGGGGTTAATAGTGCAATATTGTTAAATAATTTAGATATGTTTGGTGACCAGTTGTTAAGTATGTTAAATAAATCATTGTCCGAAGGTGAATTGCCTGCGTGTTTAAAACAATCTGTGATAATACCTGTGCAAAAAGTTGCAAATGCAAAAACCCCTGACAAGCTTCGGCCAATAAATTTACTTCCGACTATCGAGAAAGTGTTTGAAAAAGTTGTATCAGAACAATTGATAAAATATCTGGAACAAAATAATATATTGTGCGAACAACAATCTGGTTTTCGTTCTGGTAGATCCTGCGAAACGGCGCTTATGTGGATGATACACGAGTGGAAAAGTATATTGGATAACAGAGAAGTGATTTGTGCAGTTTTTCTAGACTTTCAGAGAGCATTTGAAACAGTTGATCATGAAATTCTATTAGACAATTTAAACAACTATGGTGTTAAAAATAATGAGAATAAATGGTTTCAAACATACTTAAAAAATAGGCAACAATTCACGAAAATTGGCAATGAAATTTCGAGTGCAATCTTTGTTGATCTAGGTGTTCCGCAAGGATCAATTCTTGGTGTCGTGCTGTTCCTCCTTTATATAAATGGCATATCAAGAGTCCTTAAATTTTGTAAAATAATCCTATTTGCTTACGATACTCTAATATATGTAAGTGGTAGTGATGTTCACGAATTAAAGCAAACAATTGAAGAGGACCTTGCTAACTTACACATGTGGTTAAATAGCAAAAAACTAAAGTTAAATATAAATAAATCTAAATGCACGATACTAAATAACGACGACGATATTGAAATTAAAATAGACGGTGACAAACTTAGAAAAGTAAAACAAATAAAATATCTTGGTGCAATAATAGATAATAAGTTAGATTTTAAGTGTCATGCTGATTATATCTGTTCAAAAATTAGTAAAAAAGTCAACTTCCTGTTTAGAATTAGAAAGAAATTGAATGAAGAATGTGCAATAACGATTTATAATACAATAATTTTGCCACATTTTGATGATTGTGCTTCAATACTTTTAATGTTCAATGAAACTGACAAAAGTAGGCTTCAAAAATTACAAAATCGTGCAATGCGGACTATTTTGCGAGTCGACATTTATACTCCAATAAGTAATATGTTACGATCATTAAACTTTTTAAGTGTAAAGCAAAGATTTATTATAAGAAATCTAATATTTATATTTAAAATTAAGAACAATATGTTCCCAACGTATCTTAGCAGGAACCTATCATATGTTTCGGATAGACACAACTACACTCTGAGGAATAGACGAAATTTGGAAATACCCAGGGTAAATTTGTCAAGAACACAGAATCAGTTATTTTACAAAGGACTTCAATTATTTAATGGACTACCAATATATTTAAAGATGCAATCGAATATAAATGTTTTCAAAAAAGATGTAACAATTTACGTAAAACAACATTTTTAAAAAAAAGCTTATGTTTTTATTATGTAATATATTTACATATGTTTCAAGTAATGTTATAAGGTTTTTTAAACTAATAAATGATTAAAAAAAATAAAAAATAAAAATAACTCGAATGGGATTGGTTGGCAATAGCGCCAAGACTGAAACTCATTGAGATTATTTGGCGGCACCTTCGATAAGTCGAATACTGAAGGGGAATTACCATATTCTGCGTTTCATAACGCATCGCTTTCGGGGCACTGTGTTTGTATGTTTCTATGACCTAGTATGCTTACGTGTAGAAAGTCGTGATTTCGTTACCTATGTGTGAGTAAGAATTGTCAAATTTCTTATTAGTAGGATTACTAGATTGCTGTATTGGTCGATTCGAACTCAAAGCTGTTTTTATTTTTGAAAAAAATAGTTGGCGCCTAAAAAAACACAAAGAGGAAAAGCGTACGTTAAAAACATTATCTCTTGGTGAAAAATTACATATTTATACATTTTTATATGAATTTTGTATTATACTTAATAGCTCGAAGTCCTGATAACTCGATTTTTTTTTTTGGCAGGTGATGGTTCGAGTTATCGAAGTTCGACTGTAGTAATACGTTGAGTTGTTGCTCGATGTTTGTTTTATTTTACGAACACTCAAGAAGAACCAACGTTTCTTAGGCAAACAATAGGAACATCGGTTCTAGAGGTGGTTTTTCGTTTAAGGTGTTTACGTATTTTATTTTGGACCCACCCTGTTTTTTGGCAGTGGTGGATAGTATTTATCACTTTTTTTCCTGAATACTCCAATTTTCACGCTATTCTTAATTCAAAAGCCTTTTATTCTTCAAGCCAAGCACACGTTCCCTGGAGCGCCCGGTTGAATGTTTTCCGCGTTATATTCTACACTTTTGTTGGCGAAATTTAATAAATTGTTAAATCTTTACCTATGTGTTAAAAAGTACCTCAATCATAAAAATTAGTGGTTAAATTAAATGAAACTTCGAAAGAAACAAATGTGTGCTATTTAAATTGTCTAGATAGACTAAGTTAGCCAACTTACACAAAATGACGATTATTTTATTATGATATAGAAATACAGAAATTCAGGGTGAAAAATATGCCGATACTTTATAGTGCAGTCCCGGCGAAAAAAGTCCCACAATCTAATTGCTAATTCAAAACAAGTTATAACATATGAACTAAAGTGTCTTGTACGCATTTTCTTAAACTGTGTTCTTTATTTCGTCGCCACTATGTGTACATACGTGTAAAATCCGTTAAACGAAAATGCAGAAAAAACAGAAGGAGTGTAACTAAATAAATAAAAATAAGGAAACTGAGTTATTTTCGAATCAAATTGCAATTTGGTGCAAAGGGATTTTTGGCTACGACTTCCCTGGAATTCACTTGTGCGCCTTTTCGGAAGGAGTTGCTTTTTACACTGAGGTTTTATTTAATTGCGGAATTGCAATACCACATCTGTTCTCTCTTGAGTTTAATTTCCAAGCGCACTTCTTTTAGTCTGAGGTTATATAAGTAAAAGTCTACATGTCAGAAAGTTGCCCTAAAGGATTCTTCGTAAAAAAAACATACTCATTTAAGAGCTACTGATAGTTTCTTGTTGACAAGCATCCTCTGCCTATTTAAGGACACTAAAGTAGAATAAATTATCCAATTGCAGATGTACACTTCCCCGAGTCTCATTATTACCCTAAACCTGTGTCTCATTCTCTACTCATCACATCACGTCGCGTTCTCGTCAACCAAGCCATTGTCCTTTGCAGTGTTTGCTTGTTTTTTGTTGTTGTTGTTGTTGTTGTTGTTGTAACAACTGACTTGTGTAAAAGTAAAACGTAAGCACTTTCTTCTCATATGTATGCGCACACTTGACTGCACAAATAGTCAGAGGGCAAATGACATCTAGTCCTTAGGGTACTAGACCAATGCTGAGGAGGACATACATAGTCACAGGACCCCTAGCTAAGCCATTGACTTCGTCTCTGTAACCTGTGGAGCTTTGCTTATTTGCATTTGTGCTGCATAGTGGGGGAATGAATCCATATCCTGCATTTTAATAAACATAAATTAAAAAAAACCCCACGTCGCGTCGCCGTGGAAAAAGGCAAGAGGCAGAATTTTCTCAAATTGAAAAATGTCCTCAAAGGAGAAAAAATCCTTTCTGTCACGTATACGGTTGCCAAAAAAAATAATTTTTTTTAAAGCCAACTGACGCCACACTTGCTTTATGCACACAAGACACATACGCGAGTTTATCACATAAATCATTAATCTGTGGAAATGGTAGATCCTTGCGAGGTAGAGCGGCACAACATGATACAGTAAGTTCGAGTTCAAGTTTTATTTCAACTTCTTTTGCCCGCCCCATAAAAGAAGCACACCACCAAAATCCCGACAGCAACAACAACAACAACAGAAAAGCAAATCATTCAAAAGCAATGAAAAACGTGAGCTCGTAAGGACACACTCAGTCCTATTCGAGTTGATCTGAATATATCTGCCATCCAAAGACTGCATGAAAGTCCTATCTTATTCTCGCCCGATGTCTTCAATTTAGTTCGTGATAATTCGAGAAGTCACTGGATAAAGTTTTCGGGTCGATTGATTTTGGGCGTTGTTGTTGCCGATGGGGGGAGGGTGGGGGGGGGGGGGTGTATTGCTTTTCTCTCGATAAATTTATTAGAAGCGGTGGCAGAGCGGGTAAACTTTGACATTACCAACTCTAACCGACGTTTATTTCTGCTCCTTGTCACTCATAGATTTGTAGCAATAATCCAAGGGAGGATGTAAGTTTTTGTTTGTCGTTATTTTCAAGGACTTTTGCTGGAAATAGTGGAAATCCATTGTTTGTTTCAGTGATTTTCTAATCTTCAATTGTCTGTCGTGTCAGCAATTTATTCGCTATCAGCAGACAGCAATCTAATATCGCAAACAACACACACGAAAAACTATTCCCATTTAATTCTATTGTCCTGTTTCTTTTTCTTCAAAGGAGGATTAAAGGAGGTTGGGACCATAAACTATTTCCGTCCGGAAGCACGTATCTACACAAAAAAAAAAAGTATCTAGCGCCTTTTTCTAACCGAAATAAAATTTTAAAATTGCACATTTACCAAAGAAATAGAGCAATAGCAATAACAACAAATAAATGGGATAAGAGTCCACCCGCCCGCCGCCGGCTCCTAAGAAACTTTCGGAGGCGACAATACCAAGATATAGATACATTTCACCCGCTTGAATCGGACAAACATAATCCCTAGGAGTGTGCACATTTTTCTTTCACAAAAACACATCACGTCCAGTTGAGGTTTCGCCAGAAAAGGACGACCCCCAGAAGGGAGCAAAAGGATCCGAGAATTTCTCCAGTATGGTTTACTTGGGATTTCATTTGACGTCGTCGTTTTCGTTGTCGTCATCGTTGTGTTGTGTTATTTTGGTTTGCCTACACATGATACATACTCGTTTCTATCATGGTGGCATCCCTTTGTGTGTGGTTCCTGCTTTGTAATTATTCGGGACTGCGGGTATTCGGAACGTGATGGTTATTGCGATGTATTGTGTTTTGTTTGCACATATTATTCGCTGCAGTAATACGAAATTAGGCTCCTCACTCCCAGTGGTGGTGAATATTTTACTAGTGCTGCAACCCCCATGAGGATGCTCAAACAATATTCCAAAAAAGAAAGTGGTCAATTAGAAAATTTGCATTCCCCTAAAGAGCGGCGGCTGGTGATGGAAGCAATCAAATAATAGAGATGAAGCTTTGAATTCTGTTTACCATTAATCTCTGGCGACGAGGCGAATTGAACGTGATGAACCGGTGAAACAGACAAATGAGTTGGGTCAAATTAGGGTGTGTCTAGGGATAATAGAGAGTGGAGCTGGAAGATGAAAATACTTGGTTTTTTGTATCTTTAAGATTTTAGTGTGTTGATAGTGGTGATTTTTTGTTGTTGATAATTTTAAGGACATTTTTTTCGCCGCACTCTTTTATGTTAATCATAACAGGGCTCGCCATCAGCATCAACTTTAGCCTTCATTTTGAGGACTCGATTTGAGTATAAAGATCTCCCAAATCCCCAAATTAAGATCGGTATTCCATGTCCTGAGTCTGAGCCTCTCGTGAGTTGCCACGTATCCTTCGTCCTTATTTATTGTACAGAGACTCATCCCAAAAATCTATGGAAATAGTTTAATTGCTTCTAACTATGCCTTTTATCGAACGAGTCTATGGCCAGGTTACTAAAGAAGTAGGAGCCTAAAATGTTCCTGCAACTTCGTGCTATGCCTTGATATTCACACAGAATATGTGCGATATTCTCTGCTACACCTAGATCATTACAGTATCTGGAAATATCCGTGCCTATGAGTCCGAGCCTCTTGGCGTGTTTACCAAGAAGGCAATGTTCGTATAATATTCCTATAACTATACTCATTTTCTTCCTTCTACGGTTCAGCGTCGGCAAAAGTGCATTGGAAACCCTGTGTTAGACCATCATTGTAAGCCCTTCCAGTAATCGTATCCTTTATCTTTGATGTAATGCAGCAAAGTGGGCGAGCTTCTTCCACCGCCTCGGGTAGTAGCGGCTTCCCCCTTTTCCTTGCCAACTTACCAGCAAACTCGTTGCCTTCTATCCCGGAGTGACCGCATAGTCTTACCCGGTTCCGCGTGCATAATGCTTTGAGCATTGTGCAGCAGCTCCTGACTAGTGCCGATTTAATAGTGCACGATCTTAGCGCCTTAAGCTCTGCAGCTCTAAGTACGGCTAGAACTTCTGCTTGAAAACCGCTACAGGTATCCGGGAGTATTAAGGACACCTTTAAATCTGGTTCCACACAGTAGATACCAGACCCTGTACCGCTTGCAGTTTTTGACCCGCCCGTGAAGACTGCAGTGTCTATGTGCCGAGTTACTGTGCTGTTTGTCCACTCTTCACGCACAGGGTACAAGGTTCTGTACGGTGTGCTAAAATCAAGTGTGGATAGGGTCACATCCGTTTTTATTGGACTAATTATTTGGATTTATGTAAGTACAGTGTCCTTCGCCGCTATTCTTAAAAAGCTTGGTGAGTCTTAGTGCACTTTTACTCGCCAGCTGTCTCAAATGCAGATCAAGAGCCAGCACGTAGAGGAACATATCCAGTGCCGTGTCGTGGGTTTCGTGCGAGGGGCAACACCAGCTGTTCTTTGTACCGCCGCTAATCTTACCAGTGTCGTTTTCTTGTTTGCCGCCTTCCACCAGACTAGTGAGTATGGGCCAGACTATCATGACGTATAGTCAGTGCATCACTGCCGGTTTGAGGTCCCATGTTTAACAGAACTTATATGAAAAGGACAAAATTAAATTGTAAATTTCTTCTCTTATCCTTTAGAGAAGGTATCTGTGTCATTTGTGCCTCTGAATACGTTACACATGCAACAAAAATACAAAAAAGGAACGAAGTAATAACAACATTCCTCCTGCAGTATGTCCTGGTGAATAAACTCACAAGTGGCACTCCACCTTGTTTCCCGTCGTCGTAGTAGATCCCTGGGGCAATCGTTATAAACATTCTGACTCTCCATTCAACTCTATGTATACAACTCCTGGCCAAAGGCAAGAGATGCATTACGAAAAAAAAGGAAGACGTGCGGCGTTCCTTCAATTGCTTAGTATCAATTGTTATGGACTCCTTTTTTTTACTGGATTATAATTTTCATTACAAAAGTGCTACATCCTTTCGTTTTGGCTTTTCCTCTAGCAATTATTTAGAGGGTGTTAATTTAATTCGCCTGCATACAAAAGGAAGGATTGGCACGCGTCCAACAGCTGCACCAGTTGAAACAAAAATACAAACAAATTTCCAAGCTAATGTGTTCATGTGTGAATTTCCTGTTAAGGAATTAGAATTCTAGTGCATATCCTTTTGTGAAATTGCATGCATTTTTATTTTTTTGCTCTTTGAGTAGCAAAATAGTTTCTCTTGGCATGGTAGGAATTGAATTTTGTAAAAGGACTAGGACCGGATCACCTTCGCTAGGAATAACTGGATAAAACTATGCATAATGAGGGGATTGGTGGTTCTCTTTGTTTGTGAATTTTGTGTGGAAAAGAAAAATGTGTTTTTCCTTACATTGTCAAGAGGTGAGGTTATGTGTTTTATTTTCAGTGGAATGGCACTTTCAAGAGTACAAAAGTTAAAGTAGCTAAAAACCTAGGTTTCTCATTAGATACTGTTGCTTGAGAGGTTCAAATATGCAGTAGAGCCTCGCTAGTCCGGACACTCGTTAGCCCGGATACTTCAGTAGTCCGGACACCTTAATATTTCGGACACTTTCAAAATTTAACTTCTACAGAGTGAAGAAGATAAAAAAGTTACGAACATTTCAAACAAAGATGCAAGGAAATTATTTGCTAACGGCATTAAGTCATCTGAACAAATAATGTATCTCAAATGGATATCTTTCTTCTAAAGAGGTTACGCGACAAAGCTGAAAAGACCTTTTTAGACAAAGCGTTCCAACCAAAAATAATCACTTACTTCCCTGCTTTTTAAATATTTTTGAAATGTGGCACGCACGACTTCCATGTACATCGTTGACGCTGCTGCGGTTAATGCTACTTTGAGCCTTCCCGAATTTCTGTGAAGAGTCTTGCGGGCAATGCCCTGCAATTCTTACCATTAAAAACAATCCAGTGGATAAAAATCTGTACTTCCCGTCGGCCAATCTTCTGCTACTATAAAGCAAGGAATATCGACCCTTAGTCACTCCTATGTGGTTTTGGCTTTAAGCGCAAGAGTTCTGTTAGAAGATCCAGTTCCCTCTACTGAATACAGTATTGGTCAAATATTGCACAACGTTGCTCCCAGTTTAACCCCTTTTCCGCAGAAATGGAGGGATGTGACATCATAGTGAGAGACGTTCTACCCTTTGTTCACTTTCTTACATGACGTAGCATTATTTTCCTTGTTGAAAACTTCTTCCACGGTAAAAATGTTCTCATTCGTAAACAGAACGTTTTCATCGCCATTGTCCGTGTGTCACTGCAAAAGCCGCTTGCATCTTTCCAGCCTAATTGTTTGCAGGTTAGGAGTTAAAAGATGTCCCGTTTATCGATGATAGGCTGTCATGTGGAGATTATTTCGAATCAGCCCAGACTTGGTTCTGCTTGATATATCCAATTCCTTGAGATTTCAGCGAATTCGTTCTCGCAGCTCTTTTACTACCGCACTCGTTTGAGCGACGCGCGGACGACGAAATCTTGGCCTGTTCTTTACTCTAGAAAATTGGCCGAAGTGACCAATAGCCCGATAAATTAACATTCTCGATATTCAAAATAGGTTTAACAACTCCAAAATGTGGGCACCGTAGCGCAAGTGGTTAGTGCGTCGGACTACTGAGCCAGCGGTCTTGGGTTCGAATCCCGCCGCAAACACCTAAAAAGTTCTTTCCAGTGCCCACATCTTCCGAATGCCTGACAAGCATTGAAGAGTATCATTTGTCATGTAAAGCTTCCCAGTTCGCCGTTCGGAGACGGCAGAAAACTGTAGGTCCCTTCCATTCGTGAAAAAATATAACGCGCACACACAAATGGTTGCGGGAAGCTAGGCTTGGTTCTACCTAGGACTGCTGAAGCCAAATATTTATTTATTTTAACTCCAAAATTTGACCAGCACTCTCTCCGCGCCGATGCAATGCTATTACCGAGATTCGATTCTCTTTAACACTCTACGCCATAATAATAGATCGCAAGCTGAGACCAAACTGGCTGGTATTCTTTTATACTTATCAATGCATGTTTTTTGAAAAAAGAAAGTTAACGGTTCTATTCTTAGAAACAGTTTTAAGCATTGAGCGCTGGAAATTGTGTAACAGAACTTATGGCAGGACTAGGTACCTATATTTAAATTATGTGTACTTGTTTTTGTAAAAAGATTTTATATTTCCTCTATAAATAGCGGGAAACTTTATATGTCCGGACTAGCGAGGCTCTACTGTACTTTGTACTTTTTTTTTTTACCTTTTAAAGGAGTTACAAGCTTCTTAGAGTTCTTCAAACGTGTTAAAATTGTACAGAAATTTAGAAGCATGATCAATTTTTAACCTAAAACTGTTTTCAAGTTGCCATTTTGTTTTTCGTATATTCTTGGGGCTGTGTTCGTATTTGCGACAAAATTAAGGAAAAAGAAAGAAGAAGCAGTGCTGCTGTTCATACGCACCACTCCCGCCTAGTTAATTGCACGTTATGGCAGCATTCGAAATTTGCTTCCGGGAAATGAAAGGATAAACAGCGCCGAGTGAGTAAATACGAGTTTTTGGTGGTTCCTTCTTTGACAATAAAGGATATAGCAACCTTCCTTGCAACATTTTATAGAGGAATATAGACGAATTTAAATGTCATTGTTACTACGAAACTTAATCAAGTTAAAGGATAAAAAAATACGCATACTCACATTTAGCAGATAAATTCAAGTAGATTAATAAAAATATCCATGAGTATTTATTAAGTCCGTAAATCCCTCGCTGTATCCGTACCAGTGGCGGCAGTGTTGTTATAGCAGCTAAGGCAACAACTCTTATCGCTGATACAGACGCCGGTATTAGACATTTGCTCCAGGATCTCTGTGCCGATGATACACATAACGATGACGCTGCTGATGCTGTTATTGTTGTTGATATTCGAGATGAAGATGGCGTTAGCACTGCTGTTATTGTTGTTGTCGATTGTGTTGTTTCAGCTGCTGTTGCGGGTGCAGCACTTTGTGTTACTTTTCGTCGTTGTCGCGTTCGACGTTTACATTTGTGCAGTCTTTCGTTTGAACAACAACTCGACCAATCGTCAACAACCGTTGGACTACTCGTCTGTCCTGAGTTGCCGCCGGTGAGCTCCTTCTTTTGAATATAATATTTGCTATCGCTATCGCTGTCGTTGTATGTAGAATTGTCTCCTGCTGCGGTGCTCCGTATTGGTTGTTGTTGTACTATTACACTATTATTACAAATACTATTGTAATTTTTATTCTTATTGCTATTACTTAATACTGTGGAATTGTGCAAATGTTTATTGTTGCTGTTGCTGTTGTTTTTGCTAGTACAACTATGGCTAGTGTTACTGCTTTTTATACTACTACTTCTGCTACTACTACTACTACTATTCCCACTACTATTGCTGAGTAGTGTTGCTGTGTAGGTTTTTCTTCGCTTTGTGTAGTCACTGTAGTTGTTGTTGATGTTTTTAATGTTTTGTTCATTGAAACTGTTTATTTGCCTACTGTTGCTGCCTGCTGTTGTTGTAAAGTATTTTTCTAAATCGGAAATGGTAGTTGCTGCTGGGGTTTTGAAATTTGTTTTACTGTTGCTGCTGGTGTTTGAAAAATTTAATAGTACATCGTCATCGTTGGGCAACACCATATTTTCATGTGTTTGTGTTGTTATGACATGAACTATGATTTTTCTTTTTTCCTTTTTATTCTGTAACTTATTTTTGACCCAAATTTTTATGCGAAAAATTCCACTCGCATAAGCGATTTTGTTTTTGTTTTGTATGTATCACCAAGGCATCTTGGATGTGCAATTCATATTTTTTTTTTTATATTTTCTTGTCCGGTTGTCAAGAATGGTTATTATTTGCTAAAATGTGTGCATAATTGACTGGAGATGGTGAAGTTCATCCTAGGGATCGGTGAAATCTCTGAGGATAATTAACGCCATTTTGTTTTATTAGTAAAGCCTTTTCCTTAAATTGCCTTCATTCGATTAGTTGACAGGATTCGTTTAGTACTGAAAAGAGAAGCGAAGTTGAAAAGAAAATTATTAGTTCAATTTATTTTAATTTATTTGTACAATAAAAACATACTGTAAAATGAGTTTTCAAAAAGAAACTTTATTTGTGAACCACACCGTAACTCAAAAGGAACTTTAACGGTTACTCGAACAGTGAGTGTAATGAGAGAAATCTCGTCTCATATGGAGTACGGAGATCCTTCTGTACTGTGAGTGGAAGTCGTTTGAATGTGACTTCGATCGTGGAAGCCACCATAAGTGGGCGCAGTACCAGCTAATAAGGAGTGAATATTGTTTTTCAGTGATTATTTTAACTTAAAAGTTTCAATACTATATTAATTATAATATTGTTATAGAAAAAAAACATTTTAAAACAAATTGTGGTTTAAGAAAGTGACATTTAGGACATATAGAGAGTAAAAGCTTTTTCAATATCAACTTTGACAGTTTATTGCTCTGACGTTTCAAGCGGCAACGCTGTCATTCTTTGACGTTTGTTTTGCGTTCACCATTTTACAATGGAACGCTACACCATTCAGCAGCGTGTCGAACTTCTTAAAATGTATTATAAAAAATTGTGTTCTGTTCGCCAAACTTTTAGCGAGCTACGAAATATTTACGGCCGAAATGATCGTCCAACCGAGCGAGCAATTCAACGAATTATCGCGAAATTTGGGGAAAGCGGGTCGGTGGCTGATCGAACAGTCCTTGTATGATGCCAAAATGCGCAGTCAAGCAAGAATATTGCTGCTGTTGCTGTAAATGTGGCTGAAGACCCAAACCTCTCTCTCTTGCCTCAACTTGGCGTATTTTGGGAAAATTTTTCGGCACGCATCCGTATATGATTGAAGCACATTTTTGGTGGAACGGCTTTGTGAACAAGCAAAATTGCCGCATTTTTGGGAGAGAATAATTCACAGCAGTATCAAAATCTGGAGAAACTTGCTGTTTGGTGTGGATTTTGATCAGGCGCCATCAATAGAAACGAGAATGGTCAGATGGTGACTGTCAATGGCGAATGCTATCGGGCTATGATAACTGACTTTTTGTGTCCTCAATTGGATGACATGGACCTGGATAATATGTGGTTCCAACAAGACCAGCAACGTGCCCTACATCGGCCGTTAGATTGGAGTTGTTCCAAGAAAAGCTTCCAGGACAAATTTTTAGAGAAGGCGATGTGGAATGGCCGCCAAGATCGTGTGATGTTAAATCACTCTTGGACTTTTTCCTCTGGGGCTACGTTTAGTCGCTAGTTTATAGAAACAAACCAAAAAAAAAAAAATTGACCAACTGGAGAACAACATCATCCAAACCATTGCATCTAGCCCGATATACAAAATTGGACCTCTCCGGTCAAGTCCGGTAAAAAAAAATTTGAACACTTGCTGCAGTACCATAAAAACAACAAGGCCATGTTATATTGTTAAAGTCGCTTCTTCCCATTACCACATGCCCATTTCCACTTGCTAGTCTCATTCGCTGGGTTAGCTGCATGTGTCACAATCACAACACATGATGAGAGGAAGAAGCTTTTCCCACACAAGTGAACGGATCGAGGGAAAACAAAGAGCTTATTTTTGTTATGCCTATTCTGAAAGCCTTTCAGAAGCCTGAAAGATTTTTGTGGGCACCGTAGCGCAAGTGGTTAGTGCGTCGGACTACTGAGCCAGCGGTCTTGGGTTCGAATCCCGCCGCAAACACCTAAAAGTTTTTCACAGTGCCCACCTCTTTCGAATGTCTGACAAGCATCAAAGAGTATCATTTGTCACGATTGAGCTTCTCAACTCGCCGTTCGGAGTCGGCAAAAAACTGTAGGTCCCTTCCATTCGTGCAAAAATATAACACGCACACACAAATGGTTGCGAGAAGCAGGCCCAGGTTCACCTCGAGCTGTAGCGCCAACTAAGTAAGTAAGCAAGTATTCTGAAAGCCTTTTGTCTGGTAAGACGTTGTCTGGTAAGGCGAAAATGTGAATCATTTTTTTGGTGTAGAGGCATGAGGCATCTGTATAGATTTCTTGTCTGTGGCTATAGTATCAACAATTTTCAAAGCTCGCCCGTAAGAAGTTTTCTGAATATTTCTAATTTAGTGAAAGATAATCCTCTGGGTATGGAGTGAACTGTCTAACGAAATAAATCTAGGAAATACAGAGTATTGAACAAATTTCGTCCTTGCAAGGATGTTTATGAATTCACTAAATTTTTGTTAATATCCCCACTGCTGCAAGAGCACCAAAATTTTCTCTGACTGTCTACAGAAAAGGAAATCTATTTCGGTATGTTTTTTCGTGTATCTCATCTCATTGTTGTATCTGTTAATTAAATTCTCCGGCTTTTCCTTCAAATCTGTTATCTAAAATCCTTGTTTTTATCCTACTTCTTTGGTGGGAATTACTCGTCATCAATATATTATATCAAATCCGTTCACTTAGCGCGTCATGAAAGCCACTTTAATCCTTTGATTTATTTTCATTTCATTTGAAGCACTTCATTTCATTTCTCACTCCGCAGTCCTCCTCTCATTGTTCTTTGCGCTTTCACGAATTTAAATGAACAGGAGGAGGGGGCCGTAGAACATGCACTGCAAGTTTTGTAATTATACCCATATGGTCTCGCCCGTTTGTTCTGCAGGATTAGAGTTCTAATTACTTAATCCATTATCCAAGCATGTGCTCTATAAGAATGTGTATATTTTTCCGCTCAATTATTTTAAGTTTACAAAACGGGATGCTTTCGTCCTTTTTGTTACTGCGCTAAGCTGCTGCTGCACTGTAAAGATCGTTTCCAATGAGACTATTGATTTTCGAAGGGAATTGGTCAGTTCGAATGATGTTTTGCTTAAACTTCTGCCAATTTCGAGGAACTTTAAATTTATTCACCCTTCTTTGTGGTTGAGACTCGCCCTTTAAAAGGGGGGAAAAATGCAAATATGACCTCTTTTTTCAACTCATCCTTTCTTCACATCGCTTTCGTGTTTTGACAATTGTCTGTGTTTTTTTTTTGGTTGCTTTTATTGCTCACTTAATTTAACAACGCATACACTTGGATAGGGAAATCAGCAGCAGCAATAGTAGGCGGATGAATTTGGGAAATTTAGCGAAATGTCCTTACAACACTGTGATTTTGGGAAAAACAGAAAACTTTTCATTTAATTTTCCTTCTGGTTCAGTTGTTCTTTTTTTCCAAAGTTCTCCTTTTCATCCATCTCTGGGTTTGTGCTGATTCGTTTGCTTTCATTTTTTATGAAATGTTTTGATCGTTAGGAATATTAAATTCATCTCCACGCCCATACCACACCACATAGAGACCGAGTCAAATGAGTGTGTGTGCGTGGGGAGAAGAAATAGTGACGGTCTCGCTTGGAGGAAGTGGGTTAATTTCGGGTGATAAAAATAACGTATCCAAAAAAATTAAGATATGAATAAATAATAACGGCAAGAAGGAGAAGAGGCGAAAATAAAGTAATTTCGCGAATAACCAAAATAATCAGTACTCAGTATGTTGATCATTTGTTTTTAATGTTATTGCCAAGCCTCTCCCAATGGCATTGTTTATAAATTTTGGATATTTTAAGTGGTGCTGAAAGAAGAGCATATATGTATACAAATGTCGATGTCGATAATGTCTTTTGCCGAAATTGAAAAACAAATAAGGACTTATAAATGTAGCAATTTGGCAATGTAAGGGAAGAGAGGTCAAATAGAGCTGGAGCATCCTTTTAAGGTTGCTTAAATAAGCGAACTAATATTCTCGAGTATACATACACTATGGAGTCTGAACTGTGATAAACATTCCGAGCCCGATGGAGTTCCTCTCATTGTCCTTATAAAGTGTGCCGAAGCACTCTCGGACCCCTTTTCACACATGTGTAAGTGAATTTCCTTCCGATTGGAAAAAATCTTTTATAGAGGTAATTCCAATTCACAAATCTGGTTCCAAGCAGGAAATATCTAACTTTCTACCGATTTGCACACTTTCAACAATACCCAAACTCTTTGAGAAGATTGTGGATGTTGAGTTCATCAACAAAAATTTAAACGGCAATAAACTCCAGCAACCAACATCAGCAAAACAATGCTCTGATTCCGGCAACAATAAGTTTAGGTGATAAAGCCATTTGCGCATAGTAAGCATTTACTCCCTCACGACCTACATCAAACATATGACCCCCATCGACGGCAGCCGAAACAGCAGAACCAATTATTGAGGCACAAACCTAGACTAGGTTCAGGTTAATAAAATCGAACAAGCAGAAGATTTTACATGGTCCTTCGAGCCGGATGTGCCGGGTAGTTATAATAAATATAATATAATAAATAAATAAAATAAATATTTGGCTTCAGCAGTTCTAGCTTAGCTTCCCGCAACCATTAGCTAGGCTTGGTTCTACCTAGGACTGCTGAAGCCAAACATTTATTTTATTTATTTTTTATTTTATCCCCACACCAGTGGTAAGGTTGCTGTTCAATTGGTACATGGTCCTTCGAGCCGGATGAGCCGGCAGCTATCCACACACCAGTGGTACGGTTGCTGGTCAGTTTAATAAAATCTAACAGGCAATCGATTTTACAGAGGATGATAAATTACATGGTCCCTCGAGCCGGATATCCGGCTAGTTACTGACAGTTATCCCCGCATCAGTGGTAAGGTTGCTGTTCATTTTAATACAATCTAATAATCAGTAGATTTAACAGTGAATGATAAATTAGCTTTCATGCTTAAGGAAGTAATTTCACCCTCCCAACATGGCTTGATCAGTGACTACCAACCCTTCTATTTTCCCTAATTTTGAACAAACTAGAGGAAGGACATCAAGTTGATTGATATACATCCGACTTTACAAAGGCTTTTGATAGAGTCAGTCACACAATGTTAATAAAGCAATTGCAAAAAATAGGTTTTCACTCAAGTGTTTTGAAATGGCTAGTTTCCAACCTGTTAGGACGTATTCAATTTGTGTCTCCTTTTAAACCGTATAAAACTTTTTATCGTAGAAAAGAAGAAACGAAAGATATAAAGTATAATAATTCCTAAATATGATGTCTCTATTCAAATGATCCGCAGTGTACATGGACTTTTACATTGTACGCAGTCGTGCCACTGGATAATTTTCTATGAATATTTCCTTTAAAGTTCCCAAGCTGTCTTAAAGAACACAGAACAATTATAATTCTGTTCCATTCATTGCAATTCTAACCTCAAATCTTATCCAAAAGGTATAAAGACACCAAAAAGGATATGAAACGCAACAAACATCATTAAGATCGCAGCAAAAGAAGTGTGAATAGAAACAGAAATTGCGAAAAAAAGAGAAATATAACGGTATATGAAAAACAAAATAAAGAAATCATTATCCCTGAATTAATTTCACCCACTAACCTCATTTCATCCCGTGGGACTGCTGCTCCTGCAGCAATAAAACAAAATAACACACGTACACACATACAAGAGACATTTGTGTGTATGTATAAACTGACGCACACGAACAGAGTTGAGGGGATACCTAACCTACAGTGTGTGTTTGCAGAGTTTTACTCGCTCGCCAGGAGATGAATGAAATAAATAATGAGAGGAGCGCAAAAAGGCTGACGAAAAGGATACACTCATGGTGTGTTACTTAAACAAAAAAAAAAAGTATATCTACGATTGCTGGAACTGCGCTACTGCTCCATATTACTTGCGCGCCGAACATGAGCATAATATTCCATTCATTCATCCCCAGGACTTTGTTTGTCAGCCTGCCTCTATGTGTGTATAAGTCTGTGTTAGTGTGTGTGCCTGTGTTTATTTCGCTACACACTGCGAGTAATATTTCAAAAAAAAAACAACTCTCCTGGGTGGTGGCTAGGCTAGCTTTGGTAGATGCTGGCTCCTCACTCACTCTTAATTGTGAACGGAGTATTGTGCTGACAGTAATAAAGAAGAACGATGTAAGGCAGTCGCAGACAAGCACCATGTAACAAAAAAGGAACCCACACATATGAACATGTCAATATAAGTGTGTGTGTGTGTATTGAAATATTTCCTTTTTTAGATAACAAGGCACGAAGAACGATATCCTTTTTCACAGCACAGAAATTCCTAAGGAATGTTTTTTGTGAGCAACTCGAATGGAGTTGAGTTGTGTATGAACATACGTATAGATAGATACTTTGGATTAAATGGAATGGAATGCATGTTAAAATTCTGGCCATTGAAAAGAGTTCACTGGGGCTAACCCGGTCCGTCCGCTGCTGGTTGAGGGATAAATGTGCTCTGTGGGGCGAAAAAAATGAGGTAAATGGTCAGATGGTCATCGCGCATCCCTTCCATCATCCATTATGTCCATTTAGCTAAGCAAAATATATTTATAACTTTCAGATAACACACAGAACACACACACAGATACTCAGGGTGGGAGCGTGAATGTAGCGTAGGAATGTCCTTGTACAATGCATCCCAGTTTGTTTCCATCATCGCTTAGTTAGTTTCTATGGGACGACGTTATGATCGAGGATGAATGATTTTATTGATTGCAGGAAAGCAGAGGACTCTTATCCATTCCATTCACTTTGCTTGGTAGATAGATGGGAGCTGATACGAGACGATGGTGTCTTCTTCAAGCGTCCAGCAGCCAAGCATCACAACACATTCCGAACACAACAGCGCAGCGTGACAAAGTGTTAGGGATGTAAATATGGACGTCTTTCTAGAAATCAGCTAGGGGATTTCTTAATTGGTAATTTGAGAATGAAAACAAGAACGATTAAAAGCCAACTGTAATTATAATCTGTGGGTGATGAGTGTGATGACACATGGTTTTATTTTTCCTAGCAAAAGTGTTTTAATCGAACAGATTAAGCACGATCCAATAGGTTTTCGACTGAGTAGCCGTGGTTTTAGCTGATTGTGCCCAAGCATAGTCTGTCTGAACGTCTATGAGCTTTCAGATAATGTGGATAGTATATTCCTTAATTTTCCCTGATTTTTGGTAAAGACCATGCCAATGAGCTTTCACTTGTAATCTTTTCTAGAGATGATGGACGAGAATTCAGCTGGAAGGAAAACTTTCACCTCCGGCAACAAGAAAGACTAAAGCAACGAATCTAGAATCTATACGCTAAGTCCTCATACCGTTTAATGGTACACAGATGGTTAGAGAACTGAGAAAGTAATGGGTGCAGGAGTGTTTGGGTCCGGCACCAAACTATTCGAAGTCGAACCCATGGGCAACCACACCAGCATCTCTCAAACCGAAAACTGCGCTCTTGATAGATGCGCCCAACTCAATCTTGAAAAACGCGAGATAGCAATGAAGTCAGTCAGCCAATCCGGCAGCCAATCGGAGCTCATGTCATCAACTCTAGGATTATCTGGGAATGCAGAGATAACCTTAATTGACTGGGCAAAGGAGACAATGCAACCATCTTCTGTGTACCAGGACACCTGGGGATAGAAGGTTACAAAGAGGGGAACAAACTTGCCAGAAAAGAAGCTGGTACACCCTTCGTGGGTCCTGAATCATTCTGCGACATATGGAAAAACACCATAAAAGAGGAACACCGATAACTGGAGAAGACAAACTGGAAGGCAGGTGAAGAAACAGCTGGGTGATTACAACCTGAAGAGATTCAAAGCTTGAATTAGCCTGGACAAAAACAAGCATTTCTCATTTCTGATCATTGTAAACTTAGGGGCCATCTCAGGAAACTGGGTCTATCAGATGAAGACTCATGCAGATTCTGCAATGAGTCCAGTGAAATCCCAGAATATAAACTGGCGGAATGAAAAGGTTCAAATGCTTAGGTAGACATCAACTTACAGCAGAGAATCGGCCACTCATTGCACCCAGTTTCTTACTCAGGGAAATTGGCCTGGATGAGATGCTATGACCTAAGCAATTCTCCCCTGAGCTAGGTGTGAGCAAAGCTCTCTCTAACCAGTTTCAATAGGAATAATGACGTTCCTTCTTCAAGGACTTGTAGGAGACAGAATAGACCTTAAGGTCGCGCTGCAACTTACCATTTAAAAATAGGCGTGTTTTTTTTTTGTAACCTGTATAGGCTAAGCATGTTTCAGCAGCATGTTTACCCATGTAAAATACAACAAAACCTTAGCCTGGATAATTATCGAGTCTTATTTTTACACTGAAAACTTTTCCGAAGTCTATATAGGTTACAAAAAAAAACACGCCTAATAATAATAATATTAACCCATACGCCACTAGCTACAAACCTTTTTCTAAACCGAAAATCCCCAACTAAAAACACCCCCCTCCGGCTGAAAAGCTGAAACTACAACACATATCGATGAATCCCTTTGTTCCTTGTCATCACTATCAATTAGATTCGACGCGTATTAACGCACGATGCTGTGAAACAAGGAGTTAACACCATGCAGCAACTCTGACCAGTGGAAATAATCCGTAACTCGTCGCTGCTAAAAAAATAAAAAATAAATAAATATGTCAAACTGAAGCTCCAGAGCGTATATCCGCTCTTTGTCGCCGTCAAACACAAAAGGACGGGTTCTATTATTTTTCTAACCCGGTTTAGTTATGCAAAAGAATACAAAAAAAAAAAACGAGTACAAAGGATATATGGGTGTGCAAGGATTTTTTTTTGTTGCCTTCATTTTTTAGTCAAAGGTATCTGAGCCAATTACGTATTCCTTCCGGGACTTTAACCCAATTTTTTTTTGTACACCTTCATCCTGGTTAAAGGGGGACGAAAAAAAAAATACAAATAAAATTCTGACTCTTCATAGAGAAGAGAAATATTAAGCTTCCAACGACCCTTGAAATTTCTCATCTCAATTCTCAGTGTAATTTAATTAAAAACTATAACTACCGCCACAGGATTTACGAAAAAGTGAAAACCTAGCTAGCGTTAAAGTAACACCTATAATTAGATCCGTCGCTGCACAGAGTTCCCGCGCCGGGCTAGCTTTGTACTCTGTGCCTTGGCTCATAAGAAGTCCCCTTGAAAATGTTACACTTTTCCGCTCCAAAACATCGACTTTTCTTCTTTCTCTTGCTGCAAATGGAAATGGAATTTCTGTTAATGGCGCACAGAGTAAACGATGGCGGAAAAAAAATGGCTTCTTTAAGGGTGGGCTTACACTCGAGCTTCACTCTAGGAAGCTCTATTGAACGCCAGGCGCACAACATCATCATCATCATCACAACCTCATCAGTGTGCAGAGGAAGACCGATGGCAAAAGAGTTGAAAATTTAAATTTTTGCTCCAAATAGCTCGCAATGACATTTCATAGTTACAGTCTTACGCATAACCACATTCTAGAGGTTTCGCCCGACCGCTATAAAGATGACTACACACGCGAGTATGTACGTGTACAGTTTTCGAATGTCAGCATATTTTACGGTCGTTACGCTTTGGAACCTTTTTTTTTTTGTGGTCCTAGTGAAAAGGATAGCTCGTATGTACATATGGCTCCTAGTAATGCATTCTCGGAAAATAGTCATAAAGGTCGTAAAGTTGTCAACGAAAAGGAGGAAAGTAGATGGAGGAGGCGATCTCCCGGATGCGGGTTGATAGTTTGGTTTTATTGAAATTGGTTCTGCGGTCATATTTGGTTTTTTTTTTTGTTTTGTATCTAAACGCAAAGAACTGTTGCGGAAAATCAGCTTTTTTTCTGCTTTTTGGTCTGCTTGTAGATTCTTGTACAATAAACGGGCCGGGCCACTGGTGTTGGTAGATCTAAGTAATGTTGTGATTCGGAGCAATAATCCAACGTGAACAGTGGTTGGGGTTCTTTTTAGGGAAGCAATTTGAGGCAACAAAGTGGTCAGTAATGCCGATAATGAATTTGAGAATAGACAGGATAATGCGACATTACGGAAGACATAGACAGAGATTTTTGTATTCACAGCTGAAAATTTTGTAGGTATTGAGAAATTTGTTTTGGGGTCGATTACCACCCAGGGCTTGGTTACTTAGGGGATCCTGTTCGGCAGTACAATGGACCAGCATTGAGTCTGAGTGCTCCGACAGACTAGATAGTACCCGAAAGAAAAACGTGTTTTCTGACGAAAGTCGTTCTTTTCATAGAAATTGTTGTTCCATACAAACTTACCTACTTACTTACTTAGTTGGCGCTACAGCTCGTGGTGAATCTGGGCCTGCTTCTCGCAACCATTTGTGTGTTCGTGTTATATTTTTGCACGAATGGAAGGGACCTACAGTTTTTTGCCGACTCCGAACGGCGAGTTAAGAAGCTCAATCGTGACAAATGATACTCTTTGATGCTTGTCAGACATTCGAAAGAGGTGGGCACTGTGAAAAACTTTTAGGTGTTTGCAGCGGGATACAAACGTTTGACAATTATTTTTATAGATAAGTCAGGCGACCGACCGCATATAAGAACATTCGCCATCTGGAGCCCTACGTGCAGTTGGCCCAATTCGATGGAAATCGGGCACAGCGATTGCCGAAGTAGGAAGCATAGTAATGTACACGGATGGATTACATATTAACCTAGAATCGGGAGCTGGCGAACACTCATGATCCTCCAATAAATATATCCATTCATTTGGAACCCTCGGTGACTATTTTCCAGGCGGACATTTTGGCAATTCTAAGGTGCGTAGTAGATGAACTCTTCAATGCCAATACCAGAGACTCTTGCGTGCATATCTGCTCGGAGAGTCAAGCGCAAGCCACGCTTAAAGCTTAAAACACTTGCAAATCCAAAAACCAATTCTAAGCTAGTGAAAGAATGCATAGAAAAACTCAACAACCTCGCAAGATCCTGCATGGTGAACCTGCTCTGGGTACCTGGCCACAACTACGTCCCGGGAAACGAAAGAGCAGATGAACTGACAAGAGCAGGGCCCGAAGACGTGGAGAGCTTCACGGTTACCACTATAGATACGACGGTACAAGCAGTAAAAATCGCTTTGCAAAACACCACTCGCAAATGTAGAGTCATATTCAAACATGCAAGGCTGCCAAAGATATGATAGAAAATCCGAACCTTCAACGGGCAAAGAAAGTACTGAGTTTAGGTAGTGCACAATTAAAACTTATGATTGGCTTGTACACGGGCCACATCAACTTGAACAGACAAGTAAACAGACTGCGACTAGTGCAACATAGCATCTTCCCGGGTTGTGAAGAAGAGGACGAAAGTATCGCTCACTTCCTCTGCGATTATCCTCCTTCATGTGAAATAAAGCGCATATTCTACCTGGGCTGACATCGCTTAGGTCCATCGATTTCCTGAAAAATCACTGGAGTTCAAACGACACACAAAGCGTTTTTCATGAATCCACATATACCTTCTTTTACTTTTCCATTGTCCACTTTTCCTCATAAATCCCCAACCCCTTCTTTCCCAGCTCAGTTCCTGAGGGGAAAACAACGGGCCCGACTGGAGGCATATGTGACAAGGGAGATATCTCTCTCTCCCTCACTCTCACAAACCAAGCACCCAACCGACAAGCAATATTCCAGCTCTGTTTTACCAGCCAGAGCCTGGTTCTGGAGAACTGAAAGCTACGAGCTCGGAATCGAAAAGGATATAAGCAAAAATTCTCTACGAGTATAAGAAAGCCATTTAGGAAGTAGATAAGCAGTGAGAAGCACTGGAATATATTTTGTGTAAACACATAGACAGCTTACGGAGAGTGAAGAAAACCATCCTGCTCTCAGGATAATAGATAGAAAAAGGTAGTGTAGCCTGCAACTGCAGCTCGGTGGATTGAGCTAAGGCGCCTAGCTAGAAGGGCGTCCATCCAGGTTCGCCTTGAATTGTAAATATTTGTGACACTCTGAAGCGAGCTTCTCCAGATACACATGTCTGCACGTCTTCAAAAGTCGTCTGAGTCTTCTCAAAGTCTCTTCGAAATCAAACAGTTTCACAGCAATCCTTTAATTTCTCACCACAAAAATCAATAAATTGGCACCTATCTACGAGTACCTGGGAAAACACGTCCACCTTCATTTTCTTACCGTGATTGATTTTATATATCAACCATTCTCCGTTACGTGCAACAGCTTACTCTGAATACAAAAAGAAAAGGAATGATTGATGTTGGGTAGAGAAATGGGAAAGAGGGTGACAGGATAACCATGTCAAGTAACCGCTAAGTTCACCTATATTCTCCGTTTCTACATAATAATGACACATAAAATATCAGTCATTTAATTACTGCTGGGTTAGGGGTCGTTGGGTGGGGGTTGGCTTTCCTTCGAATGCATTTCTCGAATAAAAATTAATTTGAATGCCCAAACAAGTGGTTTGCCAAGTTGCAATCTCCACGACCTCTTGCCGTCCTCTTTTATGCACACCTTTCTACTCTTTCCAAGTATATATGTATGCACATATATACATATACTGTTTAAGCTTTTGTTGCTTCTCAAAAGCCATTGAGTTGTCCTCGTCGACAAGTGGAAAGGGGTTGTGTACTTTTTTGCACCCATTTTTAAGTTTTTTTTTTGTTTTGTTTTGTTTGTGTAGACGTCGTCATCGTCTGTCGGCAGCTTCCTACAACTCATCGCCGTCATTGTCCTTTATGAAAAGTTCAACCCCTCAAAAGAGAGAGAGAGAGAGAGGGGGGGGAGGGAGAACTGATGTGAGGGTGTTAATTGTTAAACATTTTTTTTGCATTTGTTTCACTCTCTTTCAACATGTGGTTGTCGCATAATATAACAAAGGAACGTTCTGTATTCAACAAATGACATGGAAGGGGTAGAGGGACGGCGAGATGTATTAAGGTGAATGGGTGGTGAATTTTGCCTTTTGATTATTATTTCTTGTAGGTGGCAGGATAGCGCTGTATTATTTAACTAAACTGTGGTAAGTACGAACCCATTCCATTGCAACGGGGTTTTTGATTGAAAAAAAAAGTACAAATATTGACACAATGTTTCCCCGATCCACAAGAGGAGGAGACCCCCTCAGCTGCTCCAATTACAAAATCGTATCTGCCAAATGTGTGAACACCTGAAGTCTTACGCCCTTATCAGTGCGGTTTTAGGCCAGAAAAGTCCACCACAGACCAAATTTTCATGAAAAAAACCCAAGAAGTCCAAATCGATACCCACCACTCGTTCATCGATTTCAAGGTCGCCTATGACAGTACCTGTAGAAATGGACTGTATAGAGCCATGTCTAGTTTTGGCATACCTACCAAACTCATCCGTCGGTGCAGGATGATGATGGAGAAAGCTCGCTACTCCATCGAGGTCGGTAATGACCTCACCGAGACCTTCGATGTCAAAAAGGGATTCAGACAAGGTGACGATCTGTCACGCGACTTCTTCAAGATCATACTTGAAAGAATTGTTCGAAACTCACATGCCAACACACGAGGAACGTTCAATAAGTTGCATACGCCGACAACAATAGTAAGTCCTTTCCCGATCGACTAAGGAGACTCTATATAAGACCCTTATCATCACCGTCTTGCTACATGGAGCTGAAGCAGGGACTTTATCGAAAGCGGATGCAGATATCCTTGGTTGTTTCGAGAGAAATATTTTTGTAAGATATTCGGACCTGTTTGCATTGGCGGGTTTTTGGAGGAGAAGATTGAACGAGCTGGTCCAAAAACTACGCATTGTCCGTTTAAGTTGGCTACGATATGTACACCGTATGGACGCCTTAGGTGGCGCGCACAAGTGGAAAAGGACCTCAATCAACTTGGAGTGCGCAACTGGAGATAGTAAGGAAAGGACAGGGCTAACTAGAAAGGGCTGTTGGTTGAGGCCTTGGTCCACCCGGACTGAAGCGCCACCTATGTTCGTAAGTATTGACACAACTTGTAGAATAGAATGATCGGAATAAGTTAACCGCTTATTTTAAACTTTTAGGTTTGTTGCTGATTTAATTTGTTTGACTTGAAATCTCCCAGCTGTTGATTAACTCGATTTATTTTAGCTTAAAGGACAAAAAAAAAATATTTGACTTCAAGGACAGGGGACAGATCACATAACTTTGAAAATGGATAGAACTGCTCGATTTACGTATCTATAAAAGACTTAAACATGCCAGAACAATAATTTCATCAAAAGGTAATATATGTTGCACTGAAAGCCTCCCCCTCTCGAATTCTTGTCACCCCACCGCCGCAAACAAACATTATCTCACCCCAAACATTATTCCATCGTCAAACACAATTCCCGTCGCCCTAATGTTTACTCATGGTTCTCTCATCCGTTGCTTAAAACCTACAAAATTGCAATCACTCTTCCACCAAGAACTAATATTTAATATTCAACGATAGCAAATTGCCCTCATCCGTCTTTTCTACAGCTTGACCCATATTCCACTGTTTCCACTGCGCGAGCTCAAAAAAAAAAATTAAAAAAAAGAAAGAAACTAACATATATAAAGCAACAAAGGAAAATAATAAAAAGGAAGAAAAATGAATGAATTTAATTTTCTCTCTCTTCATATATCCCTCGAATGCATTCCCACAGGATAATAATATAAAAGATTGAGAGAAAAATAAAAAACAATTTGTTTCTCTTCCATCGTTGCCGCAAGGACTCAAAAAAAATTAGTTTCTTCCCACCAGAACCCACTGAAAAGGATCGACTTATGTACATATAGTGTAGTGTCTATGTCTACCCACCACAACCCGCTGCATGAAAAGGATCGACTTAGGTACAGTCTCTATGTCTATCCTGTGTTAAGCTGTTGCAACAAACATAGTCCCATTGTCCTTTATACACTTTAGTATTGTTGCACTATCAAATGAATATTGGCAACATGTAATATGCTTTACCTTGGCGACGACAATGACGTTCCGGAAGCTCACTTCAATTTTCCCGTTTAGACGGAAATAATTTCGACGAAGAGTGAAAAAAATGGAAAACAGAAAAAAAAATCGTTTAAGGACAATTGAAAATTAACGTCTGAGTTGCGGTGAAAAATTGAATGCGCGAATGTCATTTTATTACTTCCGATATATCTGAGTTGTTGTTTTAGTCCTTTTTGCCTCTTCGTGTCCTGCTCCTGGCTAATTGAATGTGTTTATCACCTACTGTCTTCTCTGTGTAGTTTCAGTGCAAATGTCATGACAGTGCCACTAAACGTGAGCCACGATTTAATTGACCTAATTTTTAAGTTTGAAACAGGCACTGTCGTCCTCATCCTCGCTGTATTTGTGTGTGTGTGTGTGTGTAGGTACTTAGTTAATTTATTGGATTAATGAAAGAAGGAGTTATCTGTTGTTTGTTTTTGTTTTTTTTTTTTAAATTGTTATCAGTGTTCAGTGAGTGAGTGTGGGGCTTGTTGGCTCTGCATTTTGTCAGGATACGAGGATAAAAATGGGTCAACGATATTATCACAGCGGCTTTAATTAATGTTAAATACGTGGAGCATGGTTTTCAGGAGCGAAGCGCGATGATGATAAATTTTGCGTGTGAAATATTCCAAGTGATATGCGAAATAAATGAGATCCTAGCGGCTCGTATTTCATTATATTCTGTGGTGGAAATCAATTTTAATCTTTCGGTTAAAAGATAAAAAAAAAAAAACGGAGGAGGATATTCCACTCTACTCTTGTATTTTGTGAGAATATTACCATTATCCTTTGGCGCGTTTCCAGCACTTCATTTTCTTGACTAAAGTGTAGGTACTTGTCAAAGGGGATTATTACTTAATGTATGCTCTCTCACCTAGATTGTCTACTTATCATTATTATGTTCATCATAGTCTCGTTGTTGTTAGTCTTGAGTGTGTGCAGCACGAAAACTTGTTCCTTGGCATCCTGGATGTTATTCTCAATCTTTGTTTTGTTTTAGTTGTGGAAAAAGTCCTTGCACACCGACACACCATTGAATTGTTGGAAGGTTATAACTCTTAAAAGGCTTAATTGTTATTTAACATATATACATATGTACATACATATATCCTTTTTCGCTTTCTCTGTCACTCATTGAATGACAGAATGTGCATCCATTAAAATGTATTAAGTGCTTTGTAGATTACAGTGTCAAAAATTGGAATTGACAGTACTAATTAGTTGTATATGTATGTGTGTGTGTGTGTGTTTGTATTATAGGTTCTTCTGAATAGTGTGAGTGGGAATAGGGATATGGTAGACAAAGTTTTCACAACGCGTGTATCTCCATTAAAATAATACACTATACAGCTGTTATAATTCATTTACACCCATACACATACATAACATACATACAATTATATAGTCAGACACTTAAACGGATTATAGACTCCTGGTTGGCACGAGATTTACCTAAGTTTTTCAAAATCAATTAATATCCATTAAAAGCTGTGATTTTCAAGTTGGGTTGAAAATTTGATTATTCTTACGTCAAGGATGCATGGTTTAGTTGAGGACACTTTAAGATACAAATGTGGTTAGTTTTCAATCAGGTGTTCAATCTTTTTGTTTTATGGAGGATCGATGCAAGGAAACCTAAGTGAAAGACGATAGCCGTGTTTTTTTGAAACGTAACTAGCCAATCGTTCATTAAAACGATTCCCAGCCAGCCGAACCCAGCTGACTTATATCCAAGATGGTGTGTGTGATTTCGCTCATATGAAATCAGCTGTTCTGTTTGAAATGTCAAAGTATTCGGTAATCAACCAAATTGAATGTTTCGTTATTTGTTGTGAAAACAATTAATTTCGGTAATTTTTTCAATAATGGATAATTTACAAAAAGGAGTGTGAAACCATAACATAGTTGATTATGTTTGTGAAACATCATTTAGTTATTGAAATTATATACATAATTGCCGTGTAGTTTGTCAAATGTTCTACAATCGCTTTCAGCGCCACCTGGCAATGAGGTATCCAAAATTCCAAGCCAGCTGCTTTTGGCTGGGGATAAAATCAAGAGTTGTAGCCAGCTGGTTGTTTTACGTGTGAAATTTGACTTTGCTGGCAACTACTGGCTAGCTACGTTTGAAAAAAAAAAAACACGGCTTTTGCAAGGGCGGGTACGCTAGTGAACCTTCTGCAATAGTGAGGGACTTTGCTCCAGTCTAAAGGCTAACTTACTGTCTGTCTATAAAGAATCGAATCTAGCCGTTGAAGTAATCAGCAATTTATTTTTGGTAAATTTCGAAAATGATATATGTATTTAGTAACTACCGTTTGTGAGTTTAATTGTTTTCCTTAGAACTTTAAATACTTAAAATATTATTATTCTTAGTCCTCTGGTTAGATTGTCATTATTCAATAAATGAACCATTCCCAAACTTATATGGTTGAGAAGCCTAATTTTTTACTTCATCTGCAACCATTTCAACTTTAAGATCTCTAATCTCGTATGCAGATCGGCGTTTTTTATGTACCATGCTGCATTAACTATGTCTCGTAGTACTTTATTTTGGAAGGTTTGTACGGTTTGTATATTTGATTTGCTTGTGCATGCCCAAAGTTGGAGTCTGTAGGTCCAAACTGGATTTATAGTTGGACAGCAAGGAGTATCTCTCAATTAGCCAAATTTCTAAAAATTCAGCAAAAATTGCTACAGTTGATTCTTCGCTTTCTGGTAGATCGCTGGTAAAAAGTAGATACAACACTGGGCCCAGTACACTGCTTTGTGGTACACCAGCTTTAATTTCTCTTATTGTTGAGTACTCATTTTCTTGTTTCTTTACTTTAGATGGCGCTACAGCTCAGGGTGAATCTAGGCCTGCTTCCCGAAACCATTTGTGTGTGCATGTTATATTATTGCACGAATGGAAGGGACCTGGAGCCGATTCTGAACGGTGAGTTGAGAAGCTCATTGACAAATGATACTCTTTAATTGCTTGTCAGACATTCGAAAGAGGGGGAGCCGTGAAAAAAAAAAACTTTTAGGTATTGCGTAGTAGTCCAACGCACTTACCACTACACCACGATGTTCACGTGTTTGGTTCTGAAAAATCTTCCTGTTATGTAAGGCTCTAGAATGAATGAATACTGTTTATGCAGATGATTTTTTTAGTTTATGAATAAGTCCTTTTTGTCAAACTTTATCGAAGGCTTGTGCTACATCCAGAAATATTGTGGAGCAGATCTGTTTCACTTTAAATGTTCTTTCAATTATCTGTGATCCCATGTACTTGGTCGATCGTAGAGTGCTTATTTCGGGAGCCAAATTTATTGTTTTGGAATCGATTATTTTGTTTAATAATAATAATAATATTTTGGCTTCAGCAGTCCTAGGTTGAACCAAGCCTAGCTTCCCGCAACCATTTGTGTGCACGCGTTTTATTATTTTGACCTACAGTTTTCTGCCGTCTCCGAACGGCGAGTTGGGAAGCTTCACATGACAAATGATACTCTTGAATGCTTGTCAGGCATTCGGAACAGGTGGGCACTGTGAAAAACTTAATAGGTATTTGCGGCGGGAATTTGAACCCAAGACCGCTGGCTCAGTAGTCCTACGCACTAACCACTTGCGTTACGGTGCCCACGTAATTTTGTTTAGGCGTTCAATTAATATTTTTTCGAATGATTTGGACAACATTGGCAGGTGGCTTGCCTGGTTTCGGTATCAGGTTTCTAATCGAGATTTTGGTTTATGACCAAAACTGTTTGTTTTTGTTTCATCGGATCACCAGATGATAGATGATTGAAAACGAGAATATCAAATTTGACCATCTACAGAAGTCATCAAAATTCCTCTGATCGAGAGCTGAATACGAAAATCGAAAGTCGAACACTACCTACTTTTACCTACACTACAAAAATGATACAAGTACTGAGGGTCCTGTATCAACCTCTAAATCCTTCATTTTGCCATTCATATCAAATAAGATTTATTTCGAAGATCAATTTTCTCTGGCATCAAAAAGGTGAAAAGGGTCAACGGCAACTCTGCGCTAAATCATTTTCTAAGTACCGCTTAGTTTGCCATTTGAAGGCAACTTATTAAGTTTCTACCAAACAAACTTTTGCCACACATGTGTTCCTGAGGAACTTTCCTCTATTCTCCAGGACTTCCCGCTACAAAAGCTAGACACTTGCAAACCAAGAACTTCTCAGCCGGTATTTCCCATTTAAAGTTCGATCAAGCAAATGTTCTCTTAATTAATTGGACTCTCACCACAGTTCACAGGACAGTTGGACAGAGTAGATGGAGTACCAAAAACCAAAGCATTCATTAGTTGAACGTGAACAAATAATGCCAGTGCAAACTCTTTCATTCCGCATCGCGACAACCATAAAAATTAACTTTTCAGCGAACCCCTCCCTCTCTCTCAAGTGATTGTACAAGACTGCCAGTGGAACAGCCTTGTGCGCGCAAATCCAATGAATTATTTAGCCATAGCCACGATGAAAGTGGATCAAGTTTGCACAGTAAATTATAGGACACCTTTTACTGCATCGAAATGTCATCCCTTTTAACTTGGGTGGCACATGGCACTACCCTTGGTGCATAGTAAAGTCAGTCGATTAAGGCTAAATTATTCAGACATTTCGCTGAGATAGGAATAAGTGGGGCCACTAATTACACGTCCTTAATTAGGCCCCAGAGACAGTCACTACTTGTGTGTGATCGTGGTAAGGATGACCTTGTTAGCTCACATTAAGTGATTGCCATCAGGTGTGAAAACGGTTGAGTTGGCCAAAAGTGCAACACTATCATCTGTCCTCATACTACACATGTCCTTTTGTGCTTCCTTTCAAGCATTGAAGTGTTTTTTTTTTTCTTCTTCTTCTAGTGTAACCAACCTGGCGCTGAGCCAAGGATTTCAGTTGTACATATTTCTTGGTGAATTTTTCTATTGTGAGTCCTGACGCGCCAAAAAAAAAAAAAAAACACCATAAACGCTTCGGTTCAAACGCTATGGCATTCTCTTTGGTCTGGCGAGAAGTTTCTCTTCGCTGCTCTGTGGAGAAGCTTTGAATTAAGTGGTTGTGAGGTTTTAAGTATTTTTTTTTCTGACAGATTCTTGTTGTTTATTTATTCTGACACGAGTCTGGTGTCCATGGGAAGTTGTTTGCATTAAAAAAAAAAATAAAAAAAAAATGCAGAAGAGTAAATAATGGGGGATGGTATTATTTTGAGGGTCAGAATGGGGTAGATACTCGTCTACTCTTAACAGAATGTGGTTTAAGGTGAACTTGTCTTTTTTATACGAGTCTTGGGTACGTATGAATTTTAAGCCATGGCCAAATGTGGCTTGAGAAAAATGTCATGGAGTTCTTTAAATATTTAATTATTGGTGGTTTGGTTTGTTTGCTTTATTTTTAATACTTATTGGAAATTGTTGTAAATTTGAAATGAAGCCTTAAAGACCTTAAAGAGTGGCTTGAGCGGTTTGTTATTTGAAGATTTAGACCATAAGAAAAACTAGGTTTTTAGCAATTTATTGTAGCATATCCTTGGCTCCTGATAGGCATAGATGTCTTGTTCTGAAATTTAAGGGTAGGTTTTAACCGGTGCAAGAGCACTTGGGGTTTCTATGGACATTTCCGACGCTCCTTCGATAAGTGAATTTTATGGGTTTCCAAATTTTGTGGAGGCCATGAAACACTGTTATCTATACTGTGCTCAAATACGGGGTATCCAAGAGTTAACACAAAACACGAAAATCGCTCAGAGCCACTACGGGATCATTTGGCTTTGTGTGCGGGAAAAGATTCCTGTTGGTTTAATGTTAATCAGTTCCAGGACACTTTCCTTTTATCAAATTTTGCCCCTTTCTACAAGGAGTGAAAAAATATACTCTCTATTTAACCCATACCGAAGCAGGGTGCCAACCAAGATTCGCTTAAATCTTTCGATCTTAATATTATGTTTCCAAAGGAGATTTCTCCAAATTCATTACTACACTGTTGGAATAGCTATGAATAAAAGAACCGACATATTAGCCAGATATGGTTCAGCACCTAAAGTTTACCCTCCACTACTGGGACTGGCAAATGGTCAAATCTTCCAGCACACTTACTGTGTCATTTCTAGGAAGTGCGGCACCACCATTCAGAAGACATAGGGACGCTGACACTTAATTGTCCCATAAGGTTATGGTACAATAGATCTTTTATGTCGCAGTGCCCTCCGCAACTGGCGGGTCAGAATCCCTTTAAAAAAAATCCCATAAGGCAATTGGAAGATGACCATGAAGAGGTTTCCAGGTTCACCCCAACCATAGTAAACTATGTGCCACGTAGGATATCTTAAGGACTGTTCCTTATTTTGCCAGAAATTTAAGTACTGTAACTCACTTTCCGATCACGATAATCTGGCTAAAATAACAGCAGTTCTGGTAAACTCGGAGTTGTCATTTTTAAGGATGTCAGTGAAAAGTATAAACACCCTATAACCTCATTGAACACTCATTGCTTACCAGTAAAATTACCACTCATTCAATCAACTATGGTGGGAGGCAAAAGTACATACCACAAAAACCACATCAAGTACGAGTATTCTAGTTTTTCAAAAAAAAAAAAGGATTCATTTGATGTCCACGTAAAATCCTAGAAGGACAGAGAGAACAAACTCCAATCAGTTATCCACATTTATTTGTCATATCATATCCTTTGTCAAAACGGTTGAGATAGCAAAATAGACAAATTGAATGTGTGTGCGTGCGTCTATCTGGTCTCAGGATACTCTACTCAATCGTGTTTCACTTCATCAACTCATATTCTGCAATTTACTTGCTCTGTGCATGCTGCGCTCTTCACAATTTTTCATCCTTGTGACAGGATATGTAGGCGAGTATTTGCATTTTTTGTCAGTGATTTCTCATATGTGTACATATGTACGTACCAATACTTTTTTAAAAAATACAGTCATTAACGGTAAAAATTTAATTGAAAATATTTGTCAATTACAATGAAAATGTTTTGACCTGCTGATACGCGTTCAAGGATTATTTGTTTCCCCCCCGAAGCCCGTTTAAAATATTCCTAAATGTAACAGTTCTGTTAATATTCTTAAATAATACGTCCCGGTCAATTGTCTGCATTCAAACGAATCCTCCAGCTGATATCAAACATATTAGTTTATACCCAGGAAAGTAAACGGGAGTGGAAGGATATATCTACCTACCCATGCAGGGCACAGCATTAAATCAGTCTAATTTAGTGTATACTCGTAAAATGCACTGTATCAGGAAACGAGGGCGTGTCCTTTTTAAACGAAGCGAAATATAGGTCAAAAGCAGGTGCCGTTGCAAAAACATTTGCATTCATGCATCTTTACTTTTCATTTTTATTTTGGGGCAGCAAAGTACCTACGTTGAAAAATCAACTGGTGGTTTAGGTTTGGTTTAAAAAAAATCCAGCAGTCTGTTAAAGGAATATCAACAAACAATGGCGCACTTAATGAGGTTCCCAAACCGCTTGTACCTGTACACCTGGAGATCGTAAAGGTGATGTTGATATAAGGGCTCCAAATTAAATAAAAAATATAAGTGTACAAATGCATCTACATATATGTACATATGTATGTACAAACGACTAAAGAGCTACGCAACGATCTCCTTAAGCTTGAAGTTGCATCTGAATCCTTGCACTCGAATTTAGGTCAACAATTCAAATGCACTCTACTGGATACATATCGTCCTTTTTTACTCAGTCAAAGAGTGAGATAGACAGGAAGATTGAGTTAACACTGGGGTGGGTAAAAGGTAGCTCTGGCTATCGCCCTGTTTTTATTGGTAAATTTTATAAAATGCCAACAACAGTGTGAAGAGGGGGGCGGTAAACTTTGTAATCTATGTCAATCTTTATGCCTCACTGGTTGGCTTGATGGTGCGTAAAAGATATTGCAACTGGGGAGAATAAAGGCTTTAATTGACTGTTAGTAAGTGAATAACCCTTGTTGCGTTATTCGAATAGGGATTTGTTGTGATGGTGATAGCCTACTGATTGGCGGGAAGAAATTTCAAAGTGGAATGGAAAATGTTATGGCTACAAATGGTTAAACAGAAATAGCTCTGAAACTTAGTCTTGACCGTTATTTTGTGTACAAAAATCTGGTAATCATAAATTTGACTTTTGTACTTCACAAACTGTAAATGTATCTTTTTGGATTTTGAATTACCCAAAAAGACAATTTTTCTTGTTGAATCCCGGTTACTTAAGGTGGCGCTACAGCCCGGGGTGAGCCTGGGCCTGCTTCTCGCAACCATATGTGTGTGCGCGTTATATTTTTGCACGAATGGAAGGGACCTACAGTTTCTTGCCGACTCCGAACGGCGAGTTGAGAAGCTCATTGACAAATGATACTCTTTGATTGCTTGTCAGACATTCGAAAGAGGTGGCACGGTGAAAAAACTTTTTCGGTGTTGAAACCGGACTGGGATTGAACCCGGGAAGCATACGTAGTAGCCCAGCGCACTAACCACTAATTCGCGGTTAAAGGGCTTTTATTTTCGCACAAAAGTCCTTAAAGCCTCGGAGATCTCCCAAAATTGAGATGAAACAAGCACAAAAAAAAAACAATGTCCATCCTCGTGTACCAACCGGAAATCAACATCCTCCCCAAGGAGTAAAATGAAAACGTTTGAATTTCCTTTTGCCAACTGTTTCTACACTGCCATTTCATCTAATTGGAAGTCATTTAAAATGCCGCCCTCATCCCTTATTTTGCTCATATCCAAAAAAAAAAAAAAACACCAAAAATATAAAAACACAAATGAAGGAGAACAAAAATTCAAATGTTCAAAATTCTGATGACCTACACAGAAAACGAGACAAGCGGCGTTTCCCTTTGCGTATTTTAAGACACATTCTCACAAACCCTCGTCACATTTTTCAGTGTTCGCTATTTCGTAGGTTACCACCAGTCATCTAAAATAAGAAGAAGAAGAAAAAAATCCATGTTAGAAGGACGATTGTCTTTCTTATTTTCTTAAAAGGAAACACATTCACAGTCAACCATCTCATGAACCTTTAAGTCCTTTCCTAATATCCATCCCACTAAACCACCACCCACCCACATCTCTGTCCATAAGAAGAGAGGAGAGAAACAAAAAAAAAACGTGAAAAGTTCCACACAACAAAAAAGGCACAAGAAGGACGAAAAAATACAAAAAAAAAGAAGGAAAATAACAGTTTCTATTTTCAGTGGTTCTCTCGTTCACATGGCTTTGTCTTGTCAGTGTGACAGAACAGGGATATCCTTGCGTGCTGTCCTGTGTGTGTTGCAAGCAATTGAATGAAAAAACTGTGAGCGGGCGCGAGAGAGAGACTAAGATAACAGTGATGTGCGTGCGTTTGTAACTCAGCAATTGATAACCGTATCACTGGAAAAAGGGACGAAAGGATACTTGGGGAGTAAACTACATGTACACAAGTAACACTAACACGACCACAAATGGCAAACAAACCAAACAGCGTGGGATGTTGCCCAAGGACATGGATGAATTCTTTCCCATTTCTTTCTCTCGTGCTTTTCCTTTTTTTCCTCTTCTTCTGCTCCAGGATGAGTGATAAATATGGTAAGTTTAAGGTCCTTCGAAAAATTAGAATAATGGCTGTGAAAAATATTAGGAACAACGGTTTTCTAATTCTGCCTCTCCTTTCCCTGTCAAGGACTCATAAGGACTTTTGTGTTTGTCATTCATTTGTTTTCTACTCTTCCTTTTACAGCCTCCTTTGGACTCATCAATTCCTTCATTGCCTAAAATGTAGGTTAATATTAACTGTAGAGTATCCACTTTGTGATCCTTTTTGCTTTACACTCTCTTCCAGTGTTTGATGCGATACAGAGAAAAAAAAGAATACACTTCCAGTCGACTTTTGTTATCCCGGATGGAAAACAGTGTGTGTGTTGTTTCTTTTGTTTTCAAAGGGAGTTGCGGGAAATTCACGTGCACACACGCACACTTATAGACATTCCCGCTGGAATAGATTTTTTTTTTTAGGTTACAATTCTAATTTGTTTTCTTCATCTGCATCTAAACACTTGATACTCTCAGTATATGTATTTGTATGTCGTTGATTTCCAATTGACGAAAGTTAAAATCTCTGGAATTCTGGATGACTGGATATTGGATACTGGATGGATACTGTTGAGAATGAAGATACTGTCTTCCATCCAGTTTTTGGAATCATCTATATGTGTGTTTATGGATAGTGATGTAGATTCCTGTGTACGCATTTACGCATGACCCATTTATTTTGTATCACAGGAGTGAGAGTGGGATTTTTCCGTTATTTTTTTTTTTATTTTTCTCAAGCAATGACGGTAACGATGAAGTTTTGGTGGAGGATGAAGTAGTCTTTAGGCACACAACACATTCTTTTTCGTGTGAATTTTCATAAAGAATGGAGAGATTTGTGGCTTTTTTTGTTGTTGTTTCTATATAAAAGAAGTTATTATTTAAATTTTTAATACATTTGTATATGGAAGCCCTTCTATTTTATTATTTTTTTAACCTTTACAACTTAAAAGTTATAGAAGGATTAACTTTGAAGCCGATAGTTGTTCGTTGCTTTCTTCGATGGCGTATGTGGAACAAATGGGACATTTGGTACAAAGTTATTTGATGTTATCGATTTGCTTCAAGATAGCTCTTCACTCGATAGATAGTCGAAGGCCGATGGCTTCGTGTGACTATGGGTATACGAAGACGGGGGTTTTAATGCTTAGAATTTTTTTTTACAGATTTTACCTGCAAAGTGACAAATATCTTTAACGGTCACTGCTATGTTTAAATATTTATCTATTAACCCTTAAATGCACGGTGTGCCATATATGGCTCAAATTAATTTTTGCCGATATATTGACATGTAACCAAAAAAGTGATGTTAATGTATCGAGTCCCACATTTGGCACATTAGATGAATACAAGGATACAGTTTTCATTTGGGTCCCATTAGAATTTTTCAAGAAAAACGTGAAAAACGTGGTATGCGTGGCGGTTATCAGTTTTAACTAAAAACATGTGTTTTCTATCAAAATTACTTTTTGCAACATTTTTATTAACCTTCATAATATAATATTATAATAAAAATAAAATGTACATAACTAACATAGTAAACACTTTTGTAAAGCAATCACGTTCTAGTTTTGATTTTATGATGCCTAAATGCATTGTGCCATATATATGGAACTGCCTATATTTTAGCAAATCATAATTCTAGAATTTGGCAAAATTCAAAAATGTTGATGAGAATGTGTTTTTAGAATCAATACTTGCTGATCCGCCCGGCTTCGCCCGTGTACGCAAACAGTCGTGTTACTCACATGACAGATAATTATAAAAGCCACCTGTGGGAAACCAAACTATATTATTACGTTTAAATTTAATATTGTTTATATGAAAAATATATACGAGGAAAACTGCATTTTCGTAAATATGTATCTGCACCCAGCGCCACCTATCGAGTTGAAATTTTGCCAAAGACTTTCTTTTTATTTAAATATTATATGGTGTAAATTCAAGCCTATTCGGCCCATAAAAAAGAATTTTGAAAAAGCGACCACAACGCCACCTAGGGGGTTCTAGTAAAGACAAAAACCATCCGGAGCACCACACGAACATATGGTGTGAATATAAGGTGGATAGCTTCAGTGGTTCAGCTGTGATAGTCGGACATACATACGCACGCTTTTATATATTAAGATATAATCAGGACAATTTTTGTTGTCTCCTGAGGGCACTGAGTGCCATGCAGTCACATAAATTAAGTTCCGCGGTTTCGTCGTCTTCCATGCAGAATGAGACCTGTTTTTCTCAGGTGATATCGAAGAAGATGGCAATGCCTTGTTTGAAATCCCACTAATCTTTTGATATCATTTCTACTGAACGATAGGTTTTTTATGGATTTATTAATGGCTCTTTTAGCCTGACGAAGACCTTCCCCATATAAGACACACATGTTGTTTTCCCAGCTTTTGATTTTTAAGTTTATACCTGAATATTGAATGTTACAAAACGGCTCAGGGCCGATAAAGGATTCAGCCAAACCTTTCCTAGCTAGTGTGTCAGTTTTTCATTCCCATCAATGCCCTCATGTCCGGGCACTCACCAAAGTTTGACTCAGTTTCTATGGGAGAGGTCTTTGAGAGTATTGAAGCAGTTCTGGGCTGAATTGGAGTCAATCAGTTTTGAGCCTAGTGTTTTTATAGCTGTTTGGCTATCCCCGAGTAAATGGATGAGGACACCTTTTATTCCCAATTCGAGGATGATGTCGGCATACATTTCAGCTTGAAATACACTAGGATTTTGTCCCATTATTGGTATTGATATTCCCCGATGTGGATGTCCATATTCGATCCATCCGTATACCACTTGTTACCTTTTAGGTCTGAAGTAGGATTTTTATAGTCCCAGCTTCACGTCTTGGGATCACTGTACCGAACCTCCTGCCGATGCATAAGGTTTAAGATAAGCGGTAATTTACTGCGTAAAGTTCTGGGATTTCGGAGAGAAGATCCACTTGATCTGTGTAATTTATGTAGTTTATCGCTCCTGTTTGCAGTAGTCTGATGAAAAGGTGGAGTGGCGTTAGACCAATGAGCGCTTCTATAGCAGCTGAGGGGCAAGTGCGCATAACGCCTGTAGTGCTGAGACATGCCAGTTTTTGTATCTTTTGAAGCCTTGAGATGGTGGATTTCCCTTTAGTTTTGATCCACTATACTTCTGATGATAGGTCAACTAAAAACACCTCTCATTGACTTTTTGTATTTTGTGAGAATTTATATAGACGCTGAGATTTCCATAAGATGGCGTCACATGTCGGGGAAGAAATCAATTTATTACGATCGATGTTTGCAGTTATGACGATTTGACACTCATAATTTTTATTTTAAGTTCTTTAATGACATCTATGAATACCAATATAAACACTTAATTTTTGGCAATATCAAAAATCCAAATTAGATGCGTTACTCGTACGATTAAACCACACTAGAACTGGGTTGGGTCTTCAATTTGAATGCGATTTTTTTTGTTCTCTGTCGAAATCTCTGGCATAAAACTAACAAGACGTCCATTTCTTTTACAATTAAAGTTCCTGATTGGGAGCATTATATTACATACTATTTCCTATGACAGAAATCCTAGATTTACCTCTTTAAAACCGCTCATATTTCCTCCTAAACACATACATACTTTTGTACACTTATAGATCCATTGCGAAATATATAGCAAAATAAATCCTAGCAACAACCATCCTCCCCCATCAACCAACCCCCAAGAGTGATGTGACAATTCCATTACTGAAAACCTTGCTGAAAAATCATGCATTATTTGCAACCCCCACTGTATTCGCGCAGCGAAAAGTGCGAACTCAATATGAATACTAAATGAACCCCACTTGGACACAAATCATGGAAACGATGACAAGCTGTGGTATATATGTATGTACATGCTGTACAAGTTGTATGTAAATATTTATTTAAAATATTAACAAACAAAAAAAAAAAAATAATAAAAATATGTTTTCTTTTTTGTTTTATTTATCAAGCCAGAGACAATATATTCAACAATGGTACGTGATATCGTACATTTGTTTGACTGGCGTGATACTTAGAGCAAATAAAAAAAAGTTTTGTAAAAAAAATGTATTTTTTTTGGCTTCTCAAAAACCGCTGTTGTTGATATGAAACGGAGAGTGACAAAGTGTGGAATTGAGATATGGGCTTAGATCTGCAACTTGAAGGCTAGTGCTTATTAATACGTGAGAAATGTCAACTATCTCCAAAGTATGGCACTACGTAAAATAGCCACTGAATCACATCAATTTTATCTATTATTGCTGATTTGAGGCTCCCTAAGATCTTCTGGGCAATCTTTTGGAGCCGCTAGCTCTAAAGTCTAGATCAATTGAAATAACTATTATCGCATAGAAACGCACGTATTGTTATTTATTAGCTTGCCTGGTTTTTACCGAATATGTTCTGTTTAAGGCAGTTAAAAAGGGGTTTAACTGTTTTTACCTATTTATTTATAGCCCTCTCTCTATAGCAATTTCCAGCAAGTCGGATAATATCGTACCGATGACGATATTGTCTTCGCAATCAATCTTTACATTAATGAAATAGTTTCACTGGTGCTTATACTGATTAGGCTACCGAATAAGTTATCGTTTTCTTAAAGTTTCAGCCTCTTTAGATGTTTAGCACTTCTTATAACATGTAGCCAAGCTAGAGCTTACACCGGCTGTTTCCTTTATTTTCGAAGTAGAGTTGTGAGAATTGAACGCATATGCGATGATGGCTCTCCTCTCTGCTTCTGTTGTTGTTTTATATGTACCTCCCTTCATATTTTTTCTGTAGCCCAACTCATTTTACAAAATACATTTTGGCTTCGTCCTATTTATTTTGGGATATTACGGTGTTTTAGGCCCGATTCACTTAACGCTTTGATTTGGCTCTTTTCGTCCTCCGTTAAAGGGTTATCGTGACTCATTTTCAAAACAAATGGTGGAAAATAATTATAACTGTTTAGTACCGAAAAAACCGCGACGATTTGTTAGCTTATCTCAACGTAAACTGAAATTATTGCTACTGAACCTATTCTGATGAGCCAAACATTTTGGAATGTTTTTTTCGAAGAATAAGATCAAAACAACATAACACAATAACGGTTTTTTTTTCGTTGGTTTTTCTCTCTTAAATTTAGTATATATTAATAGTCTTGCTATAGGTATCACAAAAAGTTGTGTACTTTTAATATATATATGTTAAGAGAGACGAGCAGAAGTAAGATCACAATTTTGAACCTTTTCAGATGATCGGAAGTGTATGTATAAAATGCACTAAATGCCAAAAGGCACCATAAGGTTAGACTGTGCTGGGTACCCGGCCACAGAAATATCGTATGGAAAGAGACAGCAGACGAACTAGCTAGAGCCGGATCAGCTCTGAGCAACAGTGATGCAGACATCTCCATACTGCCACCGATTAAAACGCTATTCAGCATAATCGACCATATAACCGAGAAAAAAAAACACCGCTATGTTGCTCACAAGAACCGAGGCCTTCGTACTTTAGGTCATAGATTTTTGGAAGACATAGCAGAGCTGGGAACTTTAAAGATATCGGATCTTCTAAGATTCACCAAGAGCACAAACTGGTTTACTAGTTGGTAAAAAAGAGGATTTACTCCTAAAATATGAGGGGATTCACAATGGACCTTCGGATCTCCGAGTGGAAATGATTGCTCGTTAAATCACACATCCTAACCTTACCTATGTAGGTATCTATATACGACTCTTTTATCAATAATTTTATGTTAAAATGATGCATTACATGCACTCTATCAGTGTGTACTGCATCTGTACGCAAAACAATCCTTATCACTGGCAATAAAGAAAAGAAAACCTTCATTTCGTGGATAGCCTTGTGACCTTTTTATTTCATAGTCACCTCAGACAAATATTTACATTTTTTTCGTTTCAGTCTCTGGTAGTGCTAGTCAGTGTGTGTGAGTGTGCTTAAGTCACACTGCATGAAGATGTTGGTGATAAAAATATCGTTCAAAAATACTTCAAACATTAGACAAACAAATAACAAAAGATCGAGGTTTCCTTAGATACTTTAATACGTAAGTTTTTTTTTTATATAAAGGGGATATGAATACCCTTACTTAAAACACCGCGAGCCCATGAAGGGCAAGAACGAGAGACAGACAAATTGGCGTAGTGATAGGATGTTCAGATGTTAGGTTTCGACTAACTCTAATAGGATAACTGGAAACTTGTGTATTATTGAAAGTTTTGCCTTAGCTTATGATTCACAGAAGTTTTTTCCAGACGATTTTTATTATTGTTTGTGCGATTAATTTTTTCAGCGATACCACCATCGTACTGCCAGTGTTATGCTTTCGCAGTAGTTTTTGACATTAATTTCTGAAACTGATCAACTTATTTTTATTTCCTGAGAAATGAATGTTTTGGAGACATCTGGGTTTGAACCGTGAACCTTCAGCGTGACAAGAAACGGCGACTACCACTACGCCACACAGCCTCAAATTCCCCCCAATCTTGAGGTAGATCATTTTCGCTTCGACAATTCTAAGACTCTGCATTCTCTATCTAAAAACCAACAGTCAAAATGATTAGAGAACAGATTTCATAGAGCTACTGAAATGATTAAGACTTTCAAAAAGCTACGGGCTAAGAAAACAGCATTGTCTTGTATGAAGTGAGCTCCACTCAACGGTTCGTATATCAAAAAGAAGCTTCAAGTAGATTCGTTTTATACTTAACCAGGAATGTCCACTATTAAGCACCATCCAGTCACAGTCGTTTTTATAGATTGGCCTTTCTTTGAATTTATTTCAGGAATCGCTTTCAAAGCTCTTAGCACCTTCAAGACAAAAACAAACGTCTCTAAGTCGATTGGTCATTTTACTCTTCAAATTGCGTAAGACTACAAAAAGACCTTTAATTTATTAAAGAAGCTAATAAATGGTCAAAAACCCTTTACCAGAAAATGCATTTTGATTTGTATAATTAAAATGGCCATAAGAGACTCACATATTAGTCCCTACGGCAGCACACTGTTTCCGATGTCTTTTTATTAATACGTTTTTATTAGGTCGCTTTGTTGTCTGTTCGGTACAAATTTTGCAATTGATTTTACACTATCTTCCCGATGAGCTAAAGACATGAAACTTTAAACATAGCTCAGAACTGGATGACAATACAATATTAACTCGCTTTCTTGTCTGTCTTTTCGGTACGGTTCCGTAAGGACCTCCAAACGCAAAAAGAAACCCTTTAGATATGCAACGTTTTTTCTTGTTATTTTAATTTCTATGACTATATACTCAATTTCCTCATATTTTTTATTTATTGACAAAAAAAAATAATAAACAATTAACATTGGATACAAATGAATGTCAACTATCAAATTTCGAGTCCAAGTTCTAGCTGTCGTCATCCGAGTCGTTATCGTTATCGATCTGTTCGGTGCTTTCACTTATTCGTACATTATAAATATTTCATTCGATGCAATTGTGCGAAGCATATCTGGAGTCGATTTAATGAATTTGTGAAAATCTAGGCATGTCATTTCGATATTGGTTTTGAGCGTAAGATTGGCTTTGAAAGTTTCTACTTTGAGTCCGGTTTTTTCTTCGGTCCATGTTTTGTTTTATGCGGCGAAAACTTGTTCGACTGAAGCAGTGTGGTGCAGAGAAGGCACCCACAACAATGGTGCAAGGGTGAAGTTAATGAAAAGCACACAGAATAATTCCGAATTCTGTGAATTTTGAATTGGAAGAGTTCAGGGTATAAATTAATTTTTAGGTGTAACGTTTTACAGGATTTTCACAGGAAAATACAGGAGGCAGGATTTTGTATGAAAAAACAGAATAATCCTGCGAAATACAGGATAGATGGGAGCGTTAATTATACTTAAAATTTTGCATTGCATACTTTTAAGCTATAACACATAGTTACCGTAACTAATTGTAATTTGTTGGATTTTGAATTTTAATTTTTGAGTTTCAACGAGAAGGGAGTGAATAAGATGCTAACTAATTGTAAAAAACAAAAACTATAAATATTTTTAATTACCTAGTTGTTAAACGGACTAAAAAGTATAAAATAATCCTGAAAATTTGTGATGGTGAATAACTATGAAAATGAAAATGAAAATGAAAAACGTCAAAATTCAAATTCATCAAAAATCAAATTTAAATTAAATTTTAAATTAAAAAAAAATATTTTATACTTTTTAGTCCATTTAAAAACGTGGTACCTATATAAAAATTCATTTTTATTTAAAGAATTATTTAAGTTTATTAAACCCTATCGACGTGATTTCAGAAACAATCAAACTGCGCAATCGTAAAAAGTTTATAGTTTCCCTTATAAAACTAAATTAAAAGTTCTTAAAAGTAACAGTGTATTTTCTTAGGGTGGGTCAGCTGTTTACAGTAGAAAAAAAAAACAAATACATTCTCAAATTGAACTTACATCTGTTTAAAGGTCGTCCCATATCCCCGGTACAACTGGTACGTCTTCGAGTAGTGTTGCTCGTTTCGCGATATTCGCAGCGATTTGCGCAAAAAAAAAACTTATAAATAGAAATATGAAAACGGTTCGCTAACTACGATAATATATTTATATTATATTTATTTCCCTGAAACCTCTATTGCAAGGAGTCAAGGATTACTTGTTGTTTCATAATCTTGCTTCTATATAATAGAAAATGCTGCACATGTTTGTTAGTTCCTTTTTTTCTACGAGTATTAATCTTTTATGGCTCACAATTTTCGAAAACTTTAGTTATATACAAAATTTAATTAATTACTTTTTTTTATATTGCAAATTTCAAAAATTTAACGACGACCGCGCACTCGTACATAATTTATAATTTTCTCCTTATTTATATTTTGAAGAAACAAAAGAACGATTTCTTTTTCAAATTTTCCAATCGAATTTTAGTAGAAAAGAAAAAAACCTAATAAAACTGAAAAAAAAAAAAACGTTTCTTTCTCGACTCTAACACTTGTTAGCTTGTGCCACTTATGATCTTCTTCTCGCAGAACGGATACAACGAATACACACTCATTTTGCAAGTTTTCTTTATTTTTTTTTTTTGCTTTTCTCGGCTTCCTTTCGGTATTCCAATAATTTTTTCACATTATTTTCGCTTTCACTTTTTTCGAAATTGTTAAAACCATCACCGATATTTAAATATTTTAAATAAAACAAAAAAACTACATGGTGCTTATTTTAACATTTTTGTTTTAAATTTTGCAAAATCTGTTCACCATACCCAAAGCACCTGTTATACTGTTTGTTGTCCTTGAAGATACAAAAAAAGAAACGGGGTGGAAAAATCAAATTAAACGGAAAAATACGTTAAAACCGAAAGAACTATAAGCAATTTTGCTGTTTAAAAAAATATATATATAAAAAAGCACTTGATTTTTTTAAACAGTGGTGTATTTTGCTGCTGGTCCTTTCAGCTACTGCTGCTGTATACAAACGCACGCACGCAAACATACATATATGTATTACACACACGAACGAACGCACACCCATACACAGGGACAGGAAAACTTCAATTGCTTGGTGGTTCCCGCAATTCCCTGCTTTCTTTGAGAGTAGATACCGCAGAAAAGAAAGGCAAAAAGAGAAACTTTCTTGTCCTGGGAAAATTTCAAATTTCGAGAAATGTTCCAACACCATTTATGTACATTTAATATCGTTTGAAAATATTCACATTTTTCATGAATCACTTATAAGACGAAAAAAAATTACAGGCTTTCTGCTCCTTTTTGGCCATTTTCACTCGAGGCGCTCCTCACAATAATGCTGGCGGAGGTGGTACTACTAATGATGATGATGACGGTGATGATGATGATGGTGGTAATTTTATGGGACACCACTGTTGCTGACTGCAATCAACATATGTGCGATCAAAAAAAAACCGATTTAAATTCCTATGCAGTGGAAAATGGATGTAGAGCACTTTTAAGCACCGCCTGACGGTATACTATGTATAATACCTTTCAGTCGTGTGTTGTAAAATAATTTCTTCCTTTTTTTTTATTTGTTTTGTTAATAACTTTCACTGAAATGTGTGTGTATAATATTTTCCCTTTTTTTTTGTGAAGTATATGTATTTTATGATGATGGTGAAAATAGGAGGAAAAGGCAACAAACAGCACAACCCGAAACCGGAACACCAACTAGAGGCATGTGAATTTGAAAAATTCCCAATTGCCTGAGATTTCGTTGGCCTGGCTAAAAAAGCCAGATACGGGTACAAGAGCTGCTGGAGCGAGTGGAAACTGTGTGGAAAAGTGAGAGAAATATTGATGGACAAGAGAGAAAGCTAAGAGAAAGTTCTGACTAGTGGAAAATGTGGAAAATTGAGCTTTTAAGGGAAAGTTTTCTCTCGATGAGTATACTAGGAAATATAGTGGGACGTTTTAAGGTAAAGCTTCTGTTTTTTTTTGTTCGATGTGTGGAAATAAAATACGAGTACAAGGACTCAAAGAAGTTTTGTTATAAGCTTATAAGGATGGAGAAGAATGTGGTCTTAATAGCACTGAATTTGATTTTAGAAGTATAGAACCGGTTTAGGTACAGGGAAACCTCACTTAAGGGGACAGTGACAGTCCGCCTAAGGGAGTTGTCCGTCCAAGGGATAATTTTTTTTTAAAATGAATTGTCTTTATATATCTATACATAGTATAAAAGGAAGATCCCAAAATTTGTCTTTCTGTATGTACAGTACAGACTAATCTCGAGAACCACTAAACGGATTTAGATGCGGTTTTCACCATTATAATCTGCATTCCCTGGCAGAATTCATGGTGTTCTTAGGCTACTGCATTTCTTATAGGAGCTGACAATTTGAGACGCCAATGACTTCTGTCGCAGATGCATGGATGAGGAGGGAGAAGTTTCCGTCTATCACCTCCTCTTCTGGGAGAATATTTGTTAATAGAACTTCATGATATTTCCTCAACGGATTTCAATAAAATATGGAAATTTATCCAACTTTTAGGCAGCACAATGGACATAATAAGTGAATCCTATCGAGTATTCACATAACATAGCATATTTGAATATTTCTGTTTTCTGCAACGTGTTTCTGTATTCGGTGTTTGTTCGCCTACCCAAATATTTAATGGGAAGAAGAGTTTGGGTATCTACAAAATACAGCAGATCTGGAGAAAATGCATTCTTTCATACATGTTCAGGGAAAACACACATAATATTTAACGCCGCGCGCTGCCTAGAGCCGGAATGTACCGTTCTGTACTTTCTGTATAGTATTTTTCTTGTTTTTATAAAATTTGCATAGTACATTCGACACTTGTCATTTGGACAATAGATTGTACTTAACTTATTCATAGCTAGTACTATATCACATTGAATTTGTAAATCAATTTTGTACACCTGCATGAAATAAAGCATTCAATTAATAATAATAATAAATAATAATAATAATTTCGTCCTTTCAAACACAAGGGAAAATAAAAACAAAAAATTGGTGTGAAGCTACGAAGTTTTTTTTTATTTTGGTCCGTCTAATGGAATTAAATAATTTCTAGCAGATATGAGTATCCGCGTCCGATCAAGGGAGTGTCCGGTTCAGCGAACGTAAAATATTTGCAATCAGAAACATAAACGTTTGGTAATGAAAATTTGCCCGGATCTGTCCGTCGAATGGAGCTGTCTGTAATGGGTGATCTCACTGTATTTAAATACTAAGTTACGAGTAATTTGCTCAGCTTTACCTGAGACTCCGACACTACTTGTCCCGAATGACTTGGCGCTTAAAATCTGCATTTTATAAACTGCTAGAAAAGGTACTGATGGTAAGGACGTAAAGGTTCTTTGAGGAGGTTCCATCGCATCACGAAACTTCATTAAGCTGACCATAACAATTGACCTAATTTAAATTCATCGCCAGTTTTTAAGCAAATTCGGAACATTGGAAAAAACTAACGAAATTCGTGATACTGGCGATTAGAGAAAGAAAATTTCTGTCAAAAGTCCTGAATCTGTTGAAAATATTTCATAATGGCAAACTTGCTTTTATTTAACTTTTTGTGAAGAAGTTATTTTTTTAACCACACTGTACTACAGTTCGTATTTAACATTTGAAGTACTCATATTCGTACTCACTATTCTCAATTTACTAAATTTATTTAAATATCATTTCTCAGCTCAGTTTTAGTTGATATTCTCTCTCCAGCTCCATTTCAATTTCACGTCCTATCTCAACTTTGTTCCATTGGAACACTGCCTCTACTTTACATCCCTGTAATTCTCCCAATATTCCTCTCAATTTTCATGCATGCACTCCTTTTTCGCACCCGTCAGCCTCGGCCAGCATCGTGTAGATTTTAGGGAATTTCCATTCCAACCCCATTAACATCTGTGCGTGCGCAGGACATTCAAAAAATATCCCGATTACAATCTTAACGAGGAAAAATGCCCCTACTCCCGGAATAGAAAACTGTGAAATTATCGAAAACAAATACGAGCATAATAATGTCCCCAACACACACACTCTAAAAGAAAATAAATAAAATTCCAGAGAATCTGCTGAATTCTCTGGAGCGCCGCGCCAGTACGAAAAGTGAAAGACGTTAAAAGCTTATTGCAGAGCGGAAAAAGGATATATTACAATTTATTTTACATTTATATCGAGCAGCCTATAGAGAAGGTGGTAGGGTTTTATGGTGGAATGAGGACGGCGATAGGAAATTTCCATTTTTGATTATCAAATTAGTTTTTTTTTTTTTCATTGCAAATGTTCATTCTTAAGGAGTTTTGAATAAACTGGTTATACCGTGGATAGAGGGGGTGGGTGCAAAGGGTTTCCACATGCTGTCGGTAACTACCATAACATCCTTAATGGTTAACTGTTTTCGGGTTGATACGAGTAATTCTAGATTCAATTCATTACCTGGAGATTGGCTAGGTTACGGCAGGACGAAATAACCGCAGAGCTGCAACGATGCAGGGTTGAATGGCTGCGGATGGGGTAGATTAAATAGACCGGTACAAGTAATGAAGTTTGCTCGACCAGTTCTGGCTGAAAATTTAATTTACAAGCTCGTGGAGGCGTTCTTTTTTGAAACTAATAAAAATATTGAAAATCTTGTCTGCACATTAAGTTTTAATTTAAAATAATAATGGATAAATGAGGTTAAAAAAGAATGAAGGTTTTAGTTCGTTTAAATTGACTGGTCACCGCGATTTTTTGCCGTTAATCCAATTATACTCTTTCGATATATCTCATGTGCAAGTATTAACAGAAAAATAATAAAAAAAATTCTATTACATTGAAATATTTAAAAATATGATAAACTAAAAATTGTACCTAGTCTAGCCATAAATAAAAACGTAAAACCCATTTTGGTTGGCGAATTCCGTTTTTTTTTTTACAGTAACTTGTGAAATAGATCCTCTTCTTGTAATAATAATTCAGTTTTAGCTTAACTTTTGAAGTGTCAACAATCAACATAGAATGGGGAGATAAGGAAAATAGAATTGCAGTAATTGCGTTGCACAAATGTGGACTGGAATTCTGGGTGCGAAGTCAATTTTAAAAACTTGGTTGCCGCTACGAATTAGACGTGTTTTTGTTCATTGTACCATTAACCCTTTCGATCTGAACGGGACATATAGATCCCAGTAAATGTTCCAAGTCAGGTAATTCTAAAATTAAACAGCAGAATGATGGGATTATTCTCAACAACAAAATATATTTTTTTTTTTACCGTAGTGGCTTTTCGCCCTATCGCTACTAATCGCTACTTTTTTTCTACAGATTTAGCTATTATTCTCTATATTTTTAGGCGTATTTATGTGAAAGCCGATTGTAAACATTCCCCAAAGATCCAAAGTTACTATAGAAAATGTGGCGGCCCGACGAGAGCCCGAATCGTGCAGGTGGCCTTTGTTTGAGGCAGCTTTTTTCGGAGTCCTTCAGCTTTTCAGTTCTTTTGTTATCCTTAATTAAAGTGTGACATTTTTAACAAAAAACTTTTTTTTTAAAACTGACTTTAATTGCCATATTTTTCGAATTTAAAAAATCCGGCTCGACAGACTATAACTACAATTTTACTTTAGAAGAATTTTTTTACATTTTGCACATCCATCAACATTGCAAGGAGAAATGATGCTGACCGTGGAGCACCTTTTTTTACAGTGCCTTGAGAAACCTGATCTTTTATATTTTAATTCTTGTAAAAAAAATGTAAATACATATACATATATTAATAAACAATGTGTAAAAGTTTTTTTATTAATTTCTATTGTTATCCTTTCTAAAAATAGTTTTTCTTTTAGCGCGTTTTTGGCGCTGCTGGACGTAGAAAGCAGTGGAAGTAATGACCGTCAAAGATCGGGGCATCCGCGTACGAAAAATGCGATCAAAGCAGTGAGTGCTCGAATCCGCCGGAATCCACCATCCAGAAGCAGAAAGTGTTGTGATACGGATATTGTCCTAGAACGATCTCAAGGATGATTAAAGATGACCTTGGGCCTTGGGGCGCTCCGCAGATCTTCGGGACATCTGTTACATTGCCATTGGAAATAGAGAAAATAGAGAGCGGCAATCAATGAACAGTAGAGGAGAAGAAAACTACCAGGAAATTTTTAATGTGGAAGAAAAATTCCACAAATTTTATGCTTATAACTCTAAGGAAGCTTCGCAATAATTCCCAGAGTTCAGAGAGGTTACCATCTGGCGTACGTAATGGTTTGCGGGGTAGCTCTTATGATTGGTTACTAAGCTGCATTTTTGCGAAAAAGGCTTCACAACACCATTTAAAAGACAATGGTAAAACAATTATTAAACCTTTCTCTTTTCGAAAATAAACCATGGTTATTATTTCAAAAGACCACTCAAAAATGGTTAAAAGAAAAAATATCAGACTTCATAAAGGCCTGACTTGAGCCCTCTGGATTATGAATTATGGTCAACTAAGGAGAGTATACTTACTTAATTGGCGCTACAGCTCGAGAGGAACCTAGGCCTGCTTCTCGCAAACATTTGTGTGTGCGTGTTATACTTTTGCACGAATGGAAGGGACCTACAGTTTTTTGCCGACTCCGAACGGCGAGTTGAGAAGCTCAATCGTGACAAATGATACTCTTTGATGCTTGTCAGACATTCGAAAGAGGTGGGCACTGTGAAAAACTTTTAGGTGTTTGCGGCGGGATTCGAACCCAAGACCGCTGGCTCAGTAGTCCGACGCACTAACCACTTGCGCTACGGTGCCCACTAAGGAGAGTATAGCCTGCTCTAAAAAATACACCTCCCTTGAGTCGCTAACTTACTAATTTACTTAACGGGCTCCCGATCCGTGAAGAGTCTCTGCCTGAGACACGGCAGCCTTCCACTCTCTTCGATGCCGGACACGCTTCTTCCAGTTGTCTAGACCAAGCGCACTGGCACCCGCGGTAGCTTGGTCCTTAAATCGGAGGTTCGGTCTTCCTTTTCATCTCGAACCTGGGGGCTGTAATTCGTAGATCCTCTTTGCTGGAGCATTGTTGTCAATTTGCTCGATGTGGCGAACGTGTTTTGGCTTTTCGGACTACATCCACATCTTGGCACAGCGCATAGAGTTCGCGGTTATATTTTCCCCTCCATTCGCCCTCCCCGCATGCGGGACCGAATATCCGACGAAGAATTTTTCTCTCGAAAGTATTCAAAATCTGCTCTGCTTTCCTGCTTATTGTCCAACACTCGGCTCCATACAGCAGAACTGGCAGGAGCAATGCTTTGTAGAACATGCATTTCGTCTTCCGAGTTAGGAGTTTTGAACCCATTTATTTTGCCAAACCGAAATAGCAACGGTTTCTTAGGGTAATCTCCACTTAGGCGTCATTCATGGAGTTGATGTTTACTCCGAGGTAGGTAAACTCCTTAACCACTTCGAAGTTACTGTTGCCGACAGTGACGTTTTGTCCTAGGCGGTGGACATATGTTTCTTTGTTTGTTGACAACATGTACTTGGTCTTGTTCTAATTCACTTCAAGGTTAACTCCTTTCGCCCGTTCTTCAATAGCCATAAAAGTCTCTAACACAGCGCGCTGGTAGCGATCGATAATGCGGATGTCGACCGCGTATCCCAGTGAAAGATAGTGCCTTCCTTGAGTCGCTAAAGGCATCTCAAACCGGTTGTGAAGCACGGTGAAAAAAGATTTAAAATTCTGACCAGTGTTATCAGAAAGATAAAATGCTTTAAAGACTTTAGGAATTACAAGGAATACATATATACAGATTCTTTTCTCTGGTGGTTCCCCCATTACTGTTTTTAATAATACGTCAAATAGTAAACCATTGCCCTGCTAAAACCACCACCACCACCAACACAAATTTTCCATTACACAGCCAAAAAGATAACCATTTTTCCACAAATAAAATGTCCAGGAGTTCTCACCTCCAACCAACAATGACTACGTAAAAACCTGTTAATAAGAAAAAGGAAAAAATATGACTTTGAATAATAAAAATAAATCCTTTTCCCACAACTTTGCCTTGTGCATCGCTGCATATGACTCTACTACCCATTCTACATCGTCGCTTCCTCTATCATTTGTTTGGATTAATCCAACCGCATCCTGTGCTTGCATTACAGATAGCATCGCTGTGTGTGTCTTGAAACTTTCGGAACTCATTATCCGACGAGACCGCCGAGCTGTTGTTATTTTCTACTTTTTCTCTTTCTCCTTCGTGAAGGATCAACCTTCTGCTTTCCATTTATAAACAAATTTCCGTCTCTTGCCACTGCGATATTATCCAGTTTGTCGCATTTTGTAACTTTTATTTTCAATAATCCTGGACATGGATCGGCACTCCAGTTCGTGTTCTTGTTTGACTTTGTTCTATTTTAATTTCAACCACAAATATGTCAGCGCAATGTGGTTGTATGCACTCGAATAATATTCGACATTGTGAATTTTTATTCAACAATGTTCTGTGCGTCTCTTTGTCGCCTATCATTTGCACTTTGCTCCACCGAATTGATACCAAGATGCAAGGCTCAGTTGCAGTCAAAAACCTAATTTTTTTCCTTTTTTCTAACATGAAGGAAAGTCCTAGTTTTTTTTAGCTGATTCTACCAAAATTTGTCACATTGGAAGTTTGCATTTCTCTCCAGTGGTTTTTTGAACTTTCATTTAACCTTTTTCTTTATCGTATCCTGTTGAGAGAGGTCAACCTGCCAGGAAAAGTAGGTACTAGGACTACAAAGTCATTGCTTTCGATTTCGGAGTTTCCGTATGCCGGCAACGTTTGTGGCCTGTAAAATAAAATAAATATTTCAATAAGGATCCAACATGGAGAAAGAACAATCGTTCTTTTGTCCTACGATGTGTATAAACAGTTCAAGGAAGAACTTTCGGCAACGACTGAATGGTGCAGTACGGATATCCTTGAATTAGCTGTCAAATGCACTAGGGGAGGGGATTTTTTTTAAGGAATACATGTCTACATAAATAGTTGCTCTGAAGATTAAAGGATTGAATATAGTATCTGAGTGTATCTTTTAGTTGATTTCTACCTAAATACCTACTACCTATTATCTGAGCAACTAACTGACTTCAGGTCCTGCAGGACATTGTCAACATGATTCGAACTCGTGTTCATGTATCTATTCATCATCCGCCACAGCATCGTTTTATTATCATGCGACCACCGCACTAGTGGGCCAACTTTTTATCACTGCCACTACAGTATAAACCTCTCCCTTTTTATCAACTTTCCCACAGGACTTCTTTTCCACGCCACCCCCTAAAACCGATGAAATTCCGACCGACAACATCCGCTTATTTTAGCTGAAATCGTTTGAATAGTCCAGCACATCGCACCCTTATCGTTGGTCTGCCATCCAAAAATTAATGCATAGGGATCATGAATAAGGACAAACACACACTGCTCATAACTATTACATCCGCCCACGCCTCCTAGTTTGCTTGTATATCTTAATAGCTCCAGACGTAATCAATCAAAGGGAATAACTATAATTTTCCAAGCAGTGAGGCAGAGGAAAGTGGGAAAGACGAGGAATATGAAACAAAGTTGCAAAACAAAAGTAGTTACATTGTCCATTACAAATGTTTTATAAAAAGGATAACAGTCGAAACTATCAGCAAAACATTTTTATACAGCAACGCCCCTAACAAAGTTCACCCTGCTCGGCAAATTTCCAAATAAGAATTGCGAAATCCTTTTCTTCGAATACGATGAAGAAAAAGAGAGAGAGACAAAAAAAAATACCACCACTCCAAGGAGGTCCTTATTATGCCGAACATGAAGCATGAATCCGTTTTCAATTTTCGTAATAAGCCGCATTACAAATTGTTTCCCATTTTCAGTAACCAAAGGAAGAAGGCACAAATAGCACAAAAATAAGGACATTTCAATTCCCCAAGTACGAGTGAGTATGTGTGCAGTGAAACAAATAGAAGTCAATATAAAAAAAATTCACAAGACTTGGTGTGGTGGCAGAGAGAGATCCTGCCTGCCGCCGCGCCGCGCCGCGCCGTTCAAAATGCAAGTTAACCGCCGAAAATGAAGCACTCAACGGAAAGTTTGTTTCTTCTTGGCAGACATCCAAGTGATATCAACCATCAAGGAATGCATATCTGAGTTTCAAAGAATTTTTTTACTATTTTCCCACAGGATGAGGAGTGTTTGTATTTGAGTGTGACTGTTTTGGTGGATGCACCAGCACCGGCACCGGCACCCGCATTGTAAGGCATGCTTTTGTCTGTGGAAGTTTATTGCTTGAATTTTCTACATTTGCGTCATCATGAAAGGGATGCAATTTTGTTTTATTAGCAAATACGTACGAGGGGTTTAATTGTTTGCCGAATTGGTTCCTTCGGGGAGGCCTATTGATTGATTGTATACTCGTTTCAGTAAGTAAATGTGTGACTACCGCTTAAATGATTATCCGGGTTGTGTTAGAGTGAAGAGGAGCTTTGAGTTTACTGAACATGTGGTGATGGTGCAAGGAAGTGGCAGAATCCACTTTATGTTTAGATTAACCGAGATATTTTGTGGATGATTATTTATATATGCAAATAAGCGAAGCATTTGGATAATGTAGCTATGATCTTTGATTTACATATATGATCCAAAACGAGCTTGGGTTCTGAAGTTGCAATCAACTGAACAAAATCTTAAATGCGATGTTTTTTGTTTTGCGCTGCACGCAGAGAGAGAAAAAAATGAAAAAGCGTCCAAGGATATGTAGAATTTCTATGATTTTTTGAATTTTGTAGTGCTAATATTATGCTGAATTATTTTAGAGCGAATCCTGTAAATAATTTGAATTCAGAATTTAACTAAGAAATATGATTAAACAGAAGTTTTCGAAAATAAAAAGGCGAGACATCCTCTTATAAGACAAACAACATAAAAAACAAACATTTTAATTTGGAGAATGAATACCCTTATTACAACTCAACTTAGTTGGGTTTTCTATCATACAACTCAACTTTCACACAACTGAACGCATTTTTCATGACAACCTTTTCCAGTTGTAAAAATTGTGAAAAATGTTGCCTACTTTTACGAGGGTAAGGTGAAAAGTTCTAAGCCTGAGGCAGAGATGGCGTTCCTATCAGTAAAAATGTGGAATTTTTTTTCCAATAAAAAAAACTCGTAAACGAAAAAAACCATTTTATTCAAAACTCTTTCACACAAACAAAAATAATACACGCAATCTGTCTGTCTATAAAAAATGCAGCTGGTGGCAGTTAATTCGCCGATTCAAAAAGCATCTCCTCCATGCGATAGTGTCGGCAACCATCGGGAACAAAAGTGGTTGAGCTGTCAAGTACTGCCACAAAAATTCATATTTCCTGCCTGGGTGAACATGTCATTAGGTCTGTTTTGTGACTATTTCTGATCAAAATGGGACATCTGTCAAATAGTAAATAATTTGACAAATCCTCTCTTCTTTTTTAACTATTAACTATTTTCACGAAAAACTAATTTTCTTTTATTTTGCTAACGAATAGTGATTGACATTTCATAAATTGTCAGATTGCTGTTTGATAGATGGCCCTCGCTTATTACATGGAAAAGATGTAGCACGATTTCGTAGGAGGGGACATTTTTTAACACTCTCACTACACTTTTTGACACTTCATTTGGCTTTATCTTCTCTTGATTTTTGGCAGATTTAAGTAATTATAAGTAAAATTACCAATCACCAAACACACCTATTAGTTCTTGTCCTGTCTGTCCTGTCCTGTCAAGTAGTTTGTGTACACGAATTTTTGTAGTAGACTTCTTGCGTGTTTATCGTTAAAATTGGACATCGTACGGTCAAAAAATTCTTCGTCTTGGATGGATTAACCTGCAACGAAATTCATCAAAAGTAGACAAAAGTTTATGGGGACTATGCTCCTTCCATGTCAACCGTAAGCTGAATTTAAACGAGGTCGCACGTCCCTCGAAGATACCCCACGTGGAGGACAGCCAAAAACCGCAACCACATCCGAAACCATCGAAAAAGTGCATTATATCGTGTTGGCGAGTGAATGTGAGTGAGATAGGTGAATCTGTACGAAACATCTTGCACAAAACGTTAGTAAATGCGCAAACGATTTTCGCAGCAATCTCTTGACCAATTTGCCGGAAGGGTCGTGGCCAGCGTATTTTGGGATGCAAAAGGGATCCTGTTCATTGATAACCTTGAGAAAGGAAGAACAATTAAAGGCGAATATTACCCCAACCTGCTTGACCAGCTGGATGCCAAAATTAATATACCAAACTTCGAATTACAACCAAATTGAAGCTCAACTCAAGCAAATCTGTCGTACGTAATAAAGGCATAAAATTTATATAAAAAAAGAGCCCCGAATCAGTGCTGCAAAAAAACTTGCAACTATTTTCTTTATTTTATAACAAAGAAGTCGTTGGCAATTCCTAGGTAGGTAGAAGTGGTGGTTTGAGTGGAAAGAAAACCCAAATATCACGGTTGATACCACAACCTCAAGTGACCCATTTATTTGGATGTTTTTTGAGATATTTGCATCCACCCTGTTGAGTTTAAGAAAAGGATCAGTTCTCTTATCCTTTTCTCGGATATCTCAAAGGTTATCGAAGAAAGGTTTGCGTTATGCGTTGCCTGGATCTCGCCACAGCCGTTCTTTTGCACAGAAATTGTCCATCTGAAATTGTGCCTCTAGAATCGAACCTAAAATTCCTTGTTTTCAGGTTATCCGAATATCTCTATTCTCTTCTTCTTTGTTACGAAAGAACTATTTTAAACTTGAAATATCTCTGACATCCTATTTGTATCATCGGCAGCGTGTATAAATTTATTAATATACAGGAATTTACATTCGGGAACTCACACAAAAAAAAATTCGACTCAATATCCAAGTTTTATAATTTACTTCATTCATGTTCCTTAAGGCGCCTAGTTTTGGGTTCAGGTTTGAGTTTTCATGATCCTTATCTCATCATTCTCCGGAATGGCTGGTTAAAGTTCATTTCTGGAACAGCAGGCAAGAGTTTTAATATTTGACTTTTTTTTTTAATTTTTTTATCCGACAAATCCTTTTTTTTTTATAGATTTCCTTGTTTTCTGTGTCATTTATGCAACGCAGCATATAAAATATTTAACTCTCTTTGCCTCTTTGCCGTTGGGAGTGATAAGATTGAAACGAATGGTGCAGAGGCAGCAGTGCAACGATGGTCTATTTGTTCCAGTTTGGCGCCCTTTCAAGTTCCTTTTTATGTTAATAAATAAGAAAAAAGGGACTTGCAGAGAGCGAAGTTCATTTCGTATTACATGCTTTACGTTTTCCTCCTTTTGTATGGGATGTTCCTTAGTATTCTGCTTTGACAATGACACCATTTCCATAGTTACAAAAAAAAATTTAATTTAGAACTTTATTCTATTTTAACAACATATGTATATTTCCTTTCACAATAAGTGCTGTCTTTAATGTCATGTTAACACCTTACACATCATGTGTTAAAACAAAATGCGGATGCAAATTCCAGTGAGATACAATTAACTTGCTATACACATAATAAAACTAAAACCAAAAAGTGCAATAGTAGCAGAACCAAAAACTATGCCATTACACATATCATCTAGGTTTCTGGTTAGTCACGTCATTAATATTGTATCATGGTTCCCAATACCGGCACAGACCTCACGTTCAAATTCCTAATTTCTTGTCATGTACCTGGTACAAACCAAACCCCACAAATTGGGACGCCAGAATCTATGCGGAAAAATTCTATCTCGGTAGGTACTAGTAATTGTGATGAAATATAAATAGAAAACCAAAACCAAGCAGAGGCGAAACATTTACTAGGATTGACCAAAAATAGTGACCTGGGTAAAAAGGTGCACCAAAAATTGATGCTTGTTGAGGATGTAGGGTTGCCATGTAATATAGAAAAGAGATTACAACTACTATTGCGGTTTGGTTTTTGGGCTTTAGCTACTAGATGTCAGCATAGAGTGACCCAAAAGAGAAACTAAAATATCGAAGGATCTCATCCAACAGTAAGAATGTCATAACCTGAAACCTTCTATTTAGTTGGTGTATAAAAATAATTTCTATCGTAGCATGCGTAGTTTTCTTTTATTTTTATTTTTTTTATTATTATTATTTATTTAACGAAACCGTATTACAATGCTCGGTTTCCCGCAAAGTCGAAGACTTATGTATCTGCAGGAGATTAATTTACAAAAATAATTTTAAGTTTAAAGTGAGTTCAATTTTATCTAATACAAAACAAAAAAAAAAATTAAATTAAATTTTATTAAATACTTATATAAAAAGTGTTTTATTATTTTCAATTTTTCTCTGATTCAAACTAAAAATACTTTTAAGATTCGATGGTAGAGTAAGTGCGGCAAATATGGCCCACCCTTAACTTTTTTGGACATAAAAAAGACAATTTAATTTCAATTCATTTATTTTATTTTTTTAAATTGTTAGAAATTATTTCTCTTTTAGTCGATATAAACACAAAATATAAAAAACATCTTAACAAAAAGATATCAATAAAAAATTAGAGGAACTTCAAAAATAGCTCTTTAAAAAAGTGCGGCTAATATGCCCCACTTATATAAAATCATGTTTTGTGATCATACGAACTGCAAAATTCGCAAATAAAATATTTGTTCTCGTTGCCAGAACAATCTTTATGGGCCCACATTGTACATACAACACGTCATTGCACCCTTGCTTCTCCCCCCTTATCTTTAGAAAATAGACTCAAGCAATAAATGCATTTATCAGAACTTGCATCAGATAAGTCACCTGGAATGAAAATGTCCTTACTTTTTGATGAAGTAGATTCTTTAGCACGTTGATTTTTCTTTTTGCGCGGTATTGTTGCCAATTTGATCCGGGCCATATTACAGAAATCTATGGTGGGACATGTTACCCACACAAGGCGTTTTCCATTTTCTTTTAATTTAAACACATTATTTTCAACTATTTTTGAGGTTTTGATTTCATACGAAGGGTTTAAAATGTCAAAACCGCACAGTCATAAAATGAAATATTAATATTTACGCAAAATTTAATGTAAAAATACTTAAGAAAACTTACCAAAAAACTACAACGCAAAGTGCAAAAACGTAGCCACGTGCCTTACCGCTCACATATATTAGCCAGACTCATCAAATTGCAGTGAGTCAAAGCCAGTTGGAATATGTTTGAAATGGATGCACAATGGGGCTTCTATGGTTTTTCAGTAGCGAGATATTACGGTGGGCCATATTACCCACATGGGCCATATTAGCCGCACTTACTCTATACTGTTCATGATTTTTGGTTAGCTTGAAGATTTGCTCCACTTTTAACACTTGAAATTCAGGATCTACAGTTCAACTTTTTCGAGATATTGTGCGTTGTTCTTTTTTCCGGAAACGCATTTTTGATGTGTTTCCCGAAGCAAGAACACCATACCTAAGTTTAAATTCTACAAGTGCGTATAATACTTGCCTCATTACCCCAAACGTAGAACACCTGCTCAGGTGCCAAAAATCGTCTTTCTTAAATGAGATCTAATTTTAAGAATTTTTTTGTCGCATCTAAAGTTCTGTCAACTAACACTCCGAGGTATTGACATTCATCTACTACTTGGATATTGTATACACATTCTTTTGGATACATATGATTTTTGTACCTGATTTGAACATTTCCGACTCTGCATTATCTGTAACTAGTTGCCCGTGCGGGAATTCTCGCAATAGAAAATCCAACCCCCAAAATCCAAGCCTCCTTCTTTTTTAATTTGTTAAAATGTATAAGGTGAAAGTGCAATTCTTCAGTGCTCCAGAAAATTTTCTTTCTTTTGACACCTTATTTGTTAAGATTGGTTAAGTTTGAGAGCCGCAAATGGTACCTATACTACAGAAATAATGTATGTGATAATTCGGTTTTGGATGCATTTAGATTTGAATCCATATCATAACACCACCTTACCGCCTTGGTAAACTCCTCTTGCATGATGACCGTCGCCGACTGAAAGGGATACATGATGGAGAGTAGTCGCAGTATTGTCTGCAGAAGCAAAACCAATAGTTCTGTAAAACACACGTAGAAGCTCGTTCGTATACAAGATTAAAAGTATCGGTCCCAACATTGAACCTTTCGGTAATCTATATTGAACTGACTTCCTGTAGCTACATCTGTCTGTAATCTTCACTTTAAAACTTCTGTTTTTTAAGTGGTCCTGAAACCAGTTGTCTTATAACTGTTCTGTGGAGAACTTTTTTCAGCTTTTCGTGGTTCAATGTGTCGAACGCTTTCTTGAAATCCAGAAAGAGAGCCAACACATGGTGGTTTCTGTTTAAGCTTTGATTAACTTTGATAGTTCCCTCTTGCCTAGTAAACTTCTTTTTTCTCATTTATTTTGGAAACCTGGAAGAGCTTCGAAATATACTTGCGCTTTTGTAAAATATTTCAAATATTTCATCTTTTTTTTTTGTTATTTTTTTTTTTAGCCAAACAATTATATTTTCTGTCTTTAGATTCTTTTATGTGCATCTAGATGGCAACCCTCACACTAGGTGTACACATCGGACTCTATCCAAAAAAAAACCACATGAAACAAAAAAAAAAAAAAAAATTACCATCATCCATATAAATACATTCACAGGATACCCATATACCCTTGATAGTATTTGTTGCTCCCCTAGGGCAGTGCCACCTAGTTGCTCAGTCCTCGGTTAGGCTAGGAATCCTCTCAGCAGCAAGTCAAATGGTGGCATGAACAGCACACTACAACCACTCTGGCGTACGTGGAACATTTATTATTTACTCAATAGAGACAAACTACGTGAATTGGTGCGGATGGCCGCTGCCGCTGATCCTGTGTGTGTGTGTGTGTGCTCAAAATGCAGTAACATCCTCTGAACTTTGTGAGTGAAAATCTCCTTCTCCGGGGGTTGATTCTGAAGTTTCACAACGACGACGACGGTAGATATGCCGCGCTACTGTTTTTATTTCCCCCCAAACAGCATGAAACTGAAATTTAATTTATTGAAATTTTCAATCCTGTAGTAGCTACGGAAGTTACTCTGCTCTACGATCGAGACTCGTACTCGTATGTCCTCCAGTTTCATTGCAATGAATATCACATTAGATCGAATCGAATTGGCACAAAAGAAAACAAAGCTGAATGTTTGCTCTAAAATTGAGCAAATACTCGTGTGCATGTGTTTGGTTTTTGGGTTTGTGTAGTACACTGCCAGGACCTTTCGTCTATGTGTAACTTTCAGTGAATTTCACGTTCACGTTGTACCAATTCATACAGAGGTGATTATACTGAATTGTAATTATTAATTGTAGGGCGGTTATTCAATAGCGTTGGACAAGGCGCAGCAGGATATTGTAGAAATGGGACAGGTCCGGAATATTGAATTTATTTGCCATTTAAATAATCAAACGACGGGTCATTACATTACTAAAACTAATTAAATATATAAATATAAATTAGTGTTTAGCGTTAATTTTAAATTTAATTTTTAGAATAATTTTATCTGGCGGTAATTGAATTTAAACTGTTCGATGTGTTTATGGGACACTCGTGTACCTACAGCACATATTCCCTTCGAGAAAGCGGGAATAAAACGTCCAACAGAGTTACCAATAGGTGACATATGTATGTATGTATCGCGTTTTTACTGGCAACTTCGTTTCGAAAAAGGTCTATTTTTGTTTATGAAGGTGGGCTCATCCCCAATATTCACTATCAATAAGTTATGTTCTATTATGAATTCGAAAAGAGACTAACCTCTTGGATTGATGCCCCATTGCGTTTGATGGGAGTTTACGTCGCATGTCGCTTCCCATGAGCAAGTCCCATTTTCCTGCTCTGCCTTTCTCACCAGTCTGCATGTGGTCTTTCTTTCAACATTTAATGTATCGGTCTTATAGAGTCCCAGACCGCTTGAGTTGTAAGGCCCCATAATATTGCCTCGGACAATCCAGGGCTCTTGTATGAGGGCAACATCAATATCCCTGTATCCTATAAGGAAAACAAAGTTAGCACTAGCTGCCTTCCTATGATGTAGGTTTATTTGAATAACCTTAATTACAATCGGACCCTCCATATTTTCCTTACTGGATTGATCCAGCAATGGGTCTAATTTTGCATCGGGTAATCCCAACGCAGACTTTATAATTTCCGTCTCGAAGTAGCGGCATCGAGCGATGACTGAGAAAAATAGTTAATTCCATTCCAGTCTCAGTGTGCTTCCCCACCTCTATTACCTCTTAGTCCTTGCTATAAAGTTCTGGGATGAGTAGCTGCAGGTTTCGTTCTATCATGTCATTCGGAGATAGGGACCCGTGAGGAGGATGCGACCTTTGGATCAAGTGAGACTGATGAGCTCCTTTTTCCCTTAGGTCAGCATTAGCCCACGGATGTAATGAACTTTCTTAGCCAGTTCGGCATATTTTCATCGTCGCATTCCATAACCTTAAATCCCTTGAAGGTAGTTAGCTGTCCAAAAAGAGGAAATGGTTCCGTTCCTTCTACATGAGCCTCATTCACGCCATCAAGGATCCTAATTTGTTATAGTTTCGCTTCCGTTCTGGGTTGCCATAGTCGACTATAGCTACCTGAAGATTGCCTCTGACAATGTCGATTCTGGCCCTTATGCTCCTACATAAAGATGGAGAGGTCGTCTCATCATGCCTACCTCTTTTTGAGCATCCCTCAACTGCTTTAGGTTTGGTGTCGCGTTCCTTACCTGCACTAGTTGGGGTTTTCAAAGTTCTGCCTACAGCTGAAGCGGGAGACAGGGGGCCACCCGTTCTCCCCGCAGCCAGCCCACCGTTAGCCCATCCATAGCTGTGCTTTTACCTGCCCTGCTACTGACCTAGCTACAACTGGCCTTACAATTTTCTTAGCCCTAGCTAGCTCCCCGGATGTCCTTCTCCGTGTAGGATGAGCGATCCCTCTTTTTGAGTCGTCTTATCAGCCTTTTGGCATTGAATCGCTGCCGGTATTGCCTAACGCTTGCTGCCCTGCGATCCTCACTTTGCTCTCATCAGCGGCCGTTGGAATATCGGTATAGGGTTGGTGCACATGCCTTACTTGACGAGCGTTGGCTTGTCACTGCGCTGTCATGCTCCCCTCCTCTCCCTACCATCTGCAATGACTCCTCACCTCCAGCCAAGATTGTACAAGTGGATGACTTGCTGCTGATCCTGGTGAGAAGGTCTGGTGACCTCACAGTTGGGCCCTGCTCCTTAGCCCTAACTTATCATTTCTTTCCCTCCTTTAAAGCCTTGATATTAGCTTGGCTGTTTGCCGTATACCATCACATCTGTCAATAGCACAGTTTTCGGCTTGACAGATGCTGGTGTAGCTACTGATGAGTTCAAATAGTTTAGTTCCGGGCAGAAATACTCCTTCCCCCATTCCTTCCTCAGTTCTTGAAGCATCTGTGTCCATCCAATTAATGGTACGCGGACTCAGCCTGTAGATCCTAGATTAGCTGCTCTAGTCTTTCTTGTCGAAGTTTTTCAACCAGTTACATGTCCTGATGGCATCGAAGGCCAGAAGGGGAAACTTATTAGTCATTGTAGCGTAATCCTTGTATTTTTTGTCGTTGTAACTATAAAAATTATTCAATAACTCATTACTCATTACGGCACCACTGGTCACATGCCCAATACCCTTACAAGATTCCCCACCTTAAAGTCTATCTGCTGCTTGCTGTTTGACTTTTAAATTTACACCACCCACTCTCATTCGGAGTGTGTTGTAGATAGATTCAGCCAACAAAGCTTTTCGCACAGTTCTGTTTCTGAAGCCATTCGATGAAGATTACTCGCTCGAAAGCAGATACATAAATCGAGTAAAATTAACTGAAAAAAATGAAGGCTGGTTTGATTGTGGTTTTATTTGTTATTTTTCGCTTGACAGCAGCTGTGGTAAATTGGAAAAATATCACCTTGATCGGTTGTAAGTTAAGTGATCTTAAAAATGAATACCTTAAGTCTGCCACCGAGATCTATGCTCTTCATTGCACCCTAACAGATTTGGATAACGCGGTATTCCTTCGAAATAGTGAACTGACAGTGTTGGAGATTTCAGATAGCAAGATCTCTAGTGTGCACGATTTTGCTTTGAATGGGCTGAAAAGTCTAAAGTCACTCAGTTTTGCACGCAACAACATTTCCGAGGTCAAGTCTTGGTCAAGTTCGGATTTGGCAAGTGTTCTTTCACTCGACCTGCATGGTAATGTAATCAAACAAATCTACGCGGAGAGTTTCAAACGTTTTCCAAACCTTCAAAAGCTCAACTTGGCCATAAATCAAATAGAGAGCCTGCCCTATGGAGTATTTCAGAGTGTGCCGCATTTGCAATACATCAACATGGGGAAAAACTATCTCAAACAGATCGACTTTTACACCTTTCGCGGATTGCGCAAGTTGTCGGAATTGGCTTTGCACTGCAACCAAATCTACGAGATTAACCCCCAAGCTTTCGAAAACAACAACCAGCTGAGATCGTTGCGCCTGGAGGCAAACAATTTGACAGACTTGGAGTTCATGGCTGTGATGAATTTGACACGTTTGGTGCATCTGAACTTAAGTAGCAATGCTATCGATAGTCTTGATCGGTTGACCTTTGCAAAGAACAACGATTTGAGGAGTCTAGATGTGAGCTACAATCTGATAAAGGAGATATTCACCGACACTCTATCGGGATTGGAATCATTGAAGGTAAGCCTCTTATTCTCTTATTCACTAACGAAGATGATAAGATACAAATAATGATTATGAAAATCTTCCAGCATTTATCAGATACGTGATAATTGTTGTGATGTATTCGCTTCGGTATATTTAGCACTTTGTTTCAGTTTATTTTGTTTGAAATTAGCACCATCTGAGATGACAGGTGGTTAGGTGCTTTTTGACTATACATAGATACTATTTTGGAAGATTTATTTGCACTTCATTACACTCAATCAACATGAACTGACCTGCATCTCTATGCAATTCGTTTCAGATACTCAACGCCAGTCATAACCAAATCCACACAATTTCCGCGAAAAGTTTCCATCAACTGACCAGTCTCATTCATCTTGATATCTCGTCGAATAATTTAACCCATCTACCGGTGGGCATTTTCAATGCTACCCAACACCTACGCTACATCAACATGTCCTGCAACGCACTCAACCACCTAAATTCCAATCATTTTGCCGCGATGGACAAACTCCAGCTGCTGGATCTCTCTAACAACCGTCTACACCGGGGCGGTTTTATCGAAGGACTGCTATACTCACCATCGTCACTTCAACTGGACCTAAGCAACAACATGCTCAGTATCCTCAATTTGTCGGTGCTGTATGAATTTGCGAAAGTGGATTTGTCAGGTAATTTATGGGACTGCAAATGGCTAATCCAGGAGATGATTCGTGTACCCGCCACAATACATTTCGGCCGGAATTACACGGTTGAGGATAAAGTGGATGTTCTGAGTGTGCCCGGTGTGCACTGCTGTGATGGAGAGACCAAAAGGAGTATTATCATTCTGACTGCTGCCTGGAATGGGGGTGAAAAAGTGCAGGTTAGTTGGATGATTGTTTTGTTTTTTTTTTTGGTTTGTATCTCAGTCTTCTTTTTTTAGGTTTCCAAAAGTCCGGTGTGGACAGTATTTTGGTCAAAGATACGTTCGAATCGATTCGATGATAAGGAACTGGTGATTTGGGTACTGATTGCGGTGATAGTTGGATTTGTATCTGTGCGAACTATCCGATGGATTTTAAGAACGAAGAAAAGGGTCGACGAATCAATGACTGGCAAGGAGCTGGAAAAGATGGCAATGATGTCGTATGGAAATGAAAATGTATCTATTGCATCTATAATGGAACAGAATGATGAAAAAATGATGAAATGAAAAACATTCGAGGGTTTGGCTTAAGTTTATTTTATATTAAATGCAAGAAGATTTTTCATTTTTAAGTGCCTTTGTAGAAGTTTTCAATGAGATCCGTGTATTTTTTAACAACAACATTTCGACGCAGCTTGAACGTAGGACCTGAAAAAAGATAAATTTTTAGATTTGGCTCTGTACAGATGACCTAGCTACGCGCTCTATCATACATAATGACAATGACCCGGTTTATTTTTTAAACCAAATTAAGTGCAAACACTTCTAGGAAATTGGCACAGACTCTTGCGCATTTCATGCAAAAACCCGCCATGTATTCAACTCACCCAATTCCCCAGTTGGTATCGAGAAATCATGCGGTAAAATGACAAATTTTTGCACTTTTTGTGTGTTCGAGATGGCATTTAAATTCGCACGATTGATGCCATCCTGAATTGACTGCAGCACTTTTGGACACGGCCCAGCATTAAGGATTTCCGAAAGTGTTACGTAAGGCAGCTCCAGTGATTGCATCCACTCAAGCGCTTCAGGTTGTAAGGTATCAGCTGGTCGGCCAGTGTCACTGTCTATTTCAGTCTGAAAACGGGAAACATTTTCATTTGTTTTTTCCAATCAAAATAATTGTTTCCGTACTTTGATAGTCACTAACATGGTAAGAAACTTCCGTTTGTCTCCAATGAGCATGGTGTTACTCAGACCTTCCAGTTCACGGAGTACCAGCAATTCTATATGCGTTGGAGGTATGTTTTCCCCGCCGGATGTGATAAGCAGTTCCTTTAGACGACCGGTGATGTAGAGACGTTCTTTGGAGTCGAGGTATCCAATATCACCCGTATGGAACCATCCATCGTCTGAGAAGGCTTCTTTGGTTTTCTCCGGATCGTGCAGATATCCCATAAACATGCCACGAGACCGAAAACAAATCTGCATAAAGAAAAAATTATTTACCAGCTTTATGATCGATAGTATGATCTTACCTCTCCATGTCCTTCCTTATCAGCATTAGCTAGCTTCAGTTCAATGTCAGGCAATGCTTTTCCACAACTCTCCAAATCATCCACGTCAAAAGCGATATTTGCTGCCCCAGCAGTTTCAGAAAGACCGTAGATTTCCGACAAGTTAATATCAAAGCCGAGGAAGAATCGCTTCATTTCCACAGCTGCTGGTGCAGCGCCAGTAAAGATAGTTTTGCATCTGCCAAACCCTAGAGCTGTCCTAGCTTTCAGGGTGATCTTGGATCCAATCCAGTAAACCAAGTTGCTTCTTCCTATATTATTGCCCCCTAGATAATAGTTTTCCAATGAACTCCGTGCCATATTCACAACGACTCGCGAAAGCCATGACATTTCCCTTTCCGCTGCTATCAGCTTCTCCTGTATTTTTTCAAAGATACGCGGAACACCAAAAAACGCAGTTGGCTGAGCTTTATGAAGTGTTCTAATAAGAGTGCCCTTAAGGGCATTCCGGTCAGCAAAGTAGATACACGCTCCCATTAATAGTCCCGTGAAAAAGTCCATAACCTGACCACCAACATGACTCAATGGCAAATAGCTAACGATAACTTCTTGCCCATAGATAATATTTGGCATGCATTTTATCGCGTTGCCTGCCGTGCGAAGGACGTTGTCATGACTGATCATCACTCCCTTTGGCATTCCCACCGTTCCTGACTAAAAAAAATGAAATTTAGTATTCAAGTCTCTCAAGATAGATTTTAACAGGCTCACCGTAAAAATTAAAGTGACGCATTGATTGGCAACAACCTCCTTCAATCTTTTCTCCACTTCGACATCCAAATCAGCCGCCTGTGCTCCAATCGCCTCAACATTTGACCAGCTGTAGTAGCCTTCCTCGGAGTCGATAAAGTCGCCATAGGGACCTTGTATCTGAATGACAGACTTGAGCTTTGGCAGACGATTTTTTAGCGATCGAACTTTCGCCATTTGCGTCGAATCATCCACAACACAGATAGTAGCTCTGGAATTATCTAGAACGTGAAAAACTGCCTCAGCAGAGTTTGATAGATAAATTCCCGCTGAAACGCCACCCGCAAAAATCGTCGCCATTTGCGTTATAAACCACTCGGGGCTGTTCAAGGCTAAAATGCCACACGAAGTCCTTGGCTCCAAGCCCAGTTTTATGAGAGCCCTCGCAATCTGATGGGTTTTATCCCAGTATTCCTGATACGTCTGTTGCACCCAATTCTTTTGGCTATCTTGAGACATCAATGCTGGGCGGTCACCGTGCTCTTTGACTATTCTCTCGAAAACTTGCGGAACTGTAACGGGCTGACTCTCACCATCGCGAATTCGGATTTTCACTGGATCATGCAGCGATGTGCTAGTGTAGGAGGAAGCTGGTTTACAGTTCTCAACGGTCACTTCGGCCATTTTGTTCAGTGTTGATATAACAGTGCTGTAAATGGGTTGTAAAAAATCAATTAAATTTGTTTTTGAATAATTCGCGCGCTAAAGGGGATATGAACCCTTAAAATGCTTTGCACAGCGCAGGTCATAGGGGGGAATCAGGGAGGATGAAAAGGGAGATACCGATGCGCATTGGTCTTGAATGTAATGAGAGGGAGAAATCGTATTTGGTAAAGAATTTCCACATTCATTCGCTAAGGGTGCTGTCGCCAGCGAAGGATTGTATGGGATTAGATGTGGCAGACTAGATATCCTTTTATAAAAATAAGAAAGAGAACCGGAGACAAAGCTGAGCCCTGTGGGACACCAGCATATATAGGGTTAATTGCAGACTTGAAACCATCCAAGATAACTTGTTTTGAACGGCCTAAAATGTAGTTTCTCATCCATTGAAGAAGATTCAAGCATTTTCGACAAAAGAGCTTAATGCCAAATTCTGTCAAATGCTTTTGAAATATGAAGTGCAATAATCTGTCACTCACAGTGATGAAGAGATTGGTTCCACTTTTCAGTAAGATATGTATGCCATCAGATCACCAGCCATATTGCCGGTCATTGAGAAACTTTCGTCATTCAAATTATGTATTTCATTAGCTGACGGCTTATCAGCGTTTTCATGACTTTAGAAAAAAGGACGTTAGTGCTATAGGTCGGTAGTTGAAAAAAGATGGACATTCGTTTTTTTTAGGGACGGGCTAGACATCTACTCAGAAAGAGCCGAGACGAGTAGGATAGATGGAAGATCTTACGCAGTGATTTTGCCAGCTTGGGAGAACACTACTCCATTGGAGATACACCATCTCGACCGACGCGACAGATTTGTGAATATTGAGATCAAAGTACTCTTGCAACTCTTGGATTGTGATACTATTTTTTATTGCCTTTTTTCGTATACAAATCCTTATGTTATTGTTTGGATGCACTTCAGCTAGTTTACTACTGAGTGAATTTATATCGTGGGATTTATATTTCGGGACTGGAAACCGCGGGGATTTCGCTTCAAATCGTAAGATTTTACTGAAAGAAATTCAACTCCAACTAAAGAGAATGGAGAGTAAATTGAACTCACTAAACTCAAATTAATTAAAATTGTTTCCTAAAATGTTTGTTATTTGTTTTTTCTTTTTAGTTTTTTTTTTGGTCCAATTATTTTTCAAGACACAAAACTTTTTAGCGTTGCTACGTAAACATATTTTGTGAAATTATCTGGAATGAGCCAAAGGTCAAGGTTTGGTCCCCAACTAAGTCTGACTTATTTTTGGCGACGTTGTTTGAAATTAAGTGTTCAGCGAACTTTTTAGCGTATTCAGAATATTAGATAAGAATTTTCAATTTTGAATAATTATATTCATGCGCAGTGATCTTTGGAATGGGATCATCGGATGAGTGAAGCGAATATTCCGTAATTAATAGAAACATGTGTATAGCGAGATTTTGAAACCCGAAACGCATGTCCTTATAAAATAATATTAGTCAGCAAAGCAATATTTTCTTAAAAATAACTCCGTGAATTTTTTATTTTTGGTCCCTATTGTGAGTGTCGATCAACGATCGATAAGCGGCAACTATCCATCGTGGATTGTTGATTTTGGTATTGTGATTGTGATCGATATTTGTCGATTTGACAGTCGCTTGGTTGTAGTCGATCACAAATTTCTGGTCGATGTTTTTTTTTGAGAAATGTGAAAAGGTTTTGTGCGTATGAAATGATAAATAAATAAATAAATATACGGCGTCAGCAGTCCTATACAGAACCAAACCTGGCTTCTCGCAACCATTTGTGTGTGCGTGTTGATAGTAATTTTAATAAAAATGATATGTTAACAAAACTTAGTTATAAATTCAAATGCAGGGCGAAGCAAGTTATAAAGAAAAGGCAATTTAATGCCTATGGTTTTATTTATGGAAACAAATCCTGATATCGCGAAAAGGGAGTTTGTGCAAAAACCCAAGCAGATGGTAAGTTGCACTTTCAATTAATTTTTATTTGTTTTATTCTACAAATTATAAGGACATGGATGGATGTGGGAATATTATTCCAGTTTTCTGCCGCTTCTTCGTTCCGAGAAACTTCTTCGCCATAATATGGTGCATTCCCTCATTCCTCGACCATCGCTAAATCACAACATAACTAAAATCTTTTATTTTAAATTACTTCTAATACAAATAAATAATTATGAAAAAAATACCCAAACAACTGTCCAAAGTATGATGTATTCACAATACCAGGCGCGGATTCAGGGGGGGGTCACGGGGGTCATGACCCCCCCCCCCCCCCCCAAAACAGCCCGCATTTAAAAAAATAGAGCTGAACCAATATTTTGCAAACCAAAAAACAAAAAAAAAACAAACAAACAAATTGCAAACTTAAAAACCGGAAACTAACCAAACGACCAAAATGAACTTACTTTTTTGCACTCTGAAAAAATTGGATTTTGATTTTTTCTGTCCTGTGACCCCCCCCCAAAAAAAAAATTCTAAATCCGCGCCTGCACAATACTTACATTTTTATTCACAATAATCTATTATTCTGTCGATTGATTTACACAATATCAAAGCAAAAATCAATCGACAGTTGTCGTGACGATCGTTGATCGACACTCACAATAGGGGCCGTTACCACAGACGATCTCGTTTTCAATAACTACATATGTCCAAACTATCTGTACTGAACGATTTATTGTTTACTTTACGTTAACAAGCACATCTGTCAAATACGTGAATAAGCAAACTATCGCATGGACGACAATCGTTATTAAAATTACGTGATGAGAGCCCTAGTAGTAGGAGGGAATTTGGCCCATTGCATTTCACTAGATAAATTGCTTAGTCACTCTCAAACATTCCATTCAATCGCATATCGACCTATTCTTCGAAAATCTCTTCAGTTAAAAGTAAAAGAGAAGTAAAAGAGTAAAAGTAAAAGAAAGCAAAAACAACATTATCAGACACTTCGCTGAGGTCGAACATGCATAGTACGAGTGCGAGGCATCGCAGTTTTCGCTTACTGATTTGTTGATCACTCGAACTCAGCATGGGCTGCCAAAAAAAAAACACTTAATTTTGGGGGATACCGGACTTTAAAAACATAGTTTTTTTTATTTCTCGATCAGAATAACACAACTTTAAGGAGCCACAAACCGGTTACAATCGAGTTCCTAAGTGCAAAAAGAAGTACAGTGGTTCTTTTTATCCAATTTACTAAATGCTTCTAATTTTTTTTTTTGGAGCAGAATCCCAACAAATGTCCAAAATATGAAATAACATGTAACGGTATCTCCAGGTAATTTATTATTTTTGTTAAAAATAAAATGAAGAATAAAAATAATTCCATATCCATTCTGGAACTGTTTTTCTTAGGTACTGCTTAAAAGCTAGCTTGAAAAAAAATATTAAAACTATTATATTACGTACGTTTTAATTATATTTAAATAAATATTTTAATTTATAATTTACTGATATTTTCAATTAAATTTTAAAACTATTTCTAAGCACTTCACAATATCACTGGACGATGGTCCAGAGCTAAGTAACACTGTGTATAATCTTGGGTTGGACTGAGTAGGATCAGCTATGAATGATTCGACAGCAGAAAGACCAACCTTGACCGTCGTTTTCTTTTAATAGCATCAATATCTTTTTATTAATTTGTATTTTTCACCAACGTAGCGACAAGGCTAGGTTTTATTTGTTTTTAAAAACTTAATACATGCAGAGATTTCACTGAACTTCATGATGTGCGATAACAATACTGAGGACACAAGGTCGTTGATAAATTGCCATTATCACTAATTTGAGAGTCTATCTAGGTCATTAGTCCTTAGTGGAGTTGGTTGAGTAGGTGACTGTAGGCTATTGAACTTTGTGGTGTTTTTGAATATTTGAGAGGGAATGTTTGTTTTCTTTTTCTTTTGTTGACAGATAAGCGAGGTCGCGTTGGTGGAAATTAAAAGAAAAAGAATATGATTTCCATGAGTTGACAGATGGATATTAATCTGGATATTGGGATATTCCCACAGGCAAGACTTTTCTAGTTCGTTAGTCACACTTAATTGATCAGAACACAAGGAATCTTGTGTCCTTAATTTTATTTTTCCAATTCACTGAAAATCACCATAAAAATGTATAAACTGAACAGTTGAAGAATCGGCGGTGTACTTGTCATGCGTCGGTTATTCTCGATAGGTTGGTTAAGCTCGAGAGTTATTCACGGAAAACGCGTACTTCACCTAGAATATGAATGAAAAAAGAATTTTAAAAATATGTACTTGGAATGCAAACGGACTTTTGCAAAAACTTGACGAATTGGAAATATTCATGCGAGAAAAAGATATTGACATTTGCTTGATTTCTGAAACTCACGTGAAAAAGGAATCGCATTTAAAAATAAAAGGCTATACTGATTACCACGCTTGTCACCCTTCGGGCAAAGCGAGAGGCGGATCTTCCTTGTTTATTAAAGACTGCATTGAACAATGCGAAGACCTAAAGATAGAGCTTGAAACTCTGCAACTGTGCACAATTCGAGTTAAAAATAGTCAGCGTACTATTAAAATCTCATCTATCTACTGTCCACCGCGTTCCGCGCTTGAAAAAAGTGATTTTACTAACTTATTTAAATCGCTGAAACCTAATTTCATTATTGGCGGCGATTTTAACGCGAAACATACATTCTGGGGCTCTAGATACATCTCGCAAAAAGGTAGGATGCTCTATGGGGCAGGTATGGAGTACAGTTGTGATTTCCATGCGACGGGCAAACCGACTTACTGGCCAGCTGATACTTTGAAAATACCTGACCTGATCGATTTCTTCGTGGTGAAAGGAATATCTAACAACCACATAAAAGTTGAAGAAAGCTTTGATCTGTCATCTGATCATTCCCCAATTATTTTGACATTGAGCGAAAAACTATTATATAACCGAGAGCCGGCGAAATTAAGCGGTAGAACAACTAACTGGGAAGGCTTTAGGAACGAAATCGAAGTAAATGTTGAACTGAGCGTACCGCTTACGACACCCTATGAACTTGAGGTTGAAGTCGATCGCTTCGTTGAGATAGTACAGCTCGCCTCTTGGAATAATACGCCCAATCCAAGAAAAACGCCGGACAAATACGGTCTACGATATCCTTCTGAAATAAAAGAATTAATCAGGGAAAAAAGAAAAGCGCGTAAAAGATGGCAACAGAGTCGTGCTCCACAGCATAAAACATATCTGAATCGTCTTTGCAATTTGTTAAAGAATAGCATTAAGGATTTTAAAAATCGTGCGATAGGCTCTTACCTTGAAAGGTTAACAGCAAAAAAAAATTCCAATTATTCCCTTTGGAAAGCCGTAAAAGGCACCAAAAGGCCCAAAATCCCTGCGCCGCCACTTAAAATAAATCAAAATGAATGGGCAAGGGAAGATAAAGAAAAAGCGGATATTTTTGCCGGCCATTTGGAAGAAACCTTTAAACCGAACGTTGGTCAAGTGGTTCATGACAACATCAACATCACAAGGATGGTAGTTCCACCATCTGACGATTTAACGCGCAGATCTGCGACGCTTAGAGAACTCGAACGTGAGATCGCGAAACTAAAACCTAAGAAAGCTCCTGGTTATGATTTGATCACCGGAGAAATTCTCAAAGCCTTACCTAGAAAAGCATTAATTAAGCTTCTCCATATTATAAATGCTGCACTCAGATTAAAACACGTGCCGAGCCAATGGAAAGTTGCGGAAGTCATAATGGTTTTAAAACCAGGAAAACCGTCATATGAAGTAAAATCATACAGACCAATATCGCTTCTTCCCGTCATATCCAAAATTTTCGAGAGGATATTGCTAAGGCGTCTCCAACCGGTTATAGAAGAAAATAATCTAATACCTGACCACCAGTTTGGGTTCAGAAGTAAGCATTCGACGATTGACCAGGTGCATAGAATTACTAACGTAATCGAAAAAGCACTAGAAGAAAAAAAGATATGCTCAACCGTATTTCTTGACGTCTCGCAAGCCTTTGATAAGGTGTGGCACGATGGCTTGAAATGCAAACTACGACAAGTACTTCCCGCAAACCTATACGAGATTTTGAATTCATATCTCGGGAATAGACTCTTCCGTGTTAGAAATGGAAACGAATACTCAGAGCTCAAAGAAATTTCGGCCGGCGTACCGCAAGGAAGCGTTCTGGGGCCGCTTCTCTATCTGTTATATACTCGTGATATACCGAAAGAAGATGGCACTATCCTTGCTACGTTTGCCGACGACACCGCTATCCTAGCGGTAGGTAAAACAATCGAGGAAACGACTGCCAAACTGCAAAACGCATTGAATAAAGTAAATGAATGGACGAGGGACTGGCGGATCGCCCTTAACGGAACTAAATCTGTTCACGTGAATTTCACTTATAGAAAAATTAATGACTTGCCAATTTTTGTAAATTTGGCCCGAATTCCCATTGCAAATGAAGCCAAATACCTGGGAATGACACTTGACGCAAAGCTGAAGTGGAACTCGCACGTGAAAATGAAACGTAAAGAATTAGAAATCAAATATAGAGAAATGTACTGGTTAATCGGGAAACATTCCCACCTCAGTACCGAGAACAAACTGCTTTTATACAAGCAAGTGCTAAAGCCGGTGTGGACCTTCGGTATACAACTTTGGGGTTGTACCAAGGAAACAAATGCCAATATTTTACAGACCTTTCAAAATAAAGTGCTAAGAGAAATTGTCCAAGCACCGTGGTATGCTAGAAACGACGATATCCACAGGGATCTCGGAATTCCGACAATCGAAGCTGAAACTAGAAGCTTCGCGCGAAAACATAGAAACCGACTAATCGGACATGTTAATAATACAGTCCTACTTATTTTGGATGAGAGCAATTTATTGCGCCGACTACAAAGAACAAAACCTTTCGACTTGGCGAGATAAGGATTAACCGCGTCTAAATTGCGGAACATGCAGGATCTTTCATTGGAAAGTAACCTGCCAAACGTTTATATTTCGTGATAGAAAAATTGCTTGATAAGTAGTATAACTTAGTTGCAGTATCTAACAAATTTATATCGAAGGGTGGTGTTTTTGGTCAGTAAGAATCTGACACTACTATGAGCACGCGCTTGCTATTCTCATAGTGTCTATGGAAGATTTTCACCTACCCTCGGGAAAAAAAAAAAAAAAAAAAAAAAAAATGCGTCGGTGTGGTAGATTCCGTCGGTATTGTGGTAATGGTGATGTCGGTAGGGAATGGTGATGAAATTTGCTAGAAAAAAAACCCAATCTAAGAACCACGAAACTGATTCTATTTATATTTGGAGTTTCATTAATAAAAGTGGGTAGGTCTAGATATCTATTTTCTTTGACTTCTTGTTGCAAGGTCGAGGACTCGATGATAAAGTGGATGTTCTGAATCTCAGTCAGTTTTGTTTTAGGTTTCGTAAGTGCGTTGCCGACACTAGTTTGTGTCAAAGATGCGAATGCGAATCGATTTGATGATAAAGATCTGGTATTAGCCGTGTTTTATTATCCCCGTGATCTGATCCGGATCAGATCAACAAATAAGTTTGTGTGCATTACAACAACAATCCGAGATCTTGCTTCTTGTCAAGATCAATTTTCGTGATCCAAAAATTAGTTCGACTATTTCTCACTATGATACACTTTCGTTTGTGAATGTTGCTGTATTATCGACAATTGTCAAGGGTAAATGTTGCCAGATTAGAATATAAAAATATTATTGGCAATCCAAATATCATTAATGTTATTTTGTTCGAATAAATTAATTTTTCTGCTCATAATGATATCCAAGCGATGTGAAACTGAAATTATAGCTGCAAAATATTATTCTCATTCGGTTCTGTTAATCAAAATTAACAATTTCCTCCTAAAAAATAAAACAAGCGCATTCAATTTTCATTTAAAAGAAAATATTCATTCGCATGGCAACTTCGCACTAAATGTCAAAATTAACTAAGCTAGTACAATCACAACACAGAACTTTGATCTGGTTTGTTTTATTATTCTGATCTGATCCGGATCAGATCACGGGGATAATAAAACACGGCTATTGTTTATGGAAATGAAAAGGCGCGAAACCAATGAATTCGAAATAAAAAATAGTTGAAGGTGTAGCTGAAGTTTATTTTGCATTAACAACAGAAAAAGATTTTTAATATTTAAGTGCCTTTGTAGAAGTTTTCAATAATTTCCGTGTATTTGTTCATTACAACGTTTCGACGCAGCTTGAGAGTTGGACCTGAAAAAAACATACATTTTTAGATTTGACTCTGTACGGGTATAGTATGTCAGCTTTATCATAACGAAAATGAGCCAGTTTATTTTTTTAAACCAACTTAAGGACTCTTCAACTCACCCAATTCCCCAGTTGGTATCGAGAAATCGTGCGGTAAAATGGCAAATTTTTGCACTTTTTGTGCGTTCGAGATGGCATTTAAATTCGCACGATTGATGCCCTCCTGAATTGACTGCAGCACTTTTGGGCACGGTCCAGCATTAAGGATTTCCGAAAGTGTAACGTACGGTAGTTCTAGTGACTGCATCCATTCAAGCGCTTCAGGTTTTAAGGTGTCAGTTGGTCGACCACTTTCACTGTCTATTTTAGTCTGAATAAGGGGAACATTTTAATATATTTTTGCAATCAAAATAATTGAATCCTTACTTTGATAGTCACTAACATAGTGAGAAACTTCCGTTTGTCTCCAATGAGCATGGTGTTGCTCAAACCTTCCAGTTCATGGAGTACAAGTAATTCTATATGCGTTGGAGGTATGTTTTCCCCGCCGGATGTGATAAGCAGTTCCTTTAGACGACCGCTGATGTAGAGACGTTCTTTGGAGTCGAGGTATCCAATATCACCAGTATGTAACCATCCATCGTCTGAGAGTGCTTCTTTGGTTTTCTCCGGTTCGTGAAGATAGCCCATAAAAATACCACGACAGCGAACACAAATCTGCATATTGGAAAAATCATTCACCACCTTTATGATCGATAGTCATAAGAACCCATTCTTACCTCCCCATGTCCTTCCTTATCAGGGTTAGCTAGCATCAGTTCAGTGTAAGGTAATGCTTTTCCACAACTCTCCAAATCATCCACTTCCCAGGCGACATTTGTTGCTCCAGCAGTTTCGGAAAGGCCGTAGAGTTCCGACACGTTCATGTCAAAGCCAAGGAAGAATTGCTTCATTTCAGTTGTTGTTGGTGCAGCGCCAGTAAAGAGAGTTTTGCATCTACCAAAACCCAGAGCTGTCCGAACTTTCTGGGTTATCTTGGATCCAATCCAGTATGCCAAGTTGCTCCTTCCCTTATTGTCACCCTCTAGATGGTAGTTTTCCACAGAACTCCGCGCCGTATTCACAATGATTCGTGAAAACCATGACATTTCCCTTTCCGCTGCCACCAGCTTCTCCTGCATTTTTTCAAATATTCGCGGAACACCAAAGAACGCAGTTGGCTGAGCCTTACAAAGTGTTTTTATAAGAGTGCCCTTAAGTGCATTTCGGTCCGCAAAGTAGACACAAGCACCCGTCAATAATCCCATAAAAAAGTCCATAACCTGACCACCAACATGACTCAATGGCAAATAGCTAACGACAACTTCTTGTCCGTAGATGACATTTGGCATGCATTTTATCACATTGTCGGACATGCGAAGGACGTTGTCATGGCTGAGCATTACCCCTTTTGGCATTCCCACTGTTCCTGACTAAAAAAATGTAATTTATTTACTTCAAGTCTCACAAGAAAGATTATAACAAGCTCACCGTAAAAATTAAAGTGACGCATTCATTGGCAACAACCTCCTTCAATCTTTTCTCCACTTCGACATCCAAATCAGCCGCCTGTGCTCCAATCGCCTCAACATTTGACCAGCTGTAGTAGCCTTCCTCGGAGTCGATAAAGTCGCCATAGGGACCTTGTATCTGAATGACAGACTTGAGCTTTGGCAGACGATTTTTTAGCGATCGAACTTTCGCCATTTGCGTCGAATCATCCACAACACAGATAGTAGCTCTGGAATTATCTAGAACGTGAAAAACTGCCTCAGCAGAGTTTGATAGATAAATTCCCGCTGAAACGCCACCCGCAAAAATCGTCGCCATTTGAGTTATAAACCACTCGGGGCTGTTAAAGGCTAAAATGCCACACGAAGTCCTTGGCTCCAAGCCCAGTTTTATGAGAGCCCTCGCAATCTGATGGGTTTTATCCCAGTATTCCTGATACGTCTGTTGCACCCAATTCTTTTGGCTATCTTGAGACATCAGTGCTGGGCGGTCTCCGTGCTCTTTGACTATTCTCTCGAAAACTTGCGGAACTGTAACGGGCTGACTCTCACCATCGCGAATTCGGATTTTCACTGGATCATGCAGCGATGTGCTGATGTAGCAGGAAGCTGGTTTACAGTTTTCAACGTTCACTTCGGCCATTTTGTTCAGTGTTGATGTAACAGTGCTGTACATGGGTTGCAAGAAATAAATCAATTTGATTGTGATTTTATTTTAGTTTTATCTTTTATTTAATTCTATGTTTCAGTTAATTTACTAATGAGTAAAGAGTTAAACGAATTTTTTCATGATCATAAAATGTTGTTGAAACAAATTTAACTCTAACTCCAAAGTGTGAGAGAAAAGGAAAAAGAATGGTCAATAAATTGACCCACTGTACTCAAACTAATTAAAAATATTTAATTGGTATTTCCTAAAATATTTTGCTGTATTTGTTTTTAAATATTATTTGTTTGGTCGAATTACTTTCTAAGACACAACAGTTTTTTCGTGCATCCTTCTTAAGTCTGAAGTATGACTACGTAAACATATTTTGGAAAGTTATCTGAAATAAACTAAAATGAAGAGGAGAGGTTGACCCCATTAGTGATTAGTTCCCCAACTAAGTCTGCTTTATATTTTGGCAAACTTTGTTTTGAATTGTGTTCAGCGAACTTTATAGCATATTTGGAAAATATGATAAGAATTTATATGCGCAGTGATCTTTGGAACGGTATTATCTGAGGAGCGAAGCGGAAATTCCGAATATTTTTTTTTTAATTGCAAAATTTTCAAACCTAGAAGTATTGGCGTAAATTTATAGTCAGATAAAGCCGACAATAAAAGAATTTATTTACCTACATAACCTAAAATATATAAATTATTCATAGTCACCTTATAGTTGACTTTAAACATATAGCCGGCTCGAAACGGAAAATGACCCAACCGTCACTTTAAATAATTATAGTCGGCTCTAACTTTCTCATATAATATTATGACGTTTGGGTTTCGTTCATCACTTTGCAAAATCATACCAAAGTCGATACTAACTAATACACAGGCAAAAATGTGTTTATGAATAACGAAAAGTTATAGCCGGCTTTTTTATTAAGTGCCGACTGTAACTATAGTCGGCTATAGGCACTGACTATGAATTTGCGCCAATGTCTTTATGATAACGGAATCTTTTCAAATAACTCCGTGATCATTTTATTTTTAATTTGTATCCAAAACTAAGTCCCAACTAGACTAGTCAGTGGATCAGAGATACCGACTCTCAAAGGGTTTAAAAGTAGGAACGGTTTCGTACAAGAACAGATTAGGGAAATCGTTTCTTTAAAGTTTGTGAGTTGCCCTCAAAGAGTCACCCTTAAATATTCAAAATCGCACATCGACCTATTCTTGATTTTTATGATTTTGCTTAACAATAAATGAAAGTAAAAACAGTCCATTATCGGAAATTTTGGAGGTCAAACCGCCATAGTATGGGTGCGAGGCATCAATGTTTTTGTTTACTGTTTGTTGAACACTGGAACTCAGTATGGGCTGCAAAAAACAATCTTTAGACATCGGATATAGGCGTTAATTCATAGTCAGATAAAATCAACATTAAAAGAATTCATAGTCACCTTATAGTCGACTTTAACCTTTAGCTAGGTAGCTGTGGTGCTGACAACATCCTTATTTTTCAAAAAAATATTATACTTTGCGACTGACAACACCCGTTGTCGGTACAGTACCTTCCTGTTGTTTTCTATTATACAGATTCAGATGGTTTTAAAAAAGTTTGGTTGCACAAATAAGCCGTGACAGGCTGTTCAAACTGCAATACCCCACCTAACCAGTTGTGTAATATTTTTTTTTAATGGGTGAATTTGTATATTTAATTTGAAAATGTCATTTGAAAGAGACATCATCAGCTGTTATTGACACTATATAAGTGAAGATTCAAGTGAAGAGCTGGACTTAATTGATACGGATGAGGGCGACTTTGTTTAAACAAAAAATTGGCCATTTTCGAAAACGTCATTTGACCGTCAATTTGATCGTCAAATGACGATCAACATTTGCAACACAAAGGGTTTTGTATGTGCAGTTTGCGTTTAAGAACATTTGGAGAAAAGCAATTTGATGCAGTTGACGTTTTCGAAAACGGCCTTGTTTCAAAAATCAATACGGAAAGCACTATTTTGGAAAGCACGACTAAAAACTCTATAAAGGGGTCTTAAAGTTAATTCTTTTAACATTGTTCTACCCCAGAACGATATCATAATGATAATTTGAACATAGAACCACTTACCAGAGGAAAGATAAGCGTAAGAAAGTGAAATCATGATGGGATGTTGTCAGCACCCTACCTACCTACTTACGTTGCTATTACTCACCTACCTACTTAAAGGTTAAACTTATAGCCGACTCGAAACTGAAATTGAGCCAAACGTCATTTTAAATAATTAGAGTCGGCGTTAAGTGACTGTTAAATTTCTCATACACAATTTTGACGTTTGGGTTTATTCGTGTTTTTTTTCAAATCTATATGAAAAAAAACGCTGAACAGTGACTTGGCAGGACTATGCTAATTGACGTTTGACAGTTTCACATCGGCATTAGGTCTGTTTGGTGTGCAGTAAAATTACGTAAATTTACTGAATCTGTCAAAAATCAAGAGAATAGAGAGCCAAATGAGAGTGTCAAAAAATGTCCCCTACTACGAAATCGTGCTACACCACATCCATGTAGTCACCCCGGGACATCTATCAAACAGCCATCTGACAATTCGTAAAATGTCAATCTTCATTTTTGTTTGTGTAATTAGAAGTTTCTGAGAGGATTTTTCCCCCACTTTTCAAATTATTTACTATTTGACAGATGTCCCATTTGGATCACGAAAAGCACACCAAACAGACCTATTGTTTTCATTGAAAGTAAGGCCGGTAGTTATCAAGCGCTCATTAATAAGTTGGTGGATAGAATTTTTTTTCGTCAATCTTAAATCAATTAAATAGTAAAATAAGGAACATGTTCACTTAATTCATTATAATTTTCTTTTCCTTGTCGGATAAATTCGTATTTCTTTCTTTTCTACCATTTTAAAATGAACAGAAATAATTTAAATTTGAAATGACAGCAAAGTTCGGTTGATAGCTACCGGCCTTCATATTTCTCCCTTACTTTCATGTCATATTTGACATTTCGATAACTATCGACAAAAAATAGTTTGATAGCACATTTTTCTATCCAGGCTAAGCACCTAAGACTGGATAATTATCCAGGTTTCGTAAGCCTATATAGGCTTAGTTGTTAGTATAATTAACATGGAAAAAATTTTCTAAGCCTATATAGTTTTGAAAAAAAAACAGGCCTTATAACACTCCAAGGTCGACACTAACTATGTACGTACATACATATATGCAGGCAAAAATGTGTTTATGTTTTTATTTAGTGCCGGCTGTTACTAAAGTCGGCTCTACTATTCATGGACTGACGATAAATTAACATTTAATTAAGTTTACATTTTTTTATTAAAAATGAAATGAAAGTTAGTTTAAAAAAAATTATTAAAACTATTATATACACCTAACATACGTTTTTATTATATTTAAATAAAAATTTTAATTTATTTATATTTTCACTTAAATTTTAAAGCAATTTTTAAGCACTTCACAATATCACTGGACGATGGTCCACAGCTAAGTTACACTGAGTCCAATCTTGGCTTTCACTGAATACCTCAGCCATGTTTCTCTACAGCAGAAGCACCAACACTTTGACAATGTTGAATGTATACGTCCGGGAAGGAGTAAATAAGAGGTGGAAAGTTTATTATTTAAATTTTTTAATTCGAAACTGCCTGAGTGTATAACAATTTTCTACGAAGAACGAGTAACCCTTGACCGTCGTTTTTTTTAATAGCAACAATATCTTCATTTTTCATTGAATTATTTGTTATTTGTCAAAAACGTAGCGATAACGTCTAGTTATATTTGTACTTTAGACGTGAAGAGATTTCACTGAACTTCACGAAGCGCGATAAGGCAATACTTTGGATGCTGGACAATACTGTAGAGTGAGACACTAGGTCATTGATGATTGCTATTATCACTGATGAAAGAGTCTATCTAGGTCATTGGTGCTTAGTGGTAGTGATAGAGTAGACTTAGGTGGTTGCAGGCTATTGAACCCAATAATCTTGTGGCAATCCATGATAGTGTTGATCATGGAAATTTTACTTTGATGGCAATTGTTCTTCTTCTTAAGATTAATAAAGATTCCGCTGAACTTCATGATGTGCGATAAGGATGCTGGGCAATACTTAAGATTATCTGAATCTATCTAGGCCATAACCCTTAAATGGAGTTGATTGAGGTGACTTAGGTGGTTGCAGGCTATTGAACCCAATAATCTTGTGGCAATCCATGATAGTGTTGATCAGATGGCGCAACAGATTGGATCGGAGCTGGGCATCAGCCAATAAATCTCTTCACTAACACAGCTCTATCTTAAGGAGACCCTAAGGTATCTTTCACTAATGTAAACTCTTTAATTACTGCAGTTTAAAAGTCAAAGTAGTTTAAACCAACACATAAAGGTTGGGGCAATTGTAGAAGGATGTCGCTCTGTGCTTGAAATACTAAGCAGATGACAGAAGGAATAGGGTCGAACTATGTTGGGTACCAGGATACTTTGGTGTGGACTGATCAATTAACGGCATCAACGCAAAATTAAAAAATACAATTGCAAAAGATAGTCAAGAGCAGAGGATCATGGGGTGTCCAATGCTCTATGGCCGGTTTTGGATCATAAAAGGACCAACGCAATCCTCCGACTAAATAGGGCAAAGTTAAGAACCCTAATAGAAACACTTTCCGGACATTGTCTCCTGAGAAAGCATGACAAAAGAATGGAACTTTCAAGCACAAACGAATGCAGATACTATGGGTTCAGTAGAGGCTGTCGAATATATCCTTTGTGATTGTCATGCCTTTGCTCGCTCTCGCATTTTTTTTAGAGATTTACTTCTTTGATACACTGGAAGAGGCTGGCCAAACTAGCCACGATTGATTTTTAAAATTTTGCAAGGAATTTAAATAGTAAGATGGAAGTGTTTCGGTTTGGGTATCATCATAACATAGCCCCAGAGGATCGTGATGAGCCCACTTTGGTGTATATTGTTTCATGACGGCTCAGCCTCATAACCCCTTTTAACCTAACCTAATCCATCACATAGCAACTGTATTGTGATAACACCCTACATCCAAAGGACGAACATCTCCCAATCCCACGTAATTCATCGGATCGCAAAAAATCATGTCTCAAGGCTGTGTGCCAATTGCGTTAAAATATTATCCTCTGGCTAATTTTTGACGATAGTGAGTTGAATATAGGCTTCAAAAAATTAGCCGGCACTGGAGCTGCATAAAAAATTATCCTGTGGCTAATGTTTGACATTTGTATATACCCATGAAGGAATGAGAGAGACGACGAGAGCTCTGTGTTTGTTTCGGTTTTCCAAGTCGATTGTCGATGGACAAATGTTATGTTATGTTATGTTTTTTCATGTAATTTTTTTTATTTAAAACTGGGAAAACAGTTTGGTAATTTTAGTTATAATAAAATGTTATGTGAATAAAATGAAAAAAAAAAATCCCATTTAAACCAATCGACACAGCAAAAAGATAAAATTTTATCCACCTCTGCTCGAAACGTCAAAAATTAGCCAGAGGATAATATTTTAACACAATTGGCACACGGCCTAAATTTTTTTTTCCAATTCACAGAATATAACAATTAAAATGTATAAACTGAACAGTTGAAGAATCGGCGGTGTAATTGTCACATGTCGGTATGGTAGATTCGGTCGGTATTGTGATTGTCGGTAGGGAATGGTGATGAAATTTGCTAAATGTGACTGGAAAAAATACAAACGAATCAGGAAACTAATTATGAAATAATTGTTTTCTATTTTCTTCTTTTCTTTGATTTCGTGATGCAAATTGGAGAACTCGAGGATAACTGGCCGAACCAGTGTTGTCACTTTACCACAATTGTGGTAGATCTACCACAATTTTGAGCGTTTTTCAAAACTACCACATCTACCACGGACAGCAAAATTCTACCACGTTTTTGAATTCTGGCCTGCCCATATTAAACCAAAGAATTCAATCTGTTCTTTTGGAAAATTATGTGTATAATGTTTCCAATCTGTTTCGCACATTCAAAACATACTCACTTTCAATGAATTTTTGTGGAAACCCTTTCCGATATACTCATCCGCGCATCATTTGATGCAATGTATTATACATACATTTATACTAATGTCAATGTTATCAAATCTACCACAATTTTTTTAAATCTACCACATTTTTTTGTCCAATCTACCACTTTTTCCAAAATCCAAGTGACAACACTGGGCCGAACACAATGGTGAAGCTGCAGTTGAAGTTGGTTGAACTTAACTTTGCGCTTCAGCAATTCACCATACAATTCATACTACAGCAGCAGCTTCGAATTGTGTTCGCGCTATAGGATTTACGTGTATTTTAACTTTGACAGCGCTGCCTACTTCAACTCCAGCTTCATTATTAGGTCTGTTCGCGTACCCTCCCAAAACAACGAAAATCCACGAAAAATAACGAAAACCCGTTCGCGTACGCAAAAATTTCGTAGTTTTACGTAGAAGAGAGTGCTCACGAGAGAGTAAGAAATTTCCCCATGCTACGAATTTTAGTCCAAGAAATTTCTTTGGGGTGTATTATGAAAACTGTCAAATCTGTCAAATCACATACATTCTTTATTTTTTGTTGCTTAATGCGTTCGATTACTTTTTCGTGATTTTTCTGTATTTGAGAGGATTTTACCCCCACTCTTTGAGATTTGACAGAAAACCCATATTTAGTGCAAAAAGTACGCGAACGGACCTATTGTGTTCGGCCAGTAAAGTGGATGAGCTTTGCATCCGTGCCAACTGTTCAGATGGTGATGGTTCGATGCATATTTAGAACGAAGACAAGAGTCGAATAATAAATCAATGACTGAGAAGGAACTGGCAACGATGGAAATGATGTCGCATGGATATGAAGAAGCGCAAAACCAAAGAGCTTAAAATTGAAAACAATTAGGGTTTAGCTCAAATTTATTTTATATCAAAAACAAGAAGATTTTTTTTATTTTTTTAAGTGCCTTTGTAGAAGTTTTCAATAATTTCCGCGTATTTATTCGTAACAACGTTTCGACGTAGCTTGAGAGTTGGACCTGAAATAAGATAAATTTTTAAATTTGGTTCTGTAGGTACAGATATACGTAATATGTATGTCAGCTGAATAACCAACATAGCTACGCACTTTGTCCTAGTGACAATGTGACCCGGTTTATTTTTTATACTAACTTAAGTACTCTTCAACTCACCCAATTCCCCAGTTAGTATCGAGAAATCGTGCGGTAAAATGGCAAATTTTTGCACTTTTTGTGCGTTCGAGATGGCATTTAAATTCGCACGATTGATTCCATCCTGAATTGACTGCAGCACTTTCGGACACGGTCCAGCATTGAGGATTTCCGAAAGTGTAACGTAAGGCAGCTCCAACGAATGCATCCATTCAAGCGCTTCAGGTTGTAAGGTGTCAGCTGGTCGGCCACTTGCACTGTCTATTTCAGTCTAAGTAAAGGGAACATTTTTATATATTTTTTCCAATCAATATTATTAAATCCTTACTTTGATAGTCACTAACATGGTGAGAAACTTTCGTTTGTCTCCAATGAGTATTGTGTTACTCAAACCTGCCAGCTCATGAAGTACAGATAATTCTACGTGAATTGGATATATATTCTCCCCACCAGATGTGATAATCAGTTCTTTTAGACGCCCTGTGATGTAGACACGACCTTTGGAATCGAGATATCCAATATCACCCGTATGTAACCATCCATCGTCTGAGATGGCTTCTTTGGTTTTCTCCGGTTCGTGAAGATAGCCCATGAAAACACCACGACAGCGAACACAAATCTGCATATAGGAAAAATCATTCACCACCTTGATGATCGATAGTCATAAGAACCCATTCTTACCTCCCCATGTCCTTCCTTATCAGGGTTAACTATCTTCAGTTCAATGTCAGGCAATGCTTTACCACAACTCTCCAAATCATCCAAGTCCCAAGCGATATTTGTTCCCCCAGAAGTTTCAGAAAGACCGTAGATTTCCGACACGTTAATATCAAAGCCGAGGAAGAACCGTTTCATATCCACAGCTGCTGGTGCAGAACCAGTTAACAGAGTTTTGCATCTACCAAAACCCAGAGCTGTCCGAACTCTCTGGGTGATCTTGGATCCAATCCAGTAAACCAAGCTGCTTCCTCCCTTTCTGTTACCCTCTAGGCGATAGTTTTCCACGGAACTTCGTGCCATATTCACAATGATTCGTGAGAGCCATGACATTTGCCTTTCCATTGCCAATAGCTTTTCTTGTATTTTCTCAAAGACTCGCGGAACGCCAAAGAACACAGTTGGTTGAGCCTTACAAAGTGTTTTAATAAGAGTGCCCTTAAGTGCATTCCGGTCGGCAAAGTAGACACAAGCACCCGTCAATAATCCCATAAAAAAGTCCATAACCTGACCACCAACATGACTCAATGGCAAATAGCTAATGACAACTCCTTGTCCGTAGATTACATTTGGCATGCCATTTATCATGGTGCTGGTCGAGCGAAGGATGTTGTCATGGCTTAGCATCACCGCCTTTGGCATTCCCACCGTTCCTGACTAAAAAAAAAATGAAACTTAGTCCTTGAGTCTCCCAAAAAAGAATATATAAAAATCTCACAGTGAAAATTAAAATGAGGCATTCATTGGCAACAACCGCCTTCAATCTTCTCTCCACTTCGACATCCAAATCAGCAGCTTTTGCTCCAATCGCCTCAACATTTGACCAGCTGTAGTAGCCTTCCTCGGAGTCGATAAAGTCGCCATAGGGACCTTGTATCTGAATGACAGACTTGAGCTTTGGCAGACGATTTTTTAGCGATCGAACTTTCGCCATTTGCGTCGAATCATCCACAACACAGATAGTAGCTCTGGAATTATCTAGAACGTGAAAAACTGCCTCAGCAGAGTTTGATAGATAAATTCCCGCTGAAACGCCACCCGCAAAAATCGTCGCCATTTGAGTTATAAACCACTCGGGGCTGTTAAAGGCTAAAATGCCACACGAAGTCCTTGGCTCCAAGCCCAGTTTTATGAGAGCCCTCGCAATCTGATGGGTTTTATCCCAGTATTCCTGATACGTCTGTTGCACCCAATTCTTTTGGCTATCTTGAGACATCAGTGCTGGGCGGTCTCCGTGCTCTTTGACTATTCTCTTGAAAACTTGCGGAACTGTAACGGGCTGACTCTCACCATCGCGAATTCGGATTTTCACTGGATCATGCAGCGATGTGCTGATGTAAGAGGAAGCGGGCTTACAGTTTTTAACGGTCATTTCGGCCACTTTGTACAGTGTCGATAATATAGTAGTGCTATAAATGGGGTGCAAAAAATCAATTAAATTCGTTATGGAGGAAAATTGATTGCGGGACTGTGACGCATTTCAGTTTCAGGTACTACTGAGTGAAGAATTAATTAATTTTATGCCGTTAATTAATAAACTCCTTTGAGTCGTGAGATTTTGATTAAAAAATTCAACTCTAACTCCTGATTGGAAAAAAGGAAAACAAAATCTACCCTTTCAATATGTGACCGAACTTTGCATAAAGTATTAAATAAATATACGGCGTCAGCAGTTCTATACAGAACCAAGCCTAGCTTCTCGCAACCATCTGTGTGTGCGTGTTATTTTTTCCACGAAATGGAAGGGAGCTGAAGTTTTTTGCCGATTCCGAACGGCGAGTTGAGAAGCTCATTTCGACAAATGATATTCTTTGAATGCTTGTCAGAGGTGACATCATGAAAAAACCAAACGTTTGGGTGTTTGCTGGGATCGAACCAGGGTAGCATGCATACCTAGTAGTCGAACGGTACGCGGTTCGGTAAATTGTAGTATATGTTTGATTAGCTTCAAAATGAATAATACGAAATTGCATTTCCGGTAATTTAAATTTTTCGTTAAAAACTAAACTAAAAATAAAAATAATTCCAGATGCTTTCTAAGGCGCAAACAAAAGAGTCTGCGTGGAAAAGAGTTCTATTTTGATTACAATTAGAAGATATCTGCTTAAAAGTAATAAAACTACAGCAGAATCTCGGAAAGATGAATGAATAAAAAACAGGCCCTGTTCATCTTTTCGAAATGTTCATCTTTTGGAGTAGGTACTTAATTTTGGTTCAGAAAGAACTAGTTACCACCTTTTGGAAAATACAGTGACATTAGTTAAAACATAACAGGAATTCATTTTATTTTTATAACACAAATGAACAAAAAACGGGGAAAACGAAAGTTATGCAGAACATTTATTTTTAAGTTCTCTCAAAAAAAAATGTTGATCGTTGTTTGTCGCCCGGCAGAAAGTTGCTTGATCAAAGCATTCTCTGTTAGGTTTCTCCAGCTCAAAATTGTGGAAACATCGGCTTCACATTGCTCAGCAAATTTTAGGCAAATGTTGATGGCTGAAATGGCCTGTGCTGGTTTGATGACATTGGAATCGGTGTTTTCTTCAGCACTGCTCTCTGAAAATTCAGGATCCTCTTCAGCATCGGAGGGTATGAAGACCACATCTTCATCCCAGTCTCTTATATCATCACATGTGTAATGTGTATTGATCGTCGGCAAAAACGTCTTGAAGCATTTTGAATGCTGTAACTGTAGTCTGCGTTATTACCTCGGATCTCATCTTCTGCTATAATACGAGTGGCAGATCTTCTTCTCCGTCAGGTTCAAAAAGCTTACTTACTTAGTTGGCGCTACAGCTCGAGGTGAACCTGGGCCTGCTTCTCGCAACCATTTGAGTGTGCGTGTTATATTTTTGCACGAATGGAAGGGACCTTCAGTTTTTTGCCGACTCCGAACGGCGAGTTGAGAAGCTCAATCGTGACAAATGATACTCTTTGATGCTTGTCTGACATTCGAAAGAGGTGGGCACTGTGAAACACGTTTTAGGTGTTTGCGGCGGGATTCGAACCCAAGACCGCTGGCTCAGTAGTCCGACACACTAACCACTTGCGCTACGGTGCCCACTAAAAAGCTTACACCAACACTTTTCGATGACTGACGCTGTATAAGGGCGTTGCATCTGGAGACATGAACAATGCACTTTCCTTTTTAATTTAAAAACTTTACTCGGCCTTTAATTGGTGGCATCTTTCTTCTACATAAATTCACTTCATATTGGTATGCCAACAAACGAAATGAAATGAAATCAAGCAGAAAAGAACAGTTTTCCAAAGAATATCGGTTATATGAATCTACTACGAATAACTAAAACACGAATAAAGAAGAAACAAACAATTTATGAGCAGAGCGTTCATCTTTTCGAGTATCCAAAAATCAGCCCGTTCATCTTTTAGAATACTGCAATGGTGAAAAAATTCCGTTCATGTTTCTGGGTAGTTCATCTTTTGAAATAGTTCAACTTTCCGAGATTCTACTGTATTATATTTCGTACGTTTTCATTATGTTAAAATAAATATTTTAATTTAATTATATTTTGACTTATATTTGAAAACTTTAATACACTATTTTTAAGCACTTTCATAATATGACTAGACGATGGTTCACAGCCAAATTAACACTGAGTATAATCTTTTGTTTAACGGAATAGCTCAACTTTAATAAATGATCCGACAGCAGAAGCACCAACACTTTGAAAATGTTTAAAGTTGATAAATTTATTCGACCGAGAAGGAGTCAACAAGAGGTGGAATGTTTATGATTTAGATTGTTTAATTTCAAATTGTTTACGTGTTCTACGGAGTACGAGTAACCTTTGATCGTCATTGTCTTTTAATAGCATCAATATCTTATTGTTATTTTTTATTTGCCACAAACGTAATGACAGCCGTTTAGTTTTATTTGTATTTACTAAGAAAGATGCCGCCGAACTTCATGATGCGCGATAAGGATGCTGGACAATACTTAAGATTATCTAGGCCATAAGCCCTAAATGGAGTTGATTGAGGCGACTTAGGTGGTTGCAGGCTATTGAACCAAATAATCATGTGGAAATCCATGATAGTGAATAAACGACTCAGTTCATCATCGAAAATTTAATTAAATGGCAATTGTTCTTCTTTTTAAGATGACATGTCAGATGGGATTGGAACTGTCTGTTCACTAACACAGCTCTATCTTTAGGGGAACCGAAGGTAATGAAGAACTAATGCAAAGTCTTTCTTTACTGCAGTTTAAAATTAAAAGTAGTATAAGCCACTGCACATGTACTGTATTGTTCTAATACCCAGCCTTCAAAGGACCCACATCTCCCAATCACACTTAATTCGTCGGATCACAAAAATCATGTGTCCTTTGTTTTATTTTTCTAATTCACAAAAAATAACAATAGTAAATACAAACAAATAAACTGAACAGTTGAAGAACTGGCGGTGTAATCGTTTCAGGTCGGTATGGTAGTTTCAGTCTATATTGTCGGTGCGGAATGGTGATGAAATTTGCTAAATCTAACAGAATAAAACAAACGAACTACGAAACTGATTCTGAAATTTTTTTTCTATTTTTTTTTAGTTTTAGTAGGTTTGCTTTTAAGTTTCGATGAAAAATATTTTACACTCAAACGTTTCCATTATTTCGTGATGCAAGGTCGAGGACTCGAGGATAGATAGATAACACAGTGGCACTTAAAGTTTTATTTGTTATTTCGAAAATGCCTTTAAAATTAATTTTATTGAACAGGAACCTAAGAAATGTCCAAAATACGAAATAACATGTAACAAACTCTCCGGTAATTCCAGATCCTTTCTGGAACTACAATCCTGAGTAAAAAATTTAATACCATTAGGATAATTGTTCACTTTTGTTCTTATTTTTTTCACATGAAGGTTTTGTACTTAAGTGGAAAGCAGTCTTTAAATTAATCCCGAATATAAGTCAACAATCTAATTTCTTTTTTTTAAGTTTGAAAAAGAATTAAAAATATGTTAAAGTTGAAAGTCAATATTTTATAAAATTATCCTACTGGTCTCAATTTTTTACACAGAACTGTATTTTACTTATTGCTTAAAAGCTGATTAAAAGAAAAATTAAAACTGTATTACATACGTTTCCATTATGTTAATTTGAAATTTACTAATATTTTCACTTAAATTTCAAAACTATAACTTTGTGAGGCGTTTGGGTTTTTTTTTGTATATTTTTGTAGATGGAGGATATCACTGCATCCTAATGTGTTTTCCTCCATTTATACATATGTATATATACTATATGTAGCTCCTTCATGATAACAGATAAACCAGAAATGTCTTTGAGAAGCGAGCTGACAAAGGATGTATTTTTATCCTCTGCCTCAAGGTAGAATTTATTTAAATGACGATGACGTATTCTGCTGATTCCCCGTCCTCGGTACACTTCGTGCATGTGTTGTCTTGTGCCTGAGTGCCCCAAGCTTTAATAAATAGTCACATATTGGTCACTCGGAAAAAAAATTATTTTTTACTTTTATGTTCATTAAAGATTGTTTTTAAAAATTATTTTTTATCTTTATATTTATTTTCTACTTTTTAGTATCTGATTTTTTGTACAAATTAACGTCGATACGTATATTGGCTTGGGTGGGTTTGATATGAGAAAGTTTATTCAGAATGTTTGAGACCTTTCATTTGATACCCATGCCATGGGGGTTGTAAAGAAAAAGGTAATTCACCATATTGGGGGGTCCACCATTTTGAATTTAGAATGACGTCACCTAGTTGGTCTAATTCTGCTTGTCAACCCAATTAATTTGATACCCATATTAAGGAGGTCGTGAGGATAACGGTAATCCACCAAATTCCGCCATATTAGATTTACGACGTCATAAAATAAACTGTTTTGTTTGAGATTCTACTCGTCAAACCCTTTTATTTGATATACGGGTTGTGTAGAAAAAAGTAATCCGCCATCTTATGGCATCCACCATATTGAACTTAGAATCACGTCACTTAGCTAATCGTATTTGACTTGTCAAAGCCTTTCATTTGATACCCATATTTAGGAAGTCGGGAAGTTAACGGTAATCCACCATCTTGGGGCGTCCGCCATATTAGATTCACAAGATCATCAAATATACTACATATGTATATTGAGTTGTCATCGGATACGCAAAATTTCAGCATAATCGGATATCTGGAAGTGGGTGTAAAATCGAATCCCAGATTCAGCCCTCACAGAAATTGAAGTTAGAAAAGCATCCGCCATATTGGACTTACAACGTCATCAAATAACCCATATTATATTGTCTCCGCAATTATACACGTGTGTAAAATTTCAGGATGATCGGATATCTGGAAGTGGGTGTAAAATCGATCCCCAAATTCCATGCTCACAGAAAGTAAAGTTAATATAAAACTTGTAAAATGAAGCTTATGCCCCTATTCCGTAAGACAACTTTTGTTAAGTTGAGTTGAAATTTGGTTGAAATTTGAAATTCGGTATTACTGAACACAACTCTGAGAAAAAGAGTTGCCTGTCAACATAAAACCAAGATGGCGAATCCTCTCTAGAGTTGTGTGGGAATTTTTCTGGTATTATGGTAGACAACGCAGTTATGTTTTGGTTGCTAGAGCTGTCAAAAACTAACAACTGGGTTTAAGCAGTTGTTTGAGAGTAAATGTTGAGATACGAAAGATGGAAAATGGACAAAAAGACGTATATCGGACAAATGAAATAATGCAATATTATTAATAACGTCATTAAAAAAAATGTGTGCAGCTTAAAAGCATATAGTCCACATTAGTTGGAGAAAATAGTTTTACATCTTCAGCACTCGGAATTGCAATTGCAATTGTAATCGAGCGTCCATGCAATTTTAACAAATCTTTGGTTTCGATTTGAACGAAGCAAAATGCTTCTGTGTTCAGTACAAAAACACTTGTAAATATTTAAAAATAACAGAAGTAATTTACACATTGCAAATGCATATTCTTTACTTAGCATTTTTTCTATTTGGAATTGGAATATGTCACGGATAGATTTTCATATGCGCACAACAATAACAATATTATCTTCATCATTATTATCATTAAAAAAAACAAATCAAAACTTCTTAACTTCTTTTCATTCTGTTTTTATTGAATATTGAGTTTCTGTTGGCAAAATTATTTTCTACTTCGACCACCAGAGGTCAGATTTACGTTAAATAGTCAATTTGTAGTTGTTATACGCATCTAAAAGTATGCAATTTTTTTTACAATCACAACTGAAAAAGGTTGTTTTATGTAATATGAAAAATTCGTTGAGTTGCGCGAAAGTGGAGTTGAATGACAGCCAACTCGAATAAATTGAGTTGTGTTATGGAATAGGGGCATTAATCATGACGCATGCTGACGGACGCATATTATATTCAAGTTTCATAATATTCTGAAAAATTCTAGAAAAAGTATAGCAGTGTCTCAGTGTTGTATTTCTAAAGTTCCTTACTTTGCACTGGCAGTGTGCTTAATTTCATTATTTTGTTATACCATACATATACATATACATGCGACATTAACAACTAAAAACACCTGTTAAAATAAAACACACAAAAACACCTGACTCCGTCCGACCGACGCGACGACCGCAAAAACGTGTAGAATGCCCTAAGTTCCGCTGAAAGTACTAGGCGAGCAGAAATTCCGATAAAAGAGAAGAAGATGATGAGTGAAGACCGCCACGCCCACAAACTTCTATTAATCTGTTTATCTTTTTTCCATTCCCATTGCTTTTCATTTTCATTCATAATTATTATATTGAGTGTCATCAAGTGCTCGGCACACAAAGAACAGTTGCACTCAGAGTCAGAATATAGGCGATAATAGAGAAATGTACACGAACACACAGTTTCTTAACACTTAGCCCCTCCCTCCGTGTGTCGGTGATTGTTAACATTTTTCTCAAGCGAAAGTGCTTACCTGCTGCTGATGCTAGGCGCCTAGTAGAACGAGTGACGTTCGCATGTGGGAAACATTATTTTAATTTGCAGCTCCTACTATGTACGAGTATGCTGTGGCCTGTGGCTGTTGGCGAGAATAGTGGGTGACTCCTCCGTTGTGTCGTATGAGTCCCTGGTGTAGTTTAAATGTTTGGAGTCTCTCTGCTGCGCGAAATGATGTGTTTGTGGTTCGCGGATGAAAGAGAGAAAAGAAAGTTTGCACAATTCCAGTAAAACTTTTTAAATTGTTTTCTTTTTCCTCTTAAGTGAGTGGGTAATGTGGCAGGGGGTTGAGGCCAGCCAGCGGTATATTTTGCACTTTGAGTGAACTTTATACACTGTACAAAATTATGAATCTCGATTACCAGGCGAGCAGAGTACGCTGCTGGCAATGGAATAGTGTAAGTACAGTGTAAGAGACTATGAATGGGGAATTTGTTGCGAAGAAGAATGCCAGTGCGCGCTTTCAATTCCAATCGAGTTAGTTTGGAGAATGAGGTGACAGGTGAGTTGAGTTCGATTTAAACCTACGCATGAGTGTTATCGGTGAAAATCGATTGATGCTTATGGCGGGGGGCGAGCATTGGTGTCCCAACTTTACATTCTCACTCAAAATCTGTTAGTATGCAAATACATATTTTTGTTTTGTTTATAATTCGGTCGGATTTATGAATGCCGCACAACAAGATACCGGCGGAGAATGTGGGAAGTTTAAAACTCTAATCTCCGGGTATGCACTTTGAGTGCACTTATTAAATGGTTCCACTTGAGTTCAAAGAATTACATATGTATGTACGTAGGTATTTATAACTAAAAAAGCATAATACGATTTAAAACATACACACATACAGTTACGGACAAAACCAAAACTAGTTAAGTTACAGCCCTATTATGGTTAGCGAATCGAACTCTTGCGAATTACCCGTATCGTGGTATTTAAGTTAGCGAATGTGACATTCGCCTGTGAAACAAGAGCTGCAACAATAAAAAACAAATTAAATGGTAGTTGCGAACATAATACATGCATACATACCACGATACGGGCGATTCGCAAGAGTTCGCTTCATATCGAACGTTGGATTCGCTAACCATAATAGGGGTATTATAAATAATAAATATGATGGACGAAACAATAAGACCACTCAAACTTGGCTTTTTCTGTTTTTGATAGCAAAGTGGTTTTTCGTCAGTACTGCGCTGCGCGCATTTTGTTGGCAAAGATTCCACCAAAGTACGACAAGAAGCTGTGGGCATCGCACACCAAGCTTCTCGCATCTTGCTCTAGAGTTCTTCTTTATTTCGTGACTTTTCATCGCCATGCGTATTTTTTACAATCGCCCACAATTTAAGGTCTGGAGATTGGGAGGGCCAGCTTATCAGATAAATGTTATGCTCCTGAATCCACCTTTTAACACTAGCCGTCGTTTGCTTAGAGTTGCTATAGATTGCTACCTCAATGGCATATCTCACTCTGCATATGAAAGCATGATCTCTTCTAATATTTTAATGTTCAGATTCTCGTCCATGATCTCCTTGATCAAAAATATTGGTCTCATACCATGCCAAGAAAAACACCTCCAAGCCATTGGACCATTCCGCCTGGATATTTGATGGTTTTGCTTCTATAATGAGGCTTGTAGGCTGAATTTTATGGATACCTGGCCCATGTCATGACCCATATTGTCATCTGATCTTACAAAATTTATTTTGGTTTTATCAAACCAAAGAATATTTCGCGATGTTTTTTTTTCATTTTCCGGGACTATCATCTGGAATGATGTTCTTTGGGGAACTGCATCCATTTCTTGCAGTGCCTCATGGCAAGGAGTGACACTTGTCAGGGAGTTCTTCCGAAGAGATGCTTCAAGTCTCCTTCGTATGGCTCCGGAGCCACACTGGCAGGTCCAACTCGCATTTTAGGCCTGCAGATGATTTAAACGGGTCTTTCTAAGACAGGCGTGTGACGCCGGGCATCATCTTTGCGAGATGTTTTTCTTGGCCAAATAGTTGACATGTTGGATTTCGTCGGCAGCAATGCTTTAGAAACAAAAGTATTTGATCTTCTTATGGGCCTGCCACCTCCCGTTGGAGGTTGCTCTTTTCTTCCAGAGAGCTTTTGTATTAAATGTAATGCCTGTTGAGGCCCATTCTGTTGGTATATGTTTAAATAAACTGCTTTAATACTATACGCAGATGTTCTGTGTGTTCATACATATATGTACATATTTCGAAATCAAAATTAAAATTTTTTTTCTGTTTATTAAAAAAATGACACTCAAGTCGCCTGGTCTTACTGTTTTGTCCACACGCTTTGGCAGTCCTCACACTTATATTAGCATTATTCTTTATTTGCTTGTGTTTTTCACCTGTTTCTTCACTTGAAATATAGTACAGCTAGTAGTTACAAGTCAAATTATCTAAAGTAGCATCAGTTACTTTGTTTTTTTACGAGAAAAATAAATTTGCTTACTACGTTCTCTACTGGTAAGTGGGCATTTTTCATTTTTACCTAAAGACGCCCAGAGACTTTTGATGAATCTCAGAACACTTCTGAGTTTCATGTTCCTCTGAGCTTGGTCTATGCATATGAAGAATTCTTCCTTTTGCCAAAAACAGGAAATTCACAGGGTGTGTGTGTATATTCTGTCATTTCTTCTCTTTTATCACATAATGAACATTTATGTAAATCGTACATACTCAGACAGTCGGAGACTCTTAAGCCTAATTTGTGGTTGCAATAATCAGACCATACATATTTTGTTTTTATGTAAAAGAGCACAATTTTCAACCAGTGCAATTCCTGTAGTTCAGTCCTTCGTCCGTGGCTTTCAATTTTGTATGATTTGAGCTTAAACGCCGCATTTTAGTTCAAGCTTACCAATGTATCTTTTCTCATCAGCCTATCTTCATACACATTGCTCTTCATCAACTTGTCTGGCATTATTCTTCGGTCCGACGCAAATTCTGACCAAAAAATCGGCAACATTAACAAACAAATTGAAATAAAATTAAATAAATCCTGTTTTTTATTTACAAAGAATTAAGAGAAGAAAACAAACTTTCTCTTCCTCCTCTCCGATTAGAAGATCCTTAATCGCTATAACAAACAAAAAATAACTAATTAACGCATGCAACAAATTAATGCTCACTGCATTTTCTTCTTCTTCTTATTTTTTTTAAACTCTCCCTACATATAGTATTTGTATTAAATTATACAAAAGGTACATAAAAAATGTCTTCGATTGCTTGCGGTTTTCCTTGGGTTTTTTTCTTTTTTGGTTTACAACAAAAAAAAATATTTTATATTTAAATTCACAGTGTAAATAGTCTAAGTACGTTACTCTAGGGGCTTACAAAATTTTTCCTAGACTTAAGTATGTATTTCTCTTTTATATAAATTCCTCGCGTTTCATTCATTTAATTTAATTTTCTTTTACTTCTTAATGTATAGGTACAACAAATAATATTAATAACAAAAATAAAAATAAAAATAGGAAATGTGTATTTCAGCAGATATTTTTTTTTTTTTTTTTTCAGAGGCAACTTTTGTTGGTGTTACCTTTCGGCAATCAATTTGGTTTTAGTAGAGGGCTTCAATGGTAGCTTCGTACATTTGATTGACAACGTTACGTTTTACTTTAAGGGTTGGTCCTAAAAAAAAAACAAGTATTTTAGCAAAGGAAAAGCTTAAGAAATACTTTGACACCCACCTAACTCTCCTGTTGGAATAGAGAAGTCGTGCGGCAAGATGGAAAACTTCTGTACTTTTTGTGCATTGGAAATTGAAAACTTGTTGGCACGCTTAATACCATCTTCGATGGACTTGAAGACTTTCGGGCAGGGTCCAGCATTAAGAATCTCCGACAGAGTCTTGTGTTCAACACCAAGAGTCTTCATCCACTGGAGGGATTCGTGAGAGAGTTCATCTAATGGTTCCCCCGTATCTTTGTCCATATCAGTCTGAATACAAATATTGAAATTATGCGAACTCTACAATTCAACTTTGATCTATTGCAAACTCACCTTAATTGTTATCAAAATTGTGAGATACTTTCTCTTTTCGCCAATAAGGAAGGCATTGCTAACACCAGGGAGTTCCTTCTTTACCAGATTTTCAATATGAACTGGAGGTATATTTTCACCACCAGCTGTGATGATGATTTCCTTAGACCGGCCGGTAATGTATACGTATCCTTTGTCGTCAATGTAGCCAACATCACCGGAATGCAACCAACCTTCATCGTCCAAGGCCTCATCTGTCTTTTCTCGTTGGTGTATGTAGCCCATGAAAACATGACGACCTCGAATGCAAAGCTGTAAATTACAGAAAAAAAAACAATCAATCTAAATATTGTCCTTATAAAGAATAACTTCCTCCAATACGCTTACCTCTCCATGACCATTCTCATCCTTGTTTATAACCTTTGTCTCACAGCCAGCTAATGTTCTGCCAATGGACTCCAGATGTGTGCTATCAGGCATGCACATACTATGACAGCCGGCTGTCTCAGACATTCCAAAGCCATCGAGAATTTTCAAGTCTAGACTAAGGAAATACTTTTTGGTTTCAGGTGACATTGGCGCAGCTGCACTGACTAGAGTCAGGCATCGATCGAAGCCTAATGCTACTTTAACTTTTGACATGATCAACGATTTGGCAATCTTGTACCGAAGGCCGCCGGATCCTTTTCTGTAATTATAGAAATCGAACTTACTTCAATGAACTCTTCATCAAATTGTTACACTTACCCTCCCTCCTTATCCTCCAGATAATGCTTTAGAGTGACACCTTTAGCCCAACTGGCAAGCATTGTTTTAAAGCTGCCATTTGCCGAAGCTACCGCTACCATACGCTCTTGGAATTTCTCAAACACACGAGGAACACCCATAAACCTTGTGGGTCGCGCATCTTGTAATGACTTGACAAGTGTACCCTTAAGTGCATCCTTGTCCGCAAAGTAGACTGTGCCAGCGACTGTAAGCATAACATAGATGTCCACAGTTTGTGCGGCCACATGACTGAGCGGCAGATATGAGACCAACACTTCATTGCCGATTGTAACGTGGCTTAGCGCTTTAACAATAGCACGACAGTCAAAGGCTATATTGTCGTGATTCAACATAACACCCTTGGGCATGCCAACTGTTCCAGACTGCAAAGTACAATATAAAATCAATCAGAAATTCAAAGTGTTTGCCTATGTTGTTACTTACGGTGTAGACTAAACAACAGCACTCGTTGATTGCAATATGTTCTAGGCGACGTTTGTATTCACCTTCTTCATCATCAACGTCCATGTCCTCGATTTCAGACCACTGAAAGGAGAAAGGAAACGTTAAGTTGAGTTCAAATAAAGAGTCTAATCACAGAAGACTCCCTTTCAATAGAACCAACTCTTACCCTATAATAGCCATCCTCCTTCTTCATAAACGGCAAATACGGCTCCTGAATTTGTATGGCTGCCTTTAGATTCGGCAGTTTATCCCTGATTTGATGGATCTTCTCCATTTGTTTTGAATCATCCACCACAACAATGCTTGCTTTGGAATCTAGCAGCACATGCTGAACTGCTTCCGCCGAATTGGTCGTATATACTCCAGTGATGATGCCACCGGCATGAATTGCGCCAAGTGCCGAATATAACCATTCGGCACAATTGAAAGCTAGCACTCCCACCGAGTGGTGTCTTTCGAGACCCAGTTTAATGAATGCCTTTGCCACTTGGTGAACTGTCGTCTCATATTGTCTGGATGAAAAAAGAGAAAACAGTCAGAAAAAGAGAATCACATCGAACAGTGTGAGTGTTACTTACTTGTATGTGACAGTGGCGTACTCCTTTTTTTGTGTTTTATACTTAATAGCCGGTAGATCGGGGTAATTATTAGCGCAACGCTTCAATAGGCTCGGAATGGAGATGGGCTCTTCGGCGCCCAGACCTTCTTTGGCGATTCGCAGTTTCACCGCCTGCGCTGGATCCACGGTATTGTACACATCGGAGGGTTTCACCCTATTCGGACCGACACGTTCCGATGACATTGTTTACTGTTTTCCTGTCGAGAACAACTAGAAAACAGAGAATGAAACTATGCTATCACGCAGCAGGCACAAAGGTGAATAAGTTTCTCAGCGTTATTATATAAAATTACCCAGATATTGGTAGCAATAAAAATGAAAAAAAAAGTTGATTGGAGTTCACATTTACTGCGTTACTTGTCAGACTGACATTGTTGTTGGCGACTTATAACAAGCACAGCGAACCTTCTGCCGTTACTGTACGAGTAGTTAATGAATGTAAGAGGCAACCACCACCGATATGTTCCAATGTCCAATGCTGGTGTGGTGGGACTTTAAACTCTCAGCTAGTGGCTGAATGGCAGCACCGACAAATATCTTAGGCTTAGCAGATAAGTGTAGTTGAAAAAGTCACCTCATTCGTCAATAGGCGTAGCGCAACGTTTGATGCCCGAAAATAGTTGATAACGGTTGTTTTTTTTTTTTTTTAAATACAACTATAAGCATATTTTGTTTTATGGTATGCTTTTTAGACGTTATCAGCCGCAATTAAATTCTATTCAAAGAGGATAGATTCGCTTGTGCCGAGCTGATGATGATACACCTCTTGACCTGGAGCACGACGACTATGAAACATGAAACACCATGCATTGGGGGGCTGTCGCACAAGACCACATCGGTGACCTTAGACTTGTTGGATCATCAGTTTTGAATTTTTAATTTGGGAACTTTGAAAAATATTTTTGGAACAGATAATCTATCTGCTAATTGGGTAATCTGTAAGTACGTACGAATTGTTATGAAGTGGTATTTTCCAATCCATAACAACAAATGGGCTTCCTGTTGCGATCAGATAAGAAATCTACGACTCTATATTAAGGTTTTTCCTGCAAGTTGTCGAGATTTATTCGACGTAGTTGTTGGAACCTTTGATTGATATAAAATCAGATAATCAAATGGATTAATTTGAAGATTAGATTGGATTTTGGTATGAAATTCCAAGAGTCGTGGCATTTTTGAGTGGATGAAGTATTGCATTTTACTTACGGATAGCTTATCAAAAAAAAGGACTTAGAAACATTCCAGTCATGATACGGGCTTACTTCTTATATGTATTCGAAAGATAGCTGAAACAGACCACCATGATGGGTCCCTTTTCGGCTCTTCTCCGAATGTTTCCCTTAAGTGACCAAGCCCAGAAATCATTATTTGCGTAGACAGCCAAGCCGCACTTAAGGCACTAGACTCCACCTCCGTAAATTCAAAATGCGTAAAAGAGTGTCTCACGGCACTTAGAGCGATAAAACATCACACAGTCTTACTCTGCTGGGTACCCGGACATGTGGGCATAGAAGGGAACGAAACAGCAGACGGATTGGCCAGGAAAAACTCTAATATATCTACATAGATATAACACTAGCTGACAGACGGGTCTTATCGGTTTTCAACACATCTGAAAATCGATGGCGCAGCACTAGCGATTGTGCCATAATCCGCAACCTGTGACCTGCAGTCGACCAGAAAACATCAATATCCTTACTTTGTATGAGAAGAAGCCAAATCCATACTCGTCGTTGTTATAATCGGACACTGGCCAGAATATATGGCATCCTTACAAATAACTTCTGTAGAAGTTGCATTGATGAAGATGAAATATAATCTATCTATGCCACTACCCGGCTCTTCAAGAACGGCGCCTATCTTGTATGGGAGCACGGTTTTTCGACTGCCTGGATGACCTGGCTAAGATACCGCTTACAGACCTTAAGAGATTTATTAGAAGATCGAATTGGTTTTGTTAAATGCATGTTTCTACATGCACCACTAGGTAGGGTATTCACAATGGACCTTTACGCCATCTGGATGAAATTGCATGTACTACAAACGACCCTCCTAACCTAACCTAACCCTAGGAGAGAACCGAATCCACGACCTCTGCGGTACATGCACTAGACCACCAGGGTGGCACGACACATGCCTAGGGCAAAGAAGAACACAGGAAGCTTCTGTAGCTACGGCGGAAGATAAGAACCACTTTTAACAAATAGATTTGAAGTCCTACAAGCCAAGGACAAAGTAGAGGTGTTAGAGCGTTTTTGAATTTAAATTCGTACGTTTGCTTGTAAAAACCGCCTCTATTGGGTGCGCAGTGCGCTGCGATGTTTCGTAACTTTTTTAATCGATACCTGCAGATCGATTTCCTTTCAGGTTCAGCAACCGATGGACTGAGAAATCTTATTTCCTTCACTAAACCAACTATCGGTCTATGTCGTACGCAAGATATCACACTCAGCCTCCTATGAACATGTGTGTTCAAAGATCAAAGAGTGCAGCACGTTAATGATTTGTTATAATAGGAGTAGATATTTACATAATGCTGTTTCAAACAACTCAGTCCAGCACAGCGAATCTAATTAACTTGGCCTGCAACTTGTAGGTCTGAATTCACCCCAGAGATTATCTAAGAAAAAAAAGGTAAACATAACAAACAACCCTTAGCTGCGCATGGAAATTCATACCTATTGAGTCATTTTCGTTTCAAACTTTCAACATACGATACGAGTAGCTAGGCTGTATCGTTTCGTTATGTGTCGGCTTAGTAAGTACTTGCTCGCATAAACCAACGGTCGTCTGTTGAAATTTACAAGAAAGGGACACGTCCACCATAAAAACTCGCATGGGCATGATTGTTTAAGGCGTGGTGTGTGGTGGTGATTCACTTGGTTTGAAATAAATTAGAAAAACGAAGTGGGCAAGGGATGATTGGTTTAAAATGTACATACTTGTTCCCGATTTTGTCTTTCTTTTAAATACAAACGCCAAACTTCCACTCATTTAATTGCATGGCATTCAGTGCATGGTGCATCTACTGCAGTCGTATGTGTAGTCATAAGGAAATCAATTGGAATGGACGTCTAAAACTGGGACTGATAAGAAAATGCCCATTAGGAAAGAATGCAGCAATGCGATCGACCGACTGCATACAAATTCCATTGCCCAGGGGACAAGTGTTTTATTCTTATCGTTTAAAACTAGTCATAGGTACATACATATGTACATACAAAAAAAAAATTAAATTTAAATGCCCCTCTAATGAGAATAACAAACTCCGTCTCCACCGTAACTGATAGTGTGTAGAGCTAACTTGTACTGTAACCACCTTTTGGTATACCAGAAACCTGTTCGACATACATACACGTGCCTTTTTAATCGCTCGATAACTGAATTTGATTGAATTGTTTTTTTCTTAGGTACTAATTAATACAGTGGACGTCCAATATAACGAATTATTTAATGCTCAACCTTTCGTAAAATCGGAAAATTCGTTAAATCGATCGTCGTTTTATCTAACTTATAATCCCACCAATTTATTATAAGAAAAGGGAAATCAATTACAGATGAACCTCTTTTATACGGAATGCTCGGGACCAACGGTGTTCCGGATAATCGATTTTTCCGGATACTGGAGGTTTCAATAAAATCTCCCATACTCACACATTTCTCTAAATTATTGATAATGTAATTTTTTTTCACAAATGCTTAAAACTTTTCCGGAACATTTTGACATGGTTCTTAAATCCACTAAAAGCGGGTACACACCATGCAAGAAGAGTGTCACGAAAAACTGATGTCATGCTTGCCTAATGAAGCGAGTGTTCAGACTATACCTAGGTTTTGCATGAAACTCAAATCATCGCGGTGGTTGTTTCTCGTCTATCTCTAGATATTTTTGCATTTCGAATGACGAAATCAAATCGAGCAAGAAAGAAAAATTCTGCTGAGTGTCACGCAGTAGCAAACATTTTTATAAGCATAATTTTTTAGTGACACTCCGTCACGCAGCTGTACACATCAGCAGTGGATATCAGTCAAAACTGACACTCTTGTTGGAAAAGCACACACGACTCAATTTGCAAAATTACAAGACATCATCTGCAAATGGATATGTGTGCATAGTCCAGACATAACGGTTAGATAGATGTTTTGCGGAAAATAGAGGTCAAAATTAAAAATAAAGGTTCTGTGACAAATTACGGTTAATAGAGGTTTCCAGTAAAAAGGGTGCTCGCCGACAACACTCAGTTAAGGCGCACTGCAGCGGTATACTGCTCCAGTGGGGTATGGCTTTACATATCCAGTACATACTTTTTTTAAAAGTTAGGGGGACTGTAGGCTGCGAGATAATTGCGAGTTTTTAGAGGTTTCCAGTTATTGGAGTTCCGGATAAAAGAGGTTTATCTGTAACATAAATAAAATAGCAGAAGTAGGGATAAATGCACAAAAATGACAAACTATTTTGTTTTTAACCAAAAATTGTAAGGCATTCGTTTAACCGAACGGAAAACACCCCGAACTGTAGCGCCACCTAAAGAATATAGAGACAACAATGGAAAAAAAAATCTTATTCGTTATACATGAAAATTCATTAAACCGGGTATTCGTTAAACTGGACGTCCACTGTAATATTCTTTATACATGTACAGTCGACTCTCGATAAATTGAATCTGTGGGGACCTGGCAAAAAGTTCAAATCATCGGGGGTTTAATTTAACGAAAGTTGAAATTATCGAGAGAAAATATAAGAAACATTTCAAATTATCGAGGGCATGCACATTTTTTCAAAAATCATTGCATATTTAGCTATAATGTCGACTAATTTTGTTTCCACAACTTTAAACCAATGCAACGTAGAGCCAAGCTACATACGTCATAGATTACGGACAAATGCAAAATGAATTACGTAGAGAAAATAATGTATCTTTTGTCAACAAAAGTACATATACAGGTTCGAACAAGCAACTTATTTCCCTCTGATGTTTTGTTTACGCACATTAGTTAGTTCAAATGATTGAAAAGTCGCCTTGTCTTCTTAAATTTATAGCGTGTTGTGTGGGAAACAGTCAGCACAACCGCTTCAAATTAACGAATGTGCATAAATTCATAGGATTTGTTCAATTTACCGAGAGATTTTCAAGGGACCAAAGAAAAACTTAAATTTAGCGAGAGATTCATTTTATCAATGGTTTTATTTATCGAGATTCGACTGTATATAGAAAAAAACACAACAAAATTTGTCAAACGATTTTATGGAACTTTCTTTACAAATTTGACGAACAGCCAGGTTTTTTTTTTCTTTGTAAGAAGTGCAAGAAGGGAAGGACCCACCGCCACCACCAGACCCACTCACTCTGTATTTTTATACAATAAGAGTACACTACACATAGACTCTCCAAATTAAGAGAAGAAAATTACAAAGATAAACGGGAAAAAAAAGAAACTTTATGCTCTGAACATTTGGCTATTTTTGATGAACTTGCATTAAATGTACGAGCATACTTATACAAAATAATCGTACTCGTAGTCATTATACTAAGCACACAAACAGACCGTTATGACGCGCATGAGAAAAAAAAAGGAGAATTTATTGTAAATTGTACCGCTTTCACATTTAACACGATGTTAAGTACGACTGCACATAGATTACCCATACATGTACCCACGATTGACCGATAAGGTTTATTTTTTTTTTATTCAAAAGGCAAATGTTTTGCTCCACCAGATAATAAGAAATATCGCAAGACTCACAACATGTGTTTGTATGTATTTAGTGCTCTACCCCTGGTTAGCGAATATAAACAGATCGACGAACTCTTTTTTAGGAAATAAAAAAAAAAAAAAAAAATACATAATAATAAGAAAACAGAGGAATGAGAGAAGAAACAAATGCCAGCCACAACGACGTCGTCATCATAATCGTATGAGGTATGACACAGTTTCACATTCCAAAAAGGTGCTCGCACCGATCGTGGATAGCAGCGATCCTCCACCTCCTGCCGCCGCATTATTTGACTATTCGTGTTTGTTTTTTCTGTCTTCTTTTTCACGTCTTATACGTGCTTCATTTCTCTGTTACTTTTAACGGCGGCCTACTTGTTGACATTTCTAACTGACAGTTAACTGCGAATGATAAGAACAAATAATATCAAACGGATATTGAGAAAATGAAAGGCGAATGCATTTAACACCACTTTACACACTCCACACTACTCCTCTGCAGCACAAACGTGCATCCAAAAATAGCTTAAGATACCCTGCACTGCACGAGTAAAAGATACAAAACTGCAAGATCACTATAGTATCCACGCAATAGTGGGGTGCCGCCTATCCACTCTTAAGCGAAACGCAATATGTATTCGTCTTATTCCACGGTGTTTCCAAAAACAAAAAAAAAAAAAAAAAACAAACAACAACAACAACCATAACCAGCCAACCATCATCAAGCGATCGTATGATCTATCGAAAGAATTCTCTCAAAGCACACGTCAGAGATTCCGATTTCGCTGCAAGAAGGGAAAGAAACTGAAGAGAGGTGGTGGTATGGTGTTCTAGCACATGGCTTTCGCGGCGGATATTTTCTTTTCTTCTTATAAACACGCGAATATTATAACTGTAACTATGTTTTGTGTATTTACCTTAGAACAAAAGGACAATCAAATTAAGGGACTGTTATATCCGCACTCACTCACGACACCGAGAACGGTTTTTTTATTTTATTTAATTTTTTTAATGTATCTTTTGCTAAAGAAGCAATTAAAAGCCGAACCGAACAACACCAAAGCCCATCAATGACTGTCGATCTTCTGGCCGGGATTCGTTGAGTAGTATACGCGATCTACGAACGATGGAGTGCGATAGCTTTTCTGATTCTGTTTTTGATAGATGTTTGTTTGGTGTGCTGTGCAGCTATGCTGCTGTTGTTGTTGTTGCATTTGCCTTATTGGAGCGCTTTTATATATATGTAGATATAAATTTGCCACTCTCTTTCGCTTGTACATTCTCTGCTTTTCTCTTTCGACGCGATCGCCGCTTTCTTTTATCAGTCGTTCGAGTGGAAGAGAAGTTGATTAGGCTATTTTCGTTTCATATCAGTTTGATACTCATGCTGATAGTGTGCTTTTGATAGTACCAGTGCGTTGCATAGCGTGTTGTATGATTTTTTGTTTTCTTTAACATATGTATTTATTTATTTATTTGGTGTATTTTTCTAAAAGGAGACTTTTGTACTTGAAAATTTGTTAATCTTTTAGCGTGCACTGTGAAATCCTTGAATGGGTGTGCTGAAGCTGTTTCAAAAGTAAGTGCAGTGCATCTCTGAGTTTTCCAAGGGTTTGAGGACCTTTCTTTTTAACCGTCAAAGATTCAATTAGCGTTTAATTTGGAAATAAATTGTAAAGGTTCTAAAGGTGGAGTTTCTGTTTTTCTTTTATTTTCTGTTTTACTTACACAGCTGTTTTTAAATTAATGATTTTACAATTGCAAATGCAACGCTTGGCGTCGCGTCGAAACCATATGCTGTTTCGATTGTTTTTATTACAAACTCAATTGTTTAAAATATTATTTGGCAAGGAATTGTGTTTCCTATTTATTTTTTTTAAAGCATTTTTAAAAATTGGCATTTGCCGCCAATAGATACCTACTCGTAGCTAACATACATATGTAGTGGTGAGAATAGATTATATGTTATGTAGTATATACTCGCATTTGACATTGATTTGTTAATGCATGTATATAATTTTGTTTTCCACTTGTTATCAGGTAAATATGTACATACTTGATCCTACCATACAAAAACGAACGACTCGAGATTTAGTCATCCCTTTTCACGGGGAGCATTTCAGTAGAATATATGTACATAGCTCGTGTGTACATAATTGTTTTCCGAAGTGTCGGCTACATAGTATATGCACATTAATGCGTATTTGGATGTACATACATACCTACTTGTAGTTAGTTTAAGACTTTAAGTTCATAAAAAAGGTAGGTTAAAACAGTTTAAAACATTTTCAAATCAATCAGTTTGACCATTATGACCATCTATCAAATTGACATTTAGGCTCCCTACATAAAATATTAGTTTATTTACAGTCCATTTGGGTTAGGTTGAGAGGGGTCGAGAGGCTGAGCCATCCCAAAATACTAGGCACCAGAGTGGGCATATCGCGATCCCCTACAAATCCACCCAAGTATAAACCAAAATATACATTTATAAATAATTCTACGCGAAACAATCCCTTTTTACGAGTCAACTCGGACATACGTCTTTCGTTGTTGCATGCCGATATTGAACTCAACAATCTCTAATATACCACTCATATGCCCGAGCTACCACTTTTTAAGGATTATTTCACTCCTAAAGCAATAGTACCAGAAATGTACTGATATTTTCTTTCTCTGTTTAAGGATGGCACCTAAATCGCCTCAATTTCTTCAAAGCATTTTATTACCCTGCAAAATTTTTCGGCTTAGATACCTCCTCCAGGTTGCCCGGATAATATTCCTATAACTGTACTCATTTCTGCCCTATTAAGTCTAAAGATTTCGCTATCCTTTTGCGGTCCAGCGCTGGCCGAAAGTGCCTTGGAAACCTTGTGTCCTGGAATGTTAGACCATCTATGGTCAGTCCTTCTCGTAATCATATCCTTTACCTTTGACTTGATGCGGCAAATTGGTGGAGCTACTTCCACCACCTCGGGTAAAGGCAGTTCTCCCACTTTCTTTGCCAACTCATCGGCAAACTCGTTGCCTTCTATCCCAGGGTGACCAGGCACCCAACAGGGTCTTACCCGGTACAGCCCATTTTCTTATAGAGTATTACATATAAACTTTAAATATTCGCATAAAGAAAACAAGCTAGGTATATTGAAATTTCTATTTTAAAAAACTTTCCTCTATGATACATTTTCTGTCCATTAATGCCATCGTAGTGTAGTTAATAGTTATACAACGCGTTCCATCCATATCTTCAATTTAAAAGGTGCAGCGTTTTCTCCTCATCCAGCAAAGTCACCCCAAAGTACCCCAGGTCCTCTTTCAAAGTGAGACATATCGCTAAAAAGTGGAAAACGTCCTCTCACGTATTATTATTACACAGATCGCAAAGGATTGGAAGCTCAGGACGACGCGAAACAAAATTAAGTGCGATTAGCTTCCCACTTACTTTCAATAGTATAGGCTTATTTTGTCGGTTGAGTTACTGTTTAAAAAGTATGTTTTATCCTGTGGATCATTTCTCAGTCGCGAGTAGTATATTCTATGTTGGGAGCATCGTTTGCGTATCTTTCGTATCTATTACGTCCTATTGATGTCACTAGCGCGTTAAATTTAGATCTTAAGAATGATTCGCCGTTGTTAGACTAAGATTGTAACCGCATTCAGATGCTAAACGGTCCCAGCTCTGATAAAGAACACCACATTTTGAAATTATGTGATTGAGCACTAGCTTAGGCAGCCGCCTTGTTCCATCTCTGATACTTTAACTTTATATTCAAAGTGCAGTCGCAGAGAAAAGAGGAGGTACCCCAGTCTCCAAATACAACATTTAATTAGGTGTGTTGTTAGGTAGGCGTTTTAGGAAGCATCGAAGCAACTTTTCTACTTTCTCAAAAGGGGGAAAAAACCCGCACTTGGGCTTCCTATAAAAGTATCAATTTTGCTGTTGTACAAAATATTTACTACAAAATATATATAAAGCAAAAGAGACGGGAAGAACATCGGCTTCTTAGAAGGAAAAAGAAAGAGCACGAGAAGCGTGCGCTCGAGGATATTGAGAGATGCTACTCCAGGAACAATGTACGGAAGTTTTACCAGAGGGTAAAAAGAATGTGCCAGCAAAACAAATCCCGTACAGAAACCTGTAGAGACGCGGATGGAAACATCGTAGTAGAAACACAGTCGGTGCTGAGAATTTGGAAAGACTACTTCTGCAGACTGTACAATGGCGATGACGACCAAAATTCCGCTGTCAGGCAGAATGAACCATTCAACTTAGATGATGATAGCCAAAACTCCCATCCACCTGATCAAAACGAAGTGCGGATAGCAATATCCAAGCTTAAGTCCAACAAGGCTGCTGGACCTGACGGTTTACCCGCAGAGTTATTTAAAGCAGCTGGAGATGACTTGGTAGTGAGCATACACCAACTCATCTCTAAGATTTGGTCAGATGAAAGTATGCCAGATGAATGGAATCTCAGCATCGTTTGCCCGGTTCATAAGAAAGGCGACCCTCTCAACTGCTCCAATTACAGAGGCATCAGTCTCCTGAACATCGCCTACAAGATCCTATCTGCCATATTGTGTGAACGCTTGAAGCCTTTCGTCAACAACCTGATTGGCCCCTATCAGTGCGGTTTCAGGCCAGGAAAGTCCACCATAGACCAAATTTTCACACTCAGGCAGATCCTGGAAAAAACCCAAGAAGTCCAAATCGATACCCACCACCTGTTCATCGATTTCAAGGCCACCTATGACAGCATCTGGAGGGATGAACTGTATAGAGCCATGTCTAGTTTTGACATCCCTGCCAAACTCATCCGTCTGTGCAGGATGACGATGGAGAAAGCTCGCTGCTCCATCAAGGTCGGTAATGACCTCACCGAGACCTTCGATGTCAAAAAAGGATTCAGACAAGGTGATGCGCTGTCATGCGACTTCTTCAACATCATACTTGAAAGAATTGTTCGAAACTCACAAGCCAACACACAAGGAACGATCTTTCAAAAGTCCGTTCAACTACTTGCATACGCCGACGATATTGACATCATTGGTAGAACACAGCGAGCTGTCACCGGTGCGTTTGCGAGTATAGAAATGGAAGCGGCCAAAATGGGTTTAGCGGTAAACGAGGGCAAAACTAAGTATATGCTGTCAACAAAAAGGGACAACCAACATCGACGAATTGGACAGAACGTCACAATAGACAGCTACAACTTTGAGGTAGTAAAGGACTTTGTCTACCTCGGCTCTGCCATAACATCAAAAAATGACATCTCGTCGGAAATCAAACGAAGGATTACTCTTGCCAACCGCTGTTTCTTTGGGCTAAGAAGGCAACTGAGCAGTAAAGTCCTTTCCCGATCGACTAAGGAGACTCTATATAAGACCCTTATCATCCCAGTCTTGCTATATGGAGCTGAAGCATGGACTTTATCGAATGCGGATGAAGATCTCCTTGGTCGCTTTGAGAGAAAAATCCTTCGTAGGATATTCGGTCCCGTTTGCGTTGACGGGTTTTGGAGGAGAAGATTCAACGACGAACTGTACGAGCTGTACAGCGACATCAGCCTGGTCAAAAAACTGCACATTGGGCGTTTAAGATGGCTAGGACATGTAGAGCGCATGGACATCAGCGCTCCGGCTCGGAGAATATTCAACTCTAACCCGGAGGGTCAGCGCAGCAGAGGACGACCTCGCCTAAGGTGGCGCGACCAAGTAGAACAAGACCTCAACCAACTTGGAGTGCGCAACTGGAAGCGGTTAGCTAAGGACCGGGCTAACTGGAAGAGGTTGTTGGTTGAGGCCTTGGTCCACCCCGGACTGTAGCGCCACCTAAGTAAGTAAGTAAGTAAGTAAGTAATATATAATTATAGCCTTTTCAGATCATTTAAACGCTTCAAGCCGACCAGTTAATTATATATTCCGGAAAATGCTGCCAGTGAGTATTAAAACAGTTTTCATACTCATTTTGTAACCGACGACGTAACGTACGATCTAATCAGTTTGTTATTTATTTATACATTTTCATCAGATTTATGGCATATTTGGCAGAAACGAAATATGTCAGAAACCAAGCCTGATAGGTGCATTTAATGATCGCAAAATACTCCTATACCCAAACTAAACAAAGTCCAAAAACATACCACTATAACAGCACATGATGAAACTGTAAACTTTAATTGCTGCGAACTAGTATTCAGTTCTGCAATCTCCCATGCTAAGTGAACGTGATCAGTAGCAGTAGATGTGTATAGACACATGTCTTAAATCAGAAGACCACCGCAATTGATAAAAACAAAAATATTAAAAAAAAAAAAAAAATAACTTGAAACAAAAATAAAACAAAATCTCCAAAAATAGCAATTTTAGGGTACTTTTAGCTTTTATAGAAATTGAATGGATGCGTTTTTTTTTTGTTGTTTGAAAATGTTTATCAAGTTAAGATTTCGACAGATGGAAGGCAATAATCATGTTCAAAAAAGTTCATAAATAAATAAACAAATAGAAAATAGACAAGGACAAGGGATTCACTTTGATTTTGATTCTAGGAATTACTGTCGTATGTGCAATGAAGACGAAGAAACAACAATGCATTGTAGCTGCTCAGCAAGATCATGTCTACTTTTCCTAGGTAAGCCTTAAAAGATGTCTGCCTGAATTTATTAATGAATCAGGGTTCATGAGCGTGTTATAGTTCGGACATTACAATATGCCCGATGTGGACGCAGTGAAACCTCACTAACCCAGTGATGCCAGATCGTGGTAGATTTACCTTTTCGTGGTAAATTTCAACTTAAATGTCCATGATATGAGTAATAATTTCCGTTTTCCATGCAAAAAAGGGAAATTCTGAAATGAATTTTTGGTGGAAATGGTAAATTTTCCTCCATCATGTGGTATTTTTCTTTTTGTCTGGCAGCACTGCACTAACCAATCTAAAAAAAGTAAATAAAAAATCAGGTAGAGGTTTGAAATGTTGCCAGATGGAAAGATTCTACAGTTTACTTGATTTGTTGTTAACTGCCATGTCCTTTCGGCATTATTCCAAGACTGTTCAGGGAAATACTTTATGACTCAAAAGCGATTGCTAAGGCGTTAGCTGGTTTAATTGTCAAAATTACTAGTAGATCCGTTGGTCAAGACGAAGTCCCTGAAAAAATCCAAACAGGTCAAGCTAGGTTCAGATGGTTACCAGATCTGACAATATTGTCAGGTTTACCCAAATGGCTGACAATGTATACTGCCAATGACCTGATATTGAAAAACGACCTACCAACGTTAAATTGCCAGTTCACACGATTGTTAGATTTTCTCCTAATCATATTGATAATTTCATCGTCAGATGGCTGTTATGACAATGCTTTTTCTGACAACGTTGTCAGTCTAAAATGATTGCCAGTTCACATGGTTGTAAGGCATTTAGGGCAATATTGTCAGGTCTGAACATAGCTTAAGTAACTTTTCTGAAAGCAAATCGGTACATGAAATACCAACGGAGATAGAATCCCAAAACATATAAAAAAGAACATTTTAATGTAAGTTAATACGGGTAGATTAGGATGGCGGAAATACCAATTATACTTTTTTTTAGTATCTTTGGTATTCAAACAAAAGATACATTTTTATATCGAAAATGTGTAGGCGCTTCGGTCTTCTTTTTACCAGCGTCGACTCCGTCACGTAGTGGTAAGTGCGTTGGACTTGCCAGAGTTCAATCCCGACAAACATCCAAAAGTTTTTTCACGGTGCCACCTCTTCCGAATTCAAGAGCATCATTTGTCACATTGAGCAACTCAACTCACCGGCCGGCCGTTTGTCTTCGGAGTCGGTAAAAAACTGTAGGTCTCTTCCAATCGTGGAAAAATATAACACGCACACACAAATGGTTGGCGAGAAGCAGGTTCCGGTGGACTTCTAACGGTATTCCCACCGAAGAAAGAATTTTTTTTTTATAAACTGGACTCTGCCCCAAGGCTGATACTGCGACCTGAAAGATGTATTGTATCACAGGATTATAATTAGTCCAAGAGGCAAACCACCTTCCTAATAAAGGCGAGTAGGTCCTTGGTTGACGCCTTTTTTAATTCATAAGGTCTAAGCAGTTCTTTGTGTAGGGTACGTCGTCTGACCCCGAAAAGTGCCGGGCAATCACAAAGGACGTGTTCGGCTGTTTCGACCTCTTCCAAACAGAGTCGACAATCGGTCTCGCTAGACAGACCTAATTTGTTCAATTGACAATGACTGGAAAGATACTTAATATCCTTCTTATTGTGGTTTAGAAGTTCCCTGTGATGGGTACAAGGCTTAATCAACAGTTTGACTTGCCTAAGACCCGGGATATTTCTCCAATGAGAGAGTCGGAGATTGTGTTCCCAGTTGTTGACTTAGGCTGAGATTGTTGCCCAGTTTATGCCACAGAAATAAAGAAGACACCTTATTTTCTGTCCGCGTTGGTTAAATTGCTCGCATGTCAACTCTGTATATACATATGTAGATATGTCGCAGTATGAACGGGCTAGTTTTTTTTGTTGGCAGCGTTTTATGTCTTACTAGCTGTTACCCGCCTGGCTTTGCCCGTGCACTGAAACAGTCGCGTCGTTGTCAAAAACTTTGCATAACTGAGCGATATACCTTCCCGTCGACCGCAATTCCTACCATCACTTGAAGGTTGCCTGGTTACCTGTCTAATTGGTCACCCTTGAAAGTTGGCTACTTTGTATGTAACTTACTTACTTACTTATTTATTTATTTATTTTTTTTTATTTTTCGTCAATCAAGTTTCATACAACTTTTAAGAGACTACAGAATAAAAAAGAAAAAAAAGAAAAAAAATAGCAATCATAACAATTCCCTAATAATATTCTTATTATTATTATTATTAATATTAATATTAAAATCTATAGCATAGTCGAATTGATTATAGGTAATACAAGCAGATGTAATTGGATTATTTCTCGCATAATTTGTAAAATGGTAAGGAACATGTAAGAAATCAAACTCTCTTGGTCGTAAGCTACGAGATGGTGCATAAATTTTAAACATTGAAAGCAACAGCGGACAATTTATTTGACAATTTAAGACATCAAAGGCAAAAAGTATCAAATATAATTTTCTTCTTGAGACCAACGGTTTCAATCCAATTAATCTACATCTGATCTCATACGTAGGAACATTTGAATTTCTAAAAATCTTTCGCAAAGCAAACTTCGTAAATCTTTTCTGAACTCTTTAAATTCGATAAATACTAGTTTGATGATAGGGATTCCAAATAACGCAGCAATATTCAAGAATAGGCCGAACAAGCGATAAATATAAAGTTTTTAACGTGTACGGATCTTCAAACACCTTAGAATTTCTAATCACAAATCCTAACATTGAGTTTGCCCGGGAAACCATATGGTCAATTTGTAAAGAGAAATTCATTTGAGAGTCAAAAATAACTCCAAGATCCCTTTGGCTAGTTATCCTTTGCAAGACATGATTTTCAATTTTGTATTGGAAGCAAATGGGACTGAAAATCTTTGAGAAGGTTACCACACTACATTTACTAGCATTAAAATGCAAACCGTTGCGATTACACCAATCAACTATAGAGTTCAGATCGGTTTGAACTTTAGTTGCCTCTGATAAAGAACTTATTGAACTGAAAATCTTGAGATCATCAGCATACAGAAGACACTTCGCAAAGGATACCTGAGACGGTAAGTCGTTTATAAAAAGAAGAAAGAGGAGCGGTCCAAGGTGACTGCCTTGGGGTACACCCGAAAAGTTTATAATTTCTTCAGACAAAAAATTTCCAATTTTGACAAACTGTTTGCGTCCAAGTAGATAACTTTTTAGCCAATCAAGAAACTTAGAATGAAATCCAAGCAGCTCAAGCTTTTTTATAAGGATATTATGCTGTACACGATCGAAAGCCTTTGAAAAATCGGTATAAATAGTATCGACTTGTAAGCGATTTTCTAAATTATTAAGACAGTAATTACTGAAAATGGATAAATTAGTAGTGGTAGATCTACCACTTACAAACCCATGTTGGTACTCTGAAATATGATTTTGTACAATATTGTAGAGTTTCTTTTTAACGATTGCCTCAAACACTTTAGGTATTAGCAGGAGCTTAGCTATAGGTCTGTAGTTATCTACAGAACCTTTAGAACCAGATTTGTGCAAAGGAGTTATATACGAATGCTTCCAACAGTCTAAAAATTTGCCTTGTCGTAAAGACATATTAAAGATGAAGCAAAGAGGATTCGCTAAACTCATCTTACAGGATTTAAGAAGCAACGGTGGAATATTATCTGGAGCAATGGAAATATTGTTATCTAGAGATGATAACATAGCCATTACTTCATCCTCATATAATTGAAGGCTACCGACATCCGTTATCGAGTTTACGCCAAAGCAGTTTTCACAATCAATCCTCATATCAATAAAATTTGATTGAAAAAAAGATGCGAAACTGTTACATATTTGGTTTAAATCATTTGTAGAAACTCCATTGTAGGTCATGTTAGATGGAATCCCAAGCGATCTACGTTTTTTATTCAAAAAAGCCCAGAAAGATTTAGAATTATTTTTAATTTTTGATTCAAGAGACCATATGTATTGCCTGTATATAAATTTTTTCAGAAATTCATACTCCTTTCGTAATTGATAAAATTGTTCCCGAAAACAAACCGATAATTTTCTTTTTTTATGAAGCTTATTCATGGCATTTTTAAGTCTGGATAAACTTCTATTAAACCAAACTGGTCTCTTAGAATTCTTAAAATTCTTACTTAGTTGGCGCTACAGCTCGAGGTGAACCTGGGCCTGCTTCTCGCAACCATTTGTGTGTGCGTGTTATATTTTTGCACGAATGGAAGGGACCTACAGTTTTTTTGCCGACTCCGAACGGCGAGTTGAGAAGCTCAATCGTGACAAATGATACTCTTTGCTGCTTGTCAGACATTCGAAAGAGGTGGGCACTGTGAAAAACTTTTAGGTGTTTGCGGCGGGATTCGAACCCAAGACCGCTGGCTCAGTAGTCCGACGCACTCACCACTTGCGCTACGGTGCCCACTTTGTATGTAACTGCACCAAGAAAATTGCAAACAAATATTTCTCAAAACACCTTTATATTTGTACTGTCCAAGTTTCAGCCCTTTAGGTCCAGCGCAGCGGTTTGGTCTGTGCGTTGTCTGCCAGTCAGCCAGTGAACTGTTTTATATATAGTATAGATAAGTCCAGGTGCCAGCGTTGCCAATGTGTCACGAACTCACGATCGTGCCTTTTTTACACGGTAATTTCGTGTAGGCACGCAGGCACGAATAAATTAGTTTTGGCACGTTTTACTTATCTCCGTTATTTGAATGGAACTTAAACTCATTTGTGTTGAATTGAATGAGCTGAAAATTTCCCAATAATTTTATAAAAAACTGAGAAAAACGTTAGAACTTGGGTTAACTGAAACTTGTGAAGCACGCTATTGCTTAAAATGGCACGGTGTTCCAGCGGGCGAGGTTCGATCATTTTTTTTAAAGGCAACGCTACCAGTTTCTAGTTTTCAATTACTTAATACCATTGGATATCATTTAAAAATGTTAGTAGCGATAAATCAAAGATACCTGAATCGCCACAGGTTTCAAACACCTATACATGTGAAGAAAGTTTCAGTTATCAATGAAAAGCAATCGTTCCCGATCAAGGGTCATGAAGAACCCAGTCAAAGGCGTATACACCATTTACCTACGATATTCAACATACGAGTACATACTAAGAACATACTCTTGATATGATTTGACTTGATAACTTTTAAATATTCGTATACCTGTATGTTATAAGATTGCAGGCAAAGCTCTTTTGTTTTGCCATAGCTTAACTGAAACAATTCCAACTAAGCTATACCTATCAGCGATGTGATTAATGCGGAAACACAAAATCACGCAAACTTATCTGTCAAACAAAATGCTGTAATCTATTATACTGTGCCCAGTGTTAAGTATTTATGAACGAACCTATCAATTTTTTTTTTTTGAAATGATCTAAAAAAAAAAGTACATAGTCAGAAACACGTTCCACCTCATATGTGTTTGGGTACATATGTAAATCATCAATTACAATCGATTAAGACAAAGTTCACTTTTAGTTAATACATAGATTGGCGGGCAAAACAAACCAAAGCTAAATTAAATCGTTTTAAAAATAGTAATATCGGCAATGACAATAATCGCATCTAGTTTTTATTTCCAGCACATAAAACGTTACATTAAACTGATTTGATTTATCGATATTTTTAATGACTGACATGCAAATATCTGCGTACAAAAAAGAAGTATCTACGATCGGTCACACTAATTATTTCAGCCAACCTTCTGAAACTGCGTCCAAGTTTAGCCGAGATGTGCACTACAGTGAAGCTAGACTATAACCCCTCTTTGAATGCTAATCTAATCTGGAAATGGAACGCATCAAATAAAAATAAAAATGAAAATATTCCAAGTTATAAAATAATGACAAAAGGTAGGTACATGCTATTTGATATTTTATTTTTCTTTAATTAGAGCCACTTAGATTAGATAAGTGACTTGCGTGTAAGAACAAATTTGCTCTGTTGCCGAGAGGGCAAACATATACATAAGTTCGAGTACAAAGCGCAATCACCTTTTAATTATTGTTATTTTGGTTTGAAATAAATTTAAATGTTTGAATACATCTTTCGGAGTAAAAGTATTTTTTTTTTTTGTTTATTTTTTTTATACATATAGGCGTGATTGTGATGAGAAGAAGTTTCTGCACGTTTTCTGGGATCATAATGAGATACATACGAATACGAGGTTTTGTATTAGATCGGTGTTTAGTACCTCTGCTAAAAACATGTAAGGTTCATATTACAAAGTTTTTTGTCTTATAATTTAATTTACAGCGAAGTTGGCAGTATATTAGGTTACTATTGATGCATACATAAAATAAATGTTGGCCATTGGAAATGTCAGCCGGTAGAAAGTGAACTATGTGTTTTGTTTGTTTTGAAGTATAGTGAACTCTCTCGTAACCGGAAACTGACGGTACCGAGAAATTTGTCCAGTTATGAGAGGTGTCCGGTTATGGGAGAAAAAAAAAATTGGCGTTCTTCAAAAAAGAAATACAATAGACACGTGCTATTCATTTTATTTTATAAAGGAATTCAGTTTAATGTCATAAACATAAATTACCAAAAAATACTAATTTCTGTCTATACAATCAAACGTACAATTACACATTAAAAAATACAACGAGATTTATAAAACGCACATACATACATAGTTGTTGGATAACACGTTAGCGGACAAGACAGCATATACCGTCAATGGTTGATGAAATTAGCGGGTCATGACAAATTTAGGTACGTTAGGACAAGACGGGATACCCTGACGAGAAATACAATATATATACAGTGGATTCCGCTTATTTGGGACACTTCGGTTCAGATCTAGGTATTTTGTCCCAATTAAGCAGCTGTCCCAATAATGCGATGTGACAATCAAGTTAAAAATCAATCTGTTCTGTTCTGTTCTTGACCATTTGTCCCAGTTAGGTGACCCGCCGATTATCCGCCGTCCCAATAAAGCGGAATCTACTGTACATGCATACTTCCATATTCCGGTATTATTTGTCCTACCAGAGGCAAATTTTCACTTCACTGTGACCAGCGAATCATTTTTATCCTTATACAAAATTCGCACAAAATAATATAAAATATCTCTCAAAATGCCGAAGATGTGCGTGTGTCATTCTAGCGTTCCCCACCGAAAATCCTGTCTTCGCGAACGTGATAATAACGCAAAGGCACACTCTACAGTGTACATTTTTATTTCGTTTCTTTACAAAGTGGAAAGAAGAGGAGAACAAAACAAAAATAAAATAAAGTATGTAAAAAGTTTGCCATGTGCCCATGCGTAGATGTGTTTTGTCCATTTAAGAGAGAGCGACATTCTATTGCGGTTATGAAAATTGGTGCCCGTGTCCGGTTATGGGAGAGTTTTTTATATGAAACATCGTGTATTCATTTCAGTTTCTTAGAAATCCGTCCGGTTATAAGAGGTGTCCGGTTATGAGAGGTGTCCGTAAGGAGAGAATACACTGTATTTCCATTTTCTTATTTTAATGCAAAAAGTAAAATAATGGATAGAAAAGGAACATACATGAAAGTTGAATGTTCTGAATGTTGAAATTAGCATTTCGCAATACATGTATTGGATCTGGGATATCATCAAGAGTGAACTCTGCTGTAAAATCTAAAATTGTACAACACCAGTTTGTTAACGTTTCCTTCACATATGTTTATGACATTTCGTTTGTTGCTACTTTTGTGGTTAAACGTGTTCCTTTACTTTTTCGTAAGTTTGCCTTGCTCTGAGAGAATTTTACCACCACTCCATGAAATTCAATAACTTACTATTTTTGGAGCAAAAAGTAAAGGAACATACCTTATGTAAGTGCGCGTATATGATACGTATCAAGACCCATCGTTTTGCTTTGTGCTGACGAACTGCAGTAGGTACTTCTATTTAGTTAATCAATTTATTTGGTTCAAACAGAATTGAACAGAAGTGTAAAGAAAAACTACAAAAACAAAATCTCATTAAACACATGCCGCATTCCCCTTTCGAATATACGTATGTACTACTTTTTTTAAAAAATTAATTTCTCAGGGCGAGTTATTATTTTTTTTTTTGTAAAAGTTCTGATCCGCCAGTTGCGGAGATAACTGCGATAGTGCGACCTAAAATATATTTTGTTTTGTACCACTATGCCAGTTAAGGGGACCAGAAGAGGTTCATTCTTTTGATGAAATTGAGAATCCCACTGGTGGAGACTTTGGGAGTTTCAATTTTTCTGTGAAAATGTTGTATCCCATATGACACATAGTACCACGCAGTCACATAGAATTTCGTTTCGTCCTCTTTAATGCAGAGACGACATTCAGTTTCCTGAATGAAACCTATTTTGTTAAGGTGATATCGAAGATGGCAATGCCTTGTTAGAAATCCAACTAGTTTCTTGATATCATTCCTGCTTTCTTCCTATTTCGCATCTTACCCCTAACGGTACATACAATTATTGTCTAACGTGAGAAAAGAAGTTTTACTTAAAAAAAAAATACAAGAAATATCCAGATTAGCTAAAGATTGAAAAGATTTGGCCATAATACACCTGACATAATTTCCATAAATTTTATACGAAACTTACATTGCTTTACCATGTTTTTTAGCTTTCTGAGATTTGTACTTATACAAAATGTACATAAGGATTGGGCTAGATTGACCGGATCGTACAATAAGTTGCGGATGGTATGTAAAAAGGTTAAAAGTAAAACTGACTTATGATGTCGCAAGAACATGGCAAACCTCCATTTTTCCCATTGGAGATTCTAAGGAATTGTATTTGTACCCAGTAATTCCTTATTTCCCCTGACTGACTTCGAATATGAGGTGTAATTCAACGCACTTCTGTACCACTTCTCGCACTTTATTTGCTCGTGCTGTGTATGTGTTAACATTATAATTTATAAGCCCCTTGGACGTTTAAGTAAATTATGGGAGGGTCGCTTGCAGTAGATGCAAATTTCACCCAGAGGCCGTAAAGGTCCATTGTGAATACCCTAGTTGTGCATGTCGAAACATGTGTTTAACAAAAACCATTTGATCTATTGATAAATTTCTATAGGCCTGTGAGCGGTATCTTAGCCAGGTCATCCAGGCTGTCGAAGAACCGTGCTGCCATACAAGATAGGCGCAGTTCCTGAAGGGCCGGACATTGGCAAAGAAGGTGTGCTACAGATTCTATTTCATCCTTATCCATACAACTTCTACAGAAGTCATCCGTATCTTCTGGCCATGTTTCCTATTATACAGTGTCCCGTTACAACACCGACTAGTAAATGGATTTGACTTCTTTTCATAAGAAGTAAGGATAGTCGACTGCGGGGCACAGGTTGCGGGTTATGGCGCAATCGCTAGTGTTGCGCCATCGGTCCTCGGCTAAATGAGTGGTGATGCGGTCTATTAGATGTTTAGCTGTGTTGAACGCCGGTAAAACCTGTCTGTCAGCTACTGTTATACCCATATCAGAGCCTTTCCTGGCCAGTCCGTCTGCTCTTTCGTTCCTTTCTATACCCACACGTCCGGGTACCCAGCAGAGTAGAACTGTGTGGTGCTTTATCTACTACTTAAATACTTTTCATTTAAGTAGTCTGATTGCCTTAATCTCAAGAAAGGACTTAAGTCCAGCTGAGTATTACACAAATGTCAGCTGTATACATATTCTAGTTTTTCCTTCGAAAAAGATTTCAGACAGACTTTGGAGAAAAAGTAATTCCATTTATTCTATTGACAACTTGATATTTTTTTTTTATAATTCAATCTAAAGGGGTTTCGAATTCCCTTAAAATGTTAGACACAGTGGGAGCACAGACAGATCGACGTAATGGTGAGAAACTTAGATATGTATTTCTATTTTGCAAAAAAAACCGAAGTACATTTCTATCTACATACGAGTATGTATTCTTTTCTTTAAATTCTACAAGTACACTTGAAGAACAAACAAATCGTGAAAAAGTCACGACATGGCTTGGGGCCACAGTTTTATTTACTTGGAATCCAATCGGGAAATTGAGTAATTTTGTTATTTAAATCGAGTATGTTGAGTAGCAGCATAGTTTCCAGAACACTGCATGCCATGATATAGCGTCAAGATTCGTCCCACAGAGACTAATTCAAACGCAAATAAGATAAGTCGAACAAGGCTGATTTCAAATCGGGGGAATCCCATGAATTACCCCAGTTCTCTAAAAATATATTCAAATGATCTAATTTCACTAGTATGGCGAAGCAATTTCATCCAGAAAAGAAAACAATTCGTAATGGTATCATGTACAAGTATAAAAACAACAACAGGTATTCTTGTCAATTATCACACAATGTTGCTGCTACACCATAAAACATCACGCTTGACGGTGTTTAAAGGTCAAGATCAATGACTTGGACATTCATAATGACCGGAGCAATGTACGTTTACTAATATGTATTTACAAAATTGACTTGTGGAAATCGCATGAACACGAACAGTATAAAACTAGATAGATAACAGCTGCAACATGTGTTTTTTAGGGTGTTCCAGGGTTATCAACGATTAGCTGTCTGAGCAGAGACGAAATGTATCAGAGATATAAACTCATGTACGATTTTTACAAATGGGTTTTTTCCACAAGATATAGTTTTCTCGGCTGGGTCTGAAAATCTGACGGAACAACATGTGTTTTTTTCTTCTAAAAAACAGCTGTTTGTACGAGTGATAAAAAGAAAAATTGAGTCAGATTTCCATCAACATGACTCAATGTGTTTTGCTTTTGGTTTTCTGTATGTTAAAACCACAACGTCAGGCCTAACCTAGGGCTGTCAGAAATATTATGAAGAAACCAGTAAACGAGCTTGAAAATCCCGAACTTTACCTTACAAAATCTGATCCAAAAATGTGTACAAAACTAGGACCAAAACGCATACAAAAAGACACTTTAATGCTGGTACTTCAAGACTTAAATATTAAATAACTTATATTTCTCATTTTAAATTTGGCTGCTGTGTGTGACCGTGGCCTTGTTGGCATAAGCCTTGGACTTCAAAGAATGCCCAAGAAAAAAGTTCAACTGCGTTAAATCGCATGATCTGGGCTGCTAACTCTGATCACCAAAACGGGAAATTACACGACCAGGAAATGACTCGTGCGGTAATTGAATTGTTTCGCGGGCTCTATGGCATATGGCGCCGGCCGTCTTGTTGAAACCACATGTAGTCCACATCCATATCTGGCAATTTAGGCACAAAAAACTGGATTATCATGTCGCGACAGCGAGCACCATTTACTGTTATTGCCTGACCAGCCGCATTTTCTAAGAAGAATGGTCCGATAGAGCCGTCGGCCCAAAATCCGCACCAAACAGTGACACGTTGCGGATGCATTTGTTGCTCGTAGATTTTCTGAGCCCCAAATTTGACAATTTTGACTAGGTATTACAAAGTCACCAAGATGAAAATTACCCTAATCGCTGAAGATCAGTTTGTTTGAAAAGTGACTAACAAACCGTTATTATTTTTAAAATATTGCTCAACAATGAAAATGCGTTGTTCATTTATAATAGGTCAGGTCAGTTTCCGTACTTTCTGCACCAAAATTCAAAGACTATCAAATTTCAAGGAGTGGGGACTTTAAACGCATTCGAAAACAAAAATGGAAAATGTATGACATTTGACAGATTTGACAGTTTTCATGAAGCTGTCCAAAGAAATTTTTTGGGCTAAAATTCGCGGCATGAGGAAATTGTTTACTCTCTTGTTAGCTCTCTTCTGTGAAAGACGACGAAAAATCTTCGTACGGAAACAGGATTTGATTGATTTTCGTATTTTTTTGCAGCTTTGGACAAGTACGGGAACATACCTCATAATAACCCTGTCAGCTGTCTCGCTGTATTTTTTTTTTTTTTTGTTTACATCAATGGCGAAAAAATTCAATCTTGCCTGAATTTTGGGACACAAATTATACCTAATAGATAGAATCAGCCTTGGATTTACTCTTAGGCCGACTAGGCCCAGGCCTAGGGCATCACGACAGATGGGGCACCAAAAAGGCGCAAACAAAACGAAGTAATTGAAACATAATTTACATGACGGTTCTTCCAATATCTGTGAAATACAAATGCAGAGCTCATTTTTCTTTAGTCTTCGTCATTTAAACGGCGAAACCCTTCACCAAATTCTACTAAATGATACACGTTGGGATTCGGGGAGCTCATGCTGCAGCTACTTCTGCAATCATTAAATCCTGTAATAAATTATTATATACATTAACCAACATGACTGAAGATAGTACACTAAAGGAAGACGCACGAAGGGAATCTGGTGATCTATTTAATAAAAAGCACACATTAGAATTTCGTTCAATGCTTGTGGCTTGGAATAATATTTTACAAAGTTTTCAATAAGTCATTAAAGTTTTACAAAGTGAAGACGTTACACTACTGACGTGCGCGAATTTATATAAATCATTGTCCGAATAGCTGGAGAACATGCGTGCAAATTTCAAAATTGTTAAAATGCGCTCTTAGAAAATTCTACCCATGGCAGCTACACAGTTACACGAAAACGCATTCGAAAAAATATGGATAACGATAGTAATACTCCCGAAGTTCATCTGAGCCCAAAGGAAAAGTTTTGAATAAACGCTTTTTATGTGATAATTGATCAATTGCAAATACAAATGGATTCCATTGAAATTTTTGAATGAATCGATTTTCTTTGCATTACTAATGAAGAAGTCGACATTAAAACCTGTGTCCAGTGTTTGGTATCAAAATATGCCGAAGATCTAAATTCAGAACTTGCCGATGAACTTTTTCATTCCATCGTTGTATTTTGCTTAAAAATGGTATAGTAATAGTAAATAGCTAACATCAGCTTTTCCAAAAGTATTTAGATACTGCATTACGTTTATTCTCAAGTTTGATGGTGACAAATTGTTCTGCGGCAAGATCATTCTCCCAATTAAAGCGCTTAAAATGTCCTTGTCGAACCATGATGACGCAGGAGAGGCCTGATGCATTATCTATACTTTGCATTGAAAGTGAATTATTACGAGAAATAAATGTTGACGATACTATAAATTTAAAAGACTTCGCTACTCATAAATCTAGAAAACAATATTTCAAATAATCAAGTCCATGAAAATCTGTAAACCTTTTTTGGTGTTGAATTCACCACATCTTGTCTTTTGCTTTTATGTATTTACTAGGTAACATAAAAGGAAATATAAAATAGGGCACCTTTTATTGTAAAGGCTGGACAGATGACAACGCTAGCCTAGCCTATAGTTAAGGTTAAATTTGAGTACCTACACAACTGAGAAACTTACAAATTTACAACAAAATGAATACGACTACGGAAGTCTGCCAACAGATTCCATGTGACATTTTATCAACAAAAATCTGCACAACATTCGACTTTGATACTTTAACCCCTCAACCAGTATCTAACATCGTGCGCATTTCTGAACGAAGTAATCGATTATGGTAAGGTGATAAAATTTCATACGATATGATAGGTGCCTTAAAATTACACTCCATGCCGCCACCAATGAAAAACACCATACATATAGGTTCAACTAAGAAGGCTCAATTATATTTAAAAGATATGTACATAAATAAGATTAGAAAACTTTGGTGGATTTTCCGCAAAGAAAAAAAAAAAAAAAAAAAAACGGACACGTCCCGTGGTTCTCCGTCTCTGCTTCTTTAATTAGCAAATTGGGAAGTTTTATTTACTCGTATCTAGATCATTTGATGGGGGAAATTCTAGATCGTTTTTAACTGTATGCATTTCGATTTAAGAATAATAATTGACCCTTGGATCTGAATAGGTGATAAGACAAAAAATATCTTATCCGTCGCCAGGCGAATGGCAGCAACTGATTGAGAAATGGGTTCGAGTGTGAGTATTCGGCTGATAAGAATTTTTTATTTTTAAAATATTTCTTTTTATACATGTAAAATGCATTTTAGCTACATGCGATGCGAGTCGTTATCGCAAATAAAACAACAACAAGGAACTAACACTCAATCGTTCTGATTATCACTTCCAAGGATTTTTTTTTTTCATTTCTTTTCATATCAGTCGCAAGAATGCATTCTGGGAAAAAAATCGAATCTCCTCTTACATCAGAATCGGCGTTATGAGAACACACTGTTAATTCAATGGCCGTGAATGTTTGAACTTATTTTTTATACACTCTACTGGAGTGTGCTTCCGAGATAACAGCCAACCCCGAGGATCACGAATCACGATACCCGTAGATAGTATTTATTTTGTGCCTGTAGAATTGATCACGCGGGGGAATGCTTTCCCCGTCACGTAGTATTTTTTTTTTCGTTCGTAAAAGGAAAAAGAAAACAAGACCGCAAATCCAATTTTCAAAAAAAACGATGCATACATTCATCTGATACACGCACCATATGGTTGGTTGGTTTGTGTATAGAGCAAGAGGTGAAATAAAAAAAGCTGCATAGCTTTCGGAGATACTTATTCCGACCACTAGAGGTAGATTATGATAATAGGAGGATTTCTGTTTATTTAATTTTAAAAGAACGGTTGGTTTCTTTTGCTGTAATTTACTTTGGAATAGGGGACATTTTTAGGGGAAGCATTTAGAATCGGTAGCAATTTAGGTCATAACGCATTGCTATAATGTACGACATGCTTTATGGTTAATTTCGTTTGAAAGAATGGGGAATTGCGTCGGTTTTGCCCACAATCGGTGAATGCATTTCTTTGAGACAAACAAACACCTTCGCATTTTTCCAAGTTAAATAAACCACTTTCCTTTTTTTTGTGGGGAAAACTAATCAAACTTTATCCTGGCCACCGAGAAAAAATGTGTAACTTTTGACGTCAACACCAACGAACACCTACACCTACAGCTTCCTGACTGGATTCAATAAAAAGAATTTATTTGCCATAAAAGTTTATAAGAAAGTTTTTGCAGTGGAACTATATCTCCATATGTACATACACACATCATTGTTAATAGCACTAGTCACGTTTACCTTTTTTCATTTGATGATGATAGTGGAGCATGGAGTAGGTCATTGACTAAGTATAAGTACGCTCGCGGTATACCGTATTGGCCAGATAGAAGTTAACACCGGCTAGAGATTTCAAAAGTTTTTCTCTCCTTATTCACTTCAGGAAAAGGAAACAGTACTTTTTTTTATTCAAAAAGCTGTTAAATGTTTCCATAATCATTTTGATTACTCACAAGCACGGCAGTTTGTCTGATTTCCTGTTCAGATTTAGGGAAATACGGTCAAGCTTAAATCGTGGGCAATATGAGTTATCAGCAAAATAGAGAGGTGAAAAGTGTGATTCCCGTCTTACATAACGAACATTTATCTTCAAGGGCTATTGCTGAAAGAATTGGATGTAGCCATGTCAGCGTAGCTACAAAATGTTTCAAAGAAAAGTCGTTAGTTTGTATCAGAGGGAAGAAAAGTTGGGACCGGAATGAAAAATAAGAACACAAGCCAAAGAGAAGACCGTTTGCTTAAAAATTTGTGTATCAAAGAAGAAAAATCTAAGAAATAAGTCGTGAGTCCAAGGAGCAAACGCAAAAAGATGTAGACAAAAAAAGTACGAAAAAGATCGCAGGATAGTGTCTTATCAGTCAGTACGCCGCGAAAAAAACGGGTTAAACTTTGCAAAAGTTCGCCGGAATTGAACGGGAAATGATTGGAAGAGGGTCATCTTCCCAGAAGAGGCGAAATCTAATCTCAATCAGTCCGATGGAAGTCGGTACATCCGTCGAAGATTCTAAAAAGTGAGTACACTATCACTAGAAATAAATTTCCCGTTAGTTTCATGCTCTGTGGCTGTATAAGCTATTACGGAACTTATAACAAAGCCTTTGTTGAGGGATCGATGAATGGCGATAGCTTTTTTAATATTATTAAAGATTATCTCATTTCTTCGATAGACCGGTTATTCCCTATTTTTCGGGATGACTCTGCGCCATGTCATCGGGCCTCGTTAGCTTAGATTAGTTATTTTGAAAGCATTAAACATTTATTCTATCAAAAACAAAAGTTTGGTGTTGATCTCTTAATTGTTTTAAGTGAAATATAAAGAATATCATAAACGAACTCTTGATCCGCCAGGAAACAGCCCTGACCTTAACCTTTAAGTAGGTAGGTGGGGTGCAGATAACTCTGGTAAGTGGTTCTATGGCCAAATTTACATTATGATATCATTCTGGGGGTAGATTAATATTAAAACAATTAACTTTAAGTCCCCGTGATAGAATTTTACGTCGTCCTTTCCAAAATAGTGCTTTCGATATTAATTTGAATTTGAAACAATTTTTTGTTTTGACAAATTCGCCATCTTCCGAATCAATTAAGTCCGACCCGACACTTCACTTGCATCTTGCAATAAACGCTGAATGTGATCCTGATCTTTTTCAAATTACATTTTTAAATTAAATACACAAATTCACACAATTAAAAAAATTACACAAATGGGTAGGTGTGTTGGGTGTTGACAATTATTTATTTTGTTTATCGTTTTTTAAAGTGAAAAATTAATTCGCAAACATTTTCAATATTATTCGATTTAACGCTTTTGCAACTTTTCTTCCCTACTAAACTATCTAATCTTATTTATTACAAAAAAGTATGCATTTCCAACAGAATTGTGTTCAAAGTAAACCAGAAAAAAATTAACGAAAATGTGTACTTAGTAATTCACAAAAAGCTGTTTTTTCGACTTCACTTTTATCTGGCCACTACGGTATGTACATAGAATCGAAAGAGTTCCAAAATCTTTCACTCATTATATTTTTCGGAAGCTAAAGTTGAAAGTGAGATCATTGGTAAGGCTTTCAAATTATTATCTATAAGACGAAATCATCATGAAATTATTTTTGTAAAAGACATCCTCGGCTTTCAGATTGTTTGACTTGATCTTTTATACCAGGGGTGGCCAAATTTTCAGGCTGTGTTCGACTTTTTGCTAAAATTGCCAACCTACCCATTATTTTTACTTGGAAGAAAATACATATAAATATGTACACACCATAGGAAGTTCCAAACTACTTGCGAACGATTGTATCCAGCTACTCTACCAATAGAAGGTTGAGACATGAAACCAAAGAAGGAGAAAAGTACAATATAGTCTCCATGGGAGTCCCACAAGAATCAGAACTGGGACCTCTACTTTTGAATAACAAGGGCCCCAGTACCCCAGCAAAGAGCATTTGCGAGACACAGTCAGCTACGAACTATGCAATCAACCTCAGCAAAGACTTGCTAATGCCCCCGGCCTAAAATTAGCAGATCACAACACGGAAGCTGAACTTATAATCAGCTGGAAAAATGTGGAATACGTGGACATAAAGGTAGGTAGTCAAACTATATCAGATCGAAAGAAAAAACACCTAGGGCCTAGGAGTAATACTCGACAATAGTCTTGACTTAAGCCTAACATCGACTAATCGAGCGAAAAGTCGTCAAAGCTTCAGGCAGCACTTTCTGGAATACTGCCAAACATCGGAGGACCCGGATATACTGGAAGAAACTTAAAATCCATGGGCAGATTGATCCCAACCATACACGTTTGGACAATCCGAAGGCATGGAAACTTTAACTACCACCTTACGCAGTTCCTTTCTGGTCGGAAATACCTAAACCGTTTTGTGCACGATAGCTCAAATTTCCCAAATCAGAAAAAAGACACGGAGCACGGAGTATTTCATTGTATACGCTTTCTGGGATGGAGTGCATTGCAGTGTTGTTGCATTTTTTAAGAATGATATTCATGTTTTGCGTATTTGGTTTAATGTATTAATTTATAGCGCCGGGGTCGACTGTGAGTGAACGCCTTCAAGACCGCGGTCTACGATTTGGCCACCCATGTACTCATACGAATGTTCTACCTAAGCAACCCAGAAAACTATAAATTTGACACTTATGTATATCACAGCTAGGGTTAATTTTTTATGTGTGTATTGCTGGAAACTACTCCAGACGGTCCAGAGTTATTCTGGAACATAAAAACTCACATCCTTTTTCAAATACACACACATGTATGTACATACATAGGTAGGTAGAAAAACATAGAATCTCATCATATTCCATTTAGAACTTTATTACAGCTCCTTCAATATTGCAATTGAATTGCAATAAAATAATCGTAAACTGCACTCTCCTTTAAGAGGTTCTCAATCAAAAGCTCTGCAAACTGCACCGACAACTGACTTAGGGATATCGTTTCTTTTTTTACTACTCAAATGAGCATTAGACGATTTGGGACCGAACATAAACCTCAACAATGCCCGTCTGTTGATCTGATCACAGTCGGGGATGATTAATTTTGCAAAGCATCATTTTATGAAGACATAAAGTTGTGAATGGCAGCACATGACGAACACATTCCACCGAATTGAAGATTTTATTACCCAGATACTCATATTTGATTAAAGACATTTAATCCAATTGATCTCGAATGACAAGCAACAATATATGGCATTGGAATCATTTGAATTTGGATCACCATTATGTCAGAAGTATCCAATTCATTACACCTACGCATCTGTACACCTACCCTTGGGATAGTTTTACGAAACAACATCCCTCGAACTACACTGAATATCCAGAAATCTAATTTGCTGCATGTCACACTCATTCTCCTTTCACCTCATAAACAAATGGAGTGGGTAGGTAAGTCACCATGAATAAGTAATTGCTTTTCCTATCTGGTTGCTTCGTTGTTGGTCTATCTACGGGGTTTGGTATCCACTTTGGTCTGTTGAATATTTCAACTACACCCGGGGCTTAACGCTGGGATGATAATATCTTAGGGTTTTTGCTTTATTTTTACCATTACACCCACCTCTGATTTCTATTGTGAATCACAGGATGTCATCTTCACAATTTAACTGGGAAGCTAATGACACTGTCAAGTCACCTACTGGATGAGAAATCAGAAAGAAGCTGTTTGGCTTCTTCTTTAAGTGGTGCTATAGTTCGGGGTAAACCAGGGCCTTCTTCTTGCAACCATTTGTGTGTTATTTTTTCCACGAATGGAAGGGACCTACCGTTTTTTGCCGACTCCGAGCGGCGAGTTGAGATGCTCTTTGATAAATGATATTCTTTTATGGCTTGTTAGACATTCGAAAGAGGTGGCACCGTGAAAAAACTTTTAGCTGTTTGCTGGGATTGAACCCTTGAAGCACCACGGTGCTCACACTGATCCACGTCAGATCCTTAAAATCTGTTCCGTTCATCAGATTCTAACCCCCCTGTTCTGCATTCCACTTTTAGTGAATTCAAGCACCAAAAGTGGAATTGGATATTCTGCATTTCGAACGAAATTAGGAAATGTGATTTGTATTTTCGAAAGTGAATATTTTGGTGTTCTGCATTCCACTCAAGATGACAGCTGCACATTCGTGTTCTGTTTTCCGAAAATCCTGTGATTTTAGTGAATTGAATTCACTTGAGATTCTTGACGTGAATTGAATTCACATGGCGCTGTAAAGTGAATTAATTATTTTTTTGATAATCAGAATCATTTGGAAAAATGTGAGTAGAATAATAAGACTCCATTAGTGTATTAAAATAATTCGTTTGTTTTATATAGTACAACCCAAAAATTCGAGGCAAGAGAGTATTCACTTGAATTGCATGGAAGAAAATCAAAATTTTGTTAAACGGGACAAAGCGTATTTGCGGACGGAGTTAGAAGAACGATTGAAGAGTGTAGGTCTTCCAACGACTGGATGGAAAACGACAAGAAGTTGTAGCTTACAATTTTTATTAACAAAATAAAACATTTTTTTTTTTTGATAGGCGAAGGTGAATGCTTGTACCATTCCAACATCTTTTTTTCTTTCATCTGCGTACTTTCCAGTTCAGTCCATTTCGACCACAACTTGTGTTGTAAAATGTTTTACATCTTGCCGAGAATTTTGCTGACTGTAGATCTACCAATGCGAAGATGAAAATCCTTTCCCACTGACCTTTGATAACGTTCTTCAGCCAACAAAACGGAGTGTTGCTCCGAGTTTGAGTGTGGGAGGAATTTAAGCTGGTACCATCTCTTACTCCACTTCTCGCAGGATATCAACAAATATTTCCTTACCTAAAACTGTTTTTAAAAATGCAAAAATCATTAAATAAATTATTTTTCTTCAGTTGTTGTTGGATTTATCTCGCAAAACCTTCCTGCAAACTCTCTTCACTCGGTTTTCATCGCGGTTTTCACCAATCATTTAAAACAAAATTGAATCCATTTTTCTATATTTTATGTTTAATTCATTTGCACAAAACAAAAACAAGGAACTGAAAATTTCCAATGATTTTGAAATGATTTGACAGCTGTGTTTGACATTTCAAACAAATGAATTCGAAGTAGATTGCGAAAATTCGAAATCACTCGGAATGCACAATATTGAACTCCATTCCGAGTGAATTTTAATTTCGGTTTTCATCCACTTTCACTCGAAATGCAGAACAGGGGGCTTAACAAATAGTTGGTAAAATGAGTTTTAAATATTTAACATTTCCTTTTCCAGTTGAGATAAATTTGCAATTTGTCTGACTGAAAGTTTTACAAACAAACCCCGTTAACTAGGTGAGACATATTTAGCATCATCACATTTCCACCCTTCCATAACCATCGCCATCGTTTGCGCTCTAAAACAAAAATAATAAATTATGTACTACAAAGAAACTTTTATGAAAAACCCAAAAAAAAAAAAATTTTCTCATTCTTCTTCTTCTCATTTATTTATGCATCTCAGCATTTCAGTCCTGGGAAATCAATCAAAACTATCCAAAGTACAAGGAACTGGGTCAAACAAACTCTTCGGTTAGGACGTTCATCTCGATGACCTTCCTTTCCTGTCGACTTTACCTCGGTCACTTTCTGTTCGAAAATATTTGTTACATTATTCATTCATTAGCATGAGGAAATAAGTTATTTCCCGCGTCAAAAGGGAAAATCAATTACGATAATACTTACAAATGACAGTGAGCTGGAGGGGTGGGAGGGGGGTAGGGTGTTAGGAAAGTGTGGCAGTAATTTGACCCCACCGCCTTTGGTGCAAAGTTATCTGATTTATCGATAATTGATTAGACTTAAGTCGATTAGCGGCAATTAAATGATAAGTAGTTAAAGGATAAAGCGGACAGTGACATCTAATGAATATTACTTTATAATTGTAGTGATTCTGAGGACGATTGAATGAAATGATTATTTTTTTTATTTATGCAGTCCTTTCAATAAATCCTATTCTCACAAACATGTCAGTCAACTGGTATATTTTTTGTCTTTATCCGGACTGGAGGTGAATAACATAATAAATCAGTAAATGTCTGAGGATACAACTTGGTAACAGTATTTATGACAATTGTCAAGGAAAATGCTCTGAGATCAACAAAATATGAAATTTATTTTCAAGTGATACGTGATATGTGTCAAATCAAACGAATGAAGAGTTACGCCACATCCGGCTTTAGGGAAAGCTGGGTAGGTAACCCATACTAGGCAAATCTTTCTTGGACGACCTTAAAGAGATATCAGAAGAAAAGATTGGAGAACTGATCCTTTTCTTAAATTCCACAGTGTGGATATAAACATCTGAAACTACATCCGAATAAACGGAACACTTGAGGTTGTGGTATCAAAAGGGCGCCAGTGTCCTTTTTTATTTTCATTGACAGTCAAGCGGCAATAAAAGCGATTTCAGCCACTGAAATAAAATCGAAGCTTGTACGTTGCTGTTGCGAAGAGCCACGTGTTCTTGGCACACAGCACAAAGTAAAACTATGCTGGGTTCCTGGAAATCAGGGTGTACTGGGTAATGAAAAAGCTGACGAACTTGCTAGGGCGGGATCGGCTTCAGGCATAGACCAAACGGACCCTTTAATTCACATCCCACTATGCGTCATTAAGGAAAAAATAGAGAGTAGAACGCTTATAAGAGCAAACAACAGGTGGAAAACCCTCAACTCTTGTATAAACACAAGAAAGATGTGGCCACTTTAGGATAAAAATAAAACTGATAAGATGTTAACGAAGGACAGAAACCCTCTATCCAAGCTGGTGGGCATAATAACCGGACACAACATGCTCCGGTACCATGCCAGTAAACTAGGTCTTAACGTCAGTGATCTCTGTATAGGATGCGGTGACGAGGAAGTCCACCCCACTTCCTCTGTCATTGCCCAGGTCTCTACCACACAAGGCATAAAACTCTAGGTAGGCATTTCTTCCAGGACATAGAAGAACTCTCCGGACTACCGGTAAAGAACATCTGTAGCTTTATTAAAGCTTCGGGTTGGTTTGACAATCCTTAGTCGCCGTCATCCAAACGAATAAGGAAATAACTCTTATGGGCATCACAATGGATCTGTATTGATCTAAGTGCGGCGCCAGATGGGCATCCCTCGGCGTCAACCTACTAACCTAGTCTAACCTAATCTTCTAGCGAAACCACCACTTCTACCTACCCTAGCCCTCTGCTCCTGCAAGAAAGCCATCGGCAGCAAATGAGGACTTTAACCCCGCATAGCCCATTGGCGACAGCCTAAGGCAAGGTACAAAAATTAGCGTGTCTGTGCACCAGTGGAGCACTCAGATCAACACCCTCCGCAGCAAATTAAGCAAATGGCAGCCAGTGCTACCGTAAAACTCAAAACCATCTCACAGTGGCCACTTTTCACTTCACTCCACAATACTAGATCACTTTACTCTCCCCGAAAACATAGACTATACTGTGCTGAGCCCCAATTTTGATAAAAAAAAAACTTTAAGGCCACAATTTCCCGATATGTCTTTCTGGGATGACTTAGGTGCTAGAACAGACAAGTCGATACACTTCTACACTGATGGCTCTTAAACCAAAGATGGTGTAGTAGGAGGTGTTTTCTCAGACAGATTAAAGCCAAATTTCTCCTTTCGGCACCTTGATCACTGTAACGTGTTTCAAGCAGAGATTATTGCGATTTCGGAAGCACTGTCCTGGATCAAGAGGACTTTAGTACCCACTAACTATATTAGCATTTTCTCTGATAGTCAGGCGGTATTGAAGTATCTGAAATTAGTCTCATCCACTTCTAAGGCCACCTCCAACTACCGTTAATCTCTTATAGAGATGGCTTAGCAGTTCAAAATTCACCTTCGCTGGGTGCTGGAGCTGGTGCCGGGCCAAAGTGACATTCCAGAGAATTGCAAAGCTGATGAGCTCACTGAACTAGGAACAAGTATACCTATCCTACCCGATAAGAAGAATAAAGGTATGCCCCTCGCTACTTACAAGCTAGCACTCAAATTTGACACAGTCAATAAAACCAATGCTGGATGGGATGGTTGAACCTGCCTTGCCACCAGACAGATCTGGTCTAGACTAGATCTTAACCGCTCCAAATACCTTCTGTCACTAAAAAAGACTAGATATAAGCACGACTATTGGTCGTTGCAAGCATGTAACTAGGCTTGGCATCATTTATAATGACTTCTCTAAAAGGTGCAGAGACGAAGAGGAGGAAAAGAGCCCAACACATCTCCCGTAGTAGAAAACTACACCTAGGAGAATACTTCTTCGATGATCTCAATCTCAGTGACTTACTTACTTAGTTTGGCGCTACAGCTCGAGGTGAACCTGGGCCTGCTTCTCGCAACCATTTGTGTGTGCGTGTTATATTTTTGCACGAATGGAAGGGACCTACAGTTTTTTGCCGACTCCGAACGGCGAGTTGAGAAGCTCAATCGTGACAAATGATACTCTTTGATGCTTGTCAGACATTCGAAAGAGGTGGGCACTGTGAAAAACTTTTAGGTGTTTGCGGCGGGATTCGAACCCAAGACCGCTGGCTCAGTAGTCCGACGCACTAACCACTTGCGCTACGGTGCCCAATCTCAGTGACCTAGCACAAAAAAAGACGTGGGAAGCCCTTTTCGCTTTATGCAAAGCTCCAATTGGTTCTCATGAGTAACAGGGTTAAATATCCCCAAGATCCTTGGTATCACAATGGGCCTCTTAAGTCGTTACCGGCAGCCACTGCTACCTAACCTGACCGAACCTATGTAAACCACAAATATGTATGTGTTGAATCAATAGAGTAAAACTTTCGATAGAGAGCCTTCGTTTATTCGCTCTGAGGTTTTCACCCCTCTTTCCAACCCATCTAAGGTGTTAAATTCCTTCTCTGTTCCTATTCACTGACCTACATTTATTTCAGTTCACTCAGCCTGTAAATCCTGTGCAATCATTTAAGCACTTTCCTTAGGGCCTTCGACTTTTCATGTTTCCACCTTTTGCCGTTTTCAACTTTTGTAACTACACTCACTCAAATGATCACATAATCTTATCAGCCACAGAAAACGGTTGCAAGCATCTCTCCTCGTTTCTATTATTATACGAATGTCCTTCCTTCCTTCCTTTAATCCTTCGTGTAGTAACATTTGTTGGAAATAAGGTGTGATAATAATCACACATGTCTCACACACTGTCAACACACCATCGTCATATTCATCTGTGTGTTGCATCCCTTTTTCCCCGTTTTATGAATACTAAACAGGACCACTCGATAGCGATAGGTACTGTGACTGCCAACACGATATCCTGATTGCTAAACATAATTGTGCTTTAAACATAATCGCTGTGCCAGATCGCATTCTGCATACGAAATTAGTTAAAACTAGTGAGAGTGACGCAATAGACGCTTCTTTAAACCCTCGACCACTATCACAATAGATTAAAGGACACGGAACCAACATCACTAATGATTAAAAACAAGGGTAAAGCATACAAACGGTTCATTTCATTCCTTATTGGTTGCAACGCCACAACGCCACAACGCCACAACCCTCAGATGCCAGATTCCAATTACCTTTTTTTTGTTTTTTGTTCTTTTTGTTAGCAAGGACACATTGCTCCATTGAATGAGTGCACATGCACACACCAGCAAGCAACAAATGCGCTTTTTTTTGTAACGGAATTTCTATTGTTTTTTAGCGTTTTATAGCGCGTATCTAGTTTATTTCCTTTCTTCTCTCTGTGTGCTGTCGCTGTGTACACGGGAAGATAAATGCAAAGTAAAGCTATAAAAATGTCAATGAGAAAATGACAGGATAATGGTGATAGCTGGCGTTTTTGCCTCTGCATGGGGGGATGTACGAGCATGTATGTATGAATGTGTTTTTGGTTCGATTTTTAAATTGGATTATCCCATTGACGGGCGCAGGGATATGGATACAAATTTCGTATATCAATTCGATGCGATGCTAGTGGATTGTATAATGGCAACGCTTGACAGTGCAAGGATTAAAAATTGGAATAAGTTTATTAAGGAGAAAACAAGTGGTGACAAGTGAATAAATTAAATGTTGTTGATCTCTTTGTCAGATCGGGGGAAAGGCTGAACCCGATAGATAAGAAACGGGTTTAATCCTTCGATATCGCAGATGACTGGGAAAATGTTGTTTTTATATTCATTCCGCCGAAGAAATGAACTTATAAATGAATTTTCGGCGAAGCAGTTTGAAACTATGCTCATGGTTGACGCCTGAACTTATTGCAGCGCAGCGGTTTGAAACTTTGTTATGTAGAACGTTTCAGAGCTGCTTATCATAAAATGCATCAGGCAAAAAACTTCTTGTTTTTTACTCTACATGGAGTGCGATGGATTTTTTTTAATGATCATGGATGGGATCTGAAAATGTGGTAGTGGCAGAGCTGCATCTTTCCTCAATGGTTGGTGTCTGAACTAAATCGACTGATAATAATTTGGTCGATGTTATTTGAGTTGAGTTAGGTTAGGAAAGGTTAGGAGGGGTGTGTGATTGAACGGGCAAATATTTCCACTCCGAGACCCGAAGGTCCATTCCTTATCCCCTCTAGTTATTCATAAAAGCAATAAAATATGTTGCAGTCCAAATGACATAATTCATCGTACGGTAACTGATCCCGTTCGTGTTTGTGTTTGCAATTACAAATGTAGCTCAAATTATGTCATTCTGTATACAGTGCTCACTGAACTTACATCTTCTGCAAAAAGTGATCATGTTAGTTCAACATCGGAGAAAAGAAACGATCCAAGATTTCCGCCAAGTGGTAGTAAATATCTTTTCCAAAGAAAGCAAAACGTTAGCAGAAATTGCACGCACAGTGGGAAAAAGCAAATCAACCGTACAAAACATGATAGACACGTAAAAAAAAAACAGGATGTAATGAGTATATGCGAAGGTCCACGCAAATTAAATGAAAGGGATGAAAGGGTCAGTTGAAACACTATCCGAAAAAAAAAATCAAAAACTAATTGCTCTAACATCAATATGCACAATATTTTTGTTCACGAAGGTCCTTCAAGAGTTTGGCGAAACAGCGGCACTGAAATGGAAGATCAAAATCTTCGAAGAACAGTGAAGCATGGTGGAGGTAATGTTATGGTGTAAGGGAGCATGGCTTGGTCCGGCGCGCGTGGGAAATTCGGTGTTTATTGAAGGTATTATCCACGAGTACATGTATCGCGACATACTAAAAGAAAATCTAAGTCCATCAGTAGAGAAATTATGTTTTGATACCGGCTGGTTATTTTAGCAAGATAACGACCACAAACACACCGTTCGAAAAGTGAAGGAATGATTGTTATACAGTACTACCTCGGTAATTTGAACTATTAGAGACCTACCCAAGTTCGAACCACGGAGGTTTTCGAATTACTGGATACTTTCTTCGTAGTCAATATTTCGGATAAAAAAGCAGTGTAAAGCGGTATTAAGTAGTAAAATACAAAATCTTGTGGTGCTTTTGAAGACTTGTCTGACAAAAATGCTTGAAATGTAACTTAAAATCGTAATTTATTAAAATAACAAAACATTTACAAAGCCGGTCGACACAAAAATGCTAACTGCAGGCCTACCTAGAATATGTTTTCCTCTAACAAAAATTAGCTTACGGCCTACTGAAATGGAATCGACACGTCTTTATCTTTATAAATGTTATCTCCTTATATTTCTAGGATAATTATTATAACTCTGGAACTGTAAAATAATTTAGCAAAGAAACTACGGAGAAAATTCGAATTACAGAATATTAATTTTTGCAAGTGTTCGAATTACAAGATACGTAATGTAAACAAATAGGTGTTCGAATTAGTGGAGCGTTCGAATGACCGAGTGTTCGAATTAGCGAGGTAGTACTGTACTATTTTCCAAGACAGTTGAATTCTCACCCACAGAGCCCGGACTTAAGCCCCAAAGGTCATTTGTGGGACTACTTGGAAAAACAGCTCCATAAACACCGAAATCCGTCAAAAGCGACTCTAATCTAATATCTACATAAATAATCTCTGTCTTTTGTTCTGATTCTTAAATCTTAGTCCTTATTTCAGTGAACTGCGTAGGCACGAACAACAGCACTTATGTGTGTCGTACGATGAATTATGTGGGCCTGTGTATATGTACATATTCAGTAGACACTCGATATAGTGAACATCGATATAGTGAACAATCAAATATAGTGAACACACAATATTTTATATAGGCTATTCTAAATAGTGAACAAAAAAAATTACGCTACAGTGAAACTATGTTATTTTATTTTCTTTGAACATTTCAGCATGCAAAAACACGTCTAAAACTCATTAGTGCTATGCAGTCGGCAATCCATGCAATCGTCCAAATTTACCCTTCGTTCTACTCATCGTGTTGTGCGGGAATTTCGCATAATTATGTATGCATATGTATATGGATTTTGGTCCTTAAAAGGTTACAAGAAAAGGCGATATTGATTGACATACATAAATTCAAAGAAAAAGCAAACAAGATGACTTACTATTTTAGCAGAGCTTAAGTTGGTTGTATCTTTGTTATTTCAGTACGTGGAATGTATTAGTTTTGTTGCATTTTATGTTTTTTACGGATGAGTTGTTTTCGTTAAAAATAAAATATTCTCTCTTATATATATTGGCTTGTTTCTTAGTAATTGCAAAGAAAAATTGTAATTATATTCTATTTTCGATGATGAAATTTGCTTCAAAGAGTCCACGCTCGTTAAAATGAACAATCTCGCTCCAGTGAACAGGCCTGGTTTTTATTAGTTCACTATATCGAGCGTCTACTGTATGTATATTCCAATTTTGTAATTTTGTAAATTCAATTTTTTTATAAAAATTTGTATGATTTTGGATTTATCTCTTCTACTTCAATGGTGAGGCTTTAGTCGCCATTAAAAAAAAATACAGCCAATTTGATAAACCGGAGAGCTTATTCTAAACTAAAGCACAAATTAACTCTTAAACCAACGTAATACAGTCGACTCCGCATAACTGAAACGGCAATTTGCCACCAATTTAATTTCACTTAAGTGGTATTTTCACTTATGCGAAACTGAATTAGTATAATTCCTTAATTTCGGATGTAATAATTTTTTCAGTTAACCGGGGTTTTCCAGTTAAGCGTAGTTTAGATCATCGGAGTCGACTGTATTAATGACAACAAAATCTGTGTTGACCAGTGTTATTCGTTTGGGAGTACATTGTATACTGTTTCTGCTGCTACTATACCTTTTCAAAATAAATACTCCCACCAAACCTTTCAGACGTCATTGCAAATACGTGCTTAAAAGTGCAAACAAATTTAATCATGGATAGTAAATTCAAAGTGATAAAGATGTGACTATTACACCAAATAAACGAACGATCGTTCATTAATCCCTTTTTTTACATACATACATACATATGTATGGCAATCAAATTGAGTGAACATTGCAAAAGTGCCGCCATAAGTCACAGCAATGTTGAGACTATTCCCACCGGACTATATTCCCTTCTAAGCAACCATTTAATTCTCGCATATATGACAACCCAAACCCATTCTACCCGGCAGATCCTTTGCCGAAAAACCAACATAATTGGATTTACATTAAGAGACGATTAAAATGGAATTCCCACTGCAGATTGCATCTGTGGCAGTCATCACATTTTACTATCCCAAGTAGCAGTTCCCAGTCAGCCGAAACCCATCAGATAGTAGCCCATTGGGCTGGTGTGAGACCGTTAAAAACGATTCTTTTACGAGTATATTGGAATTTTCGTTTACAGTTTTTTTGAGAGTGAGAGAGATACTCATACTCCTTTACCTTAAAGTGACTGAGGTCACGATATGAGTTCGCAATTCAACTCCAAATGTATCTTTATTTACATCCACCTCAACTACAATACAAAACGTCTATCGAAGACAGTGACATGATTTATCTACAGTTCCGTAATTGGATTAAGCTCTTATCATATATTTGTGATTCCAATTCGAAAGGACATGCTCTTACAGACTTCTTGCTTATCGGGGCAGCAATCTTTATTGAAAATGGAAAACAACAAAAAAAAAAAAAACGTTATCCATGAATTACATATTTCGAAATTAAATTTCAAACTCTTTGCAAACTCCTGCCGCAAAATTATGGGTTCCAGCTCTTGGGACAGGAGAGGGGCAATAAAGTCTTCGTCTCTCCATCGAAACGATTAGGAACGGGTTAAAATAATATTATCCACTTTGGCCATGTGAAAGGATTTTCTTTCACAGAATTGAAATCCCATTGGGAATCAATATGCGACGACGAATGTGAATATAGAAAAGTTTCGACAGTGGTAACTCATGTCTGGGTTCTTTTTGTTTTGTATACGAGTACATGATAGTTTAGTCCTTTTTTTTGGTTGGCAACTATGTATTTTCTTTGTTTTCTTTTCGCCATTTGGAATTTATGATGAGTGGAAAATGTTTAAATTTTGGGGGATTTCATGATGGAATTGGCAGGACTTTTCGTTGGAATTTTGAAGTCGTATCTATCTCGTCGAAGCCATGCGGTGAGCTTAATGACATTTGTTGTTCAATGCATAGTTCTAGATTTGTGTCTTAATTCCCTCAGCAAAATCATCAAGTGAATGGCTCCAATTTCCATATCAAATGTATTGCTTCCAATACCTTTCACTAAAACGAAAAGCTCCCTACCATACAGTTAACCATTTATGACAAATTGTAAACATGACCATGCCAGACGTCATGAATTGTATGTCATCAATTCAATCTGTTTTAATCTCTACAAATACAAAGTTCACATCGCTTCGCATTCGTCCTTCCTCCTTCCACTCTGAAGAATAAAGCACAATAAACGAATTTTCCTTACCGTAAAGTCCCTGATAAGTTTTTGATGTGTGCTCTGAGGAGAAAAAAAAAAAACAAAAATAATTTCAAAAAAACAAAAAGAAAAGATTAAAAGCACTTTGTCTAGTGAACTGGAGCTCTATAAGCCCTAGACTCTACGACAACCCCTTAAGGTTAATGCCATGCAATTGAAGTTGAAGTTTGGATACACACTCGTAGTTGCTACTTATATTTTGTCGTCGATTTATTTGAGTGCCTCACTCAAGAATTTTTTTTCCCCTTTTTCTGTTTTTCAACTGCTTTCACTTTTGCATATATGTATGTACATGTGTACCTACATATGAGTCGTTGCGCGAATGTGAATTCTCGAGATATCACTAGTGGAAAATATTATAATCGCTTTTGACTTTAACAACTGTGATTGCTAGTCGTATGCTTTTAAGGATAATGTGTGCTACAATTTTGTATGCAAATTAAGTGCTTTCGAGGGTAGTTCTAGGATACTCTTTCTGTGGCAGCGTTTTGTGATGGCTCACCCGCAAAAGGTGTGCAGTGCCGATGGTTCACGTATCACTTCTTTGTTTCACTTGAATTGAAGAGGTGAGAGGTTGTTTGTCTCGTCACTGTGTCTATATGACCCGAGAGCCGAGAGACTGCTTAGTGTCATTTGGTTTTATGACAAGTACGTAAGAGTGACGACATGAGCAGGAGGCCAATTGTAATTGTTTGCATAGCAGCTTGGAAGGGCAGTCGTTAGGATTAAGATGGTTGTGTTTATTTTTTTTAATTTGGACAGACATACATTATGTACTCGTACTGGGACTTTTATTGCACCTGGGAAAGTCATTCTTTCGGCCAATAAAATCGAGAGTATGAAAGTTCTGCAATCGTATTTGGTTTGGCTGCGACACTATTCGTTACGATACGATGCAATTTTTGCAGCTACTGTCCTTTGCTTTTTGCTTTCTAAGAGATGCAGTTTCTGAGTTCGCTCTTCTAATTTGTTTTTCAAGGATCACCTAACCAGCGCTTGAGTGTTTGCCTTTACCAACTCTTAAGATGCGGCGTTAGCTTGGTAGGTAGAAGTGGTTAGGTTAGGTAGCAGTGACTGGCGGTAACGAGTACCAGCACTCTTATGCCTAAAGAGGCTCATTGTGAAAGCAAGGATCTTGGGGATATTTAACCCCGCTAATCATGAGAAGGAGAACCATTTGGGGCTTTGTATAGAGCTTCCCATGTATTCTTCTAGATGTAGTTTTTTACTACGAGAAATAACAGAGGAGATGTGTTGGGCTATCTTCCTCTTCTTCGTCTCTGCCTAGTTGCATGCTTGTCTATAAGGCAGTGTCCTGTAATGACACCGACAGTCGTACTTATATTTAGTCTTTTTAGGCACAGAAGGTATTTGGAGCTGTTTATATCTAGTCTAGGCCCGACCAGTCTGGTCTCTGGTGGCAAGGCAGGTAGTTCTACATTCTCATCTAGCATTGAAGCGGTTTACGTATATAATGAGAAATGGACTGCATCTTCTTCTACATATTTTCTGATTCATCGAATATCCTTTCGGCATTTCCGATTCTTAATTCGTAAAAGGTTAACCTGACCCATTGACATCTTAAAAGGTTTTGCTATACGGCCTTCTCCCTAAAATGGTGTTCATTACTTCGGGATTACCACTAATCTAGTTTGATATCTCCTCATTTAGAAAGGTACATTGCACTTAATTCCTTTTCTACCTCCTCCAGAAAGATTTAACCAAGCGGCCGGCGGGCCCTCTTTAATTGTTCGCTGTATTGTTTGTCTCTTAAGAAACGATCCCGACTTAATGCATACGTCCACTTAAAACTTAAAATCTCTGCACAATTCGACATTTTATTTCCACTGAAAAAAAATCAGTGCCTACACATGTTGCTGGCATGGAAAGTAGAAACATTTCATCCTCACGCACACATTTGCTCGTACATGTACCTACATTTGCCGGCGTAAAAAGCATTTAGTTGCTATTTAAAGCTCCATCAAGATGCTTCTGTACAAATCTATGTAAATAAAATGGATCTTCACTTTAATCCGTGCGATGATTAAACATCATTAACGCATTTTGTATTTGCTTGCGGATTTTCTTTTCATTAAGAAAATGAGTTTAATGTGTTTTGTTATTTCAGAAAGACTTTTCCACGAATGTTTACTGTTTGTGAAGGCGTCCCGCATTATTTTGTCTCATGCACGTGTGGTAATTTACTTTTTTATGACTCTACAAAGTTATGATTTACAATATTCAGGACAATGGAAGCATAACAGTAAAATGCAGATGTTTATTATTAAGATTCTTTAAAAAAAAAATGCGGTCGAGTAGAGTTGCCATGGTTGCAATTTTTTTTTATGCTTGTTTAAAATTTTTTCTAGGCGTAGATTTTTTTTAAGAAGTGACTTATTAATAAAATAAACATCTTATTTGGTGGGACTGAAATTATGGGTATCATCAAGTCGAGTTGCTTTTTTAGTACTTACAAAAGTCACATTTTTTTATTAGGTTTAAGTTTATTTTTGTTTATTTATTCAGCTTATGATTTAAAATCAACAAATCAATATTCAATATTAAACTCTTGAGATGAGAGATGAGTGAACTGTTTTACCACTTAAAAATGGAAAAAAAAAAAATACAAAAACTTGGCAACCTTCTTTATTATTTTGTTGTTAAATGCTCAAAGCTTAATGAGTTTTATTTTATATCTCACTTTTCTTGTATTAAATTACATATGGCTTTTGTCCGTTTTTTTTCTCAGTTTTACTACCGATTTTATGTTCTTTATTTTAGCAACAAACGCACAATTTCGCTATTTTGCTATTTTTTGAAAATTTTTGTTAAAAATTTTGTATTTTGTATGTGAATCTTCAAAAACCGTTGAAAGATCTTAAGGAAGTACATTTAAACAGAATTTTGTTAATGGACAAAATATAGGACACCGTGGGATGTTTTTTTTGTTTAAAAGAAGGAGGACGATCGTTAACATGTGTACAAGCGTATACAGAAAAGTAGTAAAGAATGGTATGCACTTTATTCTCATATGTATTTAGTTAAAAATTGTTTATTCTACAGGCATAAAGTACTAAACTTAACTTTCACAATGGCTTCCAAATGTTTCTTAGTAGGGGTCTACAAAAGAGAATAAATAGAGAATATAAAGCGAAATAAATAGAGCACTTCACTCTAATTTGTACGAGATTCTCTAGCAGAGTAATTTGGCCTATACATAATGTCAAAAAAACTAATCGACTAAAAATTGAATGAAATCTCATCATGGAATGCTACTTCATGTCACTCGATAGGGGTCAGCCTTAACCTCTAATCTTTGCAAAGTAGCCTGTTCTGACTAAACGGCTTCATGTCAAATCGCCCAAAATGCAAAAATGTCACATTGCCCAATATTTTTGGGCAATTCAACACTATGACAAATCGCCCATAAATTACAAAAATGTCAAATGGCCCAAGAAAGTGTGGGCGTTTTGTCAGAGCTCCTGCTTCCGATCGCCCATCACCAAATCTCCCAAAATGAAACCAAATCCGAAAAATGTTAAATCGCCCCAAAAATATCACATTTTGGGCGATTTGACATCTTTGTTAAATTGGGCTTAAAAGTGTGCTCAAAGCGAATTGAAACAACAACAGAAACGGTCACAGCAGAATGTTGTTTTTATGATACCTATTATGATTATGAAATGTAATACATATATGAAACGTATATCAGCGCTTGAAGCAGCGGGGTTACCGTTCCGCGTCGCAGTTCGCGCCGTGTTTCGTGCCGCGTTTCGGACGCGGACCGGCGCGGCTCTTACGCGACGCCCCCGCCCCCGTCCTCCCCCGCTCGTTTGTAAGTGGAGCACGACTTTGTTTTAATACATCCATTTCTTCAATCCTTAATTTCGGATTAAAGCTGTTTTTCTTTTCATTACATACTCCAGACCGGGCCATTACATTTCTCAGTTTTTAAAATATAATGGTGTACTTGGACAGATGCTGAATAAAAAAGGAAACTTTCTCAAAATCGTCAAAGTCCTACAGGATGAGGAATTTATGAAAAGCCGTAATTTTTCTATAGAAAGTGGTGGAATTATTGATACCAAAAAATTGAAGTACACCCATACCTCGCTATACGGCCGCTCGAGTCGTTGTACGGTATTTCACTATAACGGCATCTCTTTTTTATTACTCTGTTTCGGTTCTACGGCCAATATTTTTCGTTATGACGGCCAAAAAAACCAAATTCCCTTGAATGTTCTTACAATGTTCTTACTTTACGCTGCGAATCGACAGTTGACAAAGAAATTTTTGCATTTTGGGCGATTTGGTTTTGGGAGATTTCACACTGGGTCGACTAAACAGGAGCTATTTGAGCTATCTATACAGATTTTCTTCTACCATCGCTTCCAATTTGCAAAGCCTGTCCTGTCTGGTTACATTATCTCTTCAGATTTTCTACGCTTAATCTCTAGCCTCACAGAAATGGATGTCAACCTATTTTTGTGATTCAATAGTCTATTATTTTCTATTGGAATAAGCCAGCTTTATAATTTCAAGTCAATAGCATGCTTGGGCCCGTACTTTGAAGATGATCCACAAATGCTTTTCCAAAACTTGGAACTCGAAACTCTAGTACGAAGTTTATTTTCATAGTAATAGGACGACTTCTTATTCCTACGAATGAGACATATTTTAACTGAATTACGCACAGTTTTAAACTTTGAAAAGGACCTGTAAACCAACTGCAGGGTTCCTTGCCATTTAAACCAAAATTCATTTCTAAGGTAGACAGGTGTTGCCACTCAATTTTATCCTTCGTTCTGGTCTAAATCTATATTTCCATGTTAGACATACATACATATGTATGTGCATATGTACATACATCCCTCCTTATCTTGTTCTACATCCCTGCACACCAATGATCATAATAATAAACTCACGATTGCAATTTTTCAAAAATAGAATGACGTGACGTGTTGGTTCGCAACAATAAATCATGACATTAGTATTTTATTAGTTAAACAAATCACTTGCATGTTACATTTAATCCAAAAAGGACACATCGATAATATTTCAGTTCCTATGAGTTCGAGTCTCTTGGCGAACTTGCCCAGGAGGCAATACCCGGATGATATTTCTATAGCTATTCTTATTTGTGCCCTGCTAAGGATTCCACTAGTCCTTTTAGGGTACAGTGCTGGCCAAAATGCCTTAGAAACCCTATATCCTACTTTGTTAAACCATCTATGGTACGCTCTTCTCGTAAAACAGAGCAACTTCCACCACCTCGGGTAATGGCAGCTCCCCCCTTTCCTTGCCAACTCATTGGCAAACTCATTGTCTTTTATCCCAAAGTACATTGTCATGTTAAAAGGGTCAATGACTCCGAAGATAAATCAGCTGTATCTCAGTAGACCCAAATTACATTGTAATAGGAAAAAAAACATATTGAAACACTCGCCATTAGACCCTCAAGAAGACCAGAACAAAGCCTCGCGAGTCCTTAAAACCGCAAATCACCAAATTGTCAGTTCCACTCGAGTTCAAATAGTTAGCTCCGAAATCCCAATACTAGTTCGAAACACCACAACGATTTCCTGATATCTCAATCACCTTCTTCCAGGAAATTTAACAGACACCCCCACCCCCACCCCCACATCTATTCGAACATCAGTCACTAATCGCTTTCAATAATTTCATCTCATAAATTTTCCAAACTCAAAAACGACGTTTCTATAGCGTTTCTAAGAACGGATCATTTCGTGATAGCTTCTAAAGGAAATTTATTTATTGTCCTTATGAACCACATAACTCAGTCGTCCCTTACCCCCAATCCGCAGTGGATAGATAGATGACCACGCAAGTAAAATAGCTTCATAGCTCTATTTTATGTGCATTTTAGCACACCATAAAAAAAGTGCCACCATAAATTATTTTCCTTGAATTGTAGATAAGACAGATGTGGCAAAAAAAAAAAAACAAGGAACCCGCATTTGTGTCCTTTTTTTAAATCGCCAATCTTTACGGCAATTATCCCGCGAAAATTAAATTGCAATTTTTTTGTAAAGCTTTCATTGTGGTTGTTTACACTTATCCCTTCCAAAATCTATGAGATACAATTGGTAATAAAGTAACAGACAGAAGTCATTATGATAATAATAATCCTTCCTGCGAGCAATGTGTACGATTTTAATTAAAACCGAATTAAGTAAGGAAAACGAATGTACGAGTAGAACAACATCAATGCAGGAAGAAATCCTTGACCCGGATTCAACCAAATCTAAGTCCCTTTCAGTGTAACACATGGAAGACGAGGCAAAGTCTGTGAGAGGATGGAAAAATCTACACTTCTCCTTATCAATGTTTACTGTTTGGAGAATCTGATAACATACGACAACTCTCGTTATCCTTTTAGAGTTGTTGTTTTTTTTTTCTTTAAGGAAAAGAAAGTCCTCCATCGTCCTGCGAATGAAATGCATAAGAGTGGTAAGAACGTGTGTGGAACTTTTTTCACACGAGCCGAGTGTGTTGTGAGTGGCTGGTATCATATTTAAAGCGTAAGGACTTTTGTTTAATTTATTATTTTTATCAGGAAACGAAAACTTTTGTTTTTTTTTGTAAATGAGCACAGTTGCCGAGACAAACGGATAATATTCGCGAGAAGATTTATTATAAAACCATATGGCCAGGCACGGAGTTGTAATAAAACGCTGATTTCATATTTTCTGTTTGTATTTACGAATATATGTATTTTGAAAGGGACTAAGATTCGCGAAGGATTTTATTGGATAATAAAAATTTATGCGAACACGAGCGGCCCGTGGGGGTATTTGTTTAATGTAGGAGAGGAACACACATCCTTTCATTCTAGTGTCGTAATTGATTTGAATTTTCAGTAATCTACCACTGTCAATGGTAGAGCTCTTTTCATCGGACACGCACATTGCTTGTTGAATTATCCACTGTAATGAGTTTCGGTCTGCACATGGAAGAGATCCTTTATACAAAAGGGACACACATACCAACCAGATCCATGGTAACAATAAAAAGCTTTAGTGTCCTCTCTTCATCAATTTGTGCGTTTATTCTCAGCTAACGAGAATCTGCTACAGGTTCTAATGAAATGCGGAAAGGTCGAAAATGTCCTGCTAGTTGCTGTTGTACCTTACCCCCACACAAAAAAAAAAAAACAGAGTATTTCTCTGTCATTTTGGAAACACGCACATGTGCAACAGAATTTTCAAAAAAGATTGAATGTAAACAAATTCAATTGTCTGCCGCGGGTGCACTTTAAAATGATTTCGATTTGGATTATTGATTGCGCCTTTGCATTCTTGTGTACGTTGGACTTATGTTCATATGAATATTTCAATAAAATTCACAAATAAAAGTGAACAATTTGCTAATGGATCCATTATCCGTGATTTACAAGATGGATTGTAGTGCTTAATCAAAAATCAGCGTTCGTTTTGAATGAGCATGAGTGCACACAGTTGGCATCTGTTGATGGAAGGCATCAGCACAAGATTTCAAGAAACAGAATCGGTGACCATTTATTCATAAATTATATTTTCAATTTCATAAAGGAGAGAAAACGAAATGTAAATTAAATGAAAAAGTGGGAAATAAATACATTTAACAAGTGATTGTAAACAAATAATACACATACTTGTTGTTTCTGTGTATATTGAAATTCGTTGAAAAATTGATGCCACTGTTGATATCTACACAGCTGGTGAAACAAATAGGTTGGTGGAGTTTTTTTTAAAACTCATTTTTGTAATATTTCCTTTACAGTTATAGTTACAGTCAAACTTCTTTATTACGGACTTTCTTGTAACGAATTTCTCTATATTGCGAAATTTGTTGTTGTCCCTTCCCCTTAACCCTTAACTGATGTCGTGAAAAAAATAACGCTTCTATAGTCGTGGGGTCCATTGGACCCATCTGTTTCAAAATGTGATTAAAATAAAAGTATTAATTTTTTTAAATGTTTTTTTTTTTTTATCAAACTTTAAACTTAACAATGACAAATGTAATTTTTAAAAATTAGCGGCAGGAACATTCGTTTTTATTTCAAAGTTGCACTTTTATTAATCCGTCTCAGGACACTTATCATAAAAACATGTAATTTCAATGGGTCCACTGGACCCACGACATCAGTTAAAGGTTAAAAAAAAATCCTATATACATGATTCATTAAATTCTTATAGCTATTTGACATGAAAATGGAAAAAAGTCACTGCCAGACTTAAAAGTTCCTCTATAGCGAAATATTTCTTATACTTCTTTATAACGAACAAACTTTTTGGTCCCTTGGAGGTTCGTTATAAAGAAGTTTGACTGTATTTACATGGATATTAGTAAAATTATACTATTTGAATAAATTCAATAAACTATGTTTTCAAAATAAGGAAACAAAAAATATATGCTCCAAAAACTGCTTATGTTAACTTCTGGGCTTGGCCAAAAAAATAGGGTGTTTCCTTCTAATATATCAATATACATATATGGTTTTTTTTAAATTTTTTTTTTTAAATCCAGATAATACTTACTCCTTTATCTAATAACCTGAGTGTCCTCCATTTTTATACAAATATTTTTGGACAGTGCTACTCTTGTTGCACTGCTTGTTGGCTTGATAAATACTGATCACCAAATTTTCTCTTGAGTTCATTCCACAGGATCTCAATGGGATTGAGATCTGAGGAGTGACTGGGCCATAGGATGACAGACACATTTCGATCTCGAAACCAATCTGTCACAAGATCTGCCGTATGTTTCAGATCGTTGTCCTATTGACAGTGCCATCGAAGAGGCCTGTTTTTCTCGGCAAATGGAAGCCTGCCAATTTCAACAATGTCCCTCTGTCAAAATTTTGTCTTATAGCAGAGAACATTATTAACGTACTTTAGCACTTCATGTACTTCATAGATACCTTACACACTTCACATTTTACTCCTAAACAATACGAAATATTTCTAAATACTACCTAATTCTACTACTATTTTCATACATTGTATAATTCACATCCACTCCATCTGGCATGGACATCTGACAATTCGACCAACACTAGGCCTTTTTCTCCAGAAAACCATCAGTCTTAGTGTTTCGACCAATACGCTGAAGACCACGCTATCTGTATATGAGGGGCTCGTAACGACTACCGAAAAAAAAACCCCTACAGTCTTAGTATTATTTATACGAAATATAGGCCTGATGCCATGCCATGAAAATCAGCCCCATTTCATGGTATTCCCCCCTCCGAGCTTGATGAATTTCTGTGTATTGCGAGGGTGATAGTCCTTTTCTTTTGGTCACCTAACATTACGTCCAGAATGAATCCGAAGAGAACAAATTTATTTTCGTCTCGTCATTCCAAAGGATATTATGTCACTTTTACACTCCTTCCGTTCTAACTTGTATGACTTATGGCAACTTCTTTTCGGAACCTTATGTTATTTACTCTTATCAGTCGAACTTTCTTGGCGACTCTTCTTGGGAGATTCGAATTCTGGAGTCTTCTTTGGATTGTGCGTGCACATTTTCCTTTGTAAATATTTACACTTATGGTTTTTTGACGCTAAAAGCAAACCGATCAGTACCTGCCTCTATTTTCGCTCGTTTTTGTTGGCTGAAGGGCATTTGTGAGGAAGTTTTGTGAGCTTTCGCTATAAATGTATAACCCTCATCCCTTTTTCCTAAACCCAGCATTTTTTCTCCCGCCGAGCAGTGGGCTTCTCGTCCCATATTAAAAGACTATAAAAAAAACTGGATTATCTAAAAAACAATAAAATAGTTAAAAATAAATCACCTCAAAAGAAAATACCTAAAAATACTACAAAAAAAAAAAAAAAAAATCGAATAAATAGCGATATTATTGCACACCTATTTCTATGGCCAGCTTTCAAACGGTCAAAATAGTCTTGCAACACAAATAAATTAACCACTAACAGTACACTCCAAATTTACAATAAGCTGCTGTCATTTTAACGGGAAAAAACAGTCGCTTGCATAAAATTTCGGAGCAATTTTTGATAGCAAAGCAGCCATAAGGTGTGTTTGGTAACCTGTTAATTTATGAAAATTTACATCCAACTGTCAAAAATCAAGAGAAGAGAGAGCCAAATGACAGTGTCAAAAAATGTTCCCTCTGGCGAAATCGTGCTATATCTTTTTCATGGAGTCACCGAGGCACAACCTTCAAACAGCAATCTGACAATTTGTGAAATGTCAATCACTTCTTGTTAACAAAATAGAAGAAAATTAGTTTTTCGTGAAAATATTCAATAGTTAAAAAAGAAGAAGAGAGGATTTTCCCCCACTTTTACTATTTGACAGATTTGCCATTTGTGTAAATAAAAGTTAACAAACACACCTATTATCTATTAATAAAAACAGAGTGACTAGAAAAAAGGGCACACACCTACATATTTCTTTGACCAGCTGTATATGTACATATGTGCTTTTTTTTTGGAGTGTCCGCCATATTCTCAATGACGTCGTATATCCTAAGACACTCTCCGGATCAAGACGAATCCAACGACACCTCACTTGTTGAAATCAGTTCCATAGTTTAGGCTGTACGAGGTGACATCCCTACATACAAACAAACAAACATACCCAGCCTGTGAGACTTACAGCCCTGTCCGCTAATAAGAGAAAAAGATTAAAAAAAAAAAAATTAATAAAAATACTATTCACGTGTTTCCCGTCAAAGATCATAAAACAAACCATGACCGGCCGGAAAAAGGACTTCAAACAATTCACGTGTCAGGCAGCCATCAAAAGGATATTTCCACACAATACTAACGCAAGTTTTATGTAAATTACGGAAACAGTTCGTTGAACTTTCACCATTTTCCTATGACATGATGGAAATTTGTTGACCTTTCCATCAGGTTAAACTGCTATCTACGCATTGAAGTGGGTGTGATATTAATTTTCGATTTTTCTTAGTTTCCGTTTGATTTTTATTTATTATTAAAAAAAAAAAAATAAAAAAAATTAAGATATCACTCCCCTTTTATTCAAAAGCCGATCCATCCATCAACTTGTGAAGCATTTCCTTTTTCGGTTGACAAGAATGGCAGTGAGTTGACGTAAGTCATTTGTTTATTTAATTTTTAAGAGATTTACTTAAATCAATTTTTCATTTCTTTTAGCAGGAAAAAAAAGCGCAAAAAAGGAGCCATACATAAGGACATTATCAACACTCGTGGTGATTTGTTCTGGAAATCGTTTGTTGGGTGTTTTTTCTTTTCTTTTTTGTCATGGTGCGTGGGAAAATTTGTGGGATTTTTTTTCTCTTGTATATTTTTTTGCTTTCACTTTGTGGAGTTTATGTGGAAAATTAAAGGAGGACTTACTTGAAATAAATGAACAATAATTTTTTAAGCTTTTTTCCAACAGAAAAGACATGAAAGGAATATGTCCTTCATTGGAATGGTTTTGAAGAGCGCAGTGAAAATAAGTCACTATCAAGTACATCAATGGAACATGAACCAGTCTTAGATATTCATCCGAGGGCTTCTTATCTTTAAGTTATTGCAAATGAACAAGACTTTTGCCAGGATTTCTAAAGCGTTTTTTTTTTATAATTTGCGCGTGCAAAAGGAATTGTTAGCACCCTTATAATGTAGAACAGTACGGGCATTAAGGAAATGGGGTATGAGAAGATAGGAGAAACCGATGCACTAGTTTTTCCTCTAGTAATTGCCGCTTAGTTGTAGCCTTCCCTTCCTACACTACAACAGCTCGGGACACTCAACTATAAGAGAGCATCACACTTACCATCATAGCTTCAAGGAATCAACGTACTACACAAGGTAGGCAATCATCGAAAAGAATGTCTGGACTTTAAGACCAGCTTTTGTTGAGGTTTCGTTGCCTCAAATAGTCAACACTTTCTTTTCGAAATACAAGTTTCAAAAGAGGGTTTTCCAGTGACTGAAATGACATTAGGTCTGCAAGTCCCATTGACAACCGAAGCTGGTATGACTGACTGGTTAAGACTGAGTCGATGGTTGTCCCTCAGACTACAGACATGCTTTTACCAAATAGGATTTAAGTGAAACAGAAACTGTGAAATCCTGTTGAGAAGTCGAAGGATGAATTCTGTATGATTGTCCTTCCCATGACTCCCATCCAACTGATCAAAATGAAGTGAGGATAGCAATATCCAACGAGGCTGCTGGACCTGACGGTTTACTCGAAAAGCTATTTAAAGCAGCTGGAGATGACTTGGTAAAGAGCATACACCAACTCATCTCTAAGATTTGGTCAGATGAAAGTATGACTGCTGAATGGAATCTCAGAAAGGAGACCCCGTCAACTGCTCCCTGAAATCTTTCGGCAACATCTCACTGACCCCTATCAGTGCGACCATAGACTACATTTTCACACTTAGGCAGATCCTGGAAAAACCCCAAGAAGTCGAAATCGATACCCAGCATCTGGAGGGATGAACTGTATAGCATGATGACGATGGAGCAAGCTCGGTGCTCCATCAAGGTCTTGATGTCCGAAAAGGATTCAGACAAGGTGAAGGACTCTCATGGGACTCTTTCAACATCATACTTGAAAGAATTGTTCGAAACTCACAAGCCAACACACAACGAATGAATAATCTTTTAAAAATCCGTTCAATTACTTGCATAAGCCGATGATGTTGACATGTAGAGCTGTCACCGGTGCGTTTGCGAGTATAGAAATGGAAGCGGCTAAAATGGGTTTAGCGGTAAACGAGGTCAAAACAAAGTATATGCTGTCAAGGAAAAGGGACACTCAACATTGACAAATTGGACAGAACGTCACAATAGACAGCTACAACTTTGAGGTAAAAAAGGACTTTGTCTACGTCGGCTCTGCTATAACATCAAAAAAATGACATCTCGTCGGAAATCAAATGAAGCATTACTCTTGTCAATCGATGTTTCTTTGGGCTAAGAAGCTAATTGGGTAGTAAGTTCCTTTCCCGATCGACTAAGGAGACTCTATATCCCCGTCTTGCTAAATGGAGCTGAAGCATGGACTTTATTGAACGCGGATGGAGATATCCTAAGTCGCTTCGAGAGAAAAATCCTTCGTACATCTATTCGGTCCCGTTTGCGTTGACGGGTTTTGGAGAAGAAGATTCAACCACGAACTATTCAAGTGCAGCGACATCGATCTGGTCAAAAAGAGAGAGTAGAGCGTATAATCAACGTTCCGGTCTGCAGAGTAATCGATTCCAACACGGGGGGGTTAGCGCAGCAGAGGATGACCTCACCGAAGGTGGCACGCTCAAGTGGAAGAGGACCTAAACCAACTTGGAGTGCAGAACTGGAGGCAGTTAGCTTAGGACTGGAAGGGTTTGTTGGTTGAGGCCTTGGCCCACCCCGGACTGTGGCGCCACCTAAGAACGTAAGTATGTTCTTCTTATAGCAGAATTTCGAACTTCATATAGTTATTTCTGATAAGGATAACCTAAGCTCTTTACCATTAAAGCACTTAAAACTGGTTCTATAACTGGTGCAATGGACCAAACTTTCAGTCCAGTAGGGTGGCTATACGACAATAATGCGATAATTTTGAGCGTCAAAGCTTTTTAAAAATTCCTTCAAATACTTCCAGATTTGGTCCTGAATCCACACCAACCAACTATTGCCTTTGCATAGTGCAAAAGAAGTGACTTGCGCAGCTCTCTACGTTCTTTCGTCTTTAGAACCTGCACAACCCTAATTTGTTTAAATGACGTTCTCTTACGTTTTCAGAAAACCAAAGAGCTTTCAATCAAAATCCTGGTCCTGGGGTCCGTGCCACCAAAAAGGGCCAATTTGATCCCAAAGGTAACACTGGGTGCAACCACTGATGCGCGCATTAACTAAATCCTGCACGGTCCTTCTCCTTATCCTTGTCCCTGTACTCTCTTTTGATTGCAATAGACGTATATTTCTATCCATCTATAGTATCTGTCTTCGCTCTGCAAATTTAATAGTCCAGAAATATGATCGCCTAACTTAACAACCGCAATTTATAGACATTTACTTATGAAAGACCGTTCTGGTGGCTACACATTACACCCACCGCTAGGATACCGAGACGATAATTCAAACCACAAAATTAACAATTTCCAAGGCGAATCGATATTTATGAGTATAGCCATTGTCCAACCCCATAGCTGAAAGTGAAAGTGTCCCATTGTCATAGACAAAAAAAAAAAAATAAAAATCGAAAACACAAACAAAGAACCACAAATTCCTACCAATTGGCTTGGCCACTTGAGCCAACCCTTAAGAATTATTATAATGCAACAACAACAATAAGGACGCTTGATTAGTTTCGTCTGGTAGCCACAAACATAGAAAATTGCACCAATTATATTTGTCTGAATGGGAGGCACTCGCTCTGGCCAAAAGCGCACAGGACAACGGCAACATTCCGCCTTTTTCTTTTCTGTGTCTTCTGCCATGTTCGTTCTACCCTGTTTAGCATGATTACAATTATGGGCAATGTGTCTGGAATCTTTATGTGAATTAATTCACAATGGAATGATTCCTAAGAAATGGTCAAAGGAATACGAATACCATTCCTGGCGCCGGCCGCGCCACGCCGCCACAAAGCACCACGACTTCCACCACTTGAAACAAAGAACTGTCCGAGAAATCTATGCGCGACCATCTTTATGCGGTGCATTTAATTCGTGCCGAAGTTATTACCTTTGGGACATATGACCAGGCTAACAGCCTTTGTTATTTGCGCCCATTGTTATCATCATCCACCCCCATGGGTGGGGGGTTGTGAATTTATTGCAACCAAAAACCGCGTGTACAGCTAATTTCGAAATTAATTGCTGCCCAGCCATAAGGTCATAAAGTCTGAAGAGGTGTTGAGTTATGTCCTACGACTGGGCAGTCTGTTAAAGCAGATGAAAATATATGACATTCCGTTGCGCGTGAATTAAAATACCTTCGAGTGGACAGCGCCAGCGCCAGCGGGTGGATAAAAATAGAAAATTTGATCGTTTTTTAATGGTCTGGCGATGCTATCGAGTGGTGGCCACTTGGGAAACCGTATTTTGGGGGGATGGCATTTCCGACTCACACAGAGCGAGTTGAAGGTAACATGAGTGTTGCCGGCGCTTCACTTGAGGTGGGGGTGACGCCTTCGATTCGCTTACTTACGAGTAAATTTTGAATTTTTAATTATGACGATTTTTGTGAAGGGCACAATGCGATGACAGCAGGCTGTCAAGTTGAAGTGTCAACGGGAAACGTTGGCAATATCTGGCACTCTCGTTAATGAGAAGAATGAGAATTGTTTGCTTATGAGATTTGAAAAGTACAGAAAGTTTTAAAACAGCGGGGAATAGCTAGTAGGACGAAGAAAAATAAAGAAACAAAAAATATTACAAAAGCGTTCATGCGCCATCAACATTTTTGGGGAAAACCGGAACTCGTAGATTTTGAATTTTATCCCATTTTGACTTCATTTGACTTTTTTATTTTTTGACCTAAATTAGTGAATAGGTACGAAACTCTTTTTACAATTGGGAGTTGGAATTAAGTAGTAGCATTATACCAGAGATGGCGTAGGTAGTACAATACATTCTTCATGTATTACCTACGCTAACTATTTTCCGTAAAACAGCTGTCATTAGGCGTCAGTTTCAGTATAATGTGTGTAATTTGGTTGGAGCGTGAATAACAATTCTTTGTAGTTTGTCGAAATGTCGAACTTTGTTCCGGATAAATAGTTTTTGCGGGGAGTTTTACTTCATTACTTTAATATGAAAAAAAGTGCTGCCGAAAGTCATCGTCAGGGAACGGATTTTGTTGACCAAAACAACCTAAAAAAGGCAAAATGTTTATTATTTAAAAAAGGCAAAGAAGGCATTTATAAAGAAAGCCCTAACTGAACTGAAGGATCTCTTAACATGGACAGAGACTAGTGGAGCCAAGATAAAAGATTTCACGTCGTTGACTGTAATATTTGAGTCCAATTTGGAGTTTGCAGCGCCATTTCCCAGCTACTGGCCCTTCAGCTTGTTGTTATTTCTCCTCTATCCCGTTCAAAGTCTTAAACACCTCTTCAATAGGCCTTTCTAAATATTACGGATTGCACTAAGATCAAATGTTAAAATTAAAATACACCTACTAGGTCTTGCCTGTTATTTGTTAACTCTTAAATATGTGCACCAGAAATCCTTTTCCAATTTCACCACAAAATTGTGCAATTGGCTTCAACCTTTTCACGGGTCTTGGGGAATTCCCACTTTCAATGGAAAGCAAAGAAATATTTTTGGAACAGAACGCATTTTAGCACTCGCAATATTCAACAGACTAGCACTATCACTGTCATGGAATTTGAAGCTAGATGAAAAGGCAAACATTTACGAAAAAATTCTTCACAGATGTTGAACGGTTTTTGTCAGATGAAAAGTTTGAATGCCTAAAATTGCACGTACTGGGTACTGCACAAAAAGATACACATGTATGTATGTATATTTTGATACAAAAATATCTTTAGCGTTGGATTGGTGTATGTGGATATTTTTTTTATGCGCGCTAGTGTAAACAACGGGTGCAATTATGTGCATGTTCACACGAGAGAAAAATCTGCTCTTATACATACGTGTGGACACTAAAATTTATTTCGTTCGAGTAAGGAGAAAAGAAAGTGCATAATAACGTTGACAAATAACACCAAAAAGGCAATATGCGCAGAAAAGGAAATAGAAATAGAAGCCAAGGTCAAGAAAATCCGTCCATGGTCATCGTATTTTAGTGGAAGTTTATGGTGACCATGCTCTAACTGAGCAAACGGGTTAGAAGTAGTTGGAACGTCTTAAAAGTGGTGTTTTCGACTCGGAAGACAAGGAATGACCTGGACAGCAAAAAAAAAAAAAATCGAATTCGATTGCTCGATAAAGTCTTATGTCTTATCCTTAAAGCTATGGGAATGAGAGACATCGAAAGGCGTTAACAATTGCTCCAAAGGCAGAATATGAAGGGATTTTTCATCGAATTTTCACTGGCGATGAAAAGTGTTCGGCCAACCGTCAACATTAGCGGCGAAGCCAAATATCCATGGATCACAGCCCATGGTGTGTATTTGGTGGGGTCAGAAGGGCGTGGTCTACTATGTGCCGCTCAAACTGAATAAAGCCATCGTTAGAGATTGCTACCGACTACAATTAATGCGCTTGAGCCGTGAATTGAAGGCAAAAAAGCCGGAATACTACGAAAGACACGACAAAGTGACAGCACGGCGATACTCGTCTGCACGTCGCAAAACCAGACAAAGCATACATGGAAACGCTCAAATGGAAGTCCTACACTACATTGCTCCTTTCTAGTTACCATTTGTTCCGATCGATGACTCTTGTCCTGTTCGACCAGAAGCTTATTTTTATGGAGATTGCAAAAAAGTGGTCGATTCGTGGATTTAATCTAACGGTGAGGCGTTCTTCCGACATGGTATTCGTATCCTGCCCGAAAGATGGGATGGCTAGCGATGGATAATCCTTTTTGATAAAAAACACTGCAAATTATTTTCAATTCCCAATATTAAGGTAGCTACTTTAATCTTCCTTTGTTAATTTGGATTCTTTGTTCGTTGTTAGTATATTCCAAAGCAAGCGTTTGAAGGTTAACAAATTCTGTAAAATGTGGAAACCATCTCTCAAACTTTAATGTTCTTGGGTATTTTCCATTCCTATATGCACACAGATCTATCTACACATTTATAATCTAAATAAGGTTATGTAAACGAGCTCTGAGCTGCTTAAAACTTTTGTCATAAGATTTATTTTGTGACAAAGTCTGATACATACATATACATACAAAGTACTTACTGGGTTTGCAAAAGTTATACCATCACCGTAATTCCCTCGCATCTTAAACACCTTAAAAGCTTACAAAATTACAATTGGATGTTCATACATTCAAAGTGCAGTCTACAGACAGGCAACGCACTTTTTAGTCCAAGGACATAGTAATTTGAGCAGACCGATCCCTTCACTCCCTTAAGCTCATTCATTCTGAATTGTACCTTAAAAGCAATTATAATTCAGGAATACAAGCCCTTTTCATTGCTACTGGTCGAAGGCTGTTACCTTCGCAGACACCCATTCCCCTCTTCAACATTTTGCAGGGCCCGCATGGCATATAAAAATATCCTTGTTTTCGATAGATACGATACTATTTTTCACAATTTAATAAAGCAAACAACGTTCTCCTTCTCGATAATGTTGCTTGGTAAACATTTGCAGCACACATTTATACAGAGAGTCCTCGTCCTAGTTTTAGCTCTTCGCCATCCTTCCTGCCGTCGACGCTGCACTCCGTGTTAATTACTTTTCCGCTACTTTCAACGGCATATCGTTTCATTGCGTTTTCTGTCATTTGGCGTACTGCATCCGAAACAATCATGGGTGGTCGTCTTCGCAGTGGAGCGGAATTCTAGCCATCAAACGGATGTGGTTCGTTTCCATCAATTTAATTGTCGGCTACAAGTATTTTCCTGCGTCACCAAACTATATGTTGCACCGACCTCGTCATCATCATCATCATCATCGTGTCCATTCTTCGGTGGCACAGGCAAATAAACAGAAATATAGACTGAAATGTATATTTGCTTGTGTGTGCACAAGGACGAGAGGATGGTGTGTATTTACCACAAAGTTTTCCAAAGAAAGTGCATGAAAATGGAAACTTTTTCCATCGTTTTGTTTATCAGTGAGCGGTGGTGGTGTATTTGTTTTTCCTCCCTACGTATAAGAGGTCCACTGCGGTAAACTTTTAAAATGATACTAGGAGATGAGCAGGAAAAACTTGAACACATACAGATACCCACGTAGCAGCTATGGCTCAAAAGGTTTAATGTTTTTGAGGCGAATTGAATCTGTTGACTGTTGATGTACATTTACAAAGGCTTGCCGCGGTTATGCTTTACCAGAAAAGTTAACTCTAATCCCGTGGGATAAGTTACTATATTTTAAAAGTAAAAAAGAAACTTTAGAGTGAAGTGTTAGGAGAGAGTTTTCCCACTCGATACTGACCAAAGAATATTCTTTCGCTGTTCAAAGTAAATATTGCTTAAAGGCGAGCATAGATAGTTGAGTATTTGATACACAGGAGGGTCGTTCTCCGAGGTGGCACATGCATCAAAAGGACTTGTTGACAAACGGATGTAGACCTACTTCGATAATCAGCGCAATCAAGATGGACACATTCCTATCTCCCAAAGTTTCTTTGCCATCTGTATTAATCCCTTTCCACTTTATTGACCTCAATTGTCAATAGAAATCTCATAACTTTCATGTCCGCTACAGTAATCCTCCATTAATCAGCACTTTATTTGTGTATAAAAAAGGACACTTTCCTCACACCTATCACCAACAACTAAACAAAGTTTCCTTCGCCCAGATACTCATAAACTAGTAAGAAGAAATCCGAACCTCTCCCTCCTTAGACACCATAATCGATTATTTGATCATTCTTCTAACCTATTTCATGTGATTCTAGTGAAATAAAATCACAAGAAAATGTATCTCCTTACACATTCAATCAATCAAAGTTCTCCTCCACCCGTGCATACTCTCCACACAAGTATACTTTACTCAAGATCGACAGAAGGTTTGTTGTAATAAACTCGATGGTTAGTCAATATCCCTCTTGTCCTTAGAGATTTCACTTGGAATTGTCACACGTATTCCTATGAACTACGTGACATGAAAGGTAAAAACATTCTTCGTCTAATTTATCCGTTCAGCTAGAATTTTCACTTTCAGTTGATTACAGAAAAAAAAAAAACAATCATGTGTCAATTGTTTCGAAAGATACAAAAAGAAAAGAAAAACACCATCAGACTCATGAGGCTATCGGTGGCAGTTCAAGAAACCCATTGAAACAAAATGACGTGCAGGGAAATGGCTTCTTAATATCGTCATAACGAGATACGATTTAGGACCAAATCCTTCAAAACTGGTTCCATTAATTTAGATTTAAGTGAATCCCCACAGAAAGTATCTGAAACATTGTTGCTAGACATCTTTATGGACATATGTATATTACTGTTTCGCTTTGCATCCATAACGGTATTATCACCACTTAATGCTCACCCCACACGAGAACGGTCCACTATCCCACAGCGCAGCGGCTTAAACAAAGCAGTTATGTTGCTTGGGGTTTTCATTTGTTTTATCACGTCTTTCAATTTAACGGTTTAATTGCACGTCCTTCCGTGGTGAATGAGATTTTTATGCACACGATTGCATCAGTATATCGTACACGGTAAGAGGACTCAAAGTAGGGAGTCACGGATAAGTGGGTTTCACTTTAAAGGATTGGATGGTGGAAGTGGCCACAGTGGTAGTTAAGTTATTTATAATTATAATTTATAAAAAGGTGTTGCGGCGCGGCGCGGCGGCTTCTCTCTAATGGATAGGACGGATAGGACGAGGACGAGAAAAAAAAAAAGAAATGAGAATGTAGAAAAAAGCTAGCAACAAAGGAAGATTTAATTTGCGGTTAAAGCGGAGAGATGCACTTTTCATAGGCAGATGGATTTTGAGGGCAATTTCAAATTATTTTCAGAGTAATTGTTGAGGTCGAAAACCAAAAGATTCGAATTTACGGCATCTGAAGCATCTGTTTCAATTTTGTAATTAAATTTGAAGTACAAGGCTCAAGGGAATTCAAAGGACATTCCCTGGTTCCTTTAAAATGTATGTTTTCGAGATACAGCAAGTAAGTATGTATATTCAGTAACCTCTCCTTCCCGCACTTCGTACATTCACAGGATTTTCATTTTGAAGTCAAAATACAAACAACTATCTCGTGTGCAAATTATATGAAGCAAATAAAATAGACAAACACTTCCAGAACATGCAGATACTTGCAGTCTGTAATCCTTTTTGGTATCAGATCCCCTTCACTATTTTATGTTTCCAAACCGACAAAGTCATTAGCAAAACCAAACGAAGGAACATATTTATGTTTTCATTTCATGGAGAACGTGGGTGGGTGGGTGAACAGTCTAAGGCTCTAAGGCGACAGTTAATAAAATAAAGGATTTATCGTTTCTCTGAACCATAAATATATCAATAGAGATAAGGATCAAGTCACAAATGTCAACTGAAAGGACATACGAGTTGGTCGCAGTCCTACTCCAGACTTGTTTACCCAAGTCTAGTTATTTGAAATCATGTTAAACATACATGGTGTTAATTACCCGGGCGATATAATTAATTAACTCGTTTGCGGATACACCGTCTGCGTATGGGGGTGCGTATAATCAAATAAATAATTTCGCATAGCTATTTCGGCCAGAAAATAATAAAAAAAAAAGCAACTATTTCAGGTACTATGGAGTGAAATAAATTACTCTACGGAATTGTGGCGTCTGTTTGATCACAGAAATTTATTAGATGCAGATGGCGCACATGGACTACTACGAGTATGTACGGAACCGTGTGACTGTCGAGGTGTGAATTCAATTCCAGGCGGCACGGCGCGGTACCAAAACAATTTGGGTCACACCATTGGACGTCTATCGTTGTAAGTTGCAGCAGCCAAATGTATGTAATTGCTGCGTGCCACCGATCGTTATATGCAAATACGAGTGCGACGCGACGCATGTGTGGGTGTTGGTTTTATACGTTTTCATAAGTGTCAACGTGACAGGAAAATTTCAAAAGCAATTTGCTAGTGTGACACGATGGGTACTTTAAGTGGATCCTTGAAGTCTCGTGGATGTCACTCTGTTGATTTCAAAAACAGTTTTTGTGTACCCATTTTTTTCTATATTTCAAAATATCCGACAATTTAAAATCAATTTGTCTTAACACGATTGCCTAATCGAAAAAACAAATTACAAATCACTTTCGCTGCCCTCTAATTAATGTAAAACTCAGTTCATTATGAATTCACTCAATTTAAAAATCAGAATACTTTTTGCCCCTTTTGCTGTGTGAGCATTTTAAGTTGACTCACAATAACACCACGTCACGTTTGTGCTAATTAACCTTAGGGTTGTGAATTTTAATGTAGCAAGCAAGCATTCTGTTTTTGGCGGAAAAAAGAAAATAACTCATAAATCACTCGGCTAAACTAGAAAAATAGAAAAGGTATAAATCTCGCCACGGAGCAGGACTTGAAATGAATTTCCATTGACACCAAAAATAAAATAAAGATAAGTGCTTGAATGGGTGCTTTTAGTTACCAACATGCAGAGATTTGTCCTTTTTTTGGGGGGCAAAAAAAAAAATGCCGAAGTATCAGCATTGTCAGTTGTCACACGCACCACCCTTGGTTGTGCCCACTCAATTTGTTATGTGTGTTTACTCAGTGGAAAAAAAAAAACAGAACACGGAAAAACCGGGGTAAAACATCTGTATCTGTGCTTATTTTTAGATGCAAAATAATGTATGTACATACTATACGAATGTATACATTATAAATACAACAACAAAAGAATACGAGTAATTCCGTATAGTGTCTATTTCTGATGTGACAAGCGATTGAGTTGTTTCTCAGTGGTGCACGTATGATGGGCGATGTTATAGATTGTGAAAGTCAGACCGGTTCTATGGTGTAATGGTTAGCACTCTGGACTTTGAATCCAGCGATCCGAGTTCAAATCTCGGTAGAACCTTATTCATTTTGGTATGAGTGAGTTGTTTTTTTTTTTTTAATGGATTTTTGAAAAATGTTGTAAATTTATTTTTGGGTCTTTATAAAAGTCAAATGTTTTGAAAAAAAGATCTGCATCTCTAACCGATGAGACTGAAAGCTTATAATTGACTTTTACTCAGTGTTGCCAGATGGTTGCTTCGAAAGATCTTTAAAACCCTGTCTAAGTATAAAAAATAAGTTCCACAATATGTTGTTAGTTTACTTTTTAAATTTTGTCGATTTTTCTGCATTTGTATAGAATGGCTATGCTTTGAAAGTTCCATTCAAAATGACAAGATACAGCAAAAAAATATTGTATATACGGATGAGGTCCAACAATTTTAAAACGTATTTACACAAAACGCTTGTCCGAAGTTGAAAAAACCATGAAATGGCCACAATCTTACGATCTGATCGGTTCTGCGGGAAATACATAATTCAAAAAAAAATGGGGAATGCCTACTGGCTACATCTCGAATCGCCTTTAACAGCGAAACGGATAAGCACGGCGGGATACATTTTACCAGTTGATTCTTTTTAGTGTTCCGTACCAAAAAACAGAACACTAGAGGAATCAATTCGCTGTCTGTCTGTCTGTTTGTCTGTCTGTCACACCCCTTTTTCTTATAGACTATTCGACATAGACTATTGAGATTTGGAACGGTTATAGCAATTAGTGGCCCACAGAACTTAAAAAGCTGAATTTCGACTTTGGGAGGCTAGTTTCGGAGGGTCAAATGGGAAATTAAAAAAAAAATACTTTTGGGGTCATCGTGTGGAGTGTCAAATGAAAGCCCGTTAATGCACGAATTCAAAAATGTATGAACAATTGTTTGTGTTACATTTTTCTTAATATTTTATTCATAAAACGTTAACAAATTGCTGTCCCAGGCTTTATCTCTGAAAATACCGCTCAGAAATATCTGAGTAAAATCACAAACATTGAGAATAAAGTGTAGATGGAAACAAAATTATCAGTAGTGGGATTCCCAAACGCTTAGTGATCGTTATTCGATATCGTTAACTACCGATAGCGATAATTATCGTTAAATGGTATTCTCAAACTAAATATTAACGATTTCCATCGTTAAAACTTACAGTAATTAACGATATTTTTCGTTGGCGTAGCGACGAAAATTTTGCCCTCGTTATCTCTAACGAAAATTTCTGTAAGCAATTTATTTGTGAATTTGTTGATATCGTGTTTTCATAAGTCACCAAAAGTTGTTATCGATGGCCCCATGCAAAAAGATACTAAGTGCAGTATACCATAAGAATCCCCACATTGTCTTTTATTTTTAAAATTTTTTTCGTGTGAATCGAACCAAAAACCTTGAAAATAGAGCTATAATAGCACTTAGTATAATGTCTTATGTAAATACTTATTCCAAGCAAAATCATACTAAGCGCTCTTAATTTTTTTATCACTAAATTTTCCAATAAACGCATGTATACTATGTTGACATAGTATTTTTTTTGCATGGAGTTTTTGGAAGTTGGATGCACTAATGTGCTTTTTAGTATACTTTTGTCTGTATTTTTTTTTTTTTTTTTAAAAACAATATCAGATCTGTGTCATGGTGTGCTTAATACAAGCAACAGCCATAAGCAGAAATTCGCCAGGGCAAAATATGCATCAACAGGCTCATCATTTAGTGCTGGTGTTAGTGGTTAGGCTACGCTACATTTCAACACTACCACTAGCAATAAATAAACAAATATAAGAACAAATATACATAATTAGAGTTTATGTTCGAGGAACTACATTACGCAAGACATTTTTAAGTGTAATTTTGTTAAGATTAAAGTCAAGAATGTTTACATTTAAGTTATAGATTTTACTCATGCGGCTAATAGGCTCATGCATCCCGTAATTTGTTCTGTGATGAGGAACATGCAGTAACTCTATACTACGCAGGTGATGCGATCCCCCACGAAAGTTTAATCCCAAACAGGATAATAAGTCAGGTGCATCAATCAGACCTGAGATCAGCTGATGCATAAAAATTATATCATTATTGACCCTTCTTTGAGCCAAAGGCTGCATTTGCAACAGTTTTATCCGATGCAAATATGGGGGGAGGTTAAAAGGATCGTCCCAGGGAAGACCCTTCAATGCGAATCGAATGAAGCGTCGCTGGACAGCTTCAATACGAGTATTGAGATTTTTCTGATAAGGTGTCCATACTTGCGAAGCATATTCGAGGTGAGGACGGACAAGACTGTTAAATAGTGAGAGGGTGACATAAGGATTTTTAAATTCTTTACACCATCTTTTAACGAAACCTAACATTGAATTTGATTTATTCACAGTGTGGTTTATATGCTCTTTAAAATCAAGTTCAGGGCTAAAGTAAACACCCAGGTCCTTAAAACTATAAACCCGACTGAGAGAGTGATTCGATATCAAGTAGTTGAATATAGTCGGTACCAGTTTCCTAGAGAAAGTCATGGACTGACACTTGAGTGGGTTAAGGACTAAACCATTTTTAGAGCACCAGGTACTGAAACTATCAATATCTGATTGCAGAAGTCTACAATCATTTATGGTTGTAATTGCTCTACTGATCTTCATATCGTCGGCAAATATTAGAATGTTGCTATGTTTTATGATTGATGGAACATCATTGATAGCAAGAATAAATAAAAGTGGACCTAGGTGGCTCCCTTGAGGGACGCCGGATCCTGCTAAGAAGGAGTCTGAAAGACAACCTCTAAATTTAACCTGATATGACCTCTGCTTGAGGTAAGAGCCAACCCACGAAATAAATATTGGGGGAAAACCTAACGCCTCGAGTTTGTAGATAATAATATCATGAGAAAGCTGATCGAAAGCTTTGGAGAAGTCAGTGTACACACAGTCCACCTCATGACCACTTTCTAAGGCATTGGAAGAATGCAAGAAAAAGAAGATGACACTTAAGTGTATCTTAGTATACCCTTCAGTGTATAGATTTCCAGCCACATGAATACTTAGTGCACTTAAAATAGTTTTTGATATGTTTTGTTCCGTGTTAAACAGAACTAACATCAAATAGTATATTCAAAAGTTTGAATTAGACAGTCAAAATAATACTAACTGCAATTTAGCATAGTAAGCCACAATATTACAGACCTAACTCAATCTTTAAAAAATTGTATAAGAATTATGAGAGTAACAAAGCATTCAGCCTAAAAATCCGTTAATAAACAAAGAAGTTATAGTCAAAAAACTTTAAACGCTTCTTCTGAAAAATAGCAAAAATGCACTTAGTATCTTTTTGCATGGGGTCATCGATATTTAGCAATTGTTGCCGCTGTCTTGGGAAACGAAAATCCCACGAGGGAATATATTGCGCATACAAACAAAAAATGTTTCTTCGTTTTTGAGGGGTTTTGATGATGCAAACTGAAGAAAATGTATTTTAGCGTGGTCCAGACTACTTTTATAAAACTTTTTGGCCAATATGAGTCTTATTTTGGTAAAACTTAAGCTTTTGATTAACTTCTAATTTGGGCTCTGACAGTTGTCATCTCGGCCATGTTATTTAATTTCAGAATTAATCACAAAACACTGATTATCTCCTAAACTATGCGACTTTCGATTTTTTTAGTACTGAATAGTTTTTTTTTGTGTTTAGATCACCGAGATGTATAAGAAAATGCTATCAAATCTCCCCAAAGATACGGACGATATATGTCCCAAAATATTTTATTTGCTGTCACATACAGGATCTGACACATTCGATTTCATAATTTTCAAGGGTTGCCAAGATATTTATGTTGTTTAGTGACAGATATCGTAAATATTTTGTAGCGACAACTAATCGAATATAATTGTTATGTTTGATTTTGGGAATATTACTTTCGCTATCGCAAGCGATAAACGTCGTTTATTAACGATAACGATTAACAATCGTTAAAATTTTGGGAGTTCCACTACAGGACTGCCCTGCGTTCGACAGTTTTTTTTAAATCATGTTTTTAATTTCCCAATTGCTTACATATCCAGAAATGTCGTAACTCTATCACAATCGCCTAAAAGCAGATATGTAAAGGGAAATTTATATGTGCGAGAGTAAAAATTGAATGATTGATCCTAGAAATATGCCACAAAAATCCGCTTTGGGTCGTATAACCACCATTACCATTATTTTTCTGAGCAACTGAGAAAGGGTATCATATAGGTGATTCTATCAGGTTGCTTACATTTATGTTCATAAATCTATCAACATACTCGTATATCTGTTAGTATTACAGTCAAACTTCCCTATAACGAACTTCTATACAACGAAGCTCTCCCTATTACGAATTTTTTTTCAAGTACACAGCTTTCTCGTTCTACTTTTAGTGTGTTTTGATCTCCTTATAACGAATTTCCATGTAGCGAATTTTTCTCTACAACGAACAAATTTTGTAGCTGGAAATCGAACTCTCATACGTTTTTGTTTCCATGTAACGAATTTTTTAAATAATTTTCTATTTCGCACATTAAACAACATTGTACCGAGAAAAGAGTAAGACATATTAGTGGATTTCCCAAAAGTTGAAATAACAACAGGATTTCTTCATCAATTGACGTAATTCGAACCTTTCTGGCGATGAGGAGTAACGTACCCACTAATGTGTTTGAATCTCCAATGTATTAGAAAATTTTATTGAGGAAGAAAAATGGAAGAGTGTAATCCGAACTAAAATTACTGATTACTATTAATAAAAGTTTAAAAAAAAAAAAAAAATTCCTAATTTCTGTATGACGAATTTTCTATATAACGAAGTGGTTTTCTGGTCCCGTGTGAATTCGCTATAGGAAAGTTTGACTGTATATGTATGTTAAAATAACTGATAGAACGGAACACTTATTGAGCGAGTACGACTTGCATTTGACCGGATTTTTTTTTAAGATCAAAATTTGCATAAACCTTTTTACTGGGACTATATATGAAAACGAGTTTTCACTACGTAGCTGTTTTGTAGTCAAACTTAAATTAAATATTCTTGAACCAGCTTGGTTTTTAATTGTTCACTTTTTCGCGAGTGTACTGTACATCAAAAAACAAAATCTCCAAAGCAAATCAAAAACGGAAACCATTCTCCCACTTAACTAAATAAATCAATTTAATCAAAACAATCAACAAATAATTTGGCAGAAAATATTTTCCATCTAAGAAATTAATTTTCCGCCAGTCACTTAAAATTTCACATTCTGGCATCCAATCCGCTGACCGCGCACCACTTTGTCTTAAAATCTCATGTCCATCATCTGGGCTGGTCACTTAAATAAATCTAATTGCAATGACGTTGTGTATAAATTATGCGTGTAAGAAATACACGCACACGTTCCTATCTCAAGCAAAAGTGCACATCACACGTCGTCGCTGATGACAAAATCACCTTTCAGCGAATAAAAATAGATTCGCGTGAAAATTTCGCGCCCGAATTTATGATTGTTTTCGATTTTTTGATATTGCAGCTGTCTGCTGTTCTCTTTGTCTGCGTTTGCTTAAATTGAAATTTCAAAAATAGCATTTTTGCCAATCAAGAGGCAACCAACGATCAAAAGGATCTACCTTTAAATCAATTTCTTGATGTTCGAAGCACTTGAAGCATATTGGTACTTTATGGTTTACATATATGTATGTATGTATGTAGGTATTGAGTAATAGCTACCGATGAAAAAATCCAACAGGTGGTAGAGCTTTTCCGGCCGGTAAAACAGTATCTGCGCATTGGAGGTGAAATTCAGCAGCATTTCGTAGCTTCCTGGCAACATGTTGCTTAAAGTAGTTGTTTCTTAAGTATAGCATTGGACATATTTATTTTCCACCCTCATTTGAAAGGATATGACACTTGTCTAGTTAGAAATAGAGACATGTTAATGGTTCCATACTACGACCATTACTTTTCTTCGCTAAGCAGAAATGAAAGCATTCATGAAAAAGTCCTTTTTATTCTCCCTAGATCCCTGTTCATAGTGCCTGTCCATTCATTATCCGTATCTGCAGGCAATTTACGTAAACCTCAACCTCTGTATACGATCTACGAAAGTAATTCCCATTCTTTCCTGTGGGGTTTGTTCCATTTCCTTGTCTCCAATTCTTTTTGTTTTATTTTCTATTACCCTAAGGCAATTGGAAAGCCTATAAAAGTAGAGATTCCATAAAGCCTATAAAATAATTACTCTGGGCACTTAACCTTAATCCATTTTCCTTGGGTGAAATTAAAAGGTTAGCCACCTCGTACATACATACATACATACGAGTAAATCAATTAGATCTGAAACAAACCCCCAAAGGGTAAACCATCGAGTCATACGCACGCTAATCATTACCAAATTCTCGACCATATTGATTATCGTGTGGATGATAGGCCACATGCGTGAGAAGGAGACGGTCAATGATTGTATTTAAATGAACGTAAATATTTACAGGAAATGAACTATCCTCGCCACTGTTTATAGGACAGAAACTTGTAGGTACGTTGTCAGTAGGAGAAAATCAACACCCCCACCCCCACTTCCATTCTGTTTCAGTTGACTTTATGGTGCTTTAAATTCCATTCCTGTTTACACTATAAATTCTTCCTGTGCACGCGGTGACATAATTTCTAACGACACAGCATTTGGTTTAGTGGTGTCCTTTTTCTATATCCTGCATAAATAATCTCCTCTATATACACAAAGAAAAGAGGGTGAGACAAAAGTAAGCTCACCCTTCCGCAGGATGCAGACACACGGTGAAATGCATTAGAAGTATTTTGTGCAGCAGGAAGAAGCACGGTTGGAGTATAGCTTTCGTAGGAGTGCCACCCACTCTGTGTGTGTGTGTGTGCAAGAATTTGGCGTCATTTGTAAACAATTTATGACACAGGAAGGGTGCAAAAGTCAAGTCAGCAGCGCAGTTCGGTTTGGTCACATGAAACCGCCAAGAATCTTGTCGCACCTCACTTGAGTACACACAACCGAACGGGTGGTTGGTTGGTTGATAGCGGCAGGAAAACGTTAAAGCGAGAGCACTCATTCGCCCCGTTGACTTCGATAATAAATTGTGGGTTTTTATTTCCCCCCCTAAGCGAATTCATGTGTCAAAAGCGAATGACCTAGATTTTTCTTATACGAAAGTCATCCGCGTGTTAAGGATATTTATCTGGATTTAAAGCGAGAAGGTCTACCTCGAGTCTTTTGAGACAAATCAACTTAAGACACTGCGAAATTATGCAAAACAAATGCGCGGCGGGACGTCCGTCGTCGTCGTTATGTCTAAAAATTAATGGAAATGGAAAGAATAAAAGTTAATGGATTTCTTTTGTAAATAAACATTTGTCGACGAAATAACAACATTTTGAGCAAATCAACTCCATCCATGAAATCCTTTCTGCAAGAAGTGAAACTTTGGAAGACAAAAAAAAAAACTTTTCCGTGGTGGAAAATTTGAATCTTTTGCCAAGCTTGTAGTAATTGATTTGGAATGCGTTTTGATGAACGGATGTCTGGATTTGATCTCTTTTCCCAGTGAACTTACCATTTGCACAAAAGGAGAACACCCGCGGTGCGGAACGATACGTATACAAAAAGGAGAAACCTTTGAAAGGATGCCAGCGAAAATATCAAACGTATTTATTTATTTAGGTTTAACAGGCAATTGAACATCGAAACCTCAATTTCCATTACCCTTCTTTATTTGTGCAGAAACATGAAAGTACATTTAAACATCCCTTAAGACTTCGCTGCTCTCTTTCATTGATTGTGCATAATAAGTGATAAATAGCAACGATTGATGTATCTTGCAAAGCAATGCACGTTGACAGTCCCAACTCTTTTGTGTAGTCGTGTCGATATCACTCAAACAAGTGAGTACTTCGCACGATTTTTGAGTGAATATGCTATTCAATGTGCTTTACATTCGGTGGTGAGATTTAACCCTCTAACCAGTGGGTCCTAACTGGTGGGCCATGCCTCCCAGGGTGGGCATGTAGTCTTAAGGGGAGTCGTGGACACAATTTCAATTGTGAATTTTGATGCAAAGAATACAACTGTTACAGTTTGTATTAATTTCCACTCGCTCTTCCTATTTCCTTAAAGCTGGAAATAATACAATGTGTCGCAAATTTAATGACACTAACGGAAGATGTTATAATTTTTTGGAAATAGTACGTTAATCATATTTGACGGTTGTGAACTAGACAGCTGCCGTATAAAACAGACAAGCAATGGAGCGTTATGCTCCGTAAGAGCATAGAATAATTGGTCGGTAGTGTTAGCGCAGCGTGAATTTTGACGTCGATTTCCTAATCGTGTCGCGCCAACTGGACAAACATTCCGGCGCTACTCGACTCGAACAGACTGGAACCACATGAGATCATGCAGGGCGTGGCCGCCACCGGACTGGTCGTTTGGCCAAGAATATCGCGGCTGTGGCTGCCGATGTCGCTGAGAACGATGAAACATCAACCAGACGACGCAATTGGGCATCACCAGACGGGCCCCCACAGCGAATTCTAGTGAAAGACTTACACATGTTCCCGCACAAACAGCAAGCAGTGCATCAGTTAATGCCTGCTGACCGTCAGTCGCGTGTGAATTACTCCCGTTTTGGCGATTTGGCATGGTCAGCAAGATTGCCCGATTTAACCATCCCAGACTTCTTTCCTTGGAGCCACTTTAGTTGGTTTATGCCAACAAGCACCAGACAAAGGTCCAAATAAATATTCCATCACTCAAAATCATTTTTTCTCATTTAGTAAAAAAGTAATTCAAGAACAAAATTGGATGATTAATTTTGCGCCAAAAATTCTTGCACCGAAAGTGGCCAAGGTTTCACTGTATAAACCTATCCAAAAAGACTGATGAAGAGGTATAATATTTTACGGATTCCATCCAAATAGATTCAGATGAATATGATTTTAGTGATGATGAACTTGAGGATACAGATTACATTCCACAGGATATCACCTGCAGATTACCAATTTATAATGAAATTAACTTTCCAGAAACAAGTATTGGTGTATTTGCGTGGAAGACAATTCTATGCCTTAGGAACAATGAGCGCCAACTAAATTCCAAACTGTAAGCTTCCTTTCGATAAAGATATCAAAGAAGATAGAAGAGATTCAATTAAATATTTAGGTAACGCTTATGCCATTGACAAAAACTGTTTTGTGCAGAGATAGTAAAAATGTCAGATTATCGGCAATATGTTGGTATTGAGCAATTTTCAATAGTTGACAAATCCAATCATCCAACTAAAGCATCGGGTTACGATCGAAAGCAAAAGAAGTCGACTACACGATCATTTCCATACCGATTCTTTTCAGTGAGACAGGTACATTTTATGTGAGTTAAAACGAGAAGGGGCACCGTAGCGCAAGTGGTTAGTGCATCGGACTACTGAGCCAGCGGTCTTGGGTTCGAATCCTGCCGCAAACACCTAAAAGTTCACCTCTTTCGAATGTCTGACAAGCATCAAAGAGTATCATTTGTCACGATTGAGCTTCTCAACTCGCCGTTCGGAGTCGGCAAAAAACTGTAGGTCCCTTCCATTCTTGCAAAAATATAACACGCACACACAAATGGTTGCGAGAAGCAGGCCCAGGTTCACCTCGAGCTGTAGCGCCAACTAAGTAAGTAACTTAAATTAACCTGACTGTTTATAAAAATTATCCGGAGCTTACTTTCACTCCAAATTTGTCCACAACATGCTTTACAAATATACATAAAATTTTACTTTTGGGGGTAAAAAACATTCCTAGCAAATTACTCACTAGGCTAACACGACACAGTGCCAGTTTCAAACTGAGTCAATGTGTTACGAAATGGCACACAATTCGTAGAGGAACTTTTGTCAAAAGAACATAGATATACTAGAAAAATTCCGCTCGGACCGAGGTAAACTTGGTCCAAGGTACACTACTCTTCCCTAATAACTAAAAAAACGTTCCTCGAAATATGTGTATAGAATATGACCGATATATGAAATACAGTAACACTTATTCGACTGGCATGATAATTACTGTACTGAGGCAGCTATTGCATAGACCTCATTTAATGTGAATCAAAAAATATTTCCGCTCAGTCACTATTTAAAGCTTTTTCGGAAATATGCATTAATTTCATAAATTTGGGTTGGGGTCTTACAATCCCGAAAACCGAAATCCCAGAAACCTAAAATCCCGAAAATCCAAAATTCCGAAAATCCACAATCCCGAAAATCCAAAATCCCGAAAATCCAAAATTCCGAAAATCCACAATCGCGAAAATCCAAAATCCCGAAAATCCAAAATTCCGAAAATCCACAATCCCGAAAATAAATCCGGAAAACGATATGGGATGTGTGTGCATTCAGTTGTGTTAATCTCATTCGATGTGATAGCTGATAAAAGAGCACAGCACTAGTTCTGGCATAAGGCACAGGGCAAAATATCCTCTTGCTGACATAAGGTATGATATGACAATACCGACCACTTTTCATTATGGGTTGGCAAAGATGAAAACCTTGCACAACATCGCAAATACATTGCATTTGCTCGAAATGCAAATTCTGGTTTACCTTTCGTCATTATTCTAACTTTGCCTGTTACAGGGTACACAGTAATTGAATTCCTATGATTTACAAGGACAACTCTTTGGTGTATTAGCATCGAAATCACTCAAACAGGTGAGTTGTGTGAAGAAATTTTGAGTGAAGAGATTTCAAACTACATAATTTCGCGCTTTGTAAGGTCCTGAAGTTTAAAATCTGATCGATTTAATATATTCACTTCCTACATGTCACTCAACCATTCACTTTGAGTTATTCCGACGAACTTTGAGTGAATAATGAAAAGATCTTATAGACCCTCGTTCTAGCTTACAAATGATGGCTCGTTCTTCGTTTTAATATGACCTCAAGTTTCTTTTTCTTCTTCTGTGCAATCTTAAGACACATCTGCTAACACATGTGTAGATTAAATTTGAAATGAAAACATCCACAAACTCTTCAGTCTCTAAACCAAAGAAATAAGATCTTCTGCAAACAAAAACTATCGACAATTACAAAATGAGATTCCGACCCCAACTTCGTAAAATAAACGAAATGTGAACCGAGCAAACTTTAAGGACACACAAAATGAGACAGAGCTCAACGTCTCAATTATACAAACCACTCCAAGCCAATAACTGTCTCCCATCCACCCATGGCAGCAATCCTTACACGAGTTATTTTCGTTTTTATTACGAAAGAGCATTCCCAGAAAGGATGCGCTGTTACCATTGCCTTGTCTAGCATATAAAGTCCTTAAGCGTGTATGTGGCAAGCGGCTCTCACCCAATCCAATCCAGTGGACAAAAACTGTTGAGTTATATTTTGAGAACCTTCCTCCCGTCGTAAATCAGAATCCAACGAGAGTGTGTTTGCATTTTACGAGTATTATCACCGAAAAGAACAAGAAGACCGCAAATATAGCAAAATGATGAGTAATTTTATTTGTGTCTGAGAAACGGATTTCTGTTTGTTTTGACGACTGCAACAGCAGCTGAGTGATAATGCCCAACTTGAAGATGGCAAAACTTGTTTGGCCAATAAAATATGAAGAATACAGATTGATAAATTAAAAATGCTGACAGAGCGCGTGCACTTGAGTTTAGATTTAGATTTAATCCGCTGACTATGCTCGAAAGTAAATACCCGTACAAGTGAAAGTTTAAGCGATATCCTTTTCTCCTTTGTTTTTCGAAGAATCTCAATTTCGTGTGAGATGTGGGAAAAATAACAACCACCATGGCTGCTGCTTTTTGGGGAGTCTCCGATGGTCGTGGTAGTTAAAATTCGCTTGGTAATAAAAAGGACATTAGCGGTTGCCAGTTTCGTCGAGAGGATTGCATACTGTCATTATTTTAAATTTACTAACTGTTGAATGGTTTCCACAAAATAATAAGAGATGATGCAAATATTGAATTTTATTTGCTTGTTGTGTTTGCCAACTCTAGAGACTGACATTACGTCATTAGATTATTATCCTTGAAGGCAAATCGTTATCTTGAATTCTTTGTCTTCACATTTAATGGTGAAGTTCAATGGTTACTCCATTCGCCATTCTTCTCAGCATTTGAATGAACCTTGTCTCCACGCAGTGTTTTTTAACGACAGCGTTGACATACCTACAAGATCCAATATATTCAGAACTTGAAGCCACCAGAAGCATGGATAGGGACGTGACCTCAGGTGTTTACGTTGTTAAGAATTCATTGCTCTATTTTTTGGTTGCTAAACTATTGTAACGACGAGATTGGAATGGAGAAACAACCTTATCATGGCAGAATACCAAATAACGATCTTCGCCGATGGATCAGATTGGTTATCTTTCCAGCTGAAGTAAGAACTGCTAAATCTCTTCGCGTAACAAACTGCTTAAGTGCCTTCCAGATGGAAGTATAAGCTATCGAAGGAGCATGTAAGGAACTTAGTCTCAGACCTTTTCTTTTGGGTGGCGCTTCAGCTCGGGGTGAACCTGGGCCTGCTTCTCGCAACCATTTGTGTGTGCGTGTTATATTTTTGCACAATTGGAAGGGTCCTACAGTTTTCTGCCGACTCCGAACGGCGAGTTGAGAAGCTCAATCGCGGCAAATGACACTCTTTGATGCTTGTCACACATTCGAAAGAGGTGGCAACCGTGAAAAACTTTTTTAGGTGTTGGACCCGGGCTGGGATTGAACCCGAGCAGCATGCGTAGTAGTCCAACGCACTCACCAGTACGGCCACGGCGACCACAGACCACAGTTTCAGACCTACAACCTTAAAAGATGTAGAGGTTTTGGTCACCAATTCGTCTACATTGGTAGAACAGTGAACTGACCGTGCAAGTAAACAGTTGAAAACTACTGTCCTCTGTGTTTTTGGCTATATGAATTTAGAGGAAAATTAAATGAAAATGAATTGACTCCCGTGCAGTGGAGTAAAATCTTCCAACACTTTCTAATTGAAGTCAACTCCAGCTAGAGGAACCTCAATAAATGTGCCATATCTAGGCAGATATGTACACTCAGAAAAAAAAACATTGTTGAAACAAAAATGTTCAATTGTTAAAAAATTGTAAGCTGAAAATTGTTGCCAGTGAATACTAGTTCTTGTGGCAACAAATGTATTTTTAGAATATTTAGTTTGAAGTTGTTGTATCAAAAATCTCATACTCAGGTTAAATATTTGTAAGTGTAAACATATTATCAAAAGCGAAAAATTGTTAGATTAAAAAGAAAAGTGTTTTCTCAAGTATTTTATTTTTAAATATTTCTATTTGAGATTGGATACTCGAATCAAAAATGTTTTTTTTTTGAAACAACAATCTAAATTTTTAACTTTTCAAGAATAAAAATTATTTTCATAACAATATCATACGTAAGTCAAAAGAAATACATTATTGTTTGACAATAACTGCTGAAAATGTTTGGCATAACAATTTGTTCTCCATCCAAATATTTTCAACCGTTGACTTATTAACAATTAACAAAGTTGCATCAAAAAAAAATATCTTGGTGGAAAAGAATTCTTCTTCATATTGGTGTTTAAGAATTATATTATCAAATCAAAAATTAATTATTCAGGCAACAAAATAAATTCTTGAACTCTCCACAAATTATTTCTTCGCGCAACAATTTGTTGTCGAGTTAAGAATGAAGTATTCTTATCGTCGGAAATTGTAACTACTTTTCTTTGCGTTTTCTTACATTGCGTTGTGAATTTTTCATGAGTACAGATCAGTAAAAGAGTGAATTTTAAATAATAAGAACTTAAACTCAAAAATACAAATTCAAAGGATAACTTTGAATATCCTAGCAACAACTGCGAATTGGTAAGTGATAAATTTTAAATCGTCTTATTGCAACGATTGATAATTTTTCCTTATTTTAATAGGCCTTTGCAGATTCAATTCATTTAAATCGGTGGAGGATTGGAACGCAGCGATCGATATGGAACCAGTGCAAGTCTTAACTACAATCACCAGATCGGAAAGAATTTCGAAGCTTATGGCGAAGCTGCCCGCAACTTTAGGCACAACGATAATAGTGGCATGGTTGGTTTGAGGTATTTGTTTTTGTACACATATGTATATGATAATAAAACTTAAAATAAAATTATTAAAACGAATGTGGTCATTTTTAATTTATTTTAATTATAAGCTCTTGATTTTCAGTCTTTTTAATTTAAAATTCCAACCCAGGGTAAGTATTTTTGACATTGTTAACATTGGTTAACTTTGATTTCCCTGAAGCAACAATTTACATTATTCTCAATTTCTGCCAAAAATAAATTTCTTAAGACAACAATTCACGTTTTTAAATTCTTGACTATTCTTTATTCTTGTTGCAACTATTTTATTGTTAATTCTTTTTAACAAGACCTCATTTGGCACAAAAATGTAAGTTCTTAAATTTTTTTTTTTGCTTCTTGATGTAAGAACTTTTATTCTTATGTAGTACTTAACACCGAGAATTCTTAAACTAACAATTTTAGTTGTTGAGCAGATTTTAACCAACGTTTATTCTTGTGACAAAGTATAAAATTGTTGTGATAACAACTTTTTTTTCTGAGTGTACCCTCTTACCAGGGCTGCCGTTTTAAAAATTCGAATGGGAGTATTTTGGACGTTTACAGGGGAGTACTTTGTGTCTGAGAGTAAAAAAAGGAACGATACAAATCAAACAACAATATCAAGCTAGTCTGTTAAAACTCTACAATTGAATTATTCATCATCCAACTCCAAAAAGATTGACTTTTCCTGCATAAAAATGATGTGTAAAGACAGTAAAAAATTTAAGCATTAAAACGACGAAGTTTTGGGCTTTACATGTAAGTCAGTATTTCCTACAACCTTGTTGTTACACTCTTTTTACTTCCGGAAGTTCCAACTAGCACCTTATCTGAGCGGCATTCAGCACATGTTTCGCTTGTCATCGCGTATTTTAACAAAGTACTATTCAATGAAGAAATGGTACTCAAATTACTACTTATTTAAAAAAATGAAAATATTTCGAAGGGTAGTACAATCATGACGAGGCTGGCAGACAGGAGTATAGTGCTTGAGAGGGTAGTACGAATACTCCCTTAGTACTTAATTCGGAAGTCCTGCCGCTTACAACAAAAAAAGATCGCACGACAGATCGAGAGCTGAGACTACCAGAATTGTAGCATTCAGTACAGGTGACTGGAAAATCCGCACTTTCACTTCAAGGTTAGGTAAGTATCCAAGAATGCAAATGTGGAGGCAGCCCTTTTTAATTTCCTATGTGAATGTAATTATAAAGCTGCACACTAGGCAACTATTTCCTTAAGTACATTTCAGAATTTTGTAACCTTACTAAGTTTCTCAACTCCACAGGAAGGATTTGGCCACTTCCAACTCTACACACGTAATCAGTTTATTTTGAGCTGTGGCTTCAAAACCCCGTACTAGCGCTAATTGTGAATGGCGGGACATGTCATTCAGCCACCCTAACTGTAGTTGCGGAAATCTCCTAATTATAAACGTAAAAGAAAGCCAGTGTCAAACGACAAGGTACTATTTATCCGTACACTCAAACGGAAATACATACAATTAAACACTTTCACAGGATAATTAAAAACCTTCTGTACAGAGAAACCTTGATGGATGTGCTCTGAGTAAATTGGTTAATCTGTTCTGAGGAAGCAAATATTAAGGTTCCGTTGGATTCTTGTTTTTCACTCAAAGTGGCAATTTATTAACGCAAACGTCACGTCGGCTTCTGGGCAAATTCTTCTTCGAATATATCGTCGAACTATCTGACCGATCACCGTCAGGTCTGCTTAAGTTTTCCAGGACGTCCGGATGGTTGCAACCAAGACACTGATACCACGTGTGGGAATACATAATGGGTACCACAATGGGTTCATAGTATGAAGATGTACATAAGTGTGATGAGGATAAAATCATTCTCGTCAGCTCGCTTACCTAACCTAACCTAAGGCATCACGTTGTGGTACAAATCCGATGAATGAAACCCACATTGGAAAATAATGCAAAAATGTATCTCCATAAAAAATTTGCATCGAATCAATTCTATCCCAACAAAGTTTCCGCTAAAGCTTCTATACTCATTAAATGTTGACATCACCATTCTCTGTAGCCTCAAACACTTGGACTCTTTATTGGCAACATTTCACAAGCCTCACAGCTACAGCACCTGTCACCCGCAACATTCCCACATTCAACGTCAACCGGCTAAGGCTAACCGAAAACATGTATCTAAGCACTGTTCAGTGTTCAATCCAAACATACCATCATGGGAAAACTCGCACTTTCAACATAATTTTGTTTTTTATTAAGCTTTTCGTCTCGTCTCGTCCACACCACACACTGTGAATGAACATCAGTCGTTGCCGAAGGAGGAAAACATGATTTTCCACCGCTCGGCTACATTCAGTTGCTGTCGTGTATTCATCGCATTCGGTTGTAGATAGATATTTTCCCATAACATTTAAATACATATTATTTTCTTCCCTTTTTGTATCTTAAAATAAGTAAATCAATTCAATTGTCATCGAATACAACGGTTTTACTGTTAAAAGAAAAAAAAACAGAAGGTGATTAACCCTCTTCACGATGATGGAAAATACCGCCGGCTGATGATGGTTTAACTTTAAACTCCAAAGTGATAGTGGAAAATTCAAATTCACACAGATACTCTTGATGCGACGATGCATTGTATCTGTAGGTCAGTTAAGGTGTTTTTTAGGCCAATAAGCGGTTGTCATTCAATTTTCAAGCACAGATATTTGGTCACACGAATGTGTCGTGTTTTTTTTGTTTTTGTGAAAATTGCATTCTGAAATATTGATTGTGGAAACGTTGAAGTATTTTTTTTTCTGTTTTTTTTTGGTGGACAAAACTCGTTTGCGAGAAGCTGTGCGTAATGTTTCTGCTGCTGCATCGGATTTGATGCACTCTCATTTGTTTGCATGTTGCCTTTTGCATCTTAAGATGATTAAATTGAATTGAATACAAAAAAAAAAAAAAAAATGATCTTATAGTGAAATTTAACCAAAAAAACAAAAAAAAAGAAAACCAACCGAATCGACTAGCAGTGTAAAATATTTAAAAAATACGAAAAAAAATTCGCGAAAAGTAACGCGAATTCAAAAGGCATGATCGGCACTTCAAGGAGATCAAGAATTTTCTGTTCTGCCATTTCAGCTGCTGATGGTGTGTATTGCTGGTGCAGCGTGCGTACACGATAAAAATCACTACAACATGAATACACAAACAACAACAACACAATTCTCCTACTTTGATTCAATTTTCGATTAAAATTAATTAAAAAAAAAGACAACAAAAAGTAAGCCGTGAATTAGTATTACATACATAGATTTTTTTTCCATTTTTTTTTTCACGTATCCATTGGATACTTTTGATATATTTTAGTCCTAAAGCATTTGTTTACTGGGGAGGAATGATGGACATCATTGTGGTTAATTGTAGGCATGGTGGGGGGGTGGGGGGGTGGGTGGATAATTAATTTGCGATTTTATTGGCATTTGCAGAAGTAGCTATTCTTTTTCGAATGGTCTTGGAGATACAATTGATTTGTGTTTACACGTGTATCTCTGGTACTGGTAGGTACTTGTACTGCAGACCGTTTGACCCAATTTTGTTCTCTTTTATGTTGAACATACAATTTGTTGTGTTACGACTTCGGTCGGAGTTGGAGGATAATAAATCATAATACTCGCAAAGAGTGCTATTTTCCTTTTTGAAGCGTGTGCAAAAGTTTTTCCATTTTTTTTTTTTAATTTTTAATTTTCTTTCGTATCTCAACAGCATGAGATCACGATTTGTGTGTGATCTTGTGTGTTTTTTTTAATACCTTTGCATTTTATTCACAAATCATTATTATTGAAGAGGTATTTCATCAAATCTGAAAACGAATTGGGGAACGTAATGAGTGATTAAAGTGATGATACATATGCAAATGGGGGTAATTAAGTTTTCAAAAAATTGATTCATGGATATGATGGATATTGGGGTTATTAATTTTTGAAAGCTTTTCCATAGCGATTATAATAAATTAATTACTTTTAGCCTATTGTTTATGTTTTTTTTTGTTTTGTGTTTTTTTTTTAAGGTGGAAAAGGGTGTTTTGTAATTTTTAAATGTTTACGTTCCATTCATTTTGTTAGGTTCACGAAGTTTTTTCTTTATTACCGCTTGTAGTGGCACCTAGCAAGCTAGTGCAACCCAGTGGGTGGTGGAAAAGATAAAAAAAAATACGTTCCCAATTTTGGATTTACGACCGGAGTAGTGGAAACAATAATACGTTGCTCCGTTTTGCTCTTAAAATCATTAAAGTAAGACATTTTTTATTAGTTTTTCTGGACTCTTTTTCAGTGGAAGTTTTTTCAAAGTGTTTCCCTATGAAACCTGCTCATATTTTTTCTAGAGCCATAGAGCCATCAATGGAAAAAAACCGATTCGTTATATTGGAAATTCGTTAAAGCGGGTATTCGTTAAACTGCACGTCCACTGTATTTAGTTCTGCAATTAATGCGGGTATTTTGCAGCAAGGATTACCTGTTTGTAGCTACGTTAGGTGGCAGGATATTTGAGCCGCAATGTTTCGATAAAGAAATCTAGTTGATAGTTCTGAACTGGATTTATCTTTCGAAGACATGAAGTGGTCAGTGCAGGGCAATAACTTCACATGGGAAATAACTTATCATAGAGTGGGAAATAGTTTCACGTTTTTTATGATAAACGTACGGATACCCGGCGTGCGTTGCTCTGCTTTATTTCACAGTGATTTTTTTCACTTTTAATTTTTTTCAATTACCCGACATTTCTGGAGGGTTTTCCCAAAATTTTCTTTCGTAAAAACTTTCTCCTGGCAATTACGAACAACTGAAAAGAAATTTGAGCCAAGTCGGCCAAATCAATTGATGAATTACTATACATTTCTCACAACATTTTTATATACAGTGTACTCTCTCCTTACGGACACCGGACGCCTCTTATAACCGGACAGATTTCAAGAAACGGAACATAACCGGACACGGACACCAATTTTCGTAACCGCAATAGAATGTCGCTCTCTCTTGAATGGACGAAACACATCTACGTATGGCGGACTTTTTACATACTTTATTTTGTTTCGGTTTTGTTCTCCTCTTCTTTAAATTTTGCAAGGAAATGAAACAAAAATGTTAACTGTAGAGTGTGCCTTTGAGTTATTATCACGTTTGCGGACACATGATTTTCGGTGGGGAACGCTGGAATGACAAACGCATATCTGGCATATGCACACGCATTGTTTTGTGCGAATTTTGTATAAAGAACAAATTGATTCCGCTGGTCACAGTGAACATTTGTCTCTGGTAGGACAAATAATGTCGGAATATGGAAGTATTTTGTATTTCTCGTCAGTGTATCCCGTCTAGTCCCAACATACCTAAAATTGTCATGACACGCTAATTTCCTCAACCGAACATGTTATCCAACAACTATGTGCATTTATAAATCCCGTTGCATTCATTTAATAGGTTTGTAGGTTAAGTGACAGAAATTATTATTACACAAAAAATAAATAAAATAAATGTCGTATTTCTATTGTGTTTCTTTTTTAATGAATGCCAATTTATTTTCTCTCCCATAACCGGACACCTCTCATAACCGGACAAATTTCTCGGTACCGCCAGTGTCCGGTTATGAGAGAGTACACTGTATATAGATTATTTCTCAATGCTTCTTTTAATGTGAAGTTATTTCTCACTACATGTGGGTACAAATTTTACTTTATTGGAGAACTCTAAATTCTCACTCTTACTTTATCTAATCTTTGGTTTTTGTACAGGCCCAAGGCAGCGTTCAGAGGGCACTTTCATAAGGCGACACAAAACCAAATGTTGAGATTTTGCATTATGTGACGGCATATGGTAAAACCAGATAGACCTTTATTTTTTCATGGTAATAAGGCCACATTTTATATCCCATCAGGCATACATACAAAACTTTGCAACCTATGTGAAGACTTGAAATAAACTTCCTTCGAAATAAGGCTGCATTTGGCATTTTTAAGTGGAAATAAGGCCAAATGAAAAAAAAATTGGCATTGGGCTCTATTTCGTTCAACAAAGTGAAATAATGTGCTGAGGGCCTTATTTCGTGTTTAGAAATTCTTGAGGATTTAAAGGTTTGTCAATTTCAAAGCAGGGTGTAGTTTCATTATGTAAAATTACCCCAATTTCGGGGCCTTATTTAATTTTTACTTTTGTTGCTTATTTTTTAGGGCCTAGTTTCGCGGAGTCCCTTGAAATAAACCCGAGCGAAATATGTAAGGCTGAATTTCAAAACTATGTTTTATGTCACATTGTGAAAGCGAAATAAGGACTCTTTTTAATATTCGGTTGAAATTTGGAAATTTGGCCTTATTTCGTTTTATTTCATGGTACCCCGATATGTGGGAAATATTATAGTTTTCCCCACTTTTAGTGAGAAATAACTTCACATAAAAAAGTGAAATTATTTCCCACTCGACGAAAAGCTATTTCCTGTGATGTTATTTCCTTGCACCGAAGTGGTCAGGTCCTTTTTTCACAGATTGATACTTAAACTGAGAACCATCAGATCAATAGACTACCATTTAATATAAGATTAAATAAATATACGACGTCACCAGTCCTATACAGAACCAAGCCTGACCGACGGTTTTTAAACCAGGTCATTATAGACTGGATTGTAATCAAATTGTAGAATTGTATAAATAAAGTCTAAATAACTACTTACTACAGAACCAAGCCTAGCTTCTCGCAACCATTTGTGTGTGCGTGTTATTTTCCCACGAAATGGAAGGGACCTATAGTTTTTTGCCGACTCCGAACGGAGAGTTGAGAAGTTTCTCATGACAAATAATACTCTTTGATTGCTTGTTAGACATTCGAAAGAGGTGGCACCGTGAAAAAACTTTTAGGTGTGTTTGCTGAGATTGAACCCAGGCAGCATGCGTAGTAGTCCAACGCACTAACCACCACGGCCACGGCTACCATTAAATATAGGAAGCTGTTATATGTATGTCCCACTCTTATTTCAGTTAGATATATGAGTGTATTCATTTGGAATTAAATTTAGTTTTTACTTATTTATTTTTCTATGAATTTTCCATTTTCACGTCATGTCGAAACATATTTTCGCTTTCTTCTGAGAAAAAATTAAACCATTTACAGTTCTCCAACGATTATGATCAATGAAACTAATTAAACAAAGAAGCTACAAGCTCGAGACTAAAAAAAAAAAAATTAGAAGAAGAGGTTCACAATTTCATGTCCAGGTCAAGTACCCAAACATCTCTTCAAAAATCGTGAGCATTCAATCATATCATCAGTGTGATCCTTATCGTCTGATTGAATTAAAAATTACTGGTCTCTCTTACTGTAGATGAAATTGTTTTCTACAGATGATAGATACAGATTTTTGTTTGATATAAAACCGACGGAAATCGCAAAATTATTTTGAGCAGATGAAGACTGATGCTGACTCATTACTCAACTCTTTTATTCCCCTGTTCTGTGGTTAAGGTATTAATACAAAAAAAAACATAAATTGGTCTTTTCATGGCTTTCAGAAAACAAATACTCAAATGTACCTACATAAATGTACAATGTACACGCTTGTATAGAAATGATGTAAAAATCCATCTAAAAGCTTGTTATACATTATTCTAATCTTCTTTAATGGTTTTACGAATTCACTGAAGCTATTCCATCATCATGGGGTTTTTATTTGATTTGTGTTTGCCTATGGGGTATATTTTTTATTCATTGGTAAAATGAATAAAAAAAAAAAACGTCAAATTCGTACGGTAGGTAAATAAGGTTTCTTTTTATGAAAGCAAAAGTGTTTTGCATAGCCTCACTCTTTGATCTTAAGCAATCACTTTGGAAATGATTAGACTAAGTTGCAATGACAATCGGTTAAAGTTGGGGCTAGACCCGTCTGGTAAGTCTTTCATAAGAGCTGGGGAGGTCTGAACCAGGATTCTGTGATATGAAAAATATTTCTTGAACGTATGTGGCTTCATTTTGGCATAACAGTTTTACATTAGACATTAAAATTTAGTCTAAAATATCTGTGGCAACAAGGAAAAACGACTCATGTCAAAATGGAGTTATCGATACCATCCAATGCGCCATACTTGATTTTACTGTCGTAATTTTTTTTCGTTTCATTATCTCTAGCTGTTACTGAGTTAAAGACCAGAAATAAAACAACATTAGTAATTTTCCCGAAAATGTGCAAATGGAAAAGAAGCATCTCAGCAAAGACTTTCCATTATCTTTGGACATATGCACTTATACTCCAACGGATAATGAAACTAACGTAATCATAAGTAATTGTATAAAAATATTTTTTTCTCATCTTTAACAACTTTGTTAGTTTTTTTGTAAACTCCCGTCAAATCTTTCCACTGCTCTCCTGAAAAATTGTTACTGTAACTGAGGCGAGAAATATGACAGGCCCTTGCCAGGGCGCCTTAAGGAGCTCGGTAAAGACTTATTTAACCCTCAGCCTTGCATCCCTGGACATGGTTTGCTATGTATATGCTCACACCACCACTGGAATGAGGTTGCCTACTCCTTGGCTTCGGGTTCACATCTAGAGACTTTACAGCTTGGGTGATCCTGCTGCAATCGCCCTATGGAGTCAACAGGCCTCGCTACCAGCGTCAAGGTAAGTAGTCGAAGAGTTGGCTGATGGAATCTCTGACCGACTTTCTTGATCGTGATTCTCTTGCACGTTGTGTGCTTTTGCCTCTTTACGGGTATTTACGAACAATCCCCGTGCATAGAAACTGGCGGAGGGTGAACCTAGTGTCTGATCTTGAGAGACCTTTTCTCCCTTTTTTTTCATCGGGGAGAATCGTTGGATGTTTTTCCTTGGTTCCACAGATATATCTTCAGTTTAGTTCATGTATTTTGTAAAACTTGTTGTTTCAATAGAAGCACAGAATTGTAAAGGTTTTTTTATTCAATGAAAAATGTTAGAAATATTCCAACCCTGTCAAGATAAAAAGCCACTTTTTTACAGTCCCGTAAAAAATCCGAACCGCTTCATTGCTATTCTTCGTTTAGACTGTGTTAGGAATATATTTTTGTAAATATTGTTTTTTGTTTAACCAATTCAAAGGGGGTATCATATAAAAGGGCACTCATTGCCAATTCCATTGAAGAAATTTCATTTAATTCTATATCATATAGTTTCTGCCGTAACTAACAAGATGTGTTCCACCCATTGGGAAAATGCACAGGGTCTTCGTCAGGCTAAAAGAGCCACTAAACCCTTCCATAATAAATCCATAAAACGCCTACTCCTCAGTGCGGAAGGTCACATGACAAGCAAAAGGCTACCTGAGTCCAACGATATCTGTAGAAGCTGCGGAGATGATGAGGGAAGCGAATCGATCCAATATCTGCTCTGCTACTGTCCCGCCCTCCAAGAACGACGCCTCCGTACTTTAGGTCATACATTCCTGGAAGACATAACAGAACTCGGAAATTCTAAGATATCGGATCTTCTACGATTCACCAAGAGCACAAACTGGTTTACGAGTTGGTAAAAAGAGGATTTACTCCCAAACTATGAGGGGGTTCACAATGGACCGTCAGGTCTCCGAGTGGAAATGATTGCTCGTTCAATCACACACCCCTCTCAACCTAACCTAAACCTAACCTACTCCTCAGTAGGAATAATATCAAGAGTCAGTGGGAGTATTGCCATCTTCGATATCACCTACATAGGCATAAAAGGCGACGAAACTGTGGAAGATATGACTGCATGGCACCATGTGCCCTTAAGAGACAACATTTGCAGGAAGACATCCTTGCTAGCTCCCGGGAAAATTCTGAAAGTCCCCACCCCAGTGAGATCCTCAATTCCATCAAAAGAATTGAGTTTCTTCTGGTTCCCTAAACTGAATTTGCGGTACAAAAAGTGCGACCCGTTATATTGGAGGGCCACTGTATGTTCATTCATATACTACAGTGAACTCTCGATAATTCAAACCTCTATATAATACGAAAACCTCTACTATATAAATAGAGAACCATGAGAGTCCCATATGAGAAAACCTTTGTCAATCGAAGAAAACCTGTGCAATTTGTCCCTTTCGTTAATTCGAATTTACTGTTGTGCAAAATACATATCTTCAAAACCTAATCTAATTCGAATGTGATGGCATTTTTACCCTTATACTTTGAGGTAAATTCCATTTGTTTTTACTCAACTGTTTGTTGAAATGCGTGTGTGACGAAAGTAGGCCATGAAAACCAAATGATTGGGAGATGCCTTTGCTATTGATTGATCTAATATTAAATATATTATTTTTCTCTGAACCTCCATAATTCAAAAACCTCTGCAATTCGAAGTTCTTCCTTGGTCTGGTAAAATTCGAATTATCCAGAGTTCACTGTATATATCAGATAAATTATAAAAATAAACCAATCTATTAGCTAAATCGGACATAAAAGTAACAACTCAATCAGAGTTAATCCTTCTACCCAGGCGAGATTGTCCATTGTCAACAAGCCACGCTGAAATAAAAAGAAAAACTCGTAATCATTTTACTACACAGCAAACGGTCATAAAACCCATTTGCATTTAAATTTCGTTTGCAAAACCCCAATAGGAAATGGGGTCAATTAAAAAAAAAAACCGAAATTTCTTGCGAAAAAAACATCAAATCAATCACCACCAGTACACCTCGAGTTGATTACAAATTTCAACATTATCAATCTGATTGATATTCCACCCCAGCCGAGTTAAACCGATCCGGCTGTGAAAACTTCACGCAGTAGACCCTCTTCCATTGAAATAAAAAAAAAAAAAAAACCCCAGCAGACAATTAAAGGTCAACTTTTAGTTGATCGGAATACGAAAAATTTGCGAGTTTTTTTTTTTTGTTTTTTAAGAGAAAGGTAGTAGGAGGGGAGTTCATGGAAATGGAAGTAAAGTTTAAAACTCCCGCAGCGGCGGCGGCGTGGGAATTACCGATGGACGCCCGTCCATTCATTCGAATTGGATTGATATTGCCAACGCAATAAAGTTAATTGTTAATAAAACATCGATAAACATTGGAAATGACATTCGAATGTATTTAAAATAAAATCAAGTGGCAAACAATAACTACTGTTGATACTTTACTAATTACATCTTTTTTTTAATTACTTCGGGAAGACATGGAGGAACTTAAAAATTATAAAGTAATTGGGGTTTTTTGTCTCGTTATAGTGGGAGTTTTTTTTTGTTTGAGGGATTGACACTGATTAACATCGGGATTTTGTAGGGCAAATAGTACGTGCTTCTTTACAAAAAAATAAATATTACAGGGTGCAGCTAACGTCGCAACAAAGTGTTAACTGAGTTTCCACCATTTTTGGCAGAAATCATTATGAGCGACGAAGCATATTTCGGTTAGTAAACAGAAAAGCCGCTACTGGGGCAAAAATACTCAATTTATACACAAAAGACCACTATACCGTCGTTCGGTAACTGCATGGGTTGCAATTTGAGCCAACGGCACCATGGGGCCAGTTTTCATATTTTATGCAAGTAAAAGGGGATATGAACACCCTTATAACACATGAAGAAAAAGAACGAAAGACAGACAGATAGGCGCGCCACGGCCGGCGTAGTGATAGGAAACGCAGATGTTAGATTTCAACCAACTCTATGGGTGGTGTCCAGGATAACTGGAGAGTTGTGTATTATTGAAAGTTTTGCCCTTGCTTATGATTCACAGAAGTTTTTCCCAGATGTTTCATATTATTGTTTTGTGCGTTCAATTTCTTCAGTCATACTGCTAGTGTTATGCCTTTGCAGTAGGTTTTGACATTACTCCTCAGTAATCTTATTTTTATTTCGTGAGAAATAAATGCTTCGACGACATCTGGATTTCAACCGTGAACCCTCAGTGTGACGACGACGCCGCAGCCACCCACAATATTTTTTTAAAGATGCTAGAGGGAAAACTGTAACAGTTACTGGTAATCGCTTTCCTGTGCCCAAATTGGATCAATTACACCTATAGATCATGTGGTTCCAACAAGACGGCGCCATATCACACACAGCTCGTGATACAATACAAATTTTGCGAGCAATTTTTCCCGACCATGTCAAAAAGTGGTAATATCGAGTGGACCCCACGATCTCCTCATTGGACCCCTCCTGGTTTCTTGAAAGAAAAAGTGTACACCAATTAGACCGAAACCCCATCTAGTTGCACTCAGGCGTTATTTGAAGCTTACCACTTCATTCCGAAACTACTTATCCGTACGCAGATACATATATTGGAATACCAATGAAATAAGTAAATCAGGAGCTTTTAACCAACGTACGTAAGTATGTATATAATATAGATACTCCTAAAACAAGAAAAAGGTGAAGGACAATAACTAAATTCACAAGGTACATAACAGATGTACATATTCGTATCTCATTAACTCGCATACATCCAGGAAGTTCAGTGCGTACATCATAAATTTTTGCGACTAACTCGTCGTTCGGTGGACTTGTTTATGAGCACATCACGCATCTGACCGCCAGAAAGCATTCACTTGACTGCTGCCGTATTAATAAATTTTACAAAAAACACGAAAAAAAAAAAACAAAACAAGTCTCTCACGCCATACGCAGTAGACGTAGATGACGAACGAGATGATCCCTGGTCATAACACAAAAAAAAAAAAAAATCGATTGTTCGTACGCAAACACCATGAAAATCTCCTCGTTTATCAGTCCGGGTTCGGGGGCTTCTGGCATCGAAAATTCGCATCCATTCGGGCCACTTGCTCTTGGCTGGGAGGATGGAAAAATACATATGTTCCGTCGGACATTTATTGACCAATTTGTGACCCAATTGAGTGAAGTGCGCGCCTCCGCTGAGTGTTGCCCTGGTTGGACTGGAATATTGGTCATAGTTGGCACGGCGAGCCACATAAGTCTTTGACTCGAACAAGTGGATAATAATTGGGTAAAGTTTTTTTTAATGCAATTTTATTTGTTATTTGAAAAATATGACAATGGGGAGAAGTTGCTAGACGATGTGGTGGCCATGGTTGTGGGTTGCCTCCACAATTCGATTAAATGGAGAAATATGCGAGAAGTGTAAGTGTTAGTGGTGTGTTTTGTTGGGAAGTTTGGCAATAGTGTTATTTACTTCATTATAAAAATGATATGTACAAACTTCAAAAGGAAGCAAGCTAGCAGATTTTTTGATTTAGAAGTCTATAGATCATGTGAAGCTGCATGTGATTGACGTCGTCCTCAAGTTGGAATAATAAGACCCGCTTTTTACAAACAAAGCTATCGATCGATTCGTTGTACTGCTGTCTATGACTTCGAGAAACCCTCACAGGCTGGAGAAAAAACTGCTCGGTGGAGTTTAATGAGTTCAGCAAATCCTTATCCTTTGCCATACAAGAAGTTTGATTAAAAGTAAAGAAAACCAAATTTTTTTTTTAAATCTTTAAATCTAAATTCGATTCCCTAATACTGCGGCTTAGACCAAATGCTAGTACTCAAATTGGTACTAACTCATTTCTTCGCCAGGTACTAACTGCCTAGCTCCTCGAATTTGGTACCGAGTACTAGCTAATACTCGGTACCAGCTGGACCCTCAAAATTGCCGGACTAGTAGCGTAAATACCCGAAAAATGTCAGTTTCATTTCCTCACAACAAAAATAGTACTCGATTTTGATATTTTCTTGACTGTCTTTCTATAATTTGTTATTAATTTGTGTATTTCGTGTACATTGATAAAATGAATTTAATTTTTGGCGGTGAAAAGTTATTTCGCGATTTCGATATCGAAAACGATGAAGGAATCGAAATATGTCACAATGGAGTACAGTAAATAATTGGGACGATGTGGATTTTTCTCGGCGTTTTCGGTTGTCGAAAACTACATTTCACTTCGTTGTCCAATTGGTAGTGGACGAATTGCAGTACCCACAGCCACGATAAAAAGAAAGGAATTCTTTGTTATTTCAGTTGTATAAGAAATTAATTTCTGGATTAAAACATCATGCTGTACACGATCGAACGCTTTGGAAAAATCTCTGAAAATTGTATCGACTTGACCACGGTTTTCCATACTTTGAAGACAAAAATTACTAAAAATTGGTAAGTTAGTAGTGGTCGATCTTTCACTTACAAAGCCATGTTAAAATACTGATATGTGATTTTGTATGATTGATGTATTTCTTGACAACACCTTAAAAAACTTTCGCTAAAAACTGCAGCTTCGCTATAGGCCTATTGGTCTCAACCATTTGTTTCGAACCAGACTTATAAATTGGAGAAATAAATGAGGATTTCCAACGCTTCAAGAATACACCCTTTTTTTTTTAGAGATAAATTGATACCCTTTGAATAGCTTTACCAAGAAAATCAGCATTTATTAAGAAATAATGGAGGAACCTTATCGGGGGCACAGGCAACGCTGTCTTTAAGACTTGAGAGCTATAAAAGAAGGTTTTCCTCCGATAGACTTAAGGAACCCAAATCAAGATAAGGCATGAAGAGTAATATGCTGTCGATTCAGCAACAAAATTTGACTGGAAAAATGAAGCAAACATATTACAAATTTCAGTCAAGTCGGTACTAGTGGATCCCTTGAATTTCATTGTACAGGGTATGCCAAGTGACTTCTTTTTTACACCGGTACATTCCGTACATGGCCCTTTTTAAATTGCATAAGCGTTTATTGAACCAAACTGGCTTTGTTGAATTTTGTATCCTGGGAGTAGGTACAAAGCTAGAGAGCACAACCTCAATTATACTCAGTTTAGAACAAAATAATAAAAAAAAGACAGAAAACAGCCGAAATTATATAAAAATTTAATTTCAGAAGTCAGAGTAGTGTCAAAATCGATTTTATATCAGTTTAGACGTTTTAGATTGCTAATACGGCTGCGTGAACTTGGTACTGGTACTAGCAATGTGAAGAAATGCACAAGTACTAGCTTTTCGTTGATACCGAGTATCAGAGATAGCTCCGGAGCTAGCTGGTTCGGGTATTAGACAGACTTATTAATAATGTGAAGAAATCGGCCTTTAATGATTTAATAAACTATACGAACTTACATTATATTATTCTCTTTCATAGTGCAATCCTTAAAATCACTTAAATTGTATAAAATGTATAAAATTTACAAAGGAATTTACTTCTTCTGGGCCCCAATCGAATTTGCAAAAAATCGTCGCCTGTCCAGTTGTGTATGCATTGGTGAAATAATAAATAACGCGCCTTGTCCCTTATCACTTGTGACAAGTAGTCCGATGTAAGAGTGTTTATATGTTACTGCACTACCTCACAATGGTATACGGATGGATCAAAGATGGACACCGGGGTGGGTGCTGGTATTTTTGGACCAAACACTAGAATATCAATATCAATGGGACCATTTCTCAGTGTATTTCAAGCGGGAATTCATGCCATTCAAGTGTGCGCCAACGTCATCCTTAAATCGGGAATAAAAGGTGTCCTTATCCATATACTCACGGATAGTCAAGCAGCCATTAAAGCACTAGGCTCAAACTAGATTGACTCCAAATCAGTCCTGAACTGCTTCAATACTCTCCAAGACCTCTCCCACAGAAGCAAAGTCAAACTTTGCTGGGTGCCCGGACATGAGGGATATTGATGGAAACGAAAAAGCTGACGAACTGGCTAGGAAAGGTTCGGCTGAATCCTTTATCAGCCCTGAGCCGTTTTGCAACATTCCAAATTCAGCTATTAACTTAAAAATCAAAAGTTGGGAACACAACATGTGTATCTCTTATTGGGAAAATACCCAGGGACTTCGTCAGGCTAAAAGAGCCATTTTACCCTTCCACAATAAATCCAGAAACAACCTACTCCTCAGTAGAAATGATATCAGAAGATTAGCGGGATTTCTATCAGGGCATTGCCATCTTCGATATCACCTAAACAAAACAGGTCTTATTCAGGAAACTGAATGTCGTCTTCGTATGGAAGACGACGAAACTGCGGAACATATACTATGTGACTGCATGGCACTTTGTGCCCTCCGGTGACAACATTTCCATAGAGAAATCCTAACTCCCACGGATCTTTGTACAGTCCCCACCAGTGAGATCCTCAAATTCATCAAAAGAATTGAGCCTCTCCTGGTTCCCTTAAACTGACTCTGTGGTACAATAGATCTTCTAGGTCGCGGTGCTCTCCGCAACTGGCGGGTCAGTATCCCTTAAAAAAAAAAAAAACCTCAGAATGGTGGCCAACCTTACAGGTTTCACTGTACATTATTCAGCATGGCACGAAATTCCACACCAAACCCATAGCCATAATCTCCATATCCCCCCCGTTCAGCATTTCATTTAGCAAATGTTATGTTTGCGAATTTTCTAAATTTGTACAAATTACTGCAATTTGCCCATACTATCCATATTCATAAATCCTAGCAGAGTTTCACTTAAATCCCCCCCAGCCAGTGAGTCTAAGTGCAATTTATTAACATCATTAACCACAAGCCATCACGCAAAACTGACTGAATAAAAGGCAAAAACACAGCTCATATCGTCAATCAAATGCAGAAGCAATACCATACCCCCCTTTAATATAATGCGGATGGTACACAGTTAACTCGTCGTTTGTACACTAATACCCTCAAGTCACAATATTGCATTCATATATGTGTGAATGTATAGAATAGCTCGTAACATTTGAACATTTGGAGACAAATTATTATCCATTTGCCACAGTAGCCACTACTGTACAAGTACAACCACAACCAACCGCCACCGTAGTAGTGGACTGTGGCAATGCAGTGACAGTAGCGACAGCCAACAACTGATGTGAGAATTATTTTCGTGGTGATTTGCTAACAAACCAACCCTTTCTCATGTGCAGCCGCCGCAAATAATTGCATCCACAGAACATAGGGATCCCAGACTAGGGGTGGTAAAATTACTGATGATATTTATGGGCGCGTTGTGATAATTTTTCGCCGGGGTTTTTCGCCTCAAAGAGACTAACTGCAGTTAATCGTTAGTGTGTGGGCGATAATGCTTGACAAGGGGTTAGGGGTGGGTGTCTGTGATTTGGAGTAGATTTAAAACAGAAACAGACTTTTTCTTTGGTTTTCACTAATTGAACAGGTCTCAATTCAATTTATAATGATTTAATTACATTTAGTGGCATTCTTCTCAAAATAACTCTTTCAAAGTGCTTCCATGGCTTCGTCGGGGACTGAAAGAGTCTTCAATAGACCGGAGAGTTAACGTTGTATCAAAGAAAGGACGGTCAAAATAGCTTTCCTCACATCTTCTCGAAAAAAACGCACGACTTAGAAATGCAAGTCTTCTCCAAAATTCGCCAAGTTGAAGTTGCCGTAAATCTCACTTCTTGGCATATTTCTAGGATCAATCATTCAATTTTTACTTTCGCACATACAAAAATTCCCTATACATATCTGTTTTAAGGCGATTGTGATAGGGTGATAGCAATTGGGTAGTTGAAACTAAAAAAATTAATGAAAAATAACTATCCAACGTAGGGCAGGGCAGTCATGATAATTTTGTTTCCATCTACACTTTATTCTCAATGTTTGAGATTTTATTAAGATTTTTCTGAGCGATATTTTCGGAGATAAAGCCTGGGACAGCAATATGTTAACGTTTGGGGAAAAAGTTGAAAATTGAAATTCAGCTTTTTAAGTTCTTGTCTGTGTTTGGACGACTAATTGCTACAACTGTTCCAAATGTCAGTAGTATACGTCAAATAGTCTCTGAGAAAAAGAACTTTGACAGCCAGACAGAAAGACAGACACGGAACTGATTCCATTAGTGTTTAATTTTTGGGTACAGAATACTAAAAATACTAACTCAGAGCACAAAAAGTTGCGTCTAAAAATTTGAGGAAGCTCTTAATTCTTCAGCCTTTTTTGTCAAAACACCTTGCTTGGTTCAAAGAAGTGCTACATCATCTACTGTCATCTGTCAATAGGAATAAATGAGTGTATTCAGCCCCATTTTCAAAGAAAATACCAATATATGAACTGCTAAAATAATTGCTTCTAAACTTACATATTGATGCAGATGTAATCCGAAATACATAATATTTTCCACGTTGTCGACTCCTTTTTTTTCCTGTCGCGTTAAAAAGCAACCAATCAGAAAAAGCCTACTAAATCCAGCAAAGTGGGAACCAGGTTTCCACAGAAACTACCAAATACCATTCAAATTATGTCAAATTACCAGACAATTAACCGTCGGAAGTTCGTACACAGCTCGGTGAGCCCAAATTGGAAAATTCCTAAAAATAAAAAAAGAACCCAATAAATGATTAAAAAGTCATCACTAATGACCACGACAAAAAAAAAACGTTCACATAACAAAAAAAAAAAAAAAATCGGTGTTTGCCATAATCGTCTGCAGTCTGAGTCGATGTTAATCGGTGGTCACTCTTCCAGCAAATTACGACCGCACACCAATGGGAGCCATTCACAATTATTATCCCATTCAAATGGTCACACAAATGGTCATTGCGGGTTAATAATTCTCAGCAGCATGCAACATGTTAATTATAATTAAGCCAAACTCTGTAAATTGCAATCAACCGACAAAGATTGTCTGTGCCGCGCATTGGAATCAATTAGATTTGAGCAAAAAAAGTGGGAATTCCAAAGCGTTGAATGCGTTTAAATGGCCAATAAACTAGGCTCGATTACAGTCGACGATGCATGTGAGTGCATACAACCAACCAGCTAGGTAATTGCCCAAAATGTCACTGGCCCGGTCTGTCTTGTAGCCAACGTCCTGATGATCTATTGCTTGCAAGTGTTGCGATTCTATGAGAAGTGAACCACTCCCATTGCTGCCGTAAATTATGACATTGCTTCAAGTTACCCCAAAATTATTGTCTTTTTGGACAACGAAAGGCTGGAGTTGGCCATAACCAGACAGACACACACCGTGAAGACAAACGTACGTTACGTGTAAGTAATTACAATTAACATGACTTTTTACGAATTACTATTGTGGCGCTGGCGCTGATTCCCTTTGATCAAATATGATCCGTTTTGGCTTCGTAACAGCTGTGGCAACGCGAGTCATAATTTTTGCAGAAATCACTGGAGCATTTTTTTTTTTTAACTCACTCATTGTGAGTGAGTGTGATTGCGATTGTGACTGCGTATCTGTGTCTGCCTGGCCGCCTCTGGGATGGTATCTCACAAACACGGTTTTTGTCTTTAGTTTTCTGGTTGCACGCTGCCTAATTGTTGGCATTTCGATATAGAAATAAGATAAATGCGTTTATTCAGCTGACAGTTGAATGTGCCGCCGTTGATAATGTTGAAGAACTTGTTTTCGATTAAGTTGGTCAGTTGATCAGACAATTAGTTCGTGTAGACTTGGACATTGGACAGATCTTAAGGATTATGAATCGGAGCAGAAATCGTGATATCAACTAATTGTAAGCCGCAAGTTTTGAATTTTCAATTGGGAGCATGTGTATTTTTAAATCTGGAATTGACAGTTTATCTAGCTATGCGAGGTAATAGCATAGATACAGTTGTTGACTTGAAAGATATATAAATCAAGATTAAGGGCGAGGTGTAATGATTGGTTTTGAGGTGGATATTGTATTCAAACATTCCTTATATCACATTTCTACGTATGGACCTTTAGGGCACCATACTCATACTAGTGGCAGCAACTAGTATAGGTCTGCTTATTGAGAGATTTTCCATAAAGTGGACTTTTAGTCTCTATAAGCAATATTCCAGCTTAGCTTGCGCTTTATATTAAGGACGGATCTGCGACTATGTGAAGTACAGTAGTGGAAACTCGATTATGAACAACAAATTTTGTTTTGTTCTTAAGAAAATTAAAATATTTATTCAAGAATTTAAATATCCATAAAAGCGTTATAATAAATACAAAAATGTTATAAAAAAAAAAATACTTTTTAAGTTTATGAAAACAGGAGCAAAACATTTTAAAACGATGAAATATTATAGGAAATTCGATTATGAGCACGTGAATGTTAAAACTTTATTTTTTTTAAATATGGCTGCTCAGATAGCTTTTTTAAGTTGCTTGACGTGATGGAACTGTTTGCCATGTGAATAAACCTTACGTACAATAATACCCCACAAATTTTCGCTGGGGTTGAGGTCTGAACTTCGAGGTGGCCACTTCATTACCTGGGGCCGAATTACCGCATCCGTTAACGAGCTACTCGTTATCGAAATGTGACGATTTGGGATTACCGCTCTCGATATCGAGCACTCGTTATCGAAATTTGAGATGACAGCATATGTTAACGAGTGTCATTTTATTCGAAAGCAATCTGGCTGTCGAGTGCGAACAAAAAAAATTATGTGAGTATTTTAGAATTGATTTTTTGTGGTTTTTAAAAATAAACTAAAATGTAATTAGGCTGAGGTTTCCATTATTAACATTGCGGTAAAATTTTTTTTATGATTTTGTTTAAATTGATTTATTTTAAGATACTCTGCATAAAAATTTTTGCGAGGAATCTTGTTTTTCTATTGTTTATTGCATGCATGCATTTCATTTAAAATTGCAGAAATGGGCGCTATTTGCTACATTTAACAATGGCGACATTGTTCTTCAAAATAAATATATGAAACACAATTGAAAATATAGTAGTTATTTGTGATTTGCTAACGGACGAACAGCCATACAGGACCCGGTGACTTCTTTAATGATTTCAGTCGATGTCCTGTCCATAGCTTTTTTTTGCAATCGTGCGCAGCAATTATTTAAATTGCAAATATGTATATATTTCACTATATTTCCTCATAAAATGACCACTTTCATTCAATAAAATGTTAGTTTTCAGTATTTTGAGGTTAGAATTTCGAAAATTTTTTTGGCTTTATTCGTTATTTCCTCACTTTGATTTTATTTTTTTGTGTTTTAGGGGTCATGTGAGGCCTATAAAAAATTTGTTTAGATCCGAAGGTTGACCTATTTGAGGTTAGAATACCAAAAATAGTTGGTGGCACATTTTTCTATCCAGGCTAAGCACCTAAGACTGGATAATTATCCAGGTTTCATAAGCCTATATAGGCTTAGTTGTTAGTGTAATTAACATGAAAAAAAATTTCTAAGCCTATATAGTTTTGAAAAAAAACACGGCTAATATTTTTCCATATTTGAATCAACCGGAGAAACGTCACTTTATTAGTTGTAGTAGAATTGTTCTAGTACAATTTTATTTTTATTCGATACGTTAGCTATCGAGTGCCGTCATCCCAATGAGGTTACTCGATCATTCGATAACGAGTCCCACTCACTCACTCGTTAACGGATGCGATAATTTGGCCCCTGGATATTGTTTTGCGAAAACCATTCTTTTATGGACATTGCTTTGTGAAAGGGCGCGTTATCCTGTTGGAATATGAAATTTTCTGGAGAAACTCTTCTTGAGATCTAGCACATCGTTGTACAAAGAAGCGTTAACATTTTTTGGTAACTACGCGATTGGTGATGTTCCTTCAGAGCAAAATGCCGCCTAGATCATAACTGAACCTCCTCCGGTATGTCTGTTTATGTTATGTTATGTTAAGATGTCCGCGAATCATGCCAATAATATGAAAAACCATCGGGGCTGTCGAGATTAAATTTTTTTCTCGTCTCCAAGTATAACAGTATTTCATTCTTCTATCCAGGTTATGTCATGTTTACTCTATTTTAGGTTTCTGTCTTCATGTAAAATTTGTCGTATCTTCGCCGTGATAGGTACAGCAAATTCCCTTTGAATATCAGTAGATGTGACACTATGAAGTTGAACTTCGTGTAAGATCCGCCTCCTATGACGAACTGAAATTTTTCTGTTGTTTTCAAATTTTCTTCTATGGCCGTAATTTTCTAACGTAATAACATACAACTCCAATAGACCTGTTAATTTTACAGCTTATTTCCCGCAGGGATAAACCCTGTTCATTGGAAAAAATTATATTTGCTATTTCCCGAGCTAGGTCTCTAACGAATCTCATTTTAAATTGATTCAAATTTCATTTTATTTTTTATGCTTAATATATATAAAATTGTTGGTTTTTAAGAAAAAATAAATAAATAAATATTTGGATTCAGCAGTCCTAGGTTGAACCAATCCTAGCTTCCCGCAACCATTTGGGTGTGCGCGTTATATTTTTGCACGAATGTAAGGGACCTACAGTTTTCTGCCGACTCCGAGCGAGTTGAGAAGCTTTACATGACAAATGATACTCTTGAACGCTTGTCAGGCATTCGGAAGAGGTGGGCACTGTGAAAAACTTTTTAGGTGTTTGCGGCGGGATTCGAACCCAAGACCGCTGGCTCAGTAGTCGCACTAACCACTTGCGCTGCGGTGCCCACTTTTTAAGAATTTGATGAAAAAAAAAAATCCAAAATTTTCTGAGCAGTTTCTCCGCAACAGCAAAACCAACGCAACTGTTCATAATCGAACTGCTACCAGAAATGCTCGGTAAAGAATTTATAATTGTATTATTGTTGTTTATTGCTGGTAGTCCGAGAAGATGTTGAGCTCGTCTTCGCGTATTTTGGACATGATTTATAGGGTGCTGAAAACGGGGGTCATCGCAGTACTCAAGGCTTGCTGTCATCTTGTATTTATATACAAGTTACATCTAGAACTTTAAAAACATTATTATTTTTATTTATAGTTTTCACTAAACGACGTTGAATATTAGAAATCTTATCGAGATGAGTTTTCGATGCATTTCCCCATGCTAATATTCCGCATCTTAAGCGGGATTCGGCTAATGAATAGTAGACCTGCCTCTGGACATCTGTAGTAGTGTATTTTTTCAGGTACACCATTGCAAAAAGAGTACTTTTCAATTGAAGCCGCTCGTTCCAAATGAAGTGTTCATCTATTGTGATACCTAAGTATTTTATGGATTTGACGACTTCAATAGCATAATTTTTACACGTAGTTGGACATCCCTCATTTTAGTGATATATTTTAATTGTAGCCGTTGGTTTATTTGGTGTGTGTATGTGCATTAACTTCGTCTTTGCAGAGTTGATAACCAAACTATGATCATGACACCATCGTGACACCTTATCAAATTCATCCTGCATTGTTTTTATGGCGATATCAAAGGCCTAGGCAAAGGCTGTAGCATTTTTGAACGCACGTAAAAGTTCGTTTATGAACAGGAGGAATAATAAAGGACCCAATTTCGACCCCTGTGGTACGCCATATAGGCTCTGTGTTTCTCTGCTTATTTCATTAGAAACTTTCACCCTTGCTGTTCGGCCTGATAGATAGTCTTGAAACCAGTTAGCCGCCTTCCCCCTTATTCCAATTCTGTATAGGCTTTCTCAGAGTTTTTCGTGTACTAAAGTATCAAATGCTTTACTGTATGTATGTATGTATAGTGCTTTTATTTTTCACAAATTTTAACAAAATCATTTGATTTACCCGCAAAACCATTTGGTTTGTCTGCAGGCGGTTAAATGTATAAATATTAATTTTGATGTGACTTTTCTATAGAGAATTATTAATTAATTAAAATTTTAAAATTAAGAGTTTTTACAAAAATTATACAAATTTTAACAAAATATAAGAAAAAAAAAAAAGAAAATAGTAATGGACAAATTAAGATATGAAATGAGCTTTTGATACTCTTTTGCGTTTGCTTATTTCTTTTATATTTTTTAGATAATCGGGTAGTTCATTTATTATTTTTGGAACTGTGTTCTTCAATCGTCTTCTTCCGTAATTATTGTTAAAAGGTGGGATATGAAGTAGACCTCGAGCTCGTCTTCGTGTGTTGACCTCATGTTGAATCGGTATATTGAAACGTTCGTCCTCATAATTCTCCAGTGTGACCGTCATTCGAAAGATGTCTTCTATAGATAGTACCTTAAAGGTTTCACCGTGTTGACTGCTTTGTTTAATTGAACTAACAATTGAGTTTTGTAGTCTCTGTAGCTTGTCTAGGTGACTTTTACCAGCATTACCCCACGCTAGGATACCATACCTAAGCTTTGATTCCACTAACGCATAGTACACTTGTTTAAGCACCTGAAACGTGGAACACTTCTTCAAATATGCTATTGCAAACATTGCCTTCTTCAATTCACCTCTCATTCTCTCTATATGTTTATGCCATATGAAGTGACTGTCAATCACAACTCCGAGATATTTATATTCCTCAACTATCTAAATTTTTTCCGTTTGACTGTTGGGGCAGCTTTCATTCACGAACTTAATTTCATATTCACTTCTACTGTGGTATGGCTGGCGGATATGCATAACCTTCGTCTTTGAGGCGTTTATAACCAGTCCCATATCATGGCACCATTTCAATGCTCTGTTGAACTCCTCTTGCAGAACGGTGTTTGCTGTCTGTAGTGATTTATTAGAGGCTGCTATAGCAGTATCATCTGCGAAAGCTATCGAAAAGCTATTTTTGAATGTTCTCAACAAGTCATTAGTGTAGATAATAAAGAGGATTGGTCCGAGTTTGGATCCTTGTGGAACACCATAGTACACGTCCTCTATTTTGCTTTGTTTGTCCGCAATCTTAACCACGAATCTCCTGTTATTTAGATAGTTTCTCAACCTCTCTCTCTCTGAAATCAACGAACATTATAAGAATATGATGGCTCATGTTCAAGCCCACGGTTATCAGATTTGACAATTCTCTCAGTAGTCGTCCTGTACTTTTTCCCTTTTGAAAACCATACTGGTTTGGTTGCAGAATTTTATGTTTCTTAACTAACTAAACTCAGTTCGGGACGATGTTGGATAAATGATCGTCACACGTTACACAAGAATTTGACGAGCAATACGCTATTAGTATTTTAGCAAAGATGCGGTTGAAATAAGGTTTCATCGGAGCACTTCTTGAAGGCGAGCAGGTCTACTTCGAAGTTCAATTTGATCGTTAATTTTCATTGATTTATAAACTGCGGTTCCACCTTATATTCTACGTTCTTTGAAACCATAAAACACCTTCTGACCATGAACCCAAAAATCAACTTCCGGTTCTTTCACTGAAAACTCTAAAACCGCACAATGACATCATTAAATCCCCAGATTGGGAAATAATTTTATGCGTATCCTTCTTCGAGCACAATTTCCAATTAAGTCGGTCTCGCCACCAAATTGTTCATGAGTGAATATTTGCACATTCCACTCCGGACTCCATGTGACATGCCTGTGGAAACTTAGATTCAATTTATATAAATGATTTGCCCTTATATTCGGCATTATCTTTGCGTAAATCGCTTATTCAGGACTAAGATGGCAAACGCTTATCTACGGGATGCGGGTGGGGTTGATGGTTGCCTTCAGGGCATAGCTACAATGTACTCGTGCTTTCTCCGTTGCCAACAATTTAAGTGAATGGGTATATTCATCGGATTAGATGCCGGAGGATGTAACTTTTCACATCATTTTCGTGGTTTTATCATCATGGCAAACCGAGTATATGGATGTGTTTGTGTGCAGTAGCTCCTGACACTTCCAAAGAGTAAGGGTGTGCACACGGCCATATAATCTCGTATGATTTTTCATTTAAAAAAAGGTGAAGTTGGGTTAGAGAACTCACGACTGAAGCCTATTATTCAGAAATAGATACTTCGCCTCTGACATCTTGAAGTGAAAATAATTCAGTGCAACCAATGACGCCAATCAATTCGTTGGTTTTTTGACAGACAATCTATCGACAGAGTAAAACGTCACCATACTGTGTGTCGGTGACAGACAACTGCCCCCAATTATACCGCTGCTGGCCTCCTCCCATTTATGTTTGAAACGACACACGTTCCGTTCATGTGAATACAATCGCAATCAGTTTAGCAATAAAGCCCTGAGGCCAGCCCATTATAATTGTAAATTTGTACCGTCGATGGATAGAGTGGCCGGAGTTGGACAAGTTCTATGTGTCAGCCACTTAATGGCCCGCACACACGTCGGGTTTTTTTTTTCTTCTTTTTTTTTGGTCTTATACCTTTTTTTTTGGCGCACAAGAATGTGTCTGTAGCCCAAATATACCCGTGGGACCCATAGAGAGACAATCTCTCAATCTGAATATCAATTGTTTATTTTTTGAAGCCTTGCTCACCTGAAGGCATGTAAACCTTCCTCCTTTGAGTGAATCGCAACGCTTAGAGCGACTTGTGTCAACATTTTTTTTTTTATTTTTGGAATTTTTCTGAGTGCTGATACATCTTTTAATTTATCCCAACTTCGCGGATGATTTACAATGATTTACAAGAGCGGCGAAAATATTTTCGACGTGAATCACCCACCTGCAGTTGAAGCGTCGTCCACCGCGACGACTTACAACTTGGTCTTGATATGACGTATTCACAGGTGTGTTTAGTGTAGAAACTTGTTCTCGATTGATTTTGGGGGATAGGATCGGAAGGTACACTGTGTGTGTGTGATGGTGTCTGTTATGGCATCGGAGGCAAATGGTTGGCTTGTTATGGCTGTCGCTGTCGTTGCCATCTAAGATTGCATAATGACACGAAACATTTTTTTATTTTTTTTATTTTCACATTCAGCCAATGGAAATTGTTTTCCTTTTTCAAAATTAAGACATCTGACTATAGGTAGGTAGGTTTTTTTTTTTGGGTGACATAGGTGACTTTTTGTCAGATCGGTGTCATTTTGTCGTGTTTGCGTTAAATGGTTTGGTTGTTAGCCTACGCTTTGTAGGACATAAATGACAGCATTACCACATCAGACTGCTGAGAAAAAGTAACTCCAAGCCTTCTTACTTTGGTTTGAAAAGGATAAACTAACGAGCCAGTGCTCATTTATAGTGTCTGCAGACTTCAAGTAATTTGTTCCAGATGTCAGTAGGTATTTGAATAGAAATAAAATTAACTTGACTTGTCTGCTGCTTTGGCAGAAAATTCGAAAATCATATTGGGGAACATACCACGGCGGACCCCACCCTAGACCCAAAATGTACAAATAGTATGGTACACTGATGGATCCAAAATGGCCCCTGGTGTTGGGGTCTTCGGGCCCAACACCAGTATCTCCGTCACTCTTAGATCATTCCCAAGAGTGTTTCAAGCTGAGGCCCACGCCATTGAGATCTGCACCTTGATTAACCTACAGAGAGGCATCAAGGGCGCTAACATAAATATCTTTTTAGACAGCCAAGCCGCACTCAAAACTTTGGGCTCCTATTCTTTCGACTCAAGACTGGTAAAGTACTGCTTCAATGCTGTTCAGTCACTAGCTACTCACAATAAGGTCACACTTTGGTGGGTACCTCATCAAAGAGGCATTGAAGAAAATGAGATTGCGGATGAGCGTTCAGGCTCCTTTACTGAGTTCTCAGGCCCGGAGCGTTTTAGTGGCATAAACTAGGCAACTATCTCAGCTTTAATTAACAAATAGGAACGTAATCCCCGAGTCTCTCATTGGAGAAATGTCTCAGGGCTTAGGTAAGCTAAACTGTTAATTAAGCCTTATACCTACCACAGGAAACTTCTAAGCCACAATAAGAAGGATATTAAGTATCTAACGAATTTCTTCTCCGGTCGTTGCCAATCACGATACCACCTAAGCAAGTTAGGCCTCTCTAGCGAGTCCGATTGTCGACTCTGTTTAGAGGAGGTCGAGACAGCCGAGCACGTCCTTTTTTATTGCCCAGCACTTTTCGGGGTCAGAACTTCTAAGACCTCATGAATTAAAACATACGTCAACCAAGGACATAATTGCCTTTATTAGAAATGTGATTTGCCTCTTGGACTACTAACCTAACCTAGTTTCCTTTGATACAATAGATCTTTAAGGCCGCAGTATCAGCCTTGGCCCAGGATACGTTATTTAAAAATGTTAATGATTCTTTAGAGTTGTCGACGAGTCCGCAGATGATTCATGTAAAAAAAATAATAATTTCTCAATTTAAATTTACTTTCAGACAAAAAGGAACATCAAATGAGACTGTAACGCCAAGTTATGAAAATGCACTCAAAAATCTAAAAAAACCAAAACCACTCACTCACTATCTGTCAAATCTGTCATTCCTCATGCGTCGCTTTACCGACTAACAAATCACCACTAAAGGAATGGCCGGCCGGAAAGGACGTGCATGTCGAACGCGTAGCTGGTTTCTTCTAAAGGATTCTGTGATCTTTCTTCTGGTTATGTGCCTGCTGCAGATACAAGTTCAATTAGTGATGACGGCTACTAAACGGGACAAAACTCCACCACTTACTGGCGATGAGGATAGCACCACTGGTTCAAGCACACCGTCAACGGATACAACACCGCCACCATTTAACTGGGTCTACCCAACAATGACCAGTAAAAGTATTAATAGTGCTAGTAATAGTAGTAGAAATAGTAGTAGTAGTAGTAGAAGTGATAGTGAGAATATGATACGTGAAAATGTCATGCTACCATCATTGGATTCGGAACGCGAAGCTCAGCAGCTCTATGAGAAATCCTTGCAGGAGTATCACGGAAGTATTAGCACTACAACCCCTCCAACTGCTAGCTCGACAAATGGTGCTGAAAGAACGTTACACAGTGTCTGCGAATCGTGGGTGGCGAGAAAATGCCACTGCTATGGGCACTTGGATCGCTTATCCCTCGGATGCAGGGGGTTGGATGTGCTAACAGTGCCATTCGATATACCCGGAGAAGTTGTTAATTTGTGAGTACCTTACCATTTAAGTTAACCTTTTTTCTTGTTGTTGTTATTCCATTTTTATTGTGTACTTTATTTACTTTTGTAAATCCCCCCACCCCCCCCCCCCATCCCGTGGAGAGTAATGAAGCCAGCCGAATGATCACCCACCCTTGCCCATGGTGAGGTGTTTATCTGTCCTTAGATTCAGCTGGGGATCTCATAAATTCGAAAGAATTTTTTTTTCCTGTTATATGTGATGGCACCGACGAAATAAATGAAAATCGATTTGCCTTGCCTTCGGCGATGAGGTGGGGTGGATAAACGAGGGAACCTTGAACAGGATATCGTCAAATTAAAGCCGGAGCCGAATTAAATCCGGAAGTTGGTCCATTCAATGGATGAACGTGGATCGATTTCAATTTTAAATGGCTGTTCTCTGTCTGGCTTTAGGGGGTGATGTGCTTTTTCCCTTCAAATGGTCATCGAGGGTGAAATAAAAAGAAAACAAAAATACTTTCTACGTAATGAATCGAAGTAATGATTATTGTTTCTTTGCTGGGATGGTACTACCACTACGTACGAAGGTTGATGTTGTTTTGATGCCGATTCTTCATTCAGTTTGGTCTTTGAATTTAAATGTTTATTAAATTGATATTGGGACTTCCAAATCGGTTGTTCTGTTTTACTTTGTGATTGTTTCTGTTGTGGTTGGGAAAATGCTTACAAAAAATAAAGAAGGGGCACTCGGCAAGAAAATCCTTAAGTTCTCCAAGTTATTTGCCTCATTTCTTAGCATGTATTGTGAGATGTGTTCTTTGTTGACAGAGAAAAGGCTTGGAGAAAGTAAACAATTTGTTGTCCAGGAAATGATTTTTTAAGGATTTATTTGTCTTTTTACTAACAGCAAAAAGTCCAAATATCCATCGGACAACTGTCCTTAGGGCTTGCTTTACATCGTTGATTCAATCACGGACATGGTTTACATAAGTATGTTATGTAAAATAGAAAGACAGACGGTGATTGTGAAGCCAAGGGATGTACCAATAAAGTAATAGAGGGCGCAATAAATGTATGGACTTCGGTGGCGACTTATCTAACGATATTCAATCTACCTCCCAGCTTTTCGCAAAATTTTTTTAGTCTTCCTATAATGCGGACAACATTCCGGATATCGAAAATATGAATCTACGTCAATATTAATTTAAGAGTTTTAAATTACTTAGATGACTGAAGAGAGTGCAGGTCTTGATCTATAGTCTACGACGTTGTGCTGATTCTTTTTGCTCTGCATTGGCGTTGTTGCTTAAAAATTCCCTTTCGTCTGGTGAATTCATCAATGAATGGAAAGTCTCGTTCATTACTCTTATCTAGAATAGCGGTCCTAAACATATTATATCAAACTACTAGCCGTAGCACTTTCTGTCTATCTGTTTATCTATCTATCTATCTATCTGTCTGTCTATCTATCTGTCTGTCTATCTATCTGTCGGTCTGTCTGTCTATCTGTTTGTCTGTCTGTCTATCTATCTATCTGTCTGTCTGTCTGTCCATCTATCTATCTGTCTCTCTGTCTGTCTGTCTGTCTGTCTGTCTATCTATCTGTCTGTCTATCTGTGTGGCTATCTATCTATCGGTCTGTCTGTCTGTCTGTTTGTCTGTCTGTTTGTCTGTCTGTCTATATTAACTGACCAAAATGATTCACATTTCACCTGAAATTACAAAATAATATATAATTTTCTCTTTTGGCACTGAACCAACATATGTACATATATTGTGAATATAAGCATTTTTGGTTCATAAATATAGAAGTTGTTAATAACTTGACTCCAGCGCCATCTAGCGGGATGATATATACTTTGCGACCTATTCTTATACCTATCACATATACACAAAAAAATGCATAAAAAATCGGTTGAGCCGTTTCGGAGGAGTGCGACCATAAACACCGTGACACGAGATTTTCATATGTTAGATTGGCCTATCTCGAAACTCGTAACCGAAAGATTGTATTACTCATTCAAAGAGATGTTGTCTAATTTTTTCTCAACTTTGCCTTAATAAAATAGAAAAAAGGTAAACAAGTTTATGTTTTGTACATAGACTTTGTCAAAGCTTTCGCTCGAGTGTAACACGGTCTTCTGCTTAAAAATATGTTTGAACTTGGGTTCAGTGACACCCTTTTGAAATGGCTACCATCCTATTTATCTAATAGGAGAAAGACGGTTGATGGTCACTCGTCTGATTTCATCAAAGTTTTGTCTGTTTTACCTCAGGGAAGCCATTTGAGTCCACTTCTTTTTACAACTTTTAAAAACGATTTACCTTCAGTATCAAGGTTTTCTCAATGTCTCATGTATGCTGATGATGTAAAAATATTCCATTCTGTTGCTTCAATGCATGACTGCTTTAACTTGCAATTCGATATTGGTTGTTCTCTTTCATGGTGTAATTATAATCATCTTGAATTAAATTTCTCTAAATATAAAGTGTTTAGTGCAACCAGACTACGTAACGTCTTCAGTTGTAACTACACTTTTTTTTAATAGATTTTTGCTCAGGGTTAATCAAGCCAAAGATCTTGGTGTACTCTTTCACCACAGGTTTGATTTTAGTGCTCATATCGACTATATTGTTAGGAAAGGTAATTCAATGTAGGTTTTCGGAATTTTGTGGCATCTAATGATGCATATACCCTGAAGTATTGTTATCCCATTGTTCTTTGGTGAAGTACCACCCCATTCGCTGAATTAGCGATTTGTTGCTGAGCTATATATGAGGATTTTGAGGTCATTTCTACTAAGGTGTAACAGAAACTTAACTCAGTTTGACCTGGGCGCGTTTACTAACATTTTGGCCTGTCGGCATGACCTAAGCTCGTGCCAATAGTTGCAGTGTTGTAGTTGCAGCAGTTCAAGAAGCTTGTTTTTAGCATAAGCTGAACTGCAGCCAATAATAGGCTGACGACCGATAAAAGTGGTCGCTGATCCAGCTCTAGCCAGAGCATCAGCTATATCGTTTCCCGAGATACCAGAATGTCTCAGGACCCAGACCAGTTACATTACATTATTACATCGCCTGAGCTGGTTCAGTTTATTGACTTCCTCAACAATTTTTAAGTTGACCAATACTGTTGAACAGGCTTTAATAGCTACTTGGCTATCAGAGCAGATGTAGATGGACTTGCCTTTCCATCTCTTGTTAAGTGCCATGTGCGCTGTACTAGCGATAGCATACACCTCTGCCTGGAAGACAGTTGTAAATCTGCTCAGTGGAATAGATTGCTCAACGTGGCATTCTTCTGAGTAGACACCTGCTCCGGAGAGCTCATCCATTAAGGACCCGTCCGTATAGAAGACTATACTTTCTGATGGGAAACCAGACCAACATCCGCTGTTCAATTCAGAGCGATCTGGAAGGAGACATTGGAACCTTCGCCTGAAATTGTATACCCTAAAGACTATGCTTCTAATTCTGGAATACTGTTGTATTGTCTGGTCACCATTCTATAAAAATATTATCTTGCATATTGAAAGAATACAAAAGAAATTTATGCGTTATGCCCCAAGGAAATTAAACTGGCCTAATGACTTGCCAAATTATTCTTCAAGGTGTGCTCTGATTGCTGTGAATAGTTTAGAATGCCGCAGAGATGTTCTTTGCATTTTATATAGTATCTTTTCATATCAATTCTATTGATTTGCTTTCTTTTATGTTCTTTTATATACCTGAAAGAATTTAGAAGTAGTAATGAGATGTTTCATATTCCAGCCCATAGAACCAAATTTGGACTTAACGAACCTATTGATTTGATGATTTTTGCATCAATAGGGCTTCGCTTAAGAGATTGATCTGTAAAGCATTTAATAATTTTTAATATTTATGATGATATTAATTTTATATTATTTTTGTAACCAGGAAATTTTGTAATCCATTGGTGGTAGATAAATAAATAAATAAATATTTAAGTCCAAATCCAGGACATGTGTTTCCAAAACAGAAATGTCTAAACCCAGTCTTACCTCTTAAGTTCCTAGCATGAGCTTCTTCTATCCCTGTGTTCAACCTCTTCGGAGCTCATTTACTACACAACTATTCACTGAATCTTTAACCAACGTCACGTTTCAAATTATCAATCAAAATCCCAAGACCGATTCGGTTCCATTAATAAAGAAACAAAAAATAATAAGCCAGCCACCTTCTCTATATGGGTACACGCGTTGGCAAGCTATCTGCCACCAAATATAAAAATTGCAAAAAAGCATACGTGCGTCACAAGAAGCAATTACCTATCAGCGGCGTACATTTCTACGTCATCAACTTCATTGTTCTATTCATTCGCCATTTCCAATGGGGTGCTTCTCGAAAATATGTCAATCCATATGCAACTTCTGTGGCTTTCCTCTTTCGTACTCACACCGTGGGAAAGTGCGCTTCCAATCAACTCCTTCCTTAGACTTTTTCACACTCACCTTTTGCGCCTAATTAGAATGCTTAATCTGATCTGGTCTCAGCCCACATTTAACCAAACGCCATCTGAGCAGCTTGCTGCCATTTTCAAAATTGGCAAATCAACTTTAGATTGTCTCACAAATATAAAAAAAATATAACAAGCAACAGCGAGCGGTTCTCACCGTATTAATTGGACGACAACGCGATGATTCGTGCTGGCATTTAAAAATAAAAAAAATAAAAAATAATTATCTGATTCAATTTTGTACACAGATGGAATTTCACTGAAAGGATGTGCTCTGACCTAATTCGTTTACCCAGAAATAAAGGGAACACAAATACCAACACAAGTTTTAAACAATACAACTGCACTTTGGGATTCGTAGGGGTGCTGATATGGATATAAAAACTTTGAACATTGCCAGCATATGCGGCTTTTGTATTGTTTAGTTAAAGTGATGTCAACAGTTGCGGTTGCACATAAATTCTCTGATAATTAATAAAATTAACCTCATGTCAGTGTTTAATGAATGCGACCGAGAAACACAATTAATCAGGTAGTTGGCAGGATTACGATTCGGTGGAGTTGATTGGGTTAGAAGTTGAAGTGGAAATGGATCCTTGAAAGTCTCTCAGTTCAAGGAGATTGCATTGAAGTTCATCCACCACCACCCAAGTCTTGAAAATGTTGTTTGCAACTGACATTTATGCTCATCATGATTCCACATAACATGCTGTATAAAAATAACTGCATTACCTCGAACTTTCTACAAAACAGAAGAAGAAGAAAAAGAAAAAAAAAACGCAAAAAAATAACTCACATACGACCGAGTGGATTATGCCACCGCGAAACAAATTAAAATTCATGCCATGCCCACGCGGCTGACTTGAACTTCTTTTCCATGAAACTTTTGGCGGCTAAGACTGTTTCAAAAAAATATCTTGACCCTCTCCAGGCGTCAATGAATGAGCTTTCATAATGAACTGAATGATTCATCGACTTGTGACAGTTAGAGAGAAATTTGCATGAGTTCTTCTTTTGAATACCAATAAATCTAGAGAGTTCCATTAACACCCAATAACAGTTAATCAAAGCCATAATAATGGTGAGAAAACCATTAGCCATTAGAACACGTTTTTGCCGTCACCAAATGAAGGACATCCTTTAACTGCAGAACAACAGAAGCAGCCATAAATTTGAATCATTTATTTAAACCTTAAACTGTTAATGACTCCTGCTAGTGGTTTTCACTTAATTTCATGCGATTTGTTTGCCTGCGATGCTACGAGGATGGGACGAAGACAGAAACGTCCTTGTCAGTTTAAGTTTTGGAAAGGGGATTTCCCAATTGAGGAAGGTCCTCTTGGAATTATGTAAGAGTTTAATTGATAGACATTGGTCCTTGTCTCCACCAAACTAAATTCAACTGATATGTTATTTATGATATGATTCCTAATGTCCTTTTTTTTTTCTTTTCTTGTCGTCCTTCTTTTCAGAGACTTAGGAAATAATAATCTAACACACTTAGGAGAAAATTCTTTTTATATGGTGCCAAATCTGGAGGAGCTGTAAGTATTTCAAGATTTATTTGTTTTTCTTTCTATTCTGATTATTTGTATTTATTTTTGTGAACTCATTTTATTACAATGTCAATGAACTTTAAGAAGAAATGAAAACAGAAATGTTTGCCTTTTCAATTTAGCTAATAAAGTGGAAACATGATTATGATACTATGGGCCTTTCTGTATTTGATGTTTGCCTTATAATTCTGAGCAATTTAATATAATTTTTACAATTTGTAATGAATTTGACGTCAGACCAGGAATTTTCCACATGGAAAACTTTCCATTGTCATGTTTTTTGCTCCGCGAAAAAAAATCCCTAATTACAGACTTAAGAAACAAATCCAGGAAATAATTGCTGCATCACTATAGCGTAATTAGCTACACAGATTTAATTATACATAAATTCCCAAGTGCCTCCCAATATCTTGTAGTCATTCAAAGGATATGAAGTAATTATTAAACGCCCCCAAACTTGACTTGCTACAGTCTTGTGCAAATTAATGTGATCAAAAACTTTTTTTTAAAAAAAAAACTTGTAGATATTATCTATTTCAAAAGTGGCAATTAACAATCAATTAATTTAAATAATATAAAGTATGTCAAGTCCACCGTTGGCTTTAAGCACCAATGTTATTCGTTTTGGCATGGATTTCACAAGTTTTTGACATTTTTTAAGGGGTTACATGGGTTTCCTCGGGTAAAAAACGGTTTATTTTTAACAATTTTTCTTTATTAAAAAAATGAAATATTTCATTCAAACTTTCTTACTGCCTTAAATATACACATTTGACAAAGAATTTCTGAAATTTTTGTAGAAAAATATTTAAAACTCTGTCATTGTGATGTCATTTCCGGTGACCACTCGGAAAAAAGGTGCTTGCGCGTTGACAGCAGAACTCATGACAGAATCAACTGAAGTCAAAAAAAAATTCGTGTTTTAGTTAATGCCTTAAACTAGAACTTGGGCAAAGGAAAAAACAAAAAAGTGAAAATTGGATTTTTGGCATTTTGACATTTTGACATTTTTACAAAAAATTACAAATTTCGGTAACATTTGCTCTATATTTATTTTTTTGAATAGTTGCATTAAAAAAAAGAATCCTTCATCCAAGTCCTTGTCAATAATATTTCGAAGACGTGTGTAAATTTTCATCAAGATCGGTTCAGTATTTTTCGAGAAATCTTGACAACCGACTTCGAAAATACAGTTTCAAAAAAATGCGTTTTAAATTTTAAGTGACAATAAAACTGCTTTGAGCGTGCAGTTTCTCAAGGGCTCCGAAACTATTACTGCGATCGACTTGAAAATTTAGCACAATATTCTAGAGATGTTGTAGAGTTAAAAAATTAAAATAAGATAATAAATTAATTTTTTAAATCCGTGAAACCCAGGTAACCCTTTAAGGGGTGGCAATCCCTTTAGACGCTTCAAAATAAGTAATTTTTTAACAGTGTTTTTAAAGGTGATAAAATAATTGAATCATTTTGAAGTTTTAACCTCATTTTATTCGAACTATGAAAAATATAAAATATATTTTTAACAAAATGGCGGCTCAGTTCATTTTCTCTTCAGGTGTCTTTGGCGCGAGGTCCAAAAATGCTGCATTCGTCAGTATTTTTCTATACCATAAAATACAAAAAAAAAAAAATTGCTTTCTATTTTTGACAGATGCATGGGAAGGATAAACCTATAAAATCATGAAAAAAGTATAAAATTAAAAATTAGGTACGCCATTCAAATTTAATACTGTTACTGTAATACTTTTTCATCCTCAAAAAGTAGTTTATTTATGTACATGATATCTTTGAAACTGTAGGTTTATCCTTTCGGTAATGGTATAGAGAAAAGCCTGACAAAATTGCAGCCAAATCGATCCATAACTTTTTAAGTTACAGCACGAGCAGTTTTTTGAAAGTACAGGTTCGAGATAATCGCGTTTAAAGTTTCAGTTTACAATATGCGATATATGCGGCGCGCTCGACTATACCTATGTGTGATAACTCTGTAAATATTCAATATATTACATATTTTCGAAATATGAAAAAAAAATCGTTTTTTTTTTTAAATTCTAAATGGGGGCATCCTTAACGATTTTTGGATCCCGGTACCATACTTGAGTACCAGTACATGCCTCAATCAGTTTCGTTTTGATTGTATAGTCCATTTTCCTCGAACTTGTTTTGCCTATGGCCCACAAGATTTCTATAGGATAGGTATAGCCTCTTTTGCGAAATATTTTTTTACTTTCTTTGACGCAGGACACGGGGCCAAATCTGTGGTTTCTGCATTTACCTTTAACAGCTCCGGAGCCAGATAACTTTCCAATATTTCGATATATTTGTCACTGTTCATCATTCCTGTTAACGGAAATAACGATTCTGTGACAAAATAAGAGAAATAAGTCGAAAACATTTGCTTTACAGGATGTTTTACAATCTGCTGGATATGGGCTGTTGAAATTGGTTCACCATCGGATCTTCGAACATATTGAGGTTTCATACCCTGCACGAAAAAATAACTCTGCCACAAGCACAAGCCATTCTTTTTTTTAGCATAGCACTATTCAGAAGTTGTTTCTTCAGGAGTTTTCCTACTTTTCGCCAAATCTCTAGAAGAGGTCGCCGAACTGCTGAGGCATCCACAACTGTTCCTGCAGCCGCAAGATCTTTTTGTAAGTCGTCACTGCTTTTACTAGGGTTTATCTTACTGTTTCTTATAAGAAGAGCATCTTGGTGGTTTTACGTTTTCGACCACATAGTCCTGTTCGTTACAGCAAAATCGACCCGGTTTTTTTATGGCATTTGATGATGTTGTTAGCCGACCCTATCGAGTGACATATCGTTACTCTTCCGCTATATGTCTCTGATTTTTAGACGTATGCTGAAACAAAGTAATTATTTTTCTACGGATTGCTAAACACTTCTGAACAGGAACAAACTTGTCAGCTATTTAGTTTTTATTTGCACAAATCGCTAGCTCGTTGAAATTTTCAAAAATTCAAATTCAAAAATATTTCGGAAACTATGTTTTCCCCGTCCAGTGCAATTAGGTTTATACCTGGAAACCCAGTTATAGTGAATGGATTAAGATGTTTCGGATTTTTTTGAATCTCTTATAAATACTATACAGTAAAAAGTTTACCTTTTGAAACCTTCCGCTAATGTTTTTTTTTTTAAAACCTGTCCCATGTAAATGATGCTACTATTCCTAGTATAGTACATTCCTTTCTTGTGACCAAATTATCTTAATACCAGGAAAACTGTAAGCTCCAGGTAAAAGCTTTGTATGGTGAATTTGTAGGTGATGTAATGGTACATGAAAACCATTTTAATAAAAAAAATTATAAGCACACTTTTCCGAGAAAAATAAGATTTTCACTAAAATTGAATAAAAAAAATTATAAAATTCTGTGTTTGAAGACCAATATCTCGAAAACGAAATTAAGGATGGTAATAATTTTCAACTGTGGTAAGCACTAATCAATTGTCTATGAAACAATCCTACCTCGGTTGCTCTAAGTTGAATACACTAGAAGTTGTACTAGAATAACTGTTGGTACCTACTTCAATGATCTTTTTTAAACACCCTGTAGCTCAGTGAGTGTTCAAGATAGACCCCCCCTCCCATACGATTTTTTTCACAGCATGAACCACTGACTCTGATCCCAAAATATTTGTATAGTAAGAAAATACCCTGTTTAGTAAGAGAAAAAAATTTTGATTTTTTGCTTAAATTTACGGGTCTTAAGAAATGCAAATAAAAATACAAATCCAACAAATTACCTTATTTGCCATTCCAATTATGAAAAATATTCAGTGAAATCTCTCACAAGCGTACACCCTATTTAGCGGACAACTCGCATTAACGGACACCTTTTTGGGGAACCAATTTCTTTTTCCCCATACAAAATGCGTTCTTATAAATGGACAGCTGTTATAACCGGACAAACACTCCGGTCCCATGGTTGTCCGCTTAAGAGAGATTTCACTGTAATATGTTCAGACTAATTTTCACAAGACTGTAACTATTTAAATTCTTATTTTCACAGGACACTCTCTGACAATAGCCTAACTCACATTGACCAGAATGCATTTAATGGTTTAAATAAATTGAAACGTTTGTCTTTGCAAAATTGTGGCCTTAAGGTGATACCCGGTGGTTCCTTTCAAGGAATTCCAAATTTAATTTCACTGTAAGTTATTTTCTTTATTTATTTATTTTTTAACAAATATAACTTTAATTTATTTCATTTTTTTTGTTTTTTTCTTTGGTAATTTTTGTTGACGCACTTCTTGATGTCATTTCACATAATCACTTTAAAATGAATACACGTATGTATGTTTTGTCTCACTGTTGCACAAAAAAAATACAAAAAAAAAAAACACAAACCGACGGAATTATGTGCAAAAACAGTCAATTGAATGGTAACTCGTTAGCAAGCATGGAAACAGATAGCCTAAGGCATCTGCAGAATCTAAGGACACTACGTTTAGAGGGAAATCTTTTCTACAGGATTCCAACGAACGCTTTGGCTGGACTTAGATCACTTGAAGCACTGTGAGCGAAAAGTCCTTGAATATAAGGGTTTTTGTTTGATGTTCATTTTCTTTTTTTTTTTTCCTTTTTTTTATATTTATGCATGCATAAGACAAAACTAGATGTGCTAACTAACTTGTCAAATGATTCGATCAAGTAATTGAAAAAGTAGAAAATATTCTACAATTGGTAGAAATATGAATTTAAAAAATACATATTTAAGCAAAAATTGGTCCAAATTGGTTTCCTTGAGGTATGCCTTGCATTTTTTTTTTCAAAACAACTTTAATGCCTATCGTCTAAATTTATTGTTGCCAACATTGTGTGTTTGTGTTACTAATAAATGTATTGATGTTTTTTACACTTTTTTTTTTGTTTTGTTTTATTTTAATGAATATTTTTGTTTGGAGGTGGGGAATTTTTTAATGTGACTTTATATGGGCATTTTATTTGTGTTCCATTCATTCCAGAGTTGTACGACTTATGAGAACAATCGAAAGCTAAGGCTATTTGGCTTTTAAAGTCCAGTTTTGCTATAACTTTCATAAACTTTAACCCTAGAATGCATACGTGCTTTTTTAGTACGTTAACACTTATGGGGTTCCTGCGCACCCCAACCTTTTGGGGTTGAAAAACCAGCATCTTTAGACACAATTTTAATAAAATTAATTTATTCATGAGTATAATGGCATTTGATTTTTAAATAAGGATAAACTGAAGTGGTGCTTCAAAAAAAAAAAAAAACAAGAAAATACAGCTTTTCGAATTCAATAGTTGCAATTTTTTTCTTGTTTCTGAAAGTAGACATGTAAGGCAACATTATATACATATAAAAAGCCTTAAATATAAATCCTATTTGTTGCACATATGTATAGGGTAAAGTCGGGTGATATACATCCGTTTCTGTTTTTCTTACTTTTTTAACTCAAAAAATAAACAAGATTTTTATTTTAAACAAAAATAACTTCATTTTTTAATTAATTTAAAGGCTAATATAGAAACTTAACAAGAATTATAAGTCAAATAAATATATTTGTTTTCAAAAATAAAAAGGATTAAGAAAAGGACATGTCAAAAAATGGAGGGTGATATAGCACCAAGTGGTGGCGTATATGGCACCCTACTTATTCTTTTGGTTATTATTGCCACACTTAATCCAGTCATCCGGCTCAGTTGTCAAGGCATAATCCCTAATTTTTGTGGTGCCGTTTCCCCCTTTCGACATTACCTATGTTATTTAAAACAACACGCACGATTACTCATCGCAGCTAACCAAAACAAATATATATCGAGTAAACTTTCTTTTTAAACTGAAATGGACAGTCGGCGCCAACTATTTAAGTATCTTCACCTACTTAAGATAGCCACAAGATTTTTTTTTTTACAATTCACTCAATTATTTCTTTTTCACCTTGACAACTGAAAACTGCACAAGCTACTGGAATGTGGATTGTTCCCAATTAAAGCCTTAGAACGAATGAATAATATTGTACTCTCTTCATTTTGAAAAGAAGTCGGGTGTGGGAGGTAATAAAAGGGTGCCATATCCCCCCTGGTGCCATACTACCCGACTTAAGCCTAAAGGCAACAGTTGAATACTTTTATCCTAACAGAACTTCTAAGAAATGCCGTTCTTCTCGATTTTCATCATCCCCACAGTCACTGGCGGAACTTTTATCGGCCTCTTCAGAATGCGCTCTATGTCATCTAATCAAGCTTCATATTCTTCGTCCATATCGCCACCGACATCTAGAAGAAGCTTTCTTATCTCGTCCTCATCCTAGATAGCCTTATTTTGAGACATCTTATGCAGATAATCGATTACTTTTGCACTTCTGCAATAAGAAAACGTTTTGTTATGCAGCTCTGAATCTTTTTAAAACTCGAAAAATTAAAAAAAATGTACTTACTTCACTTTGAAAAAAAATATCACACTGACACATATGGGGTGCCATCGATATCTTCAATACGGAGAGAGAAAATGCACTAAACATACACATCTTTCAGAAATGAAATACTAACGAAAAAAACAAAAGTTTAGTTAAAACATTTTAACAGTTTGTTTTTCGAAGTGGGGTACGCTGACACCCCTTAAATGCATTCTAGGGTTAAATATCCACTGAACCATTCTACAAGCAATAGAAAACAACTAAAAAACGGGCGTTCATAATCCCTTTAAAGTATTTTCAATAAAACTCAAGAGATTACGTTCATAAATATTGGCTTTTGATATATAAGAAAACTAGATAATATTTACAAATATAACTGGGGTCATAAATCGCTATTCCGAGTAACGAGTGTCTATTGAAATAGTGCTTGTTCCTTTTACTCGGATAAAAAAAAATTCACCACCTCCATAGAAACAATGGTAAAACCTCTCCACTGTGCTTTGTTTTAATTGAAATTACATTTTACAGAAATCTTGGAAGTAACCTTTTGACAATAATAGCCGATGAGGATTTCCCAATAATGCCAAAACTCATCGTGTTGTAAGTAATGCTATACCATCGAACAAATGTTTTATTTATTTTGTATCTTTTCATCTAGGCTACTTAAACGAAATCAAATAATGAAAATCTCCCCAGGAGCATTCACCAACATTACAGCTTTAAAAGTTCTGTAAGTATTCAATAGAAAAAAAAAACATCATCTTATTGAAAATAATATTGAAATTGACAAATAGAGCACGAGTATAAAATGGAAAATAATGTATCTATGTATCTCTCGAAGCAGCATATACGAGCGCCATTATTTTCATCTGTTGTCGCCAAAGTTACACCATAAAGTCGAAAATCAAGTTTGATTTTACATTGGTAACCATTATTCGCTCAGTCAACCTCCCACTCCGTCTCCCGTTATCTACGTAAATGTAGCTCAAACTGCATTCAAATTTTTACTCAAAAAAAAAAAAACAAAAAAATGACAAAATATATGAAAATCGAAAGACAAACTTTAAAATAACCAATACTTGGGACTGGTGGTTGGCATTCTTACCCACCCTACTGCCAACCACCCTCAACTTCTATCGCATCCGTCGCATCTATGTCATAACTTATGATATAATCTGGGGTTGCTCTAGCATCAGTACATTGAATTGTGTGTCCAGCCTTTTTGCAGTGTAACATCACACCCATCCTGTGTGTACTTCCATGCATTCTTGCACAATGGATAGAGGAGATGACAAAGTACACACTCGTATATAACTGAATAATAAAAGTGGATTGTTTTCTCTTCTTGCTGTAAAAAAGTAAAAAAAAGAGTGATAAACAATACGTAAACGGAACCAAACAAGCGTTAGACTACGAATGGATGAAACAGGAAACAGTGGGAATGTGTATGCTGAGTGTCCTGATGGTAATGTTTTTATTGGAATTTAATTCGATGTTCAGTTGTTACCAATCGATGTGTAACGTTTAACTCCGGCTTTCAAATATTCGATAATAGAATTTCTGATGTAAAGGAACAAGGGATGAAATAGTTTGAGGTTGAGCCATGAGTGTCGTTTGAAATTAATCCCTAGGTAGTGGTATGCCTTTATGTCTTCCAGATCCTTTTTTTATCGATTCACATGAATTTATTTCATCCGAGTATCTGCGAAAATTTCCATTTTCTTAGAAATGTGTACGAGTACACATATGATGGGCACAATAAGTCAAAGTTGAGAGAGATTCTTCACTCAGTCAGATGACATCTGAAATGGAAGATTCGAAGGTAGGGCACCGTTTTGATACCTCAACCTCAAGTGACCCATTTGTGCAGATGCAGTTTGAGATACTTAAATCCACCCTATGGAGTTAAAGGAAGGGATCAGATTTCCAATCCTTTTCTCGAATAACTCTTTAAGATCGTCGAAGTAACGTTTGCCCAGTAGGCGTTGCCTGGCTCTCGCTAGAGCTGAACATTTTCACAGACAGTGAATAAGTGACTCTTTTTCATTTTCATCATTGCAGCCCTGGTCACTACCCTTGCGATGTCTGCGCGAGTCCTTTATAGCAGCTCATTTGTTTTTGACCTACTATTGCAATTTGACTATATCTGTCTGGATATGGCATAGTTGGTCAGACAGTTAGTTACACCTGACAACAGCTAGTTTTAGAACGTGTGAGAGTATGTTGCCCTTAGTATGCTTACAGAGTGGAGCGCAGAGTGAGTAACGAGCAAAGCGTAGCGCACAGAGTGCGGCGTTTTTCGAAGATAGAGCAAAGCTTTGCTCTCGATAAGAGAGCAAAGCATCGATTTCGAGAGCATAGCAGCGATTTAAAATTTGTTTGCTTTCTCAGCTAGCATCGCTTTGATGTTTCGTCTATTCAAATATTCAATAGAAAATATGAACTTTTGCTCTTTGCTCTATGCTCCTATGCTAGCCTAAATCGTTGTTCTTTGCTCTTTGCTCGAGCGATTTTTGCGCTTTGCTCGTTGCTCACTCTACGCTCCACTCTGCAAGCACATTAACACATCGGAATATGAATATTTTCCGCTAGTGAGCTGTTAAGGGCTGAACGGGATATAAATACCGTTGTGATGTTAACACACAGCGCGAGCATTTGAAGAACAAGATCGAGAGACAGAGAGATCGACGTAGTGATAGGAAACTCCGATGTTAAGTACAAACAAACTCTATGTGTAGTGTCCAGGATAACTGCAGAGTTGTGTATTATTGAGAGTTTTATCTTTGCTTATGATTCACAGAAGTTTTTTCCAGATGTTTATTTTTAATGTTTGTGGGATTAATTTCTTCAGCCATACCATCCTTCTGCCAGTGTCATGCCTTCACAATAGGTTTTGACATTGACTTCTGGAATTGATCATCTTATTTAGGAACACTTCGTGAGAAATAAATATCATGAATTGCCAGGGATGTCCGACAGGTTTCGATCTATCAGTTTTGAGGAGGAGATTGCCGAATTGATGGCTTTAACTGCGACTTGGCTATCTGTAACAATAGCGTTATCCTTTATGTTCGGGTGTTGAGTCGTTTATTTAATTGTGACAAGCCTTGAGCCTGGAAGATGCAAGCGAAGGTCTGTAGGCGATATGATTTCGATATGTCGAGTTTTTTCGAGAAAATGCCCGCGCGAGTTCCGTTGTATCAAAAACTGTCACCACTCTGTCCTGCTTCCCTTCCTCACTGCTTGGAAAACTTGCAGTGAAGAGCTTCTTGAAATGGAGCTTGGAGATATTGTAATTAGTTGGAGATATAGCCAATCGATTTGGTAGTGTGTCCAGGATTTAGCTGTATCCATATGGCTTCGCAGTCCAGCACCCAGATAGCTCGAGGTGGAGTTCACAGCAAAGCACTGTGTTTTTGATATCAAAGGGCAGAAGGTGTAATGGCACGGTAGGAGCTATCAGTTGGGTATGACTTCAATGCACCTGCTTGCCGTTCTTGACGTTGTATTTCTTGCTTAGGGTGGGCCACCAGAGTCATCTTTGGCTGAAGTCCCCATTTTTGACAAAGGTTTTGTTGCAGGCGTAGAAGGCTGTACATGATTTCTTGCCCTGTAGTACGATATTCTCCTTCCAACTAAGTTTTGAATCGAGGACAAGGCCCAGATACTTGGAAGATAGTGAGACTGTTTGTCCGTTCAATTGGGGAAGAGGAAGAGGCTTGCACTTTGGTTCTGGTGGTAAAAAGCATCATTTTGGTTTTGATTGGATTACCATGGCCCATGTGCTTGCTTTATGTTTGATCCGAAGCGTTCTCCGTAATTCCACTAATCACAGCGAGAAACTTTCCTGACACTTAAATCACCTTAACCCTTTCAGACACGAAAATCAACCGATTGAGCTATAGATCTGAAAATTTGTATATTGGCTACTTTGAACCAGCTGATCATGAAAATGCAATAAAATTTTGGTCGAAAATGTACCAAAATGTACTAAAATTTACCAGATGGTGTCCCATATATGGGACATCGTGTCTGAAAGGGTTAAATGGGATTCACATAGGGTTACCAGATAGAAAATGATGAAAAGGGGGACATCGCGAGACAAAACTTGTTTTTGGAAAATATAACACCAGCGTAAAAAAAAGTGAAGTAAAAAAGTTAAATCAAATTAATCATGTCGCATATTTAGGACCTTCTTTGCTTTTGTTTACCACTCAAAACACTTTTCCCAGCACTGATTATATGCACACTTTCTTTTTTTATCTGCTTTTTCACATATTTTAGGTACTATTAAAGGCTAACGAAAATAATTTGTAAATAGTAATTTGTAAACAAAAACTGACAAAGGACAGATAGCAGCACAAATCATAAACTGACAGATGACAGAAAACTTTTGCGCGTGAAGTGATAGGTCTGTTTGGTAACCTATTTACATCCAACTGTCAAAAATCAAGAGAAGAGAGAGCCAAATGTCCCCTCTTGCGAAATCGTGGTACATTTATTTCATGGAGTCATCGAGGGACATCTAGCAAAAAGAAATCTGACAATTTGTGAAATGTCAATCACTTCTTGTTAACAAACTAAAAGAAAACTAGTTATTCGTGAAAATATTCAATAGTTAAAAAAGAAGAAGATATGATTTTCCCCCACTTTTACTGTTTCACATACACATTATGTCCCATTTGTGTTTAGAAAAGTTACCAAACACACCTGATATTGAGTAGATGCATTCAGCTTTGGAAGGATTTTGAATTGAATGTTTTTTTTTTAATTTTACTTAATAAGGGGGACAGAGGTTTGTATAGGGGGGACAAACAGCATTTTGTTATGAAAAGGGGGGACTGTCCCCCCTAAAGGGGAACGTCTGGTAACCCTAGATTCACACTAGCGTCGAAATGAGATAATTTCGAGTTTCAAATAAAAAGCTTGCTAATTTCGTGAATGGATGCATTCAGTTCCGATAGTAAATCTATGACGGTGCCATGTTATACATTTTTTTAATATTAAATTATTTTTTCATATACATAAGTATAGGTATAACGTATAGTAATAATAATAGTTGGATGTTATTGTTAAACAGTTGGGTAGATAAAGTCGACTATTACTCGTATATAGCTAACATTGGATAGATGCGGCGCTGCCTCGGGTTAATATGTTAAAATATCACTTTTCGGGTGGGTTTTGCCACTCCGGGTATATCAACAATTGTCAGGCACTCGCGTGGATATCAAGTCGACTATAGAGCCAACTGTAGAAAAGTGACCCAATGTCAACAACATCACTTTTTTTGTTAAACGTAAAAGGCGCAAATATTCATAAATCATATTTATCTCTTTACGAAAGGTTCAAAACTTACTTTTAATACAATCACTTAAGTTAACTAAGTAAACTAAAATGGTTTTAATTCGAGAAATAAACCTTCCGGATGTTGGGCTCGTATATACTTCGAATAACACGCAGTTGAAGATTGCAGACAGAGTCGTTGGAACGGGCACACTCTACGTAAACCAAGATTCCTTAGAATGGATGCCCACCGATAGGCCTGAAGGTCTTTCTATATTATGGAACCAAATAAGTGTACATGGAATCTCATCGAATCCAGTTAAATGCATTTACTTTATGCTAGATCACAAGTTAGTTTGGGAAGGAGTATATGGGGAAGATCACATTCCAAATGGAGATGAACTGCTGGCTAATCAAATTAATGGTGATGCAAGTGATGTGGAGTCAGATACTGAAGAGATGACTGAACTGTGGTTAATACCAAGTGATCCGAACACTGTTGATTCTATTTATCAGGCAATGACTGACTGCCAAGCTCTGCACCCGGATTCAGCCGATAGCATTTCTGAATCGGGAAGTGATTACATGGATTTCGATGGCGATGGTGATGATGGCAATGTGGAAGGAAATATGCAAGAATTGAATATTAACGATGAAAGGTTTGCCGATGCAGAGGAGTAATAAGCTGCAAATCTTGCATTTGTAAAGTTTTTTTAATTAATTATAAATAAGAATTTTTAAAAAAAAAAATTGGGCGCGGAGCTCAAATAAATGGACAGATATTGTGTATGTACGAATCCTATGGCCGACGCTCTTTGGCTCCACATGCAGTTGATCAGAGTGCCTCTACGTACGCTGCGTACAATTTCAATTTCTTTTTTTCAGATAACATCCCATATTTATTAAACCATTCCATGAGATATTTGTGCTTTGTATGTTATTCCATTATTTTTCGTTTTTATATCACTTTACTTGTGCTGAAAGGGGGCAGTAGCTTTGACAATTGTAATCTCATCCACATAGTTTATTTACGGAAATAACTACTAAACACTAAATATCTCCTCAATTAGCGAATTGTTTTTTTTTTAGTACTGAATAATTTTTCTTTTGTGTTAAGATCACCGAGATCAATAAGAATCCGTTGTTTAATCTTTGCGCAACGGATATCGTTTATATTCTCTTATTTATTTGTCCTGTCATTGTCATTCAGAATGTCGCAATCCACACGTTGACTCATGATCATGAGTCGCGACTCTTTTCTATTTTCTGTTTTGAACTGTCATTCGGTGAGGCGCTTGCATCCACACGTTGACTTTTGAGTCACGACTCTTTTATAATTTCTGTTTTCGTAATTTGACAGTTCTCTTTTATTTTTTTTTTTTTCGCTTTTAAAATGGTTACAGCTCTGTATTTGTTAGTTTTTATGAAGAAATATTGCATACATTTTTTAATTTTCCTAAAAGAGTAGCTTTGGAGGCTATGTACTAGGTGTTATACAAATTTGGATGTACATATTTCGTATATGCATAGTTATTTAAAACATCAATTTTTGTTCTTCAAATTAAATTCTTTCGTAATTTTCAAAACAATTGCGCCCTACGCGCAACGAAAGGAAATGAAGCGAAATAGCAAAATAACGAACAAGTAAAAGAGAAACGTCAAAAAGAGTCACGGAAAATTCTGCCCGCGATTCACCGGGCAGCTTGTTTTCTATCTCATCGTTCTTCTCTTTCGTACTCGTGTGAGTCGCGAGTCATGAGTCAACGTGTGGATTGCGACAATCATTCAACTGCATTCAAATTAAGTTTGCTCGATTTTATTTTCACATAACTTTGAACGAATTTCAACGAAATTATGTTGAATTGAGATAATTTCGATATGTCAATTCGTATGGGAAATTATCTCATTTCGAGCATAATTTGGAAATTCGCAACGAAATTAGCTGTTTTGCCCTGGTGTGAATACCGTATTACATCCTTACAGATTTTATCTCGAAATTATTCTGATGTGTTGACATCCTTAAATATTCATAGATATTAATTTACACTGATTTTTTTATTTTTTTTTGGTTTTTTTTTTACAGAGAATTAGATGACAACTTGCTAAGCAGTCTTCCAGAAGGACTCAATAAATTGGCTAATCTGCAGGAATTGTAAGTATACCTGCATCCATTTTCATTTGATTATTCTTGCTTAATCCTGTTGACGTTAAATTCTTTGAAGATACTATCACTGGTTTAGACCGGAGATGGCATTCAATGAATGATGTGAAGGGATTAAATTATGCAAACACGTATATTTTGTATGATTCCAAGTAAATTCCGAATTATCCTGTTGACAAGGAATGCACTCTAGCGAGCTTGAAGTACATGTATTATTATCCTGTTGACATTATCCACAAAAGAAAAGTAAATCTGTGATGCTATGATGCGCGTTATGAGTTCAGTCAAAATGCGGAAATAGTGCGTTATTAAGTTTTAAGGATCTTTTGGGAGTGTAAATAAAAAGGAATCACTAAAAAAGTTGCACACCACCAAACATATAACTACATAATGTTTGTATGTTTCAGTTCAGTTCTAGTTCCAGACCATAACATAACCGATTCTGGCCAAATACTTTCCGTTCTCACTGAGAGAATGTCTGACATCCTGTGTTATGTACTTGTACTACGGATGTGTTCACTTCCAACTGCTGCTGGTGTCATTTACTTGCAAATTGCGTTCGCATCGACTGTGATAGTTGGGTGGCTTCCCTTTTTTTGTGCAAATTACACTTGGCGCACATACACGCATAAATATACATGTATGCAATGTCCTGATGCAACATGACCCACATGCTTCTATTGAATTTCTTATCGTCAAGGATAAAGGACATACAAACAAGTATACATCTGAATTCAGCAGATACCAAAGGATATTGTGTCCCATTCTCAAGGATCTAGGTGGAACTTAATAACCAAAAGATATCATTTTGGTCGAGATAACTTGTCAATCTGGAGAAAAATTGCGAAAAAAAATCGATCGTCCTTTATCCCAATGGGGTTTTAAGATTTAATTGAAATGCTTGTGTACCGTTAATTCTACTACCATATTCTAACTAATTGAATTCCTTTCTTACAGCTCCGCATCAAGTAATCGCCTTAAATGGATTAACGAAACAGTCTTACCGAAGAATCTTCTCACAATCGATTTCCGAGCCAATCCAATCAGTGGAATACGTCGTGGCGCCCTCACCTCTATGCCGCGCCTTCGTAAACTGTAGGTATACAACAAATCAATACTATTCTAGATTCTTAATGCATATTTCCATGACTGCTGGGAGAACAATAAGAAATTTCGAGCAGTTGCTCAAAATTATTTCCATTCAAGAATCCTATCGGACGTTAGAGCTCTGCAGAACTTCCCCGACCTGGACGGATGTCATTCGCTCGAGGTGCTGAAATTGGATCGTGCCGGTTTGACTGATGTGCCAATGAACTTGTGCAGACAGATTCCGAGGGTTAGGAGTTTGTAAGTTTATTGCGATGGAGTTGTTTTTTTTTTTCCTCCCAGAACTGAAAGTCTACTCTGTAGGGAGCTGAAAACTAATTCGCTAGAGCGTATACCACCGCTGGGCAATTGCAGAGAACTAAGACTGCTGTAAGTAGGGTAAAGCTACTCCATTAAATGGTGACCACATAAGAGTATCATTTTTCAAGGGATCTATCGAGCAATCGGATTGACTCGCTTGTCGGGAGGCCATTCCAAGGTTTGAAGCAATTGCATGATTTACTACTGTCTAACAACAGAATCCAGGCGATACCACAGGATGCCTTTGTTGGAGTTCCCAGACTTCAGTTACTGTGAGTTTTCTGTTTTTATCGTTGCCATCTTCTATAGACCCATCCCATTCGCGCAGTGACTTGGAAGGAAACGAGATCACATCGATTCACAAGGACGCTTTCGCTCCATTCGCAGAGCTGGAGGACTTGAACCTAGGGAATAACATGTTTCCGAATCTTCCGCCGAACGGTCTTAATCGTCTTCTCCATCTGAAGACTTTCAACAATCCCAAGCTTAAGGAGTTTCCAGCTCCGGATACGTTCCCGCGGATACAGACTCTGGTGTTGTCATACGCCTATCACTGTTGCGCCTTCTTGCCGTTGGTCGCAATGAGCGCGACGAGAAAACCACCATTGGTACAGGAGGCGGTACTCTTCCCATCGGACTCTGAGTTCGATATGAGCCTTTGGAACAGTAGTATGATGGACATTTGGCCGCAGTTACGTACGTATTCTAGAATTTATATCTTTTCATTTATATCTTCATCATTTCGTTCTCTTAGATAATCTTAGTAAAAAGTTCGGCCCTCAAATGACCGACTTGTGGAACAACTTTGGTCAGGACTTTAACTATCCGGGAAATCTTCCCACCTACGTGGAGGAGTACTTCGAGGAGGATCAAGTGAACGCGGGTCCAATTCGACCGCTTGGTTCGGATATAACTCCAGGATCTGTGCAGTGCTTGCCGATGCCAGGTCCGTTCCTGCCCTGCGCTGATCTTTTCGACTGGTGGACACTGCGCTGTGGCGTGTGGATTGTGTTCCTTTTGGCATTGCTGGGAAATGGCACTGTCGTCTTTGTGTTGATCTTTTCCCGTTCGAAGATGGATGTGCCGAGATTTTTGGTGTGCAATCTAGCCGCCTCCGATTTTTTTATGGGCGTATACCTCGGAATTCTTGCAATGGTTGATGCCTCGACATTGGGAGAGTTTCGAATGTTTGCGATTCCCTGGCAAATGAGTGTTGTCTGTCAGGTTGCGGGCTTTTTGGCGGTTTTGTCTTCGGAATTGTCAGTTTATACTCTGGCGGTGATAACTCTGGAGAGGAACTATGCGATTACACATGCGATTCATCTGAACAAGCGGTTGTCGCTGAAGCAGGCCACCTACATTATGTTCTTTGGATGGATCTTTGCCCTGTGCATGGCTACCCTTCCGCTGATAGGAGTTTCGGACTATAGAAAATTCGCTGTCTGCCTGCCATTCGAAACGACAAACGGTATAGCTAGCCTCAGCTATGTCATTGCTCTGATGTTTATTAATGGTTGTGCATTTCTCACCCTAATGGGGTGCTATCTAAAGATGTACTGGGCCATAAGAGGTTCGCAGGCATGGAACACCAATGACTCGAGAATTGCCAAGCGAATGGCTTTGCTGGTCTTCACCGACTTCCTTTGTTGGTCACCGATTGCTTTCTTCTCCATAACTGCCATTTTCGGTCTTCAATTAATCTCGCTGGAGCAGGCGAAAATCTTCACCGTGTTCATACTGCCATTGAATTCCTGCTGCAATCCATTCCTGTATGCTATTATGACTAAACAATTTAAAAAAGACTGCGTAATGCTGTGCAAGGCGTTCGAAGAGACTCGAGTCACTCGAACGGTCGGTCGCTGTGAGCGACCCCCGAAACAACAGCCAACACTTCTGCCCGCTGCGCATCACCCACCGGGATGTCGTTGTCTCCGTATGATGCCGAACGAGATGCCAACCTGGCATAAGATGCCAGTCGAAGCGGAAGGCACTAGTATCTGGTCTAGGGCGTGGCAGCGTCTTCTTTGTACGAAGCAAAAGAAACGCAAATCTGAAAGTAGACGTCGAGCGGCTAACAGCGATCCCTACACCTATCAATTCTCCGAGATTAAGAACAAGAAACAAACCAGAGCCAGCTCCATTTCCAGTGAGAACTTCTGCTCGTCGAGGTCGAGTAGTTGGCGCAATGGGCCACCATCTGCGCATACATGTGCCATTCCATTGAAAATGATGGAACCCAGCGGACGTCGTCGACACTCGGCGTGGTTGATCACCCGAAAGACATCCCAAGATTCGAATCTATCGAGTTCCAGGAATGACTCGTCTGCATCTGCCACCACAGCGAGTACGTCGACTTTCCGACTGTCTAGATCGAGTGCGGGTAGTACCACTCCATTGCCTTCGATAATTGGTAAACAAAAAGAAAAGTTTATTGTTTGTGTTTGTTTTTTAAAAAAAAAACTCCTTTTCAGCTCACAGCAGCAAAGCGAGTTCGACCACCTCTAAGCCGCGTCTTGTGCGGCAAGAAGCCGTTCAAGAGGAAGACGACTACTCACCACCTCGTCTGGGGGTTCGGTTCCTGCCAACAATTCCGTCGGCAGCCGATAGCAGTGTCGCCCTAGAAGATGACTCAGTACAATCACAGTCGTGCGGTGCCACAAATTTCTACACCGTTCTGCAGCAGACCGGTTCCACCAAAGCGATGCTCTCTAGTCCCAAGTATCCGGCCAATGAGAAGCCACCGTGAATGGTTTGAAAAGAGAGCCACTGCCAAAACCGTATTTTTCTTCAAGACCGTGATATTTATTTGTTTTTTATTTTATTTTATAATCAAAAGTAACAAATGCGATTTTTCATTAAAATTAAAATTATAAACAGAAATCCCTTAAAACACAAGCAACATTAAACAAACATCCCATAATTTAGTTGTTAAATTCATAATTATTGTTTTAATATATATGTACATACACATATACATATACAATATATTTATAAAGAAACAAAAGCAAAATGTGAAAGAAATACAAAGTATAATAATTAGTTTAAGTAAAATTAGCGCGTAAATGTTTATGTTGTTTTTGTTTTTTAAATTGTATTAACCCGTCTCCACCAATGGCAACTGATCATAGTTACATGGAACAATCTGATCTGGCAACTCTTCGGCTTCACTCAGACGAACCTGTGGAATTTTCCCATCACGGAAATGTTTCGAGATCCGTTTAAAGACCAACAGCATCGCAATCAAACACACGCAAATCAAGCAGATTATGATTGTGGTAATTGTACCGTGGCTGACCTTGTGTCTAAAAAGAGAGCAAAAAAAAAAAAAAACAATCAATATATTCTGTCACAATGCATGGTTGCCACTTGGAAGAAAAATTTGCTACCAAAATGGGAAAAAAGTAACCAAACGTAGTAAAAAATTGCCAAAACATTCTAAAGCTGGAAACGTTGATAACACTAAAAAAAAGAATGCAGTTTGCAAATCGCTATTCCTGAATCCTGATTGAAACTTATCTCGGGGTTATAGGTGCAGTATTGAAAATGGTGGCAGTGGAAAAATTTACAAATACAATGGACGTCCAGTATTATAACGAATGATATGATGTTTTTGGTCGCTCGCTAAAACGCAAGAGGATATTTTATTGGTGATAGAACTTAGCGTAACTTACGTCACGTTGAGATTTCAAGTTTAATGCCTTTTCTTGAGATGCCTTGACGTGAATATGTCAGACAAATCAACGTCTATTTGTTTTGTCCATTCTAGGATTTTTTGCAGATTCTTATCGAAGTTGAAAGAAATTTCCCGAAGCGTTACGCCTTTGTAACATTCAATTATGCTCACCTTTTGCATATATATTGGTTATATAATATCGGGTAGCAAGTTTGTCCAAAGGTTTGCTATAAAGATGGCAATGGCAATTTTAAAAAGCATTCGTTGCATCGAAAATTCGCTATATCGGTATTCGTTATACTGGACGTCCACTGTATTTTGAAACTAAGCATTTAAAGCGTTGATTTACAATATCTAGGCCGGTACCTATCGACCGCTCATAAGTTAAGAGCCTCATAAACTTATTCACCAACCGCTATTAGTACGTATTTATGAGCGCTCAACAGACTTATGAGTGGTCCCAACCACTCTTAAGTTACGAGCAATAATAGGCGTGTTTTTTTTATAACCTGTATAGGCTAAACATGTTTCAGCAGCATGTTTACCCATGTAAAATACAACAAAACCTTAGCCTGGCTAATTATCGAGTCTTATTTTTTCACTGAAAGCTTTTTCGAAGTCTAATTATAGGGTACAAAAAAAAACACGCCTAATATCAGAGACAATTAATTATAGGCGCGTTTTTTTTTTCAAATCTATATAGATTTCGAAAAAGCTTTCCATACAAAAATAAGCCTGGATAATTATCCAGGCTAAGGTTTTGTTGTATTTTACATTGAAAACATTGCATTGTTGCGGAAACATGTTTAGCCTATATAGGCTCGAAAAAAAACACACCTATTGTCTCTGCTAATATCTTAGATAATTTCGAAATAATTCGAAATCAGCTGCCATCACAAATTTAAATTATTTTCGTTGATTTGTTAAGTGGGTAGAAAAGAAAGAAATCTGAATTCATCCGGCGAGAAAGAGAGAATTGTAATAAATTTAGTGAACATGTCCTATATTCCACTATTTAGTTCCTAATAAATTTGCCAAAAAAAAAAAATTTATCCACCTACATCAATTTCACCATCTACAGCTGTGTTGCATCATCCCCATATTTACATTGCCATAAATAGGTCTGTTTGGTAATCCACGAATTCGTACACATTTGTAAGATTCTTACGAATTTTATGTTTATTAACCCAAAATATAATATAAAATAAAAATGACAGTTCAAAAAATTTCCCCTCCACTGGGAGCGTACACACTCTTACGCAAATTTACGCGGTCTTTTTCTTCGCGTAGTTTTATCGATCCTGTCAAACCAGCCATTCTGACAATTGTGAAATGTCATAATCTTCATTGTTAGTGGAAAACAAAAACAAATTTGGAGGTTTTACGCAAACGTGTTTGTTTACATTGCTTATGAATTTTCCACTGCTGAGAGGATTTACCCCACTTTTCAAATTATTTTAATATTTGAGAGCGAGCTAAGACTTCCACAGAAAAGATACCAAATAGACCTCTTGTCCTATTTTCACTGTAATGTCCGAAAAAGAGCGCCACTGATTCCGAATGTTCGAAAAAGAGCGCATTCGGAAATCCTATTCAAATTCACTATTTGGTACTTTTTTTAAAAAAAGCTACCAAAATGAGATAAAAATTATCAACAATTTAAAAGTGCAAAAAAAACTACCAAATTTCGTTAAAAATTACCAAAGTGGCAACCGTAATCTACACCCGTAGTGTTATAGGTCATTCGCTCCTAAGGAGATAGCACATCATTCATAAGTAATTAAATGGCAATAACATCTGTTTGAGGCCTAAGTAATTATTGGAAAATTATAAACGATCAGCGGGCATTAACCTCACTTTGGAGATAAGCGCAGCCCGCTTCTGATCATGGCATTGACTGCATCTTAATTGGTGATTGACTTATCAGCAAATGCATTCGAATTGTGTTCCTTAAAAAAGTAAATAAGTATCTATGTGTTTAACTTACTTATGTCCTAACTGCTTGAAGTCTTTGAATAGTGGTAGGCACTTTTTGCTAGCCTCTTCATAGAACAAATCGTGTGGACATGCACAGACATTGGGACCCACACATGTTGCATTGCCACAGCCAGCCCAACACACAGGCTGGCATTTCATACTAGGCTCCATATTAGATGTTGACTCCAACCTATAACCCACGTCACACTGACAGACATTTGGCAGGACACAGGTACCGTTTTGACATGGCTGTTCACAAACGGGATGACACTCGGCTCGACTTCCATTCAGAAACTCATACCCGTCCAAGCATTTGCATTTGTTTGACTCACCGCATTCGGCATTAACACAGATCTCGGAGCACACAGGATTGCAGTGATTCGGAGTGGAGGTGTTGGTCACACGGTAACCATCGTTGCAGATACACCGATCCGGAGCAACACAATCGCCATTTTCGCAGCGAGGGCGGCATTTGGGTATGCAAAGATTCGGAATCCGTGTGTTCTCGTAATTTGGCGCACAGGCGCAAACGTTCGGGTCAACACATGCCCCGTTGATGCAGGCAGGCTGGCAGATTGGATCACAGATGTTGGTGGAGTTCGATCGGTGACGGTGGCCTTCGTAGCACTGGCAATTAGAGGCTGAGTCACAGAAGCCATTGACACAATGAAGCATGCAGTGGGGCTCGCATTTGCCTGTGAGAAAACGCATTCGGTATCCCGGTAAGCACTTGCAGCGGTTGTGTGCGATGCAATCTCCAAATCCACAGTCGATGTCGCAAATCGGCTCACATCGGTTGATCTCGGCTCTACTTTGTGTGTAGCCGCTGAAGCAACGGCATGTGTCTGGTGCTATGCAGATACCATTGATACAGGGTTTCGTGCATTCCGGAGAACAATGGTGTGGGAGCAGTGGTTGAAAGCCCTTGTTGCAGGTGCAAATGCCGGGGCTGGTACACAACCCATTCGAACAGCCATTGCGGCAAACAGGCTCACAGTTTGTCACACTGCCATTGGTAAAGGTGTAGCCCTCGTTGCATGTGCAAGTATCCGGTGCTGTACAAAATGCATTTACACATTCGCTTTGGCACTGAGGTGTACACTTGTGCAGATCGGTTTTCACATAGCCCTCGTGGCATTCACACCGTCCAGGCTGCCGACAGAAGCCATTTTCACAGCCTCGATGACAAGTTGGTTCGCATATAGAGCGACTGGCGTTCTTAAATCCAAATCCAGCGAAGCAAGTGCATTGGTTAGGAGCTGTACAAAACGCATTGACGCAGGTGTTTTGACATATCGGCGCACAACCTTGCGATACACTATTCGCGAGGTTAGTATAACCCAGTTTGCATGCACAAACTTCGGGCTTCTGACATATCCCATTGGGGCATCCACTGGAACAGGTGGGATCGCATTTGAAAACACTTCCAACTCGAGGCCGAAATCCCGCCGAACAAGTACACTCACCCGGAGCTGTACAAGAGCCATTTTCGCAGAGGTCTTCACATATCGGCTCACAAAGTGAAGAGTTCGTGCTGCGATTATATCCAAAGTCACAGGAACAAATATTCGGTGCTGAGCAGTGGCTATTCGGCCCGCAGTCCTGGGTGCAGACCGACTCACAGACTGATGTGCTCCCCTTTCGAAAGCTGTATCCAGCGTCGCATGTGCAAACATCTGGGGCTGTACAGTTGCCATTGATACAGGACTCTGTGCATTTTGGTATGCAGCCGGTGCGATTTAAATATTGTGAGTATCCACTATCGCAGAAACAGATCTCTGGGAGCAGGCATCTGCCATTCTCACAGTCATCACATTGTGGGACGCATTCACTAGAATTTCCAAGGTTACAGTTCAGTCTTCCAATTAAAAACAAAAAATAAACTTACTCCGTTCCATTGAGTTTGGCAAAGCCCTTACAGCACACCGTCTCCATTTCTTCGTAGGCCTATAAAATATTAATTATTGTTTAAACTATTCGCACTGCCCTTCCCCTGTACCAACCTCTTTAACATTCTTTGTCTGAAGTGGATTCATACCAGGAAGAGCAGTGTACATCCGTACTGTAACCAAGTTAAAGCGGAACTTCAAATGACTAAAAAAAAAGTCGGCTGGATGATTCTCAGGATTGTCAAACTCAATTTGAATAAAACTTACGGAACCATCTCAGTGCAGGCCAAACTTATCGTAATTCTTGCAAAAAGTAACACGATAATCCCCAAACCAAGCGATGCCATGACTTTGCACGAGTCTCACCGGTATACCGAACCGAACAGAACCGCCTGCGAAAAGGAATCGAACTGAAATGAGCCGATGATGCGCTCGGTGACAGTATGTAGTCTGATTGGTCACCAGCAAGGTAGCAATGAACCTACAGTACACAGCATTTGCCTTTTAATGTTATCTTGCTCGCCTCAAGAAATGCTAATGCACTTGTATTCTGATTCTTATTCTCACACGCATCATTCCTTATCGCATGCTATTGATTAATTATTGTTTATTTCGAGCAGAATTGGCAGCGGAGATAGACTGAGGCTGTCAACTGATTAAAAGTTTGTCGATTGATGTGCGAGTTTCGGTGCGTTCCACAGATATCAGTAGGGCTCTAGTCTAGGAAAAATTGTATGTCTTCAAATGTCACAGAGTGGACTGTGCAAAAAAAGATCACCTTTGCACAGGAGAAATTAAATGAATTTCTAAATTAAAGAAAGACTAGAACCTACACGCTGAGTCCTCGTACCAATAGATGGTGCATGGATGGTTCAAGAACTGTGAAAAAAATAGGTGTAGGAAACCGAACTATTCGAACTCATAGAGAGCTAGCTACACCAGCATCTTTCAAGCCGAAATCTGTGCTATTGATAGATGTGCCCTAACTTAATCTAAACGCCATAAGATACGTGATATAGCAGTTATGTCAGATAGCCAAGCTACTATTAACGCAATCGGAGCCCAAGTCATCAAATCTAAAATTGTCTGGACGAAGGAAACAACGTCATGAGCTAAGGGGTATCAGCACCCCTGGGGATAGCAGGTAATAAAGAGGTGGACAAACTTGCCCCGGAAGGGTCCTGAATCCTTCTATGGCATGGAAGAACACACAGTAAAAGAGGAGCTTCGAGCACCAGAGTCCTGGACAAAATCGAAGGGTCTAAGGTAGGCAAATAAACTTTTGGGTAACTATAACTAACGGGGCGCTGTAAACTCAAGGGGATATCTCCGAAAACTAGGACTCGCAGATGAAGACTTATGTAGATTTGGCAATGACTTTAGTGAAACTCGAGACCACATACTTGTGAAATGCCACTCATAGCATCCAATCTCATACTTCGATTTTTCAGGAAAATTGGTCTGTATGGCGTGTTATGACCTATGGAAATCTCACCTGGACTAGGTGTGAGCTAAACTGTCTCTAAACAGTTCCAATAGGAATAATGACGAGAAGGATGTCCCTTCGACCTTAAAGTTGCGGTGCATCTCATCATTCGATAAATAGGTAACATCAGTAACCTGCAAACAAAAAATAACAACAAACACTGGGGATCCCCGATTTCTTTTTAACCCGCTATTCAATATGCGTTAAAGCCTGCGAGAGTGTCATTTTTTTGAAGGACAGCACGCAAAACTGATAATGTGTGTAGGTACTCGAAATTTGGAACAGATCGGGTCCGACTCGACAAACCAACCAAACCATCACTCGGAATTTGGGTGGCACTCAAAAATGATGCTCACGAAAATGTTTGCTACTGCGTGACACTCAGCGGTCATCTTTGTTTTTGCTTGATTTGTGTGTATACGAATTTCGTCATCCAAAAAGCAAACACAGGTCTGAAAACAACAACATCAACGATGATTTGAGTGCTATACAAAACCTATGTGTATGGTGTACATAAAATTATAGAGTAACTTCGGGTATTGTGGAATACCCATTTCTATTTTGGACTTAACGGACAAAGTGTAAGAGTAAATGCATCCAAATTTTGTAAGGTTCAATAAAGAAGTGTAAACTACCATTCAGTATCATTTGGCAGAATTCTAATCGTTACTTTAGAGTATTTTGACAAAAATGTGCTCCGACCTCGAAAACCTCATTTTGAAAAAGTTGCGAGTAATGTGGTATACATATTTTAAACTGAAAAGTTTTAAGACGGGTAATGTGGTATACTTTACCTATACTGTAACCCATGGCTAGTGTTCCACATTAGCCGAAACTGAATATTTTTACAAAAGAAATATAATAAAATATAAAAATAAGTTTTTAAAACAAAACCTGCAGTTATTCTACGTAAATGAAAAATTTCTTTTTCCAAATACATAACTAATCATCCGGTTTCAAATAGAATTTCTCACTGGGCACATTAATTTTTTGTTTTGCTGAAAAAAAAAAAAAACTCGAATGCACACGAAAACTTTTAAGGTTTTTAACTTTTTAAATATTTAATTTTTTTAACTTGATTAAATACGTTAGTTACTCTATCTGTTTTGGGTGACACTCTTGTTCGATGGTGTGTACCCGCTTTTACGGATTCGTCAGAGATCTTCCTCCATTGCCTCAGCTGAGATTTCTTATAGCATAATGATTAAATGGAACAACATTCTCAGCGGAGGAGAAATTTATCTGTCGGAGATCTCGGAGAAATCAGTAGTTGAACATGCCTAATCTAGGTACATATCTCTGCTCCTCTATATGCACTTATGTATGTATGTACCTAAGTAGGTATGCCAAAAAATTACGTTTCCTTGTACACATTCGACACATTGCTGGTGTTTATCTCGAAAAAGGAAAGAAATAAAACGAAACCCTTTCAATTCGTATTCGGGGAATCCCAGGAATAACCGAGTAGTTTTCATGAAGGAAAATAAAAAATAAAAAGGGGCAAACGCAAATCGGGGGATTCCCCCTACTGTGAGAAAAAAATAACAGATACATACAATGCCTTACGTGAATGCTATTAAACAACTACATATACATACATACATATAGCTATATCGCCCTGATAAAACAATGCTGTTGTAACTCAAAATTTGTAAAATTTATTTTATTTATTTATTCTAACGTAAAATTTAAATCCCTACGCGTCGATAAGTGTAAGTAAGTGTAAGTGTAAGAAAAGTGCAAGAAACAAAATATGTAGGTTAGGTTGAAAGGGGTTATGAGGCTAAACCATCACAAAATACTAGCCACTTTAGTGGGACCATCGTATGATGGTACCTACCTAAAGAAACAAAATTAGAGATGGCACTATGTCATTGTTCATGATTGACTGAATGTATAACAGAAAGTTAATAGTAATCAGTTATTCGCTGATTCTGCAAAAATTCATATTTTTAGTAACAAATTAGTGCGGTAAGAGGACTTATGTATATGGATCATTCCGAAATGTTGCGTTGTTTAGTAACGTTTTGTTTAAAACATGGTAAAAGTACTCTTGTCTTCCTATTAAATTTGGTTGACTTATCCACTGGCTGATAAAACTTTCAGAAAGCAGATGTGTGAGTGAAAAGTCTGACGTTTGATTGTCATTTCACGACCTAATTTAAGAAAAAAATATGCATGAAGCAAAATAACACTAGATTCAAGCCACCACCTAAGAATATGCAACGAAACTCCCGCCAAAGGCTTCTCAAACCGTTCATAAGTTCACGTCATATTTTTCTTATTGTATAATAACGACGAGAACAAAGCCGCATTGTCATCCTCGTCAGCGGCACGCTAAATAATGCTCACGTCCATCGCAACGACGACGCGCAACTCACCACTTACATCATCATGCATCCAAATCCGAACACGAGGTCGTAACGTTCCATACATGCCAATTTAGAGGACTAGCGAATTCCGACTTTGATAAAAACACACACAAAAAAAGAACCTTGCCGAAGGTCTTTGTAGTTTATCGACATAAACGCTTGGGCTTTGGCATTCTTATCGCAGCGCAGCGCGCCAGCATGAGTCTGGCGCTTAAATACTTCCAGACAACATACACATGTGTTTTATTATTTGAATCCCTCTAAAGTATTTTTTTTTTTTTTTTGTTTAAATCGACGATAGAGGGCGACCCCATCTAAGGAAAAATACAAGCAAAAAACAGCAACGGTTTCTGAAGGCAAGAATCTAGAACGGATGTTCTCACAGTGATAATAGGAACATATAGCGTTTGCAAAAAAAAATAATAATAAAACAGTTTTCAAAACAAAGAACGAGTGCGAAAGAGAGCGCCGCAAGGGGAAAGATAGTGCGCGTGAATAGCAATTTTATCGCAGACCGCTAAGCCTTGCAAAGAACGGTTCGGTCAGTTTTAGTTTCACCCTAGCATCATGCAAACGCAAATAGGACTTAGAATTTTCTGGCTTTTGTGGCTATTTTGGATTTCGGCGATGATGGTGGATGGAAAGCAGCTTCAGAATATCTGCACGAAGAGGAAGCAGGTGGGTGTGCGAGTCTCTAAGATGAGTGCTGGGAAAGTACTAACCAAGGTAAGACAGACACCGAATTTTTTGAAAAAATTAAGACACCTTTCGCTCCGCCGCAGATCCAAATGAGAACGAAAATTGTTCGGTCATGCTGTCAAGGATTCAGCGGGCCCAAGTGCACCCCAGTTTGTACTGAGGTGTGCACTAACGGAAAGTGTACTGCTCCGAATCAGTGTACCTGTAATCCTGGCTATAGACAGTTCAATCAGTTTCGGTAAGTCGTATCAGCATGCGCTCTGTGAACATCATTTTTCATTTTTCTCACCCATAGCTGCGTCCCACAATGCGCTGACTGCGAATATGGATACTGTTCCGCTCCGGGCATATGTGTTTGTTACTCACACGCTGAAGCCAACGGCAAAGGTGGCTGTAGACCGCTCTGTAAGCAGGAATGTAAGAACGGATATTGCGCACGGCCCGATAAATGCATTTGCAATGATGGCTACGAAATGGACGAGCATGGTGAGTGCAAACCCGTGTGTCGTAAGCTCTGCAAAAATGGATATTGCTCAGCTCCAGAGCGGTGCAGTTGTGTCGATGGTTATGCGGAGAATGGCGATGGCCAATGTGTACCATTTTGCCCGGGAGGATGCGGACATGGAATTTGTATAAATCCCAATCTCTGCTCGTGTGATTTTGGCTATGAAGTAGGAACCAATGGAAGCTGTGAGCCGTATTGCAAGAGAGGGTGCGTCAATGGATATTGTTCGGGTCCTGAGGTGTGTTTTTGTAATGAGGGCTACGCCAAGTCTTCAGAAAAGGGGAGCTGTGAACCAATATGCAAAAGCAGTTGTGTCAATGGATTTTGTTCGAGTCCTGATGTGTGCACGTGTGATGAAGGCTTTGTGAACACCAATGGCAGTTCTGTTTGTGATCCTTTGTGTGAGAAAGGTTGCTTGAACGGCGTTTGCTCAAGTCCTGGCGTCTGCTCTTGTAACATCGGTTACGTAAAATCAGTGGATAATGAGAAATGCGAGCCTGTATGTGAAAAAGGATGCGTGCACGGATTTTGTTCCAGACCTGAATATTGCACTTGCAATGAGGGATACACCAACGCCAACGATTCCTGTGAGCCGGTTTGCGAAATTGGCTGTCTCAATGGATATTGTTCTAGTCCTGGAGTGTGCTCCTGTAACGAAGGCTTTTCTAAGGCCCTGAATGAATCTTGTGAACCGGTTTGTGAAAACGGCTGTCCCAATGGATATTGCTCTAGTCCTGGCGTATGTTCTTGCAACGAAGGCTATTCTATGGCGCTGAATGAATCCTGTGAACCGGTTTGCGAAAATGACTGTCCCAATGGATATTGCTCTAGTCCTGGAGTGTGCTCCTGTAACGAAGGCTATTCTATGGCGCTGAATGAATCCTGTGAACCGGTTTGCGAAAATGACTGTCCCAATGGATATTGCTCTAGTCCTGGAGTGTGCTCCTGTAACGACGGCTATTCTAAGGCTCTTAATGAATCATGTGAACCGATTTGTGAAATTGGATGTCCCAATGGATATTGCTCTAGTCCTGGAGTATGTACCTGCAGCGACGGCTATTCTAAGACTCTGAATGAATCCTGTGAACCGGTTTGCGAAAATGGCTGTCCCAATGGATATTGCTCTAGTCCTGGAGTATGTACCTGCAGCGACGGCTATTCTAAGACTCTGAATGAATCCTGTGAACCGATTTGCGAAAATGGCTGTCCCAATGGATATTGCTCCAGTCCTGGCGTATGTTCTTGCAACGAAGGCTATTCTATGGCGCTGAATGAATCCTGTGAACCGGTTTGCGAAAATGGATGTCCCAATGGATATTGCTCTAGTCCTGGAGTGTGCTCCTGTAATGAAGGTTATTCTGTGGCTCTTAATGAATCCTGTAATCCAATTTGCGAAAATGGCTGTCCCAATGGATATTGCTCTAGTCCTGGAGTATGTACTTGCAACGAAGGCTATTCTATGACGCTGAATGAATCCTGTGAACCGGTTTGCGAAAATGGCTGTCCCAATGGATATTGCTCTAGTCCTGGAGTGTGCTCCTGTAACGAAGGATATGCTAAGGCTCTGAATGAATCCTGTGAACCGATTTGCGAAATTGGCTGTCCCAATGGATATTGTTCCAGTCCTGGCGTGTGTTCTTGCAACAAAGGCTATTCTATGGCGTTGAATAAATCCTGTGAACCGATTTGTGAAAATGGCTGTCCCAATGGATATTGCTCTAGCCCTGGAGAATGTTCCTGCAACGAAGGCTATTCTATGGCGCTGAATGAATCCTGTGAAGCGGTTTGCGAAATTGGCTGTCCCAATGGATATTGCTCCAGTCCTGGCATATGCACTTGCAACGAAGGCTATTCTAAGGCTCTGAATGAATCCTGTGAACCCGTTTGCGAAAGTGGCTGTCCCAATGGATATTGCTCTAGTCCTGGAGTATGTACCTGCAGCGACGGCTATTCTAAGGCTCTGAATGAATCCTGTGAACCCGTTTGCGAAAGTGGCTGTCCCAATGGATATTGCTCTAGTCCTGGAGTATGTACCTGCAGCGACGGCTATTCTAAGGCTGTGAATGAATCCTGTGAACCCGTTTGCGAAAGTGGATGTCCCAATGGATATTGCTCTAGTCCTGGAGTATGTACCTGCAGCGACGGCTATTCTAAGGCCCTGAATGAATCTTGTGAACCGGTTTGTGAAAATGGATGTCCCAATAGATATTGCTCCAGTCCCGGCGTATGTTCCTGCAACGAAGGCTATTCTATGGCTCTGAATAAATCCTGTAAACCGGTTTGTACAAATGGTTGTCCTAATGGATTTTGTTCTCAGCCTGAGAATTGCTCCTGCAATGAAGGATACCAGATCCAGCTTAAAACTGGATCTTGTGAGCCGATTTGTGAGAAAGATTGCCCGAATGGTTATTGCACAGCTCCTGATGTATGTTCTTGCAACGATGGCTACCAAAAGTCACTTGAAACTGGCGATTGTACGCCAGTGTGTAAGGAGGGCTGCTTCAATGGGACCTGTACCGCCCCCCACACATGCACTTGTGACGAAGGTTATCAGTTTTCTAGCACCAACCGGATATGTCAGCCAACCTGTAATCCATCATGTTTGAATGCAGATTGCATCAGTCCAAACGGCTGCCAGTGTTGGTCGGCATATGAGAAAACCGCACAGAGCCACGAGTGTGCTCCCAGACCACCATCCAATCATCGTAATGCCAAGACTTTTAACTTTAACGCAGATAAACTCTGTAGCGTCGAAAACTGCATCAATGGCACCTGCTCTCCAGATAATTCATGCTCATGTCCGGAGAAGTTCGTCCTCCATGATAATCTCTGTATAGCATGTCCTCCTGGCTACACCCAGCGGTCCGGCGGCTGCCATCCGATTTGCAAAGACGACTGTCCCAATGGTAATTGCGTGGCCCCCGATGATTGTGACTGTCTAGACGGATATGTTCTCGATCTGACGTCTGAGTATCGCAACACCTGCATACCACATTGCAGGCTCGGTGATATAACACAACCCGGATGTCTAAATGGTGACTGCATCGGTCCGAATGAGTGTAAGTGCCATGATGGTTTTCAGTCAAACGCCGAAAACCCACTTCAATGTGATCCCGTCGAACTACGATCGATTGTAGTTGGTTCCAATCAATGGACCGAAGGTTTTCAATCCTTTGTGCTGCTGCCACTTCTGTGTTTAATTGTACCGTTATTATTATCCATCTGTATCGTAATACATTACATGGTGAAACGAAGGACATACGACGTCGATAAGAGAGGTAAGTTTGACGCTTTCGCAATGGACGATGTATAAGGACTCAAAAAATTGTGTTCCATTTTCAGAACGGCTCTTTGGACGTGTCCAATATTCAACAGCGAGCAGCCTGTCAGAATCCGATTTTTGAAAGATACAATACATATATTATATATATAAAATGCTTGTGATAATTTTCGATGTTGCTTTCTTTTTTTATTTAAAATAATAAAAATTTTAGTATTCTACATTTTTTTTTTGGTCAATTGAAAATCACTCGACATTTTACTGTTTCTCTAGCGTTTCTGTTGATTCAGATGACTCATACACTTAGTTACAAAATTCTGCATACGACTTGATTAATGCGTGTAAAACTGCCAATGAACTGATGATTAAAAAAGTAGGTAATGCTATTTATATACACACTTATCTTATTTAAGTATGTACTTTTAAATGTAAAAAAAAAAAAATTAAAGCCAAGAAAATGGCAACATGGCATTGCAAAAGTGACAAAAGTCTACATCATACAGTAATTTGAAACATAATTTATCGCAATGACAGCTGGTTGAAGTTTATTTTTTTACGTTGTACTAAACTTTTTGGGTTTTTCTCTTTTCAAATCGCTAATCGAACATAATCATAACACGATCATAAGTTTGGCGGACCAAAGATGGCCAAAAATAGAGGGACATAAGGTATCCAAGGCTCTCTGGCCGGCCATAGACCGTAAAAGAAGCAATGTAATCCTTGGACTGAATAGGGCAAAGCTGAAAACTCTAGTAGTTATACTCTCCGGGCACTGTCTCTTAAGGAAACATGCCAAAAGAATGGGACTTTCAAACACGGACGAATGCAGATACTACAACGACATAGGAACATCGGAGGATATCGAACATATCCTCTGTGATTGTCAGGCTATAGCCCGCTTTCGTAAGAAATTTTTAGGGAGTTACTTCTTTAATACACTGGAGGAGGCTGGCCAAACTGGCTACAATAGAATTCTAAAATTCTGTAGGGAAATTAAATGTTTTGATGGGAGTGTTTCGGTTAAGGTACCATCATACGATGTTCCCAGGGGACCGCAATGGGCCTATTATGGTTCCTAGTGTTTTTGTGATGGCTCAGACTCACAACCCCCTTTCTAACCTAACCTAACCTAACCTTAGTAAGGCAGTGATGCCAAAAGTATAGCTTTATAAAAGAACCTAATTTCTAAATCGAAGGGCAGACCACGAGTGCCATAGGGTGTCTGCCAAAAATGAGAAACAATTCCGATTGAGCGTCAAAAAGAATTGAATTTTATTTAAATTTTTTTGATGCTTATATACTAAAATCCCTGGGAATACAGTGGACTCTCCCTAAATCGAACTCTCTAGTCTGTATAAGTGAAATTTCCCTCTAACTCGATGTTTTTCGCCATATTTTATAATTCCCTTCAATTTTGCATACAAAAACCATTCTTATGGCCGAACTCCCACTAAGCCGTCACTCTCTCTAATTCGAACCCATTCTCTCGATTATTGGCATCTTTTTTCACCCCTTAAGTCGAATTTTGTTTAGCAAAAAACACAATAAAAATACATTACCCCTTCGGAATTCGTATTTGAGTACTAACCATCTAGTACCTACACACTTAAATATCCTAAATATGTGCAGCATCGCGTGTGCCATCATCGTCAGCTCATCGTGTTTCTTCCTATTCATATTCTTGGTACCTTCATACAAAGATACACCTTGGACCGCTCCTCTTTCTTCTTTTTATAAACGACTTACCGTTTCAGGTGTTCTTTGCGAAGTGTCTTCTGTATGCTGATGATCTCAAGATTTTCAGTTCAATAAGGTCTTTATCAGAGGCAACTAAAGTTCAAACCGATCTGAACTCTATAGTTGATTGGTGTAATCGCAACGGTTTGCATTTTAATGCTAGTAAATGTAGTGTGGTAACCTTCTCAAAGATTTTCAGTCCCATTTTCTTCCAATACAAAATTGAAAATCATGTCTTGCAAAGGATAACTAGCCAAAGGGATCTTGGTGTTATTTTTGACTCTGATGAATGAATTTCTCTTTACAAACTGACCATATGGTTTCCCGGGCAAACTCAATGTTAGAATTTGTGATTAGAAATTCTAAGGTGTTTGAAGATCCGTACACGTTAAAAACTTTATATTTATCGCTTGTTCGGCCTATTCTTGAATATTGCTGCGTTATTTGGAATCTAACTAGAAACTAGTATTTATCGAATTGAAAGAGTTCAGAAAAGATTTACGAAGTTTGCTTTGCGAAAGATTTTTAGAAATTCAAATGTTCCTACGTATGAGATCAGATGTAGATTAATTGGATTGAAACCGTTGGTCTCAAGAAGAAAATTATATTTGATACTTTTTGCCTTTGATGTCTTAAATTGTCAAATAAATTGTCCGCTGTTGCTTTCAATGTTTAAAATTTATGCACCATCTCGTAGCTTACGACCAAGAGAGTTTGATTTCTTACATGTTCCTTACCATTTTACAAATTATGCAAGAAATAATCCAATTACATCTGCTTGTATTACCTATAACACTGTGTAACAAAATTTCAAAAAATGTTTGTTTATGTCAATTTTTGGATTGTTTATGCTTGGTATATGTCAGCTCATTTCAAAAATGCCAGCAATTCTTCTTAAGTGTTAGCTATTGCCTCAGAATTTGAACGAAAAGTTTGCATTTTTGAGCATTTTCGCACTTTTGTAAATTAAAAAAAAAAAATATTAAAAAAAACCTAACTCAAAATTTTACTCCAAATTTTAATAACTTATCATATCTTACAAAAAAAAAAAATATTGACACTTCTCTATGTTTTCAGAAGTGCAGAAATTTTCGCGTTTTCCTATTGTGGATTTCGGAATTGTTCCTAATTAGGCCCCAGACGTAGTCGCCCATCATATTGGCATCCAATTTGCCCTGGGACCGGCCCTCCATTGAAGCGAATCGTCTCAGCATGTTCTTCACTAATGCTTCCCACGTCTTCACTAAAACAAAATCTAAATGAGAGTAAAGAACATGTAGTTATAGCGACATCCTGCATCGTAATATACTAAACCTATCCACTAAGTTTTTTACTAGTTCTACATAATTTTCTATTTTAATATTTCCTCCTTTTATTTCCCCGAATGCTGTCCAAGCATTACGTTCCTTTGATTTGAAGCGGGGGCATAAGTACTTTTCCTGAATCTACCAATAGGTGGAACATCAAGTTTTTTTTGCATCAGGTATAGTATAAAGGCTTCTCTTAGCGGCCATCTTCTCGTACGATAGCTGTCGGTGTCAGCACGACTGTTCCATAATTAAATAAATCATTTTTATTTATTTTCTCAACTAAGACTATTCACATTAGTTTGCAGAGGTCGAATGATAGGCTTGCTCTGCTTGCATCTCCGTTAACACATTTCGCGATGCCGTTACCGTTAAGCTAACAGTTAGAACGAATGAATACTCAAAATGTGCTTGCAATATCATAAGCAAGCAGAAACTAACAAAAAAATAACATAAACAAATTTTTGTTACACAGTGTAATCAGTTCGATTATGCTATAGATTTTAATATTAATAGATAAGCTCTTAAGAATGTTATTATGGAATTGTTATGATTGCTATTTTTTTTATTTTTTTCATTTTTTATTCTGTAGTCTCTTGTTGTATGAAACTTGATTGACGAAATAAATAAATTTATGTGCATGTTTGTAGCTAGATCAATTAACAAAAAATGTAACTTACATGGATTATTGCGAAGTAAACTGTGAGGTCAAAATTTTTGTTTATTGTTTGTTAGTACATTAACCTTTTTTTTTTTATCAAACAAACGTTTTAAAACAAAAATAAATGTTTCTCTCTATTACTCTCCAAAACTCGAACCAATCTGGGTATCCCGTGAAAATTTGACTTAGGGAGAGTCGACTGTATTTCCAATGCATATCAACACTGCGTGGGTCTAATGCTACTAAAAAATCTCGGGTTACAAAATGTCACCCAAATTTTATAGTTCTGTCACATAACACTTGTTATCGGTTTTAGATAAATCAAGTGCGACTATATGTACATTTTAGTCCTTTCCTTTACTGACATATGCGCAGTGACACACATCCTAGTGTTTAACTGACCCATCTGTTGCTGGCATATGGGCGACGAACTGTGTTCTATTTATATTCCACATTATTTCTGCCTGCCTGCCTATGGTGTCGGCATTTTATGGATTGTATGCGTTATCTTGTATGCAGTATTGTTTTGGTGGACAATTTTGTTCATGTTGGAATAGGTCCAATACAAAACTATCTGTAGTTATTCAGACTTTAAGATCAACCTGTGATGGTGCCCAAAAGCGAATTGATCTCCCGCCGGCCACTGAGAGATACACCCCTGTTATCCCCTCTATCTTATACTCGTTGTAAGGATACCTAGTTATTTCGGCAGATGACTGTCTCGCCGCGCTAATTACTTTCTGCTTGTCGGTGACGTATTCTTTGGTCATTGCTGTTTACTTTGTCCTTACAATATATTTCCTAAAACATATTCATTCTGAGTTTCTCTACTCATTATCTATTGACTATCTACTAACTCAGATGGGCAAATAGTTTTACTCACCATCACGGAAAAACCCGATCGTCCATTTATTCAGAACAGAGCGGGACTTTCTCTGGTTTAGTCTACTTGACCGTCACACAATAACAGAGGATCATTTGAAAACAAACCAAGAACCCGGCGTCCAAGTAAGATTGATGAGAACAATTCAGAACAATCAAGGAAAATTGTTCGAGTTGTAACTCAAGATCCTAGACAGAGCACGGTATAGATAGTTAATGAGATCCAGAGTACTGAAGGAGTAATAATAAAAATTAAAAAAACAGGACTTTCTTCAAGAGTTGCTAGAAAAAAGCCCTTCGTAAGTGTAGTTAACAAGAGAAAACGGTTGGAGTACAATAAACAGTACGATAAAAAGTACGAAAACAAGCATGAGGCGGATCCATCCTTTTGGGAAAGAGTTATACTTACAGACGAATGTAGATTTAATGTATTTGGAAACGACGGACATGCAAAAGTTTGAAGAGAACCAAATTTGTAGTCCCTGCTGTCAAGATTAGGTTAGGTTAGGTTAAGAAGGGTGTGTGATTGAATGAGCAATCATATCCACTCGGAGACCCGAAGGTCCATTGTGAATCCCCTCATAGTTTAGGAGTAAATCCTCTTTTTGCCAACTCGTAAACCAGTTTGTACTCTTGATGAATCTTAGAAGATCCAATATCTTTCCGAGTTCTGTTACGTCTTCCAAGAATCTATGACCTAAGGTACGGAGTCGTCGTTCTTGGAGGGCGGGGCAGTGGCAGAGTAGATGTTGGATCGATTCGCTTTCCTTTCCTCCTCATCTCCGCAGCTTCTACAGATATCGTTGCGCTCATGTAGCCATTTGCACAGTGTCCTGTGATTATTCCGGTGATTAAGCGTATGGAGGATTTATCCAGATGTAACATCGTCTTTGTCCTATTCAAATCAAGTTTCGGCCACAAAGAGCGAGATGTGATGCCAGCCGGTTCGTGTGAGCCACATAGCGTTGGTCTCTTTTTCGGTTATATGGTCGATTATGCTGAACAGTGTTTTTATCGGTGGCAGGATGGAAATGGCTGATCCAGCTCTAGCGAGTTCCTCAGCTATCTCGTTCGCTTCAATATTGCTATGCCCGCGAACCCAGTACAGTCTAACATTGCGGTGTCTTATGGCATTTACTGCTTTGCCTGTCTCGACTGTCAAATACGGGGGTGGATCCCTTATCGTATGGGATGAACGGCAGCAAGTGGAGTCCGAGTATTGAGATTTAAACAAGGCGCTATGAATCGGCATATGCATACATACTTCGAAAGTAGTAAGAGAATGGCTACCATATCTCTGGACCTCAATGTTATCGAGTATTTATGGGCTCACCTGAAGATGGAAATCGGAAAAAGAAATGTAACCTCAGTATCCGGGTCTTAAATCAGCGTTAGTTAAAGAGTGGTAAAAAATCTCGCCTGAAGTAACAAGGAAGTTGGCAAAATCGATGCCTGCTTTACTGAAGGAAGTAGTGAAAGCCCCTGGAGGACCAACACGTTATTAGTTAGTTTGTACAGTACCATGCACTATTTCCATGTATATCATTTCGTATGTAGACTTTTGTAACATTCTTAAAGTGAATAATATGAGTTTTTTTAAGTTCAGTTTTATATTTTATCACAGGATGTAAATGTACTTTATTTTGTTTCTATTTTTATTTTGAATTAAAATTTAATTGTTTGTTTTAAAAAAACTGTGTTTTGTAATTTGAAGATATGTTGGTTGTATGTTGACTTTTGTAACTAAATGAACATTTGAATTTGAATAAACCTTTATGTGGAATGTACACATGTTTCACTTCGTAATCCTTATTTTATAATAACGTCATATGCAAGTAAGTACTCAGCAGTAGCACTACTGCTGAAACTAAATATCACAAACGATTTGATTGTCTCTGGCTTTCTTGAAAAGGACTGCCTCTATTTATAAAAGAAAAAAAAAGACATTTAACTGTTTATATAAAAAAAAAAGATGTTCATGAGTACTTACCAAGCTTGCCTACATTGTAAGTATCTCGATGCATCGTCCTAAGTACATAGAATCCAAGTAAACACATGATAAGCAGAATCAAAAGTCCCACAAACAAGTAAAGTATCCAAAAACCGCCGTTGGTACTGTCATTTTGTTCCATATGGAGAACACACTCAAATCGGTTACCTGGCTTATGTTTGAAGCCATCCAGACACTGGCATTTATTGACCGCAATGCATGTGCCGTTCAGGCAACCTTCTTCGCCGTCCATACTATTACACGTTGGACGGCAGATATTTGATAACAATGGATTCATGTGCGGCATATAACCCTCATGGCATTCACATCGGTTTGGAGCTATACAAAATCCATTGACACACTTTCGGTCGCATTGCGCCATTTGGACGCACTCACTGCCGTTTTTCTTCTCGTAGCCAGCATTACACTTGCAGATCCTGCCCTGATTACAGATTCCATTCTTGCAGGTGGCCTCGCAGGGCATAACGCAATCGTTTTCATCGGTTAGAATCAAACCATCGGTACACTGACATATACCGTTCAAGCAGATGCCTCCCCAGCAGTTTTTGTCACAATTCGCGTGTAGCTCTGGTATGGATGTGGATGATGAAGCCGATTCTGTGCTTGAGATATCTTTATTTTCCAGCAATTGCTGGCACACAGCTTCCGCAACACAGTCTCCCTCGTCGCACTTAAGACAAAATGAAGAGCACAATCTATCGGCGATAACGAAGCCTTTCTGACAGTGACATACCCCATCAATACAGCTGCCATTGCCACAGTCATTCAAGCAAAATGGTGTAGTTGCCGTCTGATCTATCAGCGACGTCTGTGTTACTGAGCCGGATACCTCAAGTATGCTATCTTCACATGAACCAGTTGAGTTATTGTACACCAAACCGGGCCAACAGCGACAAATTCCACCATCCAGGCAGTCACCAGACTTACAACCCAAATTACAGTCTGGAATGCATAGTCCGTCGACTTTTGTATAACCCTGGTGACAGGCGCAGTTGTTCGGTCCTACACATTGACCATTTTTACACTCTGCCTTACACCAGGGCTGACATATGTCAGACGAATCACCAAAGAAACCATATTTACAAGAGCATATGTCTGGAGCTGAACAGTAGGCGTTACCGCCGCAACTCTGCTTACAACTCGGTTCACAAGCACCGGTAAGCGGATTTCCCTGATATCCTGGGTTACATTCGCATCGATCCGGTGCGGAACAGAAACCATTCGTACACGTCTGACTGCACACGGGCTTGCATTCGTTTTCGATTCGAACGTACATCGGATTACACTCACATATACCATCGTCCTTGCATTGGCCATATTCGCAATTTTCACACTTCAGGCGACATCTACAGGTGAACAGATACATGTTTAATAGGCTAGCGCATTTAGAGTTCACAAATACTTACAGGCCATCCGTGAGTTGGTATCCAGATTGACATTCGCAGGTGTCTGGCTTCGCGCACCGTGCCAACTCAGGGCAACCGCCTGGGCAAGTTGGTTCGCAGGCGCTGCCATTCTCCCCCGGGATGTAACCCTCACAGCATACGCGTTTTATTTTGGTTTTGGGAATCTGCTCTACTATTGTGTATGTTTCAAATTTCCAAGAATTTCCCATCCACGAGGTAATCTCTTTTCTCCTTGTAGCAGCCTTTGTCACTTCGAATTCGGTCGTGATATTCTGGAAACACCATTTTGACTGAGCTAGGCTGGCGTATACCAACACGTTTAGGATGATAAGGGCACACTTCATGTTGTCACAACGAAATACAGAAGCTGACTAATGCAGCACAGCCCAGTGGATGAGGAAGTTGACTAACACACGACATTTCAGGCTCGTGCTTATTCTAGGGTAACAGTTGCATATGCCATTCGAACGCACAAAGAATGTGAGAGTTCGGGGGCAAACGTTGAAGTGACGTTACGTTTGTCTAGATGCAGTGAGCTGACGTTCCCAGAAGCCCACTTTAGCTTGAGCAAGCATTTTTGGCCAACGTCTAATCTTAACCGCTAAAAGAATGCGTATGGCGACGGGGGATATAATATAATTCCGATATACACTGGTCGGCATAAGTATTTTGACGAAATAAAAATCGTGAATTTTCGTGTTTATTTAAGATTTTACAAAAAAGAGTCGTTTTCCAGTTGTTAATTTAAGTAACCATAAAATGAAAAAAAAAAATTAAATCCAATAACAAAGAAAAAATAAAAAAAAAAGAGTTTGGTCAGTACTTAGTAATGCCTACCCTTGCTCGGATAACTGCCAGCATCCTTGTATTCATCGACCTCACGAGCCTGACGATAAAATCTTGAGGAATTGCATTCCACTCCTCTGCAGCTGTGATTCGCAGCTCTGGAAGCCTTGTTAGGTACCCGGGCTCGAACCCGACGTTTCAGTTCATCCCATAAGTGTTCTATCGGATTCAAGTCCGGGCTTCGAGCTGGCCAGTCCATCGTACGAATGCCGACATCGGCAAGGCACTGGGTTACTACATGAGCAGCAGCGAGCAGTGAGGATTTCAGTAATGTAGCGATGAGAAGTCAATCCACGTGTACGGCCCGTCGGTTCGATGAAAACTAAAGCTGTATGTGCGGTCAAGGAGATGCCGCCCCAGGCCATTACAGATCCTCCTCCATAAGCAACAGTTTCTATGATGCAACATTGAGCATAACGTTCACCAACTCGACGATATACTCTCTGACGTCGATCACTTCCATGTAGACTCACCCTGGTCTCATCAGTAAAGAGTACAACGTCCAATCCCTATTCTCTCGAGCAAATTCAAGCCGTGCTCGACGGTGGGCTACCGTTAATGCTGGGCATGTAGCAGCTCTCTTTGGAGTCAGGTTCTGTTCAGAAAGTCTCCTTCTGATGGTATCTAAACTTATGGACACTTGGTGTTCGTCACGCAGACTTTGTTGGACTTGAACTGCATTGAGGCGGCGATTTCGCAGAACAGTAAGTTTAATAAAACGATCATCTGCTGCTGATGTAGCCCTAGGTCTGCCTGTACCTGGACGTCGATCGAATGCTCCAGTCTCTAGGTATCTTCTGTAGACTCGTTGCACCGAAGATCTGCTGATTTGAAGTCTTCGAGCGACTTCGCGTTGCGCAAAGCCTGCTTGAAGCAGTGCTACAGCTTGAGCTGCTTCCTTAGGTGTCGTATCCATTATTAACCGAAGTAAATCACAAAAACACACGCGGCTTTGCAAACGATGGACAAAAACTAAAAAAAATGACAACAGACACTGACTAACCTCTTTGTAGAAAAAAGAACGGTAATCGCGAAATCTAGCCAAAACAGAGCATGCTTGGTTATAATGTGAGTTAACGGTACTTAAGAATAAATTTAAAGTCATTTTAATCAACATGAAACACAGTTTCTGTAGGTATCACTTTTTTAGTTATATGTTTTATACTTTTAAAGAAAATCGAACCAGAGTTCGAACGTAGCGGGTGGCCCGGTTTATTTGCTGTCGAGTGTATAACTAATACAAACATAAAAATAAGCAAACAAATATTTTTTCAAAGAAACTAAAAAAGATTTAAATTAATTAGTAATTTCATGTGTTGGCATAAGTATTTTGACAAGTATGTAATACTAACAAAACAAAGTTTAAACTTAACAAAAGTAAGGAAATGATGAAGAATTTAGTAAAGCGTATAACCTCCTTTGGATTCAATAACTTTTTGAAGGCGTCTCGGTACTGAATCCACTAAATTTTGAAGAACATCTGGAGATATCTATTCCCAAAGGAGAGTGACCTCAGAAATTGTTTCATCTCGGGTTTTATTTAACGAAACTGTTCTCTTGCGTTTCAAAAGAGACCGTAAGTTATCTATAATATTTAAATCTGGACTTTGAGGTCCAGGTCCAGGTTCTTCAAAAAGTTAGTTATCATTCGGGCTTTTTAGTATTTTAATATTTTTATTTAAATTTAACAACCATTTACAAAAAGATTACAATTAAGTATCTATAAAGATGTAGATGTGAATTGAATGGAATATAGATTTAATTTAGTTTAGATTGAATTACAGTAGGTAAAAATTATTTGAAAACATTTTAAGTGAGAAAAAAAAATAAATAAATAGATAAATAAAAAATAAAAAAGAAAGAGATTAAACGAGAGACTAAAAGCTAATAAATACAGTTTTTGAAATAAACTATGTAAATTATGTATTATGTATTTGTATAGCAAAAATCTATCAATGGAAATTGCCAAACCCATATTGCCCTAATTACCGCCAGCCAAATATGCAAAAAGAGAATCTTCAAAACCAACCATGAAACAGAGTCGTCGAATGCCAAGGGGAAGAGAATTCCATAAGCGAATAGCGTGAATATAAAATTGCCGATCAGTAGTAATACAAGTAGAGCGCGAAGGAATAAAATTTAAAGAACGAGATGAATTTGAAAAGTTGAGTTTCTCATATAGATATGTTGGGTGCTTGGTGACAACGATCTTGTGCAAGAATTTCAGAGTACAAAAATTTAAGTATACGTCTAGCGAACATCCAAGTATTTTAGTTTTGTATGCCGATATAAGCGATCTTGCTAACATTAATCTGGTGTTTTGGGGTGTATAGTCTTGCGACATAGCTAGATTTTGTAAGCAACCGTATATTTTCCCTACAACCACACGAACATGATCATCCCACCTTAAAATATTGTTGAACCAAATTCCAAGATTTTTTGACTTATCGGTAAGTACGATTTGTTCATTGTCCAGGTAAATACTTGGCAAATTTTCGACATCGAACCGATTTTTGGATATGAGCATGCACTGCGATTTTTTTGGGTTAAGACAAAGAAAGTTTTGTTTTGACCACAGAAGAATGCTGTCGAGGTCTTCATTGATTTTAAAAACGGTGTCTTCAATGAGCCCAAATTTACCACTTAGATACACTTGGATCGGCGTACATGTGAATGGATGAGAAGGTTATGTATGTCGGTAAATCATTGATGAACATGGTAAATAGAAGAGGGCCTAGAATTGATCCCTGCGGGACTCCCATGGAGGTCTGCCTATAGTTGGACATTGCATTGCTTACTACCACTGCTTGCTTTCTACCGGAGAGGTATGAATAAATTAGAGTAGCAGCTGACGATGAGAAATTAAACTGTGTCAAAAGTTTCAATATAAGTCGGGAATGGTTTACCGTGCCAAAAGCTTTGGAGAAATCCAACAATGCTAACAGAGAAACATGATCATTATCCATAGCTAATCTCAGATCATCAGTGACTTTTAACAGAGCAGAAGTACAGCTGTGTTGCTTCCTAAACCCGGATTGGAACTGGCAAAGCAGAGAGTTATTGTTTAAATAAGATGACAATTGTTGGTGTATTAGTCTCTCCATAACTTTAGAAAGAAACGGTAGAATGGATATCGGTCTGAACTCAGGAGGTCTCTGTGATGTTCCTCGTTTTTTCAACAGGGGTATTACTTTAGCAGCTTTCCACGCACTAGGAAAGCAAGAAGACAATAAAATTGTATTAAAAATATGAGTTAGCACAGGAAGAATATGTGGTAAAATTATTTTAACAAAGCAAGGATGCAATTCATCGAATCCAGTTGATTTGGACTTAATACTCATAACAGCTTTAACCACATCAGATGGTTCAACTCGAGCAAATTCAAACAAGGTTGTACCAACAGGCATTTTTATGGGTCTCGGACTAGCGTTTGCTGCTGTAGAAGTTCTTACAAATTCATTGTTTATCGCATTAAGGTCAAAGCCTATCTCCGGCAGGAAAGGCATTATCATTTAGGGTACTAAGATATTGACCTTAATTCATCGAGCCGGTGATATGAACTAAGTCACTCTGGCCATTATACGCAACACATCCCCAGAACATGACAGATCCTCCACCATGGCTAACTTTTCGACAAACGGACCGAAACGGTTTTTTGTTTGCCTTACTACCTTTGGCAATCTTACAACAAAATTATTTTTTGATGAGTTATACTGAAAGGAGCTTTCATCTTTTCATAGAATGCTTCTCCAGAACTCCTTTGGCTTGTGCAGATGTTCCTTTGCGAAGGCCAGTCTTTTAAGCTTATTTACCTTTGATATGTGCCGTACATAGTCCTTAGCTTTAATTGTCTTAAAATCTCCTTCCTTTAAATGTCGTTGGACAGTGCACCCACTGATTGGATTCTTGGCCGTCAAATTCCATTGATCTGCAGCAGATTGAGGCTTCACAAAAATATTTTTATTAAATTCCCGTAGAAGGACTCCGTCTTCAGTGGGCGTTATTTTGCGCTTAGCACCTGATCTCGTAGCAAAGCTAGGTTCAATAAATGTTACTTATGCCGACCAGTGTAGTTCATAGGGTATAGTGGTTCCAGCCTTTGAAATGGCACATTCACTCTGTACGCTTATTTTCACTTTCCGCAAGTGAGCGATAAGGAAGCCTCTGATAAAAACTCAGCTCGGGATGACTGTCGAAATCACGAATATGCTGGTATTATTACACATCCAAATGAACACAGACCCGAAAGCATGCAGAATTAGCACTGATAAGGTTATTTTGAACTTAGTAATTTGCTTATTGTAACGTTCTAGTCACCCAAAAGACCCAGGAATAGTATAGAAATTCTCAAATTAAATGGGAAACCAGCCAGCCAAGTCAGGAACCAAATCAGACCAAGACCAGTTTCTGCACGTAAGCTTAGTTGACGATGCTGCGGATACTGTTAGTAATTCTGGTTGCCTTTGCGGTCCTGACCTTGGTGTCGGCAGTGGTCCAAGACCCAGGTTAGGTTAGGTTAGGTTAGGAAGGGTGTGTAATTGTTCGAGCAATCATTTCCTCTCGGAGACCCGAAGGTCCATTGTGAATCTCCTCATAGTTTTGAAGTTAATCCTCTTCTTACCAACTCGTAAACCAGTTTGTTTTGTTGGTGAATCTTAGAAGATCCGATATCCGAGCTCTGCTATTTCTTACAAGAATCTATGACCTTAAGTACGGAGGCGTCACAGCAGAGTAAATGTTCGATCGATTCGCTTCTGTCATCATCTCTGGAGCTTCTACAGATATCGCTGGACTCAGGTAGCCATTTGCTTGTCATATGACATATGGCACAGTGTCCTGTGAATATTCCGGTGATTGAGAGTATGGAGGATTTATCCAGATGTAAAATCGTCTTTGTCCTGTTGAGATCAAGTTTCGGCCATAAAGAACGAGCAGTCGGTTCGTGTGAGCTACAGAGCGTTGGTCTCTCTTTCGGTTATAAGGTCGATTATGCTGAACAGTGTTTTTATCGGTGGCAGGATGGAGATGTTGCTCATGGCTGATCCAGCTCTAGCTAGTTCGTCTGCTATTTCGTTCCCTTCGATATTGCTATGTCCGGGTGCACAGCACAGTCTAACCTTATGGTGCATTTAGTGCATTGCGAAGACTTAACAACTTAACAATGGTGGCCTGACAAAAGACAGCAGTTGCCATTTGGGGCAAGTAATGACACAAACAGTCAACAGTTTCAGTTGCTTTCGTTGCGTTGGTGCGCTATCTGTCCCAATGGATTTTGTTCCAAAAGAAATGAATGCAAATGCTTTCTGCAAATTCAGAGAGATTCGGAGGGAGTCTGCGAGAAGCTCTGTCAGAGTTGTCAAAATGGATGGTGTTCATCGGTGACTAAATGTGAGTGTAATCCGGGCTACTCTGGTTCGAAATGCGAACTCATTTGCTGTGGGAAGTGTTCCAACGGTTCCTGTCAACCCCAAAGGGGCTTGGTCCTGCAATCAAGGTTATGCAATGTCACTAGGAAGAATGTGTGAGCCAGTTTGTGTAGGTGGATGTCGGTTTAACACCAGGAGTGTGTTCGTGTAACAAAGGATAGGAAAGGAAAGTGCAAGCCGGCCTGCTTAGGAGGATATACTGATGGGACTTGCACAGCTCCCGATATCTGCCATCGTAACCAAAGACAAAGTCAATTAGCAAATACTTGTGAGACAATTTGCAAACATGGATGTCCCAATGGTTATTGTTTAGCGCCAGAAGTGTGTTCGTGTATCAAAGGATACGCAATGTCTGCAAAAAAAAAAAAAAAAAACTAAACATGCTCAGCTTCTGATCAATGTCAATGATCGTGCCACAGGGGCTATGAGAAATCACCTGTTACCATTTCTTGTAGGCCGGTATATCAAGGTGCCTGCGCAACGATGGTCACAAGAGATCTAAGAACTTGGGTTCTTGTGAATTTGTCGAAACGGATGTCACAATGGCTATCACCTTGAACCGGGAAAGTGTTCTTGAGAACTATGCCAAAGTGCCGTATCAGGCTATGCCAAAGTGCCGTACAATGATTCCTGTGCATCTACCTGTGGCATTAGTTGTCCCAATGGCTTTTGTCTTTCTCGCGGGTATTTGTGCTTGTATCGATGGCTACTCAGTAACAGCAGTGCATGTATACCAACACACAAATATGGTTGCCCCAATGAGTATGGCTTCAGTTCCCTTTGTAACCAGGGATACATCTAATCACAAAACGGAACGTGTGCTCCACTTTGCAGAGGCGGATGATCAAATGGATTCTGTGGAAGCTCTGACAAATGCTTCTGCCACTCGGAATATTGGAATACCGACAACAATTCCTGTGCCAACGTTTTTCTCTCATATCATGGAATATGTCATCAATGATACACAAATGTGTTCGCAAACCTGACTGGCTACCAACAGAAATGGATCAAACTGTTGACGTTATTCGATGATCACAACGTGATGGGCAAGCTCAACTCAATGTTTTTTCTTATAGAATAATAAATACCATATACAGATACACGTGTATCTTTAAAGATATGAATTTGTTTTTATTTTATCGAGAACAATGGAAATGCTTATCTTCTCTGTAATGCGTTCTTTCTTGTGACTGTCGTTAACAGCTAAGCTCCAACGAAATTTATAAATGCCTTAAATTCGTTGCTTAAAGATAAGTCCTGTAGGGTTTTTCTCCTTCCTTCCATCATATTTCATTGCGATGTTTGTAAATATATATGGTAATATTTTTGCCTGGGTTTCTACCCCCTGTAGGTAAAAATTTAGGGTTCGTTTGGACAAAACCTTTTACTACATCGAAATATTTAAACACAAGTCTTTTTCTAAGAATTTCACCCTTTATTAGTCATTTATCGCCTTTCCCTTCTATAATCACATTGCAATTCACTTCAGCAGTTTTCTATCATTTCTATAATCTCTTTATCATCTTTTTACAATTATTCAATCTCTTTTCTATCACTATTCGCACTGTATCACGTTTCAAAAAAACTTATCACTGTTTGCGCCTACTGTTGGGGATGTTCTTTTTATACTCAAACCAATTGCTGTCGAATATTCTAGGCGAGAACCTTTTAGACTTGAAACTCTCCACTGTGGAACATTCTCCATCCTGGCATGCTGGAATCTTAGAATGAGTTCCATATAGTGGAACATAGGATACCAATACGTCGATTCTCTCCTAGATGACGCTACCCACAATCAGTTCAGTACTGCATACAACAATATGTACATATATGTACCTACATAACAGTGTCTTGAAACAGTTTGCAGTGCATTGCCAATAAAAAGCTGACGCGTTCGAATGCCTCCAAGATGTAGAATAATAAAAAGTTTCTAAACAATTCAATTATCTCTGTGGGTGGGGTTCTTGTTTCCTTATCAATACACAGAGAACAAAATCACTGCCAAGGTTAGGTTAGGTTGTAAGTGGTTGAGAGGCTGAGCCATCCCAAAATACCAGGCATCAGAGTGGCCCATCACGATCGCCTTAGAATCCATCTAAGGATGGCACCTTAATCGCCACAATTTCCTTAAAGCATTTTATTACCCTGCAAAATCTTAGAACGAGTCAATGGTTGATTTGGCCTACCTCCTCCAGGTTACTAAAGAAGTAGGAGCCTAAAATGTGTGCTATGCCCTGACATTCAAACAGAGTGTGTGCGATAGCCTCTGCTACACCTAGATCATTACAGTATCTGCAAATATCCGTGCCTATGAGTCCGAGCCTCTTGACGTGTTTGTCCAGAAGGCAATGCCTGGATAATATTTCTATAACTCTACTCAATTCTTCACTGCCAAGTCTAAGGATTTCACTGGTCCTTTTACGGCCCAGGGTGAGCAAAGTGCCTTGGATGTGTCCTACAATGATAGACCACTTATGGTCAGCCATTCTCGTAACTTAACATATCCTTTCCTTCTGATTTAATGAGGCAAAGTGGTGGAGCTTCTTCGACCACCTCAGATAGTGGCAGTTTCCCTCTTTCCTTGCCAACTCATCGGCAAACTCGTTGCCTTCTATCTCAAAGTGACCAGGCATCTAATTCTGAGTACATAATACCCTAAGCATTGTGCGGCGGGAAATCGCTGCTAGAGTCATGCGCACAACTACTGAGCAAAATCACGTTTTTTTGGATGCCCATGGTACTCCTTAAGGAATTATCGATGAAATAGTGATAATATCAGTTTTTGAAATCCTTTCTCTAGCCAAATCTTTTTTTTATTGGTATTCAAACTAAATTAAAGTAAATTTATAATAACTGCTTGGATAGTCCTGCTATTAAACTAGACTCCGAGTGTGTCCTCTATTGTTTTTCGAGCAGCGAATTGTCCATGCTGGGATTGAAAAAGCGCACTTCAGCGAAGGATTCACCTGAAAGTTATCACAGAAAGTAATGCAACCTATTGAGGCGGTAGTATACTAACCTTGCGCTTCTAAACGGTGCGCCTTGTTCTTCTTCCAACGTCTTAAAATGCAGTAACAACTCGAGATCATAATCGCAACTGGTATTAGCAGTAACAAGAGAAACCATCTCCACTCAAATCTATCTTCATACAGAGCTGTATCAGTATCGCAACGAACACAAGAACCACGTATACAGTCATTGGGTTTTCCACTACACAACGGTTTACATTGAAGTGAGTGTGCGTCATACGTGTACCCATCCAAGCACTCGCAATGCGTACCCGCTACGCAACGACCATTCGGACAGGATTGGGGGCATATAGGTTGACAGTTTCCTTCCTGGGTAATTTTATGGTTTGATGGGCAGACACAGGAGCCCGACACGCAACTGCCCTGATGGCATGATCCACATTCGCTCTTGGTTGGCGTTAGATATAGTTCTGGCTTCCGGGGAGTTGTCGCAATTCGTTCCAATGGCACAATAAGGTGACTTGGATCTTCAGTAGAAGGTACCGCTTTATTTTCGGCTATCTCGCAAGTACCATTCTCTGAATGCGTAAAGCCATCGTCGCAAACACAGTTACTGGGACCTTGACAAGTGCCACGACCACAGTCTAGTGGACAGTTTAGCTTGCAGTTCGGTTGCCCTCGGGTCCTACTGATCTCATGATAACCCTGACAGCAGACGAACATAAAACTTTGTTGGGACGCAATCTGAAATGTGTGGAAGAGAAGTAAACACATGCGAGGATATTTATTAAATGCTTACTCTTACCTCGGAAGTGAGCCTTTGAGTGACCGGATTGAGTTTCATTTTTGTATAGGTGTGGATAATTATCTTGGAGCAAGTCTTTCCAGAAATAACCGTTAAGAGGCTTAAACAAATCGCCAATAGGACGACCCAACCAATTACTTTCGACATTTTGTTGCGAACACTTTGGCAGATTGAACCGAACTGGAAGTTCGAATATCTAGCATCTGAGTACGAGATACGCAGCAAAATTGCTGGTGAGACTCATTATCACAACCGTCAGCCGGTATTAGGAATGGCCAATGGCGATAAGGAACAAAACAACAAAATGGGAATTTTATGACTAACTAAGTGTGGGTGGAGATGGATATTATGAACTTGGCTATTTTTCATAAAAAAAATGAATCTTTATTTTTTCAAAAAAATAAAAAAAAGTTATAAAAACAACGATCTAAATTTATTCCTCAGCTTGCATGCTCTCCATCTGGTTGTAGCTCCACAAGCACCATCCTCGGCGCTTTTTCCAAAACCAGAGAATTGCACCCACAACAAGAATCGCCACTAGGAGTGCCACAAAAAGTAGGATTAGTTTCACAGATACTTTATCTTCGTCCTGCAGCTGTTCGGCCAAGTAACTCTCTGTTGAGCCTGCAATTCTCATCGCTGTACTCTGCTCATCGAAACATTTATACATTTGCTTATGACACACCAAAAATCCCTCATAGCACTGACAGTCCTTGAAATTAATACATTCCGAGGCCACCTCAATCGAGTCATCTCCATCACACAAGGATTGGCACTGATGACCGCCGGTCTCGGTCTTGTTCTTTTGCCACACAAACTTTGACCAACAAGCACAATTGTCGGGCTTTGGAAGGATATCATCACGCATAAAAACGCATGCGGTGCTGTTATATAGAAAGCCTTCCGCACAGTTGCATGTTCCATTGACATCACATTCACCGTAAACACATGACAGCTCGGAGCACTTCAAATGACATGCGCTGTCATTTCGTCGCAGCTCGTAATGTGGCCAACAGGTACAAGTGTTTGGTGCCGTACAGTCGGCATTTTGACACTCTGGTTCACATTTTGGTACACAGGTGGCATTGTCCTTGCCCATTGACCGCTGGAAACCATCACTACAGATGCAAATATTATCTGTCACAGAACATTTTTCATTTGTGGCACAGGTACCGTTACAAGGCGGTGGGAGACTAGTGGTTTCCACAGCTGTTGTCGTCTCAACACTGCCCTCTGTCGTTGTTTCGTCTGATACACAATCATTTCCTTTGGACCGTTGGAAACCATCACTACAGATGCAAATATTATCTGTCACAGAACATATTTCATTTGTGGCACAGGTACCGTTACAAGGCGGTTGTGCGCTACTAGTGGTTTGCAGAGCGGTTGTCGTCTCAACGCTCTCCTCTGTCGTTATTTCGCCTGATACACAATTTGAGTTACTTCTGCGGTATCCCGTATTACATCTACATTCGTCTGGCTTAAAGCAGTATGAGTTCTTAGGACATGGATTCGTACAAATGGGCTTGCAAGTGCTAAACAAATATCCTCCGTTACTATAGCCTGTAGGACAACAGCCAAATATGTGTCTAGATCTCATTACCACCTGTCGGTAAAGAAAAAAATTGCGTATTCATGTTTACGTATTACAGTCAATAAATCTCACCCTTGTAAGCCTACGTGGTCTATAATGAAGAGAATGTCGAAACCACCTACTCTCAAAGTCCATGGGCGCCATTTTGTAATCGTTTATAATGAAAGTTTCGTATCGAATACAATTCGTATCTATTGCAGTAGAAAACTGCAAAAGACTTACAAGCAACAAGAGGATACTTTTTAGAAAATTCTCGTGCGACATCATACTGTAACGGGACATTTTAGATTTAAGACTGAAAATATAATCACAATTGCACCACAATGCATGGGGCTTTGTGTTTTTTGTTTTTCAAGTTTCCGGTTGCGATAAAAAGTATCTTGTGGTCTATGTATGCGAACAAAGAAGTGACAAGCGATAAATAATGTTAGCTTACACTTTAAGTTTCAAGATAAAAGTTGAATACTGTTGGATGACATTCAAGGTCAAGTGTATGATAGGTCCGTTATTTTTTTTTACGATATTATTTGTGTGTTAAAACAAATTCATCATTCAGGAGACCATCTACGGGTTCTTTGTAAGATAGGATCAGCTAGAAAAGAAGTGTAGCCTACTTTTAGGCGGGTGCAAAATATCTGAATATTGCTATTAGGTACAAAAAAAACTTCAGTTAACCACAAAACTCTTTTAATATCCCCAAGTCGTCTACATTTACATATGTACAACATATACTTAAAATCTAAAACTCTCTCTTTAAACAGGTATGCATGTTGTCGTCTTTTCATGATACTTAAACCCCGCAAAGCAGATACATCGGTTTCTAGATAAGCAAATACCATTTTCACATTTTCTACAAAAACAAAAAAACAAAACTAGTCAATACTTGTTGTTTGTTAAAAAAAAGAAAAAAATAACTCACTGATAGCAATCCGATTGACAGACGCCGTCTTTTAGGGTAAAATCCGGTTGACATGTACACACGTTGGGCTCAATGCAAATGCCACCGAGTCCACAGTCTGGTTCACAAATTGCACTGCATCCATTCTCCTTAAGGGTATATCCCGTACTACAGCCACAAGTCTCGGGTGCGGTACAGTTGTGCATCCATCCGTAGCAGCCCTCGGAACAGATTGGTCGGCAATATTTCTTCGTTTCATCCAGCTTGTATCCTTGGTGGCATTTGCAAGACCCATCCAAATAGCACTGGCCATTCAAGCAGCTGATCGGACAAGCGAACACACAGTCTCCATTGTCGTTCTTCACGAAACCGTCAAAGCACTCACATTCCCCTGGCCGGATACAGTATCCGTTGACGCAATTCTCGCAGACAGGCATACAGATCGTGCCACCAGCAAGACCTCTTTGCTTATGATTTCGATAGCCAGCGCAACATGTTTCGATGACCGACAGATACATGGACGAGCCCGTTCGAATAAATTTCGCGTGTGGATAGGCCTTTAGGGCGACGGTACTGAAATACGCAACCAAGAATCAATTATCTGCGGATTTTTTAACGCTCGCAAACTTACGGAACCTCGATAACGCATTTGTTCGTCGGGTTCTCCGAATTGTTGGTCGTCTGGTGAAGGTGCGGATATTGATGGTGCATAGGATGTTGCTGTGGATGCTGTGGATACTGTAGATTGCCGCGCCGTTGCTGGTCCGTTAAAGTTGCATCACTCTTACAGAGTCCGTAAGTCAAGAGCATTGACAGAATTAAAAGCTTCCAATCGATGTACATATTCGCAAGAGACTGATCGGAGTTTCAAACAAATCTTGTGGTTTCTTATCTCGAGTGTGCCATATGTCATATGCCTTCTATTCGAGTTCTCTATTTTTGTCGAAGCTGGGCGATAACGTTCGCATTCGTCATTATGGTTGGAGTGTAATCTGGTTTATTTATTTTTTGTTGATTCATTTTACGACTTGAAGACCATGGTCATGAGGCGGGCTTGGGTGATAATTTGGATCGCAGTATACCATCTCCTCTATTAGCAAATGGAGTATCTTATCAGGAAGGGACTCACGAATGTGGACAAGTAGAGTGTTATGAGATGGCTACAATTGGCTGGCGCCAAACGCAGCACAAGTTCCAGATTGCTTCTTATTTCTGAAACTTATACTCACTCTAAAATTTGCATGCGTGTTGAACTTCCGAGAAGTGGACTAAGAGTCGCTACGCTGTACCGATTTTTAAAGATTCCTATGGTTTTTTATAGCTTCGAAATGTATTCCATGATAAATAGCTTTGAATGTACTCATAGATTAGCAATCTTCAACAGAATAAAGAAGTAAAATATCGCAGAGAACCATAGAGGTCCGAAGGCTTAAAGTAGCTTTCAGTAGCGAAACAGACGGCAAAGATGAACGCTCTTTGGTATATTCTAATTGCAGTTTTTTCCAAAACCATTGTTGTCCACTGCCAGATAGGAGTCTGTACTCGAGCTGAGCATTATACCCAAATAAAGATTTCTTTTAAAGATGTTCCCAAATTGGTTACCAAAAAACGCTTTTGGCCATTGCGACCGCGAAAAAAATGGATTACTGTGAAAGAACGTGTAACAGAAGTAAATTGTAATGTTTCTCCTTCATTCACCTTAAAGTAACAAATATTTTTGATTCTAGATTGAATTCAAGACTCGAATGAAATCCGTATGCTGTAGCGACTATAGTGGGACATATCCTTCCTGTATGCCGATCTGTCGGAGCAGCTGTACATTTGGAAAGTGTATTGCGCCGAATAAGTGTGAATGCAATCCTGGATACAAATTGGAAGCTAATAACCGCTGTGCCCCAGTTTGCGACAACGGCTGTAGCTTTGGAAAATGTGTCGCTCCAAATAAGTGTGAATGCGATCCTGGATACAAATTGGAAGCTAATAACCGCTGTGCCCCAATCTGTGACAACGGCTGTACCTTTGGAAAGTGTGTCGCCCCAAATAAGTGTAAATGCGATCCTGGATACAAATTGGAAGCTAATAATAGCTGTCTTCCAGTTTGTGACAATGGCTGTACCTTTGGAAAATGTGTCGCCCCAAATAAGTGTGAATGCGATCCTGGATACAAATTGGAAGCTAATAACCGCTGTGCCCCAATTTGTGATAACGGCTGTACCTTTGGAAAGTGTGTCGCCCCAAATAAGTGTAAATGCGATCCTGGATACAAATTGGAAGCTAATAATAGCTGTTTTCCAATTTGTGACAGCGGATGTACCTTTGGAAAGTGTGTCGCCCCAAATAAGTGTAAATGCGATCCTGGATACAAATTGGAAGCTAATAATAGCTGTCTTCCAGTTTGTGACAACGGCTGTAGCTTTGGAAAATGTGTCGCCCCAAATAAGTGTGAATGCGATCCTGGATACAAATTGGAAGCTAATAATAGCTGTCTTCCAGTTTGTGACAACGGCTGTACCTTTGGAAAATGTGTCGCCCCAAATAAGTGTCAATGCGATCCTGGATACAAATTGGAAGCTAATAATAGCTGTCTTCCAATTTGTGACAGCGGATGTACCTTTGGAAAGTGTGTCGCCCCAAATAAGTGTAAATGCGATCCTGGATACAAATTGGAAGCTAATAACCGCTGTGCCCCAATCTGTGACAACGGCTGTACCTTTGGAAAGTGTGTCGCCCCAAATAAGTGTAAATGCGATCCTGGATACAAATTGGAAGCTAATAACCGCTGTGCCCCAATTTGTGACAACGGCTGTACCTTTGGAAAATGTGTCGCCCCAAATAAGTGTGAATGCGATCCTGGATACAAATTGGAAGCTAATAACCGCTGTGCCCCAATTTGTGATAACGGCTGTACCTTTGGAAAGTGTGTCGCCCCAAATAAGTGTAAATGCGATCCTGGATACAAATTGGAAGCTAATAATAGCTGTTTTCCAGCTGTTTTTCTAGCTGGTGAGACTCATTATCACAACCGTCAGCCGGTATTAGGAATGGCCAATGGCGATAAGGAACAAAACAACAAAATGGGAATTTTATGACTAACTAAGTGTGGGTGGAGATGGATATTATGAACTTGGCTATTTTTCATAAAAAAAATGAATCTTTATTTTTTCAAAAAAATAAAAAAAAGTTATAAAAACAACGATCTAAATTTATTCCTCAGCTTGCATGCTCTCCATCTGGTTGTAGCTCCACAAGCACCATCCTCGGCGCTTTTTCCAAAACCAGAGAATTGCACCCACAACAAGAATCGCCACTAGGAGTGCCACAAAAAGTAGGATTAGTTTCACAGATACTTTATCTTCGTCCTGCAGCTGTTCGGCCAAGTAACTCTCTGTTGAGCCTGCAATTCTCATCGCTGTACTCTGCTCATCGAAACATTTATACATTTGCTTATGACACACCAAAAATCCCTCATAGCACTGACAGTCCTTGAAATTAATACATTCCGAGGCCACCTCAATCGAGTCATCTCCATCACACAAGGATTGGCACTGATGACCGCCGGTCTCGGTCTTGTTCTTTTGCCACACAAACTTTGACCAACAAGCACAATTGTCGGGCTTTGGAAGGATATCATCACGCATAAAAACGCATGCGGTGCTGTTATATAGAAAGCCTTCCGCACAGTTGCATGTTCCATTGACATCACATTCACCGTAAACACATGACAGCTCGGAGCACTTCAAATGACATGCGCTGTCATTTCGTCGCAGCTCGTAATGTGGCCAACAGGTACAAGTGTTTGGTGCCGTACAGTCGGCATTTTGACACTCTGGTTCACATTTTGGTACACAGGTGGCATTGTCCTTGCCCATTGACCGCTGGAAACCATCACTACAGATGCAAATATTATCTGTCACAGAACATTTTTCATTTGTGGCACAGGTACCGTTACAAGGCGGTGGGAGACTAGTGGTTTCCACAGCTGTTGTCGTCTCAACACTGCCCTCTGTCGTTGTTTCGTCTGATACACAATCATTTCCTTTGGACCGTTGGAAACCATCACTACAGATGCAAATATTATCTGTCACAGAACATATTTCATTTGTGGCACAGGTACCGTTACAAGGCGGTTGTGCGCTACTAGTGGTTTGCAGAGCGGTTGTCGTCTCAACGCTCTCCTCTGTCGTTATTTCGCCTGATACACAATTTGAGTTACTTCTGCGGTATCCCGTATTACATCTACATTCGTCTGGCTTAAAGCAGTATGAGTTCTTAGGACATGGATTCGTACAAATGGGCTTGCAAGTGCTAAACAAATATCCTCCGTTACTATAGCCTGTAGGACAACAGCCAAATATGTGTCTAGATCTCATTACCACCTGTCGGTAAAGAAAAAAATTGCGTATTCATGTTTACGTATTACAGTCAATAAATCTCACCCTTGTAAGCCTACGTGGTCTATAATGAAGAGAATGTCGAAACCACCTACTCTCAAAGTCCATGGGCGCCATTTTGTAATCGTTTATAATGAAAGTTTCGTATCGAATACAATTCGTATCTATTGCAGTAGAAAACTGCAAAAGACTTACAAGCAACAAGAGGATACTTTTTAGAAAATTCTCGTGCGACATCATACTGTAACGGGACATTTTAGATTTAAGACTGAAAATATAATCACAATTGCACCACAATGCATGGGGCTTTGTGTTTTTTGTTTTTCAAGTTTCCGGTTGCGATAAAAAGTATCTTGTGGTCTATGTATGCGAACAAAGAAGTGACAAGCGATAAATAATGTTAGCTTACACTTTAAGTTTCAAGATAAAAGTTGAATACTGTTGGATGACATTCAAGGTCAAGTGTATGATAGGTCCGTTATTTTTTTTTACGATATTATTTGTGTGTTAAAACAAATTCATCATTCAGGAGACCATCTACGGGTTCTTTGTAAGATAGGATCAGCTAGAAAAGAAGTGTAGCCTACTTTTAGGCGGGTGCAAAATATCTGAATATTGCTATTAGGTACAAAAAAAACTTCAGTTAACCACAAAACTCTTTTAATATCCCCAAGTCGTCTACATTTACATATGTACAACATATACTTAAAATCTAAAACTCTCTCTTTAAACAGGTATGCATGTTGTCGTCTTTTCATGATACTTAAACCCCGCAAAGCAGATACATCGGTTTCTAGATAAGCAAATACCATTTTCACATTTTCTACAAAAACAAAAAAACAAAACTAGTCAATACTTGTTGTTTGTTAAAAAAAAGAAAAAAATAACTCACTGATAGCAATCCGATTGACAGACGCCGTCTTTTAGGGTAAAATCCGGTTGACATGTACACACGTTGGGCTCAATGCAAATGCCACCGAGTCCACAGTCTGGTTCACAAATTGCACTGCATCCATTCTCCTTAAGGGTATATCCCGTACTACAGCCACAAGTCTCGGGTGCGGTACAGTTGTGCATCCATCCGTAGCAGCCCTCGGAACAGATTGGTCGGCAATATTTCTTCGTTTCATCCAGCTTGTATCCTTGGTGGCATTTGCAAGACCCATCCAAATAGCACTGGCCATTCAAGCAGCTGATCGGACAAGCGAACACACAGTCTCCATTGTCGTTCTTCACGAAACCGTCAAAGCACTCACATTCCCCTGGCCGGATACAGTATCCGTTGACGCAATTCTCGCAGACAGGCATACAGATCGTGCCACCAGCAAGACCTCTTTGCTTATGATTTCGATAGCCAGCGCAACATGTTTCGATGACCGACAGATACATGGACGAGCCCGTTCGAATAAATTTCGCGTGTGGATAGGCCTTTAGGGCGACGGTACTGAAATACGCAACCAAGAATCAATTATCTGCGGATTTTTTAACGCTCGCAAACTTACGGAACCTCGATAACGCATTTGTTCGTCGGGTTCTCCGAATTGTTGGTCGTCTGGTGAAGGTGCGGATATTGATGGTGCATAGGATGTTGCTGTGGATGCTGTGGATACTGTAGATTGCCGCGCCGTTGCTGGTCCGTTAAAGTTGCATCACTCTTACAGAGTCCGTAAGTCAAGAGCATTGACAGAATTAAAAGCTTCCAATCGATGTACATATTCGCAAGAGACTGATCGGAGTTTCAAACAAATCTTGTGGTTTCTTATCTCGAGTGTGCCATATGTCATATGCCTTCTATTCGAGTTCTCTATTTTTGTCGAAGCTGGGCGATAACGTTCGCATTCGTCATTATGGTTGGAGTGTAATCTGGTTTATTTATTTTTTGTTGATTCATTTTACGACTTGAAGACCATGGTCATGAGGCGGGCTTGGGTGATAATTTGGATCGCAGTATACCATCTCCTCTATTAGCAAATGGAGTATCTTATCAGGAAGGGACTCACGAATGTGGACAAGTAGAGTGTTATGAGATGGCTACAATTGGCTGGCGCCAAACGCAGCACAAGTTCCAGATTGCTTCTTATTTCTGAAACTTATACTCACTCTAAAATTTGCATGCGTGTTGAACTTCCGAGAAGTGGACTAAGAGTCGCTACGCTGTACCGATTTTTAAAGATTCCTATGGTTTTTTATAGCTTCGAAATGTATTCCATGATAAATAGCTTTGAATGTACTCATAGATTAGCAATCTTCAACAGAATAAAGAAGTAAAATATCGCAGAGAACCATAGAGGTCCGAAGGCTTAAAGTAGCTTTCAGTAGCGAAACAGACGGCAAAGATGAACGCTCTTTGGTATATTCTAATTGCAGTTTTTTCCAAAACCATTGTTGTCCACTGCCAGATAGGAGTCTGTACTCGAGCTGAGCATTATACCCAAATAAAGATTTCTTTTAAAGATGTTCCCAAATTGGTTACCAAAAAACGCTTTTGGCCATTGCGACCGCGAAAAAAATGGATTACTGTGAAAGAACGTGTAACAGAAGTAAATTGTAATGTTTCTCCTTCATTCACCTTAAAGTAACAAATATTTTTGATTCTAGATTGAATTCAAGACTCGAATGAAATCCGTATGCTGTAGCGACTATAGTGGGACATATCCTTCCTGTATGCCGATCTGTCGGAGCAGCTGTACATTTGGAAAGTGTATTGCGCCGAATAAGTGTGAATGCAATCCTGGATACAAATTGGAAGCTAATAACCGCTGTGCCCCAGTTTGCGACAACGGCTGTAGCTTTGGAAAATGTGTCGCTCCAAATAAGTGTGAATGCGATCCTGGATACAAATTGGAAGCTAATAACCGCTGTGCCCCAATCTGTGACAACGGCTGTACCTTTGGAAAGTGTGTCGCCCCAAATAAGTGTAAATGCGATCCTGGATACAAATTGGAAGCTAATAATAGCTGTCTTCCAGTTTGTGACAATGGCTGTACCTTTGGAAAATGTGTCGCCCCAAATAAGTGTGAATGCGATCCTGGATACAAATTGGAAGCTAATAACCGCTGTGCCCCAATTTGTGATAACGGCTGTACCTTTGGAAAGTGTGTCGCCCCAAATAAGTGTAAATGCGATCCTGGATACAAATTGGAAGCTAATAATAGCTGTTTTCCAATTTGTGACAGCGGATGTACCTTTGGAAAGTGTGTCGCCCCAAATAAGTGTAAATGCGATCCTGGATACAAATTGGAAGCTAATAATAGCTGTCTTCCAGTTTGTGACAACGGCTGTAGCTTTGGAAAATGTGTCGCCCCAAATAAGTGTGAATGCGATCCTGGATACAAATTGGAAGCTAATAATAGCTGTCTTCCAGTTTGTGACAACGGCTGTACCTTTGGAAAATGTGTCGCCCCAAATAAGTGTCAATGCGATCCTGGATACAAATTGGAAGCTAATAATAGCTGTCTTCCAATTTGTGACAGCGGATGTACCTTTGGAAAGTGTGTCGCCCCAAATAAGTGTAAATGCGATCCTGGATACAAATTGGAAGCTAATAACCGCTGTGCCCCAATCTGTGACAACGGCTGTACCTTTGGAAAGTGTGTCGCCCCAAATAAGTGTAAATGCGATCCTGGATACAAATTGGAAGCTAATAACCGCTGTGCCCCAATTTGTGACAACGGCTGTACCTTTGGAAAATGTGTCGCCCCAAATAAGTGTGAATGCGATCCTGGATACAAATTGGAAGCTAATAACCGCTGTGCCCCAATTTGTGATAACGGCTGTACCTTTGGAAAGTGTGTCGCCCCAAATAAGTGTAAATGCGATCCTGGATACAAATTGGAAGCTAATAATAGCTGTTTTCCAATTTGTGACAGCGGATGTACCTTTGGAAAGTGTGTCGCCCCAAATAAGTGTAAATGCGATCCTGGATACAAATTGGAAGCTAATAATAGCTGTCTTCCAGTTTGTGACAACGGCTGTAGCTTTGGAAAATGTGTCGCCCCAAATAAGTGTGAGTGCGATCCTGGTTACAAATTGGAAGCTAATAACCGCTGTGCCCCAATCTGTGATAACGGCTGTACCTTTGGAAAGTGTGTCGCCCCAAATAAGTGTAAATGCGATCCTGGATACAAATTGGAAGCTAATAACCGCTGTGCCCCAGTTTGTGACAATGGCTGTACCTTTGGAAAATGTGTCGCCCCAAATAAGTGTGAATGCGATCCTGGATACAAATTGGAAGCTAATAACCGCTGTGCCCCAATCTGTGACAACGGCTGTACCTTTGGAAAGTGTGTCGCCCCAAATAAGTGTAAATGCGATCCTGGATACAAATTGGAAGCTAATAACCGCTGTGCCCCAATCTGTGACAACGGCTGTACCTTTGGAAAGTGTGTCGCCCCAAATAAGTGTAAATGCGATCCTGGATACAAATTGGAAGCTAATAATAGCTGTCTTCCAGTTTGTGACAACGGCTGTAGCTTTGGAAAATGTGTCGCCCCAAATAAGTGTGAATGCGATCCTGGATACAAATTGGAAGCTAATAATAGCTGTCTTCCAGTTTGTGACAACGGCTGTACCTTTGGAAAGTGTGTCGCCCCAAATAAGTGTGAATGCGATCCTGGATACAAATTGGAAGCTAATAATAGCTGTCTTCCAGTTTGTGACAACGGCTGTAGCTTTGGAAAGTGTGTCGCCACAAATAAGTGTGAATGCGATCCTGGATACAAATTGGAAGCTAATAATAGCTGTCGTCCAGTTTGTGACAATGGCTGTACCTTTGGAAAATGTGTCGCCCCAAATAAGTGTGAATGCGATCCTGGATACAAATTGGAAGCTAATAACCGCTGTGCCCCAATTTGTGATAACGGCTGTACCTTTGGAAAGTGTGTCGCCCCAAATAAGTGTAAATGCGATCCTGGATACAAATTGGAAGCTAATAATAGCTGTTTTCCAATTTGTGACAGCGGATGTACCTTTGGAAAGTGTGTCGCCCCAAATAAGTGTAAATGCGATCCTGGATACAAATTGGAAGCTAATAATAGCTGTCTTCCAGTTTGTGACAACGGCTGTAGCTTTGGAAAATGTGTCGCCCCAAATAAGTGTGAGTGCGATCCTGGATACAAATTGGAAGCTAATAATAGCTGTCTTCCAGTTTGTGACAACGGCTGTAGCTTTGGAAAGTGTGTCGCCACAAATAAGTGTGAATGCGGTCCTGGATATAAATTGGAAGCTAATAATAGCTGTTTTCCAATTTGTGACAGCGGATGTACCTTTGGAAAGTGTGTCGCCCCAAATAAGTGTAAATGCGATCCTGGTTACAAATTGGAAGCTAATAACCGCTGTGCCCCAATTTGTGACAACGGCTGTACCTTTGGAAAGTGTGTCGCCCCAAATAAGTGTGAATGCGGTCCTGGATATAAATTGGAAGCTAATAATAGCTGTTTTCCAATTTGTGACAGCGGATGTACCTTTGGAAAGTGTGTCGCCCCAAATAAGTGTAAATGCGATCCTGGTTACAAATTGGAAGCTAATAACCGCTGTGCCCCAATTTGTGACAACGACTGTACCTTTGGAAAGTGTGTCGCCCCAAATAAGTGTAAATGCGATCCTGGATACAAATTGGAAGCTAATAATAGCTGTCTTCCAGTTTGTGACAACGGCTGTAGCTTTGGAAAATGTGTCGCCCCAAATAAGTGTGAATGCGATCCTGGATACAAATTGGAAGCTAATAATAGCTGTCTTCCAGTTTGTGACAACGGCTGTACCTTTGGAAAGTGTGTCGCCCCAAATAAGTGTGAATGCGATCCTGGATACAAATTGGAAGCTAATAATAGCTGTCTTCCAGTTTGTGACAACGGCTGTAGCTTTGGAAAGTGTGTCGCCACAAATAAGTGTGAATGCGATCCTGGATACAAATTGGAAGCTAATAATAGCTGTCGTCCAGTTTGTGACAATGGCTGTACCTTTGGAAAATGTGTCGCCCCAAATAAGTGTGAATGCGATCCTGGATACAAATTGGAAGCTAATAATAGCTGTCTTCCAGTTTGTGACAACGGCTGTACCTTTGGAAAGTGTGTCGCCCCAAATAAGTGTAAATGCGATCCTGGATACAAATTGGAAGCTAATAACCGCTGTGCCCCAATTTGTGACAACGGCTGTACCTTTGGAAAGTGTGTCGCCCCAAATAAGTGTAAATGCAATCCTGGATACAAATTGGAAGCTAATAATAGCTGTCTTCCAGTTTGTGACAGTGGCTGTATCTCAGGAAAATGTGTCGCCCCAAATAAGTGTGAATGCGATCCTGGATACAAATTGGAAGCTAATAACCGCTGTGCCCCAATTTGTGACAACGGCTGTACCTTTGGAAAGTGTGTCACCCCAAATAAGTGTAAATGCAATCCTGGATACAAATTGGAAGCTAATAATAGCTGTCTTCCAGTTTGTGACAGTGGCTGTATCTCAGGAAAATGTGTCGCCCCAAATAAGTGTGAATGCGATCCTGGATACAAATTGGAAGCTAATAACCGCTGTGCGCCAGTTTGTGACAACGGCTGTACCTTTGGGAAATGTGTCGCGCCAAATAAGTGTGAATGCAAGCCTAGATATAAATTGGAATCTAATAATCTTTGTGTCCCAGTTTGTGACATTGAATGTAATTTTGGAGAATGTGTTGCACCCAACACCTGTAGATGTCCAGTTGGCTATACTTATAGCGACGACAATCATGCCTGTAAGCCAAAATGCTCCAAAGACTGCAATCATGGTTTCTGTCATAGTCCCGAAGTATGTGCATGCAATCAGGGCTATCTAATGGGACCAGAAGAAAAATGTGAACCGGTATGCAGTCAGGGTTGTCTCAATGGCATATGCAATGGACCAGATATCTGCAGTTGCTTACCAGGATATCTGATGGCAGCCAACTCATCGAATCAATGTGAGCCTATCTGTGAGCCAGGGTGTCAGAACTCCGATTGCGATGAGCCTGGTGTGTGCCTGTGTTGGGCAGGCTATATGCCGATTTATAAAACGCGGTGCGAGCCATATTGCCGAATGAACTGTGTCAATGGTTACTGTTCCAGTCCGAATAATTGTACCTGCAAGGAGGGCTACGAAGCAGATGCCTATGATCCGAATGTTTGTTTGCCGATTTGTGATGATTGTTACAATGGTGATTGCATCTCACCCGGCAATTGTCTATGCTGGCCAGGCTATCAAATGGATGGAAATGGCTCCGCATGCTATTTGTACATCCAGCCAACGGAGTTCAGTAGTAGTGTAGATGATACAGATGCAACAAGTCACTCCAGTTTGCCTATGGAAACCAGCACGTATTCGCTGTTCTCTTCCTCTGAAGAAACAGTTGGCTTTGAATTTACCACGAGTAACTCTACCGAACTATTAAACTGCGATTGTTGGTTGTTATCCTCGTCTTTGAACTCATCCCAAGCTGGCGGGTGTACCCCGATTTGTAATACAACAACGGAAGCATCCTGTATTGATGGGGATACATGCCAACTCAACGAAAGTAGAAAGGAGCTTCATTGCAATGAAACTATCTACAAATGTAGCTCAACATCTATCCATCGCCAGCGCAGTAATCCTAATGGTGTATCATGGTGGCTTTGTTCACTATTGGCGGTGATTCTGTTAGCATTTGCTGCGGTGGTATTCTTTGTTATGCGGCATAGCAGTGAAAGAGGAAGTGCTGTTATATGTGAGAGCAGTAAGTATCTCTTATATTAGAAAACCATACCAGTGAAAATATCAATATGTCTTTAATTGCAGAGGATCCTCAGTTTGCTGTGCAGTATGTGAGTCACATGGGGAGATGAGCTCATCCGCTGTTTTCCAAAGCTCAAGTATTATATATTATCTTGTCATAGACTACAAGTCGAAATAAAATATACCTAGAAATAAAATGTATACCAAAACTTGGAGTTCCGAGGATCACCTTCTAAATTCCGGACGGAATATATTTTCATTACGTGTATTACTATATTTATATGTATGTATACTCATATCTATGTACAGACGAGGTATACCTTCTTTGTAGTGATGATTTTGTAATGTTCCAGCGGGAAATGGAAGCATACAATCATACATGCTGAAGCGATTCCTTGGAAGGTTAGAAGGCATGACTCTCCGTATCCTCTTCCATATCCTTTTTACATTAGTAACTCCGCAGAGGGAAGCAATCCACACTTTTAAAAATATTTTTTCGGAATCACATCTCAGTGATTGCTTCTCAATACATCGCATAGAATGTTTTCCTAAAAAATCATTGCTTCCAAATACCTTCTCGGAGGATCGTTTCCCAAATTTTCCGCTGGGGAGCTTCAATCGTACACGTGTGCAAGAGACAGAACCACTGCGTAAGCTTTTGCGTCATTCGTTTCTCCTCTGGACACTTTCCGAGTTGATGGAAAACAGCATTTGTCCAGCCCGTCCCTAAAAAGGTGGATCTTTCTCTCTCTCCAGCAAGCGACCCATAGCATTAACGTTCCTTCACGCCAAGGTAATGGAAACGCTGACTAACCGTCAGCTGTTGAAATATCTTGAATCACGGAAGCTTCTCAATGAGCGAAAATATGGCTTCCGTAGCAAAAGATCCACTGATGATCTGATGTCATATCTGACCGAAAAATTAAACCAATCTCTTCATCACTCTGGTCTCTGGTGGAATAAAAATTGGTAAGCTGGCGATATTATGCCTCATTCCAAAAAAAAAAAACTTTTGTAGCGCTCTTATTGAAAAACGGTTTACCTAAAGCGAAAATCAGGGTGTACTACGAAATGCAGTCTGTCAGGGGTTGTGGTATTCACTGTACCATGTATCAATACCAGCAGTCTGTTCCTCACTTTAGTGTAGTAGTTTAGTGTTTGCATGAAAAGAAAAACAAAATACATAGTGACTGAACAAAAAAAATTTATAAAACTGGTGAGTGTAAAATTGTTGCACTCGATATTTCAAACAGCACTGGCAATTCAAACAGCCGATCGGACAACTGAACACACAGTCTCCATTGTCATTCTTCACGAAACCATCAAAGCACTCACATTCCCCTGGCCGGATACAGTATCCGTTGACGCAATTCTCGCAGGCAGGCATACAAATCGTGCCACCTGCAAGACCTCTTTGCTTATGATTTCAATAGCCAGCGCAGCATGTTTCTAATAAATAACGCGTGTGTATAGGTCTTAAGGGCGATGGTACTGAAAAAGGCAACCGAAAAACGAATATCTGTTGAATTTTAAGTACTCGCAAACTTACGAAACCTCGGCAACGCATTTGTTCGTCGGGTTCTATGAATAGTTGGTCGTCTGGTGAAGGTGCATAGGATGATGCTGTGGATGCTGGTAAACCAGTGACGTTTATTCTAAGGTGCGCAGGTGTTCTCCGCACACCCCAACGAAATCCATCTTTATGAAAAATGTATTTGTTTATGTACATGCGCTAACAATATCGTTGAGTTGTAATTCAAAAATGTTCAATTAAAAATTCTGCTTTAACATCCACTTCTGTTCACTCTGTTGTGCCGCACCATCGCGTCATAGCCAAATCAACCAAACCAAACACCGCAGTCACCCAATCAGGGCTGCCGAAGTGAGTACTAAGGGAGTATTCGTACTACTCTCTCAAGCACTGTACTCCCGTGCTCCCCTCGTCCTGATTGTACTCCCCTATTAAATATTTCCATTTTTTTTTTTAAAACAAGTAGTACTTTGAGTACCTTTGTCTTTATTGAATAGTACTTTGTTAAAATACTAACACGATAATGAAATACAGTGGCCGCTATAAGTATAAAGACAGACATTATCAAAATGTTCAGTTTGATACACAGACTGAACTACTAACTAAAGAAGCCATGCACAAGAGGCGAAATACTTCAGTATAAAAACATTGTGTTTACCTTACAATATTTCAGATGATTGATAAGTATTTTTATATTTAAAATATTTTAAAGGTAATTTCACAGATGACTCACACTAACGTAATTCGAAATGATAATAATTATTCAACCTCTATTTAGCCATGCCCCATAGGTATACGACATAAGTATGTATATCGGAGGATATTGAACACATTCTTTGTGGTTGTCAGGCTATTGCTCGCTCTCTAGAGAATTTTTTAGGGAATGACTTCTTTAACACGAGAGACTGGCCAAACTTACTACAATAAAATTTAAAAAGGGAAAAAGGGAAAAGTTTTGGTTTAGGTACCATCATACGATGGTCCCATTATGGTGCCTCGTGTTTTGTGTTGGCTTAGCCTCAGAGCTCCCGACAACCTAATCTAATCTAACCTAGTCGTGCCCCGCGGAACCTATTTGACCCTGGAAGGATGGGCAGTTATTGCTATACAAAGAGAGCATGAAAAGCGGTCAGTTGCATCGAAGGTAGGACGATCTGTTTCCGTCGTGTGTAATTTCCTCAATTTGGGTAAAAATTATGGCTCTGCTCTCTCATCTAGATCCGGTCGACCAAGCTATTTCACGCAAATTCAGGTGAAACATGCCGAATGCCCGTCAGGTAAGGCGCGAGTTGGAACTTCCCGTAACTGTAAGAAGAGTGCAGCAACTGTTGAAGCAAACTGTCCCGATGGTTTAAGTTTTTATTGGCATCATTTGCGAGATGAAAAAGCAGTGAAAATGACCCGGCACTCCGGAGGTGGAAGTGCAATGGTTTGGGATCCCTTTGGGTATCATGGAAAAATCAATTTGATATGGCTACCACCCAAAATGAATGGTGTGAAATACAGAAAGATGCTCGAATATGCTTAAGACGAATTTGGAAAAATTCCGGCAGGCGAAAACTTTATTTTTCCAACAAGACAATTCACACGGCAAAAATAGTCCGCGAATAGTTGGAAGTCAGCGGAACAAGATGTTTGCCGTGGCTATCATGTAGTCCTGATCTGAAACCAATCGAAAACATGTGGGGGATCATGGCTTGAAAAATGTAAAGGGTGATTTTTTAGCTGGTTTGGTTTTGGCAACACTGGTTTTGACAGCTGACGTGTGTTTAGTACCTTGTGTCACTGTCAAACAGCTTCAGTTTGGTTTGCAATTTAACCATGGATCGTCTTACAAATGAACAACGCTTGCAAATTATTGAATTTTACTATCAAAATTCGTGCTCGGTTCGAAATGTTCATCGCGCGCTGCTTCCATTTTATGATCGGCATTCTCGACCTTCTGAGCAGTCTATTCGGAAGATTGTGACCAAATTTCGCACCAAATTTACTTTGTTGGACATTAAACCACCAACACGTTTACGTACTGTGCGTAGTGAAGAAAATATTGCGGCCGTATCAGCTAGTGTGACAGAAGACCGCGAAATGTCGATTCGATCGTGCGATTTGACACCATTAGATTATTTTTTGTGGGGGTATGTCAAGGCTAATGTCTATAGGGACAAGCCCGCTTCGATTGACGCACTGGAAGCCAACATCCATGCATTCATTCGTGAGATACCGGCCGATATGTGTGAAAGAGTATGCCAAAATTGGACTCAGCGGATGGGCTACCTGAGACGCAGCCGCGGTCAACATTTGCATGAAATTATCTTTAAACATTAAATTGCAAGGTTCAAACTATCGATTCAAATAAATATTTTATTCATTTTTTCGAATTTTTTGTGTTTTTTTTTTAAAAAAAGTTCTCAACCTCTTAAAAAATCACCCTTTATATGAGAGGCAGTACTGGAATATGAAAGAGCTAAAAACACGAACAGCCCAGGCATGAATCGAGATCAATGGAGAAGTTCTGTAGAGCTTGATAAATTCCATGCATAATAGAATTTTCGAAGTTATGTAGAGCCGAGGAGGTTGTACGAAGTACTGAGTTTCAGTTTGATAGGTAAAACCCAAGACTTGGTTATTCTAATGCTTAAATTTCTTACTGTTTAAGTTTTATACAATATTTTTTTTTAAATGTTTTTGGGGTTCATTAAATCATCATTTACCAAAAATTTTGTTTTTCTGTCGCTTTGCTATGTATTAAAAAAAGTGAACTTTTTTGAAAAAAATGTTGAGGCTGCAGTCCAAATAAAATAATTAAGTTTTAGAGTTTTAACAGCCTAATGGTTGTTTTTGATATTGGATTTGTATCGTTTCTTTTTTGTACTCCCCTTGGACACAACATACTCCCCTGTAAACGTCTAAAATACTCCCATTCGGATTTTCAAAACGGCAGCCCTGCACCCAATACCAAAATGTATATAAACCATTCAATACAAATTGACGTCGAACAAAATATTCTCCTCTTTTCGTAAGTAAATCGAACGGCGCGCGCCGTCATACATACTTTCAAAGCTTTATCAACCTATCCAAACCAACAAAACAAATTCAGTTTGACGTCGACTCGCCCGGTTGTTCTCCATTTACTAGCGCACCAACCCAACGGAAATATCCATATAAAAAAAAATTCTACCACATTCAAAGTCCCAACAATCGTCTGTACAACAACATGAATTTGGGTTCTCCAGAGAACTGCGCACCCAGGATCGATGCAGCACATTTCTACCCTTTTCTTTAGTGATGGTGATGTTAGCTGTGGGTGTGATGTTGCTTTTCATATTCTGTTTTATTTCGCATCAATTTGAGTTCTCCAGCAAACTGCGCACCCATAGGCTCGATACAACACCTTTTCTATCCTTTTCTTTAGTGATGAAGATGTTAGCTGTGGCTGTGGGTATTATGTTGCTTTTCATACTCTGTTTTATTTCGCATGCTAACGTTTGTTTGGTTGAATTTTGCTCAATTCTCTTCTCTTGAGTATTGATGTTAGTTTTTGTTCGATTTCGATGTGCTCTATATTTGTAGAACTCCATTCTCCATATCGACTGAAGCGAAAGCAAAAAGCAATGCAACACTAGTCGTTTTTTTTTTTGCAAGCCTATATAGGCTAAACATGTTTCAGCAGCATGTTTACCATGTTAAATAAGGAATTATCCAGTCTTATTTTTACTCTGAAATCTTTTTCGAAGTCTATACGGGTTAAAAAAAAAAAAAAAAAGCCTACTAATCATTGTTCATTCGCATTTTGGCAGTAGTAAGATGTGCATGTCGTTCTTTTAAGCCAAAGTATATAAGAGAAAAATATGACCTGTCGATGCGCTATTGAAAAATGATTGGAGAAACCATATTCGCAATTAAATTTGGAAGAAAAACTGGAAATAATTAGTTCTGGAAGGCCAACACTGTCTCTTCCGGATTTGATTTGTAAGGTGGAAATTAAAAGTAAATCTTTTAGTAGACATTTTCAGTTTTTTAACTATGAAGAAAAATTTTGGTTGTGTGGTTTGTTTGGTTGGCCTTGTTTACTTCACGTCCTCGTCGTGGTCCTGGAGAAAACTGAGAATAGACGTTATTATCTAACAAAAAAAAAAGGAGAACACCCTGATTAGAACATCACGGCACGTCCCTGTGGTAAATGCTTTGGTGTGACTGTAGATTGCCGCGCCGTTGCTGGTCCGTTAAAGTTGCATCAGTCTTACCGAATTGATGTACATACATATTCGCAAGAGACTGATCGGAATTTCGAACAAATCTTGTGGTTTCTTATCTCAAGTGTGCCATATGCCATTATGCCTTCTATTCGAGTTCTCTGTTTTTGTCGAAGCTGGGCGATAACGTTCGCATTCGTCATTATGGTTGGAGTGTTATCTCATTTATTATTTTTTCTTGATTCATTTTACGACTTGAAGACCATGGAAAATCAAGGTCATAAGGCGGGCTTGGGTTATAGCTCGGATCGCAATACACCATCTCCTCTACTAGCGAATGAAGTATCTTTTCAGGAAGGGACACACGAATGTGGACCAGTAGAGTGAAATGAGGTCGTTATAATTGGCTGGCGCCAAATGCAGCACAAGTTTTAGATTGCTTCTTATTTCTGAAACTCGAACTTATACTCACTCTAACATTTACATGTTTATTGTTGTAGAACTTCCGATTAGTGGATAAGAGCCGCTACGCTCTACTGATTTTTAAAGATTCCTATGGTTTTTTATAACTTTGCAGTGTATTCCATGATAAATAGTTTTGAATGTACACATAGATTAGCAATATTCAACGGAACAAATAAGTGAAATATCGCAGGGAGTCATAGAGCGTCTACGGATAAAAGTAAAACTCAGTAGTTAAACAGACTGCAAAGATGAACGTTCTTTGGTATATTCTAATTGCGGTTTTTTCCAACACTATTGTCGTCCACTGTCAGATAGGAGTTTGTACTCGAGTTGAGTATTATACGGAAACAAAGTTTTCTTTGAAAAATGTTCCCAAATGGTTTACCACACAAGGCTTTTGGCCATGGCAAACGCGAACACAATTGACTTATGTGACAGAACGTGTAACAGAAGTAAATTAATGTAACGTTTCCCTTCCACTCATTTTAAATTAACGAATATTTTCCATTCTAGACTGAATATAATACTCGAGTGAAATACTCATGCTGTAGCGACTATAGTGGGACATATCCTTCCTGTGAGCCGATCTGTCGGAGCGAGTGTGAGAATGGATACTGTTCCAGCCCAAACAAATGTACTTGCTTATATGGCTACAAAGTAGAAACCTCTAATCGTTGTGTCCCAGTTTGTGACAGAGGCTGTACATTTGGAAAGTGTATCGCCCCAAATAAGTGTAAATGCAACCCTGGATATAAATTGGAAGCTAATAACCGTTGTGTCCCAGTTTGTGACAGCGGCTGTACCTTTGGAAAATGTGTCGCGCCAAATAAGTGTGAATGCGATCCCGGATACAAATTGGAAGCTAATAATCGCTGTATCCCTGTTTGTAATATCGACTGTACCCGTGGAGAGTGTGTCGCGCCAAATATGTGTAAATGCGATCCTGGCTACCATTTCGACAACAAATCTGGCTGTGAACCAATTTGCTCGGACGGGTGTCAAAATGGATACTGTTCTGGGCCAAATGAATGTACTTGTGACAGTGGCTACGAAATAGATACTTTTAACCATTGTCACCCAGTTTGTGGCAGCGGCTGTAAAAATGGGAAGTGTATCGCGCCGAATAAGTGCGAATGTGACTCTGGCTACAATCTAAATGAACTGGGTACCGCTTGTGAACCGATCTGCTTGGGCGGGTGTGGAAAAGGATACTGTTCCAGCCCTAACAAATGCAGTTGTTTCAGTGGCTACCAAATGGATACCTCTAAACGTTGTATCCCACTTTGTGACAGCGACTGTCATTTTGGAGAATGTGTTGCACCAAACACCTGTGAATGTCTAGTTGGCTATACTCCTAGCATCGACAATAATACCTGTAAGCCAAAATGCTCCAAAGACTGCGATCATGGTTTCTGTCATAGTCCCGAAGTTTGTGCATGCAATCAGGGCTATCTAATGGGACCGGAAGAAAAATGCGAACCGGTTTGCAGTCAGGGTTGTCTCAATGGCATATGCAATGGACCGGATATCTGCAGTTGTTTACCGGGATATCGGATGTCAGCCAACTCGTTGAATCAATGTGAGCCTATCTGTGAGCGAGGGTGTCAGAACTCCGACTGTGCTGGGTCTGGTGTGTGCATATGTTGGGCAGATTACAGCCCGGTTAATAAAACGTGGTGTGAGCCATATTGCCCGAAGAACTGTGTCAATGGTTACTGTTCCAGTCCGAATAATTGTACCTGCAATGAGGGCTATGAAGCACATCCCTATGAACCGAATGTTTGTTCGCCGATTTGTGATAATTGTGATAATGGCGATTGCATCTCACCCGCCAATTGTCTATGCTGGCCAGGCTATCAAATGGATCTAAATGGCTCCGCATGCTATTTGTACATCCAGCCAACGGAGTTCAGTAGTAGTGTAGATGATACAGATGCAACAAGTCACTCCACTTTGCCTATGGAAACCAGCACGTATTCGCTGTCCTCTGCCTCTGAGGAAACAGTTGTCTTTGAATCTACAACCAGTAACTTCGAGAGATCACATTTGTTTGAACTACTACACTGCGCTTGTTGGCTGATATCTTCGTCTTTGAACTCAACCCAAGCTGTCGGCTGCACTCCAATTTGTAATACAACAACGGAAGCATCTTGCATTGATGAGGAAACATGCCAACTCAACGAAAACAGAAAGGAATTTCTTTGTAACGAAACTATCTACAAATGTAGATCGACATCGGTCCAGCGCCAACACAGTGATTCTAAGGGTGTATCGTGGTGGCTTTGCACACTAGTGGCAGTGATTCTGTTGGCATTTGCTGCGGTGGTATTCCTTGTTATGCGGCATTACAGTGAAAGAGGAAGTGCTTTAATATCTGAGAGCAGTAAGTGTCTCTTCTCTTGAAAAAACATGCCTATGATTATATCAATATATCTTTAATTGCAGAGGATCCTCAGTTTGCTGTGCAGTATGTAAGTCACATGGGGAAATGAACCCTCCCGCTGTTTTTCAAAGCTTAAGTATTATATATTATCCTGTCATAGGCTACAAGTCGAAATAAAAAATACATAGAAATAAAATTTCTTTGGCATTTTCATATGCAAGATTATCTTTTCCAAGCGAATACCAAATACGAATGAACTTCAATCGGGAACGGCACAAAATCCCGACAAAAAAAATCGCATTTCTGAAAATCCTGACTCACAAAATCCCGACTTTAGATTTTCGTTCCGCAGTGAATTTTTTTTGCTGAAAAAAAAATTGAATCTTTAAATCTCTCATAATTTTTTTTCCACATTCTTAAAAGTATGTTTTCGCCCACTTCCCCACCATGTCACTAAGAAAAAACACAAAAACCAAGAAACTTACCAAAACACACTATTAATTTGTTAGCAAAATCGTTTGGTTAAGTGCATCTGATGAGAATCGAAAAGCGCCTTTCTTTGTGATTCTCATTCGGTGCACTTAACCAAACGATTTTTGTATCTTGTTCATAGTGCGTATTTTGGTAAGTTCTCCGTTTTTTTTTTTTGGTTTTATTTAGTGAAGTGTTGAGGGTGGAGTGATATCGTGAGGAGGTTGTTAGTGTCCAAACAACTTCCTTTCAAAATAATTATGATTCTTTAAGTATTTTGTGGTGAATATCATTTTATGAGAATCAAAAAGAACAGCGCGCGCGAATTTTAAACTATTATTTTCTCCAAAGTCGGGATTTTGGCAGTCGGGATTTTGTCAGTCGGGATTTTGTAAGGCGGGACTTCATGCCCAACCCACTTCAATCGTACACGTACAGTTTCAAGAGTACTTTAACATCTAAGTATTCAGAAATCTACTAATCCAGGCGGTATATCTCCCATAGTTCTGAAGCGGTGTTCTTCCACGCTGGCAGCACCACTGCGTAAACTTTCCGATCTTCCCAACTCTCCTGGACTCCTTCCGAGTAGATGGAAAACAGCTTCCCTAAAAAAGCCGAGTCTTTCTCTCTCTCCAGCTACCGACTCATAGCGCTAACGTCCCTTCATTGCAGCATCATGGAAATGCTGATAAACCGTCAGCTAATGAATAATCTTGAATCACGGAAGCTTCTCAATGAACGACAATATGGCTTCCGTAGCAAAAGATCCACTGATTATCTGATGGCATATCTCACAGAAAATTTGAACTAATCTCTTCATCACTCTGGTGAGTGTAAGATTCTTGCACTCGATATTTCAAAAGCATTTGACAAAGTTGGGCATCAAGCTCTTTTGTCGAAAATGGGTGCATATTGCTTCGATTGGCATCTTCTTTCATGGATTAGAGACTCCTTTTCGGGCCGCTCAATACAAGTTGCGCAATTCACCCTATAAATGCTGGTGTCCACCAGGACTCAGTTTTGTCTTCGATACTCTTTCGTAAATATAATCCAATACATTGCGAGCTTGATAGTATAACCGAATGGGGTATATATATGTCTAATGTTTCAAAAACTCAATGCTATCTTCTGTAATCTTAACAATCAGCCATTATCCATGACTGGCTCTTGCATTGTTGAAACCGAAAGGCTTTCTATTCTCGGTATGCTTGTTGATACCAATTTGCCTTAGAATGACCACATATCCGAAGTCGACAAAAACCCCGCGAAAAGAATAGGTTTCCTTCGACGTTGTAAGAAATTCTTCACCCGTTCTGATCTAGCTACAATTTATAACCCGTATATTTACCCTAAGCTCGAGTGCAATGTGCATATCTGTTCGGGTGCTCCAAAAACATCACTGCATATGACCGATGGAATACAAAAACGGGCGATACAACTTAAGGGGTATAGAAATATCACTTAGTCAGTTGACTCCCCCGTACACCATTGTAATGTTTCTTGCCTTTCCCTGGTTTATCGGTTTTTCCACAAAAAGTGCTCCAGCGAATTCCCCCTCTTCAACAATTTTCTCGTAGCACACATCTCGTAAAAAAATGCCCATCAACTTTACACTGCTGCCATTTGTGGTGTTTAGCCTCGGACAATTAAGTTTCAAACTCCATCTATTTTAAAGCGGTCCCATTTACATCGATAGGACTGCGGAGTTCTTGAATACCACTTGACCTAAAATGGCTTCAGGAATATGTTTCACAGAAGTTCCGTAAGTATCTACGACTCGTTGCAGGACAAGATTTTCATTTTTTTTTATAGAACCGCTTTGCTGGTGGCTAATCTAAATGCAGTACCCATCGGCAATGGATCCTCACCAGCAACGAGCCGCATTCAGATATATTGTGAGGGCTACGAACGCAATCCGCATATTTTCCGCAAGTGCGATCCGATCTGTGAGAATGACTGTCCCAATGGAATCTGCGTAGCTCCGAGTACGTGCGTCTGTCTGCCCGGAAACTTCCGTGACTATGAGAACAGCTGTGTACCAACATGCCCGATTGGTTGTCACAATGGTATGTATGTGTCAGCCCGATGGATCGTGTATTTGCAAGGCGGGTTACTTTTCGGATACCATCACGAGACAGTTCTGTAAGCCAGAGTGCAGTAAAGGGTGTGACTTTGGCAGTTGCATTGCTCCGGAAACGTGTCGGTGTATCCCCAACTACGAACTTACTACAGATGGAGTTTGCCAACCAAAGGGTGACAAATGTGAGTACGGAACTTCTACCGCACCCGCCTGTAGCTGTGATAGTGTGTAAGCCACCCTGTTGTCCCAATAGGTACTGTATACTACACCACAGAATTTCTGCATTTGTAAGCCGGGATTCATCAAGAACGGTGTCAAAGACTGATAGACCTTTGCTCCGTTGCAAGAGGGTTTGGTTTATGTGCTTTGGGGTGACTGTAGATTCCCGTGCCATTGCTTATCCGTTAAAGTTGCATCACTTCTAAAGAACTTTTACATAATTTACATATTCGCAAGAGCCTGGAGTCGTAATTTCGAGCGAATCTTGAGGTTTCTTATCTGGGCGCACTCCAGATTTATGCCTTGCTCTTCGAGTTCTCTATTTTTGTCGAAGCTGGGCGATAGCGCTTGCCCTCGTCATTATATTTGGAGCATAATGTCGTTTATTTTTATTTATTTTTTTATTTTACGAGTTAAAGGCCCTCAAAAAGCATGGTTAAAACGCGGGCTTGGGTGATAATTCGGTACGGAATATATCCTCTGTTAGGGACTGTGTATTCCATTGTAAATATCTATGGATGATTAGCTATCTACACCGGAATAAAGAAGTAAAATATCGCAGGGAGTCATGGAGAGGCTTAAAGTAACTTTCAGTAGCTACGCAGACGGCAAAGATGAACGTTCTTTGGTATATTCTAATTGCGGTTTTTTTCAAAATCATTGAAGTCGACTCCAGGAAACTGCCAGGAGTTTGTACTAAAGTTGAGGAATACACTCAAACAAAGATGTGTTTTAAAACTGTCCAAAGGCTCATTACCAACTCAGGCCCTTTGCCATGGGACTGGCTACAAAAAGTCATTACTGTGAGAGTTGGAGTAACAAAAGTAAATCAATATAACGTTTCTCTTTCTTTCATCTCTAAGAAACGAATCTTTTTTATTTCAGATTGAACATAAGACTCGAATGAAGTCCGTATGCTGTAAGGACTATAGTGGGAATTATCCTTACTGTGACCCGATCTGTCGGAACAAGTGTGAGAATGGATACTGTTCCAGCCCAAATAAATGTACTTGCTCTTATGGTTACAAAGTAGAAACCTCTAATCGTTGTGTCCCAATTTGTGACAGTGGCTGTACATTTGGAAAGTGTATCGCCCCAAATAAGTGTGAATGCAAATCTGGATATAAATTGGAAGCTAATAACCGTTGCGTCCCGGTTTGTGACAGCGGCTGTACCTTTGGAAAATGTGTCGCGCCAAATAAGTGTGAATGCGATTCTGGATACAAATTGGAAGCTAATAATAGCTGTCTTCCAGTTTGTGACAACGGCTGTACCTTTGGAAAGTGTGTCGCCCCAAATAAGTGTGAATGCGATCCTGGATACAAATTGGAAGCTAATAATAGCTGTCTTCCAGTTTGTGACAACGGCTGTACCTTTGGAAAATGTGTTGCCCCAAATAAGTGTGATTGCGATCCTGGATACAAATTGGAAGCTAATAATAGCTGTCTTCCAGTTTGTGACAATGGCTGTACCTTTGGAAAATGTGTCGCCCCAAATAAGTGTGATTGCGATCCTGGATACAAATTGGAAGCTAATAATAGCTGTCTTCCAGTTTGTGACAACGGCTGTACCTTTGGAAAATGTGTTGCCCCAAATAAGTGTGATTGCGATCCTGGATACAAATTGGAAGCTAATAATAGCTGTCTTCCAGTTTGTGACAATGGCTGTACCTTTGGAAAATGTGTCGCCCCAAATAAGTGTGATTGCGATCCTGGATACAAATTGGAAGCTAATAATAGCTGTCTTCCAGTTTGTGACAACGGCTGTACCTTTGGAAAATGTGTCGCCCCAAATAAGTGTGAATGCGATCCTGGATACAAATTGGAAGCTAATAATAGCTGTCTTCCAGTTTGTGACAACGGCTGTACCTTTGGAAAATGTGTCGCCCCGAATAAGTGTCAATGCGATCCTGGATACAAATTGGAAGCTAATAATAGCTGTCTTCCAATTTGTGACAGCGGATGTACCTTTGGAAAATGTGTCGCCAGAAATAAGTGTGAATGCGATCCTGGATACAAATTGGAAGCTAATAATAGCTGTCTTCCAATTTGTGACAGCGGATGTACCTTTGGAAAATGTGTCGCTCCAAATAAGTGTGAATGCGATCCTGGATACAAATTGGAAGCTAATAACCGCTGTGCCCCAATTTGTGACAACGGCTGTACCTTTGGAAAGTGTGTCGCCCCAAGTAAGTGTGAATGCGGTCCTGGATATAAATTGGAAGCTAATAATAGCTGTTTTCCAATTTGTGACAGCGGATGTACCTTTGGAAAGTGTGTCGCCCCAAATAAGTGTGAATGCGATCCTGGATACAAATTGGAAGCTAATAATCTCTGCGTCCCAGTTTGTGATAGCGAATGTCACTTTGGAGAATGTGTTGCACCAAATACCTGTAAATGTCTAGTTGGCTATACTCCTAGCATCGACAGTAATACCTGTAAGCCAAAATGCTCCAAAGACTGCGATCGTGGTTTCTGTCATAGTCCCGAAATATGTGCATGCAATCAGGGCTATCTAATGGGAGCGGAAGAAATATGTGAACCGGTGTGCAGTCAGGATTGTCTCAATGGCATATGCAATGGACCAGATATCTGCAGTTGCTTACCAGGATATCTGATGGCAGCCAACTCGTTGAATCAATGTGAGCCTATCTGTGAGCCAGAGTGTCAGAACTCCGATTGTGATGAGCCTGGTGTGTGCCTGTGTTGGGCAGGCTATATGCCGATTTATAAAACGCGGTGCGAGCCATATTGCCGAATGAACTGTGTCAATGGTTACTGTTCCAGTCCGAATAATTGTACCTGCAATGGAGGCTATGAAGCAGATGCCTTTGAACCGAATGTTTGTTCGCCGCTTTGTGATAATTGTGACAATGGCGATTGCATCTCACCCGGCAATTGTCTATGCTGGCCAGGCTATCAAATGGATGGAAATGGCTCCGCATGCTATTTGTACTTCGATGCAACGGAGTCCAGTGGTAGCATAGATGATACAGATGCAACAAGTCATTCCACTTTGCCTATGGAAACCAGCACGTATTCGCTGTTCTCTTCCTCTGAGGGCGCAGTTGTCTTTGAACCTACAACCAGTAACTCTATCGATCCATTAAACTGCAATTGTTGGCTATTATCGTCGTCTTTAAACTCAACACAAGCTGGCGAGTGTACTCCAATTTGTAATACAACATCGCAAGCATCCTGTATTGATGGGGTGATATGCCAACTCCACGAAAATAGAAAAGAGCTTCATTGCAATGAAACTATCTTCAAATGTAGATCGACATCAGTCCAGCGCCAGTGCAGTGACTCTAATTCTAAGGGTGTATCGTGGTGGCTTTGCACACTAGTGGCAGTGATTCTGTTAGCATTTGCTGCGGTGGTATTTCTTGTTATGCGGCATTACAGTCGAAGAGGAAGTGCCGTTATATGCGAGAGCGGTAAGTATCTTTTATCTAAGAAAACCATATCACTGATAATATCAATATGTCTTTAATTGCTAGGTGATCGACAGCTTGCTGTACAGTATGTTAGTGACACGGGGAAATGAACTCATCAGCTGTTTCCTAAAGCTTAAGTATTATATATTATCTTGTCATAGGCTACAAGTCGAAATAAAAAATACATAGAATTACAATTTTGTTTGAATTTTCATGTGAAAGATCATCAATTCCAAGTGAATACCAAAACTTGGAGTATACTTTAATGAGTTCCAAAGATCACCTTCTCGATTCCTTGCATATTTTTCGGATAGAATACATACGAATTAACTTCAGTCGATGATGCGGGCTTTTCGAGTAGTTCAATTGAATCGGCAAATATATGACGATGTTAGAAGAGATGCACATTATGAATTCCAAATATATTGTGTAAATTTCAGCTCAATCGGGTGGTTTTGAATTGAATTGATGTTCCAGCGTCATCTATCGGAAAACTTGAGAACTTTATATGTACAAACACTTCGCACCTCATAAGAAGTATATAGTGTAAGCTCTAGCTCAATTGGATGGTGAGTTTATGAGTTTTGAGGTATCAAAACAAACAGCTCATTTTAATATGTAAATATACTAGCTGTCCAGCCCGGCTTCGCCTGTGCCGAAAAAATATAGTGTTACTTATAATACATACATTGTCATTTAGTTCGAAGAATCGGACGCTCTGCCTATCTGGCAGTCTGTCTGTTTGCATGTCTGCCTGTCAGTCTTTCTATCTACCTGTCTTTCCAGAACGGAAACAAAACTTTATCTGAGCTACTCCGTCATATTCGGAGCTCAGATCGATAAGGGTTTCCATGTACAATCACCTCAAAGAAACTTCCACTTAAAACGCACGACTAGACAAATCGGTTGCAAATAAAAAAACGGGTTGAATCCATTATAATACTCTTTCAATATGTAAACAATTTGGGAGGGGAAAGAATCAAAAAAAAAATACACATTTTTATTTTACCGTTTTGTCTATGTTTTTGGGAAAATTCGCCTGTGTGCGTCAGGCAGAGTAGTTGCCTCCACGACACGACAACAGACAACGGATTCCAGCTAATCGATTTTGCAGCAGCTCTAAACACGGTGGTAAGTTGCACTAGGTTTCCAATACTACGAATCCACACAGCAACCTGGCGCTCTCCAGATGGTCGAACGGCCAACCAAATCGACAACGTGCTAATAGATGCGAGGCACGCATCCGACATTCTGAATGTGCAAACCATCAGAGGGGCCAACGTCAACTCTGACCATTTTCTTGTTGCGACTAAATTCAGAATATTAAACGAGAAGAAACTGCAAACAGCCCAGAAAAATAAATTCAACATTGGAAGCCTTAGTACGAATAGAGTAGCTAGAGCCTACAGAGAGAGTCTGAGCGAGAGACTCTCCGCTGTGCATTCACCATCTACAAATGCCAACAATCTGTGGAACCAGTATTGCAACATCATCAAAGCAAAGGGTAGCAGAGACCACCATAGGTCGGCTCAGCTATCAAAAAGCTGAAGAACAACAAGGCCGCGGGCTCTGATGGTCTGCCAGCAGAGCTTTTCAAACATGGTGGTGATGCTTTCGTAGGGCGTATGCACCAAGTTATCAACCAAGTATGGGTGGAGGAAGCCATGCCCGATGACTGGAATATCAGCTCTGTATGCCCCATCTTCAAGAAAGGCGATCCTATGTCTTGTAAGAACTACCGAGGCATATCCCTGCTTGATGTCGCATATAAGATCCTATCTAACGTACTGTGTTAACGTCTGAAACCTTTCTGTGTGTGGGTTCCGGCCAAGCAGATCGACGATCGACCAAATTTTCACCCTAAGGCAGATCTTGGAATAGACCAACGAATTTCAAATCAAAACTCTCTCTCTCTCTCTCTCACTCTCTTCATCGACTTCAAAGCCGCATATGATAGAATTCATCGGCTTGAGCTCTACAAGGAAAATTCTTCGTAGGATATTCGGTCGCGTTTGTGAGGAGGGCGATTGGCGGAGTAGATACGACCGCGAACTCTATGAGCTGCACCAAGATGTGGATGTAGTCCGAAAAGCCAAACCACTTCGACTACACTGGCTGGGCCACATCGAGCGAATTGACAACAATGCTCCAGTAAAGAGGATCTTCGAATTACAGCCCCCAGGTTCGAGATAACAAGACCGAACCTCCGTTTTAAGGATCAAGCTATCGCGGATGCCAGAGCCCTTGGTCGAACATCGATTTTTGAGTGAAAGTATTTATTTAAATGAAACGAAAAAGTGAAACGCTTCCCCTTCTCCAACTACAACAGGGAGTAAAATAGATTCTAAAAAAAATACACATAGGGTAAAGGCACTAGTGGTCGGCCAACTAACTACTTTTTCACTTTGCGCTTCTCCAGTTACTAAAGTATTTGATGAAAAACGTTTAAACAGAATTTCATTGAATGTCGAAACAAATATTAATCAATAAAAATGAGAATTTTTAATTAAACACTCACTGTTCTCTAGAAATGACCAAATTGATGAAAAGTCATATTGCGCCAGTGGTCGGCCATAAAAGTTCTAGTGGTCGGTTCTAGGTCCAATAAATCAATGAAAAGAACATATTCAATGATCATTTAACGGTTTATTTGAATGCAAACCATTTAATAAATAATATTTTATTATTTTTAATAGCATAGAATAAACAAAAAAATACTTAGACGGCAACAGTTTGTTAAAATCAGTTTTGATGTATCAAATCATACTTAGTTTTCTTTTTTGCTTATTTAGAAATAAGTTAAATAATTGCTATTAGTCTAAAAAATAAATTTCTGAATAGCTTAAGAGATTGACAAGGTTTAACAACAAAATAACAAAAAATACATAGTTAAGGAACTTCAAAAATGTTTGCATAGACCGTATTTATAGCTTCGCTTATTCCTTCGTTTTTAAAATAAAGAAAACCAGGGGTCGAATCGTGGCATACGCGATCAAATGAGCAAACGTATCGAAAACAATTACGTTACGAATCGAACTATCGAATCGTTTGGAATTGTGGCATACGATTCGTGACGAATCGAAATTGAAAAAATGTGACAGATGTTTTTTTATCATTGTACTAGATGACAACGTGATAATGTAGTAGACAAACAAATTTGGAGGTAAACAGATATAGTTTTATTGACAATTATTCGTATGTGGTAAAATTAATCTTTAATAAATCATAATATAAAACAAATAAAAGATATTTTTTTAAAAAAAAGTCATGAATTCATCTGATATGGTCTATATTAGTTCTTCTGAATCAGAAGACGAACGGATTAGTAATCAAAAAATCGTTCGAAGACAATTAAGGGACATAAGCAATCCACTATCATTGCCGAGCTCAGCCGTAATGAACTAAATATTTAACATACTCTCAGTTCATAAAAGTTTATTAAATTCCAGATTCATAAAAAAGTAAAGAGGCATTTAGATATGTACATATGTTCTCTCACAGCTGGAGTTCCACGGTCATCTGTCAACATCCATGGCAAAAACTCTACAGTTCGGAAGAATATTTTTCGTCAAATTCGGGTTTTCCATCATAAAATCAGCCAATTGATTTTTTTGAGCTAGATTTATTTTGTTTACATTAGTCCTCTAATTAATTATTATGTTAAACAAATTCAATTCATAATGATAATATTTAAATCGATAAAATAACTTACATTTTGAATATTTGACTTGCAAATAAAAATCCATTCGATCGCAGCATTTCGAAAAAATGTTCTCGATCAATAACTCGTTCACGTAAGCCAGAATACCGAATTTCGATACTCGTCACTCGATCACGAATGCCACAATGCCAAACTCGGAAATTTTGAACGCGTTTATTCGATCACGTATGCGACGATTCGACCCCAGGCCTGCAATCTTTGAAGGGTGTTTTCCTTTTACTGTCTTTAATTATCTTCTGAACAGTGTATTGGTATATTTGAGGTCGATACCAATCGGAATAGGCTTCAGTTGCCGAACACTAGCTTGGTAATTTCAATAATCGGCCGGCAGTGCGCCGACAACTTTAGTACCTCTCCGATCACTAAAATTTCCCAAACATTTGTGTGCTTAACGGTGGAATCAGAGCAATTCATTAATAAACTTTCAATATTGTACGTCAAAAGATAAATTTAAGCTATATAGTGCCTTTCTTTAGTGCTCGGCTACACCAGGCCGAGGACTGGAATTCGCATTAAAATGTGGCACTAGTCAGACATATCTGGTTCTGGTCATATATATATACTATATCTATGTATGTATGTAGATACTGTGAAATATAGAGATTCTTTCTTACCGCTTATCGCGAATGCAATTGGCTTGCGTTTTGCAAAATATTTTAAGGGTAGGAAGTGGAAGGGAGTAAAGAAGAGAAAGCATACTATACAAACATACATACATATCATGTAATTGATCATACCAAAGAGGAATTAGAATGAGAGCGAGAGCGTGCGAGTACAACAACGACACAGTAGCAAAAGCAACACAACCTCGTCTCGTCATTGCGATCAAATCGAAATCGTCGATGTAAGCAAATGATAATGATGCATGTTTTTAGATTATTTTTTTATTTATTTCTCAGCCTGTAGGTGTAATTAAGAAAAGGTTAAACTCATAAAATCTCCGTTAGTAAATTGACTTCATGCTACAGTTTTTTTTATTTGCAATTCGTACATAACTGCTGTAATATAAGGAGTGAATGTATGGCTCAACCATACAAAATAGGTATAAACAATATTTTTTTAATTTATGTTATCTAAACTAAAAAAAAAAATAGCCTATGGATGTTCCGGATTATGTAGCTTTCTATTAGGGAAAGAATTTTTGAAATCGGTTCAGTAGTTCCAGAGATTACCTCCCATATACAAACCTTTCCTCTTTATAATAATAGTAAGGATAAAGATAAAGATAAAGATAGTAAAGATGAGGAAAAGGGTTAAAGTGGCCGACCACTAGTGCCTTTACCCTACACATCGAGTCACAAAATATCAAATACAATTTCTTCTGCCGATAAAAATGTTTTCATACAAAAAAATGTATATGAGATGCGACTTCTTGGGTTTGAATATTCTTTGGTTTTATCCCTAAAGATATGAAGAATAAATATTGTCGTTTTTAATTAATTCAAATCTTAAAATTCAGCTTGCAATACACTTTTCAATGTTTCGATAGGTTTTTGGTGGCAGATAAGACTTCTTTCTTGTGTAATAGATACACATTGCAATACCAGTGCAATGCACCTTTGAATTTTTGAAGTGAAACTTCTTTAGCCGCAGTAGGGAAAATTCGCCTGAATCAGACGAAAAGTGAAACGCTTCCCCTTCTCCAACTTCAACAGGCAGTAACGTCTATAGTTAGTATAAAAGGAACTCGCCAAAATGTGGCTAATCTCGAGAACAACTAAACGGATTTAGCTGCGGTTTTCACTATTATGATCTGCATTTCCTGGCGGAATTTATGGGTATATTCTGAATACTCTTTTACTTATAGAAACTGAGAATTCGAGACCGAAATGGAAGAAAAACAAATTTTCTCTCATTACACAGCCCTAAGTCTAACTCACCAATGCCTTATTCGATTTAAAACAAGTTTCACTTCTAACGCGCGAGAGTCTAACGCACTTTTTGTGTTTGGACAGTTCGAAACCAAGCAACATGTGGTAGCCTCGAGCAATTTAGTTTCAAACCCCACTTACTTGAACCGATTGGAGTATTTGGATAATTCGTCATTCTATCCCGATTTGCCTGTGCCCAGCTATGGAAAACCCATTCGAAGCGGTCCCGTTCCGATCCTATCTGTAAGCCGGGATTCATTCTTCATTCATCCGGGTCAAAGACCGATAGAGGATTTTGCTGTAGATGCTGGTATATGCTTTGTGGTGATTGTAGATTCCCGTGCCATTGCTGATACATATGTAGGTACATATTCGCAAGAGTCTGGTCGCAATTTCGAACAAATCTTGAGGTTTCTTATCTGGGCGCACTCCAGATTTATGCCTCTCTCTTCGGGTTCTCTATTTTAGTCGAAGCTGGGCGATAGCGCTCGCCTTCGCAGCGTAATGTCGTTTAATTTATTTATCTTTTATTAATTTGACGAGTTGAAGGCCCTCAAAAAGCATGGTTATAAAGCAGGCTTGGGTGATAATTCGGTACGGAATATATCATCTCCTCTGGCAGGGACTGTGCATTCTATAGTAAACATCTTTGAATGATTAGCTATCTACACCGGAATAAAGAAGTAAAATATCGCAGGAAGTCATGGAGAGGCTTAAAGTAACTTTCAGTAGCTACGCAGACGGCAAAGATGAACGTTCTTTGGTATATTCTAATTGCGTTTTTTTTCAAAACCATTGAAGTCCACTGTCAGTCAGGAGTTTGTACTAAAGTTGAGGAATACACCCAAACAAAGATGTGTTTTAAAACTGTTCAAAGGCTCATTACAAACTCAGGTCGTTTGCCATGGGACTGGTTACAAAAAGTAATTACTGAGAGAGTAGGAGTAACAAAAGTAAATCAATGTAAGATTTCTCTTTCTTTCATCTCTAAGGAACGAATCTTTTTTATTTCAGATTGAACATAAGACTCGAATGAAATCCGTATGCTGTAAGGACTATAGTGGGAATTATCCTTACTGTGACCCGATCTGTTGGAATGAGTGTGAGAATGGATACTGTTCCGGCCCAAATAAATGTACTTGCTTATATGGCTATAAAGTAGAAACCTCTAATCGTTGTGTCCCAGTTTGTGACAGAGGCTGTACATTTGGAAAGTGTATCGCCCCAAATAAGTGTAAATGCAACTCTGGATATAAATTGGAAGCTAATAACCGTTGCGTCCCAATTTGTGACAACGGTTGTACTTTTGGAAAATGTGTCGCGCCAAATAAGTGTGAATGCAACTCTGGACATAAATTGGAAGCTAATAACCGTTGTGTCCCAGTTTGTAACAGCGGTTGTACTTTTGGAAAGTGTGTCGCGCCAAATAAGTGTGAATGCAAATCTGGATATAAATTGGAAGCCAATAACCGCTGTGTCCCAGTTTGTGACAACGGCTGTACCTTTGGAAAGTGTGTCGCGCCAAACAAGTGTGAATGCAACTCTGGATATAAATTGGAAGCTAAGAACCGTTGTACCCCAGTTTGTGACAACGGCTGTACCTTTGGAAAGTGCGTCGCGCCAAATAAGTGTGAATGCGATCCTGGATACAAATTGGAAGCTAATAATAGCTGTCTTCCAGTTTGTGACAGCGGCTGTACCTTTGGAAAGTGTGTCGCCCCAAATAAGTGTGAATGCGATCCTGGATACAAATTGGAAGCTAATAATAGCTGTCTTCCAGTTTGTGACAATGGCTGTACCTTTGGAAAATGTGTCGCCCCAAATAAGTGTGAATGCAATCCTGGATACAAATTGGAAGCTAATAATAGCTGTCTTCCAGTTTGTGACAGCGGCTGTACTTTTGGAAAGTGTGTCGCCCCAAATAAGTGTGAATGCGATCCTGGATACAAATTGGAAGCTAATAGTAGCTGTCTTCCAGTTTGTGACAATGGCTGTACCTTTGGAAAATGTGTCGCCCCAAATAAGTGTGAATGCAATCCTGGATACAAATTGGAAGCTAATAATAGCTGTCTTCCAGTTTGTGACAGCGGCTGTACTTTTGGAAAATGTGTCGCCCCAAATAAGTGTGAATGCGATCCTGGATACAAATTGGAAGATAATAATAGCTGTCTTCCAGTTTGTGACAACGACTGTACCTTTGGAAAATGTGTCGCCCCAAATAAGTGTGAATGCGATCCTGGATACAAATTGGAAGCTAATAATAGCTGTCTTCCAGTTTGTGACAGTGGCTGTACCTTTGGAAAATGTGTCGCGCCCAATAAGTGTGAATGCGATCCTGGATATAAATTGGAAGCTAATAATAGCTGTCTTCCAGTTTGTGACAGCGGCTGTACCTTTGGAAAATGTGTCGCCCAAAATAAGTGTGAATGCGATCCTGGATACAAATTGGAAGCTAATAATAGCTGTCTTCCAGTTTGTGACAGCGGCTGTACTTTTGGAAAATGTGTCGCCCCAAATAAGTGTGAATGCGATCCTGGATACAAATTGGAAGCTAATAATAGCTGTCTTCCAGTTTGTGACAACGACTGTACCTTTGGAAAATGTGTCGCCCCAAATAAGTGTGAATGCGATCCTGGATACAAATTGGAAGCTAATAATAGCTGTCTTCCAGTTTGTGACAGTGGCTGTACCTTTGGAAAATGTGTCGCGCCAAATAAGTGTGAATGCGATCCTAGATATAAATTGGAAGCTAATAATAGCTGTCTTCCAGTTTGTGACAGCGGCTGTACCTTTGGAAAATGTGTCGCCCAAAATAAGTGTGAATGCGATCCTGGATACAAATTGGAAGCTAATAATAGCTGTCTTCCAGTTTGTGACAGCGGCTGTACTTTTGGAAAATGTGTCGCCCCAAGTAAGTGTGAATGCGATCCTGGATACAAATTGGAAGCTAATAATAGCTGTCTTCCAGTTTGTGACAACGACTGTACCTTTGGAAAATGTGTCTCCCCAAATAAGTGTGAATGCGATCCTGGATACAAATTGGAAGCTAATAATAGCTATCTTCCAGTTTGTGACAATGGCTGTACCTTTGGAAAATGTTTCGCCCCAAATAAGTGTGAATGCGATCCTGGATACAAATTGGAAGCTAATAATAGCTGTCTTCCAGTTTGTGACAACGGCTGTACCTTTGGAAAATGTGTCGCCCCAAATAAATGTGAATGCGACCCTGGATACAAATTGGAAGCTAATAATAGCTGTCTTCCAGTTTGTGACAGTGGCTGTATCTCAGGAAAATGTGTCGCCCCAAATAAGTGTGAATGCGATCCTGGATACAAATTGGAAGCTAATAACCGCTGTGCGCCAGTTTGTGACAACGGCTGTACCTTTGGGAAATGTGTCGCGCCAAATAAGTGTGAATGCGATCCTGGATATAAATTGGAAGCTTATAATAGCTGTCTTCCAGTTTGTGACAGCGGCTGTACTTTTGGAAAATGTGTCGCCCCAAATAAGTGTGAATGCGATCCTGGATACAAATTGGAAGCTAATAATAGCTGCCTTCCAGTTTGTGACAGTGGCTGTACCTTTGGAAAGTGTGTCGCGCCAAATAATTGTGAATGCGATCCTGGATATAAATTGGAAGCTAATAATAGCTGTCTTCCAGTTTGTGACAGTGGCTGTATCTCAGGAAAATGTGTCGCCCCAAATAAGTGTGAATGCGATCCTGGATACAAATTGGAAGCTAATAATAGCTGTCTTCCAGTTTGTGACAATGGCTGTACCTTTGGAAAATGTGTCGCCCCAAATAAGTGTGAATGCGATCCTGGATACAAATTGGAAGCTAACAATAGCTGTCTTCCAGTTTGTGACAACGGTTGTACCTTTGGAAAATGTGTCGCCCCAAATAAGTGTGAATGCGATCCTGGATACAAATTGGAAGCTAATAATAGCTGTCTTCCAGCTTGTGACAAGGGCTGCACCTTTGGAAAATGTGTCGCCCCAAATCTGTGTGAATGCGACCCTGGATACGATTTGGAAGCTAATAATCTCTGCATCCCAGTTTGTGATAGCGGATGTCACATTGGAGAATGTGTTGCACCAAACACCTGTAAATGTCTAGTTGGCTATACTCCTAGCATCGACAATAATAGCTGTGTGCCAAAATGCTCCAAAGACTGCGATCATGGTTTCTGTCATAGTCCCGAAGTTTGCGCATGCAATCAGGGCTATCTAATGGGACAGGAGGGAAAATGCGAAACGCTTTGCAGTCTGGGTTGCCTTAATGGCATATGCAATGGTTCAGATATCTGCAGTTGTTTACCAGGATATCTAATGGCAGCCAACTCATGGAATCAATGTGAGCCTATCTGTGAGCCAGAGTGTCAGAACTCCGATTGTGATGAGCCTGGTGTGTGCCTGTGTTGGGCAGGCTATATGCCGATTTATAAAACGCGGTGCGAGCCATATTGCCGAATGAACTGTGTCAATGGTTACTGTTCCAGTCCGAATAATTGTACCTGCAAGGAGGGCTACGAAGCAGATGCCTATGATCCGAATGTTTGTTTGCCGATTTGTGATGATTGTTACAATGGTGATTGCATCTCACCCGGCAATTGTCAATGCTGGCCAGGCTATCAAATGGATGGAAATGGCTCCGCATGCTATTTGTACATCGATTCAACGGAGCCCAGTAGTAGCGTAGATGATACAGAGGCAACAAGTCACTCCAGTTTGTCTACAGAAACTAGCACGTCTCCTCTATCCTCTTCATCTGTGGAAACAGTGGGCTTTGAATCTACAACCAGTAACCCTTTCGAACTACTCAACTGCAATTATTTTCTATTATCATTGTCTTTTAAGTCATCCCAAGCTGAGGGGTGTACCCCAGTTTGTAATACAACAACGAAAGCATCCTGCATTGATAGGGAAATATGCCAATTCCACCAAAATAGGAAGGAGCTTCATTATAATGAAACTATGTACAAATGTAGGTCGACATCGGTCCAGCGCCAGTGCAGTGATTTTAAGGGTCTATCGTGGTGGCTTTGTACGCTAAGCGCGGTGATTCTGTAAGCATTTGCTGCAGCGTTATCCCTTGTTATACGGCATTATACATAACATATGTGAAAGCAGTAAGTATCTCTTATACTAAAAAACCATACTAGTGATAATATCAATATATCTTTAATTGCAGGGGATCGTCAGATTGCTGTACAGTATGTTAGTCACATGGGGAAATTAACCCATCCGATGTTTTCTAAAGCTTAAGTACTATAATATATTATCTTGTCATAGGCTACAAGTCGAAATAAAATATACATAGAATTACAATTTTGTTTGAATTTTCATGTGAAAGATCATCAATTCCAAGTGAATACCAAAACTTGGAGTATACTTTAACGAGTTCCGAAGATCACCTTCTAAATTCATTGCATATTTTTCGGATAGAATATATGTATTTTCATTATGTGTACATACTTATGTATCGATGACCATAAAATACGATCACGATCATCAGAAAAACAAGAATGAAACGGAATTCAAAGTCACAACAATTTTTGTCTCTTTGTGGGCTTTTCGTGCAGTTCCATTGAATCGACAAATATTTATGATAATATAAGAAGAGATGCGCATTACAGTGCGCCCCACTTGTGTTGACATCGAGGAGATTTTTTGGCAATACACCAGCAAATTCCACTTCTAAGCTGTGCTCGATTTCTGCGCTGAGCTCGAGGTGGGTTTCAGTTGGTTGATTATTCGGTTTCATTTGGAAACCCTACCTACTGCATGGCAAAAATACGCGTTCATATCGAGTACTATTGCGTTATTCAGATTATCTTAGGCGCTAAAATGGGTAATGTGTGTATGCTATCATATCGTATTAACTTACTAAAAATATGCATAGGATCGGTCTTCATCTGTAAATTAGTGGCATAGTGGTAGTCGTCGTCGCTTGTCATGCGAAAGGTTCACGGTTCGAACCCAGATGTTTTCGAAGCATTTATTTCTCACGAAATAAAACTAAGTTGATCAGTTTCAGAAGTTAATATCGAAACCTACTGCGAAGGCATAACACTGGCAGTAGGATGTTGGGTATGGCTGAAGAAATTGATCGCACAAAAACTATAATAAGAAACATCTAGAAAAAACTCCTGTGAATCATAAGCAAGTACAAAAATAATACACAACTCTCCAGTTATCCTGGACACCCCCCATAGAGTTAGTTGAAATTGAAACCTATCATCTGAGTTTTCTACCACTACGTCGATCTGTCTGTCTCCCGTTCTCGTCCTTCATGTGCTCGCGCTGTGTGTAAACATTAAAAGGGTATTCATATCCCCTTTAGCGTGTGTAGATTATAAAAAAAAAAAATAAATAAAAATAAAAAATTGTCTGGTAACCCATTTCTAGACTAATGCAGGACAGGAAAAAGGACATTTGAGTAAATTGCCTTATCAATACAATGACTATCCGTCCCGTATTTCCCGGGACAGTCTCGTATTTTAATAGCAAGAATAATACGCACCGTAGCGCAAGTGGTTAGTGCGTCGGACTACTGTGCCAGCGGTCTTGGGTTCGAATCCCGCCGCAAACACCTAAAAAGTTTTTCACAGTGCCCACCTCTTTCGAATGTCTGACAAGCATCAAAGAGTATCATTTGTCACGATTGAGCTTCTCAACTCGCCGTTCGGAGTCGGCAAAAAAAAACTGTAGGTCCCTTCCATTCGTGCAAAATTATAACACGCACACACAAATGGTTGCGAGAAGCAGGCCTAGGTTCACCTCGAGCTGTAGCGCCAACTAAGTAAGTAAGTCTCCAACCGGTTATAGAAGAAAATAATCTTATCACTGACCACCTGTTTGGGTTCAGAAGTAAGCATTCAACGATTCACCAGGTGCATAGAATAACTAACGTAATCGAAAAAGCACTAGAAGAAAAAAAGATATGCTCAACCGTATTTCTTGACGTCTCGCAAGCCTTTGATAAGGTGTGGCACGATGGCTTAAAATGCAAATTATGACAAGTACTCCCCGTGTACCTATACGAGATTCTGGATTCATATCTCGGGAATCGACTCTTCCGTGTTAGAAATGGAAACGAATACTCAGAACTCAAAGATATTTCGGCCGGCGTACCGCAAGGAAGCGTTCTGGGCCCTCTTAGTAGGAATCGAGCTAGACAAGGCTGTTTGTTGTGGTTTGTCGGCTGGAAAAAATCGTATCGTATGTGCAGTGCAATCCATTCGAGAAAAAAAGAGAATCGGGAAAATCTTGCCTGGAAATATCGCTTCATCCTGAGACAGCTTAGCTAACTGTCTCCACTAGAAATAGAGGACTACACATGATACAACCGATCTGACAGACTTGGTCTGTCCGACCAGATCTGACAATGTTTATGCAAGAACCGGCCATGTCGGATGGTTTTCAATTTCTGATATGTAAACATCTAAGCGCGCGTTAGCGAAATTTCCAGTGGAGTAATTCCGGGATCTTGCCATACGGCGGGGACGAAAATCGTCGACTGCTGCGCATGGAGGAGATGCGATGAATATATGCGATGCGTATAGATAGATAAATGATTGGCTTGGAATTTTTATCGAACATAGACTGGTTATAATACAGTGGTGGTCCAATATAACGAATGATATAATGTCCAGTTGCATTCGCTATATCGAGAAATTCGTAATATCGAACACATTTTGCTTGTACAAAATATTAAATAATTCTACAAATACTGTTTCTAATTCATAACACTTTATTTAATTTATTCATAAGGTCAACAAAACAATTTAAAAAGTAGAAAACAAAGTAAAAGAAACTAAAACAAAATTAATTCATTTCCATTCATTTTCCAAAAGTCAAACGGCAGTAAGGACATGCTTTTGCAAACGTTCAACGCAGAAATTTGTAGCTATTTCCCGTTGACTTATTAGAACAAGTTTTTCAGAACTTCCAACGTTATTCTATTAGGCTCAGTTAATACACTCTCAACGGCTTCGAGTGGGCTAAAACGCGTATCTTCTTGAAGAAACATATCAGTATTTTTTTCAAGATTCCAAATCCTCCGCTTGGCTTAACTAAGTGAATGGTTGGATCAAGGAGTTACCTTCGGTTGCATGTACAACACCCAAATTTTCCATCGACCGTTTCCTAAATATTATTGTATTTCTTAGGTAAATTTGTCGCTTTCTATTGTAGCAACATTCGTTATATCGAATATCATTTTTTTGTTCGTTCGCTATATAGAGCCGGTAATGCTTTATCGGCATTCGTTATACTGGACCACCACTGTATCTATATAATTAAATCGCTAGCGTAAGAACTTGTGATTCCTCCTGAGAGTTTATTTCTGCACCGATTTCAATGATTCTAACACTGATCGAAAGCTTATCAACTGAGCTTTGTTCATCAGTATAAAGAATTTTGAAAAATTGCACATGAGTAAAGGTATTACAAAAACATTATAACGTATACCTACGGGTATATGCGAGAATCCTCGCACTGGTACACTAGTTAACTTTATTATCCCATCCGCGTGATGTTTAAACATGTAGGTCGGTACTGTTGGGTACAGTCGCATTATTTTTTGTTTGATATTTAGGTAGACGGACGGACATATCTAATAATGTGTACGCTTGTCCGTCCGACCTAAAGCGAATTTAATTTCCGAAATGTGTTTCAAGCGGTGTGGCTGGCGGAGAATTAAAAATGGTTGTTAATGGAAATTTAGAATTTTGGAAAATGAAAATTGGAAACATAAAAAATTCAGATAACCGCCTGAAAAGTTCAATATTGTAATTCTGCAAATTAACATAAAAAAAAAACGTTGGTCGCTTTTTCATCCATTCCTGTACCCAAATTCTGTCAGATCATCGGTCGTATCATGTGTACACCCACCTAATGTCTTGCAATGATTCACAGAACACACTCGAGTCAAGTTATAGAATCAAGAATCATCGCGTTAGTTTATTAGAAGTGTTCATCGTGCGAACATTGATTTTAAGGAAGTAGTGAAGTATGTATGTATTTGTTGCACTGGCAGTAACACTGCTGCCGTCTTTGGTATTTGGACAGTACAAAACTAAGCAAGCTTCGGGCAACTTAGTTTCAAACTTCACCTACTTTGTGCTTTTGTGATGGACACAATGTGTACTCCTGTAATTATGGTTATGTTCTGGATGGAATTCAAATTCAAAAAATACTGTACATCACAGAATTTCTGCATTTCTAAGTCGGGATTCATCAAGGGCGGTGTTCAAAGACCGACAGGCTACGTTTCGTTAATCCGTTAAAGTTGCAACACTTTTATAGAACTTTTACAAATGTACATATTCGCAAGTGACTGGTCGCAATTGCGAACAAATCTTGAGGTTTCTTATCTGGAGTGCGCCACATATGACTTTCTCTTCGAGTTCTCTATTTTTGTCGAAGCTGGGCGATAGGGCTCGCCTTCGTCGTTATTTTTTTTTTTAAATTCTTTCTTCGAAGACCATGGAAAATCAAGGTCATAAAGCGGGCTTGGGTGATAATTCGGAACGCAATATACCATCTCCTCTGCTACGGAGAGGAGTATCTTTTCAGGATGGGATTCACGAATGTGGGCCTGTGGAGTATGATGAGATCGTTAGTATTTTTAATTGGTTGACGCGAAACGCAGCACGAGTTTCAAATTGCGTGCTCTTACTCGTGTGTACATATGCCTGTAGTAGTTAGATAAACATAATGGAATGGACTTTGCCCTGAAACCCGAACTTATACTCACCCTAACATTTGCCTGTGTATTGTTATAGAATTTCCGATTAGTGGACTAAGAGCCGCTGTACTTTCTATGGTTTTTTTATAACTTTGCAGTGCATTCCATTATAAATAGCTTTGAATGGACTTAGAGATTAGCAATCTACACCGGAAGAAAGAAGTCATAGAGCACCTAAGGCTAAAAGTGACTTTCAGTAGCTAAACAAATGGCAAAGACGAACGTTCTTTGGTATATTCTAATTGCGGTTTTTTCCAAAACCATTGTAGTCCACTGCCAGCCAGTTTGTGACAGCGGCTGTATAAATGGAAAGTGTATCGCGCCGAATACGTGTGAATGCGACCATGGCTATGAAATTGATCCCTTTAATCGTTGTGTCCCAGTTTGTGACAGGAACTGTAACTATGGAAAGTGTGTCTCGCCAAATAAGTGTGTGTGTAACCCTGGATACGTGCTGGACAACGTATTTGGCTGTGAACCGATTTGCTCGGATGGGTGTCAAAATGGATACTGTTCCGGACCAAATGAATGTACTTGTTACATTGGCTTCAAAATAGATACATTTAAACATTGTCACCCAGTTTGTAACAGCAGCTGTACAAATGGAAAGTGTATCGCGCCGAATAAGTGTGAATGCGATTCTGGATACACGCTAAACGAACTAGGTACCGCTTGTGAACCGATTTGCTTGGGCGGGTGTGGAAAAGGATACTGTTCCAGTCCTAACAAATGCAGTTGTTTCAGTGGCTACCAAATGGATACCTCTAATCGTTGTATCCCACTTTGTGACAGCGACTGTCATTTTGGAGAATGTGTTGCACCAAACACCTGTAAATGTCTAGTCGGCTATACTGCTAGCGCCGACAATACTATCTGTAAGCCAAAATGCTCCAAAGACTGTGATCATGGTTTCTGCCATAGTCCCGAAGTATGTGCATGCAATCAGGGCTATCTAATGGGACCAGAAGAAAAATGTGAACCGGTATGCAGTCAGGGTTGTCTCAATGGCATATGCAATGGACCGGATATCTGCAGCTGCTTACCGGGATATCGGACGGCAGCCAACTCGTTGAATCAATGTGAGCCTATCTGTGAGCCAGAGTGTCAGAACTCCGACTGTGTTGGGCCTGGTGTGTGCATATGTTGGGCAGATTACAGCCCAGTTAATAAAACGTGGTGTGAGCCATATTGCCCCAAGAACTGTGTCAATGGTTACTGTTCTAGTCCGAATAATTGTACCTGCAATGAGGGCTACGAAGCACATTCCTATGAACCAAATGTTTGTTCGCCGATTTGTGATGATTGTGACAATGGCGATTGCATCTCACCCGGCAATTGTCTATGCTGGCCAGGCTATCAAATGGATGGGAATGGCTCTGCATGCTATTTGTACATCGCTTCAACGGAGTCCAGTGGTAGCATAGATGATACAGATGCAACAAGTTACTCCACTTTGCCTATGGAAACCAGCACATATTCGCGTTCCTCTTCCTCTGTGGAAACAGTTGTCTTCGAATCCACAACGAGTAACTCTATCGAACTATTAAACTGCAAATGTTGGCTATTATCCTCGTCTCTGAACTCATCCCAAGCTAGCGGGTGTACCCCAATTTGTAAGGCAACAACGAAAACATCTTGCATTGATGGGGAAACATGCCAACTCCACGAAAACAGAAAGGAACTTCATTGTAATGAAACTATCTACAAATGTAGATCGACATCAGTCCCGCGCAGTAAATATAATGGTGTATCGTGGTGGCTTTGTACACTATTGACGGTGATTCTGTTAGCACTTGGTGCGGTGGTATTCCTTGTTATACGGCATAACCATCGAAGTGGAAGTGCTGTTATATCTAAAAGCAGTAAGTATCTCTTATCTTAGAAAACCATACCAGCGATAATATCAATATATCTTTATTTGCAGAGGATCCTTAGCTTGATGTGCAGTATGTTAGCCTCATGGGGACTATTATGAACCCATCCGCAGTTTTGCAATTCTAAAGAATTATATAGGTATTTCCTTTTATTTTCACAGGCTACAAGACGAAATAAAATATATCTAGAAACAAAATTAGTTTGGATTTTAATGTGTAAGAATCACGGTTGACAGGTGGTATTCTGGAGACGAAGAAGCTAGTTTCCCAAACAATAGTAGCCCAAAAATCGCCGGTTTTTCCCAAACAATAGTAGTCTAAAAATCGCCTAATTTATTTGAATGACAGTATAAAATACTTGAACTAAAGCACACATAAACGTTTTTTAAACTTTAATGCCCGATTTCACAGTGAGAGCTTAAGCCCCAATTGGAGCTTAAGCTACGATTCAAGTCATTTTGATGTTTTACAGTGCCAGCTTAAGAGGTAAACCCCACTTAAGTATTGATACAACTTCAGCCCCTGATTTTAGTCGCTTAAGTGTTGGCTTACTTTCTTTTTTTTATTTATGATTTGGATGACATTTTGTTTTATTAATTATTATTATATTTCAATATGGAAATACAATCAAACCAAGATAATACCTAAGTATAAGTGATTCGGAATATGATATAATAATTTTGTGGTTCACGTTAGAAGGGAAACAAATATTTGACATCGAACTTTTATAGATGGGATGAAGTTGATTTCTTCACAAGATTTCGGATGTCAAAGCAATTTGCAATTTCTGTCCTGGAACAAATAGAGTCTAACATTGAACATTCATAATACGGTAACAAAAAGAAAATATAAAGGGTGATTTTTTAGCTGGTTTGGTTTTGGCAACACTGGTTTTGACAGCTGACGTGTGTTTAGTACCTTGTGTCACTGTCAAACAGCTTCAGTTTGGTTTGCAATTTAACCATGGATCGTCTTACAAATGAACAACGCTTGCAAATTATTGAATTTTACTATCAAAATTCGTGCTCGGTTCGAAATGTTCATCGCGCGCTGCTTCCATTTTATGATCGGCATTCTCGACCTTCTGAGCAGTCTATTCGGAAGATTGTGACCAAATTTCGCACCAAATTTACTTTGTTGGACATTAAACCACCAACACGTTTACGTACTGTGCGTAGTGAAGAAAATATTGCGGCCGTATCAGCTAGTGTGACAGATGATGCGAATCGCAGCGTTACTGTCAATGGTGAACGCTACCGAGCGATGATAACAAACTTTTTTTTGCCCGAAATGGAAGTTCTTGACTTGCATGATATGTGGTTTCAACAAGACGGTGCCACATGCCACACAGCACGCGAAACAATGGCGCAATTGCGAGGCGAGTTTGGTGAACAGTTAATTTCACGTTTCGGGCCGGTCAATTGGCCGCCTAGATCGTGCGATTTGACACCATTAGATTATTTTTTGTGGGGGTATGTCAAGGCTAATGTCTATAGGGACAAGCCCGCTTCGATTGACGCACTGGAAGCCAACATCCATGCATTCATTCGTGAGATACCGGCCGATATGTGTGAAAGAGTATGCCAAAATTGGACTCAGCAGATGGGCTACCTGAGACGCAGCCGCGGTCAACATTTGCATGAAATTATCTTTAAACATTAAATTGCAAGGTTCAAACTATCGATTCAAATAAATATTTCATTCATTTTTTCGAATTTTTTGTGTTTTTTTTTTTAAAAAAAGTTCTCAACCTCTTAAAAAATCACCCTTTATTATGCAAATTTGTTGTTTTTTTAAATACATTTTTTCTGCATATAGGAACAATGCACTCACTCCAGAGTGCATGCTTCTGATAACACTGAGGTTTCATTCAACCGGTGGCAGAGTTGTAGAAGAATGCAATCATTGTGAAATGCATTCTTTCAAAATCATTCCATGAGTTAATTTTTTTGATTGCATTCATTGACTTCATGTTGAGACTTAAAAAAAATGAATATAATCACCACTCATGAAGCATTCAAAAGATTGCACACCATTCAATTATGCAAATGCAATCATTGAATGCAATCACTTATGACTTCAATTGAATGCTTTGCATTCTTTTGCGTTCATTTGCACCATACCATACCATACGAAGAATCTTTGAATACATATGTACATAAATGTGTACATATTATGTACCTACATATTATGTTTTTTTTTATTCCTGGAAACATTATATGCTTTATTCCTGGAAATATTGAATGCTTCTTCTTTTCTCCCGATTCATATTGTTTTTTTTAAAAATCACTTGACACAGAAATGAAAATCGAATTTCGTTTGACATTTAATCAGTTAATAATCAGTTTTTTTTCATAAATAGTTCACAATGACACTAAATCTGTGACTTTGCAAAGCCAAACATTTTAAATTACTGTGAAACGCTAAAAACTTAAGCTCTGCGTTCTACTTAGCTGAGCTACGACTTAAGCTCCCACTGTGAAACCGGGCATATGACTAACTCAAAAATACAGAAATTGAACTTCATCGAAAAAATAAATAATACAGTGGACGTCCAGTTTGACGAATTCCCGATATAAAGAATTTTAAATAGACTTAGATTGATGGCTCCATATTACGAATGATGCAAACATATCTACTGGGTCGAACGAATGCTTTACAATTTTGGAAAACTTGTGGTAAGCAAGTTTCAGTATAATACCAGTTGGCAGTGACTGTCTGACCAGTCTCAAGCGAGATGACGGCGACCATTTTCGCCCTGGTGAAGTACATCGACATCATCATTTTTGTTGCTGACTTTTTACTGGATGATTTGCACCTTTTGGGTTCCATATCATGGACTGCTGTTTGGTTTCCGGGTCGTGCTTGAAAACCGAGATTCATCGCCTGCAACGATCTTATGAAATCAGGTTAACTCTTCATTTTTAGACTTATCCAGGAAATATTGCTCAAAAGGAACACGAGCCTCTTTTTGCTCTCCATTCAACATTTTTAAAACCCGTGTCATTAAATGCTACTTGAAGTTTGCGTTGGGATAATGAATCAACGTTGCAGTATACAGCCTCAGCATATTTTATTAAGGGTAAGATAAGACTTATGACAAGCTTACGTCTGGTGTCGATGGGTGTAAAACTTGCAGTTACCCACAGCTTTCGAAGGCATCCATAGATTCTTCTTATAACATACTTTGTATGGTCATATCCTGATAAGTTCGAATTGATAACAAATCCCAAACTAGTTACAGTCTAAACAACGTTAAGCTTATTATCAGAGAGCATGACATCAGGTAAGGTGTTGATGGTTAGTTTTTTACTTGTTATTGGGATAACCTGAGACTTATTTGGATTCAGAAGTAATCCACTAGATACCAGGAATGAAAACTGGAGAGGTCCTCGTTTAAATAATACACAAGTTCAGCTGTATTATTGAATGGCCTAGCCAGGTGCAGCTGAACATCGTCAGCATATAGATGGACCGATGTATGTTTACAGACCGATGGCAAGTCATTAATAAACGTACAGAAAATTATGGGATCCAGGATTGATCCTTGTGGTACACCTTGCTTCACTGGTAGAAGAGCTGAGAACGAATCGGAAGTTACAACTTTTTGAAATCTATCCGATAGAAAGCTTTCAAAAAGCCTCACTGAGCTAACCCATCGAGCTGACTTCTTCGAATATTTCAGGTGATGATTTAAAATTCGTGACACAGAGATGGAATTCAAGCCCAGGTCATCTGCTATCATCTCCTGTATCATTCTGGCATCTTCGTCAATTTAAGCTTTCACCAGGGCCACATTTGTATCGTCGGCCGACCTTCACGAGATTCGTTCTCCACAGAAAAATGTCCAGTCTGGAATCTTCGAAACCACCTATCTTTTCAAAATTTACCCGCGCACATAGTTATTCGGGTATGATAGAAAGGAAGTACATAGTAGGAAGCAATCACTGCTGTTCTATGTATTTTCAACTTATTTTTTTCTATCTGTCTGTCTGTCTGTCTATCTATCTATCTATCTGTTATGTCTGTCTGTTTGTCTGTCTATTTGTCTGTCTGTTTGTCTGTCTTTCTGTCTGTCTGTCTATTTATCTGTCTGTCTATTTGTCTGTCTGTCTATCTATCTATCTATCTATCTATCTATCTCTCTGTCTATCTGGCTGTCTGTCTGTCTATCTTTCATTATATAATTTTCACTTTTAGCACTGAGCCAACATACATTATGTATCTTGTGAATATGAGCATTAATGGCCCATAAGTATAGAAGTTGTCAATAACTTGACTCTAGCGGCACCTAGCGGGATGAAATATACTTAACAAAGAATTCTCATGCCCTCCAAATATACACAAAAAATTTCATAAAAATCGGTCAAGCCGTTTCGGAGGAGTTCGACCACAAACACCGTGACATGAGATTTTTATATACAGTAGAATCCGCTTAAGACGCTCTTCAAGGGACCGAAAGAAAATAGCGTCTTAAGCGGGAAAAACTAAAAAGTAACATCCAGTTAAACAAAAGGTTTTTTGTATGACAAAAGTGGAAATTATACATACATATGTATATATGCATTAGTACATTACTTTTATATGTGTAGTTACATGCATGTGTATTCGAACTGACCGCCGAAGGTTTCGGTAGTGATTCTTCTTCACCTCTTACTCCTCCTGGTTCAACCTCTGAAGCGCTATCACTGATGAGTTCTTCCAAATTGCGAGGACCAGTTGTAACTAGGTCATCATTTCACATAATGCACGGACGCAAATGCTTTGAAATAGTTCATGTGTGAATTCCATAAAAAAAAGATCATTATGATCTATGGTCATAGAGGTGAAGTTAGAGTTGATTTAATCATAGTTTGCAAATTATTCACAATTGCGGTAAATCGTTTGTAACAAAAATTCAAAATACATATGTATACGAAATTTACAGTCCTAGATTTTATTTTGTATTTTCAATAGAGCCCAAAAATCGACATTTTTAAATAGCCTAATTATTGATAAATCCAAATCGAAACACTTGTAGCTGTAAGCCCGGATTCACCTTGGATAGTACTGGTACCAATTGCATTCCTTACTGCGAGAAACTCTGTTTGAATGGCTTTTGTGATGGAAACAATGTGTGCTCCTGTAACCATGGCTATGTTCTGGATGAAACTCAATCGAACGTGTGTAAGCCACATTGTCCGGCCGGTTGTCCCAACGGATATTGAACATCGCCGAGTTTCTGCATTTTTAAATCAAGAACGGTGTCAAAGGCTGATAGGCTTCATTGTAAGAGGATTTGTAGATTGTTGATTCCAGTGCCGTTACTGATCCGTTAAAGTTGCATTCTTTTTGCAGAACTTTTACATATATAAATATTCGCAAGAGACTGGTCGCAATTTTGAACAAATCTTGAGGGTTCTTATCTGGAGTGCGTCACATATGCCTTTCTTTTCGAGTTCTCTATTTTTGTCGAAGCTGGGCGATAGGGCTCGCCTTCGTCATTATGTTTGCAGCGTAAGGTCGTTTAATTTTGTTTATTCATTTAACGAGTTGAAGGCCCATAAAGAGCATGGTTATATAGTGGGCTTGGGTGATAATTCAGAACGGAATATACCATCTCCTCTGCTAGGGATGGTGTATTCCATAACTAATATCTTTGAATGATTAGCTTTCTTCAACGGAATAAAGAAGTAAAATATCGCAGGGAGTGATAGAGAGGCTTAAAGTAACTTTCAGTAGCTACGCAGACGGCAAAGATGAATGTTCTTTGGTATATTCTAATTGCGGTTTTTTTCAAAACCTTTGAAGTCCACTGCCAGACAGGGCTTTGTACTAAAGTTGAGGAATATACTCAAACAAAGACGGGTTTTATAACTGTTCAAGGGCCCATTGATGACTCAGGCCATTTGTCATGGGGCTGGTACACAAAAATCATTACTGAGAGAGAGAGAGAGTAACAAAGGTAAATCAATGTAATGTTTCTCTTTCTTTCATCTTTAAGGAACGAATCTTTTCTATTTCAGATTGAACATAAGACTCGAATGAAATCCGTATGCTGTAAGGACTATAGTGGGAATTATCCTCACTGTGACCCGATCTGTCGGAATGAGTGTGAGAATGGATTCTGTTCCAGCCCAAACAAATGTACTTGCTTCAATGGCTACAAAATAGATACCTCCAATCAATGTGTCCCAATTTGTGACATCGGCTGTACCTTTGGAAACTGTGTCGCCCCAGAAAAGTGTGAATGCAACCCTGGATATAAATTGGAAGCTAATAATCATTGTGCCCCAGTTTGTGACATTAAATGTAATTTTGGAGAATGTGTTGCACCAAACACCTGTAAATGTCTAGTTGGCTATACTTCTAGCGCCGACAATACTACCTGTAAGCCAAAATGCTCCAAAGACTGTGATCGTGGTTTCTGCCATAGTCCCGAAGTTTGCGCATGCTATAAGGGCTTTCTAATGGGACCGGAAGAACAATGCGAACCGGTGTGCAGTCAGGGCTGTCTCAATGGCATATGCAAGGGGGCAGATATCTGCAGTTGTTTACCAGGATATCGGATGGCAGCCAACTCGTTGAATCAATGTGAGCCTATCTGTGAGCCAGAGTGTCAGAACTCCGCCTCTGAGGAAACAGTTGTCTTTGAATCTACAACGAGTAACTCTATCGCACTATTAAACTGCAATTGCTGGCTATTATCCTCGTCTTTGAACTCATCCCACGCTGGCGGGTGTACCCCAATTTGTAATACAACAACAGAAGCATCCTGCATTGATGAGGAAACATGCCAGCTCAACGAAAATAGAGAGGAACTTCATTGTAATGAAACTATCTACAAATGTAGATCGACATCAGTCCAGCCCAGCAAATATAATGGTGTATCGTGGTGGCTTTGTACACTATTGACGGTGATTCTGTTAGCACCTGCTGCGGTGGTATTCCTTGTTATGCGGCATTACAGTGAAAGAAGAAGTGCTGTTATATCTGTGAGCAGTAAGTATCTCTTATCTTAGAAAAACATACCAGTGAAAATATCAATGCGTCTTTAGTTGCAGTGGATCGTCAGCTTGCTGTACAGTATGTTGTTCACATGGGGAAATGAACCCATCCGCTGTTTTGCAATTCTAAAAAATTATATATTATCTTTTATTTTCATAAGCTACAAGTCGAAATAAAATATATCTAGAAACAAAATTAGTTTGGCATTTTAATGTGCAAGAATCACGGTTGACAGGTATTCCGGAGACGAAGAAGCTAATTACCCAAAAAGTAGTTCTTAAATAGAAATATCCTAACTTTAGATAAATCAAAATATTGATTTTTTGTCGCCAAAAAGAATTTGGTTTGGCCCAATTGGCGATAAATAGCCCAACCTGTGCTAGATCATCAATTTCAGGCAAATACCAAAACTTGGAGTATACTTTTAGGAGTTCCGATGATCACCTTCTAAATTCGTTGCATATTTTCCGGATAGAATATATTTTAATTACGTGTACTTGCTATATTCATATAAGTATATACACATATGTACATACGAATGAACTTCAATCGATGACCATGAATCGAATCGATCACGATCGTCAGAAAAACAAGAATGAAACGGAATTCATAGTCACAACAATTGGCTTTCGCGCAGTTCAATTGAATCGACAAACATATGACGATGTTAGCAGAGATGCTTTGAAAAGTGATAATGGCCAAGTTCCATATAATCCACTATCTCGCAAAATATGACCTCAAGACAAAGATTCCGTGGAAATGAAATTGGTTAGTTCATTTACTAGTTCCAAGTAAATTCTCAGTTGTTTTAGTCATATTTTCATAGTCTTACGTAATGGCGATAAGCTCACATACACTCGTCGTATGTGCAAGTTTCAGCGGGTTATGGGCTTGATTTTGAACCCTTATCAAATGTATCCAGATGCCTGAAAAACCATTCCTGGTCCCCTACGGAATGAGCTTCCATGCACAAAAAAAAAACAGCAAAAAAAAAATGCAAACAACAACACAAATCAACAGATAGCTTAGCTGACCGCCCACTTAGGAATGTCTTGAAACGATTCACAGAACACACTTGAGTCAAGACTCATCGCGTTAGTTTATTAGAAGTGTTCGTCGTGAGAACATCGATTTTAAGTGAAAGAAATGAAGTATTTATTTGTTGCACTGGCAGTTACACTGCTGCCGTCTTTGGTGTTTGGACAGTTCAAAACCAAGCAACATGTAGTAGCTTCTGGCAATTTAGTTTCAAACACCACCTACTTAAATCGATCCGAGTATTTGGATAATACGTCATTCTATCCCTCTTTGCCTGTGCCCAGCTATGGAAAACCCATTCAAAGCGGTCCCGTTTACATCGATAAGACTGCGGAGTTCTTGAATACCACTCGTTCTAATATGGCTTCAGGGATATGTTTCACGGAAGTTCCGTAAGTATCTACGACTCATTGGAGGACATGATTTTCATTTTCTTCGCACAGAACCGCTTCACTGGTGGCTAATCTTAATGCAGTACCCAGCGGCAATGGATCCTCACCAACGATGAGCCGCATTCAGATATGTTGTGAGGGCTACGCACGCAATCCGCATATTTTCCGCAAGTGCGATCCGATCTGTGAGAATGATTGTCCCAATGGAATCTGCACAGCTCCGAATACGTGTGTCTGTCTGCCCGGAAACATCCGTGACTATGAGAACAACTGTGTACCAACCTGTCCGATTGGTTGTCGCAATGGTATGTGTCAGCCCGATGGATCGTGCATTTGCAAGGCGGGCTACTTTTTGGATACCATCACGAGGCAGTTCTGTAAGCCAGAGTGCAGTAAAGGATGTGACTTTGGCAGTTGCGTTGCTCCGGAAACGTGTCGATGTCTACCCAACTACGAGCTTACTACAGATGGAGTTTGCCAACCAAAGTGTGACAAATGCCAGCATGGAACTTGTACCGCACCCGGGCTTTGTAACTGTGATCGGGGTTATGTTTGGCAGGGCAATGGTTGTGAGCCCATTTGTGCTAAGTAAGTTTTATCGCGAACCACAAAGCTGGTAAAAGTCCTATTTTATATAAATTTATTTTCTAGTGGATGTGCGAAGGGAACCTGCATCGGTCCAAACACTTGTAGCTGTAAGCCCGGATTCACCTTGGATAATACTGGTACCAATTGCATTCCTTACTGCGAGAAACCCTGTTTGAATGGCTTTTGTGATGGACACAATGTGTGCTCCTGTAACTATGGCTATGTTCTGGAGGAAGCTCAATCGAACGTGTGTAAGCCACACTGTCCGGCCGGTTGTCCCAACGGGTACTGTACCTCGCCGAATTTCTGCATTTGTAAGTCGGGATTCATCAAGAGCGGTGTCAAAGGCCGACAAACTTGCGTTCCATTGTAAGAGGATTTTTTTTTAATTTTTGACCTTCACATTTAAGAGCAAATAAAGTTGAATATGTACGATTAAAGATGAGTTTGTTGTTCAAATGACTTTTAACAGGCCGACGCAGGATGCAAGGTTTAAAAAAGATTATAGACGCGTTTTTCAATAGTTGCCGTACAAATTGCATCTCGAAACAACTTTCGCCTCCCATTCTAATCAGCATTCGACTCGAATAAACAACAAAAACAACAAAGAACAACACTACCCTATCACTTGGGCATATTTCTCAATATCAAGTTAATAGCTAAACAGAGTTAATGGGTCACCCTGCTAAGCGATAAGACATCTTCGAGAACAAAATAAAATCTGTTTACTAAACGTAAAGCAATTTTTTTTCCCCCCAAATACAACTTCGACATTCGAAGTAAGCCCTCAGTAGAGCGTAGATCGTCGATCGTTTCGAAAAAAAAAAAAATGTATTCGCGGTTGAATGCGCTATTTATAGGCGCCGCTTTGGTCAGCTTTGGGGCGGTTCTTAGCGAACGTGAAATCTTTGGCGATATATACACGTCAGGCCGTCGCCATCTGGCTTCCACACCAGAGTTCTATGGCAGACACAAGTGTGGAAAACAAGTGCCGTATGTTTTTGGTCTATTTTCATGGTCACATCCATAAGAACCTCTTGCATTTACAGAGCTGTGCTCTTCCGCACCGAAAAGGACGAGCAAGTCCAAGGCAACGGTACGAATGTATATTTCCATCACATAGAAGTGTGCTGCGATGGATACAAGCGCACCAAGTACGACTGGAACCGCTGTGAGCCGGACTGTGGTCTGAAGTGCAAGAACGGATTTTGTCGGTCGCCGGGGCATTGTGAGTGTTTCGATGGATTCATAGCCAATGACCGTGGGGAGTGTGTGTTTGCGTGTCCTTTGGGATGTGAAAATGGTCGATGCTATTTGAACGGAACATGCCGCTGCAATCATGGGTACGTTCTGAATCCAAGTAAGACCTTTTGCAGCCCAAGGTGTGGGGTAGCATGTGGACACAACCAGATCTGTGTGACGCCGGATAAGTGCGATTGTAAGGAAGGCTACCAAATGACAGCGATTGGATGCCAGCCGATTTGCACCCCGGACTGTGGTCATGGCCGGTGTGTTGCCCATAATAAGTGCGAGTGCTTCGCAGGGTTCTCGATAAGACCACCTAGGACCGTCTGTGAAGCCGAATGTAACATGTGAGTATAATCAAAGTGTAGACTCTGTCGATTGGCACCCCTCTCTCATCTTAGAAATTGCGAAAATGGGTTCTGTGACTCTCGATTCCACTGCCTTTGCCACGACGGTTACAAGTACGATGAGAACACAACAAGCTGCCTGCCCGACTGTGGGGATAAGTGTCAGAATGGCGTTTGCACGAAGCCTGGGATTTGTCAATGTTTCGAGGGCTATCAGTTGAAAGGTGTCACCTGCGTACCAGTCTGTGAAAAGTAAGTTCAAATTAAAGACGTTGTATCTTCTCTAAGACTGCATTTTCTTTATTTCAGTGGATGTGGTTACTATGGCAAATGCATTTCACCCAATATCTGTGGCTGCGGATTGTCCTACCAGCAGTGTACCTTTGGAAATTGTGACGCTTTTGGTCGTTGCATTTGCAGCGCGGGGCTGACTCGTTTCATCGATAAATGCGTCAATCCAAATCGGTTGGAAACGCTAGTTAGCAGCTACGATCAGCGGCACCTCTACAATCAACAGCTTAAGTTGGAGTTCAACAACTTGATTGGTAGACACTTTGCCGATATTTACTCCTTTTGATGGTGAATGTGTTTTGTTTTTCTTATAAACTAATAAATTACAAAATTGTGAAAAATACTTAATTTGGGCAACTTTTACATGTGAGATATCTTGTGCGAAGCTGGATAGCGTATTTCGTCGTACAAGTGACTGTCCATACTGCCCTTTCGTGACTTGGGCACAACCGAGTATAGGGATTCCTTCCGGGCATAACAATAGGGCGGTTTAACGACACCGTTATTTGTCGGTGAGTCGTAGAATTCAGGACCTAAAAATAAGAAGCACACCTCCACTATTTGGATCGATTTTTAGTTGTGTCCACTTACATACCCTCAACTTTGTTCCGTAGTATCTGTGTGAAGGCCGGCAAGTCAGGCAGTGGTTTGGCGAACACTTTGGATCCAATTGAAGTGTGATCACCCTCTGCGTCGATCGGATTTGTAATCACTGGGCGTTTAAAGTTGAATTTTTTGTAGACCACTAAGAAGCCAAGCGCCAGGACAATCATGATGCACAAAAGAATGGCCAACAAGACGGTGAGTATTTGCGATTCATGATCAAGTGGTGGTGATGCGTTTTCAATTCTAGTATCGTTGGCATCACCGCTGCCTTTCAATTGCTCCTGTTGCCAATTGGTTATGACGTGGATGACTTCGGGACTCTTCGCTGATCCACCTGGCTGATGGAGTATGATCGAAGGTGTTTGTTGATCCTGTGGTTTGATGAGGATCACCTCTTGTAGAGCTTTTACTGTCGTTCCTTCTACAATGGTGTCTGGGACAAGCAAAGCTACTGTCTCGGTGGTGCCAAGGTTTTTTGCTATTCGATCGAGGTTTTGAGTAATATTCACAATCGTTGAATTCAACGTTTCAATCATAGAGGAGGTTACATTGGCTGACAAAATATGTTCATCAACCAAGCATTCTCCGGTTTGTGGATTACAACGATCAGAACTGCATTCACAGGACTTTCGGCACATGATGCCATGGAAACCTTGCGGGCAGTGTAGTTCGCACCTGGAATAAAAGAATTGAAAGAAATTCTGGAATTTTAAAATACAATTTTTACATTTCACCAGTCCAACCGGAGGTACAATGACAAATACCGGATTTGTTATCGCACACTGATTGATTCCGACAGCGACAGATGTTCCTACATGCTTCACCCCATCGATCATGACGACATCCTTAAATTAAATGGATTCACAAACAAACAGTAGAAAGCATAGACAGTCAAAGTAGTAACTCACTCTGTGTGCAGTGTTTTCCAGTGTAGCCTGCATCACAACTACACTCATTCGGTGAATGGCAATACCCCCGGCCGCATCCACCGCGACAAATTGGCTTGCAGATTGTCTCGTTAATTGATGTTATTCCAGCATAGCCATCGCAGCAGTATCGGATTGTACGTGTCTTTGTTACGTTCTTAAGAAAAAAAAAAGGAAAATAATGTTTTGTTTTTGTATAACAGTTAACCGTTAAAGATATGCTATCTTTCTTTAGTTGATATTATACCAGTGATCAAAAAAATCCTATAACTATGCAACATTTATTTTTAAGAAAAGTAATACAACAACATTTACCTATGTACGAGTAAGTGTGCTAGGGAAGAAATTCAAGTACATACAGTAGCGGCAGCGAGCATGGAAAGTGCAACAATCTTTTTTTTCAGAGTGATCGTTAATTATACTTTTAGGTAGCAATTTTTTCTTAATGCATTCATCCTTTTGGGTACAAGTATAAGTGTGCGACAAGTCGTTCAGAGTCATTTTAGTTTTTGAAGTGATCACAGCGTTTGTGTAAAAATGTATAATTGTGAAAAAATGGCAAATTACGAGCAATTGGCGGAGAATCACAAACATCAAATAATTGCACTGTTTAAAGTGGAAAAGTTGACTATTGCCGAAATTAGAAAAGAGATTGTTTGCAGCAAGTCGACTGTGGACCCTAAATACTTAGGGGCACAGTTAAACGGCAAAAAGGACCAGGAGAGATTCGTACGACGTCATCTACCGGGGATGATCGAGTTTTTCACGGCATGCCATTGGATGTCACTGCTGTACAAATAAGAACAATGTTGGTGGAGTTAAGTGCACCTGAAATAAGTGTGCATACAGTGCGTCGAAGACTCAGAGAATTTGCCTTAATGGCTCATTGCCCTGCCGAAAAACCTGTTATGGTTTGTGACCACAGATATATGTATCCTCCAAATGTTTCCTGAATTATCCTACAGAAAGTCTCTTGTATACACTATAAATTCTCAGAAACTCACTATGTTAAGGTCGTTGTAACGTACTTTTCTCGAAATTTCTTTTTCCAACACGTCTGTCGTGATTCCTCAAGTTCTAATGAACCGATCAACTTGAAATTCGGCGTGGAACTTGTTTATTATATCCCTTTATCATTGAAAAAATCACTTTTTTCAAACAGCCGCCATTTTGTGAAAACAATTTTGTTTTTTTTTTTCCGTAGTTCGGACGAAAGCGACATTTTTTTTGATTACCAGAAGGGTTGGAATCATGTCAAGAAGAACGCACCCTTATATTTCACCACCCCTTTTTACCAGCCTGTAATTTTTTCATTTTTTTTTGTATTGTTAAAATATTAATAAATATCTTATAATACAATGGCAGGTAAAAATATTTTTAGTTTTTTGTTATCGAATTTTAAAAAACACCCAAAATTCGTACCGCTAGACTAGAATACCCCCTTAAGGCAAAAGTCCGGTCTCTTCATGGATACACATACTAACAAGTACTGTTCTCAAAAGAGAAGAGAGCAGCTAAGCAGAGAGTTGGTTAGCACCAGGACGATCTTGCGATTGTCCAAACAAAACCCTAATACGAAAGGAATTAAATTTGGAACTGAGTGATGACTGTACGGAAAGAGGAAAGGCCCTATTGACCAAAACACATAGAGAGAAGGAATAAGTGGTTACTTAAACTTTGTTGAATTTCCTGTGGAAAAATGGCGAAACATTTTATGGACAGTTGAGTCCAAAATTGTTTTGTATGGTGGTATTGGTTTATGCCAGTACGTAAGACGTTCCCCGAAAACCGAATACCATCCTGAGTATACCACAAAAACAGTTAAACATCTTGGTTCGAAAATCATGGTATGGGGTTGTTTTGCCTACAATGGCGCGCGTTAGTCAAATATATAAAATTGACGACTTTATGGATCAAATGGTGTATGTAGACATCTTAAGAATTAGCATGTTATGCTACTGAGAAGATGGGTTGCCGCTAAGATGGGTCTCCCAACAAGATAACTAAAAGTGTGATTTCGCGTAAAAGGGGGTTCAGGTTATGGACTGGCCGGCTCAGTGTCTTGACTTGAACCCCATAGAAAATCTTTGGGTAGACATTAAAAGAGCTGTCCATAACGCCAAACCAATTAACAATGCTCAGCTTTGGGAAATAGCCCTAAACTCCAAAGTGCTTGGTTTTTTATACACCCGGAGCATTGCAGACGTTTGGTGGACTCTATGCCTCGGCGGTGTCAGGCTGTCATTGATAATTCAGGGAATTCAACAAAGTATTAACACCAAGAAACTCTCTTTTTTTATATAACTTGAACAATGCAAACAAGGAACTCACTTTTAAAAAAATCACATCTAATTACTTTCAAGTGTAACACATACCAAAAACACAACAGACAGTCTTTTCCAATTGGTCACACGCCTGTTTGACCAGGAAGGAACCCATTCCTCTTAAAGCCATCCCATTCAGTGAGTTGAACAAAAGCAACAATCAGATTGCTGGTCCAGCAGATAATTAACAATTGGAATCTACAATGTAACATAACGATGGTTTTGTTTCAAATGCGTCCATGCACTGCACATGCAGCTATCTCGACAAGCAAACAAATCAAAGAGACAATTAGCTTTAATTCAATGCAATAATAAGCGCTGCGCATGGGCTCGAAAGACAACCATAACAGGAACAGCCATTCGGTCCAGTTGGAGTATAAGACAAAAGAAAAACTTGACAAATCCGTAGGCGTTGTTCACTGTTGAACGTTGCAGTGTACATGAATTTATATTAAACTGCAGGGTGCCAAGAGAAGAGGCTTCGGCTGCAAACAACAGAATTGGGGTTTGTCTAACTATTTCCAACAAGTAGAAAGTGTGCACTAGCTCTAGGATACTGATCATTGAACAAAAAGCTTTAAAATATCCTCAGATACTTATATCCACAAAATACTAAGTATAGATACTTTAAGCATTTATGAGGATGTACTGGTTGCCGATCTTCTATCCATCGTATCCGCTTCAAGTGCTCATCATGTTTAACCATCAAATGCTATTGCATCTTTCATTCAATTGATCGCACATTTAAATAACTCAACTTGCCGCCCTCTTACAAATCAAACGCGCAATAAGAACAAAATGATTAATCACACACATTCACAGCGACGAGGGCAATTGTCGGCGATTAATTTAATCATAGCCGAGTAGAGGGCAAATGTGTGCCTAGGGAGAGGCGACAATACGACAATAATCATCTTGAAGGGTCGGGATCACAATGAAGATCGATTACACGGAGACGTGTTGTGTAGGCGCAAAAGTCGGTAGACTTCGCCTAGGGTGGGTGTTAAGTGAAACTAAATCTTCTCGTCTCAATTAGATCGAAATGGATCACGGTGAAGTTAGCAAAATTCACTCACACTCTCAAACACACAATCTTTGCGCACACACTCCGGAAATTGACCAATCCCAGCAGTAACCATTCTCCACAGTTTTTTTTTTTTTGTTCCCATACTTTGCTGGCGGTAATCAAAGACTGAACTAAAAGTGACCGTATTATGTCTTGCCGCTTGCGCTGTCACTATTGAAACTTCCAGTTGGACCAGTGTCTTGCTCTTGGCTTCAAGCTGCTTTTCAAAATTTTATTTTTCGTCCAACTTCCGTTTTGCAGAACACACACAGATCCTCGGATCTCTCGACGGAGAGTGGCAAAACCGGAAAATATGTCTGCTGGACTAATGGCCAGTGGCCTGGTCTGGGCATTCCATGAGTTTTGGATAACTTCCGTTTTTCTGGTCTCGTTTCGAGACGTCGAAGATATTACTCAGAGAATTATATGCTAGTAGGTGGATGTGTGTATAACCTATACTTAGGTATATGTATAGATCCAACGATGAAGTACTGAAGGCAATCAAGTTGAAAGTTGTAAGGAATGAGAAGAATTTCCTTTTGGCAATTGCGGATGTTATTGATGCTGTACTATGGGTAGGAATTTTATTTAATTACTAACAGAGGCAGGGGTGCGGCACCTTTTTGAAAATAATTGCATACGTAGGTATGTATGTGCGTATTTGATTAGATTTTTAGTTAAATAGAAAGATTGGTTTTATGTGCTGAAAAAGTAAAATTGATATCACAAGAGAAACCTGAGGTATTTATTTATTTATTTATTGAAGTAATTTACAAAATTAATTTATAAATTAATTACAAAATTACCTATGGACAGCCGGGCCATTTTGACGCCATCTTTTAAGTGAGAAAAACAATTGTTTTAAAGGAAATATAGAAAACATATTATTAACATTATGCTGTGCATGCTACATTATTAATATCGTACAAATAAAAAAATATATAAAAAAAAATTATTTAAATAAAAAGATGTTCGATTTAAATCTTACAGTACCTACTTTCATAATTATTGAAAATTCACAATCACAAATGTTCAGGACTATCTGTATGGGGCTACGAGAAATTATTTAATAATTTTTAAGCCATTTTAAAACGTAGTACCTACGTATTATGTACATATGTATATTAAAAATTTATTTTTATACAAGCAATTATTTTATACTTTTTAGTTCATCTTAAAAACGCATCTTATTCACTCCCGTCTCGTAAAAACTCAAAAATTAAAATACAAAATCCAAAAAATAACCATTAGTTACGGTATGCAATGCAAAGTTTTAAGTAAAAGCACAGAAATAAAAACATCAGAAAAACGTTGCATATCTGCAGGTTTTATAATGTCTTTGAAGCTTGTTTTTGAATACTCTCGATAGAATTTCAAAAATTTCTGTAACTGGTCGATACCTTACGAACGGAGTATTTTCAAAATTTCACAGAGGAATTCGATCCTATAAGCCAACTGTCAAAATGGTTTCAACTTAAAAAGGGGATTCTCCCTAATATTGCATTGTCATCCAGTTCTGAGTTACAATTAAAATTTCAAGTCTCTAGCTTATCAGGAAGTTAGTGTAAAATCAATTGCAAAATTTGCACCGAACAGCCAACAAAGTGACCTAATAAAAACGTGGTAAAAAAGTGAACGCAGACGTGACATCTTCTATTTTGTTTTTTTTGTCTGATGGGCTAAGGATTTCGGCAAGTTTATCGGGGGGACAATAAGTGGATAGTTTGTAGCAGTTTTCGCGGTTAGGTGTGCAGCATCATTTCCCATGATTCAACAGTGTCCATGTATCCATGCCAGTATGATGCTTTTATTCTAATATAAACAACTTCTTATGTGCTCCAAAGAAGAGCATTTATTTGTCTCATTGTTTAGACCCATCAACATTCTCAGATTATACGTAAAAATTAAAGATCGACCAGGGTGGGCCTAGCAACGGAAATACCTTTATAAATTGCGGTTAGTTCAGCAATCTAGTCGTCAGCAGATTGTGTTAAAAGTCTTTGGTGAATAAACCTGAGGTATTTCACTCTAGGTTTCCAAAGGTAGCTTCTCGAAGATGAAGAAAAAAATGCTTAAAAACATTCTCTTCAATAATACTAAATATTGTATTGTCTTTTTTTACAATTTCTTTCATATTTAAGAATTTTAAGAAAAAAATTTAAAAGACGATTGTATGAATTTCTTACACCTTTTCTCTACATAACAAGGATTACTTATTTATAATATTAGTATAATAAAAAAATAATTTGTTTTGAGTAAAAAGGAAATCTCTGAAGAACAAAGAAGTTGGCGCTGATGATTCTAATTTCTAATGTTTTTTTCCAAAATCAAAAGGTCAAAATAGTAAAAATCAAAATCAAAGACAGAAACCGCCTAACCACAAAATAATTTTTTTTTTTAATCAGAATTTGTTGAAATACCACTAATTAACAACAACTACTATGATACATCAAAATTAACTTTAGTTGTTATACATACATACATATACATATGTAGTACATACATACATATATGCTACTACGAGTATATAAGGAAATAAGAGGAAACATTTATTCAGTTTTAGTACTGGCATTGAGTTTTGATTTACAGATACTTCTTTTATTTTCGGTTGGTACGAGATTTGATCTCAGGATGATGCAATCTAATCTAAAGCTTCAACATAAAATCATTCTCACTTCACTAGCCCATTTCATTATAGTTAATTGGAATAGGATTCCTTTGTCTTGGGGATTGGTCAGATTTTAAAGAGAAGCTAAGTAAATTACGGTTAACAGTATACACATATATATGTGCTTATATTTTCATTGTTAATAGAGAAAGTAACATAGCTATAAGCAAACAACAATTTCATAATCTCACATCATTTGTAGACTTTCTTGAGTAACTCCGATCTACATTGCATCCACATAAACCGCTGGGTGAATTGAAATTGACACTCATTACCCAGCCATCGGAATAAGTAAGATATCTTTCCCAGACTTGAAATTAATTTACACAAGCCATCGCGCCCCACAACTTAGTTACATAACAAAATGATGTGTTGTGTAGTACTATGCCACCACCGACCGCATACCGGGGAGATTTACCAACCATCCCCGCCACCCCAGTGCATCCCCTGTTGCGGGGATCATAAAAGGCTTCCTGAAATTCGAATCCAAACTCCAATTATAATTCATATGGAGCAAAGTTCCTTCCAGTTGCGCAGATGCAGTGTCATCCACCGCCATCAGCAGCCGCGCCGCCGCCGGTCGTCGATCAAATTTCCATTTTCCCTTTCATTTTGGGCTCAAAGCCGCGAAGCTTAGACATCTCCTTAGTGAATGATGGGAGGTGTTTTACGTTCTGTCGTACTCTTTATCTATACACCCTTTGGGCATGTGCGACAAAAGGCAGGTGTATCTACGATAAAATCAGGTTTCAGATTCATGCAGAAGCTCGATAAGTGGTACATACATTGAGTATATGCTAGACGTCTACTCTTGAATCAGTCACGCAAGAAGTGGCAAAGTCCAAAGCGCTGCGGCTTCTTTTAATTTTTATTTTGACATATCTAGAATAAAGTCGATAAACATAAGATCATACGAAAGAAACCATACTTGACCAGGAATTCATCGAAAAGTTTGTTGCCAAATATTGATTTACTCACAGACTGGGTTTTTGCTTGTTTTAAGGCAATTTTTATAATGTTCAGAAAATGCTATTGTCAGATAGAAATATACAGTGCCGGAAAAATAAATAGCACTTTTCTCACACGAACCTTGCAAAGACTAAGAACGGAACAAAAACTCGAATGTGTTTAATAATTACTTATTCTATATTTTCACTATTAACTTTAATATAGAATTCAGTAATAATTTTCATCGCAAAATCACGATACAAAATAAAAAAATTAAAAAACTTAAAAGGGATGGAAAACTAGGTGGAAATATAAATTGCAAAATGTTTAATCTTTTTAAATCTTTTCATATTTTTTACATTGAATATTGATTGGGATATCCTTTGTTGTCCAAAACGGCCGCGAGTCTTCTTGGCTAATTTCCGTAAGTTATTGGCGGCGTGCTTTTTGAATGAAACGCCAAGCTTCTTGGATGGACGTCCATAATTGGACCAAATTTCCATTTTTTGTTGGTTTCAAAGCTTTGTCCAAGTCATTCCACATATTCTCAACTGTTTTGGCTATATGCGTCGGGTCATTATCATTGGCAAACCTCCAAGCTGAGGCCAAATTTGGGATGCATTAGGCTCTATATGATTTAAAAATATTGCTCTGTACTGATATTGATCCTTCCTGCCAGATAATCTAGCTATAGGACCAACACCATGCCATGTAAAGGCTGCACAGACCATAACGTACCCGGCATCGTATATTACCGTCGTCATCGTATACTTCGTAGTAATGTCTTGACCTTTTGGGCGACAAAGGTACACTTTCCCATCAGATCCAAGTCTATCGAACTTGGAATCGTCGCTCCACAAAACATTTCTCTGAAATTGAAGAGGTTTATTGAAATGATCTTTGGCAAACATCGAACGATTCCTCAAGTACTTGACTGCAACAAGTTTCTTTCTTCTTGCAATGCATCCATGTAGTCCTACCTCGCTTAGGCGGTAGCGGATAAGTCTTCACTTGATTTTAACGTCATATTCGTCCTCAATGAGGCTCCTTATTTCAATTGAGGTCTAAAATGAGTCTCTTCGAACCGCCGCTACCATTGCTCTGTCCATGAGCTTTGTCGTTTTTCTGGCCCGTTTTTTTTTTTTCTTTTGAGGTTTTTAATGCATTGTGTTTCTTAACATGTCTTACAGCATTATAGACCACTTTTTTGGAACACTTCAAGCCATTTGCAATGCTCTTATGTCAAAAAGTGGATTCCTCTCCCCAATATTAAACATATGCAAAACTACTTAGATTGGTAGAATACACAAAATAAAATTAAGCTTACAATAATAAAATGGTCAAAATTAATTTTTTAACGAAAAACAAGAAAAATTGCTATTCATTTTTATGGGTTGAAAATTACCGTTATACAAGCAGTTATGTTCAATTTGCATACAGATATCAAACAAATATTTATAGTTTTAGTTTGAAGAAAATTATATGAGTTTTAATAAAGTTGTTCATAAAGGTGCTATTTAGTTTTTCGCCACTGTACTTTTCAGATACGTGTAAAAAGTAGACAGCAATGCCTACAAATAGGTTTGTATCTTTTGCTATCGATTGTGGTCTTTGCTGCATAACCAATTGAAAATCCAATTGGCGATGACAGTGGCTATGGTTTTCTGTAATCCTTAACAATTTAAACCCACGCCTTAATTTTCTGACAACCTTACTACATAAGGTTCTTTTTTTAATGAAAAAGGATATAAAAATCACTCCTTCATCGCGCGATAAGTATGTATGTACATTTATATTCCAATAAAAAGGTTATTGACCGGTGTCGATGGTTGCATATGGTCTGCAAACATCTGCAACTTTCAACTCAGAGTTTACATATTTATTTACATAAAGCAAGCCAGTCAAGGTTACACATACAAGTAAACAACAGATTTTGTTACTTTATTGCCGACTTGTTTGCAAACATTGCAATCGTCACTATCGCCGGCACATTCTAGTTGCAGTTCGATATAAATAGCGATACATATGTAGATACTTTTATTTTTGCACATTAATGGCGATCATTAGAGGCAAGTACGTACAACTCTGTCGTCCAAGTCAAACTTTTATTATCACTACGAGCAGCAGATTTGGCGCGCATTTTTGTACGTCCCATTTGAGCTGATTGTGTGACTGTGGCGCTCCGGTTTTCAGATAAATCGTATAAAAAATTTATAATTCCATTAACCACCGCGCGGGGTACGGTGTGGCAGCAAAGAAGGAAATAGCAAGTGACTGTACGAAAAACTGGATTAGTGAAAATTAAAAACATGATCATAGAGCATGCGAGCACTCGCGAATACATAGTTGCAGCAAAGAGTCTCGGCAGCCGCATAATGGGGACGAGGTGACCACACGCTCATAAAACGCACTTAAAAATCGTTTTAAAGAAAATCAGAAATAATTTCGGTCGTTGTGCCAAATAAGCACAGGTGATTACCCCGATCGGAGCAATATCGGTTGTTGATTATTTTCATACGAGTTGTGGGAGAGATCAGGGCTTTGAACTGCAAGTTAGGTTAGACGTTATTCTGGTGTAAACTGAAAGTTCCTTTGAAACACATACAGTCTTTTAATTGGGGAATGTGATGATGACACACTGACTAAAGATAAGGCCAATTCCAGACTTAACGATACTTGAAGAATTGCATTAACCAAACACGCGGTGAACCAAGAAGACCTAGAAGAGCTAAATGGCTTTTGTAGGGTAAAGAATGAAAAATTTGGGTTGCGGTTCACAAAGGGCTTAGTCTGCAAGAACTTCAGCACTCATAATTGCTCACGTAGTAAAAGCAGTGTTTTCGTAAGTAACCCACAGCCTTTTCCTTATATCCTCTTCTATGGGTACTGGTCGTAGACGAACTCCTAGATATCCTCTCAACTAACGGTTTTAAATGTTTAGCATATGCCGATGACCTCGCCTTGCTAAGCTCACCAAAACCTGGTCAGACAGCAGTGGACTAGGACTATGAGTTAACCCAAAAAAGACCAATATAGTACTCTTCTCTAAAAGACTACTAGTGAAGTGATCTCATAGAGAAAGAATTCCAAAACCGACTTCTTTGTCGAACTCCCTAGCCGTGACAAATGGCAAAGTGCTTTCCGAGGTAGGAGGAATATACACGGATGGCTAACACAATAACAGAGAATAGGGAGCTGATGTACACTGTCCAGGTTCTCCCATAAATATATCCATTCATTTAGAACCCTCGGTGAATGTTTTCCAGGCAGACGTTTCTGCAATTCTCAGGGGCGCAGACGAACTTGCGTTCATATCTGCACGGCCAGCCAAGCCACACTTAAAGCACTTGCAAACCCACAAACTAATTCAAAGTAAGTGAAGGAATGCAAAGAAAAACTCGACTCCCTTGCAAGATCCTGCACGGTTAGCCTGCTCTGGGTACCTGGCCACTATAACATACCGGGGAACGAGAGGGTGGATGAACTTGCAAGACGTGGAGAATTTCACAATAAATTCTTTAGGTATGGCAGTACGTGCAGTAAAAACTGCTTATAGCCAGTCTTTCGCAAAACGGCACTCACAAATGTGGAATCAAATCCAAACATGCAACGCTGCCAAAGAAATTATAGAAAATCCAAGCCCACAGCGAACAAGGGAAGTACTGAACTTTGGCAGGCAGAGCACAATTAAAACTGATGATTGGCCTATAAACGGGACACATCAATTTGAACAAATATGCAAACCAACTGAGACTAGTGCAGCACAGCACCTGCCCGGGATGCGAAGAAGATGTCGAAAGTATCAGGCATTTCCTCTGCGCATGTCCATAAAGGTACAAACAATAACACCTGGAAAGACACATCCTACCTGGGCTGATATCGCTCAGATCCATCGATTTCTTGAAAACACTTGAGTTTACACGACACACAGAGTGTTTGTTTTTGAATCTACATACATATTTCCTTCCGTGAGCACCGTAGCACAAGTGGTTAGTGCGTCGGACTACTGTGCCAGCGGTCTTGGGTTCGGATCCCACCGCAAACACCTAAAAAGTTTTTCACAGTGCCCACCTCTTCCGTATGCCTGACAAGCAGTCAAGAGTATCATTTGTCATGTAAAGCTTCCCAACTCGCCGTTCGGAGACGGCAGAAAACTGTAGGTCCCTTCCATTCGTGCAAAAATATAACGCGCACACACAAATGGTTGTGGGAAGCTAGGTTTGGTTCTACCTAGGACTGCTGAAGCCAAATATTATTATTATTATATATTTCCTTGTAAGTTGTAACCTTTCCTTTCACTCACACATACCCCATGTCCCCAACCCTTTTTCTTTCTGAACCCAGTTTCTAGAGGGGAGCACAACGGTCCTATGAGAAGAGGAGTACTCTCTCCTCAGCCTCACCATCACCAACCAACCAACCCCCAAACCTTATCCAAAACGTTCTGAAACTTGTCTTCTTAGTTTCGTCGGATGTTTTGAAAAGAAATTCATAGTTTTCGAGTCACAGATACTTTTGATACTTTCAGTCAGCCTAGGCTCTTGGTATCGATGCATATGTCGAGGCCGATTTGGAAGCAAAGTTCTTCTGCAGCGTTGCGACTTTTGTTACCACTTAAGAAACGAGTGTCTTTACAACGAGATGACTTTTCATCATGTAATGTGTGGTATTGAAGTGATTATAGGTTAGGTTAGGTTAGGTTGGGTGGCTATCCTCCGTACTCGGTGGGATTCACTTAGACCAGAGTAGCTCCATTGTGTTACCACATGGAGCCGGTTATCGAAACTCCCCTACTCCTACTCCTATGTCAACAGCACGCGGTGTTTCAAAGTGGTCACCCATCTAAGTACTAACCGCGCCCAACGCTGCTTGATTTCGGTGATCTAACAAGAACCGATGTTTTCAGCGTGGCGTGGTTGTGATTATAAGTCACAGCTATAAGCATGCTGTGTTATGTTTCTAATTGTTTTCTATTTTCACACATTTGACTTGAATATACATTCAGAGACACGTTTTCATTGCCGGCGCTCACAACTTACAATTAAATCCACCTTGTTTCATGCCATAAGTTGACTTGTATTCCCCTAGAGAGCAGGTGTACACACTTTCAGGCGAAAAGAAAACCCGCAAACAACAACAAAGGATAATAACACTCGTTTACTAATTCCATTTAAATCAAACCGCTTCCTGTACAGATCCACTTTTTTTTTATCATCATGCGTATCTCACTCAACATTCCACTTGCAGTTTAGATTCTTCTCACTTCACAGATAAGAGAGTACAATGCAATCGAAAGCTTACCTCCAACTTGATGACTTCCCGAAGTTCGGTTTTGTAATCCGAACACCTCGGCGGAAATTCCAGACACCAATTCGATGTACGAACTCGCACCTGCTGCATAAATGGCGTTTGTATCTGCTCGATGTAGGTCTCCTCGCGGGTGCAGATATGATTACTGATCGTGAGGGTGATATTCAGTCCATTGACCGATGTAAGGGTTGTGACAGACGCGTGATTCAAATTAACACTATTCGACTCGAGGCAGGTAATGTGTCGTAACACCGCACACAGTAGGATCACTATAGATACGCGTGGGTGTAGTTGCAACACCATAGTGTTGCGGTACAAAATGTATCCTTTCCGTCGGTAGGAATTATTTTATTAAATTTTTCTAAGCGGATTCTAGAGTTTGATCGGTCAGGCGGAACAGCGATAACTGAACGATTCTAAAACTCTCCCCCGAAAACTCCCCAGATACAAATTACAAAGTTGACACACTGACAAGAGTAGCATGTACATACTTACTCTCTCTCATTTGGATGTCAATTTGTTTGTTGTGGGGGTTTTTTTTTTTATTGTTTTTGTTTGTCTGTCTGACTTTAACTCAGTATCTCATTTGCAATGACGATGTCCTTCCTTAGTGGGAAGACCTTACTTCAAGTTGTTATTGCTGTTGTAGTGAGTTAAGCGATCGGTCTAATGATTTGTTTCGTTGAAAGGCCCTCGTATATGCGCAACATTGCGCATTGTGCATGCTGTAATTGAATGAGGCATATACGAGTAGTCAGTCGATTGACCCTCATTATATGAGAATGGGCAGTGGTGGCGTTTTGGTGAGGCGGTTGGGGGCGGTGAGTACCGTGGAAAAAACGAATCTAAGCCATTAATTGAAAATATACGTCTTAAGGTTCCTAAAGTAGTTGCGCACTTTCTCATGCTCATTTCTTTCACCATTTTATATCGGAAGCTGGGCTCACGTGCTTAGGTCATGCCGACAGGCCAAAATGTTAGTAGACGCGCCCAGGGCAAACAGAACTAAGTTTCTGTTACACCTTAGTAGAAATGACCTCAAAATCCTCACAGGACTGGTCACTGGGTTCACTCCCTTAAACGAGCACCTGAACAAAATTGGAATCCAAAGCTCCGGCCTTTGCCAGATGTGCCTGGAAGAACGAGACAGCTGAGCACTTCATTAGCGGGTGTCCGGCTTTTGCTCGAATCAGAAAGGCCACTCTAGGCAGCTACGTCCTACGGGACGTTGATCTACTGGAGCTCAATCTTGCCCTATTGCTTGGCTTTGCGAAAGCGACGGGCAGATTTAGATCGATGTATAGCTCAGCAACAAATCGCTAACTCAGCGAATGGGGTGGTACTTTACCAAACTACATTGGCCTTCAGGTCTACATGCTTGTTGTCTCTATGAGATTGCCCCCTTCCGAATACAATACAATACAAATGGGCTCAGGTGCACCCAGGTGCCCCATTAAAATAACATGAAGGGTACATGTCGCTGGGCTTAAATTTTGAAACAATTGAGTTTGGTTTTTATTGATCTATTCTATTGGAAAAAGAAATGATATTTAGTTAGGTAAGGTTGAGAGGGGTGAGAGGGGGGTTGAAAGGCTGAGCCATCCCAAAACACCAGGAACCAGAGTGGGCCCACGGCCCACAGCGATCTCCTAGAATCCATCCAAGGATGGCACCTCAACTGCCACAATTTCCTCAAAGCATTTTATTACCCTCCAAAATTTTACAACGAGTCTGTGGTTGATTCGGCCTACCTTCTCCAGGTTACTAAAGAAGTAGGAGCCTAAAATGTTCCTGCGACTACGTGCTATGCCCTGCCATCCACACAGAATATGTGCGATATCCTCTGCTACACCTATGTACATATATCATTACAGTATCTGCAAACATCCGTCTCGTTAAGTCCGAGCCTCATAACGTGTTTGCCCAAAAGGCAGTGCCCGGATATTATTCCTATAGCTATTCTCATTTGTGCTCTGACAAGTCTAAAGATTTCACTGGTCAGCGCTGGCCAAAGTACCTTGGAAACCCCATGTCCCACAATATTAACTTCCGCATTCACAGCGAATCCGTTCCATTGCCCCCCTCGTAACGCACTGCACTGTCGTCCATTCGTTTAGAAATCACTTTCACGTACTGCCACCCGAACACAGAGCACCATAACCTCAAAACACGCGTGCGCGCGTTTGTTTGCAAGTTCTCAGCTACAGTTCAGTTCAGATGGGGGGGGAACTCCATCAGAGATACATTTTCTGAATGAAAATTACAAAAGAAAAAAAACAACAACAACAGTCACGCTCACGACTTGAATACTGGAAGGGAGTCACTTGATATTTATGTCTCAGTATGAGACCCAGTTGCATACTTATAATCGTATAAATTGAATTAAATTGAATTAAACAGTTTATGACAAGCAGCCAGTCTACTGCTTGCCCAGCAGAATTCTATAGATCTGATCAAAACGAGACGCCGCCGCGCCGGCCGCGTCGTATCGTACCCAAACTAGCTTCGATTGAATTGCGGATCAAATAAAAACGAATGTATTTTTTATTATTCTCAAATGTATCTTAGAATTAGAATGAATAGTATAAGCGCGCCGGATAGGTCAGTTTTAGTGTTGGAATTGTAGAACCCTCCAAAGATTTGTAGATTCGCTGTTTCGATGCTGCCCTTGCAGTAGTCGCCATCGTAGCTCCAGCCAACGTATTCTTGATTTCGGATGTTCTCCAATCGAAGCCACTCGGTTAATGGTTCAAAGTATTCGCGCAGAGCAGAACCGTCCAAGCGACCCTCGCCAAGGACTTCATCGAGCACCTCTTGCCAGGGTTGTGAGGAACCTTTTTCCATAAGACGTCTAGACGGGGAAGGGGAAATGGTTAAAGATCCTTTTGGGATGACAGGAGGTAAATAACTTACTTTAAAAGATTTCCCGCCTCAGGCTGTCGATAGATATCGCACATGTGCAGTGCTTTTTTCGGATCCGATGGGTCATATTGTTTCGAAGCTTTACACATAGCTCGATAGATTTGAAACTGAAGTACCGTTGACACAAAGTATCTGCAAAAAAAAAAAAGTGAATAAAATTAGAATTTCAAGGTACTCGGATCTTAAATTTAGATATCAAGCGGAACATTGGAACGAATTAGGTGTTGGCTTGGGAATAAAGTAAAACAAAAATAAGTATCTCAATGCCCCCCACTGACCCCTGAAATGATTTACTTTTATGTTTGGACCATTTTGATGGGTGAATGTATAAATAACCAAGGATATGTGGTCATTTCCCTTTTATTGTGAGTCTGTGAATGGGTCAATAAAAAAAGATACATTCTGAACTCAGCGTAAAGGTAAGGAGTCCATTGCAATGATGACTGACAAAGCGCGCGCTGATTATAGGCAAAGCCTTATCAGAAAATGTCGACCTACGCGACGACGACGGACGTGAGGAATTCGCTTTGATTTTTATTTTGGTTTACACCCAACATACTCGTACACGTGACAGGTGTACAACCAAGTAGTTGACTCTTGGCCATTTGATATTAGTAATCAAAGAGAAAAAAATTGTATCTGCTAGTTCCGAGTTCAAGATACACATGTGTCCGAAACGTGAGATTAATAAAAAATGCATAACAAGTACATAAGTTGTTACAACTCGTTGCCTATTTTAGAGGGCAAGGTAATTTGGATGGTACGAATACAAATGGATTACTAATGGGATTCAATTAATTTCACTCTCACTCTCTCTTTCATTTGGATATATGCACGTAGATACATATGTAGTAGTATTCATTTGTTTTGGTCACATAATTTATGTACCTTTTAAGTCAAAAGAATTCTATTGCGTAACAAAATGAAGTCGCTTTCTTCTTACGAAACATTCTCATACGTGACACTATAAGTTGCATCACTTTTCAACTCTTCGTTGTATTCTAGTTTTTATTTTGTTTTGTTTTTTGTGTGTTTTTATGATCATCATTTGGATACACGCATTTTTATTCGAATTCCAAATAAAATTTCAACTTTTCACTTTTGTTGACAGACAGACCGAGATACTTCGATGTAATTTTGTTGTGATCTGCGATTGGCAGGCGATCATGTGTACATCCATCCAATCCATCTAAGCAGATCGGTATTTATAAATCCGAATTACAACGCGTTAAGAGTGTATTTTCACACATGGACAGGGTAGCTTCAGGTGGTATAAACGTAGACGATGTCTGTCATGTCAATCCAGAGTTTGTTAAACTGGTTGAGTTCCTCCAATCAATGTAGATTATGGTGTAATTGATTTCAATCAGTGGAATGTAATTGGCATTCAAAAGAACTTGTATCTAACTTTCATAGTAACATTTGGTCATTCCTGAGTTAGTCCACTTCGATACTATTGGTGTCTTCCTCGTTTGTTGGAAGATTGATTTTGTAACTCGAAAACCTAAACCGAAACACATTATCGATCAAAGCTGACAACCAAAACTGATGCAATTTTTGATCGATGAGTCTCGCGTACACACTATAGGTTTTGTTTGACACTCAAATCATCATCGTTGTTTTTGTTTTTCGATCTTCTCTTCCATTGTTTGCTTTTCGAATGACGAAATTTGTATACATACAATCGAGCGAAAACAAAAATGGCAGCTGATCGTCAGTCAGTAGCAAACATTTTTGCACCTCGTCAATTTTGATTGACAAACCATCAACCAGTTGTACACACTTTCAGTTTTGATTGACATCAACCAAAACTGTCAGCTCTGATCGATAGGGTGTACCACGCTTAAAAGAACGTGAATTACCAAATATTCTTCTTTACCACGGTTTCGTTAGTGGTCGATCTCCACCTACAAATTTGAACTGAAAGTGTAGACACCAAGAAGATGTCTATGTCTTGGCTCGGATTTCGTTGAAATTAGACAATTGCAAACTTTTTACAGTTTAAAGAGTTTGGGGAAATATGGCTTTCATTTTTCAGGGAACGAATGGCGAAGTAGCTTCAGCAGGCAGATAGAAAATACTCCAAATAAGTGTGCCCGTGCGAGAACTCTCGCAAGAGAAAATTCAACCTCCAATATCCAAATTTCTCATCCAAACTTTCCACATGATTTTTATCTGTCAACTCATGGAAATCCCATTTAAACCATACGGGAAGTGCTTTATCTTTTGGGAGTTCATTTTTGGTAGAATATTGATTTTGATCGATTTTAATTTTTTTATTACAAATTTATAAAGTGAAAGTGCAATTCGTCACTGCTCGAGGAAATTCTCTTTCTTTTGACACCTCATATGTTAAAATTGGCTCAGTGTGAGAGCCGCAAATGGTACCTATACTACAGAAATTGTCGAACTTCGATAACTAGAACCATCACTTGCCACAAAAAAAAAATCGAGTTATCAAGACTTCGAGTTTTAAGTAAAATACAAAATTGATATAAATATGATAGATATGTAATTTTTCATCAAGAGATAAATATTTTTAACGTACGCTTTTTCTCCTTGTGTTTTTTTAGGCGCCTACTATTTTGTTCAAAAATTAAAACTAAGCTTTGAGTTCGTATCGCCCAATATACCAACCAAGTTCCTGTACTAAAATTAATAGATTCTCAAATTTCAAGGAGTGGGGGTAAAAATCTGGCAGAGAGAGGGAAAAGTATGCAAAATTACAGGAACGCATTAACAACAAAATTTGACAGTTTCATAAAGCTGGCCGAAGTAATTTCTTGGGCTAAAATCGGCAGCATGCGGAGATTTCTTACTCTCTTCTGTCGAAAACTGCTTAAAAACTTCGTACGGGAACAGAATTTGACTGATTTTCGTAGTTTTGCGTTGTTTTGGACAGGCTCAAAGTGTGTTCTAACCCTTCTACTAATAAGAAATTTGACAATTCTTATTTTTACTCACAAAAATAGCACGTATGTATACTAAGTCATAGGAACATACAAACACAGTGCCGATGCATTATAAAACGAGCTTGTAAAAACACGCAGAATTTGAGAATTCCACTTCAGAATTCGACTTCTCGAAGGTAACGCCAAATAATCTCTTCGAGTTATCAAGACATTCGAGTAATAGAAGTTCGAGTTATCAAATAAAAATTACATGTAAATTTCAGTCTTGGCGCTATTGCCAACCAATTTCATTCGAGTTATTAAATATTCGAGTTATCGAAGTTCGACTGTATCTATAAATTTAATAAAACTGTAAATATTTTTTTGTTGGTTACCTAATGGCGTGAAAACCGCCATTATGATTATACAGCCCTAACTCAAGTGACATATTTTTCGAAAGATCTTAGCTGCATTTTGTGGATACCCTAACTCTTCGTCCCATTAAATCGTCTGGGTAGGCGAACAAATACCGAAGCACGTTGCAGAAATCAGAGATATTTCAATATTTCATGAAAACAGCCTGGTTAAGTACGATGACACCGTACTCGGTAGGATTTACTTAGAACAAGGTAGGTCCTTAGTGTTGCCACATGAGACGATTCTTATCGGTGCTCTTGGAACCATTGTAAAATTTGTATACATTTCCGTATTTTATTGATATTCGTTGAAGAAATATTTTGAGGGTCTGTAAAATATTCTCCCAGCGAGGATTTTCAATCTTTGTGGGCACTTAGGGTACACCCTTGGGATGCTGGCTTGCGATGTCTCCAAAGTATTGCAGTTGCGATGGGATATGAAAAAAGATGTGTCGTGGGTTAACAGCGTTCTTTATTCTTCAATTTTACAACGTCTTACTTGGCTGGAGGTTATAACAAGAAGGAAGTTGGGTGGTGGGAAAAAAAAGGGTTAGAGTGATGTAGAGCGTAAACTCTAGTGTGGGGAATTTAATTGATAGCGATAGCAACATCTTACTTTTCATTACAGAAAGCATTTGTTCGACCTGTTGATACTTCTCGTGTAAACAATCTTTGTTGTTTTGCTTGTTTTCGTTTTCTGTTCTGTTAAAATAAAGTAGAGTTTTTTTTTATCTATTATATAAAAATGAATTTGTGTTTGTTCGTACCATATGCGAGGGCGCATCGCTCATATGGTTCTGATGAAACTTTGGTAAGTTGTTGTGCGCGTACCATCGAAGATGATAGGATAAAAATCCGCACGCTGGGTGGCGCTGGAGTCAAGTTATCAACAACTTCTGTATTTATGGATCAAAAGGTTCATATTCACAATGTATGTTAGTTTAGTGCCAAAAGAGAAAATTATACGATCTGGACCCGATAGGTGGTGCTAGAGTCAAGTTATTACTAACTTCTATGTTTATGGACCAAAAAGGCTTATATTCACAATATATGTTGGTTTAGTGCCAAAAGAGAAAAATTATAAGATTTGGACCCGAGTTAAGCTATTAAATCTATAAAAATGAATGTATGTTTGTACATATGTACATATACATATGTTTGTCTTTTATAGACTCAGAATACTTTTTCCTTAATATAGAATACAATATAGCAACGGTGCGGTTACTTAACAACTGGTGGTTTTGGTATCTGCCTGTCATACAAAATTTCGTAATTTCAGGTGAAATGTGAATATGAATCATTTTGGGCAATTAAAATAGACAGACAGCACTCAAAGATGCTGGAATACGCAAACTACATCGACATCATCTATCGCTCTGGGCATGCCGTCATAGAGGTTTTTACCGTAATAGAAGAACAGATGTCTGTCCATCACATAGGACCAAGCGTCGTTGTTTAGTTACAAAATGCTGATTTTAGCAGTTTTGCTATATGTTGCCGAATGCTGGAAGACAAGCAAAAGAAACAGGAGTTTTCCTCATGGATGAGATGATACAAGAGAGTCTTCAAATTACAGTCCACATGCTCCAGGTGACCAGAAAAACAAACCTTGATTTTAAGGACCAAGCTATCACTTGGTCTGGGAAACTAGAAACAGTATTCCTGCGATCGATGCGAGTAGAAAAAGGATGTCGTGTCTCAGCCAAGTAAAACTATTTTAAACACTCTTAAAATCCCCTTATATACAAAAGCACTTGAAAAAAAAAGATAAAATCTTCCTTTACAACCCATCAAAACCCATGTACCTTCCCACCAAAGTGCAGTATCTACTTCCTTTATATCTGTATCTATCGCCTTAAAACAGCACACATTCCAAACCCATCTAGTGACTCAAATTTTACCTTCCCACCTGACTCATATGCATGCACATTATCTCTGCCCGTTTAACTATAATTGGCCATTTGGTAAGCTTGTTTCTCACGTCGTTGTTTTGTTCATTTCAAAGCACATACGGTCACTTGACTTAAAAGTAAATTAAAACACACAATTCCCGTTTGGAAAATCTAGAGCAAGTGTATGTGGAAACTAAACCAAGTGTTTTTTTTTGTTTTTCTTTATTTGTACTGCAGCGTTTTCTTGTGTTCTAATACAACAGACAAACAGCAATGCAAACACACACACAAACAAACAATCAACGATCGATTAACATGCACCTGCTCCAAGGACGACCGGTTCTATAATTAAGATCTGAGAAATACAAAAGGGAAACAATAAAATGTAATTTATATGTATACCCTGACATTTTATGTAGATTAGAAAATTGGTGTGTTTTTTTTTTTTTTGTTAAGAAAAGCTTCGGATCGGTTTTTCTTTGCACTTCCTTAAGAGTATCTGTTGGTTACCTAATACTCAAAGTACCACAGCTTCTCCTGAGTATCTTGTCTCTAAGAGGCTCTGTCGTCTATGGGTGACCTTTTTCAAAGCTGGGAAATTGGGTAAAACAGAAGAAAAATCCCCAAAGCATCTAAGCCTCACAATGACACAACACAAATCGCTTTTGGCATTTCGAAGCCTGCCAGCCATGGTACACAAATTGTCGAAGAAGTGGATAATTGATGACCTTTTAGCATTTATGTAGATAGTCGCGGTAGGGTCTCGGTATTGGTCACGGTTGGTAGTTAAATGTAAAAGGATGGATATGATTTTTTTTTGTATCTTTTTTATGCATGGAGACGCGATCTCAATCGTTATTCGCTATTTTTTTATATTTTTTATTTTGTTTTTGTTAATTGAAAATAGATTTACTCAGGCTTAGAGGCGTGTCAGTGCGGTTTTCGGGTGTTGCTGTTGCTATTAAAAAGGTGCTGAGAGGCCACTGTGCTGAAAGCTGAAACGAAAACAATTTAAGGTGGAGTCCCGGGGGCATTATTTGCATTTTGAACTTCACGACAACGTCGAGCGATGACTGTTTTTACATATCTTTTTTTTTAATGTTTAGATACAAGATAAAAAAAAAATATAGAACAGAGTTATGACTGAGTGTAGCTAGGCGCGGTAGCAGGCAGTTTGTGATTTATGCCATAAATGACATCTTGTCACTTATACATAAAGTAGATGCATCAAGTTCAATTTTCAGTGTTTTTGCTAACAAGTTAATCGTGTAGTAACATCCCATTGAAGGCAAAGTATCAATCGACCTTAAAGGTCGTTTCAATTTCGTGTTCCATACCACTGTAACACTTCGTTTAACACAAAAAAAAAAACTCTACCCAAGGACTACGAAAAAGAACAAAAACTAACAAAACAAGCAGTTTTATTTTTATTTATTGTACCACGCAGCTATTTACAAGTGCATACAGTAGTGGACACTTATATAGCACACTTTTCTCGCATATATTACAAATTGCATTTCAGTTAAATATAAACGAAAAAACAAACAAAAAAAGATATGCACACGTTCAGCCATAAATATCAAAAACAGTAATAGCCACATAAATAGCACACAATCTTCGTGAGTAGTTTTTATAATATTTTGTTGATATTTAATTATTATTAAATAATTCATTCACAAACAAGTATATTAAGTACTAGGTAATACATGTAATGAAATCCCTCTTAGCGGACAATTCGCATTAGCGGACACTTTTTCTGGGAACAAATTTCTAATTTCCCCTATAAAATGCGTTCCTTTAAAGGCTTACACGGACAGCTCTCAGTACCGGGAAGAAACTCCGGTCCCGTGGCTGTCCGCTTAAGAGAGATTTCACTGTATTAAGTGTCAGGAAATGTCTTTAAATATGGGGAGAGGACCAGAATGCTTAGAGAAATCAGGACAGATCATCTTCAATTAGAAGGCTAACGGCTTATCGGTTTCAAATATTTCTGAGCAACTACAATGTTCCAAAAGCGTTGTCTACAAATGCCTTACGTCCGTCGCGTGGAAGTGTTTGGGAATGTCAAAAATATTCAGTCAGTGCCACCAACCGTTTTTTAAGGTCTTCAGTTATAGAGGGAAATCTTTTGAGTTAACATTCCAGTAGTCACTTAGTGTATCCGAGAGAACCATTAGAATGCATTTAGAGGGAAAATAAACTTAAGAGGGTCCATAGAACAGAGTGGACAAAAAAAGTTCAAACCTTTGCAAGGGAACACCTTCAGAAACCGATGTTTTTGTTGGAAAAATATACTGTGGAGTAATGAATCCGATTGGATGGAAAAAGATACGTTTGGTGTCCACTTACCCAAAAACAGAAATCCAAAATACGAGGGCGGTCCGATAAGTACTTACTTAGTCTACCTAAGAAAAATAAAAATTTTGGAAAAGTGGCGATTTATTTCTCAACATAGTCTCCTTTAAGCTCGATACACTTGATCCAGCGATGCTCCAACTTCTTTAACCTATCCAAAAAATAGGTTTTCTCGAGGTCTGCAAAGTAGGCCTCCGTGCCGGCGATGACCTCCTCATTCGAAAAGTCGCGGACAAGCTGGCTTCCACTCGTGGTCAAAACAAAACTACGAGTCCGATTCGGCTGAAATAAACAGTAGCCATCTAAGAGAATGTACTAGAACTAGACGATAGTAAATCTCTCTTGCGATACTGGCACCATCGGGCGGTGAGGCTAAGTACTTATCGGACCGCCCACATACACTATCAAAATGGCTAAAACGGTGGAGAAAATATGATGGTGTAGGATGGTTTTCTTGGCACGGAGTCGAACCGAAGATTGCCACTAAAATGGGCAATTACGTCTATAAACCTATTATCGCGGACAGCATGATCATATTTGCTGATGACAATATGCCACTGGTATGGCGTTTTATGCATGGCAATGATCCTAAGCACACTTACCGCCTTGTAAAGTGTTGTCTTAGTGATCAAAATATAAACGTTTTAGGGTGGCCAGCACAATTTCCTGCGATCGAGAACCTACGGAACGACGTCGGGCAATACAAAGAAGCAGTCAAGCCATAAAATGCTGCAGAATTGTGAAAACAAATACAAGCCGCCGGGAGTTCTATCCCAAAAACACATTGTGAGGCTTTAGTGGAGAGTCTTCCGAAAGGATGTGCAGCTCAGCGTTGCCATTTTTCAGTTTTTCAACCCAGCTACAGACTTTTAAAGTCCAAAAATCTGCGCGGCAGATATCTTGAAATTTTCAAAGAGGCTGAACGCAGTAACCTGTCAAAATAACAGTTTTTGACTTCGAATTCTTAAACAAGATAGAATTCTCCAAGCAAAGAATTTCGGATCCAAAAATCTCAGATTTAAATTCAATTTTAATTTTGGTTTGTTTTTTAAACATACGTATGAATTTTTAGCACTTTGTAGCATTTTGTGCCACTACTGACACCAACATTTTTTGACTCGGTTATTGCAACAACCTCAATATTACTACATATATGTACATATATGTAAATGAAAAATATTTATGAAGTCAGATTATTTCCATAGAAATCTGCGTTGCAATTTTTTTTTTTCATATTCGCAGATTTGTCGAAATATTTTGATGGCAACACTGGCAGCTGTGCTAAAAATAAAGGTTTTCCGGCAAAATACTAGCTTTTAGAATTTACCCATAAAGGTTTTTGCCCAAATTTTCTAACCTAACATTTTTTTGTTAGTTAAATTCATATTTAAAAGTGTGATAAATGCTATTAGTAGAAAAGTAATTTGTTTCATTACATGTTTTACAATGATCTTTATATTGAGAAAATTTAAAGTGTGCTATTTATATGTCCACCACTTTATTAACTTGTACAAATTTTACTTTCTATGTACGTACACATGTATGTATGTATGTACATGAAAAACTCGGTCAGAATGTCTTCTTTTCGCTATGCGGCGCGGCGCGTGTTTTAAAGCAATTGATTGTGGCGTTAAACAAAGGTCTTCCCTGCTAAATTGCGGTAATAATAATTATTTTATTATTGTCTTAAACAAATTAACAATACAAGCATTACAAAACGTGTTTAATTATGATGAAAATGCGGCTGGTAATTACTATGTATATAATTGGATTCCATTCCGCTATCGTTAGCCGGATGGAAAAACACGGTTGGATTGCCCTCCAAGAACAACCACCGAACAAGAACATTAGACTAGATCAAGGATCAATAATTGATCGTCACTTGGAACTGTTTGTTTTGTTTTCTTTTTCTTTGTTTATGTTTTTCTGTGTTTGGTACGGATCGTCACCGATCGCTGCACCACTTTCTAATTTACCCTGTCATATGCTGGATTTGAGCATACAAAACATATGTGTGTATATGTAGGTTTATTACAAAACAAACATATGCAAAAATGTCGCAATGAAGTATTATAGAGAAGTCAAGGTCTTCCTGGGGCCGACCTCTGTAATGTATTCCGATAACAAGTATCTAAGTATCTATCGCTTTTACACACACTTGGGGGGACAAGTTTCCGTTCAGTGTGCACGAGCGTGCGCCAAAGATTCCCATGTAATGTGAAAATGTGTGTGTTTGGTGTGACAAATGTGCAATGAAGGCGGATTTAAAATCCTGATTTCTCTGAGTCACTTCGGAGAATAATGACGTAGATGTTGGGTACCGGTTAGTTGGATGTGGAATGTAATTGTGCAATTAAAAGCTTGCATTGAATTGGGCTAAGGGATCGGTGAAGTAACGAGTAATGAGAACATATCGATCGCGGATGGTTCGAAGACTTTGCATAGTCACGTGTAAGTGGATTGTGTTCGGCTCTTGGGCTATCTTCGCGTCTGAAGGTATTTCTTGTTTGGTTCGGTATTTTGATAGCTTCCGCGGTAAAAACAAAAAAAGTTTTTCGAACTAAGCTGCCTTTCTGCCTTGCGCCTGGAGGTGGAGGAATCTTCTAAAGATACCATGCCCGATTCATATATCTGACCGGAGAGCTAACGCGGGCTAAACCTTATCCTCTAGAGAGCTACTGTGATAACCGGTCGAGCGTGCTCATAGCAGTCCTCTCATTTTTTTAATTTTTTGTGATGACTACGACTAAGTTACCTTAACAAACAGTCTACGCTTCTGTTGTTTTAAATCGTGAAAGTGAAACCACCTACTTATACCATCATTACATGCGGTGTTTTTTTTTACGGCGCCAAATCAAACGGCTTTGTTCTTTGGAATCGGCGCTCGCGGTCTGTCACGTCCAAAGTACGGATTATTTCACTATTGCAATGAACAAGGAGGTGAGTGCGGAGTTTGCGAGCAAAGTTTGTTACTTCGTCCCTCATGGTAGCAGTTTCTAGATCTCTGTGAGTATTATTAGGTCTGTTTTGTGTATCACTATTTTTCGAAAGTTCTATGGAAACTTCATAGAATCATGACAGTTTCATGGCTCTAAATTTCTTTACCCTCATTTGGCTCTCTCCTTGCGATGTATTTTCTACTACACCTTTTCCTCAGGGCGGGCTGGGCCAACTCTTCCCAACCAGCCATCTGACAGTTTGAGAAATGTCATAGTCTTCATTGTTAGTGGAAAACAAAAACAAATTGACAGGTTTGACCAAGTGTTGTTTCAAAAGCGTTTGGTGTCTTTTGTTCAAGTTCTCTCTCTTTGAGAGGACATCTCTCTTCTTGAGAGGATTTTACTATTTGACAGGTGTCAATCCCTTGCGCACAAAAAAACACCAAACAGTCCTATAATTCCTTGTATACCATGGAGCATTCACGATCCCTCTTACCGTTTTATTTTGAAATATTCGCAGTAGAGCCATATTGCTTAATTTGGTACATCCCCAAAGTTGTATACCGTATGTCCAAAACGGTTTTAGCACTTGCTTATACAGAAGTTTGTTTTATACGCCTAATCTCGAGTGTCTTCCGAGCAGCCAATACATTTCTCTAAGTCTGATTTCGAGTTCGTCGCGCTTAACGTGTGACTGCCACCTAAGTTTTGCGTCCATGGTCATTTCTAGGTATTTTCCCTCATTTGCGTACGGTATTTGAACTGAGTTAATGGAAATAGGTAAGCTGTTTATCTTTTTGTACGTTAAATTGACATGCGTTGACTTGGTCTCATTTAGGACGATTCGCCACGTCTTTGTCCATTCGTATACTTTGTTTAAAGCCCATTGGAGTTTTTCCGTTGATGATTCGACTGACACATCCGTTGCGAGGATTGCCGTATCATCTGCGAACGTAGCTACGACGCACGGTCGCTTTACTAATTTGTGGTATATCTCCTGTGGAGAGCAGGAACAGGATTGGACCTAGAACGCTTGCTTGCGGAACATCGACGTAGGTTTCTTTGAATTCCGCGTTTTCAGTCCCGTGTCTAACACGAAAGAGTCTGTTATCAAGATCTTACCTTGATACCAATAGTCTGTACAATTTTTTCGGTAAGGTTACCCTTAGCTTATACTTTATGCCTTCGTGCAATACCCTGTCAAAGGCCTCCGTTATGTCGGGAAAAGCGCTAAAGCATATCTTCTTCCCTTCTAGGGCTTTTTCAGTTTCATTCGTTATTCGATATAACTGATCGATCGATTGTGGAATTTTTGACCCGGAAGCCGAATTGATGAAGAAAGCAAGCGTCTTTCTTCAATTACTGGTTAAAACCGCTTTAGCAAAAATTTCTCAAATACCTTAGATATTATTATTTTATATAATATGTTTTATTTGTTGGTTATGATTATTATGGTTATTTATAAAAAAGAATTTAAAAAAAAATGGATTTCTGGTCGAAATGTCGAAAATCGATTCTGGTTTCGCTTGAGCAAAGAAAATATCTTTCCCCGTCGGACACTTAAAGCAGTTAATCAGGAACAGGTAAATCTGGAATTATGCAATCGATTTTCTTAAGACTAATTAAATGTCGTGTACCTACGTATATGTAAATAATCTCAACCTACATACCGGTACTGTGTATGTCTAGAGAATGTCATGTCATTGGAAAATGAATCTTCACCACGACAAATTATTCCTACTCTGAAAATTACCATCTTATCTGATGTGAAGAAGAGGACGAGTGCCAGGCAATGTCCACTCTTGTTCTGATGGTATTTCTGTTTGGCTGTAAGCCACAACTCTAATTTAATATAACAATCTTATGGACAAGATAAAATGATTAATTTCATTGTTCGAGATGAATTCCTTAATTGGCCAACGTTAATGTGACATTTCTATGTAAAACGGATTCTAGTACAAATTATCTTCCGTTTTCTTTTGACCTCTTTACTAACGCTTTCTTCTTGTGATAATGAAAATCCTTAGTCCTACAATACAAAACCTTCTTGAAAGCGGTTGCAAGGTTGAACTCACCAAATCTATTCTGGATCAGAAAATGTTATTTTTGATGAGATTCTAGACAAGGCCAAGAAGTAACCCGGGTCTACAGCATAATCAGTCAGGGCTTTCATATACTCTTGGGTTTCTAATGAATAGCCCGTTGTCGTCTATAAGAAATCCGGGTATTTAAGATTTGTCAAATGATATTCCTGACCTCGATACTACAAATCATTTCGTATGTGAATCTTAACTGACCAACATGGGTCTCACTGCTTCAAAAAATCATTTTATTAAATTTTACAATATTTCTAGAATATTGTCCTCAATTTTCAATTCGATCGGAGTAATAGTTTCAGAGATAGAGCCTTGGGAAGTTGCGCGCTCAACACCAGTTGGGCTCAGTTCTATTGTCACTCAAAATTTAAAACGCGTTTTTCTCGAAACTGTATTTTCAAAGTCGGTTGTCAAGATTTCTCGAATACTACTGAACCGATTTTGATGATATTTTACATACGTCTTCGAGATATTATTGGCAAGGACTTGGTCGAAGGACTTTTTTTTTTAATGCAAATATTTTTAAAAAAGAAATGTAGAGCAAATTTTACCGAAATTTTTCAAGTTGTTGTAAAAATGCCTGCCAAAAATCCAATTTTCGCCGCGTTGTTTTGTTTTTTCCTTCGTCCAAGTTTTAATTTAAGGTTTTAACTTAAACACGTATTTTTTTTGACTTCAGTTGATCCTGTCATGAGTTCTGCTGTCAACGCGCAAGCACCTTTTTTCCGAGGGGTCACCGGAAATGACGTCGCGTTGGCAGAGTCTTAAGGGGACCCCCCCCCCCCATTCCCGGTTTCAAAAAATCGATTTTTTTTTATTATTTAATTCGAACCTATAACTATTCAAGAATGTTCCTTTAAAATTTCAAAAACTCTGGAAGATATAGCCGATTTATTGTGGACGTAGGTAGGTAGGTTTTATACCCAAGAATTTGCTTCTCAAAACTTTAAACGCGTTTTTCTCGAAACAGTGTTTTTACGACTGGCGCATGAGGTTACTCAAAAACTATTAATCCAATCGGTTCCAAATTTTAATACGTCATTCTATACATATAAAGCTATGGTTTGAACTAGGATAAATCAAATCGGCGAAGATCTTCTTTACTTTTCAACTTGATTTGTGGCTGAAAAAAAGGCGATTTTCAAAAAAAAATTCAAAGGTCCGCCATTTTGTTAATTTTTGTGCGAAATTAATAATCCTAGTTCATACCAGAGCCAAACATGTACTCTTTCTAATCCCGCTGGAATTTTTGGTTTCAGATGTTCCAGTGAGCGGAAGTCACATGCGCCGCCGAAAAGAAGGGCTTTTGTTTGATCACAAAAAAACAACAACAAAAAAAAAATAAGATTATGTAAACATTTTTTCTTCTTTTACAAGTTTTCAAATAAATGTATGCAAAGTTACAAGCCTAAAAAATAATTTATGTTTATTTACCAGCCCATTGAAAATCGTCAAAATTTGAAATCGAGAATGGGGGGGTCCCCTTAAATATTTTTCCAGAAAAATTTCAGAAACTCTTTGTCAAATGTGTATATTTTAGGCAATAAAAAGTTTGAATGAAATATTTCATTTTTAATATAAAAAAAAAATTGTTAAATAGCTATACGCTTTTTACCCGACGGAACCCATGTAACCCCTTTAATTACTTACTGGAAAACTCCCAAGCGGTTCTCTACCTTGCAGTACTCCTCATTTGTCTTCAATTGGTTCTGTAGATCCATTTGTTAATCCACCCTAAACAACGCGGATATCGACTGTAAGTCTTGCATACAAATCAACTGAATTACGAGGCCAAACTTTCATGATCTTATGCCGCCACTTCCACGCAGACACTTAGCAAAAAGCCCACGATCCACCATTTGATTTACCAGCAAAACCTTAAGTTCCATGGTTGCACAAACAAAAACACTCCTGCCGTACAAATCATGATAATCCACCACTAGTCACGACCGGTATGTATTTAGTTTTTTTTTGTATCCTTTTTTTATTATTGAGAGTTTTCCGTCAACAAACCCGCACCGTTCAATGTTTCATGACTCTCAAATTGGTCGACTGAATGAATCATCGAGAATTCTGGAGTCAATCATGTTAGAAAAAAAAGATCTATGAGAATGGCGCCCATGGCAAGTTCCGCTTTGCCGTAATAAAATCACAAAAATGTGGTCTTTTGCCCGAAACTTAATTCAGATAAGATCCGTTGTTAAATTTATTGATTCTCCTTAATTTACTGCTCCGCTAATGGGGACAGATGAGGTTGTTAGTTTTTTTCGTCAGGGAGCACTAAGTGTATAAGTGTTGTCATTAAAATGCTAATCCTTTCTGGTTTATGTAATACAAAACCAGATTCTTGTATCGAGTTCTCTATAAACACTTCCTAAGATGGAATCTTGATTGTTGCACCAACCAATCCAATTGAAATGCCATAGATTGTATTTGAAAATTGAGATACATACGAGTAGATACATATGTACTTACAAACTTCTTGCCACAGTAGTCTGGCGTCTATTTGGTGCATTACAGTCAACTATCCGGATCTATCAAATCACTGTAGATCATGACCAATTACCGTTACATTCGAATTAAATAATAAATCAGAAAGCCAACCAATTGTGGGTAATTAAATAATTTAATTTTTTTTTTATTTTGCATTACCATCGAATCGTATTGCAAAATAAAATTGTCGCAGATACTTTACGACCTCTTGCGTAATTGGATCATGGCCAAAGAGTGTAATCGTACAAATGGAATTATCACGATCGTGTAACAAGGTATTTCTATCTTCCGTCAATAAGCCCGATAGTATGGTCGTACCTCACGGTTCAATGACTAACACCTTGGTGAGAGTCTCAATGAAATGCTAGACATCTAGTGTAATTTGTTTTGGTCAGCGCCTCATTTCACCCGCTTGTTTTGCGGCACATCAGCTTATTGCCATAATTAATTAACAGCTATGCTGTCAACAAGACACTGATGGTGGTCATTTATGCGGGTTGTAAAATGCATTAAATTATCTAATCCCGATGAGTAGATATGTATCTATGATTGGAAGGTTGATTTACCGCTTTGGGGATGTGCATTTTATTTATTTGGTGATGTGCATTCGAAAAGTTCCGGGTGTGCAATTTAAATTGTGTTTTTTTAACGCAGGAAATGTGACCTAATAACATAGTTTGTAAGAAAGATTTTCTCATGCCATAGTTTGCCAAATTGATTGAATAACTGTTGAGTTCATCAAGAAACAATTCAACGGCAATAAACTCCTGCAAAAAACATCAGCAAAACAATGCCCTGATTCAGGCAACAATAAGTTCAGGTGACAAAGCGTTTTGCGACATCGACGGAAGCCGAAACAGCAGAACCAATTAATGAGACCCAAAGCCGAATCAGCAGAAACAGCAGAACCAATTAATGAGGCACAAAGCTAAATCAACATAGTCCGAACCAAAGCGTATGGAATTATTATTGACCGTACGATAAGTAGTAGTAAGCAAAATTTAATGTATAAATAGGCGTTAAGGTAAAGAAAATAATTATACATCGATTATACCCGTTTAAGTGTTCGGTCTTTAAAGTACTGACAGCTATCCCCCCACTTGTGGTAAGGTTGCTGTTCAGGCTAGTTAAATCTAAAAAGCTGTAGATTTTACATGGTCCTTCGAGCCGGATGAGCCGGCTAATCACTGACAGCTATCCCCCCACAAGAGATAAGGTTGCTGCTCATTTGAATAAAATCAAACAAGCAGTAAATTGTACATGGTCCTTCGAGCCGGATGAGCCGGCTAGTAACTGACAGCTATCCCCCCACCAGATATAAGGTTGCTGCTCAGTTTAATAAAATCAAACAAACAGTAAATTTTGCATGGTCCTTCGAGCCGAATGAGCCGGCTAGTTACTGAAAGCTATCCCCCCACCAGTGGTTAAGGCTGCTACTCAGATTAAAAAAATCTAGCAAGCAGTAGATTTTACAATGACATCTTACAAAGTATCTCAATTTTATTTAAAACAATGCTTTATTTCATCTTTGTCATATTTACTACAACAGAGAGAGAAAGAATTTCTGGAAACCCGGACGGATGCCGCAAATTTGTTAAGATATAAACAACCCCGATTACCTCTACAGTGTATCTAAAGGAATAAAGCGGATTCTTAAATATAGAAAAGTGCTAACAATTAAATTGGAAACGAAAGCGAGTTGTGCACCACATTTGCATAAAGTTAATTTTATTGTTTTTTTTTAATTACAAAAAAAAGAAAAGAATTTTAATATATTTTAACATTTTGTCCGATTGACCTCTAATTGATTTTAAAAATTTCAACTTGGACCTTTATTCTATTTGGCAACTTTTGTCAAATCTACTTTCACTAAATTGTGACATTTAAATGTCGAAAATAAAAAAAAAATTCCTATCCAATACACGTGTCTTCTCAATAAAAACAAAAACCGATTCGATTTGACCATGCTCTTCCGCCTACAATATTTATGCAAGCTATTTTTTTTTTTTAAACATTTGTGTTTGTTCCTCAAGTTAATTAATGCGTCACACACAACTAAAGCAAAATAAACATCTTCATCTCAAGTTCTCAACACCAGTTTCAATTTATTTATTTATTTATGTGTTTCGAAAGTGATCTCCTTAGCATTTAGCTTGAAAGTAAACGTGGTGATTATTTAATATAACAGAACCGGCTTCTAAAAATTCAGACGCCTGATAGTGTCAGCGGCTGCTCAAGGCCCTTGATGAACTTTAGAAGGCTCATTAAAACGAGTCGAAACAAATCTAAATTAACTGATTATCACTTAAAACAAAAAACACAAAAAACAAATTTACGACCAGAAGAGGACAATATCCGGGTTTTGAATAAATGGCATTCAATAATAAAAAAAAATCCAAACCCGATGTCAATACGCGGAAAATCAATATGAATTTTCCGCTACCATGTCGCATGAAAGTCCATCGACCATACCGCAGACAGTATACGCCCCGGGCGCAATGACTCTGGCCAAAGAGCCAAAGACCCTGTGTGCACATGAGAAAAACATAAATAGAGGAAATCTGGCAAATTGTGGTACCCAACCCGCGACTTGAGTCGTGAAGTATTTGTGGGTAAATGTGTCAACTTTCTGCTCGGCTGAGACCGTTTACATCATTTCACATGCATACACATTGTATAGGCTTCAGTTTGTGTTCCAATTCAGTGCGATATTGCACCAGATGTACTCGTACTCGTACTGGTATCTCAACTCAATGCACGAAGTCATGTTTTTCGCAGTAGCAGCACCGCGCGGTCTCCGAATCAATTCAGTTGTGCCCGCCTCGTCATACCCATCCCCACACTACCACCACATTGCAAAGTATTGCACAATTGAGTACCTTTTCGAGTGGCTTGAGGTATACCGTATACTTATAGCGTTTTGTAGACTTCTTTGACTTAAGTGGTCATGGTTAAAAGAAAAAATAAAAACTATCGATTTGTGGTCAATGAAAATAGCTTCAAGCGCCGTAATTTATTGCACGCTACATTTATTGGTTAATTTTTACATGTTTTCTATATTCTCTGCTTTGTGGTTTTGAAGAATATTAACTCGATTGGTGGTAGAACATAATTCGCAGTCCAAAAATACTCAAACTCGTAAAATAAAATGTATTCTGGATTAGTAATATTCAAATTTATATATCCTCATTTGGTTATATAATTCACAGGCTGCAATCCGTTCGCTTTCATAATATCTCATTAATTTGATTTCATTATTTTTATTACAGAAACTCTATTTTATAGGGTATAGTGTTTTTTAAATGTAGTTTGCAACATAAAAATTGATATTGTGAAGGTCGCACTAATGGTGACATTTTTCCGCGTTTGACATGATCTAATTTATTTTTTCTGACAGCTGTCAAAATTGTGTAAGGGGTGAAATTTCACAAAATGGAACAGCGTTAGTTTGAACATATAAAATCAAAATCACCACAAACAATTTTATAAGCAGCGAACGGATTTTGTTGGCCAAAAAAAGCTAAAAAGAAGGCAAAATTATACCACAAAAAAGACATCCGCTGCACGGAAGTGCATAAGGAACATTAAATATATTTGTAGTTTTTTTTTTTTTAAATCATTTAAAGATTTTGAGAACAAATTGAGAGCAGGGCTATACTCTCAACATCATCGTTTCATTTCATATTGTGTCGTACTTTTCAGTTAGTTTTGCCCGTAGTCGGCAGTTCAACTACTTTCTGGCAAACTCGTTGCCTTCTACAACAGACTGACCAGGCCCCCAACATAGTCTTATCTGGTTCTGCATAATGCCCTTAGCATTATTCGGCAGCTCCTGACTAGCGCCGATTTTTTAGTGAACTATTCTATTAAGAACAATATCCTTGCTGGATAGTCGTTTGACTATCAGGAAGTACGGCTAGAAATTCTGCCTAAAAGACGCTGCAGGCATCCGGGAGTCTTATGGACACTTTTAGCTCTGGTTCCATACAGCAGTCCGTGAGGACTGCAGTGTCTGTATGTCGAGTAACTGTAGTATTGCGTCCACTCTTCCCGCACAGGGCTTGTTGGCCTTGTCATAGCCGGGTAAAAATAGAAAACAAACAAAAAAGAAACAACAAAACCAAAGGAAACAACTTTCTGTTCTGTCATCACGATTGAAAAATAGAAAAGAAACAAAAAAAAAAAGAATAACAAAATCAAAAAAAAAGTGCACTATCGAGAAATGAACCTGGAACCCATAAGATGAAAAGCCGAAACCTTAAACACTGAGCTACAGCCCTTTTACAAATTTAGCATATCCAATTTCTCATATGTTTGCCTGGTAGCGTATATTGAAACCCTACTTCAATACGTCCCCTCAGGCGGTGACGATCTCAATTAGCATCTCAATTAGCATTTTCAGGCAGAAAACAAAAACTTCCGTATGTCTCAGACGGTGATGTAATTCTCTGGTAACACTCGCCTACGATTATCTCTCAGGAAAGCCCTAAATGAACTGAAGGATCTCTTAACATGGACAGAGACTATGGGAGCCAAGATAAAAGATGCCCCGTCGTTGAATTTGAGTCCAATTTTGAGTTTGCTGAAAAAACAGCGTACAATTTTGTTCATTATATCTTCAGCTGCAGGCTCTTTAGCTTGTTGTTATTTCTCCTCGATTCCAGTTTCACTACAAAATTTTGCAGTTGACTTGAATCTTTTCCGGGTCTTGGGCCATTTTCGCTTTCAATGACAAGCGGCAAAATATTTTGGGAATAGCACGCATTTAATCACACGCAATATTCATCAGACTACCACTAAGTATGACCAGACCAGTATGTCACGGAATATGAAGCTACCCAAGCACTTCTGGGGAGTCGGAGCTGCTTCTCAACTCGATTCCAGCATATGTAAGACAGGCATTACATTTAGCATTGCATGTCATAGGACAAAAGCGATCGCTTCCACTCTGAATACCCAGAAGTTGTCCCAGAAGTATTTCTCAAACACATTACAAAGAAGTTGTGCATTCATGCCTTTTTCAACACTTCCCAGTTATTTTCATACTTTTCAAAAAAAAAATCTATTTTTGTGCTCCTTTTTTTAACAGCTCAGTGGAAAATCTGTAAATCAAAGTTTTATAAAAAATCATTTTACATAGCATCATACATAGGTATACCTAGAACGTTTCAAATACTTTGAGTTTGAACCGAGAACATAGCATCAAATTCTACACTGCATACTATTCACTAGTGTGGTATGCATTTCATTTCATTAGTTCTAGGTTCGATGAACAGTATTGCATTATGGAAGGACTTGCTTTATATGTAATTGAACCATTTCAATGGTTCGCAATGCAGCCTAATTCTATGTTCAGTACTTCTAGAAGTAGTTCCAGAGGTAAGGCCATGCAAAACCGCGGCTCGGTAGATGAAAAGGCGCACACTTGCGAAAAAATACCACACGGATGCCTAACGGTTTTTGTCAGATGAAAAGTTTGTAAATAAGTCTGCGGCGAATGCCTTAGATTACACATATGGTAAAAGAAGAAACGCATGTGTATTTTGATACGATGAATTTAGGGTTGTATTGGTGGGTATGGATATTTTCTTTTAAATATAAACAAGTTGTCGCTCTGCGCTCAAAACCCTAAGCAGACATAACAGAGTTAGACTATTTTGGGTACCAGGACATTCTGGTGTAGAAGGAAATGAACTTGCGGATGAGCTAGCAAGAAAGGAAAATCCCCGAGATGGTGAACTCAGCACCACCATTATGCGGCATCAGGGCGAAAATAAAGATTAGTATCATTATCATGATGGGAATAGAGGGACATAGGGTGTCCAAGGCTCTTTGGCTTTAGATTGAATAGGGCATCAAATTTTAAAATTTTGCAGGGAAATGCTTAGGAACCATCAATAGATGGTTCCAGGGGATCGCGATGGGTCCACTACGATGCCTAGTGGTTTGTGATGGCTCAGCCTCATAAAGCCGTTCTAACCCAGCATAACCTAACCTAAACAAGTGTAAATAACGGGTGCAATTATGTGCATGTTCACACAAGAGAAAAACCTGCTCGTATACGTGCGGACACTCAAATTTCTTGTGTGAGCAATGTGCACAGCAACGTTGACAGATAGCACCAAAAAGGCAAAAAAGGCAGTGCTGGTTAAAAAAAGGCTAAAAATGGCATATAAAGGCGCAAAGTCAACAATATCCGTTCCCTGTTTATAAGTATTCCCCAGTGATAGTTCGGAATATTTTTGACATTTCCACTCACTATGAAGCAGAGCAAATTTTATAAAGGGCAATGCGTATGCATAAGACAAGTGAAGTCGATTTCTATCCTAATCTAGCTACGAAAATGGCAGATCGAATGATATGTCAAAAATGGTGCAGGAAAATAACTTCACATGGGAAATAACTTCACCTCTAGTGGGAAATAAATGCACATATTTGATGTGAAGTTATTTCTCACTGAAGGTTGGCAATAGCTTCACTTTCTTGTGAGAAATAATTTCTCTTAATATGTCAAGTTATTTCTCACTGAAGGTGGGCAATAACTTCAAATTTAATGATCATTTAAAAATTCGCGCGAAATTTTTACTTTAAGGTACTCTATCTTATGCTGAAAAACTAAAGATTCCATTTAAAAATTTGATATTCAAATTTAAAATTTGTTTTGGCCATGCAAGCTAAAAAATAAAATATCTAATTTCGAAATGGAATCTTTAGTTTTTGAGCATAAGATAGAGTAGTAGTGAAAAATTCGCGCGAATTTTAAAAGTAAATAAAGCCAAATGCGAAATTTTTCTTTATTTGGACTTATTTCCATATTAAAATAGTAATAATGCCAAATTCAGCCTTATTTCGTTCGGCTTTATTCCACGGTACCCCTCCCTGTGTTTTTCGAAAAAATTATAAGTGGGAAATAATTTCACGAAATTTCTGGTTAAATTATTGCCCACCTTCAGTGAGAAATAACTTCACATCAAATATATGCATTTATTTCCCACTCGAGGTGCGTTATTTCCCATGTGAAGTTATTGCCCGTGAAGTTATTTCGCTGCACCGACCGTCTGAAATCGTCTTTATTTTGAATTAACAGTTAATAGGGTGTCGTACCCTTCCATCAAGTAAAATGATTTTTTTTCATTATCGTTAGTTAAGCTTTTAATGATATATTTAATTTCAGATTAAAATAAATTTACACTTTAGTGGCAAATATAACTTGTTTCACATTATATTTTTCTTTGTGTTTTGTTATCTTTATTTTTTGTTAAATTTTTTTTCTATTTTGTTTTATTGTTTTTTTGGCGACATTTTGGATATTGACGTCAATCTGACTTGGTCATACATTAAGAATTTGAATTGGAAATTCTTTTTTTTTTTTGTTTACTGCTCTGAATGAAATTTTAATTGATTATAGGATTTGGACACATACATAGTTTGGCTTTTTAGTGTTTCTATGCGATAGAAATTTATTACTTTGTCGGCCCTTTTTTTATCAATGTGAAACTGTCGGGGAAACTGGCAAAACGTTTGAAATTAAAAGGGCTAGAATATGTATGAATTAAATTATTGTGAAATATAATAATAATAATTTAAATATTATTTTTGTAAAGCATGTGGCATTAAAGTGTGTGTGTGATGCACGCGAAATGATCGGATTGTGAGCTTTCCATTGAACACCGTTGGTTGCTATGAAAAGATTTGAGGCATACTTCCGGGTTGAAAGCAAGTGCTGTCACTTTTCAATAAAAATAAGACAGTCTTAAAAATTCGCAAATAAATTTCAAACTTAAGACAGCTCTAAGTATCGAACCATTTAATAGAAATTAATTATTTATAAATCCGTTTATAAATGTATGTATGTATGTCTATGTACGTAAGGACAGATGGGATGATGTAATATGTATGTAATGTGTATCTATATATTTTTTTGATGATACAGGATATTTTTTTTTAACAGAACCAGCTTTTAAAAATAAATCATTCTGAATTACGTCAGAATGAGAGCATAACTAATTTCTTGAAAGTTGTGCAACAGGTAGTGCTAACGATAACCAGAATTCCTTCCTTTGTTGTCATAGTAAATAAAACCTTATTTGAGGACAAGAAAAAAACAAACTTTAGAGGTCGTCCCATTCTAGAATTTTTAAAATCCCGTTCAATGATGGTGAAGGTGAGGTGAGGTGATTTGATTTTTTTTTTTTTTGTACAGTAAAACCACAATTTTTAAAACCAGTCAGCTGTTTGAATAGAGATGCAAAGGACGGAGAGAGAGTTTTTACAAAACGTATTTCCTTTGATTGCAAACTTATCTATTTGGGTTTTTCTCAAGAAGGCTTTACTAGTGTTTTCTACCGAAATAGGAAAAGAGGATACGATTTACCATTCTGAATGAATTTTATTTATTTCGCATATCAATTTACAATAGGTTTTGTAGCCACAGATTTTACAGTAAAGAGATAAGATTTTCTGCACCTATCTCTGTTCTGAAATATTGTTTACAACATATATTAAGTAGTAGTACTAGTACTGGGGCCATTTACAAGTTTTAAAGCCTGGGGTAAAATTTACCCCACGAAGAAGAAAACGTAAGTAAACGGTAAATGAGCGCTAGATGTGCCAATATTATTCACATAAGATTAAGCGTGATTCTTTTATAGACCAAACAAGAACTATAGTTTGGCACGAAATGGATTGCTTTCAAGAAGCAGTTGTCAACAAAAAATGGCATAAAAAATCCAGGTTTTAAAACTTGGCAGAAAAGAAATGATCTGATTTCAAAATAGCGTTGGGGTAACATTTTACTGCAGTCCCTGTACTAGGGTTAATGATTTCATTTGAGAAAAGAAACAATATTGACTGAACCCCCTGGGGAACGCCTGACTGGAGGAATACTTTGTTAGAGACACCACTATTAACGTGCACTTTAAAACAACGATTAGACCGAAAACTGCAAAATATTTTACAGATATAAACGGGAAAGTTGAAATTGATCAATTTTTTGTAGATATAAGTCCGTCATGCTAAATGGTAACAAATGCCTTTTTGATATCATGCAAGATTATTCCTGTTATCCAAACTTCCCATATAATTTCCATCTATCAACTCATGGAAACCATGTACGAATAGTTTGTTTTTTTGAAATTTCATTTGGTATTTGTCCACTACCACTTGCATCAATAACAGACATATTGACCAAAACGAACTCTTAAAACAACAAATACTTCCCATATGATTTCCATATAACAAATATATCAACCGAAATAAATTCATTTCCATCAGTTGACGGATGGAAATCATACGGGAAGTGTTTATTCTTTGGGAAGTTCATTTTGGGTAGAATATTTGTTTTGATTTGTTTTTCAATTTGTTAAAATTTATAAAGTAAAAGTACAATTCATCACTGCTCCACGAAATTCTCTTTCTCTTGACACCTCATTTGTTATGATAGCTTAAGTGTGAGAGCCACAAATGGTACCTATATAATATGATGATTATTCATAAGGCTGCATGCAAGTGTATTTGCTTTTTCTTGATCAGTCCAGAAAACATTTGCTGAATCTTTTAGAAAGGGGAGTTGCTTTTGTTTATTGTTTGTATCACCTTTGCAATATTCCAGACTGGTTTCAAGTGAACTTAATTTTTTATTCCATTCGCTATTTCGATGTTGAGAGATATTTCTACTTATTAATTTAATCAGACGTGAAACTTGATATCTGAAGTAAGCCTGGCAATATCTTTGCCAATATCTTCTTGTAAATATTTCTTACCTTGATAAGCTCCAAGATGATAAAGGATGAAGGAATGTTTGGGAACACTTTTTGTCTACAGTGTCTAGAATTTTTCTTGAAAAATAAGTCACGATTGAATCGACATATTCTTTCTGGTAACATATTCTAGATGATTTGGGATGCTATTCACATTAGTAATAAATACGTCGAGAACAGAAGGACAAAAATGAGGACCAGACAAATAAGGCTGCGGTTCCGGTGCAAGCGGATTGTACTCGCATGAACTTAGCGAATGTAAGCGAATAAACTCGCGCACATTCTCGCGAATAGAGTGGTTCCAGTGCAAGCGAGTTTACCTAAGCGAAGTAAATTTTGTGCACTGGAACCACAACATAGGAAATGCGTACTTTTGAATGATTTTAGCGATTTTTGCGAATTCGCGCGAGTGATATTCGCTTACATTCGCTGGCACCGGAACCGCAGCCTAAGTCGGACTAAGCGGAAACAATACAGATACTGGTAAATTATAAGATAAACTAGACAACCGCTCCTAAGCAACCCCAGACCCTATGCCTACAGTAAAAATTTCCGCCAATTATAAATTCACCATTAAGAGTAAACAATTTGAGAATATAATTTTTCCGAGATATCCCTGTAACTACTGTTGTTTTTCCACCAGGAAAATCAACGCAATAAATCTTAATAAATAAATCTTAAAATAAATCTTAATTGCAACTCAATTCCCAAATATCTGTTAATTTTGTTAGTTGGCGTAGCTATAAGCGCTGTGCTTTAGGAACTATCAAACTGTAGTCCGGTACCTATTAGGTTAGGTTAGGTTGAGAGGAGTTGAGAGGCCAAAAACTAGGCACCAGGATGGGCCAATCGCGATCTCATAAGAATCTATCCAAGGATGGCACCTAAACCGCCACAATTTCCTCAAAGTATTTTATTAAAAATAAATAAATATTTGGCGTCAGCAGTCCTAGGTAGAACCAAGCCTAGCTTCCCGCAACCATTTGTGTGTGCGCGTTATATTTTTACATGAATGGAAGGGACCTACAGTTTTCTGCCGTCTCCGAACGGCGAGTTGGGAAGCTTTACATGACAAATGATACTCTTGAATGCTTGTCAGGCATTCGGAAGAGGAGGGCACTGTGAAAAAACTATTTAGGTGTTTGCGGCGGGATTCGAACCCAAGACCGCTGGGTCAGTAGTCCGACGCACTAACCACTTGCGCTACGGTGCCCCTTTTATTACCCTGCAAAATTTTAGAACGAGTCTATGGTTGATTCGGTTTACCTTTACAAGGTTACTAAGAAAGTAAGAGCCTCAAATATTCCTGCGACTGCGTGCTATGTCCTGACATTCACACAGAATATGTTCGATATCCTCTGCTACATCTAGATCATTACAGTATCTGCAAATATCCGTGTCTATGAGCCTGCAGGCAATGCCTGGATACAATTCCTATACCTATGTTATTCTCATGTGTGCCCTGCTAAATCTAAGGATTTCATTGGTCCTTTTACGGTCTAGTGCCGGCCAAAGTGCCTTGGAAACCTTATGTCCTACAATGCTAGACCATCTATGGTCAGCTCTACTCGTTATCATGTCTTTTACCTTTGATTAAATGCTGCAAAATGATGGAGCGACTTCCAACGCCTCGGGTAGTGGTAGCTCCCCCAACCACCCCCCCATTTTTTTGGGGCTAAATCAGATATATTATTTCTGTAGTATCGGTACCATTTGCGGCTCTCACACCTAACCAATCTTAACAAATGAGGTATCAAAAGAAAGAGAACTTCCTTATAATTTTGGATGTTGGGGGCTCAATTTTCTCTTGCGTGTGTTCTCGCACGGGCACACTAGTTTTTATTAATTTCGAGGAACCACCGAACTGTAGTGGTATCTATTTCTTCTTTATAATTTTTTTTCTAAGTTAACCTGACCTAAACCTACGAAATAAGTGTAACAAAGCTCCACAAAAACCGTGTTTTTTGAACGTGTCTAAGTTGTCTAATAAGTTACCATCTTCGAATTGAATTTATGAATAAATCCACTCAAACCAATAGGGCGCTGGCCTTACAAATGAATCGAATATGTTGTACCAAGCCAACAAAACAAATCAACATATTTTCAAACAAATGATAAATCTCACTTAAGGCGGCTGAGTGTCTTTCAATTTAAATACCATTAACATAAAGACTTAATCAGCCGCAGACTTCATGACCATTGAATATTGTATTTCCACTATAAACCAAACCACTACCTGTTATTGTTTACAATGTTTCTATGGTTGAGTTGAGCGCATGAAAAGAGCAATAGAGCTTTAATTTGTTTATTCAGCTAATTCAGTTGGTATTCAATTGAAAGTGTATATCTGAGGCACTATTGTGTGTGCCTACCGAAAGACTAGATACATAAACTTATAACAATTAGATTAAAAGTTCATAGCGTGATAAAAATCTGACTGATTGATTTCCATTCGAAGCGTGCAAATCGGATTTGTGGATTTTTTTTTATTTAGTTAAAGATTGCTCAAAGCCGTGAATAGGTTTCCATTTGCGTCCATTTGGCACAGTTTTAAGATATAGTTTTTAAACAAACTAATTATGTGGATCACATAAAGTCGGTATCAGCTCGACCTTAGGTGAGGGATGCATGAATGATGATATAGACAGATTTAACGACAATTCAGTAAGTATTATAAATTAATCGATATTAATTATTGCAAAATGTTGCAATTCAATTGATTTATTCAGAAAACCCAATGAGCTGCCATTAAAGCGTCGATCAAGGCGATGGTCGTCTGTTTTAATTATCACTCGCGCATTTGATTTCGTGGTGATAACTTAATGGTTTTGTTCATGCATTTTTTTAGTGTTTTGTTGCCGTTGTCTTTTTTGAATTGTTATCATCAGTGGAGGTGACTTTTGCCAGCAAATGCGAATAGATACACTTTCTGTAACTCATGAAAGGCGAAACAAAGGGAAAGCATCCCAAAACTGAAAGTAGTTTGGGTAGATACTCGTACACAGCTGATGAAATGTTCTTTCTTTGCAGTATCCTATCCGCCAATTTATAAGTAAAACGAAAGTTGACACAGTTAAAAAAGTGGCAATACTGTTTTACACGCAAAAAATAGAAAAACAGGGAATTTCCCTATCTCTGTTCACATATCAAATCTAGAATTGTCTGGGAATGCCTAGATAAACTAAAAAGACTAGGCGAAAGACACAACGTCACCATCTACTGGGGATAGAAGGAAGGACGAGGCGGACAAACTTGCCAGAAAAGGAGTCGCCACACCCTTCATAGGTCCTGGGCCCTTCTGTGGCATAGAAGAAAACACCATAAAGCATGAGCTCCGATCACTGGAGAGGGCAAACAGTACAGAAATTCAGGACCTAAGACAGGCGAATAAACTTTTGGGTAATTACAACCTGAAGAGATTCAATGTTTGCATCAGCTTTGACAAAAACCAACTCCGGATCCTAACTGCGTTTCTTACGGGGCATGGTAAACGCAGGGGACATCTCAAGAAGCTAGGTCTATCAGATGAAGACTCATGCAGATTTTGCAATGAGTCCAGTGAAACTCCAGCACACATACTGGTGAAATGTGAAAAGATTCAAGTGCTTTGGTAAATACCAAATTCCAGCAGAATATCTAGCACTCATAGTACCCAATCTTTGTTCTCATTATTTGTTTATTTATTGCTTGTGGTAGTGTTGTCATGTAGCGTAGCCTAACCACTAACACCAGCACTAAATGATGAGCCTGTTGATGCTTTGCCCGGGCAAACCTCTGCTTATGGTTGTTGCTTGTATTAAGCACACCATTACACAGATCTAAAAAAAAAAATTTCCTACTGCGATTTCCCAGGGAAATTGGTCTCGATAAGGTGCTGTGAAGCGAAGCTCTCTCTATCCAATTCCAATAGGAATAATGACGAGATGGATGTTCCTTCATGTAGAACTTGAACGGGACACAATAGGTCTTAAGATCGCGTTGCATCTCACCATTCAAAAATAATAATAATAACAATCTCTGTCTACATAAAAGAATCTTTCGTATTTAATGTTTCGTACAAAAAATACGATTTCGATTTAACCCCTATTCTGGGGAACCGATATTACCGATGAGCTCTGTATATCTGCAGGTAGGAAACATTATTTATTTCGGCAAGGACTTGGCGACAAGGAAAACGTCCTAGACTGTCATATTTGTATTCAAAGGGTTCTTTACTCTGCTCTGTAGAAAAAATTAAGTAGTTACACAATTATTCCAAATTAGTATTTTTTCGATATTTTGATTGCGTGTGGCAATGCTTTGGCGACAAGAAAAACGTCTTGGACCATTACATTTGTGCTGAGGGTGTCCTCAGCTATGTTGTATTAGAAATTTGTGTGGTTACCTAAACTATTCAAAATGGGGAATTTTTCCGAACTTTGAGAGCGTCTAGCAAGGACACGGCGACAAGAAAAACGTCTTGGATCTATGTATCCCTATTCAGGGGGTTCTATACTGTTATTTAGGACTAAAGTCAAGTGGTTACCCTTATTATTCCGTGTTTGGAAAAAATTGCATTTTTGATGCACTGTTACTCTCTTCAGCTGCCATCATATGCTGCTAGATGGTGAGATTTGAGATCTCTTTCATCGAATCGGCAGATTAACCCTTTTATAGCATCATGTGACAGTAATGTTACAAACCGTTTCAATGTTCACAAATCGAAAAAATGTCCATTAAAACTCAATGTTACAGTATTGTCATATACCGTGCTCAAACCTGGCTTGGAGTTCACATGCCGTGAAAATTGTGAAAAAAACACCTATTTGAATATTGTTAAGTAATTAAAAAAAAATACAAAAAAATGATATCCAGTGCATATTTTTTCGCCAAACTTTAAGTTGGTTCATTGCATTATTGTTACAATAAATAAAATAATTTCTTCAAAATATTCCATACATCATAGAGATACGTTATTACACAATGTGACTGAAAGTGTCAAAAAACCGTTTCCAACAATTTTTCGAAAAAATAAATAAAATTTCGTAATTGTAAAAAATACGTGTTTCATTAAATTCGGAAAGCTATCAAAACAACTAGTACTTTGATGTTTTTGCGATGTTGAGTTATATAGGGTTAATATGCATGTCATTTGGTTACCTTTCACAACCAAATATTCACGTCTATCACAGAATCCGTCGTACTCGGAATTTTGCTACGAACCCCGAAAGAACTATCACAGAATCCGTCGTAGTGGAATCCGAATGTGCATTGCCGCACTTAACAACTTACCTCTTTCTACGAAATTCGAAATTCGTAGAAAAAATATCCACTACAATGGATTCTGTGATAGTTCTTTCGGGGTTCGTAGCAAAATTCCGAATACGACGGATTCTGTGATAGACGTGATTACTGTTACTCTTTGATTGCTTGTCTGACATTCGAAAGAGGTGGCACCGTGAAAAAACTTTTAGGTGTTTTTGCTGGGATTGAACCCGGGCAGCATGCGTAGTAGTCCAACGCATTAACCACTGCGACCAATTATTTATATACATACACTATAATAACCAAGAATTTTCAAACAAAATGTTTTTTCTAGAATTTTTAGCTTGTATAGTAAAAAATTACAAATATGTATGTATATAATAAAAAAAAAAATCAAAAAAAATTCATTGTAACGCACAAATGGCAACAAACAGTTTGGCATAGTTAAATAATTTTGTCTAGGTAGAATGGTATTTTGGACCACCGTGCGACTATAGCGCCACCTTAAGTACTTTGAACAACTAAGTACGTGTGTTGTACGTTTAAATGTATAAAAAAAAGGAACTTTCTAGTGTCTTCTAGGTTAAAGATTATCCATAAATAAATTCTCCTCATTTCCGATTTTCTAACTAAAACGTTTTTTGATCTAAATATTTTAGGTTTTAATAATCATTTAGCGTTTAAATAATTAAATGTAAAAAAAAAATGTTAAATCCTATCCAAAAACCTAACTCGGCTTATCTAAAATGTAAATCATCAATGACCTTGCTCTGTTTAAAAATGTCTATCTACGCCTTTGTGTGTGAGAAAAAAAACTGCATTAATTAACATTAAATTTACTGTACATTGTTAATATTACGAAATTTAATCGTGTTAAATGTGGATTAATTTTATAGTTTCACTGTTAAATTAGTATGGGTCTGAGTATTGATCTTCTCTTCCTCTTGCCTATAATTTATTTAACAGTATGTAGACAAAACCAAAAAAAAAAAAATGTAAAAGCATAATTACTATGATCGGCCATAAGTCTTATCTGTTGGCAGGTCACTTGGCAGTTAAGTCACAACATTTATCATTATACTTAGCATTTGAATTAATTTATGAAACGTGGAAGTATTTTCTTTTCCGATAGGAAATATTCATAACGTGAAGAATGGGAAGAATAATGAAAATTTGAATAGAACATTAGAGGAATTTAAATTGTTTTCATTTTAATTTTTAAGAATCTCAACAAACACAAAACAAACGTTGGTAGCGTATGTATGTGATCTTCACTTCTCTAAAGTGAGCCAATCTGATTGTGACTTATATGTGTCTTCGAAGCCGTTAATAATTTAAAAAAAAAAAAATGCCTTAAACCAAAGAAAGCAAACAGGTTGACGCAATTCTTCGAGACGATTGGATGATTTCGATTTTGAATCCGCATGGCCAGCGAATTGTTTTTTTTTCTAATTTTATTTTTATATATAGATCGCCTCATATAACCAGATCCATTACATACATAATATGTATGCTAATCTAGAATCGATTCCAGTTCTATTTTAAACAAACTCGCTTTTACGGATAGATGCCGATGATGTCAATTAAGCAGGCGTATCTATGTCAATCTGGAATCATCTTTAGTTTTTTTCCTCTGCTTTTAAATTCACTTTGAGAAATGTTGATGCTGATAATGAAGTCGCAAAACCTGTGATCTTTTGTGAGTGGGCAACATATAAGATATTCCAACAATTTTGAGTAGAAAATAACCAAAATGTCCTTCAAATAAAAAGCATATCCTTTGGGTCTTAAAACGCCAACAATCAAGGCACATTCTGGGGGGCTAACAATCAGACAATATCTAATATATTTGAAAACTATTTTTAAACTAAAACCACCAAGAAACCGATGAAATAATCAGTTGAAGATACAAAGATACAAAAACAAGAAAACAAATTAATTTTAACGGCTAAAACGACATTGAACCATCCATCGAATTAGAGCGGTACGCGCCCCAAGTGAGTGGCTCTACCCAACCGGCTTTCGGCACAAAATTTGACAGAATATCAGCCACAATACATGCCCAAGCTGAAGCTTCCCTATCGGCTCATTTGCAAGTGTAGGTATGTTGGGTTTTTTCTGCACTCTCAAGCTTGTATACGACATATACAAATAAACCCGAAAGTAAACCTGAAGCTTTGATCTGCAAACGCATAAACGAACCGCTATCGATGATGACGTCCTTCCACATACTAATTTTTATTTGGTTTTTATTATCATTTCAAGCAAATGGAGAGGCACAGACTATTACAGCATATAGATCCGTCCACTATACTTATGTCAACTTGTTTGTCATTGTGGTCGTCTTACCCATCAGGTTTGTTTGTTTCTTAACTCTCACTCTCTTTTCTACAATGCCAATGCTCCTACACACACACACTCCCAGAGTGTATAAAAGCAAAGAACTGACCACACTCAGCATCCAGTCAAAGGTTTGGAATCACAGCGGTTCTTATCCTTGTTTCTTCGGAATAACAAAAAAGGTGTGAATTGAGTTTTCATTCTTTTTGAGTTTTGTGATTAATTTTTGTTTCTATTTTTTCGTTTCGTTTCATATTGATTTAAAAAAAAAAAAATAGCAGGAGACTTACCAATAATTAAAAATGAAAATATTTGTGAGTATCACTGAAAGTGTACAATAAAAAGAACATTCAACGCAAAAGTGATTTCGTAGTTTCAAAGACATTTGTGTGTACTAGACGAGTATCTAAAGTGAATTCCTAAATGAAAGTGACATTGATTCGATGGAAAAAGTGGGCTGATCTAATCATGGATACACTGGATTACATCTGAAGTTGATACGCACTTGCGCACTGCTTTGAATATTGAGAGCGTATTATGCAATTTGTTTCCGAGTCTAATGACTTTTCTTTGTTTTGAGATCCTTTGGTTGGATTGGTGGAAATGCCATAACGGATAAACAGATAAGTTCCTGCCATCAATTATGACATAGTCACAGTTAGTCCTTTACGGATCACAGTGCTTTTGCTCTTTAGATACTTTTGCTCTGAAGAAACCCATGCCACACCCGATGGCACATTATTCGGTAGCATTTCTTAATAGTCGTGATCACTTTCGCCGCGAAGAGTTCAAACCCAGAATGGAACTTTCAATTTTACAATGTTTAATTATTATTCACAGGTTTGCTTAGCCGCCCTTTTAGTGGCATCGGCATGCGCCAGCGATGTCAAAGTGAGCCCCAAGAAGGCAGCAGCCCTCGATAAGAAGGTTGACAAGAGGAGCTATGGCTTAGGTCTGGAATCTGGATTAGGATTAGGTGGTGCTGGTCTTATCGGCAGCGGCCTCGCTGGAAGTAGTCTCATTGGTAGCGGTCTCGCTGGCAGTGGTCTCGTTGGCAGTGGTCTCGTTGGCAGTGGTCTCGTTGGCAGCAGCGGTCTCGTCGGCAGCAGCGGTCTTGTTGGTAGCGGTCTTGTTGGCAACAGTCTTGTCGGCAGCGGCTACGGACTTGGCGGTGGTGTCATCGGCAGCGGTTTGGGTCTTGGAGCCGGACTTGGCAGTGCTGGCGTCGTCGGTCTTGGCGGAAGTGGACTCGCTTATGGAAGTGGTCTTGCTTATGGTGGTGGTGCTGGAGTCCTTTTGGGACACCGCGCTGATGTCGCCCGCACCATTACATTGTTGAAGGGTGTACCAGTCCCAGTTGGAGTTGACCGTCCAGTTCCAGTCGGAGTTGACAGGCCCGTTCCAGTACCAGTCCAAGTTGGAGTACCACAACCCTACCCAGTTGAGAGACAAGTCCCATACCCAGTCAGACAGGTCGTCCAAGTCCCAGTCCATGTACCACAACCCTACCCAGTTGAAAGGAGAGTCGCTGTCCCAGTCCAAGTTCCAGTTGATCGTCCAGTCCCCGTCCAAGTTTCTGTTCCACAACCCTACCCAGTTGAGAGGAGAGTTCCCGTCCCTGTAAGGGTACCAGTTGCACAGCCCTACGCCGTTGACAGGCCAGTCCCATACCCAGTCAGGGTACCAGTTGCAGTCCCACAACCCTACGCAGTTGAAAGGAGAGTTCAAGTCCCAGTCCAAGTTCCAGTTGATCGTCCAGTCCCAGTCAATGTACCACAACCCTACCCAGTTACTGTCCAGAGGCCAGTCCCAGTTGTTGTTGAGAGGAGAGTTCAAGTCCCAGTTCAAGTCCCAGTTGATCGTCCATACCCAGTTAATGTAGATCGTCCAATCCCAGTCCCAGTCCAAGTACCAGTCCCACAACCCTATGCCGTCAGCCGCCCAGTTCCAGTTGGTGTAGATCGTCCAATCCCAGTCCCAGTCCATGTACCAGTTGTTCGCCCAGTCCCAGTTCAAGTTGATAGGGCTATTCCAGTTGGTGTCGATAGGCCAATTCCAGTACCAGTTGGTGTTGGTGTCGGTGTTCATTCCGGTATTGTTGGATCCGGTCTTGTTGGTTCCGGTCTTGTTGGATCTGGTCTTGTTGGATCCGGTCTTGTTGGATCCGGTCTTGTTGGATCCGGCCTTGTTGGATCCGGTCTTGTTGGTTCCGGTCTTGTTGGATCCGGTCTTGTTGGATCTGGTCTTGTTGGATCCGGTCTCGTTGGATCCGGTCTTGTTGGATCCGGTGTAGTTGGTTCCGGTCTTGTTGGTTCCCGGATCGTTGGATCCGGTCTTGTTGGATCCGGTCTCGTAGGATCCGGTCTTGCTGGTTCCGGTCTTGTTGGATCCGGTCTCGTTGGTTCCGGTCTTGTTGGATCCGGTCTCGTTAGCGGAGGAGGTCTCATCTCAAACGGAGGTCTCATCTCTGGCCGATCTGGTCTCATCTCTGGAGGAGGACTCATCTCTGGAGGAGGTCTCGTCTCACATGGAGGTCTCTACTCAAGTGGTCTCTCCAGCGGATACGGTCTTGGCGGACTCGGTCTTAGCCACGGTATCCCACTCAAGAAGAAGTAGATCAAATTGACGCCCGACAATTCTAAGCAAATTCCACCTACCCCGACTCCCTCGAATACACAAAGGCGCTGACCAACGCTAAGCAAATACTTTATTGAATCGTTTTTAGAACTTTTTTTTTGTTTTAACCGAATCTAGTTAATAGGTCGAGAAGGCAAGACAAATTTCTGGCCATAGTATGTAAGAATCTATTGTAAATTTGTTTCAAAAGAAGTTATTTGTTCTTGTTTCAATGGTTTTGACGTTCTGCTTTACTGAAAACGCAGAATAAAATCACCTTTTCTCTATCCATTAATTTTGATTTATTTGTATAATTGTTTTTTTTTGTACCCAAAGTAATCCCAAATGAGAGCTGACACCCGACACAAAGGCCCTGATCAAGCTACTGGGATCTCATTGTGATACTCAACTGTGGAGAGATCCTTTCTTATTTTGTCCAAAGGACAGCAGGAACTTGACGGCTTTTCTTTGGGATTACACAGAATTAAGAAAGAAAAATAATCGTATGTTGCTCTCTACTCTTAAGGCACAAGGCAATAATTAAATTTATAAAAACGAACTTTTTAAAGCACTTAACCAACATTTATGTTGAGGTAACTTTGTGTATATTTTTATAATATTATGTAATTTAATTTTATAAATTAAGAGAAAATGAAAAATAAAAAAATTTATAAAAAAAAAAAAATTATGTGTAGTCTCTACTTTGTACCACTTCTCAAAAGCGAGCATTAAGGCAAAAGGACGTCGGTCGTGTGTCATTGGCCTAAGAGATTGACAAATGATTCGGAATTGAATTTCAGCAATTTTAAGTCCAGGCAACTCAAACAGAAGCTCTAGATTGATGAGCAAGAATTCTTAAAAAAAACGAATGCAAACTACATAATTATACATAAAGGCTTCGGAATATTTCTTTAGGTTAGTTTTTTTTAAAAATCCGTGATAATAATTTTAAAAAATCTCATGCCGAAAAAACAAAAAAGTTGACGCAATTCTTCGAGACGATTGAAGATTTAAATTGGAAACTGCATGGCCGTCGGAATTTTTTTTTTTTTTTTTTTTTAAATCATATATGTATGTAAATACACACGTAGTACAAACCTCTAATATTCAAGTACAAGTACAATTATTATATCGTACTAATTTTTTTTAAGTACAAATACAATTCCTTGGAACCTCGTTGTACTTACAAACTTCAAATATCAGTGCCGGTCTTGTACTTGGACTTGTAATATGTATATCACTTGAAAATTTCATAAGTACTTAAATACCTAAAAACGGTACTTAAGTCATTTTCTACTACTTAAAATTCCCTTAAGTACAGTTCTATGTACAAAATTGAGACCAGTACGAATTTTATAAAATATTGACTTTCAACTTTAACATATTTTTAGTCCTTTATCAAACTTAAAAAAGTAATTAGATTGTAGACTTATGTATATTCGGCCTCAATAATTTAAAGACTGTTTTCAATCTAAGTACGAAATCTTTATCTGAAAAATTTAAGAACAAAAGCGAACAATTATCCCACTGGTCTTAATTTTTTACACAGGGTTGTGTATTCAATTCCTTTTAGTACATGCCTTCATTTTAAGCATTTACTAAATAGATTACATAATTGTACTAGTAAATATTAATTATAAGCGTATATATCATTTTAGTACTTAAAAAATTAATTTTCTGGAATTGTGAGTATTTTTGTTTAATTTTATAAAATACCTAGAATTACAAGTACGTACTTAAAGGAATTGAAAATTACCTAAAAGGCACTGAATATGACTTAAAAAAAATTGGTCCGTTCGCGTGAGCTCCCAAAACTACGAAAATCTACGAAAAATTATGAAAAGTCACAAAGAAACCCGTCCGCGTACGCAAAAATTTCGTAGTTTTTCGTAAAAGAAAGTGCTTACGATAGAGTAAGAAATTTGCCCATGCTACGAATTTAAGCACAAGCAATTCCTTTTTTTTTTTACACTATCAGATCTGTGTCGTGGTGTGCTTAATACCAGCAACAACCACAAGCAAAATATGTATCAACAGAGTCATCATTTAGTGCTGGTGTTAGTGGTTAGGCTACGCTACTTAACTTTGGGCTAATATCTGAAAACTGTCAAATCAGATACGTTTTTCATTTTTTGTTGCTCAACGAGTTTGTTTACTTTTTCGTAGTTTTCCCATCTTTGAGAGTATTTCACCCCCACTCTTCAAAATTTGACAGAAACCACATATTTGGTGCACAAAGTACCGGAACGGACCTAATTTTCAGTATTTACATATGTATTGTACTTGAGATCATATTTTCAAGTCCTTCAAAGGAATTGCAAGTACAAGTACAAGTCCGGTACTGGTATTTGAATTTTTTAAGTACAACTATGAAGGACTAGTCTTGTGCTAAAAAAAGTACGTTGTACTTCAGTCGCACTACTTTACAGGTCTGCATACATATGTACATAGGTATGTTGATCACCTCATATAACCATATATTGTTCTTATATGCTAATACATATCGTCGGCTGGATGCTATCTTGTTCAATGTCCATTTTTCAAAATGTTGGAAAATCGATTTTAAAAGTTCAAATTGAAATTTTTTGTTTATATCAGAACATTTTTGATTGGTATTGATTTTTTGCTGAAAGCCTTGACAATTTTGTTTATGAAACAAGTCACAGAGATTGTTTTTCTTTTATTTTGAATTAGTTATAAATTAAAATCAACGAGGAAGTCATTTTGGATATTGAACAAAGTTATATGGAGTGACAACAAGTTGGTACAATTTTTTGGTCTATTGAACAAAAAAAAAACTCAATATTGAACAACATTGAAAAAAACATAAAAAGAGAGGAAATATAAAGGTGATTATGTTTTATAGAACAAAAATGACATGACAAATTGTCCTATTGAAAAAAATAGTTCTCTGTAACTTGAAAATTCGTGCAAAAATATAACACGCACACACAAATGGTTGCGAGAAGCAGGCCCAGGTTCACCTCGAGCTGTAGCGCCAACTAAGTAAGTAAATAACTTGAAAACTAAAAGAGATAGAACAAAATGGTTTGCGCCAAACGAAAGAGCATCCCAAAATCATGAAGACTGCATACCTAACTCAATTTCGTAAAAAATGTCCTTTAGAACAAGATAGCATCCATCCGACGATATGCACATATACGTTCGTTTCCAGTAACAGACCCTTTTTTGGGAATCATTTTGTTTCCCGATCTGTCTGGTAGTGATACCAGATCGCAGTGTAATCGCATGTACTGCCCAAATATCGCAACATACCCAGATGAGATGCAAATCACAAATGTATTTATTTCAGTTTGGCAATGCATAAAAACGCGGCATTTTTTGACATTTAGAAATCCAGTCTCTATATGGCAATCTAGAACCATCTTTAAGCCAAATATGGATTTATGGAATGATGATGTACGAGTATGACCTACGACATCCTATTCAAGCTTAACAGCACATCACATTACACCTTAGGTTCTATACTTTTTCATATACAGCGGTATTTTCGTATATGTGGGACGACAGTTTGAGATTCACTTAACCGTATTAGTCGATCACCCAAGTTCATTGAAAATAAAAGTGTGAAAATTAATTCATGCGGAAGAGGAAGAGGATTAAATTAACTTCTAGAGCTTTGATGTTGTGGCACCGTGAACGCGCAGTGGTTATTGAGTTGGACTACTCCAGGTTTTTTCATGGTGCAACATTTTCCGAATGTCCGACAAGCTTCTCAGCTTGCAGTTTGAATGAAAAACAGCGCAAAACTGGTCTCCCTTTCATTGGTGCAAAAAATTATGACACGTGCACAGAAATGATTGCGAGAACATACATAGGCTTAGTTCCTTATAGGCCTGGTGCCGCTGATTTTTTTGTTTTCATGAAACCTGGAAAGTGATCCCTTTCAAAACACACACAACATTCTTAACTAATTCCAACAATTTCGATGAGAAAACAACCAAAAATTCCCTTCGAAGTTCGAAGGATCAGGACACATTCCAGAAAAAACACAAGACAGTTGTTTGTGGGAAATTTTTTTTAAATTATTTTTTTTTTTATTTCAAAACAACTTTTAAACTCAAATCACTCCTTATTCGATAAAACTGATGAAATAATCAGTAAAAGATAGAAATAAAAAATTGAATCTTAGCCGACATTGGACCGTCCATCGAATATGAGAGTTGTACGCGCCTCAAGTCAGTGGCACTACCCAACCGGCTTTCGGCACAAAAATGGACAGAATATCAGGCATACTTCATACCGAAGCTAAAGCCTCCCTGTCGGGTTGTCTTACATGTGTGTTTGTTAGTTTTTAGCTGGCGAGAGCGACTAGAGTTACTAGTATACAAACAAACACGAAAGTAAACCTGAAGCTTTGATCTGCAATCGCACTAACTAACTAACCACTTTCGATGACGACGTCCTTCCACATACTAATTTTTATTTATTTTTTATTATTATTTAAACCAAATGGAGAGGCCCAGACTATTACAGCATAGATCCAACCGCTATTTGTCGCCTTGTTTGTCGTCGTGGTCGTGGTCGTCTTACCCATCTGGTTTGTTTTTTGTTTGTATCTTTACTCTCACTCTCTTTCCTACAATGCCAATGCTCCTACACACACATACTCTCTCAGAGGCGGCTCTAGTTTCTGCTTTTTAATTTCGATTTCATTGGAATTGTTATTATTGTTCCAACGGGGGACAGACTTTGATGGTATAACATCCACACAAGAAGGTGGATGGAAACAGAATCACAGTTAAACACAAGCTTCTACTATACCTACTACCATCAGCAAACAAATAGTACGGAGCGCGGCGGTTTTGACGTATTTTATAGTACATACTCGTCGTACGGGTAAAAAAAATATGCTAAAGCTTTACGCAAAACTGTAAGTGTGTGTGAGTGCGGTTTTGCACATTTTGGACTTAGAGCGGCTAATCAATACCACTAGCAATCCATGGGGAGCTGGTTTTTTAATGTAGAAAAAATTAAGTCAAGTGCTGTCGGGCTGGCGTACACAAAAAGTGTATAAAAGCAAAGAACTGACCACACTCAGCATCCAGTCAAAGGTTTGGAATCACAGCGGTTCTTATCCTTGTTACTTCGGAATAACAAAAAAGGTGTGAATTGAGTTGATCTATTCATTCTTTTTGAGTTTTGTGATTAATTTTTGTTTTATTTTTGTTTCATTTCATATTCACTAAAAAAAAATAGCAGCAGCACTTTTTTAAAAATGAAAATATTTGTGAGTATCACTGAAAGTGTACAATAAAAAGAACATTCAACGCAAAAGTGATTTCGTAGTTTCAAAGACATTTGTGTGTATTAGACGAGTATCTAAAGTGAATTCTTAAATGAAAGTGACATTGATTCGATGGAAAAAGTGGGCTGATCTAATCATGGATACACTGGATTACATCTGAAGTTCATACGCACTCGCGCACTGTTTTGAATATTGAGAGCGTGTTATGCAATTTGCTTCCGAGTCTAATGACTTTTCTTTGTTTTGAGATCCTTTGGTGGATTCATCTTCATTGGATGACTAGGTTTATGTGAAAATTCCAATCCATCATGACATAGTCACAGTTAGTCCTTTACGGATCACAGTGATACTTTTGTTCTGAAGAAAACCATGCCACACCCGATTGCACATCATTCGGTAGCATTTCTCAATCACAGTGCGACGTGATCGGCATAGCAAATTTCATTCGGCTAAGTTCAGAATTTCACTTTAAACGCGACGTCGAATTCCATATACGAAGGCACATGTAAACGTGATCACTTTCGCTGCGAAGAGTTCAAACCCAGAATGGAACTTTCAATTTTACAATGTTTAATTATTATTCACAGGTTTGCTTAGCCGCCCTTTTAGTGGCATCGGCATGCGCCAGCGATGTCAAAGTGAGCCCCAAGAAGGCAGCAGCCCTCGATAAGAAGGTCGACAAGAGGAGCTATGGTTTAGGTCTGGAATCTGGATTAGGATTAGGTGGTGCTGGTCTTATCGGCAGCGGTGGTCTCATCGGTAGCGGCCTCGCTGGCAGTAGTCTAATTGGTAGCGGTATCGCTGGCAGTGGTCTCGTCGGCAGCAGCGGTCTTGTTGGTGGCGGTCTTGTTGGCAACAGTCTTGTCGGCAGCGGTTACGGACTTGGTGGTGGTGTCATCAGCAGCGGTTTGGGTCTTGGAGCCGGTCTTGGAGCTGGACTTGGAAGTGCTGGCATCGTCGGTCTTGGCGGAAGTGGACTCGCTTATGGAAGTGGTCTTGCTTATGGAGCTGGTGCTGGTCTTTTGGGCCAAGGTAATGAAATCACCCGCACCGTTACATTGACAAGGGGTGTCCCAGTCCCAGTTGGAGTTAACCGTCCAGTTCCAGTTGGAGTTGACAGGCCCGTTCCATACCCAGTCCCTGTTGGAGTACCACATCCCGTTGAAGTTGTCAGGCACGTTCCATACTCAGTCAAGCAGGTCGTCCAAGTACCAGTTGGCGTACCACAACCCTACACTGTTGAAAGGAGAGTTCCCGTCCCAGTCCAAGTTCCAGTTGATCGTCCATACCCCGTCAAAGTTGGTGTTCCACAACCCTATGAAGTTGTTAAGCACGTCCCATACCCAGTTCAAGTACCAGTACCACAACCCTACAACGTTGACAGGCCAGTGCCAGTGCAAGTCAAGGTACCAGTCGGAGTTCCACAACCCTACACAGTAGAAAGGAGAGTTCCAGTCGCAGTTCATGTTCCAGTTGACCGCCCATACCCAGTCAGTGTACCACAACCCTACCAAGTTACTGTTCAGAAGCCATACCCAGTTGTCGTTGATAGACAAGTTCCAGTTCAAGTTCCAGTCGCTGTTAACCGTCCATACCCAGTTAATGTAGATCGTCCAGTCCCATACCCAGTCCAAGTACCAGTCCCACAACCCTATTCCGTCAACCGTCCATACCCAGTTGGTGTAGATCGCCCAGTTCCAGTTCCCGTCAGTGTTGCAGTTGATCGTCCATACGCAGTTAATGTAGATAGGGCTGTTCCAGTTGCTGTTAATAGGCCAGTTCCAGTACCAGTTGGTGTTGGTGTCGGTATTGGTTCCGGTATTGTTGGATCCGGTCTTGTTGGATCCGGTCTCGTTGGATCCGGTCTTGTTGGATCCGGTCTCGTTGGATCCGGTCTCGTTGGATCCGGTCTTGTAGGATCTGGTCTTGTTGGATCTGGTCTCGTTGGTTCCGGTCTTGCTGGTTCCAGTCTCATTGGATCCGGTCTTTCTGGATCAAGCCTCATTGGATCCGGTCTGGTTAGCGGAGGAGGTCTCATCTCTGGCCGATCTGGTCTCATCTCTGGAGGAGGACTCATCTCTGGAGGAGGTCTCTACTCAAGTGGACTCGGTCTCTCCAGCGGTTACGGTCTTGGCGGAGTCGGTCTAAGCCACGGACTCGGACTCGGACACGGTATCCCACTCAAGAAGAAGTAGATCAAATTGACGCCCGACAATTCTAAGCAAATTCCACCTACCCCGACTCCCTCGAATACACAAAGGCACTGACAAACGCTAAGCAAATACTTTATTTAATCGTTTTTAGAACTTCTTTTTTGTTTTAACCGAATCTAGTTAATAGGTCGAGAAGATGATTCAAAGCAAGACAAATCCCTGGCCATAGTATGTAAGATTCTATTGTAAATTTGTTTCAAAAGAAGTTATTTGTTCTTGTTTCAATGGTTTTGACGTTCTGCTTCACCTAAAGTCCGATAGCGACATCGTTCATCAGAATTTTAGGCATCGCAGAGCCAACTCTCACCTTTTCCCTATCCGTTAATTTGGATTTATTATTGAAATTATTTTATTTTTATTTTTTTTACTCAGTGTAATCCCAAATGAAAGCTGACACCTGACACAGAGGCGCCGATCAAGTTAAGTGATGATGGTGATTTGGTTTGAACCAGGATCTCATTGTGATACTCAACTGTGGAGAGATCCTTTCTTATTTTGTCCAAGCCAAGCAGCAAGCAAAGAACATCAGGAACTTGATACACGCTTTCTGTGGTTTTGGGGAAATGTTTGCGGCTCTTCTTTGGGATTATACAGAATCAAGAAAGAGAAATAATCGTATTTTGCTCTCTACTCTTAAGGCAAAAGGCAATAATTAAATATAAAAACGATCTTTTCAAAGCACTCTACCAACAGTTATGTTGATGTACTTTTGTGTATATTTTTTATAATATTATGTAATTTAATTTTATAAATTAAGAGAAAATGAAAAATAAAAAAAATGTTAAAAAAAATTATATCGTATTTCTTATTAAGAAAAGAACAGTTGTTAGCTTCCTCTTTATATCTAGCATTGATCGAATATCATTCATCTGAGGATCTTTATTCATATACAGTAGAAATCGGTTATAACAATGTCGAAGGGATCTTAGAATTTCATCGTTATATCCGGTTCATCGCTATACCAGGTATAACAGATTTCTACTGTTTCATTCACAATCGAATGCAGCATTTTGAACAGTTGAACCTAAACAGCTGCACCTTTTTAGCAATAAATATTGCCATGCTAGATTAAATCTCACCAAATAGCCGGAATACTGAAGACGCACAGGACACAGCTAGAAGCTCTAACACTATCATTTCTGAAATTACATTTCTATACTGCTACGCACTATAATTCCAGGAATGACATTCCTTCGAAAGTATTCTCAATTTTTCTTGCTCATTGTTAAGTTTAAAGTTTTTGGGTGCGCACGTTTGATTTAAAAAAAAATGTGTGAGCCTAAGCTCACGGGGGAAGTGAATACTTATCCAATCCAGAGCAGTTGCGTATGTGTAATGTGTAAGAGAAGAAGAAAGTTGTCTAGTACAATAGATAGAAAATGTGTAATAAAATTTAGTAAATATGAATGTAAACTTGACTGTATTTTTGTAATACAAATTATGAAAGGAACAGCTATTCAAAATTTTATTAAATATAGAATATAGAATTTGTTAATAACTCGAATCCAGCGCCACCCATCGGGTCCAGTTTTTGTAGTTTTCTCTTTTGGTACTATACCAACATAAATTGTCAATTTGAAATATTTTGGTCAGGTAATAAAGAAGTTGCTAATAACTTGACTCCAGCGCCTCTTAGCGAGCGGATTTTCCACCTAAATCCTTCCTCAGGTCCCAGACTATCTCTTTGCCAAATAACATTACAATTGGTTCAGCGGCTTAGGCGTGAAAAGGTTTTGTTAATAACTTGACACCAGCGTCCCCTAGCGAGCGGATTTCCCCCCTAAGTCCTTCCCAGGTCCCAGACTATCTCTTTGCCAAATAACATTACAATTGGTTCAGCGGTTTAGATGTTAAAAGGTAGACAGACAGACAGACGGACGGACGGACAGACAGTCAGACAAACTGACGGACGGACAGACAGACAGACAAACGGATGGATGGACGGACAGACAGACAGACAAACAGACAGATAGACAGACAGACAGACAGACAGACGGACGGACAGACAGACATCGTAACTCATTTATCGTAACTCGTTTTCAAAAACAATACGTCGCTAAAGAAGTATTCACTTCAAAAAGAATAATAAAGAAATTACTTGAACGCTGTGACTTCTATAAAAATTAATAGATTCCTCCAAAAGATCTTTTGGATTAGTAGAAGCCATTATAATGAAAAATGTTGCTTCTGAAACACGTGCACAATCGTCATTTTGACTCTTTTTCGGCGATGGGACCCGGGACCCGACTTTTAATAAAAACAGCGAATTTGAAGAATTTCGTAAATATAGAACATTTTTTCAATTTATTTACATTTCATTATTTTACTTCTAAAACATAGTATGTACTTCACTCTTTAAGCACATCCATTTTGTTTACACATCCATTTTGTTCACCAAAATATTTTCGTTACTCAGAATTTACTTCCCAAAAAATCGTTCTGTATACATGCATGTATTTTTATTTAACAACAATGGCGCAAATATATAGTCAACTCCACTTTATCAGTTTAACTCCGTACTAGTCATACGCAACTTTAAACTTAAAAGCATACTTTGATTTTTGTTCAATAATAGACACTTTTTAGTATGCTGCCAAATAATTTCGAATTCGCAACGTTCCTATGTGAAATTTTATTCGAACACACATAAAAGTGACAGTTTTGATAAAAAAAAACTTAGTAGTCTAGCTCCATATTAAATATTTAATACGAGATACGGGTGATTTTAACTTTAATACGAGGCGCTTACGATAAAATGGGCTTTATCACGACTATAATTATGAAAAGACCTAGTTCCGTGCTAAAATAATTTTAAAGTGTACTTTAACCGACTATAATTTTGCGCCATTTATTTTATTTTAAGTTCAATAATAAAATACAGTTTTTCGAAATATTTCATTTTTTCATACGATTATGTATAAGTGGGACCGACCGACCGCTTATTTGCTTCTGGACCCCTTTTTTGGATGCTTTTTGAAATTTGTTCGCGGCAACGCTGATTTCAATGCGTCATTTTCCGTCATTCTGGCAAAATCCACGAAAAATGTCCACCTTCTTCATTCTCGCCATCATTCCAATCGAAATGTTTCATTCCCAGCTACGCACTGTCCTTTTGACATCATTCCAGCAAGAATTTCATTTCTATACTGTCATTTCCCATCATTTCATTCTAGTCTATACACTATAGTTCCAGGAATGACATTTCTTCAAAAATATTCTCAATTTTTTTGTTCATTGTTGAGTTTATCGTTTTTTTTTTAAATATTAATGATAAAGAAATTTCTTATGCGTGCCCCAAAGAACGCTGTGACGTCTATCACAATTAATAAATTTCTCCAAAAGTTGTTTTGGATCAGTAGGAGCCACCATTTTCAAAATATTGCTTCCGCAATACGTGCAAACTCGACTGAAAAATGCTGAATGATGAAATTAGCCTACACATTATCATTTAAATGCGTCAGTTTCCGTCATTCTAGCAAAATCCACGAAAAAGTTCAACCCTCATCATTCTCGCCATCACTTTTAATTCCCAGCTACACACTGTCATTTTGACATAACTCCAGCAAGAATGTCACTTCATAAATGATAGTGTGTAGCCTACTTAAGACAGGAAGTTTTCCAAAAAAATAAAATAGCTGCGGCTTTCAATTCATTTTGTAAAATTCCCTAGCTTACGTACAATTGTTTAATGAATGACAAGACGGACCTATTAAACGTCAGTTCCGATAGATTCGGGTCTAACAGGTTACCCCCATCGCTGAATCACTTAATGCGCGAGGAACGCTGTTTTTTTAAACTCCAAAGTGGCTTATAAATTAGGTTATGCTAAAGAGCTTGACAAAATATGAGTTCGAATATCAACCAATTGATGTCGCTAGCGTCATTGAAAAACGGCGGCCATATCAATGTCATCCTCATCACCTATCACCATCCAAGCTTAAAGAGATAGCACTCTGCCTCTTTGAGAATATTCAAAACGTGTGGATAAATGACAAAATCTCATGGGGTTGTTTTCCAATGATGGTATAGAAGAAAATTGCTGGTGCTGGGTTTTTGGAAAACTCCACGTTAGGAACAAATCAACAATTCGCTCAGTTTGTGACATAACGTGAGAGTGATTCTTATCGTCTTTGCAGAAAGTGTAAGCTATAGCGGCATATAACAAGGTCTTAAAGGGCACGTTAGATGAAGCTTATAGGCTTGGTGCAAGAGGCTATGGTGGCAGTTTTCTTTGCGTGGTTTACACTAATTTCTTTGTTAACCATCGAAAGAGTGGCAATCTCTTCGTGAATGTTGATACTTTTTGGCTTGGTTTCCTCCTTTAAACCCATCCCTGCAGTTCCTTTGAAATTGGAACGTTGCATATCTTCCAACTACAAGGGAAGCCAAAGATAGATTTTCCGTGGTTGGTTGTACTGTCTTTCGGAGTGTTTAATGTTCGTTCTACATATTCCAAAAGGCATATAGGTACATACAGTGAAATCGCCCATTACGGACAGCTCCCTTAGACGGACCGATCCTTTAGACAGACAAATTTTCCTAAACATGATTTTATGTCTCTCTTGCATACATTTTACGTTCCCTTAACCGGTGACTCCCTTGATCGGACGCGGACATGCATATCTGTCAGTAATTATTTTATTTAATTCCATTAGACGGACAAAAACGAAAAAACCCTCCGTTGCTTCACACTGAGTGTTTGTTTTTATTTTGATTTGAATTCATCAAATACAGATCGTGGATACAGCCTGCGTAGTTAGGTAAGGTTAGGTGGTTATCCAACGTACTCCGTAGAATTCATTTAATGAGTCCATTGTGTTGCCACGCGCACTTGGAACTATTTTCGATAAATTTCAATATTTAATTGATAGTTGCTGAGGAAATTATCTTGAAGGTCTATTTTCTTTAGGAGCAGAGTGCCGGGCAGCTACATAGGAGGTTATAGGGGGATTCTTCCTCCCCCTCATCCATGCAGCTGTGACAGCAGTCATTTTCGAAGATTTCCAATCTTTTGTTCTGTTTTGTTTCCGTTTTTCTGTTTTGTTAATCGTTTCAAATAAATATGCATTGTTTTTTGTTATGTTTTGATAAATAAAGATAATTTATTAAAAAAAAAAATAGTATATCCCTTGAGCGGACAACTCGCTTAGGCGGATAAAAATGTTGCCACTGTAACTGTCCGCCTAAGGGAGGTTTCACTGAATATATATTTTTTTTAATTTTTTAATTTGTTGGAAGACATTTCGTGCAGTTCCCTATCCATTAGCTTTGTTAGTATTTTGAGCAAAAACTTAATCCGCATGGCGTCTACAGCTTTGTAACAGAGATGGTAGATAGCTACTAGGTACTAGGCTTCAAAGTAACAACAGCTTACGTTAAACTAGTCCTGTCATCTTATAATTCGTAAGCCATTTGAATTAAGCATCAGTACACGCTCCTCTGAGAGACATGAAAGTTGAAATTAGAAAATTGGATGGAGGTCAAAAGAATTCAAATAATAATCGTGAAGACCCTGTAGCATGCCCTCCTTGGAATACGCTTACATGCATATATTCAATATTTGACAACCGATTCTCATATTCATATTCAAGGCTTTTCTAACACATTCGATTATTTAAATTAATACTTCTGAATATTTATACGACTCGCAAAGAACTGTAACATTAGGTCAACCCCCAACCAATCAAATGTTACTGGTTTCCTGTAAATCAAGAATCTGTTCTCTTCAAATGCTAATTGCCACCCCCTCCGTAGTCGCATACACCTTTAATCAATTATCGTTGTCGTACCTCGAATATCATTCCGCATCATTAAAATCCAGTTCTCTAAAAACACAACAGCAACAGATTCAATAAAAATAGATTGTCTGATACAGTCTATCAGTTTTGGTAGGTATAAGTATAGTAGAAAGGGAATAACTTAATTCAAATGAATTTCATGAAGGTCATTGATAACGCATTTGCTTTTGTCATCTCATCTCAAAGTACGCATTGGCAACAGAGAAAAAAAAACTCAAACAAGTTCATATTTGAATAAATAAATAAATCGTTTCTAAAAATATCGAACCAAAATACTTTTACTAAAAAATGTTTATTTTATGTCGAAACCATTCTATTTTGACATATTTGTCCAATTTACGTACAACCAAACTATGGTCTGATAAACATGGAGACACCTATCAATGGGTGTTTTATGCACCCCAAGGGTGCTATCTGAAAATTTCTATAACCATAAATCAGTTATGTGAATTTTGAAAAAAAAAAAAAAAAAAAAACACAAATGGCTATGACGGGGATACTTTTTCTATACAGTGTCGTTCGAAAACTTTAGCTCAAACCTTTTCAAGGCCAAAAAAAATACGACCCCAGTGGCAGATCGGTTTTTTGGGCTCCAAAACCGTCCGTCGGTATCGGTTCAAGACTTCAGTGGACATCTGATCTATTTCGAGCTATACAAAAAATAATTTAAGCGCGTTCAGTGAGAACAAGGCTCGTAAAAGGTGGACTAAGAGCACTCAAGCAATTACTGAGTCGGATTTTCCAATAAAAGTCAAAGAAAAACGATTATTTTGGGCTGCAATGTTATCTTTTCTAACGAATCCAAGTTTAAGCTGTATGCTGGAGATCGGAGGATTCCTGCGCGAAGAGAACCAAAGGAAAGACAGAGCTCTGAATCCCTCTTACGGATGCCCCCATAACTGAAGGCGTGATGGTATAGGGATGCTTCTCTGGAGATTGAAAATGAAGAATGGCCTCTTCAGAATCGAAAGTCACTGTAGCAGTTAATCTCCGGGTCCTAGAATTTAAATGAGAGCCCTCCGCGCCAGAGCTTCTTAGTGACATTTGCAGTCTCATTTTTTAACTGGACAATGCTCTTTGCCATAGGGCCAAAATTGTAAGTATAAACTTGTTTTTATTTTTCAAATGAAAGATTAATTTATAGCTTTAAAATAAGCTACAACTTTTATGACTAAAGACTATAATAGTATTTTTGTTCAATTTTTTAGGTTAAAAAGTACTTCGAAGAAAACAATATTGATGTGCTAAGCTGGCCTCCCTACAGCACAGACCTCAATCCAATTGAGAATATCTGGTCAATCATGCAAACTAAGATTGCAAGAGAGCCTCCAGAGTCAATTGAGATCCAAAAAAAAGATACTCAACCGGACCTGGAACACCACATAGCTGTATCCACATGGAAAAACCTATCTGAGTCAATGAATCGTAAACGTGCAGCAGTATTAAAAGTAAGAGAAGGTCCAGCAAAATACAGATTGAATGGACAATGTTTTCTAGGAAGCAATAAAAATAACTGCAATAATTCAGCATTTTTCATTTACACCCATACCTCGCTATACGGCCGCTCGTTATACGGCATTTCGCTGTAACGGCATCTCTTTTTTATCACTCTGTTTCGGTTCTATGGCCAATTTTTCGTTATAACGGCCAAAAAAACTAAATTCCCTTAAATGTTCATACAAAGTTCTTACTTTACGCTGGTGGTGGTGTAAGGCATCAGTTTTTGGTTATTCTTTTGAAGATTTTGAACCAATCTAATGGATTTTGTATGAAAAAGAAAATGACTCGCTGTACGTCATTTCGCTTTACGGCCTGATTTTCTGGAACGTATCTAGGCCGTTAACCAAGGTATGAGTGTATTATTAAAATTGACGCAAGTACCCAAAAAAAACCCATTTTTCGGTCCAGCACCATTTTGCTCCCTTGAATGCAGGTAAGAGATTCTAACACTCTAAAAGTGTCATGAAATGTTTGAAAATACCTGCAAATCATTAAAAAATGTGTAGTCATTGCAACAAATTCGCCAAACATCGAAAAAAAAAGTTTGGGCAACATTTTTCGAACGGTACTGTATATAGGAACTTGTATGTAGTTCAGAACATCTAAATGCTAATTTCTTCATTTTTTTTTTGCTGCCGTGAGAACTGTAAAGGTTACCTACGCAAGAATGTCTTGATTCAGATCCTTTATTCATTTGGAGCTCAATAGCTCTGGTTTTGGGATTTCCTAATTAAGAAAGAAATAAAAAAAAAAAATACAAATTATGCAAATATTATTCGCAGATTCGAATATCTTTGTTTTACTTACCAGTAAAAAAAAAAAAAATGTCACAAAAGCGATGAGAAAAACAAAAGATAGATTGTAGTTTGACTACTAGTCACATTTGGCATTTGAACTGCTTCTTCTCTAGTCATTGACAGCCGCGCCCACCATTGTACTGCACTATAAAAACACCACGCGGAATTATCTTTCGAAACGAGGTTTTTTTTTGTCTTCATTTTGTCCGGATTTTAAAATGCATCTGATGACATTTCTCTACGAGAATGAATAATTAATATTCTAATTCAATTGATTATGAAACAGAAATAGCACTTATGAAATGGACACAAAGCGGTTTCCTCCCCTGTTCGCTGAAACTGATCCATATTCAAGACCCATCATAATATCTTGTATTTCAACGAACTAGCCGATAACCCTGGTGGGTTCTTAACTGAATCATCGCTAAAATTAGATAAGTTTTTAGTGGCGTCAGTCAACTCAATTAATTTTGGAAATTAATCCTCGCTAATAGCTCTTGATTAGGATAATAAAACGGGATACACGAGATACTCTGCAGCTTTACACAAAGACCCAGTTTTAAGTAATTATAGCTACCAAAGATTTATGTGTTGATAAACAGGGGGCTGGCGCGGAGAACATCCTTGGTTTTTATTTCGAACTATGCTAATTAAAGAACCGTTACAATGTTTGGAAGGAATTTGAGGATTTTGGAATGACGTCTTCACCAGAAACTTATTTTACCAGTTTTTGTTTTGTTTTGAAGCTCATTCAGCTAAATTGAGTGACAAATTCAAGGCCAATGATGATACTCGAGATATGTCTAATAAAATGGATTACATGGATTAAATCTTACCTGGAAGATCGCCAATAGAAAGTTCTTTTTAGATCTTCTATATCAGAGCCCTTCAAAGATACCTCTAGTGTTCCCCGAAGAAGCCACCTCGGACCACTGATCTTCATCCTGACAATTAACGATATCGATTGTATCATCAAAGACTCCTAAATTTCTGTCTATAGGAGAAGATCTGAAGATCTAATCATCTCCCGCCGACTCGCGTCCACTTCAAGATGACTTAAACAGGTTTTCTATCTGGTGCCAGACAAACTTTCTAGTACTCCATGAAAACAAATTCCAATCTATCACATACTCTCGTAAAGGTCTCCCACCACCTTTCAGACCTTACTTTTTCTGCAATGAGCCCGTTCCCTTGGTCACCTCATTACGAGATCTGGGTATTATCTGTGATAAAGAACTCAACTCTAGTCCCTTATTGATAGCATCATTCGCAGAGTCAACTCTCAGGAGTTTTTGAACCCATATGTCACGAAATCCCTATTGTACTACCTTTGTTAGGCCCCTGCTTGAATAAACCCGCCAAGTATGGTCCCCATATTACAAAAATCCATAATAAGCGAGTCGAAGCCGTCCAGCGTAGCTTCATCCGGTTTGCCCTTCGCGGTCTTCCTTGGGTTGACAGCTACAACCTTCTGCCCTATCAAGACCGTTTGAAACTGAGCAACCTTCAGACTCTCGAAAAACGCCGTGATGTTGCCGATATACTTTTTATTCAACAGCTTTTAGCAGGTAACATCAACTGTCCCGCGCTCCTTCAAAACAATTCGGGAAATTAAACAAATTTTGACAGGGTGGTCACCGTGGCCATGGTGGTTAGTGCGTTGGACTACCACGCATGCTGCTCGGGTTCAATCCCAGCCCGCGTTCAACACCTAAAAGAGTTTCTCGCGGTTACTACCTTCTTCGAATGTTTGACAAGCAATCAAAGAGTATCATTTGTCATGTAAAGCTTCCCAACTCGCCGTTCGGAGTCGGCACAAAACTGTAGGTCCCTTCCATTCGTGGAAAAAATAACACGCAGACACAAATGGTTGCAAGAAGCTAGGCTTGGTTCTGTATAGGACTGCTGACGCCGTATATTCACTTTATTTTATGTGGGAAGAGCATTGGGAGCGAGACAGCAGACGAACTCGCCAGGTACGGCTCTGACGTGGATATAACATAAGCTGACAGACAGGTTTACCCGCCTTCAACGCAGCTTAAAGCCTAATAGACCGCATCACCACTAATTAAGCCGCGGACCGATGGCGTAATACTAGCGACTGTGCCATAACATGCAGCATGTGGCTTACTTTCAATGGTAATAAGCCAAATCCACGTGTCCGTCGGTTTTATATCCGGACACGTACAATAAGAAGATACGGCATTCGTACAAATGACTTCTGTAGAAGCTGCATGGATGAAGATAAAAGAGAATCTGTAGCACACCTTCTATGTCACCGCCCTCCTCTCCAAGAACGGCGCCTATCTTGTACGTGAGCATGGTTCTTTGACTGTCTGGCTTAGACTTACAGTGCTAAAAAGATTAATCATAAGATCGAATTGGTTTTGTTAAATGCATGTTCAAACAGGAAACCTTTATGGCTCTGGGTGGCCTAACCTAATTTGTAAAAGGCATATGGTTGTTGTTGAATTTATTCAAGAGAACCGGAACTCAATACGTCTTTAGGACTTCTGGACGACTGCAGGCAGAGGTTCTGGCGGTAAAGACAGCGGCGGAGCTGTTAGTGACGAAACTGATATCAGAAAATGATATCACCATCTACATTGACAGTCAGGGTGCGTTCAGAGCACTAGAATCGTATATCGTTAAATCGGCGATTGTAGAAGGTTGTCGCTTTGCGCTCAAAACCCTTAGCAGATATAACAGGGCTAAACTTTGTTGGGTACCGGGACACTCTGGTGTAGAAGGAAATGAGCTAGCAAGAAAGGGGGTCACTGCCTATAACCGAGAGTGTGAACTTAGCACCCCCATCATGCGTCATCAGGGCTCTTTGGCCGGCCTTAGATCACAAGAGGGCTAGTTATTATTAATTGAAGGGTGGGATGCACTGCGACCGAAAGATCTATTGTGCCCCAAAAGGACCAATGTAATCCTTGGACTTCATACGGCAATATTAAGAACTTTTATAGGACACTGTTTCCTGAGAAAGCATGCCAAAAGATATGACATTCAAGTGCGGAGATATACAGGGGTGGAATCGGCTAACGCGATAGTTGATAGTTGATAATAGAAATCGACACTTTTGCTCTGTGTAAGGTGATTATCAAATCGACAATCGTTTACTTGCGTTGATTTTAGGTGACAGCTATTTATGTGTCCTTTTCATACATTTATGCCATTTTCCATAAAGACTTTAGTGCGGTCGACTTGAAATTGGTTAATTAATGTATTAAGGAAATAACGTGTGTTTTGAGGATTGACATATAAATATGTAGTTTCTATAAAGGAAATTAGTTTAAGTGCAATATTTACATCATTTGCAATTTTCCAAAACGCAAGGACGAGAATAGTGAGGAGTGACTGATAAGAATAAATCTGCGAAATAGAGCGAATATTTTGGAACTACCTAAATCCTAGTATGTACATACGAATCTGAATGGATATCCTTTAAACCATTTCTTAGTACTCATAATGTGAAAATGCCATTTAATTCTTGACAGACTAAGAAGTAATGCCAATATATCAACAATTGGACTTAAACATATCCAAGTGTCAAAGCCTCTCCTGTTCTAGGTACAATAATCCAATATCATTCGAGTATCAAATAGACTGTTCCAAACTAGAAAAAGTAAAAAGATCTAGGCGTTATATTGGATACCCAACTCAGTTTTAAATTGCATGTAGACTACATTGTGAGTAAGGCCTTTAGAATGCTTGGCTTTATTAGGCGAAACACAAAAGAATTCTCTGATCCGTATACACTTAAGGCTCTTTATTTCGCATTAGTTAGATCAAATTTAGACTATTGCAGCCAAATCTGGAATCCCTACTACGCAAATCACTCGCTGAGAATAGAAAGGGTCCAAAAATCTTGCACAAGATTTGCTCTTTTGTAATAATTAACATTTAAGATATTTTTGTACATCTATAGTTTTAAATTGTCTAATGGAGCCTGTAACTCTAAGCGACGAATAAATAAATAAATAAATAAATAAAAACATTTTTTGCGATCGATTTACACAGAGCAAAGAATAGTTGATAATCAAAAACAACTATCGCACTAGCCGATTTCACCCCAGATACTGCAATGACTTGCATTCAGTGAAGGATGTCGAACATATCATTTGTGAATGTCATATCATTGCTCGTTCGCGCAAAAAGTTTTTAGGGAGTCACTTTTTTGAAACATTGGAAGAGGCCGTCCAAACTGGCCGCAATAAGATTTTAAAATTTTTCAGGGAAATGAAATGTTTAGGGGGAAATGTTTCGGTTTAGGTACCATCAATATCTGGTTCTAGGGGATCGCGATGGGACCACTATGGTTGCTAGTTTTTTTTTTGATGGCTCAGCCTCATAACCCCCTTCTAACCTAACCTTTCCTATTCTCGTTATTACGCAGACTTCCTAGAAATATCATCGAACGATTTTTATGTAAATCGCACCGAAATATTTTATATTGTGGTACTACGGTACCACCTGATCATGTATATGAGTCGTTAAGGGTTAACAAATTCCGATAGACCTGAACACTACGGGAATCCCCTCAATTTATAGTCTTTAAAAATTTATGAGATTTCATCTACATATGACTTTCGGATTCTTTCAAAAATGTTTAGAATAAACCATTCTTCAAAAAAACATTTGGACCAAAACCTCATAATAGATGTGCCACGCCCAACTTAATTTTACTATCCCCACGTTGTCGGATAATCGTATGTAAATCAGTTCATTTTCATGTGTATATATGTTATGTCTTTAAATATTCTCGATTAAGCTTGTTTTTTTTTTAAAATTTTATAGACCATGTGCCAGTCTAAAAGATTAAATCTGTTTGTCTACCTAATGCTCTACTATATTTCAAATCCTTCCTGGTTTGTTTTTTTATTAATTCGGTAAATAATTATTTAATAATTAATTTGTTTCGCTACACTATACGATATTAAATCTCATTAAATATGTTAATACGGCTCGTTTTTTTATCGATCTGAAACCGTCCTAGACAAATGATGTCACAATTCATCAAAATTATACAAATTATCTGATTTGGAATACATTCATAGAATATCTATGACTTAATTTACCACCGATTCCAGTTGTTGCAACACGCGGACGAATGTTTTTCTGTTTTTGTTTTTGTTCAAACAAACAACCCACTGTTCATCTCTTGCTGGTTAAATTATGGGTATAATTTTCCCATTTGCGCATACACACTGACACCATAATGACATTAGCACGTTTGCATAGATTAACAGATACAAGAGTACTATCCGACAAACGGTTTTCAGATACAACAAAAAACTTAAAATTAAATCCAATTATCATGCATGCTCGTAATTTTCGACGTCAGTAATGAAAAGTCATAGAGGAGCTCCCATTGGTTTGCATAGCTTCGATTCGAGTACCAACAATTTGCGGGTATGTTCACAGATGATTGCACTGACCGCAATTTGATCCTATGTACAAGTAGTACTTCACTTACAAAGATGTAATTGTATCAAACACAGATGTCCAAAAATAAATTAAACTGACAGATTAAAAAAGAACAACAACATTACACAGGTTTCGATTTCGACATCGACTACAAGATTGAGCAACTAATTGCAATGTAATTGACATACATACGTGCATGACTGATTTCCTGTCATTTTCCAACTGTCACAACAGATTGTTTCATGTTTTGTTTCTCTCTTCTTTTTTCGCATCTTTCATACCAATCATATCTGCTACCTAATTCGTGATGTCTAAGGTTAAGGTTACCGCCGCCATAAACCGTTTTATAACACTCTCAGTCAGACAGAAACAAAAAACGATGAAGATTGCCTAAGAGCCAAGAAAGATGTCATGTTCAAGGTCGACTCGTGAAGACGCCTCTCCTAACAACTCGAGTAGAGTATAGCGCCTAAAGCGCTCATCTCTAAAGCTAATTTATCACCATGAACAGTAAATGGATGGAGAGAGAAGACGAAGAAGATGGCCTCTTGGCTTTATTTACAGACGATCAAGATGAAGATGCGGCTTACGGTAAGTGCTCTTGTGTGTGCATGATGCCCCATTGCATATCAACACTTAACCAGTTTTGGACGTGCTCCTCTTTAAACAGCGAAGCGCATAGGTTAAAGATGTTACACAAAAGAAAAATAAACTTAACCACTGTGGAATATAACGGTGTGTAGCAAAGAGAGTGAGCAGAGCTTTTGGCTGAAATGGAAATCTCTCTGAGACGGTGTGTTGTTGTGAGACAGTGAAAGTGTAGCAGCAGTTGACTTTTGGGCATCTTTTGAGTCTGCTTTTAGGCAGTTGTCGCTTCATTTTTTTCTATAATAGAGCGCAAAATATGCTCTACTTTATATGGGAAATATGTGGATATGTTAAACTTTATGTAACATTTTGGAGACAAAGAGAAGACATACCTAGGGGTATAGTGGTGGTGTTAAGATTTGAGTCTTTTGTGGTGATTTTTAATGTAGAAAATATTCTGTTTGAGAATTGAGCTGACAGCAAACAGTGCAATACAGCTGTAAAACAGCTCCAATTTATTAAAAAAAAAAAAAAAATACTCACCTGAACTTCAACCAAATTACGTTACATCTTTCCACTTTCAAAAAAAGCCAAAGACCTTAAAGAAAATTCCGATTGGAGTACTTTGAACTTTTCTTAAAATAAATTAATTTATTTCACTTTATTGAATTTTTTTTAAATTTTGGGTCCTAACTAACTTTGAATCATTGCTTGAAGACGACTTGTCATAGATGTTGTTAGTTTTCTAGTCATTTTGGACGATATATTGGACCATTCTTCAACAAACATGTTTTTGGGATTGTTTTTGTTGTGTATCTTTTTTCATATCCGTTGCTCTAATTTTTCCTTAAGCCGTTCTAAGGGGTTCAAATATGGGGACTGGGAAAGTGAAGCGTATTTTTTTAGGCACATTATAAAGAAGCCAACGCTTAACAACTTCCGCCGTATGCTTTGAGTAGTTTTCCTGTTGGAAATACCACCCTGGGGACAGGCCTAATTTCCTTGCTGTATTAGCCAAATCATCCTTAAGGATCTCGAGATACATAAAACGATTGATATTTCTGTTTTCGTACTCCAGCGCCGGACGTGCACTTCCAAACTATGACCGAGCCTCCGCCATGCTTAGCAATTGGAACAGCATTCTTTGGTCTCATCTCTTTATTTTTCTTTCCCCAAACCTTGGCCATAAATTATACCTACTTTCATCACTGAATAAGACATGATGGCATAACAATTTATCTTTGTCAACAAATTTGGTCCCAAACTCAATGTGTTTTTTACTTCGCATATTAGAGGTTTTTTTCTTGCCACGTGACTGTGATAGCTATTATTTCTAAGAACTTAACCAACTGTTTCTGAGTGAACCGATGTTTGAATGCCCTTTTCGATATTATTTGCAACTTCTATGGCAGGTATTTTAGACTTTTTTTCTAACGAAATTCAAAATTCTGTCTTTTAGCCCTGTTATTAATTTTAAGAGGTCTACCACTTCAAAGAACTGTCCGGATTCTTGACTTCTGCGATTTCTCAAACTGATCTTCGCTCCTTTCTAAGTCTCACTATTTGTTTTTGTACTTCAAAAGAGATTTCTTTTGACTTTTTTCTGATTTTTAGGGTTCCGTACCCATATGGTAATACGGAATCATTATAAGTTCGCTCTAACTCAAAAATGTCTGTCACGATGAAAACATAAAGAACAGGTCCAGCTAGAAATTTGGCACACTTATACATTCCGGTGGTTCACATATACTCAAAAATATTGTGGAACAACTATACAGGGTGGGCAAAGTGTGAACTCGAAAAAAATAAATAGCTGCAAAATATATCATATGGAATATCATTCGAAAGGGCTCAAAGCAAAGATTCCAGAAATATTTTTTTCAATTTATTCCGTTGGAGACTTTGGGAGTTATTACTGAAAATGTGTGCAAAAATACCATATCCCCCACCCCATCCCGGAAGCTACTTAAGTCAAAAATATGGAAAAAATCATAGTTTGTATATGTTTAGCTAAATATCTAGAAATAACTATAGCGAATCTAATAAGTTGTATAGTCTTTGAGAAATTCCCATAAAATTCAAATAAAAAAATTAAAAAAATACGGATTGCGCCAGGAAACGAACCTGGGACCCCAAAATCAATAATACTGCGTCAAAAAGAGAAACACCGACGCGCTACACACTTGGCCACCGCAGTCACAAAAATCCTTCATCCAAGTTCTTACATAACAAATATCAGCTTGTAGCTACTCTGTTCTGTTATCACGAATAAGAATAAGAAAAATAGGAAATAAAATAATAATGAAAGAAATAGCTGACGCTAAACCTTGCATCCATTGATTTCAGCCCATTGATACAAGAATTAACTGCGAGGGAAAATACTCTAAGAGCCCCCGCACACTACAGACTTTCAATCGGCCGATAGTTTGATCGGGTTGGGCTGGCTAGTGCGCACACTGGGCCGATTAAATAGTCGGGTTGGTAGTGAGGGGTTACTTGAGGTTGTGGTTTCAAAAGGGCAATCCTTTATACTATTTGGGTTTTCTTTCCACCGAAACTACCATCTCTGCCTAAGTGCCTACCTATGTATCTTACTTCAAATACAGACCCAATCCTTATGCAGGCTTACCACTATCAGCTTCTATTTAACCGACAAATTGAAGCTAAGAAGTTTTCACCAGTGTCGTTGGAAATTTTGGTCAATCCTAATAAGTACAATCAATAGTAATTCTTTCGGTGATTTATTTATACCCCTTCTATAGTATTGTTTACATTTTATAATTATTTGCACGTGCTCTCATTAGTTTTAAATTCCCTTACAAGAATCTTTGTAAGACTGATTGCGATACATACTCGAACTGCGACTAAATTGAGTGCAAATGCACTCCTCTTGCCCATTACCTTATTATGCAAACATTGTTATGTTACTATGTTACAGTAATTATGAAATTATATACATTTCATAATTGTGCAATGACTTTGTCATTTGAGCATGCTGTTGGCAAAGTTTCGAGCGGTTTTCTATTTCTATAGTCGATATGGATGGGGCGCGACTAACTTGGTTGGGTTTCATACATATGTATCTACTTTCAGGGCATTCGGTTACCCAATTGACATTTTAACCGTAAATAGTTTCCTAGAGCCTATTTATCCCTTCACCAGCGGGATTTTCCAGATAAATCACTAAAGCCGACAGCGGAAAAATAAACAAAAATCGTTCTCCCAAAACAAAAGGTTTAAGTCATAAAAAACCGGTGCGCGATTGTCTATCCATTAATAAAAAAAACAACATCGAACTAAGCAAACCCAGGAAACAAAATGCACAAAACTAGCGCCTATGCCTATGCCTATGCCTATTGGTGTGCCTAGTAAAGTGCACTCACTTGAAGGGAAAATATTTACAACAAGTGTTGTTCTTTGTTTTGTAGCTAAGACCTCATTGAATGGCTCACCTGTAAAATTTATTCTGCTCCAAAGGTAATCGTCATTATGTCATGGTCTCTTTTTTTGTTTGCTTTGTGTTATTGCTTCTCTGGTATAATTTATAACACAGAAGCCACTGGTAGCTTATGAAAGTGAATTGTAGACAACATGTTGCCTTTGCTTACCATGCACATCGGTGGATGACTTTTTACAGTAAAACGCGCAGAATCTGGGTCAGAAATCTGCCCTTTAGAATTGTTGTTTTCGAAAGCAATTCAAATCTTGATTTAAAGATAATTTGATAATAATTTATTCTCTGAGATGTTTGATATTAATCAAAAAAAAAAATTGTCCTTGAGAGAGCGCATTTTATTAAATCATTTTTTTGTTAATTCAAAACGATGTACAGTGGCGACGGAGTAAATACCACATGTAGGTTTTCATTTGTAAAATTTGCTTATTTAAATATTAATTATGTTAATAAATCGTATGTAATAAGATACTCTGTTGCAATATTAGCTTTATGTATTGGCGCAAATTCATAGTCAGCCCATGAATAGTGCCTATAGCCGACAAAAGTTACAGCCGGCACTAAATAAAAAAGCCGGCTATAACTTTTCGTTATTCATAAACACATTTTTGCCTGTGTGTTAGTTAGTATCGAATTTCTTATGTCAAACGTCAAAAAATTTTATGAGAAATTTGGGAGCCGACTCTAATTATTTAAAATGACATTTGGCTCATTTTAAATTTCGAGTTGGCTATAAGTTTAAAGTCGACTATAAGGTGACTTATGACTATGAATAGCAAAAAGAATATTTTAGGTTATGTAGGTGAATAAATTCTGTTATTGTCCGTTTTATCTAACTATGAACTTGCGCCATTATTTTTAATTGTCGCTTAGAGCAGATCATTTTCTTAACGAGTGGAAAGTGTCTTACATATCACCTATTTTTGAGGTCGGATCGAAGAGAGAAGTTTCGAACTAAAGGCCTATAATGTAAACTATTAGTCATCGCCAAAGTATTTGAAAAGATTGTGTGTGATAAACTGAACTTCTTTGTCAAAGAATTAATATCCCATTCTCAACATAAATAGATCCGCAGCCACTTGGCCATCAGACTGATAGAATTTTTACATTCTTACATCTATATAATAAAAATTAAATGAAGATCGTTGGTACCCGCATAACTTGAGAACGGCTAAGCCTATTTAACACATTTTTTTTAAAATGTTCGTTATAGTCCGAATGAGGTTCTAACGGAAAGAAAAATTCAATAGGTGGCGCTGAAGTCAAGTTATTAACAAATTCTATATTTATTGACCAAAATGACTCATATTCACAACATACATATGTAACTCATCACGCAACATACAGGAAAGGGCAGGACAACATCTGCCGCCGGGCCAACATGTTTTAAATAAATAAATAGATAAATATAAATAAAACAAATAACACAGATTTCCGTAAGTAAAAAATAAAAAGTAAAAATATGACATTCCAAGCTTGATGACGCACCAAGCAAGATGGCGGATTACCTTTTTTGTCTTATTCCTTACAACCTCCTTAATAGTGGTATCAAATGAAAGGGCTTGGCAAGTAGAATATAATACGCTATGCCGTTATTTTAAATTCAATGTGGCGGACGCCCACAAGATGGCGATTTTTACGAATTTTATTTTGGACCAACCCTGTCTTTTGGCAGTGGTGGATAGTATTTATCACTTTTTTCTTGAATACTCAAATTTTCGCGCTATTCTTCATTCGAAAGCATTTTATTCCTCAAGCCAAGCACACGATTCCTGGAGCCCTCGGTTGAATATTTTCCGCGTAATAGAATAATATCTTTATGTGCTAAAAAGTGACTCAACCATTATAACTGAAATTAAAGGAAACTTCAAAAGAAAAAAGGTTTGCTATTTAAATTGGTAGGTTAACCAACTTTCGCAACTTTTTGCTATGGTACAGAAATTTAAAGTGAAAAGTATGCCGATGCCTTACAGTGCAGTCCCGACAAAAAAGTCCCAACATCGAATTGGGCTACCGGAAATTAAGCCAACATTTTTTTTGGAAAAAAACCTCAGAAAATTTTCTATACGAAGTCTGGCTTTGTTTCCTAAGAAGAAAGGCCACATTCTTCTGGAAATCTTTCCAAAATTCCCGGTCGTTTTTCCAAAAAGTTTTCTGGCGTTTCTTTCTATATATGGCATTTTCACTTTAAATTCGTTTTTTTGCAAATTGGATTCGTTTTTTTTATTTTAACATTATGATTTGATACCAAATCGCTTAGATAAGAGTGTTGTTATGCGTTGTATACACATAAATATATGTAATAAAATTACTCTCACCTTCTTGCTTAGATTAAGCCTGTTCTAAGCCCTTAAATTTATGAGAAATTAGTGAGATCACTTACCACCCACTGAAAAAACATCTCATATTACAGACTTTAATGAGGTTCCTGCTCATTTGCTGTAGCTGGTATTTTTAACACCATAGTACTTAGAGCAGTTAGATCTTGTTATCCGGCGATAGGCCTACTATATTACACTTGGCAAATTATGTTTTGATAACGGAACTGAGTATGTGTACTTGACGTAAAAAAACGATTTGGTAGTAAATTCCAGTGTTCCGAAGAGAAAACGAATTCAAAGTGCAAAAATACGAATTTAATTTGCAAAAAAACGAATTTAAAGTGAAAATGCTATAATATGAAAATCAGAAGAATGACTTAATTAACTGTTACCTTGCAGCAACTGATAAAAATTTTCTGGAGTTTTTTTCTATTTTTAGAAAAGGAAAAAATGCCAGATATATTGTTTTCTGGAATTTTTTCCAAAATAAGTTTGGAAATTAGTCCAGAATATGTTTATTTTCTGGCCTAGTTTCCATTTTACTTTCTGCAGCTTTTTCCACATCTGTCTGGCATAATTCCCAAAATTTCTGGCGTATTTTTCAAACAAAATTCTGCTCTTTCTTTCTTTCTTTGAAAATTTGAAAACACAACAATTTTCTGGTGGTTTTTCCAAAAAAAGTTACAATTTGCGGGAGCCTCTAATTGCTTATTCGAAACAAGTTACTATATGATCTAAAATTCTGAAGTGTCTTGAACGAGACTGTACTATTTATTTTGTCGCCACTGTAGGTATGTATGTTTAATTAATGGCCATTGATACGTTTTTTTATGCAGGTGATTTATTTTTAAACTAAATTTTGAAATCCGAGAATTTTTGTATAAACTAAAATATGCGGAAATGTTTATAAAAATTTGAAATTTATTTAGTAGTCAAAAAAATTGTTTTTGTACATAAATTCTTTTTATTAAAATATTTAAGAACAAAAGATATTTTTATAAGAGGTTAAAAAGCAAACAACTTCATATGCAAATCAACACAGTTGATGCAAAAACTCGTCGAAAGTGCTTTAGTTGTTTTTTTTTTTTAATTCTCTGCAATTAAAATCAAATTACTTAATTGGAATGGCTGACACAGAAACTGCTATTAAAAAAGTGGAAAAAAAAAATACAAAACACGCTGTAGAAGTACTCGTAGTCTGGACCCACTTTTGAGTGGCTTATGCAATCCAATTTCCTTCTCATCGTCATTGTCCAAACTGGTGGCGTGTTAATATACATACATACATATGTATACTATGTATTGATATGTATAAGAGCAGCCACTCTTCTTATTCCTTATAACCTGCCTCCTACTAGTGTTTTGTGCTTTAAAATGCGCCCCACACAGATACGTTCGTCTGAATTTAATGATCGAATGCAGACTACTCGTACTATCCTCACTTAGATATAAAATCGTAGATCGATGTTTGTTGTTGTTTGCAATAACCTGCTCATTACTCGACGAACGGTGGTATGCACTTATGTCTGTGGATTTTTTTTTTTGCTGAGTTAAAGCAGCTCCCATTAAGTGGGTGTTAAATTGTGACCATTGATCGGTTAAATGACTATTTGAACGAGTACTTCAAGTCCTTATCTCCTGTTTCACAACAACAATCCATGAAGTAGTAGATTTCATCAATCTAGAGAAGATGTAACATCTGGTATAACACACAAACAAGGCTCCCGATTCTCCCAAGCGCGATGTTATTGTTTTATAGTCGCGCGATGTCGTGACTCACACGCCTTATGATTGATGTTGCCAAAGTTCAGCATGCAAAAATGCATATAATTACCGAATTATGTCGTAACAGCCATGTGATTTGTTTGGCAGCATTGACAGCATCCATAACAGGAGAAAAATATGTGGTAAAGATACACAGATGCCCATTGGAGGTAGGAGTGAATTTATGAATGCGATTTGAATATGACACCCAGATATTTTCTTTTCTTTTCTTTCTTTTGTGAGTAAGCGCCAGCCACTGCCTTTGTTATCTGTCTCGCTATTACCATTGGATGTGGATGCAAGATTATCACAGAAGTTAGACTGTTCAGAGATGCGAGTAAAGGTGACGAATTCATTATGGAAATTTCGTCGTGAATGCAAACGGGTGTCACTTTGCAAAATTGTTATAAATAGACAAAGTGATGTTAAGTATGACTTCTTCAATTGGCCCACAATAGTTGGCCCCCGCTAATTTGAAAAGTAATGGATTTGTTGGGGAATTTTTGCGGCATGAAAGGTTAGTAGGTTGTTTTATTTTAGATACTTTTCAAGGCTGCGAATCTCTTTTGAAATACTTGAGGTTTTTTGTGGTTCATGGGTGACAGTGATTGTGCGATATTCGACTTTGCAATTTGGTGTGATCTCATTGATCATCAGTAATTTGAGTATTTACTTTGAACCATTTCGATCATTAGATAAAAAGGTATTCTGTGGCGTCTTTATAGCTTTTATATTAGGGCAAGAGCCTCTTTCAAGTTCAATAGGACCAGATTCTGGGCATTCGCAATTATGTTATTTTATCACCTCTGACTGGTGATGCCCTAAGATCCTCAAAGAAAAGATTACTTCCTATCCATTGCTCACCCGGCTCGAAGGACCATATTTCATTTTTTTTCTGTCCATTTTCCAACCAAACATAAAACAACAACTGTCAAAATTATTGATCCTTTTATTGAGAAAGCGTAAATATTAACTTCTCCATTATATAAGAACACATAACTGTTTTTATATCAGCTTGGAACTCCGCAATTTTAAACAGCCTCAATAAAACACTATTATGTCACCTTTCTGCCGGCAACTCCTTTGGATTGGGTGAACAAAATACGAAGTATAGGATTAAGTCGACAAACGAATACAATCTTTCTTTCACTTTTCCGTTGAACAATGACTGGTTGCCCGCAATGCATCACTGCACTGGACCGACCATTAACGCACGTCTAATCCATAGAAGAAATGCAATAGCGATCCCATTTCTTTCGCCTTATGGACAGACAACGCTAGCATTCACATGTATGGCCATCGTGGCCAATCGCATCCATGGAGACCCATGAGTTTATCCACAGGTATACCATACCATTCCGTTTATAAATGGCAGTAAAAGATTATTACTTAATCCCAGGTCGTGTGCATAGTGAGAATCCAGAGACTGCATTCGTCGGTCCACTGTTTATCCGTTTTGAACACGAGACACTAAAAATTAGTTTTAAATAAAGCAAAAATGCTGCCTGCTCTTATTACGTGATTGGGGAATGGTTTCTTGGCATCCGCACCATACCAAAAGATTGGACAACTATATGACGGGCGAAGAGTCCAAAGTGGTCGTAGTTAGTTGAGGAATGGCTACATGGAAGTATGTGGCTTATTGGATTTTGCAACGCGAGCTATTATCTTACTTTGTTGTACATTTTTGTTTTTATTAGTTTTTTAGTGTTTCTTTTAATTACCCGTATCGGAATGGTTAGCGTTAATTTTTTTTTTTTTCTTTTTTTCAAACAGAGCGCAATTATTATGATTTATAGTATCTGGAGCAAATATAATCTCGATGAATTGACAAATCAAACATAAGTGCGATTGAGATCTAAATTGATCGTAAAAATAATTACAAAACTAATTTTGATACAATCATAAAAAAAATAACAAAGCAAAAAAGAATAAAATTTATATCAAAAAAAAAAAAACAAAAGAGTTGCGACACGAACTCTACACATTTTATTTTTCCTTTCAAAATTATTTCGAAATTAGTTATTAACTATGCATGTATGTACATGTACAAAATTAAAATACTAAAGATGTTAGTGTCATTTTCAATTTAATAATCCATGAAAATAACTGTAACATCGCTGTGATGAAATTCGTTAAACTTAAACAAAATAAAACCGAATGGCAGAAAGTATTCTCAAACCAAAACAAAGTAAACAATGGAGCTAAACTTGAACAGATCACAAGTTATAATTTGTACTACATTTGTATTTGGTATTCGGTCTTACATTTTACATTATAAAATAAGATATAAGTATCTTTTAGAAGTATTAAATTTTAAGTTACATTAATAAAATATTTAAAAAAAATTTTATTTAAGACTTATAAACTACATATACATACATATGTAGGTATATGTACTACTAAGAAAATAAAATAAAATAAAAGAAAATGTCAACTTGCGAAACTGTTGTCAAATAAAAAGATGATCAGTTTCTTTTGAAATACGGTAATGGAATTAATTGTCTGCAATTCCACATTCCAAATGCCGAATTTCTCCGGCAGCAGCGTAAGGTATATGCTTGACCTTACGGATTGTACAATAGGAGTAGGTTCTCCATTTAAAATAATTGGGGGAAAATCGGACAGATGGAAAATACTTCTTGAGCAAACCTACTTACAGTTTTAGCCGGATTAAATTTAAGTTTGTTTAACATGGGCACCGTAGCGCAAGTGGTTAGTGCGTGGGACTACTGTGCCAGCGGTCTTGCATTCGAATCCCGCCGCAAACACCTAGGTTAGGTTAGGTTATGGGGTGATGGCTTAGCCTCACATAGACCAGTGTTGGTCCATAGTGATACAACAACTCCTCAGAGTAATCAGTTAATTTCTGTTGCTTTGTTTAAACAAAATGAGTTTGTCTGTTGAGCAAATTTAATAAGAAGGTGAAGTTTTATATCTGCCACTTCTACGAGTGACTTGAAATAGAATTTTCCCATTAGTCTGTGCCTTCTTTTTGCCAATGCAGGACAAGCGCACAGGAGGTGCTCTAATGTTTCTACCATACCCGGTTCATTGCAGTTTCTGCATATGTCCGACGAGACTAGTTTGAGCCTACGAGCATGATAACCTATAAGGCAATGCCCTGTGATGACGCCTAGTAGTAAATTGCATTCCACTCTTGATAGCGAGAGGATGTATTTGGTTCTATGGCTACTGCAGTGCGGCCAGAATATTTTCGTTATTCTGCAAGAAGTGGATTGATTCCACTTATTGTCAGCTGTGCAAACACCTAAAAAGTTTTTCACAGTGCCCACCTCTTCCGAATGCCTGACAAGCATTCAAGAGTATCATTTGTCATGTAAAGCTTCCCAACTCGCCGTTCGGAGATGGCAGAAAATTGTAGGTCCCTTCCGTTCGTGCAAAAAATATAACGCGCACACACAAATGGTTGCGGGAAGCTAGGCTTGGTTCTACCTAGGACTGCTGAAGCCAAATATTTATTTTTATTTTTTTGTTTAACATAGACCACTTTGAAATATTTTCAAGATCTTCGTTTATCCTGGTAACACAATCTTCAACCAAACCAATTGGACGTGTAAAATAAATTAAAACGTCATCAGCATACATCTGCATTTTTTAGTTAATAACTATGCTGGGGAGATCATTATTAAATAAGGAATAAAGTGGAAAATATGTGGTGCTAAGACAGATCCCTGAGGGACACCAGTATTAACCAAATAAGGATTTGAGTCCCGCTTAGTTGTGACGATAGAATGGACCCGGTTGATTAAAAATACCTGAAATAATCTAACCGCAGTAATTATTTACTAATTTTGAAAGCAGACCCGATCATCAACAATCAAGCAAAACTATGATTCCAATTTCATTAGAATCAATCGCTAAACGAAGATCGGTGGTATCTTTCAAAGCAGCCTGTTCACAGCTGTATTTGCTTCGAAACCCAGACTACCACTTCGACATCAAATTGACAGCAAATGTCTAGAGAGTATTTTTTCAAATACTTTGGATAAAAAAACAAAGTATACTGATCGGTCTGCTATCCGAAGAAGGACTGTGAGGATTCGATTATTGGAACAGGAATAATATTTGCAGCTTTCCATTGTTCAGGAAACTGACAACTACATATATCTCCCCAATTATTTAGATAAGAAAGGAATATATGTATGTAACTTTATTTCTTTATCATTACATACATTAAAAGGTTACATATCAGTGTACATGTATAAACTTATCATAAAAAAAAAAGAATTAAAAATAAAAATCAGCTGCTACCTAGTAATTTTCCTTTGTTTTCAATGAAGTGTACAGTACATTTACAGTTAAGTCTAAGCTTTGAGAATTTGAGAAATAAATTGTAGATCGGTTTTCATTCGCAAAGTAGCAGACATACTTTTCATCCACCAACTATTAATAGGTACAATCGACTCCCCTGCACTACTAGAAATGATTTCCATCTGCAACAACCCGCGTAACCTTAGGTCTGTACCACTCCTTCGATTTTCTCACCACCGCACCAACTATGGCCACTTCGAACCAATCTCGAGAATGTTACGTCTGGCCAACAACTCACAGAATACCATTGACTTTCATTCCAGTATATCCTCCCTTAGAAATTCCCTCTACACTTCTCCGCCCTAAATGTTCTTCACGACATCCCTCAAATTTGTAAATTTTTTGTTTAAGTCTAAGTTTGTTTAAGCCTTAGTTTGTTTAAGTTCTTGCTTGCATTAAGCTAAATAAATAAATAAATAAATTCATTAAGTTTCGATTAAGCAGAGTGCTTAAGGCCTGTATTTCACATGAGTTTACAAATTAGGAACTTATAATGAGCCAAAAAATCCCCAAATTTCAAATGCCAGAACGTTGTATGGACAAAAAATAAGAGTCTACGATGGCAGCACTGGCTTACAAAAAAAAAAGAAAAAAAAGAGCACTGCACTGGCTTAAAAAAAAAACGTATTAGTGCGTAGGTACCTAGATTAAGTTAGGTTAAGATTTATTTTATTTTAAGGTAGATTTTAAGTTTTATATATAAGATAAGAAAAAGTTCAGGCACTAAATTTTTAAACTCAAACATTTTTTCTTAGTTTTAAATAGTTAGTTAATATTGAATTAAAATAAGTTGTTCAATGACGTCGAAAGACATAGATTAAGTGTTAAGCTTAGAGTGCCCGTGTAGGGCCAGTAAGTAAGTTAAGTTTCGTTTAGTTAAGCTAGTTTTAAGCGTTTTTTGTCTAGCATGTAAGGTCGAATGAATTATATTAATAAAAATGCATTAAAAATGAAAATGAAAAATGAGTGTCTACGATGACTATCTAAATTCAGATACCGATTCGATGTCGGAGGACAAATTTGAGCAAAAAAACACCACCAATTGGAAATAGTAAAAATGGGTAACACTGTAAAATTCACAAAAGTGTTGCCGCTAAGATTTGAACCAGACTTTCATCTTCTGGGCGTTGTACTTTCATTTTGCATTTGCCATTACTAAATAGAATTAGTAAAAATTTGGTAATTGGAAGAAACATTCTACTACTACTTTCATAAACAAAATAAATTCCAAAATTTCAAATGTTAAAACTTTTGCGTCTTGCCATTTAAAATCTTTTCTATGCCCGTTTAAAAGGCTATGTGACATTTACATATTCCTGAACTGCTACGGCTACGAGTATATCATCGGATAATTTATGATTTCCCAACTGAATGAAACGCAAATTGAAAAAAAACCACAATCACCTATCACCTAACGATCCTTTCCCCTATCAGGTTGCGTTCATCTCTTTAAAATGTCACATGTATTTATTTATACCACGAAAAATTTACGAATTCATAGTGACAAATGCATCACACGTCTGTCATCGTGCCAATCATTTGCATTCAACTAACAAAGTTGGACTTTAAATGTGAAGTGAACTAAATAAAAAACAAAAAATTTAACTCAATTTGCATGCAACTTATACTACCGAATATGCGTCGTATGAATCATTGTAATGAATTAGTTTGTTGGCATCATTATGTCAAACTTGTATCTGTATCTATTTAGGTATATCTGTATCTGTTAACATTTCGTTTATCTCAGACCGCCCATCTGGACGACAAGTCTTTCCCTTGTTGGCCCCAATTTCAATTAAAATTACGAAACTCTTGTCTCCCCTTTCTTTGATTTATGTGTAGTTTACTGAGCACTTTTACTAGCTTGTTAGCAATAAATAATTAGCAAATTAGAGGCAAATTACAAAAAAAAAAAAACATTAACGACTCCAATAGACCGTAACCTATAAGCTTATTCGGTTTACTTAAGCTTATTAAATGCTAGACGGTTTTAGATACTCACTAAATATTTATGATTATCTAAACTATCATTTAGGAATTAATTTCCTATGATAATGGAGTGTGCTAAATGTTGATTAATAGTCTTGTTTTATAGTCCAAGATACTTTTTATTGAATGCAAATTGGGTTTGTTCTTCGATACTTTGTGGTGCAATAAATTATTTAAAGTTCAAATCATAAACAGGAACTCGAGAAGTGGATTAAGATTTTAGTATGATATTATTATTGCCTTGGAACACGTTTCATATGCGAAAAAAAAATCTATTTACTTTCGTTCAACACATAAAAGATGCACCAATCGTCATACACACACACACATGGAGGTCACGAACAAAGATTTATTTTTGGCATCAAATCGATTATCGATCGTTAAAATGAAAGTAATACACAAAGACAACGCCTTGGGACAGACAGGCATTCGATGGGTGCATGAAATGAGTTTATCTACGATTTTATATTAACAAATGTATCTACATATGTGGCAAAAAGTGTTAGATATGAGCAACCTCAAGGTGTGAATGTACAATTAGTTTGATAGCTGTTGGCTATGAGCAAAAAAAAAAAGAAGAAAGATCAGCAAATGAAAAAAATAATTAGTTCACCTAAATAAAAATGCATTTTACATGACCTGTATGCCTTCAGTTCATTTCATTCCAAAGACGTACAACCATCAACCAGAGCGTGGTTATGCACTTCTTTGGTTTGTCCAACAACTCGTTCGCCACAATGGTGGTCTAACTTCAAATTGGTACTTCATTCAAATTCCATCGAAGCACACAAAAAACCGCTTTAAGTGCCCCATTAGTGCCACTCTTTTGGGTTCAACTTGAGAAGCAGGTAACAAAAAAACAACCTGCCTGCCGTCGCCACCACCGCCGCCGAAAGATACTGACAAACGCGCGAAAAATGTCTGCAATCAGTTGTTAGTGTATCTCAGGCATCTGCCATGGGAATTTCTAATTTTTTTTTGTTTCTTGTCAAAACACTATTACACAATACGCGATTTTTTTTTTGAAAGAGATGTTGAACTCCATGTTTCATGGACCGCTTTGTGGTTAAGATAAAAATCATCCTGAAATTTCGTCACATCATCACCATGGTCAAAAGTGAGTTAGAGTACTGTAATTGGTATAAGAAAATGCCCCAAAAGAAAAGTAGCTACAGGGTTTGCAATTAAATGCACAAGGTGAACTTTAATATACACGATAAATTACCCGTTGTTTGTGTTTGGAAGTGTAGTAGAAAACTAGATACTCTGGTATTTTGGTGAAAGGATCAATTAGCACCTAATGAGAAAGAGATATATAAGTATCTATACCAACGATCAATGTCAAACTGTTTTTTTTTTTTTTCATTTTATTGCTTTATAGTGCCACACGGAATGATGACCTTAAGTCACGAAGTCAATTATATACATATGTACCTCGTAGTTTGGGAAAATCACTCTTCTATTGCAAATGTTACACTAACCCACTTTTCCAACCACATCGAGGGAAATATATTTATTTTTTTTTTTTTTTAATTACCATTCATCTGGAATAAAAAAAAAAAAAAACATTCCAATTTAATTACTTAATTCTTTTAAAGTTGTTTCTGCTTTAATGAGAAATAATAAAAAAAAAAAAATAACAACAGTTTATATAAGCGATCGACTCTGAAGTATTGGCAAATAATTCATTTAAACGGATCACAATGCGTAACAATGAGGAACACAATTAAACATAGCTACTTCAAAGAAAAATATACCAAATGACAAAGTCTTGCAAAACGGAAACCTATCCACAAAGAGTGGGATACGAGTGTACAAGCAAAACGAATACACCCCCCGAATGTGACTATATGCACGTAGATGCGAGTATCTATCAGCCATAGAGGCTTGCTTACCTGTTTTCGATGCGCTGGTTAGTTTCCTGTTTCAAACTGTTAACATTTTTATTTAATATTTTTTTTTTCATAACTGTCCTACAAACATATAAAAATGGAATTATCTAATTCTTATATAACTAAACCAGAATATCTGGTGTATTTTTTTTAGGTAGTTCCGGTTATAAATGAGGAGAATCACTTTTTGTATTCATACGTGTTTCATCTCATTTCACTTTTGATTCTGCTTTCTGTGATGTGAGTATGCTGTTCTCATTGCGAAGATGCTCTATAAGTGAAAAGTATCTATAAGCTCTTTGGTCTTCTTTAAACCAAAGTAGATGTGTCCTGTACCTTTTCTGGTTAAGTTTGCCTTCACTTTCTTATTCAAACGTGTATCATCTCTTTTCACTTTTGATGCTGCTTTCTGTGATGTGAATGTGCTGTTCTCATTGCGCAGATACTCTGCAAGTGAAAAGTATCTACAGCTCTTTGATCTTCCTAAAACGAAAGTAGACATGTAAGTTTACCTTCGATTTGGCCCGCATTAGCACCAATTTGTAAGCACTTACAACTATCCATACCGATATGCCTCGCTGGAGCTTCGAAGCGTGAATCTCTTTTCAGCGAAAATCGAAGACCCAAGCGCCTAACCATGTGGAAATAAAGTTCACCATTTCAGAACGCACTTTTGCAACCATTAACGAGTGCGATACTTTTAATTGCTGGGTAATCGCTCAACACCACCGTTTAATGGTGTAACTCTCTTAACACTTTGCCTTTAATGAGCTCGAATTTTTTTTTTTACAAGAAGCAAGAACTACAAACGAAAACGAAAACAAAGTTACACCCAAGGTCGTTGTTAGACTATTTCATCACACGAAATTACCACGAATGCGCCACTGCTAACAATCAAAAGATTCCTACAGAAATAAAATCTCCTGTTACCACTTTCCTTACCAGGCCAAGACGCACAAGATACATGCAAGACATTACAGAGATACAAAACCCCCGTGTCGTTGTGTAGTAGGAGATACTCGTACGTTGAAACAAGTGAAGAAATGCACACACGAAATGACCATTCATGGCTAAGATATATTGAAGATTGGCGCTCGTATAGCTACATACTCTCAATGTGATAATGTTGGTTTGTTGCTATACAAACAAATAAAAAAAATTAAATTTCTTCTGGAATGTAGGTTACGGTACTGCGACTTTTTCCTGCTTCTTGTACTCGTACACTTTTCGCGACTGGAATTCGTATACACAAACCCAATTTGAGGAAGATGGCAATTAATACATATGTGACCAGGTGTTGAGGAGCGAATTTCAAAACTTGTTTCATTTCATATCGATTGGTGGCAAATTAATTTCTTAAATCAATAAACTATTTAAATATTCGTAAAAAAAAAAAGAAAAAGTGATAGTTAATGGCGATTGGGGAGTCGACATTAATAAATCGAAATAATTAGGAAATCGATTATGTGGTGGGTTTCGATTGGTTTTTGAGTAGATTTTCGTGTTTGTTTTTTTTGTATGAAATTGGAAACAAGATGTGAAAGACACACAGAGATGTGTCGATCCCGAAAGGAATTTGCTTACTGACCTAACTTGTATAAGCACTTATTATTGCAGGGTTTGTTGCACCACGACCTTGAATAAATAGGTGGGAATCAATACACAATACCAGTAATGTTATTAAATCCCATCCGGCTTGAAAACGAATGTACGGTCGAACCTGGTTAAATGGGGTCTCTTGGGCCATTTATTTTAGCCCCATTTATTCCAGTAAACTAGTTTTCTGGTTGTAGTGGTTGCAGATTTTACTAAAAGAGGGTTTTTCAGTTAAACTGATGGTGCAGCACAATTTAGCCCACTGAAAGAGGTATTCCACTTAGCTAGGTATATCTACTGCAAAGGCATAAGAACGGGTAGTAGGACGGCCTTATTTTTTTTTTAATTTACACACGTTAAAAGAGATATGAATACAATTACAATGTTTACACATAGCGCGAGCACATGAAGAACCAAGACGAGAGACACACAGATCGGCGTAGTGATAGGAAACTCAGATGTTAGGTATCAACCAACTCTATGATGGGTTGGTGTCTAGGATAACAGCGCGATCACACGAAGAACAAGAACGAGAGACAGACAGATCAGCGTAGTGATAGGAAACACAGATGTTAGGTTTCAACCAACTCTATAGGTGGTTGGTGTCTAAGATAACTAGAGAGTTGTGTCTTATTGAAAGTTTTGCCCTTGCTTATGATTCACAGAAGTTTTTTCCAAATATTTCCTATTATTGTTCTATGCCATACCATCCTACTACCAGTGTTATGGCTTCGCAGCAGGTGTTGACATTGACTTCTGAAATTGATCAATTTATTTTTATTTCGTGAGAAATAAATGTTTCAGCGACATCTGGATTTGAACCGTGAACCTTCAGCGTGACAAGCGACAACGTCTACCATTCACTCACAGCCATATGACTAAAAAAAAGCGATCCCCCGAAAATAGAAAATAAAAACCACGTAGACGACGAATAAAAATACTGTGAATTATAACCAATGAAGAAGTTGTCCTGCGCGTAGACTGAGGGAAGCGGGATTGTAGTCAGCAGCGCCATATAAGCTTGCCAATGGAAAGTGATTATCTGTCTACAATCATTAATTCCGACAGAACCAAATAGGAGCATTGCTTTATACACTAAGAGGATACTTAACTTCTGGGAAAGGGAAGGGTGTAAGGTTGAGTAAAGGGAGTTTCTCAGTGCCAACCTGCTGCATTAAAAATCAAATGATCTTTGCAGTCAATTCGCCGTGCGGAGTATTCTAGATATTGGCTCATTATACTCATAATTGGTACGATGAAGATTAGGGCGGAAGACTGGTAAGGATATGAGGTTGTGTGGGTTGGTGTTAAGAGAGATTTTGTAAGGACAAGCGAGGGCAGACAATGTATCCACTTAGTAGCTGAAGAGTGTGTCAGCTATAGCTCGATGTTTTTCAAGAGGTTGTTAATCCTCATTTGTTGAGAGCAAAACGGATGAACCTGTGTTGAATCGCTTCAATTCTTGAAGAATGGATAACGTGGTAGCTGGTAGGGTAACCATACGATTGGCTGGCGTATTCAAGAATAGGGCTAACGAAAGTATCGTTCAGAGAATTTGAGATAGATATCGGTACGGGAGCCGTCGTTCATTGTGAAACACAAATCGACCGTTCCTTTTGAACTGGCAACGGCTGTTATGTTTTCCAACCACAGATCACAGCTATTTTTCATTCTATAAAAACTATTGCAGAAAACAATATTGTCAGCAGGGTTATTAGGTACCATGTATTTAGACAGCCAGGCCTCTAGACTCTGTGGGAGCATCGGAAGGTGACCACGGTACATGGATATCCCAGGCAGTGAGAAAGAGGACGAACTTGCAAATAAAAGATAAGCACTGCCCATGCCCATTTCCTACGTGTTCTCCTTCGTAAGTATTCCGTTAGGCTCTATGCTCTATTAAAAAAAGGCCACAACCTTTGGGCCGGTTTTCGAGAAGAACATATCGATCAAGCTCGGACACAAAGATGAACGTTCCGTTTCTGGCATCATCACTGGGTATTCATGTAAAATGTCTCGGGATATTTCACAATAACTTCTGCAGAAACTGCGGGGACAAAGAAGAAATTGAATCTGTCACCTACTGTGTGACTGTCCTGCCCTCGCTGACAAAAGAACAAGAACTCTGGGTAGTTACTTCTTTGATTAGCCGACTTATGAGCTGAATAATATTCTGAGATGTAAATGACAAGGCCCCCAAACCTTACTCCACCTGTCCTGCGTTCAAATGGTCTTACCATGTGCAAATTGATTCCATTCCATTATTGTGATTCTGTCAAAAAATGGTTCGTCACATCGTGTATTTATTATCAACAAACTCGTCAAAGACTTGGTAGCAGCTTAATGAGTAACTTAAATGAGGCTTGAAAATCCGAACTACAGCTTCGACATTCCAATGAAAGTGATAAAACACGCCTCACAGCTAATAAATCACTTAAACCACGAAATTGGGTGGAAAAAAAGCGTAATCACCTCTCACAGTGTTTGAGCACTCATCAGTTTTTGCCCAAGGCGTAGTGATCCAATTGGAAGAACAGAAACTGTCAAAAGCGATAACCTCAATATTTCATAAATACCCACGCTCCAATAAATGATCTTCACCGCTATTCGCGATTCAGCCACAACCCTGGTCAACAGCCGCAGCACAGCCACCAAAACGTTCGCTTCACCGTCTCGATCGTCATCACCTGCTTATGATGTAATAAACTCTTTTTTATTGCCTCCAAAGACAACTTCAACTTCGGCATCATTGTCGAAAGGTCGTAGCGGCAGCAGCCGGCGCGGAGGCGCAATGTGTGTGAGATGAAATTAATGGGTGTGCGCTCAGCTTTGTACCCTCAATCGTATCTCAGTCAAAGTGGATAATGCTTGGGATTGCGATTACGTTGAGAAACACAATGAAACAACCAAACGAAAGTACGCAGCCGAAATCCTTTCCCTTTCATTGCCAATTTCATTGCAAGTTGGCCAATCGGAAGTTATTTCGGATTATTTACATGGACGACGCGACGCACGACTGTTCGAACGATCCTCATACCTCAGGCACTTTTCCAATTATTCATCCTGCCTTGGAGAGTTACGAGTCGTACTTAAGCCGCTTTCGGTGGTTGTAAATAAAAGGGCGGATCTATGATTCCAGACTTAAGGCGGCCTCTGACAGTCTGACTTGTAATCCAAGTTCCTAGCGCCGCAATTAAGCTACGTGAAAGTTGCTGATCTAGTATGTGGGTATTTGTTTTTTTCGCTTTGTTCGCTTCCTCGACTTTGTTTGTGCGAAAATATACATATATAACAAATAACTCAAAGATACGAAGATACATTTACCGATATGTGGTTTTGCAAAAAGTCTACGCCAGTCTGTGTGTAACATATTCGCATGGAAGAAATTGAATCCATGGAAAATGGGTTCTTCGGTTTCGGGTGGTTATTTAACACCGAACTTACAGAGGGGATCGTATAACCGTTAGACAACGGTAATTTAACACAGGGGTTGGGCGAAATTGGGAAAGAGATTGGTCTAGAGAAGCACATATTAAATGGCAAATGAGGAAATAGTGAAATTTGAGATAACCTTACGAAAATAGAATTAGCAGAGCGTGAGAATAGTATATGGATAATGTGATGAAACTGTTATAACTGAAGAGACCAACGCTCTGTGGCTCACACGAACCGACTGCGTCACATCTCGTTCTTTATGGCCGAAACTTGATCTTAATAAGACAAAAACAATGTTACATCTGGATAAATCCTCCATAAGCTTAATTACCGGAATAATCACAGGACACTGTGCCATAGGTCACATGACAAGCAAATGACTACTTGAGTCCAACGATATCTGTGTAGAAGCTGAGGAGATGAGAAAGAAAGCGAATCGATCCAACATCTGCTCTGCTACTGTCCCGCCCTCCAAGAACGACGCCTCTGTACTTAAGGTCATAGATTCCTGGAAGACATAACAGAACTCGGAAAATCCTAGATATCGGATCTTCTACGATTCACCAAGAGTACAAACTGGTTTACCAGTTGGTAAATGGAGGATTTCCTCCCAAACTATGAGGGAATTCACAATGGACCTTCGGGTCTCCCCTCACAACCTAACCCAACCTATTATAACTCATTACTGAGACAGTATCTACCTTACAAATAAAGGACATTTAATAAATTTCCTGTTTGCTAAAACAAGCTTTTGATCTCCACAGGAAGAGCGTAATAACATTGGACTGGTTTTTCAACGATAACATATTCTATTTAATAGGTTTATTGAGGCGTACTCAATGCGCTCAAATGAAATTCGTTATTTACTTTTGCAATCGCGTTGTGTTTATTTCTATGAACCAGTTAGACAATATTCATAACCTACTGACCAACTCGGAGGCACTTTCGTTTTTCACATCGATTTTTGGATCATTCCAGGACTGGAATGGTAACAGTTGTAGAAAAACATGTTCTAATTCATCTTTTTGTTGCAATAAATATTTCATACAAATGAGCTCTGTTAATGCTTTTTAATTAGTTCAAGTGTATCAAATGAGAATATATTCAGAATTGGTGGGATTTTTGAATAAAACTAAGTTTTCAGTTCTTTTTAGTTTGGTTTTCAGAAAGGTAAATGTACAGAAGGAGCTCTTTTACGCCTTTGCTCTCAGATATTTGTCAACCTAGATAATAAGAAATGTACGACCGGATTATTTGTTGATATTTCAAAAGCTTTGGACATGGTCGACCATGACAAATTGTTGGGTGAAATTGCAAATGCTGGTTTTTCGGGGCTTTTTATATGAGTGATTCAGATCTAAGCTCAGTAATAGATCGCAAAGAGTAAAAATTGATAATACCAGAAGTGAAGTAAAGTTTCTCAATCTAGGAGTGCCCCAGGGTTTTGTGTTCGGACCCATACTGTTTTGGAGTTATTTATATCAATTCCCTATGCGACTGACTGTCCTAGAATTAAACTATCTTACTGCACTTGCAATACAATTTCGTCCTCATGTACTTTTCACAGTTGTATCAGATGCAGCGATAAATGTATTTGGGTTGAAAATGTTAATGAATTTTAATACTTGGGCCTTTTCATTGACTGCTTTAGCAGACACACAGAAAATTTGAGAAATTATGTTCGTGGCACTCTTAGAAACTTCCATTTTCTGCGAAATATTTGCTCTTCTCAACTTTTGTTAAAAAATTATTATGGAATTTTTCATTCAAGATTACAACATGGGATAACAAGCCGCGGAAGGAGCTTACTTCAATAAAATTCAACCTATTTTGTTAATTCAAAAACACATTTTGAAAAGAATTTCCCGAAAACCTCCTAGTTTCCATTGTTCAAGGATTTAAAGATTCTTCCAGTCCGCTACTTTTACTGCTATAAAGCGCGCTCAAAATATTCTTTTTACGTTCAGGAAATCTTAATCTCAGACAAATCGACAATTATAGTTTGCGTGGAATTTTTTTTAAATCAAGTATCAATACCTGCTTTCCGTACAACCGCGTTTCGTAACTTTTATAGTATAACTTTATGTGTGATATTTAACAAACTTCCACACTTGATCGGAGCCCTAAGATATCGTCATTCGTTTGAAAAACATGAAACGGCTTTTTTGCCTTAATCTTGGAACTATTGAATCTCTGTTTAATAACACTGGTCTACAACGAAATTGGTGCTTCAATAAAAACATGATCAGTATAAAGAGTTTAGCATGCTGAATCTAAATCTGGCAACAAAATTGCCCTAGGATCTAGGAGGTCAGAATTTTGAGATATAACAGTCTCAAAGTGCTAAAAACGCGTTTTTTGGCGATATTTGAAGTAATTTTTTGAGAACACCAAATTTGTATAGCCATTTATAGCTAAAGCATCCTTAAGTACTACTCTTTCCCTTTCAATTCCATTTTAGTTTGTTTCGCTACGAGGTTTCTTTCGCAGGTCTTAGATGTTTTCGAACAAGTCAACACGTTTTGCTATTCCATGCGATCTAGAAATTGATTAAATTCGAGTTTGTTGAGTATTCTAGAGTAGAAATTTGAATTTTAAATTCTTCAACTAATTCTAGGTCAATGATTAGGATTAACTACCTTATCCTGCCACTTAAGTTGTCTCGCCACTTTTGCTTTTAGTTTACTCGTGCCATTTTCTAAATATGCTAAAATGTTATATAATTAGCTCTTGAAATTCTACAAGTTTAAAAATAAAACAAGTTGTTTGAACCACATTTATATAATATCAACAAATTTATTTAACAGAGTTAACTTCAAAATGAGTTCAATGTGCCAGCCAAATAAAACCTCCTATCCTCAATGAAAGTTATGAGTTCAAAATCGCGTAAAATAGTCACGTATAGAAATCATTTAAGCCTTGCACGGGTTTTACTTGTTTCTAACTCCAAATCAATCCAACTATTTATCATCATCATTATCGATAACAATTAATAATGATTGTAATGCATTTTTTTTTATTGCATCTTAATCCACTTATGGGCGAGTATCTATTACTCTAAAAACTGAATTCAACGTCAAGGTATTCAAAGAAAATACACATATAGATACATATGGCACGTATAAAGTATCTTAAATAATAATAATTAACTCGTACATCATAAAATATGCACTTATTCGGTTGTTACAGATTTTTCTTTATGTTTTCTGTGTCAACGTTTACGAGTAGGTATCTTTTGCAGTTGAAGTACATGCGACCCTGAAAAATTACGAAACACACAGCTCGACACGGAATATTTGTTTATAAATTATTTATTTCTATGTTTTTCCTTCTCATTGATCGTGATCTAAGAGTATTCTTGTTGTTTTGGTTGTCAGTTTGGCATTCAACAAGACGTGTCCGAGTTTTATCTCCTGGAAGTGGTGGAACAAAATCTAATTTTAAGAAGAAACAAATCATGACCAACAACGAAAAATGCGGAGCTAAACGAAACCCCAAGTCGCTGACAGTGGGAAAATCAAAAGAAACAAATAAAGCCTTTTATAGACAATGAGCAATTATTTGTGTCTACCTTGGCAGACCGATTGCTGGTACATAGTACGGTACACCATAAGCAAAATATCACTGTTATGTACCACCATTCCCCACAACAACTGGATGATTGTGCAATTTGTGCATAAAATCACAGTGTGACACATAAATCAGCTGTGAAAGGGGAAACGACAAGAAAACTAATATAAGGCAAATTAAAAGATACTTTGCCAAACATGTAAACAGGTAAAAACAAAAATAGCCATCTACACACATGTAATTTAATGTAATAATTACCAAAAACAGACTGTGAATTGGATTTTCTTTTACTTTTTTGGTGTTTGATTACTTTTCAGCGAGTTTCAGTAGCGTGAACAAAGAAACAAAAGAGTTGAGTAGCGAACTGGATTTGCATGTGTGTAACATTTTTGTTGATAAATTAAAATAATAACAATCTGCCTAATTTTAGTGGTGGGCCTTCTTTTTTTTAAGTGCAAAGTTTGTGCGAAATAAACCGAAACAAGTATGACTATGTTTTTTTTTTTTTTGTTCATAAAAAACAATGATCTTGAGTTTCAAGAGAAAGGGAAACAATTCAAAGAATTACTTAATCTATATATTGAGATGCATGCATATCTATAAACATATGTCGTTCTCCAAAAATAAAAATAGTGAAAGATAGTCTGTTTAAATATAAAAATTACCAATATATATAAATATTGAATATTCAGTGAATTTCAGTGAAGATTCGCCAGTCGATATTCCATCGTAATAATTCATCATCTTTGTTAATGGCTGCGGGCGTTAGTTTACATTTTAAAGGTTTTATAATAAATCAATTAAATATTTATAAAGATGGGACGATAAAATATTTAGCTCGCTATTTTCATTGTAAACGACTTAATAAATGCTTAAGTCACTAGGTAGGTGAATAAATAAAGAAAAAAACATATTTGAATTTAGTTCGGCGGACTCAATTTTGAAGAATAAAATCAGAGAGATATTTCAAATTCTAGGTAAAGATCCTGGTAGCTAGCGCTGATATCTAGAACTGCCTTTGTTCAAGTGAAATGGGGGCATCTTTCGAGTAGCAGAGGTTCAGGTAGGTAGAAGTAGTGCTTTCGATGGAGAACCTCCGTGTAAAGCGCCGTTTTGATACCACAAAATCTCAGGTGACCCGTTTATTTGCATGTAATGTTGAGATATTTATATCCACTCTGGGGAGTTAAGGAAGAGGATCAGCTCTGCAATCCTTTTCTAGATATCTCTTTAAGGTCGTCGAAGAATAGTTTGCCCAGTATGCGTTGCCTGACTCTCGCTAGAGCTGGACATTTGCACAGAAAGTGAATAAGCGACTCTTTTTCATTTTCATCTTTGCGGCTACGGCAGAAACTATTGTGAGGGATCGCTAGTTTGGCCAGTGCCACTACTCTACGAATGTCTACGAGTATTCTTTGTAGCAGTTCGTTTGTTTTAGACATGTTCTAACTTGGCCATATCTTTCTGGATATGACACAGTTTGTTAGACTGGTCAACCTGAGACCGGCTAGTTTCAAGAAGTGTGAGAGCACATTGCCCTTAAATGCACCTATAGGAATATGAACGATTTCTACTAATGAGCTGTTAAAGGCTGATCCTCCTCTGGCATGCTTCTCGGCTTTCTCATTCCCATCTATGGGGCTATGTCGTGGAACCCAGAGAAGAGTGACTCTAACTTGATTGCATAAATACCTGAGTAAATGTCAACTCCACGAATGGCACCTTAGTGGAGATTCGACGAAGACTTACCTTAGGAAACCGCTGCTACTTCGGTTTGGCAAAACAAATGGGTTCAAAACTCCTAACTCGGAAGACGAAATGCATGCTCTGCAAAACAATGATCATGCCAGTTCTGCTTTATGGAGCCGAGTGTTGGACGATAAGCAGGAAAGCAGAGCAGATTTTGAACACTTTCGAGAGAAAATTTCTTCTTCGGATGTTCGGTCCCGTATGCGAGGAGGGCGAATGGAGGAGAAGATACAACCGCGAACTCTATGAGCTGTACCAAGATGTGGATGTAGTCCGAAAAGCCAAAACACGTCGACTATACTGGCTCGGCCACATCGAGCGAATGGGCAACAATGCTCCAGCAAATAGGATCTTCGAATCACAGCCCCCAGGTTCAAGACGACAAGACCGAACCTCCGGTTTAATGACCAAGCTACCGCAGATGCCAGTGCGCTTGGTCTAGACAACTGGAAGCAGCGTGCCCTGGATCGAAGAGAGTGGAAGGCTGCCATGTCTCAGGCAGAGACTCTTCACGGGTCGGGAGCCCGTTAAGTACGTAAGTAAGTAGCTATCTGTAATAATAGCGATGTTCTGTTTGGGTCTTGGGTCACTTATTAAGTTGTGACAGACCTCGAGGATCGCTAGTAGCTCCACCTGGAAGACGCTAGCGAAGTTCGGTAGGCGACAGTATTTCGATATGCTGAGTTTTTCCGAGCAAATGCCTGCGCCTACACCGCAGTCCATCTTCGAGTCATCGGTGAATACCGTTGTATCGAAGTCTTGGAAAATTTGCAGTAAAAAGCTTCTTGAAGTTAAGCTTGGGGATATTGTAGTCCGTTGGACACATAACCAGACCATTTGGTAGTGTGTCCAGGATTTTACTGTGACCATATGGTTTAGCAGTCCAGCACCCAGATTCCTTAAGTCGGACAGCACTGCATGCACAGCGCTGTGCTTTTGATATGTAGATCAAGTGGCAGAAGGTGCAATAGCATAGTGAGAACATCAGTTGGGGGTATAAAAATAATTCACCAACAAATTTATGCTTTTTGGCTCGTTTTTGTCCATGACTGCCAATTTAAGCCGCAGCTGATGCCTACACAAATTTAATTCCTGGTCTGATTTTTAAGCTCAATAGCGCATCTCAGCACGTGCATAATTTTACGGATTTACAACTATAGCAAAGAAGATACTCGTATCTTTCAATTTACCATAGTGAAAGGAGGAAGAACATACTTTTAGTTGAAACTAAAAAAAAAAATTCCACATACGGGAATTCCCCATCATAAACGAGTCCAATTACTTTGACATAATATTAGATTAAAGATTATTTATAGCTAAATTACATACATCCCCAATTTCGGAATAAATTTTGAATAAATTAATTTTTATTGCGAATTAAATCCTAGATCAACACGCAATACAAATGCTAATAAATGTTAAAGTTGAGAGAAGTCCAGTTCTATGAGATGCAAAAAAAAAATTGACAGAATAATCTATTTTATTGGCGCAAAACCCAATTTTTGGGTAAAACCCTAATCTGGTATCGTGTGTCCGAAGTGAAGCTCTTTATATCGAAAGCGAAAATGTTCAATTTTCAAACTCAATTAATTTATTTATGATGGTTGATTTATTATTAAAGACTTTTGGGTATTCAGATGATTTCTGAAAGCTGTTTCTTTTTTTTTTTGTTGCTATTTTATAAAAATATTCAAAACCAGTCAAGGCAACTCCGGGGTATTGACCTAGGGGTTGTGTCCCTTTCTAAAATAACAACGATATCGGTCTTTTCTTATTTCATTGACGAACATCAATTTAAATTGTTAACAATTTATTAATGCTTCCGAGTTTTTTGTTTGTTAAGGTGTCAATAAAACAAAAGAAGCACGCACTCGGTTATGGTGTTTGTGTGTGTGTGTTTTTTTTTTTTCAATAAATTTTATTTGATTTATTGATTGGACATCATTTGTAGCGTCACAATGTCAAATATATTCAAATTATCTGCTACCAGACAAAGTTAATTGGTAACATTCTATTTTGACCATATTGTGTGTGAACAGTTAAGGAGCCGTTAAAACTGACAAAATGAATCATGTGAGAAGAGGAAGTGAAGGAGTTTTCCCCGCCTTTTTTTGTATTGGAAACTACATACTCAAATGATTTATGGAAATTTAATGGATACGAGAATCAAAAATGGTAAAAAATATGCTAATAGGCTTCTAGGCATCTGTATATCAATAGAAATTAGATGAATTATAGAGTTTATTCCAAATTTGGGGATTGGGAAAACCCCACATTAATTCAGCAGCGGTTCTTGCTTCGGCAGAACATATACTAAAATTGGAACGATACAGAGAAGATAAGCAAGGACGACACGCAAAATCATGAAGCGTTCCACATTTTTAAGGGCTGGAATTTATTATACTCGAAAACAGAAACAAATACAGCATTCATGCAAGGAATCCTACCAAACATATATATACCACCGAAGCACTAGCCATATTTGAAGCCGCAAAGAGAAGTGCGTAAACAGCAGGCCAATGGGCCACTCTCTCTGGTAGGCTGTCAGTACTGCAACAAATTATTAATCCTCGAAATGACAAATGACTTTGTTTCAACAACGGTGAAGGCCGCTGATACCCATAGTTTTCGGAGTGCAGAATAGATACGTCCAACCGTAAAGTAAATATGATCAGTTGCGGAAAGAGAACTGTTTATTCGGAACCCTAGATTATTGACTTTTTCCACAAACTTGCATGGCATATCTGATAGCAATACAGATGGTAAAAATGTTTTTCTTGCAATAATTATTCCTGGGGGTTTAGCTGGACTAAACATAAGGCAATTGTTTGCTATTTAGGTCTCCATTGAACCTATAAACCAGATCTTCTATCAATCCAACTGGCCTAAACAAGTACACTTTCACATCATCTGTATAAAGGTTTAGAGATACGTGCTTACGAACATTGGCATGATCATTTATAAATAAACTAAACAGGATCGGACCCAAGATCGATCCCTGCGGAACACCGGCTAAAAGTTTCAGGAATTATAACCAACTATGACCTATTGTTTTCTATTTAATAAATACAGTGAAATCTCTCATATAAGCGGACACCCTGTTTAGCGGACAACTCGCATTAACGGACACCTTTTTGGGGAACCAATCTCTAATCGGCCCGCGCTGTACAAGACATTTTAAGGGTATTCATAACCCCGCGTGTGAATTATAAAAAAAAAAACAAAATTACCCGTACAAAATACGTTCTGATAAACGGACAGGTCTCATAACCAGACAAAAAATACGGTCCCGTGAGTGTCCGCTTAAGGGAGATTTCGCAGTAATTTCCGACAATTTTTGCCGATCCTGCACTAAATCCAAAACATGAACGCAGTTTGCCACATAGCATTCTCTGATTAACACTATCAAAAGCTTTCGAAAAAATCAAGTAAACAGAACAAGGTAATATTGTCCGAATCAAAATAAATGGATCCTTATGTCATCAATTACCCTTACAATGGCGGTTGAACAACTATGAGGCAATAATGAGTGACGACTAAGGTGTCTCGATATCTGTTTAGCAAGAATTTTCTCCAAAACTTTTGAAAGGCATGGGAGAATGCTAATCGAGCGAAGGTTTGTTGTATATGAAGGGTTTGTTTTGTTTTCGGCACAGGTATTACCTTTGCTATTTTCCAGCTATCAGGAAAGTTAGAGAAATTAATACAGGAGTTTATTACGTGTGTAAAATAACTTAAGAGGTTGGAGAGTACCTACACACTTAATGAAGCGAATAGGAAGCCCATCCTCACCTACGGCATTGGACATTATTGAATTAATTATTTCCATGACTTCGATTTCCGTAACTATCTTAAAATTAAAATCAACTGAAGATACAGAATTACTTTTTTTTAGATTTTTATGATAAATTCAACGCACTTTAGAATGCCTAAAACGTTTTTTTTTTTTTTCCTTTATTGTAGTTATGTATATACGTATATGATATACGAAGGAAAGGATATAGTGGTCTGTAAAAGTTATTTTGATGTTTTTGTCGCTTCATTTAATTGACAATACCTTCCCAGCAAATCGAAAATAGACTATGTACGTGCTCTTTGAGTACTATTCGCCGACTGGGAAACCCGATGTCAATTCCCTTTCAGACTGTCATGCCATGAACCTTTTGAGACATATCTTAAGAGTTATTTTAAGCTAGATTCGCGTTCCCATTACTGATGATGGCAAACAATAAATGAACCAGCATCGAAACAAATTGGATCAAAAAATACGAAAGTTCGCCTGCGGTCATTTAGCGAAAATACTATAAACAAAACGAGATGACCAATCGACAATGGTCTCAATTTATCTGCATAACACTTCTTATACAAAAAAAAAAAAAAAAAATACAAATCCGTAACGACTCTTTGCAAAAGTACTAGAATCATTCATTAGGCCAGACTCTGTGTAATGATCACCATTTATTTTTTTATTTTCAACCAAATTCAAGGGTAACATGCACCTTGCGACTGAACCAAAAAATAATAAAATTTAAATCCATATTTGAAACACGTTTTAACAAAATCAGTTACTCGAAAAAAAAAATAAAAAAAAAATTAATTAAATAACATTCTGGCGGCAAGCTTTTTCGCCCTGACCTAGACTTTTAGCTGAAGTATTTAGTGAATTTGGAGTGTCCAGGGAAAATCAGTATCCGGAATCTTATCCGTAACACAAAGCCGCCTTTCCCTTTCAATTCGAGCGACATATATGTAAGAAAATGGATTATATAATTCGCAACCAAGAATAGCAATAGATAGACACCAGAAGCGTTTGTAACGTACTCGTAGCATACATAATTACAGCACCCAGGCATATATGGTCACACACAACAACCACCACCACCACCACCACCACCACAGCAGAGCAGACTGTTGCAATAAAGTTTCAATTTAAAATATAAATCATATCGTCAACTAACTCTAAGAATATACCATCGATTGTACGAATGGGGGTGACCAGATGAGGAAGGGTGGTGGTGGTAGATGCAAAAGGTGAAGCAACCAGCCAACAGTTTGACATGCATGCGAACTTTTGCTCTTGTTAAAGATACGAATACGAGTGTCTGTCTACAGCACGATGCACTATCTACGACTGTGCACACAACCAGACCACCAGTAACCACCAATGAAAGTGAAATACAACACTCTAAAACGGTGCGACGACGAGGCATACAACGGTCTGCGACTGCGATCAGCTACGGTCGGTCGGTGGTCTCTTCTAGAGGTAAATACTTACACTCAACATTTTCGCGAGCTTTTTCTTTCATCCATCGATGGTGTGCGGTGGGCAGCCGGGTGGTGGGGTGAGGCTAACTATTATTAAGTCTTTTCCCTTGGTTTGATTGGTTTTGCTGTGTGTTGTATATTATTGTTTCTTTTTCTGTTAACTGGGTATTACTTGGGTTTTGAGTGTGTGTTTGTGGTAGCTGGATGGAGTTACTATACTGAGAGAGTAAAAAAAAAAAAAAACAAATAATAATCGCGCGCGTTGGTTTTCCATTTTAATATAAAAGCAGGTGAAAACCAAGCTAAGTTATCCAGTATCAGTTTGGGTTTGTTGGACTAACCAACCCCCTAATTTAAGTTTTTTTCTTAACTTTAACCACTTTGTGTTAAAAAAAACAAACCGAAAGAAAATGAAATCGATGGTAGGTGGTTTTTAAAATTCAACAAAAAAAATAAATAAATCGTATATAATTCAAAATACAAGTGATTTAAAAAACAATACATGTGATGGTGATTCAAAAACTGAAAAACTCAAAAAGTGACCAAAAAAATATCCTTAAATGGAAAACAAAGGAGAGAAAAAAGTGTTCAACCGCAAAGAGGATTATTTCAGCTTTACAAAAATGTCTAAAAATTCGATTCGATTCGGATTCTTTTCGAAAATAACTTTACGAAAATGTCTTTCAATTCAATTCGATTCTTTTCGAAAATAACTTTACGAAAATGTTTAAAAACTCGATTCGATTCTTTTCGAACATTTCTAAAAATTCGAAAATAACTCCAACTTCATTTTGAAAATATTTCTTTAATTCAAATGGAAAATTCTAGATTTCCCCATCTCAACTCCAAGTTGAAGGGCATGCAAATTAAATGGGATGTCTTCAAAAGTACACCGTTTAATTTACAATTTAAATTTTTTTTTGGATTTCGATAACGATAACCGTATTTCTTAATACAATCGCAATTGAGACTTTCATTTAGTCACGATCGTTATTGATCAATCCCTAATTGATTTACATCGAGTGAAGGAAGATTGCGTTTAAATCATGCTATTAGCAATAGATAAAAAAACGAATGAACTTCCCAAAAGATTACGTCACAAAATTGCGTTTTTTTTTTATAACAAATACGGCATGATCAAGTCATCGAAACATCGAAAGTGTAATTTCATGAATATTGATCTCCATTTATATTTCATGCAAAAAAATTCTCATGAGCATAATTTTAATTGGTTCGATGACTTAATAAAAAGATACAAATGACACCATTAAAAGCTTGTAGTTTCATGAAATAACTTGTTTTTTTTTAATATTATAGATGCGAGTAGTAGTATTGCTGCTGTATGCAAAACAGGTGTTTAAAAAAATGTTGGTCATTTGAATAATTGAGAAAAAAACAAAAGACATAAAAAAGAGTCTGATGGATTTTAATGAAATCAATTGCATGGCACACACCCAAGTGCCACACCCCCGAAGAGAAGCTCTTCAGTTTGGCTTCGGCCCAAAATCTCACCTTTCCTTAGACACGTCATGTTGATACGAGTATTTTTAATTCAACAATTTATATGCTCGTACGCGTGCTCGCATATTTTTGGCGGCAATCCAAAGCGACTGTGGAAAGAGGGAAATATTTTTACTTTCATTCTTGAAAGTGAATCTGACTCCAAGACTTGCAGAAACGGAAAACGGAAATGAAACTTCCCACAAAGTAAACTGAAACCTCGCAGCCTTTGATTACCTTTTGTTGCGAAATTGAAAGTGATCCATCATTCTGTCACTTGATCCTCTTTTATATCTCCCTCTGGTTTTTTTTTTCATGCCTAATTGTTATTTTCTTTTTGTTTTCTTAACTTTTCTTTAGCTCGTTTTTGGGCTTTTGGCCGCTGTCTTACTGTTCAGCAGTACCAACGCTGAAGACGCTAAGGAGGAACCTAAGGCAGCTGCTGCTGCAGAGTCTCTTGCCGAGAAGAAGCAGGAGAAGCGCGGTATTATCTCGACCGGCTACGGCTATGGAGGTTATGGAGGCTATGGTGGTGGTCTCGAACTTGGTGGTGATCATGGTGGACTCCTCAGCTCTGGCATCGGTCATGGAGCTGGACTCCTTACCTCTGGCATCGGTCATGGAGGTGGACTCCTTACCTCTGGCAGTGGTTTAGGTGCTTATGCCCATGGTTACGGTCATGATACAGTGAAAACCATCACTGTTGTTAAGAACGTTGCTGTTCCATATCCAGTGGAGAAGCAGATCCCATATCCAGTTGAAAGACAAGTTCCATACCCAGTTAATGTTCATGTTCCACAACCCTACCCCGTTGTCAAGCATGTACCATACCCAGTCAAGCAAATCGTTAAGGTCCCAGTCCATATCCCACAACCCTACCCAGTTGAGAAGCAAGTCCCATACCCAGTCCATGTCCCAGTTGACCGTCCAGTTCCATACAAGGTGTTGGTGCCACAACCCTACCCAGTAGAGAAGACCGTGCATGTGCCAGTCAAGGTTCATGTTCCAGCTCCATACCCAGTCGAAAGGAAGGTCCCATACCCAGTCAAGGTTCCAGTTCATGTTCCACAACCATACCCAGTCGAGAAAATCGTCCATGTTCCATACAAAGTAGCCGTTGACCGTCCAGTGCCAGTTGAAGTACCAAGACCATACCCAGTCCATGTTGAGAAGCCAGTACCATACACCGTCATCAGGAAGGTGCCAGTTGCCGTCCATGTCCCATATGATCGTCCAGTACCAGTTCATGTTGATCGCCCAGTACCAGTCCCAGTCAAGGTTCCAGTTCCAGCTCCATACCCAGTTGAGAAGCACATCCCAGTGCCAGTAGAGAGGAGGGTACCAGTCCCAGTACATGTCCCATACGATCGTCCATACCCAGTTCATATTGAAAGACACATCCCAGTGCCAGTCGATAGGCCCATTCCATACAAGGTCCCAGTTGCTGTGCCAGTCCAATACGAAAGTCACGGAATCTCCAGCTACGGCGGCAGTGGACTTGGTTACGATAGCCATGGAATCGATCTCCACCACCATTAAGCTCTGATAGAGCCTGCAGCAACAGGATTTTACAACAAAGAGCCTTAGACAAGACAGAAATAATTTTCTTAAACTACATCTTTTTTTTACAACTACGCCCTCACATTCTATCTCTCTCTCTCCCTCTTTATTTAATGAAAATCGTTATTAGCTGTTAGTATGTGATAAATGAACAAAACGAATCACATGATATCGGGTGGTTGCAGACGACATAATTCGCCCGCTCCTCCTTCTTTAGCCAAAATAAGGAGCTATCCTCGGATAGCTGATCAAGTGGATGGCGCTTTCGACCATCAGAGGTTAGCGAGCATCCATTTCATCTTTAACCTTAACACTTGCCCAATATATAGATTCAATTTATTATTATTAAACAAAAGAAAAAAAAATTACATATAAAATAGGCGCGACTATCGATTTTTCATTTTTTTTTATGTTTTTTTTACAAAATATAATGTATGTAATATTTTTTATATTATTATTAAAAACACATATTTGTAAATAAATCAAAAAAAAAAAAAACAAAAACAAATAAGAAAGAATTTAAACAAAAACCAAAATTTTGCTATTTTCATTTTTCTAATTATTCATAATTCCTCTTAAAAGCTCGAAAAGTTCTCAACTCCTTTAAGGTGCTTTGAAATTTATTATTTTTTTAAATGGTAAAATATTTCACCGAAAATTATTAAGTCTTTTGTCTGCGGACGCCTTGGAAACCGGTCAATGTCATTCATCGTAATTATATCCAAATTAACGGCGCAGTGGTATGCGTCGAAAATACAGCGGTTATAGGTGATGGCTAAAGGTCAAACTTTGTAGACGGAAGTGATATTTCAAAAAATTATGAAATCCGAAATAGTATTGAAAAAGAAATCATTGGTATTCTAGGTATAACTTCCATGGCGTCATGGCTCACATTTCCTACGAAGTAAAAACAGAGACAGACACCCCTGTCATCGCAGTCCAAACACCAGCTGTCAGTACTTTCTCTGTTCGCCTTAAATACGATTCAATTCGAAAAGTTATTGCCAAATAAAAAGCAAGCAAAATAAAATAAAATTTAAATTCTCATCGAGTTCTTGTACTATAAACCACGATGTGGTACAACACATTACAATTCTTATCTTGATTACAATTAGGTTTTATGTTTTGAGTGTTTTTCTTTTTCGTTTTTCGTTTCGTGTTCAAATGTCACATGAAAAGGTTATGTTTATCACTCTTTTGCTTCCGAAGCAAAAAGCCGTCGACTGAATATATTCGTCCGAGAAAACTATGAACGAGAATTCCGTTAAATGGCATCACAGCAGATGGACGTTTCTTTACTTTTATGACAGACGTCACAAGAAAAAAAATCACCATTTTATGTAAATATGCATAGTTTATAGTTTGTTTGATTATTTTTGATTGTTTATTTGTACTTACTGTACATACATGAAAAAAGAGAAAAACATCACTTATTTGTTTATTTTCACACTCGCATTTTGGTTACTTAAACCAATCAAGCTAAAACGTTGCGTATCTGTAGGTAACTTTGGCTTTAATAAATCAAACAATAAAAATCACCCACCGTCGGTATCTCGTCTCCTAAAAGTATGCGTACATTTTTGAAGTCAGCACTGTAAGATAACAGTCTCCTAAAACTGGATTAAAATAATAAAAATATTTATTTTTCATTTATTAAACCCTCTGTGGATTAAAATACTTTTGCATATCTTCGGACGTTTTCGAATATATTTAAAAAATTCAACGTTAAGTCTATTTGTTAAAAAAGCTATACTCAACATGGTATACGTTGTTGGGCAAAAATGAAATAATAAAAATATAAAGATAACTTATTAAAACAAGCTTTAATGAACTAAAAAGTAAAAAGTAATTTTTTTTCCGAGTGACCAAAATGTGACTATTAATTAAAACTTTGGGCGCTCGGGTTTTTTTTGTACATTTTTTTGTAGATTGTTGATAGAGGACATCACTGCAGCCTAATGTGTTTTCCTCCATTTATACATAATGTATACTATGTTAATGTTATTTGTAGCTCCGTCATGAGAACATATAAACCAGAAATGTCTTTGAGGAGCGAGCTGACAGATATGTATATCCTCTGTCTCGAGGTAGAATTTATTTAAATGACGATGGCGTATTCTGCTGATTCCTCGTCCTCGGTGCACATCGTGCATGTGTTGTCTTGTGCCTGAGCGCCCCAAGCTTTAATTAATAGGCACATATTTGTCACTCGGAAAAAAAGTTATTTTTTATGTTTTAGTTCATTAAAGCTCGTTTTTAACCCTGGAAAGATAATCTGCGTCAAAATGACTCATTCACGTGCGAAATATACCGCTCGTTTGCTAATTATTATGAATCAAGGGATGGGCGTTCGTGACTTTCCAGCCAGTAGGTATCAAAAGCAGAAAACTCGCGTGTCATTGAGTTAAGTCTCATCAATTTGGAAATACTCACAACCCTGTGAATAAATTTTATACATGAGTGTCATTTTATACATCAAAATACGATTATCTTTCTAGGGTTAAAAACTATTTCTTATCTTTATATTTATTTTTTACTTTTTAGCATCTAAATTCTTTTACAAATTTACGTCGATACGTATATATATTAGCTTGAGTGAGTTTGATATGAGAAAGTTTACTCAGAATGTTTGAGATTTTATACCACCCACTTGATACCCATGCCATAGGCGTTGTAAAGAAAAAGGTAATTCGCCATCTTGGGGATCCACCATATTGAATCTAGAATGACGTCACTTAGCTAGTCAATCAATCAATCAATCAATCCCTTTAATTTGATACCCATATTAAGGAGGTCGGAAAGATAACGGTAATCCACAATATAAGGGGATCCGCCATATTAGACTTACAACGTCATAAAATATACTATATTATTTTATTTGAGATTCTACTCGTCAAGCCCTTCTATTTGATATCCATGTCATGCGGGTTGTGAAAAAAAAATAATCCGCCATCTTATGCCATCCACCATATTGAATTTAGAATCATATCACTTAGCTAATCGTATTCGACTTGTGAAATCCTTTTATTTGATACCCATATTTAGGTGGTCGGGACGATAACGGTAATCCACCATCTTGGGGCGTCCGCCATATTAGATTTACAAGACCATCAAATATACTATATTCAGCTGTCACTGGGCATGCAAAATTTCAGCACAATCGGATATCTGGAAGTGAGTGTGAAATCGATTCCCATATTCCATGCTCACAGAAAGTGAAGTTAATATAAGCCGTGTTTTATTATCCCCGTGATCTGATCCGGATCAGATCAACAAATTATTTTGTGTGCATTACAACAACAATCCGAGATCTTGCTTCTTGTCAAGATCAATTTTCGTGATCCAAAAATTAGTTCGACTATTTCTCACTATGATATACTTTCGCCTGTGAATTCTGCGGTATTATCGACAATTGTCAAGGGTACATGTTGCCAGATTAGAATATAAAAATATTATTGGCAATCCAAATATCATTAAATGTTATTTTGTTCGAATAAATTTATTTTCTGCTCATAATGATATGTAAGCGTTACGAAAGTGAAATTATGGCTATGAAATATTATTCTCATTCGGTATCTGTTAATCAAAATTAACAATTTCCTCCTAAAAAAATAAAACAAGCGCATTAGATTTTCATTTAAAAGAACATATTCATTCGCATGGCAACTTCGCACTAAATGCCAAAAGGAACTTAGCTTGTACAATCACCACAACACGGAACTTTGATCTAGTTTGTTTTATTATTCTGATCTGATCCGGATCAGATCACGGGGATAATAAAACACGGCTATAAAGCTTGTAAAAAAACAATCAACTCGTTCGTCACTCGTCGGCGGACAAGAAAGTCCAAAATTAATGAGTTTAAGTTTAAAATGGTTCCTGATGCACACTTTTCGTCAGATTTAGCCTCTTCGGATTATTTCTCTTGCCTCGGTGGTAGAAGATTTCCCAACAATGAAGAGGTAGAGACCGCGATTCGTGGCTATTTTGAGAAGTTCGACGGTTCTCAGGGCTCCGTGAAGTAAGGCCGCGTGAATTTAGGCCGCCATCAAAAAATGAAATTAGACCACGCGGTCTTATTTCATTTCACTATCGCGGCCATATTTCATTTTCAAAATTAATTTTGAACGCCCATACAAAACCATGCGCGGCCTAATTTCACGCGGTCTAATTTCCATGCCCCGGTTCTTAGTATAAACAGGGTCTCGAAGCTTTTGAACATTGCTGGGAAAAGTGTATTGATCTAAAAAGCGACTATGCTGAGAAATAAAGATATTTGTTTCCTAATTTTTTTGTTAGGTTGGGTACTTCTGGCTCACCCACATCGAAACTATACCATCTCCCATCTATATTTTTTTAAATAATGTAAAAACCACTAATCAACAAACTACATAACTATATACAAACATCTTCTTTGTTAGTGTTGAAGGTTGTGGTTTGTCATCCACTTTAAAGATGCTGTGGCCGACCTTTTCTATTGATGCATAATTTATTACCGTCATAGGCGTTTAACAAAAGAATTGTAAACCAGTGCCATTGAACTGGAAAATTATTGTATCGGATTGTCTCCACTGAAGCCAGGCGAAAAATAATCAATCCAAGTTTCTTTAAGAGGCGAACGCCGTGTATTTGATTCATCATTCAACTTGCTACCAATTCACCACCACCGATTAAAACAATTCATCACTCTTTCTCTAGTCTATACATATACATATGTGGTACATTCACGATTAGAAAATTCATGAATCTAGATAAGATTGTGGTACTGGTAATCATTCATTCTGTCAGCGGAAAAGTGTATAGGTCCCCTTCGCTGTAACAAAGTGTAACTGGTTTCCGCAGTCGAACAAATCTAGTTTTGTATTACATAATCACGGATCCTCCTATAAGATGCTGTACGAAGGTTAATTAAGAAGATCGATATCGGGCATTTATATAAATATTGCAAAACGAGTGTTTAGATACATTTTCAAAAACATATCTTAACTTTTAGGTACTGTTTTGTAGATTTGGAGGTACAGAAATAGGTAAGGAGATTTTTCTTTCATAACAGATTTTCCAATTCAGAAAAGTATTAAGAAATTTAAGGGGATGTAAAGGCATGACAACACAGTCGGTGCTGAGAATATGGAAAAACTACTTCTGATGACTGTGTAACGGCCGGCGACGAAGACCAACATTCCGCTGTCAGGCAGAACAAACCATTCAATTCAAATGATGATAGCCGAAACTTCCATCCACCTGATTTAAGCCTAAGTCCAACAAGGCTGCTGGACCAGACGGTTTACCCGCAGAGCTATTTAAAGCAGCTGGAGGTGACTTGGTAGAGAGCATACACCAACTTATCTCTTAAATTTGGTCAGATGAAAGTATGCCTGATGAAGGGCATTGTTTGCCCGATCCATAAGAAAGGAGACCCCCTCAACTGCTCCAATTAGAGAGGCACGTCGTAAACCTTTCGTCAACAACCTGATTGGCCCCTTTCAGTGCGGTTTAAGGCCAGGAAAGTTCACCATAGACCAAATTTTCACACTTAGGCAGATGCTGGAAAAAAACCCATGAAGTCCAAATCGATACCCACCACCTGTTCATCGATTTCAAGGCCGCCTGTATAGAGCCATGTCTAGTTTTGAGATCCCTGCCAAACTCATCCGTCTGTTCAGAATGACGATGGAGAAAGCTCGCTGCTACATCAAGGTCGGTAGTGACCCCACCGCGACACCTCCGATGTCAAAAAGGATTCAGATGCACTATCATCCGAATTCATCAGCATCCTAAATTTATCGAAACTCACAGGCCAACACACGAGAAAAGATCTTTCAGAAGTTGGTAGAACACAGCGAGCTGTCACCGGCGCGTTTGCGAGTATGGAAATGGAAGCGGTAAACGAGGGCAAAACAAAGTATATGCTCAATATCGACGAATTGAACAGAATGTCACAATAGACAGTTGCAGCTTTGAGGTAGAATAGGACATTGTCTGCTATAACATCAAAAAATGACATCTCGTCGGAAATCAAACGAAGGATTACTCTTGCCAATCGCTGTTTCTTTGGGCTAAGAAGGCAATTGAGTAGTAAAGCCCTTTCCCGATCGACTAATGAGACTCATCGCAGTTTTGCTTTATGGACTTTATCGAAAGCGGATGAAGATATCCTTGGTCGCTTCGAAAGAAAAATCCTTCGTAACACATTCGAGCTCGCTTGCATTGAAGAGTTTTGAAGGAGCAGATTCAACCACGAACTATACGAGCTGTACAGCGACATCGACCTGGTAAAAAAAAAATGATCATTGGGCGTTTATGATGGCTAGGACATGGACATCAGCGGTGCGGCTCAGAGAATATTCGATGTTAACCCGCGCAGCAGAGGATTAACTCCCCTAAGGTGGTACGCACGAGTAGAAACGGACCTCACACAACTTGGAGTGCGCAACTGGGTGCAATTATCTAAGGACCGGCTAACTGGAAGGGGTTGTTGGATGAGGCCTTGGTACACCCCGGACTGTAGCACCACCTAAATAAGTAAACAGGAAGACATGTGTCCTACCGAAAGCCGTCCATGATTTGAGGTATCAGTTGACAAATACGAGATAAATGTAAAAGAATAATTTTAAAATATCTACCCAAAACGGTTAGAAATTAACAATTAAATATCTCGATCAGTCTGCATATTCCACTCGACAGCTGCTGCTACCATAACCTCACTGATAGTTCCACTGCTTGTCGCCTCTACTTTTATAAGTTATAACCCACATCATTGTTACCCATATTTTCTTCTTCTTCTTCTTCTTCCATTTCAATTTCCGTTGCACATTACTCCACTGAACTAGTAGCAACAACTATTATTGCGACAGGCTATAATTAAAAAAAAAGATACATAATGTATCCGTACGTACATAGATACGAGTACTCTGTGTGTGATTATAATTTTCACTTGGAAAATTTTTCATGCACTCTTTTAACTTTTTTTTAATATTTTTTTTTTTTTCCTTTATGTCTGATAAAGAAAATTACGCAATTTTCCATTCCAACACCAAACGAGCTCATGTGCTACACATAGTGGCAATAAGGAAGTTTGGTTTTAACACATACGTGTACTACTTTGGCGGGGTAGAAAATTATATTGTGGCTGTGCATATTTTATTTTTTACAATACCATGTATTTATTGTAATTTGTGAATGTTTTAAAGTACCTACTCATATTGTTCGCATGGATCTGCATTGAGATAGAAATTAGCTTCCTTTTTGAATGAAAGGAGAAAGGGATTTTATGTGAAATCTTACCGTTGCATTGATCTTGTGCTGGAAGATGAAAATGCAAATATCTTCTCACTTCAATATTTCTGTCTCTCCTTTATGCTGGAATACTTGTCATTTAATTGCATGGTTGACGGTGGACTAGAGGGGATGACTTATTAGAGATCGGTAAATAAGGAAGTCACTTGATTATAGTGGAATGTGATATGAATGTTTGTCATGGCATGAAAAATCCACTTAGTTGGATAGATTATAAAGACAGGTGCAATGAAGCTGGACCAATTGGTTAGTGTTTGTTTTTTTTATCAAATAAAATTGTTCATTTAAAATGAAATTGGGCAGGATACGAATACCATGCCGGAAGAACGCCTCATCTCTAGATTCAACCCACCAATCGACCCATTTTTTGCAATCTTCATAAGAAGTAAGCTTCTGATCACACACTTCTGAGCACACGTGGTATAAGTGACTTGGATTCAACCATCTGGACTTCGTTGAAGCTTAAGCAGATCTGTTCGTTGATATGTTTGAAGAAAAATTTGCTTGTTTTTAAATTTAGTTTTTTCTAAGTTGGCAGAGGTTTGGGCAGTGATAGAGGGAATAGGCCATGTCCTCATGAACCTCCTCAGCCCCGCATCCCCTGCATATGTCCTCATATTTAAGTCGTAATTTTTCCGTGCGATATCTTAGCATGTTGTGACCAGTTAGCACTCCTATCAGTATTGACAGGGATTTCCTATCTTTTTGTAGAAGTTTTCTGGTTTTTCCTTTATCGTATTCTGGCCACATCTTTCTTGATATTTCACAGGTAGTTAATGATTTCCACCTGTTATTAGCTTCAGATAATGTTTTTTTTTTGTTAAATTTTTGCCTTGAGGTTATAGCGTGGAGGTTTGACCGTACCATCTGCTTGCTCTCTGTCTAAGGCGGAGCCTTTTCGGGCCAATTCATCCGCGGCTTCATTCCCTGGTATTCCGCTGCGACACGTCCTAGAAGCCAGTCGATTTTTGTTTACAAATAACTTATATATGGACATAAAATTGTTTATTCTAGACTAGAGTTAATCTCTTAATTACTTACTTAGGTGGCGCTGTAGCTCGGGCTGAACCTGGGTCTGCTTCTTGCAACCATTTGTGTTCGCGTGATGTATTTTCACGAATGGAAGGGACTAACAGTTTTTTTGCCGACTCCGTACGATTGCTTGTCAGACATTCGAAGGAGGTGACACCGTGAGAAACTTTTAAGGTCCTGGACCCGGGCTGGGATTGAACCCGGGTAGCATTGCATAGTAGTCCAATGCACTAACCACTACAACATGGTGCTCAGAGTTAAGCTCAGTTGATGAATAAATAAATAAATAAATAAATATTCAGAGGTACTATAAATCATGCGCATCCTTGCGACTTTTTTTTTAAAAATGTCAGATCAACTAGAACCTGACACAACACTCTTCTTTAGCGCCTTAGACATGAAAATGCTAAAGTCAGTTGTACCTAAACAGATACTGAAAAATACTACTAAATACATATTTAAACAACAATTCCAAATTACACTGCGTAACAAAAATGTATTTATGTTAATTTTCTGTTAGTTTCTGCTTCCTTATGATAAGTCACGCACATTTTGAGTATTCATTCGTTCTAACTGTTAGCTTTACGGTAACGGCATCGCGAAATGTATTATTAACGGAGATGCAAGCATAGCAAACCTATTATTTGACCTCTGCAAGTAAATGTGACTAGTCGTCAGTTGAGAAGATAAATTAAAAATGTTTCATTTGTTTATAGAAACGTAGGTAGTGTTGACACTAAAACTATTGTACGAAAACATGGCCACTAAGAGAATCCCTATACCTACGTGATACAAAAGAAACTTGAAGTTCCACCTATTGGTATATTCAGGAAAAATTCTTATGCCCCCATTCAAATTAAATGAACGTAATGCTTGGACAGCATTCAGTGTAATAAAAGGAGGCTTTCTAGGAAATACTATATAAAAATAAAAAATTATGTAGAACTCGTTGAAAATTTAGTGGATAGGTTTAATTTATTAGGATGCAGGATGTCGCTAAAACTACATGCTCTTCACTCTCATTTAGATTTTTTTAGTGGGGAGCATTAGTGAAGAACATGCTGAGACGTTTTAATAAGACAAAGTTACAATGGAAGGCCGGTACCAGGACAAATTGGATGCCAATTTGATGGGCGACTACGCCTGGCACCTAAAATGGGGCGAATTCCAAAGTTCACAGTTGGAAAACAAGAAAATCTCTGCACTTCTGAATGCATATGGAAGTGCCAATATTTTTTTTGCTTGGATATATGATAGGTTATTGAAATTTGAAGCAATATTTTGAATTAAGTTTTCTTTTATATATTTTTTTTTGTATTTACAAAAGTGCATAGATGCTCAAAAATGCCGACTTTTCGTTAAAATTCTGAAGCAATAGCTAACACTTGTGGGCACCGTAGCGCAAGTGGTTAGTGCGTCGGACTACTGAGCCAGCGGTCTTGGGTTCGAATCCCGCCGCAAACACCTAAAAAGTTTTTCACAGTACCCACCTCTTTCGAATGTCTGACAAGCATCAAAGAGGATCATTTGTCACGATTGAGCTTCTCAACTCGCCGTTTGGAGTCGGCAAAAAACTGTAGGTCCCTTCCATTCGTGCAAAAATATAACACGCACACACAAATGGTTGCGAGAAGCAGGCCCAGGTTCACCTCGAGCTGTACCGCCAACTAAGTAAGTAATAGCTAACACTTAAGCAGAACTTTGGGCATATTTGAAATGAGCTGACATATACCAAGCATAAACAATGCAAAAGTGTACATAAACAAACATTTTTTTGAAATTTTGTAACACAGTGTTATTTATTCGACATGGCCTACAAGATAATATTTCATCGTGTCATTCCCAACTCAACGACGTTTCTTTTCATATGCACCTACTCACATTTAAAGGTGTCTTTTCACATAAACAGTAAATCTCCAGGTAAATGACAAAAGATGCACCAAAGTTCAATGTTAAATTTTGCATAACACCGAAAAGGAAAACACATTTAAATCTATCATCCATCCAACAATATGTAGCTAAGCCTTTTTTATGGTTTCCATTTCCACCAAATTGTATAAAGTGCACACAGCCTACTCTGTCGAACCATGTGTGTCGAATGGGCTCAAGTTTTTCACCGACGCGACATAAACATGACATGTCAATAGAAATACAATACAGTTATTGGTCAACGAAAGCCCCACTTGTGCAGTAACCTTGTGCTGACATTTTGATGAGTCCCATAACGTAATATGGAGGAAACAATAGCTTGGATGGTTTTAAATAATTAATTTTGAATTTTTTTTTAATTAGTTTATATGGATTTACATATTTAACAAAAAAAAAAAAAACAAGAGTCAAAAACTAGAGTTTCTCTAATCCGGATTATGCAACTTCATGGCATCCTTTTGTTTCCAAGAAAATGACAAGAGTCCGAGTACACTGACATTTCACATTGGCTCAATCCATCAAACGTCCAACAGATGAAGCACTCTTTCTTCCTCATTTTTACTTGCACTTTTCATTACGAGTACACATACACAACAACAGTGTGTAGTGAGAATTATGTCAATTCCGGCGTTCAATTAGTAACCCACTGCGCTTAATCAGGCGGCAATACTAACAAAGCCGGTTGGGATTAGGATGTTGTGGTGTAGATATATTTTCTGTTGTTTTATTTTTGTTTTGTTTTTAGCGTGCACTGTTTGAGCAGCAACTGACCTGTTGGCCATTACATAAAGCCAGAAAGAGCTAGTGAGTGAATTAATGTACATACATATGTATGTCTTGCTGGTCCACTCACGATGACTAAACTTGAACGGGGAAACGGTCTGGTAGCGATACTCGTATACACTGGATTGCATGCGAATTATGTAAAATGAATGCGATCCGTCTCTGATTTAAATAAAATAAAAAAAACAGTTTTACGGAGCGACACGGTGTTTGTATTTTTAATTTGAATTCCGTTAGCATTTTATACTTATTGCTGGACATCAAATCAGATCGGGAGCAAAGTCGTGTTTTATTTTTGTATTTAAATAAAAGGAACAATTTCTATTGAACGATTTCCTGATTTAAACAGGATATGCTGTAGTGAGTTAGACGTTATGTGGTGACTCTTTGAGATCAGGATCGTAAAACTGGTTGCCGCATTCAGTCGTAATCAGATTTATTTGAGATCGGACATATACACAAAAGATGCCGATGGAAGACCGAGCAGGTGCTGCTTTTAACGTTTTTGAATTGGATTTTTTTCGTAGAAAAGACTGAAATTTCAAAATGTCATTTCCGATGATCTTATCTGAAGCCTTAGTATGAATGAGAGTAAGAAAGGAAGTCAATTTTACACTAAGCCCTTTTACACTATGTTACGTTTTTGAAATTTGTTGCAATGGCCTTAAAACCACAGCCTGTAACGGAAACAAGAGAAAGACCCAGAAAAATGGACTCAGCAAACGGACAATAGAATAAAACTGCTAGCAAAAAGGGACCCATTGACGTTATCAATAACTATTGCTGCTTCAATAGATAATGTTATCAGTGTCCCAACTGTAAGAAGAAGATTACAAAAAAATAATTCACCGGTCGAAGTGCCAGAAAAGTTCCTTTGCTCAGCAAAAAGAAAATATATAAGGGCTAGGAAGCAGTTTGCAGAAAATTTTAAAAACAACACCACTCAAAATTATCAAAAAAATGTATGGAGCGATGAGACAAAAATTAATATTTTCGGTTCTTATAGTAGAAGAAATGTTCGTCGAACTAAAGGAAAGGAGTTCCACCCTCGTTTTACAAAAAAAAAAAAAAAAAAGCCATAAAACATGGAGGTGGAAGTGTCAATTCTATTGAGAATTCATGAGGAGAACTAAAGAAGTCCTTGGCAAACAGAAATATTCCATAACAAAATCGATCTTTGGGCGGCGATCCAGAGGCACTGGAATGCTATTCCTATTTAAAAATGCCAAAACTTCATAGCATCAATGCCCAGGCGGATTAGTGTAGTTATTGTCAATAAGGGTGGTCGTTCTAGCTACAAGCTCACTTTAAGTAATAAAATTATTTAATTTACTTATTATGTAATTGGATATCAGAATATAATTTTTTACAGTTATAACATTTTAACATTTTGTAAGATCTCTTCCATTCCTAAATTTTTCGAGAATATTGTTTATAATAAAATTATTTTTCTTCTTAACAATGTTATATCGAACCATCAGCATGGGGAAGATCTACTTCAACGAATCTGGCACTTTTTTGCAAACTACATATGTCGTGAATCATTTCGAACTTGGCAGGCAAACTGATGTTCTTTTTACGGACTTTGCAAAAGCATTCGATAAAGTTAATCATCGTACCCTTATTCAGAAGCTAGTGACTATAGAATTCCATTCTACCATGCTTAGTTGGTTAGAGTTCTACTTAGTTGATAGGGTCCAATATGTCAAAATCGATCATTGTCTTTCGGTTCATATTAAAGTAACATCTGGTGTTCCTCAAGGGAGCCACCTTGGGCCATTATTATTCCTGTTGTTCATCAACGATCTACCACTCGTCGTCAAACATTCTGAGTGCCTTCTATTTGCCGATGACCTTAAATTATTTCGTTCCATTAAATCAGAATACGATTGCGACTTATTACAGCAAGATGTGGCCGCACTCAATGGCTGGTGTGAACGAAATCACCTCCTTGTTAACGTCTCTAAATGTCAATGTTTCAGTCTGTTCAGATCTAATGTTCCTATTATGTGTCAATACCTTATAAATTCTAATCCTCTTACTAGAGTAACTTCTAAGAAAGACCTTGGTATCATTCTCGATCATCAACTAAATTTTAGAAAACATACTGGTTATGCAGTCTGTAAAGCTAATACGTTGCTTGGTTTCCTAAAAAGAAATTCCAAAGATTTTTCCGATCCGTATACCTTAAAGACTTTGTATATATCTCTGGTAAGATCCAACTTAGAGTATGGCACTATAATATGGAATCCATTCTATGAGACTCATTCTAAAAGAATCGAGAGAGTCCAGAGAGACTTCACGCGGTTTATGATAAAACAGCTAAATTGGCTTATACACATGCCAGCATATTATTCCAGGTGTTTGTTAATAAGTATCAGTAGTCTTGAATGTCTTCGTAAGTACTTTTCCATCATGTTCGTAAGAGACCTTATTCACTATCAAATTCGTTGTCCTAAATTATTATCATTGCTTGAGTTTTACTCACCGTATCGTTGTCTTCGTAGTTATTTCCACTTTCGTGAAAATAATAATATGACTAATTACGCTCGTAATGAGCCAATTGCGAGATGTATCAGAGACACCAACTCTCTTATAAGGTCTATAGATTTATTTTTGGATTGTTCCAGAGCAGCTTTTAAAGACAAACTTCTTTTTCTTTTAAACCAACCCTTAAATCATATTTTTTTTATTATAATAATATTCTGTTATCTTTCTTCATTTAATATAGTATGTACATAATTCTAGTTAGTCTGTAAGAGGTTTATAATCTCATAGATGAAGCAATAAATAAATAAATTATGAATCTTTTTTATAAAGATTTGTATTTTATTTATAAAAATTATAGGAAAAAAAAATATATTTAATCATTGAAAAATAGTTTTGTTTATCTTATAAAATGTTCAAAAATCGTTAATTTTCTTTGTATTACCTATTACAGTGCACTCTCGATTTTTGCAACCTCGATTTCTGCAAACTTCGATATTTGCAACCGACATAAATGGATTTTTTTTAAATTTTCGCAACTTTGAGATTTGATTTTCGCAACATACGAAATTTGTGTGTAAGTTTTACTATGCAATACTCTGCCGACGTCTAAACGCAACGTAGTAGATAATAACAACGCGTCTAGATTTTTTTTGTGTTAACTACAGCGAATCCTTCATAGATCAAAACCTAATAAGGTTGACTAAACTCTACTACAAAAAATGTTTGCTGAGCCATCCTGTTTCTTCTTGCAATTATGAAGAAGCACTGAAAAGCTTAAATTTAAAATATTCCAATATGCAAGCGCTTGGAAAAAGTTAAAAGCGAATACAATTGCTAAGAACTCCTGATCATTGGGAGGAAGAAGACTGTATTCCTTTACTTCTAATTCGCAATAGAATTTTGTCAGAAACGCAGGGATGACATCTCTGAATGGATCTACGAGAATCTGCAAAACGTAGAAAGCCGAGAAAAAGAAGGAGTTTCTGTTAAAAGTGCGGAAATTGATATTATTGATACACAACCCAAAGTAAAATAAATTAGAAGACGCAATAAAATGCTCCACCTGCTTGCATTGGGCAGAACAAAATTACCTCTAAATTGAAGAAATAATGCAACTCCAGAAATTACAAGTGCAAACCAAAATGTCTACTTTTTTAAAAACTTAGGCTATATATAAATATATACATATCTACCAACATATCTTTAATCAAAAGGCAAAGAGTCTTAAGTCTATTTTAAGCATTTTTCAGGAGAGCAATTTTAAACTTTGAAAAATTATGCAAATGTATGAATTTTGTTGAATTAATCCGTTTTTAGATCACCAAGAAAATGACTTCTAGATGGATTAGAAACACGCTGATAAGACCGGAAAGAGCTTATTTTTTAAATGGTTTGGAAATATAAAAAAATCATTTTTGACTTAAGCCGCTTTGCCTTTTGATTAAAGATATGTACTTATTGATTTACCTGCATTTAAGTTTCGTATAAATGATTTGTTTTTTTTAAATATGTACAGGCAATTTAAGAGAAGGCCTTTTTTAAGTGTTTTAATTTTCTATTCGATTCGTGCAACTTTTCGATATTTGCAACAACCTCGGTTTTCATTAGTTGCAAAAATCGAGAGTGCACTGTATCTTGACCAGCACCGATGTAAATATATGAATTAATGTTTGCCATCGAGCTTTGGAACAGGTCAAACGCTATAGTAGCAGTTTTAATAAACCTCGCGCTCCCAGACCACGAAAAATGCAGCGCCTTTCTGAAAAAGATCGTTTCAGGACCGTTGTTGACATTCACGATGAAATTTCGGCACAAGAAGACTTGAATGTGACTGTATGTAATGTACACACAGTACGACGGCGCTAAGCGGTATTTGGATTAAATAAAAGCCGATTATAAGTAAAAAAAAATCGCGAGGCTACATTTCTGTTTGCGAAAGAACGTATAAATGGCGTTTTAAAGTTCTCCAAGAAATAAGGATTTTTCTTCATCTATTAAGTTCAATTATTCCTGTAACTGATATTATAAGATACCTAATAATATTACACCTAAAATGTATACTGCTAAAAAAATAAAGTTGATAGTTTACCAGTTGTTTAAAGTTTAAGCAAAACACACAGAAATTACTGTCTTTGGTTGTTTTTCCCTATTTATATGCTCGCCACTGTACATAATATTAAGGTTATTCGTAGAAAAATTCTACGGTGTTTGGTCAAAAAGACATAGGTCCATTTTTTGCGAAATTGAGTTGAGTATGTAGAACTATTCAGAAAAAAATCTATATTCGCTTGGTCTAAAGTTATTGCGTGGTCCTAAAAACACATTACAATTATTTTAAAAATTGTGTTTGATCAAAATGACATAACTCCGTATGTATTGTGATGACTGCGCGAAAACTTTCAATTTTCCAAATAATTTTTTTTCAAATAATAACATGGTCAAAACAACAGTTATACTCATGAAAAACATGAATAGTATTCTTTTGTTTCAACTACTGTTCACACGTTTTTCTTTTGTTTTTTATTTTTTAAACTTAAATAAATATATTTTTTTTTAAAAACTTGTTACTAAAATTATTTTCAATCTGGATCTTATCTCAACCCGTTGAAAAAGATCAAAGTATTGTTTGGGCAAAACAACATATCTCACATAAAACATGTTTTTGGGACGATTTTTTAAATTTAATTAATTGATTTTTGTACATCTTATAATTTATAGTATTATGGCATTACAATAGGCGTGTTTTTTTTGTAACCTATATAGATTTCGAAAAAGCTTTCAGAGTAAAAATAAGACTCGATAATTATCGAGGCTAAGGTTTTGTTGTATTTTACATGGGTAAACATGCTGCTGAAACATGTTTAGCCTATACAGGTTAAAAAAAAAACACGCCTAATATAACTTTAATACGTAAAACTGGATTTAAAGGGAATTATTGAACTTTAAAACGCATTTATCTCAAAACTAAGATTTAGGATTTATGTCTTTTTGACCAAATACCGTAGAATTCAAAGTTTTTTTTAATGTGAGTTGAATTTTATTTAAGCTTGGTTAAAATAAGATTAACTTCTAAGAAAAAAATTTGTTACATTTTCAGTTTGTATGCAAAATATTTCTTTAATAATTTTACATCTGGCAACGCTGTTCAATAAATGTACCGTAGATCTAATTACTGACTATAGTTCTATGGAGAGTTTGAAACGCCACGTAGAGATTTTTCTACACAAGTAACTGGCCTTTTAGCGAGAGAATTGTATGCCATTCCGCGGAATTCATAAAAGCTTGTTGTATGCCAAATTTTGTATAGTTTTTAAGTATATTCTTTTTGAGTTTAAAAATATTTTTTTTAATTATTTGCTACTAAAGACAAGAGATTGTGCATGAACTTGAAATAATTGCCACCTAACTATATTCACCTCTAGCTCCATTTATCTCTTCAATTTACTATCAAACAAAATAAACCATCAACAATTATTTAATAATACCTCTCTAGTGCGTATACAAAACTTTATTCTCATGGACATAATTTGTTCATTTCATCTACAATACTAATTATAAAATTCAATCAACATTTTTGCAATTAGTATTCATTTATTAAATTCCATTAATCAGTCAACTAATGAAAAAGCTGTCAAAAAAAACATGTGTAGGTACAGTCTTAACCCAAATTAATTGAACAGATGCATCGTTTTAAGACGAAAAAAAAAAAAGATTAAATTTGACATTGAGAAAAGTTAGGACAAAATAACCCTAACCACGTTGTGTAATCGAAAATCGACTTTTCTTCTACGACTACCATAACGGTTATCACAGAAAAATGAATTAAATCGACCTTGATCTACTGATGGTTGTGTTTAGTTTCCTTCTACAATAATTCACGAAGAGTTGTTGGTCTAATTGATGTGTTGATTGTCATTCTGCTTGTCGCACTGTTTGTTTGCTGTTTTTTTTTTAGCGCGCGCAATACGTGGGACGAATTATTAGTTTTTTTTTTTCTTTACTCGTAGCTTTGTGCAACAGTTGAAGTTTTAATTATTCAAACACCTACTGTTCACACTTTGGGTTAATAACCCTCGAAGCATGCGTCAGAGGGGAGTACCGAGGAATGCAATATGTGTGCATACACCATAGGGCAAAACCAACAGCCAGTTCAAAAATTGATGGTGTTGAACAGGCGAGACAGCAGCAGGTTAGCACTCCACCAAAAAAAAAAAAAAAGTTTGGTAATAATAAAATATGTTAGCATGAATCGGAACACAATAAGCAATCAGTCATGTGCACTGGAGCACAGTATAAGTATACACACTCCAGGTGAAGTTACAGCCAAAATGTATATAGATACTTTTTTTTTGGGATACAGTAACGAGTAACATGGGAAACTTTAATTCTTGTAAATTCGGTAACAATACCCTTACGAGGAGTTAGTGAAGTGCATTAGCCAGTGGCGTTGATTTGAGTGCTTATTGCGTAAAAGTCATTTGCCACTGATTATCCCTAATTGTTGTCGGCCGACCGACGACGCGGCGGCGATTATTTAACGTTGTATGATTTTTTAGGTTAAACAGATTTGGCTATGGTGCGAGTATGTGCAAGAATTGGGAAAGAAAATTGAGAAAAAAAAAATAATCATTGAACATAGACTGTGAAATAGATGAAATGTGGTCAATGGTAGCTTCAATTTTTATAGCTTTTGTTATGGTAGATTTATTTACGGCTATATAAACGACCTTTACAGTGGGCGAATATATTTTGTATGCAGCAACTGTTTCTATAAATTCGAGTATACTTTCGACTCTTTATTTACAAATACATATGTATGTACATATTCCATTCAAAAAGCTGCCATGTGTATAACCATAAAAAAAATAGACACAAGAACTTTCTACCACTAATAGGACATCCAAGCCTAAACAACAGACATCAGGCAGTTGTATCTAATAACTGTGTTTCAGGATTTCTGCCACTAAGTAGAGGCGTTCCACAAGGTTCAATAGTGGGTCCACTGTTTTTCACAATATAGATAAACGATCTCTCCTTGTGTGTTCAAAGCTCTTCAATCGACATGTATGCTGATGATGTTCAGGTGCGAAAAAGTTTTCTTTTGGGTTTAATGAAAAATGCATCTTTTGAAGTCCACGAAGGGTTAGATGAGGTAGCAGTGGCTGCTGGTAACTAGTACCAGCGCACTTAGATCCATATAGGCTAATTGTGATACCAAGGATCTTTATCCCTGCTAGTTATGAGAACCATTTGGAGCTTTGAATAAAGCGAATAAAGCTTCCCTCGTCTTTTTGTGTTAAGTCACTAAGATCATCGAAGAAGTATTCTCCTAAGTGTAGTTTTCTACTACGGGAAAGCGCTGGATATGAACAAAAGAGATGTTCCTTCCTCTTCCTCGTATTTACAACTTGTATAGAATTTATTGGAAATGATGCCATGCCTAGTTGCATGCTTGCCTACAAGGCAATGCTCTGTAATGACATAGAGATAGTCGTCTTTATATGTATGAAGTCTTTTTAGTGCCAGAAGGTATTTGGTGCGGCTAAGATCTAATCTAATGCAGATCTGTTTGGTAGTTCTACATTCCCATCTATCGTTGGTTTTATTCACTGTGTGAAGTTTGAGTGTTAGCTTGTAGCTTGTAAGTAGCGAGGGGCATACCTATATTCTTCTTATCTGGTAGAATAGGTATTGTTGTTCCTAGTTTAGTGAGCTCGTCGACTTTACAATTGCATGGAATGTCTCTGTGCCGCAGCACCCAACAAATGTGAATATTAAACTGCTTAGCCTTCTCTATAAGAGATGAACGGCAGTCGGAGTCGGTCTTCGAAGTGGATGAGACATGAGACTGATTCCAGAGATTTCAAGGCCGCCTAACTATCCGAAAAGATGCTACTATCGTTAGTAGATATTACATTCCCCTTGATCTAGGACAGTGCTTCCGAAATCGCCATAATTGCTGCTTGAAACACGCTGCAGTAATCAGGGAGGCGGAAGGAGAAATTTAGTTTCAATCTGTCTGAGAAAACACCTCTTACTACATCATCATTGGAGCCATCAGTCAGAGCCATCAGTGTAGAAGTGTATCGATATGTCTGTTATAGCTCCTATGTCATCCCAGAAGGACCTATCGGGAATAGTTTTTATCACAAATTTGCTTCGGTACAGTACAGTCAATGTTTTTGGGGAGAGTTAGCAGATCTAGTATTGTGGAGTGGCCAGTGTAGTTACTTGACCGCTGTGAGATGGTTTTGAGTGTTATGGTAGCACTGGCTGTCATTTGCTTACCGGTCTAGTCTAGTAATGTGCGGGGTGTTGAATTTAGTGCTGCACAGGCATACTAATCTTTGTACCTTTCCTAAGCTGTCGCGATGTATCAGAATTGGTCTGATAAAAGCCAATTGGTCATGCGGGGTTTAAGTCCCCATCTGCTGTTGATGGCTTTCTTGCAAGAGTAGAGGGTTTGGTGGCTTTCTTTTCTCTGTCGTGAATATTGAGCTTCCTTAACTTTTACTTTAGGTGGCGCTACACTCCTGGGTGAACCTGGGTCGGCTTTCCGCAAACATTTGGTTGTGCGTGTTATATTTTTGCAAGAATGGAAGGGACCTGCAGTTTTTCGCCGACTCCGAATGGCGAGTAGAGAAGCTCATTGATAAATGAGCTTGTCAGACATTCGAAAGAGGTGGCTACGTGAACTGAGATTGAACCTGGGCAGCATTGCGTAGTAGTCCAACACACTTACCACTACACCACGGTGCTAATGTTGATAAGTTTTTTGTCTAGGATAAGACCTAGGTACTTTGCTTTGTCGGTGAAGACTAATTTGGTACCGTATAAAGAAAATGGATTTTATTTAATTTTGGGAGTAGAATCAACAAGTATCTGACGGCATTTCTGTGCGCTATAGCAAATAGGCTGGTTAGTGTTATCTGTTATTTTTTTTTTCGAAGCCTCTCACTCCAGCAAAGATTCCTTTAAGGACTCGCGAAACTACATAAGTCTTGTCTTTTGAGTCGTATACATTCCAAATTTCTGAGCAGATCTTTTTGCTTGTATGCTGAGTACACAGACCCAATGGGAGAATGCTCAAAAAAGTTGACACAAGTTTTGTAATTCGGACTTTTAGAATAGGTTATGGTTATGGTTATGTCAGGATAAAGCTTAAATCTGAGACTCTAGAAGAAGTAGCTCTGCGTGCTGCGTAAACCAAAAGTTGACAGTAAATTAACAATGATCCATTCTTTGTGGATATGTCCAAAGAAAAATCAAACCCTTCATTACATATGAACATCTTTACCCAAAATCCTATCAATCTTCCACATCCGATATCTTGGATAAAAATTAAAATAAAATCCATTAATTTCTGAACATCATCAAAACCATTGATAACCTCTTCTTTGTGACTGATTAACTTTCACTAACTATGATTTATTTGACACGGTTTATTTTTAGCTAATAGATAACAAATGTAACTTATGCTTCCTAAGTCTATTGTCTTACTGTTATGCATATTAATAGAAAATACATTTATTTTTATTTTTAAGCAGCAACTTCCGAAGATGGTCTTAAGAAATGCAAATATATTTTTTTTGCCTGCAAACAACACATGTGGCCTTGTTTTGTTTTTCATACTCGTAAATCTATTATATTTCACGCATTGTGTTTCAACAAAACCTCAATACTGGTCTTCTTCTTCTTCGTCGTTGGTAATTCTTTGTAATTCTATAGGCCTCTAACCTTGCACCCTAAAATCCAGTCCAGCAGTTCAATATTCGCAGCTAACCTCACCATCTAAAGCGAAAATGCATCTCTTGCAATCGGATCTAGTGATATGCGATGTGTGTGCTTATACACAATACGCATGACGTGACCCACATCTGTCGCCATTGAGACAGAGAGTGAGTGAAAAAGACAAGCAAATCGGTCTGGCTTTTCATCTTGATGCCAATAAAAAAATACACAATGTCACTTTGCCAATGCAACACAATTTATGACTGCTGCTGCAACCGTTCAATCATCGATAACATAAGGAAATTAAAAGCACATAACATTAAAACAATTGTAATCGATGACATAATCGAATGTGGTGCTGCGCGATTACAATGGTTTCGCGTGCGAGTGGTACAGGAAGAGAAAGAAACGTGTTAACAGTAAATTCTAGAAATTGCTAAGAGCTAATGATGGAGTAATAGCCTAGCACAATTTTGAGTGTTACATAGCGCAGTCAACGAACCAAAGATAAAACGACCTAAATATTATTAGATTAACACACAGCCACAGTTCATACAGAAAGATATTAAACTCATGCTGCTTGTTGCAGCGCAAATGCATCGAACCAACTAATACACATTTATAGATATATCTTACCTTTCCACCACTCTCTCAATCTCTCTGTTGCCAACTCTTTCCCACTTTCAATCTCTCTATTGGTTGCAATGGTCTGTGGTCTTCTCTGCACAAAAGAAGCGCACGTTTGATTTGGAGGTCTTTAAGCTTTTGTTGTTAGTGGTTTTCGTTAACGGTGGGGCAAAGGAGGAAAGCTTACTGCAGAGTTTACTCTACTCCGACTATGGTTTGCGCAAAACTCCCCAACTTCAGCACAAATGCAAACGCAAACGATTCAACTATAAAAGTGCTTCCAGATACTAGGTAAGGTATCATTAACCTGTTTACTTTTCAACTATTCGCAACTAGTGGATACAGACGCTTGGGAAAAGTAATATTAGATATTTTATTTTTTTAAATTCATACCCAGTTCGCTAAACAACTCTTTTGTTTTATAGAAAAAAAAAATTCATAAATTTTCGTTAAATTTTGAATTTACATCCCGGATTCGGTTTGGATTACTGTTTTGAAAATGAATTTGCTGGTAAGTTATAGTGGAATATGAAAAAAAAAAAAAAACAAGGAAATCGAAAGTGGATTAAGCAGAAGCAAACAAAAAAGTGATGTGAACGCGGTGTGTTAAGTTGATTGTTAACAAGGCGCATTCATTTGGCACCTAATGAGATTTTTTATCTAGTGGAACTGAACTGAAAAGTGAAATTCTATTGTAGAGGCAAATATGCATGTGAAATTGAAGTCAGTCAACTTGTTGTTTTCTTTTGTGAAAATGATTTAAAAAAGTGCCAAATTCTTTCCTTGTTAACGACCTATTTATATATTTTCAAGCTAATAGGCCTGCTAAAAGGCATAAGCATTAGCTGCCAAAAATGCATTCATTGCCACTTGGAAAAAATAACACCAAGCGTATCACAAGTACTTTCCCTATATTCAAAAACCACGATAGATCTTTCTGAATCTCACTGAAAACATGTTATTTCTATTTTATTTTATACAGAAAACAGCATGTCTCCTAGCCTTAGTGCTAACCTTCGCCTATGCCGAAGAGGAAAAGCAACCTGTCGAAGAGCAAAAAGCTGCAGAAAAACCATCTGACTCAGAAGCATCCGCCTCGGATGATACGACGAAAACCAAGCGTGGACTTCATAGTTTTGGTGACTACCATCACAGCTACCCCGTGCACGAGGAGAAGACTCTCACCATCTATAAGAAAGTCCCATACCCAGTGCCAGTCACCAAGCACGTTCCAGTTGCAGTTGAAAAGCACATCCCATTCCCTGTAAAAGTGAAAGTACCAAAGCCATATCCCGTCATCAAGCACATCCCATATGAGGTGAAGGAAATCGTTAAGGTTCCTTATGAAGTCTCAGCCCCTTACCCCGTGGAAAAGAAAATCCCAGTCGCTGTCCATGTCCCATATGACAACCCCGTCCCAGTTAAGGTCTATGTTCCAGCACCATATCCAGTAGAGAAAAAAGTCCATGTACCCGTAAAGGTTCATGTGCCCGCACCATACCCAGTCGAAAAGAAGGTTCCATACCCAGTCAAAGTTCATGTACCAGTTGACAAGCCATACCCGGTAGAAAAGATCGTCCACTACCCAGTCAAAGTACCAGTCGACAAGCCTGTCCCATACCATGTTGATAAGCCAGTCCCATATCATGTCGACAAACCCGTCCCAGTTGAAGTCATCAAGAAGGTACCATACGCCGTCCATGTTAAGGTTGATCGTCCAGTAGCAGTTCATGTTGACAAGCCAGTTCCATACGAAGTTAAGGTCCATGTCCCAGCCCCTTATCCAGTGATCAAGGAAATCCCAGTGAAAATCGAGAAACACGTTCCATACCCAGTGAAGGTAGCCGTCGAAAAACCATACCCCGTCCACATCGAGAAACACGTGCCCGAATATCACGAGCGCCATGTTAGCTACAAAGAGCCAGAATTCTATCATAAGAAATACGAGTCCGAAAGTGGTGGTGGTGGTGGTGGTGGTTATGGCGGTGGCGAGGAACACCACAGCTACGAGCATGAGGAGTATGAGCACTAAAGGAAAGATGGAAAGCAGAAGGCAAACCGGAAAAAATAGGAGAAGATGAAAGTATTCCAAAAAAAACATAAACCCTATATATTTTTTTTATGTCATACGTATGTATAAATGTCAAAGCCCTATATTCACCTTGTGTGCATGTAGGTGTAAAAGACTTGATCTGATATAATTTTAAGTCAATAGAATGAGATGAGATTATTTTTTTCCTTATCTACATGAAACTAAGAGAAGAACTATATTTTAATTTTTTTTCTTTCATTGTTTTGTTGAACACTTTTTTTCTGTTATCCTGATGAGTATTTCGAAACAAAAAGGAAGAGAACAAAATAAATGCCAAAAGAATAAGAAAAGAGAAACAAAATAATAAAACTGTTATTTTTTACGAAAAACCAAAAAAGAAAATTGTAATTTTATTTTGTCCCTTGATGTCTGCAGGATTTGCTATTTTTAGAAAACGATATATTTTTAGAAATACGATAACACCTTTGTTTAACTTTACAAAACTGTCACAATCTCCTTAAATAGAGCAATTTATCTATGTACAAAAGTTCAAAGAAAAAATTGACAGTTGAATATTGGCAGCATTTAAAAAGTGTTGCAAAGTACAAGTATATGAGCGTTGAAAAGAAATAGAACTAAAACCGAGAACCTCCAAAACTCTTACCGTAAACAGAAGTGCATACGAGAAAATTAACAAAGACTTGACGAAACTGAACACGCCTCAACCTTTAAGTAGGTAGGTGAGTAATAGTAACGTAAGTAGGTAGTGGGGTGCTGACAACACCCCATCATGATTTCACTTTATTACGCTTATCTTTCCTCTGGTAAGCGGTTCTATGGCGGAATTGTCATTATTTGTTTGTTTGTTTGTTATTTATTTACAAAATAAGGTTACAATATTGTATGTTACCTGCGAAGCTTGAGGCTTATCTGCAGGTGATTAAAATTCAAATTCATATAATGTTTGGAAGTTAAGCAGTATATAGTTGTTAATTTTCTGTGAGTTTGTTTGTAATAATTTTTTAGTGATAAAAAGGATAAGAGGTTATAAACTAATATGTAATTTAATTGATATAATTATTAATAGAAAGAAAGCAATTTTTTAATTTTTTTTTGCGTTTTTTGAAATTAATAATATTTTTTAGGTTGGCGGGTAGTGAATTCAATTTATGATATCGTTCTGGGGTAGAACAATGTTAAAAGAATTAACTTTAAGACCTCTTTATAGAGTTTTAGTCATCCTTTCCAATATAGTGCTTTCCGTATTAATTTTTGAAACTATTTTTTGTTTTAACAAATTCGCCATCATCCGTATAAATTAAGTCCGGCTCTTCACTTAAATCTTCACTTATATAGTGTCAATAGCAGTTGAATGCGTTCCTGATCTTTTTGAAATGACATTTTCAAATTACCTATACAAATTCACCCAGTAAAAAAAAATTACACAACTGGGTAGGTGGGGTGTTGACAGCACCCTTGCAGCTTGAAGAGTCTGTCACGGCCTACTTGTGCAACCAAACTTTTTTAAAACCATTTGAATCTGTATAATATTTTTGAAAAATAAGGGCTTGGGGTGTTGTCAGCACCCCACCTACCCAGTTAAAGGTTAATTACGCAGTTTCTACTTTTTGTTTATAAATTAATGACTCAACCATAATGAACATGAGAAAATACAAGCTTATGTCAAAACTGAACGAAAAGTTTCGATATGTTTTTAAAAGTACACGTTACATTGTTTTTATAATAATGGAATATTGGACATTATTTCATTTTTTATTTTTTTGTTTTTGTATGCAATGAACGAATGAAATCTCTTTTTCTTTTGCAAAAATGAACGAAAATTTGACGAAACTGAAATGGCGGTCCGGTCATTATGGACATTTAATACAATTCCTACGCATTCGGTTGTTTTATTAAACAATCTTATGCACAAATGCTCATTATGTTCCTCACTCAAGTCTTACTTAAATGGCAATAAGTAAATTATTAGGGTCTAGCTAAACTTATAGCTCGATCTAGAAAACTCGAACCTAAATGGAAAGATTGTGTAGGCGGCTAAACGCTGAACATATAACGGCGATAAGTTAAAGACTGATGTAAAATAAGCAGAAAAATAATTTCGTAAAACATGTCAAAAGCCCTTAAGTGATCATTGAAGGCGGTCTATTTAAGTAATGTTGAGCTGAAGTTCCGGTATTCGAAGTCGATACACCTAAAAAAATAGAGATAAAAAATCTAAAACTCATACACGGGAAAAACAAACTAAAAACTACGAAACAATATGAAACGAAATGATGATGTTCAGCGTGTAGCCGAAGTCGCTATTTTTCAACTTAATTTTTTATTTACAACTTTTTATTTTCAGAAAATGTGTATAGTATAAGTAGGTAGGTAACCAATGTCGTATTTTACTTGTCAACCCTTTCATTCGTTGATGCCCATATTAAGGAGGTCGCGAAGATAACGCTTATTCACCATCTTGGTGCGTCCGCCATATTGAATTTTCTATGACATCACATACGCTAGGACACACTCCGGATCATACTTTAAGTTGAACGAGGTGATATTTTTACATGCAAACAAACAAACACACCCAGCCTCTGAAAAGCATAGCTCTTCCATGGCAAAAGGAAGAAGTCGAGTAAAAATATGAAACTATCGTTCAAAATCGTCACACATTTGTTGAGCGAATTTACTCATTTAGAAAACCGTTGCAAGTATCAAAGAAAAATAGAGGAAAATAAATAGTTTAAGGAGCATAAGGCGAGACCCCACCTCAACTCCTTTAAATTTTACTTTGAAGTAGTCGAAAAATTTGTATAAAAAAAAAATACCTTCTGTGGAAAGATCAAATACTCAAAGGTCAAATATTTGGTGTTTTCGTTGCTTAAAATTTGAGGAGCTTCAAGCTAGGATGACACCATTGACGCTTTGCGTCAATATTTACACTTTTCTGAACTGCAATCTCCAATTTCGCAGCGAAATCGAGTTTTCTCGTGTTTTTTCGTCCCAAAGAAAGTAATTTCCTTTCAAATCAGAATACATCGCGTCGCAGACTTCTGATAGTATGTTTGATATTGTACAAGGTGCGATTCGAAACACTATTGAGAGCGATTTGAAGCTGTCGCCAGTAGCTAAAAATCTCAAAGTTACGGCAAAAACGCCCAGATGCGTGAATTGACCTTCTCATATTTGTGTCTTGTTTTTGAATTAGCGGTGTTACCATATGCAACAATTCACTGAGAGTAGTTTCATTCATCCCCAGAAAATTTCAAAACAAATGTTTCTGATTCTCGATATCACGGAATTCCTTCAACAAACTGTTGAGTGCTGCACATATTGGCTGGTTTTTCAGCCATTCACATATCCAGGCTCGTCGCACAGCGCGAGAATTTTCTGCTGCCTTCTTTTCCGATGGCTGCCTATACACTGGTTTCTTGCATTGCGCGACTTCTTTTTGCGCGGAATGCATTTGCCTACCAAAATTCGATTTCCACGGCTGAAATACATTATGTGCCTCATCTTGCAGGAACGCAGCACCCTACATACATGAAATTCATACTTCGCTTTGCGCGATTTCGTATTTCACGGGACTTTTCATTCCCCTAACCGCCGCGCAAAGCCAGGGACCAGTATAAAATGCTGCAAACGCGTAGAAACCAGCTACTGTTTTTTTTTCACTTTTATTTAATTCATTTGGCACTAATGACAGCGAGCGTCAACCAATAGTCAATGCGATTGAATTAAAAAAAAGTCAATCGTGTAAGTGGTCCGATTGTACGGTTGACGGTTGACCCTTTTTTTTTTTAATTGCTTCAATCGATATTTTGGTTGACGTTGATAAAATTGACGCTTTTAAGTCAATCGTGTAAATGGGGGAAACTGATTCTATCAAAACTACATCAATCGGGCGTAAATCTATTGACGCTAGATTTACGCTTTTTCGTCAATTGTGTAATTCTAGCTTTACAAAATCACTAATAGAGGCGAAGACTTTGGGTTTGGATGAGCCGAAGTCTATAGCATTCTTCTTGTTCTTTGGGTGGCGCTACAGTTCGTAGTGAACCAGGCCCCTTTCTATAAAATCAGTACACGAAAAACGTATTTCGACAGATATTATAATATATGTTATTTAAGTTTTCAGTCACTATCTCTCAATCCAGTTTCACTATCAGGCCCAATCAATCGTTGTAATGGTTATCCACAACGTGAAACGAAGTAAGAGCCTTTCATTCGCATAATCTGCCTTCCGACATTCAAATTAAACATTTCAAGCGAATCAAGTGGAAGACTCCAAATCCTGAGTTGCACAGCCTCTGGCGCTAAAAAAAAAAAGTAAAAACACACCACCAAGAGTGAGGCGAAAATAAAAACTTCCTGTTTGAAACTACGGACACCATATTATTTGCGATTACGAGTATCTAAAGTTGTCGTCGTCGCGGCAATAGAAGATTCGCATTTGTTTTGGCATCACAGCTGCAGATTGTGTCCCACTTGCCGCCCCCCCCCACCCCCAATAATAACAATATCGACGATGTACAAATATATGCTATGCTTATGTATAAGTATATGTAGGACGTGCGCTGCTAACCGACATTATGATGGCATTGCATAAGAGTTTGTGCCAGTGTACCAGTACCTGTAACTACTACTCGTACTAGTGTGCAATTATGGTAAAGACTTGAGATTTGTTGTTGTTAACTTTTTGACAATAGTCACCATCGTCGATTTGTTTATTTTCTTACGTACCGTTGTGCAAAGGTTTCACATGCGACTATTACAAGAAAACCACATCGACTGACGACGACGACGTAAACAAAAAAGCAAAAAAAAAAGAATTATAATGGTTGACCAATTAAAATGATAGATAGATGCATCTGTCGAACCAGTTTTCCGGCACGCTTTCTTAATAATAAAATCCAAATCAGCCGAATTTCCATTTTCCAATTTTCAAATAGAGATCAGACATAAGATACTCTGTGGGGGGTGAAGCCATTGGACAAAATTTACATACACAAAACAAAAAAATAAAACACGACACGACAAAAAGTCTTGTTTCGACGCCAAATCTTGGAAAACAACGCGCGCATGCGTCGTAATCAACGTAATCAGTGGTCGCTCGTTGCTATTTCTCAGATGGATATGATTAGTGAAATTATGTAAATGTGTTGGTAAGTGAAGAGTCAACAGCCGTAATGCAATTATAGTAATTTAAGTAGAAGTCCCGGTAGTAGGCAACAATGGTGGACTTAAACTCGCCTTTTGTTGGTCTTCTTTTTTTTTTTAATTGATAAAGATTAAATAAAATTGAAGTATTGTTAAGGTACTTACTTTATGTAGGGGATATTGGCTGGAATGTGATATTTGGCTCCGGGGTCGAAATCACTTTCGGATCGCAATTTGGGTGGTTTAACGCCGCCGTATCTTTCTCTGGCAAAAAAAAGAAGACAACATTGTTGAATCGAAATTCATAACTTTTTCCGGAAGAAGTGAAAAAAAAGTTAATCGTCTGTCAAAAATAGTTAACAAGGTTGAATGATGTCATTTTGAAATGAATACTAGACAAGCACCCTGTTTAGTAGCTAACGGTTGATGAACGACGCAGCTTGCTTTACAAACATTATACATGTCAGCAGTGGCGTACGCAGGGGGGGGGGGCTCCAGTGGCTTGAGCCCCACCTCAGTATTGCAGAGTAAAATCCAAAAATTTGCAATTTCTTCAGGAAAATCATATGATTCACTGAATGAAAGGCTATACAAAATCTGTAAAAATCAGCCTCAGCTTGGCATCCGCTTTAGACAGCATCAATGACATACGATTTGAAATGGACCAAATTTGTTGTTGTAGAACGAATATATGCTGAAACTCAGATAAATATTATTTAACATGAAATTCAGGTTTATTTTTTACAATGCTTCCAAAAAGCTTTGGTATAGCGGATAACTTGCTCTGTAATTTTCAACGTCATTGTTCGATTCAGACTTGAAAGAAGAAAAAAGAGATTTTCCAATCATTGAGGAAAATGCTAGATGAGAGAGATGCATTAAAGGTTCTAAGTAAAGCTGTGCAGATAGAATCACAACAGCTTTTTAAAATAATTGCCGGAATATCATCGGCGCCAGGCTTAGAATTAGGCTTGAGGTTGCGAGCAGCAGACTGCACATCATGGACCTCCAAAACTAACAATTCAATATCAATCACGGATATTGAATTCGGATCAAAGTTACCAGGTGGCTCACAATCAGAGAAAACAGATTCAAAAAATTTAGCAAAAAAATCAAGTGTTGTTTGAGCACCGTTTGGTTCAACATTTTTATAAATCATTATTTTCGGCAATCCAATCTTATGCTTTATCAAGGTCCAAAAGCATCTAGACAGAGTCTTGTTTTAATTTGTTTTCAACACTATTAATATAATAAGTGTGCAAGAATTTGCAACTGAAAAATCCTTTCATAGCTTGAAGCACATGTCTTTTCTCAACTTAATTTTACGAAACTTCAAATCTTTTGTTAGCTTTATTCTTTAAATTTTTTAAATGCATAATTCGAGGTCTCGAAACATTCTTCTTCAAAGAAAATGGAACAAATGAGGAAAATTCAAGATTCACGATTTGGACAAAACGACTTTACATATCACGAAACATAGATTTTTGGAATTCTTTGCCATTATCCGTCCTTCAATGTTTCGATATCAGCACATAACCCAAAAACTACTTTACATATTTAACTAAAACTTTGCGACAATTTTACATTTATGTTAAAAGCAAAACAATCAAAAAGTCTTGTATTTTGTCTGTTAAAAAAAATATGACACAGATAAACCATTAAAAACGAGTTCTAGCGAAAACCTAAAACAGTTCATTAAAAACAAGGCTCAGCCCCCTCCAAAAAAATCCTGCGTACGCCACTGCATGTCAGTCAAAAAAGGTTTACAGTATTTAATACTGTCATTTTAAAGTTTGGCTCATTTAACTGTAAAAAACCGACAGCGAGCATCGTTTAAAAGTTTGCTTTCAATACCGTTATACTTAAATCACCTTAAATTCCATAACTAACCTTAAATTCCAAAAGTGACAGTTCATCGAAGTCTTCTTTGCTTTCCCACTGAACAAGTCATATCGCCAATTATCCATGGCCAAGGCAAACGGCAAAAATGCCACCTTATCCAGAGCCATGGTAAACAGATAATTTATATCGTAAGAGTAATCATCGACAGACCTCTGAATAAGCCCGATCGTTTGTAAATGTTTTAGCGTTGATACCGATAGACTTATAGCATCTCCAACCGCTTGATGGAACGCTGAAAGTGAAAGATCACTCTATAGTTAGACTCCAAAGACTCATATATCGTAACAAACCTGGATTAGCTCCGTTCCTAAAAACCTTCGGTTGATGCCTGTACTGTAAAAAGTAATGTATATGCGCCATCTCGTGGTGGACACTAATAAAGCTCTTCTGATCGATATTCGCACACATTTTAATGCGATAGTCATGTCGGTTGCAAAAATCCCAAGCTGATGGTTCACAAAGTACTGGACGATGGGGGGGCTGTTCGAAGATGGAGTTTTCGAAAAACTCCGGGCCTAGGGCTGTGAAATTGATGGAAGTGTAAAACTCCTCGGCCTGTAGATACATTTTAGCAGGTGTATAGCCTAGTTCCACCATTCGAGGAGTTACATCGATTATCGTTCGACCGGGATATGGAACTATTACGTCCAAGATATTAGTCCACGACTGCCCAAACATGTTGCCAAGAATATGCGAAGGAATAGGTGCAATGCGACTTATCCGCTCTGGGCCATAATATTCACGAAGCTTGCGACGAACATAGGCATGCAGAAGCTCGTAGAAGGGACGTATTTCCTCCCAAACACTCTCGAGATCTTGACGAAAGCTGCCGGATTCATAGGCCATGTACCAGAAGTCACCACCATTTGTGACATCTGAAAGAAGAAGATTTAGACTGAAAGTAGTAGAAAGAAAGAAAGAACTTACTGTTGACCATGGCGATCTCATTCATAACATCGATCAACTGCTTGTAGCTATCACGCATTTCACGGCCAGCCTTACGATGGTACTCGGTCCATGTGTACTCCAGTTCGCCCCAATCCCGACTTCGAGCCATGATATCCCTCAGTTGTGGATGATACCGCAAGCCACACTGAAAAGGTTGCTCATATGCACAAATCGAAGCATCGTTATAGAGCACCAGCATCTCATTGATCAGGCGGTTATACTGAAAGATGAAATCACTCATAAAGTCTGTGTCTAATGCGGATGGGAAAAAAAACTCCCTACCCTTTCCAACTGATCAAATGGCAGGCTATTAGGCCCGCCTTCTGACTGCAACACCAACTGCCGAAACAACTTCCGATCAAAGATCAGTTCTTGATTGATTTTCTTAGTCTGATCCGCCACCACTCGTTGATACTCGGCGTACCGTTGCTGAGCAAAGAGCTGGAAGGTAAACAGAAACATAAGTTATTTACTGCCATTGAAAGAGCCTCAAGTCCCTAGCAAAAAATTCAGCTCAATGTTAAGCCCTTGAATCTGGCACACACGCTTCTGACCGCATTTTATTTTCTTAACCACATGGTGACATGTAACATAACAAACGTATACTCATACTCATACACCGATTAGATCATTTGCGGGAAATTACTAGACAGCACTGAGAAATGTTCCCATATGATCGTGTATTTTATTCTCACGCGATGAATGTCGTTGAGGGAACAATTATATCCTAACAAACTTACCGCTTCGGTTTGGGTGATCTCATTGACGTTTGTCTCGAAATTCCATTGGGCGACGACATTCGCCGTGCATTCCAGTGCTCCTCGATGATCACTTTCCACTAAGAGATTTCGCAGCTTTTCCATTTCAATCTGTGATCGACGATCCTGTTCGTAACGATATCGATCGTCGTTAAAACGATCACTAGGGCTGTAACGATCGCTAAAATTAAATCGAGTGTCGTATCGATTATTTGGATATCGATCGTCTTGATTGCGTTCAGTCGAATATCGATCGTTTTGATCGTACGGCCTTCGAGTGGTGAAACGGTCTATATTGTTATTTCTATTTTGAAAATCTTGTTCTTGATTGGAATTATCCCGACTATAAGGAGAATCTACAGATCGATTTTGATAGAAGTTGGGATTGTTTCCATATCTCTGGCGATCGTCATAAGGCTGGCCATTCTTAAAGGGGATACATAAATAAGTTATTAGCTCATTTTTCTCTGCATCAAAACCTTTTAGAACTCACTCGAAAATCATCAGCATGATCATCACTAGTATCATCCGCATATGGCGGTCCAAATCGATCACTTCTATTGACATCATAACTGAGTGGATTCCCACCACCTACTGGGGTGTAACTATTAAAACTCACATCTGGCCTCGTGTAAGGAGTCGTTAATGGCGGCAGATCCAATTGAGGATTTGATCGTGCGATACAAATTTCAAGGAACACAAAACTAATCACTAAAATTATTATGAACATTTTTGAACGTCTCTGTATCTCTTTCTCTTTCTGCGAAATACTGAAGATCAAGATCAACGTACAAGATCCCGGACTAGGTAGCGCCAGAATTGTGTTTCCACTTCAAAACCTTAACACGACTTATTCGCAACTGGAAAGAAAGAAGCTAAAAAAAACAATGGCACAATAACTTTAGAATTAGTTTTTGTCACGACGAGTGGGGGTTGTCGGCTTGATGGCAAACTGTATGTAGTTTAGCATATAGTATGTGAAATTATTATCATAACGTTAGATGCGGGTGCGAGTATATTGCATAGACAACGGCCAGTAGTAATAACCTCAATTTATTCTCAGCAGCTAGCTGTAAAGAAATGCATGTATAATTTACCTGTAGGATATTTTTTTTTTTTGCTTTTTTAGAGATAAAAAGTTCCCATAATGAGAAAGTTTTAGCGATAGAAATATGAAGACCTACACGAGGTAGGTGAAGTTTTTACTGCTAATTCTTATGATTACCTTCAACTGGTCTCATGGATCATTTAATTCTCAGAAAATGCATGATTGGAATACCCCTAAAGAAAGTTTTGTTTTTTAATATCATTTTTATACAGACACATTGATTAAGATGGCATACTTTTAGGATTCGGATCTTAAAATAAACCTAAGATCGGCGAAATTTCAGCGCATGGTTTTACTTAGTTGGCGCTACAGCTCGAGGTGAACCTGGGCCTGCTTCTCGCAACCATTTGTGTGTGCGTGTTATATTTTTGCACGAATGGAAGGGACCTACAGTTTTTTGCCGACTCCGAACGGCGAGTTGAGAAGCTCAATCGTGACAAATGATACTCTTTGATGCTTGTCAGACATTCGAAAGAGGTGGGCACTGTGAAAAACTTTTAGGTGTTTGCGGCGGGATTCGAACCCAAGACCGCTGGCACAGTAGTCCGACGCACTAACCACTTGCGCTACGGTGCCCACGCATGGTTTTAGGCGCTTTAAATAAAATGTCTTAAAATAAATTCAGTAAAATCAACAAATAAACATCTGAGGAAAAATCTAAGTGCATGTCTAAGCAACACAACACGCACTCTATAACCTTATGCGCTTGTAGATACGTTCCGAAAGTAATTATCTTTTACACTACCCGTGCGATTTGGCCAAAGTATAAAGCGATGCGACGCAATGACGCTGGGGGTGCCAGCTACAACACTACATACTCGCAATTTATCTTTTAAACTGCATTGAGCGAGGTTAAGCTTAAAAATAAATCGTTTACCTGATGTTAATTTATGTGGACACGTTAAAAAATATATCCTATAGACTGTGAAAGGAACAGCTACTCGCTGATTGGATGGGTGTGGGGATGTCTTCTGAATACATGTGTTTGTTGGTTGATTACTGAGTCATTATAGAAACCCCCCGTGCGTCGGAAGGAGGGGGAGGGTACTATATATCTGTCGATTCATGTATTCGGTCTTTGCACCAAGGAGATGGAGCGGCTTAAGACTTTTACATTTTAATGGCTAACAGTGGCGATAGATGTATATTAAATTGCCTCCTGCACACTTTTTTAATTGTAATTTGTAATTTATGTACTTAGGAACATGTTAACACGTAAATATATAATAATCTTTAACACTATAATAATCTTTAATAAACTTCCGCGAGCTGTTGCGATCTAGGTCACAGAACACTGGATGGGCATATAATAATATCGGTAACAGCAGTGACCTTACTAAGATCGCTTTTATTTTAAATGGGAGATCATTTCCAGATTGATATAGGGCTCGTAGAGATCCATAGACCTTAGAGAGTTTATTTATGACATGATCCTCGCAAGTAAGGATTTGATTAAATATAACTCCTAGGATTCTAATGCTTGAGACATATGTAAGTGGCAACCCATCAATATAAGGTTGAGGTAGAGATAGATTATCTATGGGCGACCGGCTAATAGCAATTGCCTGACACTTGCTTGAGTTTAACATTAATCTGTTCTTTCGCGATCATAAAGCTATTGACTTTAAGTCCTCAGTAAATCGTTTAGTTGCATCCTCCCCTAGTTTCAGAGGATAGCTTAGATAGTTGAATGCCATCTGCATACATTTGAACCTAGATTTATTTTAACACCGAGGAAAGGTCATTATTAAATATTGTGAATACGTAGGCTGTTCGATAAGTCAGTGACTTTGAAACTAAAAACTCGTTTTTTTTCTCAAAATTTAATTTATTTTTCAACATAGTCGCGATACACTATTCCCAACGATTTTCCAACTTTGTTAACCCTTCCAAAAAAATGATTTCTCGAACCCTATAAAATAGGCATTTGTGGCATCGATAATATCATCATTCGATGAAAATCTTTTTCCGGCGAGCCATTTTTCAAATTAGGAAACAAGAAAAATCAATAGGAGCCAAATCTAGAGAATAGAGTGGATGAGAAAGCAGTTCATAGCGCAATTCAGTAAATTTTACTGTTGCTACTGCGGTGAATGAGCCGGTGCATTATCGTCCATCAATTATGCATTAAATTTATCCAATTTGTTGGCATAGTACTGTCTGGTAATCGTTTTTCCCTTTTCCAAGTATTTAATGAAGATTACCCAGTGGGAATCCCAGAAAACCGTTGTCTCGACTTTTCCGGCCGACGAACCCGTTTTTGCCTTTTTGGTGCACGTTCGCCTGAAGAAGTCCACTGTTCTAATCGTTCTTTCAGTCCTGGTGTGTAGTGATGTATCCAGAACCCATCAACTATTACGAACCGCCATAAAAATTCACTTGAATTACGCTTGAAGAGTTCCGAATTCTGTTTTGAAAACTGCACCCGAATCCGTTTTTGGTCAACCGTCAGCAAACGTGGCAACCATCTTGCTGATAATTTTTTCATGCCCAAATGATCATGCAGGATTCGAATGACGCTATTATTTGAAATGGCTACTATCTCAGCTATCACACGAACCTTGACTTGCGATCGTCCAACACAATATCGTGGATTTTTTGACCATTTCTTCCATTGTGACGTCATTTGGACGTCCTGGGCGCTAAGTGTCTTTTAAGCTCGTTCGCAATTCAGTGAACCACTTTTGTACCATCCCATGCGAGGGTGCAGAGACTCCATAATATTTTTTTAAGTCTATCTTCAGTCTCCTTGATGGTTTTACCGCGCAAAAAGTACTGTTTTATCAAAAAAAGAAACTCACTTTTTTCCATTTTGAGCAAATAACAGCAACCAACGTTCTTTCGATCAAAATCAATGTTTGACAGATCTGTCTAGTTGGGCACCGTAGCGCAAGTGGTTAGTGCGTCGGACTACTGAGCCAGCGGTCTTGGGTTCGAATCCCGCCGCAAACACCTAAAAGTTTTTCACAGTGCCCACCTCTTTCGAATGTCTGACAAGCATCAAAGAGTATCATTTGTCACGATTGAGCTTCTCAATTCGCCGTTCGGAGTCGGCAAAAAACTGTAGGTCCCTTCCATTCGTGCAAAAATATAACACGCACACACAAATGGTTGCGAGAAGCAGGCCCAGGTTCACCTCGAGCTGTAGCGCCAACTAAGTAAGTAAGATCTGTCTAGTTCTGTTTTCTATGCCCAAAAAGAAACAAAGATGGCGGGAAAAAACTCAATGCGATCCGAGCGCCATTTTGCATCAAAGTCACTGACTTATCGAACAGCCCTCGTAGCAGAGGAAGTTAGATAGCTTTCCATTAGCGTATACAGCTTGGGAACGATCACTTAAGTAGCTTTCTATTAATTTTAGTGCTGTTAAGGTGTAATAATTTTTAAGCTTAAGTATGAGTATATTATTTGGTACCGCATGCCATCCAGACCAATTGCATTTGACTTAATTGATTTTAAGGCATAAAGTACTGTTGACCATTTATTTTCAAAGATTCTTTGACAACAGCTACTTCTAGATGTACTGGAAGTGCGAGGTAGTAATATTGGATAATACTTACCTATGTCATTTCCTGTGCATAAGAGATATTGGAGGCAGCAGCAAATTTAATGTTTAAATCATCAGTGCTGACTTCACTAACACAAGAGTTAGATACCTTCTGTTTACCAATACCTAAATCTTTTACATTTCTCTAAGTGTTTGTTATACTCAGGTCAGGCCTAAACTTGGACATGAAAAACCAAATCTTCGCATTTCTTACTGATTTTTTCGCATTGTATCGCATTGTTTTGTAGCCATAAAATAATTCAGGAATTTTATACCTGTTCCATCTTTTGTAGGCTTTGACTTCGAGTTTCCTAAGCCCATGTGAATGTCAGATGTAATTTAATATTTAAAAAGATTGCAACTCTGTCTTTTGTAATTGTTTATTTTTAATTTTATCTTAAACAGGTTTATTTTAATCTTATAGAATAAATAATTAAACTATTTATTAATTTTTTTCAATATTTTGTCTTAAATAAAATATACACTTTTTTTTTTAATTACAACTAATGAAGGTAGTAGTTTATGTAGTTTGGTTCTTAGTTTGGCATCCACATCAAATGCATTCTAAAAGAAAAAAAATATATTTAAATATTCATTCTAAAAGAAAATTTGTAAATTCAACTAACGTTTCGATTCAACCCAACCGACTTCTTCATGATTAACATGATTTATTGTCTCCAGCCAACTATAAAGTGGACTAAAGAACTCTAAGAAACCAGTAACATCCAGATCCGTTTCACCAGTCATTGTGTAAAGGACTTCCTTCCATGATTTTGATGAGCCGAGGGACATGGCGTTTCTAAAAACAAAAAAACAAAAATGGATAAATAGTGAGAGCCCATTTTTCTGCCTCTGAAGTTGATGATGATTATAGAATAAAAAACAGGCCTTCAGTGGAGTTAGCTGTGTAAAGTTTACAAAAAAGTGTCCAAGCGTTCTTTTGCGATTGTTTCTTAAAAAAACCCAAGGTGCCACAGACCTGTTCAAGATGAAAATATCTGAACCCTATCTGGCTTAAAACTATTCAAAGCCAACCCTCCCCCTAAGCCCCCAACTTACAACAGCCAAGGTCCAATCTCGCTCTGTCCCGACAAATCGCACAAATCGAGTGGAAAATGCGGATCTCCGTGGCGATATTGTCCTGTTCGCTCACAGAAGCTCTTATATATTTGGAACTGTAGGATAATGCTCATGATAGGACTGCAAATAAAAAAAAAAAGATTAGTCCTCTGTGGTTATAAATCTCCAAATCTTCAAACCTAGAATACTGATCATCCACTTCAACCAACAACTTCGCTGGAGCATCGAACTCTCCACTACTCCGCAGAAGGGGAGGACTTGCTCCAGTATATTTCTCTGTCAGTTCCCAATACGCACAGTTGTCTAGATTCTTAATTTTATTATTCAGCACGTCCACGCGGTACTTATCCAAAATGTAGAAAATCGGAATAAGGAAGACATTTCGAAGACCCTAAAGGAAATTTAAAATTATTTTAGGTTATGTGTGCACAAAACAGGAAAAAAAACACTTTTTTACAAGCAAATAAAGCCGATTAATCCGAGCCTCATAGGTGTCGAAACCAGGCTTCGTAAGCCCAGCTTTCTCTAAAAACCGCGGCGAAGTTGCTGCCAAACTGAAAACCTTTCCAATGGCATCACCGAAATTCGGAAGTGGCTCCTCTTGGAAGAGAGTCGGTAGATGCTGATAGGACTGGTAGTAGTAGTAATCGGATAGAGCCTCAAACATGTTTGTATAGCGTTCCTCATCAGCCATCGGGCAATAGGAGAGATTGATACGTTTCGAGCGATAGAATTTCCAAGTCTTGTGCCAACAGGTCATTAGGCGTTCATCGACATCGGACTTGGGTTGGGCATTCTCCTCCCAAAATGATCTGAAGTGTTATAAAAGGGCTTAAGAGAGGTTCTAAAAAGTAGTCGTGCTTTAAGCTACCTAGGAATCGCTGGCATTCCAATGGACATGTAGTAGTTGGCAGCTGTGGTAAACAGTGAATAGGGCGTGGTTAGACCGTTTGCAATAAGTCCAGCTGTGATATTTGGCAGTCCAATAATTGGATATGGCAAATCAATCTTCCAATCGCCATTCATGTCACGATAGGAGTTGCCAATGAAAATCTCCGCTAATTGCTGTGGATATGGTGCCGAGTACTTGATCAATTCGGGGCCATACTTGAGCCTAAGAGCGGATCTCACAAATGCATGGAATTGAAGAAAAAGCGGTCTCAAATCTGACATAACTTTGTCCAGTGCGGTCATAGTCTCTGAGCTATCTCCTTCGATGTCTTTCAGCCAGAAGTCAGAAGCTGTACTATAACCTGAAAGGAAAGTGTTATACGAGTAGATACTTAAAAGCGAAAAAAAAGTACTCACCATTTAAACTTGCAGTCTTCCTGTAAAGATCTGTGAATCTTTGAAAGGAGTTCTTCGTTCTTAAGCCGGTCTTTTCGCGCCACTCAAGCCAATAGTATTTGATCTCATCGACATCTGTTGATTTTTGGAGTATTTCCTGGACCTCGGGAATCAATCTCAAGTTGCAAACATGCGGGTCCCTATACGAACAAAGACCGACATTTTTATAGATCTCGCTCATGTTCGCTACCACGTCATGCAGCTGTCTCTGGTCGTTGTCGTCCAAAGCGTCGTAGCCTGGATCAGGAATTTGTTCCAACTGACGACGTAAAACGGGATTGGTTATCTTTGCCCTCTTCAATTTGGACACTTGACTGGATATGCTCTTAATGTAGTCCATGGTTGTGAAGATTGGATCTTCAATATCTTCAGTTTGTCGCTTAGCGTCGGTGATTTCACCCTTCCAACTGTATTCCACCTGATCATTGTACAACTGAGCCAGGCGTTCATTGACTTCCGTCAGGAATTCCTCGGCGACAATGTCGGGATCATTGGAACCTTTTAGGGTCGGTGCAAGGACCAGTATCTACAAAGATTTAGACTTTTATTTCATCCTTAAATCTGTCTGTGGTATAAACAAGGCTTACCACGAAAATTAATAATCCTAAGGGGTTCATGGTGCTCTGGTATCCTTATACACGTTTCATAGAGCCTGCAAGAGAAATTAAATGTCAGTGACAATTGTTATATAACCTTAAACCATTTAATCTGTTCATCAGTTTCTTCAAGCTACAATATACCCGTAGCTATATAGATGTTTAGAATAAGTGATAAACTCGCATGCTACCACTAAAACCAATTTGTCGACTTATAAGTCATTAAGTGTATTTGATTGCTCTGCTTGGCATCATGCAACCGAGTCAAGATTTCGATTCACATTCTTACCTTACATTGTAATTATTATTCTTAGATTAACCCATTTGCGAGTGAGGTTAAGGTTGGTAAACAAACAATCAAACTAACGATATCTTTTGAAAGGAGATAGCTTGGAAAATAATAACATTGGTTGGGCAATTAATTGCATTAGATACGATTGTGTATGTAGAATCAATTATTTTGATCTTTAAACCCCCCAGTTGGTCTGTATACACATTTATATCATTTGTGCGGATTTGAATAGCAATTCACTTAATAGTTCAGGTGCGGGAAAAGTAATTAACCGAATTGATTTCATTTGGTCACTTAAACGTTTATCGCTTTGGCATAATTAACAACATCATTTGTACGACTACTATATGGGTTTTAACAACTTCTAGAAGCATCTAGTTGGCCTTGAGATTTAAAGTCGCATTTTTGATATTGTTCTAAGACCTGTCTGTTATGCTATAAATCCACCGTCTCTTAAGTTGCAGATTTTCTAAGATTTTTGATTGATATTGTTTTGGACATTTCCTCGTTTTATTATTGTTAACTAAATTCTTTTTGAATGTTTTTATCTTTTTTCTTCGCATCTGTAGTGGAAATAAAAACAAAAATATAGGACAACTTAAGTCACTCCATTCGCAATTCATTCGACGCTGAATAGTTTTTTTTTTATAAAATCTGGCGCAAATTCATAGTCAGTGCCTATAGCCGACTATAGTTACAGCCGGCTATAAATAAAAAAGCCGGCTATAACTTTTCGTTATTCATAAACACAGTTTTGCCTGTGTATTAGTTAGTATCGACTTTCATATGTTTTTGTAAAGTAATTTGAACGAACAAACCCAAACGTCAAAATATTATATGAGAAATTTAAGCCGGCTCTAATTATTTAAAATGACGTTTGGGTTGTTTTAAATTTCGAGCCGGCTATAAGTGACTATGAATAGCAAAAGGTATATTTTAGGTTATGTAGGTGAATAAATTCTTTTATCGTCGGCTGTATCTGACTATGAATTTGCGCCTCTGTTTCTTGAGTGTTGCTATACCTACCACCTCCTTCATATTCTCGTTAGTTAAGGCATGTTAATTAATGATCACTATCATTTTTTCCACACTCTTTTAAAGTTTTTTTTATTTTTCTTTTTTCAAAATTTAATTAACATTACTATTTTCATTTTAAGATTTTTTTTTATTTATTTTTATTTATTTTTTCTATTATGCTAAGTTAAATTAACAAGAGATTGTATGCTAAGCTAAAGATTCTATAATAAAATACAAAGTTATGCTAAGAATAGCTAGTGACATTTGTATTCAGCAGCACAAATAGTGTTAAATGTTACTTTAAGAAAGCAATTTGATTTCGTGTCGTTCACGTGACGTCATATTGCAATATTGAACACTCACTTTTGCTATTAAATACCAATCGGTAATGCATCTCATACTTTTTGATAGAAGCAAAATATTAGCAGTGCTTATTATATTTCGTTACATGAATTTAATATTTACTTGATTTTTTAATCTAAATTATAGAAAAGTAAGTTAAAAGCTTCTACTTTTTATTTTTAATCAAATTGTAGTAAAACCGATTATTTTTTGTCGATAAAAGTGGGTGGTAGAATACACTACACACCAGAGATGCGCGAGCTAATTTAATTGCTTATAAAACACGGGAAAACGTGCAAACAAATTAAGGAACTCCCAGGATGTAACGCTAAAATAATAAGCAATGCTATAGAATATGAAATGAAGGTTAAAACTCGCGCCGGAACAAAATACTGTATCCGTCAATAGTAAAACGTATTGTAAGTTACTCTAGGGCACATCTTTCTGCAGCAGCTACCCAGATTGTAGATGTGCTTAACTGGACATGTGGTTATCACACTTTTAAAAGACGGCTAAGCCAATACAATCTCAGTGCTCGAAGTCCACGAAAAGTCACACTTCTCAAGAAAATCCATGTATCAAAAAGGCTGAGATTATGGAGAAAGCATTTGGCGTAGCCCCCTGAGAAATGAAGGAATATAATGTGTACTGATGAGAATAAAACAATTATGTATAGCGGAAAAGTATCTCGGCAGTATGTCAGGCGTTCACCCCAAAATATGATCCTAGATACACAACAAAAACTCGGTGGATCTATTATCATGATTTGGGGATGCTTTCCATACTATTGTTGTGGTTCAATATATTGAAATAAATATTGCAGAACATCATGTTGCCATATGCCGTGGACGAAATGCTACTAATGGGTTTTCCAGCAGAACGACGACTTAGAAGGACACAAGCCGAAGAGCTAAGCAATGGTTTCAGCATAATATGACTGAGCTCATGGAGTAGCCTGCTCAATCTCCCAATCTTCATTCTACTGAAAATCTGTATGCCTATTTAAAAAATGATTTATGTACTGCACAAACAACCAAAAAATAACGAGTTGTGGGGGGTAGTTGAGCAGTCTTGGAGATCAGTATCACAGGTGTCAGCATCCTGTGGACTCTATGGAATAATTTTGCGCAGCTGTAATAAGCAATTAAGGCCCTGTCACGAAGAACTAGTTTATCCTTAATAACACCTACTAATTTATTTAAATTCAGTATTTTTTTTTTTTACTTTTTTAATCAAGTAAGCTGTTGAAGAAACAGCACTGTTATTTTTATGCTCGTTTTTTTTTTTAAAGTTCAAAATGCATTTATGTTATTTTTTTTTAATTAAATTAGAATCTAATAAATGTACATATTATAAGAAAATAACGCATTTTATGCTACTGGTCATTTTTTTTCAAAAACTATTGCTTAATTTTTTTGTATTTTTGATTAATGCCACTTCCTTGGTGGCACTGCTATTCCAGATTGTGGGCGTCAGAGATCGGGCTCTGCAGGTATCGCCCTCTCGTAAAATATATGTTTGAGATTTTTTAGTAAGAAGATGTCTAACAGGCAAAACTCGCAGAAATCTAAAGAGCGCTATGGAGTAGGTGTAACGAGAAGCACCACAGATCTTTCGAATGGCACATTTTTGCGGGTGAATTTTTGAAAGGTAGGCTCCTCCCCAATTCCATATAGTTTATTGCAATTTAGAATGAAATATTCCAAAATAGACGGTTCGTAGGATATTATTTGTCCAAAATGTACGCAGATGATACAGCCAACACATATGTAGATGGACGCAAAACTGCTTCAGAGACGTGATATTAAGAGACCAACTCATACTTTTGTCAGTGAGAACACCTAAGTATTTGAAGACGTTTACTATTTCAACTTTAAAACAATTCTCATCACACATTGCACCAACATCAAAAACCAACAGAGAAGATACAGCACCACATGTATAATCAGATATTTTGTGACGAGAACAATATATTGTTGCAGTCTGATATGAGAATGAAATCAATATAATTAATATTTTGTATACAAATTATAGATTTTGCGTTTTGTTTTTTACTTCTGGAATATTTTTAAATTTAAAATTCAAGTAAAGTTTAGATACGATATCTACTCAATAAAAATAACTAATTAATTAGGAAAGCTGCTTATAACCGAGTATAATTTAAGCATATCCATGCCGGTAGTCTCAAAGGTTATTTTGCAAATTTTTAACTCTTTTCTCCCAATTTGTATTTGTAATTTTGTATTTTACAAAAAAAAATTAATATGGAAACATTTCAATTTATCTGGGTCAGATTCCATTGTCACTGGTTTTTCCCGCTTCCTACATTTCACTTCTGTCCCAAATAGAACACCATTTAAATTATTTATAATTTTGAAAGATAATGTCCAATATTTTAAATGACACGATTGAATGACAGACCATTAAATCGGAAAAAAATCAACTCCATCTGTCTGACACCTCTTAATAGTCATAAATTGCTTAACAATCGAAAACACATCTTAACGAGTTTTAAATTCAAAAGAAAATAACTTCACAATGACGTCATCTCAAGTTACAGAAGTGCATATTGCTTTTTTTTTGCCCATTTTCAGGTCGAAAACCCTTCGCTTTTAATCATATACGAGTATAAAAATAAAATCTGTTTACCCTCAACTTCAGCTCAACTTTCAATTCGACGACCATCTCTGTCACGGCTTAAATAACTTTCCATTTCCTCTTTTAGCCTCGAGAGATCAAAATCAAATTTAAAATCAAAATAAAAAAAAAAAAAACCCAGAAACAAACTGCTTGTAGGTATATTTCTAAATGCGTTGTGACTCGTCAGTGTTTCACCACTGTCGAAATCGTGCAAACATACAATACAAAAACCTAATTCGAACCAAATGAAAATGCTAATTTCAGTACAACATCAGAAATTAAAGTTTAATAAAATAAAGCAAAAATGCAAATACCTGCCCTTGACCAAAGAAGTCACACAAAATTTATACTTAGACGATCTGTGGTTAATTTAAACGGAAACAACACTGACCTTACACTTACACCACTGGACTATAAAAGGCAATACGATCAAACACTTGATTAAATAGTAATTTATATCTTAGACAATAAATGATACAATAGATTTCCACTCAAAATCTCACTCAAAACACTGAAACTGAGTCAAGTTCTTCGTTTTGTCTGTTTAGTCACGTTGGAGTTCAAGGATAACTCACACTCGCAGATTGCTAATAAACCGGATTTTTCTAATGATGTTTTGATTCAATTTTTTTCTCATCTGTTACGATGCATTTTTGATCGGTTTAAGTTTAAGTCTAAAATGTTTTACACATTTTTTCATTCGTAAATAAATTCCAAAAAAATATTAAAACCAGTTATCCGCGTAACTTTTACTTCCATTAACCGTACTCAAACAAATTAGCGATCAATGGCCACTACCACTAGTCTCTTTCTTAATTCGTTAACTGAAGGGAAAGTTATTTCAGGTGTTGGCCAAGAGCCGGCAAAGTGTTAAACTAATTCGCACACACATACCTCGGCTTAAGGTAAACCACTTTCGAAAAATATGTAAGTAGAAGAAGAACAATTACAATTTTCTTTTCTGGCTTCTTCAGTGTGGGCTGTCGGAAATCCGTTCAACGAAGTTACCTCACGCGCGAATGGTTAAACGTAGACTGACGCTTACCAATCTGTGATGACTTTGCTACCATTACCAACTAGTAACAGGCTAGCTGGCTGGTAGAGTGGACAAGTTTTATTTTTATTTTTTTTTCAATTCGAAGTATTTTGTGGTCTCAATCTGGAACACGAGATACGAGTAGCCGTATTTATGAGAGCGTGGTGCATCAACCACACTTTAGAGTCGAGACGAATAATGTTCAGGTAGTTTAAAATGATTGCGCGCCTTTATGGCGCAATGACACAGTTTAACTCATGAAGTTACCAACTAAACGCTGTCTTTGTGCGAGCAAACATGTGCTGCTTTGAGTGGAGAAAATCAATTTTGAATGTAAACAAATGCTAAACCTCATAGAAAGCTAAAGCTGTTTTGTTTATGCCTTGCTAATCGAATGGTCGTGTATTCAATTATGGCCTAATGTTTATTCTTAGAAAGTGCGATGTTGGTGTGTCATGGTGACACACTGGTTTGTTTCACTTTTTAACTCCCATCTAAAGTTTATTCAACTTGAACTTGACAGAAGGTGGTGCTGTGTTTGAAAGAAAAGTCTTAAAATACTTGGTAAGAGAATATCCGAAAAAATACGTGTTATGCAGAGTTTCCCTCCTGTTAATTCCTAATGCAAAATATAAATAAAACAATTTAATAAAAATATGCATTTTATTGATGCAAATATTCACATGGTAACACTCTGACCCAACGATCTTATGAAACGCATTCTGAAATAAAATGAAAACCGTTAAAATGGAGGCTTCTGTAAAGCTATGTACATTTTCCACTTACTATCAGACTTGGTCCAGCCGATGTAAACGTTGTTCTTGATATTTTCAGCCTCTAACCAAACTCTCAAAGGTTCAAAGTACTCGGCAATAGCTTTACCGCTCATTTTACGTTCTCCGTTAAAAGCTTCCATTGCATCGGGCCATGGTTTGGAGGCGCCCATCGACAACATATCCCTAGAAGATAGAAAAACCCCATAAGAGCCACTTTGAATAGGCAAACGCTTCTCGAAATTACTCAAAAGCTTTGCCAGCCTCAGCACTTCCATAGAAATCGCAGTTATCCAAAGGAAACTCTGGATCTGTTGGATCGTATTGTCCAGCCTTTTCACAGGCTGATTTGTAGAATTGGAATTGAATAATGAACGAAACAAGGTACCTAGAGGTGGAATATTAGGCATTGATTGCATTTTTAAGGATAGAAAGAAACCTCACCTCAAGTATTCAACATCAGCCGAGACATGGTACTTGGCCGGGGCGTCAAAGTCCTTTTCACTCCTCACAACTGGGGGCTCGACACCAGAGTAGTCCTCCCTCAACTTCCAGAAGGCGCAATTCCAGTTCTCTGGCTCAACTTCCCCACGGAATAGAGCCCAACGGTATTTGTCCATTGTGAATGCAAATGGAAGGAAGACAATCTTATCCAGAGCAGTTAAGAATAACTTGTTAATTCTGGCCTCTTCATCCATGTGGTAGTCTTTCAGCAGCCCGATTTTCTCCAAATGCCTTGGAGTAGACACCGACAAAGCTAAAACGTCACCGACAGCCTCATGGAATCCGGGATTAGCGCCAGTACGGTAAACGTGAGGAAGGTGCTGATATTGCATGAAATACTGAATGTGTCCTTGTTCATGATGGACAACAAACAGTTGATCCTGTGTTACTCGAGTGCATTGCTTGATGCGAACGTCATCAATAAGAAAGAAATCCCAGGCACTAGCGTGACATACAAGGTCACGTCCATCGGTAGGCTTCTCAATGATGCTTTTGTCCCAGAAGTCTCTAAAAATTTAACAAATTTTAACTTTGCACTCATAATGCCACCGCGCGCCGCTATGACTTACTGTGGTAGCTTCTTCAAATTCAACGAAACGAAGAACTCATCTGCCATCTCGAACATCTTATGTACGGTAATTCCCTGATTGACCATCTCGTCCGTCACATCAATCACTGGCTTCTCGGGGAATGGCGAAACAATGCTCGCAACACCAGACCAAGTTTGAGCCCACATGTTACCTAACAAGTGCATGGGAATTGGTGCCTTTTCAGCGACCACTTTGTCACCATATTGCTGCCTCAAGCGCCAACGGACATATCCATGGATCTGCTCATACAAAGGACGGATCTCGTCGTAGATATCTTCCAACTGTTGTTCGATAGTTTCGTCCTCGTACTCATCCAACCAAACCTCAGCACCGGATGTGAAATCTATCACGGGAAAGATAGGTAAGATGTCAGAATCGCCATGACCAACCAAACTTACTATTCAACTTTGCTGCCTGTGAATTCAGCTCTATATACCGCTCAAAGCTACCTCGCACCGCTGTACCCGACCTATCATACCACTGTTTCCAGTAGTACTTCAGTTCTTCTGCATCGTGGCTAGTTTCAAGTATCTCTTCCAATTCAGGATCCAATTGCATGTCACACGTCATTCGGTCGATGTAGCTGCAAATCCTAACCTTGGCAAAGTTTGACTCCATGCTGGACAAAGTCGCCAGAAGTTCATCGTAGGTCTCCTCTGGCAAAGCGGCATAGCCAAGGTTGGATAGCTTCTTAAACTGCCTATGCAGGTCGGCATCTTCAAAATTCTGCCAGTCAAACTCTTTAAGGTCCACCGCGACTTGTTTCATGAACTTCGCCGTCTCAGCGGAGGCTTCATTACGTAGTAATTCATTCTCGTCGGTGATATTTGAGGCATAAACCCAAGAAGCCTCGGTATCTAAGTTAACCCTTTGATTCAGTTGAGCGTTAAGATTTTCCAGGTATATTGCGGCCTCCTCTTCAGAACGAGCCGACCTTATATTCCTTCCTTGGCAAAGCTTAAAAAAGGAATTATACAAACTTTAAGAGGTTCTTAAGAAACGTATAGGAACTTACTGCCACGGCTCCAACAAAAAGAAGAAGTAACTTCATTTTGTGTTAGCTCCACAAAAAAGTCTGGTGAAAGTGAACCGAATCTCGAAAAGAAGTCCGACTGCGGAAAAGACTGATTTTAAAATGGCAGACCAAGGTAATTCAATGGCGAATAAGAGTATGTGAATTAATTTACGCCGGGGAATTCTAATCGCAACAATGATAAAAGACTTATCAACTATTTTAGCTTGTGATACAAGTTATTAATGATTTCTATCGGATTATAGAAACTTTGAGATTAAATAAAGTATTTTTGGGCTTATCTAATCGGGCTTATTATAAGACTGTAACAAATCAATCAAACAATGCAATATAATTTTTTTACCACATAATTGTGAGTATTGTTGTTAACCGTCAAATACTAATAAATGGCAATCAAAGTAACTGTAATTGTTGAATCAGGTATTTTCTTCCGGTATTAAAATGCAGTAAACTGATTTTTATATCGATAAGTGATTAATAAAAGGTCTTATCGGAGAATGCAAGGAAATTTCATTTATAACGTAAACAGTCATTTCCTTTTTTTCTCTGTAAGAGTACTCGCTCGTACATTATGTACCTGATGTCTTTACCAAACAGAGATCAGTGGGAGTGAAACGACCACAGGACGCTAAGTACATCCACACCGATGGGTCAAAGATGGACATAGGTATAGGAGCGGGTTGCTTCTCGGAAGAACTCGAAATAAGGCGGTCATAAAGGCAATAGCTGCTACCGAGATAACATCGAAGCTTATAAATACCACATGGCGAAATGATGATGACATATGCAGAGGATGCGGGCCCATTTCCTCTGTCACTGCCCTAACCTCTGTCAATAGAGAAACTAACCCTGGGCAAATTCTTCTTTGATCACATCGATGAGCTATCGGATGGATCACCATTTGACCTGGTTGAGTTTGCTAAGGCGTGCGTCGGGTTGGTTGAAACCTAGACATTGACACCACGGGTGGGAACAAACTATGGGTATTACAATGTGTGGATGTGACCATTCTCATCATAGATGTGACCATTCTCATCAGCCCGCAAACCTAACCTAACCTTTATACCTGATGTCCAACGGGTGTATGGACATCTTACCTAAAAGAGCAAGAATACCAACCTTTTTGGACTTCTGACAGCGATTTTCAGCTTTTCCAGGCCTCTCCATGTCCAGAATTACTCCTTCTCTCTGTATCCGTCAGACTTCCGAATTATGGCAGTATTTTCGAGGCAGAGGCTATGATACTGAAAAAAGCCGCTCGGGAAACCGTTACGAAGACAATACCGTGAGGTATCAAGGAAAGCAATTTTCGCCACTAAAATAAAATCGAAGCTGTCTCGAAAGCTATTTAGCAGTATTCAATATCTTGGGGCGCAGTCAGGCACCATCGTATCTGAATCGCAGATTTTTTCAGTTTAAGATACTGAAATCGTATTACTTGCGTAAACCGTTTGTGGCGAAGTCTGTCCAGCTGTTGTGTGTGTCCATCGGGTTGGAGAGACAAATCGTGATGAGACACAGTTAAGACAAAAATACTGGATTTTCCAACTTAAGAGAGTGGTCAAGCAGCTGTTACAGATTTCAGACTAAGGCCGCCCAACAGCTAATTGGAGAGCTCCTAGCCCCTAGGCCTATGGTAACGACGTCAAGGCCTTTCACAAACACCGGCATTGACTACGCAGGTCCCATAAACATCCGTGCTTGGAAAGGTCGGGGAGCTAAGTGCCATAAGGGCTAACTTGCCATATTTATCTGCCTGGCCACGAAAGCCATATACTAGAGGTTGAGAACTATCGATTGTACTATCGATAGTTTCCACTATTGAAAACAATCGATACTTTTTGACCACCATTTAAATATAGAAAAATTTCTTTAACTAATCGATTCGAAACCTAACGAACGAAGGTAACTTTTAAAATGGTTTTAACTCAAAAAGGGGATTCCCCGTTGTATCAGTCAGCAACGTAGCATTATTACTTAGAATCTAATCGCTCTCGGTGAGAAAAGCTTATTTCATATGGTGCATTTAACTTTTTTTAATGTAACCTTTACGAGGGAAAACTATCGATATATATCGATAACTATCGATAGTCAAAAGCCAACTATCGAAAACTATCGGAGGCACTGATTATCGATTTTTCTCCACCTCTACCATTCACATAGCGGCAGTAAGCGACTTGACCACTCAAGCATTTCTAGCAGCGTTTCGACGATTTGCAGCACAAGGAGGAGTATGTACCCAAATATATAGCGACTGTGGGACGAACTTTGTAGCCGCAGATGCAGAATTGAATCGACTGATAAAGAGTGGAATTCAGGACTGAGAGGATATTGCGAACGTCCCAGGGAACAAAGTGGAATTTCATTCCTCCAGCTTCTCCCGACTTTGGAGGTTTGTGGAAGCAAGAGTGAAAAGTGTTAAGTTCCATCTGAAAAAGAATTGCTAACTTATATTGCTCGCCACGATTTTGAGTCAAATCGAAGCGTGTCTAAATTCGAGGCCTCTTTCCCCCCTAACAAAAGACCCCGAGGGACTTTAACGCACTAACGCCCGCACACTTTCTGATAGGAGCGACCCAATATTCACGGTTCCTGAACCAGATTTGACCATAGGCAAGGATAGCTTAGCTACACCGACCGATGGAAGGCGATTCAGGCGCATTTCCAGATGTGGCAGACAGAGTACTTGAGCGACCGAAATGGTTAAAACTTCAGCTTCAACTCAAAATAAGAGACGTGGTATTATTCAAAGATGAACGGCTTGCACCAGCAAAATGGCCGCTTTATAGAAACATATACCGGAGCAGACAACATCGTACGAGTAGTAAAGGCAAAATCTCAACTAGTGCATATAAGGGGACCTTTTAAAATAACGGTAACTTAATTCATAAAGCTTATAGAAATCACATTTTTTATAAATAAAAACTCAATTCAATTAAAATAAAAAGTATGCATTTTATTAATGAAATCATTTCGACCTGAAATATGCGATTCTTATATTACGACCGATCTCCAGTTCTCAAATAAAGCCTTATGGAATACACTCTGTAAAAAGATCATAATTAGAATGCCTTCCTCCACAGTCATATAATCCTCTACTTACTATCAGACTTGGTCCATCCGACGAACACGTTGTTCTTGATATTTTCAGCCTCTAACCAAACTCGCAAGGGTTCGAAGTACTCGGCAATAGCCTTTCCGCTCATTTTACGCTCACCAGTAAAAGTTTCCATTGCATCTGGCCATGGTTTGGAGGCGCCCAACGATAACATAGCTCTGAGGAATAGAAAACGCCATTTAAGTCATTAGCAAAAAGGTTGCAGCTTGTCGAACTCACTCAAAAGCTTTGCCAGCCTCAGCACTTCCATAGAAATCACAATTATCTAGCGGTAACTCAGGATTTTTAGGATCATACTGTCCAGCCTTTATACAAGCTGACTTGTAGAATTGGAATTGAATAATGAACGAAACAAGGTACCTAGAGGTGGAGTATTAGGCATTGATTTCATTTTTAAGGTTAGAAAGACACCTCACCTCAAGTATTCCACATCAGCTGAGACATGGTACTTGGCCGGGGCGTCAAAGTCATTTTCACTCCTCACCACTGGTGGCTCGATACCAGAGTAGTCCTCCCTCAACTTCCAGAAGGCGCAGTTCCAGTTTTCTGGTTTAACCTCTCCACGGAACAGAGACCAACGGTATTTGTCCATTGTGAATGCGAATGGAAGGAAGACAATCTTATCCAGAGCGGTAAGGAATAGCTTTTTAATTCGTGTCTCCTCGTCAAATGTATAGTCCTTAAGTAGACCGACTTTCTCCAAATGCCTCGGAGTAGATACCGACAAAGCTAAAACGTCGCCGACAGCCTCATGGAATCCGGGGTTGGCGCCAGTACGGTAAACATGAGGAAGGTGCTGATATTGCAAGAAATACTGAATGTGTCCTTGCTCATGATGGACTACAAACAACTGCTCCTGTGTTACTCGAGTGCATTGCTTGATGCGAACGTCATCGGTAAGGTAGAAATCCCAGGCACTTGCGTGGCAAACTAGATCACGTCCATCTTTGGGTTTCTCAATGATGCTCTTGTCCCAGAATATTCTGAAAATACAGATTTAAGTTTAAAGTCTCAAACCCGTTTAGACTTTGACAAAATCATTACTGTGGTAATTTCTTCAAATTCAAAGAAGTGAAAAACTCGTCGCCCATTTCAAACATTCTCTTGACCGTGATTCCTTGGCGAACCATCTCGTCGGTTACATCGATCAATGGCTTGTCGGGGAACGGTGAAATGATATCCGCAATTTCAGACCAGCTCTGACCCCACATGTTACCCAATAAGTGCATGGGAATGGGTCCCTTTTCGGATACTACTTCATCGCCATAGGTTTGTCTCAAACGCCAACGGACATATCCATGGATCTGCTCATACAAAGGACGGATCTCGTTGTAGATATCTTCCAACTGTTGTTCGATAGTTTCGTCCTCGTACTCATCCAACCAAACCTCAGCACCGGATGTGAAATCTATCACCGGAAAGGTAAGTAAGATGTCAAAGTCACTAAATCCAATCAAACTTACTGTTCAACTTAGCCGACTGTAAGTTCAGCTCCACATATCGCTCAAAGCTGTCTCTAACAGCTGTGCCTGCAGTTTCATACCACTGTTTCCAGTAGAACTTCAGTTCCTCTGGATCCCTACTGGTTTTCAAAACCACCTCTAACTCGGGCTCCAACTGCATATCACATTTTGTTTTATCCACGTAATTACAACATTTTACCTTCGCATAGTTCGACTCCATCTTGGACATTGTAGACAAAAGCTCATCATAATCCTTTTCAGGCAAAGCGGCATAGCCTAGCTTAGCTAACTTCTTGAACTGCCTTTTCAAATCAGCATCATTGAAATTCTTCCAGTCAAACTGTTGAAGGTCCAGCGCGACTTGTTTCATGAACTTGGCCGTCTCAGCGGAGGCCTTATTGCGTAGCTTCTCATTTGCATCGGTGATGTTGCAGGCATAAGCCCAGGACGCCTCAGTATCTATGTTGAGCCTTTGATTGAGTTGAGCGTTAAGATTTCCCAGGTATAGTGCGGCTTCGTCTTCGGTACGTGCAAACCTAACGTTCTTTCCGTGACAGAGCTGAAAGAGGATTTTTAGTTAAAGTCAGACAAAAGAAACAAAGTTCGTATACTCATACCGCCAATGCTCCTATAAAAAGAAGGAGCAACTTCATTTCGTCCTAGGTACAGATAAATCTAGAAAATAAATAGAAATTTAGTTTTAAATTTTTGACAGGAAAATGCTGAAAGTTTGCCGAAATCTAGAAAGAAGGGTTGAAAAAGCCTACTTTGACTGTTGCATGGAACCTATATTCTCATTACACAGAACGTAATCAGATACGGTTCTCGGTACTAATTACGGTCATTAACCGTAATTTAAAACTCATTGAAGCGCTAACTAGAGATATGTACTCGACAGTACTTGAAGATACAACTATCTATGTATATATATCAATAACCTCCAGGGTACAGCCACTGGATTTGATATCGTCTTATCATAACAGGAAATATGTAGTAGGTACTGTTTTGTTTTTAGACCAGTGATGTCGTAAGTTTACACAGTACACAGATACTAAGTATAATGATCGTTTCTGAAACCATAAAAGTATCTTTTTTTGCATTTATATTTGTATTGCGATGTTTGTATGTATATGGACATTTGTATTGCCAACAATCACATTGACTATGGATACGTGATCCGAGTTCTTAATGGTCTTATTGTCATTGTAAATATATTACGATTCCATTGCTTATCTGTCGCTCTCGGTGAATAAACAGAAGCGGGAGGATTTTATTTCTTTTCGATACGTAGTTGCATAGATAATTATTTGAAGGTAAAATATTTGAAAGGTCAGCGGACGAGAGTTTTTAAATTTATTCATGAATCCATCAATGTCAGAATTGAAATTAGGAAAATGGGTGGGAGGAGGATTAAGATTCCTTTTTAAATTCTTCGTGACAGATTTATGAGAACCTCTTTTACCATAGTGTTAAAATGTATGTTTATTGATTGGGTACAAGAAAAGTTGGAAAAATTAAAAAAAAAAAACATGTTTGGTGTTAATCTGAAAAGGCTTGTTATAAGGCTATTAACTACAAGTCCCCTTCAGACGTTAACAAAAGACATAATATGCACATAAATTTGGTGGTCACAACAATAGAAGTGACTTTTTGTGTCCGACAATGTGGTCAAAGATTCACTTTACTTTTTTTTCTCAGTTTTAAACAACAACAAAAACAGAGTGGTGTCGTGACTGCATGTTAACGTCGAAGATGAGAAACAAGAAAATAAAACTAACGATTATTATCGAGTAATGAATCATTTTGCTTCAACGTCAAATTACTGAAAGCATTATACCTAACCTAGGTACCTCACCTACCTGATCGGAAATTAGTGAAGAGTGGAAATGGGTATCTACAATAATGAGGTACATATCTACATAGTAGGTATGTATAAAAAAATTTCGATTTATTAGTCAATGCTTGAGGTAATTTTCATGGAAATCGTTAGTGGCTTTATGCCAAATAGGTCTGTTCCAGTACCTTGTGTATTGCCAAATATGTATATGTATATGTCAGTGGGGGTAATATTCCTTAACCCGGTGTCTCCGTGAGACATTATTCATGTCTGAGCACATGTCATGCTTTTAAAATGTCTAGTGGAGACCGCAACCTTCTACCCTGCCAAATATAAGTATGTTCCCGTAATTTCTGCACCAAAATTCACAGATTCTCATATTTCAAGACGGGTGAACATTCCTCACAGAGAGGTAAAAGTGTGCAAAAGTGCAGAAACGGATTGAACTGTTGTTGGAAAACTGGAAAATTTATGACATTTGACAGATTTGACTGTTTCATAAAGCTGCCAAAAGAAATTTCTTGGGCTTAGATCGGCAGCATGAGGAACTTTTTTACTCTCTTGTTAGCACTCTATTATACGAAAAACTACTAAAAATCTTCGTCCGGGAACAGGATTTGACTGATTTTCGTAGTTTTTCGTGGTCTTGCGCTGTATTGAACAGTGGTATGGGAACAGACCTTATGTCCGGATTTTCGGTTTGCCATCGATGGCTTGCTATGAGCTAGCACTTTGGTGGGCATTTTTCAATTTCGTTGAACTTTTTAAGAGAAGTGATATGAAATGGCAAGGCTTGAAATGTCCACCAAAAAAAATTTACAATTGCTCGGCAATTTTTTTTTGTCGGCTTGCCATGAATGCTGGCTAGTGGAGACTCGGTGTAAGAGAACGAACACGAAATTCAACTGACAAACAAATACAATTCGCTAGTAAATAATTTATATGTATGTTGGTAGATTTTTAAGTTTTCTTTGAGTATATTGTTGAAAATGTCGATGGTTCTGTTTAACGAATCCAATGTAGTGGAACAACTCGTTTTTGCAAGTGTGTCGAGTAAAGTAAGAAAGGGAATTCTTTAAACCATTTATTATATGGAAGTTGACATTCTTTCATTAATATGTATACGTATTCGTGAAAATAATTTAACAATTTAGGCTCTTCTTTGTGTATAAACGGTGCTCTTTGAAACTACATTTTGTAGCATTTTTATTTTGAGCATGAAAGTAAAAAAAATCACATTTATATGTTGCAGCTATAGAGGTCCTTTTTGGGGTACATTTTGCTGCAGTTATTCGCATTCTGTCAGATATCTCATAATTATGAAAAACTAATCGAACTTTTTTGATTTGGCAAATTGAACAGATTCATTTATCTGCCAAATTTCTTGGGCCAAAATTTGTAGCATAGGAAAGTTTCTAATTCTCTCGTGAGCGCTAAAACTTCGAAATCCTTGTGTACACTTGAATCTCGAAGTTCGGACAGGATTGGGTAACTTTTCGTAGATTTTATTGGTTTTGTGAGAGTATGCGCAAAAACCTTATAAAACTCACTTGTTAACTTGCCCTAAATTGGCTCAGTGAAATATGGCCGCGTGAATTTAAACTGCGAGCACAGAATGAAACTAGACCGCGCGGACTAAATTCATCAGACGATATGGATTAAAACCTCGATCAAAAGATGAAATTCGACGGTGTTCGTGTTACTTCATTTCACTATAGCGGCCATATATTATTTTTAAAATTAATTTTGACTTCCCGTACAAAATCATCCGCCGCTAAGTTTCACGCGACCTAATGCCCGTATTATGCAAGACAACTTCGGTTGAGTTGAGTTGTCCCCATTTGAATAACCAGCAAATTACAACTCAACTCAATCAAATTAAACTTACTTAATAGGGGGTAAATTACGCGCAGCCCCTAAATTTGGATTACACATGTATGAGTATAACAGTTGCAGCTTTATAAATACTGGCTTTAGGGCAATTTAACGTCGGCTAAATGTGTAAGGCTGCTGTCATGTCATGTAATCCAATTGAACTTGTAGATCCAATTGAACTTAGTTATTGCAGAATCTTGATTTTAATTCCTTTGATCTTCATTCATCTTTTATGTGACTTTTGCACGATCCAGTCAAATTTTTCAAAGTCGACTTAGCAGCTTTACACATTCAGCCGAAGTTCATATTTCTATTCTTTTATGAGTAGTTTTTGACAGATATAAAACCAACAGAAAAATGAACCAAATCCACAAATAAATTGACGAAATTTTATAAACTAAACCTCCTAACTAGTTCTCGCTTATCGCTGAGATAATAGGTCCGTTCGCGTACCCTCCCAAAACAACGAAAATCCACGAAAAATAACGAAAACCCGTTCGCGTACGCAAACATTTCGTAGTTTTTCGTAGAAGAGAGTGCTCACGAGAGAGTAAGAAATTTCCCCATGCTACGAATTTTAGTCCAAGGAATTTCTTTGGGGTGTATTATGAAAACTGTCAAGTCTGTCAAATCACATACATTCTTTATTTTTTGGTGCTTAATGCGTTCGAGTACTTTTTCGTGATTATTCTGTATTTGAGAGAAGTTTACCCCCACTCTTCGAGATTTCACAGAAAACCCATATTTAGTGCAAAAAGTACGCGAACGGACCTAATAGGTGTGTTTGGTAACCTGTTAATTTATGAAAATTTACATCCAACTGACAAAAATCAAGAGAAGAGAGAGCCAAATGACAGTGTCAAAAAATTTCCCCTCTGGCGAAATCGTGCTATATCTTTTTCATGGAGTCACCGAGGCACATCCTTCAAAGAGCAATCTGACAATTTGTGAACAAATTGTTAACAAAATAAAAGAAAATTAGTTTTTCGTGAAAATATTCAATAGTTAAAAAATAACAAGAGAGGATTTTCCCCCACTTTTACTATTTGACAGATGTGCCATTTGTGTTAATAAAAGTTAACAAACACACCTAATCTTCAACATTTTTGATTAAGTTTCATTAAACTTTATTGAAATAGTGAGCTTTCTACCAGTATCTTGGGCTCGAATTAATCCTGAACTGACTAATTTGCCGGATCAGTGGCGACTCGAATGACTCTTTTTTTCAATTCCTTGAAAGCTGAAGGTGAAATTCAGATCAAATGAAATGTCCGAAGTTAACTCATAGGTAGATGCTTCATCGAAAATATTTCCAGCATTAAGCTGCCAGAGATCAGACCCAGAGCCACTTATTTGCTGGCTGCTCGACTGCATCCACAATTGCAACAAAATTCTCCCTTGGGGTGTTATTTGAGTGCAACTACTTATCTGTTACCATATCTATCATGTAACCATATCAACCGATTTCAAGAAAAAAGGAAACGTTCAAGTCTTTTACAATCATTTAATCATTCAGAAAAGTGTTATGTTCAAGAACTGTCCATCAACTAAGGCTAGGTACACGTAGTCACAATAAAAATTATTCAAATTAAAATGGATATGTGCCTTCACTTTTGTCTCTGACTGTAGACGAGTATAATTTGTTTTTTTTTGTGTGTTTTTTTTAATGCAATCCAACATCGAGTCCGAGTGTAGGCGTATACTTAAAGTTACGACTTCAAATGACCTTACAAAAGCCAGGTTAAATTTTGGAGTTATGCATTCAATCAAATTGGAATATTTAATGTTTACGGGGAAAAAAAACAGAAAAAAAGGATTTTGTAATAAAATTCTTGAAAACTGGTCTTGTATTTTGTAATTAAACAGTCTTTTGTTTTGGAAAACAAAAACAAGTTAGACGTTCTGGCGAAAACAGTTTAAATCAGTTTAAAATCCCCCGATTAACATACAGTTCCGAGCAATAACACCAGGCACACATACAAGTATCTATGTATCTTCTGTTTTTTCCACTTTGAATTTGTTAATAACAAAACCACAATAAACTAACTTTAATCACCAAAATAATTGTTTCAATTAACTTTTACAAAAAAAAAAAAAAAAAATCTGTCATGTGATTTAAAATTGGAAACTTTGCATCCATGGTTGGGTTAATAACATATGTACACGAAGGTTACTTGTAGATCTGGATACCTTCGCACAAAAAACAAAAATTGTCACCACTATAGACCGAATAGAAAAACAAAAAGTATCTAGAACCCGATTCTTTTAGTTAAATCTCTGCAGTTCGCTTACCACCAGGTGTACACCACAGATATTCGTAAGACAACTTCGTAGTTGGGCACTGTGTCCAAAACTAACCGCGATGGCCCTTCTGCTGGTCGTTTTTATCGCTGCACTTTGTTAGTCGGCTTTGCCTGTTTGTTGATTCTTCTTCTGGTTATCTGAGGCGCGTATTCTTTTGATTCTTTTTGGTGTTGTCCTGATTCCGATGTACTTTGAGTGGTGGTAACTTGATTGAGATATATTTATCGATTGTCATATATATTCGAGTTTATTTATCTGACTCTGTCGCTGGGACTTGAAAAATAAAGCAAAATCTCCCAAAAGTCAACAGAGAGAACGATGCCGCCTTGACTCAGCGGCAGCGTCTATGCGGCTATTTCGCGTGCAAATGTTGACTCAAGCGTACAGTGACCGGATCCGTGGACGAGAATCATAATCATTGTATTTAATTGTACGAAACTACGGGTAGTTCTGAGGTTCTCGATTGGCAGGGAGTTCAAGGGGGTTTGTACGTGTGCATTATGATAGCTTTTTACATTGTTTATTTATGGAATTACCTCTTATTAACCGCATTAGAGTCGCTTCCTGTCGTTAACTCATGTCTAAAGAGAAGATGTAGTACCTGGCCCAAATAATTAAATATTCTACATCACCACGCATTCAGAAACATTTAAGTTATGCACATCTAGACTATAAACAATAATAAAGAAACAAGAGAAAGTTCAATTGGAAATTAAATCAGCATTTCTGGAGTAATAACATAAATAACAGCAGTAACATAAGTTTTAATTTTAAGTTGAGCTTTCATTCGTGCATTAAGGCGATGAACTTGAAATTTTAAATTAACGTAAAATAGGTTGATTATGTATGCCAAGTAGGCCATCGGTGATCACCTTTGGATATTAATTTTATTTTCTTCTTTCCGTGATGCTGATGATCCACTGCGCATTTTAAATGCTTGCAATAAAAACAGGATAATGATAGACTGATCGCGTCTTTCACAGATACGCTTGAAATTTGAATATTTTTTTTTTTATTATTTTTATATGATAGCAATGGCATTCGACACCTATTGACGTCAAGTGGCTTTTAATACATAATAATGTACCTACATACAAAATCACAGAAGTTCATTGGACTGTTAAGTTAGGTTAGGTGGCTATCCCCGTATTCGGTAGGATTCCCTCAGCCCAAAGAAGGTACATTGTGTTGCAATATTATTCGATTCTTATCGGTACTCTTGGAACCATTTTGAGAATTGGAAAAATTTCCATAATTTTTTTATATCCGTTGAGGAAATATCTTGAAGGTCTATAAAGAAGATGTTCTCCCAGAATCTTTTTTCTTAAGGAGGAGAGTGCTAGGAGGTGATAGGGAGATTCCTCATCCTCCTCACTCATGCAGCTGTGACAGAAACCGAAGTCATTGGCGAGGATTCCCAGCCTGCTGGCATGTCTGTCTATTAATACGCCAACTAGGATGCCGATATGTGCTCTGCTAATTTTTAGCAGCAGCTGAGGGCAAGTCTGCGTGACGTGACTTCACGTATCAAGATTACGCCATCTTTTATTAGCCTGTTGCAGTGCTTGCGAAGAGATTTTGTGTCTTATTGTTTCTATTGGTACATTGGGCTCACTTTCTGCACTAAAATTTTCCAGTTTTGTACCTTTCCAGCTAGTTTGTCTGCTTCACAGTTATCTGGTATATCACTATGACCAGGAACCCAGCACAGCGTGAGCATGCATCTGCTCGATATCTCGTTTAGAGATGCGCGGTAGTGCCTAACCAATTTTGATCTTATAATTGGTGATTCGAGTGCTTCTATAGCTAGCTGCTTGGCTTTCGGTGTAAATGAAAATGTCCCGATTGTACATCGATTTCATCGACTGCCACTCAGCGGCTTCACGAGTAGCCAAGACGTCCGCCTGGAGACACTGCAGTAATCTGGAAGTCTCAAGGACAAGTTCAGGCTGAGCTGGGCCGAAAAGACACCCGCTCCTATACCATCACCTGTCTTGGATCCATCCGCGTAGATCTCCAATGCAGGTTTGTCTTTTAGACAGATATTTTATACCCATTACTTTTGACTGGGAGTACCTATTAGTCCTATATTTAAATCTAGGAGCGGATCCATATAGTCCGTAATAGCTGTATTTAGATTGAGAGTACGGTGGCGTGCCCTCAGTTAGAAGGTTCCCACTGTGAGGTTTCTTTAAGTCGCAACGCCGTTTTTCCTCCTGTCCCTACAATAAACTGGACTGTTAATAGGAGTATTGGAAATAAGTCCACAGGAGTGTTGTCAGAGTGGCTTAAACGCAGTTCTTAAAAAAAACAGTGGTTTCGTTGGGTCAAGTCAAGTAACTTATTCAGATTCAACAAGAAGTACAAAAGTTGCAAGGTAAATAAAAGCCCTATTATGGTAAGCGAATCGAACGTTCGATATGAAGCGAACTCTTTTGCGAATCACCCGTATCGTGGTATTATGTTTGCAACTGTCATTTAATTTGTTTTTTGTTGTAGCAGCAGTTGTTTCACAGGCGAATGACACATTCGCTTACCATTATACCACGATACGGGTGATTCGCAAAAGATTTCGCTTCATATCGAATGCCCGATTCGGTAACCATAATAGGGCTGTAAAACTTAAACCTATCCAGTACTGGAAAGTCAGATGCTGATTGTCTCTTTCCTCCAATTGGACACCAACCACACGTATGTACTCACGCAAAATTGTGCGATCTTCTACCCTTACCCTTTTTCTTTTTCTTTTTGATGTTTGCAACATCGACTGATTCCTAAATAACAAAATAATGCGTTGCCTTTTCACTGCAATACATTTGTGCAATATTTACGCAGTACGGTCTTACTGCAAACGTTATAAATACATGGTATCACTACAGTAATGCTGTGTTCCGGAATGCTTAATGGTGCAGTGCTTCATTAAGGAATTCAACCATACTCCAGTATTGTTTCAAAATCATGTCGTGTAGCAATGTTGAGAACAAAGCTTTTTTAGTTAAACCCCCTCGCATTTCATTTTCACCGGTCATTCTGTTTAGTTACATCATTTAGCTAAGGATCCTCAATAATTGAATACGTTTATTCGCCGATCCACCTTCATACTTCAGTGACAAAAAATAATTACTAGAAAATGTTCGTTCTTTTATTAAGAACTAAAGAATAGAATTATATAAAAAAAATATTCAAGTCTCAATCAAGTTAAATGAGTATTTCAGTTTCGATTTGAATGTACTATAACCTCCTTAGTTCTTGTGGCTTTCTACGACGATGTGCATTCTAAGAAACAGACATAAGTACATAAATAATTATTTTATTCCAAAATATATTCCAAACACTTACTGTTAGTTACTTCCCATCCAATAGGGATGTTCAACCTGTCAATCTCAGTCTTTAGCCAAACTCGAAGTGGTGCAAAGTAATCCAACAATGCCGATGAATCCATTTCACGTTCTCCTGTGAATCCCTCCAGAGCATCACGCCAGTGTTTCGATGCGCCCAGCTGAAGCATATCCCTAAAAAAGACGATAATGGTTAGTTGCTGGCCATGACTCTGTGAAACTTAACTAACTTGAAAGCATTTCCGGCTGCAATACTGCCATGTATATCACATTGATCGAGGGTAAGATTCGGGTCTCCTTCGACAAACTGTCCGGCCTTCTTGCACATCGCTTTGTGGAATTGAAATTGGAATATGTGAGCCGCAAAGTATCTAATACAGAAGAATTGTAACAAGTGCTTAACATTCACCACCTAAATCTAACCTCAAATACTCGACATCAGCGCTGACATGATATTTAGCTGGCGGATCAAAGTCATTTTCAGATCTTTCAACAGCGGGTTCTATGCCTCCATACTCTGAACGCATTCGCCAGAAACCACAGTTCCAGTTGGGTTCTTTGAGATCATCACGAAAGACAGCGTATCGGTACTTATCCATTGTGTAGGCAAATGGTAAGAACACGACTTTTTTCACAGCCTAAAGGAGGGCATATGGCATTAAAATAAAAAAACGTGCAACTTCAACTTACATTTTTGAAAAGCTCATTGATTCGGCTCTGCTCATCCAACTCTCCACTCTTGACGAGCCCGATCTTGGCTAAATGCTTGGGAGTTGCGACAGACAGAGCTATCACATCACCGACAGCTTCATGGAAACCAGGATTTGGCGCTTGTCGGAAGGGTACCGGTTGATGCTGATACTGAAGATAGTACTGAATGTGCCCCAACTCATGATGGGCGATGTAGAGATATCGCGTGGTGACCTCTGTGCACTGTTTAATACGAACGTCATCGGTTTCGTAGAGATCCCAGGCACTTGCGTGGCACACGACCTCACGGTCTCTGGGTTTTTCCAGAACACTTTCCTTCCAAAAAATTCTGCGTAAAGAAAGAAAGAAGTTTACACTTTGTAAATTGTTCGTTTTTCTATATGAATGCGAAAAATGCTGATGAAATCTGTTGAAAGTGTTACTCCAGGTTTTTACTCAAATAATGAGGCTGCACTCATTACTGTGTGTGAGCTTATCAGATTTAATTACCAATTTATTAATGAATTTACCACAAACAAGCGATAAATTTACACACATGACGATCACTTGCAGAAATAAACCTCATTCATTCAACTCTTAACTCAGACCGACAGCCTTTCAGCAGATTATCGAGAACAGGCTGAATTAAACGTATGCAAGAAGAGGTTATCGATAGGCCAACTGAATAATCTTTATATATTCCATACTCACGTTGGCAGCTTTGTCATGTTCAGCGAGGTAAAGAATTCATCGCCCAACTTGAAGATCTTCAACGGTGTAAGTCCTTGGTTAACCATTTCGGCTGTAACATCCACATCCGGCTTGTTGGGATATGGTCTGAACAGGTCGTCGACTTCTTCCCAGCTCTGACCCCACATGTTGCCAAGAAGGTGCATCGGAATGTTCCCGTTTTCCGACACCACCTCATCACCATAGTGTTCACGTAGTTTAAAACGAACATAACCGTGTAGTTCCTTGTAGAACGGCAAGAGTTGCTGGTAAGTCCTGTCTAGGTTTTCCTCAAAGTGTGGATCGTCGTAAGTATCAATCCAATCCTCGGCGTACGATCTGAAATCTAAGGAAACTATTGAAAAAAATCCAAAAGGGATTAAACGTATACTTACTATTCAACTTCGCCGCTTTCCTACTCAGTTCCACGTACTTCTGGAAATTCTCACGCATTGGAGTGCCAGCTTTATCATAAAACGACTTCCAGTAATACTTCAGCTCTTCTGGGTCTCTACTTGTCATCAGCCGCTCTTGGATATGCGGCTCCAGGGTTAACGAACATTTCTCAGGATTTTTATACGAGCAAACCTTCAAAGTAGCATAGTTCTTTTGCATCGATGTAATAGCACTTAGCAGCTCCTTGTGGTCTTCCTTTGGCAGCGCGGCAAATTCCAATCTGGTAAGGATTTTCACTTGTCTCTGAATATTTTCGTCCTCGATATCTTTGAAGCCCTTCTCAAGAATCTCCTCTGCTAGCGCTTTATTGAAATGAGCATTCTCTGCAACAATTTCATTCTTTCGCCAGAGATTCTCATCGGTTATGTTGGTGTTAGCTATCCAATTGGCAAGAGTCGCACGATGCAGTTGCTGTCTCAATGGTTCGTACTTCTGCTCCAGAAACATTGAAGCTTCGATAGAACGTATCGAACAGGACCCAGCCCAGGCAGTGGAAAAAGTACCCAAACTAAAGGCCACTATAAGGAGTATAATCTCAAGATTCGTCATTGTACATTCGCTGCCTAGTATAGACTGAAAGCTGAAACTAGGAGTTGCGAAATTAATGAAAATTAACTCGATGACCTTGTCTGAATGAGGTTATCGATGTCGCTTCGATGTCTCAGAAAGTTGATATGGCCAATTCCTTCAACATGATACGCTCTTTAACAGATAATTTTTTTTTGTTGTCGCTTTGTTTTGGAAATAGAAAATATTAATATTTATGAAAATTTAGCAATCAAAAAAAAGTAAACAATTCTAGTTAGCGACGGAAGTTAGAACAGTTGTTGTTGAACCGGTCTGGCAGTTTGAAAAGGTGTTTAGATGGTTGAAACTTGAAATGCGGGAAATGGGAAATTTATCTGTGGGGTAATTTTTAGGGTGGATGTACATTTTTTTCTTGTTGCTGATTTTATTTATTTTTAATTTATTTATGTTATTTTGTCATACACATAGAATTATCTTATAAAATAGTGATAATCTCACTAAGAACAAATAAGGGTGGGCGATAAAATTGACTGATTGTTTACGTTTCTTTTGGTTTTCAATATACAGTCACTCCCAGTCAAACTCAGACACCTAAGCCATCCTAGTTGCAGTGCTGAAAAAAAAGATTTAGATGCAACTATATATAACTTGACTTCTCTTGTTTTTATTCATTGTTTTTGTCTATGTTATTTAGTACATTTGATGCTTTCTGTTAATAAAATACAATAACTTAACCAATCTTGACAAATGAGGTGTCAAAAGAAGGAAAATTTCCCGGAGCACTGATGAATTGCACTTTCAATTTATAAATTTTAACAAATTAAAAAAGAAGGAAGTTTGGATTTTCTTCTGCGAGAGTTCTTGCACGGGCACACTAGTCATTACTTAAAATGTTTACTGTGTTTTTTATAAATCTTATTTTGCAGCATTGTTTGGTTTGGAGTGACTGTACACATAAGTAAAACCTCCTAATTAGGACTCTCTGTACTTGGGCCACCTCCTAAATAAACTGCACTTCATGAATATACTCGTTTTTTTTTTTATGTAAGCGAACCTCTCAAATCAGGACACCTCTGAATTGAATCTGGGGCAACGAATTGCCGGCAAATTTCATTAGAATTGTTTGAGAAACAACCTCCAAATTGGAGTAAAAAGGAAAGTGGGACAAATTACAAATATCAGAGCTGATTGTATGAATGTGTGACATATATGTAGGAACAGTATGTTCATGCTAAAAATAGGCGAATCCCCAGAATAACAAAAATGCGTTCGTAAGAAAAATATCCTTGCTCTTATTTTGTTGTTGCCACAACACAATCCACAAAGCATTTATTCATTATCGTAGTTTTTTTTAATAAAGGCAGGCAGCATTTTATTTGGGGAAAAATATTATTTTGCCCAATTTGGAGGTGGGTCATATTTTTTATTCTATGGATTTTGACATGAACTGAAAATATCTTTCACATCGAGGCTCATCATCATTTTTATTTTTGTATTGCCCATTTATCCATCGTAATTTTGTTTTTGAACAAATCTGAATAAAAAACTCAAAGTTTTGTGCAACTAAAAACGGCTATTAGGGAATAATTATGTCTAAAACCAATTTTTCAATTCGTTCTTATCAGTCGAGTTCCACTTACGAAACCCTCCGATATCTCCGAGCGATCCGTAAGTGGAACACGATTCCTCAACTGAGGAAAGGGAGATTATTTTGCATTTGCTGAGACTATATTTTTTTGGATTCGTTTCCTCACTCTTTCTGTTAAAACCGGGCATGTGGTTATATTGGACATTTTATGAAAGGAATCCGTAGTTCTAAACGTTTTGCAGTTCTGTATTATTTAATTCAAGTAAATGAATCTGGAAAACGTAGTTATTGAAGAAGAATACTAATTTTGACAGATACATTTCTCCTTTGCGGAGAATGCTGTTCCACTTAATAGAAAAATCTCTGATGAAAATCTCTGAGGGATTCGTAAGTGGAACTCGACTATTATTTGTGTTTTATTTGGGAACCAATCTTAAATAGAAAACAGAAGTTTTAGGAAAACAATGGTGGCAAGAAAACGTAAGATTATCTTTTAGAGTAATATGGGCATTAAAAAGTACATTTAATTTTAAAGAACTCGAGCGAATTGCAAAAGAAGTTTTTAAATCATCACCAAATTTCTGAAACATTTCTACCAATTTCTTAACCATCATGTGTCTCCACCCATCGGTACACTTTTTATCGACATTGCACTACCTTGCCGATGTGTTTCAATGGATTATTTCAAATACATTCCGCCAGCAGCACCATCGCATCATTTTTCTCAACTGTCAGCCGTTGAAGAAATGTCATTTTCAAGAGAATTTCCACAGAACAAGTTTTGTGCTCTTCTTCAGTTTTTGTTGTCAGTTTGTTCGAAATAGTTGTAGTTGCGGTCCGCCGGAATTTAAAGATTTTTACATTTTTCCTGTTTTTTTTATTTTATCCACTGTTGGAATATATTCCATCGAATTGTTTCGTTTATTGTTCGTTTTCTACAGTGAATATTGTGTGGTATAATTGTGTAAATAAATGTGCCCCTTTTACAAATCTCGCAAAATCACGGGCGTAAAGTGCTGATGCCCTACAAGTGCATCCAAATCAGCGTAGGCATAGTTTGCCGCTTCTTCGTCTTGAGAAAGTTAATATAAAATCGACAGAAAAAAAAAAATAAATAAAGAGGAGCATGTGAGAGGAAAGGAATTTCTTTCGAAGAAGCAACGGGTGCCTAAGAATAACCCTTTCTGTGCTAAGTGTTATGTTGTTCTATTCCAATTCTCCTTGTTGTTAGTTATCTTGTTTTTGTTGATGATTCTAGTGAAAATATATAGTGTGCGTGTGCTGCTCCTAGTCTAGAAAGTATCTGTGTCACAACCTCGTTTCGGGTTCGTGAATAACGTAAATAGTGCGCGTTCCATTGGTTCTTCATTTAAAAGAAAAACCGCCACGATGAATAACCACCCGACACCTCCACAGCAGCGTCACATTAACGCTTCGGGTCATCACCCTGTCCTGCATCCACAATTTGTAAGCAATTCCCTAGCCATTCGACAGGAGATCCAGCGTTTCGAGAGCGTCCATCCGTCGATATACGCGATTTATGATTTAATTGATTTGCTGCCCGACGCACAGATTGCCCAACAGATCCGGGACCATGTTGTCTGCATTGAAGGTGAGTTTTGTTGTTACTTGTGTGTAGTCAGATCTAGTTTTGTTAGGAGAAGAGAGCAGGTATGAAGAATACACCGATGAGAAAGGTAGAAACCGGCTCCGATGAACTTGGATTTGTTTACATTAAATTTGGAGGGAAACCTTTCGGGTTTTTTTGTTTTACATTTTTCCATGTAATGAATATTCATTTGCTCAAAGTATGAGATAAGTTTTAGCAGATAATTGGGATTTGGTATTTTTGAAGGTTGAGTAGTTAAGGAACCGCTCTAAATCCAAAATGTGAGAGAAAATAACTGATTACACGATTCACATGACGCCCCCCGTTTATGCTACACACGCCTCACATTTTCAACTGTTATCTGCTGCAACTTCATATTCTCCCATTCCCCTTGATTGGAAGAAATTCCATTTCCCACTGTTCGCATACTCGAATTAGATTGGGAATATGGGTCGCCTCCGGGGGGAACAACTCCAGCAAAGTATACGTATGTAATTGCTCGGACATGCATAGGTATGCTAGCTACACACTCCAGCTAAATCAATCAAGCCAAGTGACAGCACAGTAATGAGAACAAGAGTGAAGCTACAGATTGGCATCTACAGAAAAAATCGGGAAAAATCCAATTTCAATGGATTAAAACGTCTGTGGCTAAATCTGCGAAATGGCCAGAGCTAGGCAGGCAAAAAAAATATCTGTGCACATAACCACCTTCGCATTGCATTTTGAATGCAAAACACACACCCAGGCTGCCACTCACTGAATAGGAAATTGGAAAAAAGGAATAAAAACAAAAATTGTTAAAAAATTCATGGACAAGTTTCCTCCTCGTAGCTGGCTATTGGCTTCCTCATTTATTCGATTCATGTGTCCAAGCGCCGGCAACTTTCAATTTCAGCTCGATTAGCATTCGAGCTCTAGCCCAGCAAAACAACAATGACTACGACTACGATGATGTTGATAATGACAGTGGCAGTTGGATGTAGAGACAGTACCTACCTAGCGTTTGTCGGTGCCACTGTCAGTGGCCTGTCGCCGTCTATGTCGCCATGCAGGACATTTTGTCCGCCACTGATTCATCGTCTCATGTGTATACTCGTGCTTCGTATGCCCTATGCGCAATTGGCCATTTGTTTGCCCCTTCTTTTCCACCACGCACCGTACTGATCATATGCACCCCATTTCCGTTTGCATTGCAGTTGACAATTGCATGCGATGCGGAGGAGTATTTCACTTCCTGTGTTGACAGTTGAGAGGCAGTCCTCCACTCCACCCAGCACCCACACTCTCATCTGCTTCGACTATTCATTCCGGCTCACTCCATTCATGTATTCGATGGCGTCGCTGCCTCTTTAACGGTCATGCCATAGTCATACTGAATGAATGGAAGATGATTTGCGCGTAATTGTTTAGAATGCAATTCGTTTGGCTGTTCTTCGTTGAGTCAGTTCCAACCCCTGCTACGAGTATATGTGTTGGGGTCGAGCAGTTGTAGTAATCCATCAGAAGAAAGGGAGACAGAACAGAGCACAGAGAGCAACCCCCCATTCAAAGTCATTTACAGAGATATGGCAAGCGATTATTCAATGACATAAGATGAAGGAATGACAGCTAAGACAGATAGTCTCAAGGGGGCTACAAAATTCAAGAAGATTTAAGGGTTTCTTCAGTTACAAACCAGAAAGAAAAAGTTACGCTTAAGGGTTGCAATTTGCTTCATGGAAATTTATTGAATAGTTTTCGATTTCGTTACTTGTCCAGTATATTCTATTCTAAGGGATAGACACGTTTCGTGTGTGTATGTTTCAATGGAAATTAATCCTTTGTTCGTTTGTCACAGTTTGCTGCCATTGACAGATCTCAAAGATGACAACTTTTAGGTTAGAAATAAAATGAAACTTAGAATATAAGAGTGGACCTTGGTAGACCTCCCATTTCATTTGAAAGACCTCTACTGAGGGCAGGTAAATTGATGTCTTCTTCAGTTCACATTCTAGATAACTATCGATTCTAAATAAAACCCAACACGCTTCGCCATTAACAAAAGCAAATAAAAAAGAATCGCAGCTCGTATAAATCTCTAAATTATTATTATCCTTTGCTTGAATTAAATCCGAATCCCCCTTTTCTGTCGATGACATCATCGATTACATAAACAATTCTGCGAAAGGAAAATATCTCTTTCACCCACTTATATACAGAATATCAAGTGCTAATGGGGTGTATTATGACAGGCGTTCGTAAAAATAGCAAACCAAATGGACCGCTTTTATGAAGAAAAACAACTCGTAACACTGTAAAATATAATTAAACAGCAAAAGTGAAAGAAAATGAGTAATTAAAATACCCTCCAACCCCCCAACCCCCCATCCCCTGCATAAACTTCAACCCCATTATGCGGCAGTCAAAAATTTTCTGTCTGCCTTTATGCTGTGTGCAGTGTTACGCTCTTGTGTTTATCCTTGTTAAACGCGAGCAAGGAGCTATAATCGTTTATTTTTCGCCTTTAATCGGATGGAATGTGAATTATGCGTAAATTCTTTTAGTAGTTTCCGCATGAGTGACGATGGCGTGGAGCGCAAATGTTTTTCGAGCAAGTTTAATGGATTGCTTGAACATAATAATGTAGATGCAAATGAAAGAGTTGGAAGTGTCACAGGATGACATCATTGGGTGATTGCATCAAAATGCTAACTTTGGATTGACTATTGTTTTTATTTGACACCTGTCAGTTTAATAATCTAAAACGTCTGTCAGAACAACTTTCATAAATCAATTTATTCATTTTTGTTAAGTTTAGGTAATTAATGTCAAACGTCAACCACTTGGTGTAGAAAGTGTTATTTGATTATTGTAACTGTCATTGAAAATGTATAGATGTCATTTGCATTTGACATCGAATTGAAACACTCATTTGTCTCTGAGCTGTCAACTGTCAGGATGGCCGAGCCGAGCGGTTTAAGGCGCCAAACTCTGGGGACGTCGCTACTCGCTACTGTTAAAAGCGCTCTGGTTCTCTCTGTGAGGGTGTGACTTAGATGGATAGATAGATTTCTTTTTCTATAAAATTTAAAATATTCAGTGCGTTAGTATTTTGTTGGTTTTAAGTCGATGAACGTGTTTCGATTTCCTTCGAAGGGGAAGTGTAAACACCTCACAACTGTCATTGTTGCAATTTGATACTGTTCCGCAAACAAAACGAACGAGTTTTCCTCTTTTCCTTTTCCTGTTGTTCTTCTTCTTGTCTGTTGGTTTTTTTTTTTGTACTCCATTCTGTATCCTGTAGGGTTTCTTTTTTTTCTCCTGCGGGCATTCAGACATAAACGACGACGCATTTTTTTAAATTCATTTTGGTTGAGAATTTCTCCTGTCATTGTGTTCCGCCACCCATGGCGATGCGGTGACAAGGAAAAGAAGAAAAACCAAACCACTGAAGCTGAAGTGGCTACTCTGTTGGCTACGCTTTCGGCTCTACCCTATACGCCAATGGTTTTCATTATTTATTTATTTTTTGTTTCATTCGAATCCAAAGTGGGTACTTTGACAAGTGCACATGCTCTTTTGACACACTGGCTTCCGCTTAAGAGGGCTCTGCTGTCTGCTATGCGGCTCTGAAGTGAGCTATCTTTAATTTTAATTGAGAAGTCAGTCTGTTTTGTGTTGAGGCACACGCAATGTTCTTGGCTCAAGTGCAATTTAGGTCACACTTGTTGACAGCTGTCAGATTGGAGAAAGGTGTCAGAACTCCTATCGAATGCAGTTTGAATCATTTTACGACTTCTCTAAGCATGCACTGACCACTGTTAAGGGTCATTAGTGTCAACATTCATAACACCATTTCACACATCCACTTATCTGCCAAAGTGCTGACGTTGAGCCTGCATTCGTAGTCGAGTGTATGTTGGCACACGCGCACAGCATCTTAATTGCGCGACTTAAACATATTATTCTGCTGTTGCTTCCTCTTGTTCTTCTTCTTGGGTTTTATTCCTTTTTGAACTGTGCTGTGATGTAGGCTAAGCTAAGTCGCCGTCTTCGTCTTCATCTTATCATCAATTTGCAGGGAAACGTCAGAAGTAATTGTCAATTCTCATAATTTGTCTTCTGTCATCGGCCGCATACGGGGGGGACACAGGGACGAGGTTTAGAGAGGTTCTACGGAGTGCATCGTGTAGGTTGTCTTTTCCTGGCAATTAAATTGAAGTTTTTGTTTTTTTTTTTTTTTTTTTGTAGCTCTTGTTCGCCCCTCCGCCCCCGCTGGCTTAAAGATGTCGATTAATAGAATAATTGCCGGGAGGCGGCAGAACGGCGGTGACCAATGAATACATTCGAACAAAAGCCAATGAGGATGGAATTATTAACGCGACACGAGTTATTTTGATATTAAGAATTTATTATTTAATTTTTATTATTTTCTTGACTGCTAAAAGCGAAGAAAATTCCGTGACTTGAAGTACAAATGAGGCATTTAGACACTTTTAAGGTTGCGCTGTGCAGTTTGACGCGTATTCGAAGATCATTTTTCGAAAGTAAATAAATGTTTAATGTGATTTCGAATGAAAGTCATTAGTATTAAATGGAGGGAATTTCTGTCTGCGTGTGTGTTAATTTTCGGCGGCGACATGCGTTGTGGGAACATATGGAATTTAGTGGGATTGGTATTGACTACGGCTATGGCGTATTAATCGAAGAAATGTGTGTTGTGTTTGGGTGGAATGTGCTCACTGGATTAGTAGATATTTTGACATTTTTATTGGGGATTATTCATGGGATGACTTCCCGAATATTTCTAATTCCAAAAGTCGTTTCGAAGGACACGCCATTATATGATAAACCTTGATATACAATACATAAGACCCCATAAGCAGCTTATGTTATCAGCACCCACCATATCAGTAGATACTGAAAACCCGTCACCTTGACCGAGCAAAGGCTGGACGATTACATAGGAAATTATCTACAGTATCATCACTTTCTAAACAGGAGTTGCAGGCAGTGATATCACTTTAACCTGGGTTACTAACCATACCGACGACGAGGCTGTCTGCATCCTGGAGAGCGTTGCCACCTTCGTCAAGAAACGTCATAGCGCAATTCGTAATGAACTTAAAATTGGCAACCTCAATGGAACGGATGACATTGTCCCACTTCTGGACTTCTATACACCGTACGAGACGCTGTACCCGGAGAGAGAATATTAGGGCTGCATTGCGTATACACGGCAAGAACACATTGCGGTCTTCATGGACGGCTTGAACACCGGCAATGTCACTGGTTCTAGAATCTATTCCAGAAAACCGGCGCTAAATACGTGTTTAAGACTTCTGGACGACTATATAGCGATGCAGAGAGCGGTGGAGCTGTTCGCGAACGAAGCTGATAGATAACGATATCACAGTCTACATCGACAGTCAGGCCGCGCTCAAAGCTCTAGAATCGTGTATTGTTAAATTGGCAATCGTAGAACGTTGTCGCTCTGCGCTCAAAACCCTAAGCAGATATAACAGGGTTACCAGGACACTCTGGTGTAGAAGGAAATTAACTTGCAGATGAGCTAGAAAGAAAGTTGTGGTACTCCCTATAACCAAGATGGTGTACTTAACACCATCATCAAGCAGCATCAGGGCGACTTTAAAGAATACTCTTTAGCCTTAGACCACAAGGGGACCAAAGTAATCGTTGGACTAAATAGGGCAAAGTTAAGAACATTAATAGGAAACTGTCTCCTGAGAAAGTATGCCAAACGGATGGAATTCAAGCATGGACGAATGCAGATACTGCAATGACTTGGGTTCAGTAGAGGATGTCGAACATATCCTTTGTGAATATCGTGCCATTGCTTGATACACTGGAAGTGGCTGGCCAAACTCGCCACTCGCCACAATCAAATTTTAAAATTTTGCAGCGAAATCAAATGTTTAGACAGAAATGTTTCGGTTTAGGTACCATCAAGGGGATCGCGATGGGCCCACCATGGTGCCTGGTGTTTTGTGATGGCTCAGCCTCACAACCCCTTTCTAACCTAGCTTAACATTAAACGTCAAAAGAAGATACCCTCGCCGAGGATGTTGGTAGACGCCCTTGGAAACCCTCTTCTGAACCTTTTCTTGTAAGCTCAAAACTTGTTATCGGTAAGTTCAGTCATCCCTTTGAAACTGTATGTGGATCTTAAGCGTAGCCTGTCTGTCAAGATCAAGATGCACTCAATAGATAGTTAAGCCGAGTGCCGAGTACATTTTGTTTTATTATTAATGGATGCTGCCCCAAGGCTGATACTGCGACCTACTAAAAGGTATATTGTATCATAGGATTCTAATTAGTCCAAGAGGCATACCACCTTTCTAATAAAGGCTAGTATGTCCTTGTTGGACGCATTAAGTCTTAACGCCTTCTGACCCCGAAAAGTGCCGGGCAATCACAAAGGGCTGTTTCGACCTCCCCTAAACACAGTCGACAATCGGTCTCGCTAGACAGGCCTAATTTGTTAAGGTGTTATCGTAACTGGCAATGACTGGAGAGGAGATTTGCTAGATACCTAATATCCTTCTTATTGTAGTTTAGAAGTCCCCTGTAGTGGATGTAAGGCTTAATAAACAGTTGGGCTTGGGACATTTGCCCAATGAGGGAGACGGAGATTGTGTCCCCATTTGTTGATTAAGGCCGAGATTGTTGCCCAGTTTATGCCACAAAAGGCATCCGTACCTGAGAATTTGGCAGTAGACCCGGAACGAGTCAGCTCATCCGCAATCTCATTTCCTTCTACGCCTCTGTGAACAGGTACCTACCAAAGTTTGACCTTATCGTGAGTAGCTAGGGATTGAAGAGCATTGAAGAAGCACTTTACCAGTTTCGAGTCCAAAGAGTAGGAACTCAAAGCTTTGAATGCCGCTTGGCTGTCTGAAAAGACATTTATGTTAGCGCCGTTGATGCCACTCTGTAGGTTGATCAAGGCACATATCTCATTGGCGTCGACCTCAGCTTGAAAAACGCTGGGGAGTGATCCAAGAGGGACGGAGATTCTGGTATTGGGCCCGAAGATCCCAGCACCAACACCAGAGGCCATATTCGATCCCTCAGACATTTTCGGTCTAGGGTAGGTGCGCCTTTTGTGCGAGGTACATCATACTATGAAAGACTAGCCTCAGACCCCATGTCCAGTTTTGGATTCATCCATAAAAATACGACTAGCCTGTGACCATGGTGTCTATTTTCATCTGTATATAAATTTTCGTACACGCTCTTCGTACACTTTGAAAGACAGGATTGGGATTTTAACTTTTCTGATTATTCACGCTTACTTTGATTCTACCTTTTTTTTTTTTAAGAAAGTCCCTTTTTCGTCCTCTGTTTTAGTTCATTTTCTCTTAAACCCTATCCAGCAATTTTCTTATAAATTATGACCAAGGTTAGGTGTGTCATAAAACCGTTTTCTACTTAACCTAATACTCGTATTTATGTATTTTTAACGCGTGTGAACAGCCAGATGTCTGCCATTGAAGTTCGTTCTGCTTTTTGTCGGCATGAACTTAAAAATTCCCAAAACGAATCTATTATCCTTAAAATTCTATTTATTTAGACTTTTAGAGTCATGCGTACCTAAGGTGTAACACGGAATCGCTTTTTAACCCACCCTCCTGTCTAAGTCGACACATTCCATAAAACAGAAGCAAAACATCTCAATTGTATAGCAACACCAGATTTAAATTTGCGACAAAAAACATAAACTGCTCTCATTATTGTCCTTGTAAAATAGAGGCAGCCTGGGAAGGATAAACATAACGGGAGCAAAAAAGACAAACAGAAAAAAAAGCAATAAAGCTGCATTCTCATAGAAAAGAGACAAAACAAAAAAAAACAACAACGTTGATGGGCAATTCCATAGAAATTACCATAAATCTTTCTTTTGGGCCCAGAGTTTGGACTGAACGTGATTCCACATCCGCAGAAAAGCGCTTGTAGAAGATAAATTAATAAAACTGAAGTTACTATCCCCGAACAAGAGCAGAGCAGCCTGATAGATGATTTATATGTCCTCTCCGACGACGACGACGACGCCATCTCGTTGTCCTGTAGTCTAATTGGAAATCATGTTTTCTCCTACACCTAAAACGGGAGACTCTATCAGATTACCATCTCCGGGTTACACAACAAATTGTTCTGTCGTCCACTCCACACTATAAGCGCACAAACACTAGGAAACACCGGAACTAGTACGTTTTTTTCTTTTTCCCGGTGTTTTCCCTTCGTATTTATTTTTTGTGATGCAATCCATGAGATAACATTCCCCGTGATCGTTTAACGCGACTTTCCCTAAATATTTTTCCGGCTCTTTCCGTTTCGTTCCCTTGTAATAGCCGACGACGAGTTAATTTATGGGTCAGTCTATCAATTATAAGGCGCGATTTGTTTTGGTTGAAACTTGGAACCGGGAGGTGGTCGAAGGCGCGACGGTTGGGAGGGAATCTTCCGGACGTGCACAGACCGAAACAACGAGTTTTTTTTTTAATTTGATAATAAATGGTTTCAGCGATCAGTCTTTTTTTTATGTAGGTAACCTCTTTCTTTTTTTATTGACTTATCGATGGGAAGAGTGAGGCGGACGCAATTCAATTATTTCAGATCATGTTTTCTCGATGATAATCCGTTTTAATGCCCAATTGGAGGCGACGCAAGACGAACGACTATGTCAAGGGGGAAACCACCACCACCACCCGAAGTGAGTGTGATTTTTCGAGTGGAATTCGGTGAAGTGAAGTGGCCCCCGAGTTCAAGGGTTTAAATTGGTTTGCATGTGTTGATGATGTCATTATTGAAGTTGTTTTTGTTTTTTTTTTTTCGGTGACTTTTCAAGTGTAGACGATGCTATGAGCTAAACAGAATCAATTTGTTGGAAGATAAATGATTGGTGCTGATGGATTTATAGTTTTTTTTTTTTAAATCTTTTTAGTCGTTTTGTTTTTTTATTAAATTTAGCTTCGAGGCTTTGAGGCGAATTGGGTAGTTTCTATAGGAATTTCATTATTTTAAGATAAGTTAGATTCAAGATTGGATAAATGGGGAGCTGGCTATTGAAACGCACAATTTAGAGTGTTTTTTTTTTTGTTTAAATTTAAGAAACATGCGAAAATTGATGGAGTAATAAATCTTTTTTAAAAGGAATTCTAGATTTTTAATTGAATTCTTTCCTATTTCCAATTAAATTGAGGCAGATGTTGTCGATTTATCTACTTTATTTTGTGTGTCGGTTTAAGGTTTAATGGTGGGAGTGAAGAAGCGAAAGTTCTGTTAGATGTGTCCTCATACTCCAATAATTCGTCAAATGTCAAATTCTCAAGAGAGTGAGGCTATATTTCAGAGAAAGAAATCTTTTTTTAAATTCCAAGAAATGTTTGTGCAGTGAAATCTCTCTTAAGCGGACACTTACGGGACCGGAATTTTTGTGTCCGGTAATGAGAGCTGTCCGTTTATAAGAACGCATTTTTTATGGGAAATCAAAAATTGGTTCTCCAAAAAGGTGTCAGTTAATGCGAGGTGTCCGTTAAACAGGGTGTCTGCTAATGAGAGATTTCACTTAAAATGGCTTTGGCTGCCTTTTATTGCTCGCAATTTTTTTTCTAACTACAGTGAAACCTCCATTAGGCGGACAGTGATTGTGACAACAGTTTTTTCCGCTTAAGGGAGTTGTCCGTTGAAGGGATACACAACATTTTATTTTTAAATAAATTACAGTGAAATCTCTCTTAAGCGAACAGCCACGGGACCGGAGTTATTGTCCGGTTATGAGAGCTGTCCATTTATAAGAACGCATGTTTTATGGGAAATCAAAAATTGGTTCTCCAAAAAGGTGTCAGTTAATGCGAGTTGTCCGCTAAATAGGGTGTCCGCTAATGAGAGATTTCACTATATCTTTATTTATCAAAACATAAGAAAAACAGGACAACTTTATTTAAAACGATTAAGAAAACAAAGGGAGAAAACAAAACAGAAAAAAAGATTGGGAATCTCCGCATATGACTTCTGTCGTAACTACCTAAATGACGAGGAAGAAAAAAAAGATTGTGGGAGAATAGTAACGTGTACTTTACTTAATGTGTGGGTTATTTCCCGACCGGAGTTTTTTGTCCGGTAATGAGAGCTGTCCATTAATAAGAATGCATTTTGTATGGAAAATTACAAATTAATTTCCCAGAAAGGTGTCCGGTAAGCAGGGTATCCGCTATTGAGAGATTTCACTGTATTTTGTCGTTTCGTTTGCATCTGTTGCTAGTAGAGTTGGGCTAAGTCGTGAATTTATGTTCACTGGTATAACTGTGAACGTGATTTTTTATTCACTGTGAATATAACCAGTGAACGTGAATTCACGACGATGCGACTATGAAACTACATAAACTACTATAAAACTGCATATAATTTACATACAATTAATTATTGACTATGTAATGTGAAAATATGCATGTACATACGTTTGCATGTATACTAGCCGTACTAGCCGTTAAAAACATTTCGACGCAATAATTCAAAAATAAATTTACCCCAGAAACTAATGATATTAACGGATGCTTGATTTCCATATGCCTTTTCAAATTGCACATATTACATTTTACGAAACTTTCGGCAATTCAAAGAAATTCCACAAAAAACAAGTTTTTCTTCGCTTTGTTATTGGCGGCATCTCAAAATTATTTTTCTTTTTGTAAATACGTAGTCCTAAACACCAAACAAACAAATGCATGTAAATTGCCTTAAAATCACATATTCGCATGCACAGAACTAAACTAGCACACATAAATTCTTAGAACCGGTACGAAGTTCAACCTTCATCCCTTTTTTCAGCGGCAATTCTCAATGCAACCCAATACACATAACACACTATACATACATGTTTGTGTGCGCAAGGCAGCATTATTCAGTATAGTATACACAATATCGTTCACCGCGTTCTGCTTTGTTCTACGTATCATTCACTGCCTCGCACCTCACGTTCATACTCACGACCGCGACTTTTGTTGTGAAATCGTTATTTGCGAATTCCAAACAGTGACGTGAAACTATTCACTATATAGCGATTCACTGTTTATTTCCAAGTCGTTAACAGACGTTAACAGTTATTTGTCGTTCACGGTGAATAATTCACTGGTAGTGATTTTATGCTCATCACTAGTTGCTACTGTGTGCAAGTATGTTTTTTTTCAAATTCGAATCAAAATAAAAACAAATACTCGGTGTGAGGCAACGGAAATTTTTTTTGTTTTTGTCCATCTAATGAAATTAAATGAAATAATTTCTGGCAGATATTCGTGTCAACAACCGATCAAGGGAATGTCTGGTTAAGGGAACGTAAAATGCATGCAGTCTGAAACATAAAAGCTTAGTTTGGAAAATGTGTCCGTCTAAGGGTTCTGTCCGTCGAATTAAGCTGTCCGTAATGGGAGATTTCAGTGTACATGTACAAGGGAAGTGGTAGTATGTCTATAAATCGTTGATTCTTGATTCTCTATTTTACAGCAGATTTCGTCTAAAATTTACAAGATTTTGTACGAACTTTCAGCTACGAGAATTGCACTTGATTTTGCCTTTCTCCCGAATTCGTTATTTAATTGGAAACTTCTTTATTACTTTTGTTCCTTATTGTAAACAAAAGGCGACAATGTGCTCATTTTATTTGTTTAAATTCATGTTTATGTGAGGAAGAAAAATGTCCTTTCCTTTTTTTTTTTGTATTATAAATCGAATTATCGACAGATTCCCTTCTTTATCTCCAAAACCTTTCCCTCATCATTTATAATATCCTTTTCCATTAATCAAACAAGTTTTTCTTTCATTTTCCTTTCTATGGACCACCACCATGACAGCTAACAATACAAAAATCCACCAGAAAATCATGTGGTACTCTTTCCCAACGCGAATGGTGTCCAAAAAATGTCTGGCATTCCGATTCCTTTTCTTTTATTTTGATTTTTTTTTTTTTAGGTAATAAAGGTAAACTCGTACTACACTACATTGACTTAATGGCATGACCATCAACCTTGCCCTTTCGCCATCAACATGTGGACTGGAGAAAGATTGTTTTTTTTTCTCTCTTCACGAGGCCAAACAGCCACACAATAAATAAACAATAAACAAACCGAAAAGAGAATTAGATAAAGTCTGTCGTCGACCTCACACATATGCATATACGGGTCGTCAACATTATTAATTGCTTTTTAAATTTTCTGTCTTATCTCTGAACAAATACAAACTCACACCCCTAAAAAAATTAATTCCAGTCTATTAGAAAAAAACAAAAACGGAACGGCACGGCACGAGAGTGTCAAAACGCATGTTACACTTGAACGAGCTGTCAGTGGTTGCAGCAGCGTCTATTTTTAGGCGACACGAACAAGTGTCACTGAGGCACTTGACAGATTGTGGCCATGCGGATGGGGAGTACCTTTTTAAATAAAGTTCACCTGAGGGCGACAACTGTTCTCGAATGGCCCCATTATTTACTTTTTTTTCCATCGTTGGCGGTGAGAGTTAGGTTTGTACTCGCAAATGTTCCCCTTCCGGTTCTTTGGTTAAAAACGAAAAGAAAAACATCATTTGAATTCACTCAAGCAGCTGCCTCGCTTTAGGCACCCAAACATGGTCATGCTTGCATGAAGAACGAAAAAGAAATTTATGTTGACCCAATAATTTTTGTCAATGTGGTGTCCCGAAAAAAAAAATTACACCACTTCGTTGGTTGTCCCCCCCAGGGGCTTGCTTCAATTATGCGGACTTGATGAGCCGACAAAGGTTGGTTTTTTCGTGGTGGCTCCCGTCAACTCCCCTTGAACTAATTAGTCCGTTGTCAACTTAGTGTGTCACGTGCCAATGGACTTACGCGTGTAATTTACGACGAAATCAAGTCGGTTAAATGGCTGTCTCTGTGTGTATGTATCTTGTTGATCCCTTTTGGCAGAGTGTGTTACTAAACGGAGTAGGTGTATCCCTTTCCTTTTGCGATTTATAAACACGAAATCAGAAGAACACACTTTGGTGGCCTGATGCTTTGGCCCACCACAGGGAATTTTTTTTTGATTACTCATTGAATACGTTTCTCGTTTTTTTTGTGTGTGTGTGTGTGTCAGTCAGAGGGAAAATGTTTAAGTTAATTCTGAGAATTAATTCCGACAAAAAAGTGGAAGAAAAATCGACATTTTGTTTGAAAAATTCTCTGTGGAAGGTTGTTTGCAAGTTCAAATGGATTTCGATTCAATTTTTCTTTAGAGATTCCTGGGATGACGTTTTCTATAAATTAATATTTGTTGAAATGACATAAGTCATGTACACCCAACAAAGACTAAGAAAGGAAGACGGATATTAAACATTAGCTTCAATCGATGTCCCCAGCACTAGGGCGCCCTGACTAGTGTCAGTGTGTTTTCGTAGTTGTCAGAAACACAATTCAACCCTCCTTTCATCGAACACAAAAAGCTTCCACTAGCAACTGTCATTCTTTGATAACTGTAAATATATTAAATTTTCTTATATTTTTGAGCTTGTTCAGTTCGTTGTTTTATTAAACTATCTAATTGAACACAGAAAATACAAGCACAATGAGCAAACCCAACGCAATGAAAAACAAACAATGATTTAATGTTTTGACAACCCTTTTTACACGGTACATTATTCATGTCGGACCTATCTGGCAGGCACAAAAACAAAATGGCGGAACGAACGTCAAATCTTCAGTGGTGGGCATTTCATGTCTCGCCATTTCATATGAGTTCAGTTCCACGGCGCGGCGTCTCCACGAGACATTATTCATGACATGCGGTCTCGACTAGCGATAAATTCAGAGCATGCTTTAAAGCATCGCGAGTGAAGACCATTATAGCAGCTATATTTTCATAGCATGCGATAGAAAGCATGCTCTCATCGCAAACAATCTATCGCCTACCTCATCGCTAATAAAGCTGTCACTTTGCTGTGTGTTTTGTCATTTCCGTTGCCATTTTGTAATATCAACTATCAACTCTACTGAAAAAGTATGCGATGAAATGCCCACCAAAGAAAATCTGACATTTCTTCTGCTGTCTGCGTTCTGCTTTTGCTTTTGCGATAAATGTATCGCTAGTGGAGACGGCATGTGACTGCGCTCATGTCGGGATTGGAAAATGTCTAGTGGAGACCGCAACCGGTTAGACATAACGTCTATCCTGTCTGTCTGGATTTCCGGGCCGACATCTATGTCTGGACTTGAACTGTCACTTTCGTTGAAATTTTTCATTCGATTGAAGATTTTGATAGATGCGGTTGTTTGCAAGAGATAGTTTGGCTTAGGATTTTTTTTTTATTATGAAAGTTGATTGATGACTAAGAAATAACCCAAATTAACCCCGAATTTATGTTTCCTTGTTTTCTCAATGTTTTTTTTTACCTAAACTCTTTTAACAGTTTAAGTGCTGTTATGCACTGAATATATTTATTTTGTGGCATCGACATCTCTTCGTTGTTTCAGTGTAGCATTGTCCGACATCGAACACATCAGTGCGAATCCAGTTGACAGGGTTGACATCGAACAAAGCTATTGACTCACTTGAGTCGCATTTCTTGGTATTACGAGTACACAAGTGCAAAAAAGAGAAAATAAGCTGAGATCAAAAAACAGCTGACCGGTGAGTCGTGGGTAGAAATTTCGTTTACTCTTTTTGACGTTTCTTTGTCTCTTTGTTGGTTGTTTTTCTATGTCACTTTAGTTCTATTCGTTTCCTGGAGTGTTCGCATCAGTGAAACGACGGAGAAAAAAAAGGACAACAGATTTAAGTTTCCTTCAACACCGAAAGATAACTGTCAAATTACCCACACGGAAAACAGAGTCACCGTGGACCACTTAAAAGTTGACTACTGAACAGACTGAATGCATTCATTTTTCATTTTGACAGATGACAGTGCAGTTTGGCAACAAATTTTACGGCAATTTGCTTGAACTTTATTTTAAAATCTTTATAAAGGCCTATGTTAACCTATTTAACATCCCAAGTTCACTGAATTGAAACATAAAACAAAATTCACAAATATCCTTAAACACACATAAAAAGGACAACAAGGAAAAACGCTTATAGTCGCTTCATATCGTCGTTGTCGTATAAAACTTTTATTGAATCACTTTACCGCTCGATCAAACGTTCACTGCTCACTGCTCACTGCTCACACATGCCCAAGTCATTGTACCCCACATGCAAGTGGCGACATTAGGCACTCACTTCTTTTATTAGGGGTGACACAGAAAGAGACAGAAAAAAAACCGTTTTATACGTTCTTTGTGCAGAAATAATTTATCACTGCTGCTGGTGCTTCCAAAAAAAAAAACCTCCATAAACCATTTTCGTAGAAAACTTAAACTTGTTCGCCTTTTTTATCATCCAAATATTTCATTTCTGGGAGCCGGGAGTGGTTCACCCTGCAATTCTGACGTTTTCTTTTTTTTTACTGCTACTATTAATTTTATTCCTTCCGAAGGTGAAGGCTAAATTTCTTCACTGCTGTTCGTTTTATGGTCCTTTCACTATAGGAGTCAACTTTCCAGTCAACTCTGTCGAAGCCAAGTTCACCAGCAAGCATGTCATTATTATTATCCTTAGCCATACATGTACATACTACATACATAAACACGGTACACATTGAGGCAGTATTATGTCGCAATTCCATTTGGCGAATTTCGTTTCATAAAAGTCGTCGTTTTGTCCTTTCGTGTTCGTACTTTATGCCATCCTCTATGTCAGTTTTATATATATGTAGCTCTTACACCGTTGCCATCTTGTTTACTAAATAGATGCACATTCATATTTAATACCGATGCCGAGGTGGTGATGAATAAAAACGAACGCTTTCAGGGCGAAGGGTGGCGATTTTATAGTCCGGGGAGGTTGTTCCCATATGCACGTGGACTTTTCGCAAAGGACTACTTAATATGCTGGAAAATATCTTCCTTTGGGTCCCATATGGGGGAGAAGATTAGAAATTTGTTTGTTCATGCTTTTAGGGACACTTAAGCAATTGTGTCGATGTGTGGTAATAGTAGCTATACTGGTCGGATGTACGAGTACTATGGCCATTAGAACAGGCAAAGATTTGTGCTATGTGAAAACTAGGTTTTATGTGGGAAGTTTGCATTTAATTAAAAATCATGGTATACATTTTGTTTCTCTTTTAAGGGTACTTTGTGCGGTTGATGTCGGGGCATCGTGTTTGCCATATAAAGTAAGAGATTCCAATTTGTAAGGATTTCTTAGGCGGTAGGTAGCCCGGAGGTATTTTTATTATTTTCTGCCATTCAGGAGAATAAATATTGAATGAGAATGTTAATGGATTGTTATTTCAAGGCCTAAAATTGTAACGATCTAAACGCCATCTATTGAGAAAAAAACGAATAGTACCTACATGAATTTGTATGTGGTTTTTTGTCGGAGTAAACCGTAAGACGCTGTAATTCCAAAAACTACCTTTGCTTGAATATTATCTACAGCGAAACCCGGTTAATAAGCACCCTCTTAAGTGCAAAGCCCGCATAACGACCTCGGTTTTTTCAAACCCTATGCTTATAAAGTAATATTCTTGTAAAAAGCCCCTTTTACGTACATATCGCTTAACTAGATTCCCCGTTTAAATACTCATTGTTTCTCTTTCTTTCGTCTTAATAAACATGAAATATTCCCCTTTTGAATACACAAGGTAATAAACTTAATCTAGTACATACATATAATGAGGTGAGTTCCAGTACTCTAGTAAGACTTTGACGTTTTCTCTTGGCTGTCACTTTTCGATTGTTGGTTTTGAAGATCTTCCACCTTTTCGCTTGTCTTGTTCGTGGATAAGTACCTCTGAGCAGCTAAGCGGGTTTTCGTAACTACATATTCCGGATAAGTACCTTGGACAGTTCTGCTAATGTATTGTACTTATCTGGGTTTTACTGTATTAGGTATCGATTTGATGGGTGGAGAGCCACTGCGATGATCTGCAGTCTCAGTTTAAGTTGTAAATGAAGATAAGCCATTAAGCTCTTCTGAGACATATTTAATTTCACAAAATGTTCCGTAAATTCGTGGAACAGATTTAGAGCTCATAAAGTTGGTAGTACATAATTTAAGATAATGGAATTTCACAAAATTTTAAAGGCGAGGTTGTCATCCCCTCGTCCAGAACTTCGAATTGGTGACTGCATAAATATTTTTTTTTTCTTGAGTACCTACTCCTCTTTGAACTCCAATAGAATGAGGAAGGCAGGGAGACAAAGTATAGTCCTTCCTTCAAGTGCCTCCGAAATTCCTTCAATCTGGCGCCCAACGCAAAACTTCTTAAAAACTTCACAAAATTCTTTCTATTCAAGTATTTACCTACGTCAGACCACTCTGAATTTACCGATTACCTATCGTCGAATAAATCTTGGTAAAAAAATACATTTATGCACACGACCATCCATTTTCAATTACCTCTTCAGGTCTTGACCTTAACCACAGTGCTGCTCCTTTCCTACCAATCACAATGTTCGAATAGAATAAAAAATCCATTCCCAAAGGCAAATCTCTCTACCAGCTACACTAACATATCACAGATTTATGAGCGCATCCAGACACAGTTGTGTGACCACCGCAGCCGCATACCACAAATCAGTATTCCACCACAGGACAGTGAGTACCGCCAGACGCAAACACCCTTTCTGAGTGTGTGCAGGCGAAATAAAATATATAAATTTATTCCATTTTCAATTTTCCATTTTCACATGTGTGTAATATTCCCAGAGCCCAGTTAAATTTCAATTTTCAACTCTCATTCTCAATAAAGAAATAAAATCCAACACACCAAAATATTGGGTCGGTTACACTGAATAAAATATTACAAATGACACTGAAGCCAGCCTTCATTGAGGTTATGTTTTATGTTTGTGTTTTGGAAACAACAGAAAACTCCCTGCTGCAGAGATACGAGTACGAGAGTATTTATTTATTTTTATGTCTGCACTGTTCGTGATGTATCGACCGACTAAGGAGGGGGAGGTCCTTCGTTTTTAAGGACTTGCGGTTGGGAAGAAATAAAATTGATTGCTGCATTCGGCGGGTGGAACTTCGAGAAGCTATGCATCCTTGTAAGGATGTTGGGTAAGTTATTTTCTAAATTTTAGTTTCCCCATAACCATACAAAAACACAAGCATCCCTAAGCCCATAACATGCATGTAATAGGGAAAGGAATTTCGTCTGCGAGATGCGAGCAAGAAAAAACATCCTGGCATCGGTATGCTTGTTGGGCGACATGATGTGGAAAATCCGCTCTCTGTGTAAAATCATCTTAGTGGAAAACTTCTTATATGAGTACATTACAAGCATATTTAATGGAAGAGGTGGTAGTGGGGTACTTTTTTCTGCTTCCATATATACAGCTACAAGGGTTGCGTGTTGAAGGAAAAACTTTTGCTTAGATGAAAGCCTATCGGAAATTTGCCGCTTATTTGAAAAGATTTACCCGGGGGAGTCCTAGATTTTCCACACCTTAAACATCTTGGAATGGCATAAATGAGCACAGGCACAGTGCCTTCGTATTCAAATCAATTCAGGTGAAAGTTTTCGTCAGAGCACTTTAAGGTTGTTTTTTTTTTCTTGTATTTTTTTAGCTGTTAATGTGGCTGAAAGTGTAGGGTTTTCCTTCAAGGATTAAGTAGGGAAAGGTGAATGTAGGACGAAGGAATCGGATGTGATGCGAGGTGAATGACTAAGCAGCTTGGAAGGAAATTGGATGTTTAGACTCGTAAATCTATAATGCATGCGTTCGTTTCTAGGAGCTGAATACATTTTTTAACAGAGCTTGTTAATATTTTAAAAGAGGAATATCGCCTACCGATCCATGCCAGTGTATTTCAGGCGGAGCTAACAGCGTTTTATGAGGACTGTAGCTTACAGGATTGTTACCTAGAGGCTGAGCCATCCCAAAACACTAGGTACCAGAGTGGGCCCATCGCGGTCCCCTAAGAATCCATCCAAGGATGGCACCTAAACCGCCACGATTTCCTCAAAGCATTTTATTACCCTGCAAAATTTAAGAACGAGTTGGTTGATTTGGCCTACTTCCTCCGGGTTACTAAAGAAGAGGGAGCCTAAGATGTTATTGCGACTACGTGCTATGCCCTGACATTCACACGGAATATGTGCGATATCCTCTGCTGTACCTAGATCATTACAGTATCTACAAATATACGTGCCTATGAGTCCGAGCCTCTCGGCGTGTTTGCCTAGTAGGCAATGCCCGGACAAAATTCCTTTAGGTATTCTCATTTGTGCTCTGCTAAGTCTAAGGATTTCACTGGAAATTTTACGGTCCAGCCAAGGTTAGGTTGGGTTAGGTTAGGAGGGTCATCTGCAGTGAATGCAATTTCACCCAAAGGTCGTAAAGGTTGTGAATACCCTAGCTCTGCATGTAGAAACATGCATTTAACAAAACCAATTCGATCTTCTAATAAATTTCTTTAGGTCTGTGAGCGGTATCTTAGCCAGGTCATCTAGGAAGTCGAAGAACCGTGCATCCATACAAGATGGGCACCGCTCTTGAAGAGCGGCATAAAAGGTGTGCTACAGTTTCTATTTCGTCCTCATCCATACAGGTTCGACAGAAGTCATTTGTAGGGATGCCGTATCTTGTAGCCATGTTTCCTATTATACAGTGTCCGGTAATAACACCGACGAGTACATGTATTTGGGTTCTGATCGACTACGGGTCACAGGCTGCGGGTCGCTAGCGATGCCCCATCGGTCCTCGGCTAAATTAGTGGTGATGCGGTGTATTCGATTTTTAGCTATGTTGAAAGCCGGTCATATCTGTCTGTCAGCTAGTGTTATATCCATATCGGAGCCTTTCCTGGCCAGTCCGTCTGCTGTTTCGTTCACTTCTATTCCCACAGCGCCGGCCAAATTGCCTTGGAAGCCCCGTGTCCTACAATGTTAGACCATCTATGTTCAGCCCTTCTCGTTATCATATCCTTTACCTTTGATTTAATGGAACAAAGTGGTGGAGCTAATTCCATCGCCTCGGGATATGGTAGTTCCTTCCTTGCCAGCGCTTCGGCAAACTCCTTGCCTTCTATCCCAGAGTGAGCGGGCACCCAACAAAAAACGCTACAGGTATCTGGGAGTCTTAAGGACACCTTAAGATCTGGTTCCACAGAGTTGATACCAGACCCCGTGCCGCTTGCAGTTTTTGACCCGTCCGTGAAGACTGCAGTCGCAGTGTCTATATGCCGAGTTACTGTGTTGTTTGTCCACTCTTCACGCACAGGGTGCAAGGTGCTGTATGGTGTGTTAAAATCAGAAAATTAGCTAACATCTATACTAAAAATATTGGGCACCACGTTATCAGGCTAGCGGCATACTATTCAGAGGTTGTTGGTTTAGTTCCTAGATACGGTTGACGATGCCACCCTTTCCTGGCTACAATTGCTCGATTCTAGTCGCATGCGTTTATTTAAACTTCCATTGTAATAACATAGACCGAGTTAGGTTAGGTAGTAATGGCAGCACACTTAAGTTGAAACAGAGTTGAAACCAATTGAACTTGATCTTCATGTTGAATGTTAAATGTAAAGGCCATTAAACTCCAATCTGTGGTAACGTCGCGTCGTCGGTCAGTCTCTTCTCTTCTCTTCTCTCCACTCATAATCATCACCCTTAAACAGGTTTTCTGCCATTCCACGTTTTTCTGTTTTATTGCCAAAAACTCTCGACATTCTTAGTTCATTAAAGTGAATACCATGTTTACACAAGTACCCACATTCAACTCAACCCTGTCGTCTGGCTTCCATCGTGTCCGGTCGATTCCACATGCAGAGAACGAGGAGAAGACATGACAAATTCATTACCGATAAGGCATCCCATTCGTAAGCCCCCCCCTCAGACCGCCCTCACCACGAGGAGAAACATTTTGCCAACTCTACATGACGCGACCAAAAATTGTGAAGTTCCATAATAGCGGGCTAAGAGGAGGGCAATCGCTTTTATCAGCACTAAGCTAAGACGAAGTCAAGACAAACGAACAATAGACGACGTGAAAGACGACGACGGGGGTAGGGAGGACATAATACTTTTTTTCTTCCCGAAATCGATAGAATATAAATTGAATACGCGCTGCTCTGATGCAACAAAAGCAGCATTGAAACACGCTTTGAATACCTGAACAATGAATGCATGATGATAAATAAAACAGCGCAAAATGGTTCGATTTAGGAATCTATACGTATACGAGTACGAAGACGATGACAAGCGTGCAGATACGAGTGAAAAGAATGGGAACGTCTTCCCGTTCTTTTTCTTCATTTCTGTTTTGCTGATGAGCACACTCGTATCTTACTATCGTCAGAATGAAGGAAGAAGACATGTGAACCTAGATACTCGTATCGTAGTTGTGGCCAGAAGCAGGGTGATGGTGGTTAACAGATATTTGCAGATGGAAGCACGTATAGAAGAGAAGTCGAAGACCAAATAGAAATTCAATTCCATGGTCATTTGGTAGCCGAAGCACTGAAATAACCGTCAAATAAAAAAGACATTGATAAGCGAATGGGGTTGGAATAGGTAATTCGTTTTTCTGTTTGCTTGTGTGGTTTGTTTGTTGGTTGGGGGTGTCCTTTTGCAAGTTGCAATATTTCAACAGAAAGCTGTCAGCACTGCGGTTAATTTAGGAGAATTTTAGTCTTAAATCGGCTTTTTAGTGGCAGTTTGATTTGCCACTTAATGCAGCTGCTGCGATGTTTGGAGTAGGTCTATAGACCTAATTATGTTTCTTCTAGGTTCCAGCTTTTATTCTTCCTCCGAACTGAGAAATTCTCTTCGTAGATGGCGTACCATTCTTTGAGGTGGTATCTCAGTTATAACTCTTTGTGGTAACGCTCAAGTCGTAAGTATGTCAGTATTCAGCATTGATACCACTTATAGATTTTCCAATCAAATAAATGATACCCCGAAGAAGGAGTTAGGATTCGCCAAACACTGCAAGTTCATAATCATTCTCGTCTTCAAATAAGCCTTAATAGCTGTTTGGCTGTCCGAAACGATTTTGGCTCTATATACACTCGTGAACAAAAAAAAACCTTCGCAAGCAAAATAATGGTGCCGTGAAACAACGCCAAGTGAAATAAGGCCAACTGCCAAAATTTGGCCTTATTTCACTTTGATAAAGTGAAATAAGACTGATAAAGTGAAATAAGACCAAATTTTAGAGTTTTAGATTTATTTTACTTGGTGGCCAAGCGAGTTTGCTAATCCAAAGTGAAATAAGGCCAAATCAATTTTGCCCCAGTGTAATCGGCGAAATGGTCAGACTTTATCACATTTTCTTATTTTACAAATCTACGGAGGTAGCTTATAAATATTTGCGATGTCGTTTTCACAAGCTCTACTAACGGCAAAAAAGGTGTCGAACATATTTAAGACCAAGGCGTAATGCAAAGTTTTGGTATGTGGAGATAGAGGGCTCCATGGGTCGAAAAGCTGCAAGCGGAAGACCCAAAAAGACATCTCTTCGCGATCAGCGTCTAATCCGGCGAATTTATTAAAAAAAAAACCGGTCATTCCAGAAGCAAACTGGGAACAAATAAGTGATCGGACAATATCGATATTTTCGAATGGAATGGGGGTTAATGCAAGGCGTCGTGCAAAAAATACACTATTATTAAAGAAAAAACAAAGGTTTGAATGGGCAAGCACTTTGGACCCGGCTAATGGACACGAGTGACATTTTTGGATGAGCCCAAAATCAATTAATTTGGCCCAAACGGCAACGTGGTGGTTCGCCGAAGAAAATTTGAACGATACTCAGATAATTGCATTTTACCCCGTTAGCTATTCCCCTTATATTATGGTATGGGGGGCAATAACCAGATTTTGTTTTGGATAAATTGTTATGCTTAGGGTCTCAGTAAATGGTATGGAATACCAAACAATTATAGAAAACGCTGTTGATAGTGTGATTTTTCTGAACGGTTCAGCTCTTGCCCATAATCGGTACGTTTTTCTTTTGCGTATGATCTGTAAACTAATACAAACATACTCTTCATAAGTCAAACCTATATAATTCGAAAACCTCTATAACATTAAAAGACAAAGTCTTGCGGAACATAAAAAAAAAAAAAATAATAGAAGAACCATGAGAGTCCGATGTGAAAACCTCTTTTAATGGAAGAAAACCTATGCAGTGTGTCCCGTTTTTTAATTCGAACTTACTGTTGTGCAAAATAACTTGAAAACTTCACTAATTCGAACGTGATGGCCTTTTCACCTCTATCGGCGTTTTTCTTTATTAGTTCATAGTTGAGCTCTGAACAAAGCCTGAGCGAATCGAGCGCACTCTGAACTAATTGTGTTCAGAGCGCGTCTGAGCACTGAGCGCTCTGATTTAATTTTGAAACACACTTGAGCACTTAGCTGTCATATGATTTTTCAATCGTTTATAACCTAAAATTGTTTTTCATCCATTTATAACCTTAAATTAAGTTTATGCATAATCAAACTAGTTATTAATTTTAATTAATGCAATTACTTAATTGTATTAACTAACTTCTAAGCCATAACAAAAATCCTCGTCCGCCATTTCAATTGTTTTCGATTTTTTCCTATCTGTCAAATGTTGTTTTGGCTGCGCTCAGCATTTTACTCAGGATGCTCAGTCAATTTATTCTGAGCGCATCGAGCGCGCTCAGCCCACGCTCTGAACGAATAAAGAAACACACGTTCCACTACGTTCCACACTCTGAACACTCTGAGCTAAAAAAGAAACACGAATATTTTTTTTGACAACTCAGGCTCTGCTCTGAACTAAAAAAGAAAAACGCCATATAATTCAATGTCAATTCTATTCGTTTTTCCTCAACTGTTCGTTGAGATGCGTATGTAACGAAAGTAGGCCATGAAAACCAACCCCCTAGGTGGCGTTGGGGTCGCTTTTTCAAAATTCTTATTTATGCACCGATTTGGCTCAAATTCATATAATACAGTAGACGCTCGATATAGTGAAATAATAAAAACCAGGCCTGTTCACTGAAGCGATATTGTTCATTGTAACGAGCGTGGACTCCTTGAAGCAAATTTTATCAAAATGTGTATGTTTTTACATACAATTCATCGAAAATAGAATATAATTACAATTTTTCTTTGCGATTACTAAAAAACAAGCCAATATTTATAAGAAAGAATATCTTATTTTTAACAAAAACAACTCTTCCGTAAAAAACATAATACATTCCATGTACTTAAACAAACAAAAATACAACAATCTTAAGCTGTGCTTAAGTGACATGGTCACAAAGAATATCGTTCAAAAAATAACAAAATAAGCAACACGCACTTTGTTTTTGCACTAAAAACAACCACAAGCTGTGAAACAAACAAAACTAACTATAACTATAGTGAACACTCAATATTTTATACAGGCTATTCTAGATAGTGAACAAACTTGTGTTCACTATATTGGATTGTTCACTATATCGATGTTCACTATATCGAGCGTCTACTGTATTTCAATAAAAAGAAAGTCTTTTGCAAAATTTGGACCCGATAGGTGGGGCTGCGGTGCAGACACTTACGAAAATGTAGTTTTCCCCGTATAGAATTTTCATATCAACAATATTAAATTTAAATGTAATAACATAGTTTGGTGTAGTCACAAAAACTTATTCATGTGAGTATCGCGACTATCTGCGTACACGGGCGAAGCCGGGCCGATCAGCTGGTTAAATAATAAAAGTAAAAGTAATAAAAATTACACTTAGCGCACACATTTTTTTTCTCCATAATTCAAAAACTTATGTAATTCGAAGTTTTTCCTAAGTCCGGTTAGATTCGAACTATCGAGAGTTCACTGTATTACCAATTCCCAAAGCCGAAAACCTTTGCTGTCAGTTGCTCTTACTTGGCTGTATTAATAACAATTTTTTTTAATTTTTTTTATTGGTACCTACATATGTATGTAAATAAATAATGAATAAATGTCCGTATTAATTCCAAATAAAGGACATCACAGAACAAATCAACGCAATTAATAAGGATACGAAACACTATAGAAGAAACTAAAAACTTAAGACAATATTATTTAATGATGCAAACCTATTCCACCGAACCGCTTAAGTACACTTTACACCCTTTTATACATCCATTATGAGATTTTATTTAATTCTACAAAAAAATTTAGAAAAGTTAACCCAAAAAAGTACTCAAACATCATTAGGGAGTGATACAGCTTGCAAAAAGTCCTCGCAAAAAAGGAGGAATACATTTGGTTGAAATCCGAGAGCCGATATGTCCTTCCTTCTTTTATCTACTTACATTTACTCCTTTTAAATATATGTACATATATGTATATAACAAGAGTAAATGGAAACGAAAATATATTCACGCTCGAAGAAATTCTCATTTCACAATCTTACCAATTTTTCTTCTCGGCGAAGGATCGTGTCTTTTTTTAATCCACATTTCACCCATCCACCCACAGGTGTACGAGTGTCTAAATGTACAAGAGAAAGCAATCACACCGGCGATGTTAAAAAGGCACTTAAGACGAACTACTACAAGTATATCCTCCGCCTAGCCTAGACTCATCCACCACCCAAACTAATTGGAATTTTTCATTTCCACAGTGAGGCTAAAAAAAACTTATTTTATTTTATTTTTTTTTAGTTTAAAAAAAATGGTACAACTATGCCACATCCATGCAGACACACTTCCTAGGGTGCCAAGAATAATAAAAAAAAAAAAAAACAGAATCATCTCACTCGCGAGGCGCCACTAGCCACTACATATAATAAGAGGTGGGATGAAAATATTATTCCTGCTTCCTTACAAATTGGGTCTCACTTTACTACCCATGAAGGGGTAATTTGCCTGATTTTTCCTTCTTTTCAAGTTTCACCATGAAGTCTGCTGGTGTCCTCATTTCGTATACGACAACAGCAGTTGGATGTGTTAGCGGTTCAGCTGAATGAGGATACGATATCATTACGTCAGAGAGACAGATAATTATGGGTTGTCTGCAAAATGTTTGTGGATTATTGAGCGTGTTATTATTATTTTTTTTTTTTTTTTTGTAGTGTTAAACAAGTTTTGTGTTTATTATTTAATTTAATAGTTCATGGTTGAATGCAGTGGTTGGGGCAATTTTCAGTTTATGCAGCATGCGCTTCTGTTGGTATGTGGGCTAAATGTGATGCGGTGAACATGAAGAGCGTGTTTAATGGGCGTTTTTTTGTTTTTGTGGTTTTTGTACGACTATCAGCAGTTGATTTGATTCTACCGGGATTTAAGGAACCATTACATCAACGGGAAAAGGAGCAGACATTCTTTGGTCAACACTTGAAGTCACCATGCGCCCTGCAGATTTGTTGAACAGAAAGAAAGGAAAAAGGAAAAAACTCTTCACAATAAGGGATATTCGGGAAATATACAAAATGTCCTCGTATCCGCATATCCTTTCCACGATTCCATACAAAAAAAATCACTTCCATCCAATTTCTGCAACATTTTACGAGTGCAATCTATGTATGCACCTCTACGTTCATAGATACTCCATTCCACAAAGTATCTAACATAACAACTAAGTTGTAGCTGTGTAACTGCCTTTCATAGGCAAAAACATACACACAAGGGCGAGAGTCCCGCCCGCACTACGTGTATTCCGAAACACAACGAAGCCTGCCTTATCATAATCAAATTGAATTACATAATTATTCCGGTTGATTTGAACTTCATGTTCGCATGGAGTAGTTGGTTGGGCGATTGAATTTCCGTTCCTTTACTGAATGCATCCACTTTCAGTTGAAATGCTTTTCTTCACCCCCTCCTCCGCGCCATGACGACTCTTTGTGTGTGTGTCTTTGTTCATTGTTGCGGACTACTTAAGCCATTGGCAGTGGCCCTGGTAGTGGCAGTGGATAGTGGCCTTTGTGCAATGGACATTTAAGTGGTTTGCTGTTTTGTTTACTGTGGCGAATGAGGAGATTTTCGATTTTGAAATGCAACCCCCCCCAGCGGTAATTACTTAGATAATTAAGTGCTACTGAATGATTATGAAGTGAGTGTGGATTGTATGCGTGCGACTTAATGTTATCAGCTTAATTAATTGCGATATGCAAAGTTAGGCGAAGCCATAAGACACACTCGTATACATACGAGCACACATGAGTGTAAGATATTTATGGGATTGTGGGGGGATTTATTGTCGTAGCAGTCGGTTAGTGAAAGTGATTGAGAGGGATTGATAGATTGACATTAGCTCGTAGCTTGTGGTTATATTTTACACTTAGTTGAATCCTGAAGATACTTTGTGTGGCTTTTATGTGATAAGCGGTTTGGGATGTAATATTAATTGGATGTGCATTTGGTGGAAAATTGTATGTTTATGATGACATTCTGTTTCACTGTACAAGCTACTACAAAAAAATACGCATTTATGTAATTGGCGCCCAACCACAGAATTTATCAGAATCTGTGTTCTGTCCATTGCACCACGTGATAGGTTCACAATTTAGTCGACAATTTGCCATTTAGCGCTGGTAAAGCCCTCAAAATGCCCTACCAAACGAGTACCGCATCAGATAAATTGATCACATTTGGTGGTGTCCAGCCTCGTGACTGTCATCGGCGGCTTTTCTCCGCAATTTTACATTTTATTTAATGGCGCTCGTACATCCAGTTAATTTGCGATCCCACCCACACTTTGAGAGGCGTTAACCCTTGACAAATATCACAATTTGTCTAAACAAATCGTATTACGGATACATACCCAATCCGCCCTTATTTCGTTGAAACATGTTCTCTTAATTTACTTTTATCGAAGGACCTTATTCCTATTCACACGTAAATTGCCTATTTCACCCTCAAATCCACTCCTCTGTTTTTTTTTTGGAACACAGGTGACATAATCTGGCCAAGCTGCCGATATTCATCCCCGTCCACTTAGAGGAGAATGTAACCTTTTTCGGAAATGACTCGAGGGAGTTTATCCTTTTATTGAATCTAAAAGATACAAGATACAAAATACATATTCTATGTGCCACTCTTACAAAATGACTATGGCGATTGCTATGATTATGATGATATGGTGGCAGTGAAGTGAAATTGGGTTGCTGCGTGTCAACCTTTTGGGGTGAATCATCATCATGGTCGTTCGTGTTTCGTGCGCTATGATTTGTTGCGGTGCGCGGTTGCATAGTGAATATGTGACTGGAATATTCGGATTTTTTCCTCGCATGTGTGTTATTTTATATTCAAGTGAAACTGAGCATGTAATCGTTTAAAGTACAATATTTGCAAAAATGTTGAACATAAATATTGAAAGACCACTGAAGGTGGTAGGCTGGGGGTGATAATTGGATGAATGATTAACAAGTTGATTTTTTTCTACTTAAACTGAATTTTACTTTATTTAACGGAAGGTGTTAAAGTCTGCTATATGACTCAGAGTGGAGGAAAACATTTGGAACAGGCTTGGCAATTGTTAAGACTCTAATTGGACTACTGCAAGGCACGAAAAGGAGTCCAGCATGTCTCAGGTTTAGCGGTAGACGAGGGCAAAATAAAGTACAGTGGATTCCGCTTATTTGGGAGACTTCGGTCAAGACCGATTTTGGCCCCTATTGTGAGTGTCGATCGACAATCGATAATCGACAATTAACGATCATCGATCGTCGATTGCAGAATTCGGTATTCTCTATTGTGATTGTGATCGGTAGTTGTCGATTTGACAGTCGCTTGTAGTCAATCACAAATTTCTGGTCGATGCTTTTTTTTTTGAGAAATGTAAAAGAGTTTTGTGCGTATAAAGTGATAGTAATTTTAATAAAACATAATTATTTATTCGAATCCAGTGCGAATCAGGTTACAAAGAAAAAGCAATTGGAGCTGGTATTTATGGAAACAAATCCTGATATCGCGAAGGGAGTTCGTGCAAAAAACCCAAGCAAATAGGCGATGGAAAAATATAATTAATAATTATTATTTATATTATTCTCTTTACTTTGATGAAATAAACTTAAATAAATTGCAATTTCAAGTAATTTTAATTTTTTTTATTTTCAATAATGCATATGGACATGGATCCAAGAATATTGTTCCTGATTTCTACCGATTTGTCGTTTGCAAAAAATGTCTTCTTCGTAATATGCTGAATGCACTTTTTCACAATTCGTCCATTCCTCCACCATCGTTAAGCCACAACTTAATGCAACTCATTTATTTAAATATATAACATACTTCTAATGGAATTGGAAACAAATAATTATCAAAACAATAGCCCAATAGCCAAACAACTGTCAAAAGTATGATGTATTCACAATATTCACATTTTTATTCACAATAACCTATTCTTCCGTCGATTGAGTTACACAATATCAAAGCCAAAATCAATCGACGCAATCGACAATTGTCGTGACGATCGTTGATCGACACTCACCATAGGGGCCTTTGTCCCAATTTAGCAACTGTCCCAATAATGCGATGCGACGAAAACCAAACTATTCTGTTCTTTTCTTTACCAGTTGTCACAGCTAAGCGGCTCTCGTGATTATATCCCTCGTCTCAATAAAGTGAACCCCACTGTATGTTCAGTGAACGATAAATAGAACACTCAACATCGACGAATTGGACAGAACATCATAATAGACAGTTAAAACTTTGAGGTAATAAAGGACTTTGTCTGCTATAACATCACAAAATTACATCTCATCGGAAATCAAACGAATGCTCTTACCAATCGCTGTTTCTCTGAGCTAAGAAGGTAATTGTGACCAAGAAGACTCTATATAAGACCCTTATCATCCCAGCCTTGTTATATGGAGCTGAAGCATGGACTCTATCAAAAGCGGATGAAGATATCCGTGGTCGCTTCGAGAGAAAAATCCTTCGTTAGACATTCGGTCCCGTTTGCGTTGACTGGTTTTAAAGGAGAAAATTCAACCATGAACTATATGAGCTGTATAGCGACATCGACCTTGTCAAAAAACGGCGTTTAAGATGGCTAGGACATGTAGAGCGCATGAACATCAATGCTCCGGCTTGGAGAATATTCGGTTCTAACTCAGATGGTCAGCGCAGCATAGGAGGACCTGGCCTAAGGTGGCGCGTAAAAGTGGAAAAGGACCTCAACAAACTTGGAGTGTGCAACTGGAGGCAGTTAGCTAAAGACCGGGATAACTGGAAGGGGTTGTTGGTTGAGGCCCTGCTCCATCCCGGAGTGCAGCGCCACCTAAGTAAGTATGTATGTCTCCAACATTCCCCAGTGTCACAAGTTAATAAAACACTGTCAATATGTAGTTAATGTCTTCCCATTTCCAATAATGGAGGAAAACCCATTAAAAACCCCCCAAACATAATTTTCCAGGATAAATTATTTCAAACAACCATCTAGAACAGCCTACCAACTCCCATTCCGTGGTTACTCTTAACCACCGTCAAATTTAATTAATATTATATAACGAACATGATTATCCGTTTTGGTTATTTTTTTCTTTTCATATTATTCGGAGCAGATTATGTTGTTTTCAATTCAAACCCTCTGGGAGGTTATTGATCCGTTTTCGTATGACTGCAGCAAGCTTTTTTTTATTCTTTTTATTTCAGCATTCAGATACAATCACATCCTCCCCTGCGAGTACCACTTGTACCATTGAGAGTTGGTTGCAAAAGCAATGGGAAATTGTGAAAATGTACCTATAGGTTGTTTGGTGGTGTGCATTACTGCAGATGCAGTTGATTGTTGGTCCTGTAGGTAGGATACATATTCATCAATTTTTTTTTTTTAGCATTTCTCTCAACAATGAATAGATAATTGCATTACTTTGATTGCCGGGTCAGCAGATTTTTGTGACTATAAATGGAGGTGACCAGCGGAGGAGACTCTCAGTTTAAAAACCATTGGCTTTTGACTTGTGCATGGCTGAGTTCATCAAAAGTAAGAGTATGAAGTTATCGGCCTGACAATGAAATACTGCGATTTTCAGTTAAAAAATAGTTTTCTTTTTCTACCTAGCCTCCCTTGACTTTAACGCACTTGGTCCAGCGTTTCTCCAACATCCGTATTCCTTCCCGGAAGTTAGATTCTGGAAGGCTGTGGAAATATTCATCTACGGCCCTCTCAACTTGTTCATTGGATGCGAGGCGCTTCCCAGAAACAAATTTCTTCAAGTTTAGGAACATATGGAAGTCTGAGAGTGCCAAATCAGGAGATTAGGGGGGATGGTCGAAGCGTACCCCAAGTCCCGCAGTTTTCCCATGTCCCATGTGTCCTGGTGAAAGACTATTTATTTTTCTTCAAGACAAGCCTCTACTCGCGAATTTTGGCATCCAGCTGGTCAAGAAGGTTGGAGTAATATTCGCCTGTAAATGTTCTGCCTTTTTCAAGGTAATCAATCAACAGGATCCCTTTCGCATCCCAAAACATGCAGATGCGATCGACTTCCGTTTCTTTGGCGCTGAACCACCGGCTTTCACCCACTGCTTCAACTGCTGTTTGGTTTCTGGTGTGTAGTGGTGGACCCATGTCTCATCCATGGTGACAAAACGCCGCACGCATTCGCTTTTGATCGGCATTCAGCAAATGCGGCACCCATCTAATGCAGAGGTTTCGCATCCCTAATGTTTTGTGCAAGAGGTTTCGCACCCTTTCTTCCGATATCCCCACAGCATCAGCTATATCACTCACCTTAAGATGTCTACTGCAAAGATTCGTGTAAACAAACTACTTGACAAAACAAGTTGAAACTTCTCATACGAACTAATGACAGATCAAAAGAATCTTCTCTCCGAAATTCCCAGAGCTTGACATGATCTGCGCGGTAAATGACCGCTTACCAAAAACTTAATGCTTCGGTAGGAGGTTCGATTCAGTGATCCCAAGCCATGAAGCATGGAACTATAGAAATCCTACTTCAGACCTTAAAGGTAACAAGTGGTATACGGATGGGTCAAAGATGGACACCGGGGTGGGTGCTGGTATTTTTGGCCAATGGGACAATTTCCCAGTATATTTCAAGCGGAAATTCATGCCATTCAAGTGTGCGCCAACGTCATCCTTAAATCGGGAATAAAAGGTGTCCTCATCCATATACTCACGGATAGTCAAGTAGCCATTAAAGCACTAGGCTCAAACCTGATTGACTCCAAATCAGTCCTGAACTGCTTCAATACTCTCCAAGACCTCTCCCACAGAAACAAAGTCAAACTTTGGTGGGTGCCCGGACATGAGGGTATTGATGGAAACGAAAAAGCTGACGAACTGGCTGGGAAAGGTTCGGCTGAATCCTTCATCGGCCCTGAGCCGTTTTGCAATATTCCAAATTCAGCTATTTACTTAAAAATCAAAAGTTGGGAACACAACATGCGTATCTCTTATTGGGAAAATACCCAGGATCTTCGTCAGGCTAAAAGAGCCATTTTACCCTTCCAAAATAAATCCAGAAACAACCTACTCCGCAGTAGAAATGATATCAGAAGATTAGTGGGATTCCTATCAGGGCATTGCCATCTTCGATATCACCTAAACAAAATAGGTCTTATTCAGGAAACTGAATGTCGTCTTTGTATGGAAGACGACGAAACTGCGGAACATATACTATGTGACTGCATGGCACTTTGTGCCCTCCGGAGAGGGGTTAGGAGAAATTCTAGCTCCCTCAAATTCATCAAAAGAATTGAGCCTCTCCTGGTTCCCTAAAACTGACTCTGTCGTACTACTAATAGATCTTCTAGGTCGCGGGTCAGTAAATAAAAAAAAAAATAAGAAAAAATGACATGTGCACCCAGGCAGGAAACATAATTCGCCATCTCTGCGTCAGTTCGAGAACTTTTTACCTTACCCTCCTATAAATTTGGCAATTTTTTGAGTTTTTGTTTTTCTTAGATATCCCATAACTTACAATCTCTTGAAGTTATTAGTTTGTCCTCTCATTTGTTACTTCAAAAAAAAAAAGCAATATAAAGAAAACGATTCATGTGCTCTAAAAGTGCGCCTCTAGAGTAAAGTCCTCTCTGCCCAATTCAATAAAAATCGGGATGAGAAAGGATTTTATAGAAACCCCAATAAAAATAGAAGAAAACCATTTAATCTTAAAGTTATAATTGTTTGTCATCGTCTACCAAATTAACTGAATTCTAACAAACCCCACCTAAATATAAACCACAAAACCCGTAGCCTGCGGACAATCTTTCGGAACAGTCATCATTGTCTTCTTCTCTTTAAATGCGTACGCATTGTAACTCATCCACAAAGTAAACAATGAACATTTAGTAGCATCTCCCTCCTTTCTTTAGTAATTTTCTTTGTATTTGTCATTTAATTTCGAGGATAAAATTGAAACCAAACAAAAAACCCTGGCAAACGAAATGAAACTACCTGCAATTGTTACCACACCCTTCCATTGCCCTCCACACAAACTTTGATCCTATTAAAAAGTTATGGGGCCAACCGAAGTAGAGAATGGAATGGAATTCCAGTCGAAAAGGCAATATTTTGTCTCTTTTGACAAAGAAAGTGAAAATTTCCAGGGATAAATAACAGGATTAAAAATAAAATTCATTAACTTAGCAAGAAAGGACACCATAGGCAAAAAAAAGGGACACCATTTAGTTTTAGGAAAAAAAAAAGGAAAACACCTCCGCTTTTAGTTGAAATTTTAAGCAGGGAAGGGTTAAAAAATTAATTATGTAATTTCCACGAATTTGTAGAACTCAGGTGGGTGGGGATCATATTTTTGACGGCTATAAGTTCGTTCTGCACTGGTGGGAGGATAACAGCAACTCGGGTGGTAACGTAGTAAGGGAATAGAATTTTGTGTCGCAACTCAAACATTTTTAATTTATGTACAGTGAAATCTTCCATTATGGACAGCTCCATTCGACGGACAGATCCCTTAGACGGACAAAAATTCATAACCATGTTTTTATGTTTCAGATTGCATACATTTTACTTTCCATTAGCCGGACACTCCCTTTATCGGACGCAGACAAGCATATCCGTTAGAACTTATTTCATGTAAATTCCATTAGACGGACAAAAAACAAAAAAATCCAAACGACCCGAAGGCATAATCACAGAAGACTGTGCCATAGGTCCTGTGACAAGCAAATGGCTACCAACGATATCTGTAAAAGCTGCTGAGATGAGGAAATCGATCCAACATCTACTTTCCTACTGCCCGCCCTCCAAGAACGACGCTCCCGTACTCTGGGCTATAGATAATTGGCAGACATAACAGGATTGGGAAATTCAAAGATATCGGATCTTCTAAGGTTCACCAAGAGCACGAACTGGTTTTACGAGTTGTTGAGAAGAGGATTTACTCCCAAACTATGAGAGAATTCACACTGAACCTTCGGATATCCGAGTGGAAATGATAGCTCGAATGATAACACACTCTTCCTAATCTAACCTACCTCTTTTATATACAGTGTACTCTCTGCTTACGGACACCTCTCATAACCGGAAACCTCTCATAACCGGACAGATTTCAAAGAACGGAAATAAATACACGATTTTTCATATAAAAAACTCTCCCATAACCGGACTCTCTCATAACCGGACACGGACACAAATTTTCGTAACCGCAATAGAATGTCGCTCTCTCTTAAATGGACAAAACACATCTACGTATACGAACTTTTAACATACTTTTTTTTTGATTTTTTTTCCTGTTCTTTACCTACACTTTGCAAAGAAACAAAACAAAAATGTAAGCTGTGGAGTGTGCCTTTGCGTCATTATCAGGTTCGCGGACACATGATGGTTTTCGGTGGGGAACGCTAGAACGACACACGCATATCTCCGGCATTTTGAGAGATATTTCATATTATTTTGTGCAAATTTTGTATAAAGATAAAAACGATTCCGCTGGTCACAGTGAAGTGAAAATTAGTCTCTGGTAGGACAAATAATGACGGAATATGGAACTCAGGGTTCCCGTCTTGTCCTAACATATCTAAAATTGTCATGGCCTATTTCCTCAACCATTGATGGCATATGCTGTCTTGTCCGCGAGCGTGTTATCCAACAACTATGTGCATTTATAAATCCCATTGCATTTTTAAATAGGTTTGTCTGTTAACCCTCAACTGATGTCGTGAAAAAAAATGCATGGATGTGTAATTTAACGAAATTAGTATTTTTCGGTAATTTGTGTTTATAACATAAAAATTATAAAATAAAATGAATACCATTGTGTTTCGTTTTTAAAGAATGTTAATTTATTTCATAACCGGACACCTCTCATAACCGGGCAAATTTCTCGGTACCGCCAGTGTCCGGTTATGAGAGAGTTCACTGTAAATTCCATAAGACGGACAAAAAACAAAAAAATCCAAACGATCCGAAGGAATAATCACAGGAGACTGTGCCATAGGTCTTGTGACAAGCAAATGGCTACCCTAGTCCAACGATATCTGTAAAAGTTGCAGAGATGAGGAAGAAAGTGAATCGCTCCAATATCTACTGCCCCGCCCTCTGAGAATGACCGCCCGCCCGCCACCCGCCTCCGTATTGCGGGTCTTCGAATTTTGGCAGACATTGCAGAGCTGCGAAATTCCAAGAGCACTAACTGGTTTACGAGGCGGTATGAACAGGATTTACTCCCAAACTATTCTCCCAAGCCGTGAAGCATGGAACTATAAAAATCCTACCTCAGACCTAAAAGATAACAAGTGGTATACTGATGGATCGGGGATGGACACCGGAGTGGGTGCTGGTATATTTGGACCAACCACTAGAATATCAATATCGTTGGGACAAAATCTCAGTGTATTTCAAGCCGAAATTCATGTCATTCAAGTGTCCTCGAATCGGAAATAAAAGGTGTCCTCTTCCATATACTGTTTTTTTTCTGCGGATATAAAAATTTAATTATAAAAGAATCAATTTATTTGAATTCAAGTGCGTGGAAGTTTTTAATAATAACCCCAAATCTGGATTAGAAATATAAATGTCACTTTTAGCCACTAATTCCATAACAGTAAGCGAATAAAATCCCGAAAAAAAAAGTAATAAAAATCACCTCCACTTCCAATTACTCTAATTGCAGGACTAAGTGAAGAGTGAATTTTTATATTTTTTTTAGAGCCCATCATGAATAACGCTTTCATATGTAGCACGGCCTACTCAATTCGCATACGTGAGCTTCCTATCCGCATATTCAGTGTTTCGTGAAAATTCCCGTATTTACATGGGATTTTTATTTACCATCTGCTCTAGCTCTAGGATACGAATACATATAGGATCCAAACGACCCGCCGATGCATTTTCCCGCATAAACAAAGCCCGCACGTTATTGCAAAACATAAAAAGCGATTTTTTTTTTTTTGCGGCAAACAAATCCTTTCAACCTTGCTGCACTGTGCGGCATTCATCTAAATTTTCCATCAACACCGCGGCTGGGATTCCTGCAGTGGACCGTTTATTCATCTCCGCATTCACCTGCCTACAGTTAAGTTGTTGTGGATTGCAAATTCACAACTAAAAAAAAAAAGTGAAAGCAGTCCTTTCACAATTGACACATTCGAATATATCCCCACACACACACGCATATAGGTAAACAGAAAGTGGAGAACAATTGTTGGAGGAATACACACATATATCCACTTTACGCCTGAAGGCTTCGCTCCTTAAACTCTCTGCTTGGTCTGGTTCTGCCATATCTCTTCGCCAAAAAAAAATTACACCACACACAAGAATAGACAGCGAAATCTACCCCCTGTGATTCTATTTATAACCGCTCATCCCTGTACAAATCTTCCAAAGTATTATAGAAACTAGGAAAGCGGAGGAAAGAAAAAAAGCATAGCTGCGCGGTGATAGTATCCTGCGACCTTCAATTGTTTGCCAGACGCTTATCCGCGTGTAAACATATCTGGCGAAAATACACACAGAGAACAAAAAAAAAAAATACAATGACTCATGGGGATATTTCCTGCTAGCCAGTCTTCCGCTCCTCTGTGTTCCTACTTCGACTTCCCTTCGCTTTTCATGCGACGAATGTAATAATGTAGTTTCAAAAGGGGTATGACATTCGTCATCATGACATCGCACAGCGTTCTAATTATACAGCAGAGCGATTGGGGGCGAGGTTGACAAAGGACCGATGAAGGGTTGAAGCGGGGGGGTAGCAAATCGAAGACAATTGTGTCGGAGCTAATAACGATTAAGTGCACGCAAAATTTTTGAATAACATATGAGGACAGACGATAATGTTGCCGGCCGTATATGGGGGGAAAGGATTACATAGATAGGGTTAGACGATAAAGAGGCCGTTAAGTGAATATCAGATAATGTTTGCTATTGTATGTATTCAGAGATAAAGGGTTAATGGGTGACAGGATGCCATCAAGTTTTCCCTATCTTCGAACTTCGAACAATGTTGGTGATGAATTTATTATTCAAATCCTTTTGTCGGAATTCATCTGATAGGGGGAAATAGTTCGATGCAAATCGGCTTAAAAGCTTTGGTTTAATCACCTACTCCCATTCAAAAAAGGGGAACATTTTTTCACTACCCATTGGCTATTGTTTGAAGGAATTTAATGATTTTAACCTTTTCACTCTTCAAAATAAAAGAGAACTCGTTGAAATACATATACTCCCACTTTCCACCCACTGCCAGTTCTCGTATTTACAATTCATGATATACCCCTCCCCCGCACTCAGTCCCTAAATCCCAAGACAACTTGAACGTAAGACATTCATGACACTTAACGCCTCCATGGATGGATTTCATCATGACGACCTTTCTTTTTGAAAGGAACCCACTTGAAATTCTAGTACTACACGAAAGTAGTACACTTCAAAAAAAAAAAAAAACGGTTTCAATTGTTCTTCTCCCCAAACAAGTCAATTGTACGAGTACTTCATCCCCTTGTCAGTTTGTTGACGAAGATGAGGATGTAGATAACGCGGGGCTATATGATGACGATGGCATTTAAGTCTCTAGGAAGCGGCGGAGGAAAGTTTTTCAGTCGCATGGCTAAATAATCACTTTGATATCTGTTTGTGAGGATTGCCAGGCAATGGACTGAAGGTTGACATTCATTTGGGTACGTTTTGATTTTTCAATAGTGGCTCTTTTTCGCAGACACAAATAGACAGAGAGGGCGCATGAGGAATTAAAAAAACGTGGCCAACAACCTGATTGGTCTGCATCAGTGTGGTTTTAATTGAAAAGATCTGAAGAAATTTGTCCAGCTACTGGGATACGCAGACGACAGCGACATCATCGGTCGCTCCCAGCGCGCCGTGTTAGAGGCTTTTACGGCAATTGCAGAACGGGCGAAACGAGTTGGCCTTAAATTGAATGAGGACAAATCCAAGTACATGTCAACAAACAAAGAAACATCTGTCCACCGCCTAGGACAAAACGTCATTTTTGGCAACAGTAACTTCGAAGCGGTTAAGGAGTTTACCTACCTCAACTCCACGAATAACACCTTAGTAGAGATTTGACGAAGGCTTACCCTAGGAAACCGCTGCTACTTCGGTTTGGCAAAACAAATGGGTTCAAAACTCCTAACTCGGAAGACAAAATGCATGCTCTACAAAACATTGATCCTGCCAGTTCTGCTGTATGGAGCCGAGTGTTGGACGATAAGCAGGAAAGCAGAGCAGATTTTGAATACTTTCGAGAGAAAAATTCTTCGTCGGATATTCGGTCCCGTATGCGAGGAGGGCGAATGGAGGAGAAGATATAACCACGAACTCTATGAGCTGTACCAAGATGTGGATGTAGTCCGAAAAGTCAAAACACGTCGACTACACTGGCTCGGCCACATCGAGCGAATGAACAACAATGCTCCAGCAAAGAGGATCTTCGAATCACAGCCCCCAGTTTCGAGACGTCAAGGAAGACCGAACCTCCGTTTCAAGGACCAAGCTATCGCCGATGCCAATGCGCTTAGTCTTAGACAACTGGAAGCGTTCCCGGGATCGAAGAGAGTGGAAGGCTGCCGTGTCTCAGGCAGATACTCTTCACGAGTCGGGAGCCCGTTAAGTAAGTAAGTAAGTTGGTGAATAGGCAAGAATGGATCATCATTATATTTTTATCGATTTTAAGGTTGACTAATTAGCGTAAGAGACAAGCTACACTCGTGGACAAAAAACCCTCGCACCATTACTCTTCTTCAATTTTCAATATAAAAATATAAGTTAGAGCCCCCGCACACACTACAGACTTTCTATCGGCCGATAGTTTTTTGCTCAAATATGGAAAAACTTGTTAGGTTAGAATAACACTAATAAATATTGGTCGAAATTTGACTACGCAATTCACAAATTTTTGCATTTGTCTGAAAAAGGGAATTTTACGTTGTACCTACATATGTATTTAGGCAAACAATTTTATCAAAATTGCATTACGTTCAAGTGTAGCTATAAAAAAACATTTGAATACTAGCTGTACTGGCCGGCTTCGCCCCTGTCTAAAAAAGATCGTGTTACTCACAATACAAACAATTGTCATTTAGTTCGAAGAATCGGAAGCAGTATTTTTGTCTCTTTCTTCTGAAAAATGTCACTCGGTGTCGGTGCTCGATGAATGAACATTGGCAGCAGTGCACAAATGTAGATTCGATGCTAGTTTTCAGTGTTTGAGTTTTCAACGGTAGGTGGCGTTACTTAAAACATTTTTGTGGCGGTCAACTACTGAGAATCTCTACAACTACGCGTCGCTTCGGGTCCAGATTGTTTTTACCGACGACACATACGAAAACTTCTGGCAGATGACATCATCTTTTCCAAAATATCATCTCAACAGCTTCTTCGTTTGTGTATCTACTACTTGTAATTTTTAAATCAGTTTTTGCAAATAAATTTTATAAACTTCATCTTAATTAAATTTTGTATGTGTATTAATTATTGCTCACTGGGCACTCATTATTTTAAAAGTTAGTAGCGACTCCAAAAGACTACATTTTTGTTTATTTTCGAGTAACTCGATCATTTTTCCAACACACAGTCAGCTGTATTTTGAGATTCGTTTTCATTCGGCAGTGAGAAAAAGTCGAACGGTGGCTATTTTGGCATTCGAAGGAATAGACTGAGAGTTTATTTTACGAAACGAAACGAAAAGAAATGATGAATGATTTCTATTTTGAGGTTATATTCCTTCGAAATAACTGTAATTTTTTATAAGTTTGCAATTTTTAATTTAAGTTTAGTTCGTGATACTAGGTGTGTTTGTTAACTTTTATTCACACAAATGGCACATCTGTCAAATAGTAAAAGTGGGGGAAAATCCTCTCTTGTTCTTTTTTAACTATTGAATATTTTCACGAAAAACTAATTTTCTTTTATTTTGTTAACAAGAAGTGATTGACATTTCACAAATTGTCAGATTGCTGTTTGAAGGATGTGCCTCGGTGACTCCATGAAAAAGATATAGCACGATTTCGCCAGAGGGGACATTTTTTGACACTGTCATTTGGCTCTCTCTTCTCTTGATTTTTGACAGTTGGATGTAAATTTTCATAAATTAACAGGTTACCAAACACACCTACTTAATGAACTTTATTCCTTCGAATGTCAAAATATGAAAAAATTGTTCGAAGGAATAGAGACAATCGAACGAATTGAATATTCATTCGAATCTCAAAATAAGACTGAGTGACTGAGTTCCAAGAAGTAAAAAAAAGTTTCGATGCGGTAGCAATGCTTTTTTGATACGCATCCGCAATGCAACCTTAATGCTTTGCATACATTTTACTTTGTACAAGTTTGACGTTTCGGAACTAATTTTATACAGAGCCGATTGGCATTGACATTTCCCACAACAAAAATGTCTAATAACGTTATATTTACAAGAATTTTAAATCAGTAGTTTGAAAATGTTAACAAACTCATGGATGTATCCACCAACAGTAGAAAAAAAATCTTTAGAAAAGATTTTAGGATGCGTTTAGAAACTTGCGACTTCGTCATAATTTTGTTGTTTGAGTTTCGGAACTTATGACTTTGTGTCTACAACGCATCTGATGCATTTTGGAACTCAGCCTGTGCTTTGATTGTAAGGGCAAGGGAGATAAAACCTCACAATCAAGACACTGTCAGTGAAAAAAATGATTGTTAAATATCCGATTAACTTTCTGGAATAAGTTCTACTACAAACTTTTGTTTGGAAACATTTCACCGCTAAGTAATTAGGTTTAATTAAAAAAACACGGGTTTGGGTGTATCAGTCTTATTTTATGTTTATGTTGTTGGTGTAAAACATGCTCTTAGATGAGTGGATAAAAAAGTGGAGGTGAAGTATATTACTTTAAAGTGGAAATGCGTCTGCCAGAAGTTTTTCGTGTAAGAATGTTTTAATGTGAACTTTAACAAATTCACTATTCCTGCCATTTAGTTTATGTAACAACACGGGCGACAATAATTTTGTGTGGATTGTGTTGCTCTTCAGGTTTTGAAGTATTGCTGCTTTCTTGGTAAGGGTTAAAGGAAATCGCTCGATACTGACAGCTAGTTGACATCACGTCTTCTCAATTTAAAGTGCGATCAGACAACTTTAGCCTAAATTAACCCAGTATGTCACTCACTGTGTAGTCTTGCTGTACCTGTGATCGATGTCTATATCCAATTTGAAAAAAAAGTGTGGTTTTGAATTGGAATTGTCACAAAGTCGATAATTTTATTGATTTACGATCCTATTCAGTCAAAAATGAGAAAAATGTCTTTACCTGAATTTGGATCTATTTCCAACTGCTCAAGGGCCGAAAGTCTGACGCATACTGTGGCAGTGTGACTTTAGTTTTTAAAAGATAAAGATACCAACTAAAAGCCCCACAATTTAAAACCCTTGACTCACTCAACCGTACGAGACAATTTAACAAAATTCCAAGCCCAAGTTTTTTTTTTTAATGGAAAATAATGCAAAGCTCCATCCATTCTGCTTTCTCTCTTTGGCCGTTATTTGTTAAATTTAAAATTATTTTGCCGAGTAAGGGTTAAATTTTTCGACGTGTGGATCTTACTAAGATACTTATAATTTCTAATAAAACCTTATCACTCACTGTAAGGATTTTAGGGGAAAAAAAACCTTCTCACATTCCCCTTTCAGTGGATGAATATCCTTCCCCCAAAGTCAGTAGTTATAAATCAAATGTTTCCCTTCTAGGTATTTAAGTTTTGCATGCAAAGAAATGAGAGAGCGAAAAATATAATCTAAAAGGATTTAGTCGCACGTTCTTTCTAACAAAATTCGCAGCACAAAGCCTTCCCAGTTGGGATTCCTTTCATTAAAATAAAAAAAAATAAAAAATTCTCCACACCATACGCTTTAAGGGGATCAAAGAATTTTGCACTCCGAATTCCATTTAATTTTTTTGGATATCCTTCTCCTCTACGATATGAACTACGACCAAACATAAACTGGTGAAGCGCAGAGCACACACAAAATTAAGGATTTCTCAAAAAAAAATTTATGACCGGGATTTTAAGGCAATTTGCGCTTAAGCATGAAGAAGAACATAATAATGAGGGTTTGATGGTGGTGGTGGTGGTGTTAGTGGTGGTTCTAAATGGGTATAAGGAAGTAAGAAGTGAAAATGTCTGAAAATTATGAAAGGAGCCTAATTTAAGACTTCTTATTTGCAAGATAAGGAGATTTTTTATTTTAATGGTGTTATTTATTTTTATTAATTATCTGTCGGTGGTTTTAATTAATTTTAATGGATGAAATGGTTTTTCCGGGATTATTTCGAGGTATATTTTTCTGCAAATAAAGCGGTTTTTCGACAGCCTGCTGGCGGTTATAATGGCTGAGAAGAAACCGAAAGAATATATTAAGTGGAAGGACGAAAACTTCTAACTAATTAATTCAAAGATCCAACGAATTTAAATCACTTTCCCCGCCCACATTTCGAAATGCAAAATCAAAAGTTCATCCACACATACTCTGAATTAAATTAACTCGTTCGAGATATCTGTCCCCGAGTCGAAAAATGCAAGAACTTCTGCCATCCTTTATGCTAAATCGACTCTGCTTAGTACTTGGATTTCCATACCATTAAAGGATCAAGAGGATGCAAAAGAAAAAAAATCAATGCAACCCTTAAATTAGTTGTAAAATTACAACTTTAAGAGTGGTTCTTTTTTTTTTTTGCGGTAAATCAGGCTTCAATTGTTGGCCAAACAATGCCACTGGGCGCTGCACACAACCCTTAAAAAAAACCGCACATACCACAGCGTTTGGTGTTCGTATACTTGGAACAATAATAATTATACCTGCTTGTCGTTTCACCCTCATCAATATAGCGTTCTTCTGGCATCCCCACAGGACGCATACAAAGAATACGGTTGGGTGCAATTGGAAGGTAAGCTTATAAAGGGGGTGGCATACCAAAACCCACATAGCAGCAATAAAATTGCACGTTGTCGTCTCTTTTACCACACTCATGTGAAATATTTTCAATGAGGAATGCAAATTGTACACATTCACTGGAGGTTTCAAGAGCAAAGTGGAAAACCGAAGGACAAAGGACGGGAACACTCGTGCTCGCATATCGAAGGATATAAAATTAACGTACAATTGTTCGATTCCATTTCAATGTGCAAATCCACTTTGTGGTTTCGGAATGTACACCCCCACTCCAAAGAGGATATTTCGAAGGCAAGAGGAGTATCGTCAGTGTAATGTACGGAAGCGGTCGGGCAGAACTGATGCTGGCTGTTCGGAAGGATCTAAACCTGTCATCGATGCTAGTAGGATATAGGAAGCCAACTATTGTTTGCGGAAGTTTCAGATAGGGATTAATAGGGGACCACATATATTTGGCTGTTGTGCCGGGATCCCGAAAAAGGTATACCTACACCCAAATAGGGACACATATCGGTTACCAGTTAAGATAAGCGATGGAATTGGAAGTTAGAATGGGGAAAAACGACAAAAATCATCAGAGGACTCTTGACGGTCACAAACGTTTTTAAACCAGAAAGAGACTTTTAAGTTCAGTTTTGTTATCAGTTTTACAGCTCTGCGGTCGGAAAGGATGCGAACTGTCAGGTAGGACACATAAAACAATATCTTTGAAGCGTTCCATTCTTAAAGGATGTAGAAGAAGCCTAAAACAACGTATAGGGGGGGAGTTGATAAAAATGCACTTGGTAGGGTAAATGTGAGCAAGCTACATATGTATATCTGGCTGGCTGAAAAAGATGCTTGGGCACAGGGACCATTAATTTCACATTGATACACTGGTACTTTAGGGCACAGTAAAATAAGGAAATCATATCACCGTTGTTATGGGTGCTGGTCCTAAATGATGTCAATCGAAACTGTGCTCTGATGAAATCAGCGTCATCGCTTATGCTGATGACGTGGTTATTATTGTTCAAGAATATTTTTTTTTAAATACACTGAGTGAGATCATGGAAAGCGCGTTGGTAACCATCATCCAGTGGGCGAGGAGATGTGGACTTAACGTCAACCCTTACAAAACGGAGCTATTTCTTTTTACCGGAAAATACAAGATACAAAATAACAACGGGAACAGTTTGGGGGCTCAAACCGACAACGAGGCACTGGCTGTACACAATGATAGTCAGGCCCATACTTTTCTGGTTGAAGGCAGCTCTCAAGAAAAACATATGGGGAAGATTAGCGGCGGTTCAGAGAACAGCTAGTGTTAACATTACAGGAGCCTTGTGCACATCCCAACGGCAGCACTGGGCACTTTCCTGTATCTAATTCAACTTGATCCTGGCAAGCAAAAGTGCGATTAGATTTCCTAACTTAGGCTACTTCAAGAATAGTAGCTACGGTCATAGGGCTATTCTTAATGAACTGTACCCAGAGAAAGAAGGTTGGGGCAGCATTGCGCCTACACGACGAGAACACATTGCGGTCTTAATGGATGGGTCAAACACAGACAATGGCACTAGTTCTGGAATTTATTCAACAGAACCGAAGCCAAATATGTCTTTAAGACTTCCGGACGACTGTAGAGTCTTTCAGGCAGAAGTTCTAGCGGTGCAATGAGCGACGAAGCTATTGGTGACGAAGCTGATATCAGATTTACAGTCAGGTCATCTACATCGACAGCCAGGCCGCGCTCAAAGCTCTAGAATCATGTATATCGTTAAATTGGCAACTGTGTAAGGTGGTCGCTCTGCACTCAAAATCCTCAGCAGACATAATAGGGTTAAACTATGTTGGGTACCAGGACACTCATGAGCTAAGAAGAAAGGGAAGGCACTGCCAATAACCAAGATGGTGAACTTAACACCATCATCATGCATCAGGCATCAAGGTGAAATTAAAGAATACTATTATAAGTATGGTGGGCAATAGATGATCAGGAATAGAGGGACATGGGGTGTCCAAGGCTCTTTGGCCGGCCTTAGACCACAAGAGGGCCAAAGTAATCCCTGGAGTAAATAGGGCAACGTTAAGAACTTTAATAGGACACTGTCTCCTGAGAAAGCATGCCATAAGACATGACAGATACTGCAATGACTTGGTATCAGCAGAGGATGTCGAATATATCCTTTATGAATGTCATGTAGTTGCCCGTTTTCGCAAAAAAGTTCTAGGAAGTTACTTCTTTGATACACTGGAAAAGGCGGGCCACAATCAAATTTTAAAATTTTGAAGGGAAATCAAATGTTTAGACGGAGATTTTTCGGTAGATGGTTCGAGAGGGTCGCGAGGGGCGATGAGTGTTTTGTGATTGTTCAGCCTCATAACCACGTTCTAACCTAACCTAACCTAATCTTCATTCCTAAAACTGTTTTGAGCGAATTAAAAACATCATTTTCGATCGGACACTTCTCCAGACTTCGGTTCCTTAATCTTAAGTCCTTTATTTGTCTTCGATATCAATTTGTTACATTCTTTCTTAGCTTCAGATAAAGTGTGTATCTGTTTATCTTATTTATCTTCGAATCACCGTATTAAAATATTTTCTTCTTTTTCTTTCAGGTAAGCCTCATATTTTCATCGATCCAACACATTCAAAACATGGTAACGTATTAAATATTAAACTATGAAACTATTTTCCTCATTCAAATCCGATTTAAACGACTTTTATTGCCACTGAATCGCGCCACCACACCCTTTAGCCAATGAAAGTCATATACGAGTACTTCTGCAACTGCTCTCCGTCAAAAGTGTCAATATTTTCCTCTCTATCGCATCTTATTCGATTTGCAAAATCCCCTTAAAAGACCAGCTTAAGTTTTGCAATTACTATAAATTGCCTCCACAGCGAGTACTCGTATCTCTAAGTCGTCTTCGGTATCGTCTTCCTTGAGGATGGTGAGGGTGAGGAGAGAATGAGGGTATAACAACTACCAACTCACATGGATTCATACATATCTTCATCTACAGCTGTATGTATTTTCTATTGCACTAATCCAATTTAAGCTTTTGCTTCCACTACTGCGTCTACTTGTGCCTATAACAAATGTATCTGCAGTTAGAATCTCATCAGGTACGAATAGCTGCCGTCGTCGCATGCAATTGTAGTGGTGGAGGGTCTATCCGAGACGAATAGTTGCCAGTTGCTCGTAGTTATTCATCTTTTGGTGCAGAAAAATATTATGAAAGAGAACTAAGAGAAAAAAAACAATCCGATTAGCAATATTTACGGTTGTCCCTAGAGAATGAAATTCTATCTTTTCTTTTGCTGCACAAGTTTTCATCTCTCCATTGTAGGAGCAGAGATCAATGACTTTTGTCGGTGTGTGTTCGTCTCTCATAATATCAGCTCTAAGTTGATTGTTAAAATGTTTATTTAAATTTGATATTAATCGATGATGAGTTCTTGAGAACACTTCTAAAGCAATAGAGCGCTTATTGGTTGCATTGAAGTTTATGAGATCTGCTGGGGGTTGAGACGTTATTGAGACATACATTTTCTCGGGGTAGGTTGATGAGTGCCTGCCCACTCGGATCAATCTGAAAATCTTTAGATTGTGATACGGATCTCAGGAGTTTTTCAACGGCCAAGAATACTCACAGAAAGCAACATAGTATATAACAAGCTTCTACAGGAGCCGTTCTAGTGTATCTCGAGACGTTCGAATGGAACATTGCCTCGTAAATGGGGGTGTGAAATCTAATTACGTATCTTTGTAACAATTTGTCAGTTATTGCGCCGTTTTGAACACGTTCGTTGGTTGTAATTGATCCACAAATATGTAGATACATTTATTTATACAGATGGTCAGTTAAATGGGCTGCAACTAGTGTCATTAACCATCTGTGTATATTTAAGAGTATGTGTGTAACTGAGAACAAGACCAAGTGGTTAAGTGAATCGACAGGGTTTTGTGGAGTGGGATGATATTAAGAGTTTGCTTCAAGAGGGTGAAGAAATAAGTAGGTAGATGGTTGAGGAGCTGTTTTCTTGGAGAAACTTGCAAGGTCTGTCGGGTTAAAGTACTACGTGGGCTTCAAAGTCCCCGGATTTTTAATGAAAACAAGCGTTTTTTAGGCAAAGTTATATTTATTCCTCAACATAGTTGCCTTCGAGAGCAATACACTTGGTATACCGAGTTTCCAACATTTTTTGATGCCCTTTCTGTAAACGTCCAATCCTTCGAAATAAGCCTCGGTTTCCGCGGTGACTGCCTCATTTGATCTGAATTTCTTTCGCTGGAGCCACCGCTTGAAATTTGGGAACATATAATAGTCGCTGGGAGCCAAGTCTGGAGAATACGGTGGGTGAGCAACCAATTCGAATAGTAATTGGCTCCATTTGGCATGATGGTACAGAACTTTTTTCTTCGCCATATGAGGGAGTTTTTATATTTCATCGTTTAGTTTGTCCAATAACGCATAATACTCTCCTGTGACTGCTCACGGCCTCAGCTAACTCGCGCAACTTCACTTTTCGATCACTCAAAACGATTCGATGCACTTGCTTGACAATTTCCGTATTCGTAGCCTCTTTTGGCTTTCCAGAACGATGTGCGTCTTCGGTGCTTGTACGACCCATTTTAAATTCACTTAACCACCGATAAACTTTTGTTTCCGAAGGAGCAGATGTGGGATAATATTTCTGCAACCATTGCAATGATTGTTCGGAAGTTTTTCCCATCAAAAAACAATGTTTGATCAAGATGCGATACTCCTGTTACATATATACATACTAGGTACACACTAAGTACACATCAATCATATACCATGACACTAAATGCTCTGAATTCTTAGATTTTACCCCAAAAATGTAACCCGATATCGTCTTGATGACGTCACTTCCTGTCTCCCAGCTCCCTGTGTCTCAGAATCGGCAATTAAAAATATTCACACTCTTAATGTAAACAAAAATGTAACCCAATACCTTCCTAATGTAAACAAATAACAGCTATCTCGCTCGCACATCTTCCCTCTCGCTCTGGCTCAGAATTCTCAGGCCAAATCGCCCCATTACCTACTATTTTCGACCAAGCAACTCAATCGGGAAGAAAGTGTAGAATATGGAGAATATCGAGTTCCGCGCTGTTATAAAGTTCCTCACTAAACAAGGAAAGTCGGCTCAAACCATAATGGAAAAGTTGGCATCCGTTTGCGGAGACTCTTGTTCGAGGGAAACCATGATGTACAAGTGGCGCAGTCCTTTTAAACAAGAAAGGAATTCACTTGAAGATGTGACCACACCGTAAATTAAGGAACCGAACAATTGTTGGATGAGGATTGGCAATGATTTTGGGCAGCATTTTGTCATATGGATAAGACTAAGACTTTTTACTACAGCGAAAGTAGCGTCACTCAAACGACTGTAGCTTGCACACGAACTGACCAAATGTCATGAAACTTCAGACATAAACTAGTGACAGATGAGCCTCTCGTAGTGAGTCCTGATTATTTTTAAGTGGCTATTCAAAAATCCCGGATCTTTTCATCCTAAGTAGTACTTCAACCCGACAGAACTTGCAAGTTTCTCAAAGAATACAGCTCCAATTTCTGACCACTCTTGCTACAAACAAAAAAAAAAAAATCAATATTTTCAAACTCCAACTAACGATGTGCGTGACCTGAAAAAATGCCGCGCCATCCACCACAAATCATCTTACGAAATTAACCATTTAAATAAAAGTCATTAACCGCAAGAGCCCACATTATGCGAATGATATATAGGCTTAGCCGCAGAAAACTTAAATAAAAAACAACACCGACAATTTATGTATGTACCTCACAACGTAGCGTGTATCTATACCATTTCGGTTGCCGTTTTGCCTTTGCCTTTGGATATAATATCAGCGAGAATCTCTGCTGCTCTGCCGCTGCTGTGTTGAAGCTGTGGCAGCAGCCTTGTGGCAATAATTACCAAATTGATAGGCGCCAGATAAGAGTATTTTTTTTAATGCTGTCACATTTCGTCGTACGCTGCGACAAAAGTGACAGATGACATGAAACTGCGGTACATTTAAACCGTACTCGTACCATCATATCGGCATAACCCGGCAGCAGCATGGAATCGATGTGCGTGAGCCCATCTCACAAGTGAGAAATGAAAAATAATTACATTGTGCCCTGTAGAATGACATAACACACGCAAATGGCAATAGACCGCCGCGCCGCACCGCTCCACATGATGACGATGATGGATGCTGAAAGTCAAAGCTGGAGTTGTACTCGTAATGAGTTCGCCGAATTTTCCTCATTTATTTCAATCCAGACGAACTATTCATCAAATTAGAAAAGAGGAAATCCTCCATTTGTAGCCGAAAACACGATTAATGACAGTTGGAAGTAGTGCAAGGCCAAAAACCGCTAAGGCTAATAACCATCTGCCGCGCAGTAATATCGGTTTGGTTCCGTTCCGTTCTGATGAGCTGCTCGCATAGTGTTTGAATGTGTATCTGCGGTCTCTCTGTTAAATCGATCAAGACCGAATTTTCAAGAGTTTCCAGATACAATTCCCTGCGACAATCTCTGGAGTAGAACAGGAAATTAGATGAACAGTCTCGAAAGATTGATGTGTGCTTTTGGCCTTTGTGGTTATATTTTCCCCTTTTGTAATCTGATTTAGAGAAGAGAAAAAAGTATCTATCATAAGGCAACAGACAGCTCCCGCTATGTGCTGTATGGTTTGTTGATTAATTACGTTGAGTGCGGCCCGTTGAGCCCATACGAAGTACATTGCTGCATGCTGCGTCAACCAAAGCGTGAATTGTTTTGAATCTGAGCTCATTTCAGTAGCGCGCCCACGACATATGGAATCATGTTTCGCTATGTAAAAGAAGACGAACAAAACGAAAACCAATTTCTGAATGAAAATTTAAAGAATCTTTGCTCACTTGTTGTTCATACGAATGAGAAGTGTTTATGCAAATAGAAATTTGATTATTCGATTCGTGCTTTTTTATGCTTATTTGTTGTTTTTTTTTTTCTGTGCCACATTGGCCTAATTAAGGTCTGAGGAACTGTTTACGATTTTATTACAATTTGGTCTGTCAGCAGTTTTGAACGACCTCTTTACGTGGGAATGGATTTCATGTTGACTTTTTTGGAATATCTGGACGAACACGTCTTGTGGGAACTGTTATTGGTATAGCCATCACAGATCGTCGTTGCTAATTTATTGCTCACATATTTTAATTTGCGAAAACAATTTAAGGTGATTGTGAAAACACACCTGTATAGCTTTATGTACATACATATTTTGCCAATGCAAACAAAAACAGACAGTTGTTTTGGAAATTCCAGCAATTTTTATTTGTTGACTTCAGTTCACAAAAAGGGCTATTCTAAGAGTTGGTGGTTTTTATAGATGATGGTGCTCGAACAACAAATTTTAAACAGCGTTTGAAAGCTTATAATTTTGTGATTTGCGTGTACATTAGAAAAAACCGGCCATGTGCGAGTCGTACTTACTTGCGCAGTAAGTGTACCGTACTATCAGTTATTTCTGCATACATATGTAGCAGATTAAGGAGTATGTTGATAGATTTATGGACACTTGATAAAATTACATATCTGATGCCCTTTCTCATCTGCTCAGAAGAATAAATTAAACTTCCACACAAAACAACAAATAAAGAATACAAGAAATTTACGCATGTACATCATTAAATGCGTGGAATTTGTCTCTCTCTCTCTGTGCCTGTACTTAAATTCAATTTTTCCCAATAGAGTAAAAGGAGAGAGTATATGAAACCATCAATGGAATGGTTTAAGTATAAGCTCAATGCTAATTTTTGGGGCATATTTCTAGGAGCAACCATTCAATTCTTACTCTCACTCATACAATTTTCCCTTCACGTATTCGCCTTTATATTATTCTGATAGGGTTACGTAACATCAGGATATGTAAACAGTTGGGAAGTTGAAATTACAAAAAAAAAAAAAAAAAAAAAAAAATAGTAAAAAAAAAAGCTGTCGAACGTAATGTAGTCCTGATGATTTTGGTTCCATCTATACTTTATTCTCAATGTTTGTGAATTTATTCAGATTTTTCTGATCGATATTTTTGAAGAAGAGGTAGGGGAGCAGCAATTTGCTAACTTTTTTTTTTTTTGAAAAAATGTCAAGAAAAAAGTAACACAAAAAAATATTGCATACATTTTTGAATTCGTGCTTTAACCAGCTTTCATTTGACACCTCACACGATAAACTCAAAATTCATTTTTTAACTTCCCATATTAGCGCCCAAGTAGAAATTCAGCTTTTAAAATTCTGGTCTGTGTTTGGGCCACAAATTGCTACAACTGTTCCAAATTTCAATAGTCTACATCAAATAGTCTCTGAGAAAAACGCTTGTAACAGACGGAGAGACAGACAGACAGACAGACACCGAACTGATTTCATTAGTGTACCGTTTTTGGGTACGGAACAGTAAAAAACAAATTTATTTATCGAATACCAATTTACTGTCTGCAATTACCATAGCAAAATTTGTCAAACTGCTTTACGAACTGCTTTTTCGACAACTTTAAAAATCTTTTTGGTAACTTGCAAATTTGTTCTTCCCGCCCATTAAAAAGTTTCTTCCAACACAAATTTCTTTTAGTAAGAAGTAGCTTTTGCAGAGCAGCAGCAATCAGCAGAGCACATGTGTAATGTATCGGTACTCTTGTTGTGGTATTGACAGCTCATTGTGGAACAGGCAAACACGCCAGTAGAATGGGAATCCTCACCAATGACTTCTGTCGCAGCTACATGCACGAGGAAGTGGAAGAATCCCCTTATCACCGCCTGTGCAGCTGCCCAGCAATCTACTCCTAAAGAAAAAAGATTCTGAGAGAATATGTCTTTACCGACCGGATATCAATAGAATATGGAATTTTATCTAATTTTCAAAATGGTTCCAAGAGTACCGATAACAATCGGCTCACGTGGCAACACAATGGACCTACTTGAGTACCTATGGGGGATAGCCACCTAACCTTACCTCAGAAGTAGTAAACTGCCAACACATTTAGCTTTCAGTTTAATAGCTCCCACTCCTGTATAAACTGAGTACAAAGTATCTTCAACTCAATTTCCAATAAGAAGATAGTGGCTATAATGAGTATTCAAAAAAATTAGTCACTCACATAATACGTATTTAATTTCAAACAAAAAATAATAATAATAAAAAAACAAAAGCCGCAACCATATTAACAATCTAATCGCAGACAAATTGCTCTCTCATTGGCTAAATAAATCCGTCACCTTCACATCAATTACCCGCAATTATTTGTACAGCACCAAGTGGCATCTTAATAAGCGCGCGCTAAATCCATTTAGCGCCATAATATCTACACCAAGTCGTCAATCAACTAATTCAGCTGTCTTCTTTGATAACAAAAACATTTCACATTTTTCATTATCAAGGTCGACCGTTTTTTCGTTTTATTTTTTTTTTAGCAGCTTCACACCATCGACGATGCGACGTGGCACTGTTTACGTTTTCCATTATCAATCAAAAAAGATTAAAACCATTTGACATGAGTGCAAACAATGACATACGGTTGTGTTTTGATATCACAGGTGATAGGCAGCGCACATATGTACTCGTATGTAGTTGGTTTCTTTATATCCTAAAAAAATACAATATAAAAAAAAAATCTTGTCAGAAGTGGGATTCGAACCCACGCCCTCAGAGAGGACCAGAACGCTCAGTAACCCACTACGAGTGGGTAAGATATGCTCTTGAGTCTGGCGCCTTAGACCGCTCGGCCATCCTGACATGTTGAAATCGAGTGAACAAAGTTGTCACATGAAGGTGGTTGCTTTGGATACTTATACTATTGGATACTTTTTCTGTTCGATGTTTGCGATGTTTTTATGTTTTGTGTTGGATTTATTTTTTGCTGGATTTCGATTTTTGCAACTAATGAAAACAGGCGTTGGTGGAAAAATGGAAAAATGGAAAAATGGAAAAGTTGCACAGATCGAACAGAAAATTAAAACACTTTAAATAGGCTTACACAGTATTCTCTGAGTTATCAAAATAAAATTGCATGTAAATAGATAGATATATTTAAGAATTTTATTTGTATTAAAAAGAAAAAAGAATGCATTCATACATATTTTCTGAAAAAATAAATTCTTTATAGGAAACTTAAATGCAGCTTAATTAATAAGTATTTACATTGTACGTTTGTATTTACATACATAATTTACAGCCTTAGTTTTGCAGAAGATGAAGAAGAAGAAGAGGAAAGCTTATCGCGAATTTTCTGGAGTTGCATCATATCTTCAATTCTGGGGTAATTTTGTTCTGCCCACTGCAAGCGTGTGGTGAAGCAATTTACTGCGTCTTTTAATTCAACTTTGGGTTGTGTAACAATAATATCCACTTCCGCACTTTCAACAGAAACGTCTTCTTCTCGGGGTTCTACGTTTTGCAGATTCTTGGATGTCATCGATTCAGATTCAGAGATGTCATCGCTGTCCAAGTTCTCGTCTGGACACATGTGGTTGAGCATTGTTGTGATGGCAGACCTTTCTGACAAAATTCTATCCCGAATTAGAAGCAAAGGAACACAGTCTTCTTCCTCCAAGTGACTACTTTTTTCCAACATTTAGCAATTGTATTCGCTTTTAACTCTTTCCAAGCGTTTGCCAAGAAACAGATGACATGTTTTAAATTTAAGCTTTTCAATGGTTCTTCATAATTGCAAGAAGAAACAAGATGGCTCAACAATCTTTTTTTGTAGTAGAGTTTAGTCAACCTTATTACTTTCTGGTCCATAGGTTTTGAGTATGGCTGTGCAGTTTGCAGGAAAACACCTGAACCTTCAATTTCAATGACCGAGTCTTTTGGACGGCGCGCGGTAAGCGTTATCGACAAGTGGTAAAATGATTAATGGTGTCAGCAGAAGTTTGCTCTTGCCTGCGACATTGCATACCTAGTAAAACTTACACACACAAATTTTGTATGTTGCGAAAATCAAATCTCAAAGTTGCGAAAATCGAGAATTTTGATTGGATTTGTTGCAAATATCAAAAGAAAGGAAATCCATTTACGTAGGCTTCCAATATCGAGGTTTGCAGAAATCAAGGTTGCAAAAATCGACGGTGCACTGTATTTTAGGTTTTCTACTTTAAATCGGAAAATAATGGTTTAGGGAAGAGTTCGTCATGAATCATTTAAATCATTTCCGGGAATGTCCCCTGTGTTGCTTAGCTGGTGGAGCTAAATTTTGACATCAAAACATGAAACTTAAGATAATAATCCAATCAATTGACACAGGTGTCCAAATAGTTCCTTATAGAGTTAAGAATTAGAATTATTATCTAATTTTAAATACACAAAATTCTTAGTGTGTGTTTGGAAATTGGAAAATCTAAAAATTCTAATCGATAGAATGCCACAAACTTTGCTCATTTTATTCTGTGGAAAAATGCTGCAAGAGTTAGAAAAATCATGTGGATACAAAATTCCGAAGAGATGGACGCTACTGTTCACTTGTCCTTCTTGGACACATCCAGTTATATACCTGTTTCCGCCGCCGATGCAATCATCTTGATTTTGAATAGAAACGATTAAAGTTTATACAAACAAGGAATTGGGTAGTCATCAGTCTGCTTACTGTCTCATCCATAACATTGAAAGTAAACAACCTGTGAATCATTATACCATTCAAGTTGCTTGGAAAACCCCATCAAATTCCACTCCAAATTTAGTATATATAAAAAAAAGTATTTGTCAGAAGTGGGATTCGAACCCACGCCCTCAGAGAGGACCAGAACGCTCAGTAACCCACTACGAGTGGGTAAGATTTGCTCTTGAGTCTGGCGCCTTAGACCGCTCGGCCATCCTGACACTTGCCAAATGACTGTCACAAAGCGTAGCTGTCTCGGTGGGTTATCCACGGATCCAACGTTTTTGTGATTTTGATTTGTTTTTTTTTTGTTTATCAGCCTTTCGAGTGGTTGTGGGTGGGCGCACAACAGGGATAGGCAATTTGTTTTTAGTTGCTGCTATTTTGTTTTTAGTTTTTTGTTTTTTTTTTTTTGTGTAACTGAAAAGCACACAGAATCTAAAAATAATTGCACCCTGATGTGATGGGCGCGAATTAGTCATTTTCCTAATTCGTTATGAAATTACAGTTCTGTGTAAAAAATTAAGACCAGTAGAATAATTTCATAAAATATTGACTTAAATTTTAACATATTTTCAATTCTTTCTCAAACTTAAAAAAGTAATTAAATTGTAGGCTTATATTCGGCTGCATTAATTAAAAGACTATTTTTAACTTAAGTACAAAACCTTCATCTGAAAAAAATTAGAACAAAAGTGAACCATTATTCTACTGGTCTTAATTTTTTACACAGAACTGTAGATTTTTTTTTTATTTATTTATATTTTCATTTTACACGATTGTTTGGTTGCGGCGTACAGCGAAGACCTTGAGTCGTAAATTGAACTTTTCAATGCGTTGGATGTGGAAAGTTTTTTTTTTTTGTATGAAATTAAAGCAAATCACGAATGCTTGTGTGTGTTTTTTGTTGATTAAAATATAAATTAGTTGAATTCAATAAATGAAAAGCAGTTTGACATTTGGCAATTTAAGTACAAAAGAGTGCATGTGTGAATCGCATACGGTGACGAGTTAAGAAAGCGAACTTGTATTGAGAATAGGGAATTGATGAGGGTGGGGTTTTATTTGCATTGCCTGAGGTGTTTTATAGTACAATTTGGCGCTTTAAGTGCTAGTATCTATTTGATGAATTGGATGGATTTTTGGCGGATACTTTCAAATTTATTAAACAAATATTCAGCAAAAATTAAACTGTGTATGATATGATGTGATATGATGAATCTGGGGTGCGGCGTGCGTTAGAGATGTCCGCTAGCACTGCGACCAAAAATGGTCTGTTCTACCCCGTTTTATGTCTAGGAATCGTACATTTTTTTTTAGAAATTTGATGAACCCTTTGACTGAAATACTTTTGTAGTCCTCTTCCTTTAATATGTATTTGCCTAGTGTTTTGGCTCTGCTTTTTGCTAGAGAAGGCCACTCTGAGATCAGGCGCTCCGTAGTATCTTTTGTTTGTTGACAGAATCTGCAGGTGACTGCCATTTTGTAGAGGTGGCTGTTGCAGATTGAATGTCCCGTCAGACCTGCGCTAAAAATATTCAGGTTTTTCTGTTCATTTCTTCTTTTGTTGTTGTGATTAAGGAACTTTTTGAGTGCTTTAGAAGACCGTCTATGTTGTTGCAGTAACTATGTAACATTCTGCGATGACTTTATTGGTGTCTATTCTTTCGCAGCCATAGTAAGGCTCTGGTCCAGTATATGGACTTTGGCTCCTTTTTAGCGTTCCGTACCCAAAAACGAAACACTAATGGAATCAGTTCGGTGTATGTCTGTCTGTCTGACACAGGCCTTTTTCTCAGAGACTATTTGACAGAAAATGTGGTCGCCGTGGCCGTGGTGGTTAGTGCGTTGGACTACCACGCAATGCTGCCCAGGTTCAACTCCTGGCCGGGTCTAACACCTAAAAGAGTTTTTTCACGGTACCACCTCTTTCGAATGCCTGACAAGCATCCAAGAGTATCATTTGTCACGATTAAGCTTCTCAACTCGCCGTTCGGAGTCGGCAAAAAACTGTAGGTCCCTTCCATTCGTGCAAAAATATAACACGCACACACAAATGGTTGCGAGAAGCAGGCCCCGGTTCACCTCGAGCTGTAGCGCCAACTAAGTAAGTATTTGACAGAAAATATTGAAATTTGGAACAGTTGTAGCAATTAGTGGCCTTTTGGCTTTGGTGGGCTAATTTTGGTGGTGAAATAGGAAATTAAAAAAAAAATAATTTTGAGGTCATTGTGTGGGTAGTCAAATGAAATCTTCTAACTGTACGAATTCAAAAATGTGTAAAAAAAATTTCGTGTTACTTTTTTCTTAAAATTTTTTCTAAAAAATTGCTGTCCCCAGCCTTATCTCCGAAAATATCGTTCTGAAAAATCTGAATAAAATCACAAACACTGAGAATAAAGTGTAGATGGAACCAAAATCGTCAGGACTGCTACGTTCGACAGTTCTTTTCATTATTGTTTTTTTTTTAATTTCAACTTCCCAACTGTTTACACATACAGAAATGACGTAACCCTATCGCAATCGCCTAAAAGCAGATGTGTATAAGGAAATTTGTATGTGCGAGCGTAAAAATTGAATGATTGATCCTAGAAATATGCCCCAAAAAATAACATTGAGTTTATACTGAAACCAATGATTTTATGCACATAAAGGAATCCTGATGGTTTCCCATACATTATAAAATAGGTGTCTCTACTTTTACTACATTTGTGTCTGCACTGACTGCCACAACCACGATTACCGACGCCTTCAGCGATAACGACGGTAAGGCAGAGCGACGGTAATACAGTATCCTTAGTTTTTATTCGTTATAAAAAGATTGGTTGTTATTAAAGAGCACTTGACCGGATTTTTTACCTATCATATCAGCCTTTTCGTTGCCCTCGTGTTCTTATAAAATAAACAACGATCTGAAATCTCATATTAAGTGGATTAAACAGTTTATAAATATTAGTTTTCCATCGCAACGAAAGTATCGTTTGTGATACCTAACGTCTTGAAAATGTGCAAATCATATCTATGGTGCTTTGTTCTATATAGATAGACCATAGATGCTTGTATTTGTATTTGGAAGGGGGTTATCCCATAGAGACAACAAGCACGTAGACCTGTAGGCCCATTGTACACCCCTTGCCTTACAAATTTATTGAAAAAAAGTACCTGCCCTTCTCAACCAATCCAACTTTTGTACAATTAAATATACAAACAACAATTTTGCTATAATAAAGCAACAATTCACCTCTAATTAGACTCCACGAAACGGCCTTGCAACATGCCACAAATCACAGTTCTTCTCAATGAATTAATCACGAGAAGCAGTCAATCGCTCACATCTGGCGCATTCAGCATCGTCAGCTGTAGTTGATTATAATAAGTGTTGTTGACATCAGCGTAATTGACCAGTTAAAGTGGGCGTACAGCACTCAATTACGTTCGGATAAGTTCTTCGGTTTTCAGCGTATACTGCAATTGAGTGGAATATGCCGCGGCATCAACAAAACTCAAAACATTTTCCACCTGAGATATAAAATTACGTAACAGTGGCAACGTCACATGTCACATGTGTCGAAATACTTAACAGTCACAGAGAACAAAAAAAATCCCGAACACCCCCATCCAATTTGTTGACTGCCAGGGTTGCCTGCCACCCACAACACACCGCAATGACGGAAGCAATTCCAATTCCGACGTTGTAAACATTTTTGTTTTTTTGTAAATTACTTCGGCATAAAATTATTCTTCGTTTTATTTTCCATCATTAAGCGAATTATTTTTATTTTTATTTTCTTTGGTTGCCACCGGGATGGGGGGGAATGGGGGTTACCAAGAGTGTGTGTGTGGCAGTTGGCACTGTAAAAGAAGAAATTTATTGCCGCTACGTCATTTCATTCATTTATTTGTGTTTTTGTTTTGTTATGAGAAATTCCCATTCCCAGATGTTCCATTAAGTGACTCTGTAAAAGGAGTCTTAAATTTTAAAAAGGACACTCCAGTCCAAGAAGTGATTTAATGCGTGTTGCGCGCACTATTGTCTCTTGGAAAAGGGAAACAAATGCCCTTAGGAGGAAGACCCACATTCTTATAATCTCTGTGTGGATGGGAATGTGACAATTTTCCCCGACACTGCTGTGAAAAATGAGACAACTTCTTCTCTCAGACAGAAGAGATGAAGAAGACTTAAAAAAAAAGAGATAAGTCGCTCATATTCGAGGCGTCCTCGTAGTCGTTTCTCGTGTGTGCTTCCTTTCGAGACAGGTTCATATTTCATATTTTCAAGTGAATCGAGATCCTTTCTTTATTTCTTTCGAACAAGCTGCTCCATGGTCAATGTACCCTCCAATAGGAGGGTTGAAAGTCTTAAGCTGAATATGTCTGTTCTGTTGTCTTTTGTTTGTGCATTTAATCCAATTATGAAGACGGAACTGAACGCCACAAATTATTACACAGACCCGGTGGCAAAAAGCAACAAATGGGAAAGAGGAAGCATGCGGGATGGGTTTTGTAATTAGAATTGATGGGTTTCATTCATAAGATATTGCATATGAATGACTATACATGATTCAATGGAGAATTATGTTGTCTTAGATTTTTAAATTAATTGTTTTTTTTTTTTGTAAAATTAATTGCTCGTAGGCATTTGTTGCTTGCCCCTATATACAAACATAGTGTACATGCGATGTTCATTACCCTTCACTAATGATATCGTTTCAAAGAAGATTTAACTTATCGATTGGTTAAGGGGTCCATTAGCCATGTCAATTATTCATCTGGGGATTATGTATGTTCTCAGCGGATTAATTTGTTTCTGATTACTTGATTCGATAAAAGAGTTTTGTGTATACAAAAGAATAATTCCTTCCATTTCGTATGTAATGTCGTTCAGTACCCGGAAAGTACCCATCTATTGTGATTGCTGAGGTCGGGTAGGTAGGTACGTAGAAGTGGTAGTTTTGATGGATGAAACCCCAAATAGCGCGCTTTTTGATACCACAACCTCAGGTGACCGGTTAATTCAAATGCAGTTTCAGATATTTATATCCAGCCAATCCAATCTTTTTCTCGGATATCTCTTTTAGGTTATCGAAGAAAATTTGGCCCAGTAGGTATGCTTGCTTGGCTCTCCCTAGATCCGGACATTTGCACAGAAAGCAAATAAGCGACTCTCGGACTAGGCAAAAGGAAGGAATCTTTACTACCTCCTTAATATGGGTATCAAATGAAAGGGTTTGACAAGTAGAATACGATAAGCTAAGTGACATTTAAAATTCAATATGGCGGACGCACCAAGATGGTGGATAAGCGTTATCTTTACGACCTCATTAATATGGGTGTCAAATGAAAGGGTTTGAAAAGTAGAACACGACATTGCTTACCTACATACACTCTACGTATTTTCATCTTGTTTCGAAATTTTTAGTTAGTTTTTCCCGTAGTCGGGTTTTATTTTTTTAAACTTTATTTTTTTTTTTTCATTTTCATCGTTGCAGCTTCGGTAGAAATTGTTGTGAGTGAGTGATAGCTAGTTTGGCTGCATGGTCCCCTATTGGCCAGTGCCCCTGTACTAACTGCCAGCTGCCACTTCTCCTGCGATGTCTACGCGGTACCCATTGCAATTTGGCCATATCTTTCTAGATATGACACAGTAAGTTAGACGGGTCTACCTGAGACCAGCTATTTTTAGGAAGTGTGCGATTATATTGCCTTAACAGCACCTGAGTGCCAAGGGTCTTATTAAAAGAAAACAAAAAGAATTCGTCCATATGCCAACCTATATGTAACTTTACTTTGACATCGATTGGGTCGGCAAAAAAGTAATTTCGGTTTTTTAGTGTGAAATGAGAACAATAAACTTTAATCCTTCTGCCATCTTTCTGGCAACTTCATGATTCCGTGCTCATAGTAGAGTTGCGCAAGACAGTTCCAATGGCGGAACGAACCTGGAACGATTCTTTTTCTCATCGGAACTAGTTCCTGGAACGAATAAGTTCCATAATTAAGTTCGGAACTATGGAAAGTTCTTGACCCAGAACCAGTCAGCAAAGTTAAAAAACTTTAAGTTTTATTTATTTAAAAAAATATGAGACAAATAATTATAAAAAAAAGATAACAAAAAATACTTTTCAATGTGGAGAAAAAAGCAGAAATAATTTTGTTTTGATCATGTAAAAACAAAACATGCAACTCAACTCAAAATCTATTTCAAATCAAAAAAACCAAACGCAAATGTAAAATTACCATTTAGGTATCAACAATCCAATTTTTACTTCCACTAGCCAACAGAAAAATACAAGACATTCAAATAAAAATACTCTTTCCTACGGAACTACAAAAAAAAAGAAGAACTATGGAGTATGGAACTAAGTGAATTACGAATACGAACATAATACGCACGGAACTGCGAAGAAAAGGACTGGAACTAACATGTCCATGGAACTATCAGCTCCAATCATGTCCTATGGGAACTAACATGTCCATGGAACTATCATGTCCATGGAGCTAAAGGAACTATTAAGAAAAGAGACCGATTTATGTATACGGTAATCGTTCTCGTCTGTTCGTTCGTTCGTTCCTTCATGAGCTACCTATACTGTCTTACAAATATTTTCGGACATTATTCGTCACCCCTTTTACTACATATCAGTGTGCATAAACTGGTTCTTGTTTATTATCGTGCGAGCTTTGCTATTGCTATGGTATGTATGTATGAGTTTGCTCACATATTTGATTTTTCTTTGAACACTGAGACATGTTCGCTTTCAGTGTTGTTATTGAAGTTGGACCTGGAACTATGGACATGTTTAAGTTCACTTTGTGGAACGAAAGGAACTAGTTCCGACAGAGGAACTAGTTCCTGGAACTATACATGTCCGGAACGACACAACTCTAGCTCATAGTACTTCTGACCCTTATTAGCACAAAACTGGACCAAATGCGGTTGCAGGTTATCATCATTGGTGAAAATTATACCATTCACAGAGCTTTGCAATCTGGTGCAAGATCCGGGCTGTAGGGTGGATGTTACATCACTTCCTTACCAATAATTCAATAATTTTTCACGAGTTACCAAAGATGTGTGTGGTCTAGCGTTGTCATGGTGGAAAACGATTCTTTTACGATTTCCCGATTCTGGCCGTTTTTCTTTGATTGCTTCCTTCAGTTTCATTAGTTGTTGACAGTAAACATCTGAATTGATCGTTTGGTTCCTTGGAAGCAGCTCAAAATGCACAACACCTTTATAATCCCACCAAATTGACAATATAAGCTTATTTTGATGCAGTTCAGCTTTCAATGTGATTTCATCACGCTTAGACCATGATGTTTTTCGATTGATGTTGTTGTAAACTATCCATTTTTCATTCACTTCAAAAAAGGATCTATTTCATTGTCTTTGAGATACATATCGCAAATTTTTCCTTTCTTTTTCTTTCTATTCTTTTTTTTTTCTTTTTTAGTGAACTTTTTTCATTGAATTTTTTGAATTATCTATTATACTTTGAATTCTTAAATTGAATCAAAATAGTAATTAAATTGTTATAATAAATGCACTCTTGATATTTTTGTTATTAAAATATAGAATTAAGTACTGATAATAAGAATGTAATTCTCTTTGTACTACCACCTAGTTTTGAGTAAAATAAATAAATAAAAAAAAAATATTTATTCGTTGTGTTAAGTGAATGTCTTTATAAGTTATTTTCAATTGTTGTGTGTTATGCATTTAACCTCTCTGCAATCTCTCGCACAGTCATATGACGATCTGATTCAATTATGACTTTGATTTGGTCTTCATCAACTTCGATTGCAGCGGAATTTCTTAAGCCAATTCTGACAAGTGCGTTCTGTTAAACAGTCAACACCGTAAACTTCACATATCTCTTTGTGAACCTCAGCAGCTTTTTTGCCTTTACGGAAATAAGAAAGTAAATAAAAATATGTCCAAAATGTTCTTTTTTGCACTCCATGGTAAAATTGACACTCTACTAACAGGTGTGAACAAAATTAAGCTCAATTTGCTTCTAAAGTAAACTTAAAGTGACATCAAATGTCAAAAGAAAAAATAATATAACCTGGACAATACTGAGAATCCACAAACATAACGTCATTTTCTGGTAAAAACAGAAATTACTTTCTTTCCAACCATCTTTCGAGTAAAAACAATTCGATACCAACTTATTGTATAGCTGTATTTATGTATGTTCAATAAATGCATTTTGTATCCATGTTCGCATTTCGTTTTCATTGCGGATAGATATGCAGAATCATGACTCGTACCATTATTGTGAAGATTCGCAACATTGTCTGTAGCCAACAACACTGTGCGTGTTCCATAAGAATTGTTTTTGTAATTTTTTTTTATCTTGAAATATTTCAGTTTCTCACGGAATGGTAACTGTTATCATGGAATGAGATATGCAGGTACATTTTCAAAGAAATTCTTCTTTTCATCTCAACGTACATACATGTATGTAAAATTTATATGCGAAAAATTAAGAAAAATCTATTCTGGAAACTGGAACAAAGTTTGCATGTATAATATACCGACGGCATCTATCTATACCTAATACATTCACCGGCACGATTTACAACGAATGCAACGTAAAAATGGAAATAAACATCTAAATTTTACACGTTTTTTGTTGATATTTCGGACGGAATGACCCGGATTATACTGGAAGAAAATGCACGGGATGCAATAAGCTTTTTTATGTTGTTTGCGAAATGGTTAACGTAATTCTCCCTTTTGTTTGTCAGTTTGAAGGAAATAAACAAATTAATACAAATAGAATTTATGTGATATTATGCAATATATGTCATAACAGTTCGGCTGAAAAGTTCGTATCGTTTTAAAGAAAAAAACATATTTTTTGAAAAATTAGATTTTATTATTCAATATAGTGCCATTGAGGGCGATACACCGATTAAAGCGATCTTTCAACTTTTCGATACCATTTTTGTGGTACGATTTGTCTCTTGCTTCAAAATAGGCCTCAGTCTCGGCAATTACCTCTTCATCGGCGCTAAAATTCTTTCCAGCGTGCATTCTCTTAACGTTTGACAACAGGAAAAAGTCGCTGGGCGCCAGATCTTGAGAATACGATGGATGCGGAAGCAATTCGAAGCCCAATGCATACAATTTTGCCATCGTTTTCATTGATTTGTGACATGGTGCATTGTCTTGAGGAAACAGCATTTTCTTCTTCTTCAAATGGGGCTGTTTTCCGCGATTTCGTCCTTAAAACGCTCCAAGTCGCTGTTGAAGATTTCCCCCTTTTCAAGATAGTCGATGAAAATTATTTCACGTGCAAATACAGACGCCATAACTTTGCCAGCTGACTCCTGAGTCTTTCCACGCTTTGGCTTCGGTTCAAAGCGTGCAGTCCACTCGGCTGACTGTAGATTGGATTCCGGAGTAAAATGATGGAGCCACATATCGGCGCAAAAATTCGAGTTTATTACGATTGAACAGCTTCAAACACTGCTCATAATCATCAATTCGTTGTTGTTTCTGGTCGATTGTGAGCTCGCGCGGCAACCACTTTGCACAGAGCTTTCGCATACCCAAATATTCATTAACGATATGTCCAACACGTTCGTTTGATAACTTTATAGTGTCAGCTATCTCGATCTACTTCATTTTACGGTCATCCAAAATCATTTTGTAAATTTTATTGATGTTTTCGTCCTTAACAGCCTCTTTTGGACGTCCACTGCGTTCATCGTCTTCGGTGCCCACATATGGCCTGTACGGAATTTAGCAAACCACTTACGAATGGTTGCTTCGCCTGGCGCAGAGTTCGGATAACACTCATCAAGCCACTTTTTGGTATCAGCAGCATTTTGTTTTCATTAAAAAATAGTGTTTCATTAACACGCGAAATTCCTTTTTATCCATTTTTTTTTTCAAAAAGTTGCTTCACTCAAAATGCTATACTTATCTCACAAACTAATAGTCCGGCAGCTGTCAAATTTATACACGTGTCTTTTGTAGGCTGGTACTAACTAAAAATGATATGGATGTAATTCTAGTGGCGCCCTCTCATAGGAACGATACGAACTTTTCAGCCCAACTGTTAGAGATTGATTGTTAACAAGAGTTATTTAAAGCTCATAATCGCAGTCTAATCAGTCAAATTTGTGGGGTTCGTTACCAAAACTCTGCTGCATTTCGTGATTTAACAGCTTCTTTGTGATGCTCATCGTCGTCAACCGTAAGACGTTTATGTTTTGATCACTAAGGCTACACTACACAAGGCAAGAAGTGTGCTTAGGATCATTGTCATGCATAAAATACCATACCTACCTGTGGCATATTTTCATCAGCAAATAGGATCTCTGTCCCGGCGGTTATGCATTTATAGTCCTATTTGTCCATTTTTGTGGAAATCTTCAGAATCGGCCTCACCCTGAACCAAGACAATCCAGCCTAATCAAATTTTCGCCACCATGTTTACCATTTCGACTCCAAACGTACCTTTATCCATCTTATCTGAACCTGCAAAACTGGCATTCATCACTCTTACTTGCTTGCTTAGGTGGCGCTACAGTCCGGGGTGGACCAAGGCAGCCCGGAAGGTTCGGACATCCAGGCTACTGGAGGCGTGTCTGCTGTCGATCGCAATGTGGTCGATTTGGTTAAGGGTTAGTCGATCCGGAGACCGCCTTGTCCCCTTATGGATATTGAGATGAGGAAATCGCGTGCTTGCTATATTGACACTTCGCACCGCAGCAAAGTCAATTAGCCTTAGTCCGTTTTCGGACGTGGTGTCGTGTAGGCTGTACCTTCCAACCGTCCTACCAAAGATATCCTCTCTTCCTATCTTGGCGTTAAAATCGTCCAATACGATTTTAACGTCATGTTTAGTGCACTGGTCATATGTTTTGTCGAGGAGCTCGTAGAAACTATCTTTGGCAGTGTCGAGAGCGCATATTAGGATAATGTTTGGCGAATTTTGCCTTGACAAAGCTCAATACTTCTTGCCCAAGTCTGCCGCTTATAACAAATCCGCATCCATAAGCGCTGTTTATTTTCTGTATAGCAATCACCGTAGTAGAGGTCGCAGTTTTTCATCCTGCCTGGCCCATCCCATCGCACTTCCTGGATGGCGGTTTTATCTGCTTCATAGCAGTCTAGGGCCTCTGCCAGTTGTACGGGTGCACCGTCACAGTTCAGTGAACGAACATTCCAGGTGCAGATCCGAACGCCATTGTCCTTTTTTTTCGTTTAGCGTGGTTGTCAACAGTAGATCCGTCCTTTTCCGAGGCTATTGGGTGTTCATCAGCAGTCATCACTCCATAGTACATTTTTCCAAAAAAAAGTATCTGGAGGTGTTTTCTGTAAAGGTTTTTTTTCATTGACCTTTTTTTTTTAGTCGAGAGTGGATTTCTCTGTGCTATACACCTTCTCAAGTTTTTTTTTTTATATTTAACGGCAATGTGTAATACATGTAAGAAGGTGGTGCTATTTCTATATCCACCACTGTAAAATTTAAAAATCGTCTTTTTGGGAAAACATTTTTTTTCAGTGTACAAATACTTAATTTCATACCCGCATTTAAATAAACGTGCACACGCTGCAATTCTTTTCGATATCACTTCCGTCGTCGAATACGCACTTGCACATGCTACTGCACATTCCAAGCCGACCGCAATTATGTGCTCTGTCATTCTCCCACTTAAAATGTTGGACAACATTTAACAATTTCATTTAATCCCCGGAATACCGACGACGACGTTCACCCTTTCTAACAACTTCCTGCACATGCACAACACACCCATTAAATAAACACACTCATCTGCATCTTTTATTTATTGCATACTCATAAATTTCCGATTAAGGGAGGTTTGATGTACAACTTACAGACAAATAACGGGACAGAATGGAAAAATTTCCCTTTTGTGTTTTTAAATGGTACCTAACTACGCCAGCTTGCTAGAGGACTCCACCCCCCCCCCCCCCGCAAACTATCCTTTTCGCACAAAACGATGCCACAACTAATTTAAAACTTATTATTTCATTTAGAAAGTTTTCCAAAGAACAAGTCTCACTTATTAAAGAGAAAAGTCTGCAGAAAAAGAAACCACATGACAATGCACAAATATTTTCAAAATTAATAATGAAATATGCGCTGGGGATTCCGAATGGGGGGGATGCTGCTGTTGTTCTGGTTGAATGAGGGTGACGAACATATTAGTTATGCAAAATCCATAAATATGCAAAAAAAAAAAACCACAATCTAGATGTGTCTCCGTTGAGCACTTGTTTTTCACTCTCTCTCCCCTAAATGTGGAACAACAACCCTCGGACTAATGATATTCGTATACCATGGGAATGCTTTTGGCAGACAGTGTAGGACTTGCTTTTTTGCTAAATCTGTCATTTCATTTTGAACAGCAACAGAACTAATCTGACGTGACAACGAGCAAAAACACATATGAAACGGATTTTGTTTTAAACCACCATCAACCCTCTAAAAGCTCCATCAACTGCCCCATCAAAAATGCCTCCAAAGATTGTACAGAGGGGGAGAGGAGATTTTCAAATAGATTCCTTCCGCCTTTTTTGAGTTTAATTTCAGATAAAAATCTCTGTAGGAAGTTGTTATCCTTGTTTTATATTTTTTCTCTCATTGTCGCCTTTGTTCTTAGAAATGATGGCAGGATGTAAGAAAAAAATAAATAAAAATTCCTGTACTTATGGCCACCCTCTAAGCATGTTAGGTATTCCGACTTTTATCGATTATTTATTTTCGTCTTATTTCCCATTTCGTCTACAACGGAAGGAAGTCCAACGATGCGAAGGAAAAAAAAGCCTCGGAAGGCCTAATGTGTCTTCAAAAGAATTGGTTACTATTTATTTCCCCTGTCAGGCTGGCTACGAGGGTGGTGTCGTTGGTGTTGGTGTTGATTGGCGCTCTTTTGAGGGTTCCTGGCGTTAATGCATTTCGGGGTTAATGAGATTTCTATGTATGATTAGCTAAAGTGATTTCGGTTCTTTTTTTCGAAATTAGACTTTAATTGGGAATCGCTACAATTAAGAATGACAAGCAATCATTTTTCAACAGAATTGATAGTGGACCTAGCGCGTGGACAAGGTTTCAAAGGAGGTGTTGCTTGTACATGTACATATGCATAACACATTCCCACCTACATGACAGCATGAGAAATAGAGAGACTAATTATTATTACCGACTATAAAAGAGCACACCACGCAGCGATATACATACATTTTGTTAATCCATGGGGGTAGAGTGATTAATGAAAGCTTCGAAGGTTGGATACCTACATTTAATAGCAAGTCATGATTAGGTAATTCGTCAGAGAGCGTAGGATATACACAGTGTGTCAAGTAATATTCAGGACTAGGTCTAGAAAACATATATGAAACACGATTTCCGTTAATTTTTCGGTGTATTCGCCTCCCGTTTCAATACACTTGTTACAGCGATTCAAATGCCTGCTTTAGCTCATCTTGCGGAATCGCCTCCAGGCCCGTGTCGACGCTGATTGATTGTCGTCAAAAAGGCAGACAAACTGCAAGCAAATGGAAAGTTCACTCAAAGCTTGTATTATCAGCATAGGCAGAGCAAAACCTACCCAGATTCTGCGACCAGCGTCTTCCCAAATAACAACTCATTCACCTCTTACTTTTGGTTTCTTTTCAAATTCAATCAACTGTATTATTCAATCTCAATATCCAAAAAGTCCCGATATCCGCGTTACAGCCCCTTTTATCACCATCCGTAACCGCTTCTCCTAGACTACGACCTCGCAATCTGCTTCGAGCTCCGCATCATCATCGCCTAAATCTTCTTCCCCTCTTCGGGCAGTGCAGATCATCTCTTTAGTTTATCGCTGCTCACTATTCCTTCATACCTTCTCTGCATATGTGGCACGTCTTCTATCAGGTAACGATCTTTTGGTAGAACCTTCTGAACAATGTATGAGCGTTCGAATATTGGCTCGAGTTTTCCTGATTCCCCCCGTTCCTGTAATTTCTTTCTCAACTAAAACGAAGACATTTACCTCATATGTCCTCGGAATCCGGTGCTTCTCGTCGTACCTTTCATTCTGTTGCGTCTGGTTAGATAGCTGAATACTCTTCAGAGCTGCTGCACGTTTGTCGTGAACGTTTTCGGAATCTAGCAGTCTAGTTCGTGAAGCAATCTGTCCTTCGTCATGCTCCTGTGAGTGTAGGCGAATAAAAGCTCATGTGAAGATGCCCTCGTTACCGAGTTCTTCATTGTTCAACTTCAATTTCAATATCGAGAACAAAGAGAAGTCGCACGGTGCCAAACCCGGTGAATACGGTATACACATACACACTTGATTTCGAGTTTTAAAATTGACGAACAGTGAGAATCGTCATTCAATGTGTGTGGAACAAATTTTGCACAGACTTTTGTTTTGCCCAAATCCTCGTGTTTCGATAGTGTCTTTGTTGATGTTTAAGGCATCTTCCATCATTCTCAGTGAAGCATTACGGTCTTCTGCAACAAAATCACGTACTTTCTTTGGTCATTTCAGGCGTCCGAACTGAAATTGGCCTCCCTGTGTGTTTGTCATCCTCTAGCGTCTCTCTGCCGCCAAAAGCAACGACGTTTATGCTACTCGAAAACAACTGTTCTACTCAAACACATATTACTTGTTGCATCAATCGGAATGTTTCTGATGCATTTTTACCAAGTTTTTTGTGGAATTTAATGGCCGCTCTTTGTTTAATGTTAAAATTTAAACATCAAAGGAAAATGTATGGAGATATGGTTCGTGTCCGGGATATTATCTGATGTACTGTCTAATTAGGTACTAGATTCTTATAACCAGTGCTAGTCAAAGTGTCTATGATTTGAAGTTTTTTTTTTGATCTTCAATCCATACCGGACTTATCCTTCCTTTCTTGCGATGGCGCCGCAGTCCGGATGTAGCCTGGACCTAGCTTCTCCCAAACGGCGCGTTGTGATGCCTCTCACTTGTCGGACATTCGAAGAGATGGGACCGTAAAAACCCGAAAAACTTGACAAGAATTCATTAGCCCGAAGCCCTAACGACTGAGTCAAGGCGCCTCCAAGTCGGTCTATTAGACACTAAATTTTACAAAAGAGGTCGCCAATGACACAAAATCTAACCACACATGTAAATTAAAGTTGCTGGCACACTTCCATGGCAAACAAAAAATCCTCAATCTATGGTCTTCAATTATAACATAATTGCAAGCTAGGGTCGCCGTTCAATATTTTTTTTTTGATTTCCCGCCAATTTTGGCTGGCAGCTTGCAGTGTATAATTAATAATAAAAAAAAAAAACAAAATTAAAACACTACAACCTTGAGCCCTGTTGTTGGAACGAGTAAGTGCACGGTAAATTAAGTCAAAGCACGACACTCCGTAACGTTACGTAAACGTGACTATATTTAAATAGAAAAACGTCTCTGACGCTCGTGCTTACAATTTTCCATGATCTACATACAGTCATACGTTGTTTTTTTTCGTAACAAATTACCAACAAGCAATTTCAAATGATCTAACTTGTTGTTACACATTTGTTCTAGATACTGTGTAGCTACCGCTAGAATGGGCAATTTCCATAATGATGATGTTCAGTGATTTTTCACCTGTGTGTGGCGCGACTAAAATATTTATGCTGGCGACACACTTGGCAGTTAAGCGGCGAAACTAGTACAACGGTGTGAGACTGAGAGTAAAAATGGCAGTTCCATGAGTCACACATATCGTGATGGATGTGGTAGTAGTTCCACTTTTAGTATTTTTCTACGCGGTATGTCTATTTTTATTACTTAAAGCGAAATTGTGTACTGAACTGAAAGTCATGGACCTTTTGAGCCGGCTTTTGTAAGGCCATTGAATGGGATGATGACGTCAATTATTTTTCGTAGGTACATGTGTGTGTATGCGATGCCTCGCCTGGGGAATATCATGGGGGTGGATAAGATAAAGATAAAAAAATACAGACTGTGGGGTTAAGTTTGGCCTTTTTGGGGAATGCAATAGGAATAGCTTCAGATGCGAAAAAAGGTAATGGGTTTATTAGTTTGCTTAACCTATTTAGTTTTCAACGCCGATGTGCTCTGTCATCTTTGGCAGAGATAATTTGACATGGCATCAGTTCTGAGATGAAATAGAAAAAATGGTACTAAGAAGTATCAATTGTTAGATGGATCTTTCCTCAGCGGATATCAATTTATCCAACTTTCAAAATGGTACCAAGAGTTCCGATAAGATTCGGCTCACGTGGCAACACAATGGACCTACTTTGGTCTAGCTAAATCCTGCCGAGTACGGTGGATAGCCCCCTAACCTAACCCAACTTAGGTGGATCTTTGGAAAGATGGTTTAAAGTTGGATCAATTTATCCAAAAAAAAGTAAGTTGCAAACTAAACTGAATCACTACTCTATATTCCATATACATATTATGTATATGTTAGTACATAATGTCTTCCATCAGAGAGTCTCTAAATTTCTTCACAGTTATTCGCTTGCCGTGATTCCTCGTATTTAGGTTGTTTAAAAGAAGTGTGTTTTATCCTTTAGGTATCCACCCAGCGATGACCCAAGATCTTCATTCTACTACCAGCCAGTGCCAGTCATTGACTCAGTATATGTTCCTCTGTTTCAATTTAATCTTGCAATCGTCTATTAGATGATGCTGGAAATTTCCGTGTCCTGTAGCTTATAGACAACATCTGCGCTCTACGGATCATCAAAAGTATTGGGGCCTTAATCTGTGTTCGAAAGTTTGCTTGGACAATATAGGGTAAAGTCGGGTGATATGGCACCCTTTTAATTTCTCCCACTCCCGACTTCTTATTCAAAATAAAGCGAGTACAATACTATTCATTCATTCTAAGGCTTCAATTGGGAACAATCAACATTCCAGTAGCTTGTGCAGTTTTCAGTTGTCAAGGTGAAAAAGAAATAATTGAGTGAATTTTATACAAAAAAAAAAAAAAAAAAAAAACAAATGTGTGGCTTGACGTGGACTGTTTCAGTTTAAAAAGAAGGGTTACTCGATATTGATTTGTTTTAGTTTGCTGTGATGAGTAATCGTGCGTGTTTATTCATGTTATTTTAAATACCATAAGTACCTAATGTCAAAAGGGGGAAATGGCACCCCAAAAATTAGGGATATATGGAGCCATTTCCCCCTGCCCTAATTTTTTCATTATAAATTTTCTGAAATGCAAACAGTTTATAAAAAAAAATATCTTCAAATTCGGCTAAATGTACTCAAGGCCAAATCACAACAGCAATTACTGCTGTTCAACACAATAAAATGCTCTTCAAAAAGACTGCAAAGCACTTTTTCATTAATTCTATTACCCTCAAATGACGCCATGAAAATTATGCCTTGAGTCATAAGCCGGGTGAGTGGATTAAGTGCATAATATGCCACTTTTGGTCACATGACTCGTGCACGTCGTTTGTTGACACCTGCAGCTAGTGTGGCAATAATAACCAAAAGAATAAGTAGGGTGCCATATACCCCACCACTTGGTGCCATATCACCCTCCATTTTTTGACTTGTCTTTTTTTTTAATCCTTTTTATTATTGAAAAGAAAAGTATTTCTTTGACTATTAATAATTCTTGTTAAGTTCCTATATTATAAATGTTATTTTTGTTTAAAATAAAAATCTTGTTTATTTTTGAGCTACAAAGAAAAACAAAAATGGGTGCCATATTACCCGACTTTACCCTAAATTTGCAAAAACTGATTTCAGAGCCGATGTACAGAGTAGTAGGGAGCCAGATACAAGCTAAAGGTTCATTATATTCGCCTATTTATTTGGAACTTAAAATATAGGGTGCATCTGGTGTATAAATCAACTTTTGGTGAACTCCTTGTAATTTTGGAGTGTTGTCATCTTTCTTCTTCAACACCTGATTTTCGCACAGTATATACTTCTGTATGTTCGTTTTTATCTTAAAACATTTTCAAATCCAGTTGTTTCAATAAAAAAAAACATTGAATTACTAAAGACAACAAACCCTACAACATGACGCAATAAAAAAAATCTAAAACTCTCAGATCTTTTCTTTCTCAATTTTTTATATTCTTTTTTTTTTTTATTACTGAGTACATAAATATTTAAGAGACCTACAAATACGCGTACACTCCGTCACAGTACACATGTTTATTATCACTGTATAAAAAGAAAAACAAAATGCGTACGTACCTCAAACAAAAACAAAAACCGAAAACAGACGCACCTTCCTTTTAAAAAAAAAAAATAAAAAAATAAACAAAACTACCAATCGCATTACTTTCGCTGTAAGTGAAATGTAAATATTTGCATGGCGGGTCTGGGTATATTTTATCCAGAGCCGAAGTCACACTCTGAAGTTCTAAGATATACTCGTATACAAAGTGAATAGCATTTTTCTGCGTATTTTTAGAACAACTTAGAGCGGATTGTAGAATTTATTTGCCAGGCGTTTGTATTTAATTATAGTCTGGTCTCTGGTGCGATGTTGTTTTGTGAAATCCATGTTTGGTTTCTTTTTTATTTCAAAAATTTCAGATCAAACTTCAAAAGGAATTTCCAAATGAGTGAATGTGTAGAAATTTCATTCCAACACCTCGGTTTTTGTATGTCCTTTTTTTTTGGGTACCTCAAAAACCACTTCAAACAAAAGATCAAAATCAATTATTTGAAATAGGAATATCCTTTTTTTGTGGACACCCATCCATGTCCTTTGTCCACAATTACAGTAACTGGTGTGTGTCCAATTTTTTCCACACTCTTTTTTTAATTGATGAATGGAGTGCTGCGACGAGTAGTGCTGGTCCTTTTTCTTTAAAAAAAAAATCGAGGGTGTCCTGCATCGATTTTAACTGAGTGGATACGAGTATCTGTGGAAAATTTGCACACGTACGTACTCATAGGTAGCTCCATTGTTGTAGACAAATTGGAAATAAAGAGTTGATCGATTGGATTTAATGAAGGATGTGTGCAAATCCATGCATGGGATATTGTATGGCTTCGGATGAGTAATCCCCAGAGTATCAGAATGTCTTAGCAGATAAATGGAATTTTGTGGTAACATTGCCATGGTTTCTTGTGGAGATAATTTGTGTACTCAATTTGGGTGAGACAAAGGAGTTTAATTGAGGCAAACAATTTCAGTAGAGAATGTTTGATATTCAAGTCCAAGTTTTTCGGATGGTTTCAGGCTCTATTGTTGCCTTTTAAACCATTATAAGTTGGATCCACCTTTTTAGCTTACTTCAATATCTCTACACACAGAGCCTTGACAGTCAACACACAGGTACTCGTATAATAGTTATTACTCCTTCTTTTCTTATGGAAAAGTTTCCGCTGTTAAGTAGTTAATTACTAAACCATTCATCCACACAACAAGGTGTTCTTGCTCATAAAACCTTCTTCCTCCTTCCCTCTCTGCCATTCAACAACAACAAATGTAATTAAGAAAGAAAATTCGTTACCTATACGTGTATATGAACTCCTGTCGTCCGCCACAACCCTTATTTGCACTTAAACTCGTTTAACTAACCAAATCAGACCAAAGGGAGTTGGAAAAATTCGTCGTGCATTTCACCACATGTTTACACTCGTTTACTCCTTTGGTGGTGGTTGGGCTGGGGGTAGTTATCTTTCCCACTCAAAGTTCATCTTAAATGCGCATAGTTTATGAAAAACCACAACCGGCATCAGTCTCTGAAATTCATTTGTAAAACTTTGAATCTTTTACTACTCCGAGAAAATAAGCAGCACAAAAACTCCTCCACTGGTTTCTCTATAGAGAAAGAGCCCTTCGCCAGCGATATAAGCTGAAATCAAGCAGACTCGTCGTACTCGTATAATATCCTTTTTCTCATCATCATGACGTTGCGTTCTTTCTTACATTCGCTAGCGTTTTAGTGAATAAACCACAAAGTTTGCTATTTAAGTGGAATGAAGTTTCTGAAAAACAACGGAAGAAAGGACCAACAATTTGGGGTAGTTTTGTGTCCTTGCTTTGCCGTTATCATTACTTTCATTTCGAAGTTTTATTGTATACGGTGTCCTTGGTTTGGGGTTACAATACCCACAAACCAATGAGACGGTTTTTTTTTCTCTCAATGCGAGCTACTGAGGTACTGTGTTGACTTAAGATGGAATGTGTGTTTGTGTTTTGCTTTCATTTGGGGTTGCACGTGGAATTGCTTTCGGAAGTGTTGTAAACGGGTAAAAGATGATGAAATGAAATTCCTGTACCAAGGAACAAAATTAAATTTAAAGGTTGACAGGACTTTGTTGTATTTTAATTGCCTTCACATATGGAGGAGAATGTCGAAGAGGTATTTTTTTAATGAAAATATGTTCCACAAAGGGGAATTTCTTAGTATACTGAGAATTTGAGAAACGACGCGTTTTTGAGAACACGAGTATATGATGGGGAATAAAGGAATTTAAGGAACGGCGTATGTCCATCAAGCTTAAGTATCCATTTATAAACTTCGATCACACTTCGCTGGAAAAATGAAGTTGAATGCTTTGAAAAATAAGGACATTCAAGGAACAGTGAATCTGGAATTTTTCTTATCTCTTCCGGGAGGAACACAAAACAAGACTGCAAAGTTCTTGTTTCCACTGCTACTTAACCTCGTAGGACTATACATACACTGCGGATCATTGGAATAGGGACAACCTATTTAGGAATGATTTTACTTTATATCTTTCGTTTCTACCTTTCTACGATAAGAAGTGTTATGTGGTATAAAAGGTACTTACGCATTCGTTATGTTTTTCTATTTTTTCTATGGATAACTTCATTTTGATGAACTAAAAAAACTAAAAAAAAGTGGGTCAATAGAATAGGGACACTAGTGAAATTCTGCTTTTACTCCATAAAAAGTAACACAAAAAGTATGCATTTATTTTTTTTTTATATGAGTACTTCCTCCTTTATTAACTCAAAAATTCGATTCGACATGGAATCGTGTAAAGATGTTAAGTAATTTAGGAAAATTTCACCCATGCTACTTTAATGGCCTCAATTAGCTGGATTTTGTGCTCGTACTGCCTGTAACCTTCGTATACTTTTTGTGTTAACCATCCCCAAACATTTTCCATAATGTTTAAATCTGGGGATTGTGGGGGCCATGGCATCAAATCCACATTTTGAGCTTCGATCCAGTTTTTCAATAATTCGCGCTGTAAATGATGAGAGAGCATTATCCTACTGATATGCCCGTCGTAGGGGACCAAAAATGTCATAGCATTGCGGAAAAGCTGTTTCCAATACCATTTGGTACAATTTTGCTGTCATTTTTGTACTCTGACTGCACTATAGTGGGAGACAGCTCCCCAAGGATGATGCCTCGTCAAATCTCGCTCTTCCTTTTGCAGATCATGGAAATAGTAGTTAAACCTGTCCGGACCATCGAGGTTAAACTTTCTTTTCATCCGAGAAAACTACTTTTTGCCACGTCTGTCTCCATGCCATATGCTGACGTCCAAAGTCCAAACGTTATTTTTTTCTGACGGAATTTTTTTAAGGGTGTTTTCCTTATTTTTTTTAATTGCAGGTGTGAGACGCTTTGAATCACTCGTTTAACAGTTGATAAACTTGCACTCACTCCAACTTTGTCGCTGATTTTAGCCGCAGACCGTGCCGAATCAGGGGCCTCTCGTAAAATTGCTCGTTTATCTTGAGCAGGTAGCGATACCCGCGTACGTCCTTTCATGTTTTTGCCATATTTACTTTTGTTTTTTAAATAATTTAAAACAACAATTTTTGGCTATTCCACGTACACTGTGACCGTCCTCATTGAAAGCTATGATTTTTGCCATTTCCGCAACATCTAACGAAAAAATGTGTGAGCAATAAAGTAACCTATCATAACGGAAAACAGATTTTGAGTCAAACCAAGTTTGAAACGGTTGTCCATATTCAAGTGACCCGCAGTGTATGATGTGTGATTTCTGGCCTTGTTCGGCAATATGAAATCAATCAGAGCGTTTTCATGTCTGCGGACTGAAGTAAGGCAGTAAAGAGCGAGCCAGTTCAACTTTGCCATACACCCAAAGGTGCTGCGACGATACTGTGGAACGGGACATTTTCTATTGTCCTGCTTTTTCTCAACGATCATGTGGGCGGCTTTTCGGCTGCTGATAACCAAAACTCGATATCACTGCCTTCTTCAACATTATTATGGGGTTCTTTGTTTGGTAACACAATGGTATGGTTCCAGTAGAGTAGGGCCGCTCTGACAGAAAAAACAACGGTCCAGTTCAAATGATCGTTAGTTCGAAGTTCAATGCTTGGATGGCTGCTTTGCGGTACCTAACCATCGAACTCTTGTGAAAGTTTGGCTCCAGTGCACTTGTTTAAGTCTACAGATGGTCCCTACCCTTGTTTCCTTGAATTTTTTTTTCCTCAGACTACTTTCAATTGGTGGAAACTTGAAACCACTAATTAAATTTCGAATATCTGAAGCGAAAGACTCTCCAATTAACTCTTGAAAAACAAAAACAGAAACTTTCACTCATTGAAAAAAAATTGAATTCACCTCTATTCAATCGGAAGAATGAAAACGAAAAAACTCCGAAAACCCGCTTACAAAAACTAATTCAATTTAAAACTTCTCTCTAGAGGACCTTAATCAATTCATTGCTCTGCATTTAAACATTTTGTGATTCCAAAGAATTGAGATTGTGTTTTTCCCGCAAAAAAAGAAAATCGATTCAAAGATTTTTTTAAGTTTTCCTTTCCTCTCTGAAGGATCAAGGACACAAAATTGCAATACACAAATCTTTTTTAATTTTTTAATAAGCAAAAGTTCAGCCGACTTAACCATTTAACATTGCGACCTTCATCCTTTGGGGATTTTTGCACTTAACCCTGACTAAGGGATTTTCTTATACGCTTTGCTAAATTAGAATCTACCGGGTAAAAGCAGTACCTATGAGTATGAGGGAGGTACACACCGCTAATTAAAGGGGTTGGATAATCTTTTTTGTATCATCCCCTCTCCTACCAACGGGGGTCTATACAATTATAGTGAATTACTGTAGAACAATGGCGGAAAAGTATAGGGAAATGCCAGACATATTTGATTCTATTGTTGTGCACTCGAAGGGCGAAGAGGCAACTCCTCAGCAAAGCAAACCAACATCAACATAATCATTAACATTAAATAAACATTCAGAGAGAGAGAGAATGAGATAGTGTGAGGCAAATGAAAGCAGATGAAGCACATCGTGCGGTTATACTGAAAGGGTAACTAGCGGAATCTTATTATCCTTCCAACTGTAATGAAATTTGAAAAACTAGGATAGCGATGGTGAATGGAGCTTTCATTTCAACGTTCCGACTACGACAGACGGGGGATGTTGGTACTCGAAGTCTTTACCATGGAAAGAGGGAGGAATTTCAAAACAAACATAAACAAACTACTTGCGCTATATCCTTCAGGACTCAGGACTCAGGAGGAGTAGTTTGAGTGGTGTTTGTTTTTTTTTTGCATCTCGTTTCATTAAATGAAATTGTGTTTTCTTTTTTGCACTTGCACGAGGACTGGCTGTGGACGACTGTTTTGTTGTGTTTTCGGCGGATGGGACAAGGTGGATCTTAGTGGTGCCAAAGGACTGATGTTTATTTTTTCGAAAATATTTTTACGTGTATTTTTTTTACTGTTCATAGCTACGCATTGAAAACTGCATCATCTGCATCTACATCTGTGATTTTGTGATTTAAAAAGCTCGAAATTCAGTTGCTGAAACGTGGTTATTAAAAGTTACCATTGGCTTTTCCCATACAAATAGAATAAACCCAAGACCGGTATTGAAAGAAGGTATAATTCGATGCCGAACCAGTAGCAGATGTGTCCATTAAAAAACATCCTTACCACGACTGTCCCCCGCTTTACAAATTGCACTTTTTTTCCAAATTGTCAATACAACAATCAAAGAGCATTCTTAACGACTCTTCTCTCTGACCAGTGGCATTCCTTTTAAATATTCAATTACCCACTCCTCCCTACACAATCGATTGATTCACTGTTCCGTTGAACCCCCTTTTTAAAGTCAATTTACTTTGTTAACATTTTTGAACGTACTTACCTAGCAACCGCTTCAGTAATTCTTTAAAAATCGTGTCATGTTCTTAAAATAGAAAATAAATCTTTTCCCTATTCAGCAGAATTTTTTCCCAAAGCAAAATTGATAACGAAAACATGAGGGGGCCGCTTGCATCTATTAAACCCTTCCACTTAACACAGTCCAACCACCAACCCACCCCTCTTTAGACATCAACCTACATTAACGTCATATCCAAACGCTTTCCGCTGTTCGAAGACCTCCTTGCCGATTGCTTTGCTTCCACTTTGCTTCTTTTTTTCTTTTTTCTTTTATCCCACTCTTTCGCTCTGTTGTGTTACATGTTTAATGAAAAATCAATTCCTTTGACCTGGTTATGTCCATATCAAAACTTGACGCCTTCATCCTCTTCCCGCATCGCCTCGAACCGTCTGTGTATAATATTGAAACAACCCACTCCGCATTTCATGTCTGTTCAGGCATTGTAATGCAATTTTCCTTGCTTAAAGCGGTCCCGACTTACTTACATACCTACCCCCAGCCTAACTCGTGTGGAGTAACTGAAAATGTTATTAAAATTCTACCCACCTTTTTAAATGGCTAATGTCGTAGAAAGGGGGAAGATGAACACAGTGTTGCTCTCTATTTGGGATTTTTGTCGTATTGATTTTTTTCTCCTATATAGACCACCCAACTGCCCCCCACTTCTCCCGTCACAAAGCAAAGCTGACACAGCAATCATTTGCCCTAATTCAATGGAATGAAAAATGAAATTATAGGTAAATATGGGCGAATATAAAAAAAGGGAATAATGACATGTTTAAGGACACACACATTCTCGCACACCGTTTGGTCAGCACATATGTTTGCCTAGTTAAAATCGTTATATCTTTGGCCAAAAGGGAGTCGAGTCGAATCTCAAAAATAGATCTAAGCATATGTGTTCGTGTATCCTTTCGGAGTAATATCCCACACTTTCCTTCCGAGCTTCCGATGGTCCTTTTGTTTGGTTCTAGTTTTGTTGGTGTTTTAGCGTTTTATTTCCTTGGTTCTCTCTTTTATGTGTTTTTGAAAGTCAATAACGATACTTGTCGTGTACTCTTTTAACAGAATTGAAAGTTTCAATTGACCAGTGGATAAGGGAAAAAGGTGAACATGAAATATTTTTGGAAGGAATCTGCTGCGGATTTTAACTAAGGAAATTTAATTCAATTTTGTTCTTTTGATTTTTAAAAATACTTTTATGTGAAATTTAATTTTTTATGTATTTCCTTTCTTTTCAGGTAAGCCTTCCTCGTTATCCTTTTGTCGTGAGTACCTATGTACATATGTACATGTGTGGAAGCAAGTAAGTAATTTGACATTACAATCAGTGGATAGGGTAATACGTAATTTGCTAGGCAGGACATTATATTCTTCCTTGGTTGTGTAGGTGGTGTCTTCTGTGGAATAGAATCACGCATCATTTTTATGCTTTCCGTTGCAAGGACATCGAGATATGTGTGTTGTGGTCAGTTTATTTGTTCGGTTTGTAGGCGTTTCACCTTAACCACACGTGTGTACAATGAAAATAAAAGTAACCTCATCCGAAGTCTCAAAAGAAAATTGGTACTCAAGTACTAACCCATGCAGCTGAATAGTTACAAAATTAATACCCTACGATCAAACTCACTAGACTTCCTAATTAAACCTTTATTATGATGAAGGTGCAACTCTAATTTGTTCGCCTGTAGATGACAGCAGTTGACAGTGAACGAATAAGGTAATACCTTTCCTACTCGTGAAAGTAAAGTCCCGATTATTGTCAAATCTGTCCCAAATGTCTTTCAACCATGGCTGACAATTTTAGACTGACAATATTTTCAAAGAAAGCATTATCTGACTATTGTCAGAGCGCTATCTGACAATATTGTCAGGTCTGCAAATGACAAATTTGTCCCAAATGCCTTACAATCGTGTGAACTGACAATTTTAGACTGACAATATTTTCAAAAAAAGCATTGTCAGAATATTGCCAGACCGCTGTATGACAATAAATTGTCAGGCATCTACCAATCGTGTGAACACCTTTCTGTGACATTGTCAGGCCATTGTCGGACGTTTCGGACATTTACCGGCTCATTTTAAATACATTGTCAGATGTGCGAAGCTTGGAACATCTGCAAATAAAATTATTGTCAAATATTTTTGTTATTTATTTCGGTGCAATAGGTAATTTTGGGAGCTGATTCCTTGGTTCATTTTATGACAAAAAAAAACCTATTGAAGGGAAGTGTATCTTCCACACCCACGGGTATTGAAAAAAGTTCCTTCAGAGAATTGGGTACCAACAATTATTCAATTATAACTTCTGGTGTCTTCAACCCAGATCAACCAAAGTGGGCTTGTTCGATAGATAATTGTTGAATGTTTATCACAGTTACCTACGGCTATTAACATTCGGGCTTTCATTTTCTAGTTATTGGTCTTCAAACACAAATTTTTTTAATAAATTTTTGTGAAAATCGACAATTTTTCATCTGGCAAGGTCCAACCGCCTGACAATAAATTGATAGAAATTGGGACAAAACCTGGCAACCATGTGAACTGGCATTTTAACGTTGTAAGGCAGTTTGTCAGCTCATTTGCAGGTAATTGTCAGCACATTTGTAGACCTGACAATATTGTCAGATCTGGCCATCGTCTGAACCTAGCATTAGTCTTTAAATTTTTAATTTTCGTGGGGACTATCTTGGAAGTCTATGAAGCAGGCTTCTAGACGGAGGCTGGAACCGTGTCTCGCGATTTTCGCCTGATCATCGCATTATCTTCGGCATTCGATTTCTTCCAGCTCCAAATTCTTGAAGTGCTCTCTTAGCTTACAGTGATGTGTTAAGAACTCTGTTAAATTTCCCGTTTTAACTCAGACTTGAATTTCAAATCTTTTGCGTTAATAATTCCTGAGAGTAGCATCTTGGCTTCTTTTCGTTCATTCACAGATTAGCTTTTGTTACTTTTGCTCTTTGTTAAACTTTCGCTGATGACGATTTCGCCCATCCTGCAAAAAAGGATGGTGCTACGAGTAGACATGTCAATTGACAACAGTGTCCATTGACAACGACTGCCACGACTCTTTAATTGCTCCTTTTCTTTTTGCATTGCTTTGGACATTTCTTTCTGGATATCCAAGAAGACTGTCCAGCGCTCACACGATCCAGAAAACAAACACTCGACTGGGAACTGGGACTGCCAGCTGTTAGAAAACTTGCCTATAATAAGTCATAACTACAATGTTCTACAAAGCAGTCTGGCATTCGCAACAGTTTGGTTCTTAGGTTTGACCACTGTCATCATCTTGAACCTGGACGCTGTGATTCGAAGATACATTTGGCTGTGGGCCATTATTGCCCATTCGATCGATGTGGCTGAGCCTTGTAGTCGGAGTCTTTTCGTTATTACATCTACATCTTGTTACAGCTAAAAGAATTCGCGGTTGTTGCTTCGACCTCATTAACCCTTGTCGTTCACAGTCATCCTTGTTAAAAGTTTTGAAACCATTTCCTGGGGTGGTTAGTCATGGCGTTCAGGTAGGTAGGTAGGTGAAATCACTTCGAAATGACTGCTGTCAAAATTGAAGATTTGTCCTTGACAAATAGACGGATGCTCCTTTGGTTTATTGTCAAACTCATTAGCCTCTTCTTCGATATCAGTAAAAGCCTCTATAATGTCAGGCGGATCTCGATGTCCGCTACGTATCCCAACAACTATCGATAGATTTGTTGCCTTTTGGGTTAGACGCGCTCCAGAGATAGCCAAAACAGACAGTCTGCCTTCTGTGTTAATACCCCCTCCCCGTATACTATCTGTTGCAGTGCGATATTGAAATAAACCACAAGGCTTTGGTTCCCCATTGTCAACATCTTCATTCTTGAGGTGAAATTTAGCATTTTCTCGGTTTTGAGGCAGGCACCACGCACTCCAAGCGCATTCCTTTTATAAACCTCTTGACTCTAACAAAGCCATTTGGCAATAGCTTACAATCAATTTCACTTGTCCGTTGAACTTGTGTGTATATACATCGTGCACCCAAGCTTCTGGCAAATCTCTTTAATTCGTTTTTTTTTTGTATAGTCTCCCCTTATTGTGGCGTTTCACCCTCAATAAAACAGCATTTAAGAATCCTACCAAGTTCATTCCCAAAATGACACAAACCATTCCTCCACATCGGCATCAGCATCGGCTTGGCACTATTAATAAACATATTACAGCAATTTACTTCACCAGTGATCCTCCTTTTCTTTCTTTTTTTGCGAAAATTCTCCGCCACAAACGCGAATTTTTTTTTTTTGAGCATCTCCAGAACTACAAAGACAAACACGCACACAGAGGCAAACCACTCTTACCGAAGGGAGTCTTAAAAACTACGATGAAGCATGTTTTGTCTGCAAAGTGAGGAAGGGAATTCCTTCCGTGCTGTGCTCATGAATAAAACAAGAAAAACTTTTTGTCTTTTTTTTGCTTGCCGGTGAAAGCAGTTACCCCTGGTCATCGCCATCGCCATCGCCGTCATCCTTGTCTCAATTTCAGAAGCAGGATAATATTATAAGTAGCATCAAGCAAAACGGAAACAGACTGTGTGTGTGTGTGCCGGTGAAAAGAAAGAAAATAATAATCCTCCTCTGCGACTCTGTCAAATAATGTATTTTTCATAAGAAGTGTGTCCCGCTAGAAGGACGAAAGGTTGCTCCTCGCCTTCACTATCCCGTGGTGCTAATGTCCGGAATATATTTACGAGAACTCGTAGTATTTCTTGATGTATGCTGGTATGCCTTTGGATTTGGATAGTCTCATGTACTCATGTGGATTAAGGATTTAAGAAATTTTTCTGTCCCCATCCCCACTATTCCGAAGGACGAAGGTGTTTTTTTTTTAGGAATAAATCTTTTGAAATTCTTCTGATTTCGAGATTTGGCTGATGGAATTGGAATTCTTTTGAGTATTTCTTTGCGGTGGAATCAGTGATGTCCTGAAAAGGTAAGAAAGTCCTTTGGCGAATGATTTTTTCATCTTAAGCACCACTATGACCGTTATATCAGAAATCTTTTTCGTTGAAAGTTTGCATTCACTTTTATGATTTTTCTTAGACGGCTGGCGACTTAAGATCGTATTAGTGCGAAGTAATCCTATAAGTGAACGTCTCCAAACTTCCTTGTAACAGCTTCCACGTTTAAAGAGGAACCTCCTTTGATATTTTCCACCACAAAATAACAAAGAAATATACAAAATTCGCCACCTCCCCCTCACTTGTTAGATGTCTCTAAAGTTTAAGGACGAAAACAACACAAAAGGACCGAAAAAAACCCCATCCAACGAAGACACGACCATGAAGTAGATTTCAAGTGAATCGGAAAAGCATGAAGAAAAAGGGCTTGTCCTGGTGCCGAGGTAACGAGGCCTCTCCTTCATGTCTTCAACAACAGTTAACATTTTTTCCCGTCTGCTTTGAGTTATGAAAAGATGACTCGTCCCGTATGTGTGTTGTCAAAGAAGGCAAAAAAAAATCAGGTGAATTGCAATTGCAGACGACAAGTTCAGAAAAAAATGTCCTTTGAAAGAACTTTAACTTTATTAAATTGTTCCCCAAAAGTCGCTACAAAAAGATCCTTCCGAAGTTATAAGGATTAATTAATAACGCCAATCCTTGAATCTTGAATCCTTAACAATGTCAAATTTAATTGACACCACCACCAGCACACCTCTGGCCCGAGGGAGGGGATGGATGGAAGTTTGCTAATTTAAGTTGAGTAGACAAAACCTCACAAGGACACCCTCTGAAATTCCTTCTTTCGCGAATTAACCTTGGTCTTGGAGGGATTTTGTTTTCATATTCAGATTGGAGGTAAATTAAAAACTGTAACCGCGACAGAGGACAAATGTTATTTGTCCTTTTTTGATATCCCTTTTCTTCTCGTTTTATTCCTTTCAAACCGTGTACCGTAAGTACACACTTATCGAAAGGAAGTGACTTTTATTGTGATAAATTGATTGAGGGGCTGGCTGGCTGACTTGGCTATGGTTTTATTCAGCGAAGCTTATAGTCTGGCCGCAGTCAACTTTCGCGACGCCATTGATTTTATATATGTTTGTATAGTGTACACAGACGAACTGTAAAAAGATGGATTTACAGGAAATAAGTCTGTGATTTGTCTGCTTTCAGCTTTGGATTAAGGTGCCACAAAGATTTACTTTTCAGAAAAAATAATTTTCACCACTTTTTGCGGTTGAAAAATTTTTTTTTTTGGCTTTCTAATAAAGATGTGAAGTCTGGATTACCTTTATCCTCATCATCACCTTTTCACTCTTCGAGTTATGAGATAATAAACAAGACAGCTTTTGATGGCCCTAAGACGTACACTACGCATTTTATTAGAGGAAAAGTTTGCCAGTAGTAGGGAACGCACATCCTTAGGTAGAAGAGAATTTACTCAAAATTTACGCGCTTTCATATGAGTACTCGTCTCTTGTAAAAAATTGTTTCGCCCCTCTTTGAAGTTAAATGGAAAATGGAAAAGTTTTTCTTTTGCGGAGATGAAATTCATTAGATCCTGGAAAGGGGAAATTAATAAATTAAAGGATGTGTTTGGAGGAAGTTTTTTTTGCGTAAAACCACCATCACCTTCCTTGTATCAAAATTATATTCTTCATTTTAATGGAGGAAATACTTTAAGGAGATGTCTTCGTCGAAGTACCAAATTACATTGCTTTTGTTTGCATCGAATTTGCGTTTGAAAAAGGAGTTTGAGGAAGTGTTTTATCCCATCTGTTGTTGTTATAGACAGGTTCCACTTTGGCTTTTGCTAAACTACAACTCTGTATTCAACAGCGAAATTAATTGAGTTCCACTATGAAGAGAGGATAGAATCTGATGCCAAAGCCTATCGAATCTCCTTGAAAAAATCAAATGGGTTCCAATGCCATCAAATGGGTTCCAATGCCATCAAATGAACTTTATATCTTTGATTATGAGAAGAGTACCTACGTTGTCAGTCGTTAAGGAGTTTTCAAAATTCAAAATACTTCACAAGCTCACGAGTTGCCGCGATTCCATGACCTGGAAGTCATGTCCTCATGTGGCGTTGCTTTCATAGCCCGGTGGTTAAGTTGTCAGTAAACTCTATACCTTTTTGGTATGAGGTGGATATAGGGATGAGCGATGTTGGCAAAACATCGTTATTGATATAATAATCGAACTCAAAACATCGATGTTATAGAATAAATTTATAGAATGATGACTAATGACGTAAAAAAACAACACAGGTACTTGCATGGAAGCGGCACGAAATCGTGACTTTCAAAATCCCAAATACAAAAAAATTCAGAAAAAATAAAACACGATGTACTTCCCGAAATTGGAGAAAATAATAGTTCAAAATTCGCGAAATTTTCGAATTTCTCATATGCACTTATAAGGCAAAACGCATGCTAAGTCTTCAAAACAAAAAAAAAAATATTCAAAATCTTCAATTTAGAGTCGGTGGTCGATGTTTAGTCTCTTAACATCGATGTTTTGTGAACATCGCTCATCCCTAGGTGGATACATGCTGTTTAATGCGAACACGAATTCCGCATTTCGAATGAAAGTGGATTGAAACTGAATGAAATTCAGTGTTCTGCATTCCGAGTGAATTCGAATTTTTGGAATCCACTTCGAATTCATTTGTTTGAAATGTCAAACACAGCTGTCAAATCATTGAAAATTTATTTATTTTCAGCTCCTTGTTTTTGTTTTCTGAAAGTGAATTAATAGTTTACAAAAAAATCATTTTATTAAAAATGAATTCTATGTTGTTATATATGAGTGGTAAAATCCGCGAGGCTGAAGGATGTTAACAAAGGTCAGTGGAAAACGATTTTGATCTTGGCCGCAAGCAAGCTCTCGGCGAGATGTTAAACATTTTGCAATACAAGTTCTGTTCAAAGTGGTCTTAACTGCACTGTACGCAGATGGAAGAACGATGTTCCTTTTTTAACAAAATAACGCATTCCGGGAATTGTAGATTTTTTGGATGGTACAAACATTCACCTTCAGCCCTTAAAAATATATAATATTTTATTTTGTTAATAAAAATTGTTAACTATAATTTCTTATCTTTTTCAATCCAG